>OX365949.1:32717129-37517129 GCA_947247005.1 Spisula solida
GTTTTTCCCATGTCAAAAGAAACGGGTTAACGGACGGAACAAAACTTAACAGGACCAGTACGACTAAAGATAAATAAGCAATTTCTTTGGTATATAAACAAATAAAATACAGTGGAAGGAATATCTTACTAAAATATGTTTATAATTGAAAGAAATACTAAAGCTTTAATAACTTTCCATAAACCTGTATCAGTTCTTTCGTGGTAACTTGAAACTTGTCCAAATAATCAAGCTTTAAGTCTTACAGACCCGATAAAATCGGTTATGGACAAACCAACAACTATCTGGTCCATCAGGCCCACCGTACCCTAAACTATTAAGGATTTATTAAAAGTAGTCTTTCACACATACACATGTGATAGATTTTTATTCATGTTGATGTATTTTATTGTTCAAAATCAATGCATTTTGACTGCTTTTATTTAAATAAATGGGCAGGCATGACCTTGATCAAATATTTGACAACCTCAATTTCTATTTTTTCTAACATTTTGTTACCAAATAAATGAGATTGACATTTTGAAAAATGTATACCTATTATGTAATTAACTTTGTATCAATACATTTTTATAACAAGTGAATATAACAAAACACTCGTTGATATAGATTAGTTGAACTTTAAGCTACAAAATGATGTATGAGACTAATGTGTTATTATGCAAAAAGGGTATTTAATTCAATGAAGAAAAATACACAGTTTCGCCCCTTAGAATTAACCTTAACAGAATTCAATTATGCTGAACTAACATTCCTGCAAGTTTCTCTGTTTACTACCGCCTAAATGTCTCAACATTAATACCCCCTCCCTATGTTACAGTGCTTAATCATGTTGGAACATTCTATCCAGTCTCTAACACAATGATGACAAAACCTTAAAGGTTATGATATATCACTATTATATTACCAATAAAACCTGCTTTATATTCTCTGTCTTCATATGCCGTCTCTCTTTGGACGAAATCAAATGAATCCATCTTGAGAGTTTTTATCTTTGTCGTCATTGTACAGACCGTTTCTTGAACTATGGTTTATACGCTTTAGTACAGAAGGAGTGCTATGATATTTGAATATTTGACAGTGATGCCTTCGTTATGTTAGCTATGTACACTATATTTAGAAATAATGATAATAACCAGCAGGCACTCTGGCTAGAAAGTTTGTGGTATATACGACTTGTATGCTTATTGCACGCTTTTCCCCAATAACAAGACAATTTTGAGCAAGATACAGACACTGCAGGATCAGTGTAACAAGATGTTTAATACAGGTCAATGACCCATTGAGTTTAATGATATTGCGGGATAAATGCACGTTTATATGCGATACTAAGGTTAAGGTAGCACGGTTTGGCTTTGTCCAAGCTCGTATGCTTATGTTTTGTACTTGTTTCTGCTGTTTGCGTAAGTGTAGTGTACATATGCAAGAGTTGCATTGATTGATTTTATGAGAAGAACGCCCAACCACTACGATTTGTCGGACATCTTGCATTAAGTAACTGGAATACTTAGTTTTAAAACAATAAATCAAACAATAAACGAATAGTACAACACAATATACGTGTAGTTGAGTACAATACTAGTATAGGTATGATATTTCTTGTTCGCATGTGGCCTGATACTGACAGACTTTCACCTCGTCTAAGAATGATTCCAAACAACTACAAACTAATATGTCAAATATTCGTGCTACTGACCAAGCTTACTTGGTGGATACCGATACTAGATTTACAGACGTGCTTAGTTAACTTGAACTTAAATGTCATTACACTTTGAATCATCTAGCAGTTCCATGATCAATTGTTCAACCCTTGCTTCTACATATCGCCGCGTTTAAATGGAGAATGCCCTACAATCCTTTGAGATAAAACGTTATTTATTGTATAATTACATGGAGATTGATAATTCACTGCAAATTGTAACATTCTGCACTGTCTGCAACAAACATGAGAGTGGTGTTTGTCATAAGAATAACTCAATTACGGCGAGATTACAACATTAAAGCTTTGAATCAATGTAGTTGGTAAGCAAAAATACAGTCTAAGATACCCTAATCTTGAAGACAGAACTAAGACAAACGAATGTAAATAAAACATGAAGAATACTACAAACTTAAATCTTGATACTGAAATCATTTCGGACAAGGACACAATAGTTCTTTACACAAGTCAACATGAACACTCACAGGTTAAGAGCTTCGAACAGCTAGTTCATTAATGTTTGTCAGACTCATAATTATCCAATAAAATCGTTATGGTGCCATGGCATTCCAAGGACTGCTTAACCACGACGTTACAGACGCACTGCATGACCGATATAGGACCGATACATTTAAATCTTGATTTATCCTGCTACGGTAAGGAAAATTAAAGCTGAATGTTTGTTAGACTCCCGTGACTCGATTGGTTAGATACTTCTGTTGTATTATCTTCCACAGTACAATACAGACACATTGTCATTCTAAACCTGCACAAGAATATGAGATAGTAATTATTGTTGATGAACTGTTTTGAATCTTAAAACAGGTCATGTTAACACCATTGTGTGTTTAAATATTGTTTGAAGTCGCACAAGTAAACAGTACCGCTGTCATATGGAGACTATATCCTGGAACTGACTATACTGAGCGCCAACCATGGGATACATACTAGTACCATATTAACGTAGGTTGTATGTCGTGAACCCGAGAGCTCGTGCACTCGAAGCGGGCAACTTCATATATTAGTTTGATCGATCATGTATACATGTATGTCTATTTAATTTAAACATATTTTCCATCATGGTATTTATGAAGGAAACATAGTAAAGACAACCATGCTGGAACGTTATTCCCTCAAATAACTATTTAGTGAAGTTGTTTTATTGATAATATTTAGTACCCCAGTTATACATTGTTTATCAAATGAGAACAATAGGTACGTACAATCGGACGTGAATATTGATAAAACTAATACAAAGACATTAATAATAATGGTAAAAATTCGTATGACATGTCTGTACAAATTAAACATTAGTACATGTACGATATAAATTTTGCAATAAATATAAATACGTGTGCTGAATAACAAGGAAAAACCCGTTTGGTAACTTGATTATCCGTTTCCGTAATGTCCACAAGCATTGCCCATCTGGAATAAGCGGAAAATTTCAAAAGTTTCAAACTTTTTTATTGTAACCCCTTTCCTTTGATTACTCGTTTATGTCCACAAGCATTGTTCATCTGGAATGAGTGGGTATTCAAAATGGTTCAACATTTTTTATTGTACGACTTTCCTAGATCATCAAACCAACAACATTTGCATAGTTTACTGGGAATCATTCAGCTTACATCATCAACAATTCTTCTTTTGACACTCGTCTATGCAATCTGAATATCGGATTGACTTATGGTGTATAAAATCTATATATTCACACTGATGATATTGCAATAACACTGTCATAGCGAATCAAGTTGCTAAGGATGTAAAATTGTAAAAAAACTCAATGTTCAACTCGGCAGCGTAACGGGTAATTGACAAGGGCGAATCGGCTACATCAAACTCTCATTTCGTTTTGAATTAATTTTGCACTTTAAGGGTGAATAGATTAAACATTTGACAGCGACATATCGTATTTCTGCGAGAAATCAAACATGCCAAAGACGAACATCCGCGGAAGAATATGGACAACACATTAACGCGGGCTGAATGCATCTTGCATAATGTTAAACATATAAGCACGTGAAGCGCGAACGTAATTCAGCTATTTACTTCATTGCAATTTTAAATCGAAATGTTCAAAAAGTTGCGAGTCGAATACTTACTGCACATATTCAAACAAAGCCACATCAAATAACAAGAAAATATCTTATAGAACAATGAAGAATGGCTTCAAGCCAATGCAATCTCGCGACAACCTGCTGTGTACATTAATCGAGTCACAAGCGTAATGTTATCAACCGCTTCAAACACATTAAAGCCAAATATAGTCTTCAGCGTGTGTTTTTTTAACATTTTAAATCTAATATATGTTCTCAAATATAATGTTGGTCATTACATTATAGAATTATGAATTTAATCGATTTATGTTTCTTTGTCCATTATAACGTTCTACATGTATTATATTTCGAATTGAAAAGATGAAAAGGACGGAGCTATAATATTGGATTGTGGGTACGTTAAGAATAAGTCAATTTGTTATGACAGTTGCAAAGATGTCTAACAGTTCTGACACTAACATTTTATTTGAGCACTTTATATTAAAGATTTGCATACACTGTAAGCTACATAGTCATCTAATGTCTTAGTTGTAATAGTACCGGGACCGTAAAACTTATTTTTCAGAGGTGGGGTAATGTACATTAATGACAAACCAAGTGACGTTGAGTGTGTAATTTGAAAATAATGCATTATTAGGTTGTTTTTGGAAGATGTCTCCTCAACGCTCCAATAAATAATTAAATATATATATTATGTTATTACCAGGATAGCTTTACATGTTAACTTGAACATTACCATGCTATATATAACTCATAGAAAGCAAGGGGTATATAGCCAATTGCTAATGATTTGTTTACTGTGTCAAGCGGTCACATACTATACAATACGTAACACGTGTTTTATCACACGAGAGAAATGACTTACACAATGCTGACAATAAACCAAACACAACAATATTTGGTATAAATCACACACGTAAAGCTTCAGACCCGTTTAAGAGAACCAGAGAAATAGAGGTTGTCTCTTCTCATAACTAAAGGGTCAGAACTTGATCAAATATCCAACGAAATGCTGACAATACATAACACTAGCTTCAGTATGGATGACTTCCTCCAAGCTTCACTGAAATACCTAGAGAAGATCCTACCTACTTCTGGAAAACACTATGTTTTCCTTCTTGTGACGTTGACGGAACAAATGTCCCCATTATACTAGGTAATGATAACTAAGGGCGTGTTTATTTGCAATGAACTAGGTTTGGTTTCAAAACCGGTGTGTTTGTTTTGTATAACTGGTTTGAAATTATATAATTAGTTTTTACAAGAAACCGGAACCGTTTTGTGAAACCGACCAAACTGCCCCTAGGATTAGTTTCGAGTTTGTTTACAAGAAACAACTTGTTTCGTAATCGACCAAAATAAATTAGTATAAACTAAGGATTCTGAGAAAACAGAGATGTGAACAGACAGAACCACATACTTCAGTACAGACAAATGTCCAGACATACATGCCGACAAAATGACAAACACCGTTTCTTTCACTCCTTTTTGGTTTAATTAACACATACAACACATGTACATGGAAAAATCAGTTCTTCGAGGCAAATACGTCCGTTCATACCGATACAATGATGTTTCATTGTACATCTTTCACACAAGTAATTAAAACTAACGGAGGTTATCGGTTATTTAACTTTCGAGACATACCCCAAATAACACGGGGGCGTTCCCACCAATTGAGTAAATATTTAGCAAATAAATCGTATGGTGCCTCAAGATTACAAATAGGCAGATCAATATTTTATTTATATAGCATCAATAGAATATTACCGGTATCTTTGAATATTCTAGCAGAGCCGAGCATAGCCTTTATTTGCCAGTCAGCTTTCTGCTGAAATATGGCAGGCATATGTGCGCCTCCACCCGGATTTGAACACAGGTCGCCAGATTAGACGACAAGCGCCCTAACACTGAACTACGGAGGCCACACCGTAATTACCACCATATTTCATTTATTCAAAAAGGACTTGGATTGTGTAAATGCTCCATTATTATCACGAGTTGACTCAGTTGTATGAAGATTGAGTCGTATAAGGAATTGAAAAATGACAACAAAGGCACACTTTTGTATGAAGATGCAGTATAAAATCAAGGCATTGTGATTTTTAAAGTCTTAAAAATGCTGTCAACAAGGGAATTGAATAATGTAAAAAATGGCACATTTTGTCTTCTTTTACGTTTTCTTCGGATAAAAGTAGAATTGTGCAAACGAGAAACCATCAATGAAAAATGAACATGCACAAAACTACAAGTTCACATGACAAAATTCCACAGGGACAATATCTCAACATGATGCTCTGACTGCCTGATTTGACGATATTCGGAACAATACATAATTTGTCCTATTGAGATAAATGCCTACTGTGAACTTGTGAAACGATCTAACCTACAGTTGACACGTTTGCAATGCTTTACATCGTTCAATTTTCAAGATTATTAGTGAAATGCGACTGCTAGTGACACATTAGATTATCACAATTAACCGAAACGTTGTCAAATTTAATGTTGAGTTAATACGAATTTATTTAGGTCGATAAAAAAGTTTTACAACTTTCGTCAAACATTCATCATGGTATCCATCACCACCAGGACACCAGCGAAGATGTGTCAGTTTTCCCGTAATGTTTGTATGGTAATACCACTTTTATTTCATTTTATTTTGACATGTTTAGTAAGAGATATCCCAACGTCTCGCACTTGAAGCGTTTCGTCCATGTAATTGTTATCGTGCATGGAATTTATATTCGTGGTGTGAAAGGGGATTAATATCGTTCTGTAAATAATTCCTCACTTATATAGGATTGTCACAAGTATCACGTTGTGACTATATATCTTTGACAATGCAAAAGCGTACATTCACCCCACGCTTCGTGACGTTTTACAAATTAGAACTAAAATCTGCTGAACTAAATTTCTGCCAGATTCTTAGTTTACTACCGCCTAAAGGTCTCAACATCATTACCATCGCAATGTTACGATACTTAATCAATTTGGAGATTTGACGTTCAGGCATTATATGCAGCCTGTAACACAATGATGACAAAACATTAAAGGTTATGATAGATCAATATTTTATAACCCATTAAACCTGTTTTATATTCTCTGAATTCAAAAACGAACTCCCTTTGGTGAAATCAAATAAAGCCATCTAGAGAAATCGTTTTTATCTTCGTCCTCTTTATTATATAACGTTTGAACTATAGTTCATGCGCTGTAGTACACCAGGGGTACATTGATATGTGAATATTGGGTTATTTGAAAGTTATGGTTTCTTTATGCGAGCAATATATCTACATGTAGAAATAATGATAACCAGTAAGAAATAGGACTAGAATGTTTGTGATATTTACGAAAATAAATATACACGCTTAGTGTGCGCTTTTCATATACAAGTGAAATGAACGCATGGTACAGACAATACATGCCAATCATTTTACAAAATCATATCGGTAGCGTTTTCAGATATAAAAGCTGCAAATCACATTATTTTAAGCTGGTCCACGTAGTTGTCAGAGAGGAAAATGGATATATCATATACAAACGCAGATAGAAAGAAATTACGAAAATGCCTATGGCGATGAATGAAATATTGACAAAGGCATAAATAAAAATAAAAAATAATTATACCAGATTTATATAGCGCCTTTTTCATGCGAACACACGTTCAAATGCACTGCACTTTACATTACATCACAAAGAGATTAAATTCTTGTATAATTTTGTTACACCACAGATTTTTGGAAGAACCGAGGTTCCATATGTCTCAGACTACACTAACGTCTTCGTATTTTCAGTCTGAGCCAAAGGTTAATGTCCGGTTTAAAGTGTTCAGTCAAACTTGTATTCGCATAGATGTCTTTACATTGAGTTATCTGATCATTAAATCGCAAGTCGGCTGTTGCAATGTTGACAATGTATTTTGTATTTTATTCATATTCTCTGTACTGGAACTCGAAACAAAATAAACAAGAAATCAACTATTCGTGTTTTCTTCTTTTATCGTACTGGTGAAAATGTTATTTCGTTTATCACTCCAAAACAAGAAACACTTGTAGTAATACGACATTTACATAAACTAATTAATGGAAAGTCTAACATACCAATATGGTGGCAATCGTGCAAATACGGGGCACAACAACTGTCAATATCTGAAACAAAATATTGGATATATTAAGATTGATCAGACACTTCTATCCTCTCCATTTAAATAATTTATCAATACACCAGGAAGATTCAGTCAGAAGAACATGAACCTCAGAATTATATTTTACTACAAGATTTGATTTGTAATTGATCTACCACATGAACCCTTCTCGTTTCTGAACAGCGTATAATCTGATATGAACGGCTCATTTAACCTCTCCAACCTTTTCTTGCACTGTTTTGCTATTTTCCGTGTTAGTATTTTTCATTACAAATACATCAACTGTAACTGATTGAACAGTACAATGTTTAATTATCGCAGGTAAATGACCTATTGGAATTAAATGATATTGCCTGATTAGTACACGTTAATATACAATGATCAGGTTTGATTTCGTCCTAGAACAACATAATATTATGTTTTGTACTTGTTTCCTTATTTTCCTTAGTGTAGTGTGTACGTGCATGTGTTGCATTGATCGAATTCATTTCGCACTTTATGAGAACACTCTATCACTACGATGTATGTGTCATCATTTATTAAGTAACTAGAATACTTTCAAATTGTTTAAAAGCAATAAACCAATAAGGGAAAATGACAATACAATACAGCTATGTATGATAGGCCTTGCATGCCTGATCCTCACATGCGTCTAACCCCGTCCCGTCTACGTACGACTTTAAACAACTACAATCTGATATCTTTAAGTTGTTTGTTCGACCGGCCAAGATTCCTTAGTGGACACCGATATCCTTTTACGCGTGTCTTTAGAAAGGACGAGCGTAAATGCCATTACACTTATCTTCGAATAATCTAGTAGTTCCATGATCAATTGTTAAAACATTGCTTCTACTCATCGCCGGGTTGAAATGGAGAAAGTCCATAAATCCTTGAAAAGAAACGTTTGTTTTGTATCATTGAAACGATTTTTATTATTCAATGCAAATTGCAACATTCTATACACTGTCTATTCTGCCGCAAACATGAAATGGGTGTTAGCAATAAGAATATATCAATTACGTCGATATAAAAACATGGAGGTTAAGGTAGCACGGTTTGGCTTTGTCCAAGCACGTATGATTATGTTTTGTACTTCTTTCTGCCCTTTGCGTACGTGAATATTCGTTTTACCGACCAAACTTACTTGGTGGAATATCGATACCAGATGTACAGACGTGCTCAGTAAAGACGAACTTAATGTCATTACACTTATCTTTGAATAATCTAGCAGTTATATACTGGTGCCTCGTATTTCCACGGTACCTAACTATAAACATAGATAAAAGGTTTAAAATGTCCATACTGGTTACACCCTGTCACTGAATGATAAAAGGCATCTTTGGTTTATGACTTTATTCTAATTTAATGTTTATATCGGGCTAAAACATAAACAAAAGAAAGTTAGGGAAAATCCTACTCCTGTCTATATATATATATAGCTGATACCCATATTTCCATGGTATCCGATGTAAACAGATCTTTGCACCACCTGCATGACACTCGCCTGTTAGAAACCCAGTCAAAAAGGTTTAGGCAGGTGTCGCCAACAATAGAAGACTATATATCATAAGCTGTAATGTAGCAAGTTGATTTTGGAGGTTTAGCAAGTAACCTGCTTTAAAAAAACTAGGAAAATGTACTATTTTATAGTGGACAATTTGATTAAAGAAAATTTATTTGCTTATTCACTTTTTTGAAACATTTTGCTGAAATTATGAAAGATTAGTGATAGTGCACTTATTAACATGTGTATTTTGTTTCGGTGGTCCACACAACTGTTTATATCCCATACCGAGAAAAAATGGGTACCAAGGAAATATGAGGCACGGCTATATGATCATTTGTTCAAACCTTGCTTGTACTTATCGTCCTCAAATCCGTTAAAACGAAACGTTCTTTTTGTATCATTGAAAGAAGTTTTACTATTCAATGCAAATTGCAACACTCTACACTGTGTATGCTACCGCAAAAATAAAATTGGTGTTTTCAATTAGATTAAATCAATTACATTGTACGTCGAGATTAAAACATTGAAGCTTTGAATCAATGTAGTTCGCAAACATAGTTACAGTCGTCTAAGATTCCTCCAATCATTACGTCGGAACAAAGACAAACGAAAGTGAATACGACATTATGAGCACTACAATGTTAAAGATTGACATATTGGCAATACTAATAGAAATGTAGACCCCAGTTCTGACAATGAAACAACTGTTCTCTACAAAGTCAACATGAACACTGACAGGTTGAGAGTTTCGGACAGCAGGTTTATTACTGGTGGTCAAACTACCAGAGATCAAATACATGTACACAAATTCTAGTGATATGTCATTTTCAACACTGATGTTCCACGACATTACAGACACACAATATCATCAAAATCAGAGCGATACATTTAAATCATGATTTATCCTTCTATGATAAGGCGACTTAAATTTGAATGTAAGACACCCGAGACTCAATCGGTTTTATGTCTGGTATTGATTTACTACAGGATCATACATGCGTAGTGAGTAGGCGCATTATTACCCTCACAAAACATTAAATGCTTTTGTAGAATCGTAAGGAATCTGAGCTGCGAAAAGGTTCATATTTCTATTGAGCGATGTACGAAAATGTGTTAAGTAGTAAATACACTCATTTTGTTTCATGTTTGCAATATTTTTCTAACCATAATCGACAATCTTGTAGAGGGCATTGTGTTTTGGCTTTTTTAGACGATTTGCCCCTATATAAGCTTAAAAAAGTGTTGGTATGTTATGAATTACCCATGTCAGTGAATACAATCAGTAATATTTGTATGAAGGGTGATATACGTTCACCTGCTTGTTTTGGCGAAATGGCACCAAATATTAAAAATCACCAAAAATGGTCGAAACCTGCAATTGTCATGTCCATTGGTTCTGTGATATCTAGGACAAATCCAATAACCCAATGTTGGATAGAAGCGAAGTTGTAAGTATCAGTAGCATCTTTCAATCGAATTATTTAAAATGCGGTGTTCATAAGCCCAATGCCAAGCGAAACAAAGAGCGCAGACAAAGGTCTTGGTGGCTGTATATGCGACTACGGAACAATGATTGGAAAAAATGTGTCGTTCCTGGGGAGTTAATGTTTTACCTTAGAGAAAATTATTACATAGACGGAGTCTGCTATTTCATGACATTGTCTTGTGTTTGCTATTTTGGGAATTTCAAAGCGGAACTCAAAATGATTGAAAAGGGGACAAAAATGAAAACATATTTTATCTATGCAAAACATTTAAACGTTTTTTTTTCGACAAAAATGTGGCACGTCCTTTTCCTGGTAATATGCTAAAGATAGGGTGTCATGATCAATTAATTGTCAATAAAATGTATTGCTTTGCCTCTTACCTTCGTCACATCATTCAACATTCCAATAGCCATTTGACGTCGTTCACTTTCATTCTTGGACCTCGAACCGTTGAATATTTTACAATTTTAACACCGGTTTATTTGGTTGTGGCATAAGACTGACACTATCGTGCTTGTTTTCATCCTTTACATGGGTCAGATTTCCTCCTGCACGTGTTACACGTGTTTTCTTTATAAATAACGTCATGGCTTCTCAAACCACGAAAACACAGATTGACCACTAAAATTTTAATAATTAAGTCATGGCCGACATGTTAATTACATCACGTATTCATACATCGCCATACAAGTAAAAATACTAGTACCCTGAAAAACTTGGTAAACTTTATTTTTCAGTATATTATAATTATGGACCATAAAGATAAAAAAACACCACAGTGTGATAGAGGTTTGAGCTTCTTACATTTAATATCGGTTCTCTAATATGTTTGTCATTACGTACTTTACAGTCAACTCTCGTTATTTCAAATTTTTCGGGACCGTGAAAATTACTTCGACGTAACGAAATTTCGAGATAAGTTCGAAAGCCATATTATTCCGTTCGAAATCACGGCACGGGATTACACAGGTTTTATCGTGTCCGGGATTCCTCGTATTTTAAGAATATTCAGCAAACATAAGTTCTCTCCAAGTTTGGCTTTCTGACGTGACTTTTGTTTCTAGCTTTAACGTGTTGTTAAGGCAACATACAGACTAAAATATTTGGATATTCAAAATAAGTTCGAGAACCACCTACTGTCGAAGTCACGGTACGGTATATAATGGGGTGTATCGTGTCCAGGATGTCCCCGTATTTTCTAATATTTTTATTACTAGTGTTTGGTCGTATCTCGAAGCTACATGACACGTTTGTGCAAATCGATGCACACACTTATTGATCAACAATGGAAGGTGTGAACATTACAAGTATATCGACGATTACATACAGGCGAGGCGTAAAAACATTTAGCACCGGTCGGATACAACCCGACTTCGAGTTGAACATTATATTTTAGGTGCGAATTAGTTTATCGGGACCTAAAACAATTCGAGATATTAACGAAAACCTTCGAGATAATTGGCCAGACAAAGCAGGGAGAAGTCAGGACAAGAGTTGACAGAAACTAACATGGTGCTTTCGCGCTACTTGTTATTATAAAGTCATACACTATAAAGTGCACCTTTGAGGGAACATAATGGACCCATGTTCGAATACATACGTACGCCCTTACAAACAGACAGACGGATGTTTCGTAGTGTAAGTTTTATAATTTAACCTGACGTATGTTATCGGTTGTGTAACTGTGTAAACGTACTCAAATCTAACAACATCGATACCGATCTCACTATAGCGCTAATGGTTTGCAAATGAATTGTACGTATACGGTGCCGCTACATTACAAATATACAAACCAATATGTGGTTAATATAGCATAACTATAATGTATTATTTTAGTTCTAATCCTCAGTGACATGTTCATATTTCTCCACAGACAGAAAATAATTGATTTGATCCAAAGATATTTACCTCTAGCAAATACCACCAGGAACTTCATTCAAAGAGGACTTGGAAAGTGTAAGCACTCGAGGGTTGACTCCGTATTAGGAATATGCCGTTCGTTTAAAAACTATACATTGTGATTGAAAATAAAATTTAATACAGGCAACAAGGGAATCGAAAAATCTCAACAATGCAAAGTGAAATGCATGTATTGTGATTAAAACATGTTTTTAAATCTTGGGAAATGCGACCAACAAAGGAATTGAAAAATGGCACAATGGTCTGTGCTTACGCACATGCCTTATAAATCAATGCACTGTGATTCTTAAAGTCTTATAAAATGACAAAAAACTGGCTCATCTTCTTTTATTTTACATTTTCGTCACGAATTAACTTCCATTTAACATGAGAAAAGAAACCCATTGAGACAAGATGCAAACAGGCTGCTGGTTTGTCTGAATGTCTTCTTTGACGATATTGGGAATAATAAACTTTTCCTATTGAGAGTGATGCATTTCCATGGTTATCAATGAAATACTATCGGTAATAAATTCTTAAGCTACCATGGTAAATCGCCATGTAGACAAATGTAATGTGTAGTTGATACAACTTTATATAGGTTTATATAGGTCGATTGTTACATGTTTTACAACTTCTATATATGTCGATTGTTACATGTTTTACAACTTCGATATAGGTCGATTGTTACATGTTTTACTACTTCTATATAGGTCGATTGTTACATGTTTTACAACTTCGATATAGGTCGATTGTTACATGTTTTACAACTTCTATATAGGTCGATTGTTACATGTTTCACAACTTCTATATAGGTCGATTGTTACATGTTTTACAACTTCTATATAGGTCGATTGTTACATGTTTCACAACTTCTATATAGGTCGATTGTTACATGTTTTACAACTTCTATATAGGTCGATTGTTACATGTTTTACAACTTCTATATAGGTCGATTGTTACATGTTTTAAAACTTCTATATAGGTTACCCTCGTAACCGCACTCCAGGTGGTGTCCTTTACCACTATGATATAAGAGAAGAGAAATCAGTTTATACTAAATGATTTTTTTCGAACACGAAACATGCTTATACAATTTTAACCATCTTTCCTGTATAAATCGCTGTTAGTAAGCAAAATCTCAACATCTCACAGTTGAAGCGTTTCCCCACGCCTTTGTTATCGTACGTGGAGTTTACATTATCAATGAGAGTAGGGATGTCTTTCGTCCTGTGAATAATTCCTAACTTACTACCATATCATATTGTCACAAGTATCGCGTTATGACAAAGCTACGTAACTATTACACCACATTATTACCATAATGAAAAAGAAAACAAAAAGGCGTACATTTACCCGAACTTCATGACGTTTATAGAACTCAATTATGCTGAACTAAAATTTCTGCCAGATAGTTTACTACCGCCTAGTGGTTATAATCACTGAATGCCTATGCGGGCCAAAATCAGATATAGTCGAGTAGTCCTTAAAAAACTTCCGATTGACTGGAAATGGTGTCTTGATAAATCTGCATTAGAATCATGAAATTGGGTCTAAATGCTTTTTACGCATATATGTGATGTAGTGAAATTGTTTTATGTAGAAATATTTGGCATTCTGGCCTAGATATGAAGTGAAAGTAGGGTAGTGGCTAACGGGATTGTGGTCAATCAGTGCGTGTTGGAAAATATGTTCACCGCAATCGACGTTCCAAAATTTTCTGATAAAATGCATGAGCCCCTTTTTTTCATTTTCTTGCAGCTGGAAGCCATTTAAATTGATTAATAGATTTTGAGAGGGCCCCCATGGACAAAAAGTTGACCTTTTTTGGGACTGACATTGGTCACTTTACATTGAGTTAAAGACAAATCTATTTGGTGGTTTTTGATCTTAATGTCTCAACATAAATACCCCCTACCTATGTTACAGTGCTTAATCATGTTGGAGATATGACGTTCAAGCATTCTATCCAGCCTAGAACACAATGATGACAAAATATTAAAGGTTATGATAGATCACACTTTTATTACCCATAAAACCTGTTTTATAATCTCTGTCTTCAAAAGCCGTCTCTCTTTTGGCGAAATATAAATGAAGCCATCTTGAGAAATAGTTATTATCTTCGTTCTCTTGCTTATAGATCGTTTTTGGACTACAGTATATGCGCTGTAGTACACCACGAGTAGATTGAAAAGCGAATATTTGGGAGTATTTGACAGTTACGGTTTCCTTATGCGTGCTATATATCTAGAAATAATGTTAACCAGTAGGCAATATGACTAGAAAGTATGTGATATATACGACATGTATGCTAATTGCACGCGCTTTTCTTCCTATACATTACAAATATGAGTCAATGATTTCATAAAGCGTTTTCAGATATTAAAGCTGCAAATCATATTGTTTTAAGTATACGCACGACGCTGTCCGAGATTGGTATATCATATACAGTCGCAGATAGAAATATTGACAAAGGTATCAATTCTCGAACTTTTTTCTTGCACAACAAATTATTGGTAGAACCGTGGTGCCGGAAGGTCACAGACTGAATCAACGTCTTGAAACACTTCAGTCTGAGCCAAAGATAAATGTCCGGTCTGAAGTTATCTATCAGACTTGTATTTGCACAGACGTCTTAACATTGAGTTTTTCTGATCATTGAATTGCAAGTCGGCTGTTGCAATGTTGACCATGTTTGTTTTATTTATTTATATTATGAGTACTTGAAACTCGAAACACATTAAATAAAAGAAATCAACTTACTGTATGTATGCTTATCCTGCTACTGACAAACGTCATTTCGTTTATAACTCAAACGAGAAACACATGTAGTAATACAACATTTACATAAACCAATAAATGGAAATTTCATTATGCCTATATAGCGGCAATCGTGCAAATACGGAGCACAACAACTGTCAATATCTGAAACAAAACATTGGATATATTAAGATTGATCAGACACTTCTATCCTCTCCATTTAAATAATTTATCATTACACCAAGAAGAGTTTCAATCGGAGTAACATACTAGTAAACTTGACAATTCTATTAAACTAACAAGAATTTGTAATTGATCTACGCCATGAATACCTCTCGTTTCTGAACATTGGGAAGTCTGACAAAATCAACACAATTGAACTCTCAAACAATTTCTTGCTATTGTTTTGCTATTCTCGTGTTTCTATTTCTGTGTTATATAACAAATGTAGCTAACATTAGGAGTACATCAACTGTGAATGCTTCAAACAGTTATATGTTTAATACAGGTCAATGGCCGATTGGGGTTCCATTATTGCCGGATTAGAACACGTTAATATGCAACATTCAGGTTTAGTAAGCACGGTTTTGGTTTGTCGTATACTAACGTGTTGTACTTGCTTCTGTTGTTTCCTTAAAAGTTGTGTGTAAATGTATATTTAGCCGTTCTCCATGAAAACCGGGCTTAATGACATTGTATTAGTATTTATGTAATAAGGCTAAGAAAACCCTCTTAAATGACAAAATGGTCATGCTCTTTGATTTATGTTTAAGTTCTTGTATAATATAGAACTATGTCTTAGATTTATTTTTCTCATGAATCATGTTAAAATATCTTCTGTCGTTGCTATGGTGACATATTTCTGAAGGGTATCCATATTGAGAAAACGAGGGGTCAGTGGTAGAAATCAGTAGCTACGTTTCTCTAAAAGCTAAAATTCACAATTTATGTATGTTTTATTATAATATAATATAATTCTAAAATGTGATACAATTTTGAAAAGGTTACGTCAAGAACTCATCAAATACTGGATTTATGAACTTCTTGTTAACGTAACGTCAAATAACGTTAGAATGACGTTTGTGACGTCACTAACACAGTAGGCGGGGTGGTTAGTTTTAAAAGTCTGTAACTTTGTTATTTGGTGTTATATTTTGCTCACATTTTTAGAACCTGTTCAAAAGAGTCTTGTCTTTCTAATGCTAAATTATCATGATTTTCATATTTTTGTCACTAAGCCCGGTTTTCCTGGAGAACGGCTCATATGTTTCTTGGTCGATTTCCTTCCGCACCTGATGAGCACTCTACCACTACAATTTGTCTGTCACGTTTCATTTTAAAGAAACTGGAAAACCTTCAATTTTTAAAGCTATAAATCAAATAATGTAATAGATGTATGACAGTGCTTGCATGCATGCACTCTGAAGCTCACGTGTTTCTACTTCGTCTACGTATGACATGTTAGTTGTTTGTTCTTTCGACCGAGCTTTCATGGTGAATACTGTCACATATTCTTGTTGTTGGAGTGAATACTAAATGTAGTAGTGCATGATATAGCTCAAATGAGAAATAAAAACACAAGTGTGCGGTACAACTACAAGTTTAATACTGAAGTACTTTCAACAGAAATATTATATTAAGTCAGACAGGGAAGGCAGCACTCAACTTAACCAGCCGAGCACAGAAAACACTAAAAACATACAAAGCACTGAAAACACGGCAACCCGCCCCGAAAGTCTGCCGCCTAAGTAAAGACTATTGAGTCCATTTTGAACTATTGCAATACTATTGATATTGCTGAAAGTACTATTGCGATACTATTGTATTGCTGGGAACTATTGCGATATTATTGCAATAGTTATTGCCAAGATTTAAAAACCAGAGATTAACTTGTAAATGCAAGTTTGCACTGTATAAGATATAACTTTGCCGTACAACATACTGATCTACTATTTGTGGAAATGATTTAACATTAATTGGACAGAAATAGATGAATAAATTTTAACTAAATGCTGAAACGTTGGTCCTTGGTGGCAGTTTTGATGCGTAGGATTATTTAAAATTATGTTTTTTTTAACGAGAACGGAAGTTGTTTTAAATAAATAGTGAAACTATCGTAACTATCGATAGTTGAGTTTACTATCGGCGATAGTTATTGGATCGAGACTTTTACTATCGATCCATACTATCGGGACACTCGGAATCGCAATGCATCGATATTTCGATGCATCGGCCCGACCCTACGCCTAAGCCAGTAAACCAAAACGGAACGAGAGTCATGTGACTTGAAAACAACGACCGGACACCACACACCACAATAACAATCTATGTACAACACATATATAGTGTACATGCAATTTTGAAAGATACGAAGCAGCCTTGTGCTGGACAACGAAATTGCAGAATGGCACATACAAAATGAACAAAGTTCAACAAAAAGGCACACAGGCGAAACATTTTCGACTTTTACTAAAAGATACAGTTCCAAGATACAGAAGAGATTAAGCATGCGTACGGAACAAATAAATGTATAGTTTGTTTCATAATAACAATTTTACTGCTAATATTAATAAAAAGGCTGGTATACTCAAAGTATATTTGTCGAAACTTACATATTTCTTAAAAACATAACATTATATAAAAAGTATGTCAGCAAAAGGGGACAAATCAAAATGATTGATTTTTGCTTATGTTAAAAGTGAAACAATACATAATTTATCCTTATAATAGTTGGTACCGTTAGAAACTAGAAGCTATTTGCAATTCAATGATACATCTTATATGGCGTTGGCGTCATGCATGACGTTGTGATGAAACCGCTAACGTTATCATTTTGCTTTCTTTTTACGTCATTTTTACGGAGTCCAATAATGATAACAATTGACATTACGGGCTGGGTTTAGACGTCACATTAACATTGATATATCAGCTAAAAGCTGTAATTATTCCCTACAAAAAAAATGTGTGTAAAAATGTGGATTTCGCTGACGTCAGTGCAAGAGGTGTTAAAAGGCAATATTTCGCTTCTGTGAGTTTTCGACAAAATCTGACATTAAATGCGATTTGAAAACAATCAACAATAGTACTAACTAGTATATGTAAGTACCCTTCCACCGTAAAACATTATATGAAGAGCTACAATTATCACAAATAAAACATTGTTTCATGTTAATCTTCAATGCGTAGAAAATATGAGCATCACAATTTTTTCTATCTTAAGTAAAAATATTGAAAAGCTTCCCTCTAAGCTGCTTTGTGAATACCAGCCATTGAATACGGGCGTGAACAGCATGTACGGGATTAAATTTCATTAAATACACATATAGTTGAATCATTTAGTAGTTTCATGATCAATTAGGGGAACATTTACTTCTACTTATCGCCGTTTTCAATTGGGTAAAGCCCGCAAATCCCTTGAGCTGTTCAAAACGTTCTTTCTGTCTCATTGAAAGGAGTATCTCAATAAATTAAATTAAAACATTGAAGCTTTGAATCAATGTAGTTCGCAAACATAGTTACAGTCTTAGATTCCTCCAATCCTTACGCCAGAACAAAGACAAACGAAAGTTAATACAACATGAAGAGCACTACAATGTTAAAGCTTGGCAGATTGTCAATACTGACACAAATATATATGCTAGATCTTACAATTTATCAATGATACACAGGCCAACATACAGGTTCATTACTGTTTATCAAACTAACAATGGTCCAATATGAACGTTCTGGTGCTAAGTCATTTCCAACACTGAGGTACCACATTATTACACACATACAAAACATGATCATATAAGACCAATACATTTAAATCATGATTTATCTTGCTAAGATAGACAAATAAAATCTGATTAGTGCTATACTCCAGGGACTCGACGGATTTTATACTTCAGCTACATGATTCATCACATCACCATACTTACACGTGGTCACGTATAACCCTCACATGAGTATAAATAGAACTTATTTTCTACGAATCGTAAATAATCTTGGATACGTAACTTGATTATTCGTTTTAGTAATATCAACAATCATTGTCCATCTGTGAATAAGCTGGAATTCCTTTTTGTAAGCATTACCAGATTATCAAAATAACATTATTTACCTTGTTTACTGGGAATTATTCAGATTGCATCATCAAAATTCTTCTATACGAACTGGATATAAGATTGACTCGTAGTGACTAAAATCTATATAATTCCATCGATAATCTTGCAATAACATTGTCATAGCGAATCAAGTTGCTAAGGATGCATAATTATAAAAGCACAATATTCAGCTCTGCAGGGTAACGGTTGATTGACAAGGTTGAATCAGCAACAAAACATCGACGCACTATACATCAAAACTCTCATTTCGTTTTCCATTATTTTGGCGCAATTTTGGGGAAAACAGATTAAACATTTGGCAGCGACATACCATATTTCTGCAAGAAGCCAAACCTGTCAAAGGGAACATGCGCGGAAGAATATTTCCAAATCTGATTCTATATTTGATAATACCAGAAAGAAAGAAAAGCAAATGAATTCGGCCTAAATACATGACACTGAATGTCGTAGGCATTTGATGAACGAACGTAATTCAGCTATTTGCTTCATCGTCATGTTAAATCTATATATGCAAAAAAGAAAAGTCCAGTATTTACTGCACCTTATAAAACAAAACCAAGTCCAATAAAAAATAAAACAATCTTGCAACAACAGCCAGTGTATACTAATCTAGTCGCATGCGTAGTGTTCGTAAAGGCTTCAAACTCATAAAACGTAATGTTTTGTTCAACATTTGATTTATGATACGGATACTACAACTTTCATATCATAATGTTCTCTAAAATAATGTTGGTCATTAAATCAAATGTTACAAATATATGTTAAAACGGAGAGAATTCATTGACAAATGTTGGTTTTGACTGGATGAAGCTGCTCCATCAGAATATTTCTCGATATTTCTTGCAAACATTTGAAGATCGGCTTATTGCACTGAAAACCACCAGCCATAGCCAACCCCTCATTCGCCATACTTGAGTTCATCGGATTGTTTTAAGGGAATATGTTAAGGACAGGGTTAATACATGTACTCGTTAATAAACCACAAAATTATGACATAATTATTGAAATCATCCATTCGTCGAGAAATGCAAAGAGTTGATTTTGCAATTTGCAACGGAGTGATTAGATTTTTTTGGCGTCACTTTCAGCTTTTTTAATAAAAATAAGAGATTTCATATTAAACGCCTACTTCAGACAATTTTAGTGATCAATCTTGGAGCTAAATACGTAAAACCAAATGTGCACATGTGCTTTTAATGAATATGCATTGAAATGCTTAATATCGTTAACTATATTGAACATACTGCAGTTTGTTATCCGGACATATATTAGTTGTCACCCGTACTAGCATCAAGACAAACATAGTCTCACATACCCTCGTGGATACCATCAGGAATGAGGTGTCGTTAGTAATTTATATTATAAGTAATGGGAAAATTATAGAAAAAACTTGTTTTACAATTTAGTATAAACTAAACAGAGTTAATTCTATACCTTTTTTGTGAACACTTGTATTAACATAAATGTATACGCCCATACAAGCAGACAGAATGTCTGTTTCATTTTGAGTGTTTCATAATTAAATCTGGAAGAGTCATTCCTTTATATAACTTTCAAGACGAACGCCAATCAAACATAACTACTGGGCCGATCCTACCAATAGAGTAAATTGTTTACAAATAAATTTTAACATGACTCTACATGTATATTACACATTGACAAATCAATATATGATTTATACTGTACATTTTCAATAGTTTACTATTTGGATGTTATCTACGAATAAATCTTCAAATTATTCCAGAGACAGAAATAAACTGATTTGATTCAAAGATATTTACCTCCAGCAAATACCACCGGAATGTTCTTTCAGTGAGGACTCGGACTGTGTAAATACTCCATTATTATCACAAACATACAGTCACGTATATGTAACACAATTCTATGACGATGTCATTTGAAATCGATGCATTGTGATTTAAAACAAGAATTATGCTAGTGCTAGAAAGACAGGCAACCCGGGAAATGAGATGACAAGAATGGCACTTTTTTGAGAGGATGTTATATAAAATCAATGAATTGTGATTTTTAAAGTCTAAAAAGTTTAGCCAATAAGGGAATTGAACTAGAAATATGTCCATAGGACACAGATGCCATCTCTTGCGACTTAACATTGTCAATTGTCAAATGAACTCAAATGAACATGCTGACTAATATTCCTACAGAGTTTAACAAATACCTTCGGAGTTATCAGAAACAAAAACAAAATTATCATTTTAGAGCCTCAACCCTGATAATTAATACAGGCCAGGGGTGGTATTCACAAAGCATCTTAGCAGAAAACTTAGACATTTCTTAAAATCTTAAAATTTTCTAAAGTATATCAGCTAAGCAAGAAAATCAAGATGATTAATATTTTACATAGTTTTGAAGCATTATGTAAACAGCTACAATAATCACTAAGAAAACAGGGATTATTTTTCGAATTGCGAGACATATGAGCTGCATAAATTATGACTTAAGTCAAAATATTTAAGTTTTCACTTAAGATGCTTTGTGAATACCAGCCCAGGTCCGTATAAAATATTTTGGTTGGCAGCTACACATGTGTACTGACAAATAGTCACACATAATTGGAAGACTGTAGTTACTTTTAGAGTTATGAGCGAAACAAGGAAATATTAACCAAATGTCATATAGTCAATGGCCACAACTCTGCTCAACAGATAATAAAAATAAAGAGATACACAAAACACATGCTGATATTCCAACAAAGTTTGACGCCAGTTTCACAATAACCTCTCAAGTTACGGCTGCACAAGCCGAATTTCATCATACCAAAGGCATAAGCTATGCTTATATTGGTCGGATTAGAATAAAAATACAGAATATATAGGAGCACATCACCTCACTCCAATTAATACATGTATTCGTACGACGTTTGAAGACTCTAGCACAATTACTTTTCAATATACGGGCAACACAAGCAAACTTTCATCAAATTCCATCATTCCAAGGGCAATAACTCCGCTAATACTGGTCGGATCAAAATAAACAACACCCTATGCTGACTAAAATTCCTATGAAGTTTGAAGACTGTAGCGTAATTTCGTTTCAAGTAACTGACGACACAAGATTTTGGGACGGACAGGCTGACAACTTTATGTCCCCCCATTTGATAAGTGCATAAGAATGGCTCATTTTTTTTTATCGTTTTACGATTTCACCACATTACGAGAACCCGAAACAATCTCACAATTCGGGGTTTCTCACAAGGATAATTTAATACTAACAAGGATAATTTAATACTAAGAACTAGTATTACAACCGTTGGTTTCATAGGATACTTCTCCTTTATATTTGTATCCTCAATCACATCTAACAGTTGACCTTACTCTATTGTAATCCCTGTACTTAAATAGAAATACCTCGGTCTGACCCTTGCTAGTCAATATACTACAAACAGTACAAGAATAACACTCATATCCTATTGCGACTAATGCCCACTGTATACTTGTAAAACGAATAAACATAAAGTTGACACATTTAAGATGATGTCACATTAGTTTATACAAATTCACCTAGGTCGATTGTTAGACAAGTTCTATAACTTATATATCAATTCCATCGTCACTGCATTCCTGATGGTACATTGTGTCCATCGCCACCAGGACACAAGTGAAGAAGTCTGTTTCTTTTCCTTAATGACGTGTATCGAAAGAGATATGCTTACGATTTTAATTTCGTCTTTAAGTTGACGCGTTAAGTAAGCGATATCCCATCATCTCGCTGTTGAAGAGTTTTGTCAAAAAGTGTTTTTGTTATTGTCAAGGAATTTACATGCGTGATGAGAGAGGAGAGCGGAGATTTATGTCGTTCTGTGAATATTTCCTGACTTATTACAATATCACAAGTGTCACAAGTTAGAGTACATATCTACCATACTACTTAAGTATGATATAATACCATGTAAATAATCGAAAATAAAAATGCGTACATTTACCCACAGCCTTGTGACGTTTAACAGAACTCAGTTATGCCGAACTAACATTCCTGAAAGTTTTTCAGTTTACTACCGCCTAAATGTCTCTGTATTAATAACCCCCTACCTATGTTACAGTGCTTAATCATATTAGAGATCTATATGACGTTCAAGCATTCTATCCAGCCTCGAACACAATGATGACAAAATATTAAAGGTTATGATAGATCACACTTTTATTACCCATAAAACCAGTTATATATTCTCTGTCTTCAAATACTGACGGTCTTTAGGTGCAATCAAAAGAATCCATCCTGAGAAATCGTTTTCATCTTCGTCGTTTTTATTATAGATCGTTTCTTGAACTATGCTTTATACGCTCTAGAACCCAAGTAGTATAATGAATTACGAATATTTGGGAATATTTGACAGTTATGATCTCGTTATGTCTGCTTTATAAAATACATTTAGAAATAAAGGAAACCAGTATGGCAATATAACTAGAAAGTGTGTTATGTATAAAAACAATGTATTGCTCATACATATTGTGTGCTTGCAGTCCCACTGTACATGATATAGACAAGACAGGAATGGTGTTACAAAAAACATTTTATCAGCAGCTTTATTGATAGACGGCAGCTCCGTGAGCATGTAGTGAGTATACTATATACAGACGAAAATATTAGGATTTTACCGATGCATTTCTGACGACCAGTAACATGCTTACATAGTTATCACAGATATATGTAATCAATTATCAAAGGTAAATGTTCAGTGTACAGTCGCTTTTTCAAACATAACACATTTAATGAACAAAATTGAAACATGAAAGAAGCACTTTGTAGCGGTTAAATTTCATTTGTTTCGGGCAATTTTTTCTGTTTGTCTTTGGCTTATTCTTGTGGTCTGCGATATGTCTTTTGTGTGTGTTCCTTTACGTGCCTTTAGTGTTCTACTCATTCTGCTGTTGCTGCTTCACTGTCCGCTTTGTTATTTGTCTTTTTATCGTGATTTATTAACTCTCGTATGTAGACTCATGAGGCCACCATGCTTCAATTGCCAAGCGATATTTTACACGTTCGTCTCCATATTCGTTAGTTTCTTAACCTGTATTTTGTGAATGAATAATGTCATTAATTGTAAATTGTATTTTAGGTGAAACAAATCATCGTCATAGAGACACAATATTGGTACAGTGTCTTTGTCGTCATTAATTGTACTACATGTGATATTAATTGTGATATATTGTTATAAAGGTAGACATACAGACTTGATAATTGTATCATAGCCGTAGTACGGGGACCCATATGACAATTTCACTGTTCGTTTAAACAAACCGACAATACATAATGTATATATACGTTGTTACCAGTATATGATTGAATTTGTATCCACATATTGGTATAGTTTGAGTTTCTTATTCAAAGTTGTATCAAAATGTATCATCAATAAAACCCAAATAATGTTTTTAAAGATGTAGATTCTAAGCAGTAGTTTAATAGAAAATATATTACTAGTATATATATGTATATCGTGAAATTTAAATATATTTATATACTAAAATAAAATATTGTTTGTTGCCCATTCCCCTACTTACACGAAAAAAGGCCTTACCCAAAATATTTTATTGCAATAATTGAAATAATATTTTTTTACGAAATATTGGGGATTAAAATAGTTTTTGTATAAAAGCTTGTTTCTTACTAGTACATTGTGTACATATTGATTTTAAATGTAAGACTTGGTTGTCGCCTTAGTTATTTCTAAATTTCCTTATTTGTATGTCTTGACCAATAACTATCATTCCGAAATATTTCCAAAAACAATTAACCTACCTACCTACCCATTCTAAATCTGCTTGGGTCGGAAGGGGAAACAAAAGTTCGAAGGTTGTTCTTGTACAGGCAACCTTTTGTGCAACACATTTCGATAGTATCTTTTATTGACTAGTAATAAATACATTTATAGCACTGCCATATTTGGGAAAAATCAAGTTCTAATATTACATTCCTTTGTCATGCCACCATAATTAAAACGTAAATTGATTACTACATGTACGTGGGGTGATCAAATAAAATGAGACAAATGCAAACTTTGTAAAGTTAACGTGTTTTAACCATAACAATATCATATTCGTTTAGGTGCATTTAATGCCGATTTGTACGTGTAAAATATAATTTTCTACCATAAGTAGTGATTTATTAATATAACGTTAAATATAAAGTGTCTCGCTATGTCGCCGAACAGCAAAACGGTCCCAATTTTCGCAGTATGATATGGAAAAGCATATGACTAATATTGTATTGGCGATCAATTTGAACGTCACTCGCCAAAACGGACGTCATACACGGAAGCCGCCTTTAGAATGAGAATGATCGAATAATTAGTTAACATATTCTTGATGTTTTATTTCAAATGAAATGTTTTTATACAAACAAGCTCTTTCTTGCTAAATACTGAATAAATGGCAAATTTATGCAATACGTTAAGAGATATGAGCGATTTATTGGAGCAATGTGACGTTCGAATAGTTAACCATTTACGTACATGACATCATTGACGTCAATTGTGTGCGGCAAGTCACTGCACCCAAGCTTGTGAAACTGCTGATATCTATTCATGGCAAGTAATAAATGAATATTTATGAAACTCAGCAGAGAGAGAGTGTATATTTTGTTATAGGCATACAACTTTTCTTGTTTGTATCAGTATTGATTGTCATTTAACACCGTTTGTCTCATTTCTTTTTGATTACCTCACGTATTATGTAACACTACATGTTTCTATGCGCCGAATATATATGAAAAACTATTGCCACCTCTGCACAAGGTATTTGCTAATTGTGGGCTTTATCTGAAAAATCGTAGTTTCATGACATTCGCGCTGTACGAATGATGTTTTAAACAGTGGTGGAGAGTTTGTTGTCCAACTTTATGTCATGTATATTTTCAACCAATTGTATTTGTTTATTTCAAATGGTTTTTAATTAACGCCCAGCATCCATTTGGGACTGGACCTTTTCATTCAATTTAATGTTTGTTCAATTATGACATACTTAAGTAAATGAAATTCAGAGTCCTGGATATGCAAAGATCAAAACATCGACGTTACCAAATACATGCAAGTAGGGAGCATCTGAAAACACGGTATAGTTCAGGTATTTGAGATAAAATGAACATACCCAAGTTTTAGAATTGCGTTTAAAAGGTATTAAATGATGGTAATTCTGCTGTTAGCCCTATGGATATATTTCAATATACACTTTCAGACGACCGTAATGTTGGTGTTAGGATTAACCCCATAGGAAGACTGATGTGTCTCGTTTTCAGTTTTATACAGTGTATAGAACAATAAAATGATAGTCACAAATCGGAAAGGGAAGGCAGCTCTCTTAGTCTATCTGCACAAAAGGCACAATTCCACCGATGAACAACTGCCGAAAGTATATCAGTCCTACTGAGTTAATTTCAAATAGTATATAAAAATGGCTTGTTGAGTATAAATAGATTCCCGACATTGCTATCATAAAGTTGCTAATAAAAGTAAAGAAATGTATTTTTTGCTGTTGAGCACATGTCAGTAGAAGAAAGAAGGTAAGTATCTTATAAAACATCATAAAATGTCCAACATCATCAATTTATGACAGTAGAAATGGGTGACACATTAAAGTATAACACTCACATTAACACTGTCAGCACAAAAGCGTCAAACATTTTTTCTTAATGAAATAATTACACTGTCAATTAACTGTTAAAGAAAAGGCGTTATACGCGCTTTGCGAGACGCATAAATAAGAGTATGCACCGCAAATTTGGAATCCTCGTCAGAAGTCACGAATCAAACAATTGCAAGAAGGACCGAAAGGTTGTGAACCATATAATCGAATGAACATACCAAGTGCTACAGAAATTATACAGAAATTGCAATGGGCATGACTCCTACAACGCAGACTGAATACAGATGTCACCATAATGTGCAAGGTTATGAATAGCAAAATTGTTGTCTCAGCGAACTTATAATCAATGGTTGCACCACAAGATGGAGTCACTGTATGATATCCCATGTATACCAGACCAGTATAATTGTATACAAGTACTCTTATTTCCCAAGGATTGTTGTGAGTTGGTATATGATCACAGAATCTTGTGTAGTATCTGCACATCTGGAGGAGTTTCAGTAAAACACTTACACAATACTAACGTAATATTTGATTGTACATGTAAATACTTTGGTTATTATGACCGTTTGAAAGGAGTAGAGTGAACTTTCTGTGAAATACCAAAGACAAGTTGTTTTGTAACATAAAATGGAAATACTTTTAAAGATTAGCAACACACTTCGCTAGCCAGTTTCCCTTGTCGTTAATGTTGATAAGTATATTTTGACTAGAATCACGATTGGAGATGATATAAAGGTGCCACTATGATAAATAAACACGTTTACTTTTATTATAAAAGTGATAGCGACACAAAATCAACACTTGTGTTAGTTCATGTGGTTGCCAATGCCGTTTGTAAGCTGAACGTCACCTCAGAAATCGAACTGTAATGATACTACATGATTGGTAGTTGCATCACAACAGTTCACTAGTAGCAGTCATGCTGAAAACATTCTAGTTATGTGTTTATCGACGTACGTTCATTGTTTGTGTGGCTACGTCTAAAGTAATGTAGCTACGTCTAAACTAATTTTCTAGTTTACCAAACAATCATATCAGCACGCCATAGACAAATTTCTCATGGGCGCATCACAGCACTTTGACACTGTAATCAAAATAAGAGCATAAAACCTCACCGTCCCCATTCCAGCATCACAATTATTTCGACCAGTGTGCGTAATTAACATACTTGTTTTTCATTCTTTTTACAAACTATACGTTATTTCTTAACCAATGTGAAAATGTTCCTGATATAGGGCAATATTGTGCCTGAAATGAGATGGTTGGCAACGGTTTTGTATATAATCTACTTAATGTTTCTAACGTTGTTTGCTTATGTTATCGTCACGAGAATATTAGGTTTTTAGATACGCTAGTAATAGAATAATCCAGCGGAATTGAGATGCGCGAATCAATCCCATTGTGATGTTGATTCTCATACAGATAGGATAATATATTAAGATGTACGCTGTACACCGATGGAAATTCGGCAGCAACGTCTGCATCCAATACTAAAGAAATATAGTATTGAGACGATAGAGGCTCATAAGGGAGCTCTTACTTTACACTCGTAATTGTTTGTGTATCATGATTTCCATGGATCTATGAGCTTGACCACCAAGTCAATCCCCAAGATCAATCGACGTCAGACATACGCACCAATGGGCATTTCCCTTGCTATTTCACAATCCAGGAATACGAAATTGCCTTTCCATCCAGCTATTAGTAACACAATGTCAGTGATAACTCTGTAATATTGGGGTACTTTCTTGGCGAGAATAAGAATTAAGTACGACTTGATAATGCAATATGAGGTGCTAATCTATAACCATATACATTTGATCGCTATTTACCCATTCACTAATTATGATTTTGGTCCCGAGAGATTCGTTTATTTGGATGATCGGTAGCATTTTTGCGAAAATAGTTAGAAAAAGAAGCCAGCCTTCACCGTCATATTTAACATTTTTACATAACGTATAACATGTATTATTAATGTTTTGTATCTAACGATTGTCATACTGATAACTATTGCCCTAAGCTTTAAGACCTTGAGAAATAATCGATATCAATAGATAAGTTCTGACGAAACTAATGATACTACAGTTGGCTAATTTGAAATATTGATCAATTGATGTCACAATGTTTCACAAAGAGTATATTAAGTCAGACAGGGAAGGCAGCACTCAACTTAACCAGCCGAGCACAGAAAACATTAAAAACACACAAAGCACAATGCCCAACTAAACAAGCGCAGATCCGGCCAAGTCCAAGCTGTCGAAAAGTATAATAAATAATAACTAGCTGAATGACCCAGTAGAAAAGATACAGCAACCAAAAGGCGGAATGCCTACGCTGAATGACCTAGTAACAACAGTAAAACTGCTGAACTACATAGTTATAGCAGCCTTTAGTCTCAAAAGTTAAATAACAGTATTAAAACGTTGAAAGGCCCGTATAGTGGGATGACCTACTAACTAGCTGAATGACCCAGTTTCCACAGCAAAAGGACTATATTGCCCCGCTTTAGCTGTAAGAAATCTTAAAACGAAGAAGTGCCCAACACACTACCGACCAAGAAAATTAAACGCCCCTAGTCTCATTGTTAAAAACTGAAAAAAGGATTCAGCAAACAAAAGGCAGAAAGCCCACGCTGAATGACCTAGTAACAACAGTAAAACTGCTGAACTACATAGTTTTAGCAGCCTACAGTCTAAAAGTTAAGTAACAGTATTAAAACGTTGAAAGGCCCGATTTCAGCAACAAAATTTCTGAAAACCTTAAAACGAGTGACCCAGTTTCATTAAGTTAAATGACGTAATTGAACAAATCGAGATATGACGTACTGAATTGCAAGCAATACAGAAGTCCCCCACCGGTGTAAAGCCATAGTCAATATGTATGTTGCCATATCAACAACAAATTCCGTCAGAACCAAAACTGACGGACAGATGGCAAACCAATAGTCCCCTCCGGTCAAAAACCGGTAGGGGACTTAAAACTACATTAAATGACCTCAGGGGACAGAACACTACATCCATAACTCCACAGCTGTACATAGACTCATGAACGAACCCGGTAGGATGCGAACCGCTGGGACGAAATAGTAAGAGGGCAACCGGCAAATACGAATAAATAGTTAACTCCTAGCTCCTTTTGGCCCCGGTCAAAAAATTAAATACTGAGAAATTATGGCATATTATCGATTATTTAAAAATGAAAAACTAGATTGTAAACGGAATTGGCGTTTAAATCCAGATACATACCCATATTATAATAATTAAACAAAATACGAAACTACCGGAAGTAGTACCGACCCCAACAGAAACCGCGGGACACGCAGAGAACAAAAAGGCACAGAAAATATACAACTTCACTCGAAAAGGCGCGGAACATACATAAAAAACTAGCACAGGAACATGTAATACAAAACCGGGCATCCAATTCCGAAAGTCTGCTGCTTAAGCCAGTCAAACTAAAACGGAACAAGAGCCAGTTGGTAAGAAATTAACAACCGGACAAAACATACACCACAAGGACAATCCACAACATACACTGAGTATATGCAATATTGAAAGATACGAAGCAGCCTTGTGCTGGACAACGCAATTGCAGAATGGCACATACAAAATTAATAAAGTTTAACAAAAGGCACAGTGGCCAAATATTTTTGTATTTTTTCCAATTATACTATAAAGTGGACAGTACATACACAGAGGAAGGTTGACTAAAGGGCTTCCGCCTTGGAACGGACAGTGACACTTGTCACTGGGGGCTTAAACGTTTTACAGTGCACCAAACCTCACACTTACCCAATAGACAACCTTATAGAACAGGACAGTGTAAATAAATGTTTCCCGCCATGTAATGCCCCCTAACAAAAAGGCCAAGTAAAGTATTGATCAATTTGATTACAATATATTGTAGGTAGGTTGATTTTAGTATACACGGTGCATAAAGTGCAGTATAAACAAATGCAGGAGTAAGTACGAGGGGTGATCAATATATTCGTGGACTTTTCATCTAGAAATTTTGTTTTGTCAGCAAGACTCAAAAGTAAATTAGCGTTATTCAGTGTAGGATATCTCCGACCGAATGTACCTATAACATAGTTTTATTCAAGTAATGGGTGCGTGACGCATGGCGTCACGTGACGTCATTCCAAGCGTCACGGTTTGAGCAGCACCGAGCTCCTTCTGGACTTATATCCTACCCACTGTATACGTTATTTTACTTTTAATACAGAAATAAGTCATAAATAGCCAACTCTGGAATGTAAGGCGGAATAGAAAGTGTCTCGTTGCGTTACTGGACTTAAAACTCTGAAAAAGGCGGTTGGCTTTACACGGTTGCATCATCTCAATGAAGAAGGAATCATGACCTAACAAGTGTAGGGCGCAATTTCTAAAGAACTCCTTTCAACTGGAATGAAATATTTATTTTTTTATAATCTATACTGATCATAGAGGTCGCCAGGAACATATCGTTCAGAAATATGCCTCTTATTTCGCAGAAATTAGGGAGGAGTATCCCTAACTCTGTCTTAATTATTCCGTTTATTCTTATTTAACCAAGGCGTCGGTTTGACAGAGTCCCTTAATGAAATGTCGTTGCTGTGTGATTATTTATTGTCCGTCACGCTCGACGACGCGCGCTGCACCTTGGTCACAATAAGTGACGCCATCAAGAACATTGTGACGTCACAATATAATTAATTAATTAAAACGCTAGATAATTGATATATCTATATTGCTTGGTAATTTCATTGTTCTAGAATCAATATTTAAAAGGTTAGAAGGAAAGTCTACGAATATATGGAACACCCTCGTACAAATGATATTTTGATAAAACAAAACATTTGTAATATATCAACATAATTGGTAGAAAGACAGGGCCTCAAGCACGAAACAGAAACAGTACGAAAGGCACAAAAACAGTTTTCAAATTGTTAAACTCTGTATGAAAGAAACCCCATTCAAAATGACGAGTAATGAGATTTGATGATTATTTATCGATTATTTAAGTTTGAAAATTATTATTCATGTGTTACAGATGGAGGTTGCCTTACTTCATGCAAACGTATGGCACATAAAAGAAATAATATAAACGTGGTGTTCGATCTCAACCACAATAAACGCGAACATAACGACAGTAGTAACCTAAAATGTTACTGAATGAGATGAGGTGTAGCGGTTTACAATAGCAATAGATAATTTTACACCAGTTATTCAAAACAAATACTTTCTTTTACTGAGTTGAGATACCCCCCCCCCATTAAACCACTTATTAGGTTTAATTTTGTACGTTAACGACATTACATTTAATTCTAAAAGACCTAGAGCAAACCTACAAGGACATCATTAACTACTAGTTGTCGTGTTGTTTTATCAATATAACAATGTCATGAACACCAACAAAAAGACAATATTAAGTCAGACAGGGAAGGCAGCACTCACCTTAACCAGCCGAGCACAGAAAACATAAAAAACACACAATGCACAATGCTTACCTGAATCAGACGAGCACAGAAAACACAAAAAAACATACAAGGCACAATGCCCAACTATCCTCCCAGGTCCAATCAGTCGAAATTCTAAATGAACCAGTTTCAGCAATCAAAAAACTGAATGCCCAAGCTGAATGACCTAGTTCCAACAGTGAAATGGATGAAACACCTAGTTAAGCTGTCAGAAGTCCTAAAGCACATTTGAAAAGCAAGTGTATGACCGCCATAACAATACCTATTTGACAAAAACACTTCAATTTTAAAAACACTAATTCTATTATTTCGATGTTAGTAGATAACATCATCGACACACATACCGCTATTGCAGTAATGCCATTGTCACTGTATGATACGGAGTATTAGTTTTTATCCAGATAACGAACTCGGTTTCCAATTAAAAATCCATTATCTTGTTAGGCAAATAAAGGCTCTTAATCGTCTCATATTTCCTTGTATTCGGCTGCCTAAATACAATTCGGATCCATACAATGTTTGAACATCCCGTTCCAGAGATTGATGATCGACAATAGATGACGTGTTCTATTAACATGTCCAATCAATATGGATAATAAGGGTATATTTCCACGGTGTCATCCATCACAACATCAAAATATCACAATGTGAACAAATAAATTAGTTTAAAATATTTTATTGCCAATGATTTTAATCAAATGCAAAGAGGTTTAGCCACAAGTTCCAAAATTTAGTTACAGTAGTTTGAGACCCACATGGAAGATTGGGAAACCAAATAAGTAGCCTCGTTAAATAAAGTATTTACTTATTTACGGCCCGCCCCATGTATGATACTATAAAATCAATAACGTAACAAATACATAACCATGACTGATAGTGACCAAAACAAAATAGTTGTGCAATTGGACGAAATATGGACATAACTGCCGATGCAGAACGAAACAAATTGAGAAAATGATGATCACACAGATAATGTTCCATATGTTCCAAAAATGTTGTTGAAAATGCTTTCATGTTGCAGTATTTATGCAACATTAAGCAAGCAATTATATGGGGGGACTACATGTCTACCAAATTATTATTTATGTCTCACTATTAATAATCACAGTATCTTGATCATATGATGTGCATTATGTTCTTTTAACTGTCTTTGTCATAATTCATGTAGCACCCCTTAGTTAGCATCTTTGGATTAAGTACTTGCTGGTCTACCGTGTAATTTGGGTTCCAATACTAGGTCGTGAAGGTAATGGTCTTCCGTGACATCGGTTGTGGTCATGCAATTTGCATTTGCTTGTGGAAGAACAAAGTAGTACTGGTTAATGATTCATTCCAGGAAGACGGATCATGTCAACGAACTTATTACTGGAACTGGCGCTTAACCCGTGGAACATTTTCTATGTTTTCGCAAATTAGCCAGATGAACGGCATTATATTTTAATGGCCGACTATTTCAACCATATGAAATACATTGTTTTTTTATCGACATCGTTCCATTTACCCAATAACAGTATTTGAAGTGTGTCGTTATTTGTGGGAAGAAACGCACAACTATAGATACAAATGATAAGGTTTGATTTACTGACACATAGTTCTTTACCTGTCTGGTAACATTAGTATGAAGAATGAACTAGACGATAAACACATATGAAGTACGGCAAGGCCTTATGCAATGATTTATTTATATCCACCGCCAAACATGACATTAATTTTGCGTTTGTTGTTCCCATATATTCGCGCGTAGGTCGATGGTAAAAATGGGAATTAAATATCACAATCGATAAACAGTGCTAGCGTCTGGTCTTCTGGAACTGCTGTTAGGTTGCCATAGGTTGTTTGTTCGTCGTGTCTATACTATCCGTTTCTCTCTATCTCATCACGATGTTTGTTGGTGGATTTTAACATATGATATCGTATATGTCTGGCGTATAAGTCATTAGAGTATCATAGATAAAATGTTTTCGGGTTCTTATTCCATTAACCGTGTACGTTGATGTATAAAAACATGTTTAATTCTCAGCGGTGTTCTCGTATAGACTATGCGCTTCAAGCTCTTTTCATGCATATGTTTATAACCGTAGGTTCACTGTGGCGCGGTGTTATTTGACTGAATAGACGCCCATATTACCGAAAACCTGCTAAGGGTGACCTTATTAGTCTTCCTGAAGTAATCGACATGGAACGTAAAATTTAATACCCTGTTCGTTACATTTATCTGTCGATGTGACTATATAGCACCGCACTTCCAATCGGTTGGTAGTGTTTGATAACACTGACTATATGTACGGGGCGGGGCGACTTTTTACTTTTAATGCGCCATTTTCCTACCCAAGTGGAAATAAATTATTCAACATTTCATGTTCACGTGGATGACAAGTAAATGAGTACTTAATAATGTTTAATCCGACAAATATTTATTAAGCGAAAATGACCTGGTCTAAACAAACAATGTCATCAGTGTTCAATCAATTCCTTTGTCGCCTATTAATTGAACTTTATAGATCTAAATTACAAACTTAAAGCAATTGTAGAGTTATAATAATAACATTGTAGGCCTAACACATAGCATTGCCTTTGACACGAAGAACACAATTGTTCCATTAGTGTAAAAACAAGTGGTGTCTTTCCAACTGTGAATTCTCAATATTGTCACCAATATCTTCTATTGACTTAACCACTTTGTCAGCATGATTGTATTTATTGAATTGTGCCAATAAGCTAATGCTACAGTATCTATCCAGTGTGCAGTAATTCTTATGAAAGCTCACTCCCGATCTTTTTTATACTGAGGCGAGATATCAGTGCATAGCATTTAATACTAAGAACACATGCAAAGTCCGCCTTGTGTCTGTCTACTCTCACTGGACATTTTCTACAATTGTATCGGTGGAGTTATTACGAAATAAATAAGACTCCTTGATTGAAGACAAATTGATATAACACCTTATATGGTATATAATAGGTTTTTGTCGTTTGATTTACACACATAGGAACGTTTGCTGCAATATTATAATAACGCTCATGGTTTTAATACTGTAGCATTTGTCTTAGCTTAGTACCAAATAGAAGATAGATTTGCGTTCTTAATTGGTTAACACATATAAATATAATAAGTTCCCCAGAAACAAGCGAATCCTTACATGCACCAAACGCAACGTATTATTCGTCTACTAGCACATGCCCATATAAGGTTACATGCGCAGATTAAGTAAATTATAACCGAATGAAGAAAGTGTAAATACATGACAAAAATCTACAGTATCGGTATAGATCATGTTTAAAAGAGAACGTACAATCAGTGGCAATAGATATTTAACGGACAGAAATCTAAATCATTTGCTGCAAGGGTACAGGTGACGCAATTATATACCCGACATTAAAGTGGTGAAATAGTAGACTTTTGCCGATGTTCCAAAATAACTAAACAAATTTAATTATCGAAATTGAACCTTCTATATCTACTTATAATTACATGACAAATCATTGGAAATCAGTTTTGCAGTTTTTCTGAATTGGTTGTTTTAATAGTGTGCATGTCATTACACATTCAGCAATACTAATATGCTACTCGATCAAATAATAATCACTACTTCTATGATTATAATAAATCTTATTTGTTAGTTAAATACATCAAGAAACCAATTATGAGCATTATAAGTTCAACACTTACCTGACTATTTTAGTACTCCATTACAAATGAGTACACTTGTAATAGAACCATTATAAGAATATAGTTTGAATATAACATATCCCCCAATATTTTCCCAAAATTCCAAGCTGAACTATGAGACACGTATTCTCCGATTCACTTAACTACGTACATAACATTGTATGGATCGTCAGTGAATTGGTACAGAAAACCCGATTTCTTCCTTTACTAAAAAGCATGAAGTGGAGCGAACAGTAGGCAATGAATCGTGCATGAAAACATGTAAATGTTTCATCAGCTCCTATTGAATATTGGCTATCAATGAAATATTTATTTACGCGGCAACTTTTACTATAAAATCTATATCATTCAGTGGGTTTATATAACAATACCATTTCCAACCTAACACGAGATAACTGTGCTATTGGTTCTTTTAATACCGACTCCGTTTGCGCGCCTATACAAAGGGACCTTCATTGTTATTTGTGAAAGCCATGACACTTAATGATTTTCCTTATGTACGATCACAATCACCATGACTTTATGTGCCGTACGAGATGTAGTCAGTTAAAATCAAATAATTTATTTATAGACTTGCCAACGACACCTAATCACTGTATCTTGATCAAAGGATGCATGATGTTCACCATGTCGTTGTAACAGTCTTTGTCATCATTTATGGACCACACCTTCGTTTGTACAGTGGATACAGTACTTGCTTGTCAACCGTGTTATCTGGGTTTTAAAGTAGGTCCTTCTGGATATTGGCTACAGTCTAGTATTTCGCAGTTGTTTGTGGAATTGCGCGTTTGCATTGGTTGATAATTAATTCAAGGGCAATGGTTTTGGGTAAATTGAGCCGTAACTCCAAAATATACAATAAGCGTCATGGTTCTTGGGCACTGCACTTCCACCCGATGAGATTTATTCACCTATGATGTTTCAAATCAATATATCCAATACTGTATAAGATATGGCCCGGACAAGAATTATGTATGAAAAATTCAACGGGGAATAACTCCAAAAATTTGCAATAAAGAGTTATGGTTCCTGTGCACTGCACTTCCCCTAAATGAGATGCATTCACTTAAGAAGTCTTAAATTGATATTTCTAATACCCTCAAGTTATGGCCTAGATAAAAGTATGACGAAAGGACAGCCGGACGGAAGGAGGGACAAAGCGGCGACTATATGCTCACCCTTTTGGGAGCATAAACATGACGCTATTCCAGGCCGAGTTAAACGTATGATGTGGATTGTTTTACTGACGCATAATCCTTTACCTGTCTGGTAACCTTAGTATGAAGATTATTTCTTGACGCTAAATACGTACGAAGTGCAGTAAGCCCTTATACAATGATTTATTTATATCCACAGCAAAACTTCACACGAAACTTGCGTTTCTTGTTCCCATATATTCGCGAGTATGTCGATGGTAAAATGGAAATTAAATATCGCAATCGATACGAGTGCCAGCGTCTGGTCTTTTGGAACTGTTGTTGGCCATAGGTTGTTTGCTCATCGCGCCTGTACTCTGTCTTTCTATCCCATCGCGATATTTGTTTGTCGATTTTAACATAAGATATCGTATGTTTGTCACTAGAGTATTCAGTTTCATTTCATGCAAACATTTATGGTCGTATGTTTCACTGTGGAGCGATGTATAAACGCTCGCATAGTTGGAAATCCTGCACTGGGGGCTTCCTTGAGTGATCTCGGCCATATAATTCTGTCTGAATAAATCATAATGCAACGTAGTGACAATCACTTTGAGTGGAATACTACAGTTATTTTTATTAAATTGGCAAACTTATGTCATACATGCACATATAGTGAGAGTTAAGCATTTAGTACACGGTGCCATCGCCTAGCAATGTGAAATACGGACGCATCGGATCACTTGGATATCGGAACGATCCACCAAAACGTTGCGAAAATAACCAGTATCAATGTAACTATACGACACTACTCTAACGATCAGCTGATATTATATGATAACATCACTTAAGTGCGTTCAAGGCAGTTTCTGGTGGAAAATGAAACATCTCACATAGAATAATAACAATAAAATATGTTCAAACTTTTTATATGGTTTGTGTATTATAATGTAAACAGAAAATGCAATAAAATATATTATTATATTTCTGACATTACACTTTATTACAAGGATTGCTTGCCCACATCTCTATTACAAGGAAATGCCGCGAACGCCTTTAAGAATGTTTGCAAACCTAGAAGCATTCAATCAGCTGGTCAATATTTATTGAGCTAAAATGATCTAGTCCAAACAAACTATGACATCAATGTCCAATCATTTCATTAGTCGCACTATTGATGGTCTGAATTGATCTAAATTACATAAGCAATTATAGTTGTAATAATAACATGTAATACATAGCATTGCATTTGATACGAACAACACATTAATTCCATTAGTTGTCCTCCATAGGTTTAATTTTGGAACATTAGGTATTTCATTAGTGTAAATACAAGTGGTTTATTTCTAACTGTCGATCCACAAAACTGCCACCAATGTCTTCTATTGACTTAATCGATTGTATTTATTGAGGTGTGTCAATAAGGTAATGGTACAGACAAAGTAGCTATTCAGTGTGCAATATTTCATATGACAAATAAGCCTGATCTTTTCAATACTAAGACGAGAGGTCAGTGCATAGCATTTACAACTTAGAGGACATGCAAAGTCCGCCTTGTGTCTGTCTACTCTCACTAGACATTTTCTACAATTTTGTTTTGGTGAAGTTATAACGAAATGAATATAACTCAATGATTGAAGACAAATTGATTTAACACCTTAGATGGTATACACTGCTTTCTCGTGGAGTCGATCTCCTAAAAGATAAAACCTAGTACGCACACTTCGTATTGTATGCTCTGTAGCTTAATTGTATTTACTGACTGAAAAATTACTGAAGGAAAGTAAAATGAACCATTCCTGTCATAAAAAAGCTTTTATCTTAATATATTTACTGTGAAGCAAGTACCAGTCGAGAGCCATCGTAATTCGGAAACTTTCTCATTGACCCGATCCCTCTGATTGGTCTGTCTGTAATTAGCTCAAAAACTGATTTTATTTATGAAACACAGTGGTATCATAATGTTCGTTCATCATAGTTACTATTCACATAATTTAAGGGTTTTTCAGGGTTGATTTTAAATCGGTCAACAAGAGTTGTTTACATGTGCTTTAAAAGTGCTGCCTCACTTTTTGGTGCGTTGCAAAAAAAAATTGTCAAATATTCGCGTATTTTTGTTATAGTTGCCTGCATATGTCATAAACAATAACACTGCTATTGAAAAAACACATCGGCATTATAGTTATTTAGTATTTTACATCCACAATTCTATAGGGTATTAATACCCTAGAGTATTAACACTACTATCACTAAAATTGTCTGAAATTTGTTTGCATTTGATGAAAACGAATTGCAAAAGGAACTAAATACCTTATAGTCCATGAGCCACCAATAGAAGACCCCCCCTAGGGAATTTTGGTCACTATATTTTTCTGAAAGCTTATGGTCCCTGGAGTATTTTCCTGAAGTCTGCACTTTGGCCATTGGGGCGTTAAGATTTTTTGGGGTAAAACGTCAAAAAATATAAACGAAAAGTACAAATTTTCGGAATCGGTTAACTACAATCTTATTTATATTATGTTATTTTAAAATAAATCTCTGTAACAGGTAGATATTAACCTGTCCTATCTAGACTGAAAAAATCAGAGTGCTGCTATTGTGCAAAATGACTTTTTTGGGGTAAAACGCTAAACATTATACGAGGAAAGTGCGAATTTTTGGAATCTGTGGACTGCAGTGGCTTTTATTTTTCTTTTATAAAAAATACTCTAATTGAAAGATATTATAGTGCAGTTTCTTACTGCAAAAAATTAAAGCCATGTTATTACGCAAAGTGTGATATTTTTGGGGTAAAACATCAAAAAATATAAACCGAAAAGTGGGAATATTAGGAATCTGTAGATTACAATAAAACCATTCCTATGATAATTATTTGTAACTAAATAATATTAATGTGATAAATTTGTAGTAACATGCAATTTAAGATTTCAAATATATATTGCCAGATGAGATACTTTGGGGGAAAATTACAAAAATAATAAATGGAAAGTGTGATTTTTGGGAATTGGTGTCCTAGTTGTAACTTACGACCATCGGGTACGGACATTCCTGGTCCTAATGGGTATTCAAAATTACATTCTAACCATATATAGGCAGTTCTGGTACTGTTGGGTAACTTATTATTAAACCACTAAGTACATCAATACCTATTCCTAATTGGTACATACGAATAACCATTACATGCAATATTGGTTCTATTTAGCACTAAACAACCCTATACAGACATCAGTTGTCCTATCGGGTACTAACTACCACCATGCACAGACAGTCCTAGTCTAATTTGATAGCATAGCCAATACTATTCCTAGTTCTATTTGATATTCAAAACCACCATACTTATACAAATATTGCTGGTCAGGCTGGGTACCTATAACCATTGGTAGGTACATTCATTCCTCGTCTCAATGGGTAGTCACACTTACCATGTTCTAATTGGGTACTCGTAACTGCTTATTGAAGTACATACATGCCCAGTCATAGTGGTGACTTACATATCCATATACAGACATTCCTGGTCCTATTTGGTACTCTAAACCACCATGTACAGGCATTATAGGTGCAATTGGGTACTCATTTCCACCATGTAAATATATTGCTGGTCGTAAAGAATACTCATAACCACTAGGTTCAGACATTCTCGTTGTGTACTGCCGATCATCAATAATTATTATTGACAACTCAGGCGCGCCATGTGGCTACATGCTTGGCCTTATTGACCACGCATAACATATGTACTATTCGAAACCTTCATGTTGTCCGATTGGGAACTACCAACTACTAGGTGCGACCATTTGTTGTCCTATTGGGTATAATCACTACCCCGTGTACAGACTTTGATGTTCTTATTGGATACTCATACATACATTCCTAGTCATAGTGGGTACCCCAACTACCATGTACATGCATGCCTGGTCCTATTGAATACACAAAACCACAATGTACAGACATTTGTGACTGGGTTGGGCACTAACAACCACTAGGTGCAGTCACATGCTGTTCTATTTGGTCACTGCTACCACCATCTACAGGCAGTCATGGCCCTATCAGGGATACATAACCACTAGATGCATACATTCATAGTCCTAGTGGGTACTCAAAACCACTATGTTCATGCATAAGTGGTATAATCGAGTCCTCACAGCCACTATACTCAGCCATTATTGGTTCCTGTGGGTACTGACTACCATGCATATACATACATTCGTGGTCGTATAGGGTGCCAATAACCACGATTAACAGACATTCCTGTTTAGGATAGATACTGAACATCATCATGTTAAGACATCTCTCAATCACTAGTTACATACATTATTGGTCTTATTGAGTACAGACAACTATTGGGATCACCCATTCCTTGTCCTATTGACACCATGTAGAGACATTCGTGGTCTTTAAAATTTAGCAGTGAGCATGCCTAACCCTCAGCTGTAACCATTTTTTCATCAAATTGGGTAATCACTAACCCCATGTACATGAAGCATGGTCTAATAAGATACTCATATCGACTAGGTACATACATTTCAAGTCCTAGTGGGTACCCACAACTATCATGTCCCATGCATTCCTTGTCCTATTGGATACTCCAAACCACAATGTACAGACGATTGCAGACGGATTATGTACTAACAACCACAAGGAGTGGTCATTTGTTGTCTGATTGGGTCATGATTACCACGATGTACAGACAGTCCTGACTTTATTACTCATAACCACTGGATACATACATTCCTAGACTAAGTGGATACCCGTAACCACCATGTACATGCATAAGAAGTGTGATAAAGTACTTGCAGCTACAATACACAACCGTAATAGGTCCTATTGGGTACCCACTACCATCATTTACTAGTACATGTACATACATTCATGGTATTATTTGGTATGCATAGCCACTATTCCGGCTCCTGTTATGTACATACATTACTGGTCTTGTTGGGTACAGACAACCATTAGGAGCACCCATTCCTCGTCCTATTGACGACTTAGTACCTAAGTAGAACATTCCTGGTCTTGTTAGGCAATCATAAACACTGGGTAAATCAGTCCATGTATGTATTCACGACCACCTTGCACATAAACTCCTAGTTATATTAGGTACTCATAACCATTAGGTACATCCATCCTAGTCCTAATGGGTACCCACAACCACCGTGTTCATGCATACTTGGTTGTATTTGGTACTCATAACCACTAGGTGCATCAATTAGAGGGTACCTAATACCACTAGGTACAGGCATTTACGGTGCTGTAGGGTACTGATACACACCATGAGCAGACAGTACTACTGGATACACAAATCCATGGTCTTATAGGATGTGCACTATCATGTGATATCTCATTTATTGCACTATGTGTACTGGCAACTACAAGGTCGAGAGATTCCTGGTCCTCTTGGATACTCACAACCACCCAGAACAGCCATTCCTGACACAACCATGATGCACAGCCATTGTGTCACAAGGAATAGCTGTACAATAACATTTGAAAAAATGAATGTATATTTACCCCACCCACTCTTGTAAAATACATGTAAGTATAATTTAACACAATCCATACAAATGTTACTGATGCTAACTATAACATACATTGCAAACAAAGTGAAAAATGGAAATAGATTTCAAAATCATATTGTGAGTACTTGTAAATAAGTAGAACGGCTGTTTTCAATACTTTAGTCATTTTGGCGGCCATTTTGATGGCCATTTTCCATAATAGACCCACCTTTTGTGCATTTAAATGTTAAAATACATTTTGGAAATATGCCTTTAATGGTATTCACAATTGCAATTAAAATACAGTAAGGCACAATGTGTTATAGCATAGTTAAGTGAATACATTGTTACAATTTGTACACCATTTAAAAGCAGGGGAGATAATCTTATTTTTGCTTTTCCTGCTGAACGCCCCGATGTCTGAAGTGCAGACTTTGGGAAAAGTATTGGTAGGTCAAAGCCTTTCATAATTACCAAAAAAAAGATCAATGACATTGTATTCTGCCATTAAAGTGTACCGATTCTCAAAATTTGCACTTTTTCATGTATTTTTTTAATGTTTTACCCCAAAAATATCCCATTTTGCATAATTACACGGGACTAGAATTTTGCAGACTTAAACTATGAGTTAATATCAACCCATGAAAGTGTTTAATTACAAAATAACTTACTAAATGTGATAGTAATTAACCGATTCCAGAAATTCACACTTTCGTTCATATTTTTAACGTTTTACCCCAAAAAACCTTAACGCCCCAACGGCCAAAGTGCAGACTTTGGAAAAATACTCTACTGGTCATACGCTTTCAGAATAATATAGTGTCCGAAATTCCCTAGGGGGGGGGGGAGGGTTTACCCCACTGGCCCATGGACTATTACTGAGGTTTACGATTTAGTTAGTAGATGTCACAGTTCGATCACGAGTGAATTACATAATTCACGAAGCTTGTTATATGGAAACTCTGTGCTATTTTTGTAAACCGAGTGCACAATATCAGGAGTGGTTTAAATTGTTTACTTGCCATACATCTTTCATAACGCAACCGTCATTGACTTTCTATTACACAAATACTTGGTTAGGTAGAAAAATTACTTCATACAAAAATGTTAGCCCGATGTGTGAGGCAGCACCTCTAATACACATTTTTTGCCAAATAATTAGGCCTCGGGTCGATGAGAAGGATCGGGTCGATGAGAATCAAATTTATATAAAATGTTTTTGACGTTTAATTTACACACATAGGAGCGTTTGCTGCAATATTATTATAACGCGCACGGTTTTAATACAGTTATATGTCTTAGCTGAGTACCAAAAAGAAGATAGAGTCGCGTTGTTAATTGGTTTACACTTGTTGATTGTTAATTGGTTAACACATGTTAATGTAATACATTCCTCATAATCAAGCGAATCATTTTATACGCAAACGCAACATATTATTCGTCTACTAGCATGCGCGGATAAAGCAATTATAACCAAATGAAGGGAGAATGAAGGCATGAAAAAGACCCGCAATCTCAGGATGGATAATTTTGAACTCGATCAGAAACCATTTATGACCATTACAAGAACATGTATAACACTTACTAGAAAATGTAAGTACTCAATAACAAACGATTGCAATAATAAAACCATTATCAGAATAGATCCAATCAACGTGACTTTATGTAGTCAGTTAAAATCAAATAATTTATTTATAGACTTGCTCCCGACACATCATTCCTGATGGTATTCATCTTCGTAATCGTCGATGTGACTGACGTAACAACTTTATTACAAAAAAGCAAGGATATTACATCCTTTCGTAATTTCAATAAGTACCTGGTGGTTTTTTATGACTTACGGAACAACTTCTTGCATATTGTACGAAACGAGACGTTCATTACAGTTACACATTAAAATGTAATAATGTAAGTAACTCGAAACAGCGATATTCATGCACGTAGACAGGTAGTTATTCCCTCTGTCCTCTGTTATATATATGGAAAACACAAAAGCTGCTGAAATCAACCTTGGTAGTGACATTTATTGTCCAGTAACAAGACTTATATTTTCGTCTTTTATTCTTCACCTTTCTGACAATGAGTTATTATATTCCACTTTAAGAATAAAATTATACAATAAGAGTTTCCCTTATATAACACATTACATGTATTTGACGTTTACGAAAAATCAGCAGGCTTCGCTTCCTCAACCTATACCAAGCATTTCAATTGTTTTTTTGTAATGATATTCTTGTCCATCCGTCCGTCTGTCCTTCCGTTCACACCAAAACTTGCATACCAGTTACGGTATCGACTTTTTACATAAGATCACAAATTATTTTAAGGCTAGTTATATTACTCCAACTAGCCTTACAACAAGCTACAATATTGGAAGAATTATGGCCCTTAGTAAAATCTAAAATTTCCAATTGTTCATGCTTCTTCCTTTCTAACTTCAAAACTCTAAGGGGTATTCAAAGTGACAATTGACAGTGACAATACCCACATGTGTAACTAAGAACAACAACACTTAATTTTGACTTATACCCCTTATTCGGCTTCATTAACTTTAACATTAGTAAATTGTGGTCTAAGTTTTTTTCTTTTTGTTTGTTCTGTTTTTTTACTTTCATGCCTTGTTGTTTCTGCTTATCCGCTAATTTCGCATTTCAGAACAACAATTGGCAAATAATATAATAACTGATTTATATTATAACCCATAAACCGCCAACAAGAATAATTTTGAACTTCAATCAATAAAAAGTCACCTAATCTCTGTATTCGATATTTTGACCTGAACAAATGTCACACAGAGCTAGCAATTTCTATTAGTGCATTCCGTGCTCTACTGTTGCTGTCCGATTTGACATTATCTGTTTACTTGATGAAAAGTATGACAAAAAACGAAATTAATACGAACATGGTGTTATGAATTACGACAAAAAACGATTAGCTATCTACAATAGTAATAAATAATTAAATCTAACACCTGTCAATCCACCTGTCATTTTCCGAGCAGTTTATGAACTACTCTTTCCCGTTAAACAACAAACATAGGTAAATTAGGTTAAATGATTTATATTAACGACAACTACAAGTAAATTTAATTATTCTAGACCTAGGGTAAACCGACATGGACATCAATAAGTACTAGTTTTCGTATTCGTTTTTTTTTACTAAAACTATGTCATGAATACCACAAAACACATTTGAAAAACATGCATATTGTATTCCAACGATCGCTGACATGACATTACCAATGCAACAAAAACTCATCAAAGCTTTAAAAATGATTCTATTAAAACGATGTTGGTAGATAAAATCATAACACACAGACAGCTATTGCAGTAATGTCATTGTCAATGTATGATACCGAGAAATTAGTTTTCATCTAGATAAGGAATTCGGTATCCCATTTAAAATCAATCATATTATTAGGTATACAATGGCTCTTATTCGTCTAAAATGGCCTAGTATTCTGTTGCCTCAATACAAATCGGATCAACTATGACCTTGCAATGTTTGACCGTCCAGTTCTGGAGATTGATGATCGACATGATATACCGTATCGTGTTCTATCACTATGTTGATGATCGACATGATATACCGTATCGTGTTCTATCACTATGTTGATGATCGACATGATATACCGTATCGTGTTCTATCACTATGTTGATGATCGACATGATATACCGTATCGTGTTCTATCACTATGTTGATGATCGACATGATATACCGTATCGTGTTCTATCACTATGTTGATGATCGACATGATATACCGTATCGTGTTCTATCACTATGTTGATGATCGACATGATATACCGTATCGTGTTCTATCACTATGTTGATGATCGACATGATATACCGTATCGTGTTTTATCACTATGTTGATGATCGACATGATATACCGTATCGTGTTTTATCACTATGTTCTATCAATATGGATATACGTGTTGTGCTCACAGAGACGGGTAGGTTTCGGACGATCTAATCAACAACAAAATACCATCATATAAACATTAAACTTAAGTCTTAATAATAAACCTAATAACAAATGGGTAAAGCCATAAGTTCCAAAGTTACAGTCCGCCCAAAGTATGTAAACTCAATGACGTAAAAAGACTACATTACCATGACTGCATTCAAAACTATAGTTTGCAATTGTCGAAATAAGAACCTTTATTGCACATGCAAATCGAAAGATATTCAGAAAATTTACTTAGGACATTTTAACTATGTTCACAAATTCTTTTTGAATAATCATTCATTCGTTTTAACTGTCATAATTTATGTAGCACTCATTGATTAGTGCAGTGGATGAAGTACTCGCTTTTCAACCGAGCGGTCGGGTTTGAATACTGGATCAGACAAGTAATGTTCTTCAATTACATTGGCTACGGCCATTCCATTTGCATTTTCTTGTGGAAGAAAACGGTTTAGGTCAATTGCCCTAGTCTTGCAATAACTGGAAATGACGCTAAACACTACAAAAGAGTTTAACGTAATTATCTTATATACTATCGGGAATAACCAAAGTCAATGTACTATGTTTGCCGAGTATGTCAACAAATTAAATGTGGACATTGTTTTTAACCATATCGACATCGTTCCATTTATCTAATAACAGTGTTTTGAAGTATTTATTTGTGGGAAGAAGCATATATTTATAGATACAAATGATAATATTTGTTTTTACTGACACATAGTTATTTACCTGTCTCGTTACGTTAGTAAGAAGAATGAACTAGACGCTAAACACATACAAAATAGGTAATGCCTTATACAATAATTTATTTATATCCACCGTCATGAATTTTGCGTTTGTTGTTTCTATATATTCGCGAGAAGGTCGGTGGTAAAAATGGGAATTAAATATCGCAATCGATAAACAGTTGATTGCTCATACTATCTATAAATGTTGAATTCTCAACGGTGTCCTGGTAAAGACTATGCGCTTCAAGCTCACTTAATGCCCATAACAATATTTCTATCCGTAAGTTCACCGTAAAGCGATGTTAAATGACTTTAGACGCTTGTATTACTGATGATTCGACCAAATATTTTAATAAATCGTCATGGAACGTAGCAACAATACGCATTAGTTCGATACCATGTTCATTTGCATTTAATTGTCGAAATTACATCATATTACAAAATGTACACCGCTTGTACCTGGGATTCGGACTTATATATTGCACAGTGTCGTTGTCCAGCAATGGGAAGTAAGAACGCATTAGACCGCTCAGCTTTCGCGACTACCCCTCGAAAAAGATTGTAAAAATAACTAGTGTCAATGTGACCATATAACACCACACAAGCAATCGGTTGATATTGTTTAATAACAACACTGACTATTTGTATGCGGCGAAGTTTACTTCTAATTCGCCATCTTTGACCATCTAAATAAAGTATTCATCATTTCATTTCCAAGTAGATAACAAGAACAGTAAAAACACGCTTAATAAATAACCTAGAAGAAGTCAATCTGACCAATATTTATTTAGCTAAAATGAGCTGGTCAAAACAAGTGATGCCACCAATGTATAATAAATTCATAAGTCGCTCTTTTAGTCAACTGAATTGATCTAAATTGCATGATCAATTATAGAGTTATAATAATATGTCATACATAGCATTACATGTGGCATGAAGAATACTTGTTCCATAAGTTGTCCTCCGTGAGGTTATTTTTGGAACATTTTTACCAAATAAGTGTAAATACATGTACAAGTGGTTTGTTTCCAACTGTGAATTCTCATATTGTCACAAATATATTCTATTAGCCTTGCCACTTTGTCAGCAGCATGATTGTATTTATTGAATGATACCAGCAACTTAATGTTTATAGACAAAGTAGCTATCCAGAGTGCAATATTTCATATGACAAATACGCTCATGTCTGATCCTTTCTATACGTTAGAACTTATATAGTCATCAGTGCAACACATCACATTATAAGACCTTTTGCTAAACCCTTTAGAGCACATGCAAACTCCACTCAGTGTCTGTCTACTCTCCCACGTCATTTTTTACTATTCAATATATTGTTGGAGTTATTAAGAAATGAAAAAAGTCACTGATTGAAGACAAATTGTTATAAGACCTTATATGGTATACAAAACGTTTTTGGCGTTTGATTACATAAATGGGCTGTAATATCATAATAGTGCTCACGGTTTTTATACAGTGGCATTTGTCTTAGCTTAGTATCAAATATTGTGCATATACGTTGTTGTGATGAAATCACTACACGATGAGATATAACCCGTATTCAACCAAAACAAACACATATCCTCTATTGATCAATTGGGAACGAGTGTTAGATTACTCTTATCATATGACACAAATAACACGCAAATATACATATTTATGTTAAAACACGTAGCCAGTTATATGTACGTTGCCCAAAAAGTAATAAAAGAGATATAAAGACGGTATAAAGGAGATAAAGTGATGTCATATGAGCATTATACTAGTGTAGTAGAAGAATATACGTACTAGTTTGAATTACCCTGATACAAGCAAAGTCAGCAGTATATCTTATTTAATAATTAAATAAATCAGAAACAAATTACGACCATTGCAAGAACATACATATGTAACACTTACCTGAATATGTTAGTACTCCATAACAATTCGATTACAATGATAAAAACATGATCATAATAAAGTTTGAATATAACATGTTCCCCGATATCATTCCAAGACTCCAAGCTCAACTATGAGACACGTATTCTCTAATTCACTTCACTACGTACATAACATTGTATGGACAGTCAGTGAATTGGTACAGAAAACCGTTTTCTTCCAATACTGAAAAGCATGAAGTGAAGCGTACAGTAGGCAATGAATCGTGCATGAAAACCTGTAAATGTTTCATCAGCTCCTATTGAATTTTGGCTAACTATCAATGAAATATTTATTTACGCGGCAATTTTTACTATAAAATCTATATCATTCAGGGGGTTTATATAACAATACCATTTCTAACCTAACACAGTCATATTACGGAGATAATCGTGCTATTTGTTCTTATATTAACTATGTTTGATACCTTTGCAAAGGGTCTTTATTATTTGTGAAAATCATGGCACTGAATGAATTCCCCCTGTCTTTAACACTATCAATTAACTCTGCCTTGTGTGCCGTATGAGCTGTTCTTATAGTAGCATATATCTTAGGGCAAAGCGTGTTTGAGTTATTGAACGGAAATCCTTTGGTCTACCGACTGACCGACAGAAAGACGGACATGTGCAAAGCAATATACCACCTCATCAAAGATGGGGGGGGGGCATAATAATAAAATCGTTAATATGTTCACACACCAATCGTCTCAATTTGAAATATCCACTTATACATTACTTTTTCATATTCAAATTACAACTTTACTTAATATTCGTTATAACTTTCAGAACAACTTTCTGCATATGGTACGGACTGACATGGGCGTAGGAGCGTCTTCAACGTTGTAAGGGCCATTTATAGAAATGACAGTCTAAAAAGTCTAAAAGCAATATAAGAGCTAGTGCAAACTTGATCTTACACTTTCTTTATCTAGTTCATAGCTCTTTTAATAGCTACATATTTTCATAGATAAAAATAAGTTTGCGAGCGTAGCAAAACTTTAGTTAACATTAATATTTATTTATGTATGTAACTCGAAACAGCGACATTCATATAGACTGGTAGGTATATCTCTCTTGTCTGTTCTATTACCCCCTATTGATAAGTACATGAATAGCCTGTCGTTTTGTTCCAGACGTATTTTATGGAGAACACAAAGCTGCTGAAGGCAAACTTGGTAATGGAATTTATTGCCCAGGAAGGAGACAAATTATATCATATATATACGTGTTTTTTCTTCACATTTCTGACATTGAAATGTCAATATCTAATCACAGATAAACGTATACAACAGTATATAGCATTATATAACAAATCATTTGGAAAACATTGACGAAGAATTTAGTGTTGCGCCCCTGATCTATGTTCTACATTATTCTTAAAGATAATATAAAAGCGAGCAGAAAAGGCAGCGCTCAACAGAAACAGCAGAGCACGAAATGCATTAAAATCAACATTATACAAATTGCTAGCTCTTCATTCAATTGGTCCTGAACAAAGGTATGAATAATAAGATTTTATTACTTTTCATTATTCAAATTTGAACATGATCAATGTTGACGGTTTTTGGAGTTTAAACTCCGATCTAGTAACACTAACTATGCCTAAGGTATATGGTTAGGCGGTCAACCTGCATATTCAAACCAAATGAAAACAATAAGTGATTAGCAACATTAATGGATCTGCATAGAAATCCCGTAAATGTGTAAAATGAACCTGCATTGAGTGAGTGTATATGCGTGGAAATGCATAATATCCACTGAGTATAACGGTAATGTGGTTTCCCGTTTAACCAATATCTTTAAAAACATCCAATGAATATAGATTCATCAAGTGGCATGAAATCCGTCGATCTATCGGATACCACATTCACTAAAGTATCCCATAACTCTCAAGATATTTATCAGACACCGATTTCCTTACAAAATAAAAGATTGGATAATCGTGACAGAACTCATTTCTATTCCTGCTAAAACGAAAGCAACAGTTTTTTTAATTCAAGAATTCTTTTTTGAAATACATCAGTGAGCGTGGAACTGGAGCTTTGAATGTTTTTATTTTTCAGACAGCATTTATTAAGTTTTAAAGCTACACATACCAAATCAACCTATATACACATCGTTTGGTGAATACCATTTAAAATCGACAAAGCACTATATAAAGGGTGTAAAGAAAGTTCGTTCCGGTCAGAAAGTATGGCGTATTTTTATTTTTACAAGCAAAACATTACGAAATTTGCTATGTGGATAGGATCAGTGGATTATTTTTGAACACCGTTGACAGGGATTTATAGAACGCGGAAGTAATCGTACGTTAACGTTACGTCGACGGCCATTTTAAAGATGAGTCGACAAACAGAAATAACTGCAAAAATGAAACATAGCCAGATTTAGGCATTTTAGACATTCATATTGTTTAACAACACCTTATGCTTAAAGACATTGATGGCTATAGGACTGGTTCTCATAAAATTGGAGCACAACTATGAATTTGCAAGTACATGGTGTAGATTTCGTCGAACGTGACGTGACGTAAACGTCAAGCGAAAATTGAGAGTAGGGTAAAGCAAATGACCGACAGTGTAAAAATAACGGCGGAAGAATACAGGAACAACTTCTACGATCATTATAAGGCATTGGCGAAGACATGCCTCATTTTTTGAGTAAAGAATAACTAAATAAATCCAAACGTAAAGAAACGTCCGAGTTGTCAAAACCGCGCCATTTTGAAAAAACTATGTATATGGGAAAACAAAAGGCATTTATTTGCAAAACGAAAATTCTTACAGCTTTATAACTTGGATGATGTTTTGTTCTTATATAAGGTTAAATATTAGATTAGTTCATTACAAGTTAAAAACATACACAACGATACAGTGAGTGGACAGCAAATGGAGTATTTCGAACTTTACCCGGCCAGGACGTCGTTTACGTCATGTTCGAAACAAGATCAACAAATTTATTCAATGCGTTTGAAAAAAATATTGCCAGTCAAATCAGCTTAAACTGTTAGACATAATGATGTCATTATACCAGGAGACTGAATGCAAAATTTGGTGCAAGTATTTTTAATAGTTTTGTATACAAAAGCTTTTCAAAAACCGGAACGAACTTTCTTTACACCCTTTACATGTAATAATAGCAATAAACTCTGCACAATATTTGGAACTGACGCGAAATCTTTTACGGAACTACAGTCACGGAACATTCAACTAAGATTAGCTGAAGTTTGTCGTGTTTGAATTAAACGCGGTAAAAATTGATACCGGATGACTATGTTATATCTCGGAAGCCAATCGGTAATGTTTGAGATTGTATTCTGTCGACAAAATATGATGTGTTTTACAGGCTTTTCTTATGACAAAACGAGAATTATCGCTAACTATTAATTTATAAACTATAATGTCGTATACATTACATACTGTATTAAGTTTTAGAATAATTGTGGTTTAAATCGATAAATTGGAATCCCACCAGACCTTAATTAAGTGCACTATTGAACTTTATTTTTGGTCATGTAACTATGCTTACTGGTACCTTTGGTCACAGTCTTATGATAATTTTTCTTTCAGCATGTAGCGTGGATTGGTAGATAAACGATAACAATAATTCGAGCCAACAAAACTAAAAACGTTCACAGTACAGCATTGTATAACACATGTTGCAGTACATCATAGTATAACACATGTTGCAGTACATCATTGTATAACACATGTTGGCAGTACAGCATTGTATAACACATGTTGCAGTAAAGCATTGTATAACACATGTTGGCAGTACATCATTGTATAACACATTTACAGTACATCATTGTATAACACATGTTGGCAGTACAGCATTGTATAACACATGTTGGCAGTACAGCATTGTATAACACATGTTGCAGTACAGCATTGTATAACACATGTTGCAGTATAATACGAAGCAATCAATCACAAAGGAAATATCATCGCCCGAAGCGTGTGAAAACAATGCACAAAGAAACGAAGATGTTTTGTTTCATCAAACAAAGTAGCGTGTGATGTTCAATCCATCATTCTTACTTCATATAATTAAAAACTGAAGAATTAATTACTTGGTGTCCTAGTGTCATTGTTACAGGCATTTCACACTGACAAGAGAAACTGGAAATGACAAGAAAACAGTTTTACCAGAGGACGATTCACCTCTTGTCACAGTTCGTTATTTCCAGATTACAATATTGGTGTCAGGCGTACTTTCTTCTTAGACGAAAATGAAAGTAGTGACAGTACACTAATGAATGCCATTTTTTGCTGCAAATAATTCAATTGACCCATATGGGTGAGTTCGTAGTACCATGGATAGTTTAGATACCATTTATTATTTCTAGCAAAAATTAAATGACCGACTAGCAGCATCTGGTCCCATGTTCATAAAGGATTAGTTTTCAGGGTCATGATCAAGCTCAAATACGAGTGTCATTTAATAAATTCGTAGACTGGGTTCATTATTATTATACCCAAGGACACAGAAAAATACAAACTAAATCACATTAAACTACAGCCTTTCGGACAAAAGTACAGAAAGCATCGCACGAGATAATGCATTCTTTTAAAAAAATACGGCTAAAATAACAAAAGCTCCGCGAGTCGCATGTGTTGCCTGACGACATGCACATTTGTCATGGAAAACTATCCAGTATTGGGCTACATATCCGACTCACAAGAGTTCTCTAGTCATCTGAACTAAAAACGACATAGTGATGCTCTGGACAAAAAAATGTCCTAATAAAATCAATCAAAAGGGATACATCCAAACACTACACAAGCTAGAGTTATGATTCTTGCGCACTGCACTTCATGTCACAGCAAGAAACATGCATACCGATTTTGGAGTCATTCATACTTATGGGAAAAATTCAAAAATGGCACAAGGTAGAGTTACAGTTCTTGTGTACTGCACTTGGACTTTTGGTAAGAAATATGCATACCAAGTTGCAAGTCATTCAACCTAATGGTGACAAAGTTACCCTCCGGATATGCTCTAATTAAATCAATCTAAGGCAAATAATTCAAAAACGATGCATGGTAGAGTTATGGTTCTTGTGCACTGCACTTCGGCTTATTGCAAGAAACATGCATACTAAATCTGGAGTCAATTGAACTTAAGGTGACAAAGTTATGCTCCTGACAAGAAATGCTCTTATAAAATCAATCGAAGGGAAATAATTAAAAAACGATGCAAGGTAGAGTTATGGTTCTTGCGCACTGCACTTAGGCTTATTGCAAGAAACATGCATACGAAATCTTGAGTCATTTGAACTTAAGGTGACAAAGTTATGCTCCGGACAAGCAAGCCGCAGCCGCCACTAAAGTAACACCTACAAAAATGCAACCATCGCAACGCTATTTATATTCTGACGTCAGTGACGTTATTGCCGTTTTGCTGTTTCTCAAATGGTTAACCCGGAACAAAATTAAGTTATTAATATGTAAAAGAATATACAAAATCAAATTGTATATGATTAAATATATCTATCGCAATTTCTTAAAAATTCCGAGTTAAGGATTAAAGCTGGAAGTAATGGATAATAATAAATTTGAAAACACCTCGCACATTTCGACTGACGTTGCGTTAAATGTCCCTATGTTTGCCTATATGCCCATCTGTGTATCGTTTTGAACAACATGGTGCTCTTCAGAAATTTGATTGTGCCACAATTGTGCGTACTGTATGTTCTTATTTTGCTCTCTGTAGCAACTCATGAGTATCTGCTGTTTTTCCAAAACCCGTGTACAATTTAATGTTCGCACGAATTTCCTTGGCAATGCGTACAAACATCAACTATTGAGAACGGTACGTTACGTCGGTCGGGGTGGAAGCACGTTGCTATGGTAATACAATGGCTGATGGCATTCTACTGGTTTGCATTATTGAAGATAAATTTGTATTGAATGTAGGTAATATGTTAAAGGTGCTGCCTCACAGATTGGGCTAAAATTTTTGCTTATCGTGATTTTCCAACCTAACCAAGTATTGATGTAATAGAAAGCCACTGACGGTTGCTTTATTAAAGCTTTGGTGCAAATAAGCAATTTTAACAACTCTCGATATCCCCCACTGAGTATTTATTTCCTGAAAAAAAGCGCTAAGTTTCCTTCCAACATGCTTTGTGAATTATGTAATTCACGCGTGATCGAACTGTTACTTCAACTAACTACAGCGTAAACATCAGTGAGGTATTTGGTTCGATTTTCGATTCGTTTTCACGAAATGCGAACAATTTTTAGGCAATTTAAGTAATAGTAGTGTGAATTTTTGATGTAAAAATACTAAATAACTACCAAATGCCGAAGTTTCTCAGGTCATTTTAGATGTCAGTGTGGTTGTTTATGGAATATATAGCCAACTATATCTAAATTACGCGAATATTTGACAATTTTATTTTATTTTTGCAATACACCAATATGTGAGGCAGTCCCTTTAATGTTTGTAATGGTATAAGATTCTTTTTTATTTAAAAGCGATTATAATCAAATGAGAGCGATGGACTACGAACATATTGAATGACCCAAGTAGATGCTTTAAAATTCCGGAATTATATGACTGACTTTGGTGCAAGTTTCAGATTTCGACAATATTTTTGAATAAATCGCCCTCATCTCTTAGGATATACTGTGAACCTTGATATCTGTATACAGGTGGATAGGTAACGTTGTAACTTTCAATTTCATAGACATTAAAATAAGTCTTTATACTCAGAACTTTATAATAACGTTACGATTATTAGATTTAATCCTGTTTTTTTTTAGGATCAGTTTCAGCCTCAAGTACAATAATTCACTTTTGTAACAGAAAATTGATGTTCTGATTATTTTGAACATGTTAACATAAAGTGGTATTTTAGTTTAGGTACATGGTTATAAAGTTGTATTGCCAAATGTTCCAAGAAATAGGGAATTATTATCAGGATCTCATCTCATCCTGATCAACTAATCCTTTGTGGAATCGGGGCCAGAAATAATATTGTGTGTAAATCCTGCGTCTTTTGGAATATTTTATGAACCGTCATACAGTTGATCAACATGATACGCAGTGACTGATTGATTAAATATTTCGTTCTTAAAATGAATAGATAAATATAGCAAAGGAACTAGATAAAAGTTTATATATTTTCTTTAGTTTTGGCTACGGCTTCAATTTAGAAGCAATTTTTATTTGTTTTAACACCTCACGAGTAACTTTGTGTTTCGGCCCTTTTACTGTTCACACGTGGTTATTTAACCTGGGATTACTAGGTCACTCGACAGGGGCATTCGGCTTATATGTGTTTGAGACTTCTTTTTTTTTTTGCTGTTGAAACGTGGTTATTTTACCTGGAATTACTAATTGTTCAAAGTAGAACATTCGGCTAGGGGCATTCGGCTTATATGTGTTTGAGAAGTCCATTTTGCTGCTTAAACGTGACAATTTAACCAGGGATTACTAAATGTTTATAGTAGGTCATTCGGCTGCGGGCATTCGGCTTATTGGAGCTGGGTAGTTCTACCTATGTCGCGCTTGGCATATTCAGGCGTGCTATCTGGCTGGTACGTTGGACTTGTTTAAACTGAGTTATCTGACTGAGCGTTGAGCCTTTTTTATTGCTGAAACTAGGTAATTTAGCTGACATTGAGCTTTTTTATTCTGTTTTTCTACTTTTTAGGACTTCTGACAGCTAAAACTAGGTATTTCAGCCATTTTACTGTTGGAACTAGGTCATTCAGCTTGGGCATTCAGCTTTTTTACTGCTGAAACTGGTTCTTTTAGAATATTGACAGCTTGGACATGGGAGAATTATAACTTGTTTTGATGGAGCATTGTGCCTTGTGTGTTTTTTTTATGTTTTCTGTGCTCGGCTGGTTACGCTGAGTGCTTAATATCATCTTTTCATATTTTCCGAAATTCCCACCAGTCCATCTTATTAAACTTGCAAAATATCTGCAAGAGTTTAGACTGTCAATTTAACGCAAACAAACGTTCTTTATATAATCAATACTGGTTCTAATAGCATACCATTTACCTAAATTATTTAACTACTGAGTATTCAAAGCATAACACGTGCTGGGAACCACCCGGTCTGGCATGAACTATTACCTATAATCAGCATATTGGATGTCTTGTTAGTAATGGAATGTTTACCTACGGCAATAAATATCCCAGCTTCAAAGTGATGAAATTCAAGTATACCGTAGTCAGTGCTGTTTTGTAGTTTCTCATCTGAATAAGATCAATACACTTATGGTAATATGAACTAATGCACAGCATATGTAGCGGACTATGTCAGTTGTCCTACATTATTTGTAACATGCTCATCTAGTACTGGATTTTTTGGTGATGCATAACTTCACAAAAAATTGTTTGGTTACGAAGTTACGAATCTGGAGCAAGCCGTTTCCAAAAGGCGCTACCGAGCGCTTTCCTACGTCTATGCAACCTATCGAAGCGGTTCGTTGCACAAGAAAGCGCGCGATAGCGGTTTGATACGAAATATTGGGTACAAAGTAACGAAAGACGATACAAACCTGCTATCGTTTGTCAGTCCGAATGAACACGAATAATACACGTTTTTCAATTTGTTTAATTCTAGGTCTACTTAATTCAGGGGTAACTAATTCAAAAATGAATATTTAGATATAAACACAGATAACAACTGATTTCTAGGCCTTATTTGATATTTTATCTTTTTTTAATAGGTTGCATGAGCATACCAGATAGTACTTTTGTTCAAAAGACAAGGCTATTTTCATTTCAATTAATCATATTACGATTAAATATCAAACATCTTTAATCTTAATCACCTTTTTTCGTTAAATAAACCCTGCAAATCGTCACAACATAAAAGAGATTTAGACGGAAAATTACGGGTTTTATTGTATCCAATAACGACAACAACAACATGTAATTAGTTTTCGCGACCTTCATCCCGCGAATATTTTTTGACGATTTTGGAGGGATTTTTTAATTACATCTCGGCGAGGATTTACGAAAATGCATTTGTTTTACTTTCTTTACAATAACCTACAACTACGATGTGGATTATCACCGTCCGGTCTAGATACGTAAATACCCGAAACGGACTTTAATTGATTGTATTGCAAACTTTGCGATGGGAGATAACCGAAACTTGTGTCTTTTTCATTAGATTTTCTTAAGATTGGTTGATATTTCGCGCATATGAATGATTCCCGCTCGACTTACTTCGTTATCTCAGAGTAATCATGTGTCTCATAACAGTTTGTAGCATCGTTTATGCACTGAAAATGTTAAAACTTCCTTCCGAAGTGGGCAAAAAAATGGCTGCCTTTTTTGTGTCCAAACATTTAGGAAATAGCCCTCCCCATAAATACCCGAAACGGACTTTAATTTATTTTATTGCAAACTTTGCGATGGGAAATAACCGAAACTTGTGTCTTTTTCATTAGATTTTCTTAAGATTGGTTGATATTTCGTGCATATGAACGATTCCCGCTCGACTTAATTCGTTATCTCAGAGTAATCATGTGTCTCATAACAGTTTGTAGCATCGTTTATGCACTGAAAATGTTAAAATTTCCTTCCGAAGTGGGCAAAAAAATGGCTGCCTTTTTTGTGTCCAAACATTTAGGAAATAGCCCTCCCCATATAAAAAGATTGGTTGCATAGCATCCATGGAAGACTGATAATTATTATCTTTTCTTTTCTAGACAGGGGCCTACGCTAGTTTTTGGAATATTTTTAAACATCATTAAAAAATAAAAGAAAATTTATGAGCTGCCGAATATCGCATTTTAATTTTTTTTTGTTATTCTATTAGCAGCGATTTTCTAGTATCTTTGCTTCAGTGCGGGATTTTAACACAAATGTTTAGATCCATTAGTGAATTCAAACTGACCAAACCACGTGCACACGTGTTATCGTAAAGCGGAACGACATCCGCAGGCCTTGTGGACTGCGTATTGTCCGCTACTACTAGGTTTCTAATCGTGTTTCTTACGTTTTTGTTATGGAATTTAAAATTCTGCTCAATATGGTGATTATCAACCAATACTTCCCTGCACTTTTGCAAACAGCTGACATGCAGCATGTCTGACCGTTTTCAATGTCAATGAATAACCAGTTGGTAAAGCGGGGGAATACTTGAATTAACTCGAATGTTACAAAAAGGTTCGTTCTTCTAAATTTTATTTTCGGACTTTTTTCAACAGCATGCATGCCTCCTTTCTGCACCAATCTTAGCTTGACAACCCTGGTGAATAAGCACATATGTTTGTTAGGACGTACTGAGGCTCTGCAGTGGTTCGTTTCATATCTCAGCTAAGATCGGCCTCTGCAAAGCATAGGAAGTGGACCCATGTTCTTGCTGTTAAGTTCAAATAGTTATTTGATATAGCTCTAGTTCATATCATATTAATGGAACTGTCTTAGTTCGCTAAATATTACACAAGTCCAATCTTAACTATGCTATGTCTATATTGTTTTCTATATGCAGTAATAAACTGGTATAATTATTCAATTCCATTTGAATTACGTTACGGCTTAAGGAAGAAGCTGTATATCATACGGCATGAAAATAGTACACCTGGTAACAACTGAGAAGGTATATGTTACAAGTTGGCTTTTTCAGTTATTCTTATTTAGAATATTTTGAGTCGATTGCGAAACAAGTTCTAAATGTCATATTAATCAGTCTCAACATATCATTCGTGATAATATCTATCGCCCCAGGTGTATGGGCGTTTATACCGAACGTCAAGCAATGGATACACTGGTTCAAGTATTGTTAATAAAAAAAGAAATTTGGCATATTTCATATTAAGTAATTGATTGTATGTGCAAAATCCATATAGCGGCGATAACTCATTGATAACGCACTGTGGCTATCCTATCAAACCAGAGGTCGTGGGTTCAATCCCCCGGCATGGTAACTGGACTTGACGGAAATATCTAAAATAGGTCCCGCTGTATCTGACCGTGTGTACTGCAAAGTATCTAGGTAAAGGTGCCAGGACGCTGTGTATCGGTGCTTTACACCGGACACATTAAAGAATCAGACAGTCTATTAGAAATAAGAAATAGACGCACTTCTGCAGCGCCGGTCACGCCTGTATCTAATGTCTCTCTCCCTCCAGGGGCGTTCTCTCAGTGTGTCCCTTTAGTAAGATCATACTGTATCTGCAGTGGTAGAGGATGCACATGCGCCCTTGTGGCTGCAACACTATATTTAAAGTCCCTTTGAACGTGTGTTCGCATGAAATAGGCGCTATATAAATCTGTGTATTTATTTATTTTATTTATGTGATCATAATTTTGTCGAACATCCAGTTATTACTTCATTTTTGAAATAGGATTCATAAAATGACTAGCTTATCATAACAAAAACCTCGTGGTCAGAAAGCATAAAAACACAGATCTTTGGAATGTGCGTTTTAGTATAGGATAGAACATGAGTAGGTGTTGATATTGGATTATAACTCCTTGTTTCTTGTATATTGGAAACGAGGAGTTATAATCCCATATCAACACCTACGAGCGTTCTATCTCACTTAGACCATAGATAAACAACCTTTGTTAATCAGGTTCACTCTGCCTATAAATCGACCAGTACATAGGTATAGATAAACCATGTTTTTTGAGCCGTGACTAATTTATGCAGCAAAGTTTATTCACACAAAAAGGGTACGTGTAAATATAAGCAATACCAATATAAGTTAAATAAGTAATTTCTCTAAGTAACTCAATACGTGGCCCAATGGATACGGCGATGTCTTATGAGTCTTACTTTTTTAGGTTCGATCCTTGGTATGGTCTCTTTTTATATATTTTTTTCAAATCGCTTTTTCAAGTATTATTACCCGAGGAAATTATATATGCATTTCCTGGAAGGTATTTTTGAAAAACGAGCGATTTAGCCTAGTCGTAAGTCTTAGTAGCCGCGTGCAATTATATGATGACTTCAACTAGTTTAAAAAAGCTCCTCTTGCCGGGACGTGATTTTCGTAGCATTTGTTAACTTCCTCCATTTCTGTATACGAATTCTAGTGTCACCGTAAAAATTAATTTCTTAATTACCAAGCCTCGTCACCGTATGGCCGATCTAAAAATCGAGATATATACGAGGGGTGATCCAGAATTACGTGGACTTTTTCTCTAATTCAAAAACCGCTTCACTTACATTTACAAATCTGTGGACAATCTAATATTGATACCTACTGCATAAGTATACCAAATTTCATGTGGATATGATGATAAATGACGTAAATACAGCGTCTGTAAGAGGGTATGGTTATGAATCGCGGGGCAGCTCAGAAATGACGTACGACGTCGCCCTCACGCCTGTATCATTTCATGATGCTTTTGAACACTGTTCATCAACTGTTCTTTATTTTCCCTCACCCATTATGCTCTTATTGTAAGCATATCTGATCGTCCTATCAATATTTACTTAACTGTACCGGTACCAGTCCTGCAAGATAATATGTTTCCACTAATGTCACGAATGGTTGATTCTGACCAACGTAAGCGCCGATCCAGTCAACGTCGGGTTTTTACCTCTACCCGCATGACCTGTCATGTCATTCAGGTCTTCTTTAAAACGTCCATGTCATTTAAAAACAAGTGGGATTGATACAATATGTCTAATACTTTATTTCTCCAACATTTCTTTCGTCTTCATTGGGGTTTTCCCTAGCTGTACAAAGAATTACATGGTTATGCGAGTGTAAAAGAAATTTTGTGACGTCATTATTGACGTTATTAATGATATGACAACAGTTACATATATATTCATAATATGACGAATACATCGAATTTTACTTTGAAATTTCTCTCAGTTGTCGATACAATATTAGACAACATGATGCCATATTTCTGAATTTGTAAATGAAGAAACACAGTCACAATCAGCATTAACGTAACACGTTTTACTGAAAAAATATGTGTTGATCCGCGAAAGCATTTATATGTTGCCATAGTAGCGAATAACCGTTGATGCAAATAATAGTTTTCAGATATTTGTTACATTTTATGTCAATAATAGATAAAAGTCGCTTGTGTGTATCTTTCATACCGATCTGACCTAAAATAAACTTTCTAGAGCAAAAGTCCACGTAATTCTGGATCACCCCTCGTATAATGCACTTATCAAACGAGCATGGAAGTTTAAGTATTGAATTCAGTAAAAAATAAAATATTACTGTGTCCGAGGAAAGATATGAAGTAAAAACAGCGAAACATGAAAAAGGCAAAAAATTATTTTAAAAAGTGGCTTTTAAACAATGTCTTTAAAAAAGAAATTAAAAAAATGTAGTTGAGAAAAAAAGTGCAGTTATCAGAACTTAAACCCGAATGTCTGAGCCTGATAATCAGGCTCTCTACCGATTGAGCCAGCGATACTGACAATAACAAGTCATGCAAAAATATATAACAACGCATTTTAAAGGCATCCCAACCAGTTATATTCACACACCATGACTAAATAGTGTAATCTCCCGTCACGGCTCAAAACTCGTGGTTCATCTATATGATAAACCGTTTAAGTGTTGGTATAATATGTGAAGTGTTGCGTGATGCGTATATAAATCTAAGTGGCGAAATAAGCTATTTACAGTAAAATCTCAATAATGGAACTCCTTCTTAGGGCTGTAAAAATGTTGAGTGGTTGCATCATTCTATCAAAGAGACAACCTTATTAAAGAGGTGGCCTTTATATAGGTGAAATTTCACTGTGAATTGAGGTTGAATAATGTGCAAGCTAGGTGGACAGAAAACAGTCGTCTTTATTTTGAGGTTGGTGTAAATTATGGGTTGCGATAGAAGAGCGGGGTAATCTTCACGTAATTATTGAAGACACAATGGTACAGAACAACCTCTGTAGAGTAAGACCCTTCGCGGGCTGCAAATATTGGTCATTCAGAAGTTGTTGCCCTACACAGTTTACAAAATTAACTAATAACTTAAGGATGTTGGAGCGCTTAGGATCCCACCTTCAGAATTTGCTCAAATTTTGCCATGAAGTAAAGAAATCTATTCTGACACAAAACATGATGAAAACACACTAGGTCACGGAACTCGTTTTTCGGGTAATCAGCCCTGATTGAAGTGTGTATGAATTATTTTTATAATTCCATGGAAATTGGTAAATTGGTGGTGGTGTTCAAATTTGACATTTTTATTTGATGTCTGTGATCTAAATAATAAAATATTTTTCAATATAGTTTGGGTACACATTGTTATACATGATCAAGATACCAAAAAGGGTATATTTAAGTTTGGTCTAATATCTATTGCTCTTTTACCCCACCCACTTCATATTCAATGCAGCAAAATAGCACCCAGGTAAAATCCTTATAACTTTTTTTCCCACCTTAAACTTTTTTAAATATTTTGTTAAATAAGTCTAGTGACATAGATCTTCAAAATTATGCAATAAAAAATACATGTCACTGATGTATCTTTTCGCAAATTGTGCTTTTATTTTGGTTAAATGTGGCTAAAATGCTGAAAAATCAATGAAAACGCTTATAATAAAATTTATTGAACATGTAAATATCGCGAAAGCACATCAACACACAATAAACAAATATTACCAAACGAACCTGACTCCCAAAAAAGTCATTTGGCATATTTAGCAATATTTTTATTTTTTTACCCCACCCACCCAATTTTGTAATGTAATATTTTTCTCGGAATGGAAACCGTCATTTCGATTAGTATTTTCTAATTTTATTGCATAATACTTATCAAAACTGTTCAATTTGATTTATTTTAGATTATTTTGACACATTTTTACATTTATAAGGCACATAATGTACTATGACAAATGACGCATGCGCATTAAACCGATCCAACATCCTTAAAGAAGGTGTTGTTATACAGAGATTGTTGCACTACATATGTCCGCCGGATAGGTTGTACTGTAGTCAGAGACGCTACCACGGCATTCAACCTATACTGATAATGTTGTCAGCACCCAGCAGAGATGTTGGCAAGAACTTAATTGGTTAATAACCCTATAAAAATTGTTGTCTCTGGTTATGACTGTAAAATTTAACAAATGTAGAAAGGTTTGATATACATGTATTCCAATATGACCAATTAGTTGCTTTATAAAATAATGGTGTAACATAGACTAAACTTGGTATCAAAAGAGTTTGGCATCCACATTTTCAGTGCTAAATGCATACATTATTACAGCTATGTTTTTCCATATTTTGCTTGGCCTACTATAGTATATTTGTTTATTTGCTTTTATTTATCCTCGCCACCGGATAATCCATATGGGCGAGGCCCCCAGAAGAGGTTAGTCACTTTAGTTTTTGGGGGATAGTGCATGATACAGAATATGCTCCAGTTCCAGAAGCATCCCTGGTTCTTTTACGTGCCGATGTAAAGCATCATACACGTGACCTCGCTTAACGTCTCGTCCGAAAGACTGTTAGTAAGTTTAGTTATGTTAGGTGGGAAACACTGAAAAGCATATACTATACTATAGTATATAGCAATCTATTGTTATATATACTACAGCAAAGTGTTGTATACGGGATTTCTTCAACACTTTTTCACCATGCTGATTGGCTAGCTACTGAGATCTATAGTCTGAAGTATCATATGCAGGTTTTTCACTGGATCAAATTATTTATCACACCTTTGTCTTATCAGACCCCTTATGAATGGATTAAGTCTTTTTGCATCGTAGCAATAGGCAATTATCAGATGTTTATTGCTGTCATCTGTATAGAGGCAATTATCAGATGTTTATTGTTGTCATCTGTATAGAGGCAATTATCAGATGTTTATTGCTGTCATCTGTATAGAGGCAATTATCAGATGTTTATTGTTGTCATCTGTATAGAGGCAATTATCAGATGTTTATTGCTGTCATCTGTATAGAGGCAATTATCAGATGTTTATTGCTGTCATCTGTATAGAGGCAATTATCAGATGTTTATTGCTGTTATCTGTATAATTGACTGTGTACAGAACACAACGGAAGTTACACACCGAAAAATGTTAGCTTTGAGAATTTGTTTTCGCCACTTTAGATTTTGTGTCGCAAAAAACGGAAATGGCGAATACCAGCGGAAACCCTGATATGATATGGTATAATAGTAAGACCTTAAGGAAGTCGGTAGATTGCATTATGGCGCCAGTGACCGCGACATAAGACCGTTGGTGACCCATCAGGTGATTAATCTTTAACGTTTCAGACATGCAATGTAACCAGTAGTATACTAACATTGCCACAATTAATACATCTGTATTAATTTTTTTTATCAGACGCTAGACACTTTCTGTGAACCGAGGGGAAATATATTTGCACAATGTGACTGCGACCACAGTCTGTAAGGCATTGAGTAACGTATTGGGAGGGAAGAAGTGACTTCTGAATACTAAGATAAAAATATAACGGTCATATTTCAATGCAGTTGTATTCATTTTTAACGAGTGTTATGTCAATTGACAATTTTTGTTCAGTCATATACCTCGGAGAGTTGACCTGGGCCATTCTCCTGCAATCAAATAGCTTGTTTTTCAATAAGCAACTGACATGTGGACGATATGCCTGACACAATGTCACGGAAGAACATTATAAACCTGTCCAACCTAGTTATCGAACTCTGATTACCCAAGTGACAGTTATGTGATCAACCCACTATGTTGCTATGTCGGTCTTTGTCTGCAGACATGAAAACGTTATCAGGAACGCTCACCGGTTCAATGATGACTATTATAGATCATAATTTTGATATCTATATTGAATTAGATCTACCAAACAATTGAAAGGTGACGAATTTATCTCTGAGATGTGTTCTAAGATTGTTAGAGGGTTCCCCTAATGAGGAACTGCGAAGTGCAACACATACGATTCATTATGGATGCCATTAAATTACCCTTTAATGTGTTCAACGTAATCGATCATTAGTGTTTACTGACAGGAGCCGTCGTCTGTCGGGAATAAATTATCGTATTGTTTGTAGTTGTTCTATTTCATTTTATTCTTGTGCATTGTTGTGGTTGTTCTTGTGGTATGAGCTTTGATATTTCTGTTTGTTTGTGCCTTTCGTGCTGTGCTGCCTTCCCTGTCAAATTTGTTAACGTCGTTTTGTACGATTGCACAAATTTAACTCCGATGTGCGCGATAGGACGATAAATATATAGAATCTATGTATATTAAATTTACATCTTATTGTCATTTCTTCCAAAATAACTATTCCCGGTGGCCCTAACGAATTACGTGCGTCCACACATAGATCCTAAGAAATGTAAAAATTCAAAATATGGGGGGAACAGGCGAGGACACTCATTTGTAAGAAATTGTTGGCATAATGCTTCCTTTCCGTTCTGGCTCAACATTCAGTAGGGTTATACATCTCGTCATTAGAATGTTAATATGGATTCTCCAGAGTTTTGTAGCCTTTCAGTTTCATTCAGTTTCATTTGTCTTGCGCATTATTGTAGTTCACATTGTGACTATCGCTATTTGGTGTTGTTTCTTTTTAATGTGTTTAGTGCCTCGCGTTCTCTGTTTTTGCTTAGTGCTGCCTTCCCTGCTTGGTTAGTTATTACCTTTGATCGTTGATTTTAGATATCAATACAACTTTTATACGGCAATTATGTCACTGAGAATATAAATGCAATTTTTAATTGCGATAGTGTGTTATGAAAAATGTATTGGGAAGAACTATGTCTGAATGAAGATGATAAAATTCAGTTACATAATCTTCAGCAAAATAAGCTATAAACGCGTCTGAAACATAGCTGGGATGACAATAATTGTGTTCTAGTCTGATGGTTCGTCTTTCCAAAATTTACGCTAGCAAGCTATTCAAAGAAGCGACGAGTATCGATCAAATGGTACAAGGCACGGATACATGTAAGTAGTTTTGTAGGTTGGCATAACATAAGTTTGGTATTGTCTTCAATGAATGGAAAACGCTGGTTTTTATGCTACATATGCCATCACATTTGAAGTGAATACAACGGAAAATGATTATTGTGACTTAATTATTTATAATACAAAGTCTTAAACCATAATTAAGTACCAATTACTGTCTATTTGATAAGAGTTATTGAGACGTCTCGGGAATCAATGTCTGATACAGAACCATATTATACGTTCAGAATTTCAAGCCGCGGCGTACATTAGTGACAGACAAAAGTCATATCCCGATCATAGTAATGTATTCTCATATGGGTATGAGTAAACAGAATTTCGATTTCCTTGTTTGAAAGGCTTTGATATGAGAAAAAATGATGTGATTGATGTAAAATATCCGATTGATTTAGATATAAGGACAAACACATCATATACTGTTTGAGTATTCTATGTTTGTTGATATTTGCGTTTCCATTTCTATAAAGACAATTTCGAATTCCTTTTTCTTAAAATATAAATATTGATTTATATTGGAACTCTTACGTTCATTAGGTCAATACATTCAGTTTGTTATTGCAATTGTTTATTTGTCACTTCGTTGCGATAGAATAACTCCAAAAATGCAAAAAACAACGGAATTAGATGTCATTCATTTTGCAGCCTCGTATGACAGAGCAGTTTCTGTGGGATTTCGTTGGTAATATTCCTAGCATAAACAAGAAGAAGCTATATCATAGCGATATACCGTATATCTGGATATTGCGAGTAAATGAGTAATGCAGTCATTATGTTGCTCAATACTCCGTACACAAATTAGATACTAGTACTTGGCAGTACTCGGTATAGTAAAAATCAGAACACCGTACAATTACTTGCATCTGTTTTAGTAAGTTTTTTTTGTACTATTGTCATTTTTACTGAAATTTAGACTGCACATATTTTGGCTCATCACGAGACGAATGCTCTATTAAAAACAATTATAACTTGGTAATAAAATCGTTCCAAACACATTGCAATATAACGATCAGCATTTGAGAGTGAGCAGCTGCCTATTTTAAGGAAATTTGAGCACTTAAACGAATACCTGCGATAGTAACTATCGTGACTGACCTTGCACTCGTTCGCAGTCCAACGTCGCGAAAAGTAATGATATTACTCAAACTTTCGTGCTATATCCGGTGTACGGTATACCGCAGTGTATATACGCACGAAAATGTAACATTATCTTGTGTTTGTCCTTACCGTCGTCAAATTATACGAACTACTATTTTTAGCTCAACTGTCACAAAGTGACAGGATAGCTTTAGTGACCTCTCTTCGTCCGTCGTCCGTCCAAAATTTACTTGCATGGACACTAGAGGTCACAGTTTTGGCATAATCATTATGAAACTAAGATCATCTCAACAAAATCTAGGTAAAGTTCGATATTGGGTCATCCTGGTCAAACACTAGGTTACTAGGTCAAATCATAGAAAAACATTGCGTAGTCAATGGAGCTCACAATTTTGACCTAATCTTTATGAAACTCAGTCACAATGATTATCGCAACAAAATTTAGGTCAAGTTTGATATTGGGTCATTTGGGGGTAAAAAACTAGGTCACAATGTCAAATCATAGAAAAATCGTGTGAAGACACTGGAGGACACAATTTTGACCTAATATTTATGAAACTTGGTCATAATGTTTATCTCAACAAAATCTAGGTTAACTTCGATATTGGGTCATCCGATGTCAAAAACTAGGTCATTAGGTCAAATCCTAGATAAAACTAGGCTTAAACTTCAATATAGGTTTATGTGATATAAATTACAAGGTCGCTTGTTAGACAATATGACAACCTTTTACATGCAATAGAAGCTGCATTTACTTGATAACCATTAAGGGGCCCGCATGAACTACTACGACAGATTAGCGACCCTGTTGTTCTAAATTACATTGTAATTTCATTATCAAGAAATAAAAACACGAGTTGTCGTCTTCACAAAAAGGAACAACGTATAACTTTGCCAATTATGTTCAAATACCATAAAATAAGGGTCAAACATATTCAATGACGCCAATTGTTTCAATAGAAAATAATACATCGGACAGAAGCAGCACACGACAGAAGCAGCACACGACAGAAGCAGCACACGACAGAAGCAGCACACGACAGAAGCAGCACCGACAGAAGCAGCACACGACAGAAGCAGCACGACAGAAGCAGCACACGACAGAAGCAGCACACGACAGAAGCAGCACACGACAGAAGCAGCACACGACAGAAGCAGCACACGACAGAAGCAGCACACGACAGAAGCAGCACACGACAGAAGCAGCACACGACAGAAGCAGCACGACAGAAGCAGCACGACAGAAGCAGCACACGACGCACACGACAGAAGCAGCACACGACAGAAGCAGCACACGACGCACACGACAGAAGCAGCACACGACAGAAGCAGCACGACAGAAGCAGCACACGACGCACACGACAGAAGCAGCACGACAGAAGCAGCACACGACGCACACGACAGAAGCAGCACACGACAGAAGCAGCACGACAGAAGCAGCACACGACGCACACGACAGAAGCAGCACACGACGCACACGACACAGAAGCAGCACACGACAGAAGCAGCACACGACGCACACGACAGAAGCAGCACACGACAGAAGCAGCACACGACGCACACGACAGAAGCAGCACACGACAGAAGCAGCACACGACAGAAGCAGCACACGACGCACACGACAGAAGCAGCACACGACAGAAGCAGCACGACAGAAGCAGCACACGACAGAAGCAGCACACGACAGAAGCAGCACACGACAGAAGCAGCACACGACAGAAGCAGCACGTCAGAAGCAGCACACGACGCACACGACAGAAGCAGCACACGACGCACACGACAGAAGCAGCACACGACACACACGACAGAAGCAGCACACGACAGAAGCAGCACACGACAGAAGCAGCACGACAGAAGCAGCACACGACGCACACGACAGAAGCAGCACACGACAGAAGCAGCACACGACAGAAGCAGCACACGACACAGAAGCAGCACGACAGGAGCAGCACCGACAGAAGCAGCACACGACAGAAGCAGCACACGACACAGAAGCAGCACACGACAGAAGCATAAACACGGACAGTAATATTTAAAGGAACAGTGACAACAATAGTATTATCACTACACTCATACACCTTGTCGCATCGGTCCGTATAACCTAACCGGAGTAAACGTTAATTAAATATTGCGAATGGCGACATTTTGTTTTGTAATTTCCCTTTTTAGCTCACCTGTCGCAAAGTGACAGAGTGAGCTTTTGTGATCACTCTTCGTCCGTCGTCCGACAACAATTGGCTTGTCTCCTCACAAGAGGTCACAATTTTGGCCTAATCTTTATGAAACTTGATCATCTCAACAAAATCTAAGATACATGTATGTTCGATATTAGGTCATCTTAGGTCAACAACTAGATCACTAGGTCAAATCATAGAAAAACCTTGTGTCGTCACTAGAGGTCAACCCTTTGGTCTAATCTTTATGAAACTTGGCCACAATGATCATGTCAACAAATCTAGGTCAAGTTCGATATTGTGTCATCCGGGGTAAAAAAAACAAGGTCACAATGTCAATTGACATATTCCTGTGGGTCATGGGTTCAAACCCCACTGGGAGCAGAATTTGTTTTAAGTGTTTAGGTAATGTTTTGTATTTAAAGTATGTATTTGTACAGTTTTATGCAGGAAAATAGTTTGTTTAAATTAAAGGTCAAATCATAGGAAAAACTTTTGTAGTCACCAGAGGTCACAATTTCGACTTAATCTTCATGAAACTTGGTCCTAATGATCATCTTAACACAATCTATGTTAAGTTTGATATTAATTAAGTCATCTGGGGTCAAAAACTAGGTCACATGATCAAATCATAAAAAAAACTTGCAATAGAGGCTGAAATTCTTCAGAAAATGTAAATTATTACCTAGTTCACCAAAGGGATGTGCATGCACAACTACGACAAGTGAGCGACCTTGGGCCCTTTGGACCCTCTTGTTTCAAATAAACCCGTTGACGTATTTACTACAGACAGTTACATGTCACAAAGCTTTAAGAATCTTTTCTCGTTGTGTCCCTACTAATAAAATAGTTGAGGCACACAGCATTTCGTTGCTGCCCGTACGTCCGTCCAAATATAACTTCTTGGGTGTTGAACTCCTGTGCAATACAGTCAAACTTTCACAGAATAACAACCTTGATGTGTATAATATGACCATAAAGGATGAAAGTTTTGCTGCAACAATTTTTACCAGCATTATTGCCCTTTATTCATTTTACCATTTATCTCATAAAGAAAAATTCGTGTGTTGCATATCTAAAAAACTACTAGGTGTATATAACTAGATGTGCCTGAATGTCCCTACCGTCTAGAATGTTTCCGCCTTGGACTTTATCACTACAAAGGGTGTTAGTGATATATGGCGGCTGTACACAATATCCACGTACTTCACTTCAGTGTAGTTATCATTCATAATTACCTCCCCTAAATGGTTAATCAAGCACGAAATTCAAAGTCCGCAGTATGAGTATTCAGAAGCATACATCCTACACACTAAAGCTTTTCTGACCAATGGTCATGTTCTTACCATTTTTATGACATCAATTGGCAACTAACCCATATCATGTTACCAACTTATCACCATACCTGTCTTAGGTTAAAGGTTGTTCAGTGAACATAACATTTGCTGACTAAAGTCTTGGATATACCCATCAGATATAAATACCTGTAAGCTATAAATAGATAAATTCCCAATGCTTACATCTTTATAAGAACAATAGGTTATTGAACCCACTTTGCTGGTCTGACCCCCTCCTAAGAAAAATAATTGGTCGGATCCCATTCATTTCTGTATCCAGGCATTACCATGTTTGATAGAAATGCTCTGTCACACACAAATTATAATTGAAAAAGCTTTTATGACAGGAAAATACACACCTATTACACAAATCAATATAGCTGATTATTCCCCGTTCTTTTAATAGCTCTGTATTGTATATGATTTGATATACATGTAGAATTTGTCTTAGAGCTATTAAACATTACATAGTTAATCTTTTTAAGTGGAATGGGTGGTGGGCAAGTAAGATATTAAGATATATGTAAGGTAATCTATATATTCAGTTAAAAGTTCAGTTCTGTTTAGTTTGTGTTAAGAAAATGATATGGTTTACAACCAATACTTACACGCAATTAAATATTAAAATTCACTCTTTTGAGGCTCATAGCAAGTACCATTTTTGAAGGCAAAGGGTTGTTATAATGTTAAATCGGTACTAAGTATCATTTTTTGGTAATTTCTTAGTTTAATTTAGTGTATTAGGACGCGTGAGCAATCGTGCAATACTCTGTACAGTAAACAGCAATACTCCGTACACGCACTTCTTTCTATTTTGGTGTGTATCTTTGTTGTACTTTGATGATTTTTTCTGAAATTCAGACTCAAGACATTAACGTTCAATACAAACAGAATGGTCAGTTCAAAAAATATATATCTCGGTAATACACTCATTCCAAACTTATGTAAACTGCTGTGGTCAATATTTGCGTGTGAGAAGCAGCCCAATACTGGGTAATTTGAACACTTCTACGAATACCGGATATAATATGGCGTACTATAACGTTAAAAAGTATCCGAAGACGTTAAAACCTAGTTGGGATGATGTAAGTAGTCAGTGGTTTGGCAAAAATCGTCTCTAAACTTACCCTGGTGTACACAAGAAAGTCGCGAAAATTGATTATATTACTCACCTTTACTAGCAATATCCGGTGTACGGTATACCGCAGTGTTTTTGCATAAAATATAACTTTATCAAGTGAAAGTATGGGTACATTGCCTAATGCTTTAAAGTCTAAGTATCGTTTTTATATTCCGAGAAGCGTCAAATGGATTTCTTCTGAAGCTAATTATTTCAAGCAATTACATAATGTTGAGATGTAATTCGATTTCATAAACGCCGAGTCATTATTATTGTGCCTTTGGGAAATAAATTCGATGGTGAATTTTTGTAATATATCTAAGTTTCTTATAAGTTCTTCGTTTAATGGAAAATCATTGAGTAAAAAAAGGAAAATCTATATTCTAAAACATCAACAAAAATAACTGAGACTGTGTGAAATTTAAATCAGCATAAAAAGCTCTTACGTATGATCCGTAGAGAAAATATAAAACTTCATCCAGCACCTAATGTGAATCGGTATATGACCTTAATATCACAAGCCCTTGAATGAATTTCTTTGTGCAAATGGAAATTCATCAGAAGCATTTGCAGATAAATATGATTTCTCAATGAAATTGAGATCAAAGCGCAATGAATTAAAAAGCCATCAACACAACGCTGACCGAACATTACAGCATGAAAACGAAATCGATGGGAAGATTCGATGCTATCATTTCATAATCAAGAAACTTGGGCCATAGTTGACCAGTTGGCATCAGTTACCATACGACTTGTTAGTTACTAGAAATATGTCCATGTGGCAATGATGCCCCCACTTGCCAATTGACCATGTCGAGGGCCATAACTCAAATGCACATGTTGACTAATATTCCTACAAAGTTAAGACGATTGGAAGACAAATACTTATTATCACCAGTCAATTGAAACCACGGCACCCACAAACCCCGGGGTTTAGTGGAGATTTTTACTTTTGCTTTTTCAAACCCCTGGTAAAATCCCTGCTCCACCAGTGCTATACAGATGGTAAAACCCCTGCAAATTGTCCCACACCAGGGCAATATTTCCCCGCAATTTCTTTGCGTGAAACAAAAGCCCAGCACTCGCACGTCAGTGCGGGGACATCGGAAAGGTAAAACACGGGACAGTTTCCCCGCCCTTCCCCGGGGTTTCAATTGACTAATGCATTAGGGCTATGAGCAACAAGAGAAAAATTGCATCGTTTCAAGGAACGTAACTCTGGTATTACAGGTCAGGTTCTCATCAAAATATTTAGGTGGGCAACTGCACTTACTTAAAAATATTCCTACAATATTTAAAGTATGTAGCTCAAATACTTTCATACATGTAGTAATGAGCGAGGCAAGCGCACTTTCATAATTTCAAGAGCAACAAGAAATGCGAATACTGGTCAGATTCGATTAAAGTATATAAGTGCATAACAATACATGCTGACTAACATTCAGGACTATGAAATTATATGAATATAGCACAATGGACGACACAAGCAATGCCTTCCATCAAATTTTCATAAGGCCAAAACTCGGCTTGTATAGATTTGATTCGAATAAAATTATATAGGTGCATACTAACTAAATATTCCTATGAAAACTTCAACCACAATTATTTCAAGTTAAAGACGACACATTTTGCGACGAACGGGCTGACTGAATGACATGTCTATATTTGCCAAACATTAGGTAGATGTATAATAATGTTATTCGTGCGACAATGTGTATGACAATTGTCCCGGTGGATGGATTACCTGTCCTAAATATCCTAGGTGGTTGCAACGTGCCCGTGTATCTACGATCGACCTTCTCTCAATGAGCGAGGAAGACGTCGTTGATTAGCATGCGATTATTGTTTTTGAATTTAATGTTCTACTGTCTTAGTGCAAACTGTTGACCTTAAAGGGAAGTACAAGCTGGTGGATAGTTGGCAAGAACATGCGTACGAGGTTAAGCCGCTTCCAAATGCACACTTACCCGTCTTTCTCGTTCGTAGGGTTGATGGCGAAGGAAAGCCGAATACTGTCGTTCATGTCTTTGCCAAGTATCGATAAGTTACCCTCGTCCATGTGCAATACATGTTGATGATTCCAATAAGACAGTATTAGAAATGTCAGCCAGTGTTGCATAAACTCTTCAGAAGCAGATCAGGTTGCAGCTTATTGCCTACCTCATTAGCATCAGCCAGAAGTTCCTAGGTTATAACCACGGCGGCCAGCTTAGATGCGTCGTTGACTAACATATGTAGCGACCCTGATTCTTTTAAAGGAATAATAATAACTCAGAGTTGTTACCGAATCAGTGGTAATCAAAGGGATTCGACCCGATAAAATATCTTTCACATCCATACTATGAATACATAAGACAGGGGTCTTTCTTTATGACTGGACCTCATATACCCAACTCAACATTATGTCCAATATTTTAAACAAGCCGAATACAATCATTTAATTTGTACTGCACACTTCGAGACAATATAATATTATACATAAAAAATACAACTTTTATCAATACACGTACACAATGTCGCCTGTGTCGAGCATAGAATGTTCACAAAATGCGTAAAACCCGGTTTGACGACATAACCCTGCACAGACAGAAACTAGAAAACGGCCTTCGATAAAGAAGAGAAATCATTATTTAGTACTAATCTCTAGCCGTGATAATTGTCTGTCGTGGCTTATAAATGAAGTCCTGGCGAGTATAAGTTCTGAACTCAGCATCATGTTTTTCTTTTTGCATAACAGAAATGAGCAGTTTCATATATATATATTATACTAGATGAATCGCAGTCTAAAAGGTCGTCTTCTAGGCAATACCGTAGATTTACCGAGGCATATGTCTATATAGCGTCAATTCGGTGTTCTAACACGCGGTCAAATTTATTTACACAATGGAACTGTATCGGATGTAGTTTCCTTGTTAAATCAAATTACTTTATACAGATGTATACATTTGAAAACATTTTCATATAAATTTAATAATCAGTTTTTGCAAATATCTAAAAAATAGTTAGTTGGGGTATTTGGCTTTTGTGTCTTTCAATGTTGGTGGGAGAATTTAATGTATGTTTATATTTATGTGTAGGGACTTCAGTTGACCCTTGAAATTACGTACCTCTGATCTCTGAACATTGTAGCATTGGGGTTTTGACTGAAGGCAAATCATGCCCTAGCTGGAACATCTGTATCTGTACATGTTGTTTTCATTATATTTTGTGCATTTGTTGATGTTGCCAACACGCACAATGCTGAGAAAAAATACATGTGCTGATAATCCATCTACCGATGATCAAGTCGATATGAATCTCGTCTACCATAAGGTCCCCGGTTCAAATCTAGACTTGACACTGGAAATTTCAGAAATGATTTTTGGAGTTTCTCACCTAACTAGAAATGAAAAGGTAATTAACTCAGAAGTAGTCTTGTGTTTATCGGTACTATACTTCGGGCATGTCAACGAAGCATGGGAGTCTATTTGAAAGAGCTAGGATAGCGCCTCGGATTCCTTGGGTCACTAACTGCCTCTTCCCTCGAACTCATTGTCTGATTTAGCTGGGAAAGAATCAATGACGATGCACTTACGATTGTCTCAGTCGATCACAAACAACAGCAACATGGAAGGGTAGGACCTGTCAGGCTAAATTCTGTAACTATATACTTGGGTCACACATCCAATCCGATTGCCATCCAATTATCGAACGCGTATTTTTTGCCAATCGGCCTTATCTTAATTAAATGTTTATTTTACTAATTTCGGCCAGCAGAAGCAATTTGAATTCTTCTTTCCAACTTGGTGCATACAAGCGACTTCCATCTCTTCTTCATCTACGTCAGTTACTTTTCCTGGATATGGTGTTCCGTGGACGTTTATAATAACATATTTACCCAAGGCGTCTTTGATATCTGGTAATTCAAACTTTATTTCATTAGCATTTTCATCAATCATTTCACGTTTATTTTCGTCCAATTCATCAACAGAATATTCATTTTCCGTTCGTGTATTCTTTTTTACCAATATTGTTGTTATCTGTCTCTTATTTTTTACAGCTGTAACTATCTTTGTCAACATGTTCTTTTTCATAGTTACATGCCGCCATTCTAGCACTTCTCTTCCAATGAATGTCAATCTGTAATATCACTGTCTGGCAATGTTTCTTTTGGTCTACCTTAAACAATGTGCTTCACTTTATTTTGTTCAGATCTAGCTTCTTTGTTTCACTTCAAATGTGCCTTGATCTCTCATCATTTGGTTCCATGTGTTTTCTTCCATTTCAAAACGGTTTGTTTTTCTTTGTCTTGGTTTAGAATAGTTGTTACTACTTTGTCGTAATCGTACCAAGAAATATCTTTAATTGCTTTTGGTCAGTAAAAAGAGTTTTCGTTCTTTTTGCCAGTTTGTTTCATACAAACAACTTCCACATCTGTGTCATGTATGGCAGTCATTTTTCCAGGATATTATTTGCCTCTAAAGTTGACAATCACATATTTGCTTAATAAGTATTTAATGTCTGGTTTTTGAAATTGAATTTCTTTTTCTGGTTTAAATAGCGTCATCGGGAAGAGAATCTTCATTAGAAACCTCACCTTTTGTATTCAGTTTTCCTTCCTTTATAGACGGGTTGGGTTTGTCTGCTTATTCATATTGTTTGTTTCATTGATACCATAACGTTTAGTTTCAACTTCCTCGCTAACAGTACTGTTACATTTGAGCTCCGCTGTGCGATTTCCAACCTCTTAAAAAGTATCGTTTTTTGGGACAACCACATTAAGTAGACTTGAATAATAACATTTCTGAAAAAGACACAAGCATTCTTGAAAGTGACAATAGTCAAACGGATCTTGATGATTCACTGAACGAGACAAGTGAAAGTAAACGACAAAAAGGGGTCGTATACGAAATGTAAGCAACTGGAATAAAAACGCGCGGAGGCGTCAACGACAATCAGGTGAAAGCTACATTTCAGTTAAAGGTGTGGTTAAACGGACCAAAGAGGTATGCACAAAAAGATTGTCAAGGAAAGTGTAAATTCTGCTGTAGTCATCATTTTTTAGAAAACCAAAGGAAAGGAAATTATCGGCAGTTTCTGGAAATTAAATGATTCGGGGAAAAACACATTTTATGCCAACACAACAGACTGCCAAATCAAGGAAAGAAAACGGGATGTATCAGAAAGGAAGAAGAAATCGATAAAGTATCATTTCGTCAAAGATCTTGAATGGATAAGAGTTTGCAAAGAATTTTACTTAACAACTCTTGACATCAGCAACAATCGTATTGATTACTCAACAGGCAAGTTACAGGTTCTGAATAGTCAGATATGCGTGGGAAGAATACTAAATCAAAAACTCCCATTGCAACCTTAAAAGAAATAAGAAAACACATAAACTTGTACCCACGCATTGAATCACATTATTTGTTTCGTGCATCTTCAACTAAAGAATATCTTGAAGCCGGTTTATCCGTAGCAAATATACATAAACTGGTCATTGTAATTTGGATCGAGTTGGATACTGCATAGTATTGAATGAGACAGCTGGGGGGGGGGCAAACGAAATCGCAACTGCTGTGACGAAAATACCATAAAAAGTCGTTGAGAAACACTCTTAAATAACTTCCTTTGTATTATGGTCGGATTCATGTGTACCCGAAGATCGTAACAGTATTATGGCATTCGCATTGAAAAATCATTGAGGGTCATGAATCAGTAACCAATATAATTAGCCGAGATGTACAGCCCTATAAGTGTTATTAGAACCACGAAAGAAGTAAGACAACAGAAGATGGTTGTTATACAAATGAACTCTGAGATGATGTTTGACTTTCAAGAAGCTGCATCTAAGTACTTTTTCAAGTCTGTACCCTATTCAAAGGCAAAGTGTATCTCTTTGAACAAATATCAACCAATGGTTGTTTACTATAAGCTACCATTTGGTTTCGATTTTGTTGAAAGTAATATCCAGAGAACAACTAGACAGTCAAATAGTCGCAATACGTTTCATGAGGTGATGCATTTAAATCAAAGTTAAAGTTCATGCCAAAAGATGAATGTGTGTTTATGCTGAAAAATTGTAAATAGAAATAAAATTGTTCATGATGTTTGCCAATGATATAAAATTCAGTTAATCTTTTAAAAGACACGGTGTTAGACATTGATATAAAACTTAATCATTTTTCAAATGACATTTGTCATTTATGATGTTTGACACAAAGTGCTGATATTAAACTAAGTTCATTTTTCAAATGACAGGGTGTTTGACGCTGATATAAACCTTGTTAATATTAAAAATGACATGGTGTTAACACTGATGCAAAACTTAAGATTGTTTTTCAAATGACATGGTGTTTGACACTGATAAATAACTTAGTTTATTTCTCAAATGACGTGTTTGTCAATTATTATGTTGGACACTGATTTATTTACTTTTTTTTCAAATGACATTATGATGTTTGACACTGATTTCCTTACTTTATTTTTCAAATGACATGTTTGTCAGATATGATGTTTGATATAAAAACTAGCTCATTTATCAAATGACGTGTTTTCAAATTATGATGTTTAGCACTGATATAAAACCTAGAACATTTATCAAATGACATGTTTGACAATTACTATGTTTGACACTGTTATACAACTGAGTTCATTTATCAAATGACCTGTTTTTCAACGATAACGGTTTTCCAACGTCAGCATGGCGTCAATAAATTCTAGCGACGGGTTGTCTATTCCGGTCGATTTTATAAAAAAATAATAGTGCCGTTTGCATTCCTGACATGAACATTTAGCTGGTGACTTCACGTTAATCTGTTAGGCATTGACGTCACTGTAATATAACGCTCTCCTTGTGACGTAGCTATTGTTAGTCTGATTGAAAATAACCCACCTTTGACGATTCCTGTTAGCGAAATTTTAGTCTTTAGGCAACTAATGATCAATCAATTGTCATTGGAATGTATTGCTTTGCCTCTTGCCTTCGTGACATCATTCAACATTCAAATGGCCATTTGACGTCGTTCACTGTCATTCCTGTACCTCGCACCGTTGAATATTTTACAATTCTTACACCGGCTTATTTGGTTGTTGCATAATCCTGACAAGATCGTGCTTGTTTTTATCCATTACACGGGTCAGATTTCCTCCTGCACGTGCTACACGTGCTTTCTTTATAAATGACGACATGGCTTCACAAAGACACGAAAACACAAATTGACCACTGAAATTTTGATACTTAAGTCATGACCGATATGTTAATTACATCACGTATGCATAAATTGCCATACAAGTAAAAATATTAGTACCCTGAAAAACGTGTTAAACTTTATTTTTTCAGTATATATTAAACATACCATTATTTTTAACAACAAGGAATCAAAACGGACAATATTTTTGGGCACAGCGAGTAGCTCGTGCAGGTTGAGCTATGCGAGTAGTTCTTACCGGTTGAGCTATTTTATGCATGAATGCGCCTCATAGAGTTATTGAAACGAATGAGATTGGTTTAAAGTTCATGCGTATACCCACTAGCGTTACACCATGGCATGAAAGTGAATTTTAGTATGTATTTGCTGTTTAAGTCCAACAAAAAGGGGGGGGGGCAGAACTTTCGACGACCGATGTATATACCGTTAGTTAATTAAGAATATTGACAGTAATTGACAGTCAAACTGTTGTCAGAGAGAAGCACTGTCCAAGTCATTGCTTATACTTTTAGGTTATTCTCGTCATTTAGTGTACCTGGGTCGAGGGCATCCTGTACACGCCTTACTAATTCCGAATTAGTATAAGTTTGTATTAGTAAGCAAGAGGGCCCAAAGTGGCCTAGGTCGCTCATTTGTCGTAGTAGTTCATGCAGGTCCCTTAATGGAAATTAAGTAAATGCAGGCTCTGTTGCTTTATAAGGTTTTCATTACAAGCTAGTTAAGCGATCTTGTAATTAACATCACTCAAATCAATATTGAAGTTTAAGCCAAGTTTTGTCTATTCTTTAACCAAGTGATCTATGTTTTGTCCTGGATGACCCAATATAGAACTAGACCTAGAGTTTATTGAGATATTCATTGTGACAGAGTTTTATAACGATAAGGTCAAAATTGTGACCTCTAGTGACTACGCAAGGTTTTTCTATGATTTGACCTTGTGATCTAGTTTTTACTCCGGATGACCAATATCGAACTTTACCTAGTTATTAACCCCAGATGACCAATTATCGAACTTTATCTAGATTTTGTTAAGATGATCATTGTGACCAAGTTTCATAACATTTAGGTCGAAATTGTGGCCTGTAATGACAACACAAGTTATTTTTAAGGTTTGAACTAGTGACCTAGTTTTTGACCTCAGGTAACCCAATATCAAACTTGACCTATATTGTGTTGAGATGATCATTGTGACCAAGTTTCATAATGATTAGGCCAAAACTGTGATCTCTAGTGTCTACTCAAGCAAATTGTGGACGGGCGGTCGGACGACGGGCGAAGAGTGGTCACAAAATCTCACTCAAGGTGAGCTAGAACAGGTATATAATTATTCAATGACTTAAGAAGCCAAACTTTACTTGATGTTCGTGCGTAGCTTGTACTTTCCTGCCTCACAATGAAAACAACTACAGCTTTTATCACATGCGCAGCACGAACCATGAACGATTTGAATGTGCATTATGTATATAGCCACGCTGATAAGGTTTGCGAGGAAACCATCAGAAATGTTTCGAACCTTTATTGCACATCGAACGCAAATAAATATTTGACGAGGCTTATTTATGTGTTTTTAATCATACCAAAGCCAAGGTTGGTTTTCATAATTATATCTTTAATCTCGTTTCCTGCGTAGTTCTGTTCAATTATCTTGCACATAACTTGTGTTGGTTTGACATTTTAAGAATCTTATTGATTTCAATCAATATTTGTACAAAAGTAATTTCAATTTCCAGATACTGCTTAAATGTTTGCAGGGCATTAAAATAATTCTATTCTTTATTACCATTTTGCCGTCTATGTTTATAAGTATTAATAATGCATTTTTATACGCTTGCCGGATATTGTCCGTGTTTTGCATCTTTAAATATAACAAGTGTGATAGTTTTATGTACCTGACTGACAGCAGCATGCTGCAGGAAGTTTTCGGACAAGTACCGTTGAAATTTTATATAATTATAGGAATCGCGGCAGTTATATTTATATTATCTTTGGCGAAAGTGTACAGGGTACTAACTAAAACCAAAGGGGTTCGACACATAAACCTACACTTTTAAACCTGTTTTCAAAAAAATACGTTTTCCTTCTACTATATTTCATACCAAGGGATTGAAGAAAGTCTGAACAAATAACACACCGCATCTAGTTCAAACGGTCATTTCTTCGCCAAATGAGAACATATATAACTATGGCTTGGTGTTATCAAAAGCGGAATAATATATCTACAAAACCAGCCCAAACTTTACGTAAACAAATAACTATTACGCTCACAACATGAATCCAAACATCCCCGACAATCAATTTTCACCGAGGTAAGACACATCCTCGTACATAATTTTTAGCATATTCGAGTTTGCATATGTCAACTTCACAAGAGTAAAATACATAAAGTAAGTTTACTGCTTCCTGTTACGTAAAATTGATTTTGTCAACGATAGCGAGCATTAACTACATCCAAATTCGTTTCTGTAACAAACGTAACGAACAAACACCATTCAAAGTGGACCGATCAATTACGGCTGTATTTCACCGTAAGTTGGTGTTGTTATTGTGTGACGTTTAACATACCTCTAGCCAACCAGATAGCGTGTAACAGAAAGCAATTCGGGTGATTTTTAATCATTGTAGGTTTATGTGTCGAGCCCCTTTGACCAAAAATATAGCGAGATGTTGAATTTAAATTAACAGAAGGAAAATAGGGAATAATACTTGTAAACAACAACTCGCAAGACATTGTACTACACGAAGCGCCTCATTTACAAAAATGATTCTGAACACTAAACGACTCGAGGCCGGATTGCAAGACATAAGTACGGAAGCACAGAGGTGACATGGTCAATTTTATTTTAAATTTGTGGTAACAAGATAAATGAGGGTAGAAAATATGTTTTATCTCGTGGGAACAAGTTATTTAAGGGTAGAAAATATTTTTAAACCGTAGTTTACATGTTCTCAAACCATTCACATTCGAATGAGCGATTGAAGTTTCGTATCGCACACATTTTTTCTGCTCGATCTTGATAACGCGAACCCCGTAAATACGCCTTCAACTTCGGAAGTAAGAAAAGTCAAGTGGTGCGAGATCTGATGAGTAGGCCTGGGGCTAAACTTTATTCGCTTGGGAAGCAGTTTACTGGCTCAACTGAAGTAAATGTAAACGGATCAAAACTGTTTTGTAGAAAATACTAATTTGCCAAGATCACAAAATGACGACGTAGTGATAGGGGAGGTACTCCAGTCTAAGAATGATGCAATCGGAACGGTCCGTACGGCTTTTATGCTCATACGCAGTTATCTCCCTTGCTACTTTTAAAGGCGGAGTGAACTACTTTTATTGCGCTTGTAGTGTTGTTGTCAATGCCCAGTTTGCTTCAATACTATTTCTTTTACATGGAACTGTCATGTTAAAAAGCGATGTTCTGTATTTTTAAAGGCGGATTAGTGAGATCTAAAAAAACTACTTTTATTGTAATTGGGACTTTTGGGAATTTTGAATTTCCTTGGGGCTCCGACCAGGCCAAAAACTAAAAAAAGGACGAATCTTTGTGAACGTACAGTTGCAGTATCACACACAATATCATGTGCAATAAACTCTATTGAATGAATATTTTCAGATATACCTTATCATTAGCTTTGAATTATTCATTGAAATCATTGATGTCTAACGCTAGAAATAAATAATTAAACCGATTAGATCGCTAATTGTGTTTTATGCCCCCGTATCGATAGATCGGGAGGCATATAGTGATTCACCTGTCCGTCCGTTCGTTCGTCCGTCCGGTTAACCCAAATTGACCGTTCATCTAGCATTAATATGGCTCGCAACAAAGCTTCCATACTTGCATGGATGTTGTATATGAACACTCTCCACACGCCCGTATCACCTAACCCCATTTTGACCTTCACCTTGACCTATTTTTGGACTTAGACTAATTGAAGGGCCAAATTCTTGTTAACCCAAATTGACCGTTTCTTCTAGCATTATTATTGCTTGCTACAAAGCTTCCATACTTGCATGGATGTTGTATATGAACACTCTCCACACGCCCGTATCACCTAACCCCATTTTGACCTTCACCTTGACCTATTTTTGGACTTAGACTAATTGAAGGGCCAAATTCTTGTTAACCCAAATTGACCGTTTCTTCTAGCATTAATATTGCTTGCTACAAAACTTTCATGGATGTTGTATATGAGCACTCTCCACACGCCTGTATCACCTAACCCCATTTTGACCTTCACCTTGACCTAATTTTGTACTTAGACTTATTGAAGGGCCAAATTCTTGGTTGACCTAAATTGACCGTTTCTTCTAGCATTAAAATGGATTGCTACAAAGCCAACATACTTGCATGGATGTTGTATTTGAACATTATCCACACGCCTACATCACCTAATCTCATTTGACCTTCACATTGACCTAATTGTGGACTTACTAGACTTATTGAGTGTCTAATTCTTGTTAACCCAAATTTCGTCTTGCATCTAGGGGTTGTCTTCAAACTTGACATACTTGTTTACCATCATGAGCCTCTTTCATTATCAAAGCCATGTAACACTATCCAACAGTTTAACCCTTATTGACTAAACTTTTTATTGACAAGGCTTCCATTGGGGTATAAGCGTTTATTGAACGCAGTCTTCTTTACGTACGGTGATGAGATAAATATCGTCATTATTTCTGCAGTAATCCGAATTTGAGATTGATTAAATCTATAAATTAAATGCTGTATATGCACATACAATTCGAAACCACGGCGGCAGCTTCCAGCCATCCACACAGGAGACTGTCACAGAACGTACCTTCCACACAGGAGACTGACACAGAACGTACCTTCCACACAGGAGACTGTCACAGAACGTACCATCCACACAGGAGAATGTCACAGAACGTACCATCCACACAGGAGACTGTTTCAGAACGTACCATCCACACAGGAGACTGTCACAGAACGTATCATCCACACAGGAGAATGTCACAGAACGTACCATCCACACAGGAGACTGACACAGAACGTACCTTCCACACAGGAGACTGTCACAGAACGTACCATCCACACAGGAGAATGTCACAGAACGTACCATCCACACAGGAGACTGTTTCAGAACGTACCATCCACACAGGAGACTGTCACAGAACGTATCATCCACACAGGAGAATGTCACAGAACGTACCATCCACACAGGAGACTGACACAGAACGTACCATACACACAGGAGACTGTCAAAGAACATACCATCCCACAGGAGACTGTCACAGAACGTACCTTCCACAAAGGAGACTGTCACAGAATGTACCTTCCACCAAGGAGACTGTCACAGAACGTACCTTCCACAAAGGAGACTGTCACAGAACGTACCATCCACAAAGGAGACTGTCACAGAACGTACCATCCACAAAGGAGACTGACACAGAACGTACCATCCACACAGGAGACTGTCACAGAACGTACCATCCACTCAGGAGACTGACACAGAACGTACCTTCCACACAGGAGACTGACACAGAACGTACCTTCCACACAGGAGACTGTCACAGAACGTACCATCCACAAAGGAGACTGTCACAGAATGTACCTTCCACAAAGGAGACTGTCACAGAACGTACCTTCCACAAAGGAGACTGTCACAGAACGTACCATCCACAAAGGAGACTGTCACAGAACGTACCATCCACAAAGGAGACTGACACAGAACGTACCATCCACACAGGAGACTGTCACAGAACGTACCATCCACTCAGGAGACTGACACAGAACGTACCTTCCACACAGGAGACTGTCACAGAACGTACCATCCACACAGGAGAATGTCACAGAACGTACCATCCACACAGGAGACTGTTTCAGAACGTACCATCCACACAGGAGACTGTCACAGAACGTATCATCCACACAGGAGAATGTCACAGAACGTACCATCCACACAGGAGACTGACACAGAACGTACCTTCCACACAGGAGACTGTCACAGAACGTACCATCCACACAGGAGAATGTCACAGAACGTACCATCCACACAGGAGACTGTTTCAGAACGTACCATCCACACAGGAGACTGTCACAGAACGTATCATCCACACAGGAGAATGTCACAGAACGTACCATCCACACAGGAGACTGACACAGAACGTACCATCCACACAGGAGACTGTCACAGAACGTACCATCCCACAGGAGACTGTCACAGAACGTACCTTCCACAAAGGAGACTGTCACAGAACGTACCTTCCACAAAGGAGACTGTCACAGAACGTACCTTCCACAAAGGAGACTGTCACAGAACGTACCATCCACAAAGGAGACTGTCACAGAACGTACCATCCACAAAGGAGACTGACACAGAACGTACCATCCACACAGGAGACTGTCACAGAACGTACCATCCACACAGGAGACTGACACAGAACGTACCTTCCACACAGGAGACTTGTCACAGAACGTACCATCCACACAGGAGAATGTCACAGAACGTACCATCCACACAGGAGACTGTCACAGAACGTACCATCCACACAGGAGACTGTCACAGAACGTACCATCCACACAGGAGAATGTCACAGAACGTACCATCCACACAGGAGACTGACACAGAACGTACCATCCACACAGGAGACTGTCACAGAACGTACCATCCACACAGGAGACTGACACAGAACGTACCATCCACACAGGAGACTGTCACAGAACGTACCATCCACAAAGGAGACTGACACAGAACGTACCTTCCACACAGGAGACTGTCACAGAACGAACCATCCACACAGGAGACTGACACAGAACGTACCTTCCACACAGGAGACTGTCACAGAACGTACCTTCCACTCAAGAGACTGTCACAGAACGTACCATCCACACAAAAGACTGTCACAGAACGTACCTTCCACAAAGGAGACTGTCACAGAACGTATCTTCCACTCAAGAGACTGCCACAGAACGTACCATCCACACAAAAGACTGTCACAGAACGTACCTTCCACACAGGAGACTGACACAGAACGTACCTTCCACACAGGAGACTGACACAGAACGTACCTTCCACACAGGAGACTGTCACAGAACGTACCTTCCACACAGGAGTCTGACACAGAACGTACCTTCCACAATTATCAGAAGTTCGGTTTGTGTCATTGTATATGGTACATCGAAAGCTTCTATAGTAACACAGTCTATTTTGTATATAAAAACAGTCACGCCCCTTATCGGCAAAAACAATAGTACCACTTGTTGTAAGTATACACTGCAGATTTTCCAGTGTTGATAAACGTTGGAGGTATAATGTCATGGATACTGTTGATTTTGAAGGGAAATAATACAATGTTAGGCAATTCAAACGGAACAAGTATAGTAATGCAGTATTCACCCGAAAAATAGTTGCATAGTTCCAATGCATTGGTCCGACTTCAGCAATGATACATCGTGTCAAACAGGTGAAAATTAAACATTTGGATGTGTAAAGCAGCATAAAATACGTTCGAAGCGATGCTGCTAAATGTAAAATACTTCTGTGAACCATTGAAATTCCAAACACACCACCTTCAACACACCACCTTCAACATGCATATTGCATAAATGTATGCTTCAAACGTGATAATTGCAAGTGAATAAAACCTGTCTGTTTCTATATTTAGACCAATATGTCGGTCGGCCATTTCCGTTGAACTTCGCGGTGAGAATATTAAATATATAATGATATGTATGACTCATTTTACCATGTGTCCAAATAGCTCAGTTAAGCTGACGTGTTATTAGAATTTAGACGTTTTGAAGTTGTTGTTACTGGTTCAAATGATCGTAGGCCTACTCTCGGTGCTTTGATTATTAAACACTTATTATTAACCCTTCGGCAGTCAATCCGTCCGTCAGTCTGTCCATCCACAATTACTTCCTGAATAACTCACAAATATTTGAAGTCAGAATTAATTTAATAGCATATATCAAAGGTGTAGACAGACAATCGAGTAACAACCGGTTATGAGAACAATCAAGTATTGACACCAACGTCATCGTGTGTATTATTATACATATTACATTTATATAGGAACACTAGCTCATTTTGACGTCATTGTTGATTTTCTTTCAAGTGTCTGACAAGGTATTTGCAAGTATTAACCTGACTACAATCCTGTATAACTTATATTAATTAAGCTTCGATTTATAAAACGTTAAAATAAGATCAGCTTTATACAGTTAAATCAGTTGGAATGCTCGTTTGTTCTTGTCTACATTGTCGTCCTAGTGATTCCTTCTTCTCTTTTATCTCTTACTCCGATATCTTTGACTGACTGTGGTGACAGGCCTTTGGAGTGCTGCCTTCCCTATCCGTTTGATCCATATTTTGATGGCATCATAGACAGACTGCAATGCAACACTTTTAATCAATCAAAGTTCCATGACGTATTAATTAAAAACGTCACATTTTGAGATTAAAGTACACACACAAAAGGTCAAACGTACTGTTTCTATAATAGTTCATAATTCCCATGGGAATACGTATTAATTACGTATTGTATTATTATAGTTTATTCCGTACATTTCTGCGAATTTACAATTAATTTGTTTCCACAAATTCCATTACGATTTCGAAATGACAATTTTAAATCGTTCGTTTTCATAATGTCTAAATGTGACACCCATCTTACTGTATATTTACGGATGTATTCATTTGATTAGTAATAAATAGTAAGTGGAATAGATTCAGTAAAACTCTTCGAAACAAAGAAAATTATATGACAATAACAAAACCAATCCACTTACTGTATGGTTGGTTCATCTGTCATATTATAAGTGATGGTGTTCTATACATTAATTCCAAAGAGGGAAACGCCAAAGGCATACAGTTACATCCATTTAATCCACACTAAGTACTGTCAGTGAGGGTGTTTTCTGCGTAGTTTATCAACAATGCTGGTTGTTACGGAATACCGTTAGGGTAATTGCATATGTGTGGGTTGTTTTGAAACTGATACTCGACTATACGTTAATGAACACGCGAAATCACGACAGTACGATTAACATGACAGTACGATAACGATAATACGATTACAGTAGTGCTGTCGCAATATCGTTATCGCATTGTCGTACTGTAGTTATATCGTACTGTCGCATTGTCGTACTGTCGTTATATAGTACTGTCGCATTATCGTACTGTCATTATATCACACTGTCGTAGTATCGCATTCCGGTGCGCATGTTAAGTTTCTGTAAGTTAAGCAGTAATTAAACAATCACTGAACATATGGACACAATGAACACTCAGTTGCATATTGGCATTATGGATTGTTGATTACATGTTGACATAATGAACAGTCCTCAAATATTAACGTGATGATATATAAATTAAATGCCCTGCAACTATTTTGTCAACATTTCTGTAAAAAGCCTCCCCAGCTGTACCTTTAATGCTTTCATTAAGATGGACCTTGGCCTGGGGAGGTATTCACAAATAATCTTAAGGTTTTCCCTAATGTTTTCCTTATCCTTTAACTATTTTCCTCAGATGAGGATAAGGAATTGTCAGCCAAACCAGGTATTTCCCGTTTTGAAAATAGTAACGGCAGTTGAAATTGACGCACCATTTTTCATCGATTTCATATCATTACTAACTGGATGGCATTTCACCGCTTCCATACATTTCACTGGTCATTGCCTCGTTTTGGCTTTTGTCTCGGGTCACTGACACATTTGTTCAGCGTTACCTGTCTAGCTTGAATATTGACCTACTTTATAAGCCAATCAAAAGTTTCTAAAAAAATCCACACCGAAGATTTAAGCCAATATAAATGGACAGAATAGTAATCTTAACACATAAAGTTAGGTGCTATTTCGTATGTTTTTGTATTCGTAGGGTATTGAAAAGAACAGTGGCTAACTTTATTCCGGCAATATAACTCTGTAAACTTGCATTGACCACTGTGACTCATCTAAAACAGCCAATCGGCGATATCGGCTAGGTGTGTATGAGGGATTCCCACCTACGTCATCAATGCTGTCTGCTGCTACTTATAGGTATATAATTAACTTGGGTAATCCAAGTTACAGATAGTATTACCCAAATCAACACACATCCGTTAGCTGTAGCGTATTAAAACGCACGCTACTGAATACGCTCGTAATTCCTAACACTTGCTGTAGAACAGTAGTTGATAAATGTTTCAATTTCATTCAATACATTAAATATCATATACCAAATTATTCGTTATGAAAGTATCTACACTGCTTTAGCTATTTATCTTGGAATAGTAAAGTATTTAATCATAGAATGGAAGACAAGACCCGGTGGGTAAACGAAAATGTGCGTGTAATTTTTAACACATTTAATATTGGTCATCGGCATAAAATAACAGCCGTTAAATTTTTTTTATTCAAAATAACTTTAAATTTGCGAGATACTTAACCGACCGGCACCAGAAGTGACTTGTTTTAATATATCATCGTCAAAAATAACGATTGTGAAATTAAGGAAAAAAGTAAAACAATAAACTGTTAAAACAAAAAAGTCATTTTGCAAAAAAATGCCGAAAATTTCATAAGACGCAAGATTATCTGTTGTACAAGTTAATAAGTATAATTACCTTGGGTAATCCAAGTTACGGATATAGTATTACCCAAATCAACACACATCCGTTAAAGGCAAACAAAGGATGTACATTTGGCCGTACATTTAAGTATAAAAACAGTGACATGAATGATTTTATCTCACAATAGATTATATTTATGTGCATCTGTTTTACCAAAAGAACTGAAACATGTGACTATGAATGTGAAAAAGCAAAATATACAAGAGACACAAAATTAACTTGTAAATGGGCAGTTTAAATGCGCCAGTTTGTTCTGTAAATGGAATAAAGATTGTGTAAAAACAATTTTTGTTTTGTTTATTTCCTTCGTTTTTGTGTAATCTGTGGATATGCATTTGGTTTCATGTCTCATTGTAACAGCAAATACTAAATTTACACCAATTTATATTACTTTACATGATTGCCAGATATCTCCATTTTCAAATGATCCAACCCGTTCTTAAATTATAACACCTTACTTTTTTGTTACAGTCAGAATTTCAATTTGCTTCTGTTTTCTTTGTCATACTTCTGGTTCCCACATAGTGTGGGGGAAACATATCACATGTGTGCTGTACATTTCTGTCATGATGAATGGATGTCTCTAAGAAAGGTGTCTGCTTCGATATATTTGTGAGTGGCAGATTCACTTTTTCATGTCTAAAACTACCTGACATCTTTCGTAAATGTATTGAAAAATATATACAAATAACATTTGAAGTATGTCATTTAACTCCACGCTGTATATCTTTTTTAAAGACATTTCTTGGTTATTTTAATTACGCAGATTATCCATCCAAAAATGTAAAAAGAGTGGGATCAATAAGCATTGAAATGTGTTTATATAGTCATCAATTAATAGCTGCAATATTCACGCAAACAAATTTATTGACAGTGTATTAACTAGCAGTAACTTATCTTTTCACCTCCAGGAGAAAATCTTAGTTTGTAACACATAAGAAGGCGGCTATCAATAATTATAATCATACTCTATTCATTCATTACACAATTGAACCGGTCTAAATGCATGATTAAGACAGACATACATGATGTACTTTTGTCGCTTGCTATCCCACATAACTGCTAAATACGTTCTAAGTTCAACTTTGAACTTTGAGCTAAATACGGGTGTTGAACTACTGGGAATTCATGTTTTGATTTAGTTCGAGCTTGCGCTTGTCCCATATAGCAGATAGGTATTTGACCTTATTAAACTTATATTTACTATGACGACCTGACCTTATAGGTTTATATTGACTGAATATAAGCCTCCCTAATTCGATGGATGATAATAAGATTATTTTCGCATGATCGAAAGGTGCCGATTTGTAGGATTAGTTTCTACACTATTTTAGATTATCTAGATCTACAAATTAGTTCCGATTTAATTCCTGTATTGTTAATGACCACATAGTGTAAGTGACCTAAGTTATTTACCAGGTTGTGATGACTTAAAATCACGTATTTATAATTTCGAGCTTAATTTTCCACTCATTATTTATATATATATTTATTTATTCAATCCCACATCTATAATTACAACATTTTGGTTTAAGCTGAAAAGCCCATATATAAGTTAATGCGGTCTCCATTTCTCAAAAGACAGGACTAAAAAGTATGATACATTGACGCGGATCGTATTTGTTATCAATAATGGCTGATACGGTCACTTCAGGAAAAAATAGCAGAGAAGACAGGGAACAATCTGTCGTGCATAACTCGGAAAGAGCAGAGATGAACTGGGAGAAAGCAAAAGCGAGAATTTTGGCTGTAGGATTTTTTGGGCGACATTTACTCAACAAGTCGAAGCAAAGGGAAATTCTCGCAAACTTTATGGATAGAATGAAGAGTCAGTCAATAGAAGATAAAGATGAACTTTCAAAAAAGCTTGAAGAGTATACTATAAAAGATGCGCCATCAAACATAACTACACTTCGACCTAGATCTGCAATCGCAGAACGCAAGATGATTCCATATCCTGAAGTTCCTACTTACACCAAGTATGAGATACCGCCCGGTTCTAAATGTGTATTATGTGGGGATGTGTTTCCTGTATTTCGGGAGCACGAGGCGATCCCGTGCAGGGTGTGTGACGATGTATTTCATCAATCGTGTCTTGATATATGTGGAGATCTCACACCTATTGACAAACATAACATTGATAAAGCCAGGTCAAACATTGGATGGAGCTGTCCACATTGCTCTAACCTCTCGTTGCTATTGTCAACTGAAGAAGTAAATAAAATGACCGACGAGTTCGAAAAAATAGATTTCAACCAAGATCTTCAAATTTCGTTGCCGGAGTATATTCGTCATTTCTCACGAAGGTATTCGTTGACAAACAAGCGTGGTCAGCTGTTACCCGAGGAACATGAACGAATAACACGACGATTTATATATCAAGATACAAATGGAGATGGTAGACTTGACTTTGTTAATCACGAAGGCAAAGTATACCTGGCTAGTAAAGACAAATATGATTTGGTTGAAATGCTGACAAAGAAGGAACTCATTGCTGCCAAAGCGACATTTAACGTCATTGACAGAGATGGTGATGGTAAAATCAAAGAATATGAGGTACAAGATGCTTTCAAGAAATGGTATCGTCAATTTGAGAAATTCAAGCCGAACTTTGATCAACTGGTCGTTAAAGATTCTGATATTCTTGATTTACATGCCAATGTATTGACGCAAATGATTATGGACGCCGACATTAATGACCACGGTGATGTGAACTGGGAGGATTTCATATTGGACCAGGCTCTATATATCCTGTGCGCTAGACCTAACATCACCATCTGATCTGATGATTGTATAATACGACGATGTTCCAATTAAAAAGTGAAAATACCTAAAAACTGTGCTATTCAATGAAAAATATTGAGTTATATTGACACTGTGGAATTATCGTTTTGTTCAACTTACAGTTCCGTGTTAATGCAGTAAATGAATTATGACATTACTGATGCTGAGGTCAAAATGGTGGGTTGACCTTAACATTCTACACGACATGCGATTTTCCAAAGTAATTCAGCCAATTGAAAACATGTTTTTTTCATAGCACTAGCTTTTTGGTAAAATGCATGAAAACAATATCACTTTCTGCAGTCAATGTAGCGCAATTTATCGTGCACGAATCACAACTATTCGTAATACTTATTATTGATTGCGAAAAACTACTAGGAATAAATAAACAAGGTATTCATATATATTTAGCCATGTGAAGTATTACGTGTGATAACTTTCAATTGCAAAACGGTCAGGAGTTTTTGTGAGTATGCTTTGGTTGAACGTGATATAGTTTGTTGTCTAATAACGGTTGTTCAAAAAAATGTCCATGTTACTGTGATCTGTAAACTTGCATTTGTGTGCAACCAAACAACGTCGGATATATATACATAATATTATGTATATCTAGTTGGACTTAAAGTTGTTTGTGGTGGATCTATTACGTCTTTATTTTCTCATCAGGAGGAATGTATGCTATGAATGACGTTGTCACGTGAGAAATAAAAAAGTGACGTCATTTTTTTATATATACGTAGGGTGTCCCAGAAGTAATAGGACTTTTTTACTAGCAGCGCGGTAAATGAGAAAGTTAGAAAACTAATTTGCTGTAAATAAAATTTCATCTATCACTGACAAACCTGCGAATTATCAAAGCAATTGGTTGAACAATAAAAAATATATTAAACATTAAATATACTATGTACCATGGAGGCGGGTCGCGTCGTGACGTTATGATGACGTCGCCTTTCAAACACAGTATTTTAACCGAAAGACACCCTTAATATTTTTTACATATTGTCACACTGACTTTCAAAACAATTCTGATGTTACTGTCCCCATTGTTTATATGTGTCTCTGTGCTATTGTTACCAAAAATGAGTTACTGTGATGTAAGAAATCGCTCTAACCTTGAAGCGTCTATCAGTGTATGAACGGTGTCAGCTGTCAACGCCAAACTACTTTTTCTGCGATTTGACCTGTGTTCACTTGTAAGTTCATACCTCCACCAGCTATGGACATTTTGTGCTAACAGAACACGAATGGATGCTGGATGCCATTAAATTCTGCTTATTTAATTATTTTAATGGTTTGCATTGTTGGTTTGTCCAATTTATAACATAATTTAACTATCCCGCGGTTTCTGGTTTTTTTACGCTGACGCCGTTTCGCCCATGACGCGCTTGTATATATACACTTGTTTACTCAGTTGTGATCATAAACAAACAGCGATTGCTTCGTAAGTTTGCATGCACACGTCAGTGACATCAAGGTAAAGCCACACAATTTTCCAATATTATTTATTCAGTGGTTACAGAGATATTCAAGTGTTTAGTATGGTTAACAATGAAAATGTACAGTTTGACCCGCCTGTGCGTTACATGGTTTCTATGACAACGCTTTGTATAAGCATCACCAACAACAATGAAAATCAGCTGTCAGTATATAGAGCATAAAATGCTACACATATCAGATAAATTTCATTAAAATGTAAGTGTTGAGTACGAAGTTATGAGAAAAGTCCTATTATTTCTGGAACACCCCTATTACAGGGTGTCCAAAAAGAAAGTAAACAGTTTGAGTGCATATCTATAAAATCTCTTCATTCTGCTATCGTAAAGAAAATTAACACATGTTTAGACAAAAGATGTAAGTTTTTTCGGGGACCAGTTTTAAGATTATAACTTGGATAATTTTTAGAAAAATGTAAATTTACTGAAATTACCTTATTTTGCCCGTGACGTCTATTCATTAATTTATGACGTTCTCTAGATGTCCACCCTTCTTACGTTTTCCTTCTTGCACTTCTTTTAAACTATTGATAACATTTGCACATGTGTCTAAACTGATCTTCTTACCTTCTGTTTTGATGTTTCTCGTGAGTATAGACGTGTCTGTTGGCTTTTTGCTGTGTACAATATAAAGCCAACGGATACATCTATGCTGCTGAGGAACATCAAAAGAGAAAGTTAGAAGATCAGGTAAGAGACATGTGCAAATGTAATTGTTAGTTTCAAAGAACGAGTGCAAGAAGGTAAATGTCAGAAGGCGACATGCATCGTGAAAACGTCGTTAATTACTAAACAATGACGTCACGGACAAAATAAGGTAATTTTAGACAATTGACATTTTTCTAGACAATATTAGGGTCACAATCCAAAAATTGGTCACAAAAAAACTTACATCTTTTGTCTATACATGTGCAACTTTTCGTTGTGATAGTATAATGAAGAGGTTTGATAGGTACACACTGAAACTGTATACTTTCTTTTTGGACACCCTGTATATAAAGCCGGGTATTAGTCCGGCAGATAAACGGCAATTTTTAGGGTAACCGTGCAATGTCTTCTATACAAAATGTTTTTGAATTTTCTTGTGCTCTGGACTATACTGTAACAGAATCCGGATGATGCCACCTTGTCATCATTGAGCAATTCACACAATGAGGCCCCATAGGGGTACATGTTTTTTCTCGAATAAATCACTATATATACATTACTATTCAATCAAATTTGAATCAAAACACATTAAATGCAATTTTATTTTGTTTGTTAATGCGTTGTATCGATATATACACACTTTGTAATAATAAAATGTGGAAATGAGGCCTCATTTGTGGTTTAAGCCTAGCATGAGGCCCGGTATTACACAAAACTATTAATTAAATAAATAAATCAAAACATGTAAAGTAAATGTCTTTATACTGATGATTAATTGTATATTTAATGGCATTGATAAGTATAAGGAACCTGAAATACATTGCTTAGCATTTTTGTTAATAAAAATCGAGGCCCTGATCAGGGTTAATATATAAAAAAGGATGTACTCTTTCAAATACGTTTTTATTTCTCTTATATTTTAGGAAAGCAACTTTATTATAATCATAACTGGAAGTTATATAAGACTTGGTATATGTAAGTTATAGAAGTACCACATTCTGAATAAGTAAAATAGGAAAATGAGGCCCTGCTTGTGTGTTGCACTATAAAAATGTGACTTTTATCAGAATAAATTGTCATTATTTGTATTGACAATCAAAAATGAAGTATCTAAGTGTCGTAACAAACATACAAGTGGCATAGATAAGTTTAAACAACTTGAATTGCATGAAATGAAATTGAAGCCTGAATAACGGTAAATTCAATTACAGCTTGGTGAATAAAGGTTTTGTGAGTTAACAATGCATATGGCTGGTATCGTCTTACCAGTACAGTCTATATATATACTGAATGTGGAACTCTTCATCACTGACTTACTGCCATGTGAATACCTTTATGGAAGTTGAAAAGGATAATACTAGCCGGCAGGGAAGACAGCACCTATCAGAATCTACAAAACATGAAATATTTAACAGCACAGCTACCAAACACCCATCCAATTAACTAATTCCAAGCTATATCAGGTTCAAATTACGGCCGTCTACGTACTGTCATTCCGATCGCCATTTCAAACTTAACGCCACCATCAAGTGTGATTGTTTTCGCATTTACTGCAATTCCTAATGCAACCATTCATGAATAGATGGGTTACACAATACAGTGTCAAGCTACATTGTATACGGTATATTCATTCCTGTAAGGTACCCATCAGTAGTTGAGTCAAACCATATATTTAAAGGGAATTGCCACTGTCGGTTACGTACATTCCTGGCTCTACATACCACTGCATGCTACAGATGCATGGGACTTTTTAAACGTACTAAACATAGACCGACACACCCGTACAAGGTTATGCTGGGACCCAAAAGGCAATAACATATTTGTCAGGGAAGGCAGTACTCGACAGAGACATAACCCATTAATCAATGTTAAATTAATTGTGTGGCAGCAAGCACTCGGTAGTGCTTTGATTCAATCGAGGATGGAATATTTATGTGATTATGTGATTTATCCTATGGGATTTGAATAGATTTACTTGGATTAAGATTAAGTTGGTGAGTTTGCCATTTTTAGAGCTTTGAGTTATATAGAGGCGATCGTTCCCTGGTAATGCACTAGGCTGTCAATACAGACGTCGCGGTATCAAAACCCGGCATGAGAACTGGAAATTATATGTGGTATTTTCCGCTAAATATGACGGTATGGGCTGTAATAAAAAGGTGCCGAGCAGCTGTGTATCGGTGATATACACCGGGCACATTATAGAACCAGGCTGTCTATTAGAAAAATACTATACACACTCCTGCAGCACCGGACATGTCTGTATCTAATTCCGTTGGGCTTTCTCTCGGTATGTCCCTCTGGTCAGATTATGCTGTATCTGCACTAATAGAGGATGCACCTGCGCCCCGGTGGATGCAACACTATGTATATCGCCTTTGAACGCATGACATGTCGGTATCTAATTCCGTTTGGCTTTCTCTCGGTATGTCCCTCTGGTCAGATCATGCTGTATCTGCACAAATAGAGGATACACCTGCGCCTCGGTGGATGCAACACTATGTATAGCGCATTTAAACGCATGAAAACGGCGCTATATCAATCTGGTATTCATATTCACGTACAGTAAACGATGGTAGTGACTAGAGAGTACACAATGGGGCCTTGGGTGGTTGCACTCTGAGGTAATGAGTTCCTAGTGGCTTTCAGTGGCTGTACTTTGTGGTCGTATGCACAGACAAGGGAGTGTACAACATGTAGTAGGTAGTGATGATTTGAACCCAGAACAGCTTGAAATTATGTAATTTAATTGTGATGGCATCCCAAACGGATCTCGTACACTCTGAGGTTGAAATGGCTGTATTTGATGATGACGAGTACATCAAAGGGATGTTCAATATTCTGGTGAGCTACTCAATACGGCTGGAAATGTCTGTAGTAAATAGCGGCGAGGTATAGGCATAGAATGGTTGTACTCTGCTGTGGTAAGGATTACATCCGGGTAGGGCATATAATCACTGACTATGCTGGTGGTGCCTTATAGGGCTTGGTTGTCAGTGGTAATAGCATGGCAGCATCTTGTGTGAAAGGAAATATGCAGATTGAATATCCAAATTGATGATAACTTCAGAAGTAAAAATATCTCAACCCTTCTTAAACTATTTTTCCGATTAATCAAGCTTTGCTACTATATGCATGATATGCAAAATGAAAATTAGCTGGTAACAGTTACTGTTTCATCAAGGCACTTACGGAATTCTTAAACTTACGACCAAATTTAAAATCATTAAAATTATTTAACTGCTACACAGTGTGATGCAATTTTAACGATTTTTCGTTAATGAACTCCTACAAACCAAATATGTCCCCTATTTGTAGTTTGCTCCTACAAACCAAATATGTCCCCTATTTGTAGTTTGTAGTAAAATAATTACAAGGAATTTTAATTTGAGCGTAAGTTTAAGATATCCGTAAGTGCTTTGATAAGACAGAACCCCGAATTATATCGATCCATGCCGGGCCTCAGTTGATTATTTAATTTCTAAATATTATTAAGTTATGTATTCTTAACAATACTATAATCTCATTAATCAGTAAGATCTATTGTTTGATATGTTGAAATGGATAATTTACCATTTTTGTCTTATTTCTAGTTTAACACGCATACAGGGCCTCATTGCTAAATTTTACTTTTTCAAAATGTGGCACATGAATATTTAGATCACATGGCCTTAACAATATAAGTTATGGTTACAATTGCATTCCTTAAAGCATAACAGAATAAAAAAATATCTTGACGTCGATTTAATAAAATTTCACTCATTTTTCTACATTTGGATTTACCCTTGATAGGGCCTCAATTAAATGAAATAAAATATTTAGTTATGCAATATAGGTTGTTGATAATTGCCAGTAATACTGAATTCAATAGTAAGTATCAATATAATGAAAAATATGGTACCATGTATCATTTACTGGTTTAATTCACATCTTTGTCTAAAAACGGGCCTCATATAAGACATAAACAACTAACAGGGCCCCATTTCCACATGCTACTATTACAAAGGTTATGTATAATGATGCAACGAATTATTTAATACAATATAAACAACATTTAAGATGTATTGCTTCACGTTTGACTAAACGATACTGTACTTATACTGCCTAATTCATGAACATTCATGTACCCCTTCAGGGCCTCATTGTGAGAATTGCTCAATGATGACAAGGTGGCATCATCCGGATTATGTTATGGTACTGTCAGGAGAACAAGAAAATGCAATAATATTTTGTATAGAAGACATTGCACGGTCCAGTGCAAGTTCTGCCGGACTATATCCATTGAGCGTATTATTTCGGCGCTGATTTTTTCGGCGCGCAATAACGTGTCGATTACGTGCTGAAAAACCGTTTCCCATGAAGCCGAAAACGGAAGCGCTTTTTATATAAAAACGAAGAAAAAAGCGACCTTTAGGCCGCAACAAATGATTCAATTGTATATTTTCTCGCCCGTTTGAAATATCAGGAGGTGGAGGAAATGGTGCTTGCATTTTTGGTCAGACAAAAAAATGATGTTACTCAAAGAGACTTCTTTGAGCTTCTCGTAAACAAGTAAACCTAAAATCATGTAATATGCAAGATAAGGTGCATCAACGGAACAATACTAAAATCGAAGAAACAACGTCAATTTATGCCTAAAATGTCATTTTACGCGTGTACATGCGTAGAGAATTCGCTACGCCGAAAAACGCATTAATAGAAACGAATTATGCAAAGTAAAGCCCCGTTTCCACGAAGCGTAAAATATACGCGGTTTCGGCGCGTATTTATTCGGCTTGTAACACGCCGAATAAATATATTTTGCTTCAGTCTATATTGCATATTGCCGCTTTCAGCGCGTAATATTTTACAATCTCGCTTCGGGTAGCGTACCTTTCCTCGATATTTTAAAGAAAAATGAAACTCCCAGACCATAACAAAAGATACAAGTGCATGTTGTTTGGCCCATTTAAAAGATAATATGGTGGAGAAGAAGGTAGTTTTGTTTTTGGCCAGACAAGATTTTTGATGTTTTTCAAAGAGACAATGATACTTCTATGAGCTTCTTGTCAACCTGTAAAACTAAATTCATGCAATTTAAGATGAGTCAATAAAGTAATACTAAAATCGAGGAAACTACGTCTGTTTATACCTCAAAAGCCAGTTTACGCGCGTACATGCGTAAAAACTTCGCTACCCGAAGCGAGATTGTAAAATATTACGCACTGAAAGAGGCAACATGCATAGATAAGCGCCGAAATAATACGCTCCATGGAATCCCGGTTTGAAGCGAAATATATTTATTCGGTGCGTGTTAAGCCGAGTTTCCATGGAGCGTATAATGAAGAGTTGCATGGCAATAACTTCTAAATGAAATAATGTAGAGTTGCAGCTCCTGACTTTACATTTCTATCCACCTATAACGTACCACGGACAAAAATAGGACGGACGTTGGACTGGGCATACAACGCGCCAACTATTTGCTCTCCCTGCATGCTTACGGCTACATAGGCTCGTTCTTACCTCTGGTATGCACATTTTCATTAAGTATGATTACATTTGTCTGGCAAAATGGAATACACTAAAAACATTTAATGGCATTTCTGTCATCTGACAATTATGGCCATGGACATGCATATTTTGTAAAGCCAACTATTTGCTCTCTCTGCATGCTTATGGTTATCTGGATCGTTAATACCTCTGCCATGTATACGTTCATTAAGTACGATTACATTCGTCTGGCAAATAAGAATATACTAAACAGTTACTGACATTCTTAATTTTCATAAAAATGGCATTCCTGTATCAGACGCTTCTGGCTACGAATACAAATATTTTGCAATTCACTTAGAGGCACAACCAATGCTTTAATGTTGTAAAATTGATGTAATAAATCAGAGAGTCTGGTAGACATTGTGCACACATATTCGTGAAAGTAAATGCTGGTGATATGTGTTTATCTTTAGCCCCGTGGTATATATAACACTTGTTTCTACAGCGTCTGGAACTTTTAAGCAGAAACATCTTTACGTCAGCTTTATAGACATCGTCATGCACCGTGCATGGAATTAAATGTATTACCTGGTTGTATTTTTTCGATTTTCTTGATTGTGCTATATAGCATGGCTTAATTTATCGAACGAAAGCAAATCAACTTCTGGCGTTATGAAGAACACATCGACAAACCAGACAAAATATTTAAAAAGTTTATTTTGTCTGCAACATGCTATGGTAATGTTAATATTGTTTGGCTCAGGCATCGACTTCACAAAGCATCTCAAGTACAAATCAGTGCTCAATTTTTACTCAAATCAGAGTCACAAAGTTTGAAACAAACTATGAGATCTTGATTCGTATTGTAATAAACTAAGTATAATGTTTTGCTTTGTGATATCACATTTGTGTTTGATCTCAAACGGAAAAACGTACAGGCACATGCTAATATTTGAGCTGAGATTTAACTCAGATTGAGATGCTTAGGGAGATCAGGACCATGTTGAGTTGATTTTAGGAAGGATCTAACGATTGTCCAACATATCCCGACGGTTTTATTCAAGTTAATTTCTTATTTCATATGTTTCGTATATATATATAGAAACTGGAGCAGTGCTCTCTGACATTTCCAGAGTCTGTCTCATTTTTACACATGACTGAAATTTTGTAATTATGTTCGGATATACTTGTTCAAACATCAACCGTAATTGATGTGTCGTGTGTTTTATTACGACCATTCTCGCTCGACAATTTGTTAATTTTCATACACAATTGCAAGAGAAAATATGGTATCGTAGACTATTACCATACATCTGGTACCGTTACGCATATCGATAGTGTTATTACATAGAAAAGCGATACATGTTTTGTATATAGTTTTCACATTATATAGTTTGATTAATGAAAACTGTCAAACATTAGGCGGTTGTAAGTTGCAACAAACTGCATTTTAATTTATCTCCATACTAATGAACAGGAAAAAAATTGCAAGATGTAGACATTTAACATTATTAAAGATTATCCTTTTCTGAAACATAAATTTTATCAATAAAAACAGGATTTTCAATTTATGTATCAGAAGCATTTTTTGCCCGTATAAGTGCCGATATTACAAACGTTTTGTGGAATCAAAATTGTTGTCTAGAACATTCAATGGCATTCAACATTCGATTACGTACACCGTAAAATACGTGATTGGTTTTGTCCAATCATCAAAGTCAAAATTTATTTATTGTCGGAAAATTTGGTAAACAAAATAACATAAGCTATGTATTTGTTACATAGATTTAATAGCGAATAAGAATAGTACAACATGTATGTTATGCAAATTTGGAAGGAAAATATAACTTAACTATGTATTTACTTTATAAACAAACACAGCTATTCCAACCTAGGATAGACACCCCTTTACCGTGTTGCATATTTATGAAAACGATTAGGACTTCACTTATGTATGTTCGATTATCTACTTTAATTTAGCCCGATTCTACATCGCTAAATAATACACATCCGTTTAAAAACAATACCCCATGTTTCAACTTCCCCTAACGTATGGGTCAGTTAACGACGTTTTGTTTTAACATATTGATTGTGCATTTGTAATCGTATTTAACAGACTTAGTTAACAACTTAACATGGTGTCTGGCAACACGTTCTAACTATGTCAATATACGTATGTCTTCTTTACTATTAATTTCCTTTGACGACCAGCATATTACAAAGGTAAACTTATTTCCATTATGGATACCGTCAGAACTATGTACTAAAGTTAAACAGCTTGTTTTAACATTGGCCCTATATAAACGAGTATATAACTAGAAATGTGTCTACAGGACACGGATGCCCCCACTAAAGCTGTCATCAGACACCTAAGTATAAAGTTATGTGCAAAATGGAATAATTTGAAATAAAGTTTGTAATTGCTTAAATATGACGTTGATCAGAAGACAAGAGCTGGGTCTGTAAGTGTGACCTTCACATTTGAGTTAGGGATCTCAGGGTGTAAGTGTGAATGTTACCAAGTAATTTTAAAATCCAGAACAAAATAACAAATTTACAAAGCAATATACATGTGCCTTTTAATCTCTAAGTATGACCTTGACCTTTGAGCTATGGATCTGGGTCTTGCGCATGGCACATCGTCTTGATGTGGTAAACATTTGTACCAAGTAATATAAATATCCAATAAGAAATGACATTGTTACAGAGCGGACACAAATCACATGCCTATTTTAGCCTTTTAACCTTTGACCTCAAAGTGTGACATTGACCTTTGAGCTAGGGACCTGGGTCTTGCGCGTGACACATCGTCATGATGTGGTAAACATTTGTACCAAATATTATAAATATCCAATAAGAAATGACATAGTTACAGAGCGGACACGAATCACAATTTTCGAACACACACAAACACACGGACAGGGTGAACACTATATGCCCTTCCGCCATTTCATGGCGGGGGCATACAAACTACAAATGTCATAGAATATTGCGGCGTGTAAAAATAAAATTATGTCAGATATGACATCAAAGCACATCTACCTAATTCAGTAAATAAATGTGAAACATTATATAAAACGGTCGTTATAACAGAACAATCCCCTACTGCAGGAAATTACTATAAAGGAAACTTCATTCAATTCATCATATTAAATAATTAGCAGATCTTGATGTCATACCATGTTTGTTTAGGTTAGCACAATTTTGTCATCCTTGAATACTCATGCTTATCTGTTATCATATCAGAGTTGATATTTTAACTAATCAAATTTTCTTACTGTGCAAAAACGAAAAAAACACACGAGGATTAATTAGTGATAGGTCAAAAGTGCTCACCTATACATACCCGCACTAGTGTTGTGATGCGCAAACGTGGGTACTTTTTACGACTGTCTTATTGATGTTTTTAATATCACATTTACAGAATTGTCTTTCCTGAAAAGTTGTGTAGCAATTTGCATACTTAGAATATTGAGCTAAGAAGTTATTTCAAGCAAACATTTGAAACTCTCCATTTAATTGTTACCTTCAGATGACTATTGCTGTTATCAGTACGTTCTGTCTAACCTTCTGCACGAAATGCTTAGCTACCAACCAAAGAAGATAGCAATAAACATAAAGCTTATTATCCCCCGCCGAAAGCGAAGGGATATAGTAATAGTATGCGTCCGTCTGTCCGTCCCATATTTCCGGAGCATAACTCCTAAACTACTTCAGGTATTGACCTGAACTTGGTATGTGAATAGATGGCAACAAGCCTAAGTGCAGTGACCAAGAACCATAACCCTATATGGCCAGGTTTTGTAATCATCTCCCTTTGTTTAATTTTGAAATATTCCTGAGGGTCGTGGATTCAAACCCCACTGGGAGCATGTCTTTTTATTTATTAAGTGTTTATGCAATGTTTTGTATTTAAATAATGCATTTATACAGTTATATGGTGGAAAATATTTTGGTTACATTATATGAATTTATACATCGTTAAAGCATAAAATATGGTTGGTGGGGGGATCATACAAAATGTTATACCTTAGTTATTTCAAGGTGAACCTGTATTTATTTGGTCAAAACATAGGCATAACAGTAAACATAAAAGAAAATGTTTGGGTAATTGATAGTGATATATGCTGATTGATTGGAGTTTTATTTAGGAATCTAGATATTTTGAGGACGAAAAAAAACCTGACGAACTATATTGGCAATATATATGAACATAACTATCTAAAATCGCATTTCTGCTTGCTATTGATTTTGTTTTTATTAATATAACTAAGAGGCACATGGGAAATAATTTATGTTTAAAAATCAAATTAAATTTGATGATTTTATAGACATTTTTGTCAGTATAGTCCTCACATTTTTAGACAAATTGCAATTATTGGGGTGATCAACCAAAACATTTTTTTTCAAAACCCGCGGTTAGAATTTTTATATTCACATTATGCTTGCTTAGTATGTGTGAAATAAAAAAGATGATAACGCAACAACATTTGAAGATATCTTTATTACAATCCCGCTTAACCAAACAAGTTATGATATTTTACTTGATGAAACATTTTCCCTTCTATTGAACTCTGCCTGGTTCCATTTCATTAATTAACTGTTTATTCATCTTCCCTAACATCTCTTTCATTGTCTTTCTATCTAGTTCTGTTTCTATTTACCACCCATTAGTGGCAAACATATACGGCGGGGGATGACCATGTGATCATGGCTTTTGTTTTACTGGACATAAAAATATCACTACTGTGCGTATTGTTGTTACTACTGCACATAATGACGAATGTACCAAACGTAAAGAAGGTGGGACAGAACGTACAGATGAATGTACTGCACATATCGACAATAGTCATATAAAGGCAGTAATGTCGTTCCAACATTGTCAGGAAATTGTTGACAGCACAAGTACCAATGTTTCCGATTAGATAAGATGGTTATATGTGGTCAAGTGTTTTTGAGAGTTTGGACAAAAATGAAAGCAAAACTGTGTATGACCTCTTCACTTAACCTAACATTGTATTCTTGAAATACTTATAGAATGTAACTCTTGAATAGTAGTTTTTGGGGAATCTCAATTGCACTGTCAATACAACTTTCAAAGGCGTCAATAGTTCAGGGGCCTCACTTTTGAAAACAGCAATGCTTGCTACACCATTACCTGAGAATGATTAAATCATCACCGATCGTTCACATAACGCATTCATTAGAGTTTTTTCTACCAAGTTCGCCATTAGTTTCAGTCGAATACCTCTCAAATATTTGAATTGAATTCCATACCCGTGACTTGTCTGTAGTCATTAAATTCACTATGTATTCAACATCAAGATCGACGTCACCAGTTGAAGTTAACGCCTTCGTCGAATTGACGCTTCGCTTGAACATGAATTTAGATTTACAGTCGACATGATATCTACCATCCGCCGCATGCAAGTAAAGTCGCATATTGCGCTTTATACGCGAACAAGAATCTGATCAGCCCTTTTGTCCTTCCTTTTAATGCTTAACCTTTAAATCGTACAACCGATGTCCTGCTTAAGTATGCCCTTCGCCATATTTGCTGGGTATTTAATATCTTCGAAGGTTACATTCTTCACCACAAAATAAACAGTGTTTTTGAAAATCAGATGGAGTCACAGACCGTCTTCTCTGTTTGTTGGGAGACGGAATATCAACTGCACTTGCATTAATTATTTTAGATAGCGCTTTAAGTGGGTCTTAGAGCAGAACGTAGACACACACTTTCTATGCACATAAATACTGAGTTCCTGGCTTGTTTTTATCCATCCTTCTTAAATATCAAATAGATAGTCACTATACCGTTTGCTGAACTGTATTATTGTTTGTATCTGGTCTGACTTAGCTACTGACAACTTGTCCGTTGCTCCACTATGACAAGCGTGTATGATCGTAAATACGCATTCGTCCATATTGAGCGGTCATAACAGAGAATAGATAATAAATAAATAAAATAAATAAATATACCTGATTTATATAGCGCCTTTTTCATGCGAACACACATTCAAAGGCACTTTACATGTTGTGTTGCAGTCACAAGGGCGCAGGTGCATCCTCTACCAGTGCAGATACAGCATGATCTGACCAGAGGGACAAAGCCCCTGTGTTCAGTTGGGCATTGTGCCTGGTGTGTTTTTAATGTTTTTTTTGTGCTAGGGTGGTTAAGTTGAGTGCTGCCTTCCCTGTCCGACTTAATAGCGGATGTCGTTCCGCTTTACGATAACACATGTCACGTGATTTGGTCAGAGTTCGACACTAATGGATTTGGAAATTTGTGTTAAAATCCCGCACTGAAAGAAAGATACAGAAAAATGGCTGCCAATAGAATAACAAAACTTTTTAAAATGCGATATTTGGCAGCTCATAAATTTTCTTATATTTTTTAAGGATGTTTAAAAACATTCCAAAAACTAGTGTAGACCCCTGTCTAGAAAAGAAAATAATTATCAGCCTTCCATGGTTGCTGTGCAACCGATCTTCCAGATGGGAAACACTATTTCCTAAATGTTTGGAAACGAAAATGGCAGCCATTTTTTGCCCGCTTCGGAAGGAAATTTTAACATTTTCAGTGCATAAACGATGCTACAAACTGTTATGAGACACATGATTACTCTGAGATAACGAAGTAAGTCGAGCGGGAATTGTTCATAAATGCGAAATATCAACCAATCTTAAGAAAATCTGATAAAAACGACACATGTTCCGGTTACTTGAAGTTGAAATGTTCCGGTTACTTCCCTTTGCAAAGCGGCTACTTCCCTTTGCAATACAATTAGTATAAAGTCCGTTTCGGGTCTTTACGTATCCGGACCGGACTGATAATTCCACATTGTAGTTGTAGGTTATTGTAAAGAAAGTAAAACGAATGCATTTTCGTAATTCCTCGCCGAGATGTAATAAAAAATCCCTCCAAAATCGTCAACAAATGTAAAAATATTCGCGGGATAAAGGTCGCGAAAACTAATAACATGCTGTTGTTGTTGTTATTTGATACAATAAAACCCGGAATTTTCGGTCTGAATATCTTATGTTTTGACGATTTGCAACAGGGTTTATTTAACAAGAAAAGGTGATTAAGATTAAAGATGTTTGACATTTAATCGTAATATGATTAATTGAAATGGAAATAGCCTTTTCTCTTGAACAAAAGCACTGTCTGATATACTCATGCAACCCATTACTGTATAAGAAGGTAAAATATCAAATTAGGCCTATTTGAAATCTGTTGTTATCTGTGTTTATATCTAATTATCTAATTTTTAAATTAGTTACCCCTGAATTAAGTAGACCTAGAATTAAACAAATTGAAAAACGTGCATTATCCACAGACAGATATATTTTCATTTTGATCGGGCTGACAAATGTTCATTGGGACTGACAAACGATAGCAGGTTCGTATCGTCCTTCGTTACTTCGTACCCAATATTTCGTATCAAACCGCTATCGAGCGCTTTCTTGTGCAACGGACCGCTTCTGTAGGTTGCAAAGACGTAGGAAAGCGCTCGGTAGCGCCTTTTGGAAACGGATTGGTTAGGTGACGGGCTCCAGGTTCGTTACTTCGTAACCGAACAATTTATTGTAAAGTTATGCATCATAAAAAAATCCAGTACTGGATGAGCATGTTACAAATAATGTAGGTTCGCTAAAATATGCTGTGCATTAGTTCATATTATGATCTATCACTCATCCGGATGACGAAATATGTACATTTTGTTATAAACACACGTGCGATTATTTGTATACGTTACACGTTAAGCTTCGCAATTTCCCAAATATCGTAAATTGTTCGTATACAGTAAATTACGCATTGCATTCCTAAATTGAATATTCAACACAATAACAGTTTCTAAATTACCTTAATTATCACCAACCGATAATTACAAGGTGTAATGTCGAACATGGTATTTCTTTGTACTTGACATTGAGGGAAGAGTGTCTACTCGCATGAATAATTCAACGCTTATAAGTATAAAACATAAATTGCAGTATTCAAAGTACATTATTCTTGCTTCTAGTAAACACGTTGTTGTGCCCCACACGTTTGTATAAGTGGGGACATGTAACATTGGCGTTGTCTGTCCGAACGTACCTTAAACTCAAATACTGAGCGATAAACAGATTAACAACCTCAATGTATACTCAAAAATTATTTTAGAAGTAAAATAATTATAACTATTTTTCAGGATCCCCACCAAAACGTGGAAGGCCATGCACCAGCTTTGTTCAAAATGCATTAGTCGGTTATAGCTGGGTACTGTTTCATGTCTGTATGATAAAGTCATAATCGGGTATAACTCCAGCTGTGCCACTGAATGTAAACAGGGAGAATGTATAGTGATATTGGAAAAAGGATTATCTTTACAATGAGCACCTAACTCTAAATTGACTTGGTGGAAATAGTGACCATCCAGTTCAGCTGATATGATAGCTCAGTGGCGTGACGTCCTTTCGGAAATAATGTAGGTAATGCTAATGTTCTGCATCAGGATCAGTTAATACACTCAGTGGCGTATTTCCTTTAGCTGGAACAACAGAAAACAGCAAAACATTGTTCATAAAGGCATTGTCTTCATTAGGAGAATCAGTACCATTACTAGAATCACTGTCAGTATCTTTCTGGTCATTAGTTATGATAGAAGAATTCTGAAGAACATTTCCTGTGTCCTGTGAACGTATTCTGTAGTTCTGTAGTTATAAATTCACAATGTTCTTTCCAGTGATAATCATGCTTGTCTATGTTGATCATATCAAACCATTCATTTTCATATTCAATAGTGAAAGCATTAGTGTTTCTGTTTATTCTATAATAAAGGGAGTTATACTTTAGAAAGTAACCTTACCCTCTCATAACACTAACTGGACGAATACACTGGTTAAAGGCTGAGGACTTTTACAACCTTTTCCTCTTCAGTTGAAGCATTATCATTTCAGAGTTTGGAGGTGGTCTTGGTAAGCGTGTACATGTGTCAACTGTTTCTACTGGAACATTTACTACTGCACCTGAAATGGCCTTTTGTTCAACACTTGGTCTTACTGGTACTTATCAATGGTATTCTTTGCGCCAAAAGTATACTTTCTAAAGAAGGTCAGCCTATTCCTTAAGAACTTTTATCTAAGAATAGAGTGTACACTTTTGTGGGGTATTTTTCCCTTTTCAAATACGTGTCACATTTTTTACATATATGATTATCATTTTCTGACGGTTTAGTAACAACTTCACAAACATGTTTTTATGTTGCTTTATTTGCTTATGTTCAGTTTTATGACAGATTGCTTGTACAAAAGTCGCACCCATGGAGAACAAACGTAAACCGGTTCTTCGAGACAATTATCTTTGAATTATTTGATAGTAAGCTCAGCATTCAGACACCGTATTCTTGTCAACTGTTTTAATTCTTGTATTTTTGTTTGTTAGAAATTATTTGTGCAGTCTAACTTGTCTTTCTGTCATTTTCTGTTCTCTATGCATACTGTCTCTTGTTAACCTCATTCTGGTTTGATTTGTTTGTCTATCTGCCATTTTCTTTAGTCTTATTCTCCCTTTCAAATTTCTTTATGGTTTTACCTCGTACTCTCTCAGTCATTTTGTCTTCACAAGTCATATTTTCTCTTTCCAATATTCTCCTGCTTTTGGTCTTTGTGTTTTTCAATTTTCTATTTTATCATCCTTGGAATGTCTTAAATCAGACTTTCTTTTTCTGTCCGTCTCTTTTCGCGAATGTTTCATTTCACTGTCCAGCTCTAAACATGTTATTTTCAGAGTCGTTCTCTTTTGTTTAGTTTCTCCTCAAACCGTCTCTCATTGTCTGCTTTCGTGTACTCGTTTCGATTTTGTTGATCTTGGAAGTAGTTTTCAAGCAATTATGTATTTGATGGTTCAAAACAACAATTTGTTTGGACATATGTTATCATGTTAGGCTTGTACAGTTGGGAATGGACTCATCTGACCTTCGAACAAACAAGTCTGTAAATGATCACGTACCTTAGTTATATCAAAGTGCATAAAGAAGTAGGATTTTTTCCATTTAGACATGAGAAAGCAAACGCTAGTGCCATGACTCCACACATTGGTTCCAAAGCTTGCTGAGTCACATTAACATATCGTGCACGGTCATTTATAAATGTCATTTCGATACATCACTTCCAGCTGTTTCTGTACTTCACTTAAATTGGCAGTTGACATCACCGAATCATAGAAAGAAGAAACCATTTGTCTTGATAAAGGGTAAATATTTATTGAGGACCTATCTAATCTTTGATGCTGTTCTGGTATTGCTGAAGTTTGACCCTTAATAATGCGAGACATGTTCTAAATTTATAAGTGATAATATCTAAGTATAGTTGAAAACGAAAGTCTGCTAATAAGTTCTATGTTTTCATTTTGCTCTTAAAGAATTTTGAAGTTCACTGTTCCAATTTTGAATAAAGATGTCTCTAACTCTGGTTTTAAATATTCCCAAAAATAAATTCACGTTTCCTATGAAGTGGGAAGCCGTTGGGTCGAATGTTCTCAGTATATCTTGTCAAAACAAATTTTACCATTAAGGCTATCGTCGCATGGAACCAACACAGTTAGCCCAAATTGCAATGATATTAATAAACATGTTGGAGACTCTAATTGAACAGCTGACTGCTGATTGTTAGATGCTACAGTATTTGACAAAGGCTGGCTTGATCCTGGTATCACTGATGTTGTTAGTGCATATATGTTAATGGATTGTTGTACCGAACTTGGTCTAACTGTATATTTGGTTGAGTGAACTATTTGTCTTTAGCTAATGTATTTGTAGCAAAACATAACTATAAATTCCCATTTTACTAATGTATTATCTGTAAAGTCATTAAAGAGACACTACTAAGCTAAAGCATCACGAGATTATAAAATAAATGCATTGAAATTTTGCCTATCATGACATCAAGTGCCAAAGATGTTTTTAAAATCACTGTTTCTGTAAGATTGGACAAGGTGTGAACAGATTGGTGGATTCTCTTCAGAATGTTTTGATATCTTACAGTAAATTTCGGTCATTCATGTCATTCCAGAATAAGTGATTTTAATCAGTACTACACAATAAATTGAAATTATTTAAATATAGTTCCATTTGAACAAAACTAACATTTCTCTCATATATGTCAAGGTCAGAACTGGACCTGTATTTCTGTCTCGAAAATATCAGTGCAGAACATTTAAAACCATTAAACCTACATGTAAATTGTCACATATCAATGGACTGCAAACTGTTAAAGACAAAATAAGCATAAAACAATCTGAATGTACTTATTTCAGTGTTTATGGATTTTTTACAAGTAGGATATATTGGTCATCCATGAGAATATTGGAATCAATCTCCTGAGTATGTCTGAAAATAGATACAGATAACATATTACAGATGTATACGCGATACACGATGTGAGGTTGGAAAGTGGATAACGGCTAAATGTATAAGGGGTGTTCTCAAAGATAACGATGATGACTACGCAATCAATTAATCAAATCAAATCCATCAAATATCAATTAATCAATCAAATCAATCAAGCAAATTAATCAAATCAATTAAGCACATTATATCAATCAAGCAAATCAAATCAATCTATTAAGCAAATCAACTAATCAATCAAATGAAGCAAATCAAATCAATGAATTAACCATTCAATCAAATAAAAGTAATCAAATCAAACCAATAAATCAAATTCATCAATCAAATTAATGAAATCAATCAATCAATCAAATAATATAATTTCGTAGCTAAGATTTAAGAAAATACAACTTATGTTGCAAGTGTTTTATGATTTGACCTAGTATTTGACCCAATGTGAACTTATATCGGACTTGACCAAGATTTTGTTCATTTGATCATTGCCACCAAGTTTCATCAAGATAAGGTCGAAACATTGACCTCTAGTGACTACACAAGGTTTTTCTATAATTTGACCTTGTGACCTCGTTTTGACCCAATATTGAACTTGACCTAGTTTTGTTACCATGATTATTGTGACCAAGTTGAATTAAGATAAGGTTTTCTACAGTTGGATCATGGGACCTAGTTTTTTACCCCGGGCGACCCAATATCGAACTAGATCTAGATTTTGTTGACATGATCATTGTGACCAAGTTTCATAAAGCTCGGGTCGAAACTGTGACCTCTAGTCACTACACGAGATTTTTCTACAATTTGACCATGGGACCTAGTTTTTGACCCCGGGCGACCCAATATCCAACTTGACCTAGATTATGTTGAGATGATCATTGCGACCCAAGTTTCATAAAGATTAGGCCAAAGTTTGACCTCTAGTGTCCACAAAAGCCTATTGTTGACGGATGGACGGACGAAGATTGATAACAAAAGCTCAAAAACCAACAATTCTTCATCAGTACTAAAGCTTGTTTATGTAAAATATACTGAGTTGAAAACTGGGACTATGCAAACTTGGTAGGACCATGGAACAATATAGATCATCGATGTAGATAATCGCTTTTCTTGATTCCAACGGGAACTTGCACAAGTAGTGGTATGTAGCAAGTACCAAACAATTGAAGCGAAAATTAGAAAGAATTTCGCAAGCTATGATCGAATAATTACAAAGAAGAAAAAACAGATATGTTATTAATTAAATAATTCAAGTTTTTAAAAAGACCTACTCATCTCTTGATGCCAACATGCTAAAAGTGAAGAACTTGAAAGCTAAGAATGTATCCCTTGTCAACCTAGTTAAACAAGTTCAAAGTGAGATGAAGAAGAAAAAACACACCAACAAGAAAACTTAAAGGAAAAAATTGAAACGAAAACCATAGAAGATAGTTAAGTAATTCAAGAAAACTTGGAACATTGGATCTCTGGAAATAGAAAATTCCGCTTTTAGAGGCGAAACTTAAGAGCTACACGATAGTATACGATACTTGGAGAATTTATTGCAAAATGAAAAGGAAGTGGATTATTTTGACAAGTCAACCAGAGCATATACCAACAAACTTGTAGGATGCTCAATCAATCTCACTGATCTGAATGTGTCTACGAAACATGTGAGTCGAGCGCTCAAAGAAGTTTTCAATAGGAATGTGCACCGTGAGTTTGATGTCGTCGACCAAAGACGTTTACACCACTAACTGCAAGTCACAAACTAGCTGGAACCAGGTGGGCAACGACCTATAGAAGATTCACGCAAAGGCAAGGGTGATGTGTACTTTTTCAGACGAGTATAACTTTAACGTAAGTCACGCGAACGGAAGAACACGTGTTTATAGAAACATGGAGAGCGGTTCAATGAAAAACATTGTGTTGCAAAAGTAAATCGTTATGGAGTTGGAAGCGTACACGTATAGGCTGGTGTGACTCGTAACGAGATACTTAAATTACATGTAATAGTGCTGAACGGCAATGTCACTGCTAAGAATTATATAGACAACATATTACGACCAGTTGTGCTTCCGGTTATGGGGCGCCATTTCCCTCGTGGTAGGGTCATTCTATTTTTGTTGACATCTTTCGCTGAGTAATTATATAAACTAGTAATTATGAATTGAGCATTATGCTCAAGTTTTTATGCAATGAAATCATGTCTATTGATTTTTTTAAATAATAATAATAACGAAATATTAGTGTTCCCGACTATATTGTCGATATTAAGAGAAGCCTAAGTAACATTTTATCACTGAACAGCGTTTGTTGATTAATCAGCAATATAATGATTTATTTTCTTAAACGTGTTTGATATAGTGAGATGTGAAGACCATAGTTTTAAACAATAACACTGTGTAACTGAAATGTATAACTTCTTTATAATGTCTTACATTTCGTTTCGGTAAGTCATTAAGAAAATGAATCGTTTTTGCAATTGTTAAAAGGGTTACACATGTGTGTCTGGGATGAGTATAATTTGTAACATTACATTAATAATTCTTTCTATCCACCATTGTACATTCTTGCATTTCGTTTCGGTAAGATTATATAATGATGCATTCATATATATGTGATATTCTTTTACGAAATTATTACACATACATCACTCATGTCTATAAATATGTATTTCATTATATGAATTTGTTACTTTGCACTTGTATAATTATGTAAAATCATGTAACACATGTTATTTTGTTAAATCACTGAAAAGTGAAAACAAAGAGTATAATTATATACATATAGTGTTCCCGACTATATTGTCGATATTAAGAGAAGCCTAAGTAACATTATTTATCTTTTCCTTAACTCTCAATGGTTTCGTTGTTTTCCTTAAAATTGTTTATTAACATTATGTTTTATTTATCAGGACACTACTGAACAGCGTGTGTTGATTAATCAGCAATATAATGATTTATTTTCTTAAACGTGTTTGATATAGGGAGATGTGAAGACCATAGTTTTAAACAATAACACCAAAAAGAATATCAACTTTATTGCATCAAGTAAATAGCATAAACTTTTTAACAGCAAAATGAAAAGATGGACGAAGCAACAAGTAAAAGAGACATTTCATACTATTATATATTCTACACATTTGATAATAAAGCAAGAAACGATCAAGAAATGACCCGTTACGGTAATGAAGTATTGTTATGGTAATGATCGCTATGTTATGGAAACGAGTGCTGATAGACCCAAAGGTATATTTGGTCTTCCTAACTCCATTTGAAATCAATGTTCCCCATCATTGTATAAAAGTGCGTGATAATGTGTACAGGTCATTTCAAGACAGTTTTTTTATCATTATCAAAGTTACACAATTAATTGCACCTTAAACAGCCACAATGTAATATCCTTAATCTTATTCAATGCTATAAAACATAAATAGCATGCATCTAACAGTTAACTGTCTAACCATTGTCCAGCAGGAAATGAAAATATCTAAAGAAAAGTAACATTTAACTATATAAATATGACTATTTATGATATTACTATCAATATTGTTATGATTTTTTATATAAATATACTTATAAAAAAGAGTTTAGCAAGTTGGACTATTTAATTTGTTTTTGAGAAGTTGCATGCTTTTTTACAAATAGAAAGTTTTTTCAATTCAAGATCCGTTCATTCCATTTGAAATTCAACAATTTAAGTGAAGGAAATGTTCATCCTGACGGAAGTTCGTCACTTGTAAGGAGACAGGGTCAATTAGAAAAATCACAAGAAATGTGATGTCGATTATGCCCTCCTTAAGGAGTAATTACAGTCGAACATGTTTGTCTCTTGATGTTACGAAGCTCTATAACAACGGTTAGGGGGATGTAATACCATTTGTGCTCAATGTTTGCTCAATGTCATGTACCTTGGATGGCATTTTTGTTTCCCATCTCCTCCACTCCCTAGAAGGATCTAAATTTGGTAAATCAGCGAAAATTCTAATGTGTTTGTGTAATCCATATGGAGATAGTAATTTTATTGCCTACGAGTCGTTATGCGATAAAGCATGCAAACCAACCCTACCGTTGACGTCGTGTAACCGGTATTCCGACGTCAGCATGGCGTCCATAAATTCTAGCGGCGGGTTGTCTATTCCGGTCGAATTTATAAAAAACAATAGTGCCGTTTGCATTCCTGCCATTAACAGCTAGCTGGTGACTTCACATGAATCTGTTAGGTATTGGCGTCACTGCACTCTAACGCTCTTCTTGTGACGTAGTTATTGATTGTCTGTCTGAACACGATCGACCTTTGACGTCTTCTGTTAGCGAAAATTTAGTCTTTAGGCAACTAATGATCAATTAATTATCATTGGAATGTATAGCTTTACCTCTTGAAATCGTGGCAGCAGTCAACATTCAAATAGCCATTTGACGTCACTCACTGTCATTCTTGGACTTTGAACCGATCAATATTTTACAATTCTTACACCGGCTTAATTAGTTGTGGCATAATTCTGACAAGATCGTGCTTGTTCTTATCCTTTACACGGGTCAGATTTCCTCCTGCACGTGTTACACGTGCTTTCTTTTAATGACGCCATGGCTTCACAAAGCCACGAGAACACAAATTGACCACTGAAATGTTGATACTTAAGTCATGACCGATATGTTAATTACATCACGTATGCATACATCGCCATACAAGTAAAAATATTAGTACCCTGAAAAACTTGCTTAACTTTATTTTTTCAGTATATCTTAGTATTGAAATAATTTTTTGCATGTATGCACATATATAAACTATAAGTCTAACCTGGTGAATCTTCATTGTATTTGGAACAACCTTCAGCTTCTTTCTCAATCCTCTCTACACTCTCTCCTTTAACTTCAAACATCTCTACTGAAGTATTTGTCTGTTTCAAACCTTTTTTTCATGTCCTTAGCATTTGTTATGTCTATTTGTTTCCGGTTAACTGCTCTATCAGCATGTTGTTAAACGACAGCCCCAATGCCGTCGGCAGCACCTTTGCCATGGGAGGTTTGGAGAAAGTTTCAAACCCCCTTTCAAAAAGTTTCGTTGAGAATAAATAAAAGTTCTGCTTATGCCGATATTGGGTCGTTGGTTCACCGGTAAGAACATGTAGTAGAGTTGTGTTGCTTTCAACTCTCAAAAACTTCAAGACTGGTTTTAGATGGGCCCAAATGGCTGCTGGCGAGTGTTAAAGACAATCTGAGAAACTTGTAAATGAATACGTATACAACACCTGTGTGTAAGCTTATTTGTGTCTGAGAAGCACCAAAAATTGAAAATGCATAGACTGTAATTCTTAGTGACACTTACAATTGTAATTTGCACTGAAGTCAACATGTAGTATCAGTTCATTATCTGCAAGTGTTTCTTTCAAATGTTTCATTGCCCTATATTGATGTCTGATATTATACACATGTCTACACGCTCTCTGTGCTTCAGTCTGAATTTCTTCATTAAGTTGGTTCAAAGTACCCTGTTAATTTTCTCTAACAGTTTCAGTTACAGTTCTTGTTGCTGACGATCCTACTCCAGACTGAGTCTTTTTTCTCTACCTCTATCCACTTGTTCCGCCATATTTGCCAAACAACTTGCTTATCTAAGTCAGCATTACCCATTAGCTGGAATAACTTTACTTTTACATGTGTTACATCCTGTGTATATGCATTCCTTCTTGTCAGTGGATCCATCACATGTTAAATACTTCAGGCTATCGTTAACTGCAGTTGAGAGATACATTCCAGCTTTATACACAGTCATTAGTTTCATTTCTAAATTGTCATGAATCTTACAGAGACAAGTCCTTGGATCTCCCGAAGTGGGTTTGATGACCCAAAACGGCTTAAATCTACAAAACAAACTAGAGGATTTTTTTTCTGTTTTCTGTTTATGATAAGTACTTGGCATGTAAATGCATAATATCGTCAGATAGCAGTCTAACTTGTTTTTTGCGCCCCTTAAGGGTATGTGGTGGCTTTCTTGTCTGCTTTCAGTCTGCTGTTATCATCTCTTTCAAAGAATGCTGTTATTTCTTTCATTTTATCTGCAACAGACGGAATACGTCTGACTGGTTCCTCTTTCACTTGATGTCTAGTAACTCCTAGTTATTTGGTAGCATACTTGCAAAGTCTATAGTTTAACTACAAATTAATTTGGATATCAACTTCTTTGCTCGTAACTTTTTGTCTTGTTTTACCTCTCCCTGATGTGTTTATGATAATATTGCTGAAAGTGGCTGCCTTTTCCTTTTATGTCATCGAGTGTGACTTTTCTTTATGTGTTGCTTGTTCATGTTTATTAATCGTTGATTTCATCTCTTGTATCTTTCAGGCGTCTTTCTTTATTCAACTCAATTGTAAGGTTGAAGATCTTTCGGTATGCCTTTGCCCTATCTCTTAGTTTCTACTTTGGGCTGCTTCCCGGTGGTTTTTTTTTTCGACCATGTCTTCTTGAGAAGTAGGGGGTGTGATGTTACTTGCATATTTCATTCTCTCAGTTCTGGCCCTTTGACTTTTTCTCCAAGCTCTTTTTTTGTTCTTTTCACGTGGTGTCATATCTCTTATGTATTTCACTATACCTCTCTCTTTTCTTTAGATACCTTTCATGTTCTTTTCTTTTGTATTCAGTGTACTTGACCGGATCATTTTTAATCTTTGACGCCAGTTAGCAACCCTATTTTTGCTCGTTCCTCCCATTGTATTAATTGCTTTCTGTTCAGTGAGATATAATATTTGCAGTCTAACACTTTGTCTAGTAGATCTACAGTTCTACAAGCCCACTCGTATGGTCTTGGCTCATTATTTAACATACTTTCACTGAGCTGTTATTGAACTTCCGCGAGATGTCTATCGAGAAAATCTACTCTTCTTTTGAACTCTGAAAATATGTGTTTCTACTTTGCAACATATATCAAAAGTGAGGCATCATATTAGCATAACCAGATAATTGTATTGAACCCAACTCTAAATGTAAAGTAACCAATTTCTGCTATGTAAAACGTACCCCAAAATGTTCATTTATCTCTACATATATTAAAGACTGGTGTTATACGTGTACCACTTTATATGAAATGTTCATTCGAACTTCATATACAAAAAAGTATTTGTTTTCACTATCTATCTGTATTCCATTAATGTCAAACCCCTTGCGGGGACGTAGACATTTGTCTAGGCAAACTTAAAATCAGGAGAAAGAGGTGTGATACAAGGAATCCGGGTGCATTATTCTAGCTTGTTCTTTAGCGTGCTCAGTGTATAGCACCGATACACGCGATACTACCTTTGGGTTTCATACCAGTTTCGTCTCTTGTTAGGTGGAAAACACTGAAAAGCGTTTCATAAGAGATTCGAACCAGGAATCTCTCGATCAGTAGTCAAGCATGTTACCATCCGACCACTGTGCCACCCTTATATTCACTAGTAGTTAGACAATATTTATTGCTTATATATACACTAGTTAACTTTTCAAACTCATGTCCGTAACACTGCTATCATTACCGTAACACTTTGTTGATGTTACGTAATGATTGTTACGAAAATATTTAATTTTCTTCGTTGGGTGCCTCACTATGTTTTTCTGTGTCACTCATTGCCATGTATTTCTGTGGTTTGTGAGCCAACAAATGACCAGAGTTATAGAATTCACAAAATCCGCTAAATTGCTTTTAGGTATCCGATATACGGTATTGATGTGTATTAAATGTATGTAAAATATATAGACTTACCGGTCAAAATATCAAGGGAAAGCGTATATTCATTGGATCTTAAAGTTGTCCTTCAAATCGACCACGGCTGCAAAACTTGGTATGACGTCAAAAAAAGAGAGCGTCCAAGGGCGGTAATTTAAGTCATTGCTGATTTGACTACATTGTTATAGGTCGTTTGCAGCGAAAAAAATCGTCTAAATTTTACATTTCTGTAAATCTATCCATCAGATGTTGATAAAAATTTACATAGAGCCATAATTACATTCTACCTACTCCCATTTCAAATTTCATAATTTTCAATTAATTATTTAAGCAAGTTTATTCTTTATCGTATATTGATATTACATGCAGTTGGACACTTTAACGCAGGGAGGTAATCTGGTATTCCATTTATGTTTTACTGTCATTTTTTAACTGTTATAATCCGTGATCAACGAGATTGACATTGCTGTGATGAAAGCGAAATTTATGAGGCCCGTATGTATAAGTCGATTTGTTTAGGTATGTCGCTTGTGTGTATACAGATAATGTATACTAATATCACGAAAAAGCAAAGAAAAGCCAAGTCCTTATTCACTAAGCCACATAAGCTATGTATATACTCATATATGTACATATTATATAATATAATGTTAAATTAAGAACTTATTAAAAGCATTATAATGTTTATGTACACAATGACATGTAGTCTTATGACTGAACCAGTCCTAAATAATTGAGTTATATACATCTACCCAAACATTTAGTAATCGTCTGAAATCGACATTTACAAGTTTGAAGAATGACTATTAAGCAGTCAAAATCGTTTAAAGACGCTGTAAAATCCGTGTTTTATAGTTCGAAAAGGAGGCTGCAAGACGCAAGCCATTTTTACGTTTAGACCCGAAAATATGATGACAAACAGTACAGATGCACAGACGGGCCTCGTATATGCTATATTAGATACGTTACAAACACGTACATCTACCGTTAGACGTGTCACGTGACCATAAAATTGGCTGTTGTGTGTATCGAGTCTTCTACCATGAAGTTTCATTGTAAACTACAAATAGTTTACATAGAACTTATGAACAAAACTTATTTCACGCATGCCCGATGCTGCTTAAATTTAATTGTAAATTAGGTAGATACATTTCATCTACTCGTGCAAAATCTCATACTTGTAGGTGCAGTAAATACTGAGAAATCATCATTTAAGACGATTTTTTTCGCCGCAAACGGACTATACGGAAATGATGAATACATTTTGGACAATATTAATTTAATACCTGAATATTATTTGGTTTGATTAATATCAATGTGTGGCCAAGCTAACCGTATTATGTATGTGTTAAGCACTGTGTGTATTTGATATACCATGTAGTTTTAATATTATTTAAAGCTAAGTTGCCTACATGCTGGACGGGGACATGGGTCGTTTCGTCATGCTACTTTCAAAAATTAAATATTACTGGTAGTTTAGGGTAAGCAGGGTGTTCCTTTACTTAAAAAATAAACATTACAGATAAAACAACAAGCATAAACAGTTATGTTTGGGTAAACTATTTATTATTATTTTTATGGAAATGTGCTGGGGACATGCTGGTGTCAACAAAAAATAGAATGACCCGGTAGTGGTACATTTCAGCATGACAATGCGCCTGCGCATCGAATAACATCTACCTTTCTCCAAGCTAACAACATACATGGATTGGCCAGCGTTATCCCCAGACATGTCTCCCATTAAACATGTCTGGGATGAGCTCGGACGTTGGATCCGTGCACGAGCACGACAACCGATGAACGTTAATGAGCTACGACAGGCCCTCATCCAAGAGTGGGACATACTCCCACAACAACGTATCGCAACATCATAACATCCATGTTTAGAGTGCATTCGTGTTCAGGGTGCACTTATCATTATAGCATTGAGGTTTTAGGTATCGGGGAGTTTTTTTGCAGGTTTTATGCTACTTTGGTGGTAGATACTAGTATTGCAACGGAGTCAAGGGTCGAGACAGACGTGAACCTGAGATAAACGAATAATGTGTATTTATTACTAGAAAACGTAACAAGAGGAGGTCGCTCACCTGTTATAAATAGCAGTACATGTCAAAGCGCATTATCGCACTTGACCTAGATTTTGTTGAGATGGTCACTCTGACCAAGTTTCATAAGATTAGGCTAAAATTGTGACCTCTAGTGACTACACAAAGTTTTTCTACAATATTGACCTAGTTTTTGACCCCGGATGACCCAATATTGAACTTGATCTAGATTTTGTTGAGATGATCTTTGTGACCAAGCTTAATAAAGATTATGTCAAAATTGTGACCTCTAGTGACTACACAAGGTTTTTCTATTATTTGACCTTGTGACCTAGTTTTTGACCCCGGATGGCCCAATATCGAACTTGACCTAGATTTTGTTAATTTGATCATTGGGACTAAATTGCATAAAGATAAAATCGAAATTGTGACCTCTAGTGACTACACAAGGTTTTTCTATGATTTGACCGTGTGACCTAGTTTTTGACCCCGGATGACCCAACATCGAACTTGACCTAGATTTTGTTGAGATTATCATTGTGACCAAGTTTCATAAAGATTAGGTCAAAATTGTGACCTCTAGTGTCTACACAAGCAAATTGTTGACGGACGGACGGACGACGAGTGATCACAAAAGCAAAAGTGACAGGTGAGGTAATAAGGCACAATGCCCAACTAAACAAATTATAATCCTATGTCCAAGCTGTCGAAATTCTAAATTAACCAGTTTCAGCAATCAAATAGCTGAATGCCCAAGCTGAATGACCTAGTTCCAACAGTAAAATGGCTAAAATACCTAGTTTAAGCTGTCAGAAGTCCTATAAAGGAGACAAAAGAAGAAAAAGCTCAGTGTCAAGGTTACAGCTAAATGACCTAGTTTCATTTGAGGTATGTTTTTAGGCGCGAGTTCGAATCCAACTCTTTTCTGACAGATTCTTGCATTTCAGTGTTTTGTACAACTGTGTTGAGCAAAGAATACGTTGACCTACTTATTAACTTTGATGTTACATTTTAAAGTTGTACGTCGTTTGATAACGATTTTGCCATACAAGTAAAAGAAAGAAGACGACTTGTGTAAGTTAGGGAGGTATTGCAAAGGAATTGATGTAGTATATTCAATGTATTGCTTGTGATAATACCATTCATCACATAAGTCGTGTCTTCGTTATGCACCAGTCAATTAAAACCACGCTCCCAACCCCGCTGGTGGGCGGGGATCAGTCCCGTGTTTTTTTTCATTTGCGATGTTCCGCACCGACACGACAGTGCGGGGCTTTTGTGATACACGCAAGTATAGCAGTGAGGTATAGAGCGGGGCAATTTATCATCTGTATGGCCCGAGGGGGGAATTTTACCCGGGGTTTGAAACAGCAAAAGTAAAAATCCCCGCGATTAGGGAGCGTGGTTTCAATTGCCTTGTGCATTATGATTACGGTTGTAATAAAACCACAAGAAACACAGGCTGCGTTTCTTTATGTTCGTTTGAAGGGACCATTGCTGTCGATACTCCTAATGGGTTATTACATTTTCTTCCGGAAAGTGGTATGTGTACACTTCATATTTATGACAAATTACCAGTGTTCAACGAAAGTCTCGGTGAATTGCTAAACGCTCACCAATTATGGTCGGACGTTACATGATATCCTTTCTCATAACCTATAATTTCTGGCGGCAATCTGTCTTGCTTCATTGATTGACAGCCAAGCATTTGTTCATCTGAGGTATTTCTCTGTCATGCAGATTTCGCCTCACAACTCAAAACATTGATCATAAATTAGAAACACACGCAACAATCGGAAGTCTGCATGAAAATTGCCAAAAAACCGACTTGATCTTTTGTATAACATGATCATGCTGTTTTGAATACTTCATTAATACTTGGACCACTAATTAAACCAATTAATTTTTATATACGGGTTATGCGTTACATGTACATATTACGTTATAATGCGACATAGACACATTACAATGATTTCAATTACGACAGATTTAGCCAATCTGACCACATGAAGGGAGTGTATATAATGTTTAAAACAATGTTCAAATAGGCATAGATCTAGTCTAATACAGTAAACCAAATTCGAAACACTTGCTGTGTAGCCAAACAGAGGCATTGACAAACTAGTGAACATGACGAAGAGACAAATGAATATTCGAGTTATATTGTTGAGAGACACATAAAGAAACGTAAATATATGAGATGTTCTTGCAAAATACGTCCCACAGGTGTCTAATACAGTCTTGTAGTCACTAGAGGTCACCATTTTAGCCTCATCTTTATGAAAATTGGTCACAATGATTATCTCAACAAAATGTAGGTAAAGTGTGAGGTCACTAGGTCAAATCACAGGGCTTGCATGCTCTACGACGACAGGTGGGCGACCTAGGGCCCTCTTGTTTTATCTTCAATGCAAATTTCACCTGATCAGTTTTCCTAGAATGCACAACGAGTTTTATTTGTAAACCTTCAAGACCAGATCATTGTGACTAAGTTCCATTTTGATTAGGCAAAAATAGTGACAAAGTGTCGAAACAATTTTTGTTGAGATGATCATTATGACCAAGTTTCATAATTAAATAGTACATCAAAAGTGTGACAGGTGAGCTAAAAAACTTGCAATGGAGGCTGGTTTTCTTTAATCGTATTCATGCATGCACTACTACGACTGATGAGCGACCTAGGGCCCTCTTATATAAGCCAGGCTCATTCAACCCCAACCCTAGGCTCATTCAACCCCAACCCTAGGCTCATTCAACCCCAAGGCTCATTCAACCCCAGAGATTTTGAGGCTCATTCAACCCCAATTATTTTTTTTATAATTAAGTTAATTTGTTTTTTTTTTGTTTATGTTATAGTTAGAACATATTAAGTAAATTTTAATGATTAAAAAGGGCGGAGCGAGCGAAGCGAGTCCTTTTTAGTCATTAAAATTTACTTAATATGTTCTAACTATAACATAAACAAAAAAAAACAAATTAACTTAATTATAAAAAAAAGTCTGAGAGTGTTTCATGTTTTTTTTTGGTTTGTTAAATTAATTATAAGTAAATTTCTAGGTACGGTAATAGGTGATATTGTCTTGCATTGAAACTATAAACTACGCATACGTGTAGTCGAATGAGTTTTTGATATCAATATGTGTAGTAATTGAAAAAAAAAGATTTTCAAAACAGGATTTAAAAAAATCACAGACATTGTGATATATGTAGTTTATAGTTTAAATAGATATAAATTACCGAACATAGATATTTACTTATATCTTTATAGTGTCTTGTGTTACTCAATACATATTGATTTTAACATTGTTTATGTCTGCCAGATGTATACAAACACTAAATGAATAATGTGTATATTAATTTTTAATTAATTTTCAATGTGTAATTATTAACAATTAAACCCAACTTATGCATGTTAAAGTATGTATTCATTGTAAAACATACTTTTTCTCTAAGTATTTCTATAATAATTGATTTTATCAATAACTATCTATATATCTCTAAATAAAAACACATTTATCTTTTAACAAAGTTACATACATTTTGTATTCATAAACTCACAGAATTATTCTCTGAGTTTATAAATACAAAATGTATGTAACTATTGGGGTTGAATGAGCCTTACATATCTGGGGTTGAATGAGCCCTGGTCTGGGGTTGAATAAGCTCGGGGTTGAATAATACTGAAAATAGCTTGGGGTTGAATAAGCTCGGGGTTGAATAAGCCTGCTTCCCTCTTATTTACCTAATCTTTACGAAACTTAGTCACAATGTTTGTAGTTATGAAATCTGGAAGAACTGGTCCATCTTGGGTCAAAATCTAGGTCACATTAAAGAAAGACATTAACACTCTAAAGGTCACACTTTTACCTAATATTGATTAAAATGGGTCACCATGTTTGTCTCTTTGAAATCTAGGTCAAGCAAGAAACTTAAGTCATCTTGCGTCAAAAACTAGGTCACATCAAGAAAAACCCTTGTTGGCATTATAGAGGTCACGCTTTTTAGCCTAATCTTAATTAAACCTGTACATAGTCAATGTAAACTCTAGGTCAAGTTTGAAATTAGGTTATCTGGGGTAAAATACATAGTCACCAGGTCGAATACTTAGTCACCAGGTCGAATTACCTGGCCACAAAGTGTGTCTCTGTAAAATCTAAATCAAGTAGTAATATCATATCATAATTGTCATATCATAACAAAAACTGATTCTGCCGAAACTGCCAATGTCCCTCTTGTTTGTATTTGAAGACGGCGAGAAATTAAAATCGCGGGTTTAAGTTTTAAATGTAATTAAATTTGTTAATGACATTGTCAAAGCAAAACAGGAAAACAAATTAAGTTACCTTGTAGAGAACAATTAACAGCATGCGTCTGTAACACAAAAGTGATTTTCATTGATATCAATTTAAAACGAGAGGTATCCAGCTGAAGTATTCATCAATAAAATCCACGTTGACTTCCTCTTCCGTCTATTTAGATTCTACCCTCGGAATTCGTGTCGGATTTAATTTGTTCGGCATATAAGGTTCTTCTGTCGGCTATCTTAATTGAAATCGGTTAAGAGCGATGACGCTGTTGCATGCGATAAACGAAAGTGAGATGAGACAGAAAATATTTAAACTTTTGGATCAAACAATACGTATACATTCTTATTCTTACAAGAATTCGTAGAGAAAGACTTGTGACAAAAATTGGTGTTTCGTTTGTCGAAGTTTCCGCTGGATCAGCGTTGCACTATCACTTTTCTAGCATTTAAAATTCGAACACAACACTGAGCTTACGACTGTACATAAATATTCTAAAGACTAATCACCGAGAGACACTAAGCATACTCTCAACAGATTTAAAAACGCACAAGTATACAAAATTCAGTTTATGCTGAAATTAATAGTTTACAGTTTCTCTCCAGTTCTTAATCTTTAAGGCAAAGCAAATGGAAATTTTCAAGCAACACTTCATTGGTTTCACATGTTTTGCGCGTGCAGCTCGATCGCGTCAACATAACGGATCGATATTGACTTTCAATTGTACACTGCACGTTTTCATATTGAAAAAACGACATGAACATATTTTCTAATGGTGTTTTCTGCTGCGATTAGCACCAAATAATTTTTTCGGATGCTTTTGGTGTTGCTACAAGTTAAATGAGCCATGGTGTCGTAGCATGGCGGTCCGTCCAGCTGCCACCACACATCGAGTGTGTGATTAGAACATAAAAAACCGACCACTATCAGGCCAGCCGAAGGTTATGACCCCGAGTCAGGAGGCAGCATCACTCGAAATGGTTCCGCATGACTGCACACTCTGTCAGACGAATGTTGGGTGTCAGTGGATTAGTCCAAAGTACATTATTGCTTTATTCCTTTCATAATTTAAAAAAAATGAAAATCTTTTAAGTACAATTTGGAACGATTTTTGTCCGTTTCGAGCTTTATTCGCGAATGTATTGTCTTCAACCGTCTTCGAGGCATTGGTTTGAGGTGTCGTAGACGCAACGCGGGATATATCCTAACAAACTGACGACCATCATCAAAACTGCTATGCTATATTTGACTTGAAACCATCTCAAGTTCACACACTGAGCACATCTACAGTCTGAACCCGGTCATACGGTTTGAGCCATCATCATAATTTAAGTGCTTCTTAAACAGTGGGAAAACATCACACAGAACATAATTTATATCCTATTATGTATTGTATGTTATCCTTGAGGAGGAGCGGTCATGTGCATGCATCAATACAGCAGCTTCATATACTCACTAGAAAATTGCTACTTTCATAGGTTCCTATGGTACCCATATCATGATTTATTTCAAACTCGCGATAATTACATGAACTTGACATACCTCGTTGCGTATATACTGAAGTTTATTCACCCAAAGTTAAATAACCATAGATCGTAAAAATTATATTTCATAAGTGGTGCGTTTCGCGACTCAGAGTCGCGCTACATGATACTTTCCACCACTGCTGAGCGCGACTGTAAGTCGCGCTATACATTTGCGCTAATGGTTTTGGCGTTTAAGCCCCGTTTCACCTTGCTCGTAGTATTCATGAATGAAATTTAACTATACTTTATTCAGAAGTAAATAACGGAACTATTTCTAAAAATAATATCAGCCAATCAAGGATCAAGTACGTAAAAATCACCGTCTAACATTTGTTGGGAATTCCGGAACTAAAATGGCTGACGATCGGCTAGGAATGCGCAAGATGTTTTAGACTGAATATTTGAGGATAATTAACATTAACAGTATTTTTCCAATGAAATTTGAAGGATTAATAATTGAAATAAATGCATCATTATAGTCTGACAGTTTTAGTCGGAATATTCAATTCTGCGATTGATATTTATTATTAGGCCTACATCATAACAAATAGCATAGCGTTATGTATGAAGTACATGGAAATATTTCACATTGCATTGACATACCTGTGGACATACCACGTGACAAAATGCTGTGTTGGTGAGCTCATAACGGGTGAACATCGCTCGACTCGGGTAACATTTTTCCTTTTTATTTTCTTATAACTGGATGAATTTTCATGAAACAAAGACGAGAGCCGTCTCCTTAGCGAGATACACATTGTGTAGTTTCAAATATGTACCAAAATCCCTTTATTTTGTCAGAAAGTGCAACCGCGCATTTCCAAAACTGAAAACGTAATGCTGTGTTGGTGAGCAAAACACAAAAACATGCCAAAATGAGCGGCTCTTTGCCTTTTCTAGTGATTCTGTGGACAAACTATCTTGCGATGCATTGTATTTTATATTTATACGACTCGAGAGTCACATGTTTTGTCAATATAGGCATGTATTCGCGACAATTTTTTAAAAACATCAAAATGCTGTGTGGGTGAGCTATTTCTGAAATGCTGTGTGGGTAAGCAGTTTCAGAAATAATACGTAGATGAACATATTTCTCTTCTCCCTTACTCGATATTAATTGGTAACATATACTTAATACATTAATGCATTGCTACTTATTGCAAATATTTTCATAGTTTCTCATTAAACCCATCAAATTCTGTTTCCTTCAGCAAATTTATTCTTCCCATTCACGCCCTTGTAAACTCTTTTTTACTGACGGACAATAGCTTTGTCATTTATCTCTATAACAGCATAGTTTTTAAATGACCTGTTGATTTATGATAGTTTTTCTTTATTTTCTGGGACCCTTCTTTCGATTCAAGCCAGGACAAGAGTAAAGGGGCGAAACGGCGAAGAAACTTTGTCGAAAAGCCGTATTGTTGTCCCCCGATGTTCATTATGTGGTCTATCGGGACAAGCCCGTAGAAAGTACTGCAAGTTATTACCAACCAATAGAAAACGCATTGGCGGGAACAGCGACTCGTAATTGATGTTCATATGTCAAAACTAACCAAAGTTCAAATATAAAGATATCTATCTGCTTAATTACTTGTCTGTTTTGTTTATCACTGCTAACTTGTTTCATGTACGAGGGGTGATCTAGAAGTACGTGGACATTTGCTCTTAAAAGTTTATTTTAGGCCAGCTTGGTATGGATGTTACACAAAAGCGGGGTTTCCATAAGTGGCAAACACCTAACATAAATTTAAAAACACGTATTTGCATCACATAAATGTTTCGAGGATCACAGTTTTTTTTCAATAAACCTTGTTACATTCATTGCACTCAAAAAAAATTACTTAGTAAAATGTTATTACTTATTTCAAGTAATGTTCAGTAATACTTTATTATTATTATACCATATTTATATAGCACTTTTATCATGTAATTACATGTTCAAAAGTGCTTTACAATCACATTTAAGACATGGTTAAAACAATTTAACATAGATATATGCATGCAAACATAACAACAAATGTATATATATATACTATAGTTTAAGGCTAAAAATCCTCCCTCAAACACCCCCTAAAATGGGTGTTTCAAGAGCAGCGTCACATACCACTGCCACGAGAAACTAACTCCAAAGGAATAGTGATACTTCCTTTAAGGAGGCAGGAGACCCCCGATTTATTTACTACTGTACTAGTGTTTCAAGAACAGCGTCACATACCACTGCTACAAGAAACCGTCTCCAAAGGTATAAATGTACTACCTTTTAGGAGACCCTTAAAAAGTCAAACTAATCATCAGCCAGAATATGCTTTGGTAAAACAGTGCGTTTTTAGCGCTTTCTTGAATGATGGTAGTGTTTTACTATCTCTGAGTGCTGTTGGCAGTGCATTCCAGAGCTTCGGTGCTGCAGCCATGAAACATCGATCACCGTACGATACAGTCCTCATCCTCGGCACAACTAGAAGAATAGAGTCATTTTGTGACCTAAGCTGTCTTTGTGGTGTATATATTTCCAACATACTTCTGATGTAGCCTGGGGACTTTCCATGTAGTGCTTTGTAAACATGAGTCAATACCTTGTACTCCACTCTGTATTTTACAGGTAACTAGTGAAGATCCTTCAGCACAGGTGTGATGTGGTTGTATCGCGGTATCCGTGCGATGAGGCGGGCAGCTGTATTTTGAATATTTTGTAGTTTGTTCAAAATGGTTTTTGGGGAGCCGCACAGTAATGAGTTGCAATAATCCAGTCTTGATGTTACTAAAGAATTTATGAGGGATTTTGTTGCATCAACTGTCAAATATTGTCTGATTTGACCTATTTGTCGGATCTGCATGAAACAAGACCTGGAGACAGAGTTTACATGTTTATCCATATTCAGGTGTATTTTGGTATTCCGTTTCGGAACAAACAGGATTACCCCTGTTTTGTCTGCATTAAGTTTCAACAAATTGTTCTTCATCCAGAGCAATATATCCTTCAGACATGCTTCAATTCGTTGCAGTGTCTCATCGCGTGAAACGCAATCCTTCGGTTGGAATGCCATATACAACTGGGAGTCATCAGCGTAGAAATGATGTTGCAGTTGATGCTTTCTGCAGATTGCACCCACTGGTTTTGTATACATGATGTAGTTTTTGGGACCAAGCACAGAGCCCTGAGGTACGCTTTAATTCATCAGTACTGGTTCCGAAAGTTCACTATCAATACAAACAGTCTGGTAACGGTCACACAGATAGGATTTCACCCACTCCAATGGTTTGCCTACTATACCAAAATGATTTTCAAGTCGGCGTAGGAGGGTGGTGTGATCAATGGTATCAAATGCTGCTGATAAATCAAGCATGACGAGGACAGTAGCTTTATTCTGGTCTAGAGAACAAAGGATGTCATTTTGCACACGAAGTAAAGCAGTTTCAGTAGAATGGAATTTTCTATATGCTGACTGGCGTTCTTCATGGAGATTGTACAGTGTTAAGTGCTCATCTAGTTGAGCATCGACTACCTTCTCAAGAACTTTGGAAATAAAAGGTAAGTTTGACACCGGTCTGTAATTTTTCATTACATTTTGATCAAGGCCTGGCTTCTTTATCAGTGGTCTTATTCTGGAGCTTTTAAAAGCCGTGGGTACATAAGCATTTTCAAGTGATGCATTGAATAGTCGTGTTAATATTGGCAGTAGTTCATTTAAACAATTCTTCAACAACCATGTTGGGATTGGGTCAAGCTCACATGATTTACTAGGTGATCTATTTATCAGTTTCCGGATTTCTTCTTCTGAAGTCGGAGAAAACTCAGATAGTTGATCTTCTCGAAAAGGTGTGTCGAATTCAGCAGTGTCACCATGTTGGGTTGACTGAGTAGTGGAGGCAATTTCAGTTCGTATTCCTTCAATTTTGTTGATGAAGAAGTCACTGAAGTCCTGTGCAAGCAACTTGGCCGATTTATTACTAGTAGATGGTAACACCACTTCCTTAGCATCGCCCATCAGATGTTTAGTTATCTTAAACAACTCTTTCTGATCGCGACCACATGCCTCTACCTTATCTGCATAAAAGGTTACTTTAGATTGTTTTAGCAATTTGTTGACTGCCGAACATTGATTTCTATATATTTCATGATCTATCGTTAATTTAGTGGTTCGCCATTTTCGCTCAAGTTTACGCCTCAGATGTTTGGCGTCATGTAGATCTTCCGTGTACCAAGGACAAGAAGGTCTTAAAACAATGGTTTTAGATTTGAGGGGAGCATGTTTGTCAATGAGTGATGACAATCCATGGGTATACACCTCAACAAGTTCATCAACATCGGAAATGTGCAGCCCGCTTTTCAAAACATCTGATGATTGAATGTCTTTTTTGAATTCATTGACATCAATCGATTTTAGCTTTCTAAAATTCACAGTTTTTCTCAGAGGAGCAGGTTTAGCAGCGCATGCTTTAAATACTACTGCAAAATGGTCACGTGACGTCTTTCCACTGTTATCAGGGAGTCCAGGGTCCGATATTTCAACTTTTGAAACAGTAGTGTCAATGTCTCTGGTGATAACCACATCCAATGTGTGTCCAGCCACATGAGTTGCCCCAGTTACATGCTGCTGCATGCCGCAAGATTCAAGTACACTGGTGAACTTGGCAGACTCTGGGTTTGAAAGGGTGTCAAGGTGGATGTTTACATCCCCAACAATAATGATGTTACTTTCTGTAGTTACAAGTTTGGCCAGAAATGATGGCCGCTCATTTTCCAGGAAAGTACATGTCTTAAGACCGTTTTTACGATTAGGGGGTGGCCTATACACCACAGCCAGACGCAGAGAATAGTTCTTAATGGTTACAATGCATTCCATGTGTTCAAAAGTGGTAAAAACTTTATCATTGGTAGAAGTAAGAAGCTGGAGGTTAAGAGTGGTTTTGTACACAACTGCTACTCCTCCACCGCGTCCACAACGAGGGCCATGCTTGATTTTGTAGCCATTTGGAACAAGCTCCGCAATGCATGATTTGTCGGAAGGACCCCCCTAGCCATGCTTCAGTCACAGCAACAATATCATAATCATTAGATGATATATAATCTGAAAGGGCAAGACTCTTGTTTTTGACTGACCTTGGGTTTATACAACACACTTTAATACAAGTTTGACCTTTGCATACAGTGATAGATTCAAATTTGATCTTCTTCAGATCATGATGTTTTGGTTCATTTTCGATATTAGAATCTGTTTTAAGAGATGAAATTGGCATTACAGTAGTTATTTCTTGGGGGAGTGTTTGAATGTTTTGTAAATTTACACCTTCATTCAGATCCCATGTTCGTTTATATTGACCCCCTCTAGTACCCCTGAACTTCAATATTCCTAACTGTTTTATTGTTGTAAATACATGAGGATCAGGTTTTGCATGTGATAATTTCCTAATCTCACACAGGCTATACCTATTATATTGTATAATCCCTGGTATGGTATACAATGACCCATTTTATGCCTGAGGCAAATACACTTTTATGATTTCAGGTAGATATTCAAAAATATTATCATAAAACTCCAAATATCACAAAATTCACAAATATATACTAGACCAAAAATACATAAATACAAAAAGAATACTTCCATAAACATTCACAGCAAATTCCACAGGAATCACTGCAGTAATTCTGTTGATTTTAATCCAAAATCACAGAGCACAAAAAGTTGCTTACAGTAATTAATAACTAAGTATTACTTACTTTTTAAGCTATAGTAATATAATACTACTTGAAGTAATTATGCTTCTTTAAGTTATTTAATCTGAGGGGAACTTCTACATTTAAGTATTTATATTACTTAAAATTTGTATGAACAAAATGTTGTACAGTATAGAATTTGCAATCAGAGTATACAGCCCAGTAAAATAAGTTAAGGCAATTTTATCACAATATCTCAGACCCCTAGCTAAAATTAAATGTTGAGCGGAAAATGATTTTCTATTTTAGTAATAGCAACCTTAATTGACTACATCACCGCCACTTTCAATCGCAGACGTACAGCATCTTTACACAAGCCGTGTTTATACCAATTTACTTTATTTTTATTGGTGTACCTTGAACAGTATGTAAAGGTACATGTATACTCTGAAATACAAACTCGTCATAAACTTTAACGTGAACAGACGACACTTGCAATATAGTTCTCATTATACTTGGAACAGTAGAGCTAAAAAGCTGGCTGTATATATTTGGCACATTCTTGATCACTTCTAGAGTTTTGTTATTGAATGTATGTACTATATATACCAGACAAAACAAGACTGCGTTCAATATACGCTTATGGGGCACCTTGGATAAAGTAGGGTTAAGGAGGTACGCGCACCTTTTATCTAACGATCGAATTTTCCTTGAAACATCTTAAAATGACAGAACAGTCTTCTAGAACAACATTGAAATCATAAAAATGATATGTCACCAGGCTCGTTTTCGACATACATGGCTTTCTAATGACCTACCATTGTATTTTGGTCATTTTATCTATTTCCTGCATTTATGGCACCATTATGTTCTTTTTAAGATTATTACTGTATGAAACCACTTTTAAGCAATGCATGATATTTTGTGTGTTCAATGGTCATTCCTATTGACATTAGTCTCAATTCCAGCTGCCTGGTGAACAAATTCAGTATTTGAACATGATAAATAGTTACCCCACCCACTTGCAAAAAAGTGTGATTTTCAAACGATTTCAAATGAACGTCAAAAAATACCTAACGATCGAAAATGATTTAGAATTGGCCCTAAGTTTAGTATCAAATAGAACACCAGTTTAGTCAAATAAAAAATAGGGGTCACCAGCCTTTTTTGGGAGCTGTGCATAAAAAAGCACTAATTATGAATAAATTAGCATAAAATTAACCTAATTTGCATATTGTAATGAACTAATTTTTTCTTAAAAATATTTCAAAGTGTGGCTACCTCTTATAACTAAACCATGCACTACATATTATATATAAGCATATGCATTTGAACAATTGTAGGGACTTATTGTGAACCCATATTATTCACAATTTTGCCGTTCCCCACCCACTTTTTCATACAGGCAAACAATAAAAAAGTTAAAAATATCTAATTTTTGTGATAATATTTTGTTTATTTTCATTAATCAACATTCATATGCAATCATTGAAACTAAAATTCATGTTTGTTCTTATCTAATACGATTTTGAAATTTCGCGCATGCGCACAAGGCAGCTCGTACCTCCTTAAAGGCTGTACAACGCTGGTAAAAGTCTAGAAAACCCTGGAATGTTTATCAGACAGCATGGGCATTGGAACTTAGACATTTTAGATGCTGGAAAAACATGGAAAAACACTAAAGTGGAAATTTTAGAGTCCAATTTTTAGTGGAACTTAGTCTATTTTTACATGAAAATAACTTAGAAAAATTGTATTTCAAAAGAGAAAAGGAAAGAATCCAAACACAAAATGTATGCTTCAACAAGCTTGAAAAATGCAAGGGCTAATATTCAGAAGTCTGCAAGAGCGGACAACATTTATATGTCTAAAAAACAAAGGGCCATAACTCTTTAAAATGTATCTGATCAAAGTTTGTGGATGACATTTACAACAAGACTTGGTTCTGACAAGTCATGCAAAGTTTCGTTGAAATCCGACCGATCCCAGACAAAAGGATTTTTTATAGTCAACTATGTTTTATTTGTCAGCCATCAAATACCATGAAAAAATCAAGGTGAGAGCCTAGTCGACCATGGTTCACCATTGTCGAGTTAGAGTTACCAGTCCGGCCATGGATTGGTCAACAGCTGTATTTAATCATGACACCATAGTTGACCATGGTTGACAGTTGTAAAGAATTTTGTTGACCAGGGTCAACAATGATCAACACAGCACTCAATTCAGTCCACCATGGTAGACCATGGTCCAAATCAATAGGGTCATCTACTGGCCACCACCAACCTCCACACCCAGTTTGAGGAGTATAGACCATGATCACTGCTTGTCCGTAGTGACTACATACATGCAGTCTGTTAACAATTTCTCAGCCAAACTTAATAAAGCAAATTTTGATGGACAATATATATATGAGATATTATATTAATGCTATTTTATTATTATTTAAGGGAGGTAATTTAAAAATTATACCATTAAATTGCCTTTAACACACTTAAAATACATTCAAAAAAGTTAATAATTTATCTTTTCCAAAGCTATAGAAGAATAAAACATAGCTATAAACTTAAATTGCTATTGTAAAAAGAAACTTAAATGTTTCTTTTACTTTATGAATCTGTAAATATAGGAAGTTTTTATCAACAGACATTAAATCAATCAGTATCTTGATTATTTATGATGCTGGTAATTGCTTTACTAAGTATTTTATATTTACTAAGTAAATTATTTACTTAGTAATTAACAAGTAATTGGCTAGTTAAATAATTACTTAGTAATTAATTTACTGAGTAATTTACATTTACTAAGTAAATTATTTACTTAGTAATTTACAAGTAATTGGTTAGTTAAATAATTACTTAGTAAGTAATTTACTGAGTAATTTACATTTACTAAGTAAATTATTTACTTAGTAATTATTTGGGTAGTAATTCTTTTACTTAGTAATTAATAAGTAGTTCATAAGTAATTAATTACAAAGTATTACTTGATTTTCTGACAACTATTTTTACTTGAAATTTTACTTGAAACAAGTAAAACAATTACTTGATTTGAGTATTACTTAGTAATTTTTTTTGAGGGTGCTGATTGTTACTGTGTTTCTTCATTTACAAATTGAAAAATATTTTTACACCTTGTCTAATATTGTATTGGCAACTGCATATAATTTCAAGGTTAAAATTGGTATACGTTTAATTCATAACCATACCGTAAGTACAGAAGCTGTATGTACGTAATTTATGATCATATCCGAATGAAATTTGGTACACAAGCTCAATAAATATCAATATTATATTGTGTACATATGTGTAACTGTAAGTATAATGTTTTTAATTAGAGCAAAAGTTCACGTAATTCTGGATCACCCTCTTACATTATTGAGCTACGGTAATAGATTGACCAATAACATATCTATAACAATTATGTAAAGAAATGGATCACAAACAGTTTAATCACAGATAAGAATCACAGTAAACCCATTCTCAAAGTAAAAACAAGCATTTCCCCGAAGACACGAATTTACACTCTAAGTATTATAAAGAAGAGAAAAATGTTCCGATAGTGAATGGTGTGTAAGTACAAAGTCGGGGATAATGTTGTAATGAACGGACACATTGCTACACACAGTTCATTATCGTCCCACACCTGTGGCATATTTGGAAAGGTGTATAAACACCAAAGCAGTCTTCTTAAACCTAGGTCCCACTGAGGAATTCCTCATCGGCGATTAGGAAGTACACATACTTTCCCCGATGGTTCCCATTGATTTTTGTAGAACCTGTCCATGAAGCTCCTAGTTGTCATTGGGAGGCAGTGGGACCGATGTACACTTAACCGATTTAAAAACGCAACTGTGGGTTTTGAAATATTTAAGCAAGATAATGTGCTTCAATGAAATTTTGCACGTGATGAAATCCATACATGATCTCAAATATGTGCAAATTTCATTGTAATCAAGGTTTAGATGATCACAAAACCAAACCATTGAAATGTCAAATTCACGAAATAAATAATGTATTTATGCGCTGCAACCTGCTGTCTGTACCTCATTGGCGGGAAAATATGGGGTAACGTTGTAGAATGTTGTTTCACACATCTATAAGGAAAACACGTAACACTCTAAATGCTCTAAAGTTTCTACTTGATGATGTACTTCGTGACAGCCTCCTGTGTCTGTCTTCAAATTTAGCTTCACTTGTAAAAATGACCTCCACAATCGTAACATGAGCTGTCAGTATTTTTTTGCGGATCTAGCATACGCTGCATTGCGTCCGGTGGTTAATATTATACCTTGCCTAGGTCTATGGCATCTCCAACTCGTAACCGGAAGTCGATAATTGAAAATGTAAGGGTAAATAAGAAGACAGAAACAATAAGTGATTTTCAACATGGGTCAAAATAAACATTTAACAAAATGTTATGGAACGTACATTTTAGCGAAATGACTTAATCGTACGCATCATTGCCATCAAACTGTAGGTATAATATCAAATTTGTTGACCGGAAGTGGTACATGTATTTAAAAAAAACGTAGATATGGTGCCATCATGTTTACGTACTTGTATCGTCAGCTTACCTGACGCTTACAATCGTAAATGTAAGATGCTTCTTGAAAAAATGTGCAAGTCTACCGGGTATATATCATTGCCAGACTACGGTTTTATACTACCATGCCATGACTAAACGTCAAATATCTGCTTAAAGCATGCCAACAGCGCCAGGATGTTCTGTATCCTAAAAGCGTGACACCGTATACAACGCACTTCAAAACCTAATTGATGTTTTTTGGTCGGGGTATCATTGTCCTTAGATGTGTCGGTCAAATCGTCACGTCCAGTGGTTTGTTCTGGCGGCATGTGTAAATCATGAAAATGACGCCAATATGACGTAATGGGTCAAACTGAAAATGTCAAAGCGGAAAATCATACCAGGCATACGACTCGTGTCCCACTTATTCATTTATACTCTTAACAAATTTTAAATCATAATTCATACAAAAATACCAGCCCCCAAAATCGTTGCATTTCTAAATCGGTGTATTACGTCGGAAATCGGGAGTTCTCCTGATGCCTCCTGGTACCCCCACCAGAAGCAGAAGTCACTGGGATGCCTCATTCCCAGAGAGTCTTGGTGCTTCGGGGATGCCTCCTCGACATATTCCTGAGATTCGCGATGCCTATCCGGGATATTCCCGACATGAAATCGCAAGTACATCGGGCAACATTCAATACATGCATTGAAATTTACCGATTTCCTCGCGATGTCACAAAATGTCTTCCTCGAGAATTAGGGAACCTCACTCAGACATCGGGGAACCTCTCTCAGGCATCGGGGAACACTCTGATTTCAATCGGTAGTACATCTACAACTGCATCGGTGATGTACTACCGATTGAAATCTTGGGATTTAATCCCCGAATATTCGTTTATATTTATCGGAGATGTTTCTTGGGGTTACTGGGAGTCATCAGGAGAACTCCCGATGTGTTTCCGACGTAATTCAATGGTCCCACTGCCTCCCAATGACAACTAGGAGCTTCGTGGACAGGTTCTACAAAAAGCATCGGGAACCATCGGGGAAACTATGTGTAATTCCTTATCGCCGATGAGGACTTCTTCAGTGGAACCTAGGTTTAAGACTGCTTTGGTGTTTATACACCTTTCCAAATATGCCACAGGTGTGGGACGATAATGAACTGTGTGTAGCAATGTGTCCGTTCATTACAACATTATCCCCGACTTTGTACTTACACACCATTCACTATCGGAACATTTTTCTCTTCTTTATAATACTTAGAGTGTAAATTCGTGTCTTCGGGGAAATGCTTGTTTTTACTTTGAGAATGGGTTTACTGTGATTCTTATCTGTGATTAAACTGTTTGTGATCCATTTCTTTACATAATTGTTATAGATATGTTATTGATCAATCTATTACCGTAGCTCAATAATGTAAGAGGGTGATCCAGAATTACGTGAACTTTTGCTCTAATTAAAAACATTATACTTACAGTTACACATCTGTAGACAATGTAATATTGATATTTATTGCACAAGTGTACCAAATTTCATTCGGATATGATCATAAATTACGTACATACAGCTTCTGTACTTACGGTATTGTTATGAATTAAACGTATACCAAATTTAACCTTGAAATTCCATGCAGTTGTCAATACGATATTAGACAAGGTGTAAAAATATTTCACAATTTGTAAATGGAGAAACACAGTAACCATCAGCAATATTGTAACAAGGTTTACTGAAAAAATCTGTGATCCGTGAAACATTTATGTGATGCAAATACTTGTTTTTAAATTTATGTTAGGTGTATGCCACTTATGGAAAACCCGCTTTTGTGTAACATCCATATCAAGCTGGCCTAGAATAAATTTTTAAGAGCAAATGTCCACGTAATTCTGAAACACCCCTCGTACATGAAACAAGTTGGCAGTGATAAACAAAACAGACAAGTAATTAAGCAGATAGATATCTTTGTATTTGAACTTTGGTTAGTTTTGACATATGAACATCAATTACGAGTAGCTGTTCCCGCCAATGCACTTTCTATTGGTTGGCAATAACATGCAGTCGTTTCTACGGGCTTGAACCGCTAGACCTCATAATGAACATCGGAGGACAACAATACGGCTTTTCGACAAAGTTTCTTCGCCGTTTCGCCCCTTTACTCTTGTCCTGGCTTGAATCGAAAGAAGGGTCCCAGAAAATAAAGAAAAACTATAATAAATCAACAGGTCATTTAAAAACTATGCTGTTATAGAGATAAATGACAAAGCTATTGTCCGTCAGTAAAAAAGAGTTTACAAGGGAATGAATGGGAAGAACAAGTTTTGCTGAAGGAAACAGAATTGGATGGGTTTAATGAGAAACCATGACGTGGCTAGGAAAATATATGCAACAAGTAGCAATGCATTAATGTATTAAGTATACGTTACCAATTAATATCGAGTAAGAGAAAATGTTCATCTATGTATTATTTCTGAAACTGCTCACCCACACAGCATTTCAGAAATAGCTCACCCACACAGCATTTTGATGTTTTTAAAACAATGTCGCGAATACATGCATATATTGACAAAACATGTGACTCTCGAGTCGAATAAATATAAAATACAATACATCGCAAGATAGTTTGTCCACAGAATCACTAGAAAAGGCAAAGAGCCACTCATTTGGCATGTTTTAGTGTTTTCCTCACGAACACAGCATTACGTTTTCAGTTTTGGAAATGCGCGGTTGCACTTTCTGACAAAATAAAGGGATTTTGGTACATATTTGAAACTACACAATGTGTATCTCGCTAAGGAGACGGCTCTCGTCTTTGTTTTATGAAAATTCATCCAGTAATAAGAAAATAAAAAGGAAAAATATTACCCGAGTCGAGCGATTTTCAACCGTTTTGAGCTTACCAATACAGCATTTTGTCACGTGGTATGTCCACAGTGATACTGCTGAATATCATAACGTGTGAAACACCAATAATTATCAAAATTATATCAATGTGTAGCTTATTTTATCTTCTTTGTATAAAGTATAGGGTTTATATCAGTATTTTGATAATTAATACCATTAATTAAGTACTAAACAGAGTCACTATCAGATGAGATTTGATCTCAAGTAGACTGCAAATATAATCCAGCACTGGTCAGCTGATAGAAGCCCGCTGGGAATCTAGCACGATAAGGGTTAAATCGTTTGAGTGTACTATTCTAAAAATATATTTTGTGTTCGACTGAGACAGTCGTCACGGTATGTTTCCCGATACACCGCTACTCAGTTTCGTCAGAGAATTGTTCTCTTTTCATATGGCTCGGGTGAAAGTGAAAACCGATGTAACGCTCTGACGGAACTCAGGATACCAGTTCTGTCCGAGCGATATGTCGGTTTCCAGTTTTCTCTGACGGAACTGAGAAGCGGTCTGTCGGGGGTTCATACCGTGGTCGTTGTGCGTTTCGGTTTTATCCCTGACTAAATTGACAATGCAATCCGATTTATATTATCTTTTTGCGATGGATGAGAATGTGTGCAACGCGTGTCTGACGCAAGGGATCTGGGCGTGCTACACTAGCTCTTTTGGAATAGACTCCTAGGTTCTTTAACGTTCCCGGTGTATAGCACTGATATACACGTTTTCAACTCGTCCATCTCTTGTTGGTAGGAAACACTGGAAAGCGAGAGTCCTCCGGTTTGGTAGTCGAGAGCGCTATCATTCGACAACCGTTCTACCTCTGACAACAATAAGTGAGTTCACCCGGAACTTTCTTCCATACCATCATTATAGAGTATATTTCTAGATTTGGCACATGTCGACAAACAGCTTTAAGAAGTTGTCATTACATTTTGTTAATATAATTATTACGATTGAAAGCCGATTTATACTCGGTTTGGTTAATTATGCACACGGTTCAGAAACGTTTGGTTGTTATTGTCATGGAAATTTGTTTGACTAGTTACCAACGTGTTGAGGTCGTGTAGTTGGTGTGTTTGTACTTCCTGGAACCTAGGCGGGCTTATTGCCCATGGTTAAACATTTATTTGTCGTAGAAGTCCATTGTGCATAATGTAGCTGAAAAAAGACTGTACCAAACGTATGGCAACAAGTAATTGCAAGCAATAAAGAAGTCCCCTACCGGTTTGAGGCCATTATCAATGTTTCTGTTGCCACATCTTTTGTCAGAATCGAAATATTTTTAGACGTGCATAATCCCCTTATTGCCCCCTATCCACATACCGGACGGACGGACTGACTGACGGACGGAGGGCAAACCTATAGTCCCCTCCGGTCAAAACCGGTAGGGGACTAATAACCGCTTGCTAGGAATAATGTACACCACATACAATATAGTGAACATACTTTAAACCATATAAAAGAAAAGGTCATCCAGATACAGACAGTTTTCTTGCGTATAAAGGAATCTTAATCCCGATACATAAATGTCTCGGTTGTCGGATAATATTCTACATATAACAGTTTTAGCAATTACATTTGTATGTGATTATCGTTGACTTTCATTACTGCATTTGGATTAGTATAGTACATTTAGTGTTTAGTTCATTGTGTGATCAATGCTGTTGAACATGCATGCCTAACCACGTCTCCCGTCTTTGAGAAGCACATAATTGGAAATTGCACGCTGTGTTTTGTTAATTAAAATTAAGTATTTCTTTCAGAATTAAATCAATTTGATCAAGTTCCACGTGGTGTAATTTTAATTATCTGAGTGTTTTGCAGGATGATATAACATGGTAAAAACTTAGAAAGCTGTGTTTGAACAACAATTATCTGTAGAAGACATTTTGGCATAATTATACTTGTAACCTTTAACCCATTTTGTTATGTACACATATAGTTACACACCTTACACTAAGCGAAATGAAGTGATGCAATTTAAAGAACAAATTTCTTGAACAAATGATGTGATGTAAGCTACGAGTGAATGATCTTGAACTGTTGCTTTTGTCGAGCCCGCTTGTGGTGAGGTCGACATAGTCGCCACAATGGCAGTGTCTGTACGTTAGTTAGTCCGTCCGAATCCTTGTCCGGGCTGTATCTCTCTTTTGCATTGACACTTTTTAACATAACTTGGCATACTTTTAAAACCATGGGACGGTATGCAGTGCGCAAGATCCTGGTCTCTAACTCAAAGGTCTAATTGAAGTTTGTCCGGACCATCACTTTGTCGTGCATTGACCAATCTTTCTCATATTTGGCATAAAGGTTAACCTCCATGAGGCGGAGTGTCATGCCCAACCCCCCGGTTCCTATCACAAAGGTCAAATTGAATTGTTCTGTTTTCATATGGCTCCGGACCATTACATTGTCATGCATTGACCACTCTTTCTTATATTTAGCATGAATGTTAACCTCCATGTGGCGGATTGTCATGCCCAACCCCAAGGTTCCTATCTCAAAGGTCAATGTCACAGTTGGAGGTCAAGGGTCATATTGAAGCTTGTCCGGACCATCACTTTGTCATGCATTGACCAATCTTTCTCATTTTTGACATAAATGTTAACCTCCATGAGGCGGAGTGTCATGCCCAACCCTGGCGTTCTTATCTCAAAGGTCACAGTTGGAGGTCAAAGGTAAAGTTTGTCCAGGCCATAACTTTGTCATGCATAGATAATCTTTGATACAATTGGCATGAATGTTTACCTATATTCATCGGAGTGTCATGAGCAGCCCAAGGTTCCTCTCCCAAAGGTCAATGTTGGAGGTAAAATGTCAAATTAAAGTTTGTACAGATCATTTCTTCTTGATGCATGATGGGATTAGATGTAACTTGGCACATTTAACTTGGGTGCTTTTTGGCGCCGAGGCTTGACAAATTATAATTTCTAGTTATAATATACTAGTATATTTAGATGACTAAAGAAAAATCCTGTAACGAAATTACTTTCCAGTATTATATATTTGTCCTCGATTTGGAAGGTATTGCGAAAATCCCGTAAAGTATGCAATCATGCAAAATCTAGTCCTACTGATACCATTAAGGAACCTACGCGTATCAATAAATAAACAAATAGTGATCACAACGCACTCGCAAACATATTGATACAAAATCACTGTTCTCTGAAAAATTAATGAACCTTTATACAATAACGTTTGATTTTCATGAGCCAATATGTAGCTTTCTGAAATGTCATACTAACGCGAGTTATATGCATACAAAGACAATTATATAACATACACGTTTTCTCAATTAGAAAACAATCAATCTCCCAAAATGCTACCGTATAGAACTACTGTAATGATCACGCTTGAAACGAGATTACATGATGATTACGAGAACCAGCCTTAATGTACGACATTAATAAGTCTCCTGAAATATGCATTGATTTTGCATTCGAAGTATGAGTAGGCTTATTCTGCACATTTTGAAATTTGTTATTTACATGTAAACTCTTATCAGCATGAACTTTGTGTATAGTCAGCAATTTATGTCATCACATTATTATAAAACATAACACAGCACAAACAATGCGTTGTGATATAATTTACTTCATATCAAGTCCAGTAAAAGGACAATGCATGAAAAGACATGTTTTCAGGTTTGAACTAGTTGTCATTTCGAAAATGATAACACAATGAATCATTGACCTAGTTGGAATGATAAGTTAGTCACTGACTCATTGTTTGATCATTTTAATAGAGATGATAGACGTCATTTTCTATTATTATATATTTTAAATATCATGCTATTTTATGCCCCGGCATCTACTGATGCGGGGGTATATAGTAACCGGAACTGCCCTGCCCTGCCCGGCCAAACTTGGTATACTTGTTACCATCAAACACATAACATTGTAAAAGCCATGTAACACTATCCAACATTTCAACAATATGTTTTCCCATAATTCACTTGGCTTGTTTTTATGGACAAGGTTTACACCGGGGTTTAAGCGTTTGTTTCTCATTTTACTTGATTTTTTTTAGGGTTCCCACGCAACCGGTAAAGTCCGGAAAAACGTGTTGTTTAAAACGTCGACGCCAAAAAGATATTTCTAAACTAAAACGAACGCCAAACATAGCCCATAACAAAATGTAATCCATACGCCGTCTATACAAGTATGCAGAATACTACTTTTGTATTCCCCTTTTTCGCAGAGATATTTGAGTATAAACTGGACATGGTGTCATGTTTTTAAAACATCGTAGTCGGCTGGTGATGAAAAAAGATAACATCGTAGTCAGAAACATCAGAAGAGATGATAACAGCGTAGTCAGTCGTCGTTAATTTCTAATCGCACCGTTTATTTTCAAAACGCAATAAAAAAACAAATATTTACACTTAGTTGCTTATGTGTGTAACTAGATTTCTATAAGTCGCTGTCCTGACTACCAATATTCATATTTGGATAAGCGGATGAGTGTGGAAGCGGTGTATCCATACGCTCAGCTTACATACGTATCTAACCATTAATGAACATTACCAGACAACTATCAATACATAATAAACCACTAAATGCCTACCCGGACCAAAATCGGATACACTCAAATAATCCATACAGAAACGTGTCGTTGTGTTTAAGAGACTTTAACATGTTACATGGGACTGACAATTGTAACTTTATAGAGTTAAAGAATAACTTTATTTAGTGGTTGTGTGTGGACATACTACTTGGTATTTGGCCGATTGTCGTCTGGAAAGTAGATGAGTGCCTCTAGCTTAATGATTTAATATCCAGAGAGTCGTTTCTCGTAGCTTCAATCTGATTAAAATTAGATCCTAACATTTAGCTACGCTGTTAGATCTGACTACACTCTGTAGCAGGTCATGTTTAAATGACCTCTCTCCCAAGCAGTGAGTCAGTCAGTTTGTAGCCAATAGTTAGACTGGCACCAGTCCTAGTGATTAATTTTGCTAAGACCAAAATACATCTGCATCTAACATCCGACAATTACAGGGTGGCACTGTTAGAGCAAACAATTATTAAAGAAATAAGTATGTTACGAAGATAAAAAAGACAGTATGTTACAGTAAAACTAATGCGTGCAATTACATTTTGATGACCGGAATATGCAAAGGAGATAACTCTTGCAGTGAAAACATCCAACGAAATAATGATCTTACTTGAAAACCCAGCTTAAATTACAGAAAATTGCTAGAGAATATATTGTCACCAGTGATATTAAAATACTATGCACAAGAACATATAAATCTGCCATTGGTTAAATGGCAGATATAGTCTATCAAACGTTTGTGTTTGTCAAGTCATTTATTATTGTACATTTATTACTGTGACATAAATGAACTACAGAGACTGGGAATTGCAAAATATAAATACAAACATAAAAGCTTGGTGCAAGGCTAGCTACCTGTACACTTACAGATTTGTGAAAGTAACGTTTTGATTGGATGATTGATCAGATCCTTTATATCAGTGTAAAGTAGTGAATCATTATATGGATTTGATTTAAGTGAGATTGTCATAGCTTTATCAGAAATCTTCTTTGACCGAGCCAGAAAACTGGCGATTATTCAGGAGATAGATGATGTGTGCTAACACACATATTAACCGGGTATAAAACATGTTTTCAACGAAGTCATATAGAATTATGAATAAAGTTTGTCCAGTGCTTTTACAAGGGAGGTTCAAAAATAAACAGGACATTGGCTCTCACGCCAGTGTTTAATATTTTAAAAATATTATTTCATATCTTGAATAGAAATTAAACTGCAAAAAAATCTAAATCCAATTTATCGTGTAACATTATCATGTCAGTTCATTTTGAAACCATATGGTAACACGCACCCGGCGCAGCCCATCAGTAACCCTTGATGTTGACTACGTACTGTGACTTTTCTTTGATTTTGTCCTATCGTTAGTTTTCGAACATCGCCTAAAACAACAATGTTACATGTTTGGCGTTGTAAGCAAAAATGACATTTGAACGTTAGGTGAGGACATGAATAAAATATTAATTCCATGAGTGACAACGTCGTAACGCAAAAATAACGCCACCAGAATGTAAGGAAAACAGACAAAACACAAAATTCTGTCAACAGCAAGATATGTCGTCGTACGACATTGTCATGACACAATGGGAAATAGTCCTGCATGTCATTCGTTGTTTTTAGAATGACACTACCGCTTTGGAATGGTTGTTCAGAGTTGAAAGACAGGGTAGCATAAGCAAATCATAAGAGCGTTTGTAACATCGGTTACCGAGACATGGTCAAAATACCAACGTTTCGTTGTACAGATTCTCGTATGATTCGGAAAAATACATGCGAATCTCACAAATAATTTACGTGTTTGGTACAGTATGGAAGCCCTGGAGGGCACTGTTGAGTTATGACTTGTGACTTGTGACTAGTGACTTGTGACTTGTGACTTGTAACTTGTGACTTAATTGTGACTTATAAACTTGAGACTTGTGACTTATGACGTGTAAAATGTGAAATACACACTATCTTTGATAAACTTATAGACAGCAAAATGTATCATAACAAGTGTTGTTATAATAAATGGTGTAATTAAATATGACAGAGTTTGTTATCCGTCGTTTGATATCAGTAAGCCCAAATCATGGAATGATATTAAATCATGAAATTGACAGTGTTTTTGGTCTTAATTGCTTTATTTTGTATACGAAGCTAACACAAATACAGTCTTATATTGCAAAGGATGAACGGTAGACAAACACACATTTGCAATTGACAACTTTGAGTCTGCTGCATTACATGTATTTCAAAACATGACAGAATAGCGTATTTTTTTATAGATGTTTGACTATGAAATCAAACCTATACGGATAATATAAAGCTATCTAGAAAAGCTTAGTTCATAGGCGCCATAAATAACAATGTATTGATATCCACAACTTGGAATTTGTTTGCAAAACCTTAAAATGTTCTACTTCACCATTATGGTACAACACAATCACATACAAAATCTTTTCTAGCCCATAGTGTCACACAATTGCCAAATTTACATTTGAGCCGGTTGATTTGCTGGATATAAAGACAATGCAGGTAAATAGGTATGCACCGCGACATCATTTGTGGAACCAAACGCACCGAACATACACACACAGCACGGACATTCCAGTTTCTTCACCTGGAAAAATGTAGAAGAACATATAATTATTATTACTTTAACAAAACTTAAAAACTATATGTATAATCCGAACTATCTGTCTCAAATGAGACGCACAAATGATAGCGAAAAGGAAGCAAACCAACATAATTATGTATGCACATATACACGTATAATACCATGTGACATTATGCTATTACATGAACGGTATTCTAGTTAATGGTGTTAACAATTCAGAATAACGGTTGGATGCCTTCAACAATGACGATTTCAATCAAACAAAACTAATACCGACTTACCTGACTCACTATAGACTATTATCAGGTAATTCCGATTCAGACAGCATCCTTCACCATCCATGATGCCCAATGAAGTGCGCGCAGATTTATTTGTAGAATGTAAGTCACAAGTCATTAGTCACAAGTTATAAGTCACAAGTCACAAAACCTAAGTCAATAGTGCCCTCCAGGGCTTCCATAGTACAGGAATGTTTTCATCACCCTTGTTATTATAAACAGCATATTTTATAGTGTGATGATTGACGTCATTTTGTGCGCCGGGTTAGCGTTAGTGACTGGTTAGACACCTGTGCCTCTTGGACCATGTATTCGTTTTCGTTCATAATTCTACTGTATATAGAAAAGATTCCGATGACTATATATTTTCACGTACAGAATAGAATAGACAATTGTGCATGGTGTTAGATTTATCTCTGCCTAAATAACGTGTAATAAGAAGACAATTTAAATCATACATTTCATTCTTTGGCAGTTTTAACGAGACACCCCTGACATTGAAGCCGAGATTGAGTACTATCCATGCTACTTAATATTGTTCTTCAAAATGTCACAGCTTTTGGCCGAAATCCCTCATCTGCTATTACGGACGCGGTCAAATACACATTGGCATCCTAAGTATAAATATTTCTTTGTTATTGCATATCAAAATCGGTGCGATTAGAATTTGACGATTGCCAACGATGTTATTATCTCTACTGTTGTTTCTGACTACGATGTTATCTTTTTTCATTATCAGCTGACTACGAGGTTTTCAAAAATATGACCCCCATGTCCAGTTTATACTCGAATATCTCGGCGAAAAGGGGAATACAGTTTGGATTCTGCATATAGACGGGGAATGGATTTTGTTACGGACTAAGTACAGGGTTCGGTTTTTTATGCCCCCGTATCGATAGATCGGGAGGCATATAGTGATTCACCTGTCCGTCCGTCCGTCCGTCCTGGTTAACCCAAATTGACCGTTTCTTCTAGCATCTTTATGGCTTGCTACAAAGCTTCCAAACTTGCATGGATGTTGTATATGAACACTCTCCACACACCTGTATCACCTGACCCCATTTTGACCTTCACCTTGACCTAATTTTGGACTTAGACTTATTTATGGACAAGGCTTCCACAGGGGGCATAAGCGTTTATTGAACGCAGTCTTTTTTTAAAAATGCTTTTGGGGGCCAAAGTTTCGAACACCTTGTTTTTCTTAAAATATCGCACCTATTTTCCATGGGTTCTCCCTCAATAAAACAAAGTTTAGCTCAAATGTTTGCGTACTGAAACCTCTTTCAACGTGTACACTTAAATGTTTTGTTCGGATCCTGCAAAATGAAAATAAATACAAGCAATACTCCCTTTTCGCTATTACGCATGTACGCTGCCAGCTGGCTATGCGGAAGCAACCGACTACGTATCATCGGGTTGAACAGTGTGATGCTGTCCACTTGTTGACAATGCTAAAGGAATTGTGAATGTTCTTGGAAATTTCAAGGCTTAAAAACCCTAAGTCATTCAAAGGTCAACATAAATCAGTCCCTCAGAAGTGGTATACATCATATCTTGCTGTTAGTTGGAAACATTCAAGATTTTCTCCAAGGTGGAGGCGCAACTTCTTAGAATGATACTGCAGATGCTGGTTTTTTGATAATGAAATACTGTTATTGTATACAGTTACACTGTGAGGCACACATTCAACATGCCATACCCAATAGCTAGACTCTTGCCTCGTCTATGTTCAAATTACGTTCTTTTACAATTATATTTATCTTGAATAACTCAAAAATACTACACATAGATTATATCAATAAGAACAAGATCACCGCCATATGGGGAAATACAAGTACACGCCCGAAGGGTTTTGTTTCAGGTATTGGTAGCAAACTTTTGACTTGAAACATATTAAGTACTTTGAAGTGAACCATCTGGAAATGTCATACCAATTTTGAATATCAGGTTTAGAGTTACAGAGCGGAAGGGAAACAAAGTAATATGACCTTTAACCCCTAAGTGTGACCTTGACGGGACCCCATCCAGAACATGCGCTCTGTATGTCGTTTTAATGTGGTGAACATTTGAGCCAGGTTTCTTTAAAATCCTCAAGGGGTTCAAGAGTAACAGAGCGGAAGAAAAATTGCTATCGACGGACGGGCAGACGGACACAGAGGCTATAACATAATACGACCCTTCTGGCGTATAAAAATTGCAGTGTGAAATAAAAAAAAATGTAAATATTAAAAATATACAACCATAATACAAAAGGCTTCTTAGGGGCATAAGTGTATTCTGATTTATTTTTATAAAACAATCGATACCACATTAGTTTCTGATTGACAGAGCACTTCTTGACGACCATCTGGCTGCCGTCGAATTTGGCTTCACCAGTAAAATGCAATGACTTCTACAGTCGTAACATGAGCTGCCAGTACGTAGCATACGATGCATTGTGTCCGTTTGTTAATATTGTACCTTTCCTATGCCATCTCAAACTTTAACAAGAGGGCCCGGCCCAGAGGGCCCTAGGTTGCTCACCTGTCGTACTAGTGCATGCACACCCCTATGGTGACCCTACACATTTTCTGAATAAAATTTAAGAAAATTCAGCCTCTATTGCAAGTTTTTTTATGATTTGACCATGTGACCTAGCTTTTGACCCCAGATGACTAAATTAATATCAAACTTAACCTAGATTGTGCTGAGATGATCATTACGACCAAATTTCATAAAGATTAAGTCGAAATTGTGACCTCTGGTGATTACACAGGGTTTTTCTATGATCTGACCTATAATTTAAACAAAAATATTTGCCTCCATATAAATGTACGTACAAATACATACTTTAAAGACAAAACATTACCTAAACACTTGGCCTAGATTTTGTTGACATGATCATCGTGACAAAGTTTCATAAAGATTAAGTTGAAATTGTAACCTCTGGTGACTACACAAGGTTTTTCTATGATTTGACCTATAATTTAAAAAAATATTTTCCGCCATATCGATTACTGTACAAATACATGCTATAAAGACAAAACAATACCTAAACACTTAAAAAAATAAAAATTATGGTTCCAGTGGGGTTTGAACCCACGAACCTCAGGAAAATGTCAATCGACATTGTGACCTTGTTTTTGACACCAGATGACCCAAAATCGAACTTGGCCTAGATGTTGTTGACATGATCATCGTGACAAAGTTTCATAAAGATTAAGTTGAAATTGTAACCTCTGGTGACTACACAAGGTTTTTCTATGATTTGACCTATAATTTAAAACAAGACTGCGTTCAATAAACGCTTCTGCCCCCTGTGGAAGCCCTGTCCATAAATAAGTCTAAGTCCAAAATTAGGTCAAGGTGAAGGTCAAAATGGGGTCAGGTGATACAGGTGTGTGGAGAGTGTTCATATACAACATCCATGCAAGTTTGGAAGCTTTGTAGCAAGCCATAATGATGCTAGAAGAAACGGTCAATTTGGGTTAACCAGGACGGACGGACGAACGAACGGACGGACGGACGGACAGGTGAATCACTATATGCCTCCCGATCTATCGATACGGGGGCATAAAAAAAAAATTATGGTTCCAGTGGAGTTTGAACCCACGAACCTCAGGAAAATGTCAATTGACATTGTGAGTTTTATAATTGACAGTGTGACCTTGTTTTTGATCCCAGATGACCCAAAATCGAACTGACCTAGATTGTGTTGACATTTAATGATTTATAAAAATAATATGACCTCCAGAAACTATACAAGGTTTTTCTATAACTTAACCTAGTGACCTAGTTTTTGACGGAAAGTTAAATTAACAAAAACGTGAAATGATTTTTTAACAAAAAATAATTTACGCGATATTTGTCTTAAAGTCTTGTGAGGCGTTTTTAAAGTCCTGCGTTACACGAATATACAGTGTCAATCGATCGATCTATTGTTACAGCTACACTGAATGGATTTTAAAATGTGAGGTACCAATTTGAAGCTAATACAATGATCTTTGATATACAGTTCACTGTTTGTAAACATTGATACAATATTGCATTACTTGCATTCCAATTTGAACAACGGTTACCCTGGTATTGGATTTTTTTAGTGAGTAAACAATTAAAATCGAATAATAGTTTTATTTCCATATGAAATAGTTGCCCTTGACAAATTTTGAGTTCTAGTACATTTTAAGTTCTTTATCAATTTTGTAATCGTATTTGATTTATCACCAAGTAAGAAATTTAAGACAAAACAATTGTTATGCCGTGTTGGTATAGAGATATAACGACCTATAATTAGCGTGTCTTCTACTACGATGTGTTTGATACATATTACAGGGTTTACCACCCGTATATAAATCACTTGTCATACTGATGATTGTAATTGTTAGAAGGATTACCCGATCGTACACTGACATAATTTGTTATTTATTACATGTACACTATATAATTCTATTTTTCGGGATAATATATACTTATTAGAATAAGGAGTAATTGCTTGTTGTTTAATAGTTTCTATCGGATTTGTGGTATTCAAGCAATTGTTTTTATCCGGCAGCAACCGACAATTAGATAAGACCGATGGTGTTTGGGGATTATACAATGTCATCCCTTTAAGTATGAACAACTTTAAAACAAGAAATATCACTGCATGTGATAAATACCCAATATACTGCTTGACACAGTCACTTCAATGTGCTCTTACAATATGCACAACTAGACTGCGTAATGATAAGTAATGCAAACTACCATAGAAGTCCAACCAGTTTGCAATTGAAATCCAACCAATGGTTACTGAGAAAAAGCACAGACAAAACTTATGTGTAAAAAAAGAAACAGCCATAACACCCTTAACATTTATTAAAACATCTTGCGCCGACAATATGCACAACTAGACTTGGTCCTGTTAAGACATGCAAAGTTTCGTTGAAATCAGGCCAATGGTAACAGTGAAATATGCGGGCAAAAATTATCAATGTAAAGAAGAGGGCCAAAAGGGCCCCAGTAGTTCACCTGTCGTAGTAGTTCATGCAGGCCCCTTAATGGTAATCAAGTAAATACAAATACAGTCTCTCTATTGCATGTACAAGGTTTTCATATTGTCTTAACAAAAAGTGACCTTGTAATTTAAAACACATGAACCTATATTGAAGTTAAAGCCAAGTTTCGTCTATTTGACCCAATGACTAGTTTTTGACCCCGGGTGACCCAATTTCAAACTTTACCTAAATGTTGTTGAGATGATCATTGTGACAGAGTTTCATAAAGATTAGGTCAAAATAGTGACCTCCAAGTCATGTTCTTTATATGATTTGTCTTTGTGACCTAGTGTTTGACCCAATAAAAAAACTATCTAGATTTGTTTGAGATGATCATGGTGACCAATTTCATAAAGATTAGGTCGAAATTGTGACCTCTAATGACTACGCAAGGTTTTTTTTAATTATAAGACCTTGTGACCTAGTTTTTGACCCCGGATGACCAAATATAGCAAATGATCTAGATTTATTTTAGATGATCATTGTGACAGAGTTTCATAAAGATTATGCCAATATTGTGACCTCTAGTGACTACACAAGGTTTTTCTAAGATTTGACCTAATGAGCTGGTTTTGACCCTGGATGACACAATATCGAACTTGGTCTAGATTTTGTTGAGATGATCATTGTGGTCAAGTTTCATAAAGATTAGGTCAGAATTGCGACCTCTAATGACTACACAAGCAAATTGTTGACGGACGGACGATCACTAGAGCTCACTGTGTCACTTATTCATATTGTACATCCAAAGTATTTTCAGTTGGAATGGTGTCCTATATTTTGTGAAGCTATTGTAATATAACTGGAAGGTACATTTTTTTAATCCCTCGCCACGAAGTTGGAGGGGATTATAGGAATGGTCTCCGTGCGTTCGTCCGTAACAAAGTCTTGTCCGCTCCATAACTTGTTATCGTCTGTGCGGAATTGCATTTAACTCATAGCAAATGTGTAACTTATAAAGTCGACGTGCTGCACTATGCCGGCTCAAGATTTGAACATTACATCTCTTGCCTTTTTCATATTTTTTTAACGCCGGGGTAGCATGAATCTCATAGCAAAGATCTAACTATTTGGACGATGTGCGTTCCCACATCCCAACCGTGCCAACTCAAGGTCACAGTTTAAGGTTTTAACCTTGCATTTTGCGTCTGCTCCATAAGTTTACACCTGGACCCAATTTCACGAAACTTAAAGCAAATGTGTAACTAATAAAGACATGCATAACTGAGGTTCCAAACGTGCAAGGTCACAGTTCAATGAACCAGGGGTACGTGCAAGGTCACAGTTCAATGAACCAGGGGTTGAGTCTTACATTTTTGTCCACTCTGTACTTTCTAACGCCCTGGTCAAATTGCATGGAACTTATAGGTTTAACTAATGAAGGTGATGTTCAGAACCCATGTTTCTACCTTGTGGGGTCAAGGTTTACAGTTCAATGTCAAAGGTTTGAGCATTACACTTTATGTCCTCTGTGAAACTTTTTAATGCCTGGGCACCAACATTATAACAAATGTGTCACACAAAGGCAACATACAGAACCAAGTTTCAACAAAGCTGGCTGACGTATAGTCCAGGTTACAGTTCACTGTACAATAATGCGACGGGGGATTTTAGCGACTTTTAGCCGACTTTTACACTGTCTTGTTAGGCAATTGATTGGTCGTCATACATATATTTGAAATGAAGTACTAACATTAGAGCGGTGTAAAGTTCCTACAATGCAGCACGGAATGCGAAGAGAAATGTACGAGATATTGGAATGTATTGTATTGATAGAAATTAATAACAAATGCGTTATTGATACAAACCCGACAATCACGCCAATTACGAAGCGGCTGAAAAATTGTCTCTATTTATGACCTACAATTTCTGGCGGCAATCTGTCTTATTTGCACGATTAGCTACGGAAATTTAGCATTTTAATTTCACAACCATGTTGATATTGCCTTGATTCACGAACCACCACCTATCATTTAGACGACAAAACATGTCTAAAAGAGTTATGATGTGATGCAAAAAGCAGGCAAAGATTTAATGCTGAGTGTGCTGCTTTTAATGATATTGGAGCGAAGTTCAAATTATTTTGGAAATGTATGGTAACATTCCAATGTATTGGTAAAATAAAATCCATTAGATGAATATCAGGCTCAACAAATCAACTCACTCAAGCAATAGTACAATGACATTCATGATGCCAGGTTCGCACAATTCGGAGTGATTCGAGTGTGTAAAGATGTGCGTTAGAGCCACAGCTACTATTAGAAGATTAACAATAACAGACACAACTAGAACCAACACACCACTGAGCCGGACCCCGTTTTAGCATGTAAGAAAGAAAAGTTTAGAAGAATCAGAGAATTTAAATTTGAACATAACTTTTAAGATTTCGATAAAACAGTACGCTGGTGTCCAGGTCTTTTGACGAATCATGACAGATTTGTCACTTTTGTAAGACGGTCATCCAACTATCATTTTTCTAATATAAAATAGAGTAAACCCTTGGGTGGGGCCAATTTTGACCCCTGGGCCATAATTTATACAAACTTGTAGATCCACAGGACAATGCTACATACAAGCTCTAGGCTTTGTGGTTTTGGAGATTTTTTAAATTGTACTAAATAAACCTATGTAAATCCAGTGAATTAACTCAGTACAGATCCACTTGACAATACTACATTCTTACATTCTAAATATCTGACCTCTAGGCCTCTTTTGATGAAGCTATTTTAATTTTCTAATATACGATAGTGTATTTTGAACAAACTTGGTAGAGATCCACTAGATAATGAATGATACACACTAAACATTTAAGTTCTAGATCGTCTGGTTTTGAGAAGATATTCGAAATAAATCCTCTTGTTGCCAGCGACCAGATTTCTTCACGGAACAGAATTCTTTGAACAACTTTGGTAGAGCTTCAAGCAAGGAGCTTTTGACAAGAAAAAACTTTCGCCATCAGCTCAATCAGTTCGAAATTGCCCAGCGCTGTACGTATTTTTGACTAGTTCTGCAGCACAGCGCTATACAGAAATTGCATTCTCAGCGCTATACAGAAAAATGTTGGCATTTGATCAGAAACGGATAGTCCTTGTTGTTTTGCCAATTTAAGCGCTTTCATTTCATAATTAATTTACTGTAGGACGTCATACTAAAAAGGATTGGGTCGAAAACAATACACTTTGCTCGAGTTTCGTGCCCGCCATCTTGAATTCTCAGTGCATTTTTGGCATACAGGCTCCCATACAGTGTAGTATTCCGATAACCTTTCGACCTCAACAGATTTCGAAGCGTTCGTTTCATTGGCTACATAGTTGTACAATTAGTGATTTTTTTCTCATTCTACAAAATATATAATGCACTATCAAATACCAAACATTTTTTATTATACTGTTATTCACTTATTTAGACCAAATAAAATACAGGTTCACTGTATAAATGCATGAAAATACAAAACATTACATAAACACTTTAAAAAGACATGCTCCTAGTGGGGTTTGAACCTATGACCCTCAGGAGTATGTCTGGACAAAAGGGGAGATAATTTCAAAACTGGTCTACATAGAGTTATGGTTCTTGGTCACTGCACTTCTCTAAATTGTCATCTATTCATATATAAAGTTTCAAATCAATATCTTAAATAGTTTTAGAGTTATGCTCGGGACAAAAATAAATATTTCAAAATTAAACAAGGGGAGATAATTTCAAAACTGGACCATATAGAGTTTTGATTCTTGGTCATCTATTCACATACCAAGTTTCAAATTAATACCTCAAATAGTTTAAGAGTTATGCTCCGGGCAAAATATGGGACGGACTGACGCTTACTATTACTTTATCCCTTCGGCAGGGCCCCGGGATAATAAATCAAGGGCAATAACTCAACTGAAATTTGACAAATAAAATAACTTGGCAGGCATCATCACAGTATGGTTGTTCATATTTATTTTAAGTCTCATACAATTCTGCGCGCTAGTTAGTGGACGAAATTATTTAATAAACCAAGATCAGTAACTCTAAGGAAAATTGATCAATAAACAAGTAGGCCAAGATGGCACTGTATCGCTTATTTATAGATTTTTATTCTTTTACCTATTTTTGTAAAGAATCACCTAAGGAACATTATTACCAATTCATATAATTTATTAATGAAATTCAACCAGTACTTTTAGAAGATTTTTGAAGACTGCTCTTTAGATATGGGGAAAACGAGCCCCACCCACCGGCGGCCATGATTCTAGACAAATCATAACAAAAAGTCAATTTTGTAAGAGGGTCACCCAACAACTATTTCTGTAAAACTATTTTGAAATCTGGCCAGTGGTTGATTTCTATGATTGTTTTCTATTTGGTTGCCATGGCAACCATACTTATTTATCAGCATAAAAACTTGTCGGGCATCATCCAAGTATAGTAGTTCACTTTTTTTTCAAGTTTCATGATATTCTACCAACTAGTTACAGAGAAATGGCTGCTGACGGACGGACAACGCCATTTCAATAAAAACCTAGCTCCAAGCTACAATCAAACTGGCCCCGGTCAAAATAACGAATACTGAAAAAATATGCCATTTTGTTGATTCTTTAAGTAGAGCTAAACATTAAATCCAGCACCTTATTTTAATAATTTAAACAACAAGAGTGCCATCGGACCTATAGCGCTCACCTGAAGACTTGTAGCTTAGTAGTTGTGACCTAGTTTTTTACCACAGGTGACCCTATTGCAACTTGATCTAGATTTTATAGAGGAACATTGTGACCAATTTGCATTAAGATGAAGTCAAAACTGACCTAGTAACGAACTTAGCCTTAAATTTATAGAGACAAACATTATAGCCAAGTTTCAAAAAGATTAAGTGAAAATTGTGACCTCTAGAGTAATAAAAGTCTAATTGTTGACGACGGACGACAGGGCGATCACAATAGAGCGCCAAGCTAAAAATACGAAACTACGGGCAGAAGTAACACCCAACACAAACAACATGACAGGAAAGTCCTTGTTTTGAACTGCCATTATACAGATAGCATAGTTTTGAATTGCCGTAAACCGATGGCATAAACAATTCAGACCAAAAGAACCCGGACCTGTCTTGATCCGGAATAAATAGAAGAAAGAATGAGTTCTCATTCACTGGTCGACACAACCGCGATCAACAGCGGTATTATATATAGTCTTACAAGTAGACATTTTATAATACTAGAATACGTACCAATCCAACATTGGTCTTATCAATAAATATATGTTGTAACTATCGCGGTAAGAATGTTCCCAGACACATTAAAAATAATTCATCCTCAGAACAAGATTGGGAATGATTGATAAGGCTTTTGTGATATATAACGGATGTACGAGAGGTGCCCCACTTATATTTGAACACCGTTGAATAACCGGTATTTTCATACTGACACGCTATAATCGAATGGCTCTATACAGCCATGTATATTAATGTGTCGACTAACATATGCACTCACTGTTTTTTTATTTTTGCAGTTTAGTTAGACCCCAAATCAACTATTTTGTAGGGGCACGGACGTGAGCTTTGTTAAGACAGAAAACCCCAATAGATGGTGTAAGCATTGATCGAGTGTAATCAATGCTGCTTTATCGTTAAGACTTCAAAGTTTATGAATACAGGATTGTAAGACTTCGGCATTTACTATTCTGGTGTTATATACTTGGAATACGTGTTCTAAAGATATCGAATAGCGTAGTGGGGTATGAAGCTGAGTCTTGACCAGAACACCATGTTCCAGGCATTGTCGTCAGGAACGAGATGTGGCAAACATTTTGTCCAAAAACTATTTTAAACGTTAGAAGCATAGTCCTGTGTGCTTTTTTTCCCTTTGTAGAATAAATATGAGTTATAATTTATTAGTTTTAACAAACAACAGCACAAGTCATGCAACCGGGTGGGAACTCACGTTGCTTAAAGAATGTAAACTTTTTGATAGCCTCGTAGACATTTCTCAAATAGCAATAGGTTGTGTTACAGTAAATATCTCAATGATAAAGCATTATCAACATTCTCAACAGACGGGACAAAGTTATCGAAATTACCGTTCCGTTGTAGCATGTACGGGGGGTTAAAGACGATTGTCTCCCTTGGAATGTTTTGGTAAAATCGCAGGTGAACACCGACCGTTTTTCAGAGCCTGACATTCGCCATTTATGAAATTACTTGATTAATAGTTTCGAAGGGTACTCCTCCCTTCATTGCAATCACTATTTTGGTTATTAGATTTATCCTAGTAATCATATAACCAATGGGTACGCTTTTTGAAGGAATCGTCACTTTTTGGCATTTTTTCATATTTTGTGTCATTTCACATATTAGAGCAACAGAACGTAAAGCACCCATCTATGGACGAAAGTTACCGACAGTCCTCACAGAAACGGTATATCCGTGATCTATTAACACCTTCTTGATGTTTCTTAAGGAGCATTCTGCCTTAAAATTTAGCCAAACGCCACACCCTCTTCAATATTGCTGATTTCAGTCTGCACTCAGGTCTGCAAATGAAATATTTTGCAGACCCAGGTCTGCTGTCTGCACACAGGTCTGCAAATGAAATATTTTGCAGACCCAGGTCTGCAGACTGCACTCAGGAGGCAAATGAAATAAATTTGCTGACCCAGGTCTGCAGTCTGCACTCAGGTCTGCAAATGAAATATTTTGTAGACCTAGGTCTGCAGTCTGCACTTAGGTCTGCAAATGTAGTATTTTGCAGACCCAGGTCTGCAGTCTGCACACAATATCACAAATCAGGAAAGCCAAAACGATACACTACTACTAATGCAGAAGGTGATAGACCTCCGGGTAAACCCCTGCCAAAGGTTATGGAATGGGGGGGGGGGGGGGTTCAAGATGGTGAGGTAATAACAAATACATGCACAATAGACAATGTGCTAACAATGCTTCATCTGTTCTATATGAAAAGCAGTGTATTTAGAAACAATATAAATCAGAAAGACGGTAAAACGTACGAGGCATTAAAAACAGTAATAAACCTGGTAGAAGAAGGCAACTATGACTTAACAAAAACAACTTGGATTGATTCTCAGCCAGAATTAAAGGGTCGTAGAGATTTATATGGGGATGAGGTCGATTTCATAATTCGAGGTCTAAATCAAGAGTGGATAACTAGAACCGTCTCCAAGTGTGATGATGACGAGTGTGAAAACAGAATTATGAAGACAATTGATATACATGGATTGAATACAGCATTTACCCCCAGGTACATAATATTTTCATTTTGTATGGTTCTAGTCTTTACAGTCAGTTGTATTGCAGATATACCATGATTGTTGAGGCGTGACTGCACTATTATGTAAACTTGATTATACTACCTATACAGGGTTATAAGAGGTTTGCAGTTATAATAACTTGATTGTCTAAATTGGGATTCCAAATATTAATGCCGTACGAATAGGATCATACTTTATGCAATAAACTTGATGAACTGACCAAAACCACGTTACTCAGAGATCATTGTACATCTGTATATGGATGAAGCTCAATTGTATAGTTCGGATAAAGTTCTTGTTCTAAAATGCCATTTTAAATGGATATTTAAATTTAGATAAACAGCCATTGATTAAAATACTAAAATACTGAATGAAATACCTTGAACACAAAATATTATGGACTAATAAGTGCGACACATGTACCTTTATCATAAACATAAATGTTTGTAGTGCCTAGTATGCATTTCATATACTGTATATCGTAATGCCATGATACGTACAAAGGTATCATGCTGTTCATATTGTTTACGTTGTACCAGGTCTCCATTATTGTCATTTATTATCATATCCTGTAGACAATGTTCATGAACTAGTTAACAGATGGCTACGGTACGAAGAGCGATGTGTCATTCCAAGAAGCAAAACAGGGTATGAACATACTTATACGTCTCAAAATATCTCCATATTGATACATTACTCTCTCGTTCCCCACTCACTCTCTCAAACAACTGTCTTTCTCAAAATACCCCCCCCCCCCTCTCTGTCTCTTTATTATAAAACGTACATGTATGCGCCTAATTTGTGTTTAGCTAACTCTGGTAAACTTTATTTGATTTAAATTGATTCATTGATGTTAATTAATTTCTAAGTATTATACCGAAGCTACATGATAAAATGCTTAATATTAAATTATTAATCTATGTATCTATAGGAAAGTATGTGGGGGACAAGGAGCGTCAAGCGGTGGATCACGAAATGCAGATCGGTATTGACAATACGTGTTTACGAGCACTGCAAGAACTCAAATTTGACCGTTAACCAGCTACTCTCATCACTCGAGGTTACCCTAGATGGTCACACATATGCCATCGCCGGGATATCAATGTACAGACCTGGTCACTATTGTTCCATCGTTCGATATGATGACCAGTTCCTCTGGTACGATGGGTTGAAAGCTCGTTTGGCAAGCCTCCCTACGAGTTTCGACGAGATTTGGGCCCCTACTCATGCTATATATTGCCAAGTTTGAAGACATTGAATGGTGTTGAGTACGTATATTGACACATGATACAGTACATGTATAATATGTTACGATAGTATGATTGATAGTACTTGGTGCAGCCGAGATACAGAACTTTGAAATTGGTCACGAATAAAACGTTGAAAAATTGATGGTAACATCTGGAACCTCATACTCACCCCGTGTACCCCGATGAGACGTGCTAGCCTGAATACTGCTGTGTTAGCCTACCGCAAAAAAATCAACATTCAAGAGATTAGGTATTTTGTGCCTGTTTCATTTATTCGTGTCTACACTAGTAAAACGAAGAACGTGTACATGTGCAGTGGTTCTTCCTCGACACGAAGATGTGTTTTTTTTCGATCACAAACGTCAAATTATATTTTAAACATAATAATTGTATCAAAAAGTCAGCAGTTTGGTCTTTAAAAAATAATTAAAAATACTTATAGACCGCGGAGAACGCTCAAATTTCATGAACATGTAGTGAAATAATAGTAGCATATTTCATCATATTGATGTATGCACTGGCATCGGTATCTTTCTAAAAAATGACAGGTTTTCCGCGCTTGGTGGTATAAAATGGATAGTGCACGAGTTATACCGTAGATACTGCACATGTCCACGGTAAAACAATTATTATACTGCCTGTGTTGTCTTGTTTTAATACTTGTTTCATGGATAAATGCAGGCCTGGAATAGATAATTTAACATTTTCATGGGATGAAATCTACATAGTTCTTACTAGAGATAATAATATACTAGTAATAATATTGTTCGGCATCATTGTTACCTGTAAAATCACAGGTGCCAGTATCGTACTGTAAGTCTGTCTACTTACGAGTAGAATCTACGAGTAGAATCTACAAGCAATTACATAAATCGAGTAAAGAGCGCATTGAGCTACATGTTATCACCATGAGAGTTGAAGACATGAGAAGCCAGGTTGTTCATTCTATACAGAGCGTCTGCTTGATCCGCTCATGCGAACCCATATATCACTTTTCGTTAATTACTTTCCACGTCACTTTACTTGCGAGTAGGCCCATATGTGTATTTTGAAACCACTAGTCCCCTAGACATAATAACCCCTACTAACAATGCTCTCCCAAAATGTAAAAGATAAGCCCCGCTGTATGTTGTCTTGAAGTACTAACAAGCCCGCTCATGATTGAACGATGCCTATCGGCCTACCATCTACACATTTATTCGCATGACTATTGATAATATTATAAAAAAACATTGAATACATGTGTCCGGCCTATTCCGTCAACAAGAATGCGGAAACACTGCGTCCGTCAACAAGAATGCGGAAACACTGCGGTATACAGTACACCGGCTATTGCTAGTAAGGTGAGTAATGTTATCCATTTTCGCAACCTTCAAGTGCACAACAGGGTAAGTTCAGAGACGCTGTTTTGTCTTTCTGTGTGTGTTGAATGTAAATTACTAGTATATACAAAAGTATCTACCGGCAAACGACCAGGGACTGCTTAAAAGGGCATTTAAAAGACCAAACTCGTATCGTTCCTCACGCAAAACATATGCTCGGTCTGTCAAATAAAGATGTTTTTGTTTATATTCCTCGTTAAGCTACACAATTTGAATCGAGCAAAAGAACATCCCAGTGACCAAGCATAATATGTTGTTAATGTTTTACCAGTAACGGAGTCATAAATAACGGTGCATTTTGAGAATTTTAGTATTGCATTAGTATTGCTCACTGTTGTACAGAGTATTGCTGTTCAGTGTACGGAGTATTGCTCACGGAAATTTAGTAAATGCTAGGTATAACCAGATATATTACTTATTTTGTCTACATAATTATGTTGAAAATTGGAGAGTGTAAAAACGTAGTACATAACACATGCTGGAATGACGAATTCTGAGGTGGGTCCCTCGAGATTTTAAATGTAATACTGTATATGTACACAAGTTTGAGATATACTTATAAAGTTATAAAAATATCCGAATACATTAAAACCTAGTTGAAATGAAGAAAGTAGTCAGTAATTTGGAAATTATTGTCTCTGAACTAATCCCAGTGAACACTATAATGTCGCGAAAATCGATAACATTACTCCCATTCACTAGCAATATTCGGTTTACGGTATACCGCAGTGGAAATACATGATGTATAATTATATAATAGCACTTACGTTACATTTGTCTCATAATCAGACATTTTTGCAAATGACAGATTTCATACAAACGGAGATGACATGAGGCGTTGAACAAGAGGGTAATTGAAAGGATACATCCCGTTTGTTGCGTGTGTTGTTGTTGTCTGTTATGTTACGTTTAGTTACCAGTTTTCGAGGGCCTCCTTCAGCAATCAATCTACCCTTCGACATTTAACTTCCCCTAAGCATTGGGCTACCTAAGGAAACCTGCGCTCGAGTCATAATATGGAGACTACTTCTCTCCTGGTTTGTGTGAAGACAACATCGAGATGCGACGACCAAGACTATCGAACATGAACATACACCACCCTCACAGGTACCAATTCACAGCTTGGTCGAGTTGAACATTATTGGTTAATTTTGCTCCGAGAAAATGAGCAGTGGCGCAGACGGAAATTGAACCCGGACCTATATATCTCCAAGCGCGTGTCCTACCTGTAGGCACCCACAGTGAGTTTCGTGCCCAGCTGTTTCAGTTTAGTCCTGCATTCCCTGTCCGATCTGTCATTATCTTATCGAAAATCCGCTGAATAGCTGCAGTACACTGAAAGTAGCCTTGCGGCATTTGTTTTCTGGATTCCAGTTTGATGTAAAGTGGAAGACAAACATTAAATAATTTTGGGAATGGAAAAAACGTCACTAGCGAGTTGTTAAATTGAGTGTCAGTGACTTCACTGTGAAATATTAAGCGTTTACGACTTTCTCATAAGCGCTTTAACAGATAAGCTGCAATCTAACCCACGATAATGGTTTCTTTATATTTGTTAATTCAGAGTACTGAAAACTCATGGTACTTATTGGATACTAATTCGTGAAACGGGGCGTCTATTTGATTTTAAAATGTAAGGTTCAAACTGCAAACCACTTGTGATCAAGCGACGTACTAACTTATTAGACCGCTCAGCCATTGCAACAACCCCTAAAAAGGTTGCGTAACCAGGATCAATGCGACTGCATTACACCACACCGGTAATTGGTTGATATAGACAAGATCTTTATACTCGTATTGACAATTTTGCTATATGTATGTGTTCGTCTATATTACCTAGGCCATATTTTTCTGATTTATAAGAATTGTTAAAGGTATCTTTACATGCCGATTTGCTTTAAATAAATGGTAAATTGATAAAAATAACACTCGTTACATAAACGGAAAATGCACAAATAGCGCTTCTGTGAAATAAAAAGCAAAGAACGAACGCATTAGATGTATACGTCCATGCGAAGATACCTTGGTATATGTGTGGTGTAACTAAGAAAATGGTACACGGGATTTAGACAGTATATTATATGGGGATTTATATTAAATTCAGCATATCAATGCAATTAAAACTAAATACATGTTTAATATAGATAGACAAGAATTGTTGTATGAAAATTGTGTCGTGAAAATGTTGTTTTCAGTCCTAAAACATTAAAACTGTGAGCAACAAGGGCAGTATTCATCTACGACTCGGGCAGTATCTAGACAATTTCACCATATAACTCGTGCACTATCCATTTTATGCCACCAAGCGCGGAAAACCTGTAATTTTCATGAAAGATAATGATACCAGTGCATATATCAATGCAAATAAATATGCTACTATTATTTCACTACATATTCATGAAATTTGAGCTTTCTCCGCGGTCTATAAGTATTTTTAATTATTTTTTAACGACCAAACTGCTGACTTATTTATTAAGTTTAAAATATAATGTGACGTTTGAGATCGAAAAAAAAACACATCTTCGTGTCGAGAAAGAACCACTGCACATGTGCACGTTCTTCGTTTTACTGGTGTAGACACGAAATAAATGAAACACGCACAAAATACCTAATCTCTTGGATGTTGAAATTTTTGCGGTAGGCTAACACAGCAGTATTCAGGCTAGCACGTCTTATCGGGGTACACGGGGTGTACTTTTTGGTGCGAGATATACATTTATACTGGTATGCATTTTCACCAAAAAGTACAAGTATAAATGATATCCGATAATATAAGTAGAAATTTTGAAGAAATCATTACATTAGTTGGATCTGTTTTTGAGAAATACAAATTGATGTGGGTATTTTGGAAAATCCGTATTTCATATGTTAGCAATGATGGGTTTGTTTTTAAAACAATGTTATGTCTTATCAATATATTAGCCGAGTTACCACTAAGTGTTCAGTACTAAAATGATGGGAAATGATCGTGTATAACATCAGTACGACTATTCTCATATTTCGCGAAAAGGTTGTTTTTTGTAGTTACTGTAAACAATCGTGTATGATAATTCATTAAAAGTTTGTATAACTTTTATACATATCCCAATCTATTCTACACGAAATACAAGGCATACATTCATATGATTCTGATAATAATTAGACTAATAAACAACAGTTGGACAGAACATTCCAAAAATAGGTTCGTGGATAACTACAACCTTTAAGTCACATATTTTACAAAAGGTTGGTATTATCCACGTATTTGTATCAGAAAAATATGAATTTATTTCCTGCATTTCATGTAGAATGGACTGGGTTATGTATAAGTATCCAAATGACACAAACTTTCAACAAATTATCGCAAAAATCAACCTGTTGGATAAACATGTGAATATTCAAAGTGATGTTACACACGATCGTTTCCACTCCTTAAATAATGTAATTAATCCTATTTGATCGTTAATATTTCTAAGGAATCACTACACAATGTAAACCAACCAACTGTTATTGGTCATACTGTTCAGATTATTTTTATCCCATGTACGGGATTTAAAACCCCAAGCGTATTTTGGCAATTTTTACGTTTTCGAAATCACATTTCAACATTTTGGTATTTAATTTGTTAGCACCAAAAGCCCCATTTTTACCGCAATCATTTCATAAAAAAAATATTTTTCATTGGTTGCTCATTAACCTACTGAATGCTATTTAAACTTGTTCTTTAGACCAATATAGGTAGGCTTTTCCCAATATTTTTCATATCGGTCAATATAAAAAAATGTATATTATATTCATCGTTTGTTTTCTTTAGCCAAATAAGTATAATAATTACTAAAGTGTGTCCAGAACACGTATGTTACATCGATCCTGGATTCATTACTAAACTTACGGTTATAAAAAACTATACGACGAGATGCGGAAGAAAAATTCGGTTAGACTATTTTTCTTCTTTTTTCGATAAACTGAATCAAGCCAGGATCAATATTTTTCTAAATTTCCCCATAGGCCGTAATGGTAACAAAACGACGTCAAAATTACCGACGCCGCTCACTATATTCAACGGCGACGTAACGTCATTTATTTAACATTACGGCCTATGGGAAAATAGCGTTTATCTCTTGTTTTTTACCACAATTTTCATTTTATTAAAAAAGAAAAAAATGGTTTAACCGAATTTTTCTTCCGCTTCTCCTGGTATATTTAATATTGACGTAAGTTATGTAATGAATCCAGGATCCATGTAACATGCGTGTTACGGACACACTTTAGTAGCTATATACATAATAAATGACTACATGCACACAAAGGATGTTGGTATCCCGTTGACTATTGATTTGTTGATTTTTGGTAAATTTCGTGCAAAACCGTAGTGTACTGCAGTATTGTTAATTTTAAAAGCACGTTAATATGTTATGAAAATGAAACCAAATATTGCAAAACACCTTTAAAACGATATTTTTGTTGTTACAGTATTGTTTGAAATTTTGTACAAAGACAGTTGTATAATATTCCAAATCATTGTAAATGTATTAAAACTGTGTGGAAACATTATGTTTGAGATGATGTCTTGTCACCCCGAGAAAAAAAAAAATTGCGGGTTTTGTATAATTTCAAAACCAGCTCAGTGACTTATGGAAGCCCTGGAGGGCACTATTGACTTAGGTTTTGTGACTTGTGACTTAGAACTTGTGACTAATGACTTATGACTTGTGACTTACATTCTACAAATAAATATGCGCGCACTTCCTTGGGCATCATGGATGGTGAAGGATGCTGTCTGAATCGGAATTACCTGATAATAGTCTATAGTGAGTCAGGTAAGTCGGTATTAGTTTTGTTTGATTGAAATCGTCATTGTTGAAGACATCGAACCGTTATTCTGACCACCATTACCTAGAATACCGTTCATGTAATAGCATAATGTCACATGGTATTATACGTGTATATGTGCATACATAATTATAATGGTTTGCTTCCTTTTCGCTATTATTTGTGCGTCTCATTTGAGACAGATAGTTCGGATTATACATATAGATTTTAAGTTTTGTTAAAGTAATAATAATTATATGTTCTTCTATATTTTTCCAGGTGAAGAAACTGGAATGTCCGTGCTGTGTGTGTATGTTCGGTGTGTTTGGTTCCACAAATGATGTCGCGGTGCATACCTATTTACCTGCATTGTCTTTATATCCAGCAAAGCAACCGGCTCAAATGTAAATTTGGCAATTGTGTGACACTATGGGCTAGAAAAGAGTTTTTATGTGATTGTGTTGTACCATAATGGTGAAGTAGAACATTTTAAGGTTTTGCAAACAAATTCCAAGTTGTGGATATCAATACATTGTTATTTATGGCGCCAATGAACTAAGCTTTTCTAGATAGCTTTATATTATCCGTATAGTTTGATTTCATAGTCAAACATCTATAAAAATAATACGCTATTCTGTCATGTTTTGAAATACATGTAATGCAGCAGACTCAAAGTTGTCATTTGCAAATGCGCGTTTGTCTACCGTTCATCCTTTGCAATATAATTACTGTATTTGTGTTAGCTTCGTATACAAAATAAAGCAATTAAGACCAAAAACACTGCCAATTTCATGATTTAATACCATACCATGATTTGGGCTTACTGATAACAAACGACGGATAACAAACTCTGTCATATTCAATTACAACATTTATAATAACAACACTAGTTATGATACATTTTGCTGTCTATAAGTTTATCAAAGATAGTGTGTATTTCACATTTTACACGTCATAAGTCACAAGTCACAAGTCACAAATCGAAATATTAATTGACATGCAGAAATACACTTGACGTTATAACCATATTAGTGGGTTACTATACGAATAAATGAAGCATTAGACCAACATGTCAACATTATTAGAGCAACATATACATGAACTTATACTAAAGTGGCTCACCATAACAAAACCGACTAACAACATGTCACACTGTTTGGAATTAAACACATGCCTTTCCAACATCTCATACCATACCATGATTTGGGCTTACTGATAACAAACGACGGATAACAAACTCTGTCATATTCAATTACAACATTTATAATAACAACACTAGTTATGATACATTTTGCTGTCTATAAGTTTATCAAAGATAGTGTGTATTTCACATTTTACACGTCATAAGTCATAAGTCACAAGTCACAAGTTACAAGTTTCAAGTCTCAAGTTATAAGTCACAAGTCACAAGTCACAAGTCACAAGTTACAAGTCACAAGTTACAAGTCACAAGTCATGAAGCATTAGACCAACATGTCAACATTATTAGAGCAACATATACATGAACTTATACTAAAGTGGCTCACCATAACAAAACCGACTAACAACATGTCACACTGTTTGGAATTAAACACATGCCTTTCCAACATCTCAAAATCAATTGGAGTACATGTATATCATCAAAGTTGTACTCTATCATAGTACAGGGTCTTAAGGGTAATAAACTTTCCTATTTTGTGCCACTCAGTCCAGATCGTTTTGTATTTCTCTGTCAACTATATCAACCATAACGTCCATTTGAGTATATATAGGTCCATAACGAGACAACGATATTTATGCTCAACTTGTGCGGGTTTATTGTAAGTATATGCATTTCTGTCCACCGCAGTAGTGGTGTTCTTCACAGCTTTTATGCAATATTCCACAAGAGATATTTTGAGGATTCCATGACAATAAAAGCAGATTTTCATTTTATCTCCACTTGCAAAAACAAACAAACATTTTAACTACACTGGCCATTCGATTCACCATTCGATTCGTCACGATAGTGACGCTAAAATTATACAACTATAATCTATCTAAACGTGGGAAATATATTATAGCAACGTCAACACTAACTTTGTATGCAATAACATCTCGATAAAGAAGAATTTTAAACCTAACTCTTATGTAGAAGAATGATAGTAAATTCGTTTTTATTTTAATAATGCAACTTAAAATGACTTACCTGTCTTGCTAAGTATAAAAATCCGATTCACGTATCATCCGTTTTTATCCACGTTATTGTTGGACGTAAAGAAAGATAAAGCATACAAATATATTTATAGTTTGTTTGGTCACAACTCCTTAGTCACAAGTTATAAGTCACAAGTCATAAGTCACAAGTCAAAAGTGCCCTCTGGGGCCTCCACAAGTTATAAGTCACAAGTCATAAGTCAAAAGTGCCCTCCAGGGCTTCCATAGTGACTAGATAAGTTACGAAACATTATACAGTGTTTTTGCACCAATGTTATATATGTACATAATGCAATATTAATAATTATATTACAGTAAAGAAGTGTTCGTAATTTCATGAATTCCCATTAAATTCATGAAACAAAAGAGGGAATATTTATTTTAAATGACCACCATATTCACCGGATATCATATATCATGTTTAACGTCCCTTTTATAGATAGCCATCGGCTAGTTTTCAGGACGGCAAGGCTAATTGCCTGGGTTTCTTACCAGTACACAACTAGATGGATTCGAGACACATTATGCTGCCTAAATATCTGAAGCTCTCCAACCTGGGATCGAACCCAGGGCCTCAGATTCGCAGGCGAGGATACTATCCCTTACACTACGGAGGAATCCATTATATGATTAAGGAAAATGCTATTCATTTGTTTAAGTACTCACAATCTACACATGTGCCAATTTGCATGATTGTATCACTGTTGGAAATGTCCTTATAACAGTAAATTCCGTGAAACCAGGGGTTATGGAAAAGTTGAAAAGCACCACATTTCGCCGCTCAGAATTTCGGTTGATTTTTTTTCAAAGTTGAGGATGATCCACCTATGTTCTAACACTTCTTTAAAAAAGCGATATGTTATCAAGATTCATGTTTCACGAATGTAATAGGAATTTCATGAAAATTACAAATTACACTACTTTACTGTAACATAAACATGCTTATTGTCGTGTTTTATATGATAATATGATGATCTGGATATACAACAGAAAAAGTAAATAGCGGAAAAAGATTTATTTTTATTTCGGTATACTTATTTGACAAGTTTTTAATGTGTACAGTCAAATATATGATTTGACATATGCAATCGTAACTTGTAACATATCCATATAATAAATTAAGAAATGAACGTGTTGTGGATTTGATAAATATTAAGGCAGTGCTGACGCAAAAAAAAAATTATTGACGAGAATGTATCCAGCGAAAACGTACCCTGACCATAACGTACCCGAATTGACTGAAACGACACCACATGTTGACCAAAACGGAACAAAATTGACCAAAACGTACCCACATTGACATATTAAGATAAAACAAGAATCATGTCAAGATCATACAATGTCAATAATTACAATCGGGATGTTGCTATTGGCAGAAACAGATTTTTTTCGCTATTTACCCTTTTCACGAAAATATTTTTTCTGTTTTCGCATTTTAGTACTACCGCCAATGGAATAATGGTGGTCAATTTGTTTTGGTAATTCAGAAGTCAGTGACAATATTTGAATTAATACAATCAGAAAAACTAAATTACTAGTATGTGAACAATATATATCATTCAAAAAGGCTTGTACAGACGCTTAAAATGCTCTCCCAGAAAAAAGAAATAACAATAAAAAGTTTCAAACATGAATGTTTCGAACAAAAATTGTACTTATATGCTTTGTGATTCAATATTAAATTTTAGAAATGACCGAGCAGTGAAGTTATTTTCTTTGTGTTCACATTGAGACAATTAAGAAAGCGTACTGGCCTATTGGGTATATATGTAGTTTAAACCGCAGACCAATATGTTGATTGACCTAGATCAACAATATTTGCGGACTGTATACCCGGGGTGTAGACGTGGTGCTACATTTGTAGGTATACAAAATATTGATAGATCTACAACAAAATCGTTTGCAAACCCGTATGTAGATATTTTTCATCTGCAGACATGGTTTTAGATATAGGTGTTAGTTCTACAAAGTTTTTTATTTGTAAACCTGAGTGTAGATCTAGGTGCTCTGTCTGCAAAATTGTTCATTGCAGACCTGAGTGCAGACTGCAGACCTGGGTCTGCAAAATGTTTCATTTGCAGACCTGAGTGCAGACTGCAGACCTAGGTCTGCAAAATACTTCATTTGCAGACCTAAGTGCAGACTGTAGACCTGGGTCTGCAAAATATTTCATTTGCAGACCTAAGTGCAGACTGCAGACCTAGGTCTGCAAAATATTTCATTTGCAGACCTGAGTGCTGGGTCTGCAAAATATTTCATTTGCAGACCTAAGTGCAGACTGCAGACCTAGGTGTGCAAAATATTTCATTTGCAGACCTGAGTGCAGACTGCAGACCTGGGTCTGCAAAATATTTCATTTGCAGACCTAAGTGCAGACTGCAGACCTAGGTGTGCAAATTATTTCATTTGCAGACCAGAGTGCAGACTGCAAAATATTTCATTTGCAGACCTGAGTGCAGACTGCAGACCCAGGTCTGCAAAATACCTAGGTCTGCAAACCTGATTGCAGACTGCAGACCTAGGTCTGCAAAATACATTTGCAGACCTGAGTGCAGACTGCAGACCTGGGTCTGCAAAATATTTCATTTGCAGACCCAAGTGCAGACTGCAGACCTAGGTCTGCAAAATATTTCATTTGCAGACCTGAGTGCTGGGTCTGCAAAATATTTCATTTGCAGACCTAAGTGCAGACTGCAGACCTAGGTGTGCAAAATATTTCATTTGCAGACCTGAGTGCAGACTGCAGACCTGGGTCTGCAAAATATTTCATTTGCAGACCTAAGTGCAGACTGCAGACCTAGGTGTGCAAATTATTTCATTTGCAGACCAGAGTGCAGACTGCAAAATGTTTCATTTGCAGACCCGAGTGCAGACTGCAGACCTAGGTCTGCAAAATACCTAGGTCTGCAAACCTGATTGCAGACTGCAGACCTAGGTCTGCAAAATACATTTGCAGACCTGAGTGCAGACTGCAGATGTACGTGCCAAGTTCACGCTACTAATTATCAAAGCAAGTTGGAAAGACAATCTGCGCTATTTTTAAAGTGCACGATATCAAGAGTAATTTTAATTGCTTATTTGCACAAACTCTTTAATAAAGCAACCGTTAGAGGCTTTCTATTGCTACTAGAAAGTGTAGGCCATTCCGAGAAACGACTTTTAAGTTGGCTCGTAATTACCGTAACAGTATAAATAAGCCATTTGTAACTAGCAACTTGTAAAGCAATTAGCCTTTTCGTATTAACTCCGGGACTAAACGCTTACGGACGTCAATAGCAACGCAAAAACATACGGTTGTAAAGTTTTACGATGGTTTTCAATGCTACAATAGAGTCTGACAGCGGGATTACCGAGTTTTTTTCGTTTTCCCAAGAATGTCCGTCAGCGCAGGGCTTAGGTAAAAGCCGTCTGCAGAGAAGGCAAGTCTTGCCAGCTCTTAACTAATAGTAACTGGGGGGGGGGGGACTGTCAAAATAATAATGTCGGTACAGTTTACAATTTCTAACACAGTATTTAACTGAACTGAACAAATAATGAATATGTAGAGCGGATCGGCAATTTCTGAACACTTAAGCAACAATTTTCCTGCATCAACTTATATCGGGAAATTCCGCACACTTTCGAACATGGAAGGCCACCCGAACAGCATTGCGGGTAATTCCGAAAATACCAGGTATTATTATACCTGTACAATTACAAAAAATAGTATGCACAACTCCTTTGGACCAGTCTCGGGGGGGGGGGGGGTCCGGTGTCGACCATTGTCAGTTGTCCCACTGTGTTAGCAAGGCTACAATAGGGTGTAAACATGAAGTACATACTCGGAACTGTCAGTCAATATGTAGTCAGATGTATCAGTGACCCTAGATACAACTATACTTCTATCTTCGGTCTCAGGATTTATTTACTGCTGCTGTTGCCTTTTAATTTATCTAGATCTATCGTATTAGTTGTGCTTTGTTGTGGAATAAAACTGCGTAGTAATTAATGTTCTTAACGAGTGCCTGTGTTTTATTCTAAGAAAGCACATGCTATTCATTATTTCGATTCTTATATCGCCAATACACTGCATTTTACAGTACAAGACATTCTGTCCTACAGAGCAAACGTTTCAAAGTGTGTATGATAGGTTTTAACTCTTAGGGGATCGACTCCATGAGAAAGCAGAATACCTGTCTCTAATTTTCGTGTATTCTCCTGAAATTTGGGTTTGATTTAATTAAGCTCAAACATATGCGCTGCATTGTTAGTATAGTAAAATTACCCAAAATAATCGCACAATTAGTATGTATCAATTGAAAGTCATTTTAGACGACTCCTCATAGTTGTCACCTTGAAGACGAGGTAAATACGGGGAGTAATTTTTCCAAATGGTATTCTTCAACTGGTGTTAATTATCTTTGCATGACATTTTTATTACGCATTTTATTTATAACCACACACTGTATCACCCAGACTGAAAACATATTTTGATAAGTATTACTCAAAAATTACTGAATTTAAAAACAAATTTAAAGTTTCACCACATGGAGCACCGACGTAGACATGTAAAAGCTATAATCTTACGTATTTCCCTATAATTATATAATATATAAGTCGGTTTTTAGAAAGTGACAGGGTGAGCTTTTGCGATCACTCTTTGTCCGTCGTCCTTTCACAATTTCTTGTGAACAAACGAGAAGCCATACTTATATCCCAATCTTCGTGAAACTTATTCAGAATATTTGTCTCAATAAAATCTAGGTCAAGTTTGAAACTGGGTCACGTGGGTTCAAAAACTAGGTCAAATCTTAGTGATAGCTTGTAAACACAGTTATGGCCCATAACTGTAGCATTGATAGAGTAAAAAATATTTTATATAAATAGAGGATAATTTGTTTGTTTTGATTGAATATGGTTTATTCTCATCATGTAGTGATAAAATTCAATATTTTCATACTTGCATGGATGTTGTATATGAACACTCTCAATACGCCTGTATCACCTGACCCCATTTTGACCTTCACCTTGACCAAATTTTGGACTTAGACTTATTAAGCGTCCAATTATTAACTTGTTAACCCAAATTTCGTCTTACATCAAGGCGTGTCTTCAAACTTGACATACTTGTTTACCATCATAAGTCCTTACATTGTCAAAGCCATGTAACCCTATCCAACATTTTAACAGAATTATGGCCCCTGATTAACTTAACTTTTTTATGGACTAGGCTGCCATGGGGACATTAGCGTTTATTGAACGCAGTCTTGTTCAATTCAAAATCCGCCATCTTGGATTATGGTGAACATGTGAGAACGTCTTTTTTGATAATTTTGCATCAAATCATACACCAACTTGTAGAAAATAGTCTAAGAATATGAACCCCCACATGACATGTTTCCGTTCAGTAATAAAAAGTAAAAGGACATTTGAGTTTTGGGTAAAATTAAAGTAGTCCCTATGAGAGGGCGGAGCTTATATCAGTCATGTAGATGATAACCAGTGACTGATACATGGTTTATTTCTCTGATAGAACTCCATACCTCGTCAGTTTGCATTAAATAAATTATAATATCTTAGTTATAAATTTTATCAAAAAAGATGTTTCAAGTTTCTTGTTCGCTTTTATAACAATTTTTTCTTTCAAAAATGGTGTAGAAAAGTTTTGAACTTGGTTGCGTGAGTACCCATGCGCCGATGAATATACGAGAAAACGGGATACAATACGTCATTTAGCTCCGTCGATACGTTCATCAATCAGCTGTGTTTTAACGTTCGCCCCAGCACACCTTTTCCTATATGTGTATTGTATACAGTAAGTAAAGTTGATGGATCTGTAAGGAATAAACGTCAAATTGATTTATGAGGTTACATTTTAAAGTCATCTACAATAACATCAGTATCTCAAAGGTCCTATTTGCCGCTTATTAGCTCGCCTGTCATATAGTGACACGGTGTGCTTTAGTGATCGGCCGTCGTCCGTCAACAATTAATTCAAACAACTTCTCCTAAAAAGATAATAGAAAGACGGACAGGGAGGGCACCAGACTGAAGTCCTAAAACGTTAAAGAAGACCTACCACAAAGTGACTAATGATCCCCCTTCATACCGCTTTGTCACAGACGTATGGCAAACCCCCATACAACTGTCGCAAGGTGGACAACAATTGCTTCTTTTAAATCAACAATTGATGATGAAGTTTTGGTCCAGACAACATAAATTATGGTAATTTCTGACCTTTGAACCTTGACCTTTGTGATATTGAAATAGTCGTTTTATATGACACATCGTTTCGTAGTAGTGAAGGCTTTGAAATATTGACATAATCGTTTCGCATGACGCACCGTCTGGTAGTAGTGAACATTTGTGCCAAATTATTTTCAAATCCCATAATAAATTACTTAGTTATGGGCTGGCCAAGCTCAATTATGGCTACATGTACTTGTGAACTCCGAAGTATGACCTTGGCCTTTGAGGTACTGGTGAATATTTGTGCCACATTATTTTCAAATCCCACAATAAATAACTTAGTTATGTATACTCCGGACAAGCTCAATTAAGGCCATTTGTTGACCTTCGAGTGTGACTTTGACCTTTGAGATATTTACGTAATTGTTTCGCATGGCACACCGTCTCATCAAGGGCGAACAAATGCATATAAAGTTATTTAAAACTCATTCAATGATACAGCCCGGGCATACATTGGAACAGACCACCAGACGGGGACCGACCGACAAAGCGATTCCTATAACCCCCCCCCCCCACTTTAGTATTGGGGGTATAATAACAGTAATGAAAAAGCTGAATGACAGAGCTTCAGCTGAATGACCTAGTTTCAGCAACAATAAACAAGAATGCCCAAATGTCCCTAGGTTGCTCACCTGTCGTAGTAGTGAATGCAAGCCCTGTAATTTGACCTAGTGCTTGGCCCCCAGATAACACAATATCGCACGTGACCTACATTTTGTTGAGATGATCATTGTGACAAAGTTTCATAAATATTAGGCTAAAATGGTAACATGTAGTTACTATACAAGGTTTTCTTATGATTTGACATTGTGACCTAGTTTTTGACCGCAAATAACACAAAATCAAACTTTACCTAGATTTTGTAGACATGATCATTGTGATTGATGATGAGGCCAAAATTGTGACCCCTGGTGAGTACACAAGGTTTTTCTATAATCTTACCTTGTGACATAGTTTTTGGCCCCGGACAACCCAATATCGAACTTGACCTAGATTTTGTGAAGATGATTACTGTGACCAAGTTTCATAAAGATTGACATAATTATAGTGATATGACTAAAAAAGGGTTTTCTATGATTTGAACTTGTGACCTAGTTTTTGACCCCGGATGGTCCAATATCAAACTTGACCTAGATCTTCCAGAGATGGACCATTGTGACTGAGTTTCATAATGATTAGGTCAAAATTGTGACCTGTAATGACTACTCAATGTTTTTTCTATGATTTGACCTTGTGACCTAGTTTTTAACCCTGGATGACCCAATATCAAACTTGACATGAATTTTGTTGACATGCTCATTGTGACCAAGTTTCATAAAGATTAGGTAAATATTATGACCTCTAGTGACTACACAAGGGTTTACTATGATTTGACCTTGTGACATAGTTTTTGACCCCGGATAACCCAATATCGAACTTGACCTAGATTTTGTTAAATCATTGTGACTAAGTCACGGTGGGGAAACCACGTGACCAAAAGTGGTGCAGTGCACGATTTTCGACCGAAAACAGCGTCGATTCAGGTAGGTTTTTTCACTCTAACTTCTTTGATACACCATTGTTTTTAGTCAGATAGCGCGCATAAACCCCGCGATTGAAAGCGGTTTCATTGGCTTTATGGATCTTGATGCAATTCTTCTCCGTTTTTCCGTAATCCTTGCCCAACCGATTCCAAATTTGTGAAATGTTTAGATAACGTACACTTCAGTTCGCAAATTATGGATCTAGCACAGCTTCTATGGCAAATACTCTGTCATATAATGGATTAAATGGAAGCTAGTTAATATTCTAAGCAGTATGTGAAATATAAAATATGTCTCTTAAGAAACTTTGGAAATATCATCATACGCTGGGTTTGGTAACGTACACTTTGCCATATTTCTGAAGGTAACGTACACGCGATCTTTCATAAGGTAACGTGCACTTACAAATTCTTTTTTATAATTGAAATATATAGGGTTAAGTAAAGTAAATTGTATAGTTAAAATCTATTTAGTGTCATTTCAGTTGACTTTTCTGGCCCTGACGTTGATGTCTATGTCAATAATGTTAACTCTCTATATCAGCACTGATTGTACTTACTTACTTAATTACTGTCCCGTTATGCACACTCAGCCAGGCTGGAAAGTCAGATGTTAAAAAGCAGCCACTTCGAGACAGCAAGCTTGTCAAGGCTGTATGTGTGTGATCAAGGATTAACTTATTCGTGTTACTTCTCATTTCAGGTTCAATCAGACCTATACCACCTAGTGATCTACTACTCTGAAGAAGAGGTAATCTTTAGGAGAGGCAGATCTTCATGAGCGACCGGAGTATGCCAGGAAACCGAAAAACAGTTTACATGAAATTCCAGCGCAATGACGACTGGTCATGGTCTCATTTACAAACACATGTACAGTCGTCTGAACAAACAAATTTGATTATTTCTGACAGAAGATCTGAAATTAGTACCCATACTTCTGTTCCGACATACAAAAGAAAAAAATGGATTCTCTCTTACCCTGGTGGCAATGGATATGAAGTGCAACGTTTTATTAAAGGAGATTGTCTATTCATTTATGTAATTCAGTGTATATGGTGTATACAGTTAAACTAGTCTTATATAGTCATATATGGAGTAAAGTGTAAATTGTGCTATTATTGTAAAACTAAAAATGTATATTCATTGTCTGATAAAAATGTGATGTTTTCATGAATTTTATGTATCGGCTCATGATGAAATGAGGGTAGAAACACTGTCGAGTCAGTTGAGTCTCTTGACTACGTAGTACAGATTTCAAGTTCCCTGTGTTAATGGTGAATGTTGACTTTTAAGATCTTTTTCCAATTGTCAGAAGTTTGATACCATTTTCTATCTGTGACAGCACTCCAGAGTACTTTCTACCTTCCAAGCTGAAGGTACAGACATTCTAGTAATTCCAGACTGAGAGATATATAACAAATTAACTTGGTCCTCAAACTTTCTATTTCATTGCATAATTGAACAGTTGATTGCTCAGCTATAATTTAATGTCTGCCTTTGTTTTTATCAGCGATTAAGATAATGAATGTATATGAGGTTTTATAAAACTACTTCTATACACCTTCAACAAGGCATGACTTTCTTGCAAAATTTGATTTATTCTGCACGAAAACCTTAATGCTTAAAGGTCGAGGACCAGGTTAATTTGTTTCGGGCTATAGTTTGTTTTGCAATTTCAATAACATAATTTCTACCAATGGTTTTCTACCACAGCAGCTATTCTTTGATAGCAGGCTGTCAGTTGGTATACAAACCAACCTGATCTGGTTAGAGAACCTAGATAAAAATGGTGGAGTGTAGAAATGTGCATTATTCTGATAGTGTTAAAGTAGGATATATATCAACAGACAGTAATTATACTTATTAAACGCAATATTTTATTTTGGTTTAATAAGTGCATTTTATATACAAATATACTGTACTGTAATAACAAAACATACATACATTGAATAAATAATACTTTCTTAGAGTGTTTAAATATTGTTGTCTACATGTCATTTACAGCAGCCGATTCACCTAACAAGTTTTCCTGGCATGTTTTCTATACCTTTCCACAAGGTAGCACCAACCTTTCCACCTGTGGAAGAAAATCAACATGATTGGAAAATTTTATTGAATGGTATGACTTGCCATTACCTTAAAGTCCTTTCCACAAGGAACCACCAACATCTCCACATGTGGATTAAAATCAACATTGACAATTTTCTGGTCAAAGTTTGACAGAACAGGAAGAATATTACCCGTTCCTACCTCGAAACATCTACATAGAGATTTCAACAGGTGTATAATGAAGTATCGGCAAAAATAAAGTACCACAATGTGTTCGCACAGATTATTTGATTCAAAACGAATCGACTACGTCCCTTTTAACAAGTGACAGAAACTAGCCACAGGATATCACCAGGTCAACTGTTTCAACGTGAACACGACTTGACGGGCTTGGTTTACTTCTTGACAATGCCGTGTGATTTTTGAGGTAAATTATTCATAACCATCACACGTGCACCAAGTTTGAAAATACTGCGAATGTCTGCTTGTCTGCTGGGTGACCAACTATGGGATGTTCATTATTTATCGTAGATTGCGGGTTGACACTGAAACCCATGGAACTGTTAATATAGACTATTGGTTATGTTCAAACCATGTGTTGTCATCGAACTGTCAAGATGTGTGCTTGTACCAGCACTGCATACATAATGTTTGAGGCCATTCAATGGTGCTGGTGAAATTTTGATCAAGTCCACTTCTGGTGTTGATAAATCTTCCTACATGTTTTTTGATCAACTACTGTTGATCATGATCGAGCTTTGGTCGGTACTGTATCAAAGGTTTCTAGAAGAAGTTCTGACTTGCAGAGCTGAAAATATATTATAACATGGTGTAAATAAACTAAACCAAGATGATTTCGGTAAGTGTAGAGAATTATACCGCGAGCACGTTGACCCATGATATAAGACTCTAAATACCAAAGTTAGGGTCAGGGGGTATCAACCTATTACCCATGCATTGATTCTATGGAAAGCATTTTCAATAATCTTACAATATGCAAATTAAGGTGCGCAGAATTACCTGATGCGCAGAATTAGCCGAAACGACTGTAGTTGTCAGATGTTCCGCTAGTACATTTCGTCCCAATCTTATTCGTAATCCGATGCCGTTTTTGTGATGGTAAGACTTTTCATAAGTAACAAACATGCACAAAAACAGCGCAGAATTAGCCGAAACGACTGTAGTTGTCAGATGTTCCGTAAGTACATTTCGTCCCGATTTTATTCATACCCGCGGTTAACGCACCCATCGTCATGTTTAATTATGGTTATAGCTCTAATGTTCGTGTACATCTGTTATTGTGTGCTTATATATGCCCAAGAGGGCTCGTAATTGGATGTAAAATTTATTTTATTCTAAAAATTTATTCTTTTACATTTTTGACAATGTGTATAATACACATGTATACATACATAAATAAAGTGACTCGCCCTTGTATATGCCTCATTTGAATGTTTATTACTCGCGTGTATTACGAAGAGAGATATAGATCTATAGAACCTTTGGGTATAAACTATATGAAAATTCAGTCATGACGCATTACTCGTTTTCGATCAACATCTATATTAATAGTTCGATGATAACAAAATCCTTTGTTTTCTAACGAAAATGACTATAAATCACAATACATTTTTATTTGCATTTGTAAACAAAAGTAACTGTAGTGTTGTCGTCGGCAGACTATAGATATATCATCTAGAAGTATTGATGTTTATAGATCGAAGACGAGTATTGAATCGTGACTGCACTTTTAGCTATATACTTTATATAGTAAATATTCGAAGGTTACGGCTAAGAGGTCAAATTATATCTATAGATCTAGTAATGTTTATCTCACCATGTTATAATATTACACAATATTTTAACCGCTCTATATATACAGTCCACATTTCAAAGCAAAAAATCCTCGAGTAGGCCTATTTGTTATTGCAAATATATGACTTCAAAAACTTTGTATTTGTGAATAAACAACATGTTTATGCGGGTATAGATTATTTGTTTGTATTCAGTCGGGCTTACCTATAAACTATTTATTAATCGACGAGTTAAATTGTAGTATTCAGTTCGATTGTTAGAAATGAAACTTTTTACGTGTACGTTACCTTCAGAAATATGGCAAAGTGTACGTTACCAAACCCTTCGTATGTTGAATTTCCAAAGTTTCTTAAGAGGCATATTTTATATTTCACACACTGCTTAGAATATTAACTAGCGTCGATTTAATCCATAATTTGACAGAATATTTGCCACAGAAGCTGTGCTAGATGCATAATTTGCGAACTGAAGTGTACGTTATCTAAACATTTCACAAATTTGGAATCGGTTGGGCAAGGATTACATAAAAACGGAGTAGAATTGCATCAAGATCCATAAAGCCAATGAAACCGCTTTCAATCGAGGGGTTTATGCGCGCTATCTGACTGAAAACAATGGTGTATCAAAGAAGTTAGAGTGAAAAAACCTACCTGAGTCGACGTTATTTTGAGCCGAAAATCGTGCACTGCACCACTTTTGGTCACGTGGTTTCCCCACCGTGTAAGTTTCTTAAAGAGTAGTCCAAAATTGTGACCTCTAGTGTCTACACAAGCAAATTGTTGACGGGGCGAAGAGTGATCACAAAAGCTCACTCTGTCACTCACTCTCTCACTTTGTGACAGGTGAGCTAAAAAAGCTGAAAGCCCCAGCCGAATGACCTAGTTTAAACAAGTTGAATGACCAAGCCGAGTGCCTAGCTTCAACAAGCTGAATGACCCACTTAAAACAAGTGAATGACTCAAGTTCCAACAGCAAACAAGACGGCCAAGATGGCGCTATATAGCTCACCTGAGTACCACTGCAGTGAAATCATAAATAGTTACTAAGAATAAGAGATAAAGACTTTTTCCTATATAACTCATATGTTAAACTGATAACCCAATGGGCAAATCCATTTTCTACCTCAGGGGCATAATTTAAAAATCTTTGTAGAGGACCTCTTGTCAAGGCTACATGCCAAATATCTAAGCTATAGTCCTTGTAGTTTCTGACAAGAAAATATTTTGACCCCAGCGGCGTAATTTGAAAAATCTAGGAAGAGAACCACAAGATGATGCTACATATCAAATTTCTAGGATTTGCGGGTTTGGACAAGAAGGTTTTCCTTTCGGTTGCCGACAAGGTTTTCCTTTCGTTTGCCATGGCAACCATAGTTCTGAGGGAATGGATTGTTTTGAAACTCTTTGGTAGAGCTTCCTGCAAGGAACAACCCTGCCAAGTTTGATTGAAATCGGCCAATTGGCTAAGGAGAAGAAGATGTTTAAAGGAATTGTTAACGATTCACACACAACGGATGGAGGGACGGACAAAGAACCAAAACAAAAGCTCACCTTGAGCACTTTGGAGACAATGATGGTAGAACAACGAAAAATTAAGAATGTTATAGACCATACCTGATGTTGAAAGAGCTGGACCAAAATTAAAAAGGCTCTTTCTAAACGCAAGTTAAGTTTCACTGTTCTCTGGTTCTGAATCATCACCGTCTGTGTCAGGGATCCATGTAGGGTCATCATCCATGTCACAATCTGTTGATAACAAGGAACAATTGCATCTACCAACCGTTACTAATATCAACAGCACACAGCATCAACTTTTAGATTTTAGAAGTGATTTGGTCCTGTATTTTTGAAGCTACTAAATTTACTGATTACCATAAATAAAATACGTAAAATGTACGTTTTTAAAAGTAACAAAGGGCAATAACTTCACAACTATGATACAGAGAGCCTGATTTTTTTAGCACTGCTATTCTCCAAAATGATATATATATCCATATATGAAAAGTCAAACCTTTTACATACTTCGACTAATGCCCTAGATAACTAGAGCATCCAATAAAAGACAGCATACTAGACTATTCGATATTATTATCACAGACAACAAAATTTTCATGCGTGAAGTTTCAATCGAATCCCATTGGTAGAAGATGAGATATAGCCCAGATAGTGACTGTGGAAACTGGGTCATTCAGCTAGTTAGTAGGTCATCCGACTATACGGGCCTTTCAACGTTTTAATATGGTTATTTAACATTTTTCAGACTGAAGGCTGCTATAACTATGTAGTTCAGCAGTTTTACTGTTGTTACTAGGTCATTCAGCGTAGGCATTCCGCCTTTTGGTTGCTGTATCTTTTCTACTGGGTCATTCAGCTAGTTATAATTTATTATACTTTTCGACAGCTTGGACTTGGGCGGATCTGCGCTTGTTTAGTTGGGCATTGTGCTTTGTGTGTTTTTAATGTTTTCTGTGCTCGGCTGGTTAAGTTGAGTGCTGCCTTCCCTGTCTGACTTAATATACCGTACTCTTTTTGCATGCAAAACACTAGCCAGAATTTATAAAAGGGGGACTAATTTGGTCAAAACCCATGCCAATTATGAGACTTGGCCTGTATCCTCACATAATGACCCTAAATAGATGCGTGGACGCACATAATCCAGATCTAAAATTACCTAGATATGATGCAGACAAACATTCTGAATTTACAACAGACTCACCTTCAGAATCTGACAAATGATCGCCACAGTCAAAATCCATCCCTTTATAGACATTGAAGGCACCATTATCACGACCTGAAAATTATTTACCCCTAGTTTATCATTTAGAAATAAAGAGGTACATAACCTCAATTCTTCTTCAATTGTTTTGGCATACAATTGCCGTGCAAAAGCAAATTTTCTACAGTAAGAATTTGCCACAGTAGTTTAAAAATAAAGTTTTATACCCTGCGGATTCGATGGCCTGAACCCATGGCGGAAGCTGACTGGTTCAGTTTCCACGGGCATGGACTTCAAGGGTGTTGCAATGAAACTCTTCATGGACTGCGAGGGTATTGGTACGCCGGAACCCTTAGATTCAGCACAATGGTGACCATTCAGACTGCTGGCTTGCTGTCATACGAGCGTTTCTGGCACATGTTGCAGCGATTCTGGACAGTGGTTTTCAACAGTAGACCCATCGACACCTGTAAATATAGTCAACAGTTGGGCAATGTCTTAATTGTCCATAGGTGGGTCTTCCTGAAATCTATATGAACTAGATGACAAGGAATCAACAAATTATTACGTTTTATACCTTGGGGATATGGTTGTATTGCTTGGCTTGGACTGACTGTTTCCATTTCCCAATCCACATCAACGGGCATGGACTGTGAGGGTATTTGTACGCCGGAACCCTTAGACTCAGCACAATGGTGACCATTCAGACTGCTGGCTTGCTGTAATTCGAGCGTTTCTGGCACATGTTGCAGCGATTCTGGACAGTAGACCCATCGACACCTGTAAATATATATAGTCAACAGTTGTGTGGGTCTTTCAAAATTGAATCAAATGTAGTCTTATTAATTTTTTAAAGAAATCATTTATTATCATTACAAGACAAGATGATATTAGAGTTTTTAGTGTAACATATAGATGGAAGTATAACATCTATGTCCCAATGTTCTTATTCGCTTAAAAGTTGATGTGGTTGAAGTTAATAGGGACATGAGCACTAAATGGTTCAATAGATTTTGACATATACACATGTGTTGTACCTGTTTTGCAAGGGAAATTCCATTTAAATGTTCGGTTGCAAACCACAAACAGCTCCCAATCTTTCAAGCAATGAGAGATTGCATTTTGTCTGACTATAAAAGCCTGCAATATACCATGCAATTATTTAGACATGCATGTAATGCTCACAAAAGTATATGCATAAAGTCATTTAAAAGCAGATCAAGCATTTACATTGTAAATAGGGTTGGTTGCATTCACATGACTGGCTAGAACGGTCCTTATGAAGGTTCATGTACTTCACATGTATCTACAATTTCTACTGAACTAGATATGTGTCCATAGGACATGGATGCCCCCACTTCTACCTTTGGCATAACGCTGCACAACATGCTGATTAACATTTCGGTAACATGTAAGGTAACATCACTGTAGGACAAATACTTTTAGAACAGTTAACCATACAAGCTAAAATAGCCCAATCTGACTAAGTCAAGGGCAGGCTGACAAGTGCCCTTTCCCGCAAAAGTAGGGCTTTTCTTTATTATATAGTAGGGCAAAAGTAGGGATTTTTATCACAAAAAGTAGGGACAATTTATTTCTGCAATATCAAACACTTTTTTTCAATAAAAATTACTAAACAAAACAAATTGTCATATACCAGAGATGTTATTTCAGCACTTATTTATACACTACGACTATTATAGAGTTCCGACTAAGGAACTTGTAGAAAAATGAGTTGGTGTTAATGAGAACCGAGCTTTTTTCAAAGATTTTAATGTGCGATGAGGCATTTTGTAACTAAAAAGTAGGGATAATAAGGCCTTTTTAGTTAAAAAGTAGGGATCAGTTAAATAGTAGGGAAAAATAGGGCCCACTTGTCAGCGTACAAGGGCCATAACTCTGTCCCTACTGTGTGAATCCACACAAACCTCCAGGTGCACAATTTCAACGTTGATTAAGATTCCTATAAAATTTCATGACTCTAGCTTAATACTTCTGGAGCTACGCACAACACCAGTTGAAAATGGCCAATTTTTACCAAGTCAGGGGACATAACTCTGCTGTTACTGAATTAAGCTGCAGGTCAAACCCCAGATGCACAGCTACACATGCTTTCTAACATTCCTCAAAAACTTATGGAGCTACGCACGACACAAATGAAAATGGTCAATTTTTACAAAGTCAGGAGCCATAACTCGTCTGTTTCTCGATGAGCTGCAGGTCAAACCCAAGATGTTAACCTACACTTGTGGATCAACATTACAATACAGTTTCATGAATATAGCTTGAATACTTTAGGAGCTATGCCGACACAAGCTGAATATGGCCAATTTTCACAAAGTCAAGGCAATTTTTACAAAGACAGGGGCCATAACTCTGCAGTTACTGGATGAATCTGCAAGTCAAACCCAAGATGTAAAACTACATATGCTGACCAACACTCCTATAAAGTTTCATGACTCAAGCTAAAATACTTTTTGAGCTACACGCGACACAAATTGAAACAGCCAATTTTTACTGACTAAGAGGCCATAAATTGACGCAACGACGTTACTAGATGGACTGGCAAGCCAAACCCCAGATGCGTATTTCATTATGTTGACTAATATTCCTATGTATTTCATGACTCTACCTCAAGAGACTTTTGGAACTATGTGCTGGGATGGACGGACAAGGGCAAATCTATATCCCCCCAAAAGTGGGGGCATAATTTTTAGGGGCACACAAAACCAGGAAATTTAGACAAGATATTTTGCTTTGAATTTCCATGCAGGGCTCAAATTTAACTTAATTTCACTTGCATTTTTTGCGAGTGGGTAAATTTCCAACTCGCAAAATTCGATTTCCACTCGCAATTTACTTCTTTGATAGCAAGGGTGCCAAAATTAACTTTATTCACAATGGCTATTATAATCAAAGAAGCTCATTTCTTAGCTTAGTGTGCTATAAACATTATTCATAACTTGGAAAAATTGACAAAGTGGTGTGCATGTTGATCAGAGAACAATAATATTGAATAGGGATGATACTGAGTTGACAACAATTAAGAGAGCCCTAGGTCGCTCACCTGTCGTAGTAGTGCATGCACACCCCTATGGTGACATAAGTAATCATTTACTAAGTAAGATTCAAGAAAATGCAGTCTCTTTTGCAAGTGTTCTTATGACTTGACCATGTGTCCTAATTTTTGACCCCAGATGACCCAATATCGAACTTGACCTAGATTTTGTTGAGATGATCATTCTGACCAAGTTTCATAAAGATTGGGCCAGAACTGTGACCTCTAGTGACTACACAATGCTTTTCTATGATTTGACCTTGTGACCTAGTTTTTGACCCTAGATGACCGAATATCGAACTTGACCTAGATTTTGTTGAGATGATCATTGTGACCAAGTTGATTGAAGATTAGGTCAAAAGTGTGACCTCTGGTGACTACAATAGGTTTTTCTATGATTTACCCTGTGACCTATTTTTTGACCCCGGATGACCAAATATTAAACTTGACCTAGACTTTGTTGAGATAACCCTTGTTATCCAGTTTCTTAAAGTAAGGTCAAAATTGTGACCTCTAGTGACTACACAAGGTTTTTCAATGATTTGACCTAGTTTTTGACCCCAGATGACCCAATATCAAACTTCACCTAGATTTTGTTGAGATGATCTTTGTGATTAAGTTCCATTAAGATAAGGTCGAACAATTTTGACTTAATCTTTATGAAACTTGGTCACAATGATCATCCTAACAAAATCTAGGTCGAGTTCGATATTGGGTCATCCGGGGTCAAAAACTAGGTCATGACCTAGATTTAATTGAGATCATTGTGACAAAGGTTCATAATGATAAGGTTGAAATTGTGACCTCTAGTGACTACACAAGGTATTTCTATGATTTGACCTTGCGTACACAAGGTATTTCTATGATTTGACCTTGTGACCAAATATCGAATTAGACCTAGGTTTTGTTAAGATGATCATTGTACAATGACCAAGTTTTTCTAGTGACTAGACAAGGTTTTTCTATGATTTGACCTAGTGACCTAGTTTTTGAACCCATATGACCCAATATCAAACTTGGCCTAGATTGTGTTGAGATGATCATTGTGTCTAAGTTTCATAATGATTAGGCTAAAAGTGTGACATCTAGTGTCTACACAAGCCAATTGTTGAAAGACGGACGACAGACGTCGGACGAAGAGTGATAGTTTATACTAATTTATTTATTGTGAAACAAGTTTTCAAACTTATATTAATCACTCACGTCACCTCATTCCTGATGTTAACCATCGCCACGAGGGTATGAGAGAAGAGAAGCCAGTTCTCCTTTCACGCTTAGCGTCTAGCAAGGGAATTTCTGGTACCATTTTTATTTCGTCTTTGGTATGACGCGGCCAGGGATCGAACCCGTGACCTCCCGCACTTGAAGCGAACGCTCAATCACACAATACAAACAAATAAAAGATAATACAATTGTTATAAACACATTTTCTTTTAAATGGTTAAAAATTACGATATTGGTTGAGATTTGTTGGCACTTGTTTCTTGCTCGGATGAATTGGTTGTGGAGCAATTACATAGTTAAAATCGTAGTGATTTCTGAGATGGTATGTAATACAAAAACCGGGTGTTCCCCCCAGTAATTAAACCACTCCAAACGACGAGGCTGTTAATCAAGTTCAAGCATCTGCAATAACATTATGTAAAATGACCATAGAACACATGTGCGAATGTCCAACTGGGCATCAAATGTGATCGAAATGACGGTTTCGATAACAATTGGTAACTTTCTACCACCTTGTCATAAAACTCATAAAGAGGTTGGCAAAATGCGATGATAATTTACTATTTAGAATTGAATGAGGAAACCTGGTGAACTCTGTGTAATCAAGATAGCTGTTGAACTGTATTAGTTTTGGAAGTTTGTTACCGCACAGAATCTGTATGTATAAGCGTGACCTCTACTGTTAATGTGTCCGCTTCATTGCAATGTTGGCAATTCGTAAGCAATGAGCGACGTGTTTATAAAAATGTATTTAATCAGGAAGGACGCTAGACACACTTGCATACTGATACGTATTCCCAGACCAATACTTGGTGTTCAACTTTAGTATGTGTATGGTAATAGTTCGGCTACAATTTATGCTACGTGTATCATAATAATCGGCAATAAAATGAAGTGTCTAGCCTTTTTATACGTGAATATCATCATTAATACAAACTTACTTTTTGGATGTTTACTTATCCCGGTTATGGTGTTTTATTGGACGTGTTACTGTCATGACTAACATTTCCCATGTGATAAGATGTTTATACATCATGTCAGTGCAATTACTTTACTTGTGTTGTCATATCAACCAAAGACTGTCAGAATACACGTACATGTACATAATTATTCCAATATTTTATTGATGCAAACGCGTGTTATTGTCTGGGGACACGTTTACTTATGCACAATACTAATTAATATTATCTTTGGCGCGACAGAGTATATTAAATAATAATTGTATACTAATTATTCAGTCTTTGCCAATATTTCAGTTGTGTAACGTCAAGAACTCCCCAAAGATACTCTGGTCAATTTCGGGCAAATGTTATTACTTTAATATGCCAGGAACTCCATTTGCCAGATTAAGTATATATATATATATATATATAGTATACATATATAGTGTAGGCCGAATTCACATAACGCTGGCCACTCCAAGCACGTAAATGGGCTTGTATATAATTATTATCCTTTTATTCTTTATTATTTACATTTATTCTTTGTTTGTTTTGTTGGTCGGTTGTATTTTAAAGTCCTTGCAGTTTATGCTTTTGGCAACTTATAATATGATTGTTGCTTTTGTCAGTTTTAGCACACTGCAGTTTCATTGTGTTTTAATATCCAATACCATGTCAGATTAATGCCATAAAGTGTTACAATCAATAAGTATTTCGATTCGATATTGCCTCCTGTATTCCCAGTAGGTGTGACAGCTGAAACTTGGACTTTCAGTGGCCAAGTTCGTTTTCTCGTTTAGTTGTGTATTGGACATTGTGCCGTGTAATTGTGGCATGTGCCGTGTAATTGTGGTCTGTGTTGTGCCGTGTAGTTGTGGTCTGTGTTGTGCCGTGTAATTGTGGCCTGTGTTGTGCCGTGTAATTGTGGCCTGTGTTGTGCCGTGTAATTGTGGCATGTGCCGTGTAATTGTGGCCTGTGTTGTGCCGTGTTATTGTGGCCTGTGTTGTGCCGTGTAATTGTGGCCTGTGTTGTGTCGATGTTTTCTGTGCTCGGCTATTTTAGTTGAGTACTGCCTTCCCTGTCCGATTTTTATCTGTGAAAGGTTGAAGAAAATTATGTTAAAACTGTAGGAGTTGCGTTAACAAGAGTGTATACATTGTAACTACATGCTTATCAACATTTCTAAGTCAGACAATGTCTTATGCTAAAAGTAACATGTATTTAAGTGCCCCCTTTTTTCGGAAACGGAAAAAGAAACTATATGTTTATATCCGTCAATGCTCCCCTCCCCGTATGCAAAATACAATTATGGTTCTTCTTGGGCACTGCACTTCCCTCAATGATACCTATTTACCTATAAAAAAGGTTAATCAGTACCTCCAATAATGAAAAATTACTAATGGCCATAACACCAAAAATATGCGATAAAGAGTTAAGGTTTTGGGCATAATAATCGGACGGAAAAAGCGGCGACTATAAAGCATAAAACTATGAAAGTCATGTACCATTATATAAAATATATATATATATATGAGCCGTTCTCCAGGAATACCGGGCTTGGTGAAAAATTATGAAAATCTACCTAATATGGCGTTAGAAAGATAAGACCTTTATGAACTGTTTCTGACAATTTGAGCAAATAATAACACTGACGTACAAAGTTACATACCTTTAGAACTAACCACTCCCGCCTACTTTTTGAGTGACGTCGCAAACGTCATTCAAATGTTATTTGACGTAACTTTAACAAGCACTGCAGAAATCCAGCATTTCATAAATTCTTGACGTAAACGTTTCAAAATACTATCACAATATAGAATTATATACTTATTTTGATATAATACATCAAAAGCATTAGTATTTGTTTTTAGGGAAAAGGAGCTACTGGTTCTAACCAAACACCCCTCGTTTATCTCAATATGGGTACTTTTCAGAAATGGGTCACCATAGCAACGACAGAATATATATTATCATAATTCATGAGAAAAATAAATCTAAGAGATATACTATACTATCCAATTATTTAAAGTTAAATCAACGCCCATGATTTTTTATCATTTCAGAGCAATTTCTGTATCTTATTACATAATTTCTATATTATGTCACTAAGCCCGGTTTTCCTGGAGAACGGCTCATATATATTTTTCTATTTACAAACTCGGCACTTACACGTGCCTTTGGTAATAAAACAAAGACATTCAATACAAATAATAAAGAATTGTACTAGTTGCATTGAAGGGACTTTGTCAGGTTTTCATTAATAGCTTGTGTGTTGTTTGCAACAAACACAGACGTTGATGTTCAGTCATTACCGATTCATAAACCATGCAATTGATAACGTTAGACAATCTGACAGTGAATAATTTACACACCACTAACAACATTTATCATGACAACAGATAATAAACGACTTCATCGACCGTATTTGGATTCCTGCTTTATTCAACAAAGATTAAATTAAGTTAATGTATCTGCAACATTTCTCTCCAAAATGTTGTTTCACAATACACCTTATAAGCAATTTTTGTTAAATAACTTAATCTGTCAAAATGCACCGAGCAATTCAAACTGCAGCAGTTGATCAATTGAATGCTGCCAATGTTCCATCCTTAGACAACCTAGCATCTGTAGTCTGCGAGAATGCGCTGACGTTTCATAGTCTATTGATTGGAGTGGGATTAATAAACGTGATACTTTGCTTCTAGGCATAGTAACACACTAAAGTGCGCGAAACCATTGCCGAATTATGACATTTAATGAAGCACTAATGCAATAATTGTCCCAATTCTTGTTAAATATTGGTGCCTGCGACTTTATTCCTGCGAGGACGAAATTAATTTTACACAAAGTGTTTCAATATAGCAATGACCATGAAATCTGAGTGGGAATGTCCATAGGGCACAAAATTAAAACTAACACGAGAAAATCACAGATTAAATGTCACATGGACAACGACAAAAATACGCAAGAATGCGGAAAAATAACTGGAGTTGAATGTTCGGGGATTTGTTTCCTTTTCTTGTGTTTAAGCCCTATGTACTTTTCTGTTAGGATGGATCAAACTCCAAAAAGGATAATAGAATATCGGATAGAAGAGGCAGCACTCCAAATCACATGCTGTGTACGAGGGGTGATCAATATATTCGTGGAGTTTTCATCTAGCAATTTTGTTTTGTCAGCAAGACTCAAAAGCAAATTAACATTATCCAGTGTAGGATATCTCCGACCGAATGCACCTATAAAATAGTTTTATTCGTGTAATCGGTGCGTGACGCAGGCCGTCACGTGACGTCATTCCAAGCGTCACCGTTTGAGCAGCACCGAGCGCCTTTCAGGACTCATATCTGACACACTGTATACGATTTATTTACTTTTAATACGGAAATAAGTCATGAATAACCAACTCTGAAATGTAAGGCGGAATAGAAATTGTCTCGTTGCGTTACTGGACTTTAAACTCTGAAAAAAGCGGTTGGCTTTACACAATAGCATCATCCCGATGAAGAAGGAATTACGACCTAACACGTTAAGGGCGCAATTTCTAAAGAACTCCTTTCAAATGGAATGAAAGATTTATTGTTTTGTAATCTTTACTGGTCGTTGAGTTCGTCAGGAACATATTGTTCAGAAATATGACTCTTATTTCTCAGAAATTAAGGAGGAGTATCCCTAACTCTGTCTTAATTCTTCCGTTTATTCTTATTTTACCATGGCGTCAGTTTGACAGAGTCCCTACAATCACGTAAACAACGAAATCAAGTGTAGATCACTGGTTTGGAGTGTACAGAGTCCCCATACATGTTGTTGGTCAAGTCATGTTTGAGCTATCGCAAGGATTTTCCAAGTTAGGCATTAATGTTAATGAAATGACGTTGCTCTGTGATAATTTATTGTTCGTCACGCTCGACGGCGCGCGCTGCACCTTGGTCACAATAAGTGAGGTCATCAAGAACTTTGTGACGTCACAATATAATTAATTAATTGAAACGCTAGATAATTGATAAGATCTCTATTGCCTGGTAATTTAATTGTTCTAGAATCAATATTTAAAAAGTTAGAAGGAAAGTCTTCGAATATATTGATCACCCCTCGTATATGCAGCATAGAATGTTAGCAGACACACTGATGTTTTATTACGATTGTGCTATGATTAAGATTCCATAAAGAAGCCAGATTTCACCGTGATTTCACATCAATAATGGTGTTTCCGGCGTTTATGTTGTTTACTATATTTGCTGATAACATGGAATGAAATGTAGATGTCTCCAGTTTCAAACTGCACCATAAATCTCGGCACATATAATATAGACATATTACTTTGTGTATAACGGTATCGCTTCCTGTCTTGGAGAGAATTTACAATGTTTGATGTATTTGTCTCGTGTCTGTATCGGTGAAAATAACATGGGCTGATATACATTTGTAATGAAAAACATCTGAAAACAGGGTATAGCACCAAGTTACATGACAAAGTCGTGTTCACAATATAGATACCCAGATTATGAAATAAGCCCAAACATACGGAAGTGCCAAACCACAATAAACAAGAAGGCTATTGGCCCTATAGCGCTCACCAGATGACTCGCAGTTTATGCAGAGTCAGTATTTGTTATGATATGGCCTTAATAATTTTTTGTAGGTTATATAAAGATGAGGTAGAAAATGTGACCTCTAGATTATAACAAGGTTTTTCTTCAATGTGTTCAGGTGACCCCAGATGACCTATTGTCGAACGTTGACCTCGAATTTTAGATTGTAACCAAGTTTTATAAAGAATATGTTAAAAATGTGACCTTTAGACTCTTTACAAGGTTTTTCTTCAATGTGACCTGTTAACCTTATACTAGTATTTGACCTCAGATGACCCAGTTGCAAACTTGACCTTGATTATATAAATACACACATTGTGACCACAATGCATTAAGATTATGTCAAATTGTGACGTCTAGAGTGTTACAATGTTTTTCATCAAAGTGACCTGGATACCTAGTTTTTGACCCCAGATGGCCCAGTTTCCAACTTGGTCTTGATTTTATAGAGCAAGCGTTGTGACCAAGTTTCATAAAGATTAGGTAAAAGATATTACCACTAGAGTGTTAACAAGGTTTTTCTTCAATGTGACCTAGTTTTTGACCACAGAAGACCCAGTTGTAAACTTGACCTAGATTTTAAAGAGGAACATATTTTGACCATGTTTCAGTAAGATTATGTCAAAAATTTGACCTCTAGAGTGTTTACAAAGTTTTTTCTTTGATGTGAGCTAGTATTTAACCCATGTGACCCAGTTACGAACTTGACTTAGATTTTATAGAGACAAACATTGTGACCAAGTTTTATGAAGATTAAGTGATCGGGAACGTATTTTCGAGCTGGTGGACTTTACGGAAAACGTTTTTCTCACGGCTTTTGAAGATCGGACCGTAGACAAAAGTCACTTTTTACTATTAATATGATATTATATCGTGTTTCTTTAATGGGTACCGCCAATTTTACACTTAATCGCTTTCTTATTATTATGTATTCCTTCGTGAGCGCATGCCAATCGATCTGGCACAATATGCTACACGATGATATTATGATGTAGAACATCTCGTACGACTGAACATCTTGAACATACGAGTATAGCTCTTCTAAACAATCGATTTCTGGTATATTTATGTACTGGTAGGGACTACTACTTTTTCTAAGATCATTTATACTTCTAGCCGTTTACATAGCAGTTGTGGTCCTGAACCGACAGCCTGCCAACGTTAGTATGACGCACACCAGCTTAATTCACGCTTATGATATGCGGTCAATCGACAATACAGTGTTTATATTATCCATTTTTGTGTATTCGATGTAATGTTGAATTAGTTTGAGTCTTACATCTTCACTTACAACATTTGATCAAATTAGAACTGTGTGGTCAATGAAATTAGAGCATATGGATTAAGCTCATGATATCATTATTGAAATATTAAATACACTCTAGCTTTGGACGGGAACTACCATTCATATCAATTACTTTACCTGAGCCTCACATTGTTATCATTTCCTCGAAATATAGACTATTATGTGATGGTCCTTCACTATTGTTTAGGCTGTTACTTTCCCGCAAATAACAAATAAACCAATAATTTCAGAACAGATTCGTCACATAGTGGTTACCAAATCAGACTTCGAATCGTTTTATCCATATATAGGATAAGGTATGTTCGAATCATACCTTGGTCATTATTTTTAACATTTCGTATTTGGCGTGACATTTATTTCGTTGTCAAATTGGATCGAGTTTTTAAAATTAAGGGGTATGGTCTGATTTATTGTGTATTTTTGTCTTCAAATTAAGTTGTTTGTTAAAACAAGCGTTGTATTATGATGTACTAAATTTACTCATGTGGTGAGACAAAAATATATGTCAAAAAAGCAAACTTATCGAAACATTACACAGCAATTCCATTGAAAATCTTGCTCGTTCACAAACAACGTCAACATTGCATGGACGTAGTCAAAGTATAATGAACAATCATTACAACGAATTAATTATGAAGCATATTTTGAACTTGTATCATGCAAAACTTCAATGGCCTTGCAAACTGAAAGTAGAAATATGGTAATGCTTCTTAAATACCCTTTAAAGTATGCATGTTTCAGTCTTAATCTAAGTAAGAGTTTGTTGTCTGGAGTTATATTGTGCGTATTGATATACAACATGTACATTTTAGCAAGTACCGTTTGACAGTTTTAAACTGCTTGACCGGTGATTTGTTAATTATAATGTAATATACATGTATGACGATGAAATAAGGATTATTTTAGGATAGTTGATCCATTTACGACGATAAAACAATGGGACGGTAGCAAAACAGTTTCGGTGCGTTTTTCCGAATGTTAGAAACAAACTACAAGTGTTATGAATAATTCACTGCATCACGACCAAAGTACATTTGTTGTAGGTCATCTTCGCCCAATACCAAATCTCTTAACATTAAAATAATGGTGAAGCAAAACATTACCTTGACACTCGTAACGATCCACCTTTCTCGCAATGCTCCGCCGTATTCGATCTCCACGCTCGAAAATACGCTTAGACAGGGTGTACGTATGTGATAAAAAAGCCTAATTAGGAGATAATCATTATATATCTCCTACGTAGGAGATAAAAAAGCCTAATTAGGAGTTTCTAAGAGTCTTTTGGGCGTTATGTAAATCGAGGGTTGCCCGATCAAACTGTCATAGCTGTTTATTATTGTTAAAAAATGATGTACTGGGGTCTTGCATGATACCCTCGATATGTACCGCCTCTTCGATAGCCTTGTGGTAGAGCGTCTGCTTCGAGTGCAGGAGGTTCCGTGTTCGATCACAGGCCGCGTCATATCAATGATAGAATAACAATTGTACCATAAAATTCCTTTGGTAGACGCGTACTATCGGCAAAAAATTGGAAACTGGCTTCTCTTCTGTCACACCCTCATGGCGATGGATAACATCAAGAATGAGGTGTCGAGCACGATTAATATAAGTTGCAACAAGAAATATCTTTAAAAAAATATAGCGTTGAGTTAAATGACATACTGCTAGTGTTACATGTATTTTTTCAATACATTTGCGAAAGATGTTAAGTAGTTTTAGACATGAAAAAATGAATCTGCCACTGAAAAATATATCGAACCAGACATCTTTCTTAGAGACATCCATCCATCATGACAGAGAAATGTCCAGCACAAATGTGATGTTTCCCCCTACTAAAATGAGACATCATACGGAAACCATATGCATATCCACATGTTACACAAAAACGAAGGAAATAAACAAAACAAAAATGTGTTTTACACAAAATGTTTTTTACACAATCTTTGTTCCATTTACAGAACAAACTGGCAAATTTAAACGTATATTTTGCTTTATAACTGTTTCACAGTCACAGTTCAGTTCTTTTGGTAAAACAGATGCACATAAATATAGTTTATTGTTAGATAAAGTTATTAATGTCACTGTTTTTAGCTCACCTGTAACAAAGTGACAGAGATCACCCGTCGTCCGTCCGTCTGTCCGTCCGTCCGTCGTCCGTCAACAATTGGCTTGTGTAGACACTAGAGGTCACAATTTTAGCCTAATCTTTATGAAACTTGGTCACAATGATTATCTCAACAAAATCTAGGCCAAGTTCGATATTGGGTCATCTGGGGTCAAAAACTAGGTCACTAGGTCAAATCATAGAAAAACCTTGTGTAGTCATTAGAGGTCACAATTTTGACTTAATCTTTATGAAACTTTATCACAATGATCATCCTAACAAAATCTAGGTCAAGTTCGATATTGGGTCATCAGGGGTCAAAAACTAGGTCACAAGGTCAAATCATAGAAAAACCTTGTGTAGTCACTAGAGGTCACAATTTTGGTCTAATCTTTATGGGACTTGGTCACAATGATCATCGCAATAAAATCTAGGTCAAGTTCGATAATGGGTCATCTGGGGTCAAAAACTAGGTCACAAGGTCAAATCATAGAAAAACCTTGTGTAGTCACTAGAGGTCACAGTTTTAGCATAATCTTTACGAAACTTTGTCACAATGATCTACACAACCAAATCTAGGTCAAGTTTGATATTGGGTCATCCGGGGTCAAAAACTAGGTCACAAGATCAAATCATAGAAAAACCTTGTGTAGTCACTAGAGGTCCCAGTTTTGGCCTGATCTTTACGAAACTTAGTCACAATAATCATAACAACAAAATCTAGGTCGAGTTCGATAATGGGTCATCTGGGGTCAAAAACTAGGTCACAAGGTCAAATCATAGAAATACCTTGCGTAGTCACTAGAGGTCACAATTTTGGTCTAATCTTTATGAAACTCGGTCACAATGATCATCTAAACAAAATCTAGATCAAGTTCGATATTGGGTCATCTGGGGTCAAAAACTAGGTCACAAGGTCAAATAATAGAAAAACCTTGTGTAGTCACTAGAGGTCACAGTTTTGGCCTGATCTTTACGAAACTTGGTCACAATGATCATCTCAACACAATCTAGGTCAAGTCCGATATTGGTTTATCTGGGGTCAAAAACTAGGTCATTAGGTCAAATATAAAAACCTTTTGTAGTCACTAGAGGTCACAATATTTGCCTAATCTGTATAAAACTTGGTCACAATGATCATCTTAACAAAATCTAGGTTAAATTCGACAGGTGAGCGACATGGGCCCTCTTGTTATTATTTCGGCTGCAATGTGCAGACTTTGCTTTTAACGGATGTGTCAATAGGCAGTGTAGTCCTTTTGCTGTGGAAACTGGGTCATACAACTAGTTATAATTTATTATACTTTTCGACAGCTTGGACTTGGGCGGATCTGTGCTTGTTTAGTTGGGCATTGTGTCTTTATGTGTTTTTAATGTTTTCTGTGCTCGGCTGGTTAAGTTGAGTGCTGCCTTCCCTGTCTGACTTAATATAATCTTTTTGATTTGGGTAATACTATCAATTATAACCTGTACAGCAGACTGTATTGATGACGTAGTTGGGAATCCCTCCTAGCCGATGGTTGCGTTTGATAATAAAACAAGTAATTAAGAATTGCAAGCAATACTGTGACAGCCTCAGGTCACGTCCGTAATCCGTACGTATCCGAAATCATGCAAGTTTCACCTGCCAGTTGTGACTTGCATCACATAGCGATTATATCGCCGTAATTATCATTAAACATGTATAGCAATGATTTATGTATGTATAATTCATGGAATTTCAGTTAATATCATCATCTAACCTGATAAGATAGCTCGGCAAAGCTTTTCGTCTGTTTTACTGATATCGAGTTATCCGCCCATGGAATAACCTACTGTAACTATGGCGTAGTAATATGGTTGACATTGAAGTTGTTATTGAAATATTAAAGATGGGTATATCATGTTGAGTTTATCTTCGCATGTATGTTTAGCAGTATTATTGATAATAACTAGGTTGCTACTTCTGAATCTTACATTGAGTTTATTCTGTGCGGCGAGGCAGCACGCACTATTTTGTAATCCAGTCCGCGCAATGCTGGGATATTGCTGGCGCCAACATTTGAATGTATTATATTGCATATAGTCTATCTTACTATTAGTTGTTTGACCTATAAAGCGTATTTTATAGTATCTTTGTGTTAAGCTACTTGTATTGTTTAACTGTGATGTCATTAAGCGCTATTCTACCAACTGCTACGCTTAGCCCTATAACCATCTTTGGCTGGCACTTTATTTCCTGCAATCTGATTGGCCGCCAGCATAAGCGCCAGCATTGCGCAGGCTATATAAGGCGCACTGTCGAAAGCATTGTCAGCCCAGCTCAGATCTTTGCATCTAGCACTTGAAACTTTTCGTTTACTAATCCAAGTTTACATACGATTTACAATGGCTAACCATTACAAGCCTTCTTCAGGTATATAGCTGAGTATAACATAATCATTAGAATAAATCTTTTGAGATCTTTTAATTCTTTATTTAGGTCTACTGAACTGTACTTGCTGCGGCTCACCTTCCCCCACCCCTTCCTTTTGTTTATCATTGTTGTCGTTTAAGACCATTTCCGTCATCGAATTTTAATGCATAGATCTTATTCTATCTTTGGTGTTTGTTAAGAATCTATTCTGCTATTGTTACATGTATGTGGAACCATTAGATACAGGCAAAGAACAATCCTGTCAATTAAATATATATTCACTTTACAACAATGTTTTTCCGTATATTCTTAGTTTATAGACCTAGTGAGAAGTGGCTCACAATTTTTGGTGTCAGAAGTTGCTGGAGTGATGATGGGTTTCGTGGAGTCAGTGGTTGCTGCTGGGGTGATGATGTGTTTCGTGGAGTCAGTGGTTGTTGTTGGAGTTGTAGTCTCAAGAGGTTCGTCCAGAAATACTGGTGATGGGCTCTTGGGCGATCTGTCGGAATCTTCATCAGGCTCGAAAAGTCGTCCCGCCACCACCCAAACTTTCTTCACAAATTTGGCCTCAATGCCTACTGTGACCGCCAGTGTCTGAATCATAGACGACTGGTCCTTGTGTGGCTTCCAGCTACAGCAAGGGAGGGCGTAAGCTGGATCCAGCTCTGCCAGGATCCTGCACAAAGTGGACATAACTGGTGGAGAGGAGACACTGGCGTCCGTCAGCTTGACCTTGTACATATTGTTGTGATTGTCGGATATGTGAAAATCTGTACCCCTTGCTCCCAGGTTGAGGGACATCACTTGAAAGGATACACTTGCTTGTCGTTTCCTAGAAGTTGCTGAGGGACGACTGGGCGAAGGATAGGACACCAGGTCACAAGGAGTGGGCTGCAGGCTGGGACCTGGCCCGTCCATCACCAAGTCGTCCCTCAGCAACTTCAGTTAATATCATCATCTAACCTGATAAGATAGCTCGGCAAAGCTTTTCGTCTGTTTTACTGATATCGAGTTATCCGCCCATGGAAGAACATGCTGTAACTATGGCGTAGTAATATGGTTGACATTGAAGTTGTTATTGAAATATTAAAGATGTGTATATCATGTTGAGTTTATCTTCGCATGTATGTTTAGCAGTATTATTGATAATAACTAGGTTGCTACTTCTGAATCTTACATCGAGTTTATTCTGTGCGGCGAGGCAGCACGCACTATTTTGTAATCCAGTCCGCGCAATGCTGGGGCATTGCTGGCGCCAACATTTGAATGTATTATATTGCATATAGTCTATCTTACTATTAGTTGTTTGACCTATAAAGCGTATTTTATAGTATCTTTGTGTTAAGCTACTTGTATTGTTTAACTGTGATGTCATTTAGCGCTATTCTACCAACTGCTACGCTTAGCCCTATAACCATCTTTGGCTGGCACTTTATTTCCTGCAATCTGATTGGCCGCCAGCATAAGCGCCAGCATTGCGCAGGCTATATAAGGCGCACTGTCGCAAGCATTGTCAGCCCAACTCAGATCTTTGCATCTAGCACTTGAAACTTTTCGTTTACTAATCCAAGTTTACATACGATTTACAATGGCTAACCATTACAAGCCTTCTTCAGGTATATAGCTTGAGTATAACATAATCATTAGAATAAATCTTTTGAGATCTTTTAATTCTTTATTTAGGTCTACTGAACAGTGCTGTGGCTCACCTTCCCCCACCCCTTCCTTTTGTATATCATTGTTGTCGTTTAAGACCATTTCCGTCATCGTATTTTAATGCATAGATCTTATTCTATCCTTGGTGTTTGTTAAGAATCTATTCTGCTATTGTTACATGTATGTGGAACCATTAGATACAGACAGGCAAAGAACAATCCTGTCAATTAAATATATATTCACTTTACAACGTAGTTTTTCCGTATTTTCTTAGTTTATAGACCTAGTGAGAAGTGGCTCACAATACAGAAGTCCCCTACCGGTTTTAAACCATTTTCAATGTTTCTGTTGCCATAGCAGCCACAATGTTTGTCAGAATCAAAAAATTTAAGACGTGCATAATCCCCACATTCCCCCCTATCCATATATCAAGTTTGATAAACCTAGCTTGAAAACTGTTTGAGTTATGGCAGGATCCAGATTTGGGCATATTTTCACTCTTTCTGTTGCCATAGGCCTTTCCCGAAACTAGCTAACCTCCCTCTTCCCTTGACGCCTATGCGCATGCGCCAGATTAATATCTCAACTTCCGGGGTGTCCATATATCGATTCAATCGTTATTCAGCCATTACTCCTAGCATTAACGATCCGTTATAAGATAAAAGTACTTTGTTGATGATGGTTTTGATTTTCTTTTGTCTTCAGTTGAACGAACATGTAGGGAAGTGATTACATGGCCTAAAATTCTTATTGGGATAATAAAATTTCATTAAGATTTAAATATTTCTCAGTAAAATATCTTATTCAAGAGCGCTTTCAATATTTATAAGTTGAGAAGACTATTCAATCATAATTATGATTATACAGCAATATTATTTAATATTCGTTCAAATATTATTTTCGGTAACCTTATAAAATACGAATTAATCTACAATATTTTTATGAAGATACTCACCAATTAAATTATTTTGACAATCATCCATAACACACGTAGACATAAACTTGCACTTATAAGTGCTAAATAAATCCACCACCACGCAGACATATCATGGCATGCTTATTCACAATAGTGTTCGTGGTATTAAATACAAAAATTAATATTATACTAATTATGTTAGATTTAAACAATACGTATTTTAATTAAAAGGCTATAATGAGGGAAATTTGTAGCGAAAATGAACGCACTGGTGTTTGCGTTCTGAAAATATTAAATGCCTAATTCATGTATATTGAGAAAATTAAATGACAGTCCGGTATTCGTTTAAAGTGTCCCTATAAATACCCGTATTAAAACATATTTTCAAAACCAATTAAGTGTCATAAAACCCATAATCTGAATTAGTAATCAGTGGAAAAGACCCCCTGCTATGTAATTGGTCAACTACGTGTCTGACACATTGTATAATGCAACATATGTCACCGCGGTGGCTATTTAATTGGACATATAGTTGCATCCTTCTGATGTAAGATCTGTATAATATCAGCGGGAGATTAATATTAGGGTAATAAAACAGCTCTGATCCCGATGACAGTAATTTAAAATGAGGGAGCAAAGATCATATAAAAATCCAAGTATTCTTTGGATGAATGTATACGTCCGTGCCACTTGTATACATGTATAGATTCTGGTAGTTACGTTCGTTTAAATTTATATTTTGTACTTCCCGTTTGTTTTGAAGTATTGACAGTTGAATTTTTCGTTCAGTGAAATAAAATTAACTTTTAACATGCGCATTCGCAGCACATTTTCTCAGGGGAAGGGAGGGGGGCATCCTAATAATTTATTCTCAAGAAAGATCGAGTCGGGCCACCATTTGCTCAGACGGATCAAACCAGTTTTGTGATCTCAGTGGGATATCCTGATCAAATTCCAAGCCCTGCACAACTCATGTATTTATATTTACAGGACAACCAAATTCAAGTGGGTCTGAACAACCCTCTTGAACCGCGCATAAATTAATACATGCATTGTGTGACTCATTCGCGGGATTAGGGGTACTATGCCAACACCCTATCACACCCTATTGTTTTTACAAATTCGCGGGAATCTTATACGAATATGCCAACATCTTACAACCACATTGACAATGTATATTGTACAATTTCACAAATACAATAATACAAAACTTAACATATATCAAAGTTGAAGTACGCTGTAGAGATTGATGTGGAATAATTTAATTACTTCACTTTTAATAATTAAAAAAAACTACGGAGCACACGAAACATAAAACAGTTTGCTTAATTTTACCAGATACTTTCAAAGATTATTATCTTGATAAGCGAACAAACAACATCCCTCGTATGTTTTCTTTAATTTCAAATATTTTTTTTTGTTTACCGCCGTAGATTCTATACTTTGTTCCGTATAGATTTAATTAATTTCGCAGTATTCTAATGTAATATAGCAGTATGGGATACAAAATTAATTTTTTTAACAGATAATACCAAAAACATATAAAAAGGAACACTTTTGTAAGCTAAATGTTTAAAATAACTGCAATTTGTTCTATGTTACTATATACTGATCTTATCAGGACACCCCGGAAGTGGAATTATTGAAAACAGGGGATGTTATCGAAAATTTACCAAGGGAGGTAACCTAGTTTCGGGAAAGGGCTATAGCAACCACATAAAATATTTTTAGACGTGCATAATCCCCTTATTGCCCCCTATACACATACCAAGTTCAATAAACCTAGCTTGGAAACTGTTTGAGTTATGTCAGGATCCAGATTTGCGCAGAAACCAGACATGCGCAGGTAATCGAACCACACCTGACTATAGTTAGTGTCCAAATACAGTCCGTGTTAGATCTGTAGTAATCAACGGACACATTGAATATAAATACTAAAAGCAATAATTCCAACTATATTCTTGTGCAACAGAGGAACAGGTTAATCTGTTTTGATTTTATAACTCCTAGCAATATCTCAGTTGGAAACCTATTTCATGTGGGTAAATGAGATCACCAAGGTTGGCTTTGGACATGCAGTGTTTTATAAATGATGGTAGTTCTTAAGGTACGGTGGTAAGCACTCTAGATATTCCCCTTCCATGCAGTGCTTCATAAATGATGGTGGTTTATTCTTTAGGTACCGTGAAGTAAGCAGTCTAGATATCCCCCTTCCTTGCAATGCTTTATAACAGATGGTGGTTTGTTTTTTAGGTGTGCGTGTGCTAAACAGTCTAGACACTCCCCTCCATGGGAATCTGATGCCGTCACAATTAAAAAAGTCTGACTAAGATTCAAGTAAATGTACAAGATTCAATATTGTCTTAACCAACGATCTAGTTTTTAACATCAGCTGACCAATATTGAAACAAAACCTAGATTCAATCAAGACAAGTATTCTGATCAACTTACATAAAGATCCAGTGAAAATTATCATACACAGGATTTATATCTCGTCTATCACGGTGAGCTTTTGTGGTCACTTTCCGTCCTCCACCCACAATTCGCTTGTTTAGTCACTAATATTTGGTCACAGTGCTCTAATATCAACAAAATCTAGGTCAATTTCGATATTGGGTATCTTAGGTCAAAAACTAGGTCACTAGGTCAAATCATAGATTGATAAGTCACTAGAGGTCACACTTGACCTAATATTAATGAAACCTTATGAAAGGCGATGATCACCTTAACAAAATATATGTGGTCAAACACGGTCAAAACATAAGTCACTAGGTCATATCATAGAAATTGTTGTAGTTTTTTTTAACTAATGGTTTCAAAATGATTGATACTCAAATCCAAATGACCTAGTTGTTAAGCCTACAAAATACAATATCGAACTTGACCTGGATTTATTACAATGGATCAATATGACCAAAGTTTGATAAAGATTATTTGTTCACTAGCGCCTATATGTAGTGATTTATTATGATTTGACTCAGTGACCAGGTTTTGACTCAATATCGAATAAGACCTAGATACTATCGCGATGATCATGGTGACCAAGTTTCATAAAATTAGGCCAAAATTTTGGCCTCTAGTAAAAATTTTGGCCTCTAGTAACTACACAATGTTTTCCTATAATTGGACCTAGTTTTTGTACCCGATATACTCTAGTACTTATATCAAATTTTACGTCGAATTTATCGGGATGATCATTGGGACCAAGTTTTATATAAATTAGGTCAAAATTGTGACCTTTCGAGGTTTGTCTATGATTCGACATTGCAGGGGCGTGTCTGAGCCTAGTTTGATTTTACGCACCACCTCTAGGGGGTTCCCCCGGAACGTCGTACGTACAGTTTGTAGTGTATTTGGCAAAGAAAGAAACTGTTAGAAATGACAGTCAGAATGATACAAATTATACATGACTGCACCGATACTTTATTTTTAACCAGATTTTCCAACCGGAAAAAAACTGGTTACTAGATTGGCGAATTCGGCGTACGGGTATCCACATTGATAGCTTCAGTTAGGAATGGGATATCATGATGTAACTTGCTCTTGAAAACCATTGCTTGGAACATATCGTTTGCCCCCCCCCCCCCCCCCCCAATAATTCAGACTATATTCATAATAGTTCGCCTAAAATAGTCTGGTAATAGGTAATTTGCCCTTTATCTTTGGTTAAAAAGTATAACATGTGAATTGTCGTGCTCGCTTCGCTCGCAAAATGATTTTATTCTATGAAATATGTTATCATCCAATCACGTAACTTTTAGAAAGAGCTACAAGGACTACAGAAATACACTGTAAGATAAAGTTTGCACCAGCTCCTATATTGCTTTTAAATTTTATTCCCTTAATAAACTAAAACTCGCAGAATTCGGGGATCTGTTCAATAATTAGTAAAAATATTTTGATAGATCTTACCAAAAAATAATCTCAGAACGCACCAGATTGATCCAATGTTTTAAAAAAAGTCCCGGGGGGAGCATGCCTTTTTCAAAGAAATATTGTTCTCTGCTAGGTCCTTGTATGCTTAGATAAGTGCAGCTTGGGAATAGTGCATGTGTTATGTGTCTAATCGTATAGCATTTGCGCTAAAATAGAGTAAACCCGATAAAAAGTCACTTACCAAGCCTTAAGGTACAGGGGGTACGAACAAATATGAATTAAAATATGTTCGGCCTTAAATCAATCTGGAGTCACGTGGTTTTCATTCACCGGTGTGTTAACCTTGCAGACGAAGCGACCTAGATATTTTAAATGCCTAGTTTGTGTTAAAAATGTTCATTTTGCAAGAAAATTATTTTGCATTAACAAAATAAGCGTTTTTACGATAGGTTGGTATGTAAATAATCATAATTGCATAATTCATTTGCATTTTGACAAGAAAATCAAACGAACGTAGTTTGCAATGACGTATTCATAAATTCCCACGGTCAATCGGGCGTGAGACTACAAGAAAAACAAACAAGGTGGCGGAATTGCATCACTCGACGATACCTTACCTTAGTGAACATAAACACAAACTTTCACCATAGCTTATTAACACTTAATGTGACCCCACATATTTCAAAAATATATTTCGCCCCCCCCCCCCCTTCCCAAATATTTGTCCCCCCCCCCCCCAGTGTTGAAGACTCCTACGCCCATGTGCTTGTCTGTGTAACGATACCTAGCTATCCAACGACGTATCTTGCTGTCGAATTCGTCAAAGTCAGTAGCAATAAGGTCCGTTTAAAAATCTCTATATAGAAAGTGAGGTTCGAACTATTGGTTGGTATAAAAATATGTACATTCATGCGGTCTTCCGCTTGCAGCAAGCGTTCTGACAGCTCTGTGGCAAGGTGGTTCATAATGGTAAAATATGTTGAGCATCCAGTAGTCAGAAAGTAGTCTCATGGACTATTATGTCGATGCTGTTACCTCGCCACCAAGCGCGGTTTATTGGGAGTATGTTGATTGATGCCGCCATATTTACAGACTTGTCAAACAACTCATCTCATAGACATTCTTTGTTCCGCTGCTCGTTGACAAGGTCCATGATCGTCCTGACGGCTTCTTGGGGGCCTCAACCAAGTCACATGCTTTTGTAGCATCTTTGACAGTGGTACTAACTCTGCCAATAGGTTTTCAATGGCTACTAGGCTGACAGTGAACCCAAATTGGCCTTTAGCGAGCTTGAAAGCACCGGCTTTAGAGTCTCCGTAATTTGTGCTCAATTCATCCAGAGCGTGATAAATGAGTTCCTTAAGTGAACAAAGCATCGGCTGCTAATTTTGTCACACAGCGACTGCAACTTGATCCGTCGTTTCATTGCTTTATGAAACTGGGTTACCATGTTGGTCTGTTTGAAAACTAGGTCAAGTAAGAAACTGGGGTCAAAAACTAGGTCACATCAAAGAAAACGTTGTTAGCATTATAGAGGTTTTTGCCTAATCTTAATGAAATCTTGCATTGTTTGTCTCTTTAAAATCTAGGTCAAGTTTGATATTGGGTCATCTGGGGTAAATGACTAGGTTACATCGAAGAGAAAACAATGCAATCCGCAAGATCCAAGTCTCTAGCTCAAAGCTCAATGTCACACTTAAAGGTCAAACCTCAACAAGAGTGCCAAAATGTCACAAAATACACCCGTCTTGGGGTATGGTGAGTCTCAGGGCATAGTGAATGAAAAAAACAAACAATCCAACATTTTTTTCAATTAAAGGACCATAATCCAAGAAGGCCTAGGCTGATTTGGCCTACACTTGAACTTGTCTTAGATATTTTATCCATAAACATTGTCACCAAGTTTGAAGATACTCAGATGAAAACTCTTTCCACTAGAGAACAGACAATATCAATTTCACATTTATTTTGGTAATTATAGGATCATAACCAAAAAAGGCCTAGGCCGATTTGGCCTATAATCAAACTTGGCCTAGATATTATGCCCATAAGCATTGTCACACAGTTTGAAGACGATCGGATGAAAACTGTTTGCGTTAGAACACAGACAAGACCATTTTCATACTTATTTGGTAATTAATTTAGGCCCATAACCAAATGACGCCTAGGCCGATTTGGCCTATAATCAAACATGGCCTAGATATTATGCCCATAAGCATTGTCACACAGTTTGAAGATGATCGGATGAAAACTATTTGCGTTAGAGTACAAACAAGGCCAATTTCATACTTATTTGGTAATTAAAGGCCCATAACCCAATAAGGCCTAGGCCGACTTGGCCTATAATCGAACTTGGCCTAGATATTATTCCCATAAGCATTGTCACAAAGTTTGAAGATGATCGGATGAAAACTGTTTGCACTAAAAAACAGACAAGGTCAATTTCACATTTATTTTGGTAATTATAGGATCATAACCAAACTTGGCCTAGATATTATGCCCATAAGCATTGTAAGCAAGTTTGAAGATGGTCGGATGAAAACTCTTAGCGTAATAGTACAGACAAGGCCAATTTCATACTTATTTGGTAATTAAAGGACCATAACCCAATAAGGCCTACGCCGATTTGGCCTATAATCAAACTTGGCCTAGATATTATGCCCATAAGCATTGTCAGCAAGATTGAAGATGATCAGATGAAAACTGTTAGCGTAAGAGTACAGACAAGGCCAATTTCATACTTATTTGGTAATTAAAGGACCATAACCTAATAATGCCTAAGCCGATTTGGCCTATAATCGAACTTGGCCTAGATATTATGCCCATAAGCATTGTCAGCAAGTTTGAAGATGATCGGATGAAAACTGTTAGCGCTAGAGTACAGACAAATTACTGGACACCGCCGCCCGCACGATCGCCCGCCCGCCAAGGGTGTTCACATAATACGTCCCGTTTTCAACGGGCGTATAAAAATGAGCATTATAGCCTTTGACCGGGCTGTATCTTATGTATGCTTTGACAAGCTCAAAGGTCACACTTAAGAGGTAAAATGAGCATAAAAGACCTTGTTTGAGCTTTATCTCCCTTATGCATTGACATTTTACCATAACTTGGCATAATTGTTAAACAACATGGGATTGTGTGCAAGAAAAAGGACATGTCTAAGTAAGTAACTGTGATGTATGCATCTGAGCTTTTTATGAGGACGCGTCAAATTCATGTTAGTTATTTTTACATGACAGACATTTTGAAATCCGATCCGTAGACGGGTCCATCGTAAATTGTGAACCAATCGATGTTGACGAGTCAGAATCGAGTGCTTAATTATGTGCGATCACGGACAATGAAATACATGCTATCATCGTATAATTCTTCTAAAGCCAAAGATATGTTTGTTTCCGGTAACATGCTTCAAAATGTGATTGGAATAAATTGGTATCGATAAATTACGTTTGTGAAGACTTCCGCTGGAACAACAGACCTATCCACGGGCCATATACCACACGAGGCAAAACCATTCCTGGTGTTTTTCTCAGTGATTGTATCATCCCAAGCTTTAGAATGATTGATGGAAATGTGTGTTTGTTTTATCCAAGGACTGAAGATAGTGCTAAGTATATGATGGAAGTGACATTAGCACAATATTCTCGCCAATGACACATTCAATAACTGCAAAAGTTTTATGGGACGTGTGTCCGTAAAAGATAAACAACCGCGGGTCCGTTTAGGTCCACAATTAACCGTAGGCGTTTAGGTCCACAATGTTTTAAAAATACATTGTTAAACCATTTCTCACGAGGTTATTCAAGTAGTTCGTGTACTTTGCTAATGTCATAAAATATATTCTTATTGGTTTCAAATTTTCACCGACATCCAATCACAATGTTCATGCACGCAACTTTTCATTAAAACATGTTAGAATCTACGAAATAAAATTATGTTTACATTATACTATCATAATTATGATTAACGCTGCGAACAATATACTTGGCGTTGTACCCATTTCAGGTATACATCAATGAAACATTCACTTTCTAATGGACAATTAAGTGATTGTGTAGCATCCATAATTTTGAAAACACCTGTCTCGAAAATAGCTTTCCCTATCGAGGGCGTCTTATGCCGACGTTATATGTGACGTGCTCAAGGACTTCTTCGCACTCACCTTCGATTATTTTCAATCTTTTCACTCCACGCACTTTATCGTATGTGCCACTCAAAAAATCACAATACCAGACACCTATTATATTCCTTTTGTCCCTTGTTGCATTTTATAAGTCTGTGTATGAGTATTTTGTAGATAAGAACAAAACTTTAAAACGACACGCGTTTCCAGGCGTTCAGCTGACGTCATTTTGATGCTATGAAAATTCTACTATCTTCTTGTTAACGAGTATTGTTTCTACTGATGACAATGTCCAAATGAATTTATATGTTTACACAACCTTGCATATACGTCAGACAACTTCTCCTAGCACTTTCAACTATGTACACATTTTTATTGTGAAAATATTTGAAGTTAAAAATGCGCTTAACGACGTTCGCCGGTAAACTGTTAATATAGTTCCTAGAGGATAAAATTAAAGTCATTTTGTTTTCAAACAGTGTTGTTGATAATTGAATTTGCTTTCCAGCCATATATGATAAGTCAGCTTTTTCTTAACTGGGTGGTATTAAATGTCCACACCTCGTATCTGTATAGTCGCATCCTTGACGTTAAAACCATGTAGAGATTCAGCAGTTTTTAGTCCCCTATCGGTTTTTGACCAGAGGGGACTATAGGTTTGCCCAGCGTCCGTTCGTCCGTCAAACAATCTGGATCCTGACATAACTCAAACAGTTTCCAAGCTAGGGTTATGAAACTTGATATGTGGATAGGGGGCAATAAGGGGATTATGCACGTAATATTTTGATTCTGACACAAATTGTGGTTGCTATGGCAACAGAAACATTGAAAATGACTTTCTTAATTACTTGTTCCTTTAGTGATTATCAATTGTGGCATTCTGCTACCAAACGCATTGACACAGACTATGGTGGTTAATGTTATCGATTTCTGAAACCCCGTTCTCTCACAACTCGAACAGGGGAATGCTCGAAATTGAGTTGCGGTCTCGTCACAATTCCATGTCCATGGCACTTTGATTTAGTTGTTCAACAACCTTACCTAGGTCATTGAAGTAGTTATTTCCTACATTCTCGTAATATAACGCTGGACAATTTATCCTGTTTTTGGATGGTTATCATAGGGTTACGCCGCTTTACCCCCTCCTATAAATCCTTCCGTTTTTTAAAGATCGTGTACGATGTTTGAATTTTAATTCTCTTATAAAGTAAAATTTATCCTTGCATTTACGTTTACGGCTTAATCCAACGCCCAGTTTTGGCTGCCAACTTAACGGACTCGACTATCTTGTTTTCTATACACGTATGTTGGAATATCAGGGGTTCGCCCGTGCACCAAAGGCTTCTCAATACTAAAACGACCGGCACGCGATCGCCAATTGTGCTCCTTGGCACATTAAAGAGGGTGGCTGCCTGGCGTATTGACTCACCAGCCTGAACAGCTTTTACAGCATTCTCTAGATCTTCCTGCTTATACTTCCAAGATATTTCCCTTAGCTGAAAGCCAAAAGGTAAAAAGCAATGATGGAGATGGTATAATATTGATATGGCCCTGTGTTTACATATTCTATAGTTGTATTGTGTATAATTTATTGCTTGTGATGTTGGACATAGCCATTGATGATGATTATCTACATAAAGTATGACACTTCCAGACTACTGTAACGTTCGACTGCCGTGCAAAATAATTCTTACAACTAACCACAATTATACCAGTTTTCCTCAAGTGACAAGTTATCTTTTTATCTTAAATAGTTGCTGGAGCATTAACTTACCAGACTAAATTCGTGTGTTTATATTGTGTTAATCCTTAGAATCATCCTCGAGTTTATTTAGAGCCTCATGCAACTTATTTACATCAGCAGCCATTTTGTCCATTGATATGTGGGATTGTTTATATACCGTAACTATAGAGATTTGCTCAACTGTCAACTATGTCTAAACACTATTGTTACAAATAATATGAACAAATGCACAGCATATGTAGCGGACTATGTCAGTTGTCCTACATTATTTGTAACATGCTCATCTAGTACTGGATTTTTTGGTGATGCATAACTTCACAAAAAAATGTTTGGTTACGAATCTGGAGCAAGCCGTTTCCAAAAGGCGCCACCGAGCGCTTTCCTACGTCTATGCAACCTATCGAAGCGGTTCGTTGCACAAGAAAGCGCTCGATAGCGGTTTGATACGAAATATTGGGTACAAAGTAACGAAAGACGATACAAACCTACTATCGTTTCTCAGTCCGAATGAACATTTGTCAGCCCGATCAAAATGAAAATATATCTGTCTGTGGATAATACACGTTTTTTCAATTTGTTTAATTCTATGTCTACTTAATTCAGGGGTAACTAATTTAAAAATGAATAATTAGATATAGACACAGATAACAACTGATTTCAAATAGGCCCTATTTGATATTTTATCTTTTTTTTAATGGGTTGCATGAGCATACCAGATAGTACTTTTGTTGAAAAGAAAAGGCTATTTTCATTTTAATTAATCATATTACGATTAAATATCAAACATCTTTAATCTTAATCACCTTTTTTTGTTAAATAAGCCCTGCAAATCGTCACAACATAAAAGAGATTTAGACGGAAAATTACGGGTTTTATTGTATCCAATAACGACAACAACATGTTATTAGTTTTCGCGACCTTTATCCCGCGAATATTTTTTGACGATTTTGGAGGGATTTTTTAATTACATCTCAGCGAGGAATTACGAAAATGCATTTGTTTAACTTTCTTTACAATAACCTACAACTACGATGTGGATTATCACCGTCCGGTCCAGATACGTAAATGACCGAAACTTGTGTCTTTTTCATTAGATTTTCTTTAGATTGGTTGATATTTCGCGCATATGAACGATTCCCGCTCGACTTACTTCGTAATCATGTGTCTCATAACAGTTTGTAGCATCGTTTATGCACTGAAAATGTTAAAATTTCCTTCCGAAGCGGGCAAAAAAATTGCTGCCTTTTTTGTGTCCAAACATTTAGGAAATAGCCCTCCCCATATAAAAGATTGGTTGCGCAGCAACCATGGAAGACTGATAATTATTTTCTTTTCTAGACAGGGCCTACGCTAGTTTTTGGAATATTTTTAAACATCATTAAAAAATAAAAGAAAATTTATGAGCTGCCGAATATCGCATTTTAAATTTTTTTGTTATTCTATTGGCAGCCATTTTCTAGTATCTTTGCTTCAGTGCGGGATTTTAACACAACTTTTTAGATCCATTAGTGAATTCAAACTCTGACCAAACCACGTGCACAGGTGTTGACGTAAACCGGATCTAATCGGTTGGGCTTCGCCCAACGTATAGTCCGCTATAAGTCAATTAGAGTATACATACACATGTATTTCCTTAGAATATAGAGGTTTTTGAGTAGTAATCATGTTTTTAAGGCTTGATAACCTGTTTTTTGAGTCCGAACATTGATGTTAGTTTTGATCATTGACATTCAACGACGCACTGTTATTTTGATCGTTACCGAACACTTTATTGTCCGTTTTGATCATTTACTTTGTATGGCGTTTCAAATGACGTCCTATGTTTAGGTTGCATCAACCAATTTTGTGTTCGCTTTGGCAGTTTTTGTATAAAAGGACCGGAATGTCTGAGGACTTGATCAGTCTTATATCAAATTTTCGACGACAGGTCATGTCGGTCAGAGCGATTTTTATGCCCCCCTATCGATAGATGGGGAGGCATATAGTGATTCACCTGTCCGTCCGTTCGTCCGTTTGTCCTGGTTAACCCAAATTTACCGTTTCTTCTAGCATTAATATGGCTTGCTACAAAGCTTTCATACTTGCATGGATGTTGTGTATGAACTCTCTCCACACGCCTGTACCACCTAACCCCATTTTGACCTTCACCTTGACCTAATTTTGGACTTAAGACTTATTTATGGACAAGGCTTCCACAGGGGGCATAAGCGTTTAGTGAACGCAGTCTTGTTGGCAATAAATTCCATTTTGTAAGCATTTTACGTGGCCGCTCTAGATCATTTTATTATTGGAATAAATATTTAGAACAGTTAATTTCCTATCATAATTAACTCAGAAGCAACTAAAAGTAGATTGAGTGAACCAGTGCTCGGTCAAAAACCTCATATTTTTAAATATAAATCATACAACCAAGAACATTATAGTAAAACAACTCGATAATTATACGAACCATGTCTGTTCCCGCGATATTGCAAACGATGCGTCCAACTTGACGCAGATCTTGGGATAAAATAGGCGCGGCGAAAATACGGATAAAATGGATGCAAATCGTTCATGACGGAACCAGTGCTCGGTCAGGGGTTAATACATGTACGAATGCATATATTTTTGTTATAATCATCGGGAATCGGTGGTTCAACCTTTCAACTGGCACAATGAAACATAAAAACACTAACATCCTAAATAAATTTTCAAAAATATTGCAATTATTACCACTCACCATAAAGGCTGTCTCGAATTGTCGGGTAAATGACTGTGATGCGAAAAACGAATAATAATTTTATATGGTTTTTTTTCTCAATATTTTAACAAAGTAAACTGTTAATAACAAACTCAAACTCTAAAACAGACAAACAATTAACTAGCTGTTTTCTTTATTTTTAGCTCACCTGTCACAAAGTGACAGAGTGAGCTTTTGTGATCACTCTTCGTCCGTCCGTCCGTCAACAATTTGCTTGTGTAGACACTAGAGGTCACAATTTTGACCTTGTGTAGTCACTAGAGGTCACAATTTTGATCTAATCTTTATGAAACTTGGTCACAATAATCATCACAACAAAATCTAGGTCAAGTTCGATATCGGGTCATCCGGGGTCAAAAACTAGGTCTCAATGTCAAATTATAGAAAAACCTTGTGTAGACACTAGAGGTCACAATGTTGACTTAATCTTTATGAAACTTGGTCACAATGATCATCTCAACAAAATCTTGGTCAAGTTCGATATTGGGTCATCTGGGGTAAAAAACTAGATCACAAGGTCAAATCATATAAAAAACCTTGTGTAGTCACTAGAGGTCACAATTTTGACCTAATCTTTATGAAACGTGGTCACAATTATGATCATCACAACAAAATCTAGGTCAAGTTCGATATTGGGTCATCCGGGATCAAAAACTAGGTCACAAGGTCAAATCATAGAAAAACCTTGTATAGTCACTAGAGGTCACAATTTTAGCCTAATCCTTATGAAATTTGGCCAGAGTGATCATCTCAACAAAATCTAGGTCAAGTGCGATATTGCGTCATATGGGGCCAAGAACTAGGTCACTAGGTCAAATCACAGGTCTTGCATGTACTGCTATAACAGGTGAGCGACCTAGGGTCCTTTGGGCCCTCTTGTTGAGATTACCGTCGCTGTTCTTCGAAATCCTCGTATATCAATTTTGGCTTCTTTTCAGGAGAGGAAAAAAACTGAATAACTTTTTACTAAAAGTGAATATTTATTTAATTCTTTGACACGAACATAGCGTTTGTAACTCCACTTTGAATGCACGTAAATGAACGTGTCGGCTGAGCAAAGGAAAATCCATACTTTAACTCTATTATACGAGCTTTTCGTTCTTATTTTTTGTCAAATTTGTTCCATTTGCCGTTTTTCGCGGCATTATTCAGTTTTTTCGCATTACGTAATTGCGTTTTCTAAATCCTCGTTTAATTTAAATTAGCCATTTATAGATATTTATATTGTTCAACGTTAAAATATTAAAGTGTTTCTACTTATCCGTTGTAATATACCATTACAGATTAATTGTTTTGCATATTTGACGTAAGCGCAACCAAAAAACAACAAAACAATTTATTCGAGATTTTCGCAGACAAAAATGTGGCCCCATGAAAAAAATCAAGAATTTTCGCACAAGTACTAACTTTCTCGTTTGAGAGGCTATTTTTAGACTATCTTATCCGGCATTTTCGCAGAAGACTTGTTACTGAATGGGCTTTCCGATGTGCGTATAATCGTTTTTGAGCCAAAACATGTATACGAGGTTTTCGAAGAACAGCGTTACTCTTCACCGGCACATACATTACACAACCATGCTGACTGAGTTAAAAGACTCAAGTCGACGTCTGTCTGTATACGGCTAGGTAAACATTCGTAATTGTACATTTTCACATTTGTCACAGCCTACCAAATAAAACCCATTTCTGGAAGACATCATGCTGACGGTACATAAAACACCACCGTCCTCGTACTCTTCAGCAACCGTGACGTCATCGTTGTCATTGCATAACATCCCCTTCTTTTATGGAGGTGCATCATCCGAGGATAAAACTGCTCTGGCCTTCGTGTAGGTTTTTATGGCAGATATTTTACTCCAAGATTTAAGTTTAACAAGTGGATTCTCTTTACATGTGCCACATTCAGTACATCGTTCTTCTAACCGGTTGGACGTATTTGAGCAGGTAGGAATGTTATCTGTGTGATCAGTGACTGACGTACACGGTAACTTGACATCCAAGATATGAAAGACAGGATGTTGAATGCCCATGAGATAGCCAGAAATCACTTAAGTGATAAATGCGAAGCGTAGCAAAGAAATATATAATGTCAAATTGGCTTTGCATATATATGAAGTTGGAGATGTGCTCTGGTGTTTGCTGGGAGCGAGGAAAGTTTGTGTGACATCGAAGCTGCAAAAGGCTAATGATGGTCCTTACCATATTACAGAGAAGAGATCCGAAATCAACTTCACCATACAGCTTGGTAAAGATGGCCAGACTAGAGGACATTCTGATCACCTCGGCCTTTATGCATTGCAATAGACCTCTGACATAACAAGGCGCCATTTGAAACTATTTTCAACCACATGATTAGAAAATGGCAGCCCCCAGTCTTCAGTACACATTATGTCAATACATGTTCACACAAATATATAGATCTATATAGATATAATATACCAGTAAATACGCACTACAAAATTCCACGGAACGATTAATCACATGTGTACCAGGCGATAAGTTAACTCGAAATGATCCGAAAGTCAAGTAGTATATTTTGTAAACAAACCCGCTTAAATATGGGTCATGTTTGTTGATGTTTTCGACACGTGCTTGGGAAACATAAATTATGAATAATATTTAAGGATATGGGTTATTGCTTTTATGATATGTCTTCGTATGATCATAAAAATAAGAAAACTGTTCGGGAAAGATAAAATAACCATCTTATTGACGGATACATAATTTGTTACTTTTACGCGTAGGTAGCGACTTTTAACTCACGGCCTGTTGGCTTTGGTGTATTACTACAGTTAGACACGAGGTTATTTACCGGAGATAAACGGAAATGGCCGAGCTTTCACGATTGACTAGAGGAGTCCACCATAATAAACAGAAACCTTTTGAAAGCACCACCAATCAACAAACATGTACACAGAAAGCGAAAAAGAATTTGAGCACTGTATATGTACTTATTCATTCATGCTGTAAATTGTGTGTATGCGACATGAGTTTGCAAATATTTGACTAATAAAACAAAATATGTTTTAGAATAAATGAACTTCAAGCCATATGAAGGGTCCTGTCCGATAAAGAAGTACTGCGCGCGGCACAAATGAAGTATAACTAAATGTAGTACAATGAATCACAAATAAGGTTAGTCTAGCTAACAAAGAAAAAGCGTGGTGTAAATATATTGCGTAGTAAAACTATTTTAGTCTACCGGAAAACAGTGTACATACGAGCAAGGCTTAAATTAAAGGTACCTTACATGTGCTCACGTAAACCCTTTAATCGGAAGTGATTGGGTTTTAATCACTATAGCTGTGATTCAAGTTTATGGGTGCAACATGTATTTAAATAAATATATAGTGGCGCTGTTAGTACAAGACTGCACATGTTGGTGACCATTATTAGTGAGTGAATAACTTGTAAATGTGACTTACCTACCGTCCAGTGGTATAAAATAGATATATTTGCAAATCTTTGCCAGTAACTTTTAGTGCATTGACTGCAAGGTAACCATGGTTGTCAACTAATGTACTGTGTAAGAAGTTAAGTATTAGAGTGATCAATTTTGCATCTAGCCGCCATCAGTAACTTACACCATGTAGCTGTAACCTAACGCATAGATCAAGAGATTTCAATTTTGTGTAGTGTATTTGCAGGCAGCTATATCGTTAGATCAATACAAGTCCAGAGGTCGAGCCTACAAATGTAAGAGGTGCGACAACGTCCTCCTGAAAAGTCGCATGATCGCCCACATCATGAAGAGGCATGAAATGCTGGACATGGTGCCCTTTTCCTGCTCCCTGTGTTGCTTCCGATGCCAGGACAAGGATACTTTAGTGGGGCATTTGAAGAATTACAAACCCCATCGGGAGTCAGAGGCTATGCTAATTATCCCGGTGGACTACTGGAAGATGCGTTCGGTGAACAGGAAGAGGAAGATCCCAGGTCAACTCTGCCAAGTTGGGCCGTTCCTGTAGTACCAAAGGTACAAGAATACGAGCCAACGCCACTGGCCTTACTCCCAACTTTATGACCAGGCCTAGTACAGGGAGTTCAAGCACCACTAAGGTACGATTCAGGCTTGGCAACCTACCCTTCTCTGGGTCGGTCGTTGAGTAGGTACGCCTTTGAAGCAGCTCTAGTTCTTGGTTTGAGTACGGCTCAAGCTCCAGTTCTTGGTTTGAGTAAGACTCCAGCGCCAGTCATTGGTTTGAGTACGGCTCCAGTCCCTGTAGTAGCTCCTGCCCCAGCACCCTGGCGAGCACCTCAACCTGAACTGCCCTCTGTTTGTTTTCTTGACTTGGGGAATCTACAACTACCTCAATGCTGTTCTGTATCGAGATGTGGGACCCACTCCTCAAAGTAATAAACGAGCAGAGCGACAGCCACAACGACCCTCCACCTAAGAGGAGGAAAGCCGAAGAAAATCCTCACCAACCGGGCTGCAAGTATGATAAGCGACAGTATAACTGACGGCTTTTCAAAAAGCTAATTAAAGCCATTGATTCAAACACTCGAGCGATCACGTGCCAGGACAAGACCCTCGAAAAGGTTGTCGGCGAACTAGGGAGGATTGAGAGGAAATTGGCCAACCTAGACCACAACACCATGGGAAGACCCCATCACTTAGAACGACAACAGAATAAAGAAAATGTTGGTCCTCTGAAATCACAGAAGGAGCAATAAGATATATGGTGTGAACATTTTTCACTGGACAGTTCTTCATTTTTGATAAATGATGTGAACATCTTTAACTGTGGACATGTCTTCATCCTCAATATTTGGTGTGAACATTTTTAGCTCGCCTGTCACAAAGTGACAGAGTGAGCTTTTGTGATCACTCTTCGTCCGTCCGTCCGTCAACAATTGGCTTGTGTAGACACTAGAGGTCACAATTTTGACTTAATATTTATGAAACTTGGTCACAATGATCATCACAACAAAATCTAGGTCAAGTTCGATATTGGGTCTTTCGGGGTCAAAAACTAGGTCACAAGGTCAAATATACGAAACTTGGTCACAATGATCAACACAACAACATGTAGGTCAAGTTCGATAGTGGGTCATCTGGGGTCAAAAACTAGGTCACAAGGTCAAATCATAGAAAAACCTTGCATAGTCACTAGAGGTCACAGTTTTGACCTGATCGTTACGAAACTTGTTTACAATGATCATAACAACAAAATCTAGGTCAAGTTCGATATTGGGTCATCTTGGGTCAAAAACTAGGTCACATTTTCAAATCATAGAAAAACCTTGCATAGTCACTAGAGGTCACAATTTTGGTCTAATCTTTATGAAACTCGGTCACAATGATCATCTCAACAAAATCTAGATCAAGTTTGATATTGGGTGATCCCGGGTAAAAAACTAGGTCACAAGGTCAAATAATAGAAAAACCTTGTGTAGTCACTAGAGGTCACAGTTTTGGCTTGATCTTTAAGAAACTTGGTCACAATGATCATCTCAACAAAATCTAGGTCAAGTTCGATATTGGGTCATCTGGGGTAAAAAAGTAGGTCAATCATATAAAAACCTTGTGTAGTCACTAGAGGTCACAATATTGGCCTAATCTGTATAAAACTTGGTCACAATGACCATCTCAACAAAATCTAGGTCAAGTTCGACAGGTGAGGGCCCTTTGGGCCCTCTTGTTAACTGTTGACATTTCTTCATTCTCAATATTTGGTGTTAACATTGTTGGGGTATTGAAAATCTGGCATCCTTCCGTCGAAAATATGCATATAATTCTGCTGCCAGATACGAGTAAATGGCGATGGAATTGGGGTAGTTTTTGTTATCCGGTTCAGTTTTCCATGGTATTGGACGCCAACTTCAATAGCCCTCCTTCCATGATGGTGCATGCCCAACGGCATAAACACCTTCTAATACGACTTTCTTCATTGCCTTACAAACATAGTTTCTACTAATAAGAATTGAATCAAAACATGCTTTATACAAGACTTACAGTGTCCACCAAAATTAATAAACAGTAAATAATTGTTGCAAAAGTAAACTTGGTTAAATTTTTCCATATCTGTTTATCAGACGGACACAAGTATACTAGTTTATGAAACTACAGTTGCTATATAGATAAACAAGAGGGTCCAAAGGGCCCTAGGTCACTCACATGTCGTAGTAATGCATGCAAGCCCTGTGATTTGACCTAGTTCTTGGCTGCGGATGACCAAATATCGAACTTGACCTAGATTTTGTTGAGATGATCATTGTAATCAAGTTTCTTAAGATTATGTCAAAATTGTGACCTCTAGTGACTACACAAAGCTTTTCTATTATTTGACCTTGTGGCCTAGTTATTGACACAGGATGGCCCAATATCGAACTTGACCTACATTGTGTTGAGATGATTATTATGACCAACTTGCATAAAGATCAAGTCCAAATTGTGACCTCTGGTGACTACACAAGGTTTTTCTATGATTTGACCTTGTGACCTAGTTTTTGACCCCGGATGACCCAATATCAAACTTGACCTTAATTTTGTTGAAATAATCATTGTGATCAAGATTCATAACAAGAGGGCCCTAGGTCGCTCACCTGTAGTACTAGTGCATGCACACCCCTATGGTGATCCTACACATTTTCTGAATAAAATGTAAGGAAATTCAGCCTCTATTGCAAGTTTTTGTATGATTTGACCATGTGACCTAGCGTTTGACCCCAGATGACTTAATTAATAACAAACTTAACCTAGATTGTGTTGAGATGATTATTAGGACCAAATTTCATAAAGATTAAGTCGAAATTGTGACCTCTGGTGACTACACAGGGTTTTTCTATGATCTGACCTATAATTTAAACAAAATATTTCCTCCATATAGCTGTACAAATACATGCTATAAAGACAGAACAATACCTAAACACTTAAAAAAAATTATGGTTCCAGTGGGGTTTGAACCCACGACCCTCAGGAAAATGTCAATTGACATTGTGACCTTGTTTTTGACCCTAGATGACCCAAAATCGAACTTGGCCTAGATTTTGTTGACAGGATCATTGTGACAAAGTTTCATAAAGATTAACTTGAAATTGTAACCTCTGGTGACTGACTACACAAGGTTTTTCTATGATTTGACCTAAATTTCGAATTTTTCCTCCATATAACTGTTCAAATACATGCTATAAAGAGAAAACAATACCTAAACACTTAAAAAAATAAAAATTATGGTTCCAGGGGGGGTTGAACCCACGACCATCAGGAAAATGTACAAATACATGCTATACCTAAACAATCAAAAAAATAAAAATTATGGTTCCAGTGGGGGTTGAACCCACGACCATCAGGAAAATGTACACATACATGCTATACCTAAACACTCAAAAAAAAAAAAAATTATGGTTCCAGTGGGGGTTGAACCCACGACCATCAGGAAAATGTCAATTGACATTGTGCTTTTTATAATTGACATTGTGACCTTGTTTTTGATCCCAGATGACCCAAAATAGAACTTGACCTAGATTTTGTTGACATGATCACTGTGACCAAGTTTCTAAAAGATTTATAAAAAAATTTGACCTCCAGTGACTACACAAGGTTTTTCTATAATTTGACCTAGTTTTTGACCTCAGATGACCCATATCGAACTTGACCTAGATTTTGTTGAGATGATCATTGTGACCAAGTTTCATAAAGATAAGGCCAAAATTGTGACCTCTAGAGAGGACACAACCCAATTGTTGACGGACACACAGACGGACGAAGAGTGATCACAAAAGCTCACTCTGTCACTTTGTGACAGGTGAGCTAAAAATTAGGTCAAAATTGTGACCTCTAGTAACTACACAAGTTTTATATGATGTGACCTAGTGTTTGACCCCAGATGACCCAATATCGAACTTGACCTAGATTTCGTTGAGATGATCATTCTGACCAAGTTTCATAAAGCTTGGGTCAAAACTGTGACCTCTAGTGACTACACAAGGCTTTTCTATGATTTGACCTAGTTTTTGACCCTGGATGACCCAATATCGAACTTGACCTAGATTTTGTTAAGATGATCTATGTGACCAAGTTGATTAAAAATTAGGTCAAAATTGTGACCTCTGGTGACTACACAATGTTTTTCTATGATTTACCCTGTAACCTATTTTTTGACCCCGGATGACCCAATATCGAACTTGGCCTAGATTTTGCTGAGATGATCATTGTGACCAAGTTTCATCAAGATTAGGTCAAAATTGGAACCTCTAGTGTCTAGACAAGCAAATTGTTGACAGATGGACGGACGAAGAGTGATCACAAAAGCTCACTCTGTCACTATGTAATAAGTGAGCTAACAAGAGGGCCCAAAGGGCCATAGGTCGCTCACCTGTCCTAGTGGTTCATGCAGACCCCTTGATGGTAGCCTCTATTGCATGTAAAGGTTTTTATATTGTCTTATAAAGCGACGTTGCAATTTCCATCACATAGACCAAATGGCATATTGAAGTTTAAGCCAAGTTTTGACTATGATTTGACCTTGTGACCTAGTTTTAGACCCCGGATGACCCAATATCGCACTTGACCTAGATTTTGTTAAGATGATCATTTTGACCAAGCCTCGTAAAGATTAGGCCAAAATTGTGACCTCTAGTGACTACACAAGGTTTTTCTATAATTTGACCTTGTGACCTAGTTTTTAACCCCAGATGACCCAATATCAAACGTGACCTAGATTTTGTTAACATGATCATTTTACCAAGTTAAATAAAGATTAGGTCAAAATTGTGACCTCTAGTGACTACGCAAGGTTTTTCTATGATTTGACCTTGTGACCTAGTTTTTGACCCCGGATGACCCAACATTGAACTTGACCTAGATTGTGTTGAGATGATCAATTTGACCAAGTTTCATAAAGATTAGGCAAAAATTGTGACCTCCAGTGACTACATAAGGTTTTTCTATGATTTGACCTTGTGACCTAGTTTTTGACCCCGGTGTAACAGACCAAATTTTCCCCCTGTCCATTTCCCCCCGCCCCCTAAAAAGTCAAATTTATTATATTTGAACGTAACTTTGGCCTCTTTTTTCCCCCCTTGGCCCCGTTTTTCCCCCCTAGAAGTTGAAGTTGCTAGTATGATGATCAAATGTAGCATTGGCCTATTTTTCCCGTGTGGCCCAGTTTTTTTGCATTTGATCAACAAACAAGAAACTTCAACATCTAGGGGGGTTAAAACGGGGCAAAGGGGGGAAAAGAGGCCAATTGTGCATTTGATCATAATACTAGAAACTTCAACTTCTTGGGGGGAAGAACGGGGCCAAGGGGGGAAAAGAGAGGTCAATGCTGCATTTGATCAACATTCTAGAAACTTCAACCTCTAGGTGGGAAAAAGGGGGCCAAGGTGGGGAAAAATAGGTCAATTGTGCATTTGATCATCATACTAGAAACTCCAATGTCTAGGGGGGAAATACGGGGCCAAGGGGGGAATAAAGAGACCAATGCTGCATTTGATTATCATACTAGAAATTTCAACTTCTATTGGGGAAAAATGGGGCCAAGGGGGTAAAAAGAGGCCAATGCTGCATTTGATCAACAAAATAGAAACTTCAACTTCTAGCGGGGGAAAACGGGGCCAAGGAGGAAAAAGAGGCCAATGCTGCATTTGATCAACAAAATAGAAACTTCAACTTCTAGGGGCAAGGGGGGAAAAAAGGGCCTAGATAAAGTGTAAGACTTGATCAAGAATCGTTTTTTATAGGGGGGGAAAATGGACCAGAGGGGGGAAAAAGGCCTGGGCCCAATCTTTCCCCCGGGGGAAAAAAGGACTGCTACAGTAACAGGCCAAATTTTCCCCGTCCATTTTTCCCCCGGGGAAAAACTGGCTGGGGGAAAAAATGGACCGCTACACCGGGTGACCCAATATTGAACTTGACCTAGATTTTGTTGAGATAATCATTGTGACCAAGTTTCATAAGGATTAGGTCGAAATTATGACCTCTACTGGACTACACAAGGCTTTTCTGTGATTTGACCTAGTGACCTAGTTTTTGACCCAATATTGAACTTGACCTAGATTTTGTTGAGATGATCATTGTGACCAAGTTTCATAAAGATTAGGCCAAAACTGTGACCTACAGTGTCTACACAAATTGTGGACGGACGACGAGTGATCACAAAAGCTCACTCTGTCACTTTGTGACAGGTGAACTAAAGAGATAAAAATAATGATGAAGGTGTTCTGAATTAAAATAATATGTGATCCAAAAAGCCAAATTTTCCATCTTTTTCTGACAAAGTTATCATTCAAGCGTGACAAAGAAACTTCATATTTTGCGTCTAGGGTGCCAATCAATGTATGGTCTTTACATTCAATAAACACAAATATTCATTTTTAACAAAAATAATGTTGTTTCACTGTTTTGCAAATAGTGTTATTACAGACAAGTGAATGGGGAAATAACATAATGTATACTTATGGTATATGACCCTTAACTTTAACAAAGAATGACAAGAGTTAGTACTGTTACCTACTCATGTGTACGTGTTGGTGTCATGATGGTGACCAAGAATGCAAAGTATCAAAGCAATATGCCAATGGACTTAGAAAAAAGTTGGGGTTGAAACTTAACTTTAACATGGACTCAAGTGGAAAAGGGGGAATCATTTTAACAAGTGCTTGTAAAGGGTTTTCTACTCCCACATTTTTTCAACTTAGCACTACGCCAACGTTCCTTCGAATAGTGGCGCTAAACATAATTGGGGTTATGCCGCAAGTGCACAAAGAAAGATAATAGTGGTGTAATTTATCATTTATTCAAATTGAAGTCATCAGTTGAATACAAAACAGTAGCAGAACCAACAACATTCTATATGTGTAAGTAGTAAGTATGTATCTAGTATCAATGTATGAACTATGTATCAATGTTTGAACTATGTATCAATGTGTGAGATATCTATATAACACATTATCCTAATCAGACAATTATAAAGAGTTGTAACTTTAGACCACAAGTCGTAATACAAAATACAATAACAAAACCATGATTACATTAATACAGTATAGACAACAAGAGGGCCCAAAGGGCCATAGGTCGCTCACCTGTCCTAGTTGTTCATGAACCCCCAATGGTAGCCTCTATTGCATGTACAAGTGACTACACAAGGTTTTTCTATGACTTGACATTGTGACCTAGTTTTTTACCCCAGATTTCCCAATATCGAACTTGACCTAGATTTTGTTGACATGATCATTGTGACCTAGTTTCATAAAGATTAAGTCAAAATTGTGACCTCTACAGACTACACAAGGTTTTTCTATGATTTGACCTTTGATAACCCAGTATCGAACTTGACCGAGATTTTGTTGAGATGATCATTCTGACCAAGTTTCATAAAGATTAGGTCAAAATTGTGACCTCTAGTGACTACACATGATTTTTCTATGATTTGACCTTGTGACCTAGTTTTTGACCCTGAATGACCCAATATCGAACTTGACCTAGATTTTGTTGAGGTGATCATTGTGACCAAGTTTCATAAAGATTAGGCCAAAATTGTGATCTCTAGTGTCTACACAAACAAATTGTGGACGGACGGATGACGGACAGATGGACGACGGACGGACGACGGACGAAGAGTGATCACAAAAGCTCACCCTGTCACTTTGTGACAGGTGAGCTAATAAAGAACATCCATCAGCTTTACCATGGAGAACATTGACAGCAATGAACACAACAGGGTATACCTACACTTTACAATGACATTCATGATTTTAATGCATTAACAAACCGAAACAAAGAATGCTAAGCTGCCTTCAGAATAATAAAGTATAATGTATAGAAGAAGGAATAGTAGCATCTGATCACATCAAACATTTCCTACAATTCAACCAGCCAAGTACTTAAACACTTTCACCGGTACATATGATATTCTTACTAACAAAAACATTTTTTAAATTGGTGAAATTTCATACAAGAGGGCCCTTTGGGCCCTAGGTCGCTCACCTGTCGACCTTGACCTAGATTTTGTTGAGAAGATCATTGTGACCAAGTTTTATACAGATTAGGCCAATATTGTAACCTCTAGTGATTACACAAGGGTTTTCTATGATTTGACCTTATGACCTAGTTTTTGACCCCAGATAAACCAATATCAAACTTGACCTAGATTTTGTTGAGATCATCATTGTGACCAAGTTTCGTAAAGATCAGGCCAAATAAGTGACCTCTAGTGACTACACAAGGTTTTTCTATTATTTGACCTTGTGACCTAGTTTTTGACCTCGGATGACCCAATATCGAACTTGACCTAGATTTTGTTAGGATGATCATTGTGACCAGTTTCAAAAAGAATAAGTCAAAATTTCGACCTCTAGTGACTACACAAGGTTTTTCTATGATTTGACCTTGTGACCTAGTTTTTGACCTCGGATGACCCAATATCGAACTTGACCTAGATTTTGTGGAGATGATCATTGTGAGCAAGTTTCATAACAATTAAGTCAAAATTGTGACCTCTAGTGACTACACAAGGTTTTTCTATGATTTGACCTTGTGACCTAGTTTTTGACCCCGGATGACCCAATATCAAACTTGACCTAGATTTTGTTAGGATGATCATTGTGACCAAGTTTCATAAAGATTAAGTCAAAATTGTCACCTCTAGTGACACCACAACGTTTTTCTATTATTTGACCTAGTGACCTAGTTTTTGACCCCAGATGCCCCAATATCGAACTTGGCCTAGATTTTGTTAAGATGATCATTGTGACCAAGTTTCATAAAGATTAGGCTAAAATTGTGACCTCTAGTGTCTACACAAGCCAATTGTTGACGGACGGACGGACGACGGACGGACAGACGGACGAAGAGTGATCACAAAAGCTCACTCTGTCACTTTGTGACAGGTGAGCTAATAACAAAACAAGAGGATCATAGATCCTGTGTCGCTCACCTGCTAAACATGGTCAAACTTTGAAATTGACCTTAAGGTGATCAAGATAAACATTTTGACCAAACTTCATGAAGATTAAAGCAAAAATGCCACCACCAGAGTGTTAACAAGGTTTTCCTATTATTTGACCTTTTGACCTAGTTTTTGACCCAACATGACCCAACTTCGAACTTGACCTTAAGGTCACCAAGATAAACATTTTGACCAAACTTTATAAAGATTAAAGCAAAAATGTGGCCACCACAGTGTTAACAAGGTTCCCTATTATTTGACCTAAGTTTTGACCCCACATGACCCAACTTCAAACTTGACCTAGATTTTCTTGAGATAGAACTACTGACCAAGTTTGATGAAGATCAAAGCAAAAATGCGGCCTCCATGGTGTTAACAAGGTTTTCCTATTATTTGACCTTTTGACCTAGTTTTTGACCCCACATGACCCAACTTCGAACTTGACCTATATTTCATTGAGATACAACTGCTGACCAAGTTTGATGAAGATCAAAGCAAAATTGAAAGTGCTAGAGTGTTAACGGTGAAATGTCTAACGGACAGACGGACGACGGACAAAAAACAATCACAAAAGCTCACCTTGCCACTTTGTGGCAGGTGAGCTAAAAAACGCCTACAGGTGCTTGATGCTCGACTTTCTCGCACCTGATACAACTCTTGCTCATCTGGGTCATCACCATAATTTTTTAAATCTTGGTCATCACCATAATTTTTAAACAAGTCTCTTAGAGTAAACTCCTCATTCAGAAGCAATACCTCATATAGACATATAAATTGGACCTTAGGCAAATATCTTATACATGTAGTTGAAACAAGGGTATTAACTACACCAAAATTTTTAAAAGAACTACATACTCATGTATACCGTTACTGTACAGGATCAATTCACTGTGGTCCACGCAGATGATAGCATGGTTCATACAATATTCTCACACCCAATTTTAAGGACTTTTCAAGGAAGAATAGGTAGCATGGTTCATACAATATTCTCACACCCAATTTTAAGGACTTTTCAAGGAAGAATAGGTACTTAAAATGCAGATAATGTGCCATTTTGACAACATCCATACGCATTTATGAATATTCAAGGCTGTTTGTCAGAATTCAGGGATTTTCCATTAAATTCAAAGTACCATTTTGATATTTTTTCAAGGTAGCACTAATTCAAGGACTGTTCAAGGCATGAGCGAACTTTATTATAGTGACGACAGTAGTGGTTGAACAGTCATGCTAAAACCATGTAAATCCTTTTTGAATGCAATTTATGTGATTTCAAAGAAGATAGCAACCATCATAGAACTAGAGCATTTATCATTTTATGGTGAGTCAATTTAACAAGAGAGGAACATTGGCAAATAGCCAACTTACTATCATACAGACAAAATATCAATAGCCATCTTACTGTCATACAGACAAAATATCAATAACAAATCATAAACTGCATATTTGTACAATACAAAACAAAATAAACATAAGCTAATGCACTAACATTATAAGATTTGATACTAACAGCAAAATCAGAAAATATAAAACAATGTTCAGGTATTCAAACATAAAAGTTTTAGAAAATATGATAACACATTTTCAACAATGAAACAATAATAGAAAAAGACTGCGTTCAATAAACGCTTATGTCCCCAAGGAAGCCTTGTCCATAAAAAAGCTAAGTCATTTAGGGACCATATTTCTGTTAAAATGTTGGATAGTCATACATGGCTTTGACAATGTAAGGGGCTTATGATAGTAAACAAATATGCAAAGCTTGAAAGCAATGCCTTCATGAGCTTTATGCAAGACGAAACGGTCAATTTGGGTTAACCAACAATTAGTCCAAAAATAACCATTTGGTCTATTTTTTCATATTAAAGCTCACAGTGACTTTGACCTTCTGACCACAAATGAAAGGGGTCGTCTACTGTTGATGACCAACCTCTATGTAAAGTTTAAGGATCCTATGGTGAAGCAGAAACCATTTGGTCTACTGACTGACCAACAGACATGAGCAAATCAATAAATGCCCTCATCAAAGATGAGAGGGAATAATGTCAAGTAACCAGATCTCAAAGAACAGACGTTGCCACTATGATGACCAATTTCCCTACAAACTTTACCTTTGACTCAAAAAACTATAGCAGACATCTGCCTGTCGTGACCATGTGTGATATTCTTAGGTTGAAGCATTTGGTAAAAGCAATTCAAATCCCAGTTTCAAAGCCTGAAACATGTTCAATATGAACAAAGAAGGAAAATTCAGGATTAAAAAACCTTAAATCAGGCACTGGCCTAAAAATACCAGGCCTGTACCCATAAGTCTCAATGGGAGCATAACGGTTAATATTACGCTGAACGAATATATCCACTGTACACATACAAATGTTTGCTACCTTCAGGTTGTGTCAAATAAACTCACCATCAACTGGAAGGATATATGACACAAAAATTTGTTTCACACTAAGGGTCATAATCTCAGGCAATATTCATCTGACCAAAAAATCCTGAAAATAGGCACAACAGGGCTTGCTACCAACTATTCATGTGAAGTTTCATTGAAATACAACCAGTGTTATAGAGGAACAAGCAGGGACAAACTGTGACATCCAGCACAAAATCAATATGTCTCCCCTACTATAACTACTGTAAGGCATCACTACAAACCATAGCAGTATGACTAAACAATATATTGATCCCATTTTATTCTAGTGCATCACATCAAGGACATAAAATATCAACAAATTGTCAACAATTTTCACATGGTTATCCAAGACACTCCAGTGATGGTAGCCTGCTTTAATAAGAACACTCAGCAGCGTTGCTAGTCTACTTCACCAAACACATAGCACATACAGTAACAGTACAGACCGACTATATTACAGGGTTTTCTTCATACATCAATGAAACACAGACATTTTCTTCACTTTGGACAGATCATTGAGCATATATCTCATGGAACGTTTAAGTACTGGAGTATCATTGAGTACATTACTGGTTGTAGGCGGTTCTCTTCTACTCTGCACAGCTTCCATGGCTTCCAACACTACAATATAAATGTACAATCTTTCAATAAACAGAAATATTACATAAACTGTAAAATAATTATTTTTCAATGGTATTAATTTTGTATTGAATTTGTGGTGTTAATGACGATGAAATCTTATTCCCACAATTAATAGACCTTTCATATACGGAACATTGGTTCCACTTCCATGTTTTGTAATCCACAAATTTACAACCCTTCCAAATTGCATTTTTACCAAATCTACAAAATGTAATGCCCCAAAAACTAATGGATTTACAGTATTCTAATTCATCCATGAAATAATATACAAGAGGGCCCAAAGGGCCCTAGGTCGCTCACCTGTTATAGCAGTACATGCAAGACCTGTGATTTGACCTAGTGACCTAGTTCTTGGCCCCATATGACGCAATATCGCACTTGACCTAGATTTTGTTGAGATGATCACTCTGACCAAGTTTCATAAGGATTAGGCTAAAATTGTGACCTCTAGTGACTATACAAGGTTTTTCTATGATCCTAGTTTTTGACCCCGGATGACCCAATATCGAACTTGACCTAGATTTTGTTGAGATGATCATTGTGACCAAGTTTCATAAAGATTAGGTCAAAATTGTGACCTCTAGTGACTACACAAGGTTTTTCTATGATTTGACCTTGTGACCTAGTTTTTGACCCCGAATGACCCAATATCGAACTTGACCTAGATTTTGTTGTGATGATCATTGTGACCAAGTTTCATAAAGATTAAGTCAAAATTGTGACCTCTAGTGTCTACACAAGCAAATTGTTGACGGACGGACGATGGACGGACGGACGAAGAGTGATCACAAAAACTCACTCCAGGTGAGCTAAAAACTAGCGACAAATGTTGTCCCTACCAGTTGTCAATTAACACATACTACCTCCACCTTAAGACCTTTTGACCCAAAAACAATTCATCTACAATTAATGACCAACCTGCATACAGTTTGAGGAATCTAAGCTGAAGTGTTCTTTAGGTATTGATCGGACACCATTTTGTCTACCTTATGTATTTACCGACCGACATGTGCAGAAAAGAAATCACAGTAAGACAATTACAGTAGTACAATAGTACATCATTTATTGTTCCACTAGTGAGTAATTGAATATAATACACACTATTAGGTGTAATAAACATCAGCAGCACTCCTAATGGGATATACTACACAGACAGTGAACATATCTCTTATACACAGTTACTGATTCACCGAACCAGTTTTTCCTGGCCAGACCTTTATCGGATCTATCTTGACCTGTATTTTCTTACTCATCCATTAGGAACCAGCAACTTCACCACATATGGAGGAAAATCGACATGGTTGTAAAATTTTCATTGAAGGGTAAGACATTGAAGGGTAAGACATTGAAGGGTAAGACATTGAAGGGTAAGGCATTGAAGGGTAATACATTGAAGGGTAATACATTGAAGGGTAAGACATTGAAAGGTAAGGCATTGAAGGGTAAGGCATTGAAGGGTAAGGCATTGAAGGGTAAGACATTGAAGGGTAAGACATTGAAGGGTTAGACATTGAAGGGTAAGACATTAAAGGGTAGGTCATTGAAGGGTAAGACATTGAAGGGTAAGACATTGAAAGGCAAGACATTGAAGGGTAAGGCATTGAAGGGTAAGACATTGAAGGGTAAGACATTAAAGGGTAAGACATTGAAGGGTAAGGCATTGAAGGGTAAGACATTGAAGGGTAAGGCAAAATCTCTTTAATCAATATACTAGTAACAGGTCTTATCAATATTCAACTATCTTATGTTTTTTTTTCAGGTGGTTTTAGAACAGAGGTGGTCTTATTATGGAATTGTCTTTCAGCGATGATTTACTGTGCTTACTTTCAATTTGTTCCTCAATTTTATCAAATCTGTCACTGATTTCTCCCTGTACTCTCAGTATATGACTGAGTAAGTTTTTCTCGCAGACTTCTATAGGGTCCTCTACAACACTCTCTGTACTATCAGAATGGTTCCCTTCCTCTACCTTCTCTACTGGTTCCTGAAGTCAACAAAGCATTAGGTAGGAGATTATTTGCACATTTCAAACATTTTAGTAGTATGCGGAAAGGTAAGTGTAAATAATTTGTTGCTAGACAAATTCTCAGCAAATCCTCAAGACATATGGTTAGGTCTCGATACAACACTCCATATATGGACATACTCATCATACGTTGACATTATTTTCATGGAGATGAAGGTTTTTCAATTCAGTATTCTATCATATTCGTTGTAACAACATTTTACTTGGTGGAAAAAACAGCAAAATTATATCGGGACCTGAATGTACAGTATTCACTATTCAGATTACTTAGAAAGTTGTTTATTTCTATCTTTATGCTATATTATTATGATAAATAAGTATGTTAATCTTTTCAATTTTGATAAGCATTTATTTGCTATTTAAAAGTGATATGGATTAAACCAACATTTCATATCATTATATCCATTATTTTGAATAACTCAAGTTTTGGTGATAATACACATTTCTGCATTGAAGCCAAGTAAATGCATTACCATGGAAATATAGAAGGTGAATTTAAATGTGTTGCTAACTTGATACAGAGGAAAGATTTAAAAGTTAAAATGTACAATTGATGTTTTCTAAGGTTGAATTTTCGTGACATCCTGTGAAATGTTTCATAGAATTTCTTGCACCATGACTATGGTATTCATAATGAGGGATATTGACAAGTGAAACATCATGGTCTCTCATGGCAAGTGAGCAATGAGTAATGGTTAAAATGAGCATCATTAATTTTGTGGATTATCTTGGTAGCTAAAAATGACAGTGCAAACCATGGTTCATGTAGTACAGTAACACTGAGTTACTTACATACATGAAGCCGGAATTCTAGTTCGTGATAAAGTTTCATGACAACTTAGTCAAACTTGTGGCATCTACCGTCTACACAAGTCATGAACGACAGGCAATGGAAGAAGAGCAATCATTAAGCTCACCTTGTCAATTTGTGATAGGTAAGCACGAAAGAAATAATACCAATTTTAGCATTATAAATTGATGAACGACAAAACAACAAATTTATCAACAGAAATTCCACATGAACATGCAACCAACAAATAAGAACAGAAAATAAACATTTGTGTAATTAACACTCGGGTTCTCAATATTTCGACCTAAATGGTCTTTGTCAACAGCTTAGAATAGTTTTTATCTCTATTTCGAAACTTTCTGTTTTCACATGTATATATAACTTACATTTTACCACAGTGATAATTACACAACAATTGTAACATAACTCCCCATCTGGGATAATTTTCAACAAGAAACTCAACATTTAATCATAGAAGTGGAATTCTTATGGTGTTGGTCCATTTATTAGGAAATGCGTAACATTTGACTTTTGTTTTCAGCTAAATCTGGTTGCTTCCCAACACCAGCGGTGGGTATGGGTAGGCACAAAAATAGGGTAGGTAAGGATAGGAAAATCTTTTTCTTTAAAATCTTTTTCTAATCACCCAAATGTCATGATTAGCTCTGATTCAACAAAACTGTTAAGTGTCCACAGCAAAGAGATATGGTGGGAGTCAAGTCATAACAAAACGAGAATATTTTATTTACATGCAATCAAAATTTGCCAAAGAAAATGCAAACATTCAAAGACCAACACTGAATTCCACATCCATGTGATTGTGTACATTACATGACTAAATATGACAAGAATACATCCCCCAATAAGTGTGATCTGCAAGCAAAATGTCATTCTGAAATTACTGAAGTATAAAGGTATAAAGTTTGTAGATTTCTGATTATTATTTTCAGTCTTTTATAGTTTTTTAAAAGTAAGTTCCACTGGCAAACAGTATTTCAGTCATATGGAGACTACCCGGTCATATCATCCTGACACCGGGTGAACCAGCAGTTACCAGGAACTAACTATGATGAGGGTCAAGCTAGGGACATATACCAGTACCATTTTTAATGACTTGGAATGTTGCTGCCTGGGATCAAAACTGAGACCTCTGACACCCAAGTGGACACCCAACCATAAAGTTTGCAGATTTTGTATAGTTTTTACATTTTTGGGGTCTCACCTTTGAGCATTAAATATTCCAAAATGATGGGAGTATTGTTTTTTAATAAGAATAACAGCTGGATTCAATCATTATGATTTTTTTTCACTTAGTTGTTGCAGGTTGATGGTGAAGCAAATTGTACAACTAAAGTTCTGGTATCACTCTCAACATCTCATTGTTGATGGTATTCATAATGCATTGCCATGAATGGTGACAGTGTAAAAAAAGTCAAGTTTCCCTTTATAATGCCAAGCTTAAATAAAAGCTCCGCGAGTCGCATGTGTCGCCTGACGAAATGCACATTTGTCATGGAAAACTATCCAGTATAGGGCTACATATCAGACTCACAAGAGTTCTCTAGTCATCTGAACTAAAAACGACAAAGCGATGTTCTGGACAAAAAAATGTCCTGATAAAATCAATCTGAAGGGAATCATTCAAACACTACACAAGCTAGAGTTATGATTCTTGCGCACTGCACTTCATGTCACAGCAAAGAAACATGCATTCCTATTTTTGAGTCATTAATAGTTATGGTGACAAAGTTATGCCACGGACAAGAAATGCTTATAAAATCAATCAAAGGGAAAAAATTGAAAAATGGCACAAGGAAGAGTTACGTTTCTTGTGTACTGCACTTGGACTTTTGGTAAGAAACATGCATACCAAGTTTCAAGTCATTCAACCTCATGGTGACAAAGTTATCCTCCGGACAAGAAATGCTCAAATTAAATCAATCTAAGGGAAGTAATTAAAAAACGATGCAAGGCAGAGTTATGGTTCTTGCGCACTGCATTTCGGCTTACTGCAAGAAACATACATACAAAATCTTGAGTCATTTGAACTTAAGGTGATAAAGTTATGCTCCGGACAAGAAATGCTCTAATAAAATCAATCAAAGGGAAATAATTCAAAAACTATGACAGGTAGAGTTATGGTTCTTGCGCACTGCACTCCGGCTTATTGCAAGAAACATGCCTATCAATTCTTGAGTCATTTGAACGTAAGGTGACAAAGTTATGCTCCGGACAAGAAATGCTCTAATAAAATCAATCAAAGGGAAATAATTCAAAAACTATGACAGGTAGAGTTATGGTTCTTGTGCACTGCACTCCGGCTTATTGCAGGAAACATGCATACCAATTCTTGAGTCATTTGAACTTAAAGTGACAAAGTTATGCTCCGGACAAGCAATTTGTAACCCAGGAGAACAATTATAAATAACATACCTGTTTCACATCATTCAGATTTTCCAATTTGATTACAGTTTCCTCAGCCTTAACTGTATCAATGATTCCCCCTGGTCCCAATTCTACATGAGGTTTGGTGCCCACACTATTACTGTTGCTTGGGTTAGCATGATCAACACCATTCATTCCATTAGTAGCAACACCATCTATTTCCTGTCCAATTTTCCTATCTTCAGAATGTTCAACCACTTCCATCATTTCTGCACCATCTCCTTTCCTGTCTACAATTTCAGTTATATTCTCTTTATGTTCATCTTTCAGATCAGTTTGTTCAGTTGTTTTTACCTCAGCAAGATTAACAGTAGCTTCACTCTTTTCACCATTAGTGTCAGTTATCTCTGTCTTAACTTCAGGATTTTCAACTTTAATCTCAGGAGGTTCAATCTTCACTTGAACATGATTGGCTGCGATACTTTCAGTGTGCATATTTGCGGTATTGTTGTGTAGTGAACTATTGTCAGGACAAGTCTCCATTGTATCAGATTCCATCACATCCCAATCTAAGCGCCATTGTTTTAACTTCGACTCATCCTTCGTTCTATAGTACAACAGAAAGAGTGAGAGTGATAAAACAGAAACCAAATATCTCATGGTCCAAATAACACTCAACACATCACTGAATAGCAGGCATTGGCTGCATACAGAAATTGCTGATTTTCTATTTTTTAGCAACAGTGACCTTGACCTCAACCAGCTCCACTTTCAATTCCAAGCAGCATATAGACACAACAAGCCTTTAAAGCAAGCTTTGTCCAAATATCTAAAGTGATATTATGGAAAACCAAAAGACCAACAGACAGACTGACAAGTTTTTGTTTCTATTCATTCAACAAACTATGAGGTCATCTTGAAAAGCAATTCATATTGCCAGTTCTGCTTATTGTAGTAAACACATAAAGAATCAACTGGTGACTTAACTAGGTCATCTTTGTTTTTTGTATGTGGCACTGCAAAACCTCTTTAAGTAGACTGTCTGTCAAAATTCCAGAATACTGCCACACCAGACATAATGCGAAATATATTATTATCAGAGTGGCACCTATATAAGACATTCATGCTAGATACCGGAACAGTACTACTAAACTCATTGCAGAAAATTCACATCATATCTGTCTAGACGTTATATATCTCCAAGCTATCTAATATTCATTTGCATAATACAATACTGTACGCCGACAACTTACAAACCACAGTGGAATAATTGAATAAAGCAGAGCTTGATTGAAATTCTTACAGTAAAAATAGTTCTATGGCTATGCTTGCTTATGGTAAAATCTGCTAACGATAAAATATGAACAATATGCTGGCACTGGTTCAAGCAGTGCTAACACGACCATGATACACTGTGCATGAAGCAGTCTGGGATCAAACACACAACATCTCCATCCCTGATGCAAACATTCTAACTACCAGACTACTGGGACCTGTTTACAATATGCACATCTATTGAATTTAATATTTATATTGTATTTTGGGGGGTTTCAATTATGTATGGTGGTCTATTCACCAAACCAGTTTTAAGGGACTGTATCCTAACCAGCCCTACAGGGGTGTCAACACAGCCAAATTCAAAATCCTGAAAATCATATGCTGCTGACCATTTTTGACAAACTAAAGGCCGGCAACCATATAAAACTCAGTTTTTCAAACTTTTTATTGAAGAAAATCCTTTAGAGCAGATATAATTGACCATAACTTTGCCATTTCTTGAGGTATTTTCATCAAATAATTTATTTTGGTCAGAAAGCATAGCTCTTCCAGGAAAGACAAATCAGGAATTCCGGATAAATCCGGAAAATTGACACCCCTGGCCTTAACTTTCCCTGCACCAAGACAGCAGCAACTTCTCCACATGAGGACAAAATCTAATTGTTTTCAAATTTTCATGGAAGGGTATGACCTGCCAAGACCAGAAATCGTAACCTGGATGCCTAGTTACTAGAGATGGGACCGAATACCAAAATCAGTATTCGAATATTCGAAATTCATATTCGAATATTCGATTACCTATGTAAGTGTATTTGTTCACATTTTATACCCCCACCCCCCGTAATGAACTGAAGTTACGGAATTCGTTAACTTGATATTGTTTTCTAAACCGTTGATATGTATACACTAAACGATGTTGATGCAGTAATAAAAATATTGTTTGCAATATAAATCCTCATGTTTCTTCTCCTGGACAGCTTGTGAATAGATTTTTAATATGCTGTTGTTTTGTTGTTATTTCTAGCAGAAATGGTATAAGTATGAACGACTACAATAATGAATATCGTTGTCATCGTACAACGTGTGTTTCGCACTGTTCGTATATGCAAAGAGTTATCAATATGAATGAAATGTGTTCTCCTTGGTCATTAATGTTGGATCATTAAGTAAACAAGTAATTAAGAATTGCAAGCAAAACAGAAGTCCCCTACCGGTTTTAAGCCATTTTCAATGTTTCTGTTGCCATAGCAACCACAATTTTTGTCAGAATCAAAATATTTTTAGACATGCATAATCCCCTCATTGTCCCCTATCCACATGTCAAGTTTCATAAACTTAGCTTGAAAACTGTTTGAGTTATGGCAGGATCCAGATTTGGGCATATTTTCACTCTTTCTGTCGCCATAGCAACCACAATTTTTGTCAGAATCAAAATATTTTTAGACGTGCATAATGCCCTTATTCCCCCCTATCCACATACCAAGTTTCATAAACCTAGCTTGGAAACTGTTTGAGTTATGTCAGGATCCAGATTTTTTGACGGACGGACGGACGGACGGACGGACTGACTGACTGACTGACTGACTGACTGACTGACTGACTGACTGACTGACTGACTGACTGACTGACTGACTGACTGACTGACTGACTGACGGACGGACGGACGGACGGACGGACGGCAAACCTATATTCCCCTCCGGTCAAAAACCGGTAGGGGACTAATAAAATTTATAAGAAGATTTTTATGTGACCCCATTCAGTCTGCACCAGGCACATTAAGCTGAACAATAGACCCTTCACACCTTATTCAAACTGCTATTCATGTTGTAGACAAGCGTCTTATCAACACATTTACCGATACCACAACAACAACAACATTATACATCTATGCAAAATGTTAATCCTGCAGTAGATCCCCTAGGCTAATTGTTATCTTTTGTTGGTCAATTAAAACAATCCCACACACTTGTCAGTAAATGCTTTAGCCTGTGTCCGGGTTATCAGGACGCTTGAATACAGATGAAATACAAGCGTTTCGGGTGTCAAAAATGCAATCATTTTCAAGAGTATTTTGGAGAAGTGTCATGCTGTTTATTCAGATTATACGATTGTATCAATAAATCAATAAACGTAGCAACAAAATGTTGATAAAGGCAGATTATATTATATGTATTATATGGCCATTAACAGGGTACGAGAATAATTAAAATGTTGACATTTTTTTATTGAAAATGACAGAAAAGTGATTGAAATTGGAAATATTGAAATATTTGTTCGGTTTCCGAATATTCGAATATTCGGTCCCATCTCTACTAGTTACAAATCCAATATACTAACCACTAGACCAGAGCACTTAGTATTGCTCCCACAGAGGGCCATACCTCGGGCAACAATAATCTGCCCTAAAATTTCTGAGCATAATTATGTACACCCTAAGTTAGGAACCAAGCACTCAATGAGAATTTTCATTGATATCCGACCAACGGATAAGGAGTAAAAGCAGAGACAATATTTGAGACATCCAAACAGACAAAGATCCAGCACAAAATCAATATGTATACCCCACTATATGTGAGAGATGTAACATACTGTGAGCTAGGAACTAACCTGAGAATCTTGAGCTGTAGTTTAAGACTATGAAGTACAGTATTAAGTTGATGTATCTCTGCTACAAGTGTATGTGTTGATTTCACAGTGTTACATCTATCCTCAGACATCGGAGTCAAGGGGAGGTAACTGAAGGATGCTATTTCACCCGTCTTGAACCAATCTTGCTCATGAATGTAACGACTGCTTTCCCTAACACCTGTTTGGAGAAAATCAAGATAATAAATGATATCGGATTTAGTTATTATGTTAGCAATATACTCCATAGATGCCTAATTGTTTTACCTACAGTAACTGGATCAGAGACTATGTAGACGGATCAGAGATTATGTAGACTGTGCACACAATCTCCATTCAGGCTTATAACAAATAATTAGTGATCAACACAATGACATGTATACTAACATAAGTCCAAAAACTAAATGGTTAAACATTACTGAAAGCAGTCAATGTAGTATGTACATAAATGATCTTAAACATGCATGACTCGCTAATTAAAGACGACCATTAAAACATCAAATGAATTCAATTTTAGTATACTACCTATCAACTCTTATTATACATTAGAGTATTACTTGCAGATATCTGACAGGGGAGGACATAACTAGACAGATGTAGATGCAATACCCTAGCTCTTGCGCAATTAAACAACCAATAAGTGGTTCTTGAATGTGCCCGTGTACAGCATAGATACACTAGAATGCAGAGATAACCATGCTTTTTGTTTATCAGGCTTGTTTATTTAATTTTTTTATCACTTCCAAAATTAATCCTTCATTGGTCAAGTTGTTTTACATCTGGAGTAAAGTCAATCACACACATACCATAAACTTATCTAAAGGAATATCAACATACCTGGTGGATTTTCACACACGAAGCACACATAAGTTTTAGGTAGAGTTCTTTCTGTGATCCGGAAACATGCAGCATGTTGCCAACACATACATACCTCACACTGTAATCAAATATACAACATGTAACTTACTGACATACACCAACACTGTGCTTCTTACTATGAATTTCAATGTTTGTGGTTTTACAAATTTAAAATATTCACAAACTGCAAGATCATTCAACATACACTGTAACTGTATTAAAGTTCGAGGAATTTTGGTAAAGTGGTAAGTTTGTGGGACCTTGAATTAAAACATAGGATGGACACTCCATTGACTCGCAATTTCCATTTCATTCAATCCAGAGGATTTAATTTGCTAATACAATACATCCAAAGAACAAAATGAAGCCCCCCCCCCATTAATATTACTTTCTTCGTAGCATGTGAAATCAAGAAGTTTGTTATATATTCATGCAAGGAAGAGGACCAAGTTAATATGTTCTCACTGTAATATTACATAGTTAAGCTCTGCACCTGTATCATGAGGCCATTTTCCTCCTGGAAGTCACAGATACAGTTGACCAGTTCATCTGGTTTAAGGAAATCCTCGGCATCAGTGACGCTAGATTCCTCCATACTGTCCAACACTTTAAACTCTGGTTGTATTATATCCTCACACTCAAAGTAATCAGAATTCTTACTTGGTGATGTTTGTGTAGATATCTCACCTGTTTCAGCTGTAACATAAAGTCTACTATATTACCGAGTATATAACATATACAGTCAAACCTGTGATAAAAACCACCTATAGCACGGAGAATTTGACACGATTCTCAACCATCTATTAGCATAATATACTGTTATAGCTGAATATTGTCTATATTTATAATCCCATTTGTATATTTTCATCAGGAGAAAGTATCACCTAGACACTCGAGGTGTAATACCAACAGTCAACACAAATCTAAAGAACCGATATTGCATAATTTGCTTGCAGAAATTTATATATTCACCGCAAGAGCCTGGTAATATTTTCATGCATAAAGGTCAGGATTAGGTCAAATTCTCTGTGCTATACCAACAAAGACAAGTATTACAAAATCAGGCTGTGACTCCCATAAGCAAGGGTTCGTCTAGCCTCAGAATCTGATTATTTTGACACTTTTGACTTTTTACCATTCTATAAGCAAAATATCCATGATTTTAGGAGAAAATGACCCTTCAAACCAAAATCTTGAGGGTCAAAATGTGGCTTTTTGGAAATTTCAAGGGTCAAAACCCCTACTCCCCAGTCAATGGAACCCCTGCATAAGACTATATTTATTAGATAATTGACCTGTTTAAAGAGACAACCAGTCAACCAAGATCATAAGTGGTCTTAACAGACAGGTTTGACTGCATAGTCACGAAACAGAACATGGTTTGTTTGAATTTTTGTTTAATTTTTGAATGTTATGCTCCATTTCATAAATGTTCCTATCTAAGTAGTTATTGAAATCATAAGTGTGTTATTTACTGTGTATCTGTTGGAGTTCTGATGCATGTATAAATCCCATGTCAGAAGAGACAGTAAACTAGACTATTTAACCAAACAGAATATCACAGTATGAAATGAAATACATCTTATACTACATAAACTCTACTCTATTATATACACATTCTATCCATTAAAGCACAATGAAATCATGCTAATTTTACCCAACAATAGAAACTTTTGGAATAAAAAATCTTACAGTAAGCAGTCTGAACATCTGGAAATTCTAACTTAACGTCCACTTGATCAAAGGAACATTCTGCTGACAAGTTACGGTTCTTCTTTCCTGCTGACTTCTTAGCGCCAGATCCATGGTCACCTTCAGTAAAACCTGAAACATTACATACAATATTTACTCCTCATTGTACACAACTTTCACCCAAAAAGATAATATTAAGTCGGACAGGGAAGGCAGCACTCAACAAGTCGAGCACAGAAATCATAAAAACATACAAGGCACAATGCCCAACACATAACCGAACAAGAAAATGAATTGCCCAAGTCCCAGCTGTCAAATAGCTGAATGAAGTAGTTTCAGCAATAAAAAAGCTGAAAGCCTCAGCCGTATGACCTAGTTTCAACTGAAATACCTAGTTTTAGCTGTCTGAAGTCCTTAAAAGTTAAAATATAACAGTATTAAAAAGTCTGAACTCATTATGTCGGATTCAAGCTTATAAGCTTATGTCATTATAAGCTTATGTCATAAATTATGATTTAAAAGAAACTCTATTAATGACAATTACAGTCAAAACTTTTCAGCAAAAATTTTTTAACCAGAAATTTAAGATATTAAACTAGACAGGTTTTGGACCCAAAAAATTATGTCTCCCAAAGAGGGCCATGCCATAACTCTGGCAAAAACCATCTGACATAAAATTCCTGACAATAAGCACAACTAGGCTTGGTACAAAACATTCCTGTGAAGTTTCATTGAAATCAGATCAAGGGTTCAGGAGAACAAGCACAAAGAACTTTGTGACCTCTATCAAAACATACAACCAACCATCAAGACATCCAGACAGATACTAGCACAAATCAATACGTCTGCTCCACTATATGTTAATTTTATATTTACAAATAAAGTCGACGACCCAAGCATACTATTAATACTTACAAGTACTGGTTGTTTTTCTTCTACGTTTAGCAGGAGGTGGTGGGGGTCCCCCATCATTAATGTGATAATATTTGATATGATAGTCTAACAGATGTTCCTTTCTAAAACCTTTACCACATCCGGTAAACGGACATTTAAACTGGTAATGATCCGACTCTACAACAAAAGCTTTTGGAGGAATCACAGGTATACCATGGACAGGAACTGAAAATATACCATAGTGTCATAATCACACCGAAAACACCGTAATTAGTCAAACAGGTCATTTCAATCAATCATAGAGCATACTTGATCAATATTTAATCTCTAATGTGAAACATACTGTACAAGGGGATATTGCCTCAGGTCAAAAGTTAACAAATTAAGCATGTCTTACATTAAGCATGTGAAGTTATGAGCAATTTTTTATCATTTTAGTAGCATCCTTTGTAGGCCGAAATTTTTGCTAGATGAAATGCCATTTTGTAATGATTCCCTGAATTAATTAGTTACTGAAGTTGTCTTAAAATACAGTTTAGACAGTGGCCATCAATGATAGTTAATGCTTTTAAATGTCTTAATTTTCTCTCAGTTTGGATATGTTATGGCTTACGTATTTACATGTGTTAAGAATCAGCGGCAAATTATCTCAGCAAAATAATACCAATCCAACACTCACCATTTGCTGGAGACGTGACCATACCAGGATAGGAGCCTGGTAACTGGGTATGTGAGGACTCTGCCTGTACCTACAGTGAAACAATACATCAACAAGGTTTCACATCAATGTACTTTTTAAAGCAAATATTATTGGTCCGGTACATGACATGGACATCATTATAATCAGTCTCTATAAACCACATTCCTGATGTGTATCCATCAATACAATGGTATTAAAGAAGAAAATCTATTTATTCCTAAACCTAACTTAACAGGGAAACAAATTTCTGATGTTCAATGTTCTCCAACAGTTTATCGAGGTTAAACATTTTAATTAAAACATTGAATATGAAAGTCATTTATGCAACAGCTGCTAAAATCTAACAAACCTAACCAAGCCAACAAATCTGGGTGTCTGTTGACAACCAAGCCAGTATTCAAATAAACCGACAGACTCATTTTGAATCACACAGACAGAAAACCTGTTGTTTTATAATAAAAGAGGGAAATATTTTTTTTATATTTTTACAATTTAGACTTATAAGGTTAAAAACACGAAATCTGCATTCCTACTCACCTTGCCCTCTGCATATTCTGTTTGAGTTGAAACAGGTTCAGATTTTATTGATGAAGATGCCAAATCTAACATATGAACATCAGCTGGGGAACCAATATCTGAATGTTCAGACAATAACGCAGGTGCTACATGTTTCTTCTTCTTAAATCTAGACTTTCTCTCCTTCTCAGCTGAAGAGTCTCTACGTGATTCGGGCTTGACAATGTCAACTGACTTTGACCTTGACCTTTCCTCAGGATTCTCTATTAGGATAAAAATTGAATAGTTAGTGAATTAGGAATATCACAATTTTATATACAGGATGCTCCATAATGTGTCTTGCCATTAAAACCAAATTCAATGAACAAAACTAGAAGGATTTCTGATACACAAACATTTGTCTCTGTATGTCTCCAATATCTCTAATATGTCATACAACCTAAAATTCCAGACAATATGTACAACGAGGCTTGGTACCAACTTCCAAGTAAGCATTCATGTGAAGTTTCATTGAAATCTGACCAACGGTTAAGGATAACAAGAGCGGACAACTTTGTGACATTCATCCAGACAGCCAGACGTCGAGCACAAAATCTATATTTCTCCCCCACTAAATGTTGGGGACAAAATGCTTAATTCAATATGACACTTGTACCTAATCTATATCAATGGGAAACTGAAGCTTTTTTATTTCTATTTATTTCTATTAATATAATACAGACATCAAGATTCGTATAAAAGATGATTTTTACAAAATATTTCAAACCAATGAAACAGACAAAATAAAAATCTTAGCATGACGTATTAAACTATTTTAGATAAATTATGAAAAAAGTCCTAGATTCTTATATTAATACTCTTGACACCTCAATTTTGATGGTATTCATCGCCACAAGGGTATGAGAGAAGCCAGATTCCCAGCCTACTTTGTTATCAAGGTCATCAAGGCAGTCATCTTCCTCAGGGTTTCAATAGGACTGGCGTTTTATTATGATTTAATACTTTTACGAGGCAGTCGAAATGATGCCTTAATTCCAAGCCGCATTTATTGACAGTCACAGAAAGTGATCTTATTCCAGATGGATTTTAACATGCACCAACATACATGTATAATTGTTCAAAGTGTGCCTAACAGGAAGTAGCTCCCCATGATTCATGTTTAAATCAAGATAAGATATAGAACATGGAACCAGAACCATGACCCACCAGCTGCAGTCAGGATAGCTTGGAACACAAGCATTCCTGGATCTTACATGGTATTCTGTATATGGTCAGATCTAAAAATAACAATGTTGTTTGTTCCCTAGCAGAATGTGGCAGCAGCAAATATGCCCGTATACATAATTGAAACAAGTGACAGTGTAAAACATCTGTCCCCATGAAAATGATGATTGGATGTCTTGTATTTATACCTGACTGTAATCCCACTCAGGAGAGTTCCACCTACATGTACAAACTAATTAAAATGATATTCACTTACCAAAATCAGTGGAATCAAGTTTCATCTTCGCTTTCTTCAATACAACTTCCGGTACTGGGTTGATTTCAAAGGTCTGCAAAAGAAAAAATCATCTCCATTCAATTTAAGAAGTCTTATGATTAGTGTGTGTAAGGGTGACATGGTGTTTGATAATACTCTTGAATATGGATAGTGAGGTCACTGGTTCAAATCTCAGCTGGGGTACACTTACACAAAACCTGAGGTAGTCTCACGTGTGCTGTACACTTGGCATGTCAAAATAAAGTGATCTATTTGGAAAGAGCCAGGGTAACGCAATCAGATTCCATGTATCCACCACACCTGTTTAATTCACCGCAAAAAATTAAGATTTTAACACAAGTAATGGACTTCTGTATTTTTTTTGCCAGACCCAAAAATTGCACTAATTATGCCTGAACCTGTCAGACATCTACCAGTAATACTCAAATAAACAGGAAGTCAGCAGTATTAGTAGTTCTTAGAAGAATAGACAAAAAGATTTTTCACTAAAAAGTTCAAAATCACCGTAAAATATATAAATTATTACAGGAATGTGTCTGTTTTTTCCAAAGTACATAGTACTACTCACTGAATAGAACAGACTCATATAATACAATAATTCAACTAAAGAAAGACAGCAAAATTCAAATAAAATTTTCACAGCAAAAAAGCTCCTACTTTCATTTTATCCACCCAGGTACTATAAATAGATTGAGTGTGGTGTACAGGTAAAAATGACTACTGACAATCTATCCTACACCCACTTTACCTTGTGCTTATGATCACCAGGCATAGGTCGTATGTTGATTGGCTGGACAAGTTTCTTAAATCCATCGTAGAAGATCACTTCATATGAACCTGTACATAGAACATAATATATGAGAATATTAATGCATAATTAAACAAGATGTAAATTTATGTTGAGTAAATAATGCTCCTGTCCAATGTCACAGTAGGCCTTTTCAACTGGACTGTTCCGTGTAGCAGGTTCTCGTCTGGTTCTCGTCCCTAATATTACAGTTGTAGTACTATTGTAGTGCTGTAAGCTAGGGACAGGAACCAGGCTATAATCTGCTCCACAAAACAGTCCAGTCGAAAAGGCCAAGTGATACACACCTTTTAAAATTTCAATATCCATGAATGCACTTTTCTGACAGGCAAATAGTAATTGTTGTTCAATATGATGGTGATACCAACGTTTTACCTTACTTTCCTTATCCAGTTGAATATTTCCCAATCAGACGGTCTGTATAGAACAATGACATGGTCATATCTATACAATAATTACAGTAAAACCTCGTAATACGAGCAGGGATTTTTCGAGCAACCGGCCTAATTCGAGCAAATTTCAAAGTCCCGACGATTTCGCCGTATATTGTACATTAATTTATCCCTCTTACTCGAGTAAAGTTATTACGAGCATCCAGTCTAATTCGAGCACAGGTGTTGGTCCATTCAACAATTTTCAACAATAACTAGTTACTTTATCTCGAGGCAATCATCTGAGCAAAATTTCACACCTCTGCAAAATGTCATACTTAATTTTGTTACGGTCCGTGTTATTCACACATCGTGATAATCACATTTTATGACAATACCGATATCCTTAACACTTAAATTGATTTCCGTATTTTCGACTCGATACATTAAACACGAAGTAGAAGGCATTAAATTAATGAGCGTGATTAAAACAACACATACGTTTCAGAACAAGTCCAATAGGCAACAATTGGGAACTTTAACGCATACGAGAACTAGAATTATTAGATGCAACATCGTTGCTTCGAACGTACTGACTCGCACAGACTTTTAATTATCGTAAGATGAACAGACGTACATGTATAATCTTAAATATTTATGCGCCGTTCGTTACAAAACTGCAAGTAAAATTAATTTCAAATTGTTTTCCTATTCCGTATTTCATGAAAACCTGCGAATGTAGGCTTACGTACAGTACAATTTCTGGTGTCCGATACTGAATAAGTGAAGTAAATCAAGTCAACGATTTAATCCAATTCTTATCAAACAACCTTGCAGAATAAAACATTCGTCGACTTTGTAAACTAGAAAACTAAATGTCAATTAAATCATCACTATGCGCTGATTGGCAAATTCATACCGCGGTATGGAACTCTGACGTAACACTACTCCCAACTGTACCGGCAATTTCTTTGATGTGCGGCGCGTTTGAAGTCAGTCGGAAGACCGCCGCGTTTGATGTCTCCAAATTGTCGCGCGCGTTTCACCTGGAAACCGCAGGGATATAACTTATTCAGCTAAACATAATGCCCTAAATAAATTATCATAGATAATATAGTGCATGTTTGTTTACTGAATGAGTCATATCCCTGTGCAGGAAACTGGATCGACTTTGCATCCGGGTTTTATTTTATCACATGCAATTGAAGTGTGTGGGTGTTTGTTCACACATGTAGGGTATGTCATGTGCTGGGGTTATGTTATATTTTTGCCGATGCAAACTTTTATTACAACCGTTAAATGGAGTTTGATATTTAATGTAAGTAATTCATTAAGACTTTCATATGCAATTTGTTGAATTAGGCAAATGTCCACCTGATTTAAATTGCGTATAGACTTGATAAACAATTAAAATATTCTTGGTTACAACCAAATACATGTATCAAATGTGTTTTCATTATACACACAGTTACACTTAGTCATAACAACAATTCATCATCGACTTCGGATATTTTGAGCACCTGGCTTAACTCGAGCATTTGGCTTGTCCTGATGGGAAGACAACCGAGGTACAGCATTTATAACAAAGAAATCCAGTTGTGCATTTGGGGCAGTGTATAATGAGCAAATCTGACATACTGTTAGACAAACCACATGTGACTGTATTGTTTTTACACATTTAGTAAGTTGGTAGCCTATATACTAAAAGTTACCACATGTTTTTGCCAAATGGAGGTTATTCTTACTATTCTTAGCCTTCCATGAATGCACAGTGGTCTTTGGTGAGATATTTGTATAATTTGTCTGTACTAAAAGCTGAGGTTAAAGTCATAAGTTTTGAAAATCCTGAAATTCCTGAATAATCCTGACTTCTTGTAACCATGTTAAAGATGATAAAATATATTTGACAAACTTGCCCTAGGTTTTGGTACCTACGTTGAGTTCATCCCTGAAAATTGGTCTTCAATGAAAAAAGATTTTTGACAGAAATAAGGAAATATATAACACAAGCTCGAACTTGTGTATATCAAATTTTCCATCATGTCAAAGTTTATTTGAAGTCTTGAAGTTTTTCCCTTCTTGTCTATATGAAATCTGACCACCTATTTCAAATTTGTCTCGAAGTTTTTTGTTATCTCGAATTTTTTTCTAGGTCCCCATAAACTAATTTGCACTTAAAATCTATTGTTCAACTCAAAGTCAGACACACCACGCCTGTAGGAAATCTTTGATTTACCCGTAATTTTCACACATTCCATAGTTGATCAATTAAGTGTTTGCATCAATTTGCACAAACATATATCTTATGCAGCTTCGAGATGCAACCAAACACAAGTAATAACAATAATTGAAAATACGGGGAAATCCTGGACACAACCCCCTTTAAACAGTATGTGAGTTTGACAGCATAAGTGGTTCTTGAATTTATTTTGAATATATATTAAAGTATTTTATTCTGTTTGTTGCCTTAACCTCACGTTAAAGCTAGAAACCAAAGTCATGTCAGGAAGCCAAACGCAGAGAAGTTATGTTCGCAGAATGCTCTTAAAAATACGAGGAAATCCAGGACACAACTACACCCGTGTAATCCCATATCGTGACTTCGAACAGGACAAAATGGCTTCCGAACTTATCTTGAATTTTTGTTATGTCAAAGTAATTTTCACGGTCCCGAAAAATTTGAGATAATGAGAGTTGACTGTACTTACCATTGGGCATAATGTTTGTAATCTTTGCAGGATACATCTTACAATCTGTCCACTTAGCATACACTGGATCACCAATTTTATGTTCCTGAAGTTCAAGTATAAGTAGTGGTCATGTATAAACTCAGCAACCACCTCTCACAAGTAGCCCATATAATTATAAGATTTTTTGCAAACAAATTGACCATACAGTTAATCAAAGTTGTAAATAAAGACATAAACTACGTATATGCCCCTCCTAACTTTGGTGGGGAAAATAAATTGTAAAATAAAATAATTAGTCGATACTATTCCGTTAACTGAAGTTCTAAATTCATTTTCATCTTATATAGGTTTATGTTAAATCGAGTTTAAATCCGTTTCTTAACCATTCATCAGTTATAAACAAAGGCCGATTCACCCAACCAGTTATCCTGAACTGTATCCTAACTAGAATGATCTTACCCTTCTACAAGGAACCAGCAACTTAAATTAACATTGTTGTCAAATTGTCTTTTATCATATTAATTTCAAACTTAATAAGTTGATGCATTTTTAAATTTAGAGCAAAAATACTGAACAGTTTTACATCATATTTTTATTATCAATTAGGGACTGACATCAACCGGCTGCGAAAAAATCAAACATGCACAATATTTCATACATAAATGTAACCACGGCTACGACACAATTCTTACTTTGATGGCTCTTTTACTCGGAAGATCAGGACTGGTAAATGGAAGGCAAGGGTCAGCACGTACATGCTCTCCTTTAGACTTTCTCTTGCCCTTTCTCTCAGAATGTCGAATCAATGGTCGGATACGTTCAGAGGCCATATCTATCCACTCATCAAATCTCTGATTCCAACCATCAAAATGTATCAATACTTGCATGTCCTCCTCATTTATAGCTCTAATCTTTGCTGGAAACCTGAAACAGTATTACATCAATATATTACTGTAAAAGTAACTAAGTTAGGGTTATGGAAATATTCGTAACATTTCCTGTATTTACAATTCTTCACACAGAAATTTTGAGCATCAGGTCCACATCAGATACACATACATCATCCGGAGTCCAGGTGGACATCCTCTGGCGACCGATTGATGTATTGACCCATGTATAACTCTAAAGATTATGGAAATATTGCCTGTAAATCAATGGCATAGCTCCCTTTAAAGTTTATGAAAATAGTGTAAATTTAGGGCATATCTTCCTTTATGGATGATGAATGTTGCATTATCTGTTTGGTAAATCCCTTGATAGGTTATGAGAACAGGTTTACCAGGAATCCAAGTAATCCATTGCCTCAAGTTTTTCTCCTTTCCTCCAACTGATGCCAACTCTATGTGGAAACTGGACATTTTTCACCGAACCAGACGATGAAGACAGACTGTCAAACTCAATGTGTCGCCCGGATATATCGGGAATCCTCACTTTACGAGCTGGAGTACTCTTTTCTGAACTAGAGAATGTCAATGATTGGTCACTCTGGCTAACTGGTGTAACACGACCTGCAATACATACAGTACATAGTAAAGCTCATGTTTTCTGATAAATAATCTGACCACCTTCAACATGTGATAGAAGTTATACAAAAAGTTACTTGACTAAGGAGATCGATAGGTCCAGGTTTCGATCCCTGTCTGCGCCGCTGCTAAATTTATCTTAGCAAGAATGATCCATATGCTCAACTTTACCAAGTTGTATAAATTTGTACATGAGATGGTCAAATGCCAATAAGTTGTGGCTGCCAGTGGTGCGGAGTGTATCAGCCACCTAGCGACTCAATGATGAACGGGTAAATGTACAGTTGGTTAAACAGACACATGTCTGAAAATGATACTTTTTGCTTTCTTTTATCCTCAGGTGACCACAAAAACAACTTACATGTCAAAAATCTGATATCAGAAACTTCAAAGATTTAGATCATTTCTATGGATTTCAGACCTTTTGACATCATAACTGAACTGTCAAGTCTCCCAATAAGACACATTTATTAATCAGCTACGAGACCAGCTACAGTAGTTTTAACTGTAGACATATTAAATTCCATGTCTTAAAGTTAAACAGACCTGATCCAGGAAGACTTTTAGTAGCAGAGTTATCAGTGGCTGGTGTCAGTGGTTCTTCCAGTATAGGATTCTCTATGACCTGTTCTTCAACTACCTCTCCAATTAGTTCAGCAGTCTCCACCGGTGTTTCTACACCAGTTATGGATGTTTCTTCAACCCCGGTGCTGGTACCATCTTTCTCTGTCACAGATTCTAGTATAGCATCTGGGATAGGGGAGGAACATGTGCCGTCTTCACTCACAGTCAAATCTATAGTACTACCATCAAGTTTGGTAACAAACAGAGTAGCTGAGCTGTCAATATTCGCTTCTGTCACAACATCACCTGGTAAAGTAATCATAAACTTTTTGTAAGTCAACAGTCTTATTCGGAAACAGTCATGTTTCTAATAAATAAACAACTTTCTTCTCAAAGAATATCTATCTCAAATTTGTAGGCCAAGAACATGAAATGATAGGTTTTATAATTAACACACAAAATTAATCATAAATAGGAAGTAAATTATTTTATAAACTGATGAAAACCAAACTACACATGGTATGATGGTCACTTCTAGTCTACTATTATTAAACACCCGGAAATTGTGTTTTTCACTACTCACCTGCATGTGTTATACATGTATTTAAATTAGGACTATCATCAATTAACTGAACTGGAATGTCCGACATACTTTATACTTCTTCCAACATTTGAATTTACTGTTGCGAATTCACTGAAAATAGACAGAAGGAACTAGTAAATACATTTTTCTGGGCATTTTGGCTGAGAACTTGAGAAACAAGAGTGCTGGACACTAGACTTTCTCATCCTTGATAGTACCCTTGCTCATCTGTGAGTGAAAATTCTAAGAGTAACAAGGGCAGATAACTCATAAATATAGGTAACAGGGTTAACAGCCTTGTCAGTGAGTATGGGCTCCCCTTGTGATGATAAATAACTGTTTTGAGTTCCAAGTGATAGTCTTTGAGAAATGGAAACTTTTGTTTTAAAAATTCAAATTCAGAAAAGGGGAATAACTCTTATAAAATGCTGGATAGATCTACTTGTCAGTAGATGTAGGTCATCACATTCCACACGTGTAATGTCTTTCAAGATGAAAGCTTTGATAGTGTTTGAGAAAATTCGATTTTATGTGTAAAATTTGCCATAATTTGTATGAACTAAGTCGAAACAAGGACAGATAACTCCGTAAATGTAGGTCACAGGGTTACCAGCCTTGTCAGTATGGACCCCTTGTGATGGTTAATAACTATGTTGAGTTCCAAGTAGATATCTTTGATAGTCTTTGACAAAATGACTCTGACAATTAATTATACATTTACACTTCAGAGCTTAAATACACTCACTTCACACAACGAACGCCAGAATCACGAACATCAATTCCTGGCCCAGGTCGCTATAATTACCGTTAAGTACAATCACAATTTTCATGCTTGTAAACGTGGATTTTGAGGTCAAACAGTATTTATATTATACTTCACAAACACACATCGCAGCTCATCCTTTCAGTTATTGTAACTAAATAATTTACCTCACATGCCAAATTAACACCACAACCTTTCTCTAGATAGATAATTAAAAAATATTTGTACGAAATAACCTTCATCAATTTTCCGTTCTATTTGGTATTCTGATAACCTTTCAACCTCAACAGATTTCAGTGTGATCATTTAGGACTGAAGTGTTGATATACCCTAAAAGTAAAATATATTAGCTACACGCTGATACCCGTAACATAGCATTTGAGTAAATAATAAACAAGAGGGCCATAGGCCCTAAAGCGCTCACCTGATGACTAGCAGTTTAGGCAGAATCAGTATTTGTTATGATTTGACCTAAATATTTGATGTAGCTTTTACAAATACACACTTTGTGGCCAGGTTTTACAAAGATGAGGTAAAAATGCGACCTTCAGAATATAAACAAGGTTTTTCTTTGATATGGCCTGGTGACCTAGTTTTTTATCCCAAATGACCCAGTTACAAACTTGACCTAGATTTCAAAGAGACAAACATTGTGACCACATTTCATTAAGATTAGGTAAAAAATGTTATCTCTAGAGTGTTAACAAGGTTTTTCTTTGATTTGCCCTTGTGACCTAGTTTTTGACCCAAGATTACCCAGTTACGAACTTGACCTAAATGTTAACAAGGTTTTTCTTCAATGTGACCTGGTGATCTAGTTTTTACCCCAGGTGACCCAGTTGTGAACCTGACCTAGCTTACATAGAGACACACAGTGTGACCATGTTTCATTAAGATCATATAAAAAATGTGACCTCTAGCACGGATATACACAGAACGGATAAGCAGGTCTAAAAATAGCCTAATTATGACCTGACTACCCATAATGCATTGCGCGCTTCGGTAAGCACGATAATTGTGAACATGACTTATCCAAAAGAAGTCTTTTTTTCGTGTCAAAACCACAAAACTAAGTGGTTTGATCATTTTCAACAAATAGAGGACACCCCAAAGATCACAAAAAATATTGATTTATTAGAAAAACAGTCGTAAATAAGTTTCCTTAGGGGTTTAAAAAAGTAAATATCGGAAGCAATCCAAAACCCGTCGATTGAAAATTTATCGATCAGGATAGGTCACAGAAAATGTGGTCTATGTCACAATTGACAGATGAATCGTCCAAACTATCTATACAAAAACTTTCCAAACACATAAGGGAACAAATAAATTCCCATCTTTGCTTATTTTGACGAAGAGTTGCTTTAAATGAAAACAAATATCTCATTGACAAATTAGGCTGAATTTATGAAATAATCCAAGATGGCTGCGGCTAGCGGGGAAAAATAGCGCCAACTTGAGAATCTCGCCAAGTCTCGTTAAGTCTCGTACAAGTAAGCCGATCGCGATATTTCATTCCAGTATGGCGGCCTATATAGGAAATATAGTGGGGGGTCGAATGAGTTGCCATTCCGTCTAATGTATTTCCGTGCCTCTAGTGTGTTAAAAAAAAATTTTTTTTGATGTGACCTAGTTTTTTACCCCAGATAACCCAGTTACGAACTTGACCTAGATTTTATAGAGACAAAGTTTCATAAAGATTAAGCGAAAACTGTGACCTCTAGAGTGTTAACAGCCCAATTGTTGATGAAGCACGACAGACGCTGGACAATAGGACATAGGGTGATCACAATAGCTTACCTTGAGCACTTTGTTAAAATTATACAACAATTGATGTGATGTCACAGGCAAGTGCTGCAATTGTCGATGTGCACCTTTTCTTAAATAAACAATGCTAATGTTGAATTGACTGGGGGAGTAGTACTAGTAGGGTACATGATGACTGCATGCCTATGAGAAGCATAAACTGAAATAGGAATGAGATGGAAGGGTTACAGAACATCACGAAGACATACCAAACCATCCCAATTTGATGAATTTCAGCTTTGGGAACTAGTGGAAGGCAGGTCTAACAGGATCGGAACTAGTGGAAGGCAGGTCTTACAAGATCGGAACTAGTTGAAGGCAGGTCTAACAGGATCGGAACTAGTGGAAGGCAAGTCTTACAGGATCGGAGCCAGTTGAAGGCAGGTCTAACAGGATCGGAACTAGTGGAAGGCAGGTCTTACAGGATCGGAACTAGTTGAAGGCAGGTCTTACAGGATCGGAACTAGTGGAAGGCAGGTCTTACAGGATCGGAACTAGTTGAAGGCAGGTCTAACACGATAAATAACGATACACGTCCCATAGCGTAAAAGCAATTTCTTCGTCTTATCATGGTTACGAAAATTCTAGGGACGAACAATGCAAAAATGATAACAATGGTTTAAAGATGGAATTGTGCAGTATTTGTGTATTATTTCGATAGACAGTTTGAAGAACATTACAAATACTACAATGCAATCGCTAATACCGACTAAATTCATGGTCGTTTAGCATAAAATAGCAGTTTTACCTGTGCGTAATTTCAACGGTGTTCAGCGTGTTATGATGAAATTATGACAATCACTATGCGCATGCGCGGAATGGATGGCGACTACTAAAAGGCGGTACCGGTATTGTCCGGTACCGGGATTCTCCGGTATCCTATTGTATATTGTACGGGGTACTCTAGATAATGTAATCATGACTGACACCTTTTTGAATGGCTAGTTATAATCCAATTAAAGGATTAGTGAAGAAGTGTTACTGGTTATGATAGGTTAAGTGCACAGTTTGAACATAGACAGAATTAAAATTATTTTTTTAATTATTTTTTTAAGAAGTTATCATAGATCTACAAGAATTTTGTAAAAATGTTTTTTAAGAAGTTATCATACAAGACTTTTGTAAAAATGTTTTTTTGGGGGGGGGGGGGGTTAATTCTGTCTATATGCTTTGAAACATGCATTAATTAAGCCATGTATTTCACAGTTTTTTAACTCATGAAAAATAATTTGATGTAAACTTAATAATATATCGAGTGCACAGATATTGCAATTGATGTAAATGATTTTACTAAAGTGCTATTTTTCATTGGTTCAAACACATACTACCGCAGGCATGTTTCAAATATACAACATAATTAATGTACTGTATACAAGGCAATATACAACGTGATTAACTATCAATACCGGGATTTTATATGGGATACCGGTCGATACCTCAGAGTACCGCCTTTTAGTAGTCGCCGGAATGGATACGCTAAACCACACGCATCCGTGAATATCCGTAGTCTCCGCTACAGTTACTTCGCTTTGTAGGTCATCAGCAGATTTGATTATTTTTGCGTTATGAATGAAAAAAAAGACATCAGCAGATGTACAACCTAGAATCCAACAAGTCAACAAGTTGACCACTTGATTTATATATTTTTTTAGGAAAAGTGTTTGTAGAAGAAAACTAATGATATATCTGCTTTTATCAGATAATCGCAGTCCAGCAGTGCCGTAAAGCTTTGCCGTAAATATTGTTCAGCACTCCAGACTGTGCAAAAAATATTATAATGAGCCTGATGTGACATTAGCCAATCGTTAGCTTCAAACGGCCCATGACACCAGGATAATACAAACGTCGTCAAGACGTCGCGCTTATTTTCCTGCTAAAATATATGCAGAATACATTATCATTTTGTAAGAAAAAGAATGTTCTATATGGTTATGTAGCACTGAGCTGTAATCGTACAATCGTGCTCATAACATTCAATTTTATTAAACTTGTCGACAAAAACATGACACTCAGCAAGCCTTGCATCATATTGTTTTGTCCACTTGTTTAATAAAACTCGTATGTAATGAGCACTCGTCCAAGCTAGGTCCTCTATATATTGATAGGAAAACATGTTTTTTATAGTCTTTTTTGCTGAAACACAATTACTGTCCAGTAAGGATATAGTGAGAGTGATGTTGCAGTTTATGTGTACACAAAGGATTACAACCATTGTCTGACCAGGTGGAGCGCATATAGTATATTAATTAATTTAGCATTGGAATTATATATAGCTGTTGTATAAGCATTTATGATTGGTTTTACACCGTAATAGTGAGCTCGACTGCTGCATCATTGGATTCTTACCCTGACTGGACTATATTTATACATATAAAACTTAGTACGTTTGACATTTTCTTGTCTGGTTTCGGTGTCGACACTTATCATTCTGAGGCCTTGAGCGAGTTCCGATTTACACATTCTCTCCAAATTCAAAGACCTAAATATACACAGATTGGACACTTAATTGAAAACGGGGAGAAAATACAAAATGGCATGCAGCAGATGCTGATATCTGACATGAACGCTTTTGTTTGTCATTCTTTTTTAATGACCAATATCTCATTTTGAAGAGCTAGGTTTCTTTTACTGCTCGATGTAACTTATTTTTTTCTATCTCTTATAGAATTCAGAAAATTATTGTTTGAATGAGGCAAATTGGGTATTTTCTGATAAAATTAGAATTTCCATTAAAATGAGAATAGATCTGGCTCTTTGAGGTCTAATATTTTATTTCTTGACTGATTTCAATAAATTAGGTTTCATTTTAAAGTAGAATAATTAATCTATTGCATAAACTTATTAGTTTTTTCCTATGTTCACGAAAACAGGAGATATAAGGAATTAAAAACAAACAAATTTCGCGAGATTTCAGAAGACTGCCGCGAGATATTGCGAGATTTGGTATATTTTTCCAATCTTTGTATATTTAGGTCTTAGCCAAATTCGATGGTTTTCATAAAGGACAATCCATGGAGAAAACAATCCTGCACGGTCTTCAATATGTTAGGTACTGACCATGTTTGGTAACATCACATACAGTGCAGCGTTGATACAGCTTACATACGTAAGGTACTGACCATATTTGGTAACATCACATCATACCGTGCAGCGTTGATACAACTTATAATACACTCAACAATAAGTAAGGTACTGGCCATGTTTGGTAACATCACATCATACCGTGCAGCGTTGATACAACTTATAATACACTCAACAATAAGTAAGGTACTGGCCATGTTTGGTAACATCACATCATACCGTGCAGTGTTGATACAGCTTAAAATACACTCAACAATACATTAGGTACTGGCCATATTTGGTAACATCACATATCATACCGTGCAGCGTTGATACAACTTATAATACACTCAACAATACATTAGGTACTGGCCATGTTTGGTAACATCACATCATACCGTGCAGCGTTGATACAACTTATAATACACTCAACAATACATAAGGTACTGACAATGTTTGGTAACATCACATCATACCGTGCAGTGTTGATACAACTTATAATACACTCAACAATAAGTAAGGTACTGGCCATGTTTGGTAACATCACATCATACCGTGCAGCGTTGATACAACTTATAATACACTCAACAATAAGTAAGGTACTGGCCATGTTTGGTAACATCACATCATACCGTGCAGTGTTGATACAGCTTAAAATACACTCAACGATATGTAAGGTACTGGCCATGTTTGGTAACATCACATCATACCGTGCAGCGTTGATACAACTAATAATACACTCAACAATAAGTAAGGTACTGGCCATGTTTGGTATCATCACATCATACCGTGCAGTGTTGATACAACTTATAATACACTCAACGATATGTAAGGTACTGGCCATGTTTGGTAACATCACATCATACCGTGCAGTGTTGATACAACTTATAATACACTCAACGATATGTAAGGTACTGGCCATGTTTGGTAACATCACATCATACCGTGCAGTGTTGATACAGCTTAAAATACACTCAACGATATGTAAGGTACTGGCCATGTTTGGTAACATCACATCATACCGTGCAGTGTTGATACAACTTATAATACACTTAACAATACATAAGGTACTGACAATGTTTGGTAACATCACATCATACCGTGCAGTGTTGATACAACTTATAATACAATCAACAATATGTAAGGTACTGGCCATACTTGGTAACATCACATCATACCGTGCAGTGTTGATACAACTTATAATACACTCAACGATATGTAAGGTACTGGCCATGTTTGGTAACATCACATCATACCGTGCAGTGTTGATACAACTTATAATACACTCAACAATAAGTAAGGTACTGGCCATACTTGGTAACATCACATCATACCGTGCAGTGTTGATACAACTTATAATACACTCAACAATAAGTAAGGTACTGGCCATACTTGGTAACATCACATCATACCGTGCAGTGTTGATACAACTTATAATACACTCAACAATATGTAAGGTACTGGCCATGTTTGGTAACATCACATCATACCGTGCAGCGTTGATACAACTTATAATACGCTCAACAATATGTAAGGTACTGACAATGTTTGGTAACATCACATCATACTGTGCAGCATTGATATTGCTTATAATACACTCAACAATATGTAAGGTACTGGCCATGTTTGGTAACATCACATCATACCGTGCAGCGTTGATACAGCTTATAATACGCTCAACAATATGTAAGGTACTGACAATGTTTGGTAACATCACATCATACTGTGCAGCATTGATATTGCTTATAATACGCTCAACAATATGTAAGGTACTGACAATGTTTGGTAACATCACATCATACCGTGCAGCGTTGATATTGCTTATAATACACTCAACAATATGTAAGGTACTGACAATGTTTGGTAACATCACATCATACCGTGCAGCGTTGATATTGCTTATAATACACTCAACAATATGTAAGGTACTGGCCATACTTGGCCATGAGTACACATAGAACATTTAGAAGAGTTGTGCTTTGTGAGTAAACTTGATGTGTATTTGGATAAATCACACAGCTTTCAAGAACAACACAAAACACGATTTTTCAAAGTGATTTTTATTACAAAATGTAGAAGTATGCATACAAACATAAAAATTGAAATAAAGAAAAGATTATTATCAACATTCTCTAGGTAACTGAAAAATTATAACCAACGTTTTGTCCATAAAACTTACTCAAAGATTTTAAAACCTTAAGGCATATTTATAAGGAAGTTAATAAAGTCCTAAAAGATAAAACTGGTATGAAGTCACTGTAGGCAATTTTGCACTTGCAATAAACTTCCTTTCAGGTTTATGAAATAATTGTTAATAATATGTATAACATCATATAAGGAGCTCTAAGTATCAATATAAAACTTGGTCAGGTTTATTTTTCTTGTTTATTATTGTGTTTATTGTTGTGGCTGTGTATTAGTGGTCGATGAAGTTTCTTCATTGTTTGTTCCATTTTGTACCTTCTATGCACTGCTGCTTCTGTTGAGTGCTACCTTCACTGTCCGGTATGTTATTATCTTGTAGAAATAATGCATTTTGAGTAAGGTATAATGATGTTGTATTAAAATTAAACAATAATAAGTTTGAACAAAATTAATCCAAACATTTCCAAAAACTCAAGGTATTTATGACATATTCTTTTGACAGGTATTTATGACAGGCAAGACTATATACATGCTGTGATATGATGAATTTCAAGAGGCCGAGAATATAATTCAGTTCAATAGATAGATCTTCAAATATGTATCAACCGACTCAGTGTTCACTAAGTTCTACACATATAGCAATGAGAGTATATACAGGAGTCTTATTGATGCAAAATACCAAATTCTAAAAGATGCCATCTGCTTCAGGTACCATTAGTTCACATCCGAACAACCAAACACTAGTTCTTATCATTTTTCTATTGGTAAAATTTAATTTATGAAATTCCAATGGCCAAAACTTAGTCAATAACAAAAATATTTTCAACAAATAACTTTTTTCTACAGAAAAGTTAATCCTTTCTAGTGCAGAGTGCAGTAAATATGGATTTTCAGACTAGGACCCCTGTGTATAGCAGAACAACAATAAGAGAACATTAATGATTATAAACTGTGGATAACATAAAGATTATAACAATTGCACATCTACATAATAAATCACAATAATTAATAACAAAGTCTTCTGCTAACAATAAAAGGAATGTACGAAAAAAACATGGTCACTAACAGAGAAAATCCTGGAAAATGCAAATTTCTGAAAGATTCCTATTGTTTTAGCATATCAAATTTTATACCAAATCACATACCGGTACTAATTTTTCATTAAAAATTGTGAGATTCTTTATACAGGCATTTCTATAGAGATTTTCATTCAACAAGCAACCAATTGGTGTTCAGAAATCTAAGTTTCCTTATAATTTTGATCTCTGATGTTTTTATACTTAGGAAGCATCTAACTTTTACACTGTTGAGACAACCACGATTACATCATAAAGTTCTATATACAATAAAACAAATGGGCAATCTGAGTAAATTAGTTAGGTATATACAAATATTGTTACATAACACTATTACAACCGTTGCAAACTATTTCAAACTTCGAAAAAAATCCACATGAACATTAGAATGTCTGTTTACATTATAAATCAATAAAAGTAGACGCCTGATTGTGATGTTCATCTATATATCGTTGGAATCAGGTTTCTCAGGCAGAGGCTCGGTGTAGAACACCAACTGAGGCTTCTTCTCCTCTTGCTCGGTTGGAAGCTCAAGTTCATTGTTGAACTTGTACCATTGACCGCCCCTCTCAGCGCGTACCTTCTTCAAACCACGGCTGATCATCACAACGATAACTTGACACAGGATGACGCTGGCACCGGTAGCGAAGGCTGAGTATGGGATTCCAACATGGATAGGGAGTGGTTGCTTGTGCTTGAATACACTGTAGTGTCCAAATCGTACCACTGGGAAGAGGGATACCATAGCTGCAAATCGAAAAACATCATACATGAATAATAATTTAGCTTCTGTAAAATCATAAATTTATGAGGATTTAATTTCTAGTATATATTTATCCATGGCATACTGATAAATGACTGACAAAATCTCCATCCTTAGTTTGAAGTAACCAGAAGGGGTTTATACAAGGGGCCATAACTCTGGCATAAATCATCCAACCTAACATTCCTCACAATATGCACAACTAGTCTTGGTACCAAGCATTCATGAGACATTTCATTTAAATCCGATCAGTGGTTAAGGAGAACAAGACATGTATTCAGCGTAACATTATTATGTCTCACCCACTAAATGTGGGATAAATAATTGATGTTCGAAGCTCATACCACAGTACATGGATATGGGAATCTGGTATGGAGATAGAGTAGAATGCATAATTTTGGGTCTGGCATTGAGTAACAACAGTAAATGATAACTAAAGTGATACATTTTTTCACTATGTAAGCAACTAAGGACCTACCTGATACCAACATTGCGAAGATACAAACATAGGCAGCACATCTACATCCATTCACTTTCCTGGCAGCTCCAAGGGCTGATATACATCCAATCACTAGGGCACCCAGAGCAATACCAGTCTCAATACGTTGTTCTAAAAGACTTGCATATCCGAAGTCTGAAATACACACGATTATTATTAGCTTTCAATGAATTATGGAGATTTTTCAGTGAAAATAACAGTGAAAATAACAGTGAAATTATCATTTTGTTATTTTCACTGTTTTCAAAGCTGGCTCCAGTATCGTTCAGAAAAAGAAACGTAACGTCAACGGCGCCGGGCTTTAAAATGTATGTTACGTCATCATGACGTTATAATTTCGACGTGATTTTTCCAATTAAGCTAATTACGGTACCCTTTTAAGAGAAATTGAAGCATATAATAAACAGAAAATTTGTTGATTTTTGGTGAAAGATCGAATTTTATTTCACTCGTGATCACATAAAATAAAATTTTCACTCGTGACTACCCCACTCGTGAAAATATTGATTTTCTGTGATCACTCGATGAAATAAAATTCGATCTTACACCAAAATCAACAAATATCCTCTATAACATACACTGTAAATCAAAATTTTTTATGAGGGATTAATTTTCACTAAATTCCAAATTTTGTGAAATTTAGTTGTGAACTGAAGCATTAATAGGGTAGTAAAACACAGGACATTTATAGTTCTTTCTGACATTTGAAACATGTAAATATGGTGGCCAGTTTAACTAAGCAATATTCCTGGACAGAATCCTTTTGTTAGTAACCTAGTACTTACTTACAGCAACTTCTCCACATCTGGAGGAAACTTGACATTGTTTTCGAATGCTCATGAAAGTGTTTGACCTAGCTCCATGACTATAAAACATTTTTCATGCTCAACTCAGTTTCATGCTCAAACTTCAAATGTCACGCACAGTAAAACATTTTGTGGTTTACTGAAACTTTTTTATTAGATGGATTGCCTTGAAAAATCAGAAAAAGGTATATTTCTTGAGAAGGCAACAATTATTTAATCATTGCCTTGGCTAATCAACTTCTACGCTCAAATTGATTTAAGCATGAAAAGTTTTATAATCATGGGGTCTGGTATAACCAGTAATTGAACACTGTAACAAATCAAGCACACTAAAACACAGTATAAAGTGTACAAGTATACTTACTGTGGCTACTTAGAACACGTTTGGAAGGTCCACCTGGGTTGATGTAGTCGATGGGATCCTCAAAGATGAAGGAATTGTACAATGCACATTTGATTGAAACCTTCTTGCAGTGGCAATGACCTAGAGTAATAGATATAATACATTATTGATAACTAACATACAACTAGTTTTCTTAACTGTCCATGTCCATTAATATACCCACAACAAATAACCAACATCTGAAGTCTAAACATTTATTACACTAAGGACTCTAATAAATGTTTAAAGCTTTATTTAACTAACTAACTAAAGCCTGCAAAGCCTTTAAGGGTTAAATCTTGATACCACTAAGGAATTAAACATTTTTAAAAAGCTTCAATTCACTTTAGACGATATAATTTTATGTCGAACAAGACTGCGTTCAATAAACGCTTATGCCCCCTGTGGAAGCCTTGTCCATAAATAAGTCTAAGTCCAAAATTAGGTCAAGGTGAAGGTCAAAATGGGGTCAGGTGATACAGGTGTGTGGAGAGTGTTCATATACAACATCCATGCAAGTTTGGAAGCTTTGTAGCAAGCCATAATGATGCTAGAAGAAACTGTCAATTTGGGTTAACCAGGACGGACGGACGGACGGACGGACGGACGGACGGGTGAATCACTATATGCCTCCCGATCTATCGATACGGGGGCATAAAAACTTTAATCACCATGGACTATGAACATTTGAAGCTTTATTTCTCATAAAACTCTAAATGTTTAAAGTCTAATATAGTCTTGAATCAAGAAAGTAACCACAGCTAGAGTCACAAATTACTGAGGCCCCTGCCTGAGGTCTCCACAAGCCCCAACAGTCAGAGGTTTCACTGGCTACTGAGGGTTTTACCACTCATGTGACTGGCTACTTTTTCTCAACCAGTTTGAACAAAATCAATGTTTGCAATAAGAAGTTGATGATCAAATGACACATAAACAAACCGTATTTTATGCACATACTCCTTTTTCACTGTTGAATCACTGGCTACACATTTATGGAGAGCCCTGGAGGCAGAATATTCTCAAAGTTGTTGACATCTTACCTTTCCTGCGTCCATGATGATCATCCTCATCACTGGAGCTGTCAGAATCTCCACGTTTCCCGTCCTTATCATGTACACACAATGTAGCATACCACAGACCATAGCTCACACGCACTTCATATTCTTTAGTCTCAATCTAGAAAATAGAGAAGTATGCTAGATTGTATACTAGTATTAGACAGCTGGTATCAGGACAGGTTTTGGTATTTAACAAACCTGACACCTCGTAGCTGTTAAGTTTCAGTTTTTCTTGTTAATTTTTGTTTGTGAAACTTAGACAGTGAGTGGCAATGGTAACATTCAATTTTTGTTGAGTTGTGTATCGGGCATTATGCTGTGTAATTGTAGTATTCAATTATTTTTATGTTTTCTGCGCTCGGCTGTTTAAAGTTGAGTGCTGCCTTCCCTGACTAATTTTCTATAATCTTTTTGTACTTGTGGTCAGTGATTTTTCTATTTTGTGTGTCCCTTTAGTGACTTTCATGCTCTGCTGTTTCTGTTGATCGAGGGAGGCCTTCCCTGACAGGTTTGTTAAATCTTTTTTACAACAAGGGTTGTAACTCTGTAGATTGTTGGTTCCAGCAAAGACAACACATGTATGGTACTACATCACAGTCATGCTGATAAACATTCTAGCAACTGTACTGAATTAACACTGTAATTGAACTTCAAACATTGATGTTTCACCACCAAAGACTATACTGGTAAGTCAAGAGTATCTTCTACACCCCTACATGATGGACCTATGCATACAGGCCCTTATTTGGATATATAATTTATACCCATATAACCAATATCTTCCTTAAAGGTGTCAGACAAAACAGACTGTCCTCAATGTTATATAAATGTCTAAACATTCTTTCATACGTGATGTTCTATTTTGTGACACAATAAACAAACTGATACTTTAAAGTATGTACTACAGCCAAGTCATATAAGTAGTGCCTTGAGCACCTGCCAAACGTTTGAACATGATACCATACAATTATGGTAATTCATACCACAGGTGCTCGATATATATATAGTACATGTACCAGTAATAATATAAATACATGTATATACTACATTGTATTTTATTTCAGAAATAATGAATATGTACCTGTATTTTATTGAGTTTGGATGCATAGTATTATAATTAAATCATGAGTACGTCACAGGTAACTGTATCATTAATAAACAGTACCTAAAAAAAATTTTTTTTTTGTTAAATTTATAATTCTTATACAAGGTATATTTCCCGGAGAAGTGATCGTACAGTCACTGGGTGTATTTTGTTTTTTTTCATAATTTAAAGCATTTCCGTTTTTTTGTTTTTATTTAGTCCACCCCAGTGATCGGGTGGATACCGTATTACGTATTTATGGCATAACTGTTTAACTACTTGACCAATTTCGATGGGATTTCGCATGAAAGTAGTTATAGTCATGTTTTTTACGAATATAATTACTTTATGAAGATATCGAAAGCCAATTCTTGTTTTTGATACCTGGTCACTTCATGGAAATACACCTTGTTTAAGAATTATAAATTTAACAAAAAAAAAATTTTTTTTTAGGTACTGTTTATTAATGATACAGTTACCTGTGGAGTACGTAACTACAATGTAGCATGAGCGATTTAATGTACCACCGAACAAGTGAATATGCTTTGTTATAGATAAAACACAAGTACATAGACATAATTTCTATTCTAACATAGCTTATATTCCACATATGACAACACATAGTAACCACTGCAGTATTTTCTTCCTCAGAATGCTACTTTAAAGTCTTAGTTATTTGCCGAAGCTGTGTTTTAACAGTAATTCATGCACACCTTGGTTTCCTCTATGTGTATTATAGTTGAAACTGCTTGTTGTATTAAATTCATTTCAAATTACACAATAAGTTTAAGGGGAGAAAAGAAACTTACAAGATGTGTCAGACTCCTGTGTGTTACATATTGCAAGTCATAACGATCAAGACAGTATGCTTGACAAATTCTAAATGTTTCATAATGTATTTATATACAGAGGAAATGTATTGGATCGATAAACATCAGACATGTTCATGTGATAAACCATGTGATATACATTGCTTCACTTAGACGGTTCATGCAGTATTAACACAATGAATTATATACCACCGACTGTTCTGGTACATGATGTACTGGTATATCAATGAATACATTGAGAACATATGCACCTGGTACAAAGTCACGAGGTAATGAATAATATAAGACATTACCACGATACCATTGTAATAGATAGTCAGTACAGATACACTAACACAGAGTACAATTAACATAGGCCTAATACTGCATAATTTACATTGACAATTATTTTGTATATTACTAAGGCGTAACTGAATAATTATTGTCCAATTACTTAATTATTCAAATCGTAATTGAGAACTAAAACCTGTAATGTGATATTCTGTAGTGTGGCCATTATGTATACATGTACTTAAAGTATACAATATCCATGCCAAATATCAACTTATGAAACTTTTTTCAGGAATTTATATACCTATAGCTTGGGCCTAAAATAAAATATAGTTTGTTTCCCCTTCTCCTACCTACCAAAAAAAAACCGGCCATACCCAAAATATTTTATTGCCCAAATTGAAATAATATTATTTTTTTTAAATATTGGGGATGAAAATATTATTTTTTGTATAAAGGCTTTTTCTTACTAGTAAATTTGGTTCCTATTTTAACGAGTCGCAAGTGTCGCCTGACGAAATGCAAATTTGTCATGGAAAACTATCCAGTATTGGGCTACATATCAGACTCACAAGAGCTCTCTAGTCATCTGAACTAAAAACGACAAAGCGATGCTTTGGACAAAAAAATGTCATGATAAAATCAATCTGAAGGGAATCATTCAAACACTACACAAGCTAGAGTTATGATTCTTGCGCACTGCACTTCATGTCACAGCAAAGAAACATGCATTCCTATTTTTGAGTCATTAATAGTTATGGTGACAAAGTTATGCCACGGACAAGAAATACTGATAAAATCAATCAAAGGGAAAAAATTGAAAAATGGCACAAGGTAGATTTACGGTTCTTGTGTACTGCACTTGGACTTTTGGTAAGAAACATGCATACCAAGTTTCAAGTCATTCAACCTCATAGTGACAAAGTTATCCTCCGGACAAGAAATGCTCAAATTAAATCAATCTAAGGGAAATAATTAAAAAACGATGCAAGGCACAGTTATGGTTCTTGCGCACTGCATTTCTGCTTATTGCAAGAAACATACATACAAAATCTTGAGTCATTTGAACTTAAGGTGACCAAGTTATGCTCCGGACAAGAAATGCTCTAATAAAATCAATCAAAGTGAAATAATTCAAAAACTATGACAGGTAGAGTTATGGTTCTTGCGCACTGCACTCCGGCTTATTGCAAGAAACATGCCTATCAATTCTTGAGTCATTTGAACGTAAGGTGACAAAGTTATGCTCCGGACAAGAAATGCTCTAATAAAATCAATTAAAGGGAAATAATTCAAAAACTATGACAGGTAGAGTTATGGTTCTTGCGCACTGCACTCCGGCTTATTGCAAGAAACATGCATACCAAATCTAGAGTCATTTGAACGTAAGGTGACAAAGTTATGCTCCGGACAAGAAATGCTCTAATAAAATCAATCAAAGGGAAATAATTCAAAAACTATGACAGGTAGAGTTATGGTTCTTGCGCACTGCACTTCGGCTTATTGCAAGAAACATGCATACCAAATCTAGAGTCATTTGAACGTAAGGTGACAAAGTTATGCTCCGGACAAGAAATGCTCTAATAAAATCAATCAAAGGGAAATAATTCAAAAACTATGACAGGTTGAGTTATGGTTCTTGCGCACTGCACTTCGGCTTATTGCAAGAAACATGCATACCAAATCTAGAGTCACTTGAACGTAAGGTGACCAAGTTATGCTCCGGACAAGAAAAGCTCTAATAAAATCAATCAAAGGGAAATAATTCAAAAACTATGACAGGTAGAGTTATGGTTCTTGCGCACTGCACTCCGGCTTATTGCAAGAAACATGCATACCAATTCTTGAGTCATTTGAACTTAAGGTGACAAAGTTATGCTCCGGACAAGCAATTTGTGACGCCACTGCCAAAGTAACACCTATATGTCGCCTTTTCAGGCGACACAAAAATATAAGACTTGGTACTTGTCTTAACCAATAGCTATCATTCTGTATCAATTCCAAACAAAATATATTGAACCTACCTACCTACCCATTCTAAATCTGCTTGGGTCGGGAAGGGGAAACAAAAAATATTTTAAGTTTGGCCTTGCTAGTTCAGAAAATCTAGCTATTCCCATATCATGATTATATGAAAAGTATGTCTAATTTCTAAAAAAATATATTTTTTGGATATCTAATCAATAAACACACTCATAAGGATATATAATATTTAAATTTTGAGAGATGTGTTTCAAACATCAATATTCCTCATAACATTAACATTGGTCATGTTTTCTCAAAGACTAGTTGATTACAGTGAGTCCATAATTGGATATACATGAAATGTCACAGTATAGCGTATTTTTGTTAATTAGATTTGCCAAACAAAATGTTACAGCTGTGAAATTTACAGCTAATCCACGTATCTTAAAGGAATTTTGTTTTATAAGTAAACGTTGCATATAATATATGAAAGAATTTGTAATCTGTGGAAACGGTAGGTGCAACAGCAGAAAAAAATGCTCACGGGAATCTTTATCAGTCAAACTTAATAAGTATAAGTCACATCCAGAAGAAAATTATATCAGCGTAATTTGCATGATTTGGCGCGTCACTGTGTGACGTTTAGTAACAATGATGCCATATATGGCGAGTTAATGGCGTAATATAGCGACTTTGTAATGATCAGACTATACTTGATGTTAGTAAACAGTAAATTGTACACACTTTGTCCATTTTTTAAACAGATGTATGTACACCGTTAATAAAATTTTGGAAATATGTTGAGAAATAGATTCTCTAACAGCTTATTATAATTTGATGTAAAATCTATGTTATTTTATAAGATATAATGTGACACTGCTGGGGCATGTATATATATAATTACCTTATATATATATATATATATAATATACATTACTTGAATACTGTTAACTTTTTTTTATATATGAGCAAAATTAGCATTTATAATATTTATACTGTCACAGTGTCAAATTAATAGTCAAATCTGATTTGGGCATTTATTAACTGAATCACCTATATTCATTACCTTAGGCCGTTCACATGCCAAATCTGATCAGTGAGTCATGTTGACTAAAATCACGCATACACAAATATTATATAGATATATCACCAGTCACATGTTGCAAGCTAAGTGGATCCTTATGAACTTGCCAAGGGAAATCCCCATAAAGCTTTATAAATCGAAGGTTACATAATTTAAGCCGGAAGATTTGTATAAATGTGCATATACATACCGACATAATTATAGTGATGATCTTAACCAGATCCTCTTACCTTTTATTAGCCTAACTTAACAGTATAGATTTTATGTCTTTATTTAACTTTGTGTGATTATTTTCATATTTTTAGCAGCTAGTAATAAAAGTAGTATAGTTCGCAGGAGATTTAGGCTAGCACAATATAACTCTTGACTTATAAAAACAAACATGCATAATATAAACACTGCATGGTCGGCTGACCACTTGGTATCAGCATAGTTTTAAAGAGTATATCATTAAAAGTGAAAGTGCACAAGATTTAACAAAAATAAACATCGAAAGTGTACTTAATACTTTATTTGCAAACAAAGGCTAGTGTTATCAACAGCGTGCATTACCAGTACACAGAATTAAGTGCATGAATTACAACACAAAATTCATGCAGACAGGGTCAGGTTCAAGTTTTGATCGGCACTATATAATTACTGGTTACCACTATACAGTATATTGACACCATATATACGGTATATTGACACCAGTATATCACTATACAGTATATTGACACCAGTATATCACTATACCGTATATTGACACCCAGTATATCATCATACAGTATATTGACACCCAGTATATCACTTTACAGTATATTGACACCAGTATATCATCATACAGTATATTGACACCCAGTATATCATCATACAGTATATTGACACCAGTATATCACTATACCGTATATTGACACCAGTATATCATCATACAGTATATTGACACCCAGTATATCACTTTACAGTATATTGACACCCAGTATATCACTTTACAGTATATTGACACCAGTATATCATCATACAGTATATTGACACCCAGTATATCACCATACAGTATATGGAAACTCAGTATATCACCATACAGTATATGGACACCCAGTATATCACTATACTGTATATTGACACCCATTATATCATTATACAGTATATTGACACCCAGTATATCACTATACCGTATATTGACACCAGTATATCACTATACCGTATATTGACACCCAGTATATCATCATACAGTATATTGACACCAGTATATCATCATACAGTATATGGACACCCAGTATATCACTTTACAGTATATTGACACTCAGTATATCATCATACAGTATATTGACACCAGTATATCATCATACAGTATATTGACACCAGTATATCACCATACTGTATATTGACACCCAGTATATCATCATACAGTATATTGACACCAGTATATCATCATACAGTATATTGACACCAGTATATCACCATACTGTATATTGACACCCAGTATATCATCATACAGTATATTGACACCCAGTATATCATCATACAGTATATTGACACCAGTATATCATCATACAGTATATTGACACTCAGTATATCATCATACAGTATATTGACACCCAGTATATCATCATACAGTATATTGACACCCAGTATATCATCATACAGTATATGGACACCCAGTATATCACTTTACAGTATATTGACACTCAGTATATCATCATACAGTATATTGACACCCAGTATATCATCATACAGTATATTGACACCAGTATATCATCATACAGTATATTGACACCAGTATATCATCATACAGTATATTGACACCAGTATATCATCATACAGTATATTGACACCAGTATATCACTTTACAGTATATTGACACTCAGTATATCATCATACAGTATATTGACACCCAGTATATCACTTTACAGTATATGGACACCCAGTATATCACTTTACAGTATATTGACACTCAGTATATCATCATACAGTATATGGACACCCAGTATATCACTTTACAGTATATTGACACTCAGTATATCATCATACAGTATATTGACACCAGTATATCATCATACAGTATATTGACACCAGTATATCACCATACTGTATATTGACACCCAGTATATCATCATACAGTATATTGACACCAGTATATCATCATACAGTATATTGACACCCAGTATATCACCATACTGTATATTGACACCCAGTATATCACCATACAGTATATGGACACCCAGTATATCACTTTACAGTATATTGACACCAGTACATCACTATACAGTATATTGACACCAGTATATCATCATACAGTATATTGACACCAGTATATCACCATACTGTATATTGACACCCAGTATATCACCATACAGTATATGGACACCCAGTATATCACTATACTGTATATTGACACCCAGTATATCATTATACAGTATATTGACACCCAGTATATCACTATAAAGTATATTGACACCCAGTATATCACTATTCAGTATATTGACATCCAGAATATTCCATGCTCCCCCGAAATTTTTTAATTTTTATATCGTCGCAGGTGCACCTTTAGCCATTTTCAGATTAGAAAATCATAACAAATGACTCTCATTTGTGATAGGGTATATATAATTCATCAAAATAACATTAACATATGATATTCATTAACATGAATGAAAAATCACACAAGTAGGACTCTATAGTATTGTGTAGATTCCATATAAACATAGATTTCCTTGTTGTAGGGGGGTCTGGGGACATGCTCCCCGAATTTTTGGAAAATATGTTCTGTCGTATGTATTCTCTGGGGTTTTACTAAAATAGGAAAGGAGGATTTTTGGCGAAAGGAGACGAAACGAGGATTGAAAATTATTAATGGCTATTAACAAGTTGTTATAAATGATCTATACAGATGTTTTAATTATATTTGTAATACATTAAACATTGGGAAAACATCTAGCACAACTGAACTGAGAAAATAGCGGAAAAGGAGCCAAACCAACTTAGTTGTATTATAGTCTCGTTTCGCCGACCAGTGACTATGAAATCTCGGCAAAAGGAGCTTTATCTTACCAACTTAAGATGTATTATAGCCTTGTTTCGCCGACCATTGACTATGAAATATCGGCGAAAGGAGCTTAAGATGTATTATAGCCTCGTTTCCCCGACCATTGACTATGAAATATCGGCGAAAGGAGCTTTATCTTACCAACTTAAGATGTATTATAGCCTCGTTTCACCGACCATTGACTATGAAATATCGGCGAAAGGAGCTTAAGATGTATTATAGCCTTGTTTCACCGACCAGTGACTATGAAATCTCGGCGAAAGGAGCTTTATCTTACCAACTTAAGATGTATTATAGCCTCGTTTCGCCGACCATTGACTATGAAATATCGGCGAAAGGAGCTTAAGATGTATTATAGCCTTGTTTCACCGACCATTGACTATGAAATATCGGCGAAAGGAGCTTAAGATGTATTATAGCCTTGTTTCACCGACCAGTGACTGTGAAATCTCGGCGAAAGGAGCTTTATCTTACCAACTTAAGATGTATTATAGCCTCGTTTCGCCGACCATTGACTATGAAATATCGGCGAAAGGAGCTTAAGATGTATTATAGCCTCGTTTCGCCGACCATTGACTATGAAATATCGGCGAAAAGAGCTTTATCTTACCAACTTAGATGTATTATAGCCTCGTTTCGCCGACCATTGACTATGAAATTTCGTGTGTGGAAATGAGTGATTTATTGTATGTTGACTACATGCATGTATATTATAATTTTTGTAGAAATAAGAATTGTACTGACATTTACTAAATATACTAGAATACAACTAAGTTGGTATGATAAAGTTCCTTTCATCGAGATTTCATAGTCAATGGTCGGCGAAACGAGGCAATACAAACAACTTAGTTGGTATGACAAAGTTCCTTTCGCCGAGATTTCATAGTCAGTGGTCGGCGAAACGAGGCAATAAAAACAACTAAGTTGGTATGATAAAGCTCCTTTCGCCGATATTTCAGAGTCAATGGTCAGCGAAACGAGGCAATAAAAACAACTAAGTTGGTATGATAAAGCTCCTTTTCGCCGATATTTCATAGGCAATGGTCGGCGAAACGAGGTATTTATACAACTAAGATGGTATTATAAAGCTCCTTTCGCCGTTATTTCATAGTCAATGGTCGGCGATCTAGGCTAGAATACAACTAAGTTGGTATGTTCATTCAATGCGTTTTCCCATAAATGCCATCAATATACGGTTCATTTAGATTTATTTCATGGTTTTACGGCCAAATATACTTAAATATCCGTAAATTGCATTTTAAAACACTTATTATTACCAAATTTCATAGGTCGCGGCCTATAGGAAGTTACGTCCCTGAATTGTGTCACCATCCACAATCTCCAGGATAATTATTCAATGAGGTTACTGGTCTAAATATATTTGTATAAATTTTTATACAAACAACGAAGGTTTATCATTTAGGAAGTGGCTAGAGGTCCGGTTACCGACCTCTAGACCTGGAGTCTTGAACCGGACCTCTAGACAATGCGTGTAGGACAGGCTAGAGGTCCGGTAATTGATTTCATATGTATAAACTATATATTTTATTTCGTGTCAAGAATTTAAATGACAAGCAAGTGTTTACCAAGTTGTATTTGACAGAAATGTAAAACATTGACTGGGAATAACAGTGATCTCGAGTGTTTCGATAGTTTCGTCTGTGTTGAACAACAATTGAGACACATTGATAACGACTCGAAGTCTAGAGGGGTACCACACATTGTATATATTTTGGTCACTTTTTCACACACACGCCCGTCAGTACAACAAACTCTGCAACTCTCAATAAAGTTCTATGCAAGATCCACCCTAATAAATGTTGGTACCACGGGAAACAGCGCATGAACAACGATGACATTGATCCTAGGGACAAAACCCATCTGCGACCTTCTAATCAACTTGATTGCTAATCAATTAACTATTTTTTACAAGATTTCTGTCTAATACTTACCTGTATAGCAAGGTAAATGCATTGGAAGTCTCAACAGGATAAAATAGATATTGTTAATTTTTTGTTTATACACATGAAATAAATTACCGGACCTCTAGCCTGTCCTACAAGCATTGTCTAGAGGTCCGGTTACCGGACCTCTAGTCACTTCCTATCATTTAATTAACGTGCGTGTACAAACACACAGACGGTATGTTATGTACGTTCAGTTATTTATTCATCACCATACTAGCATGGTATCTGATACTGTAGGTTAATTTTGGCCGAACCAATCAATGTTACGTTTCGTTCCAGTCCGTTACGATGATATTGATTATCTAATTAGTGATTTCCAGTGATTACGTAAAATAAGAAATGACATTTGGACACTTACTGTCACTTGTTTGAACCAGTCGATCACAACATCACTTTCTTCAATCACCTCTTCTTCGACAATTTCGATTTCTTCTTCATTTTCGCCGCTACGTTTTTTCCTCAATGTATCCTCGACTGCTTCCGGGGAGGCCCTCAATCCGCCATTATCAATCAACTGACCCTCGAAAATCGAAGCTCTCTGTTGAATAACGGTGCGTTTCAAGATGAGCCAGCCTGGACTAATGAATCCAGTGAGGTTTAGGCCTAGTGCTAGGGCACAGGCCACGAAAATACAACAACGAACACATTTACTCTCGATCACCATTTTGTTTTCCTTCGCCGTCTCTGTTATGAAACTGTAATGTTACTATTAATAGCGCACCTGTCAATTATCGTACCTATCTGCGCAGGTGGGAATTATTGTACGCGTCGTCGCTGCACTAATAAAATTACCACTGTTGTGAACAAAAACGCGTACACAGAGTCAGTGCTAGTCTCCCCGCAGTTGCTTCCCTTCCGTTATTGCTAAAACAGCATTTCCCTTGTTGGTATGTTCGGAATACCTAATATAAACATCTTCAAGGCAATAGGTTAGATTGAAACTTTTATTTGACTAACTTCGCAAATACAGAATTTTGTTAGATCGAATTTTATTTCACATTGCTTGATCGAATTTTATTTCACATTGCTCAATATTTTATTTGATCTTTTACCAAAAATTAACACATTTTCTGTTTATTATATGCTTTAATTTCACGTTAATTGATACAGTAATAGGCCTAATTGAAAAAATACGTTGAAAGTAGAACGTCATGATTTGACAATTATGGCGTCATATATTTTTTATAGATCTCATGACGTAACGCATGCTTTGAAGCCCGACGTCGTTGACGTTACGTTTCTTTTTCTGTATGGTAATGGAACTAGCTTCTAAAACAGTAAAACTATTCATGATTTTTCACAGTTATTTTCACTCGTGGCTACTAGTATTTTCACCAATAAATCTCTATTGATAGCATATACATGTAATAAACATACTTATACCATTTTGATAGAGAATATAATTCTAAAATATGATTCAATTTCGAAAAATTTACGCCATGATTTAAGGTGTCACACTGGTTATAAGTGCTTCCGAGTCGTAGTATGCTTAATAGTTCCTACCACTGTTGTTTGTTGACTAAATGCCATGAATGTATTTTAAAAACGGGCTGTTTGTCATCAGTTAATATTGTTTAATTGACCTTTAAGGATTATTTCTAACGGGGCAAAGACAGGAAATACATGGATACTTCGGCCGAGTCGACTGCTGTTTATTGGAAAATACAGTAGCTTAGTCTAACTGGAATACTTGAAATAGTACGAAAACTAAACGTTCATCGTGCCATTTTATATGACTTATTTTGGCGAAAGGAAATCACTCGGAACGTCAGTGTAACCATGTGAGAGATGCGAAACTGAGTCATTTTACATATATTTGAATGAGAGAAATTTCAACTAGTGTGACACCTTTGTGAAATGCTTGTTAACGTAACCACACTTAACTGCATTCTCAGTGTAACTATGTATTTCTTCATGAACGCATGCATATCGATCATGCACAATATGGAGAACATGTCGTATCGACTGAACGTCTACGTAGCTGTTGTGAGTGGACGTCCTGTGTGAGGAAGGTCTCTGGTGGTCCTAAACCTTTGGCACTTTCTCCAGAATGCGCTCGGTTCACACTAAAGCCAGCAACGTCAGTATAACGCACAACAGCTTCACGTTTATAACAAGCGGTCAGTCGGCCATGTAGTGTTTATATTATCAATGTTTATCTATTCGATATGGTTACAACAGAGACTGTTATCTTCAGTCTCTGGTTACAGTTATCTCCGGCGAGTTACACATCTGTGCAGATAATATATCCTCTATAATAGTTGATGTGCAAATACTCTAGCTGAAGACACAGCTTTAACATAACCCCCTCGGTGCTTTATGCAATCTGTGCCTTCGAGTTCGGGGATTTCTTCAATGTGTACCCTCAGATTAGTTTAGACGAGGGTGTTCTGAAACTGTAAGAAGACAGTGGTTCATTGGTACACATGCCATGTTTGACGCGCGAAAATCCATAAAAAAACAAAAATATGCATCTTTTCGAACACCCCTCGTACTAAATGATTTAAGTTCGATTGTAAAATAAGTTTTCCAACTGGCAATAATGACTCTCGACACATCATTTCTTATGCTACCCATGTTACGAGGGTATGAGCGAAGAGAAGTCAGTTTTTCCCGGAGTCGAAGGGAATATGGTAATGGTAGGCGTATAAAATCACGTCTTGTTAACGGCCGGGTTTTCGAGCTTTTAATTAGTTTTAAACTGTTTGAGCTGTGATGTATTTGCTGATTATGATGTATTGTATATGTATGACGATGAAATAAGGATTATAAGGATATTTGATCCATTTACAACGAGAAACTACGGGACGATAGCAAAACAGGTGGACTTTAGTTCGTTTTTCCCAAATGTTAGAACATCTACAAGTGTTATGAATATTTCAATGCATCACGATCAAGGGGCATTTATTGTAGGTCATCCTCGGCCAATTCCCAATCTCGTAGTTTTAAAATTAAAAGAACGGTGAAGCAAAAAAATACCTTGACCATAATAACATTCTGCATTTTTCGCACTGTTCCGTCGTATTCGATCCACACGCTCGAAAATACGCCCAGACAGTGTGGTAACGTCAAATAAAGAACGAATTACGTTTGCGACGTCCCTCACAAAGTAGGTGAGGGTAATTAGTTAAAGGTCTGTAACTTTGTAAACTCTTTGACATTCACGGATGTAAACCATGCCACCAAGGGACATACATCTTAAATATACTGACCAAGATTAAATATTAGAAACAATGACGCGAAGGACAATTAACCCAGTGTCACAAAGCTCGTTACCGACATCACTATGTCCTCAAATTTAAAAATCCTACCTCTTTCTGTACAATCGTTGCACCTGGTCACAGCTCATGTACACTAGCCCGTAAGATCTTCGGAGAGTAAGTTCGATATTAAGCCTGTCTACTCACAAATGTACACTAATGCTATTTAAAATGGTTAAGAAAATATGTCACTTCTCTGATTTAAGAACCGTAGTATTCTTTGTATTGGTGCAAATAGCATAGTTAATTCTTCTTTGTCTACTTCTTCTGTTATCCATCTTGTACGGTCGTGTATATCATCAGTTTAGATGTGGTGATGAACTGTAACATCTTCTGTATGCTACCTAAATATCCTCACAGGTTGGTCACATGTTTGTGTGTGGACCACACTTTATGTTTCCACAAACCCCAAATTTAATTAATGTACTGTATACAGAAAGAATAAAATGTGTTATGCATTAACTATTTGATTAAAGGTAGTGGTTCATATTCATTTCAAAATGCGTGCCCTTGCAACTGTCCAAAAGTGTTATACCATTTCCTAAAAACAAAAGTCTATCTTTTGCAAATGTAACGACCGACGAGACACGGAATCCCCTTGTAACCAATGCGACAGCCCCATAACACAATATGGACCAGTAAAGACAGGACAAAAATTTGCATTGCAAAACGCAAAATGGGCATCTGTATAGTAATGTATAATAGGAATAAATTTGTATTTTGTAATGAACAAAATAATAATGAAAACGCATTTGTAAAATGGATTATCAGACTGGCACGCATGTATCTGTTGGAGAATGTATTTATCTCAGCTAACATCAACTCAATGCGTTGTGAAAATTCAGAGCGAACCTGATTTATTTAAAGCGATGACTGCAATTTCGTTTCTTTGGGTTTGAAGCACCGACATAATCACTATGACAAAAGTCTATGTATTAGTCGGGAGTCCATACGGAGAAAATATGACGAGCCATGGCATCGGAGAGTAGAATGTGGCATCCATGCTATATGTTATCTTTGATATGTGTGCAATCTGAAACGGCCGGATGCCATCCGTGATTTTGCCTCGTTTTCTCAGAATTAGGTCAAAGGTCAAATGAGTGCATTTTTTATATATCTCCCTCGAAATATCATTATATCTCTGTCAGTTTTCGGTCAAAAATTTTACAAATGGTATCAAAATGAAGCTAATGCACTGGGCTATTGATAAAAATAACTTTTTATTAATTCATGCATTTGTATACTCATGAATATTGATGAGAACACCTAAAATTAGCAATATTTTTCATAAAAATTCGACGTGTGTGAACCATCTATTTGTTATAATGTCGTCATTTTTGCTATTTGAAAGCCTAAATGATTCTTATTTAATGGTGAGATACTAAGCTATTGATATGTTAACTTGACACTTACCTTCTCAATGATTTAGGGCACACGTTTGCTTAAAGTGGGTGGGGTTAAAATGACACATGAACCCAAACTAACATAATAGCGTCAACAGTATTATAAATAAGTAATATTGTGTTTGCATTGATTTAAATGGGATTACAAGTAACAGCTATTATATTGGTTTTGAAATGTACCAATTCATTTAAAATATGTCAACATTCGTTTAAGGAGGAATGAGCTACCTAAACGTAGGCTTACACGTGAGCTGCAATTAGTATTTTCGAGTTTAGTATGATAAATAAGAACAAACATAAAACTAGGTTCAAATTATGCTTTAGGAATATAAAAAGATGATGATAATCAAAATGATATTACAAATTGTTCATACACTTTTACTTGTTCCTTTGTAAAAGCTCAAAATAGGTGGGGAATGGTTCATTTTAAAGCATGAATACTGTTACATTATATTATATTTCCATACAGCACCAGATTGATATTTTAATTCATGTCTTGTTTAAATTAGAATGAATATAGAGTTAAAGCATGCCTTTCGTGTTATAACATCTACAGAGTACCGAGAAACAGCAGGTACCAATGCCCGTCCGCGGGAGCTTTGATCATTAAACACAAGGTGCATATACCCCCTTAAGTGCTTAAGACAATAACGTTCTTGGCAATTTTAAACTATGAATCTATACAGAAAACGCCACAAATCATTCATGAAACAATAGTGTATATATGTACAAATAAGACAAGTTACAATGTCGCTGTTTAGTTTTAGATTGATTGTGAACATTTACTGTGGATATATTAGCACGTGAATTTACAAACACCTTCTCGGTTCAATGCAAGTAGTATGAAGAATTAGTAGATCACGTCTTGATTTCTGTATTCATTATGGATACATCGCGGCTTGTATCCGTATACAAGTGCCTGGTTGGTAGTTTGCTCTTGCGGTGTGCAGTTCGAGCGCATCACTTCACATCACTGGGGGAGCAGTGACCTAGAGGTAGGGAGGCGCGCTTCGGGTCGAAAGGTCCCGTGTTCAATCCCCGTCTCGACCACTGCTCAAATTTCTCTGAGCAAGAATGACCCACATGCTCCACTCAACCAAGGTGTGAATTGGTGCCTGTTAGGGCGATGTCTACACACGTTCGATAGTTCTGGGCGCCGCTGATAGATGTTGGCTGCACACTCACCAGGAGAGAAGTAGTCTCCCTAGGGAAACTCGAACACAGGGTTCCTTAGGTGGCCCAATGACCAGGGAAGTTAAAATGTCAAAGGGTGGCTGAACAGCAGAACTGCTGAAAGCAGCCCTCGAATATTAGTAACTTAACCTCTTTTTTAACTTCTTGGCGGAAGTATTTCAAGCCTTGTTTTATAGAGCTTTAACAAACAGGAGTCATTAACAAGTTTGTACAACTCTCTGTCTCATCTGAATGTACGTCTCTTCTTATATCCAACAGAAGTTCATATCTTTTCAAGCAGAATAATAGTTTCACATCCCGTCAAAGAGAGAAACCCAACAATGATGCGGTAGTCGTTTGGGAATTATATGTACAGTACACAGTTTGGTTTTCTTTGATGGCACAACTTTCATACAGACTTGAATATTTGAATGTCTCAGATGGTGATTCTATAAACATCTATATCATGCCATCCGATAATTATTAATACCCTTCATACTCTTCTTTAGCAAATATGCAAACTAGGTTTGACTACAAATCAACACCAGAGAGACACAAGTCATACTTCAGACCTTTGCTCAAGACTTATACATTGATCAGGTTGACAACATTATTACACAAACATAGCGAACCTTTTTTGATCAACATATATAGATTACGTCAAATTTGGAAAATCTAAACAGTACAACCAAACAACAAAGTTGCGAATCTGCGAATATATCAAGCAAATTTAAGCTAACATGAAAATACTCATGTCAAGTTTCCACAACGGCTACCTACGACAAATCTGAAAAATATTTTGGCCCAAATATTTTTAACATATTATATCTTGACAAATTCTACCTGTCTCATTCAACTATAATCAGACGTAGGCTTCCGGTAACTGGGACAATTCCCCCAGAACATATGTCGGGGCTATGCCAAGGTACACGATGCGAACTTATCAGAGATAAGGAATTACACATTTGCCTATGTCTCTCGATACTACCGATTTTCTTGCAGAACCTGTTCCCAACACATCCCGAAGTCCCTAATTTCCATCGGGAGTAAATCATCGAGGCAGTTGGACAAACGTATAACTTCAGGACAACTCGGGAGTCATCCGATGTCTACCGATACCCCCACCCGATTACTCACGATGACCCAAAATGTCTCATGACATACCCGAAGTTTCCATTCAAAATTGTAATCCCGAGACCGAGAATGTGTCCCACATATCACTGGGATGCCTAGCGCATAAGTTAACATGGTAACTGGTATTCCCGAGTCTCTGGTGCGCTTCTGGGATGCCTTCCCGGGTTATTCCCGACATGACAGCGCGAATACATCGGGTAAAAATATGCATGCATTGAATTTCCCTGACGTATGTACATGTACTCGCGTTTTCACAAGATGTCTCCAGATTCCCCAAAACATTCATGAAGCTTACCTGAGACACCGGATGCCTTCTCTGAGATAAATGGGATCATAGATGCCTGCTAGGCTCTTAAATCCATCGGAAGTACATCCCCGAGGAAGAGGAATTGACGCATAACGTCTCGAGCACATCGAGAGTTTTTGCAATGCACCCCGATACTCCTTGATCATCATGATTCCTCCTGATGTCACAACTTGTCTGATGACCTCCCATATACTTCCCCTAGACCACGAGCAACCTGTTTACGATGCCTCCCAAATCCATATTGGGAGTTCATCCCCTAGACAAAGACATACGCAGTGGGAAATGTATATGCTTCAAGCGTCTCAATTGATACCTCGCGGCATTAAGAGACCGAGAACAAGACTGAAAACCGCAAGGCGAAGAACAGTAGAGGCCGAACCTGAGGAAAAACGGAATCAATGAAGAGAACTGAATAATAAATAAGTAAGGCATCCTTCGCTTGAAGCACCCAAAGCATAAAATGACCCTAGCATCTTTTGATGACATTTGGCAAACTTCGCGTCTTTTCGTTGTCTTCTGTACATTGTGGTAGCTTTCTCTTACAACAAGCTCGTTCTTTCTTAGTAACGTCTCTGACTTTGTTCGCAAACTAAAGGAAAGTAACTTAGCGAGTATCGACTTCGGTTTAACTCATTAGGAAGATATAATCGTTTTATTGTGGCATGGGTATACTAGTATCAGGACCAGACATAATTCGACGCATCGGGCGACTTTTTCTATCTCGTTTGAATCCAAGTTGTGTAGTCTTTATTGATAAGCTTATGATTTGTAAAGTCACAATACAAACGTTCAAAAAGGAAATTACTCATATGTGCATACTATACCGTCCTAATCATCGTTACTTACTACATATTGCTACTGATTAAAATAGCAACAAACTGTATCAACTAAGGCTTTATAAACATTGTGAAAGTACGGACAAGTCAGGGTACGAAAGAAATGAACTGCAATTGGCTAAAAATAACGTTTTCTTGTTCTCCAATACGACTCTATACATGCAACTAAAAGAACATACGTATACCCGGTAGTTTGTTAAAAAATACCAACTTATTAATTAAGAGGTTAATATACCAGGCGACATTTTACGTTGACGGCACTACATGTTTTCTTTGATTGGAATTGGTAAATTTGTATAATAACGGTAGAAACTACTGTGGTTTGCCGATGATTATAAGAATAAATAATACAGTTCTACATGTCATGTACAAACATATATTGTGTAATGAGACATATGTGTTGCATTTTGTATACCGGTAATTATTAAAAGGCACTGCTTGTTTATCACTCAGATATAGATCCTTATTTGGACGCTATTTGTCATACATGTTCAATACATAATCAATATTCATAAATATGCAAATGAGTTAATTAGCATAATATTTAAGTAAGTTAAAATCAATTTCCACGAATAAATCATATTTTGATATAAGGAATATGTTTAATGAGTGTTTAATGTTGATTCTGACTGTATTGAGATTTTTACGTTCTGTTTTAAATTTACCCCACCCACCTTTGGCGGTTATTCTCGGTGGAATTAAATTATATTTATCTATAAAATATACATTTAACGAAAGCCCTATGTCTTCACATGATTTTGGTACAATTCGGATCTTTAAATAATAGAAATAAGGAAGATATGGCATATATTTGTCAACTATACTAGTAGATTTTTAACGAAAATTTACAAATTTTTGACTTCCTCATTAATATTCATGAGTATGCAAATGTGATAATTTGCATAAAATCATTGCAAATGATGAACCAATTCATTGGCTTCATTTTGATACCATTTTGACCATTCTACCTGTAGAATTGACCAAGATATGGTGCAATTTCAAGTTGATGTATGCTATATGCACTTAATTGACCTTTGACCTCATTTATGACCTTCACAGAGGGTTTTGCGCGTGGCATCCACCCAAACCATATACAACTGGTATTGGGCAATTCAAATATGGTATTGAAACACTTCTACTAAAAAATGCCATGGACCATGAAAAATAAGCGACTTTTGTGCTGATGGACTCCCAACTATATAGTTCCAAAGCATTTAACTTAAAGTTTGATGATGGGACAATTACCAGGTTTTGAGCGGCATATTTCCTCGTCCCATTGGTATTAAATAGTGGTAGCGATCTTTGACGACCCACTCCCTGTGGGTGAGTGTAATTAGTGTGTGTTTGTGATAGGGATCGACCGTTCGTTTGAGCTTCACATCGGGCGATTCCTTCTTAATTTACTTAAGAAACATACATATCCATACAAGCTTCAGGCTCTTCCCCATAATTTTAAGGCGCTGAGGCAGTACTGGTATTTGCGCGCAGGAGATTTGCAAAACACAAGCTATAATAACTCAAATAACACTATATGGATCAAACCATATAAACATCCATTGTGATTCATGACACTATAACAGGATTTAAGGCGCTTGGGAAAAGTGTTAGCCCTACGCCTTCTGTACCCCATGGAAGATCATGAGCTTTAAATAGATACTGTTTGATGTCAATTTCATTCAAACAATTTATACGAATAATTATTGTCTTGGAAAAATAGTGATCGTGTTTGTTAATGATGTGTGTATAAAAGTCGAGATGCTATAAACTACCAGATTACATGTACCTGTGAGCGATGACTTGACCTATATAGTCGAGATGCTATAAACTACCAGATTACATGTACCTGTGAGCGATGACTTGATCTATATAGTCGAGATGCTATAATTTACCAGATTACATGTACCCGTGAGCGATGACTTGACCTATATAGTCGAGATGCTATAAACTACCAGATTACATGTACCTGTGAGCAATGACTTGACCTATATAGTCGAGATGCTATAAACTACCAGGTTACATGAACCTGTGAGCGATGACTTGACCTATATAGTCGAGATGCTATAAACTACCAGATTACATGTACCCGTGAGCGATGACTTGACCTATATAGTCGAGATGCTATAAACTACCAGGTTACATGAACCTGTGAGCAATGACTTGACCTATATAGTCGAGATGCTATAAACTACCAGATTACATGTACCTGTGAGCGATGACTTGACCTATATAGTCGAGATGCTATAAACTACCAGGTTACATGAACCTGTGAGCAATGACTTGACCTATATAGTCGAGATGCTATAAACTACCAGATTACATGTACCTGTGAGTAATGACTTGACCTATATAGTCGTAGTTCTTAACGACTGCCCTCCTGGCTTTCAGTGGAAGCAATTCTAAAAATACAATGTAGATTTGTATACAAAATGTCCCCCCACGTGACTGCTACTGATACAGTACATATTACAAGAACACAACTATGACACAGTGAGTACTGTACCTGGTATTACATGACACGGCAATACATGAGACAATCATGTTTGACACATAATTACATGTCACTGTAATATATGACGCATCATTGTATCAGCCAGTATATCACTAACAGCGATAACAACACCAACATGAACAGTTGAACATCGTCCAATTCTCACCAACCTAGCAGCACCGTAACAACAAAACCAGCAAGAACAACAGTGTCACAACTCCATCATTTGACAAACAGCCATCATAGCAAACTCCAATCCCACCAACACTGACACAGTAATCCAATCATTAAACCAGAGTCACAGAAATTAGAACACCAGCAGCTACATGCTAGCAATCACTAAACCTTCATTGCATCGTGAACATTTGAACATTCTGAGCAAAAAAATAATACTAGCCGTACCAAAACAAACATCATCATGTTACTACCGCACGTCACAACAACTATTTTATCACCACCAGCTGGCTGCTGCTTCAGTTGAAACATCCTACCATGTCCACATCATTTGTTATTGCATTTGTTTATGAGGATCTAAAGTTGTACAAGGGGTGTTCGATATAAACTGTCCTTGTCCTTTGAAATTTTCTATAACAATAATTAAAAGGATTCTACGATTACTGTCTAAAAGGTGTATGTTTCTATTCGAAAGTTATTCGCAAAAAGTGTCTATTATTAGCCCTTTGAAAAGACAACAGAAACAACAATCTTAAATTTAAAATTATTTTCACGAAATATTGTGGGAATCTTGATGGTTCCAGAAATGTAAAATATTTCAAGATATCCACGCATTTTCTTATTTGTGACCCAAAGGACAATACGTATCGAACACCCCTCGTATACGTCAGCCAATTAATCTAAACACTTTTCCTGGGTTGTAATCAAACCAGTACTAACTTACCATCCAACAAGCACAGTGACCATTGATTGATGTCAAATTGTCATGGAATGGTATCATCCAGACCTGCCGTGACCGGGATTCGAACGCGGATCGCCAGGTTACATATCTATCACAATAATCATTGGACCCCGGTCGCGGCTTAGATTGACACGGGAAAGGTTCTAAAACATAATGAATGTGAAGGATAAAAAACGTTTTCTGAGTAAGTTGACGTTCCAAAACAAAGTAAATGTAAATGGTTAAAAACCTTTTTTCTGAGTAGCTTTTATTACAACAAAATATCACACATTAGTAAAACAAAGTGTTAGATATAAAAAAGTATGAACAACAGAATTGCATTTATGTGATCACATGGTTAGTAGGTACTTTCTAGAATAAAATGTTTGTTAGATTGTAAATGCATCTTCTTGTGCTTGCGTACAAATTGTATGTACAAATAGTGATCCGTTGTACCAATGCGCGTCTCGTGTACGCCGGCAACTTGTTAAATATTGACTGAATAGTGGTCAGTTAGTCGCTGTCTATCGTGGAAAAGTACAGAACAGCATCATAAAATGTAAACGTACAGTTTCGAAAACAAATATAGAACCTAAAAGCAGTCAAATCACATATAAACAAAAATAAATCAACAACAACAACAAAACAAATTATTTACGATTCTTATAAAATAGATCTAGCGTCATAAAAGGCAATTAAAAATGCAATGCATTTAAGACAACCAGTAAAAGCTTTGTCCAAACGTCTGAGTTGAATGCGGTGTAGTAAAATGTCGCGCTAAACTTTGAGAAGAAGCCACAAAGGTCTTTAACGATGATCATTTCCTTCATAACATTCATAAAAGATCGACATCCGTATAAGTAAAACACCATTTAGTTATGGTATACCGAACTAGGTGTGTTTATATTCTGGAGGATCGAAATAATAAAAAACAATTCTTGAATATCCCATCACATTCTTATGTACAATAATTATTATTACAATCTCGTGATTGTTTTCGAAACAGCCCACCTTACCTTTCATTGAAATTCGTCTTTGAGAGAAACAGTTTTAAGAAATCAGTAATCGCCAAGCTCAGAGCACCAGCGAATGGCCCGCTATGATACCAATTAATAAAATGTACGCTCGCAAATGTTCAATACAACAAATAAGAAAACTTCATAATTATGTGAAAAATAGAGGAAATGTACAACAGCCAAATCACGTTTTAACAAAAATAATTCAACAACAACAAATTTATCGCGTGCTTGTAGATTCTATAAAAATAAACACGATCATAGTAATCTTCAAGGAAAATCAATATTCACTGTCAGTGTCCTCCCCTTCCTTTGGTTTTTCAAGATCCAACGTTTTCTCTTCGATTGGCTTGATATCGCTGAAATCGCAGACGTCATATAATCCGGGCTTAGCCGGAAGTTGGTCGTTGTAGAAAACGAGGTTCTGGTTTTTCTTTTCCGGTTGTTGTTCGTTCTCAAATTGACTCCAGTTGCCTCCCTTGCTTTTGCGGTTGGTCAAGAGGAGAACAGCAATACTGATGATTGCTGTACATAAGGCGAGGAATGCTGACAGACCACTGGAGATGACAGAGTAAGGTACTTGAATGTGTACTGGAAACTTTTCGTTGTGCTTATGTACGCTGTACTTGGCGAATCGGGATACAGGCACTGCCGTTACGAATGCTGCAAATATACATGTAAACAAATCAAATTGTTTTCTTTTAAATTCTTAAATAACACTTTGCACATAAGTTGGCCACTATTATAGAAGCCATTTGCTGCTGCCGGTCAGTTACACATATAGTTTTATAAATACATGTACGCAGTTCGTTATTTCCAGAGACGATAGTTTTCCAGAAACTATAGATAACTATAGTCTCTGGTATTTCCTATTACTTTGTCGATTGTTGCAGTACATACAAAGACTGTGTTTATGATAATGTCATCCCTATTGAAAGGGCCAGTCGATTCTAGCTTATGAGATACCTCCTTTTTGTTCGGACAGTACCCCCCCCCGATTATCTTCTCTTTTTGGTGAGCGCCTGGCATAGATGGTCCTATGGTAACCATTCTTTAATTAGTAGATGGCTCACCAACCGACCACATTAGTTCTAACCAAGCTTCCGCCGGGATTCGAACATTCGATCTCCTGCTTTCAAGCTTTCATGCAAAGTCCATAAACGGTATAATAAAATCAACATCTACGACATGAAAGTCAATCCTTGAAAACATAATACTAAGTATCATCCGAGGCGAATGCTAGTACATTTTGTACTGAGTATCCAGTTTCATTGGTTGACATTATTCATATCATTTTCGACACCTTGTGATATTTGATAACATCATCTCAATATCATAAACAAGTCGTGACATCAACCATAAACACTAGTACATGGATCTAATAACTGGTATATCATGTATATAACCAGAGACTATAGATAATCTATGTATATAGACTCCGATATAACCAGCGGTTACATTTGAAGTACTAAATATGACTCTTACATTTGTGAGTAATATACGACATGTTGTATTTCCCCGAGAAATATCATACTAGTATTACTGTAATGTGATACATTATGCTCCTGTTACCTCGGTTACCAAATAGTGTTGTCATATAAACAATGATATATTGCTTTGAAGAGAGAATACGCAAAATCAATGTGTGTTTATTAGATATCCATACAATAGAAAACTGCCTGTCATCATGATATGCTTTTACTGTCTTGATAATCAGCATTCAGGTATCTGTTTTATTTAGATGTAATCGGTTACCGACATCACTATGTATTATATAAGTATGATACATTTTTGTACATTGCATTAAGTAGTTTGTCGTATAGTAACATGACCAATCTTTGATATTTTATACCGTAACCGTTAAATACAAGATCTTAAATATACCGGTAATATAATATGAACTAATGCACAGCATATGTAGCGGACTATGTCAGTTGTCCAACATTATTTGTAACATGCTCATCTAGTACTGGATTTTTTGGTGATGCATAACTTCACAAAAAATTGTTTGGTTACGAATCTGGAGCAAGCCGTTTCCAAAAGGCGCTACCGAGCGCTTTCCTACGTCTATGCAACCTATCGAAGCGGTTCGTTGCACAAGAAAGCGCGCGACAGCGGTTTGATACAAAATATTGGGTACAAAGTAACGAAAGACGATACAAACCTGCTATCGTTTGTCAGTCCGAATGAACACGAATAATACACGTTTTTCAATTTGTTTAATTCTAGGTCTACTTAATTCAGGGGTTACTAATTTAAAAATGAATAATTAGATATAAACACAGATAACAACTGATTTCTAGGCCTTATTTGATATTTTATCTTTTTTTAATGGGTTGCATGAGCATACCAGATAGTACTTTTGTTCAAAAGAAAAGGCTATTTTCATTTCAATTAATCATATTACGATTAAATATCAAACATCTTTAATCTTAATCACCTTTTTTCGTTAAATAAACCCTGCAAATCGTCACAACATAAAAGAGATTTAGACGGAAAATTACGGGTTTTATTGTATCCAATAACGACAACAACAACATGTAATTAGTTTTCGCGACCTTCATCCCGCGAATATTTTTTGACGATTTTGGAGGGATTTTATAATTACATCTCGGCGAGGAATTACGAAAATGCATTTGTTTTACTTTTTTTACAATAACCTACAACTACGATGTGGATTATCACCGTCCGGTCTAGATACGTAAATACCCGAAACGGACTTTAATTAATTGTATTGCAAACTTTGCGATGGGAAATAACCGAAATTTGTGTCTTTTTCATTAGATTTTCTTAAGTTTGGTTGATATTTCGCGCATATGAACGATTCCCGCTCGACTTACTTCGTTATCTCAGAATAATCATGTGTCTCATAACAGTTTGTAGCATCGTTTATGCACTGAAAATGTTAAAATTTCCTTCCGAAGTGGGCAAAAAAAATGGCTGCCTTTTTTGTGTCCAAACATTTAGGAAATAGCCCTCCCCATAAATACCCGAAACGGACTTTAATTAATTGTATTGCAAACTTTGCGATGGGAAATAACCGAAACTTGTGTCTTTTTCATTAGATTTTCTTAAGATTGGTTGATATTTCGAGCATATGAACGATTCCCGCTCGACTTACTTCGTTATCTCAGAGTAATCATGTGTCTCATAACACTTTGTAGCATCGTTTATGCACTGAAAATGTTAAAATTTCCTTCCGAAGTGGGCAAAAAAATGGCTGCCTTTTTTGTGTCCAAACATTTAGGAAATAGCCCTCCCCATATAAAAAGATTGGTTGCATAGCAACCATGGAAGACTGATAATTATTATCTTTTCTTTTCTAGACAGGGGCCTACGCTAGTTTTTGGAATATTTTTAAACATCATTAAAAAATAAAAGAAAATTTATGAGCTGCCGAATATCGCATTTTAATTTTTTTTGTTATTCTATTAGCAGCCATTTTCTAGTATCTTTGCTTCAGTGCGGGATTTTAACACAAATTTTAGATCCATTAGTGAATTCAAACTCTGACCAAACCACGTGCACACGCGTTATCGTAAACCGGATCTTATCCGTTGGGCTTTGCCCAACGTATAGTCCGCTAATACTCTACGATGTTTGTTTATTTAGCTCGATACCGACTACAGTGATCAAGTGGTTACTGGTAAGAGTATGGTGTATTTTGGACGGTGGTTGTGGGTTTGATCCCATGCCGCGACATGATACATGTACAATGTTACTGACTCGACTCCTCAGCTGAGCACTAATCGAATAACAGAATGGTTGCGAACCAGTGCTGGAACAATTAGACCAGACAGTCTCCATAAAATTGAAATGCTATCAGAGGGGCTTTAAATATAAAATATTTAGATTTAGCTCAACCGAGTTCTGGTATGTTTGGATCAAAGTTTCAAACGTTTGAAAATCAATACCGCATGTCAGTCATAAATCAATTTTAATGGGCGATACATCAAAATGTATCGAAGCTTTAAACTTTATGAGCAATTTGATATTTGAATCAATAACTATCCATACGAAATTAGCCAGTATTCATTATTAATTTTACGTCAGCCAAGTGCCAGTAACAATTGCTTCAAATATCACGGCTGTAAAACCCATACAGGCATCTTCATGATTTTCAACATTGCCTGGTATAAATATCATTGTATACGGACTCTTGTTTAAAAAACAAAGCTTGATATTACATTTTGATGTAATGTATTAGCGCCATTCACGTATACTACCAGATGGACGAGTACATGTATACTATTTTGGTTGTATGACAGTTGTAGGCCACACATGTTTTCACATCTTCTTATGATTCTTTTGAGTGGCTGCTGTTACAAGTCCTATAAATTGCATTTAAAAATTTTAATATCTAGGTGGAACCCATCTTCGCGAGCATATTAGAGACACTAGTTTCCCTTTTTAATAATGTGTGTCAATCAACGAAACTCCTGGTACATGTTCGCATATGGTGTGACACAATCGGTGACCAAATCCCTATAACCCACACTCTAACCGGAAGTTTTACCACAGAGTATTTATAATGTTACATTTATCTTGATATAGTTCAGTACTTACCGGCACACATCAGGCACACAATGCTAGCAATAACAACACATCTGAAGCGTTGAATGTCCCTGTAACCAACGATAGTAGTTATCACACCAATCAAGATCAAAGCGAGGCCAACACATGCTACTACTCGATGTTCCGTTAGGCTGGAGTAAGCAAACTCTAAAAAATACAACCAAGGTGATAAGGATAAATGATTATATGTGAAAGTCGCCAGTATTAATACTTGTCTCTAATTGTATATCACTGACAACGAACAATATTTAATAATAATGTGCCTGCATCCGCTACCATCTTCCAATTGAACTGAAAATACTATAAAACAACAATACTTGCAAATTACGCTAAGATATTTAGCGATATTTTCACGGGTCATCATGAATAGAGTCTTCAACAGCTACATAGCGTTAACTCATTTTCGCGTATATTCGTTGAGCAGGACGAGTTGCACGGACATTTATTTACCACGCCATTAATATACATTTACCATCATTTAAATTGCAGGCACACCAATTTACTAGCATTCTGTTACATGCGTAATAATTTACCGGTGTACTAAAACCGCATGGAGCAGCAAGGAATTGCATTTTTGGGGATATACTTACTATGGTTGTCAATGGTACGCGCGTCCTTCTTGAAATGCTCACTTGACTCGTAAATGTACGAGTAATACAGAGCACAGTTTGTCGAAATCTTCTTACAATGAACTGAAATAATACAATAAATTGTATGTAATACATTATTACAATATACAATACAATACAATACAAAATGTTTATTGCATAAAACATACATACATATGCTTATAGCAAAACAATATTATAAACAAACAGACAGTAGGCAGAAGTGAACAGATTTTCTGAAGAGCATGTATACAGACAAGAATGGTGAAATAATATACATGCAGGGAATGTTATTGGTTTGTAGATCTACTATGATTTGCAAAGTATATGAATTTAGAGAGATTTGTTATAGTTAATTTTGATGTTGATGTTAATAAATTGGTAAACTTTTGTATAGTAGGCCATGTATAATAATATCGTTTTAAATATTTACGTCGTAATTCGGAGTATTTTGGACATATTAGTAAGAAATGGTACTCATTTTCTACAACTTGATAATTGCAATTATTACAAGTTCTTTCATTTCTTGGTTGATTGGCATAGCGTCCTTGTTCAATATTTAATTTATGGGATGATATCCTAAATTGTGTAAAAGCAATCCTAAATTTACGTTCCTTGATAAAATTGAGATAATGTTCGAAATTAAATGTATGTTTAAAGAGACAATACGTTTCAAGACGGTTAGAATTATTCATAGCCGTGTACCAATTTTGATAGTAAATATCTAATATACGTTGTTTTATTGCAGGATAATTTATAAGCATATTATTTTGGTCCATCCAAATATGTGATAATCCAGATTCATCCAATATTAATTTTATTTGGTATGCCCAATTGTTTTTGTTGAATATTGGATTAACATTTATATCGTTTCTTAACATTTGATATGTCTTAGACAATATACAATCATTGTTTAAGGTTAATAACTTGATCCAGTATTTTATCATGATAAGTTTTCTGTGAATATACATTGGTACTCTACCAAGTTCGCCGTATATTGATAACAGATTACTACAACGTTTTACACACAATATTTTTCTACAAAATTTGTTATGAATAGATTCAATATCTGGAGCAACATGATAACCCCAAATTTCAGCGCCATAATTAAGCGTCGATGCTACTAGGGAATCAAAAAGTGTTACTTTTTGAGATACTGGTAAATCAATCTGATTACATATGACAAAGAGATTATGTAATGAGAATGATGCATGTTGGGATATTTTTTTCTGTGTTCGATTCCAGCTTCCATTTTTATAGAAGTGTATACCTAAATATTTAAATGTATTAACTAATTCAATGTCTTGATTATAAAGATAAAAATCGTGAGAAGTGTGACGGCCATTTTCAAATATCGTGACTTTTGTTTTGTTTGCATTCAGGCGTAAGCCCCATGTATTACTGTATAATTCCACATCATTTAGCATAGATTGTAAAGACGCAGGGTCATGCGAGAATAATACTGCATCATCTGCAAACAACAATATGAAGAGTTTTAAGTCATCAATATTTACAGTGCCATTTATATTTGTATTTATATTATTTAATATATCATTTAGGAAAAAAAGACAAAGAATACTGCTAGCCGGGTCGCCTTGTTTAACTCCAATATTAGAGTTTATAAAACCCGATACATCGGTTTTGTAACGTACACACGATTTAACAACGGAATACATCGATTTTAAAGCTGTAACGAATTTAGTGCTAACATTAGCAGTTAGTAATTTATGCCATAGATAAACCCTGTCTATTTTATCAAACATTTTTTCCCAGTCGAGAAATGCAACATATAACTTTTTTTTGTTTCAAAGAGTTTTTGAAATAATAGCGTGTAATATATATATACAGTCTACAGTCGATTTATTCTTTTGAAACCCAAACTGATTATCTATTAGCTTATTATACTTTTCGGACCAATTTGCTAATCGTGTAACAAGAAGTTTAGAGTATATTTTTGAAATTATATTATTTAAGGTTATTCCACGAAAGTTTTTCGCTTCATGATTACCTCCCTTGAAAATTGGTACAATTATACCTTCACCCCAACTTTGTGGGAAAGAACCACCAGTAAATATTTCGTTATAAAGCTTGACTAAAAAATCAGAGATTATGTTAAATGAGGATTTAAAAACTTCAGCTATAAGGTGATCGGACCCTGGGCTCTTTGAGTTGTTTTGTGCAAATACTGCATTTTTTACTTCTAGTGTTGTGAAATGAGAATCTAATTCCTCATCATTGATATTTATATTTGGGTTATCTCTAGTTTGCTCATTTGTTTGTTGTGATCCATATAAATTATTAAAATGAGTAAACATATCCTCAATGGCAATATCAGGATCAGAAGAGTTGGTTTTATTTTGATTTTTAATGTTTTTCCAGAATTGTTTAGGATTTGACTTTGCTAACTTAGATATACGTTCACCTTCTTTTCTTTTAAATAAACGCTTGTGTTTGCGTTTAATTTTTGTATAATTTCGTTTTGCGTTTAAATATGCATTTTTTTTATCGTCCGACTGATTTCTTAAAAATATGTTTCTAGTTGTATTAAACACTTTACGTGCATCAAAACATTCTTTATTGAACCATTTCTTTTTACCGTTTGTGCTTACATTTTTACGATTAATATTATTATCATGTTTTATACCAAATGTATTTAAGGCGTTGTCTTGCATGAATTGTGTAAATTCTCGTACGGTTTCAGTTATAGTATTTATATTCAGATTATCGGTTAATCGTTGAATCGTGTCAATATTGTTTAATAACCCCGCCTCAAATGTATTAATACGCGTTTCATCCCAGGAAATAAATAGTTCCTCAGTTGAGTTAATATGATCGCGTGATTTGGTTGTGCTATTTTTGCGTTTAATACAAAAATTTAATGGGCAATGGTCTGAGAATTCATTCGGAATATTAATGCTAAAATGAGTAATATAATCAAAATCGTTATGATTTAACACTAGGTAATCGACAGCACTTGAACCATTATTGTTTATAAATGTAAATTCACCTACATCATTGTCACTATGTAGTCTACCATTTCCTATTAACAAATTGGTCGATTTGCAAAGTTCGATAAGTCGTTTGCCATGACTATCTAGAGTTCTATCCCTATTTATTCTGGGAACATTATAATCATTTGTCTCCAAACCGGAGTTATCCAGGTAGGTATCATAAATAATGTAATCAGGTTCAGTTGATGTTCTACTATCAAAATCACCGTTTAAAAATACTTTCCCTAGTGACTTATATTTTTCGATGCCAGATTCTATTATTTCAAATATATCGATTTCATTGCGATTTATAACATTCGATGAAGATGGAGGTATGTATACACAGCATAAATAAACATCATTATCAAAGTAAAAAAGACTTTTACATAATTTAAGCCATACAATTCCACACTGTTGTGTTTCTACAACATGGATTTTATCTCTTAAATGCGATTTATAATAAATAGAGATGCCACCACTATATCGTCCTTTCGTTACACGTGGTGATTTGTTGCCAAATAAATGATAAGCACAATAACCTGAAATTTCAAGATTAAAATAGTGTTTTTCAGATAACCATGTTTCAGTGAAAATCAACACATCATGTTCATTAACAGTTTCTAGGAAATCAGAATCTGAAATTTTACGAAGCAGTCCATTCACGTTCCACGATAGAATGTTAATGTGCTCTTCTTGACGTTACACAGTTCATTCATATTGACCCGAGAACAATTATTATAAACAAACATTGAGAGGTGATCAGCCAATTGGAACGCGTTTTACAAACGAGTAGCCAATGAGAAAGCGTTTTACAAACAAGCAGCCAATCAAAACGCGTAATTCAAACGAACAACCAATAAGAACAAATTATACAAACCAGCAGCCAATGAGAATGCGTGTTACAAACGATTAGCTAATGATAACGTGGTTTACAAACGATAAGCTAATGAGAACGCGTTTTACAGCATTCTGAGGATAGTAGTACTGTACGCTATATTCCCAACTAATTTTTATTATTGACAATCGTCCGCAACAATCAATCAAACGTATGCCCAATCTGTTATTACTTACTGATACAACTTCTATTTCAAATACTGCTAATTAATACAATATTGACGTCACTTATAATCATCAGCTAGGTGTGCACATAAATAGGCGAATCACTAATAAATATCAATAATGTAAAAGAGCAATAGCGCAGACGCAACACGTCTGATATTCATAAATTCGTAATGTCTCTTCGTAATAACAAGCACAGTTACATTAAATTTCGAATAATCTCTCAGTTAGCTTATAACCACCACTCTATCCTCGTCGTTTTCAACCGAGTCACGATAATTTAAAAATCAAAGCACTGAAAGTACTAGTGTGTGGCGTACTGATGCCATTAAATCCAATATCGAATCCAGGTTGTATCATAATTTTATGTCACAGTTCTAATAAGCCCACCCTTACTCAAACATTTGTGCTGCTAAAGACACCAAGAGAACCAGCAGTTACCTGGAGCTTACTTAAGTAACTGCTGAGCATCAATGAAGGGATATTTACAAATACCATTTTTAACGACTTGGAGAATTCGACCAGTGTCACGATAACTGACTGTTTATTCTCCGTATGACCACGCATGTTAATTAAATGACACGCTATATTAACGTATGTAAAAGGGATAAACATGGCGTCGCTCCCACATATCGATCGGCCGATTAATGCTTTAAAAAAAAGTTTTACATTTTATAAAACCTTTAAGTATTAGCTTTTAAAACAAGCTTTAACGAACAAAATCGATCGAGTATTAAATTAATAATTGATGATTTTCGACCGTTTATTTGGTATAAAACGGGATATTTTAAACTTACTTTTACGCGGAACGGATTCTTACTCGTCGCCGTGGATTAACTAATTAGGGTATCGTGTTGAATATTGTTTAAAAGAGAGACATATATCTCTGCTTCATTACAAGCTTTAAATATTCAAAATAGGATAATAGATACGAAAATTATGAGGTCTTATATAAAGCACGGTAGAAATTGACTAGTGCGTTTAACGCTTACCGCGATAACATCGTTAATCGGCCGATCGATATGTACGTAGAACTATTTCAGTTCCCCCCACCAGCTAAATATAGCATCAATGTTTGTATACAACATAACTAGGTCATCGTCTGCAATGTGCAGCGGCGGAGTGATTTACATACGTTACAGTATACGATTGAAAACCGTGGGAACTATTAGATTCCCGCCACCAGTGAGAACATTCGTTGGTAGTAAAAATATAGTCCGTTGCGGAATGATTTGCTATAAAAATCCTCTAAAAATAAAAGTCTGATAAAATTGTTGGTCTTAATATAAGTAAATGTTGGTAATGTAAACAAATCAGGTCCAATGATACGTGTAACCTGTGTTGCATGCTTGTAATATTGTTCAAATCATAGAACTATTTATTTGCCGAGGCCTAATGCGTTAAATTGGTCGTAAGCTGAAAAGTGTTAATATCATTGTGTGGCGTTTACGCCACACAAAAAGTGTACACGCGTCTGTTTATTAACAAATATACTACTCAAATTTGCTAAGGGTCAAGAAATCAATTGTCATGTAGAAACGTATAAACGATCGGCTAATATATTTAATTGAACAATGACGTGACAGACTCTGGTGTCAGATACTAAGTATCGCAACACTATTCCTGCTGCAGAAATGACATTCAAACAGTAACATACCTGGTGGGTGTTCATCCTTGTCACCCTTCTCATGGCTTTCGTGTTTTTCTGGATGATCTCCACTTTTAGGTGTCATCTTTCTCATCTTGGCTGAACTTACACATACTCTAGAATACCATAAACCATAGTTTGTCTGTATCTCAGCGCCCTGCATCTCGTCCTTTAATCACAATGTTTCGAAATAAATATACACGTACAATGTACTAGATCTAATCGTTTTCTCAGTAACATGCCCATTAAACTAATTCGGTAATTGTTAAAGTGTTTATATTTATTACAGTACGAATCATATTTAAGAGCATGTGACCAATTAAATGTCTCAAACCATTGTTGTACAGTAAAGATGTTAACCATTATTATATTATATATTAAAGAACAAACATTATGCATTGTACAATTGTTTAAGCAAATTATGGTTACGTAAATTGTATAATAGCCCTTAGATGGACACCTCAGGGTAAGAGGCCAAGAGGAAGACCAAAGATCACCTGGCGCCGAAAAGTAGAAACCGAACTGAGATAATTGGGCATAATCTGGCGCGAGACTGAAGCTAAAGCCAAGAACAGAGCTGGATGGAGAAATCGTGTTGCGACCTTAAGATCCGACTCGGATCCAGGAGATCAAGTTAAGTTACATTGTATAAATACCTTGTAAATTACTTAGGCATTCTTAACACAATGGTTGGAAGGTGTATATATATAACCATATTATACCTTTTTCAGACACGTACACGCCTCAATGAAAAGCACTGAAACTTGCTAACGAATACAAATAAAACGCTATTTAAAAAGCCACAGCGTTGGTGAAGTAAATAAAAGTAATCTAAGAGAAAATAACAACAGTAACAGTTACTAATAATATTAATTTACAAACCTTTTTCATTCTCATCCAATCAATAATGTTTTTATTTTCATCCATCATTTGTTTATCGAACTCTGGCCATTCGCCGGAATGTTCTTCTGATCTCATGTGTGAGGAGTCAGCTTCCATGGAATCTGAACTTGAACTATCACCTGGTCTATTGCCTCCATGACCACCGTGATGTCCAGGACGGCCACTGTGTGGTGGAGGATGAGGTCTGTGTGGTGGAGGATGAGGTCCATGGTGCGGTGGTCCATGGTGCGGTGGTCCATGATGTCCGCCGCCGCCGTGTGGTGGATGAGGAGGTTGCCCGTGGTGTTCAGAAGAGCTAGCGCTACGCCTTTTTCTCATTTCCCCAGATTCCATTTTGCTGTTGGTCTCTTCCAGCTGACCACGACTGAATATATCATTTTCTATAAAATGTCCTCCTATATGACGAGGTGGTTCGGTAATAGTCCGCTTCATCACCAACCATGCTGGAGTAATGAATCCGATCAGATGAAATATCAGGGTGACTAGGGTAAGTCCAACAACCCCATACATAAACGGGCTACACTTCGAAGCCATTTTGAACTAGACGCGCAGTTTCTGTATTTACAGAACCACGCCAATACCTGAAATGCGCACCGTTCTAATCGATCCTTATATTTTATTAATATTCACCTCTGGCAATGTGGTACGCGTCAGTATTGAAATACGTTATTCTTTTGTATTGTCTTGTTTACGTTACGCATTTATAACAAATGCAATGTCCATCTAACACGTGATGTGAGTTCCTTTTGCATAAATACTAGTTACTGCATTACATTAATTTGCATTTTATTACAACATAATGCTAATAAAATAACTATAGTAATGAAAAAATACGAAATCGACACCCCTGAGTCCTACTTCCACTAGAGTGGGTAAAACACAAATCGTGACTACCTTTAAATCTATATTATATAAATAGACAGTCACAGTACTACTTAATCACACCATCGATGTATATACCCCCATTCATGTTAAGTAGAGCTTAAAGTTGGACAATACAGGATCGTGATATGGTACACCAAAAGAGAAATGCTATATATTTATATATAAATGCTTGTCGTGATACTTTAATCAAAGATAATATTTAGTAATTATTACCTAGATAGACATAAAGGCGGTCAACCACGTTATGACTGAAACATATACCCATGTATTAAACACAGAAGTACATATATTTCCCACGCATCAAAACATATATTCTAACGTGCGCAATAATTTAACTTTGGACATTAAGCAAGGACGTTTCATGAGTGACATATGCATTATTTCAGACAATATTTGTTTTACAATATTCAACCCATGTGACTACGTGTATTATGATCACCCCGGTCTTTGTGAATTGTGATTTATTTACAGGAGAAAAACGGAAACGGCCGAGCTTTCAAGATTGATACAACAACATTACTGTCATGGTATACTGACTGTCCATCATTAAATAAAAAGAGGAGGACAGACAAACTGAAGAACAAATGTTGTTCTTCAGTCTGTCCTTCCTCATCTTTTATCCGTCATTCCCTTATTCCATTATTATTACTATTATTATAATATTTATATCAAAGTTCATGTTACAAAAATCAGGATTTCATATTCTTTTATATATGAGCCGTTCTCCAGGAAAACCGGGCTTAGTGACATTGCATATAGGAATTGTGTAATAAGATATAGAAAAAGGCTCTGAAATGAGAAAAAAATCGTGTTCGTTGATTTAACTTTTAGTACTTGGATAGTATATTATAAGTCCGTTAGCGACTACGCTGGACCCCCATAAACTTTAAATATCTTTTAAAGTAATTATGCAATTCGATTGAAATTTGGTATGGTTCAGTCAATTACGTTTACCATCTCTGTGTTTAAATTTCAGACTTTTTTACGAACTCATTAATTTTTTCCCCATTGTGTCTATAGTGTATTAAATTTTGTATTTTAATCAACAAATGGTCAGGGAGTAAAATAAGCCATTACGATCAGGTAGTTAGACTAATGCTATTGTATTTTTAATTACTGTAACGGGACATATATGGATAACTTTGACCTACATTTGACTGGTCATCAATGTGTATATAGTTGAGGCCCGCCTACTGATTGTAACGATCATTTGTATAAACAATATATTGAGTCCAGAGGTGAACTTAAACATAAAATACATGCACTTTGATGTATGGGCCTCATTATATATTTGCAATCGTCACTGATGTGTTACTTAATGTACAGTTATATTGGACCAATTTGCTTACCTTTGCTGTTCCAGTCACTTCAATCACCCATACGTATTTACCCTGTTTTAGACTTAAAATTTTACATTGGAAGTTAATGCAAAGTACACTTTTCTGTGGACCAAAAATTCTGTTTTAATTTATGAGAGTTGGTAAGGTTGATTTATGAAGCTACACCAATTTTTATTCTAATTGGCATTGTACTTTTTAAGATATTTAAGGTTTATGGGGGTCCAGCCTAGTCGCTAACGGACTATACTATCTCTTAGGTTTACTTTTTCTCATAAATTGTGTAAAAGTAACTTCTGTCGTTGCTATGGTGACCCATTTTTGAAAAGTATCCTTATTGAGATAAACGAGGGGTAAGTGGTTAGAATCAGAAGCTAGTTTTCTCTAAAAGCAAATATTCATGTTTTTGATATATTATATTAAAATAAGAATATATTTCTCAAGTGTGATACTATTTTGAAACATTTACGTCAGAAATTTATGAAATACCGGATTTCTGAAGTTCTTGTTACTGTAACGTCAAATAACGTCCGTCACTCAAAAGAAAGGCGGGAGTGGCAAGTTCTAAATGTCTGTAACTTTACAAGTGGGTGCTATTAGTTGTTTAATTTTTCAGTAACTGTACACAAAAGTCTTTCAAACGCCATATTATCATGATATTCATAATTTTGTCACTAAGCCCGGTTTTCCTGGATAACGGCTCATATGTAATAAGAAAAAAATACTAAAACAAATCGGAAAGGGACAGAAACAGCTGAGCGTGGGAGGCACAATATTGGGCACAAAACGGGGCACACAAAAAAGAAATGCCACATCACATGTACATGCCAGAATGTCCAATACAAATCAATGCTTGCATACAAGTCATTATTGGACATACAGATGGATTTATTGCATCAATCGTTCACAAGTGGTTTAATCGGATGAAATTAAGACCCTTTGGTGCTAGAAAGGGGGTTACTCCTGGGTGTGTTTATATTTTTTGTTGGAATTATGCCCCATAACATCAAAACAAAATTTCAGGTACGTCAACTTATATTTTACTTAAAATTAGAACATATAGAGTTTGTTCCCTTTAAACAAGAGTATAGTTATTACTACAGTAGTCTGATTCCCGACGAACATGCTTATCTAGCACGTAGTGTAAGGGGCAGGTAATCCAGGCTACTTTATCAAACTATGCCTGAGCTTCAAGCAAAGGAAATATATATACAGTAAACTCCCTCAAAATCGGACTCCCTCAAAACCGGAATCCCCATAAAATCGGACGATTTCCTAGGTCCCGTATTTTCTTCTTATAAAGTTAACTTAAAAAGCTCCCGCAATACCGGACTCTCATAATTCCGGACGGCATTTTCGGTCCGCTGACAAGATTTTCAACGATAGTTACTTGCGGAATACCGGACGCGAATATTTGTCTCACCTTACGGAAAACTTAACGTGTACATTTTTCTTGTCTAAAATGTCACTTTGTTAGCACAGTAGACTATTTTGTATGTTCTTCAAATTTATTATCATCAGTTGAAAGCTTGAAAGTCCTAGATTTTTGCCCAATGTTATCTGATGTTCATAGCCCTGTTAGTATGTCTATGCGTTACAAAAATATTTCTGTAGTTACGAACAAACAAACGCATTGCACCAGTGAAAGCGTTAAAATGTGGAATAGAGATCTGGTTGATGATTTTGTTAAAAATTTAGAACAATGTAAAGTTGATGAAATATTTAACGAATTAGGTCACATTGAAACCCTGAATGAAATTCCGATGGATATGCTTAATAATACAGTGTCAAAAATAGGAACGCTATTCAAAGATAATGCAAAAACTTGTTTTGGTACTAGTAAAAAACGTCCAGAATCAGTTCCACAAGCGGATAAACGCACGTGGTTCAACAAAACTTGTAATGTAGCCAGGCGCGATTTTAATAGAGCTAAGTATCTTTATAAGCTAAGAAAGAATAACGCAAACAAAACCAATTTGAAAACTAAAAGTAAAGAATACAAGAAAACTTTAAGGGAGCATTTTATGAGTTTCAAAAGAAATAATGTAAACAAAATAAGAAATATTAAGAAAAGTAATCCGAAAGCATATTGGAAAGTACTTTGCGGAAAAACTAAAACTAATGTGTCAGCTGAATTGTCAGAACTCTATCAGTTTTTCAAAAATGTGAATTCCGGCGAGTCAATAAATTTACAAGATACCAATGAAGATCCTAATTTCATAAATGAAGAGCTGAATACTGATATCACATTAAAGGAAATAGAAAACGCAGTAAAACTGTTAAAAACAGGTAAAGCCTGTGGTGTCGATGAAATATTAAATGAACATATTAAAAATACATTTCCTTTAATGAAGCATGTTTATGTAAAACTTTTCAATATAGTATTTAACCATGGTATTATACCGGATAACTGGACCATTGGCGTCATCAACCCGATATTTAAAAATAAAGGAAGCTCTCTTGACCCCTCAAACTATCGACCTATTACCTTACTAAGCTGCCTCGGAAAACTATTTACGGCTGTTCTAAACAACCGTTTACAAAATTACGCCTCCAAACATGAACTAATAAACGAACACCAAGCAGGTTTTCGTGCAGGCTATTCTACAACAGACAATATGTTTATTTTGCAAACTCTGATAAATATTCTAAAAAATAGTAAAAAGAAACTTTTCTGTGCTTTCATTGATCTAAAACAAGCCTTCGATACGGTTTGGAGATCAGGTTTATGGTCAAAACTCATAAATTATAATGTAAATGGAAAGTTTCTGAACGTTATTAAAAGTATGTACAATCAAGCAAAATCTTGCGTATCAAAAGATGGACAGAAATCAAGCTATTTTAAATGTAATATCGGCGTACGCCAAGGAGAAAATCTTTCACCAATTTTATTTTCATTTTACTTAAATGACCTTCATGACTTTTTTGCTGACAGTAGACTAGTAAACGGTATAAATTGTGCTAAACATGTTTCAGATGACTGTTTAACAAAGTATCTTAAATTATTTATGCTGTTGTATGCCGATGATACCGTGATAGTTTCTGAAACTGAGCAAGATTTACAACAAGCGTTGAATTTGTATGAACAGTATTGTGATTTATGGAAATTGTCCTTAAACACGTCTAAAACAAAAATACTGGTGTTTTCGAAAGGTCGACAGAAACAGTATAATTTCTTTTTTAAAACCGATCGTCTGGAAGTTGTAAACGAATACAAATATTTAGGAATTCTATTTAGCCGATCTGGTTCTTTTAATAATGCCAAAAAACATATTGCAAAACAAGGCACCAAAGCTATGTATTGTCTCATTAAAAAGGCTAAAGAGCTATGTTTACCTATCGACATGCAATTGGAACTATTTTCAAAAACCGTCAAACCTATTCTTTTATATGGCTGTGAAATTTGGGGATACGGAAATATAGATGTTATTGAAAGGGTACAATTGAAATTCATTAAGCACATATTACATCTTAAAAGTTGTACCTCAAATTGTATGGTTTACGGAGAAACTGGAACAAAACCACTATCAATCGATATTGAAACAAGAATTGTATCATTTTGGGCAAAACTTGTCAATCCTATGAATGTGAAACTTTCCAGTAAAATATATGCTATTCTGTTAAGCCAATTTAATCACACACGATCGATAAATTTCCCATGGATTGCTAATGTCAAGCACATACTTACCTCTTGTGGACTGATAAATGTCTGGGAAATGCATGAATTTCCAAACATTAAGTGGTTAACCGCAACTATAAAACAAAAACTATCGGATTTATTTATCAACCAATGGTATTCATTATTAGAAAACTCTAGTAATTGTGTGAACTATAAGCTTTTTAAACGCACATTTGGGTTTGAGCAATACCTCGTTAAAACCCCACCTGTATTACTACGATACATGATTAAATTTAGAAACAGAAATCATAAATTACCTGTTGAAACTGGAAATTGGAATAAGATACCACTAAACCTTAGAATTTGTACAATATGTAATTTAAACATTGGCGACGAATTCCATTATTTATTTGAATGCCCGGCCATTGCAAATGAAAGAAAAAGATACATTAGACCAAAGTTTTTTAAATTTCCAAATATTTTGCTTTTTGACTCTATAATGAACATAAATACCAATACCGTAGAATACAGAAAATTGTGTATATTTGTTAAACATATCATTACAAAATTTACATAGCTATTGTACATGACATTGTATGTGCCGAACTGTGTCTTTATTTATTCGAAGGTAATTACATGTACTTTATATGAATAACTGTAACTCTCCCTCTTAAATGAGGTCTTCTTTCTTTTTTTGTTCTACTATACTATCTTCTCCTATTTATCTATATTCTGTCATTGTGTTAACCTGTTATATTATGTATATATATATGATTGTTCCTCATTATGTCATGTTATTCATGAAATGAGTGTAAATAAATTTGAATTGAATTGAATTGAATTGTTAATTGTTAGTTAAAGAACGTGTCATAACAAAAGGTGCGATTAACAAGTCGTGTTTTTAATGTTTACTCTTAAACGGTCTCGCGTATAATTTGCACAGGCGTGAAAAATACTTAGTGAAATTCGCCGCGATGAAATTAAATAATTGCCTAATTACGAACGTAATAAGAAAACGATCCTTCCATTTGATGTTTTGTTCTTGAGGTAGGTATTGCAACACACATTTACTGGAACAAAGGATCGTTTAGCCCATCAAAATGTTGTACTTACGACAAACACTGCACTAAATCGTATTTAATTGATATGTCTCCAATTAGCTCACACTTGCATTTCGGGATTTGCATGATTGCACTGTCTATGTCATTGGATAGTTTTGATGGCTAATGAAAAAATAAGCAATTTGAGTACTCATCGATGATAGAGTTGAAATATTTGCAGCTCCCTTAATGGTGATGCTCTACAAAGGTTGCACTGTACACGTAACGTAAACATGTATCATGAAACACATAGTATATTCCCTATGATAACATATCGAAGTGAACATGATACAGAACTCCCACAAAACCGGACCTCCCACAAAACCGGACTTTCGAACCGGTCCGGACAGGATCCGGTTTTGAGGGAGTTTACTGTACCATTTTAACGACTTTGTTATGTCACAGCCTAGGGTAGAGCCCATTACAAGACCTCTGGTACCCGAAGCGGACGCTCTACCACTACGTTATCGAGGCAAATAGTGGGAACTTAACAATGTCTTGGTTCAAATGTGGAAAAAAGAAGGAAATATGAATATTGTATATACATGCATTATTTATTTAATGAATTCACTAGAGAGACTCGCTTAAAATTAGATAATACATTTCGCTTGATAGAACATTCTGAAAGTCAAGCAAAGAAACGCCGGTCATTTCTATTTCGTCTTTGGTATTATGCGGGCACAGAGCGACCCCCGCACTCGAAGCTGGATTATCGAGGCGGACCTTGATTAATACTGTTGGAACTTTTTTTATTACTTTTACCAGTTTGCATAGGCTATACATATAGTCGCTGGTACATACCGTGATTATATGCATGTATTTTATAATATATTAAACAGTTCTGGTGAAAAATATTTCGTTATGCGCCGGATACCATTTAAATTGGAGTGTCTACGAACTTTCTTCACACACCTCGTATATATACCTAGTCATGCTGTTCAGACACCAACCAGTGTACACCCTTGTTACCCAGATAAACCAACATTGCAAAATGGCGGACATGAACAATGTGGTAAGTACATTGTTTTTGCAATATTTTCCATATGAACTATCCAGATTGTTCATTTCAATATTACATATTCAACATAATATTATGAAGAAAATGTACTATTAGTTCATGACTGTGTCTAGCATTGAATTTTTAATATTTTTAAAAGTTAGGGTGCCGGAAATTTCATGATTGTGATTAAAAATTTACTAACAAATCAATCTGGACACTGTTAGATATAATATTATGTTAATTTCATGCGTTATATTCTTGTTTGTAGCAGTATACTTTTAATATTCGTAAATTTTAGGTCATTGAAAGGAATTCTTTTCTGAAGATGTAGCTGTATAATTTTAATATGTCAATATTTCTGATTTAAAAGCTTAATATTCAGGAATTTGCATGATTTTAATTCGAAAAGTGAAAAATCTTCGCTCACCCCAAAAACTAGCTATGCTCCCACTCAAAATGTTCTGGAACCGGGCCTGGGCTACCAAGCACCATTTCAATCTTGAATTCCAAGGTTAAATTAGTGTGCAATGTTAAGGAGAGTCCGTTGAAGGTTTCTGAGAGTTTTGTTGTGAATGATTATGTCAATAAAACGTGAGAGGGACTGTTGCATTTCTTTTCGAACACCCCTCGTACAGTTATAGGCTGATTTGAATCTCCTTTTTTGTACGAGTAGATCTATGTGTAACGCACTGTCAATAATTAAGACAATATTTTCCAGCTGATTAGATTCTAGTTATCAAAATAAGGCCATGGGAAATATTATTTTGAGGAAAATATAATAAATATTAAATAACGAAAGCAGCACAATTTTATTAGACATTTATTAACCAAACATGTTTCGGGGTTCAGATTATTTAATGGATTTATGCAAAAACTTTTTTCTTTGTGTAAACGTCTGGTTTTAATGATATTGTTTTTGAAACTAATAAAAGCAATGAGAAGGTTTAGCAGCGCGTTTACCACAAATGAACACACTTATTTTTACATTTTTCCCCTCAGTTTGTACCAAATGTTATTGGTCATCAGTGCGAAAACTAGCGTGTCAATGAGGACGTCGTCACTCGATACGTCATAAATAATGACGACATAACGTCATAAATAATGACGCCATGCTCCGTCAAAAACGTCACAGTACGTCAGACGTCACATCCTTAGTTACGAGCGGAATAATTACCAGTTGGACCATCGGATAAAACAAGAAGCCATAATTTATTAATTAATTTCTTTAAAATTATGGAAACATTATTGAACCCCCCTGATTCGACTACAAGGAATTTACGAGGTAAATGTTGTTTATTTGCCATTTCCTGATGCAGGAAAGACTTATTATAACATGATATCGTGAGAATGCCACACGAGAAACATCAATTATGCCCCAATATTTAATGAGGGGGTATATCGCTTTGACCTACTGACCTAAAAAGCAATAAGGGTTATCTTCTTTTGCTGACCAACCTCCATGTAAAGTTTGAAGATCCTAGGTCAAAGCGTTATTGAACGGAAACCATTTTAAACGACAGACAGACCGACAGACCGACAGACCTAGGATCTTCAAACTTTACATGGAGGTTGGTCAGCAAAAGAAGATAACCCTTATTGCTTTTTATGTCAGTAGGTCAAAGGTCAAGGTCACCGTGACCTTTACCATTTCTGACTGTATTTTCTGTATTTAAATGGTTTCCGATCAGTAACTCAAGAACGCTTTGACCTAGAATCTTCAAACTTTACATTGAGGTTAGTCTGCAACAGTAGATGACCCCTATTGCTTTTGAGGTCAGTAGGTCAAAGTCACTGCGACCTTTACCATTTTTGACTATTTAAATGGTTTCCGTTCAATAACTCAAGCAAGAATGCTTTCATCTAGGATCTCCAAACTGTACATGGAGGTTTGGGAGCAACAGTAGATGACCCTTATTGATTTTGAGGTCAGTAGGTCAAAGGTCAAGGTTACTGTGACGAGAAGCCCTGTTCACATCTTAAAGGTCTAGCAAGGTTATAACTGGTACCATTTTTATTTCGTCTTTGTTATGACGCGGCCTGTGATCGAACTAGTGACCTTCCGTACTCAAAGTGGATGCTCTACCTCGAGGCGATTGGAATATACATTGTTACCTATAGACTACTAGCTGTACATATACTTGAATTTTCAGGCGATGATTCCCCAACAGGTGAGGAAACTGATAATAAAATTGTAAACGAATTGTTGAACTCTACACCGATAACACGGGAACAGTACAGAGTCGCCGAGCAGGAACTGATCATGCAGTATGCGAACAGAAAACGAGAAGAGTATTTTGAAAAGTTGAACGCTGAAGGTGAGTATTGGATTATAAAACAACTATATATAGAGGAAAAATCCGTGGAAGTCACGGAGAACTACTAGAAATTCAAGTTTCGGGAATTCCGTGAAAATCCGTGTTTTGTCAACTGCTTAAAAAAGCGTATACATGTATAATAATTTCATCGTTATCGATAATCTCACATCTGACCTTTGTTCATATCATCGTGACGTTGTGGGGGAGACGGATGGTTCGGTATGATTCTGCCTCGTGTATGGTGACTAGACTTGCTACTTCTATATAATAATAATAATAATAAATAATAAAGACTTTATTTATAGAGGGAACATACTTGACACAACTGTCAATCTGCCGTAAGGCCCTCAACAGTAAAACATTGAAACAACAGAAACATGACATCAATAAATCTAAAGACCATGTACAAAATAGCAAGCGTGTGGATATAATTTGTTTAAGGTTTAAAACTACAATCTCAATACATACCAACACAATTGTACATGTATGACTTTAAATTGTCTGTGTATTTGCAGTATTTTTAAAATAAATTATACCGTCTGAAACAAAGAATACATTATCCCCCCTTGGTTATAAAGCGTTTTTCATGCTTAGTTCAACTGGAGCATTAAACTTGATTTGCTCCTTTACTGTTCAACAATTACATCATCTTTACATTATCGAATATTAGATCTACACTGCTGCTTTCTTTATTGCTACCTTTTTAATATAAAAGTTTCCGTAAAACATGGAACTTTTTGCGGTAAGAACCATTTGAAGTTAGTTAAGCATAGACAATGTTTTACAATCATGGGGCCTGAGAAGATTGTTTGAAACATAGTAGATCAAATACACGTATGCATAATGAAAACATATTGTAATTCTGGTAGTGATAATTGATCCTACATTCTAACAGTATAATTTATTATGCATGATATTCTTATAGATGATATGAGAGAATTGAGAGTAAATGTTGACAAGGTGGTGAGCAAACAACGAAAGAGAAGAAAATCCAAACGACATAATGCAGCTAAACTAAGTACGTACGCTCCTGACCATCCCCATACATCAGTGGTAATTACACTGGTTAGTGAGGTGAATCACTAGGCAGAATACGCTGGTGAACGAGAATTGTTCCTGCCTAACCATTAACCACACTCTACTCATCCCTGGTATCCAAGAGCTTATACAGGATGAGATCGATGTCACTTTCCCATTTTATACTGTTTATTTATTAAAAGGGATTCTGCAGTGTATAAAATAAACAGACATCAGCAGTAGATTAGAATGTAATCCTTGAATAATTAACTTCTGTAGTGAAATAAAATAATAACATATCGGACAGGAAAATCAACATTCAATAGAAACATCTGATCACGAAACGCACAAATAGAACAGTGTATCAATTGTTAGCTTTGCATGAAAGTGGCCCCGGTGAAAATGGCCCCGGTGAAAGTGGCCCCGGTGAAAATGGCCCCGGTGAAAGTGGCCCCGGTGAAAATGGCCCCGGTGAAAGTGGCCCCGGTGAAAGTGGCCCCGGTGAAAATGGCCCCGGTGAAAGTGGCCCCGGTGAAAGTGGCCCCGGTGAAACGAATGATGAGATTTGAAGACATTTTATTTATTATTTTCGGTTTAACAATTATTATTGTTGACGGCTTTGGAGCTTAAAATCAGATCCACAAGCACCATTTTCTAGTAACGAAACTAGTTGACAATAGACAAAAATGTGGTTTACCAACAAATCTTCTTCTGTTTGATGTTTCGCCGCCGAGCAATGTGTATATAATCTTCCAATATCTATCATTACGGAACTTTCAGACGAAGCCTTTCTTTGCGAGAAGGACGTCAATGTAGCAGATGACAATTCGATGAACGAAGCGGAATTCGGACATGTAAATGTCAATGCGTGTTTGAAAGACGATATGAAAAATATGATAGATGACGATGATAGTTTACCTGGTATAATGGGAGTGTTTTGCGATTGCTGAGGTATTTACGTGGCACGTAATATGTAATAATTTATTATAGCACAAAATTTAAAACGGTGATTTTGCCCATACGTTAACGGGACGAAACCCATGCGTAAACATAAAGATTCACGCGAGAACGCACTGTTAACGTCCAGTTTTACGTATGCACATTCCAGGGCCTCACCGACGAAAATAAACGATTTTACAGCGTATTATGAACTGCAATTCCCATTTTATTTGTAACTACTAATTAATTTCAATAATATTTAAATAATAAATTTAAATAAACCCTTGGTATTTTTGGTATTTGCCGATCCCGGAAGTCGACGCTCATAACAAAAACTGTTATGACGCATCGTTTGTTTTCGCGACGTAACGTTTGTTTACACGACGTCGCCACAAAATTTCCCGACAAAATGTAATTATTTCGAAATTTAAACGCATAAATTGATGTTTGGTATGCTATAATAGCGTTTACGCATGCTTTTTCGTGCTATAACATCTGCAGAGTCCCTCGGGAGCGTTGGTGCCCTCGCCCTGACGGGCTTGGGCACCAACCGTCCCTCGGGGCTCTGCAGATGTTATAGCACTCAAAAGCATGCGTTAACCCTACATGATATTATGTATTTTGCGAGTACAATTTAACGATATCGATACATCTATGAAGTGGACAAATTATTATTTAAATGTAGGCCAGCTCATAATTTTGACAAGGGCCATAATCCGACAAGTAATGAAAGAATGTTTGTCCGAAGAGAGCAATTAACTATCAAAGCCTGTGACACAACAGACGTACGATTATTTGGTTGTACGATAGATAATAGTCCCCTTATTAGACTGTATTACACGGTACTCTATCCACTGCTTTCATTAGTTTTTATTAAAACGATTTTGGTTCTTTTTTATTTTACATTGTGCATACTTTGGTGTTAATTTATTATTTCACGATCGTTGATAATATCGATACGGATGATATAATCGCATAAGTATCGAAAACAAAGAGGAATAAATCAGCAATCTTGTTCCTTGCGTAGTTATCTTTTTTGTTCTGTTTTCAGGATGAATTTGTGGTACATATAGAAGTATTTTTATAATGTAAATGTGCAGTCATAGCACAACAATAAAAGGTCTTCAGTATAGTTTATAATGCCTTTGTCTTGTATTTATTCGGAAACAATTGTGTGCAACTTGCATGTATATTCTTTATCTTTCCTAGAATGGTGAAATTGGTAAGATCGGTACAATGACTCCGGATAATACTGTCACACTGGTAGAAAGGTGATCGCCAATCTTTGGGGTATATTTTGTACGAATGAGTTTGTAGCGTCATCGTTCACTCCCGGTGAATTTAATGTGGTCCAGTTTATCGAAGGCCTTGGGAAAATCCATAACTATTACGACTGTCTGAAGTCCGTTGTCCAGTTTGTCAAAGGTTTCTTGGGTAAAGCTAATGAGTAGTGTTCCACAGAAGCGTTTAGATCTGAATATGTTGGATAAATAGATAACAAAAAAGACGGAGTATGAAAAATGGCATGTATCAACATGTTACTCTTACGTTATTTCTTTGAATTCTACACGAAGGGACAGGTTAAAATGATAGATAGATAGATAAATTCTTTATATTTTTAGACGTGTGCTATTCGACAGAGCAAAATGATCACGAAGCCAATCAATTGTATTTTTGTTTCGTTACCGATTTTCAATAAGGCCAGTTTTTCTTTTTTTTCAACTGACTTTAGACGTAATATATTTCAAGTCAACGGTATGGTGCGGTGTTGACCGGAGGAGAGTACTAACTGCGAACTGTTTTATCTATGCACTTTTATTACGAAAATCTCTAAGTTATGTCATGTACACATTTAAATTCTATATTTACTACACATTATGTACACACATGGTTTGAAGGAATTTATTAACTAAAACATTATTAATATTTGAGATCCCTTTAACACAATTTGCACCCGTTACATAATTATACAGAATTTAAATTTAAGCTTAACTTAAGATTTCATGAACACGTTCCTCGGGAAAACATAAATGTCGTCCGATTTTCTTAATATAAACAAACATTAAAGATTCCTAGCGCATATTGTCAGGGTTTTTCATTTCGGCCATTTTTGACAGAATTGTGGCCCTTTGTTTATTTGGTACCTTTGTGGGATATAGAAAAAATGATAAACTCTTCTGTGTGCAACTCCTCCTCCATTTCTTAAGGAATTTTGATGATACCTTCACAGATGTAACCTCATGAGAGGAAATAGCGCATTTTGTCATGATTTTAATTTCGGCCATTTTTGACAGAATTATGGCCCTTTTTATACATGTGTAAGCTATAGAGAAAACAATTTGTTTCTGATGGATAACTTATAGTCTATTAAGTTTGAGATGAGATATCACTATGAAACTTGCTGTGTGGGTTGTTTGTGTGCAGTAGGCACTTGCAATGTGGCCGGTGGGGGTCAAGGTCACCATTACTAAAAGTAGAAAAAAAATCATTTATGCTCATATTTTTGTTTCGGATGGATAACTTAAGTTTGGGATGAGATATCACAATGAAACGTGCTGTGTAGGTAGTTTGTCTGCAGACGACACTTTCTTAGGAAGTTGGGCCGATGGGGGGTCAAGGTCATCGTTACTAAAAATAGTAAAAAGTATTTATGCTCATTTTTTGTGAGGATTGAGATAACATGGTGAAAGTTGATACCTTTGTAGGTAGCTTGTGTGAAGAGTCACTTGGGATTGAAAGTGGGGCTCAAGGTCACCGTTACTAAAAATAGCACACACCCGTCAGCATATTCAACTTTATACATCGAAATTTTTTTATTTAATAAGCGTAAAGAGTTTAAAAAAACGATTAAAATAAAGCCAAAACAATTAGGGTTATTTATGTGAGTATTTCTCAGGAAAAAAACTTTCTTCTAAAATCACGTAGCCATATAGCCGCGTTTTCAACGTGACGCGACGTCTAACTTTGATAAACCAGTACTAATGGAACGAACTACAATGTACTATACCGATAGAAAGACTTAGAAATATTTGCACCGAATCACTGAATCGTTCATGTTTGAAGAGCATGCAAATAAAATTTGATTTTACTGTATAGGGAATAAACAAACATAAAACTTTCGTCAGGATTGAAAATTAACTTGAATTGACATTTAATTGTTTCTGTAATACGCAATCGATATTCAAGTGTTGATAGAAAGTTTGTTTACAAGAACAAATACTGTACTTAGCACGAAATGTTTGTTTACACACGATATGCACATGTATAACTTCAACGCGATAAATTGCAATACAAAAACAAACACAAAATCCGCTATATTTATCGTTTCTGAATATTTAGGAGCATGCAAACTTTATATGTTGTGCCAAATGTTTGAATGCTTTCATAGGCAAATGTTACGGTCCTTGATTTTAATCCATAACAAAAATATAGGCAATTTTGTGTTTGTTTTTGTACAGCAATTTATCGCGTTAGAGTTATAACAAGTCATTCGTCAAAATTATTTACTCTATCACTTTAAGGTAGATCATAACCCTTGAAAATGCTTGAAAAACACCCACTTGAAAAAAGCTATTTCAAACAGCATATACCATTTGCTTTTATTATATATGATAGAAAACCATTGTAGCACTTGCGTGTGATGTAAAATGTACCATATAGTTGCCTAATTCAAATGCTAACACTAAAATAAAGGCGATTTTCGAATGAAAAATACAACATTTTTTTCAAAATGTCAAACGTTATCATTATTGCATTTCATAATACGAACTCATTGGCATTACTTTATAATCAATCGTCGCAAGGGCATGCCAGGCTTGAAATTAACTGCTGGTGTTTTGTTTACGAGAAAAACACCTTCATGTTGATGTGTAATTTCGACAAGGAAGTCGCCATGTCGTACAGCAACATGTTTTTCAAACAAAGTAATCAACATAATCGATAGCCAGATCGAATAATGAACTTTATTACATTCATAATTTATCAACTTTACAAACGATCTTACGATAATAACAATGAAATCCAAATATTTATTGTTGTTTTCATCTCGTTTGTTTACGAATTTCGCGCTGTGTAGCAAATTTATATTCATGCGCCACAGTAGTGCGACAGTTTATCGACAAAACCATTATGATGCGGTGTTCATAATGTGCCGTTCATAACGAATAATGACATCGAATACAATATGATACTTACGGTTTAATTTAAGTCCCAATGAAACATCAATATCAGCATTTTCCTATCTCAACACATGCTGCCCATGTTAGCGAATTGATAATCTGATATGTGTTACGAGGCTGTCTGTCAAACTTTATTTTAGCTAAATTACAAAAGTAATATGCGTTTTTAAATAATCCTTATGTTAATTATGCTCGTATAATCATTGCAAACACAGTTGTGTAACTCGATTTTCTGGATCGTTTCGCGATCACATACAGTTTGTGTAAAATCGGTCATTACATGTAGCTGTCAAAATATTTCAATCCACACGAATAGTCCGTGCAAGTGTTATAACGTGCTCGGTAAGTTTATGTATGGTGTGAGGTTACTGCCATGCTATATTATCGTCTGCAAATAGTTTTTTGAGTAATATTTAACCATTTTAACGCACAAACTGACCAAATACAGCATTTTTTTCATGTTAAAAGATACGGGCTAACGGACGGAACAAACGTTATCAGGGACCAGTACGACTAAAGATAAATAGGCAATTTCTTTGGTATATATACAAATAAAATACAGTGGAAAGAAATATCTAACTAAATATGTTTATAATTGAAAGAAATACTAAAGCTTTAATTAATTTTCATAAACCTGTTTCAGTTCTTTCGAGGCAACTTAAAACTTGTACAAATAATCAAGTTTTAAGTCTTATAGACCCGATAAAATCGATTATTGACAAACCAACAACTATCTGGTCCGTCAGGCCCACCGTACCCTAAACTATTTAGGATTTATTAAAAGTAGGCCTTCACACATACACATGTGATAGATTTTAATTCATGTTGATGTATTTTATTGTTCAAAATCAATGCATTTTGAATGCTTTTATTTAAATAAATGGGCAGGCATGACCTTGATCAAATATTTGACAACCACAATTTCTAATTTTTCTAGCATTTTGTTACCCAATAAATGAGACTGACATTTTGAAAAATGTATACCTATTTTGTAATTAACTTTTTATAAATACATTTTTATAACAAGTGAATATAACAAAAACACTCGTTGATATTGATTATTTGAACTTTAAGCAACAAAATGATGTATGATACTAATGTAATACACATTTTCGTCCATTAGAGTGAACCTTAATGAGAATTAAAACATTTGATGGATTATTGTATCCAGTTCAAAATACAGTTTGTACAATATAAAATGTACGGCAAGTATAACAGCAAACCTCGAGACCACAAGACACCGAAAAACACGGTGCTATAGGGTTATCCTGAATAACTTAACATATCCAATGTCAGTTATTCCCTCCAACATCTCTGTCATCACGCCCGCTTCCGTCAATAGATATCCAAGTTGACTGTTTAACTAAGGAAGCTAGTTTTAAATGTGTTCTAGCAAATATTGATACTAGATCCAATAGTTGAAAAAGTAAAAAAGACGCAACAAAGTAAGTTTATGTTTACATGTACATTGTTTCCAATTGGCAGTTGTCGTGTACATCCAATTTCCCTTCACCACGCGACGCTTGTTAAGGCTTATACTTGTACGCTTGTACTTTTTATGCCCCCCCCTATCGATAGATGGGAAGGCATATAGTGATTCACCTGTCCGTTCGTCCGTCCGTCCTGGTTAACCCAAATTGACAGTTTCTTCCAGCATTAATATGGCTTGCTACAAAGCTTCCATACTTGCATGGATGTTGTATATGAACACTCTCCACACGCCTGTATCACCTGACCCCATTTTGACCTTCTCCTTGACCTAATTTTGGACTTAGACTTATTGAAGGGCCAACTTCTTGGTTAACCCAAATTGACGGTTTCTTCTAGCATTAATATGGCTTGCTACTGAGCTTTCATACTTGTATTTGAACAATCTCCACACACCTATATCACCTAACCTCATTTTGACCTTCACATTGACCTAATTTTGGACTTAGTCTTATAAAGCGTTAACCCAAATTGACCGTTTCGTTTTACATCATGTCCATCATGGCGTTGCCTTAAAACTTGGCATACGCGTTTACCACCATAAGCCCCTTACATTATCAAAGCCATGTAACACTATCAAACATTGATTGACTCAGCTTTTTATGGGCAAGGCTTTCATGGGGGCATAAGCGTTTAATGATCGCAGTCTAGTTTTCTTTTTGTTATTTCTTGTTTTTACCTTTCATAGTCTACTATTTTGTTTCTGTTTAGTGCTGCCTTCTCTGTCTTGTCTTGTTATCATATTTCTGTTTAGTGCTGCCTTCTCTGTCTTGTCTTGTTATCATATTTCTGTTTAGTGCTGCCTTCTCTGTCTTGTCTTGTTATCATGTTTCTGTTTAATGCTGCCTTCTCTGTCTTGTCTTGTTATCATATTTCTGTTTAGTGCTGCCTTCTCTGTCTTGTCTTGTTTTCATGTTTCTGTTTAGTGCTGCCTTCTCTGTACTGTATTGTCTTGTTATTATGTTTCTGTATAGTGCTGCCTTCTCTGTCTTGTCTTGTTATCATGTTTCTGTTTAGTGCTGCCTTCTCTGTATTGTCTTGTTTTCATGTTTCTGTTTAGTGCTGCCTTCTCTGTACTGTATTGTCTTGTTATTATGTTTCTGTTTAGTGCTGCCTTCTCTGTCTTGTCTTGTTATCATGTTTCTGTTTAGTGCTGCCTTCTCTGTCTTGTCTTGTTATCAAGTTTCTGTTTAGTGCTGCCTTCTCTGTCTTGTCTTGTTATCATGTTTCTGTTTAGTGCTGCCTTCTCTGTATTGTCTTGTTATCATGTTTCTGTTTAATGCTGCCTTCTCTGTCTTGTCCTGTTATCATGTTTCTGTTTAATGCTGCCTTCTCTGTCTTGTCTTGTTATCATGTTTCTGTTTAATGCTGCCTTCTCTGTCTTGTCCTGTTATCATGTTTCTGTTTAATGCTGCCTTCTCTGTATTGTCTTGTTATCATGTTTCTGTTTAATGCTGCCTTCTCTGTCTTGTCCTGTTATCATGTTTCTGTTTAGTGCTGCCTTCTCTGTATTGTCTTGTTATCATGTTTCTGTTTAATGCTGCCTTCTCTGTATTGTCTTGTTATCATGTTTCTGTTTAGTGCTGCCTTCTCTGTCTTGTCTTGTTATCATGTTTCTGTTTAATGCTGCCTTCTCTGTATTGTCTTGTTATCATGTTTCTGTTTAATGCTGCCTTCTCTGTCTTGTCTTGTTATCATGTTTCTGTTTAATGCTGCCTTCTCTGTATTGTCTTGTTATCATGTTTCTGTTTAATTCTGCCTTCTCTGTCTTGTCTTGTTATCATGTTTCTGTTTAGTGCTGCCTTCTCTGTCTTGTCTTGTTATCATGTTTCTGTTTAGTGCTGCCTTCTCTGTATTGTCTTGTTATCATGTTTCTGTTTAATGCTGCCTTCTCTGTATTGTCTTGTTATCATGTTTCTGTTTAATGCTGCCTTCTCTGTCTTGTCTTGTTATCATGTTTCTGTTTAATGCTGCCTTCTCTGTCTTGTCCTGTTATCATGTTTCTGTTTAGTGCTGCCTTCTCTGTCTTGTTATCATGTTTCTTGTTCTGTTTTTATACTCGCCACCGGGGTATCCGATATGGGTGAGGCCCCCAGAAGAATGTTAGTCATTTAAGGTTTAGGGGATAGTACATGGAGGATGCCCGGTTTCAGATGCACCACTGGTTCTGTAAGCACGAGGCCCTGCTTTAAAGTCTCAACTGAAAAGACTGCTACTGAATTGAACGGAAAATCGAACTGTTTGACATATTACTATATTTACCCTGCATTATCACTTGCTCACGGATCCGTGACTAAACATGTTATCTTTTTTTAATTTGCACTGACATTCATATACCACTGTATGGAAATACGATGCACAGTAGCCCTTGCGATATCAAATGCCTTATAGTTCACCGCTCAAGGGTAAGTTATATATACCTTAATGTTATCAATATCATAAACCACGTGATTGCCTGGGTACGTTTTACAGGACAGAGAGGTCAGCTTTTACAAAAGTTAAGATACACACGGTGTCCTAGATATGAAACATTTGTACATTCGATGTGGTTTGTAATGTAAGCATATTTTAAAAACTAGCTACGACTGGATATTAGATTGAACTTAATTACGACAACACTAATCAAGTCATATTTACTTGGAAGAACATATACATTGTGTTCTGAATTTGATTTTGGTTTAGTTTCATCCGTACATCAGACTAGTGATTTACTTACCGACTGTTCAGGAGTCGTTACTTGGATCAACATGGAGAGGGGTCGCACATTTTATATAAGTTTACTCTGTGGTATAGCCGGGCTTGCCTTGCTGATTATTGGTATGAATCTTCCATCTCAACTTGTGTTTGAAACCAAGCCGTATGCTCGACTTGTGCTTATGAGTGGTAAGCTGAGCAACTGGACAGCTGCATCTCTGGGACTCGAACAATCCGAGCTCAATCTTGTTAAAGATAACTATGTGGAATTCCTAAAGAGAAATAGAGCGGACGATGATAGTTACAGTGACGACAGTGACTCGGATGAAGTAGAAAATGATGGAACAGGTAAGACTATTCTTTTTACTGAGATACGCTATAAGTGAGGCATGCGATCTGGGAATCACAGGGTGGATGGATGTCACTAAGTTTGTGCACGCTTGTTCCCCTTAACAGCTAGTCGGTTTTTAATAAAACTTCGCATGCATAGTTGGTACCAAACCTAGTTGTACATATTGCCAGAAAGTTTTGGTCGGATAAGTTTTGCTAGGGTTATGGTCATTTGTGGGAGACATACGTTTTTGTGTCAAAAACCCTTCGAGTTCAAATACAATATCTATTTAGTTCAATGCTTATATCACTTTTTATGCTCAACTCGATTCAGTGCTTATTAATAAAACGCCAAAGGTTTCAAACACTAAAACGTTTGTGTATTACCAAAATATTTACATTGGATGGATAGTTTTAAGGAAAGCAGTGTAATGCTGCCTGACAAAGTAAAGAAGAGTTAACTTATTGCACTGTAAAGGAACAGATCAACATTTATACCCAAGTAGAGCCTAGTATAAAGACAACTTTATAACCACGGGCACTGGTGTTGTTTTGTGACCCTTTGGTCTAGTATCGAGTGTAAATGAAACATAAACAAAGTCGTGTCATGGTACAAAACGGTCATAATGTCGTTGGTTTGTTTCGAGTTTTTATATATTGGATGTTCAGATGAACACGTTTGATGAACATGTAATATGTAAGAACATCTGTAATATTGTGGGAAACTAGTATCTAGGTACATTGTATATGATAACCTCCGGCATTTTATTGACAAAAGGCAAGTTATATCCCCATATCTTGTAGGAAATTTTAATATTTTTACGAACTGAACCTAAATCCATGGACTAAATTTATCAATATCTTTCTCATGATTTTCTATCATTGAAAAAAAGAACGAAAAAAATAAAAGTATACATTGCTACCGGTATATCAATTTCTGTAAAAACGATTTTTATCAATGATACATTTACCTGTGATTGATTTTAGGTTGATTGTGAAACCCTAGTTCTTACCACTTATACTAATCACTTTATATACAGTCCTCATTCCTGCGTGTATCCATCGTGAGAGAGAAAACATATGCCCTATTTTATGCTGTTATTTTCCCAACTTTAAGACCGGTTGCTATGGAAACAGAAGGCAATTTCAAGAAACGAAAAAAATGAAATTAAAACATGGGGTCTATCTAACTAACACATTTTTATCAAAATCTGAGAAATTGCGCGGCCAAAAAAATTTGGTGCTCTCAGAGAACTGCTCTTAACAGCTCACGATGAGCCATATTTGGCGTAATATTTGTTTCACCCTACGAATAGAGCTTACACGTGAGCCATATTCGGTACAACACGGCTGCACGAATTGTTCATTTACTGTTTTTCTTTTTAGGACTTTTTGACAGCTAAAACTATACATTTCAGCCATGTTTACAGCTGAAAATAGTTCATTCAGCCCTTCATGGCTGAAACTAGGACATCCAACTTTTTATAGCTGAAACTAGGTATTTCAGCTGTTTGACAGCTGGGACATGGATGTTCGACCATTGGACAGTTGGAACCTGTTCCTTCAGCGGCAAGTTAATTTCCTCGTTCAGTTGTGTGTTGGGTACTGTGTAATTGTGGTATATGGTGTTTTTATGTTTTTTTGTGTTCGGCTGCTTAAGTTGAGTGCTGCCTTTCCTGTCTGATTATCTTTTTGATAACGTAAATTCATGAAAAAAAACGTTCGCCTATTGCGTTACGAAAATTTCAGACGATGTAATTATGTAAACTAAAACTTAAAAGGCGGAAAAAGTCGGAAATTTGAACCACTTCGGCATTGTGAAACTGGTAACCAACCCATTGTTTCCTCGGCAATTCAGTATTTGATACTGCACTATCGATAGGTGACACGCATATTGCTTGTTGTGATCTATTTCAAAGTTTATACAATTTAACATCTTTATTTCATACCATCATTGGTTAGAAAAAGTGTAACTTGCACAATGTCATTACAATCGAGCACGTGATTTGGTAATATTTCCGATTAGTTTTTATTTTTGGATTGTGCCACTTATTTGATCATATCTTTATTAACGAATCACTAGATCGATTGTTTCTAAATTTGCCCCTTCGCACCTCGTGCCATGAAATCAATGGTTAAATTATCGTAATAGCGAATTTGAGTATCTAGTCAATTTCCCCGCACTACACAATATTTTAGAAAGTGCGAAACATTTGACCGAGTCCAAGAGGTCCTGGGTTGCTCAAAAAACGAAATAACACCGGTGGATATTTCATTACTTTGGGGCATGGAAGGCATCACCAATAGCTAGAGTGTCCAGAGTGATTAATATAAGTTGAAGAACTATTTTTACAATCGAGCTAAAACGTTTTATAACTTATGTTTGTCCCAATAGTATATGATATGGTCAAAGAATGACTCGAGAGCGGACTATACGACACTTTGTAAAGTATTTACCTTTCTGGTCGTTTAATAACAATAATTCAAACTTTTGACCCACGGTAAATAACACCCGTCACCATGAAATGTAAGCTGACCCAAACCCAGCCTGAAAAGTTTTCGGATCATTCATACAATCGCTGCAAATACAGACATTTTACATTGTTTACAATTTATTGTTTCTGGTCATTGGATATTTCTCTTCACAATGTTAACCGCTTAGTTAACCCTAAAAATGTGCTCCGCGTAAAGTCAACAAACAACGTCATTTGACGCAACGTTTAGTAGTTCCAGTTTTAGTGCGTTACGTCGTAACAAAAGTACCGACTTTAAGGCAATTGATGTTTATTGACTTTGACAAGGACGAATGGTTAAGGTGATGATAAATATACGTGAATGTTGGACAGTAATGATAATGAATACGTTAGTGATGATGATTTTAACAAAGTAAAATACTCGTGCTGGCGTCTTTATAGCAAAGGGACCAAGTTCAACCAGAAAAATTAAACATGCTGACATTGAAGTCTGCCATAAAACCAAAGTAATACCGAGCAAACACTGGGGAAGCATTTACAAAACACCTTCGCAGAAACCTTAAGGTTTTCTTAAAATCCTAATAAGTTTTTATTTCCCTACGTGTATCGGCTAAACAAGACACTCATGATTATTACTTTTACATAGTACTGTAGCATTATGTATCATAACAACTAAGAAAACATGGGATATTCTTCAACGTGTAGGAATTAAGCGCAGCACAATTTTTTAAGCATATTTATGTTTTCCACTAAGATGCTTTTGATAACCAGCCCATAATGTATTCAAGAGTTTGTAAGTACTGTATAGCCAATAGCTGTAACTATGGAAGTGGGCTTTTCACGCGTAACTTCACTTGTACAAGTGACAAACGGACTATACTTGAAGGTGTTTTCTTTAAAATTGATCATTGTTGGAATCCGCATGTACAAAATTCTTTTATGCACTAACAATAATTAAGAAACGTTCTCAATAACTGTAAATATTGACAGAAAGTTTAGCTCTTTCCAAATGTCGTGTGTAAATCCCGTTGATTCGTCACAGTGTTGGATACCTATTATGTAACAAGGATTCTGATTGGCTTAGACGGCCTGCACGAGATGTCTATATATTTTAAACCGAGGCTGGGGTGGATATAACTTTTTTACGCCGTAACGTCATTTACTGCTACATAACGTTTCAAACAACGTAACATTATTTCCCGTATTATTTGACCTACAGCTGCTCATACATATTTATAGGCTCTAACCTAGCCATTAATGATAAATGCTATTAATAAATACGTGAATACTCTCACATATACATAAGAAGAGCATTGTTAGCTAGAACATTTGAAGGGTCGTCTTTTGTTTCTATTACATACACTTTCCAGAAGAGAGACTGACGTTATTATAATTTAAAAAGAGTCAATATGTTTTATTTCCTTGACTTATGGCACAGCATACAATATAACAGTTGTCGACTTATGTTTCGATGAATATAACATAGAACATCCCCTCTTTGTATGATGCTATTATTGTGTTACAAAATTGAGACCAAACGGATACATTATTCACAAAACCTTTCAAGTATGTTATGTAAAAACATGTTTTTGTAATTTGATATGATGATACTATAAGTTTGTGCGTATGACCAATTGATACCGAGACTATTGATGTTATCTATAGTCTCTGATAATACGAAATGAAGCCTATTCAACAAAATCACAAAACATTTACCCAAATTGTCCATGAACACGTGCATATTGCGTGCATGACAAGCACTTGTTTATAAACATTTATCATACCAGATGTCTGACCTCAAAGAAAAACACGTAACATGCCGAGATTGACCCAAGACGAACTGTGCAGTTGTCTAAGAATCTTACAACAAAATTTCAAAAACACTTCTTCAATGAAATGTCAATTTTGAAAAAACACGATTGACTGTTGATTTTCACAAATTGAATGTTCCTGTGAATGGAAAAACGAAGTTAACCACTAAAATAACAATTACAAAGGATATAGAACATATTTTTTGTAATTAAACAAAACTAAGGGCCGCAACTCTATCCGAGATGATAACATCCCGACAGGTCAGCCGCTTTCTGTTTGTGCCAAACTCGGCATGTTCGGGGTTTTTAGCGTCAGGGGAAAATAATCACTAACATCAAAACCGTGCATGAACACGTGCTTTTAGATGCACATGCCTTACACGCGTAAATTATGCTTGATTACGTAACAAGTCTAAGACGAACAGTCATTAGTATTGCCGATTTTGTTCATGGGTTCGTGAATTCTGGTCCACATGCATTGCACGTGAAAAAGCATGCTTTATTACGCAATACACCGAATGCACTGAAATTAGCTGCAAAGCGGTCAAAATAAATCAATACTGAGCTGCATCTCTTGGTCAAGTATCGGTATGCGAACTTTCAGGTGAAAACCTGCATTGACAAAACGGGAATTAAATATAAACTGGCGGTTTAGCACTTTTGGGGAGTGTATACACGTATTTTTGACTCGATGCCAGAAAAATTCAGGGGTACGGGGTAGAGTCACAGTATGACCTATCGTATTTCGAATGAATTACCTAACCTGATTAAAATTTTAGAGACACAAATCACAAAATATGATTACGAATTAATAACACTAACACACTGAATGAGATTATACTTTACCGGTGACCTCCCTTTACTACTCTCTAAAGCCACAGTAGTCCTTTCAGGCGGGTTACTCTGCCATTAGGTAGCAATAAACGGTTTCTCGTAAAATTCCCCGGCTGTTAAACACCGACAACTTAAACCAGTCTCTCAACGCAAAAAGATAATATTAAGTCAGACAGAGAAGGCAGCACTCGGCTTAACCAGCCGAGCACAGTAAATCACAAAAACACACAAGGCACAATGCCCAACTGAACTAGCCGAGCACAGAAAATACCAAAATATTTCAAGGCACAATGCCCAACTAAATAGGCTATGATCCTCCCATGTCCAAGCTGTCGAAATTCTAAACACACAATCAGACCTGAAACAAAGAAACATTTCACACTGCCAGATAACCAAATCCTAAAGTTTCAAAATTGAAAGCACTTATAACAAGAGGGCCCAAAGGGCCCTAGGTCGCTCACCTGTCGTAGTTTCGCATACACACCCCAATGGTGACCTAGGTAATCATTTACATTTACTGAGTAAGATTCAAGAAAATTCAGCCTCTTTTGCCAGTTTTCTTATGACTTGACCATGTGACCTAGATTTTGACCCCTGATGGCTCAATATCAAACTTGACCTAGATTTTGTTGAGATGACCATTGTGATCAAGTTTCTTAAAGATTAAGTCAACATTGTGACCTCTAGTGACAACACAAGGTTTTTCTATGATTTGACCTTGTGACCTAGTTTTTGACCCTGGATGACCCAATATCAAACTTGACCTAGATTTTATTGAGATAATCATTGTGATCAAGTTTCTTAAAGATTAAGTCAAAATTGTGATCTCTAGTGACGACACAAGGTTTTTCTATGATTTGACCTAGTGACCTAGTTTTTGACACTGGATGACTAAATATCAAACTTGACCTAGATTTTGTTTATATGTTTATTGTGACCAAGTTTCATAAAGATGTGGTCGAAATAATGACCTCTAGTAACTACACAAGGTTTTTCTATGATTTTACCTAGTGACCTTGTTTTTGACCCCGGATGACCCAATATCGAAATTTACCTAGATTTTGTTTGGATGATCATTGTGACTGAGTTTCATAAAGAGAAGGTCGAAACTATGACCTCTAGTGACTACACAAGGTTTTTCTATGATTTGACCTGGTGACCTAGTTTTTGACCCTGGATAATCCAATATCGAACTTGACCTAGATTTTGTTGAGATGATCATTGTGACCAAGTTTCACAAAGATTAAGTCAAAATTATGACCTCTAGTGACTACACAAGGTTTTTCTATTATTAGACCTAGTGACCTAGTTTTTGACCCAAGATGACCCAATATCGAACTTGGCTTATATTTTGTTGAGATGATCATTCTGACCAAGTTTCATAAAGATTAAGTCAAAATTGTGACCTCTAGTGTCACGGACGACGGACGAAGAGTGATCACAAAATCTCACTCTGTCACTTTGTGACAGGTGAGCTTAAATGGCAGAACCTTGAGTAGGCTTGTGCTTACATAAGTGCATGCCTCATACACAATTTTGACAACTATTTTACGCCAAAATGCGAGTTTCATACTTTCGCAAAATTTCCCAGAACGACCGAATTTAACTATACACAAACTTTACCTGGACAGCAAAATCTAAGCACAATCCACTAATAACAAGCACAATAGGAATCAACCACAGAAATTGTTCGCTATCTTAAAAAGTACCTCACCCACTAAATTCAATGGAAATCACATGTCGAGCTAGCCGACCCCCAGTTTCGCATTTAAGCTGCCTTATTTTACATGCAGGTCAGAGGTCATTTTCTAGCACATTTCAATTATTGCAAAAACATCACAAAGTCTTTAAAATGCTTGTGTGTGTCTAGAATAATTATGTAGCTAGAATCTAAGATACTGATTTTGGCTACTGGTTTCTTATTAATAATTTTCTCCGTTAAGTGCTACCTTACCAACAATGTAGTGGAAAAAAACATAGAAACGTCTCGCGAACTCTCCTCTTTCATGTTTGGTCTTAAGAATTTAACCACAATTGTTTAGACATGTAGGTTTTGCATCAGCCTACGCAAAGTTCATATAGTTGCCACACTGTTCAGAAACATTGTACTATCAAATATCTGTAAACAATAAATCAGCTGTATTAAGAATTTCTTGCCTGAAGCAATAAATAGCATCAATTATTTTATGAATATCATTAAATCCAAATGTTCCATGTTTATATTAAATGCAACGAAATCAGTTCAAATATTTTCGTTATGTCATGGCTTATTATTTCAATAATCGTGGATACTAGTTTTCAGATTTCCGAAAGTTTACAAAAATTGTGATCTATTCGTCTGACAATAGTAAGTTCTAAATTTATGAAAGTGTCCTTTAGCGTTTGCATTAATGTTTTTTCTTGTTTATTCTTTCAGGATATGATGCACTGAACACTACAGATGTTCACCAAGGGATGAAGAAAGGTACTTAGTTAGTGTCTTCAAGCCTCTACTGTTATATTAATGACATGCAACAAGTAACATGACACCAAGTTGCTAAACCTACCAGACGTTTAATTATTCAATGTAATAAAACACAAATCAAATATTATCGAAATATAGCATGGCCTAAAGTTTGGCTATCATAGTCTATTTAATTTCTGGCTGATAAATATAGTATACTAACACTCTCTAACGAACCTCCCTAACGAACCTCCCTAAAACATGACTCTTACCTTTATTTCGTGATGTAGAAATAATTGTCACGATTGGCTGAAGCCTTTACTTTTCGACTTTGATGAAAAGTTATAGTTTAGTTTTAACATATTCTTTTCATCCTATTATATAGTTAGAATACAATTACATATGCCGAAATATGGCAGGCATAGGAGTGTCTCCACCAGTATTTGAACCCGGGTCGCCAGATTAGACGGCAAGCGCGATAACCATTAAGCTATAGAGGCACATAACAAGAAAAACGAATAATAATACATCTGAATCTATAATAAAATCTACATGTATAATAGACCAAAAGGAGTATGAAACAGGGGTGGGGGGGGTAGTTAAGTTAAATTTCAATGCATTAATTGTATGCTTGTAGGTGGTAGCTCAGACAGTAGCAGTGAATCGTCTTCTGATTTGGAGGGTGGTGAAGATTCAGATGATAGTTCCGAGGAACAAAGACAAACACAAAAACGACTTGAAGTACGTTGCATATTATATTATACTGAATACTAGAACCAAACGAAACGCGGCTTTATACTTATATACTTATCTTCAAAACTTAGGTTTTGATCAAATCAAATTATACTTTTCACGCACTCTGGTACATTTTAGCTAAATGAAAAAAATGATGTGACACCTGTTTCGGAATTTATTATCGCCTGATTTATTCGGAGAATTAAGTTGATCTGTATTGTTATTTGTTTTAATATTATCTTTCTCATCAATGTGAAGCTTTTGTAACAATCCACATTATAAGCAGAGCTTCTATGTCTAGTTTTTCAACCAAATTGGAAATTCGTCACAAATTGGTCGACAATTATATATGTTTTATAGAAACAACAAAAAATTTACAGGTTGTAACTTTGGTCTCGTGTATGTACATTTAGTACGATTGAAGGAATAGTTAAGTGTTTTATATTGCACATTGCAAGAACGAGACAAAGTTGTCAGCAGCTGAAATACAGTATAGGTTATATGGTCTTAACTAGTGTTAACCTATGAGGCCAATACTAATAGTCTGCAGGTATGCCCTCATGATGGAAAAGTCAAATTCAATAAAAATGTTTTCACATTTTAGGCCTGTTTTTGACTGGGCTGTTTTCGACTGGGCTGTTTTCGACGGCTGTTTTCGACTGGGCTGTTTTCGACTCGGCTGTTTTCGACTCGGCTGTTTTCGACTGGCCTGTTTTCGACTGGGCTGTTTTCGACTGGGCTGTTTCGCTCAGCAGGTTATAGTCTTGTACTGGTCCCTTATTCTACAATAGCTACTACAACTACTACTGTAGTACTATAGTAGTGAATTGGGAACCAGACTATAACCGGCTCTGCGAAACAGCCGAGTCAAAAAGGTCAATTGATTAAACGAATATCGGCCCCATTCCCCCCTAAATGAATATACATTTCCCCCTATTTTCTGAAAAAATTCCCCTCCAAAACAAATCAATGAAGAGCCTTTGTAAATGCTGTTCAGCCATTGCTGTATCTGTTGTTATAGCTTTTTGTTCATTTAATATGCATTACTTTTATAATAGTATTGATATTTATAAAAGACAACATTCCCCTTTTTCGACGCGAAATTCCCCTACCTGAGGGCCCCTGGCCCCAGTCCCAAAAGTGTAGTGAGAGCCCTGCATACAGTTCGGTATATGTACGTGTCCCTGAATAGGCTAGCTTAAAACATTGAACTTTAAACATTAAATATATCATATTCCCTACATTTATACTGGGTTTCTAAACATGAGGTCGACTACTGTTTAGTTTGTAACATATACTAGTCTGTCCAGCTGTGAATGAATAACTGGGTGAGACTGTCTGACGACTGAACCACCAGGCTGAATAAATTGTCGGTGAATATGGTATCAAGATACTTAAAATGGAAATTCGGTTACTAAATATACATGTAGATCGTTTAGCTGTAAACAAACAATATCGTATTATCCAAGTTGTCATGGATAGGACACCTTGCGACATTTATGTATTGTTCAAGATCTGGGTCAACGTCACCAACGACACAGGAAGCAAACCTAGCCACCAGCTGTCCCAATCATAGGAAAATCATAGTTAATTTTAGTTTAAGAGAGGCAAACCGTCAAGGAAAATGTATTTTAAAATACACTATGTTATAGCCAGAGGTCTCCAACAGCAATGACAGTATTCTTTTGAATAAATTTGCTCGGTTAAGTGCTTCGTCCATCTTTATCTTCCAGATAAGGAGCAAGAGTCGTATTGGACTGTATCACAGTCTCTAACAGTTCTGGGTATGTTAGGGGTCATGTTTTCACGGCGCTGATCAATTGCTTGTGTTGAACCGTTTTGGTTCTCTAAATAGACCTCATCAGACATAACGTTGTATGTATCTATCATTTACTTCAGGATGCACCTCTCTCTCAACATATTGGTCTTGGGTTGTTTCATGGTCGTGTTTGTGAAGTGTCACAGGAACGACATGAACGTTGTCACACTGTATCAACGAATGAAGCTATTTATAGAATGAGCCACGAAGTCAAGTTTATGATGGATGGTATGTATGAAGAATAATCGTTCATAATAATAGACATACTATGTTGCCAGGGTTACATTCCATAGTGTGTTGTTTGTTCCACTTAACACAAAATACTTGATTAGAGAGATTTTAGTAAAAAAAGTAGCTCTATTGACGGAGAAGGCAAAGAAAACTATACTGAAACTAAAGGAAAATGAAAACAAACAACAGGAAATTACATTCAGCTGATTAAGTACGCAAACGACAGGAATAACTCACATGATGTCATACTTGGATGACGTCACAAATGCTTCTAGGTCTCGTGACTACTGTTCTATTGGGGATATTTATTGACTACCAGTGATTTGATTACCTGCAGCATAGAGGTCGCGGGTAAATGGGAATACATGAAGCGATTGGCTATGGAGGAGCATGTGACCACGTACCAATGCTCGATTGGCTAATGCATCAGTCTGGCTTACGAAATCAAAATAAAGAAAGTATTTTGTAAGAATGTCATGAACCAGACTAATTCAATTTTCATTCAGACAAAAGCCCCAGATTTTAATTATTCGCCGTAAATTAAAGATTTGCACTAGTCACTGATAGACCCGGGATGTATGGCAAAACTACTGGTGGCACGTGTCTATTTCATCCTATGGCCACGATAAACACTGTACTAACCCCTTCCCTCGACTCGAAGGATCCCTCCAAGACATGGTTCGTGCTAGTGTATCACGAAATTCTTAAATGTCATCTTAATGCCATTGTATATAAATAGTTTTGTTTTTGTGCATTTTTGCTGTAAAGTATATTAATTTTTTGGGGTTAAGCTTCAAAATAGATCATTTAGAAAGGAAACACCCAAAGGACGTTTGTAAATAAGTGTGTTTCCATTTGCTTTGTTTGTCCGTCCGTCCGTCCGTCCGTCAGCTCTTTCTCCATACACACACTACATTCTGTAGTATGTAGTTGTTTACTTCTTTATTATAAAATATCTATTGTAACTTCTATTTCAGACATAAACATGGCAATGTGGAACAATCTCAGAGTGGAATCCATCTTCTCGGCTCTAGCATGTGTCATTGGTTTGGGCTTTCTGTTGTCTACATTAAGACCATGCTGTGACAACGAGAATCTTCCTAAATATATCAGCGCATTGGCATTTAGTGCTTCCGGTAAGTAATTTACATTATTTTATTACTTTTATCATTTTATTATTTTTATTATTAATTATTTTTAGTTCCTGAGAAGAATGTTTGTAACTTCATTTGCGTGTATCTAACACCTCAGATGTAAAGCCGTTGATACCATCTTGTCCCTGAAAGCTGCTTATATGGTTACTTTCATCAAACTTCTTTAAAAACACCATACTTTCGGTTTAGATGAGGCATCTGTGCTCGTTGCTGCTGACTGGCATAGGAACCCTCTCTGCGCTTGCAATCAAAATGATCATATTATATTATAGTCTAATAGCTTTACCGTGCAAAATCATTGTCACTTATCGTTGGATTTTCGAATAACCTGGCACAAATAATCACCTAAATATGACTCCGAGTTTTACCTTGAGACTCGAGCTAAGAATAGGGTCTTGCTCGGTTCTCAAGGTCAAACTCGGTCATTTAAGGTCGAATTACAGCATTTTATAGCTTGTCCTGTCATAACTGCGACGAACTTTTTTTGCATTCTATGACCTGACACGAGACGTGCGAGACCCGTGCTACTAGCTCATTTTATTTTTTATGTTTGGGTGGTCTTGAACTTTGATGTCCCTTTGAAGAAAGGGTGGTAGGATGTTTTGCTTACTAGTCGAGCAACAGTCGGTCGGTCCTTAGACAAACTGGTGTTCGACGATATCTCAAAGAACGATTCAACTTTGTTCTAACATCAAACTACATATGATGGTCGGTCATGAGCATCAACTGATCCCTACAGTGTAATAGGAAGGTATTGCACATGTATATACACCGTGTAGAAGATGGTATTGTTTTTGTCATGATTGACGTACAAATGTACACTAATTAAACGCATAGTTTATTTTGTCCTAACAGGCGTCCTTGTGTTCATTCCCATTGTACGAATCTATCTGGTAGCGTCTGATTTCCAACAAAACCTTCAAGCGGCTTTTAACGTCACCACAAAACGAACGACGTCATGGTCATTGGTTGTTTCCGGTTTGGCGTCTCCATTAGTTCTTGCAGCCTCGTTATCGATTATTGCTACGAATTGGTTGAAAATGTCGAAGAAACTGTATCACAAGCTAAAAGTGAGAACAGTTGAGTCTAATCAAAACGGAAATATCGTAGAGCTGTCAGACATGCCTAAAGAACGGAATCCACCGGCCTACTCAGAACGTGAAGACGTCGTCGAGAGGCGGGGCCTTGTTTAGGGCGCAGTAACTGTTACAACTTAACTTCTGTTATATGTAGCCAAGGCAGGGCACAAACAGGCAATAAACTGAAAATTTATTAATTTGTATGATCATAATTGTGTCAGTACTGTGTCTCTATAATGGATATGTAAGTCAGTATATGGACCAGACAACAAAGACTTGTTGTAGCAACGTTAAATGTCGTAACCTACGCTAAATGTAGCAAAGCCCCTGATTGATTGGCGCTAAATATCGCAAATTCAACGCTAAATATCGCAATCCTTTATAAACACTCTTCTGTAGTACATGTGTTACGATTATAGTTTAAGTCCAGAAGTATCCAAGAACAGTTATTATGGGTTCTTGTTATTATGGGTTAACCGGGATGAACCGAAACGTACTCGGTATACCGGGTTCAGTGAACTGGCGTACAACCGTAACAACACTGGATTACAAAAACAAACCGTGGTTAACCGTGATAATCTTATCAAACTGACAAATGAGACCCGATTGTTTTTAAATGTTTAAAGCCTTATGGAGTCATCAGGAGCTACCACGATTGAACATAATCCGACTATGGGGCTTAAACTGGGTGACAATCGTGGCTACAACTAAGATCTACCGTGATGTTGCATCCCGATATCAGTACGGATTGTCCTGATATAGTCACGGTGTATCCTGAGCTGACAACGGCAAACGTGTTATGTAAATAGTTAATGTGTTTGATGGTTTGGTTAGAAATTGGTTATTCTCCTTAATAGCTCTTGTAACTATCAATCGTCACATGAAACAGACTTGGTGGTGTTAGAATACAAACAAATGTATATGTTCAGTATGTATTTATACACGATCTACAAGGGTTCTGTCTCATCAACAGTTCACAACAATTGTGATTAGTCTAGCACGAATCCAAGCACCACGTCTAAAAACGTAAACAAATTAATGAAACATTCTCAGCACCATAGTTACACTTGGCGCACTCCCAAATAGCTGGTGCCTTATTTGGTAGTATGTATATAATTAATAGTCATACTGGACTGGCTTGGTGGTGTTATAATATGTCTTCAGTATCAATTTATGCACGACCTACCATGGTTCTGTCTCATCAACAGTTCACAACAATTGTGATAAGCTTAGCACGATGCCAAAACGTAATCACATTTATGAAACATTCTCACCATCAGAATTACATTTAGCCACCGGACAACGGACAAAGACCAATCATAACACTCCCCTATGGTACACATAATTTTAAAGTGAAAGTATCAGAAACAAAGACTCTTGACAACTTGAAGGTCAGTGAAAATGACGATACTTCCGTTTGAAACTGTTTTACGAAAGAAGGCCTAATGTTTGGCCTATGCAAATTACGTCATTTGACATTCTGTGTGTATTATGATTGCGCATCTACCATATTTCGTTGAATGTATACCAGTCACAAAATGTGGATATCCATAGAAAGAGCCAGGCATTGGCCAATAAGGAATGTGTTATTATATCAGGGATTGCTAGCACTAACCCACTGCCAGGCCCAGCGATTCTTAAAATTCTTCTAACACTAATAGGTGTCAGTGACACAGACAAATTATAGAACCGATCAGGATAGAGATACAACGACGGAAGCGGTGTCTTGCTCACAGTATCTTTAAACAGTCAAACCGGTTCATCCCGGATCACTGTATCGGGAAACTTGGCCTTGCATCCCGGTAAATCATTATAAATAACAGTTCTTGGATAACGTCACAGATGCGACATTTAGCGTCGGTGGGTTTGCGACATTTAGCGTCAGCTTTGGGACTTTTAACGTCAAGTGCGACATTGTAGGGTTAACGCATTGCACGTATGGGCAAAATCACCGTTTTATGCTATAATTAGCGTCGAAGCGACATTTAACGTTGCTACAATCATAATTATGTAAATACTATAATGGATCTGTAAGTCAGTATATGGATCAGACAACAAAGACTTGTTGTAGTGGGTGAATCTCCTATACACTGTACAAAACTTACATAAACCGATACAGCTACTTTATAAAATGTGATTTCTTGGCCAATACTTCATAAATCTAACTTACAAAAATAGACATATACTTAACTCCAACGGCTACCCAAACCCATGGATGGTGGTATGACAAACCCCTCAGTAATGTGGCGATTGTAGATGTCTATAAAGTAATTGCCAAGAAGTCGCATTTTATAAAAAGTTGGTTTATAAGTTTTGTTCAATGGGCCGGCCCCTTATAAAGCGTTTCTATATGTATTCAGAATCTCATATTTCTTTGTTTTCATACGAAAAAAGAATATACATTAAATGTTATTCGTGTTGGTGGTTATATTCTATTTTTGATATATTTGTTTTCATACGAAAGAAAACTCAATTTAAGGAACTTAAGAAAACTTAAGAAAAAAATTAGAACAGTCTAATTATATGACAGAATGTTTTGTATAATATACAATATGTGTGGGGAGATGCCTAAAGGTAGGACGCGGGCTTTGACACCGAGGTGTACCGGGACCGATTCCCGACTGTACCACTGCTTTATTTCTCTGAGCAAGAATAACCCACAATGCTCCACTTGGCCAAGGTGTCAATTGGTACCTGTGAGGGGGTGTCTATACATGTTCGATATTGTTGGGCGCCGTATCTCGAGGTTTGCTGCTCGCAAGACAGGAGATAAATAGTCTCCCCAGGGATATCACAAAGTAGCCCAATGATCAGGTTAATATCAAATTATCAGTTAAATATCAAAGGGTGGCCGAACGGCTAAATTACTGAAAGCGGACCTAGAAAACACAGGTAACTGAAATTTTATATTTAACTTATAACTACACACGGAAAACAGGTGAGTATGATATATCAAAGTCACATTGTGCTTCAATTTGTCCGACATACCGTACGTGCGTTTATTCGTATAATTTTGTTTCAATTTGCATCAAATTACGACTATGTTACGTTAAATACAGAGTCCTATTGTAGAATTAGAAAGATAAGATGCTGGTGTTTTATTCGTGGTTTAGTTAGAAACCGGACGATAAATTGCTGGTGTACGTTACGTTTTTAAAGGGACTGCCTCACATATTGGTGTATTGCAAAAATAAAATAAAATTGTCAAATATTCGCGTAATTTTGGTATAGTTGCCTGTATATTCCATAAACAACCATACTGACATCTAAAATAACTTGAGAAATTTCGCCATTTTGTATTTATCTAGTATTTTTACATCAACAATTCTATAGGGTATTAATACCCTATAGAATTAACACTACCATTACTTAAATTGCCTGAAATTTATTTGCATTTGATGAAAACGAATCGAAAAGCGAACCAAATACCTCACTGATGTTTACGCTGTAGTTTGTTGATGTGACAGTTGGATCACAAGTTTATTACATAGTTCACAAAGCATGATGGAAGGAAACGTAGCGCTTTTTTCAAGAAAAAAATACCCAGTGGGCGACATCGAGAGTGGTTAAAATTGCTTTTTTGCTCCAAATCTTTCATAAAGCAACAGTCAGAGGCTTTCTATTACATCAATACTTGGTTAGGTTGGAAAATCACGATATACAAAAATTTTAGCCCAATCTGTGAGGCAGCACCTTAACGCAGATGGCTTTACCTATTGAAATTAGTCGTCGCGAATTACCCGTATTTTCGGCTTTTCGCGTCTAAAATAATTTTGACCCACATTGTACTTTTTAACCAATGAAAAGCTAGACAAATATCACTGAATTCAGATTCAAATATGATCAACAATCATTATGTATGGATGTATAAATCGATTAATTAATCAGGTCGGTCACTTGTTTATATAACATTGTGTATATAAACATGGCAATTTCTCTTATTAATGTATTATTTTAATAGGCATTATATGTACTATCATGTAGCTTAGTGAATAATGTATTGGTTTTCACTCCCCTTTTCTCCAAATGAAATGTTTAAAACAATAAAAGAACAGTGTTATGAAACTTCAATGTTTGTATACAAGTGACAGACCTTAGTAAACGGACTTATACCCAAACGGACTTATACCCAAACGGACTTTTGCCCAAAATCGACTCAACTGCCCGTGTAGCCAAACATTACGTCACATACCAAGTAGTATATACTCCGTGTCAATGAAAAGTTACCACCCTATTGATTCTTATATTTTAAAATTCACGTTACATTGTGTTAAAAGCCGAACGCGACTATGTTTTGACCTTACTGTGTAGACACGGTTATACTATTTAACTGCACACCCTATAACACTTTTGTACCGATAGGTAATATTTTATAAAAAAAAATATTCAGTGACGCCCAGTATATAATAATGTCCACATGCAGTGTTAATGTAAATTCGAAATTGTATTGTATACAGGCATACGATTTGTATCCTTGTATTCATGTATTTCTGTCATACTTTATTGTATATGTATGTAATGCTATATACATGTCTAGTCTAGTGCTAAACCAGTAACTTTGTTAATGCGTACTTTAATTCATGTTTTACACTTACAACAATTCTTTGATTAATACATGTATTATTTTGTCTGAGTTCACCTTATCATTGTTTAAACAGACATTCCTGAATAAATCAAATGAAACATGAACCTACTATGTATATTGTTTTTTTAGCTCCACTATTCGTAGAATAAGGGGAGCTATTTCAATTACCCGTGCGTCGGCGTCGGCGTCGGCGTCGGCGTCGGTGTCGGCGTAATGCTTTTGTTAAAGTTTAGGTACATGTTTTAGCCTCTTATATTTTCTAAGTCCTTTGAGATATTGCTTTCATACTTTGCATACTTGTTCACCATCATGACCCCAACCTCTACAAAGGGGTAGGTAACTCTATCAAGCATTTTGTTGAAAGTATGCTCCCTTTTGGACTTGGAAATACAAATGTTAAAGTTTAGGTACAGGTTTTTTAACCTTTAATATTTTAAAAGTGCATTCATATATTGCTGTGCATACTTGTTCACCATCATGACCTAATCCCTTCTTTTGGGGGAGGTTACTCTATCAAGCATTTCGTTGAAATTATGTCCCCTTATGGACAGGAAATGCAAATGTTAACGTTTAGATACAAGTTTTTTAACATCTGACGTATTCAAAGTGCATTGACATATTGCTTTGATACTTAGCAAACTTGTTCACCATCATGACCCCAACCCCTTCACATGGGTAGGTAACTCATTCAAACATTTTGTTGAAACTAGCCCCCTTTTGGACTTTGGAATGCAACTGTTAATGTTTAGGTACATGTTTTTCAACCTCTTATATCTTCAAAGTGCATTGTCATATTCCTTTGATACTTGCATACTTGTTCACCATCGTGACTCCAAGACCTACACATGAGTAGGTAACTCTGTCCTGTATTTTGCCAAAATTATCTCCTTATCGACTTAGAAGCCAAAACCTCTACACAGCAGAGGGTAATGCTGCTGATATGAATCATTTTGTTTTGAATATATATTGATGATACTATCCTTGCATGTCGAAACACGAGATTAAGACGCGATATTTGAAACGAGGCACGAGAATCAATTGCCGAGCACGATACGATACGCGAGAATTACACGATATTAGATATTAACTGTATCAAAAGTGATACTTTTCGGTGCTGCTTGTCAAGAAATAATGAAAGATCAGAGGAAATAAACATTCCGCTGCTGAAATTTGTTCACTTCAAGTGGATCACATAACTATTTACAGAATAATCATTGAAAGCTTAGTGTCGTCCGAAATCGATTTCCACTTTTACTTTCGTTTTCGTGCGAAGTAGGGGACTATATCCGGTGTACGGTGTCTACCCGTGGTTACGTTGACTTTGTTTGTGAATGAGCAAAATTTGCAATGAAAGTGCTATCATGCTTCAATCAATTCACTTTACTGTTATCCTGGAATAACATAGAGAACGATGATTGTTTGCCAGACAATAGAGACATATATTTAGCCTTACATTTCCACAAACAATCATCGTTCGTAGAAAGTAATCAATAAGACAGCAGTTCTTAAATAAATTTATTTTCATAGTTACCACATTTAGGGTTTGGCATGATATGGGCGCGACCGAATGCATTTGACATGTAACAAATTGGGCTAATGCAAATACGCGTGAGCTGCCGAGTAATTAGCATAATGAGTTAGCTCCAAATTAATTAATTCATCAAATAGTAATAGCCTCCAATATAATCATAGTGTTTCAAATTTCAGATCAAGCAAATATATAAATACTTAATTTGCCCCCCAATTCGGCGGGGCAAAATAAATTTCCGAGTGGGCAAATATTTTTGATAAGAGTGAGCCGCCAACCAATAAGGTTTGTAATGGGCCCTAAAACTCGGTTTATGATTTCGAGTGGGCTAAAATAAAAGAGTGAGCCACGAACCAAGTAGGTTTCAAATAAATAGAGTGGCCCAGAGCCCTAAATACTCGTATATATCTTATTAAATATGTCGAGTGGGCTAAATACAAAAGTGAGCCGCCAACCAAATAGGTTTGAAATGGGCAGGCCCCGAGCCCTAAATACTCGCATATATCTAACTTAAAATGTCGAGTGCGCTAAAATAAAAGAGTGAGCCACGAACCAAGCAGGTTTGAAATAAATAAATAGAGTGGCCCCAGAGCGCTAAATACTCGCATTTATCTAACTTAAAATGTCGAGTGGGCTAAAATAAAAGAGTGAGCCGACAACCAATTCGGTTTTGAAATAAATAAATGAGTCGGCCCCAGAGCCCTTAATACTCGTACATGTATAAATATTATTTCTATTTCAGAGTAGGCTATTACAAGAGTGAGCTACAGATCAAATTGGTATAAATTGGCTAGCTCCCGAAGTAAATACATAGCATTGGCCCCAAATGTTCAAATTGATACACAAGTAGTGGACCCTGGGAAACAGTGGTCTTTAATTACAACAAACTGTTGGCATAAAACAGCAATGATGTTCTGTAATGAGAGCACAAGTTCAATTTCAATTGGTTTTGAGATCCGCTGTATGCCACATTGGCAGTTTGAATGCAATGAGAACGGCCAACCGCCAAAAGTAGGAACCAACTACATTTGCGGTAGCGGGTCTCAATCCAATTATATTTGTTTTGTTTATTATTATAATATTTGTTTTGATAACCTGTGTAAACTGCACCTATTAAAAGCATATATATTGAAATAAGCAAATGCAACATACCGTTTTCCTTTTTTAACAATTCGACCAATTAATTGGGTATGTAAAATATAGAATACTTTACAATATTATCCATTCCTACTATTATAATATGATTGATAAATACATACTAACAACTTAGTGCCACGTAGTCAATTTCTTCATTATTCACATGACCATTGCCGATAAGGCTCGGAATTTTACTAATATAAAATGGATCAAGCATATATATACTCAATATATTTCCGAGATGATTGAAGTAAAACCGGCCCCAAAGCCAACCATCATAGTATTATTCTCAATTCAAATTCTTCTGGAGGACAAAACAATATATCAGAGCGAACCGCCAACCAAACAGGGAACAAAACCAGGCCCGAGTTAACTAATATAAAATTAATTTCAATGTTCATATGGCAAACATAAATATATAAGTGAACCGCCAATCAACAGGTTTTTCATGGGCAGGCCTGAACTTTAAATACTCGGTACATATCTTATTTCAGCTATGTGGACTGGATACAATTTTGTCATACATTTAATACAGGTAGTGTTATTTCGTTAACCTAGGCATGACATTACCTCTAATTCAAATTACTTTGTGAACATACTTGGTGTTTTGACCGTAACCTCCTCTATCTTAAAATTCAACAACAAAGAAATGCACCGTTGCCAACAGCAAGAAATATATATATTCAAGAAAATGACAGGTTAATGGTCCAAATGGAAAATTCATAACATTGGGGTTATTAATGTTTGTAATATATGTAAATGCCTTTCTGTTGAATTTTACCGAATCACCAATATTACTTGCTACAACAACATCTTATACCTATTTTGTCGAGTGCGCAACCAGGCCAAACCGGCCTCGACCATCCACTAATAAAGGCGTTGCATAATATAATGTAATATTCTCCGCTGACTGGGGTATATATCATCAACCGTCGAAACCTACTGATACCAACATATGAATATTCCAGAAATTTAGCTACGCTTTGCTTATTAATGACAAACATATGAACAATAACATTATTAGACGTCTTGCTTCATGAACATACCAAGTGCATATTGTTTTTATCGATATTTTACATTCACGCTGCTTTAAAACACGTCTCCAATTCCTCTAAGACTTCAAAAAGCATACCCAACTGCATTTATTGATAATTAGCCCATTATTTACTCAACTTTGCAGAAATAACTGTGTAACATGCACTACTCGTATATAAACTTACAATTGTAAACTGACATTATTCATGTTGTTTAAATTCCGATATTCTCAGTCTTTTATGATTTATTCGAGCTCCGTGGTATAATCATTTTAATCTTAATGATTCTACATATTACTAAACCCCCTTTTTATCAAAATTAATGCTTTTTTTGATGCTATAGAAATTGATTTTAATTAGCATACGGAACATTGCAACTCCGTTACTTAAAAATTATTATTGTTATTTTCAATCAGTTATGATAAAATACATCATTATTCACACTCAATAAAAAATGTTAATTTTATTACTGCTGATGAATGTTAATATCATTTATGAACAAACAACATAATTATGACAAAACCATTAAAATTGTATAAAAATGTATTCTACACTGGGTTATGATAAAAAAAACAAGTCAAAAACAACCAGTGGGCAGCAATAACTATATTTCCTAACTCCTAACAATGTTGTCAAAGGAGGTATTTGCTTTTCTATAATGAAACTACCTTACTCATATTTAAACTTGACAAACTCATATTTAATTGACACCCTCTCATAGCAAACTGAAATGGAATTCAAGGCCGGAACCGGATGCTGTAGTTTAAATACCATGTCACTTAAAAATACAAATGTTTTTGTTTCTTGATTAAAATTAAATTGCTACATGCAACATATTTTCATTCACTTTTACCCTCCATGATAATGAACCTTGAATCAATGTTAACCATTGCCTATGAAACAATCGTATATAATAATGGATCGTGACTTTATTTCCCCACGGATATCTGTACGTATGAACGTTGTACACACATACATAATACCAAGTTTACATAGAATGTAATCTTTATTATTTGTTTCTTACTTATAATTCATTTTGTATATAAATGTTTTGTTATACATAGTTTTATTATGTCTGTAACATTTAATGTTTCTTCCAGAAGTAAGCGTGCAATTATATAAACAAAGTCGTAATATTTCTATTATTGAAATTGAATGGCAACAAGTATAAACGCAAAATAGTAGCCTTCTATTCCATTTTTTTATCAATATCAAGTCAGTTATGAGACATTTACAAGATACTAGTACATCATTTTACCTGGTACCTACTACTCTAGGGGGTATAACGTAGGATTATCGGCCGACCTTTAAAGGAACAATCAATCAGCCTTAAAAATATTTTTTTTTTCGAGTTTTTAAAATCAGATCTAATGTTAAAATTGTTGCCTAAAATTTACCTGCAGGATGAGTTGCCATGTGCATAATAAGTCCTAACTATTCTAAAATAACTTATTTAAGTATGTGATAAGTTTATGCACATTGTACAATGTACATCTATTGGTTAATAACCCATAAAAGCTATCATTGAAACCTTGGACATATTTCGTCTACAGCACCTTCTATGCTAAGCCTCAAAGTGTTTGCTAAGTTTCCTGTATTTTATTCAACACATGTGTGTATTTACAATTTGAATTAAATTAAATGAATGGTAATTGTAACAGTAACATTTCCTATACCTATTCAGACGTTTGTAACGTAACATTATACCGGTTTCTACTTTACCTTGCGCCTTTATTATCTCATGGGTAGTATTTGACTAAATTTAATCATTCTAATATTTGACTGAATTTAAGCATTCTATTACATTTATTGAAAGAAACAATATTATTTTGCTATTTACCTTTAGGTCTAAATCACACTGACCAAAACGTGGCTTTTTAGATATAAGGGGGCTAACAGTTGGAGTTGAACTTAAGTTTCCCCTCAGCTTCTTAAAACTATCCATTCTATAAAATCAGCTATGAACTAATATGAGAACTAGAATAAAGTGATAAAAGCGCTATAAACCCTATATAGCAGGACATGTTTTCAACCTTTATAATTACAAAATGTATGAAGCTCTGCTTATATTACCACCGTGTTCTTAATTACACTCGTGAACTCCATGACAAGCTGAATGTAGGTAACATAACAAATATACTGCTAATATAATAAACATAACGTTGTTAATTTAATAACAGTCCATAGTTAAAATATTGTCCCTTATATCTAGTAATTTTAATCTTATTTGAAACTGAATTATTGATTCCGAAATAAATTGAAGTTTATGACATCCATGTTAAAGCTGAAGTTAAAAGTTTCATTACCAGACTCCTCTGTGCAAACCTTTCCCAACTGCGTTATACTACCTTCACCAACAGAGCTCTTTCCAACCCACGTGACCGTAGCTGTTAACATGTGGCTGGTAAAATACTTCTCTGAAAAATAAAATGGCAACAACGAGCAAACAAGTCTTTATATAATGAAGTTGTTCAACATTATTTTCAACATCGCAACGCATAAAACGACTTTAACCATTCAACCGCCCTTCACGTGATTTGGTTCACATATCAATCAAATCCACGTGTTTCTACCTCAACATGCTAAATACTTCTAATGTGTCCGTGTATTTTTAAACCATATTACTATATTACTAATTATAACCAGTTTTTATACTACAACAAAAGCATGCTTTCCGTGGAATAACTTTACATTCTTATCGATTTATTTCGCTAACACAGCTATCTACCTGTCCGCCTCGTGCGACAAATTCAATAAACATTAAGGGTGCATCATCCTGTGAATATAGTGAAACCTATGTACACAACAACATGTCCATATTGATTAAATAGACTATCTATATCAAATGTGAGCTATAAGTAAAAAATCATAACATAAATTGGCAGTTTTGAAAGCCATGCAAAATAAAAATACCCTCTCATTAGCTTATCTCAGAGTAAAACAATAGGCTAAATGCTGTGGATTCAACCGGGTAAATAAAGACATGACAGCCAAAACTCTTTGGGCACAAATGTCAAATGGTATGATTCCCATAAAGTCTTGGAACTTCGGGTCTAACATGTAAGTATTTATCAAGAATGGCCTCTAAATATCACAACCTTCCTCAAATATTCTTCAGTTCGCCATATTTTCATTCATCGCAAATGTAAACAAACTGGTGAATGGTGGGTTGAAATAAACACGCGGAATTGAGGAATGTAAATTCACACAAATATAGTTAAAACAGTCCTTAATATGAATAGTAATAAATGGTTACCGATCATAATCCACTTACAGTGATATCAGTTCTAAATAATTCATCCGTCACGGCATGATTTTATGTTTTGACCAAATTAAAGGCGATTTACTTAATATTACTCCGCCGATACAAAGAACGACAACTCATCCTTAAATAAATATTTAAAATTGAAATATTTTTTATTTTAATTATTTTTAGTAATGATTTAAGTTTGAATAACTAAAGAAAATTCGCAGTATATTACTATTTCTTTTCACGAATGATTTTTTTAAAAAAAAAGGAACTTTATTTTCAGCGTTTTTTTGTCGCCGGACGTCCTTGGGTTACTTCCTGTGAATTTGCAATTGGCGATGTTTGTGTTTTGGTCCAGTAATATGCTGTTTTCTGAGTTATGCTCACTTGATCAAGGTAAGTTTCATTGCATAAATAAACTGTTATACGAATTTTATCATACGCGTACAGTATTTTCTTTGAGCAGCAAATAGATTTTAATAATTCAGGTAAGTATAGATGTAAACATTGCACATGAATGAAAACAAAACTGGTAGTGCACAACGATGTAAACAAGTATGGTGTAGAGTTTGAACCACGTCGTGAAATTACAGGATATTATATTTTGTGACAAATATTAGTTCAGTGCAACAGTGTTTATATATATAGTTTTTTTCCTTATTGCTACACTGTTTCTTGTGTAAGTCATGGGTAAATATAAAAAGGAAAGTAATAAGGTGAGAAATAGGCAGTTTGGTCAACCTTGTGGCCGCAACAGTCGGAATTATAAGAAGAATGAGAAGGCGTTGTTTTTGAAGAGAGAGGATAAGATCACAATGTTTAGGAAAGAGGATAGGAGGAGTTATCAGCCATATCAACTTATTAGAAGACAGTCTGGTACGAACAGTTTAGTGACTAAGTTTGTGGTTCGGAGGATACCAATTTTGAAAGATAGGCATTCAAAGTTACTCTCATTAGGTAATACTTCACTTAAATTCAAACTATTGAAAGATACAAAGCCCTTGACTGGTTACCGCATTGTGAACTTAGATTGTTTGAAAAACCATGTTTGTAACATTACAACACACAGTTGTCTTTGTACTAAGGCTGCGGAAGTAGTACGAAATGGAAAAAGTCCTATCTCGTTAAAGAGTGAAAAGTGTAGGAACGGACTATTCAGTGTTGTGCTTGCTGTGTGTAATGGGTGTGGCAAACAGTTTCCTTTGAATACCAGTAAGAAGCTATCAAATGGTATATATGACATTAATGTAAGAGCTGTGTGGGGTACTATGGCTAGTGGTGGTGGTGCTAGTGACCTGTCTGAACAATTATGCTCAATGAACATTCCACCCATGAACACAAACATGTTTTCTTCTCTGGAAAATAGTATAGGAGAATGGTGGGGTGACCAGTTGAAAGAAGAAATTGCGAAGGCTGGGGCGGAAGAGAGAAGGATTGCGATAGAGAAAGGGAGTTATTTAGAGGGTGTGCCATCTGTTACAGTAATTTGTGATGGTGGGTGGTCCAAGAGAACACATAAACATACCTACAATGCATATGGTGGTGTTGGAGTGATTTTCGGTGCCCAGACCAAAAAGTTGTTATTCATGGGAGTAAGGAATAAATACTGTATAATTTGCACACAAGCAAAAAACAAGGCTAAGGACCCTAAAGAGCATGACTGCTATAAAAATTGGAGTGAAAGTTCACAGGCTATGGAAGCGGACATAATTTTGGAAGGGTTTCTAGAGGCTGAATCTGCACACGGTCTGAGATACAGTAAACTAATAGCTGATGGAGACAGCTCTGTATATCCTACTTTACAGGAAAAAGTGCCTGGTTGGGGTAGACACATCGTTAAACTTGAATGTGCCAATCACACGTGTAAATGTTTGAGAACCAATCTAGAGAAACTTGTATGTGAAAAGCCGCAATATAAGGGAAAAGGAAAGTTGACCAAATTAAACAGAGTCAGGATAACAACTGCTGTCAGGTGTGCCATCAGAATGCGATCTATCGACAACAATGTCAAACAGCTCCGGAAAGATATCATCAACTCTGTATATCATGTATTCGGATTCCATGAACGTTGTAGTAACTTCTGTAAAAAGAGAAAGGATGTGCTAGCGAGTGTGGATGAAGAGGATGATGAAGATGATTTTACAGAGTGTTTCGACAATATATTCGAAAGTCAGTACGAGTATTGGCAAATTCCTTCAGAGAATGAGATAGAGAGTTCCCGTCATGCTGGGAAGCGATGTTGTGACAAGAATGAACTGAAAGTTTTAATTAAGGACGTTCAAGTATATCTGAACCGAATTGCTGACAAATGCCACCGTCTGATTGGAAATTTCACCACAAATCTGTGCGAAAGCTGGATGGCCATCCGAGCCAAATTTGATGGTGGAAAAGTAATAAATAGATGCGCTCGTGGTTCCTGGAATGCACGTTGTTATGGGGGTGCACTCAGGAAAAATATCGGCGTGGCTTGGTCACCACTGACATTTCAAAATGTGACCAAGGAAGCAGCGGGTGAACACTTTTTGAAAGGGGTTACACGTCAATCACAGGTCTTGACGGCTTCATCGAAATATAAGGCAAAACCAGGTAGTCAAACCCTAAGACGAAAGAGGAAACTTGAAGACTTGAAGGTGACTTCATCCAAAAAGGCCAAGTTGGGATATGGGGGTAATTTGGACGATGCTCCAGATGTGAGTGAACAACGTTTAGAAAAACTGTGTGACTCATTTTTAGACAGATGTGTAATAAAAACTGATAAAGACATAAAGTTTATTCAAAATAGTACAGTTGACCAAGGTAATAGTGACTTGTGGGTTAAAGAACGACGGAATAGACTTACCAGCTCAAATTTTGGGAAAATCATGTCAAGAAGACAAACCAATATTTCAACTTGTGCCGTTAAAAATATCCTTTACAGTAAATTTCAAGGAAACATTCATACCATCAGAGGATTAGCACAAGAGGAAAACACGATCATTGAGTATAAGAATATAAAAGGAAATCCACAAGTCGTCAAAACAGGTCTTAGAATTTGTCGCCGTCACCCTTTTCTAGCAGCCTCCACTGATGGAATTGTCACTACAGACTGTAGCACCGGCTTATTAGAAATAAAAAACCTACTTCAAACAAATACATACCTAATAAGAGAAGCTATAAAAAAAGTTCCAAACTTCTGCCTTCAAATTTCAAACAACAACATAGAATTAAAAAGGAACCACTCTTTCTTCTACCAAATTCAAGGACAACTTAATATATTTGAGATAGATTGGTGTGATTTTGTACTGAGGAGAACGAATCCATATGATATACACATAGAAAGAATTCATAGAAATAAACAACTTTGGGAAATAAAAATGCTCCCAAAACTGGAATCATTCTATATGAAATTCATATTACCTGAACTTGCTCTTCCAAGATATGGAACTTACACTGGTATCAGAGCACCAGCCAAACCATGGGTATGTATATATGTACATTGTCTTTTACTTTAATTGCTAAGGTTAATATGAAATAAATGTTTGAAAAGCATTTAAAGTACAGTCTTATTTACTTCATTAGATATGTATGTTTGTACATACCTATATTATCTACTTTAATTGGGTTGTAGATGTATATATTTTGTGCAGTGGAACCCCTCTAATCCAGAAGACACAATATAATTGGATAGTAAAGGTTTCCGGATTTGACGGGTTTCTTTTTCTGGATGTGTTTTACTTAATTATACATACTTAATAAAGTTATATTGAAAATATTTCTTAATATTTGTTTCCTCTACAACAAAAATTTGCAGATGTTAAATCTTTCTATATAGGTTATACACAAATTGAATAAATTTTTACCAACTGTTCCTACTTATGTTGAAGAATTTGCAAACTCCATATGGAAAGTTACATGTCATTTGATAACTTAGTCACCGGTTAGGAACCAAAAAAAGGTATCAACCATAGAAATATATACTGTATGGCAGTATAGTTCATATGGTTGTAGTATAAATGTGGATTTTTTATTCATTCTGACTTCTGCATGATATGAATTCAATCGCAATCTCATATATTTTCAGTTTGATGAACAGTCCTACCAAAGGAAATCAGTTTCAGTGACAACTGTAAACCCAGACAAGATATGTGATATTTCCCCAATTACAAAGGAACAGTCAAGGTGCCTGGCATCAAGTACACAGAACGCCGGACCATCTGTTGAAACGCCCGGACCATCGGTTGAAACACCCGGACCATCTGTTGAAAAGCCCGGACCATCTGTTGAAAATACAAAATCAGGATATCAGGTAATTTTACACTGTACTCAGACTTATGGAAATATAATTATTTTATTTAAAACTTTACATGTATGTCCTATTCAACAAAAAGTTATAATAACAAAAACTTTATTTTAATATGGGACACAGTTGGGCAAACCTATTCTTCCCTGAGCGCATCTTTAAGAGTTAATATTGGATAAAAGCACAAATTTTATGCATGTTTATACTAGATTACAGCACAAATAGCATTTATGATTTACTGTAAGGTTCGTGACAGTTGTACTCACTATAATAATCTATATGTATATTTCAGTACAGCTAGCATTGTCATTCTAATAATTTAAGAATAATACCTCAACATATTAAATAGTAATATAACAAATGATTTTTATTCATAATCAAAATTAAAAAATATTTTTATAATATTGTTATCCTCACATAATTTATTAATTAATTGTTTATCATGCAGCCCCCATGTACCAGTAAAAGATCACGTAGATGTAAAACAGTTAAATTTGTTGGACGTGAAATCCTGCATGAGTGGGTAATTGATGAAAAGAAGAAGAAAAGTAAATGGTACAGTGGAACAGTTCTTGATGTTATATCAGGTAATATTTTATTTGTACTGTTTATAAAAGTTAAACTAAATTTGCCTTGGTGTATAATGGTCATAAAAGGCTATTACAATGATATATTATATATACCTATACTTTGGCAATGTAAATGATACAACGTTAGGGACATGTACTTGTTTGTTTTAAAACATCAACATTAGAAAACATCAACAGAGACATCATAAATGCAAGCTGACATAAATGTCATTGTGATGTGTTAACCTGTTAATACAGACCAAATACTTTTGTCTCTGTTCCTATGATAGGTAGCATTTATATATTTGTTTCAATGACAATGTTACATATTTCAATTTTTACAGATTGCTTATACATATAGTGGCTGCTTGAAAACATAGCACGTTCCAATATACTTATTATGTATATCAGGAAACTTTACTTTTTGAAATTATACATAATTGAATTTAGGTAATATTATGAAGAACACTGAAAGACAATACATGGTATGTATCAAACATGCTTATTTTATGACATGTATAGTACCAAAAAGTCACAAAGTGAATACTAAATGAAGAACATTTCATACATGCAACATAACATTGATCCAGGTAAAGACGGTGATCCCTCAGCTGTATATGAGGTTTTGTACAAAGGAGAAGAAACAGCTCACGAAGTGGATGGATTGTCAGCTGATTTACAAGATGGCTCATTAAAGTTCGTAGATATTTAAGGTAAACATGCTTAATACCTTCGTAACACATCACCAGTAGGTTGTACAATTGTCTGTATCTGATGTCTTGCTTTTTTGGTAAAGCTGGACGATGAGTAGCAATGTAATTTTTTGAGAGACTTAAAATAACTCTTGCTGATGACTTGCTGGCTCGACTAGACCAACCAATTGGACTTGTGACCTAGCTATTATACAAATGTTATATGTGCAGTAAATACAGATAAAGTATCCTGATTGTCATTTTATGGTGATAATTATTTTAATTGGTTACAGTACTTGTTATAATTTTTATTATTCAGGAATGTGATGATAATAACAAACTAAACACATCCCTAGTTTAGTCCTGTGATTCCACCTACTTTCACCTACCATTTAGCTTTAAGGCGCTGGCATACCACAGCGCCTTCTGCCCCTTGGGAAGGGCCTGGCACCATTTTCATTTTTAATTGTATTAAATACTGAATCCAATACCTCAGAAACTTGAAGCAGATGCTGTACCACTCAGCTATCAAGATGGTTATAATTGTTATAATGATTATATATATATGTAATTGAATGATACATGTACATACATTTACACAGATACAGGATTGTCAGTACTTTAAGTCAATCTCAAATTGTATGTAAATGAAGTTCAAATACTTAACAATTATTACATTTTTTCCAACAGGTTCACTGCGATCCCTTACAGACAGAATACCATCATTATTTGCCAAGGATTGGAGGGTTTTTATTATAACATCCATTTATCAACCAAGACTTATTATGAGATACATTGATTTGTGGCATGGAACAGTTACTGATTTGATATTTAATTATATGTGCATTGCCTATATATGTGTAGGACAATATTTACAAGACTTGTGTGCAGTATTCAAACTGTGACTTAAGTTTGATATGTAGTGCTTAAGTGTTCTCAGACTGTGTGCAGATTCAGCCTCTAGAGTGTGGTGGCATGTATACGTATTGTATACATTATGAAAGCAGTATAATATGCTTATCCCATAGCAGAAAGTGACATATATCCCATAGCAGGAAGTGACATACATCCCATAGCAGAAAGTGACATATATCCCATAGCAGGAAGTGACATACATCCCATAGCAGAAAGTAACATATATCCCATAGCAGGAAGTGACATATATCCCATAGCAGGAAGTGACATATATCCCATAGCAGGAAGTGACATATATCCCATCGCAGGAAGTTACATATATCCCATCGCAGGAAGTGACATATATCCCATAGCAGAAAGTGACATATATCCCATCACAGGAAGTTACATATATCCCATAGCAGGAAGTGACATATATCCCATCGCAGGAAGTTACATATATCCCATCGCAGGAAGTGACATATATCCCATCGCAGGAAGTTATATTATTCGCAGAGATAGTCATGGCAAACTATTGACATAAGCGTGAAGATAACACTTGAAATACAATGATGAACATCAATATAATTATGTGAGTATTATTTACACTCTTTAAATGTAACTTATATATGGGTGCAGAGATAAATGGCAAACATTGTACAATAGTATCAAGATATAATTTCCGGTTTGCTGAAATTGTAAAGTTAAACTGTAACTTCATGTCTATAAAGTAAAATGTTTATTGGAACACATTCTCAGTGGCTCATTCATTACTATATTTAATTTACATTTATTTTTCATTGAATGATTCTTAGAAAACAATATCAGTTTATTGACAAAATCATTTATTTAAAAGTCAGTAAAAAAGGGAGGTAAATCCATGATGGCAAAACATGTACACCATACTTTGATTATGGACTACTTTGTAAACAAACATTGTGTCAAAATAATTAAAGAAATCTACCTAATAAATGGCCTTGTAGGGACATTTTGTTATAAGTGACATGCATTTTATTTTAACACTTAGGTAACCAGTGCATATAGATCACAGCTCTACCATTATATTGGAGAAAATTTGACCAAAAAAGAAGTTTGACATCACAATAAAAAGGCTATAAATAAGGTGAGTTATTTTGATGCTATTTCATTATATTACTTTCATTTTCTTACAGGCTTTTTCCAAATGTTGTATTTATGGTAATTTCATGTTGCATGTACTTTATAGCCATACAAAAGCTCAACTTTTAACAAAAAATGAATTACAGGTACCCCACCCACTTTTTTGGAAATTGGTGCATTGATATACCCTTAAAGTGATAAATTTTACACACGGCTATTGATATTTTCTGCTTTTAGACCACAACATTAAAATATTCACCAAATATTTCGCTCGTTTGTCATCATGTGAAAGATTAAATAATACAAAATAAATTTCCACCTATATAATTCAAAATACATATAAATGTGTTCGTATATTCTCAATTTATTCAAATAAATGCATAAACACTATATTAAAGACATTCAATGTATATTTCAATGCTTTAAAAATGCGTTCAATTAATAATCAAATAAATAAATCATTTAAAATAACCCGAGCTGAAATTACAACCAACCTTGTGTCTCCAACGTTTTGACCAAAAGTGATGCACGAGGCTTTGGTCAAAGCAAAAAGTGATGCATAATATCCAAACGCCGTGAGAAATACTATAAGGTATACGGGTACTAAATGTTTCATATTTTCAAGGGCGGCATAAAGCCGCTAAAATCTATGTCACCCCGGATAACGTCGACTATAGGTAAACCATAGTCTTTAATATTTATTTTTTTGTTTAATTTCAATGGTAAATATAGTGCATCATAATACTATGCTAACTGTACCCAACGCATTTCAATTTTAAGAATAAAATGCTTTTGTAAAAAACATGGTCAATCTCACTTTAAGTTTAGACCATGAGCCAGAGGGGGTTTTGCTCCCCCCCAGGGGGAATTTTGTGGACCATATTTTTTTGAAACCCCAAGGTGTGGCGAACATTTTGGCATAAAGTTTGCAACTGGCGGGTGGGGCTTTTCTCCGTTACCACGCTTTAAAATACGTTACCCACAAAATATAAAATAAAATTGTAATTTTTAAAGATAAATTGTACCATTATGCTATTTAATAATTCCAAGTTTGCATATGTAATTCAAGAGTGTAAACTACTAGCTGCAAACTGATTGAATTTCAATGCCAAAATGCAATGGTAAAGAAGATAAATATGGGAAAACATACGTTACCCTAAAAAACAAAATGTTTTTGGCATAAAGTTTTTTATTGCAAATTTAGATGACCAGGTAATCAAATGATGAAGTTACCAGTACAAAGTTCAACATTCAACCTAAATAATGATGTATAGATTGCCATTATAGGTTAAGAGATAGATGTTTGGTAGCGATTCTTAAAATGTCCCCCATTCTCCAAAACATGTGCGTTTTTCACTCCTTCAATAATTTCAAGTATTCAAATTGTATCATACACTTTTCAGTTACATATAATACCACTTTATATATTTATAATGGTTTATATTATATATCTCTTACTTGTAAGATATGTTAAGGCATTCTATATTGCACTTTACGTTACCAAACATACAAGTTAAAGTACATGTCGTCAGTGTCTAAAAAACGTACTTAAAACAATTAAAAATAAAAAAATAACAATTTAATCCTACTCAAAACTTATTATAAGTATGCAGTTCAAACTGTATACATTGTATTTAGCTAAACAACATGTAAACTATAACGTACTTGTATTTAAATATCAAACAAAATTACAATTTACTAGCCTTGTATCCGTTACTTTAGATAAACTTTACCACTAAAAATAATTGATTTTCAAATCAAAATATCTTTTATCGCAGTTTGCATTTGAACTTTCAACACATGTATTTAAAAAACAATTTATGTTTCAATTTACGTTACCTTACTTACAAACTTTACAATATCATATGCATATGTATGCTGTAATTTTAACACAATGTTGACTTATCCCTCTGGGTCTGTCTGAAGGAAAAGATTGATAGGTGCATAGGTGTCTTATATCTTATACTACCGGTACCTGAATTGTTGTGCAATACTGACCAGTGAGAGGTCACGATCATTTAAGGTAAAAGGGTGTAAACTGTGTTACTGTTCATTGTTTCCATATAAGCAAAGCTAGTATTGCATGCGTTACTTATGACATGTAGTCAGGAATTGCTGCATCATATGACAGTGTATGGCTTTAATAAGTGGGGTAGTTACGCAATAAGGCATATGATGGCTGAAATCTGTACACTAGTCGAATGTTCTAAGTACACACTTTGTATTTTTCATTTAGTTGAAAAAATACTAGATCTATCTGTGAATCGAATATACCATTGGAATCAGGAAACTATTGTCTATCACGTTGAGTTAATTACCATTCTAAAATACAATAACAACATATTAGAAAACGACCATTTAGTTCACTGCTTAAAGCAACGAAGTCGCACATTAATATTGTGTATGACCACAGTCTGCCCTGTTGATAGCCTGACATCTCTGAGGCTTTGAATTGATAAAGATGCGTACCAATTGCTGCGGGAGTGCATTCAGTTCAAGTAAAGGTTGCGTTATGAGTTCCTATACGGTCTGGTGTTGTCGTCGTGCTCGGATGCGACGCCCAAACTCATCGCAGACGTATTCTATCGGATTTAGGTCCGGGCTACAAGGCGACCATACCATCGTGCAACCTAATTAAAATATTGCATTAAAATCAAAGTCCATGTAATGAGAATGTGTTCGTATCTTACAAAAGACATGATTGATAGAAAAAAAGTGAGTTCTGTTAAACTGTAGTAGTAATTCGGATGATAAATGCCTATTGAAAGTTTCGTCCATGCTCAAACTCAAATTGCTCCATACAAATGAATGGACCTAGTCTGTTCAGTTCAACGATTCCACCTTATTTCACGATCTTAAAGTGATACAACTATCAGTCAGATGTTGTCATAATCATGTTTTGACGCATTCAACGACTAAATGTAAATGACGTAATGTGACGTCTCAATTTTTAATCGAGTCAATATAAACATGCATTTTTTTCGTGAATTAAATGCAGCTACCATAATAATAATTATGTGCATGAGTTAAGAACCCCAAAACAGACAATTAATGTATTAAATCTTACCCGTCTTATTGACATGCCGCTTTCAAGCATTCCTATTGCACTTGCGCACTCCTCAAGCGTCATTAACGTCATGTAATACGAAATATTTTTATGGCTTTATGTTTGGGGGTCGAACATTGATCGTGTATAAAATGCTTTGAACAAATTTGCACATATTTGAGATGTGTGCACGAGAAAAATGTGATTTTATCATTTTCGTCACGTATCAATGATTTTTAGTTTTTTACGTAGATCTTGATTTTTCTTTTTCTGTATTAAAGACAATCACCCACATATGGTATCTATACAGTTTTAGTGAGTTTAGATAATTATGTTCCTGATTTATTCTAGTTCTAAAAGTGTGTACTTAGAACATTCGTCAAGTGTATTGGCATAGGATGGCTGAAATCTGTATTGGTGGGTTCCCAATATGGCCTAGGAGGGCTGAAATCTGTATTGGTGGGTTCCCAATATGACCTAGGAGGGCTGAAATCTGTGTTAGTGGGTTCCAAATATGACCTAGGTAGGCTGAAATTTGTATTGGGGGTTCCCAATATGGCCCAATATGGCCTAGGAGGGCTGAAATCTGTGTTGATGGATTCCAAATATGGCATAGGTGGGCTGAAATATGTGTTAGTGGGTTCCAAATATGGCCAAGGAGGGCTGAAATATGTGTTAGTGGGTTTCCAATATATCATAGGAAGGCTGAAATCTGTGTTAGTTGGTTCCAAATATGGCATAGGTGGGCTGAAATCTGTGTTAGTGGGTTCCCCATGAGGCCTTGGATGGCTTAATCTGTGATGCTGAGTACCCAAAATGGCTTTGGTGACTGTACTCAGATTTGGTGGGTTCCCAATAGGGCCTGAGATGACTGTACTCTGAGGTTGTGGGTACCAAATGGAACCTGTGATGGCTGTTCTCTGTGGTGATGGGCATCCAATACAGCCCGGGATGTCTGTACTCGGAGGTGGTGGGTACCCAACAGGGCCTGGGATTACTGTACTCAGAGGTGGTTAGTACCAAATGGGGCCTGAGCTGGTTGTTCTTAGTGGTGTAGGATAGTCAATAGGACCTGTGAAGGCTGTTCCCTGTATAGGTGGGTACACAATCGGGCCTGAGATGGTTGAACTTGTGGAGGTGAGTACATAAGCTGACCTGGGACGGCTGTACTAGGTAGTGTTTATTACCAAATAAGGCATTGAATGGCTTTCCTCAGTGACTATGAGTTTCCCTCAGGCATAGTATGGCTGTACACAGTAGTTGTGAGTAGGGCATAAGCCCTAAGAAGGCTGGTAGTGGTAAGTACCACATAGGGTCTGGTATGGCTATATTTAGTGTTTGCAACTCCCCGTAGGGATTAGTATGACCATAATTGGTGGTTGGGAATTACCCAATAGAGCCAATGCTGGCTATAGTGCACCTGGTAGGACAGTATTTAGTTGGTCCGAGTACCCCTTATATACGTTGACTGTTTTTTTAATATTCTAGTAATTTCATGCAAAGTAACGTAAATTACGTATGTTATATCACATTTTTTGCCTATAATAATTCATACAACTGATAGTTTCAATTTTAAATACATTTAACATACATACATGTCTTCTTCACATGATTTATTGAACAATTAGCAAGTTTATAATATCATATAAGCACAATTAGTGATTCCTGTAGAAAATCGCATAGTCACATAATTGAAATCTCCGTAACTCGTTAAAGCCCCAACAGAAACTTGCAAACTTTTGTCTGTGAATGCCATCTACCATAAGGTTTAAGAAAATCATAGTGTTGAAAATTCCCCCTGGGGGGGGGGAGCAGGGTCAATTGTCAGCTCAAGGTCTATTATACTCTGTTACCTTAACTTTAGCCATCAACTATAGCCCGCCCAGGATAATGTGATATTTACAAACATGAATCGGTTTGGTCAACTGTGGCAAAATTGATAGAAATCACTTAAATAAACAGATAAGGTCAGTATTGTACTCAAATCATCACTGATAATGTGTGCACATAATTGTAATCCACCTTTGTGGACTATACCAAATTTCCCCGCCTTTCACATTATCCTGGGCACACTATAACTACACGGATATAATGATTTCAGCAAGGAAATTATTCATGCAAACTGGTAGCACGCAAATCTCGTGTTTTTACAGGTACGAGCAATACCAGGCCATCAAAACTTAATTCAAAAGCAACGTGTTTTTGTATTCACAATGTGAAGAAACAACCTTTGACCGGGTATGCACAATATTATGTGGATATGTACTTATAATCCACCCAGGATAATGTGATATTAACAAACATTAATCGGTTTGGTCAACTGTGGCAAAATTGGTTTTACAAATCACTTAAATAAACAGATAAGGTCAGTATTGTACTTAAAACATCACTGATAATCGTGCACATAATTGTAATCCACCTTTGTGGAATATACCAAATTTTCCTGGCTTTCACATTATCCTGGGCGCACTATACTGAAATTTTCTCAAAACATCAAAAACACTACCCTAAAACCAGTTACGTTTCTTTTTGTACTGAGTTTATTAACTATATGACACATAAAAGCATAAAACACTGTATTCAATATATGAGAGTTTTACATCATTAGGACTCATATAACTTTTTAGTGCACCGATAGCACATGCAATTAGACACATACAAATATTGTTATATTAATGTTTACGTGTTTGTTATATTTCTGTATTCAGGGATGCAACTGCGGGTGATAGTTTGAGTCTGTCGACGTTTGCTAGAGTTGCCCCCCTCTCCCACAAATGATTCGATTGAAATGTTCACATGTGTATGTTTTTAAGCGAGGTAGATATTTTCTATCACCAGTTACTGCCCTTTGTTAATTCGGAAGGGGTATGGTAGGGCCGGCCTACTTATCCCGTGATACAAAACTTTTATGGTCCTAGACCCATTTTTTCATTGAATTTAGAACACAATTGGTGATGAAAATAATAAATGTATATTGTTCAACCAACATCTACTCGGTATCATTATACTGTATGTGTGTGATATGTTCGTGGCTACACAACATTGATAACAATGAAGGATTAACTATACTAACCGACAAAAGAAACGTAACTTTACAGACTTGAAATTGTATTGTACGAACTTCTATTCAACTTAATCGGAACTACACGTAACACAAACGTACACTACGCCGAAGTTCTAATTGGCCACCCTATAAAATGTGATATATTCAACCAATACATATGAAGTTGTGTTATGTTTTCATTCCACACGTTACTCTATCGATTTACAGAAATAAACACGTGTTTTTGTGCAAAATCATCCATGCGGAACGGTTACTGCGAAATGGCTTTTGTGCACGTGGTGCTCGTGCACGGGATGAAAAATGTTTGTATTTGGTTGGAATGTATCCTCTGTGGATTGCCTTTTATGAAAAATATTAAACTTTGAGAGATTGAATAATGTGGAACTCGCCAAAACCCTCCGAATGATGAGTACCGCCACCCAAAACAGCGAAGTGCGCCACACGTCTTTTTTTAAAAAAAACAAATGCTTTATTTACGTTAAATTTAGCGCAAACTACTATGGGGAACATGTTTTCCTATCAATGTAAGTAGATATCGTTTGGTTTTGGATAAATTTTATTCTTCTGCAAACACTTTTTCTAAAATATATTTAAAAAACACGTGGTCATACAGAAATTTATTGAAGTGCATGCATACATATGACCGCTTGAGCGCGTTGCCGTTGCTCATTCTTGTGAGGTTTTATGTTTTTCATAAAAGGCAATCCACAAAAGATATGTTCCAACAAAATACGAACATATTTCATGACTTGCACGAGCACCACGTGCATAAAAGTAATTTCGCACTAACCGTTCCGCATGGATGATTTTGTGTCTGAACAAGTGTTTTATTTCTGTAAATCGATAGATTAATGTGTGGAATGAAAACATAACGCAACTTCATATGTATCGATTGAATATATCACAAAGTATCAAATTTTATAGGGTGGCCAATTAGAAATTCGGCGTAGTGTAAGTATGTACCAAAGCGGGATCATCGCATCATTTTAACAAAATTAGCATTAGTCTCACCATCATTGAGTACACTTGCACTAGAGTAATGTACGAGGGGTGATCAACAAATACGCGGAAAAATGCTCTGAAATCTTTGTTACGTTATCCATATTGAAACAAATTAGTCAGATTATAGATTAGCGTATTACAAATACATAACTATAAAAACATTAAACTCAAGGAAATATTTGGTAAAAAAACATAGAAACCATAACGTCATTATGGCTTCACCGGCCCAACGTCATCGCGACGTCGTTAAATATTACAGTATACATACTAATTCGTGGCACAATTCATACTGTATAACGCATTCAATGATTCTCAAAAAAATAGCCTTACAACCAGATACACTTCATAGACCTATTCATCGAAAATTATTTCCTATACATTTTGCATGCAAATTATTAGAATTAGCTGCCGAAGAACATTAATACTGATGACGTAATTTGACGTTAATGACGTCGTATAGCCCATTCTCATGTCGGTATGGATTTCACATGGCTATAAGTGAGAGAATATGCAAAACAGATGCCTGTTTTGTATGTTATAACATATGTGTTGCATTTTTCAAAATTGTCATTGGTATTTTATGACATTTCATTCGTGACACGACTTTTCGTCGCCGATTTCTGTATCGCACTCATTTACAGGCAACGACGTCGAAGCAAATAGCTCTAAAACGGAATTTTGACGTTAAAACATTTTTTGGAAATAATGAATGCAATGTTATATCATTGCATATTGAAACCCCACCCTTTAGAAAATGATTTTATTACAAACGTACGCATGGTACGTCATCGTTTGATACGTGCAACGTTAGAAATTATGAAAATTTGGGCCGCATGACGTCGAGTGACGTTGCCATGACGCGCATGTGGAAGATAGACGCCTTAGATCGATTGAAAACGAGAAAATCAAGCAAATGCAAATTGACATTCGAGATATTAAACTAAAATGTGAAAATATGACAGTGACGCACTCAGTCCAACGCTCAACACCAAATAACGAAAACGCATGTACGATTAAGTCTCCCAGTACCAACCGACAACCGCTCATGGATGACGTCATCACCCTATCTTCTACCCCATTAATAAAGGGAAAGCAGAATGTAGATCAAACGAACGTGCCGGCATGTAATACAGGAACCACGAACATTACACCCAGCTCATTGCAAACTTACTCAGAGGCTCTACAAATAAATGTGTCGGACAACATGACAAGTGCCAGTGGATCGACTTTAACCAAACTCAAAGCCCCGGATACTATAAACAATGTGCAAATTGACACTAATGCTGTTGCATCTACACGCAATGTACAAACAATAAATGTACAGGGATACAATGATATGAATCCACACCATTACATCGGCCGAAATCATCAACATCGAGATAATCAAAGTATCCGAAACAGCAATCTCATAGATTGTCTAAACATTAGTCAGGATATTGGAACGCACCAACATCCGGATCATAAAAGCCAGTCTCAAATAGAGAGACATTATCAACCCGCTCAAGTTGACCGAGAACGAAGTAATCAGCCACTCGCGGATAGTGAATTCGATCAGAATGAACCCTATTTCGGTTCTCACCACGAAGACGCTTACCATAACCAACAAAAAGATACAGACGAACCTGTATTCCAAAGTGTACGTTCACGACGAACAAGGCGATATTATGTCGGTGGTATAGCTACTTACTCAAACCGCGCAGGCATTATTGAATTCTTAAAATCTAAACATGTAGAACCTGCTTCAATAAAACTCATTGACACCAAACGTGGAAGTTTAGCAGCAAAGTTGACCATCTATCAATCCGATTGTGACATAATTGAGAACCGACACTTCTGGCCGCGTCGTGTGTACTGTAGACGCCGGTACTCAAAAGCAAGTTGGAAATCAAAATTGAACGAAAATCAGGATACAAATGACGATCGACAACAAGTCGATTAATTCCTATGATGTATAATTTATCAAACATATATCTATATTTCATTATCTTGCTACATCTATTTGTTGTTAATACTTACATAAACATTACAAACACTACATCATCATATAAAACCGCTCAGTGCAATATTTTGACTTGGAATGTCCGCGGCGTTATGTCATCGGCAGGATCTCTCAGTTTTTTATTAGACAACTATGATAATTGACATCGCTTGTGTGACCGAACATAAACTAAAACCTCAAAGTGCTACTTTCTTGAACTCAATCCACACAGGATATCGTGCATGTACTGTCTGTGAGAAAGTGGACGATCGCTGGGGCAAAGGAGGTGTGAGTATTATGTATAAGAAACAGCTAGATTTCACACTCAGTGAAATATCTAACATAAACTTTGATAGAATTGTTGGTATAAAAATGATGCAGAAACATTGTACACCTATTTATATATTTTGCATATATACATGCCATCCGTCAATTACACGTATACAGAATGTATTGATAAATTACAGGCCTTGTATGACAATTATTCTCAAGATGGTCTTATAATCACTTGTGGTGATATCAATACTGATTTATGCATGCATTCTTATGACAGGAGATTCAATGTTTTTAACCAATTCCTAGCAAACAATTCGTTAACGATGGTTAAAAGCAATGGAACTCCGTACACATTTCGCCCTACCAGGAAATCTCTGGACTATGTTATTATTTGTGACTCTGACCACGACTTGATATCATGTAGTACTGTCATTGATGATGAATGTTGTAAGGTTTCAGATCATTTACCTATTGTTACTAAAGTGAATGTGCCTCTTACGATGTACTCCACTATTGACACTTTTCATGTTGCGTGGAACAAATGTTCACAACAATATATACATGCTTATTCTTTGCTGTTACATAATGAACTAACACAAATTGATCCGACAAGTTTGAGTGTAACGTCAGCATCAGTAGATTTACTGTACGACTTTATAATGTCATGTATAATTCATTGCTCTGAACAAACGCTTCCGAAAAGCACGTATAATAAGCATACAAAGCCGTATTGGAACTTGGCAGTGAAAGCGGCACATAAACGACAAAAGCAAGAACGAGTGAAATGGATACAGAATGGTCGTCCTCGCAGTGTGAACAACGCATTCTATGTATCCTATAAAACCGCTAAACGAAAATTTATTAATGCCCAAAAATCGGCAATTGATAATGTCAATAGGAAATACTATGATGAACTAAATAATGTCGCCGAATGCGACATGAGGTTATTCTGGACTCTAGTCAAGAAAAAGCGGAATCGTAAGTCTACCGTAATAAATGAAATACGTAACGGAGAGAATGTTGAACGTGATCCAAACACCATTCCAAACATTTTTCGCAATTACTATGAAAATGTGTTCTCACCTGAAGTAAAACCAAATTTCGATTTGAACTTTCTCAAGTCTACTGAAAACACTGTGCGAGAGTTTAAAGACTCCGATGATTTCTCAGAAAATATCATTTTAACAAGGGACATAACTGTGGCAGAATTTGAGTTTTGTCTAAAGGAAATGAATAACAGGAAAGCCCCTGGTACTGATAAAGTAACAACCGAACACCTGAAATATGGAGGCGAAACACTTAACAAATACATCGTCATTCTATTTAACATGATGGTAAAGTGCTCATATGTGCCTAGTGGTTGCAAAACAGGAATAGTCATACCAATATATAAAGACGGCAAGCCTAAAATGACACCGAGTAGCTATCGACCGGTGACACTGCTACCTGTATGCTACAAACTGTTTGAAAAAATTGTACATAAAAGGTTAAATGAATGGTGCAAATATGAAAATAAACAATTTCCCAATGTCCAACAAAACGCATACCAGAAATTCCTTGGCCCCATAACGGCATCATTTAACCTACAAGAAACAGTGTCCAGTAATCTTGATCTGCAGTCACCCACGTATGCAGCATTTCTTGACACAGCAGGAGCATTTGACAATGTGAGACACAGTGCTATTTTTGTTAAAATGAAACAGATGGGCTTGCGTGGTAAGTTCCTACGATTAATGATTAATTCGTACGACAACATTCAAAGCTGCGTGATGGTAAACGGTGTGAAGTCGAGTGCGTTTCCGGTGCTACAGAGTGTACGACAAGGAGGGGTACTCTCCACTTGGTGCTACTTACTATTTATTGATGAACTATTAGACCAACTACAGAACACCGATCATGGAGTCACTGTCGGAAGCATAAAATGTGGTAACCCAACCCTGGCAGATGACCTCACCCTTCTGAGTCCGAACCTAACGTCGCTTGAGAGTCAACTAAAAATTGTATCACAATACGCAAACAAATGGGGTTATGAGTTCAACAATGAAAAGTGTAAAGTCCTGAAATTCGGAAGTAAACAACCTCTGCAGTTTGAAGCAAAATTCAATGAATCCACTATCAAATCAAGTGAAAATGTAACCCACGTTGGAATTGTTTTAAATAGAAAATTTCATTGTACAGATACTATTGAATCTCGTATTCGAAAGAGCAGGGAATCGTTATTCTCTCTTCTCAACATGGAAGATAACTCAGGAGACATCCATCCCTTAGTACTCTCGTCTTTGGTGAAGAAAATAACAATACCATCAGCTCTATATGGGTCGGAGTTATGGAACAACATGAACAATGCCGACATCATAAATATAGAAAAACTGTATCGATTATGTGCGAAGACAATACAGCATTTACCCCGATTCTCAAGGACGGATATGGCATTAAGTATGTTAGGATGGTACCCGGCCGCAGCTGAAATCGACATAAGAAAACTTTGTTTTCTACAAAAACTTTGCAGTATGCCAACTGATACAATAAGCAAACAGTTGTTCAACTATCGTGTAAACTTATACGCCTTAAAAGGCTTCCGAAATCAGTGCGGTTTTATTCCGGATATTTGCAGAATTATGACTAAATACAAATTATTACGCTTTTTAATAGAATACTTAAGAATATCAAAATTCCCATCAAAGGAAAGGTGGAAAAATATTGTTACAAAGAGTACGCAACGATTTCAATCGGACTTATGGACAGATCGAACAAATATTGAAAATGAATTTCAAAGATTTAAATCTATTCACGACTCCATAGCCCCTTCCATTTTATGGACCTACTCCCAAACTCGTGAGCAAATCATACACGCGATATCGTCTGTACGGATACTCCTACAGCGTGACTTTCACAGACACGTGCAATGCAAACGCTGCAATGAAATAACAATCGACATAAACAAACACGTCATTGTGGAATGCAATTCAACATTACAACAAAGACAAATGTTTATAATGAAGATAGGCCGTGATATAAGCGATCAGCTATCAGACTTTCTCAACCGAGCTGACAGTGAATTTTTCTTTCGCTGCCTCTTTACAGTTACTGTGTTGCCCGCTTTTACAATCGGAGTTGAAGAGCAAATGAAATACATACATGTGTGTATGAAATACATACATGACACTATGAAGTGCTACAGTAGGTTGTAATAACAACAGTCAAAAGTTTTATCTGCTACTTGCATTTCGTTTCGGCAAGTATCAGATGTGAAAGTGACCCATTGATAAATCGAAGTCTTGCATTATTTCGAATGTAATGCACAATGCATCTAAAACTACTTTTCTTTGTCAGCATAAAAAGTATATGTTACTGTGCATGTATTAATGTCTCCTGACATGATCATAAACTCTTGAAATTATTTACATTGTTTACTGCAAAATCTATCCCACTTTATACCGTCTAACTAATAACTCCTGTACCACTTATTGATTGTAATTGACATTGCTTATACTACTTGTTTGACAATTGTTTATATTACTTGTTTGACATTGTTTATATTACTTGTAACTGTATATATGTTTATATATTATATGCAAATCACTTAACGGTGGAAATAAAGAGTATATATATATATATATGACAAAAAAAGAAATTACAGCACTTTCCGCGTATTTGTTGATCACCCCTCGTAATTTTCTGATTATTTACCTCTCGTGTTATACATAGATCTAAATAAGCACATTCATTATCAACCCTGCTTCAACACGAGAACGGTGGACAATTTCACAATTTGATACAATAATTACAATATTGAAGATAAAAACACAAAACGTAATCTTTCGGATGAATGCCATCAAATAATCACTGTGTGATATTATACGATAATATATACGTAAGTTAATGAACATCAAAACTAGACTTTTATTTATTAGTCACGATTTGTATAAAGTCTGAAATACAAGTCTTTAAGTTGCTGACACCCGGCATCCGTGTCACACATACATCTTACAGGGGTGTAGCCAAGTACTAGCAAATATACAAAGTTACGTACGCATTAAGCAAAATATATAAAATGTTCATTGCTACGAATGCAGAGTGTGTACTTGCTGTGGGGCCTTTTATTTACATGATCATTAGGCTCTAACGCAAGTAGAATCGTGAAGCTGGAGCGCATCTGTGATAAAGGTAGATCTCAGGGTTTGTATCCTTGTCCATTGGCTACGCACCAGCAAATTGCCTAATCCAAACTGCGTAGTTACTGTAACAAAAATATTAGTTGCAAATACGAGTTAAAACATTATCAGTTTTAGAACAGTTTACGAACGACACAAGTCATGGCTAGCAAATTTCAATACAGTTGTTTATGTATCGCGATACTTGTGGTTATTCTGGAACTAATAGGCTTCTTCTCACCTGGATGGATGATTCTATCCATGCAGTCCGATCCCCAAGACGGTGTTGAAAGTGTAGATAGTGTTCCAGAGCTTCCTGTAGCGATGACAAAAAGTGGCGGCACAAACGATGACGTCGATGATGATAACAAACGCGGTAAGTCAACTTCAATGGAACCACCGGATAAAGAGCGGCCTGGCAAGATGGTCAAAAGAAGCATAACATCGTCACCAAGTCCACCTTACACTAAAAAACCGAAACCAACTGCAACAACCACACCTAAAGGCAAAGGTAAGATGACTAGAAGAAGCACATCTTCTCCAAGACAGCCTTACACAAGAACGCCGAAACCAAGTTCCGCAACTACTACTAAAAGCAATGGACCAAAGAGAGTGACTAAACGCCCATCGAACAATAATGCAGGATCCACAAAGAAACCTATTCCAGACGAGACTAAGCTAAATGGCACTATATATAAACTGTTTCTGAAATGGCTGACTGCTGAACATCGGCAATATAACCGAACTCTGCCACGTAAATTCGAAAATTTTGAAAAACTGATTAAACAAAACGTTAGTATAAGAAACGAGCTCCAAACATTTTCACTGTCATTTTTGACGTTTCTTACAAAATCTGGAGCAACGGCAGCAAGGATATCGACAGCTGAAAGGGTGGTTGAGAGTTGGTTTGGTGTTTCTGCCGAGTCAGGTGAGACTGGTTCACGTGTTGGTGAGCAAACGGACAAACATACACGTATAAGTATTGGGCTGTGGTATGACCATAGATGTGCTACTGATAGAACAACTCATGTGGAGAAATGTGAAAACTTGGGCATGCATGAACTGATGTCGGATAAAGAAATTACAACAAGTAAGATATATATATACATTATATAAATTGTACATGTAGTCTTTCTGTTCAATGGCACTGATATTATTCAAGTCCGAAGGAGGCTACCGATTGACTATTCCAATCAAATGAAATACTACATCTAGTATATATTTAATACACATGGGTAAAAGGATCGAGCCACAAGTTCCAAAACATAGTCACGGCTCCCCCTTGTACTAGTACGCTCGTTTATGTTTGGCAGTATGGACATGTATGTTTGTCATACATTTCTTGTTAATCATTTATTTATTTCATAGTTTACATAATAATTAACTTTGCGCAAATATATAACTCGATTATGAGCAAGCACAATGGTCCTTAGTGCCCTCCACATTCGTTGGAAATGAATTAGCAGCTGTCTGTGTAATAAGCGTGAAGCGAATACTTGCTTATACACTTATACACTCAATTCCAAGCAAACTGGAACGAGCGACCGTTTGTAATATAAAACAAAACCTGCTTGATATGTGGCCGGTTAATTATTAGTAAGCATTAATATTAAGGAAAGTAACATCGCCCAATGAAAACAGTCAGATATACAATATCAACCATTAAAAGCTAAAAGCAAACGATGTTTTGTTTGTTCTTTATTGCGCTGGATTTATAACGAACTACCGTGCATAGTTACATGTATAGGGTTGTTGAAAAACAGACAAGAAACTAGGCCATTAAAAGAATTTTAGTGACCGAGACATTATTTTTATGTCCGCACCATGGGTAGTGCCTTAATTGATCATTAAAGCGGTATATCTTTTGATCGGGAGTGCAGCCATGTAGGGATAATCACGGATCTGTACGTAACTGTCTTCATAAACACCTTTACAAACGCTCGGTTCGCTTAATCCGCACTTTAGGAGCACCTACTAATACTTATATATCCTCATTAAATCTCCTTTATTCTCATTCATCATTTCGCTATAATAATTTCGATTCAGTGGACTGTACATGCAGAAAACTGCATGGTTTCATCATAGTCTTCCAATAAATTGCCGTGTCAGTTTGGATATTTTCGAATTTTATACCTCAATATTTTATTTGAATAAAATAACGAATTTTCTTTCGTGTTAGGATATTTTTCAACACGATTACAAACAGCTTCGGTGCACAAAGTTCTGATGACATCGTCAAACTATCTTTTGATAAAACCAGGGGAATAAGTGGTGCTCATAGTCAAATGAATATGGCGAGCTGGAATTATTTGTCTACGCTAGTAATAGCGTGTGGGTTGTTATCAGTTGTACTTCAAGCGATATGTTTTGCAACTAACGGATGGTTCATCGTAACATATAAAGGTGGAGCTGAGTTAACTGAATGGAAACAGCAAGGTGCCATTCATCAAGATGATGCAATTTTGAACACACACGGGTCTAAGATTGATGGGAATGACTTGCATATTGACGACGGAGAGGTACCGATACCCGAACCCGAAAATAGCGATAACGTCAGGCCTGGTAGACCAGACTTGCCTATTGATAACGGAGGTAAACCGATACCTGAACCTGATAATAGTGTGAACATTGGACCAGGAAGACCAGACATGCCTATTGATAACGCCGGTAAGCCGATACCCGAACCCGATAATAGTGGGAACATTGGACCAGGAAGACCAGACATGCCTATTGATAACGCCGGTAAGCCGATACCCGAACCTGATAATAGTGGGAACATTGGACCAGGCAGACCAGACATGCCTATTGATAACGGCGGTAAGCCGATACCCGAACCTGATAATAGTGGAAACGTCAGACCAGGCAGACCAGACATGCCTATTGTTAACGGCGGTAAGCCGATACCCGAACCTGATAATAGTGGAAACGTCAGATCAGGCAGACCAGACATGCCTATTGATAACGGCGGTAAGCCGATACCCGAACCTGATAATAGTGGGAACATTGGACCAAGCAGACCAGACGTGCCTATTAATAACGGCGGTAAGCCGATACCCGAACCTGATAATAGTGGAAACGTCAGACCAGGCAGACCAGACATGCATATTGATAACGGAGGTAAACCGATACCCGAATCTGATAATAGTGGGAACATTGGACCAGGCAGACCAGACGTGCCTATTGATAACGGAGGTAAACCGATATCCGAACCTGATAATAGTGGAAACGTTAGACCAGGCAGACCAGACATGTTTATTGATAACGGAGGTAAACCGATACCCGAACCTGATAATAGTGGGAACATTGGACCAGGCAGACCAGACATGCCTATTGATAACGGAGGTAAACCGATATCCGAACCTGATAATAGTGGAAACTTCAGACCAGGCAGACCAGACGTGCCTATTGATAACGGAGGTAAACCGATATCCGAACCTGATAATAGTGGAAACGTTAGACCAGGCAGACCAGACATGTTTATTGATAACGGAGGTAAACCGATACCCGAACCTGATAATAGTGGGAACATTGGACCAGGCAGACCAGACATGCCTATTGATAACGGAGGTAAACCGATATCCGAACCTGATAATAGTGGAAACTTCAGACCAGGCAGACCAGACGTGCCTATTGATAACGGAGGTAAACCGATATCCGAACCTGATAATAGTGGAAACTTCAGACCAGGCAGACCAGACATGCATATTGATAACGGCGGTAAACCGATACCCGAACCTGATAATAGTGGAAACGTTAGATCAGGTAGACCAGACGTGCCTATTGATAACGGCGGTAAACCGAAACCTGAACCTGATAATAGTGGAAACGTCAGGCCTGGCAGACCAGACATGCCTATTGAAAACGGCGGTAAACCGATACCTGAACCCGATAATAGTGGAAACGTCAGACCAGGCAGACCAGATATGCCTATTGATGACGGAGGTAAACCGATACCTGAACAAGATAATAGTGGGAACTTGAGACCAGGAAGACCAGACATGCTTATTAATGACAAGAGTGTTCCAAATCCCGAACCCGATGATGATGGAAAAGACATCCCTGACAGACCAAACATGCCAAGTGATATCGGAGGGGTGCCGATATCTGTTCGACCTGTCAGGCCTGCCAGACCTATCAATCTTGGGGATTTAATTAGACCAATGCCTAAACCTAGTCCATCCGATTCAGTGGTTGACAACGTCGGTACAGAGACACCTTCTAATCAATTCAAACAACCACGTATGGTGAATACACATATAGCCAATATAAAGGATAAACAAGATAATAAGACGACCCAAACAAACCACAAGATTCAGTTCGGACTTTGGGCATCTATGATTTGTATAGACGACACACACGGTAGTGAAGTATGCTCTCAGCATTCTATAGGTGAAAGTTTCAATGTGGTTGGAAAGGTGTTGGAAGAGGAGTCACTGAACGGTTCGTATTCTGTCATCGGATTCGTATGTCAACTATTTGTGAATAACTATGGCACCTATATGATGTACTTGTTATCCCCTATTTGATTTATTTTATAGAAGTATATCGGAGTTGTGGCTGGCTCAAAATGTATAAAAAATTAATTCCAATGTATCATTTAAAAGACGTCTGTGATATTTATATAGTAAACGTCATGAATTGTCCGAGTAAGGCCATTTTGAAAACGTGTTACAAGTTGAAAATTAAAGGTTCATTAATTATAAAATAATATCAAATATACGTAGCTTACTACTATTATTTCCAACACAGCACAGAATTTAGCTCGTGTCAATTTGCTAAAGGTTACTTTTATACATGTATCAAATAATCACAACACTTTCAGTGCTGTTAGCAAGTGGCTTATCATTGCTTAGGATGTCGGTCTCTTATGCCAGGTCAGTTTAATACACGTTGAATTACAAATGTATATATTATCCAAATAAGTCCTACAGTGACCGGAAGTTACAGGACTGGTCCTTTTACTCGTAAAAATCATACACGTTGATTTATATAGCGTCGCAAGAAATGATACAGTAAATAGGTTTATACGCTGTGTTTCCATTAAAATTTGACAATTATGTTAAATTTCCTTGACATGTGGAGAAGTTGCTGGATCCTTGTGGAAGCGCAAGTTAGTACTGGTTAGGATACAGTCCTTGAAAACTGGTTATGTGAACTGACCACAGTATATAACAGAAAAATTGTTGAGAAACGGCGTTAAGCCCGAATACAAAAACGATGACCTTTTAGAGTCCGTTATTCAGGTCCGTCACTTGTATACAAACATTGCAATATCATAATATTGTTTTTTTATTGTTTTAATATTTGAACTGGAGGAAAATGCAGTGAAACCAACACCTTATTCACTAAACCACCTACTAGTACATATATAATATATAAAACATATATAGATAAGACACTAATAAGTGTGATGTGTATTTCAGTGATTGGGGGAATTGCTACCTGGAATGATCTGCGTATCGAGACATTGTTTGCTATGGTGACAGGACTGGTAGGTTTGGTAGGAACGTATCTGTATGTGAAACCTTATTGTCTGAAGGAACGTCGTCTTGTCACGTGCTTGATAGGGATTTGTGGCATGTGTGTATCATGTAAGTTCAAGTTGTGCCTTCTCCATATCGCTGGCTTAGAATTAGAAGGTCGTAAGTACAAATCAATAAAAATCAACAAGAAAAACTGTTTGAAAACTACTCTTTATGCATGGAAAAACATGCTTTTTCAACTTCAGTTTGGTCAACATTACCATTGTCGATTTTCATGAAAATAAGCACATAAGAAGCGCATTGTGATGCAGATTTCAAATATGTATCAAATATGTATCATTCTTCTTATTCTAAGCCAGCGATATAACACAGAAATAAAATCAATATAGTTTAATGCAATTTAATGAGATTTGTATCCATTCAACATCAATTTTACATTGCAAAAGTGTCCCAATGTCCAAATATTTGGAAACTGTTGTTTGCGTACTTAAGTATCACCATATTTTCGACATTAGTAAAATACTAGTATTATTTGTGTTTATTTGTGTTTGATAAGACTAACTGAGCATTACGACGAACGAAGAAAAGGCATATAAACTGTAGATCAATTGTCATGTCATGTTTAGCCTAGCAGTTACTTGTGGCTGAGAAACGACGGCCTAATGTCAATTAATGCCAAATGCATCACAATCAAATTTTTAAAAAATCATTTTCTTCATTGGTTAAGCCATTTTTAAAATATATATGAGCCAGTCTCCAGGAAAACCTGCCATTTTGACAAATATATTGACTTTAAGATTTTCCATAGTATTACAGGATAATGTTCAATAAGCAAATTGCAAAAGAAATTATGTTAATATCTTGAGTTTTAAGGAAGTTACAGCTGTTTTTGTAGAGTCCCTATTCGGAGCTTTTTGTGTGACGCCGCAAACGTCATTCAAACGTTATTCGACGTAACTGAAATAAGTATTTCATTATTACACCATTTGATCAATTCTTGACATAAACTGTTCAAATCAGTACCAAATTCTATAATTATGTTTCACTTTTCAAAATATATATCAAAATCGAAATTATTTGCATTCAGAGAAATGCTACTTCTGTTTTAAACAATACAATCCTCGTTTTTCCTAATCGGAGTACTTTTCTGAAATTGGTCACCATGGCAACGAAGTATGTGTTTTCGACATAATTCATAGGAAAATTTAAAGCTAAGGTATAGTACTATATGGGTCAATCACTTAAAATAGAATCAATAGATATGTATTTTTCCTTATTTTAGAGCTTTATCAAAATCATGTTACATATAGTAATTACATATGGTAGGGTGACAATCTCAAGAAAAAAAAGTTGGGGTAGGACCTCTCTGTTAACAAGACATGTCATATACCAAAATGTTCGGGTAAGTCCATAGTATCTGACACTGCCGGCATAAATTGCCAAAAGTGGTGGCGTTCCGAGAAATCCAAGATGGCGTCCAAGATGGCCGCCTTTTTGACAGTATTAGCTTAATATTAATGTTATGAAAATATCAGGAATATGATGCAACTTTTTTAAATAACTTTGCTTAATTGTGATATACACAGCATAACTCTTTTTAACTAAAATATTTTTAGAATCTTCAAAGGTCAATGTCAAGGTCATTTACAGGTAAAACCAATGTAAAAATGGCTTAAAACGCTTTTTCACCTGGTATCTTCTTTGTTTGTATAGCATTTATTTACAAAAACTATCCACATTGATCAGTTAAATGAAGGTTTACATTCAACAGTTTAAAAAAACTACTTTGGAACACATTGGTATTCAAGTAATGGAGATACACAGTATATCTTGTACTATGTGCTTTTCTTACCCCACCCACCATTTTTATATAAGAAATATGTACTCATGTATTCTGAAAGTTTTACAAAAGATGTCTGTGATAAAAATGTTTATTATTATGATATATCTATAGTGGCATTAAAAAAATATCATTTGTGACTAAAATTCAACAGCAAAATCCAAGATGGCGTCCAAGATGGCCGCCATAATATATAATGTCCCTTGTATAGCATTAAGCAGGATTTAAACAGTTGTTTTTCAGGTGAGGTGGCCACAAAAGTAGATCAAGAACTGAGTCTTACCAAAATGTCCTTATGTGACTATAAATTAGTGTATAGACCAGCTGTTATACATTGTAAAAGGGTGGTGAGGACCAGGAAATCCAAGATGGCCGCCATTAATGGTCAATCCATATAAACTTAAAAGTATGTTCAAATTACTATAAGACAGTATCATACACGGGTGTAAAGATACATGTTAGCATGCAAATTACTCATATGCTACTGTGCATCAAATTAGCATACTACATTGACCACTTTGAAGCAAAGTTCAAGGTCATGTCAAGGTCAAAGTATGAAAAATAAATGAAAAATAAATGAAAAATACTATTCCTGGTTGTGATAAGTACCACATACCAGTAGGTTATTGATAAGGTGTACACGTATAAATTGGTGGTGTTGAATACCTCTTTTGGTCTTGTATAGACGTACTTGGAGGTTGTTTAGAACACCATAATGGCATTGAATTAGTGTAATTGTTGGATGTGGGTACCCCACTACTCCTGAAATGGGTGTATGAGATGGAGGCAAGTACGGCAATGTCATAGGGCAGTGGGTTTATTGGGTGATGATGAATACCCCATAGGACATTGAATTTGTGTATTGTTTGGTGCTTGGTGCCCTAAACAGCCTGAAATGAGTGTATTATGTGGATGAGTATATTCCACAGGAATTTGAATTAGTGCATTTGGCGGTGGTGAGGAGTAACAAATACTTCTTTAAAGGGTATAACGTATTATGTGGTGGTGATCAGTACCTAATGTGGCATAATGTACGTGTAGGGGGAACTTAGTGATTGAGTGCATTTTGGTGCAGGTTGTTATCCCATAGGGCATTGAATTGGTGTATTATATGGTGGTTAGCACTCTATATTGTCTTAAATGGGTAAATATTTGGGTTGTGAGTATGTCATAAGGCCTTAAACCAGTGTAATCGGAGAATAGATAGATCTCTTGGGGATCTGAATGGGTGTATTTGGTGGTACTGAGATACCCATCCATGCCAAATACATTGTACATTCATTCAATGCCCTGTAGGATAGGCACCACCACCTAAAACGCCCATTTCAGGCCTTTTGGGGCACCATCCATTAAGAAATACACCTATTCAGTGACTTATGGGATATTCACCGTGATTAAATTAACCAAATCAAGACCCTTCCCATAATTACTACCACCTAATAAACACATTTAATACCTACAATGGGACACTAGTACTCAACACAACCAAATTTACACATTCAATATCATATTGGGTGAATTCAGTTCGGGCCATTTGGGTATGTATCATCCCCAAATACACCCAAATGACATTCTCATAACCCATTAAGTCACACACGGCCCTATAGTGAACTAAAGAACTAAATAATACACCCACTTCAGGCCATTTGGTGTACCCACCACCACAAAATAAACACAATCAATGCCCTATTGGGTACTCATAAGTACCTGATACTCCCATTCAATGTTCTATTGGGTACCTACGTCCACCTTATACACCCATTCAATGCCCTATGGGATACTCGCCACCACTTAATACACTCATTCAATGCCCTATGGGGTACCCCCACCACATAATACACTCATTCAATGCCCTATGGGATACTCGCCACCACCTAATACACTCACTCAATGTCCTATGGGTACTCCCCATCACATAATACACTCATTCAATGCCCTATGGGGTACTTGCCACCACCCAATACACTCATTCAATGCCCTATGGGGTACTCGCCAGCACCTAATACACTCATTCAATGCCCTATGGGGTACTTGCCACCACCCAATATACTCATTCAATGTCCTATGGGGTACTTGCCACCACCTAATACACTCATTCAATGCCCTATGGGGTACTCCCCACCACATAATACACTCATTCAATGCCCTATGGGGTACTTGCCACCACCTACTATACTCATTCAATGCCCTATGGGGTACTCCCCACCACCTAATACACTCATTCAATGTACTATGGGGTACTTGCCACCACCTTATACACTCATTCAATGTCCTATTGGGTACTCGCTACCACCTTATACACCCATTTAATGTCCTATGGGGAACTTGCCATGGTAATAATTTAAACCAATGTACCCAATCAAGGTACTATAGTGAAATTTCCACCACCTAATACACCCATTTCAGGCCATTTTGGCTACCCACCAACAACAAATACAACAATATACACCCATTCAGTTCCCTTTGGGATACTCACCACCACCAAAAACACCAATTCAATGCCCTATTGGGTAAGCACCACCAAAAAATACACCTACTTAATGTCTTGTGTTGTACTCTAAACCACCAAGTACACCCCATGTAACACAGTGTGAAGACATATTGGGTACTCACCACCACCAACTACACCAGTTCAAAGTCTTTTGGGGTACGAACGACCTTATAATACACCCATTTCACGCCACATAGGGCTCTAACCTCCAAGAATCCCCCCATTTCAGTGCCTTATAGGGCATTTATTACCACCCAATACACCAATTCAATGCTCTATGTGGTACTCACCACCATCTAGTACACCCATGTCAGACAATGTAGGGTTACAACAAACACCAACAAATGCCCTATGGAGCACTCACCACAACCAAATACACCCTTCAATGCCCTATGGGGTATTTACCTCCACCTAATACACCAATTCAATGCTCTATGGGGAAATAACCTGCACCATAATTTGAAATACACTCATTCAAGGCCCTATACTATAGTGATACTCACCACCACCTAATACACTATTTAAGGCAATTTGGGGTACCCGCCAACACCAAAATACACACATCCAATGTCCTATGGGGTAATCATCATCACTAAGTAAAGTTGATAAACCCACTCAAGGTCCTTATAGAAACTCACTCATTCAATGTCATATGGGTTACTCCAAACCACAAAGTACACCCACACATGTCCCATCGGGTACTCACCACCACCAGACACACCCATCCAATGTCCTAGGGGGTATGCACCACCACCTTACACGGCCTCACAGGCCACATGGAGCACTATCTACCAAAAATATACTAATTCAGTGAAGTACGAGGTATTCATCACGTGACCCAATACACCCATTCAATGCCTCATGTCATACTCACCACCATCGAATACACTAATTTCAATATGGGGTACCCACCACCACCACCAAAAATACATATGAAGTGTCCTATGTGGTATGCACCACCACCTGGTACATTCCATTTTAGGCTATATGGGACACAACCACCAAACAATACACAGATTCAGTGTCATAATATTATGAGGTATTCTTAACCATCTAATAATCCCAATGACCAATATGGTACACACCACCATCTAATATGCCAAGTTCAAGCCTTAATTGGTACCCACCACTACCAAATACACCAATTCAATGTCATATAGGGAACTGCACCAAATCCATCTATTCAATGCCCAATACATATATTCACCACCACCAAATACGCGTACACCCATTCAATGATCTACTGGTACAAATTACCACCAGGAATTGTATTTTTCATTTATTTTTCATACTTTGACCTTGACATGACCTTGAACTTTTATCAAAGTGGTCAATGTAGTATGCTTATTTAATGCACAGTAGCAAATGAGTTTTTCCATGCTAACATGTATCTTTACAGCCATGTATGATACTGTCTCATAGTAATTTAAACATACTTTATATGGATTGACCATTTATGGCAGCCATCTTGGTTTCCTGGTCCTCACCACCCTTTTACAATGTACGACAGCAGGTCTATACAATAATTTATCGTTACATAAGACATTTTGGTATGAATCAGTTCTTGATCTACTTTTGTGGCCACCTCACCTGAAAAACAACTGTTTAAATCCTGCTTAATGCTATACAAGGGACATTATATATTATGGCGGCCATCTTGGACGCCATCTTGGATTTATCTGGTGAATTTAGACATGAATAATATTTTTTGAATGCCAATATAGATGTATCATAATAATAAACAATTTTATCACAGACACCTGTTGTAAACATTTCAGAATACATGAGTACATATTTCTTGTATAAAAATGGTGGGTGGGGTAAGAAAACCACATAGTACAAGATATACTGTATATCTCCATTATTTGAATGCCAGTGTGTTCCAAAGTAGTATAATTTAAACTGTTGAATGTAAACCTTCATTTAAATGATCAATTTGGATAGTTTTTGTAAATAAATGCTATACAAACAAAGAAGATACCAGGTGAAAACGCGTTTTAAGTCATTTTTACATTGGTTTTACATGTAAATGACCTTGACATTGACCTTTGAAGATTCTTAAAATATTTTAGTTAAAAAGAGTTATGCTGTGTCTATCACAATTAAGCAAAGTAAAAAATTATTTAAAAAAGTTGCATCATATTCCTGATATTTTCATAACATTAATATTAAGCTAATACTGTCAAAAAGGCGGCCATCTTGGACGCCATATTGGATTTCTCGGAACGCCACCACTTTTGGCAATTTATGCCGGCAGTCTCAGATACTATGGACTTACCCAGACATTTTGGTATATGACATGTCTTGTTAACAGAGAGGTCCTACCTACTCCTAAGATAGAGGACTTTTTTGGCAATAGTCACCCTACCAATAATGTCATTATAGCAGGTTTTCCTGGAGACTGGCTCATATATAAAATTACTACTTTTTAAGTTTTTATTATACATGTAGTGTATTTGGTGTAATGATGGCCATTAATAAATAAATAATATATAATAGTAAATAAGAACTTAACATTAATTTTCTATGTTCAGGCATTCTACAGATTATTCCTATAGTCAGGGTCGTAAGTATCATGGAATCAATCAAGTACAACTATACACCGGATGTAGAAGTAAACACACCATGGGCTTTGATCATTTCCGGTATCGGCGCGTGCTTAGCTTGCCTGACTTCCGGTATGCTGACGTATTCGATATGGGCTGAGAGGAAACACAAGTGGTATAAGTTTGATGACGGTCCAACGATCGCGTTTTCTAAAGATCCAGTAGAGGAGGGAAAGACCACATCTGATGTGGATCACTATTCTGCGTGCGGAAATGTATATTAGAATTGAGTTTGGCGCTTTTAACTGTACATTACGCACGGTTCTCCAATCCAAAACCTGATGAAATGGCGGGAAAATGTACAAAATGTATGGACTAATAAACACCCTTCTACAGCATGGTCACAATTCAGTCATGTTGGTTTTTATTAACATAAATACTTAGTGTAAGCTGAAGGATATGAATTATGAATATAAATTAAATGATTACAGTCTGTATGGTTAGAACATGGCTTTATATACACTAGATCTATGTGGGTATAAATCAATGGTTAGAATAAAGTAAGATTTGGCCATTTCGTAATACAATTGGAAGTATTAATTTCGAACCATTGTGGAAATATTTATAAGGAGTAACCAATAATTAGAAGATATTTTTTTGGTATGGCTGTATTCAATTATACTACATGTGTTTTGAATGATGTACTTAATGCCTTGTACTTTATGCAATAACCAGAATTAGTGATGTGTGTTTATATAGATTTTATTTTTTTAAATTTATATAACGTGTTATGAATCAGCGGCATGTGATGATTTATTTACCGACTCCTCTATTATACACGAAGTCGTATAATAACTTCTCGGCAAATGTTAAGTACTTAATATGATCAGATCGTTCCGAGGCAAATAAGAGCCAGAACAAAATTCTGACGTTAAAAATTATAGGGACGACGTCGATGTATTTCCTGGAACTGTCTTTATCATAATATATGGTTGTGTAAGTAACGTTACTTGCAATATGGAAAGAATGTACATATTATACGTAATGAGACTCTACCATATACATGTAGTTAATGTTGTTTTGTTGATGTACTGTTGAAACTTGTAGTAAAATAGTATTCAGAAGTCCGCTGTGTTTGTTTTCAGTATGCTTTCTTCCAGAATTTATCGAGCTCCAAAAGAAAGTCGAGGTTTAGTAGCTCCTTTATCATTGCTCACTTGAATAAACCGGGTCTGATTCCCGGTCGGGGCAGGTCATAACATTTCATCATTGACAGCAATATAGATTTTCCTGTTGACTTGTGGACGGGTAAGTTAGTACAGTCCAAGATAACTTGTTTAGTGAATCGATTGACATATATCACTGACGACTTGTTGAGAAGAGGTGTTAAACACGAGTACACGAGGCCGTTAATACCACAGGTAACTGTATCATTAATAAAGAGTAAACACACAAACAAAAACAATACTTTTTTAGTATATACAAAATGATGATATCTAAGGCAACATAAATTTTATAAAAGAATATTTTTTACTCTTTATCGGTGATACAGTTACCTGTGGTTAATACATGACAATTACCAATAGTATGCACGAAGCAATATACATGTATAAACAAACAATCACATATACTCACTTAGCAGACCAAGCAATACTCAACACAAGCTTAGACAAATCCTTGCATACTTTCACTTATCCACTGTACAGTTATCCCCCGATCATTGAGTTACAAGTCGGTTGTTACACTCTGTGCCGATCGCAGCCACAGCACTTTGGTTTTTGAACGTCTCAAGGACTCACTCGTACACCTGGATAAAGTGGAGCACATGGGTTGTTCGTGCACAGAGGAATTGATCAGTGATGCAAACGGGAACGAGCCCGGGACCTTTCGACACTAAAAGCGTGTATCCTACATCTAGACCACCGATACCCCGCTAATAAGCTGATGATTGAACTAAAATACATCGAGGCATCAACACACGGCTGTTATTTGGGTGATCATGTGACTAGTAGTTTCTTTTTACACACACAGTTTCAATAGTTCACATTTTTATTAGCATCTCATTTTTTAGAAATGAGGCAAACACTGATTAGCTGTCTAAATATAATACATGCTTTAAAATATGTTTCTTTATCGAATCATGAAGGAAACCATTATACTAAACAGACCATACCAAACTAGTCAATGTAGGAATTATGAATTACTGGATTTATCAGAAAACTTCACCTATAAAGTACAAATGAATTATAGTACTCAGAGAAAATTATACACAAAAAGATCAAAGAAAACTAGAAATCACAAAAAACGGAGCAGTATCTAGCTTTTGCTTAAACTTCACTTCATGCGTCTTTAAGTGCTTTCTCTCCTTTTCCCTTATTTTCTTCTCTTTTCTTATGTATACAAATGCATCGTATGTATGTATATATATGGTACATGTACATGACATAATTACTTTAATGGATCATAGGACGCGGAGTGTAACAGTTACTGTTCTCAACCCTATGTTGTAATTACATTACAGTGCATAACCTATTTAACCATGTATAAATGCCGTACTTAGACGACATTACCGGTTTCATCGGAAATAACCGAAAAGTAACGATCTGAATCGTGAAAGCTCGATCATTTCCGTTTTTCTTCAGTCTATTGCCAAAAGGCCAAGGTGATCAGAATGTTACGATATGTGACGGAAACTGACGGAATCACACGAAATATATTGCACAACACATTGATATAACCAATAATTGATCCGTCTATTTATATAATAATAATATATTGGTATTTCGCAATGCAGGTATTTCGCAATAACGTCTGGATGGCCTTTGTATAAAAGAGACCCCGGGCGTTTTTGAATCACACAGAAATGTGAGCACTAACACTATACAGTGTTAATAAGCATTTTAGGCTTCCAAAGCCTTATATAAAGTGAGCAGGCCGAACTGTAACTTGAGAGGAGGAATTACCCGGGAAAATGGTTAGCTTCGTTTCTTTATTGGAAAATTCATTTTATTATATCATTTTATTATATTTCTATTATAAAATTATACATTATATAATTGCATGTGTTTTGTTTTAAACAGTTTTAAATGCATTAGCAACAACAATAAAGGTAATAAAGCAATCAAGACTTCTTTATCCCAATAATTTAATAAGATTTATTAGTTTAAGCAAGTCGCGATTATTTCCCCAAATAAGGGGAGTAACTCAAACAAAAAATTAGTAGATTTATCACCAAGAAGTACTGTCCCTTATTCCGTTTGTTAAGATATTTTTTTTTAACTTGTCGACCTTAGAAAAAAGTAAACATGTGCATTTACAAAATGGTTACATGATTACTCTGCAACTGCATTTCTATTATTTGTTTTTACAAAACATCGCTGTTAGTACAGAATACCATGAATGATAGGAAAATATTTTTCGACAATTCGATTTATGATTTTTTTGGCGATTTTAAACAATTACGAACGCTTGTTTGTAATGTACGTGTCAAAGTTTCTAAAGATTTGAAGAATCTTTCTTTCAGTGGTTAAGATTTTCATATTGCGCGTATATTTTGTATCATTATCTCAGACGTTATGTGACGCCTGCGTATGTATCAATGATCTTCTTCCTTATTATTGACTTTTTACTTTTACAAGGTCCCATATCTTGAGTCATATTGAAGAAGTATGTATGAAGTGACAAGCTGACAAGTGGCAAGTGGCTAAAGACTCGATGTTAGATCTAGATATATTGTCACCATGTACAATACATTTGTTTTTGTTTTCTAACTTTAGGTGAACATTGAACGACTGAGAGAAACAATGGACAAGTCAGAGTATGTCCGAAACATGGCTGTGATCGCCCACGTGGATCATGGTAAAACCACTCTGACTGACGCACTTCTTGCACGTGCTGGAATTATCTCTCTCGATCAGGCGGGGGATAAGAAAGCAACTCATACACGAAAAGATGAGCAGCTGAAAGGAATCACCATTAAATCCACGTGAGTTGATTGGTTGATTTGTTGATTTATATATTTACTGCATTTTCACATAGAATCATCACACCTAAATCTACAGAGCGCTGATGTATAATTATGCTTTGTGACCGACCGACCGACCGACCGATCGATATCGATTGATTGATTGATGTGTTACATCAATTATTATTTGATCGATTACCTTGAGAAAATCGTTGATTCCATTGGTATGTTTAAAATCAGTTGATACATTGATCGATCCGTTCGATTGGATTGCATTGGATTGATTGAGTGAGTGACATTGATATATTGATTGATATTGAGAAAATAAATAAATTCAGAACTTCCATTTATTCAATTTCAATAATAATTGAAAGTCATTTTTGAACCTTATTTACTAGTGTTGATACGATGTGGTTTTTGTTACAGTACCGTGTCGATGCACTTCGAGCTGAATGATGTCAGCGCCGTTACCAAGTATGCCAGGGAAGGTCAAACCTCAGAGGCAGTCAGCGGCCCGGACTCTACTAATGCTGGAAAAACAACGTCATTGGTTGTCAATCTTATTGACTCTCCCGGGCACGTGGACTTCTCCTCTGAGGTTACAGCGGCACTGAGGATAGCAGACGGTGCCATGGTCGTCGTTGACTGCGTAGAAGGTACATTTCAACATATTACATGACTCTCAACATGTCCCTTGTCCCACTACCCCCCTATCCGTACATTTTTTCTCGTTAAAAATGAAAGTTTGGGAAGGTCTCATTGACAATGTTATCCTGCTTTTATAATTATAATATTAATGAATGGATTATGGTCTCTTAAAAACTAATATATGTTCAAAGTCACACACTTTCCAATGTTCCCACTACTTGTGTGCCTCAATGGAAACCATTTTCCAGAATTCAAAATACATGTACTGGCGTTTAATAACAGGATTATCTAATTTGATCATTCTCCGTGCTGAATCAATGTACAAATGTAGTCCAAATAATTCATCGTCCGATTTCAGGTCACCAATTATCAACTTTCTAAAAATGATTCATTTGAATGTTAGTAAACTAATAATTATTGTTGCTCCTAAAAAGCTGCGAGTACAGTACCATGGGTTAACATTTGAGCACTTGCTTGTCACCCGATATGTCTATTTGTATGTTCGAATACTGGGTCGGACAGGTTATGGTGTTTTGTCATATTGTATGGCTACATATATTCATGCACTTCACATGTGGAGAACATGTTACTTACTTGCCGAAGAGCAAGTTAGTAATGGTTAATACTTGATTGCCGATTGAGGAACACTGGTGATATTAACCGACTATCGTATATAGCTGAAAAATACTGATAAACGGCATTAAAACTAGTTTAAAACTATCTTTACTGTTTGTTTGATTTTCTAACCATATGATGTTTATTTCTCAGGAGTTTGTGTTCAAACGGAGACGGTCCTACGACAAGCGTTGGCGGAGAGAATCAAACCTGTACTTATGATCAATAAGATGGACCGTGCCGTGTTTGAGCTACAACTCACACCAGAAGAGATCTACCAGTCAGTGTCGAGAATTGTAGAGAGTGTGAACGTTATTCTTGCTACATACGGTGTGACAGACACCATAGAAGATGCATTGGTGAGTATACACGAGGGATGTTCCAAAATTCCATGAACATTTTTTGATGTAATCGATTGTGTTATTATAACAAGATATACTATGATATACTTCTTCCATAGCTATTTTCTAAATCAAGTATTGGTATAAAATGATGAACCCTTTACACATTTCCTAGAGTTTCAGTGAGGCGATCAACATTCTGTTACTTAAACAATAGCACAGAATGACTAAAATATGTCTACTGGTACAGTCAAATAGATCCTCTACGAAGGGGACTGGATACCGTGAGTGATGTCTGCTTTCACAGAGCATTTGTTTCTTCATGGAGGCAGAGTAAAGCAAGCATGCGTTAAATTTAAATATATCAAATCATAAATATACATCTTTTATTTTCTAGTTGGATCCAGCTAAAGGCAATGTGTGTTTTGGTTCTGGTTTGCACGGTTGGGGTTTTAATCTCGACCAATTCGCCCGAATGTACGCGGACAAGTTTAAAGTGAAGAAAGAACGTATGATGAAGAAACTATGGGGACCAAACTTCTACAATACAGACAATAAGAAATGGTGTAAAAAGTCTGATGGAAAATGGCAACGAGGATTTAACAAGTTTGTCCTAGATCCTGTCATCCAGGTTAATATTTTTAGTCAGTGCTGTCAATTGCAACCACTCCCCCCCCCCCCTTAACCCCGGCCTATACCTCAAAAACAAGTCTAGTAGTAACGACAATATTCCCCGCTATCCCGTGATTTCAATTGACTGGTGCATTATTCACATATCATCCCATCACTGGTGTGCTGTGGTGTAGTTAAATTGAAACTAGTTATTTTCGTTACCTTTTTGGGGTTGTTGCGATAACCGAGTGGTCTATAATGCTTCCGTGCTAGGCAATGTCACCGTACTTTATAGGTTTCAATCCAACTACAAGTGTAAACTATTGTGGTACATTAACTGTTCATACACTTAATTCCACATCATTACATCTTAATTATAAAGGAAAATATTAATTGACATGTCAGTTTATGCGTAGAAGTTTTGTTCTGTTTCAGACCACTTTTCCTGGAAATTTTTGTAATTATGAGTTGTACATATAGTTGCAATATATATTTTCCCGTCTGGAAAAAGGCAATTTATTCAAAATATGGATAAAAGATTGGTTAAATAATCTCATTGTTTATTTTATTTTAGATGTTGAAAACTTGCAAAGACAGCGATAACGAGCATGTGGTCCAGATGACGGAGAAGTTAGGTGTGAATCTGTCGAAAGAGGAGAAGCTGTTGGCCGGGAAACAGCTGATGCGATGTGTGATGAAGAAATGGTTACCGGCCTCAGATGCTATGTTATATATGATATACAATCATCTACCATCCCCTGCGAAAGCCCAGGCGTACCGGACAGATATCTTATATGAAGGTCCACTTGATGACCCAGCGGCGATAGGTAAGCTTCAGCTTTTGATTTTATAATTAGCACTAAATTTCCAGATGATCATCCAAATATGAAAACTTTAAGTCTACATTGGTTTAAAGAGGTTGTGGCTCATTGGGGCGCTCTGGAGAAATTATTGCTTAAGAGTGGAGGGTCGCTCAGGATAGGTTGTTGCTCAAGAGATGGCCGATTGAAGACAGGGCTTGTTGCACTGTATATAAATGATTTTAGTTGCTCGCTAGGCTAATTCACGTTACCATAGTTTCCATGAGCATATATACATGTGGACATATTTAGTAAATTTTCTTATTTTTATGACAGCAATGAAGAAATGTGACCCAGCTGGCCCCTTAATGGTGTACGTATCTAAGATGGTTCCATCTTCAGATAAAGGTAGATTCTACGCTATAGCACGTGTCTTCTCTGGTACCATAGCAACGGGAATGAAAGTTAGAATTATGGGACCAGACTACAAGCCGGGAAACAAATTGAGCACCGATCTGTACATCAAGACTGTCCAAAGGTATGTTGCAAGGGTTATACAATTTACAGTATTGTAACACCCGCTTTTACTTCTAAGCCAAATTGAAACATGAAAGCAGAACGTTGTTACTGTAACTGTTAAGTTTCTTTTTCATGTTCATGTTTTGTGTTTGTTATTGTGGTTTTTCTTCTTTTCTTTGGTACAATTAAATGCATCAACGTTATTCCTAATACTTCAAATAGTGTAGATACCGTGTATTTTACAGACTTATTTCTTATTTCTTCATTGAATTTCTAATTCGCCACACTAGTAGGCTTTAATACTAGCATTCTATATGGCAATTTAATGTTGTCTTAAAACACTTTTCCTAAAATATTATAAAATTTGTTGTCAAGGAGTAAATCGTCGTAGTGTAGTCAAGTCTTTACAATTTATGTGTATAGCAGTTACAGAAAAACATTCATCAGATACATGTTTAGGTACAACTTTAGTATTTGTTTTTAGAACATTGGTTATGGTTGGTGGCACCGTGATGCCGGTAGACGATGTACCAGCAGGAAATATTTGTGGACTGGTTGGTATTGATAAGTTCCTATCCAAAACAGGAACTATCAGCACGTATGAAAATGCACATAACTTGAAGGTGATGAAGTTCTCAGTTAGTCCCGTAGTTAGAGTAGCTGTGGATGTTGTCAACCCGGCACAGTTACCCAAACTGGTGGAAGGAATGAAACGTTTGTGCAAGGCAGATCCCATGGTTCAGGTACGTTCAATCTTTATTCTACCGTTTGCTTAAACAATTTGACGATGCTTGTTTTTTGTTGTTGTTGCAATGTGGGAATGACCACCAGCGGATCTGATATAGATGTTTGTAACTGACTACATGTACTAAAATCAGTATGGTAACATGCAATTGGCTATTTACTCCATACCCAACATTATTCTGATGAAATAAGATTGTGTACACATCTCATGTGCGTCATTATTGGAAAATAATTGATGGTGTACATGAGATAGGGGTGTGAAGTGACGTATGAATGACGTATGAAGTGACATATGAAGTGACGTATGAAGTGACGTGTGAAGGGACGTATGAAGTGACGTATGAAGTGGCGTATGAAGTGACGTGTGAAGTGACGTATGAACGTATGAAGTGACGTATGAAGTGACATGTGAAGGGACGTATGAAGTGACGTATGAAGTGACGTGTGAAGGGACGTATGAAGTGACGTGTGAAGTGACGTGCGAAGTGACGTGCGAAGTGACGTTTCAAAGAAGTAAAGGGTTGATTCCGATTAAGGAATTAAGTAGAATTCAAGTACATGATTGTATTTGTATCACGACACCATTATAATATAGTATCTCATGTATTCCAGTGTTTGGTAGAAGATGGTCAACATATCATACTTGGTGCGGGTGAGCTACATCTTGAAGTATGCTTGAAGGATTTAGAAGAGGAACATGCTGGAGTTCCCCTTAAGGTAAGAAAATAATTCTAATTGAACATCAGGTACCGTACTTCCCAACTGATTGGAAGTGAGCAATATGTGTATGAATTATTGTCATAGGCAACCTTCGCTATGCAAAACTCGCTTATATAAAAATGTTTGTTGAAGTCGAAGTTATTTAAAAGTCTCAACATTTTACTTTTAGTCTGTACAAATTAAGCCTGGTACGACCTCCCAACTTTTGTTTAAGTTTGGTTACTAAAAAGGTTTATATACTTTCAATACATTTGTATATACAGAATGTATTGTTCTATTTGCAGTGTTCGGAACCTCTGGTTAGTTACCAGGAGACAGTAACTGACCAATCAGATCGCATCTGTCTCGCCAAATCTAGCAACAAACATTGTCGTCTATACATGACTGCCGAACCACTCCCTGATGGCTTAACTGAACACATTGAAGAAGTAAGTACTGTTTATATTTCAAAGTTATTTACAGTAAACCTTAAAGACCATCTCAAAATGAGAACCGCACTTTTCAAGTTTTGCTTTATAACAGTAATGATTAAGACCAACTAAATCTATGACAGCATTCCAAAGGTCATAAGATTGTTTCCAAAAGTACCTAAATTGATAAAATTTTGTTTCTTTACTTGTTGTTAGCTACTGTAAGCATAACGATAAATATGTTTAAAACTAATCGTGTGAGGGACATTTATAAGTACGAGTGTCGGTCAGGAATTTGGCTCAGATCTTGATATAAACTGATAAATATCGTCGTTCTAAATTAGATGCATCAGGGTAGTTTTAATTATTTCAATTTAATATTGATGAATGTTTATTGTAGGGGATATTTAAGAGTCAAGGAGATGCTAAGGCCAGAGCTAAATATTTGGTTGATAACTACGATTTTGATCGTAATCACTCCAAGAAGATTTGGTGCTTTGGACCGAATGGATCGGGACCCAATATGCTGGTAGATGTCAGTAAAGGAGTACAGAACTTACAGGACATTAAGGACACTGTTGTTGCCGGTTTCCAATGGGCTACTTTAGAGGTAAATACCAGTCAAACCTAGCAAGAGTTAGTGGTTACTTGAATAAATCATGTCTTTTTAAAGCGGTTTAGATATTCACAAAAATAATAAGTTGAATATGCAGTGTTCATCTTTGAATTGCCAACACAAAATTTGAAATGTAGTTACAAAATAAATGATGTCATTTTTGCCATGGCAACAGGTCAGCAGTTTGTACATTATCAAATGACCATAAGCTTTTGATATCTAATGAAGATCTACCTGCACAAGTTTAACCGAATACAAATCAATCAGCTAAAGATAAGTTGTAGGAACGTCTGGTTTAGAAGTGTGACCTTGATCCATTTTCACTTTTTTGGGGATAATTTTGGCGAGAGAAAAGAAGTTGTCATGGAAACAGATGCAACTATATTTGTTGTTTATTTTCTGTTTTAGGGCGTGTTGACAGAGAGTACAGTAAGAGGAGTTAGGTTCAATCTGCAGGATGCTTACTTTAAAGGAGATCAAAGTCAGCGTGGAGGAGGTCAGATTATACCAGCTACCCGCAGAGTCATGTTAGCATCCATGCTGACAGCCAAACCTAAACTACAGGAACCCGTCTATCTGGTAGAAATCATGTGCCCGGAACAATGCATGGGAGCTGCCTACAACCTGCTGTCGAGAAAACGTGGCCAGGTTATTGATCAAGTAGTTCCAGAAGGGTCGCCTCTGTGCACGATCAAAGCTTACATGCCGGTCAATGAATCTTTCGGTTTTAACGGAGAGCTTCGAGGTGATACTGGTGGTCAAGCTTTCCCACAATTCATTTTCGATCATTGGCAACTGTTGCCAGGCGACCCCTTAGAAACCACATCGGCAGCAGGACAAATTGTTATGGATATACGGAGACGAAAAGGTCTCGTTGAGAATGTTCCAGCTCTAGAAAACTATCTGGACAAGTTGTAAACTACGAAATAAACATTTAAATTCAGCTAATAATATACTGTTAAACAGGTTTTAAAGACCACCCGTGAACAAGAAGTATCAAAACGAAATCCAATAGCATTTCCTATCAAAAACATTTTCAACATTTTACCTGTTAAGCGAGACCACTTGTTAGCCAGTTATGCTGTTTCCAAGGTGGTATTTATAGACAGATTGTATTTAAGGGACCACCAGTCAGTCATTTATACAGTTCCAATCCTGGTCTTGATAGTATTCATGAAATGTTAAAAACGCCAACAAAATAATATTGCTAAGCCAATGAATTTGCAGTTTGTATTTTCAGAGAAATAAAAAAATTGAACTGGTATTTTTTGTTCTCTCATCTTTGTCTTATTATATGTGTGGGTCTTCTAGATTTGTATTACATCTAGAGCATAATCATAATACTTTTTTTATTAACATAGATGGGAAGGGCACAGGTAACTGCATCATTAATTAAGAGTATTTTTTTTTTTTGGTCAAATTTATATACATGTATTCATATGATTAATAAATTTTAAAAGTTTTTTTTACTCTTAATCAATGATACAGTTACCTGTGGGGAAGGGCTATATATAAACAAGGATTAAGCTGTTAAATTATGCCAACACTAAATACAAATGTACTAGTAGAAGAGGGTCATGTTAATACCTTCACACTTTACTTGCTCATTCTACCAAGCCTAGCATTACAGCTACTTCTTTACTATCCAGATAGGAAAGGGTATGTTCTTCCATGACTTAGGCTAGCATAATCCATGAAAGGAAGAGTAACCTATATGATAAGGTCATTGTTAGAGTAAAAGAAAGGTGTATTGAAACAACCATTCCAGGTGTGGTTTAGTTATATCCATAATACTGGCTTACAATTAGAAGGTACTTACGACCGTATAAGACTCATACATATTTGAAATCTGCATCTCAAGGCGCTTCTTATAAGCCTATTTTCATGAAAAAGACATCATCATGTTGACCCAACTGCAGTTTAAAACTCCGTAAGAGTCGTTTTCAGACAGTTTTTTCTAGTTTTCTCCAAATATTGATTTTGTACTTACAACCTTCTAATTCTAAGCAAACAATCAATTGGTTTATGAGTAGGGATGACGGACAATCACCAATCCTAACACCTCACTAATGAGCACAATATAGTCAGGGCAGGTCGGGTGATCTAACAAGACATTGCATTTTTTTCTGGAAAGTTGTAAAACAGGGCTGCATATTGCCTCCATACTGATGTTGTACATATGTACAATATAATGAGCCGCATAATTGTGAGATCTTACATTCATTTATTCACAAGATCTGATTATTTACATAAATAACCTTGTAAAAGATGACGGTGATAATGCTGTGTTGCCATAGTAACAAGAATACAACAAAAGCGTTGCCAAAGCTTTAGTTTAGAGGTGTCTTTATCGTAGCCATAATTAGTATCTTGAACTTTCTAAGGAATATTTTATATTTACATGAATCAGTGAGTTGAAAACAACAATCAACATGTTAAAATGTAATTAATTTAATAGATATTCTTTGATTTCCAATGATTATATGAAGTTAAAACACAGGGATCTATCTGCAAGAGATGCTGATTATGAAACATGACTGGGATTTTATTAGTAACCAGCAAATGCTGTACAGGATTTTGACCATGCTTAGCCATAATAATGTGAATGATCCTATTGCCAGAATCTTGATGGTCAAACTGTCATTTTGGAAATTTCAAAGATCACTGGGCCAAATGAAATACCAGCACATGCAATCAACTATATCGACATTGAACTGCTTTAACTGATGAATATGGAAATAACAATATCAAAGAACACTTAAATAATTATATCATAATTTTTTAAAAATAATTTAACACCAAAATCCAATGAAATTTAGAGTGTAAATTAATATTTACTAAATGCATATCAGGGAAAAAAGGCTCGAGTAAAGTAAAGAAAGCCAAGGAATGAAAATAGTTACTAACAGTTAATAATGATACCTGGTATGTACATACTTTGTTATAAAATAAAACACCAGTCTACATAATGTGTTACTCTGGTTTTTGTCCTCACAAGGTCCTGTATAAAAACACAACATACAATACAATGTATCTCGGACAGCCATTTTATAAATATGTATTCAAACAGTGCTTTAGATGCATTAACCTTTCTCCTGAATTAATGAAACAACTAACACTAACCACTCACAATGCTTTCCACGTTTTGTTAATGTTACGATTACAAAGACATGGCAAAATTCTATCCCAGAAATCAGAAATAATTTCATCAAAAGTCTTGCATAAAGAAACCAAACCACGGTGCTGACTATTCAATCAGGATTGATCTTTAAGTATCAGCACATATGAAACATAACAGTAACACAGTCTGGTGCCACAAGATTCCAGGCTTTATACTGTCAGATCAATTAATTCTACTGTTAGGAATGAACACAAATGTCTACCATTGCCAATTACGCTAACCTTTACACCAAAGACCATACCAGCTTAGTCATTACAACGTTCCCATAACCATAAAATGCATGTTTTGCTATTATAATTATGATGATGAAACATTACAAAAGATTACATGTCAAAAGTTATATGATAGTAATTTAATAAAAAGATTGAAAAAAAGTTATTTTTTTCTTCTCAATTTGACCGAATTCGAAGCACAAAACGATATGTGTTTTTGTCTGACTGAAAGTGTTGTGCACATGACTCAATAAAAGAACAGTCATTAAATGTCAGTATCAACCCCTTACAAGGTAACGTTAATATCTTTTCCATACAGTTTATGTAGCACTTTAAATGATACAGTATGTGATTAGTACAGTTTGATACACAAACTCTTGAAACCAAACAAGGGCAATCACCAAGACACACGATGCATATCTGTATTACTGTATACCCAATCATCATCTCATAAAGCGAGACGTTTTGCTGGAACTTATATTGAAGATATAATATCACAATTGGACACAAAAGGATTCTACAATCCTTAGTTCAATCTGTCCCCAAAACACGGGAGACGTTTTATAAACTTGACTGTCACACTACACTTTCCTCTCAATGTTCTACTGTGCGTTTGCACGCATGGCGGCTCTACGCCCTGTGACGGCCTGGAAACCAGATTTGATGCTAGCAACAGAACAACGAGAACCACAAGTTTCACACTGTAAGAAAAACAATCTCTCTTCTTTCTGTAGTAATGTGTCCGGTGATTTACACGTATGACATGTCACATACTCTTCTGCAAATAAATAAATAGAACATGATTAAAGTACTGTAATGGTGAATGAACGTGGTGAAACATCAAGGCAATGAATGAACGTGGTGAAACATCAAGGCAATGAATGAGTGTGGTAAAACATCAAGGCAATGAATAAATGTGACGGAACATCAAGGCAATGAATGAGTGTGGTGAAACATCAAGGCAATGAATAAACGTGGTGGAACATCAAGGCAATGAATGAACGTGGTGGAACATCATGGCAATGAATGAACGTGGTGGAACATCAAGGCAATGAATGAGTGTGGTGAAACATCAAGGCAATGAATGAACGTGGTGGAACATCAAGGCAATGAATGAACATGGTGAAACATCAAGGCAATGAATGAACGTGGTGGAACATCAAGGCAAGGTACCTCCCTCTTAACTTATTTTTACATCCATTTTCGAAATCATTAAATAGTCCCAGGGACTTGTAGTCCATCTGCAGAATTGCAAGAATTCGACATATTCAAAACAGACCAGTTACCCCAGCATCATTCACATAAAGAAGTCAACTATGTAAGATGGATCCTAGCATATTAAATGCACTTATGAAGGAAACTATGTAACTTACTTATATATCTTCTTAACACATTTTCTATCTGTTTTTGGTTAAATCGTCCTCTGATAATTAGTTGATTGTTGCCGTCTACAGATCCGCTGAAATATAGGTATACATGTTCTTCTATAACAAGCAATTCAAATTTACAGGACAACATCTCTAGAGAAAATCTTTAGGAAACATAGTTTGGTTGTTGTATAGAGGTTGTTGTTCTAAAGGTAAAATTTATAGTACCCAAAGGGTAATTTCTGGAACAAAATGATAGTAGTGCTCATGAGAGGTTATTTCTCCATGGAGGGCCGCTCAGTCGAGGTTTCACTGTACTTGTTTTATCCAAAATTTTTTGGCACGTTTTCTACAGTGCAATAAAATTCATAATGCACAGTAAAAATAATGTAATGTTCTTCGTTTACATGGCAATGTCATGGACGTATATTAACGAAGCCAAGTATTTTTGCTTTTTTAAAAAGATCTATGTACCTTAATTTGTCAGGTATGTGATCAATAGAATATAAATTTGTGTTGTTTAATATTCAAGTTGATGGAACTTGTTGAAGAAATGGCATTTGACGTTCAAGGCAAACTTCATATAATTTAATTCAAATTGATAAACTTTGTGATTCAGGCTGAGCAGAGGCATGTCTGAAAGAGGACAATAAAGTCAACTGTTTCTTTTATGACATATTGTGTCAACAGAACTATCAACCTAGGGGTAACATTACATTTTTTCCCACAAATTTCAAACTTACCTAGTACCCAATTCAGCCAATAAGAATGCTAACACATGTTTGGCTTGTCTATGTAACCTGAAATACATACAAAACAATTCTTACAACATGTTTTATTCAATGAACTGTAATAGTAACATCAACAATAATCCAGGGTTCTACTGAGGCATATTGCCCTATACTGAAAATAATATGCAAAGTTTTGGATGTCATTAGCAAATATTCCTACACCAAGCATGTTTCAAAACATTTTTCTATTGTAAAAATTCAGCTATTGAAATTTTAAATTACCATGCCCAAATGAATTCGTATTTTTTCATCAAATTACATTTTACATGCTGCAGAAGAGTTTATTTTTGATAGTGAAGTAAATGCAGATTCCTGGATTATTTGGGAATAGTAAGACCTCTCAGGGCTTTTTTTTCACTATATACGAGGGACCTATATAAGGCCCCTTCACAATTTCCTATAGGCCCATTTCACAATTTCTAAAGGCCCCTTCACAATTAGATTTGGTGTCGTGGTTTTGTAAAACAAGTAATTAAGAATTGCAAGCAATACAGAAGTCCAGATTTTTTGACGGACGGACAGACTGACGGCAAACCTATAGTCCCCTCCGGTCAAAAAGCAGTAGGGGACTAATAAACTTCACCACAAAGCACCAAACATAGATAAAAATCATATATTCCTGTACTGGACTTGATATGAAGTATTATATCATAGATACATGTATGTTTGGAACAGGGGAACAAAAATTGAGCTAACATCTGAAAAAATTATTTCACAATTTGATGATTTATCGCATTTAGTTTTATAACAATTTGAAAAGTTTCCGGCCTACTTTTTCACAATTTTGAGGATTTTCGTGCTTAATTTTCACAAAACAAAAGGGCCTGGACCTCTTCACAATTCAGTGAAAAAAAAGCACTGCCTCTGATACATGTACGTCTGTATTGTCTAGGTATTGTCTAGGTATTGTCTAGGTTTGTCTAGGTATTGTCTAGGTATTGTCTAGGTTTGTCTGTTGTCTAGGTATTGTCTAGGTATTGTCTAGGTTTGTCTGTTGTCTAGGTATTGTCTAGGTTTGTCTGTTGTCTAGGTATTGTCTAGGTTTGTCTGTTGTCTAGGTATGTCTAGGTTTGTCTGATGTGACTTGGCTAATTTTGATTCAACTCTGGTGAGAATAGCAATGAAAGAAGAAGACATTCTCTAGACTGGTATCGAAACAATCCATCCAGATAGATACAAATCTCTCCTGAACATCTACCCATATCATGATAATACAGTCATACAGTCATCTCCCCTCACCTCATCTATTATAAACCCATTGACCTAAAATTACAATACCCGGTGTTTTTCTCCCTAATTTGGGAACATAGTCCATGGCTTTATGATTGCCTTTGGGAATTTTAGTGGTGTTTTAGTCAAAATTGGGAACTTTCCATTAATTCTGCAATTTCACAAAAAGACATCAGAGTTGTAGACATTTAACACTTCAACAAAATCAATTGTGGAATCTTCAGAAGTGTAAAACAGTTGAGCTACAGAGATGTGATTCTAAACTTCATGTTTGACATTCACTCTGTCTGTGGACCATCTAGAAGTAATCTCACAGCACATTTTGTAACAAATCAGACAAGGTCAGGACTATAGTACATGAGAAAACATGTTTTAACCTTGATGAAAGATACACAACATACGTAATTGGAATTAGGGAGGGAAGACAGAAGGTTCGAGAGACTAAATAAATAAACAACATTTGATTCAACATACATTCTACTAATTTCAGCAAAATTTGCAAATGAGGTTCTTCTAGCACCCGCTCTCAATACTTGTGGCGGTCTCATAACAATCTTCTTCTTCTCTCCAGTCACCATTTCTGGATTCTTCTCTTTTATAATGTCAAACACACGAGTCAGCAACTGTAATATAAAGTCAAACACACGAGTCAACCACTGTAATATAAAGTCAAACACACGAGTCAGCAACTGTAATATAAAGTCAAACACACGAGTCAGCAACTGTAATATAAAGTCAAACACACGAGTCAGCAACTGTAATATAAAGTCAAACACACGAGTCAGCAACTGTAATATAAAGTCAAACACACGAGTCAGCGACTGTAATATAAAGTCAAACACACGAGTCAGCAACTGTAATATAAAGTCAAACACACGAGTCAGCAACTGTAATATAAAGTCAAACACACGAATCAGCAACTGTAATATAAAGTCAAACACACGAGTCAGCCACTGTAATATAAAGTCAAACACACGAGTCAGCAACTGTAATATAAAGTCAAACACACGAGTCAGCCACTGTAATATAAAGTCAAACACACGAGTCAGCAACTGTAATATAAAGTCAAACACACGAGTCAGCAACTGTAATATAAAGTCAAACACACGAGTCAGCAACTGTAATATAAAGTCAAACACACGAGTCAGCAACTGTAATATAAAGTCAAACACATGAATCAGCAACTGTAATATAAAGTCAAACACACGAATCAGCAACTGTAATATAAAGTCAAACACACGAGTCAGCAACTGTAATATAAAGTCAAACACACGAGTCAGCAACTGTAATATAAAGTCAAACACACGAGTCAGCAACTGTAATATAAAGTCAAACACACGAGTCAGCAACTGTAATATAAAGTCAAACACACGAATCAGCAACTGTAATATAAAGTCAAACACACGAGTCAGCAACTGTAATATAAAGTCAAACACACGAATCAGCAACTGTAGAACAAAGCAAAGGTAACAGTTCAAGGTTTTAGTCAACAGGGTATTTTACCATGGGGAATTAATTTTGTTTGTATTTGGCAATTTTCAATTTGGTATTCAACAAAATGTATAAATGATAACAAGAGGGCCCAAAGGGCCCTAGGTCGCTCACCTGTCGTACTAGTGCATGCACACACCTATGGTGACCCTACACATTTTCTGAATAAAATTTAAGGAAATTCAGCCTCTATTGCAAGTTTATGATTTGACCATGTTACCTAGCTTTTGACCCAAGATGACTTAATTAATATCAAACTTATACTAGATTGTGTTGAGATGATCATTTAGGACCAAATTTCATAAAGATTAAGTCGAAATTGTGACCTCTGGTGACTACACAGTTTTTCTATGATCTGACCTATAATTTAAACAAAATATATTGGAAAAAATATTTTCCTCCATATAACTGTACAAATAAATGGTATAAAGACAAAACAATACCTAAATACTTATAAAAATAAACAAGACTGCGTTCACTAAACGCTTATGCCCCTGTGGAAGCCTTGTCCATCAATAAGTCTAAGTCCAAAATTAGGTCAAGTTGAAGGTCAAAATGGGGTTAGGTGGTACAGGCGTGTGGAGAGTGTTCATACACAACATCCATGCAAGTATGAAAGCTTTGTAGCAAGCCATATTAATGCTAGAAGAAACGGTCAATTTGGGTTAACCAGGACGGACGGACGAACGGACGGACGAACGGACGGATGGACAGGTGAATCACTATATGCCTCCCCATCTATCGATAGGGGGGCATAAAAAAATAAAAATTATGGTTCCAGTGGGGTTTGAACCCACGTGGGACCCTAAGGAAAATGTCAATTGACATTGTGACCTTGTTTTTGACCCCAGATGACCCAAAATCGAACTTGGCCTAGATTTTGTTGACATGATCATTGTGACAAAGTTTCGTTAAGATTAAAATAAAATTGTAACCTCTGGTGACTACACAAGGTTTTTCTATGATTTGGCCTATAATTTAAACAAAATATTTTGGAAAAAATATTTTTTTCCATATATCTGTACAAATACATGCTATAAAGACAAAACAATACCTAAACAGTTAAAAAAATAAAAATAAAAATTATGGTTCCAGCGGGGGTTGAACCCACGGCCCTCAGGAAAATGTCAGTTGAAATTGTGATTTTTATAGTTGACATTGTGACCTTGTTTTTGATCCCAGATGACGCAAAATCGCACTGGACCTAGATTTTGTTGACATGATCATTGTGACAAAGTTTCATTAAGATTAAGTTGAAATTGTAACCTCTGGTGACTACACAAGGTTTTTCTATATTTTGACCTAGTGACCTAGTTTTTGACCTCAGATGACCCAATATCGAACTTGACCTAGATTTTGTTGAGATGATCATTGTGACCAAGTTTCATAAAGATTAGGCCAAAATTGTGACCTCTAGAGAGGACACAACCCAATTGTTGACGGACGGACAGACGGACGACGGACGAAGAGTGATCACAAAAGCTCACTCTGTCACTTTGTGACAGGTGAGCTAAAAATGACAACACACTCACGACTATCTCAGTTGAGCACTAACAGCAACAACAACGGAAAGTGGAAATTTCATGAAAACGATGTATAGATTTAAATCATGCGAGATATGATTGGATATTATAATGTCTATAGAGCCTACCTCGTCATATGAATAATCTCTGTCTGAACCACTCCATGCTTTACTCTTTGAACCTGGTTTTTTAGCACTGTCTACTGTATCAACTGAAATAGAAACGATCGTTAATGTCTGCACTAATGATGCAGTATACAGGGTACAGCAGATCTCATGATGCAGTATACGGGGTACAGCAGATCTCATAATGCAGTATTCAGGGTACAGCAGATCTCATGATGCAGTGTACAGCAGACCTCATGATGCAGTATACAGGGTACAGCAGATCTCATGATGCAGTATACAGGGTACAGCAGATCTCATGATGCAGTATACAGGGTACAGCAGATCTAATGATGCAGTATACAGGGTACAGCAGATCTAATGATGCAGTATACAGGGTACAGCAGATCTAATGATGCAGTATACAGGGTACAGCAGATCTAATGATGCAGTATACAGGGTACAGCAGATCTAATGATGCAGTATACAGGGTACAGCAGATCTAATGATGCAGTATACAGGGTACAGCAGATCTAATGATGCAGTATACAGGGTACAGCAGATCTCATGATGCAGCATACAGGGTACAGCAGATCTGTTTTCTGCTGTAACAAGAGCACCACCCACGAGTGCTGGACGCTCGACTTTGTCGTACTTGATCGTACACTAGCTCATCTGTGAGTAAAAATTCTAAAAGTAACAAGGGCAGATAACTCATAAATATAGGTCACATGGTTACCAGCCTTGTCAGTTTGGACTCCCCGTGTAATGGTGAATAATTATGTGAAGTTCCAAGTGGATAGCATTGATAGTCTTTGAGAAATTGATATTTTTTGTTTCAAAATTCAAAGTCAGAAAAGGGAAAAAACTCATAAAATGCTTGATAGAAGTGTTTCCTCTTATCAGTAAATTTAGGTCATCACATTTCACAAGTGTATTGACTTTCAAGTTGAAAGCTTTAATAATGTTTGAGAAAATTCAGTTAATGTGTAAAATTTGCCAAAGTTTCTATGTACTAAGTCCAAACAAGGGCAGATAACTCCATAAATATAGGTCACAGAGTTACCAGCTTTGTCATAATGGACTTCCCTTCGTGATGGTGAATAACCATTTTGAGTTTCAAGAGGATACCTTTGATACCCTTTGAGAAAATGACTCTGACAATAAACTTAACCGACTCAGACGATCCTGTCACGACAATAGCTCTACTTTTTTCTTTGAAAAGTCAAGCTAAAAACATACCATGTTTTCTTCTATTTTAAACATTTTTATTACAAAGCGCAGTGACACAACTCCAGGGTTATTTTTAAACACAAAATGGTTTTTCTTGCTTGTTCTTAAAAATTTGATGAGTTACTGGTATATTTTTGTTTATTTGGGTTTGGTGTCATTTCTCAACAATTGTTCAGTTACATACAACGGCTGATTTACTAACTATATCCTAACCAGTACTAACTTACACATCCACAAGGAACCAACAACTTCTCCACATGAGGAGAATAATCGTTATTGTCAAATTTTCATGGAAGGAATAAATGATCAGCCACGATTTAGAATCCAACTCAGATCACCAGGTTACAAATCCAGCGTACTAACCAAGGCCGTGGCTCTACTAGTACGCAAGTTATGCATATAGCCTTTGAACTAATGTAAAACAAAATAAATCTATTCTATCTACAGTATAAAGCAGTTAGCTCATTATCATGGTTGTTAATGTAAAGCTTGCAGAATATTTTTTATTCGAAAAAATCAGTAGGTTTTACTCACCACCCTCAGGATCGGACTCATTGTCTACTTTCTTCTTTCTAGGTTTTCTCTCCTCTGAATTATCATCATCTCCTGCTGTCTCATCTTGGGTATCAGTCTGACAATAAACAACACGGGTATCAGTCTGACAATAAACAACACAGGTATCAGTCTGACAATAAAAAGCACATCATGTAAAGTTTGTTTATGTACATCATTGTATACAATGAATGAATGGAACAAAATCTTTTAACATTTCAATCTGATGAAAGGGCAGAGAAAATCAGTACATTATCCACTAAATAAATATACCAGATTTATATAGCGCCCTTTTCATGCGAACGCACGTTCATAGGCACTTTACCCATGTTGCAGCCACAAGGGCGCAGGTGCACTCTCTACCAGTGCAGATACAGCATGATCTGACCAGAGGGACAGACTGAGAGAAAGCCCCTGAAGGGAGAGACATTAGATACAGGCATGTCCGGCGCTGCAGAGGTGCGCCTAGCTCTTATATCGATTAGACAGCCTGGTTCTTTAATGTGCCCGGTGTATAGCACCGATACACAGCTTCCTGGCACTTCCAGATACTTTGCAGACCACACGGCCAGATATAGCGTCAGAAATGTCAAGTTCCGATGCCAGGGATTGAACCCACAACCTCTGGATTGACAACCCAGTACGTTACCACTGAGCTAAATCCGCTTATATTACTAAGCAGCATACTCATACATGTATACATTATCTATGAAATGAAGAAATTAAGAAGAGAAATTGCAAAGTTTATGTCCACACTTTTATGCATCCAAATGACTGACTTGACATCAGTATTCAAGATTGATTCACAGATCTATAACATTTCTATCACAATCAGGCTGAAACAAATTGATATAATTACACCTCAATAGTGATTATATTGATAAAGATGTTAGCAATCAGCATTTAAACAATTATTTAAAAGTAAGTTTAAATTTTGACTATAGTACAAACATTGGAACAGAGCTGGCAGTCAACAAGAGTTCATCCATACATCATTTACACTTAATTTACCATACAAATAAACATGACAGCAGGGGTGTCAACAGAGCCAAACTAAAAATCCTGAAAATCATACAAGGCTGACCACTTTCGCGAAACAAGAGGCCTTCATTCAACCACACTATTTCAATATTTAAATCAGTTTATATTGAATAAAATCCTTTCTATTGACCCAACTTTGCCATTTCTTGAGATATTTTCATCAAATAACTTTTATTTTTGTCAGAAATCATAGCTCTTTTATGATAGATAAATCCAGAATTCCGGAAGGAATATTGACACCCCTGAATTGACAGTAACAATTTGAAGTCTCAAGGCAGAATTGTATGTGGAGAGGTACTTACAGGTAGTGCTTCTTTCAATTCTTCTAAATCTAATTTCTTCTTCTTTTTCTTCTTTTTAAAACCACTAAATTCTAGTGACAGATCTGAAAAATAAACAACAACACAAGTTAACGATTAAGATAAGACAAAAATAAAACAATTATGCCTCGAGGTAAAAACAATTAATTAATACTTCCTAAGTTTATATTTATAGATTGTAAGATAAAAGTTAAACTAAGGCCAAAAATAAAGTATTGTTAGTTTCACGTTCCCGACCCTTCACCTTCCCGACCCTCCTGTCCATTTAGGGTTGGGTAGGTAGGTAAAATATCTTTTTTTAAAACTATCATTTTTAAATAATTTATTGTCATTAATTTTTGTCTTGCCTATGCACATTACTAGTTCTACTGTTTTTTATAGATATTAATTGTGAATACATTGTGTATGTTGATCTGTGAGGGTTATTGCCAGTATAAAGGTTCCAACAAACATTGTGTATACAGTGAAAATAGGGCTCATTTTATTCAGATGGTCAATAAAATAGTTTGGGTAGGGGGACTTTTTGCTGGGGAAGGTAAGAAAGGGAAACAAGCAGTATTTTATCGTTGGCCCAATTTAAATCAACCACTCTTGATTATTGCTTCCTGGTTCCTGAATGTCTGACACATCTTCTGAAACTTTACAGAAAGACTGTTACAAAGGTAAAATAAACCTTTCCTAAGGAAAGATTTATATTTGATCCCATGGTCAGGAGTCAGGCATAATGCATCCAGAAAGAATCTAGAACAGGACAACAAGTTCTTATAATCTCATCTCAAAGATATAGTTCTCAGTATAGGAGACCAAGAAAGTAGTTTTGTTTCGTCTGACATCGGCAATAATCATGACCTATGTTTTTCAACAGCACCTACCATCATCTACTGGTTTTTCTTGCACTTGTTCTGATTCTATAGTTTTTTCTTCTGTATGTACTTCTTCAGCAGGAGCTTCTGGAGGGACGTCTTCTGGTGCATCAGGGTCAAACCCGGTCTTCTTTTTCTTCTTCTTCTTTTTCATAGAAGGGTCAAAGGGCAACTAAAATAGACAAATACACACAATATTAGTAATTAGTAAATTTCTTCCATTCTTAGTATGTAGTCTAAACAAGAGGGCCCTAGGTTGTTCAACAGTTGATATAGTTCATGAAGGCCCACATGGTGACATAAGAAATCATTACAACTTCAAAGAATCAAGTAATTGCAGCCTCAGTTGCATGTAAAAGGTTATCATATTGTCCTAACCAGCAACCTCATTATTTACATCAGATATCTCATTTTGACAGATTAGATCCAATTACACCTACCGGTAGATTTTGTTGAGATGATGATGATCATTGTGACAAAGATATGGCCAAAATTGTGACCTCTAGTGTATACACACAGTGGTCTATGATTTGACCTAGTGTCCCAGTAAAAAAACCTGGCGCCGTTTGAGTGTTTAGGTCAATGACAACAGCTCCAATTTTGATGATGGAGCCTTAACTTTTAATTAGGGGGAAAATATTGGTATTTGGGACAAATCAGGGTTCCCACAAATTTTCTAAGACAAAATTCCCTGATTTTTCCCTGACCACAGAGCAGTTTTTCCTGACTTTTTAGAGCGATCGGGCGACATCGGCATCTTTTTGTTAGAGCAAAATATGGCAATAAAATAGAGAAAAGGAGGCTATATTTGCTCTATATACATGTATATGGAACAAAAGAGTTTTGGTTAGCAGTATGTTGATTAACATTAATTTAATACAACTTATAATACTCTGAGCAAGCACAGCGAGCGAGAATTTTTTCCAGTCTTAGGTATTTTCTTCATAGGAAATGACACTTAGCGACAGCTTCAATGAAAAATTCCCTGACTTTGGCTCAATTTCCAAATTTCCCTGACTAATTTCATAATTCCCTGACCTTGAAAAAATTATGTTTTTCCCTGACCGTGGGAACCCTGTGGGTAACATGGGGAATAATTTTGTCAATGATTTTTGTCATATTTTCGAGGGGAAGGACTTTTCAACGGCCCCTATTATGTAACGGGAAAAGGCCCTGACATTGCCCACACTTTCCCCCCCATTTATTTACTTCTATCATGTTGTTTAGAGGGACTAGTTCCATGGCGAAATGTGGCCAACACCTGTGGTCTCTGTTGGTGGTCTTTGTATACAGGTTTGACTGTATTTCCCCAAAAGTGGTCTCAAAATTATTATTTTAGAATGAGACTTTTTTTTAACGAAAATCTGATTGTCTGACATAACAGATTGCCGATAAAAATATTTCACCACGTATGAAATAGTCACATATTTTCGCGACATTTGCAAAATGTTTAGTTGATCAGCACCATTGATAAAATATACTTCACTCCCCCTCTATACATCAGCATTTAAGTTAAATTATAAACTGAATGAAATAACTGCAACTCGTTTTAGCAAAATACTTCAAAAACGCAATATGTTTTGACAAAAAAACCAACATCATGGGCGCGGACATCTTGTTGCCGGTGAAATTCCCCCCTCAAGATAGATTTTCATACGTACCAATTCTTCGTCCGCCATATTTATTGATAGTTATTAATTATAACTACGATTTAAATTAATAGTTACAATTATGATATAACAGACGCTGGTATATTTATCAACAGCTGATTCCGCGTTGCATCAGTTTCTTGTCGATTATTTAAGGTGAAGGTCACATGCTTCCTTGTGGCTGAGGATATCCGAATGTTCCTGATACGGCCTACAACCGGTAATGAATCATGGGGCGGTGATTTCCCCTTACGCTGATGGAGTCAACAGAGGTGATCTATGCTCCTGGTCAAATGAAAAACTTAAAGGCGTTCGCTAAAGTTTCCAAAGATTTCACATTACTGTTACAGATTTTGATATTTTTGCGTAGGCCTAATACAAAATTTTAATGAATGTTGCACATTGATACATTGAAAATGAAATAAAAAGATAGATCGTCACAAGTTTACTTTCTTAGTTCGTATCAGAACGTGTTGTACATATAGGGCCTTCACTTAATCACACTACTAACGCAACACCTATATTTTCATTATTTCTCAACTATTTATAATGCGATTTGGTTACACTTTGGCATATAAAATAGATAGTATATTAAACAGATGGCTCTATGATTGTTTTTATAAAAATCGATTGATTGAAAGATGACAATAATGACAAATAATGAATATAACTGTAAAAATGAAGTATGAACAATTGATTGATAAACGTCTAATTTATAAAAAACAAGAAGAAAAAGGTTTATCTTGGCTTAAAATTGTAAATTGGTGGCGGTGGTGGGCGGGAGGGGTAAAATGATACACACAGTTCTGTATTGCAATGTATACACTACACTAATTGTCTTTGTAGCCTATTTTTTCCAGATGACCCAATATCCTGGTTTTATAGAGATTACCAATACTTCTAAGTTTTAAAATGATCAGGATAACATTGTGACCTCTAACTGGATTATATGCAATGGTAGAGATACAATGGCTTTAGAATGGATATAAAAGCTCAGTGTGATTTAAACAGGTACAATAATATCACAGATCATAGGCTTGAACTTTTACATCAGACCAGCCTATTCCACATATTGGTAACTACACGCTTTACAATATTTTATAATAATAGTAAAACGCAATGGGTATTTTAAAGATCGAGGATCAACACACAATAACTCAAAACGTGACGTTTTATTTCCACCTAATATACTATATTTCAACAATTATCTTTGTTTACATATAGCCATTGATTACATCTATTAAAAAAGAACATATCTTTTGTAGATGCATCTGTTGTCCGTTGACCAGTAATCATTAAAATAATTGAATATGCACCTACTTTCGAGACGATATATAATGGTAATGAAATGATTCTACAGTACTGCCCCGTATCGTATCTCCTCGTGTGGATGACGACTATGACGTGTCTTCCTACATGGATTCTTATTTTTTACAGGCTATTTGTGAGGAGATAGTTTAGGGAAATTTAACTAAAATAACAAGGTAGCGCGTATATTTGAGACTAATTAAACTAAGTTTGGTTTTAGGGGAAGACACTAAAATATAAGACAGAGGTATAAATATATTTGTGGAATTGGATCCGGATTGGGCGAGAATATTCTGATACATCACTCGTATCCTTTATTACAATATTTGTTGGATGTAGGTATTTCTTTAGGTAACTAGGTATTTCAGCCGTTTTAAGGTCGAAACTAGATCATTCAGCTTGGGCATTCAGCTTTTTGATAGCAGAAACTAGTTCATTCAGTTTTTTAATATATGGGACGTGGGCTGTTCATTTTCGCGTTCGTTTATGTGTTGGACAATGTGCCCTGTATGTTTTTATGTTTTCTGTGCTCGGCTTGTTAAGATGAGTCCTGCATTCCCTGTCCGACTTAATATTATCTTTTTGTGTAAGACTGAATTTTATTTCACCGAATGATCACAGAAATCAAAGTCTTCACAAGTTGCATAGAGAACATTTAATTTTCTGTGATCACGAGTGACATGAAATTACATCTTTCATCAAAAATCAACAAATTTTCTGTTTATAGTATGCTTCAATATCTCTTAAAGGGGCATGCCCTGGAACTGAAGTGTCTCGAATAGCAATCAAATTGGTATCATTTTAATAACCAAGTCAAATAATGAAAACCCCGTAAAAAGTTACGAAACATCCCGCAAGTTTTTAAAAAAACTAAATATCGTTGTCGTCAATGTCAGCCTTTTATTCAAATGGATATACATAATATCGAAGCGCGCGTTATAGAGTAAATTTTTAAGTCAAATTCTTCTTGGACTTTTCGGTAATAGTTGGTTTTCAAGTGATAAACACAATTTTGTTGTATGCAAACCACGACACTCTGGGCATGCCCCTTTAAAAAGATAATGAAAATCGGACAAGGAGGGTAGCACTCGACATGCACAATAAGGAACATACAAAAAAAACCACAAAAGGTCACCTGTCATAGTGCGTATACACGCCCCTACGATGACCTAAGTAATCATTACCATTTCTGACTAACATTGTCTTAACCAGTGATCTTGTTATTACATCGGATGACCAATATTGAAACTTGACCGAAATGCCATTTGAAAAGCATTTTGATCATCACTTGCATGAAGATCATAGATTTAGTGACCTAGTTTTTGAAACCGGATGACCCATATTAAAACTACTGACTAACCGAATCAGACTTACCTTTTTCAGGAAAAATGAAAGTTTTACATCACTGCCTTGTATGAATGAAGCATTACTCACGATGGGTCCATTATTTATTTAATTAATAAAATAAGGTACACAAAACATAGTAATCAACAAAACACACCAATAAATTACTGACAGAAAATAAATTCAACTTTTATAAGTCCAATGGTCTTTCCCGCTAATGAGACCACCCCGCTATTAAGACCACTTTTTGAAAGAATGTAGGTGGTCCTATTAGCGGGGTTTTACTGTATATCAAATTATCTGAGTGTACCCTATGTATAGAGAAGGTTGTGTAGCGGCCATATTTAGCCGCAACGGATATTACGTCACAGGAACTGGTATACGCAAGCTTTCGTAACGTCATATCCGTTGCAATTATACATGGCCGATGCACAAACTTCTTTATACATAGGATAGACTCAGATAATTTGATATACATAGGGTAAACTCAGATAATTTTTAACTATGTGCCTATGCTTTTGTCAGTATTCGGGGATATCAGTGACAAGAGCAAATCATTAGTTTACGACGAGTTTATAGTGTTTATCTCTATAACCCACTGGTAACTTGGTAAGCATATTTCAAAACTGTTTCGTCATTAAATAGCCTTTATTTACGTCGAAGTTTCTATTTCTGAAAACACCACAGTACATATAGCTATATGGACAAGGCGTTATACATGTACACTCAACTGAACCAATCTACAGGTACTAAAATCAGTTGAAACGGAGTGTTGCCGACATAAATTCATTTATGTCATCAAACTTTTGACCGCGTAGATACTCCTTAAAGAGGAAGACCAGCGGTTCCAAAAGTCGGAAGTACGGGGGTGTATTTTCACTTTCCTGGTACACCTAGAGTTTCACTTACAAACCACTGAAGAATTGCAAACAATACAAAAACCTGTTTGTAGCAAATTCCCCTTTAAACTATTTAAGATTCATAAACCTAGCTTGGAAACTATGTGATTTATGTCAGGATCTGGATTGAGCCAGAGACAGACATTGACAAACCTATATTTCCCGACGGTTGAAAACCAAAGGAAACTAGCAAATGTAATTATATTTTATTCGGGTTGTTTCTCAACAATGCAGTCAACTCGTTTCGTGTAGATAAAACAATCAATGGTTATACATGTACTATAGACAATTCAACTCAAGAGGAACAGAAAAATGAGTTTATTATTTACAGAAAATGTACAAACAATGCGTTTTAACCAATACATGAACACCATTCTATAGATACAGTCAATGTTAATTACACCCTTTCTGAGACAATCTACATGAAAATTAATCATTTAGAGTCAGGTATGTACAAATAGAAATTCAAACTCGTATACATAATAAGATGTGGACGAATAAAAGTTATACGTTTACCATCAACTCATGATCAAACATACAAATCAACACGCATATACATGTACAAATGAAAACACACTATGTAAAGATTATTAATCTGTTTAACAATGAATAGAATATTTTATAAACACAAACGATTAAATTTTTAATATTTCATATGTGTTTATGATTGTTTATTTTTTATAGTTCGACACAACTAAGCATTTCTCAAGCTATTAATATTTATATTTACAAAGTTAAAGTTCATCCCTTTTCTGCTGTGTGGATTCTTCAACAGGTGATGGGTCTGCAAGTCTTCCAATAAACAAAGGAACTTCAAGCCTATGGTCCCATATCAAAAACAAAAATGGGTGATCGGCATGAAATTGTAAAGTTCTTTGTATTGATCTTTTCATCACTACAGCAGCTGTGGCAGCCGCGGCTTCCGTTCCTTCCTCGTTTACGTCGACGAATGCTTTATGGACAACTTTAGACACGTACAATTCCTTTCCCATACCAGACAAGTCAGACTTATTTTCATCAAATATGTCAGGCATACCAAGAGCGGATAATGCATCCTTTAACTCAAATGAAGATTCCAGCTTGAACTTCGGCAAGGATATCTCCACGGTATTCGGGTGAATATCACTTGTTAGACTTTGCAGAACTTTCGGAGATAATTTCTTTTCCAGGATGGGCAATCCGCCGTTATCATTAGGAAGAATAATGATCATCGCTAGTTCCTCTCCAACGTATGGCAGCTCAAGCATCTTGCATGACAGGTCACGCCTTTCACCATACTTCACTTTCTTCATTTTAGCATTCATCATTTGCACAGCATTTTCGGCAGAATTCAGCCTATGAAACTTCATCTTCCTCGTTGCATCGGGTTTAAACTGTGTTGCCCAGTTTCCTTTGAAGTAGATAGCATTAACAACAACCATTGCTGTTAGAGCATTAAGCGAGCCTGCTGGAAGTAAGTTCTGTATTTTATTATTTGTGACCTCCTCAACCCACTTATTTATTTCATGTCTTGCTTCTTCTGCATTTGTAGAATAATTCATTGGCTTCAAATCAGCATGGAAGTGTTTTTTAACCAATTCCAAGTATTCGTCTAATATTGTTTTGTCTGAATGTGGATACAATTTGTTGGCTGTGTTAATGGTAACTGATTTGCTGCCCTTCTTTAGTGTTGTGACAAACTTTTCCATATAAGTCAGCACTGATTTCTGGTCCAGATCTTTTAGTTTCAATACGTCTGTCATCTGCTTTTCTGTATTGTTTCTTGCACCAACGTGTAGCATGGAAAGTACTGCCATCACACTACTAGGAGACATAAATATGTTGCCGCTAGTTCCGCTCGCTGTAAGATGCTGGTAAATATCCAAGCTGAAGCCGCACATGATATCAGATAAAACATTTCCACTTTCCGCCATAGTTCTGAAACAACAGATTCAAGGTTACAGTATTTATTCAATGTTGGTAAATGTATAATAAAATGTCAAGTTTGATGATAATCAAATAAATGAAACCTTTAAATTAATATGTCTGAACCACCGGGCTAGGTAACAGATCCTGAAGTCCTTTATTCCACATGTACATTTTGTACAACAACGAAACTTCCGTTGACATAGTAAAACATCTATCCATTTCAAATCGATACTAACTTCGCGTTATTGGTATGAGATAAATTATGAGCCGCGTTTTTATTGAGGGCTTGGTCGCTCACCTGAATACCATTGCACTATAGGAATTTTAATACCAAGTACGACCACAGTCTAATAGACCCACGGGCATTCTACACCGAGCCTCGATGTAATTATAATTTGAAAGCGGAATTCGAACCTTTACTGTACGACATCACCAGTTAGACCACTCGGCTAATTGTGGAAAAGCCATTTTGTCCACCCGATATACATACATGTACATGCATATTAAGTTTGAAATATATTATCATAATCATAAACGCACACATATACTCTCCGGCGTGTTTTCATCCATCGTGAAACATATTTGGTTGACCAACCCCTGCTTTATGAGGATGACCCACAGGTAGTCATTACTATTTTAAAGTATTTTGGCTTCATATAGCGCTTTGGTTTTTACAATTCAATTTAATACGGCATGTGCATAAAATAATGTGGATTCGGTTTATAATGTTGAGAGTCGTGTTTAATAGCAATAAATACTAGACCCGTGGATTGTACGCATTTTTGTATCTAATCAACGATTTTACTAAATAATCGTAAGTATTTTATCGAAAAAACGCGCGGTTACGAGTAGATCTATTTTTTGCGACGAACGACATCAATTTAAGATAACCGAGATTATGCACACTCGAAAGTCTATGAACGACATTCTAAAACAATCGACCTCCACAGAGCGGCAGTTGTTTCTGTCCCCCCCCGGATGTCGCTCTACGGAGGTTATAATACCAAAGTCGCGAAAACTGGTTACGATGGAAAAGTAATTATCAAAAAGCAATGTTACGATTGATCCGAACGTTCGGATCTATCCGGATGTCTGATTCGGACATCCGGATGCTTGATTCGGTCGATTTTGACAACCCTACTATTTTAGCTTCATATAGCGCTTTGGTTTTTACAGTAAGGCGTTACATAATCCAAAAACCTAAAATTACACAGACTGGGTACTCAACTTTACCAAGATATTTTTAAGTCCAAAAAGTGGAAATAATTATTACAGAATGCAGATCAGAGTTATATGGGTCTTGCTTGTCAGGATCAGGTATTGCTTTTGAACAAGTGTTAAAGTTACAAAGCAATAGCTCCAATAATTTATGAGATAAGTCTACCTAACATAAATCTTAACCGATGTATTTTTATAAGTCCAAAAAGGGGCGATATTCTTACAAAATACAGATCTGAGTATTATATGGGTCTTGCTTTCTATGGCCATGTATTGAACAACTGTTGAAAGTTTCAAAGCATTAGCTCTGATAGGAGAAAAGTTGTCCAAAATATAAAACTTAACCAAGCAACGCCGACGCCGACCATGTGATGATGATAACTCATTTTGTTTCAACAATCATAATTATGTGCTTATTCAGCTTAATTGTACTAGTATGAGAATGAAAATAAACGAACGTATACATGACAACCGTGATTTGTCCCTACTACTTACGCTTCAACATACTTACAGCGCTTTGATTTTTACCATAGAATGAGTACACAGAACAAATTTAAACGCTCCTACACGCATACAATACATAAATCGTATTTAAAAGAAGAGAGTAGACAGTGTAACCAATCGTGATGGTTACATGATAGATAATGCTGAAGTTTGCTACATACAAACGTGTACAAAAATTGTAGATCCAAGTGAATGTTTACTTCCGTACTCGTTTGTTTATTTTAATCGGGCTATCTCGGCTTTTTACGCTCGCAATATCTCGGTGGATTGTACTAAATTCCGACCGGTATCGTACTACCGGTTCAAACTCATATGCATTGATCTCCCTTGCCGATACATTGTTGCTATATTTTTATTTTTATGTCATTTTGCCTCAGTTAACTTGTTGTTTATATAATTCGAATTAAGCCTTCTTTTCTTTTGCATCCTTATTTTGTGTATGTTATACTGTGATTTACATGACATGTGATATGACCCTTTGATTGGTTAACTAAAATATTGTTATTCTCATTCTTACGGTCAGTTACTCAAGTAGCACGATGCGTGATATAATCGCCGTGAGTAGTTTGGTGCCGGTTTCTGTTAATAACCACATATATTATGATCTTGGTCAGTGTTTCGATTACAAAACATATTCTAAATACGGTATTCTAAAGTCACTCGGTGATTATGCTTACCTGTGGGCCGATTATCTAGACCTCGTCCTTCACAACCATGTAAGTAATTAACTTCCCGTGTGAACTCAAAGCGTTCAATGCATGATTCCAGTGACGAACGACGAATCTAAAAATAACATGTTGCCAAACCCCTACAGCCATGGCTAAGGTCTTATTCATGGACGGCTGGGATACATAGACGAAATGTAGTAGATTGAACATGTCTGACAATTCATAACATAATAAAGTTATGTAAGCAAATTATGACAAAATAAAAGATTATATTAAGTCAGACAGGGAAGGCAGCACTCAACTTTAAGTTGGACAAAGTCAATAAGTCAAAATAATTATCAAGTGATAAAATCAACTCCACTCAAAGTAACGGAAGTAGGGACACTGCCAGGCGGCGGTCCGATCCACACCAAAATATTTTCTTTGGTGATGGGGGGGGGGGGAAGGAATCCACGCTGCCCAAAACAGTATAATGAACCTCACCACCTCCCGACTTCCGTCCATCAAAAAACAAAATACAACACATACACATGGTATACAGTGAGGTTGTAGGTGAAAACCTTTAAGATAACACGACTTTTTTACAATGGACCGCTTAGTTGCATATATAAAACAAATTTAAAAAATAGACCTACCATACCTAGTAATTTTGTCAATGTTACCAGAACCACAACATTTTAGGCCTAGACTTAATCAAAACACTGAGAGTGCTGATGGGAGGGGATATGGTTGCTGCTACTCGATCTTAAACCGACTTTACACGTTTAATGTTCGTTTTCTTACTGTCGATCTTGTCTTGAATGTCAAAATAAGCATATGTGACTATATAGGCATGTTGGGTATCTAAATAATTGTAATTATTAAGTTGTATGGAATACATGTATTGAATGCGTATATCAAAAGTGGCTTTAAAATAATACTACGCGCCTTTTATCAGATTATACAGTACCGTCTTGTAATCACTTAGAAAGGGGCTAGTATAGCCACACCATATGATTGCATAACAGTACTTTGCAGACGATATACGATTCATTGATAAAACCATCACGTGACCCTGGTCTGAAGTTTCTAAAAATAGCTATACAGCCGGGACATTTGATGAACATGTCATTTTCATACTGTAAAACAAGTTCAATATCGCCCGGTGGAGTGATTATCTGCAAAAGTATCGATTTAACGAACAGTTTCACAATAATTGTTGATCTTAGAATAAAAATAGGTTGCTGGTTGGATTAAACCAGTTTAAAAATTTGGAGAAACATATGTAGCAGTATTGGGAATGTTGACAGTTTCTGGAACTACTTGAATGCGGATTCACATGGTAGCCTAATGGCGGTTCAGGTTGCATTAAGAAATGGACAATGGTCATATTGAGAGGCTAACGCCTCCAAAAAATTGTGTATGTATCTTCTCGCCATCGGTATCGAGCTACGGAAGTGGCAGTGTAGGATAAAATACTACATTCTAAATATAATGCGTTTTTTTTCAGGATACCGGTACTGTTTGCTAAAGCTTGAAAACAAAGAAATTTAATGATAATGTGTAGTATTTTTTTATACTTTAATTTTTCATGTTTAAACGTTGAAAAACGAATAAATTTATACTCTCCCGCTATGCAGACTATTGATCGTTATCCCTTTCAAACCCCCACCTTTAAATCCCGGCTGAATTTTTTAAGGCATTTTGTATGAAATATGAAGTATTTTCATGTGCGAAAGTTTGGTATTAGAATTTTGTACATTTGATTGACAGGGACTATATTAATTCAGTGCTGACCTTTCTGATAAACATAAATAGCATATATACATATATATATTGATATAACAATCGATTTTCAAGTAAATAGTTCTGAATTTTGTCCAATATTTTCTTATTTGCTGTGACACGCAGTTCAACGCAGGTCACTAAGTAGCTGAACAAGTCCTGCAGCACCACTTTGCTTATATGTAATTCAAGATGAACAAAGCACAGTCCTGAAGAGGCAATTTTTGTTGCAGTATGTTTTGAAATCACTTTTTTGACTATGAGGCATTGCAGTGTAATTACATTTTAAGAAGTTTTTTCCTGGTAAGTTAGATTACGAAATCCCCGGACTGTGGAGAAGCTGTATTTTGTGATGAGTTCATTACATGGATTTAAATGTCTGAACAACTTCTCAAGACTTATGACATCAAGGACATTGTGTGCACTGTACTTATATTCCTTTTCTGGTTTTCATAGTGTGACTAAATTATTATAAAATAGTCTGTTATAGTGTTCATTATAGCCTGAATAAAAGCATACAATATAAAATATGTTATTTTTGTCTCGTACTTATCACTTACACACCCTTTCAATTAAGACCGTAATTGATTTATCTCCCTTTATGACGTATGTAGGGGGGCACGAAGAGAATATCGGAGCCGAGTTCAGTTAGTGAAAAAATGCGTCAATTTCAAACCGCTGTAAATCACGTTTTACTCCATCAATTTTCAACACATGGTTTCTGGGACAAGGTGGGGGTATTATTTGTCACCGTGTGGCAATTATAGTTTTAGACCGAAAACACTAAAAAGCAGGAATTACATAAAAAGGCTCTTTTCGGAATTTGGCTCTTTGAAGCTCACCAGTCACATAGTGACAATGTGAACTTTTGTGATCGGTCTTTGTTCGTCATCCGTCCGTGCGTTCGTCCTTCAACAATTCTTTTAACGCCTTCCCCTACTAAACCACTAGGCAAATTTCAACCAAACTTCGCAGGACTGTTCCTTTGATGGTATTTCTAAATAAAGCTACAGTAATTGAAATCGATTGATAATTATGGTTGCCATGGAAATTGGAATTTTTTTTTACATATAGACAAGGTGAGCTTTTGTGACCACTCTTCGTCCGTCGTCCGTCCGTCAACAATTCATCCAAACGATTTCTAATTCTATAACCACTTGGCCAATTTCAACCAAACTTCACAGGAATATTCATTGGTGGTCCTTTCTAGAAATATAAGATAACTATTGTTGCCATGGCAATTTGAAAAAAAAACTTTAAAACGATCTTAAAAAATCAACCACTGGTCAGATTTCAATATAATTTTACAGAAATAGATGTTGATTGGTCCTCTTGCATTTTTTTCTCTTAATTCGTCAAAACATGGCTGCTAGTGGGCTGGGCACGTTTGTAACCCACCTGTCACATAATGACAGGATAAGCTGTTGTGGTGACTCTTCGTCCGTCCGTCAACAATTCATTCAAACGACTTTTTCTCCTAAACTACGTTGGCAATTTCAACCAAACTTCAAAGGAATGTTCCTTGTGTGGTCCTTTCTAAAAATAGCTAAACTAATTGAAATCTATAAAAAAAACTCTGGTTGTCATTGCAACCAAAAGGAAAAAATCTGGAATATCTTGGTATTCTTACATTGATACCAAAGTGAAAGTAGAATAGGGTAAAACCCGGATTGAATCAGTCCGGACATGTGAAAAAATAGGTAGACCATGTTTGATGGACAAAAATTTTCTTAGAAGATACATGACCCCCCTTTTTTCAGCGTTAGCTGTCTAGCTTGGTTTTTGACCTACTTTAAAACTAATGAAATGTTTACAAAAAAAAATAGAAGAAACTGAATACTTACTTCCCATTGGTCAGAATATGCTATACTCATCACAAAAGATACCGCGAAAAGTTACATTTCTGTTAAACGTGTAACCAAAGATACGGTAGATACACACAGATATCTGTTATTCGCGTTTCTCTAAGTGCGTAGTGTATTTCTTATTAATTCTATTTTTAACTGTTGACCTTAATGTGACCCGGGTCAAGTATAGAATGGATTTATAATAGTAATACGGCGCTTAAAAATTTAGTATCGGAATTAGCTACATAGGTTGCACGTTCGTCTTTATCATATCATTTTGTGAGCAGAGGGCCTCAACCTATTTTTTCTGATTTTCTTTTTTCCCATTTTGTATTTGTCTATAATTTCGACGTTAATATGATTGAGGTAATTTAAGTCCCCTCTATAGTTTTTTCAGACAAAATGCGCGCTAAATATTAAAGTCCGAGTTAAGTTTGGAATCACTATACTACTATATCGCTATAATTGCCGGATATAACGGACCGCAGAATCTAGACTAATTAATACATATACCTATATTACTATTCTTTTTTTTATTTACTGACAAACAATTTACATGGATAAATATATAAATTCTAGTTTGATTAGTGTTTTCAATTTCAACGATATGAAATAACGTCCGCATCTTTGTTGAAAACAAGTTCACATATATGCTATATTAACGCTGTTTATCTTTTTTAAGATATTTCTTGTTATTGTATTATTTTGAAGCTCAAAGGTACTTCTTTAAAATGATATATGTCTTCCTGCTGGCCGTAGACTAAAATATGTAAAAAATTGGGGTATACTATTGTAACTTTACATTGAACTAAAGAGCAAATTTATTTGGTGGTTCCTATCCTACAGAAGAGTCCACTAGTATGCTGTACCAATTGGTAGTATGCCGTATCATCGGTTTACATCCGGGCGTTTCTTTGAAAAATATTACGCATTGTTGTAGACGAAATTTAATATTAAGGGTGCATTTTTATTTTAGGATTTTGAATTCAACAATACTATACCAACGTAAATTTCAAATGTTATTCATAACAACTATTTCTGACAAATAAACAATCGTTTGAATCTCATTATGTATTTTTGTACAGGTACGATGTTTTCGTTTTCAACCGATCGTAAATGTCATGTTACTAAAAATAGTAACAAGCTTACCAAATTGGATTTATACGTCATTTTGGCTTGATTGGCCAAGTTGTAAGAACAGTGGGAGCACGGCTCTCAGAATTTTCACTTATTTGCGCAATCTGACTGGAAAGGGTTATATATTCGCATACCAAGTTGTTCGTTAGCTTATTTTACATCATATGTGCTACTTTTAAACATTCGATCCTGCCGATTGAAATTGCATTTCGGTGAGAAATATTTTCGTGGTGCCGAAATGTTACGCATCAGTGATCTTTATTTTGATTTACCTGGACATGACGCATTCTAGTTTTAAACAAGTTATCAGTCAAACACAAACTGTCATTCATTTCCACAAACACCAAATGACCCTCCAGCACATAAAGCACCTTAAAATGCCAAGACCTATTGACAAGATCTTGTATTATATCAATGAAAAAAATGCACAGACTAACCTATGCATGATGCAGTTAATAATAAGGCTGGTGGCAGAGATAAATGCACTAACATGTCTAGCCGAATTCGTAGGTTTTTACAAGGTAGAAACATACGTGTTACTTATCACAAGAAAATTACTAAATTTCGAATGCATAGAAATAGAATGACAGTTCCCTAGCCAATGCACGAAGCCTTTTTTGCTAGTCGTCCGATGCCAAACAACTAATTTCGCTGTCTAGTCGTCCGGTGCCGGACGGCTAGCCACTGCCTAATAATAATGTATGACTACTTGCTAAATATTTAATTTATACATATTATTCATATCTGTTGCCTAACTAAAAGTGCTACTTAGCGCTCGATACGCTTTGCTAGGAAACGGCTTGCCTCCCAAAGCACAAAGTAGCAAAAAATTAAATATATGCTATCCGCCACTGATCACAAGTGTATACCATTGGCAATAATATCATAGCTCTTCCTATGCAACAGCATGCTATCAAAAAGCAGAACTTTGTCTTGCGGAAAGTGCTTGCTGATCGGATACAGTAAGGTTGCACTGCTAATAAAAAATGATATCCCCGTGGTATTGGAAATGGCGCACTTAACAGTTTACGTCGTTATTTTGTTATAAATATAAAACGTTCATAATTAAAGTGATTGAGCAATGATAGGGCAATTCAATAGGAAAATGTTGACACTAAATATCAATAGTCAATTCCATCAATGCATGTTGTATGACCATTACAATGAGGACACACTCGGCTTATTATGTCAGGTCAGCGTGATATGAAATGGCGCACCTATCCTGTAGGTCCCTAATGGTAAAAAAATAAAAGGATTCATGATGTAGTTGTTTCCAATTTTATTTTATGGCTATATAGTCCATTGTTATATAATAGTTAGCTTACTTTGTATACTTCTTCTTAGATAATAAATCAATTATTAGTATCGAGACAGAATTGCACTGGTTACTAATTGCCATTATACTTTTTGAGTCACCAAGACAACTTGAAGATGTCCAAACAAGTGTTAAATCATCTATTACTGTCATGTAAGAATCATTCATGGCATCTGCATATTCTGATCTGTCACCAACTTGACTTGGGAATGCCGAAAATATCAATGACAGTTAATATTAACAAAATTTTCGAAACATATTATTTCAGATTTTGACTAGTTTTTTCAGTTTTTCTTAATAAGAAAGTTACATCCTTCTGGACACCATTTCCTGTGTTTGACAGTGTGTAGGACATTTTAATCATGTTACATGGTGTAACATGGATGCCAGTGCTCTTTACAAAAAAAAAATTGAAGTTAAAATTTCATTTTACAAATTTGTGGGATTACGATATTTGAGGAATAAAGTGACATAAGAAAATAACAACAAATATTGGTACAGCATACCTTTCGAGTTCTAAAAGCACCAAATTTTACTTTGAACATTGTTTATTTGCATTACAGACCAAAACCATACATCCTTCCAAAAATATACTGGAAATGTATGTCATTTTGGGTCTTAAACTCAAGAAAAGACCACAAATCTCTGGTGCGCCATTTCTGATACCGCGCCACAACCCATACCACCACGATACCAAAAAGTGTTCCATTGCACAAGAAGAATGCTCTGGTGCCAAGCACTACAGTATGCTGTATGGGATCACTGCTTTCCGGTAGCATGGGTGTATCGTCTGTACCTGAGTCCTGATACAACTTCAATGTCATTTATAATCGAAACTCAACGTCACCACTTCTAAGCAACGTTGTCTAAATATTCAGATCTATGTTATACACATCTTGTTGGAGTTTCCATATTATAATACTTCTGACTGTCAGTGAATTTACAATTTTGTTCATTGTAAAGTGTAAGTCAGAAAATAACAAATTCTTAATCTTATAAAATAATTTAAAATATATCAAAGACCTAAATATACAAAGATTGGAAAAATCTATCAAATCTCGCAATATCTCGCGGCAGTTTTCTGAAATCTCGCAAAATAGCGTTTGTTCTTAATACCTTATATCTCCTGTTTTAATGTACATAGGAAAAAACTAATAAGTTTATGCAATAGATTATTCTGCTTTAAAATGATACATAATTTATTGAAATCGGTCAAGGAATAAAACAATAGACCTCAAAGAGCCAGACCTAGTCTCATTTTAATGGAAATTCCAATTTTATCAGAAAATACCGGATCTGCCTCATTCAAACAATATTTATTTGAATTCTATAAGAGATAAAAATAAATAAGTTACATCATGCAGTAGAAGAAGCTTAGCTTTTCAAATGAGATATTGGTCATTCAAAAAGGATGACAAACAAGTGGTCATGCAAAATATCATAATCTGCTGCATGCTATTTTGCATTTTCTTTCCGTTTTCAATTAAGTGTCCAATCTGTGTATATTTAGGTTTTTGAATATATGTACACATGTATTCCTCGTTCTACCCAAGGAACATTAGTAGAGTGTTCCTGGTTCTAATCTACCAGGAAATTTTACCAATTTTCACATTGTTACTCAAAACTGGGCAAATCATTTTACCTTGGGAGTGAACTGTTTACATTTGTTCATACTCATAGGACAGATCTATACTGGTACTAAGTCAAAACATTGATGACATTTATAAATGCTAAATGTACACCAAATACAACACATTTTATTACCTTGGTCTAGTCTCATAGTCATACAATGACATGTATAACCCTTGACAGACCGTTTAAAGTTTACTGCAATACCAGGCAAGTAAAATGTTCCCCTGAAAGGGTCTGATGAAGTGAATTTTATGATAATCTGACCGGTGATTGTAAACTCCACCAATCAAAACGGAGTCTAATTTAAATTAACTAAAAACTTTTCTGTATAAGTTGTAAGTTCTATTGTTCAATAAGCTGTATTATCACTGTAGAACAATGTATAGTTTAAGGGTAAGTATAGTTCGCCGGGGATAACTCTAGCCTTATCAATAAACAAAGTAAATTATAAACACTGCACGGTCGAATGGCCGCCAGTTATCAGTGTAGATTTAAAGAGTATAGCATTAAAAGTGTAGTATGCACAAGATTGAACAAAAATGAATATCGAAAATGTATTTCATTTTTATTTGTAAACAAAGGCTAGTGTTATCTCCGGCGAACTATATGTATGCTAATGACATCTGGAACAGCCATGCGTCTTATTTTCATGATTGGGCATGATGCCTCAGATATCCCTTTCCATGTTGTTGGATTTTTTGTTGGAACAATTATCTATTAGATCTAATTATAAACTACTATTATTCTGTTTTCAGCATTCTTGCTGTTGGAGCGTTTTCCACACTTGGATTATAAATGTTTGTTCATATAAATACAACATGTGAAGATGGCTGATATTCAAGCAGCGTTGTTAGACAAACCAAGGAACGAGAACACTAAACATTCTGGTACAAATGGAAATTCAAACACTTCCAGTATGCCTGACCAAGTAACACCAGAACAACAGAGCATGAAGAATTTACAGCATCAGGGGTCTGTTGGTTTGATGGGGTCACCTGGGTCAATGGGATCCCCTGAACCGATTTCCTCGGAAGATCTTTCTGATGAATTGCTTCAAATAGGGTGGAGAAAATACTGGAGTAAACGAGAGAATATGCCATACTTCTTCAACAAAATCACCAATGAATCATTGTGGGAAATGCCTCAAATTTTACATGTAAGTTATTTATTTAGTTGCTAAAATATAAACTTGTGCCAATTCAAGTGCAGTATAAAGTTTGATTTGTTGGTTATTAATCATTATCATCATTTAATGAATATTCTGTTTTACAGTGTTGCTCAGCTCATGTGCCATGGTGTGCTTTTTATGATCGCTCTTTGCGACCATCTTCCATCCACAAAATGCTTGTGAACACATTAAGAGACCAATCTGCTGGAAACTAGGTCAGAATGTTTGTAAGTTCACAATGGAAATTTGGTCATGCACGATGTAGGGTCAAAGAGTAGGTCACCAGGTAATTGCTAAGAAAAAGCTTAGAAACAATCAAGAAAGTACATTTTTAGTTTGTCTATTCAAAGAAAATGTGATGACTTACATCTACTGGCAACAGGAAACATATCTATCCAGCATTTCATAAGAGTTATTCCCCTTTTCTGACTTTGATTTTTTACATAAAAATGTGAATTTCTCAAAGACTTTCAAAACTCAACATAGTTATTCACCAGCACAAGGGGAGTTCATACATACAAGGCTGGTAACCCTGTGACCTATATTTTTGAGTAATCTGCCCTTGTTACTCTTAGAATTTTCACTCAAAGATGAGCAAGGGTACTATCAAGTACGAAAAAGTCGAGCGTCTAGCACTCGTAGGCGGTGCTCTTATTCTTTTAGTCGTCGATATTCTTCTTGATTGACTAACTGATGTTCTCTTGCAGGATCCAAGTACTGATCCGCTAGGAATATCAACTGGAAATGCTCCGGTACCACATATTGGTGATAAACGTATAAGTCGTCCCAGTATAGACATTCCACCAACTGGACAACCACAGCAAAAGAGACGACACAGTGGGGAAATGATGGGTAGTCCAACAGCTAAACGACCTGCATTTGCTTACAGGTAATATGTTTCCATCACTACTTAATGTTATGCATGTATAATGTCTTATGATAAATATATGGATTAGTTTATCATATTCAATCAGATCACCATATGGCTGTTGCAAGTATTAGGGTACTCGAATATCCACGAGATAGGCTAGGAAATGAACCAACATACCGAAATCCGCCAGCCAAGTTCACATTGAAGGTGTTGAAATACTTTGGTTTGTCAATTAAGGACGATAAAGAGGCAGGGCTTTCACTAGGTTTCAAAACCCAAGAGTCATGACTCTTGACCCCTAATTTCCAAGAGTCAAAATGACTCTTGACCCAAAAATTCCAAGAGTCAAAATACTTAATCGGTCGAATTATGTTGTATTAAAACCTTCCCGGTAATTAACATCTTTGTTTTGTCAATTCCATATATCTATCATAATTTTAAAGTATGATTATTGATTAGTATTGTGTGTGAGTCATATACATTGTATTTGCATGTACTGTATTATTGATGTTCAACATCTTGTTATTCTTGGAGGACTTCCTCTGGATAATCAAGTTATCTACAGTACTATTGGACTTCACATAATAATATGACAATGTCGAATCATTCTTACCAGGGTAGTAGGGTACTAAATTAAAAATCCAACAGAAAAAAGTGTTTCTATGGTGGCATATCAATTATTTTTATAGGCTTGATATGCAATGTATGTTGTATTTAAAAGCTTAAATATCATACTAAACAATGAATGACATTATTTTACACTTGTGTACTGTGTTTATTTACCAGTGAGTAGCTAATATTTGATCTAAAACAAACTTATCCGAAAATACGTGGTTATCCGAAATTGCGCTACTCACAATTATCCATGACTTCGTACTTTCGACCATTTGCCGTTATTAATGCATTTAAACTCTTATAGATTCGCTAAATACCCGTAGAATGTCTTAAAAGCTCATAATATACCAGCGCTGTCATCGGCATAACTGTTTACATTCGTAAAAACTCGACACGACATATTTGCAGAACACACGAAGTCACGTGACGTGTAAATATGTATTGGCATATTCTCATTGATTCTAGCAAGTCAAATATGCATTGTGTTTTACTTTTAATATATTTTTTAGCGTAAACGATGTGCACTGATGAGATTTAAAATTTCATTTAGGCCTCTGGATTATCGTTTAAGTCGCCGCTTTCACGGATCGACAATTTGTGACTGACTTTAATTACTCGTCGGTCGTAACAAAATCAACGCACACGTGCGCATGTAAGCATATTAATTTAATAATTTAGTACCATGTTTTATCCAATTAAATCAATTTGGAGGCGGGGTTTAATTTTTACAGCCTTTTTTTATCAATTACAATATTGTTTCTACAAGCGCGGTAGGTGTCACTCGATAAACAGCTAATTGGCGGATTACGACGACGGGTGGTCTGTCGGCTCGTTTGGTGTTTAAATGACACAAGCGGACTGTTAATTCAGATATCCGGCGGTCAGCATATACGCTCCAGGCAGCCATAATGCATTTGCCATATGAAATTCTGATTTTTGAACATTTGGATGACGCACAGGTCATTTTCGAAATCCGTGCGTCAAAACTTGTAGTCCCGGGTCAAATGAAAGCCCTGAGAGGCAGTGTACAAAGTTTAGTTTTGGACCAAGAATGCAACTACCAGTAACAAAAAATAAACTCTTTATTTTAATTCAAAGGGAGGTTACTAAATAATACTTTTTATTTTCAGTCCATTCTGGAATTTTGAAATGCCTACGAATGCAGTTATATATGAGCGAGCACCATGTGTGCTGCCACCCCCTCATCCTGAAGTTGAACTTTTGAGAGCACAACTCATTGTTAAACTGCGACAACATTATCAGGAACTTTGTCATTCTAGAGAAGGTATAGCTTTTTCATCTTGGATTACAATTACATTGATCACTGTATGTTGATAGTTCTGTCTTAAAAGTGACCAGTATTGTCACATGACTTTTCCCTCTGTAAAATGTTTGGTGTGTGTGTGTGGAAGATATCTTGCTGTTTTCAGATTTTCTGTGAGTGTTCTCTTGGGATAATATATGTACACCTTTAATAATGCTGTTTATGTCAGTAAATTGCAATTGAAAACCCTTGATACTAGTATGTAGGAGAGATATTGATTATGTACTGGATGTCTGTCTGGAGGGATCCGTGCGTGTCGTAATCACTGGTAGGATTTCAGAGAAACTTCACATGAATACTTGGTACCAAGCCTGGTTTTGCATATTGTAATGACTTTAGGTTGGATGATATTTGATGGATTTATTGCCCTTTGTCGAAGTAATACGTTTTTGTGTCAAAAAAAATTCTAGTTTAGTTGAACTGGATAATTCTTGCTGGTGTTATTGCCCTTTGTGTGTAATGTACATCTTTGTGTCATAAACCCTTCTAGAACATCCCTAGTGTTATATTAAATGGTTGTGTATGTTTTATCCAGGTATTGATGCACCAACAGAGTCATTTAACAGATGGTTACTGGAGAGAAAGGTTGCAGATATGGGTCGGGATCCATTGTTACCTACAGCATGTTCTCTAGAAATCTCACATTCTATGTATCGAGAAATCATGAATGATATTCCAGTAAAACTTGTGAAGCCGAAATATTCGGGGGACGCAAGGAAACAGCTGCTGAGATACGCTGAGGCAGCTAAAAAGATGATTGACTCTCGGTAAATCATTTGATTTTATTAGACAAGTTTAAAGATTTTATCAAATGATGAACTGTGTTACGTTTAATTAGATGGTCAATATGAATCAAAAATAATATTTACAAGTTCTTTGATTGTTTGTAACCAGGGCTTGCTACATATATGGTAATGTAGGTTCCTTGAATTTTTTTAACAAAACATAAATTTTGAAGACATTTTGATAGAAGGGCGAGGATCAGGACAAATTTTCCATACTATAACAAAATTTATTCGTCTGTAGGGGTGGAACTCCTGAGGGTCGAAAAGTTGTGAAGTGGAATGTAGAAGAAACTTTTACATGGTTACGGAAACAGAATGCTGTCTATGAGGATTATCTGGTATAGTAATCTGCTTATTGTTGTACATTCAGGGCCCTCATTTCACCATTTTTATGCCCTTGCTACTAAGCTTTTATACTTGCATGGATGTTGTATTTGGACACCCGCACACACCTTTATCACCTGACCTCAATTTGATCTAATTTTGGACTTAGACTTATTGAAAGAATAATTTGACCGTTTCATCTTACATCAAGTTCATCAAGGCATTGCTTTTAAATTTGGCAATTTTACTTAATTACCTTCATTATAAAGCCCCTTACGTTGTCAAAGCCATGTAACACTATCCAACATTTTAACAGACTAATGGCCCCTGATTGACTTTATGGACAAGGCTACCATGGGGGCATAAGCGTTTATTGAACACAGTCTTGTTGGGGCTTTAATCAGCCCCATTTCCCTCCTCATTGAATATACTATTTCCCTCCTCATTGAATATACTATTTCCCCTATTTTCTAAAAAATCCCCTTCCAAAATCTACTGATAGTATTGGTATTAAAAAAAATCCATTTTTCTTCAAAATGAAGAGAAATTTCCCTACCTCAGGCCCAAGTCCCCTAAAGTGTAGTTCCTACTTTTGTTCAGATTAATTATTTTATGCTCGTTGATCTTTGATCTTGGTGTTTATCATGTAAGCCTCAGATATTATTTAGTTATGCTACCAAAACACCTTATGACTCTATTAGCTGTGATGGTATTTTTTCCTTCAACTGATGAAGATTTTGCCATAAATTTGATAAAATAATGGTAAGGCTAGACCGGCAAATTATAGGAGCCAAAGATAGGTATTGACTGTATTAATTTAGCATATTGTTAATACTTATATGCATATTGTAGGAAAGATTGGCACATTTAAAGAGACAGTGTCAGCCCCATGTAACAGAAGCTGCTAAAACATCTGTTGAAGGAATCTGTACAAAAATCTACAATATGGCGTGTGATACTGCCAAAAAGATTTCAGAGAAACATTGGGAAATTCTAAAAGAGTTTAATATCAATGGTAGGTGATTTTATGATTCTGTGTGCTAATGTGTGAAACTAGATACCTTTTAGTTGTTCTGTAATATTTTATTCTGCTGTAAGAAGGTTAGCTATGAATTTACTGTGCAAACTCGGTTGACTAACCACCTTACTTCAACAGCAGTGTAATGAAGTTTTGGGGTTCTTGTTTAGTGGATATTTCCTCGGTCCATAAGTTAATGAATTGTATGTTAAGAGTCAGACTTTGGACGTGCTGAAATATTAGCTATATTTTTTAAGTGTTCTTTGCTAGCCAAAATTTATGTTAATTCCATATTGCTGATAAGATTGGGTGGGAGTGAATTATTAGACGGATCTCTTATAGTATGTGGAAGGGAGTGAATTTGTTTGTCTGTCCATCTGTTATATAGTTTTCTTACAATACTTTATGAAAGGCTTATAAATTTAATGTTCGATGCTCCCGGAATGTAAGATTTGAGAAAAATGAGAATTTAGAAAACTCACTTATTGTCCACAAACTCTCAAGTTCTGTTGATGATTGAAACTTGTTGGAGGGTGTACTGGATTCAGCTCTTTTGTCCATCAGTCCTTTGTAGGCCCATTCTTGTGAAAGCAACTTCTACATTTTCGCAGGATTTTCTTCAAACTTTCACACATGACCAACCTTAACATGTAGATGTGCATAAAGGAAAGAATTTGCTCTGGGATGATTTTTGCCAGAATTATGGCCTTTTGTACTGTTATGCGGGGGTATATTAGTCCATCAAAGCTTGACAGCTCTACTAGTTTGTTTCCTTTATGCTTCAGTGACTTTGTATTTCAGAGATACAGCAGCCTCCTGAACCAGTTCATCGGCGGAAAGTTTTCTGTTATCCAGCACACATGATAGTACCAACACCAAGATGTCCCGTTGTCGAATTGACTCAGGAAAATGAACAACATCTTCTCAAATATCGTAATGAAACCCTAAAAGTCAACAGCTCACATTTCTACAAACTTGTAAGTTTACCCGTGGTATCCTATCCTATGTGTTAGTGTCTTGCTAAACTATAAACGGTTAACTACATCACTATCAAAACTGTCGTTCAAATTCAATGAATTATAACCGTTTGGCATTCATCTATTGAAATACTGTCTAGCTAGTAGCAGGTGAAAAGAATTGTCTTGTTTAAGCACCATTTTCCCACAATTTTGATCAACCATTACTAATACATGTATATGCTGATATTAGACGATTATTGGTACCTATTGGTTGAGGTGCGGATGTATTGTTATTAACCCCTTTAACTGCCTAGACCGTATGTTTTAACTGTCAAGTTTTTTTTTTTTAAATTATGCAAGTTTCTGTGCTGAAGACAACCTTGAAATAAGTGGGGTTTTTTTTTTGGGATAGTCATTTAAATAAAGAGTTTATGTGATGTTTTACTGTAATGCAGATCTATATAAACAGTCAAGTTTTATAAACTGTCAAGTTTTTAACAGTACATTAATTGTGTTAACTATAAAGTTCATGTTTTATTCTTTTCACAGGAACAACTTTACAAGATCTCTTGTCGTGACGATGCCAGATTTGATCATTTTCTTGCACGAGTCTGGTGTTTGGTTCGACGATATCATGTAAGTATAATCTACATCCTCACTATCTGTATGAACACAATTTATGAAAATACATTAAATTTTTATTGTAAGTTTTCATTGTAAATTTTGCTAAGTCTAGTATCTACGTTAGTAGTTATGCCACTGATGAGGGGGTATTTGCTTTGCACATTTTTGTCTGTCTATCTCTCTCTTGATCAGTAGACCAAATGCTTTCTGTTTTATAACTGAAGAACGCTTGGCCCTAGGATGGAGATTGGTCATCAACATTAGATGACCCCTATTGATTTTATGGTCAAAGGTCAAGGTCACTGAGAGTATGACCTTTATCATTAATGACTATTTGACTATTAATGACTACAGTGGCCTAATGTAGATGATGCTTTTTAATGTAGTTGATTAACAAATGATTGTTGATATTTCAGACTATGTTTGGCACACAAACAAATGAAGGTTTGAGTCTACAGGGAGCATTACCATTGTCTGTGTTTGAATGTCTACATCGAGTGTTTGGTGTCACGTTTGAATGTTTTGCATCGCCACTTAATAGCTACTTTCGACAGTATTGTTCAGCATTTCCTGATACAGATGGATATTTTGGATCTCGAGGGTATTTATCTTATCTTATTGCTGCAAGTTCCTCTGTGATGAGTTTACAACCAAATGTTTTGCCATAGAAAAATTTCATAATAGATTAGGTGAAATCTGACACTTGTGTCCCAAGTATCACCATAGGGAACATACTTCTCTTCTCTCATACTGTCATGGGTACCATCAAGAATGAGGTGTTGATAGTGCTTGATAGTGCCAAGCATAGCCTTTATTTGCCAGTTAGCTTTCAGCTGAAATATGGCAGGCATATGTGTGCCTCCACCCAGATTTGAACCCGGGTCGCCAGATTAGAAGACAAGCGTGCTAACCACTGAGCTACGGAGGCCACAATAGTGATAAATATAAGTTTACAATTTCACTATCGACTTCAAAACATATATAAACTTACTAACTATAAATAAAGTAAAACAAGACAAACTCCAGAATTGCTCAACGTTTCGACTGTATTGTCTTCATCAGGAACAATAATAATAATAAACAAAGAAATAAACAACGTCATGGGTTATGACGTCATAAAACTTACTAACTAGCATAATCAAATCAACAATTCAATAATTTTATGGTAAACAGGGTTATAAATCGGCAATTTATTATATTTTCGCTAGAACCAACTATCACTAGTTTTCAGTTAAGTAAATATTACATAAACTCTGTTAATTTATTTGAGGAACTGACTCTTAGAAAGAAGAGTTAGTTCTAGTTGGAAAGTGAAAATCACAATATTGCTAGTTTCTGATTATCCTATTTACAGCCCCATTCTGAAGTTTTACCCTGTAAGTGGATCATTCGAAGCTAATCCTCCATTTTGTGAAGAACTCATGGAAGCAATGGTGGACCATTTTGAGGTATTATATGATTCAAGTATAATTGTATGGACTTTAAAAACACCTCAGCTGACTCAAAGCCAAATATCGCTTTAATTGTTTATTTTAATGCTGGGGAAAAAAAACAATTTTATATATGTGTAAACTGCTCTTTCCTGCAAATAACTCAATTTAGTTTGTAAAAATATGATATCTTGTTATTAAATGAGGATACTGCAAGCACAATTACCACAGGCATAAGTGTGGGATTTTCAATACCGACTATAGGCGCAATTAATCCTAATATACGGGATGACATTCGTCTACGAAGTTCTTTAACAAACCTTCTGTCACTTATAAGATGTTCACAATAATATCTACTCATGTTCAAATACAAGACTCACCTGTCACATTTTAAAAAAGCATGAACAAAGTCAATAACAAAACAAACATCCACACATTCAGACAGACATTCAAAATCAAGTTTTAAGTTTTATTACTAAAATTGGCAAATTCAAGATCTAACCTTATCCTTTTGAACATGTTCAATTTTAACAGTTGAAATGAGGTAGGTTGGTGAGTATGTTGGAATAAACCATCATTATGAAAGCTTGCAGATGCTTTATTACAAAGGTAGAAAACTAATATCAAATGTATTCGATGAATTAGTGTGCCTATGAAGTCTAACATATAGGAGAACAGTAAGAGTAATGCTATGCATAGCCTGTATTAATCAAAGCGCTGAAGGCACTGGATTTGTTTGGGTTTGAATAATGAAAATGTAAAAAATCTTCAGTCCTCAATAACATGGCAATTCTCTTTTGTAACGTGCCGGACAGATAGACACTGAAAAAATCCCGTCAGTGAATAATAATAATAATGTCTAAAAACGAATCAGTTTTAAGTTTTGAATGGGGCAATCTAAATCAAAGTTTTAGAATTGCCTATGTTTAGTGTTTTTTAAGCATTTGGGACTAAATTTCTTAATTCAGTTGTAATCCCAGCGCTTTCAGACTAAGTCGGAGGGAGTGTAGTGATTCTGGGATTCCGGTCTGTGTACAGTACAGCTGGGTACAAGTTTTATCAAGTCTGAAATGCCATGTCATTCGGTGAGTTGAGTGGTGGCTCTCTTCTAGTTTGGCTGTTGGACAGTGCGGTTGTGTGTGAAAGCGCAGAACAGGCAATAGACAGTAATTAGAGACTGATAGACTAGTGTAGAGTATGTTTTCTTCACACGTGACACAGTCGGTTCATTGCAATATTCATGAATCTCTGACCATTAGAGGGTGTTATTGCAAACTTTAACAAGAGCCACGTTCACATGGCCAACCCAGCATAAATGTTGTTACTAATGGGTGTTTAATCAAACTTCAAAGGGAGATAATTTCAAAACTGGGCCATATAGAGTTATGGTTCTTGGTCATTGCACTTCTCCTAGTTGCCATCTATTCACCAATCAAGTTTCAAGTCAATACCTCAAATAGTTATAGTCTTATAGAGTTATGCTCTGGATGAAATACTATTAAAAATTAAACAAGAGGAGATAATTTAAAACCTGGGTATTCTAGAGTAATGGTTCTTGGTCACTGCACTTCTCCTAGTTGCCATCTATTCATATATCAAGTTTAAAGTCAATATCACAAATAGTATAAGAGTTATGCTCTGGAAAAAATCTATTAAAAATTAAACAAGGGCAGATAATTTCAAAAGTGAACCATATAGAGTTATGATTCTCTTTCGCTACACTTCTCGGAAGTTCTCTTAGTTGTCATCTATTCATATGTCAAGTTTCAAATCAATATCTTATATAAATTTCAAGTTATGCCTGGACAAAATATCGGATAGAAGGACGGACGCATACAATTACTATTATCCCTTCGCCTTTTGCGGGGAATAATAATCATGCATGCAAAACATTGAACAATAATATGAACTAAGGCGCAGCCTTTAACGTAGAAGTTTTATGAATATTAATTAATTTAGATTCTATGTATCTACTATGTATGTGCAGCGTACATAAAGAATCCAGGGATTTTTCTGTTCATTTTGGGAAGGATCCTTTGTCTCTACATTTTGGGAAAAATATTGGTGTATTCCTGATTATGGAAAAAAAGTAGGGTATAACTTTTTTGGGAAAACTGCATGATTTTAAAGAAATTTTCAATCAGGAAAGGGCCTTTTATAGGCCTCTGTTATATATTAATGCGAAAAAACCCTGAAAACATGTATGCATATTAACTACATGTATTGAACGGTTAACAGGAATCAAAGCGCTGAAAGCCCTGAGGTTGTTCGATTGAATGCCATTCTGATCACCTCGGCCTTTATGCATTGCGCAATATTTACCGGAGACAAACGGAAATTTTCGATCTTTCATGATAAGAATGAATAAGAATGCATGCAGAGAAAGTAAAAGTGAAACAGTTTTCTGAGGCCAGATAATTAACTAGAAATGCTTAGGATGTGTTTTTCTGCAGTAAGGATGCTGATCGAATTTATACCGGTCACCGGGTGCACGTTTAAATTCATTAGTCAGAATAATTAGCCAAATAATTCAGATACGTGTAAAATCAGATACTACGGACAGGCACATAAGCCTTGAAGTTGGTTCTTATGGTTAGGGGTCCTCAGGATTGTGAAATTTGGGACTTTAATGCCATTTTTGCCATATTATATTTCTGCTGTACAAATTAATGTTACTCATGTGCATACGTCCGTATTGCTGGCTACGCCACTGACTGATTAATCAAAGCTAATAAACTATTATGTAACAGTTCATAAAGAGTAGTGCTCAATATTACAGATTTTCAACGTTTCATAGAGTAACTAGAGAACTATTTTGCCGGTTTACATGCTTACTTTGCATCAGCGAAAGATATGCAAATTTGCAATTGCTGGCTGACCGGTTTACTTTCCTTAATGTGGCACTGTCCATTTGTGGCATAGAAAAGAAGTTTCAGGCAGTAAAAATGGGTTGCAATTGTTGATATGTAATAAAACTAGTTGTTCTTTGAACAACTTAAAACATTATATATATTGGTACAAATGTACCGGAAAGTGACCGTTTTTAGTCACAATATTTGTGACAAATACCGTGTGGAATATTATTGACATTTTGACACTGTGACTATAAAACACTCAAACAATGGAATGAAACTAATACAATCTGTGAGAACGTTAATAATGTAACATGGTTTGAAAAGTATGTAGTTGGACCAAGTCTCAAACCCAGAATCATCTGCTTAGAAAAGGCGAATGCTCAACTGAGCCTGCTATCTGGACACAGCTTTCTTCCTTCAATATCAATAATTGAATTCTAAACTGGCAGGCAGGGTAGCGTTCGATAATGATACTCGTCAATGCAGTCGGTACATAAGTGAAGGATGAATTTGAAATATCTTATATTTGAATTGTATTTACAACAGCACCAAATGAATGTAATTCAGCAACTATATGCCTATAAGGCATAACTATTTGGTAATAATGATACCAAAAAATGACTAACATACACGGACGATCCAAAAATTCATCCAACGGAATACATATTGAAAGAACTGGAAATAGTAATAGCCCCATTTACGCTCTGATTTCATAAAATTTCCTCATAAAAACGGAGGGGATACCCCTCCCCCGCCGCTCCAATATTCGGCAACCTGCAAAGAGCCTGTACACACCTAGTCCAAACCATGGGACCTAACTTGTAAAGACTGTTGGATTATCACCTAACGTAATGAAACGTTTAGTTTAGAAACGTTTGGTCTCAGTTGGGACTATACACCTCAAGTTGGTTTGACTAGGCAAGATGCCATGTTGGCCATTGACAATTTGGTTACAGAGCGAATACTGTATCGACTGAGCTATCAAGCCACTTGTTTAACATATTGGACGCATACAGTTTAAGTAAATAAGTTTACACTACTGCGGCTCAGTTGTACTGCTACAAGTTGTAGCTTTTTTGAACTGTAAACTTATTTGTAGTACAAGCTTGTCAAGCTAGCCACCTACACAAGTTTTTCCCTTAAATCCTATACACAGTACTACTATAATCACAAAAAGATTGCTATCAAAAGCACAATACAGACATAACATTGTCAAAGAGTCATTTTGCATTTTTTTTGGGTCGAATAGTTGCGGGTACGACATGTTATTTGTACTTACGAAACCTCTGACGGTCACACATGGCATCGGGTGTTGATTTTATTGTATAAGTACGTTAATTGTGAGTGATAAAGACGATTTTCCTTGCTTACCAAGTACTAGCGTCGTGTAATCGGAAAAAAATTTCCTATAAAATTTCTTTTCTCGCAGGAACAAAACACTGCAAAATGGCGACAGTTTTTATCATGTATAAATGCCAGTCGGACCGTTCAGATTAGGAACGAAGATGATACTCATACGCGCTATTTTTAATTAGACATACAGTTTATAGATAACTTGGATAACACAAATACTTGAAACGTTTTAAGAATATTGTCAGGCCTAGACACTAACTATTTTGGCCACTGGCCCGACAGGGCAAAAGCGCCCAATTTGTAAATAGGACAGTTACTGGTCCTCAAGAATTTTCACTGGTCCTTCTGGATTTTTACTGGTCTAGGACCAGCGGACCAGTGTTAGTGTCGAGCCCTGATTGTATGGGTTTTTTTCATAATCACTTTTTTTCAATTAAAAAATCGCATTGAAAAACGAACTACTTTTTACGTACGTAGTACTTCGGGGAAAATTTTAACCGCCGTGGCTTCATACGCTTAGAATCACTGCGCATTATAATTTTAATTTATTCATATTCTATTATTTATTTACCTTCTTTGAAATTTAACAACCTTGTTATGGGATTCAAATCATCAGCATAGTTAACTCATATGAGAAAATATATTTTGATCACACAAAAGGCACATATATGGAACTACTTTGTCTTTAATTGAATTTTCTGGACTACTTTCGCTCAGATATTAAGGACTCGCGTTTCAGATTGACTTCTGTATTTGTTTGGGAAACCCAAACAAATAAAAATCACACACTTTTGCCTAGGGTGAGTGCACAAGCTGGATTTCCAGAAAATAACGAGATGACACTATTACAAACTACATTGAAGTATTCACAGGAAAGATTAATTAACAAGCATGTAGAGTGATCTTTCAATAAGATAAATAATTTAAGCGATATTTGACTATAAGTTATGTGAGGCGTTTTTAAAGTCCTTTAGTGTAGGGCTGTGTATGCTACTGCTACACTCCTTAATCTAGAATTTCTGAAAATCCAGAGATTTTCTTTGGTCTTCTTAATGTCTCCATGATAAATGCGAGTACTGGTAAAACAACAAATGTTTGAAAACAGTGAATTAAGTATTACTAGCTAAACATTCAGCCCAGCATAGGTGTAGTGTACCATTTTGCACTAAGTAATTAGACCATTACAGTATGTGAATAAAAAAGCTACCTTGATCTGAATCAACAGATTAACAGGTGATTGCTTCACTAATGTCAGCAGACCATATACACAGTAAATAAATGAACAAGTCAACTTCCAGTTACTGCGAGAAGTCATACACATTGAATTGTATAGTCTCCCAATAGGTCATACACATTGAATTGTATAGTCTCCCAATAAGTCATACACATTGAATTGTATAGTCTCCCAATAAGTCAAACAGTGACCGGCAGTTGCAGGTGCTTTTTCTTGCAATAAGTCATACAAGTTTAATTGTATAGTCTCCCAATAAGTCACACAGTGATTAGGTTTATAAGCTGTAATGTAATAATTTAGTAGTCCAGCATTCAAAGTTTCATATTAACATGTATATACATTTACAGTGTGCTCAGTTTGACGGGGTTTCAGCCTTTATTATAGGCAATCTCAATGTCTTAACTGAATATTTGAAATATAAAACAATATTTTTAAAATTCTGGCACACCACTTACAGGGCTTGCTGGGTGAATCCAAGGAGCCGTTATCATTTATTGTGTTCATCCCCGAGTGGAGAGATCCACCGACCGAGGCCTTAATCCGTCTGGAATCCAGTCCATTCAAAAGAAAGCAGGTGATTCTACCACCGTACGAACACGAGTATAGACATGGCTTCCAGCATTTATGTACAAAGTAAGTATGATCATTATATCAAAATGATTTTTTGAAAGAGATATTTTGTTTTCTTCATCATTTGCAGACATTCTGAAAAGTGTTTTGACATTACTGGACTGGTAATCTTGAATAAATTACTGGACCAAATCAATTTTCACCGGGATGGACGGAAATAAGACAAAATGACAATTTATTTTCATTTCAACAATAATGGAATCGAAAATGGTCGGGAAAAATATTATTGAAATACATTATAAATACAAAATAAATCACCGACATACGTAGATCTACCTTTATTATTGCGCACGGCAAAAATTTCTGACAGATCTCGTAAAGTTGTATAACATCCAAACTGATAGTTGGTTATCATTTTGCCTGATTCCTTACAGGGATGACATGAACTTCAAGGCGGTACATGGAACCCTTGTTGTGTTCCTACAGAATGAAGCAGGCTTTCAGAAATGGGGTCCAACTACTGAAAGAGTGAAAGAACTTCTTATATCTGCAAAACCACGTGAATCTCTGTGAGTGTGTTGACAAAGACATGGACTCAGCTTATGTACTGATGTATGAAGATCGCAGCATGAATGAAGTAGACAGTCAATGTGTTCAAAGAATTATATGCAGAATAATTTTCTTCCATTCAAGCTATTCTTGGAAACTGTCAAAAACCAGAGTTTTCTTCGTGATCTGCAATCAAACCAGTGTTAGTGGCCACCTGACTTAAATAGCCACCTGTCTTATGTATAGTCAACGCAGTGCAACCTCTACAGAGCAACACCCTTTGAGAAGCACAAAGTTTGGTTGTTGCACAGAGGTTGGTGCTCTGAAGAGGCAAACTTGATAGCAAATGATTTCTTCTGAAACAGAATGGTAATGTTGCTATATAGACATATACCGATATTGCTCAAGGACAGGCCACTCTGGAGAGATTGCACCATATATTCAAAAGTTGCCATTTTATACCAAGTACAGCGGTATTTAACAGTTACCTACTCAAAGCAGAAAAAGTTCATGTGTCCCTTTGTTGGTATCAATGGCTGCTGACAGGTAGGCTGTATTCGTCAAACATAGAAACAGTGATAAACCAGCATTAAATCACTGGCTAGAAGATTCAGGTTGTAAGTGCTCTTATCACCATACAAGACTTACATATTTTGAATTAAGACTGGCATATTTGAAATCTTCATTGCAATGCACATCTTATGAGCCTATTTTCAGGAAGATAGGAAATGGTTATGTTGACAAAACCGATTTAAAAAAGCTTGTTTTTAGCCCACGTAAAGAGAAGTTTTCAATCAGTTTTTCTTGTTTTTTCGAAATAGTATTTTTGTACTTACAACCTTATTCTTCTAAGCCGGCAAAATGTAGGTGATTATGACATGGATTAATGTTGATGTAAAATATGATGAATATACACTGTTTTACACATTGATATGTGTCATGTATTAGTTTTGTGATCGCTAATGAGAAAAATGAAGTGAATATATATAAGCAAGACAGTGCGGCAAATAAGTCATGGACGAGGAAGAGTGTTTTGCTGGTATATTGTATGTACCAAGCATTTCACATTTTAGTGTGGTTCTAGATAAAATCCTTGGGTAGGTAAGAACCACAACAGTCAATGAATGAATATAGTCTCTGATCCCCCTCTTAAATTTTAATTTGTTTTCTATTTTACCCCAGGTCTCTTCTTGAAACAGCACTTATTGCTTATTGTTATGTTTGATTGTGTATGTTATGTTACCTTTGTTACTGTATGTTGAAAATACTTTTACCGAGGTCGTTATATGGTTTAGTGAAGATACATACATGTACTACGGAACAGGATGGTAATTTGCTGTAGATCAAAAACTATAATCTGTTCATTTGATAAAAACAGGTGGTTAGGTAATAGAGACTTTTTTAGAATATCTTTTTGAACGTTTGTATATATTTTCAGAGATTTAAATATTCAATTTTTGCAATTTTTCTGTAAAAATGTTGAGTTGTAGTGAAATATTACGGTCAATTGGTGTGTACACGAAACAGATACATTCGAAGAATAGGGATGGAAAGTATATCTATAAAATGATTATCCATGTATAATACCATCGAACATTCTAGGCATAATAGACTAGATCACACTTTGACTTGGGTGGTTATATTTTGAAGAAAAGCTGGCTTTACAAATAATCGTGTGTACATGTATGATTATATTATCTACATGCGTATTGTTGTGTAGTGTTTGTTAGATGACTGGTAGTACATGTTGTATCAAATATCTTCCTGAAAGGTTTGTTCCTATTATTTGTTCACCTTCCTGTTAATTCAGTGTGTGAAAAATGTCAGATACTGTTAAATCATTATTTTTCGTGGATGCTTAATTTTTCCGTTGATTTCATGGTTGAATTTGACCACGAAGTTAAATCCCCATAATTAGGTGACCTCCCAAATACAAAACAAGGGGCTCCCCTTCCATGTTTTGTAATCCATGAATTTTCAAACCTGCGAAATTTTGCATTTTACCAAACAACGAAATTTAATACCCATGAAATTGAGTGATTTTATAGTATTTACTCCTGTCACCTACTGGTGAATTTCATTTCGTTTGATAACTAAATTGTATTTTGTTGGAAAATTTCACAGTAAAATGTCTCTTGAAAACCTTTGTCAAAATAACCACTGAGAAATAATGATTCAGACTGATCTCTATACTGACCATTGGTCAGTTTTGTCCATGTTGTCTGAAACACATACTTATTATTATACCCCCAGATACATAGTATATGGGGGCTATATTGGAGTCATGCTTGAGGTTGGTCCATTGATCCGTGCAAATTTTGTCCGCGCTATTTCTCTGTAACCATTGGTCGGATTTCATCGAAATTTGCATGACTGATCAGTACCAAGTCTTATTATGCATATTGTCTGCTTAAGGGAGCTATGGCCCTTTATTGTTTTGCACTTATACATTTTGTAGGCGCTATTTCTCTGTAACCATTGGTCGGATTTCATCGAAACTGATCAGTACCAAGTCCCTTTAGTGTCAAGCAGTATCTGGGGGTATTCATCACATTCAGTGATATTTCTTGTATGGCCTAATTATTGTTTTGTATGTTTAAAAATGTTTTTCCATATTAAATTCTTCATTGTTGTATATACCCATTATTGTAATATGTCCATTCTTGTGAAATATTGTCAGTCATAATTATGTCTCCCACTTATAGTGGGGGAGTCATATTGATTTTGTGCTAGACGTCTATTAAGTTCAGCTGGGCTTCTTCTCTTAAACCATTGGTCGGAACAGATTTCAATAAGACGGCACATGAATACTCGGTACCAAATTTAGTTGTGCATATTAGCAGGAATTGAAGGTTAGATGATGTTTGCCCTTGTTACGGCCCTTGTGGGAGACATACAATTTTATGTCACAAACCCTTTTAGTTATGTTAGTTTCACATCTATGTTAAAGTCTATATTTACATGTATATCAAATTTTAACCTTACTCATGCGAGGATGTTTTGTTACTGTACATAAGAGATGTTATATCAATCATCAAACTGTTATTTATTTACTATCATGCTCACCATATTGTATATAGATCATTTAGATTTTTACCCACATGTGTTAATATCCATTGTACGACATGATTGTGTATATATTTATGTAATGTTTTGTATAAAATATAAAACAAGTTCATCCTAGGCTCATAATAACATCATCTAATGGTATCTCATGTCTTACCTATCGCATGCATTTTGGTGTTGTGCTGTTAATATAGCACCAACATATATAGTATACCACAACATATAATCATTTCATTCAAACATGTTTTCATATCAGAGAATTAATGGCATATGTTTAAATTGATAGCTTGCAGTTATGGCAAAAGGCTCCTAAAACAATTTTTCCTTTTTATGCCCCCTGTCTTTTTTAATTGCTTCGCACATGTTTGTCAGTCAGTTGGTTGGTGAAACAAATTGTTTCCGTTCAATAAGTGGACAGAGGTGTCAATTTTCCAGATTTATCCGGAATTCCGGATTTGTCTATCATTGAAGAGCTATGCTTTCTGACCAAAATAAAAGTTATTTGATGAAAATATCTTAAGAAATGACTAAGTTATGGTCAATTATATCTGCTCTGAAGGATTTTCTTCAATAAAAAGTTTGAAAAACTGAGTTATATATGGTTGACGGCTTTAAGTTTGTCAAAAATGATCAGCCGCATATGATTTTCAGGATTTTTGATTGGGCTCTGTTGACACCCCTGGTGGACAACGCTTGACCTGAGGATCCTCCGACGTTATATAGAGTTTGGGTCATCAAAGGTAGTTTACCCTTAGTGATTATGAAGTCAGTAGGTCAAGTTTGCCATGCATATAGTTAAACATTTCTGACTGTTAGGCTATCATTGGGGTACATGTTTTACGAATACCTTCTGTTGAATTTACAAAACCATAGGTGCTGAACTGAGCCTGTATTATCATTATCATCTCATCAAGGGGAGGTAACTAGTAAAGGATTGTGTTGACTTGCTACCTAATCAGGGGAGGTAATTCAACAATAATCTATCATAAATCTATCTCTACATGAAGGGGAGATAACAAGTGAAGGGATGCTACAAAATCAGGGCAGGTAATTCCTGTCCTGTGTTAATCATTTAATTTCTATAGTTTAACTTAATTGAAACCATACTTTACAATAAATACACTGTTCATAACTATGCTAGTTAATTAGTGAACATGATAAAACAGAGTTGATTGCTAATGTGGTAATAATTCAGGAATAAAGTGATAATGATTGAGCAGTTGATTTATAATGGTCTTATTTTCATTTTAATCGATGTTTTAATTGAATTATTTACTTACTTAACTACTCATTAATTTCATGAATACATTGCCTTTTAAAGTTGCAGTTTTATTTCATATAAATTCATTTTTTGGCAGCTTATTGTATTATTTTACATTATGTATTTTTATGTTTTACCCCCGCACAGCAAGTTGTGAGGGGGTATACTGGATTTAGCTTGTCTGTCCGTCAGTCTGTCTGTCTGCCCATAGAGGCATTCTTGTGGTTGCAACTTCTAGAATTTCCTTCCAACTTCCACAGATGAACAACCTCAACATGTAGATGTGCATGATGGAAAGAATTCACGCACAAGGTGCTAATGTTAAGCTTTAAGGTTCAATACTTGGCCATTGTCATTCCATGTGGATTTTAAAAATCTTACTTGTCTAAAACTATAGTTACATAGAGCTTGGATATTTTGTGTGAGGAGTTGTCTAGTGGTCACTCTATGAGTTTGCATTTAAATGGGAATATTTCTTAAACATGATTGTCAGTAGCTGGGTTTTGTTGCTGCTAGAAAATACGAATGATCCTAAACTGTCATTTGGCATTAACTTGACAGGAATTGTCCTTAGATGTTGGTACATATATAGTGTATTAATGATGAGCAAATGTCAGTTCTTTAGGTGATGCCAACAAATATTCTCAGATTTTCAGACTTCAAAAAGTTCTAACTAAACCCCACGTCTCATAAAACGTTTGTAGTCAAGTGAAAACGTCCTGTACTAAATTACTTCTATATTTCTCACCATAAAACATTCATAAACTTAACTTTTGTGACATTTATTCTGGGTTAAGCAATAGTCTGCATGTTTATGGTTGTGATTTTCTTTGTCAAAGTTTATGCTTCACTTGATGAGACCATTTAGAGAATTAATGTTAAGTGATTTGCAATTAAGATTTCTTTTTGTTATGGACTTACAACTTTCCTGGATTTAATATCCTGATTTGCTGACATGAAATATTGTTGTCATGATTATATATGATACTGCACTGAGAGGATTGCTAACTGATCAGTTATGTCTTGAAACATACAACAATCAATGATCAGTTATGTCTTGAAACATACAACAATCAATGATCAGTTATGTCTTGAAACATACAACAATCAATGATCAGTTATGTCTTGAAACATACAACAATCAATGATCAGTTATGTCTTGAAACATACAACAATCAATGATAATAGATGAAAATGCTTGTTAAAACAACTTATTTTTCTATGAAAGTGCATCCGCCTTTTCAGTACTAAGTATGGAAAATTGATTTACCTATTTGATTATTTTCCCTATTGTACTGCAATTTTCATTACTTTATCAATTTGTAATTTTGTGAAAATATGAAGCCTGATGGGTTAGAACATGCTCTCGTGTATGTATCTGATGTGATTCTAGTAAACGTCATTTTAGACGGTTTTACTGCACATCTTAGTCATTGTAACTATCTATTGTAACTGATACAGTGCTTTATTACGTATTGAAAAGTATTATTTACGTAATGAAATTCCCGAAACAGTCTTGATACTGGATGGAAAATGATCTCTATCATTAATTTTAATCTTCAGGCACCATGATTTTAAATCTTCATACTCAATTCCTTGCTTAAACTTTAAATGTTTGGTACTCTAAAATGTGTCTTGTTTTTATTAAAGTTATATATTTGATGGATAAACTCAAAGAAAGTCGAGTTCTATTCCCTGAAAAAACTTAAAATGTTTTATTTGCTGCACTTTTTTTGAGCTAATCAAGTTTCATACTTAAGTTCGAGGACAACATTTTTTTATGAATAAGGTGCTTGGCTGGTATTCACGAAGCATCTTAGTGAAATACTTGATAATAATATATATATTTTGAATTAAATTAAAAATTTGTGACACTAATATTTCCCACAAATCAAAGAATAACACATGTTTTCTTAGTGATTATAGTAGCTCTTTACTTATGCTTCAAAACAGTAAAAAGTTTATTTTCATGTTTAGCTGTATTTCTACTAAGATGCTTTGTTAATACCACAGCTGATGTGTAAATGATATACCAGACTGGTCTTAAACATGGCAGTTTATATTATGTTATATCTTATCATACTCATCATTACAGTGTTTTTGATTTAAGACAATCTTTTGTGCAAATTGCTTATTTTAAAACATGTTAGTCCAATATTTTCTTACAGTGTCAAGTATTGTGTTTCTTTATTATGTCTTATTTTTGGTTCAAATTCATGCTTTTGTAAAGTTTTCCAATGAATTTGCACTTTACCTTGATTATATAAACATGTTTTGATAAATATGCCCTGTGCAATATATTGAGTAGTGAAAAAGAAAAAAATTGTTTTTTATTTTCCTAAATTCGCTGACAATAATGACTTAACAAAGACTTAAAATTGTACTGGTATTAAAGTTCCTTGTATTGGCTCTCCGTGTATGGATGTTCTGGTTGACCCCGTGTCACGATCATATCTGCTGCAGCCCTGGTCCAGTGGTTAGTGATCTATATTTGTTACCTAGCAAATGGGGTTTGATTCGGTCATACCCTTCCATATAAATTGGACAACAGTGTTTATTTTCCTCCGTATGTGAAGAAGTTGCTCGTTCCTTGTGGTAGGTGGTTTGATTCTTAGTCTTTGAAGGACATACCCTTCCATGAAAATTTAACAATAATATCGATTGTCCTCCACATGTGGAGAATTTGCTGGATCCTTATGGAAGGGTAAGTTAGTACTGGTTAGGATACAGTCCAGGTAAAGTGGTTAGGTGAATCAACCGCCATATATAACTGAAACAGTAGAGAAACGGCGTGAAACCTCAATAAACAAGCCAAAGGATCATATGACTGAGAATTTTCCTCATGAATGAAATAGCTGGCTATAAAGAAGGTCAGAAGTACAGATACGCTATTTTGAGAAAAACAAGAAAAAATATCTGAAAACTACTCTTTACTTATGACAAAAACTAGCTGTTTCAACTTCAGTTTGGTCAACATGACCTGTCTGATTTTCATGAAAATAGGCTCATAAAGAAGCACCTTGTGATGCAGATTTCATATATGTATTGGTCTTATAAGGTCGTAAGTAACACTTACGACTTTCTTATTCTAAGCCAGCGACATATTGTCAGTTGAACTGTTTTATCCTTATATACGAAACCCAGGAGGCCGTTAACATGAGCGAGCGCTACGTAGCGCTTTCCACTTGAGGTAATCCATGCCTTCTATATTTAATTGAATGGGAGGTCACTGAATAAAGGGTGATTAACTAGGTCACCAGGGGTGCTTTTTCAATTGGAGGATAAGGAAAGCCAACCATATCAGCTGTTACTGACCAAGAGTTTAATATGGCGTGATCTAATTGGTTGTCCTTAGCCTTAAGTCAAGTAAGATCAATATTGAATACCACCCCTGGTCACATAAAAGAAATTAATCAATTTTACCAAATATTTATGAAGCCTTCCTGGTATCAATGTGTGTCTCTGTAAAATCTAGGTCGTAAATGGGTCATCTAAGGTAGAAAACAAGTTCATTAGGGTATGTCAAATAAATATCTTGATAACAGTAACACTAGAGCTCTAGTTCCAGGCCTGTGTCTGATTTCAGGTTTTTGAATCCTCAATTTTCCTTTTTTGTTCATGTTGCAAAATAGAGTTTCAGGCTTTGAAACTAAACTGGAATTTTCAGACTTGAGACTGATTGTTTATTACCAGGCCATAAGTTGTTAACCTTATCTTTAAGAGACCTGGTCTGTGTCTCGACCGAATCTAGGCCCAGTTCACGATTGAGTCATCTGGGATAAAAAAAAATAGGTCACAACGCTATATCAAAGAAAACCCTGTTGGCACCTATAACGGTCATACCTATTTTTGGCATAAGCTTTATGCAAACTGGGCATAATGTGTGTCACTGTAAAATCAAGAGCAAGTCTGCAGCTGGGACTTCTAGGGTAAAAAACTAGGACACCAGAAATGTTGAGGTCATAGTTGTGACATCATCTCTTTATGGAACCACGTGACATTACTTGTTTGTCAAGTTAGCAAGTTTGGGTCACCTGGGGTCAAATACTAGGATATAGCATAAACAATTACATATTTTGTGACGTAGTGGAAGTATATCATGCCAGAATAATAAAGACCGAAGTTTAACGATCCTGCAACCATAGACTTTTGAAGATTGGGGATATTGCAACGTAGATCACAGATGAGAATTGCAAACACCATTGATTCGATTATTCGGTCCTTAAAAAAGACAAAATAATGTTTTTACAAAAGTGTTGATTTTGGTACTAACTAAAATGCAAATATAATAAACACTGTATACAGTTGCTTGATACATTATTATTGTTGAAAAGAGACATATCGATTGTATCTTGTCAGCATGAAAATATCATATGCTAAAGACTGTTGAACTACAATTGGGGCACCTCTCGTATCAAAGAAATGTAGGTAAATGTCATATTTGTGACATAATCTTAATGAAACCAGGTTACAAGGTTTGTCAAGTTTGTAACTTGTTCGTCTGGGGTCAAATACTAGATCATATCATTAAATAACTACCGATTTTGCCTAAACTGTAAGTCCTTAGATTAGTACTTTAGGGCCAATGACCCTTGTAGACTTGGAAATAATTGAACCAACTTGACAATTAGCTTTTCTGGTGCTTACAACAAAGCAACTGAAAAAAGCAATGACGTAATACACACGTTTTAATTAAGTTATGTCATTAACTGAATTGATTTTGCGAGCTGATTTCTCCACACATCGGTCGTTCAACCAACACTGGGTAGATGTATAACTTCTGTACGCACCATTTACGATTTCGTGACCGATACCCGTTTTAGAGAAAGCAATTTACAAACATAAAACGTCTTTGTACAGGTACACTAATCAGCAGTATGACACAACGATAATTGAAAGGAAATTGCACGTTAATTGATCTCAAACTTACACTTTGTAGTTTTATTGGGTGGAACATTACAGACCTAGATTTAAGTGTTTCCTAACCACTTGATCGACGGCACTTCAAACTAGTGTGTAGATTTATGAAGTCTTCGCTGGTTAAGTTAGGAATAAATTAATTGCTATATTACACCAGTCGTTTTTCTTTGAGCTGGACAATAACTAGAAAGCTTGTGTATTTGATATTCTGGTTTCGATTTCCTTCTTTCTTTATACGTTAATAGTTTTTGGGATATGTTATTTGTTCAGCCGATTGATTTTAAAACCCAGGGATGTTTAAAAACATGGTTGGGATAGGTTCGTAATAATATGAAATGATTTATTCTGGTCTGGTACTTTAGAGGCGGTTCATTGATATCTGTTCTATGGCTTTAACTGTGAACACAGATCTGAAAAATAAACAAAAACTATTTCGTGCTTGTGGAAACGGTGTATTTATTTACATCACTTTAACATTTTAAACTGAAATAGAATTTTGCGACTAACGTTAGCACACATTAAATATGGTTTCGTGACTTCCGACATTTATTCATAAATGCGAGTAAGCCGATGTTTACACGATGTCAGCGAGAGTTCACCTCATACTGTCAAACATTTCATAGACTTCAATATTGAATTATGACGCTGTAATGATAAATATTTCAGAAATTAGTGTAAAGCACAAATCGGATCGGATTACATACAGTTTGTATGTTATAATAATAATAACATCGTTCGACATACTGTAATAAAAGGGTCTTATCTTTGAATAACAATTGTACTTATCGAAACGTTTAATTATTTTATGAACAAATATTTTCTTTACGGATCACCGCTGTTTGTATGGGCTATATTGAGTGAAAACTCATATCCTGGCTGAATGATCTAGTATCAAATTATTTAATAAATGCAACACGTAAATCGAATCGGCCGTGTGATGTTGGAGTTCAAAGTGTTATAAATTCTTTAATTAAGAAACGATGTGTTGAATATTGTGCCAGTTATGTGTTTTATGTGACAACAATAATATGACGTTACTAGGGGAAATTCTAAGTTTCGTGGATTGAAGAAATCGTGTTGTAAAATGGTGCAGTGCAATGACTTTGGTAAGAATTATTTCCCGTTTAATATTCCTAAAGTGCTAAATAAATATCAGCATAGCGTTCGATCTAGTTGAGCATGCTTATATTTTATCTCACATATTTCATGATTTAGATGTAGTTTGGCATTTTTATTTAAAATGTAATTGTCCTATTAGCGAAAACGGTATAACTTGCTAGGGTTTATGCAATATATTTTGTATTGCTTGTCAGTTAGTTGTGTTTATTGTTTTGCCTACGCCCATATAGACATTGACTGCGAATAAACTTGAAAACACATGTACATGTGTGAACTGATATACTATACATGTATCGTTCGTTCGATTAATTAATTCTTTAATTTCCGAGCATATAAATATACCAATTCAATTTTTGTTCGTGTTCCTGTTTTTATTCCGACGTTCATACCTTGAAGAAAGGGTGTAAAAATTCGTAAACTCGTAAAACTCTTGCGTCAGTAAAACATCTCTATTTTCGACGTTATATTTATAGGAAAATGACGCAACTAACCATTTTGAAATTGATAACTACGTACGTTCATTCAATTAGATAAAAACAAATTTCCTCAGCTGTAAAATCACAGATCCTGGCTTATATGAAAACAAGTTCACACAGACTTGCATGAATTAAAGGTACCCGTTTATAACAATAACGTTTGAATGGGAAGAGTTGAGTATGCATCATTCTGTTTATCTGAGATATTGCACTGTGATATATCTCTGTTTACTGTTTATCTGAGATATTGCACCGTGTGATATATCTCTGTTTACTGTTTATCTGAGATATTGCACTGTGATATATCTCTGTTTACTGTTTATCTGAGATATTGCACTGTGATATATCTCTGTTTACTGTTTATCTGAGATATTGCACTGTGATATATCTCTGTTTACTGTTTATCTGAGATATTGCACTGTGATATATCTCTGTTTACTGTTTATCTGAGATATTGCACTGTGATATATCTCTGTTTACTGTTTATCTGAGATATTGCACTATCACGGTGATATATCTCTGTTTACTGTTTATCTGAGATATTGCACTGTGATATATCTCTGTTTACTGTTTATCTGAGATATTGCACTGTGATATATCTCTGTTTACTGTTTATCTGAGATATTGCACCGTGATATATCTCTGTTTACTGTTTATCTGAGATATTGCACTATCACGGTGATATATCTCTGTTTACTGTTTATCTGAGATATTGCACTGTGATATATCTCTGTTTACTGTTTATCTGAGATATTCATTATTGCACCGTGTGATATATCTCTGTTTACTGTTTATCTGAGATATTGCACCGTGTGATATATCTCTGTTTACTGTTTATCTGAGATATTGCACTGTGACATACCTCTGTTTACTGTTTATCTGAGATATTGCACTGTGATATATCTCTGTTTACTGTTTATCTGAGATATTGCACTGTGATATATCTCTGTTTACTGTTTATCTGAGATATTGCACTGTGATATATCTCTGTTTACTGTTTATCTGAGATATTGCACTATCACGGTGATATATCTCTGTTTACTGTTTATCTGAGATATTGCACTGTGATATATCTCTGTTTACTGTTTATCTGAGATATTCATTATTGCACCGTGTGATATATCTCTGTTTACTGTTTATCTGAGATATTGCACCGTGTGATATATCTCTGTTTACTGTTTATCTGAGATATTGCACTGTGATATATCTCTGTTTACTGTTTATCTGAGATATTGCACTGTGATATATCTCTGTTTACTGTTTATCTGAGATATTGCACTGTGATATATCTCTGTTTACTGTTTATCTGAGATATTGCACTGTGATATATCTCTGTTTACTGTTTATCTGAGATATTGCACTGTGATATATCTCTGTTTACTGTTTATCTGAGATATTGCACTATCACGGTGATATATCTCTGTTTACTGTTTATCTGAGATATTGCACTGTGATATATCTCTGTTTACTGTTTATCTGAGATATTCATTATTGCACCGTGTGATATATCTCTGTTTACTGTTTATCTGAGATATTGCACCGTGTGATATATCTCTGTTTACTGTTTATCTGAGATATTGCACTGTGATATATCTCTGTTTACTGTTTATCTGAGATATTGCACTGTGATATATCTCTGTTTACTGTTTATCTGAGATATTGCACTGTGATATATCTCTGTTTAATACATTTCAGTTCAACAGACCGTGGCCATTTCCGGTTACCGGTTGTTTGGGGTGTTCCAATTCAGTGCTGGTTTCTTGTTGATGTTTTTTGCTAGTTATGTTGGTATGTCAATACACGGACCTGTAGACACTGGACTGCCATATTACGTTGGTTCTCTGATTGTAGCCACTATGGTAAGTTATCACAAATAAAAACGTATCAAATAACGTTCCCGTATTTCTGCACCAAGTTCATTTAGGACCGACTTTGTAGCCTATTTGGATCACGACATATCCTCCTAGCCATATCAAATCTTGACATTTATTTATGTATTTCATGCATCAACACGCATTTACCCCATGTCAGATAACTGGCCATGATTTTATCATTCAGTCAAATGCAACGTTACTAGCCACTTTCAGGAGTCCGAGTGCTTAGGTCCAAATATGCTATGTGCCGAACACCTTTATGTTTAGGACTATTTCAATATTATGTTAGTCCGTTTTCTTGAATCCTTAGTGAGTTCCTTACTACGGTGGCTGACTAACGACATGTATTTTATGTAACAAAGCGTAAATACGACAAAGTCGATGAATTGAATATAAATTTGAGCGTAAGTTTAAGATTTCGGTAAGTTTTGGCTTTGGCAAAACAATAGTCTGACGGTTAAAACATTTATTGACACATACTACTAAAAGTAGTAGTGTTTACCTTATATTCTGTACTTACTAATTTATAGATTTTTAGACAAACATAATGTTGTATGTTGATAGGTTCACTCATTATATAGTATTGTTAGATAGTATTGATCAGTGATGTTTGTGATATATACAATGTATATGTTCGTCAATCTGTAACACAATACGGAACCATATCACGGTATTGTCTCTACGCAATTAAAAGAAACAGTGCGAACAGAACAGTATTTGTTTTAAAACGATTTCACTTAGGTAAGTAAGTATCACGAGATATATGATGGGTGATGTCGAGGTGGAGCAAACATGGATTTTTGTCCAGATGAACAATGTAGAAAATTAATGGATTGTCCGAAATTGATTTTCATAGCTTTTATAAATACTAGTATCGCATAACAGGCACTACATTGACAGTACGTTTTAGTTGATGTTGGTGTTAATATACATAAGTTCCGTTATCTCAGACCGTTGCTCTTGTTACTAGTACATGACCAAAGTCTTGGACCGTTGTTTATGGCTGGGACAGCATGGCACAACGTATCGAACAGTGGTTGATCCATGACCCAATGTCTTTGACAGTGGGTGTACCTAGTCCTATGTATCGGACAGTGGTGGAAGCCTGGTCCAATGTCTGGGACAGTTGTTTGTACATGGCCCAATGTATCATACAGTGTATGTCTGGGAAAGTGTTTTGTCCCTGGCTCAATGTCTCCCACAGTGTACTAGTATATGACAGAGGTTGGTACGTGGCCCAGTGTCCCGTTCATGAACTAAGAACTGCACAAACATTGTCAAATGTATTAAATGCAATTTCAAATATGTTTCCAGCTTGTGAGTGCATCATGTATGGCAGCTATAATATACGATCGAGGACAACATATTACCATGAAAGATATGAGGTTATTGGGTAGTGTTTATTTTATGGTACGTATGGTCAGCCAACAGACAACGTTAAATGCTCTACAGTAAGAATAAACTTAAATTAAATAAGAAAATATGCATAACCCATTTTTAACGAATTATTTAATTCTTTATAACTCTGTTATTGTTGCTGTAAGTGTGTGGTCTCCCTGGTTACACTGCCTAATTGACCATTGACACATGGCTTCGAGGATCATCTGGGGACGCTGGTCCTAAACTCTCTATATCTACCTCTTCTTCTGTTGTATTCTACCCTAGCCCTTTCCAAATAGACTGCTTGGTTCTTCAACTTGTCCGGTGTATAGCGCCGATACACTCGAGACTACTCGGGTTACATTCCTAGTTCATCCCTAGTTTGGTGTGAAAGACTGAATAGCGTTTCAGAAACCAAGTGCCCCGGTCGAGATTTTCACCAAGGACCTATCGACTTGTAGTCAAGAGCGTTATCCACCGTGTCACCCATACTCGGTTATTAATATTAACGATATATTCATGCGCTTTTTATGATACCAATTCATTTGATATGAAGATACAATATATCTTCATTGTGTATGAATTAGGACATAAAACAAGTTTGAATTTGATGATTATCTGTAATTACTTCATAAACATGCTTTAAACGTACGTTTGTTTACTTTTCAGATGAAAGTTCATTTCTTCGTTTCCATAGCAACAGTATTCATTTGTACCGGAAGTATAGTGCTGACTGGAATTTACGGTTTATCCGAAACGTGTTCATATTCTATCAACGTGCCGTTCAACCAAGGGATGGCAATTTTTCTGGTCATAACACAATCTGCTGGCTTGATTTTACTAGTGACAATTGTGATATGGTTCTTTAAATATTGCAAATATTTTAATAGTTGCATACACGACGATAGAGATAAAATTATCGGTATTTATCCAAATCGCTAGTGACAGAAGCTGTCAGACAATGCGAGAAATCAGTTTTGGTACACATAACTACACACAGTTTGGGGGGGGGGTTACGTGATATTTTTTACAATTTTACTGTCGGCAGGTCTTTTGTCGTTCCCCTACCATTGTGTGCACATGAGCGACCTTAATTAGGGCACCAGAAGAGACTCTTATTATATTTCCATGCTCTTCTGCCGAAAACAAAACACATAAAATAAAAAAGACGTGGCCTAAGCTATGTTTTGACTCAAGAAGTATGTAGGCCACCGTTATCTAGTAGATAGTTAAGTGTCACGTACGTTCGGAGATGTTTCTAACCAAACGAATTACTCATCGTATCATTACAACATATTTGTATTGCACGTTCATCATGTACGTAAAAGTGCCTGGTATTGTTCAATTTTGAACCCTGAGCCATGAGCTATCAAACAATTCCATTCTGGCGGGTAGACAATGATTAATTACGTTCGGCGGTCATTATTTAATGATATGATTCTTACAGATATCTGTTTGTAATCAAACTACAGCTTAGCACAGTTGGCAACGTTCAGACTGATTACTAAACCAATAGTTGATGGTTCGAATCTCCAATTCGCATGATTTTTTTAAAATTCATTATGTCATGTTATTTAAAGGGATTTTTTTAATTTATCCATGAAATGTGTCGATTCAATATATTTCTACATTATAACAATATTACACGGATTTTGCAAGTAATTTGTTATGTGCATTTAAAAAATATAAATAAAACAATTTTTGATGGGATTCGAACTTGCCCTGGTCTGACATTTTACAATGTATCAAGTGCTTACTGTCACGACCATTCAGACACACAAAATACTTGGCCTTAATTGTATTACTTATCTTATTGGTCAAACCACAGGAATTTGAAATTTTATCCATAAAATTTCATAGCAGTCGATCTAATCAAAATAGCTCTATACGTATATATAATACTGAAGGAACGCAACGCACTTTGTCCTCCAAAATGGAATCCCGTAGCCAGTGCTATAAAAATAAAAAATACAAGCGACCAAGTTTGCTCATTCGACGAAGAATACTTATATGTACCAAATCCAATCGACAATCAATATATTTTCCTGATTTTATGCGAAATATTCGTGATTTACTTCACAAAGTTCAATATCTAGTACATCGTCGGTGCCATTCTGTGGTGGTCCACAACCACAAACCACGCCCCAAAGCTGAGGTGTTTCCCACTTACGTTCAGTTGATTTTGACATTTTATTGTGCGCCCAGGATAACGTGATATTTACAAACATTAATCGGTTTGGTCAACTGTTGCAAAATTGGTTTTACAAATTACTTATGTAAACAGATAAGGTCAGTTTAGTACTAAAAACATCATTGATAAATCGTGCACGTATGAATAATCCACCTTTATGGATTATACCAAATTTGCCCTCCGGGCGCACAATAACACATAGGCCCACGATTTGCGCACGATAAACACGTGCACCGATCCAAGTGAGTAGCTAAGTGGAATGTATTTGGTTCGTAAATATTACTGATTTTCCATTTCAAAGAGCAAACAGATGAAAACGGAACGAAAAATGGTTAATTCTGAGCCAATCTTGTTAAAGAGGTGGTCTTCATATAGGTGCAATTTCACTGTGAAGTTGAGGTTGAATAATGTGCAAGTCAGTGGACAGAAAGTAGTGGTCTTTATTTTGAGGTGGTCTTGGAGGTGAGGTCTTAATTTGTAAACTATGGGTTGTGATAGTATGAAAGTCATTTACTTCAATCACCTGCAGACACCATTGGAACCCCTACAATTTGTTTTAATCGTTTAGTTGGTTTTAAGTTCTACTCTGTGGAAATGATGTCTTAGAAGAGAGGGATAATCTGCACGTAATTGTTGAAGACACAATAGTACAGAACAACCTCTGTAGAGTGAGACCCTTTGTGGGCTGCAAATATTGGTCATTATTTAGAAGTTGTTACCCTACAGAATTTTCAAAATTATATACATGTAATAACTTCAAGTAACTTTGAAGGTTGTGTTATACAGAGGTTGTTGCACTACATATGTCCCCTAGAGAGGTCGTTCTGTAGTCATAGAAGCTACCACGGCATTCACCCTCTACTGATAATGTTGTCAGCCCTCAGCAGAGACGTTGGCAATACCTCAATTGGTTAATTATCTATCAAAATTGTTGTCTTAGATTATGACAGTAATTATGAACCAATGTAGAAAGGTTTGATATACATGTACATGTATTCTTATAAGTCAAATTAGTTACTTGTTTAAAATGTAGTATTGTTATAATATAGACTAAACTAAGCTTGGTATAAAAATGTTTGGCATCCACATTTTCTGTGCTGAATGCATGTATACATTATTATAGCTATGCTCAATTATTTTGCTTGGCCTACTATAGTATATAGCAATCTATTGTTATATATACCACAGCAAAGTGTTGTATACGGGATTTATTCAACACTTTTTCTTCATGCTGATTGGCTAGCTACTGAGATCTACAGTCTAAAAAATGATCAATCTGAAAGTCTAGAGTAACTCTCACTTTGTATAGACACTTAAGGGCATTCTATAGTGATATACGGCATGTTTTTAAAAAGCGTTTTTTCTAATTGAACTCTGGTGGACATAACAAACATAGCATTACATTGTACTATATTCACCCTTGGAGTAAATCAACAAATACGCATTAATAAAGATAATTTATCAAAGCATGACAGCACTTGCATTGCAAATCTTGCTCGTCGATTTTCGATTGCATGAGGAACATATAAATATTCTTCGTCAAATGAACTAATAAAATCAGGAAACTATATTGATTGTCGATTTGATTTGGTACATATAAGTATTCTTCGTCGAATGAGCAAACTTGATCGCTTGTATTTTTTATTTTGTTAGCACTGGATACGGGATTCCATTTTGGAGGAAGAAAGTGCGTTGCGTTCCTTCAGTATTATATATACGTATAGAGCAATTTTGATTAGATCGACTGCTATAACCTATACCAACCTGTATCGATTAATGGTTTAAACCTTAAAAGGGCCGTCACGGCTCAGTGCTCGTAATCGAACTATAGTCAAAGGAAGGGTTGTTATAAAGTTAACATACAGATAATAGAAAATCGGATAGAGAAAATTCAGCACTCAACTTAAATAGCTGCGCACAGAAAACATCCTGCTAGTGGTGTGACCTTGGAGAAGTGTGTCATCTATGTTTGGTAAATGCTTATTAGAATTGCATATAAGATGAGATAAATTTATTTACGCCTCACTCTTGTACATGTTTGTTACAAATATAGGTACATGTTTGTATACAGTATCAGATATAAATGAAGTAAATACACTTATCAAGTGTTGGTTTATTCTGTGTTGATAGCCACCTAGTCAACTGACATTGCCTGATAAATTAAACAAATGAAAGAATTAAGTGGAAGCAATTATTGTCAGCGTCAATATTTACTACGTTCGTAACATAGTAAAATGTACATACACATATGATAACGTATATTAGCCTAACTTGGCCCTAAACAATCCTACTTGCAAAAATCAATGACACCATAGTGTAGTCTATAGTAAATATATACCAGCAGAATGAAAGCGACAATTTGAAAATGGGACTTTAACACATTACACACGTATCTGCTTGATGGCATTAAGCAACACAGACCAAAACTGCACTGATATCAACGTAACCAAAATTAGTTTGCAATTGATAATTTTTAACTTGGATTTGTGAAATTACTGTATATATCGTATTTGTGTGCTTATATAAGCATATACAATCATGTGCTTATTGCTGTTTGTTAAAATAGTACGTTGCTTATGGAAATAAACAACAATACTTTTTTAAAATTAAAGCTGGAAAGCAAACTTCCACTACAAGTGATGTTGTAAACAGATACATACGGGATCCACAATACAATAACATCACACTCTTCCACAGAATGTATTTCAGTCCTACGGAGAATCTCAAGTCATATTATCCTGTCACTGAGGGTCATTCGGACATTAATGTGACCTTATCATAAGGCCGCCAAGAAAGAGAGATACATATCAGTACCATTCTAACGACTTTCGTATTTCGGGTTGTCTGAGGGTTATAACCGCCACCATCAGTTTCCAAGGTACATGCTCTAACCACAAGACTACCGGGAAAGGTGACAAGTTTGCAAATCGATTACGCAAGTCAGTCATTTGTTTACATAAAACTGTGTACATAAACATTGCAATATCTCTCATTAATGCCTTATTTTAATAGATATTGTATGTATTAGTGCGTGGCATCTATATACAGTGAAGAAGGCGTTTGTTTTCACTGCCCCTTTCTCCAATTAATTAATATGTGTCAAACAATAAAAATACAATGTTATCATATTGCAATGTTTGTATTCAAGTGACAGACCTGAATAAACGGAATGTATAGACTTTTTTGCTCATTTCTGAAATAACACAACGTATTGACATACACGTATCCAAGTGCTGGCATAGTGTACGCACGGCATCTAAACATACACATGTAATTAGATCGAACTGTTGATACAATTATATCCAAGTGCTGGCTACAGCATCAAAACATACACAGTTAGATCGAACTGTTGATACAATTATATCCAAGTGCTGGCTACAGCATCAAAACATACACAGTTAGATCGAACTGTTTACAAATACAATTCGATATTTATAATAAAATATTTAACCAGAATTGTGCTTGAAAAATATTGTTTTATTACCGATGTTTACATTTAATACTTTATACCATTATCCGTTTGCTATCCATTATACGTTATTGTCACTTCAATATCAATGTTGTGTTTATACTCGGGAACATTTTAATTAAACTCTCGCTTTGGTATTTATTTTGTTACGAAGTAGAAAATGATGAGATTTAACGACATAATGACATGGTCAATACTGGCCATTTGTAGGACCTTATGTGTATCAATAATATCTATGTCGTTGAAGTTGGTGTCAGAAATGTATTATAGTGTAATAACCATCATGGCATACTCGATAGCCAAGTGGGGAGGTCCCGGGTTTGGTCCCAGGCCGCGTCATACGAAAGACGAAATACAAATAGTACAAGCAATTCCATTGCTAGACGCTCGGCATAAAAGGGAATCTGGCTTCTCGATTATCATACCCTCGTGGCGATGGATAACATCAGGAATGAGTTGTCCAGAGTGCTTAATATACTAGTAAGTTAGACAAAATATGGTTCACAATCTTCACTTACTTTTACTTTTCCGGATTATCCACTTCGCCATCAGGTGTGGATCTCAATTCCTTATTCTTGAAACAATATTTTGGAGCAAACTGTTCCATGAGTCAACAATACGGTTAGCAAAAAATTGTAAACTGTTTTACATCACTTGAAGGGAGTTTCTTTACAAGCTTGAAATTATGACCTCTAGCTAGTATGAACATATGACTAAGTGTAAGGAATTTATCACTACATGTATCTGTTTTATAGAGCCTGTGAGTAAATTTATCACTACATGTATCTGTTTTATAGAGCCTGTGAGTGAATTTATCACTACAAGTATCTGTTTTATAGAGCCTGTGAGTGAATTTATCACTACATGTATCTGTTTTAAAGAGCCTGTGAGTGAATTTATCACTACATGTATCTGTTTTATAGAGCTTGTGAGTGAATTCATCACTACATGTATCTGTTTTAAAGAGAGTTTGAGTGAATTCATCACTACATGTATCTGTTTTATAGAGCCTGTGAGTGAATTCATCACTACATGTATCTGTTTTATAGAGCCTGTGAGTGAATTCATCACTACATGTATCTGTTATATAGAGAGTGTGAGTGAATTTATCACTACATGTATCTGTTTTATAGAGCTTGTGAGTGAATTCATCACTACATGTATCTGTTTTATAGAGCTTGTTAGTGAATTCATCACTACATGTATCTGTTTTATAGAGCTTGTTAGTGAATTCATCACTACATGTATCTGTTTTATAGAGCTTGTGAGTGAATTTATCACTACATGTATCTGTTTTATAGAGCTTGTGAGTGAATTCATCACTACATGTATCTGTTTTATAGAGCTTGTGAGTGAATTTATCACTAAATGTATCTGTTTTATAGAGCTTGTGAGTGAATTCATCACTACATGTATCTGTTTTATAGAGCTTGTAAGTGAATTCATAACTACATGTATTTGTTTTATAGAGAGTGTGAGTGGATTTATCACTACATGTATCTGTTTTATAGAGAGTGTGAGTGAATTTATCACTACATGTATCTGTTTTATAGAGAGTGTGAGTGAATTCATCACTACATGTATCTGTTTTATAGAGCTCGTAAGTGAATTCATAACTACATGTATCTGTTTTATTGAGCCTGTGAGTAAATTTATCACTACATGTTTTTGTTTTATAGAGAGTGTGAGTGAATTTATCACTACATGTATTTGTTTTATAGAGCTTGTGAGTGAATTCATCACTACATGTATCTGTTTTATAGAGCTTGTGAGTGAATTCATCACTACATGTATCTGTTTTATAGAGCTTGTGAGTGAATTCATCACTACATGTATCTGTTTTATAGAGAGTGTGGGTGAATTTATCACTACATGTATCTGTTTTATAGAGCTTGTGAGTGAATTCATCACTACATGTATCTGTTTTATAGAGCCTGTGAGTGAATTTATCACTACATGTATCTGTTTTATAGAGCCTGTGAGTGAATTCATCACTACATGTATCTGTTTTATAGAGCCTGTGAGTGAATTCATCACTACATGTATTTGTTTTATAGAGCTTGTGAGTGAATTCATCACTACATGTATCTGTTTTATAGAGAGTGTGAGTGAATTCATCACTACATGTATCTGTTTTATAGAGCTTGTGAGTGAATTCATCACTACATGTATTTGTTTTATAGAGCTTGTGAGTGAATTCATCACTACATGTATTTGTTTTATAGAGCTTGTGAGTGAATTCATCACTACATGTATTTGTTTTATAGAGCTTGTGAGTAAATTCATCACTACATGTATTTGTTTTATAGAGAGTGTGAGTGAATTCATCACTACATGTATTTGTTTTATAGAGCTTGTGAGTGAATTTATCACTACATGTATCTGTTTTATAGAGCTTGTGAGTGAATTTATCACTACATGTATTTGTTTTATAGAGCTTGTGAGTGAATTTATCACTACATGTATCTGTTTTATAGAGCTTGTGAGTGAATTCATCACTACATGTATTTGTTTTATAGAGAGTGTGAGTGAATTCATCACTACATGTATCTGTTTTATAGAGCTTGTGAGTGAATTCATCACTACATGTATTTGTTTTATAGAGCTTGTTAGTGAATTCATCCCTACATGTATTTGCTTTATAGAGCTTGTGAGTGAATTCATCACTACATGTATTTGTTTTATAGAGCTTGTGAGTGAATTCATCACTACATGTATTTGTTTTATAGAGCTTGTGAGTGAATTCATCACTACATGTATTTGTTTTATAGAGAGTGTGAGTGAATTTATCACTACATGTATTTGTTTTATAGAGCTTGTGAGTGAATTCATCACTACATGTATTTGTTTTATAGAGAGTGTGAGTGAATTCATCACTACATGTATTTGTTTTATAGAGAGTGTGAGTGAATTTATCACACATATCTTGATTTCTTCTTCTCTGCTCCAAGCTTGGTGGCGTAAAACCGACATTAAATACACTTCCCCGAAATTTCTAAATGGCCACCCTATAACATAATTATGATATTATGTGATGTATCCAATCAATAAATATAAAGTAGTATTTTGTTTTCATTCCGAGCACTAACTGATCGATATTAATAAAGAAAACACGTAATCGTGCACAAAATCATCCATGCGGAACATTTGGTGCAAAATGGCTTATGTGCACGTGATCCTCGTGCACGTGGTCCTCGTTTACCGCATGGGACATTATCGTATTTGAAAGGAAATTGTTCTCAAGTTATTGCAGCGTTTGAAAAACATCAAACATGGCGAGAATGAGCTATGCGGAGTGAGCTCAAGCCGTCGGGATGATTCGTGCCGGCACCACAATCCGACAGGTATCTTATTCGTCGTTATGAAAATACACGTGTCCTTTAATTACTTGTATTTTAGAGAAACGTACTGAAAGAAACACATTTTCTATCAATATAAGTGGATTTTATAATCAGGAATCGCCAACGGAAGTATATTGCGCTATATTTGAAGTATGCATCGGTCGGTGGTAGAATTTTTCAAGCAATTTGTCACCGTCAGTGATACCCTTGTTTTTTTCAGGTTGCTCGGCTTTTCATACAGATTGGACGTATTGCAGACCTCCAAAGACGCGCCAGGAGAAGAGTGATGACCCCTCTACAAGACTTGTGATTTGTGTTGCAGTTTTTGTTTTTTTTGGTGCCCGTGTTAACCCTCTCTGTTAAGTATCTTCCCGTGATCGAATGTCAATGATTTTTGTCTCACATTTGAGGAATACAATGTATTAAACTAATATTTTGTTATTTTTATTATTCTTCGGAAATATTTCCTAAAATATGAAAAAATCTTTGTGGCCAATAAGAACTTCGACGTAGTACCACCACATAAGAAAGTTACGACGTTTCACAGATGTTACGTCACTAATGACCGAGTGGTCCCGATTAAGGTACTGTAATCAGACTCACCGCGTATTAACCAAATAACTGTACGAATTATTGGGATACTATACAATTCAACTGGTATGACTTATTGTGATTGAAACATCCGGTGATTTCCTATCACTGTATGACTTATAGCAATACTCTATAATTCAACGTGTACTCCTTATTCAGTGACGGGTCAAGGATTTCGTGCTAGGGGGGCTTAAATGTTGACAACCCAACCCCGAGGAAAAATTATGCGAGCAAAGCGATCTCGAAACAAATAATTGTCTATCTGAGAAGCATGCCTACAAACTCGTTCTTTACTTGAAATTATCAAGTTTTAACCGATTTAGGGGCGAGCGAAGCGCTTAATTTATTAGTTATGACACATATTGATATTGCGCATCTATATCGGTACATTTTGTTTTTAAATAAGGGGTTTATAGCAAGGACATTAGAGTTATAGCATATTTTTATGTTAGCTAAATGCAAGACCAATTCGCTCTTTAGAGCATAGATGTTTTCCAACAGCTACTTCATACTATATTTTTAGTGATTAAAGGCAAAATACCCATACTTCGACAATTTTAGGGGGGACGTACGCCATCTTCCGCCCCCCTCTAAACCCACTGCGGTAAACCGTACACCGGATATTGCTAGTAAAGGTGAGTAATATAATCAATTTTCGTGGCATTCTCGTGTATATCAGGGTAACTTCAGAGACGATTTTTGCCACACGTTAGACTACTTACATCATTCCAAATAGGTTTTAACGTCTTCGGATATTTTTATAACTTTATAGTACGCCATATTATAACAGGTAATCGTAGAAGTGTTCAAATTAACGAGTATTGGGCTGCTGCTCACGCGCAAATATTGACCATGTAGCACTTTAAGGTGATTCCCAACTCTTAAATTTTTCTGTACAAGAGGTATCAAACACCTAATTTTTATGAAGAACACACTCATTATAGTGATACCAACTCATAACAGTTTTGCTCGGCTAGTTTTCAAGATATTTTTATTTTTTTGGGGAACCCCCCTAAAAACTGATATTTGCATTTCACCGAAAAAGTTTGACATTTAATTACATGAAACTTTGCATGCACGAAAGTTCGTATATACGGAATCTATGGTGTCCCGTTAGGGCCATCGCTGCATAGCTATAAGAGGTCGATAATACGATAGTGAAAAGTCGAAACTACGATGATGAAAAGTCGAAAATACGATAGTGAAAAGTCGAAACTACGATGATGAAAAGTCGAAAGTACGAAACAACGAAAGTACGATGGTGAAAAGTCGAAACAACGATGGTGAAAACACGAAATAATATCGACTTTTCACTATCGTACTTTCGTTGTTTCGTGTTTTCACCATCGTTGTTTCGACTTTCCACCATCGTTGTTTCGGCTTTTCACCATCGTACTTTCGTTGTTTCGTATTTCATCATGGTAGTCAGGCGCGTTCAATACGTCTTATTTATACCGATTTCTAAATGTCCGCTCAGCTGAAGAGTTTGCAATCACCTTAAATAAGTTTGGAATGCCGAGATATATTTCTGTTACATTCTGTTTGTATTGAACCTAAATGCCTAAAGTTCGAATTTCAGAAAAATTGATCAAAGTACAACAAAGATACACACCAAAATCGATAGAAGTGCGTGTACGGAGTATTGATGTATACTATACAGAGTATTGCACGTTTGCTCAGGCTTCCAAGTACACTAAATTAAACTAGGAAACTAGCCAAAAATGACACTTATAATAGTACCAATTTAACATTATAACAACATTTTGCCTTCAAAGGAGTCAGGCCAGCAAAGTGGGTTAAAGAACCTATGGTTCTTATAAAGATGTAAGTATTTGGAATTTATCTATTTATAGCTTACATGTATTTATATGTTGTAAAGTTTGTATACACATGCACTGGTGGTTATATCCAAGCCTTTAGTAAGCAAATATTATGTTCATTAAAAAACCTTTAACCTAAGACAGTTATGGGGATCAGTTGGTAACATGATATATTTTGGTTTATGACCATTGGTTAGAGAAGCTGGTGTATGTAGGGTGTATGATTCCGGCACGCTGGGCGAGTCAGTTAACATTTGAACGTACGTTAGGAAAGACCTATTGTTAAGACAAGTGGAGTAGTTACCTAAATAGTATGATAAATATGTACTAATCATACTCTAAACACTGTCAAACTGGTGTATATATAAAGTATTACATTTAAAATTTCGAGGAATGCTCGGACCTACATCAGGATTCGTACATTACAGCATGTTTTAATGTAGCTTTTACACATTTTCAACAGATATAAATCGAACAATGTAAGTAATATTTACCAAATAACACTGGTTATACCTCGAATTTACTTAATTTCCGTGAGCAATACTCCGCACATTGTACAGCAATACTCCGTACACATTATTATTTATCCTCAAAATGTACCGTTATTTATGACTCATTTCCTGGTAAAGTATTCACAACATAAACTTGGTCAATGGGATGTCATTTTGCTCGATTCAAGTTGTGTAGTTTAACGAAGAATATAAACAAAAAGCATCTTTATTTAATTGACCGAACTTATTTTTGCGTGAGTAACGATGCGAGTTTGGACTTTTATTTACCCTTTTAAGTAATTCCTGGTCGTTTGACGGCTTGCAGGGACTAGTACGTATAAAATTAACATTAAACACTCTCAGAACGACAAAACAGCGATTCTGAACTTACCCTGGTGTGCGCTTGAAGGTCGCGAAAATGGATAACAATTACTCACCTCCTAGCAATTCCCGGTGTACGGTATACCGCAGTGAAACCAGCCCACCTCAAGTTGACTCGTTTATAAATACACTGTAAGACTTGTCCGCCATATTTTGTTCACGAAAAGTGTGCGCAATTAACTAGTGTCTGCTTAAGACGGATTGCTGGAGTACTAATATTATCAATTTAGACAGTTCTACATTTATTTATTACGGTAAGTGTGTTTTATGTAAATATAATATCACTTAGATAACAAAATACTGATATTTCATTTAACATTCAATTACATTACGTATGTATTAAAAATAGCATGTTTTTAGGACAAATTTTCCACGTAACTTTTAATTTTAAATAAGTAAAAGTTTTTAAATTTGATCTTTTTATAATAGAAAAGGAATAACACAATTACGGTAGTGTTTTAATTACTTCGAATAAGTACAAACAGTTTAAATTGCCATTTTACATTTTATTGACTGGGTTCCCATTTATAATGTATAATATCATGTATATAGTATCTACACGGGTATACTGATTATAAACAGGTATGTTACGAGTAAACACGTAAATATGTACGGTTGTAAATTCATTGTTCTGATTAATTGAAGTAGAAGATCTATTTGAATAACCTTTATCATAATAACTGTATTAAATTTGAATAACCATGTTAAGATATTTGTAAAAACAAAATTAGGAAATTCTGCATACATGTATATATGTACTCATGAATGTATCATTGTACAAAACATATTGTGTTATATAATGATCACAAAAATAACGTTATAATCAATTAATAAATGTGAAGAATACAAGTATTTATCATCACTATGGACAGAAATGATCGTATCTCTGATTATACAGAGACAAGTAAAGTGCCATGCACCATCACAAAAATCACACACACTCTCTCAGGTATAACAGCATTTACAAGAGTCACGGTGATGGTATCCCCCAATTACCAGAACGTCGCCTTAGTCTTAAAGTGTCCTATCTACCAATTTCACTTTTTCGAGAAAATAAGGTTTGAAGATTCACATTCAAATATCTTTTTAACGTTCCGTCCGAATTAAAACAAATTTTCGATTATTATTAATATGTACGAATACATTATTAGTTTGGTATTACTTGTATGATTTGTAAAGGCGAATTCGTGTAATTAGCAAAATTAATTTGGAGATAGAGCAAAATTTCCAGAAATTTTGATATTTTTTCACTCTTAAGGTGCGTTTATGGAGATAGCGCAATATAAGGCAACTTAAAGCTGAAAAAACAGTAAAGCAATGCAAGTTAAACTAATATTTAAGCTAATACTATTTATATGATACTTATTTTTTTATAGTATGATCGTTGTATAAATGGCGGGATATTTTGCAAATGATTTTGACATTGTATGCATTCTCTAGTATGACTGTATGGTAACCTAAAGTTTTGAGATGACTACTTATGTGTGTGGGTGGACAAACTGACTGGCATTATAATTTGATGTTCATCATCCTAATTTAAGAGTTCTATTCGAAATGAAACTCTTTTTTTTTTCAATTCCATTACATATGTTTATTTGTTTTATCATCTCGCGTTCATTGCCTTCGTCACTATTATCAGAATTCGATAAACTAGGAACACCCTGGTCTTACCTCACTGTTTGAATGTCAATTCATATGCATTGCAATATTGCTTGAGTCCATACTCTTTATTATATTCTATTATAGAATGTACCTCCTGAAATTTCACGACTTTCAACATTTTAGTTAATACGCAAGTCGTTAGACCAATGGAAAAGCAACAATACAGTCTTGCAAAAGACACGAATTTTCGGCTTATAAGATCCAAACACTTTGTGCCTGTCCTGGCCACTTTAGTCAATTAGTACTGGTTAATTAAGCAAAATAAATATTAAGTTGTAGCTGATGTTTTTATTCAATACTGATGAATAACATACTACGCAGTATTATTTCAGTAGGTAAGGAATGTAGAAATAAACATCTATCGCAACTTATTCGCGACGATTCCAGTGTATGACAACACTGTATTTTGAAAACCAAAACATGATCGTATATACTTATACTTGTTCTAGTCCATTGGCACACATTGTGTCAATAAGCAGCGCCTATCTGTACAGATCAAACATCAATAACCTATCCGAAAAATAGCTGTCCGAAAATATGTCTAAGTACCTTAAACTGATTAACGGAACATTGTGACATTCGACAGAGGAACTAATATTAGATTACGTATTCCAATTAAATATTTAAACAAATAACACTTACATTTTCAAAATGCACTATATCTTTTACTCAATCTGGCTTTGGTTCAAAGAAATTTCTTCTCCGGAAGTTAACAATAAATCAGCCATTTTCCAAAATATTTCAGGAGTCACGTGGGCAATTGAAACTCGTTGATTTGTGAATACCTTTTCTGACTCTTAAACTGTCCTATGTGGTGGATATACGACAAAGTACACGCTAATAGCAGTTGAAAAACGGGAGATAGAGCAAAATACGACCCGCTAAATCGGTTAATATGACGTATATGCATGACATCAAGGGCTTAAAAGATAGAGCAAAGTAAGGCTAATCGAATGGTGTATTTATCTCATTTTTGCCAAAAATGGAGATAGGAGACTTTAAGAGTGAGGCGACGAGAAGTTTAGACACAGCATATAGTCCCTGACCGGAACATGAATGCTGGTGAATGTTGACAACTCTTTGGTGTCTTGTATATTCTCATATGTGAGCAAAACATGGTACCAATACGTATTATTCTCTGAATTACATGTACATCATTATACCACTTAAAATTGAGGTTAAGAAAATATAAAAATGGAATGAATAACACTCGTCACACTGTCCACACTTTAACGACAGTGGAAACATCTTCCATTCTTGTTCATGTGACATATCATGACTAACTTCAGACGGCTGTACACTAAACGCATAATATGATAGATTGTCGGCAGCTTCATAACCGATTATTCCCACATGTGCAGTGCAGGGCCCATTGTAATACTGCATTGTTATGTTTAGACAGGCGACTGATGTTAGATTGTAGCTGTCCTATTAGGGTATCCTATGGTCCTTCTGAGAACGCCTGGAGTGCCGACATTGAGTCTGTTTAAAAGACAAAATTTTGTTTCGTTTCCCTTCGCTCAGACGGTTAGAGTTTGTTGGCTCTATATCTCTTGCCTACAGTGAGAGACAGTGAAATAGTGGAGCTGTCTGGAAATTTGATGTAGATTTCACTCCCTGCATTTCGAACTACCCTTTTCTGCTGCTCCACCAATGAAGGCTTGAAACTTTTATTTACACTGTAATGTGCTATAAGGTTGTCTATTGGGTAAGTGTGAGGTTTGGTGCACTGTAAAACGTTCAAGCCCCCAGTGACATTTGTCACTGTCCTTACCAAGGCTGAAGCCCTTTGGTCAACCTTCCTCTATGTATGTATTTCCACTTTATAGTAAAAATACAAAACAAATTCGCCTTTGTGCCTTTTTGTTGAACTTTGTTCATTTTGTATGTGCCATTCTGCAATTTCGTTGTCCAGCACAAGACTGCTTCGTATCTTTCAAAATTGCATGTACACTATATAAGTGTTGTAGATTGTCCTTGTGGTGTGTGGTGTCCGGTTGTTGTTTTCTCGTCACATGGCTCACGTTCCGTTTTGGTTTGCAGACTTTCGGGCCGGGTTGCCGTGTTTTCAGTGCTTTGTATGTTTTTAGTGTTTTCTGTGCTCGGCTTGTTAAGTTGAGTACTGCCTTCCCTGTCTGACTTAATTTAATCTTTTTGTGTCCAGGAGTAAGCTGGGTATCGATCATGGATCCACTTTAGTGTAAGAGATTTCTGAAGCTCCAGATGTTGTTTCCCTTTTCCTCTATTCCATCAACCTCCAGTTGGATTTTGGAAGCATCTTGCCAGGTACCAGCATCTCGGTCTCCGTATCAAGAGCTGCATTCTCCTCTTTCTAGGTCCTTGACAATGTGGTTGAGACTTTTGAGCTCTGTGTGGAATGGGCGAGATGGTAGTCTTTTAGCTTTCTCTGCTGGCAAAAAGGTTTCGTGCTCGCGTCTTGTCTCAAGGTTGGCTGTATTTTCCATTCCCTTTATTGAAATGGTTTTCATGGCCCCAATGATAATTCTTTGGCCAGGATTTTTATCCTTGTCTAGTTGTAATTGCTGGTTCTGGATGCAGTTATCTAGGAGGTGGGGGCATATTCTGTTTGGGGTCGTACGGTGCCTATGGTGACTTGCCGTAGGATATTTGCATTCGCTCCCCACCTTGTTCTGGACAGCAAGTATCTTCATGATGACAAGCTTTTTAAGGGGCCTCCCACGTCACACGAGAATCAATCGTGGTACCAATGAACGTTGGTGTCTCTACCTGTCGCACTTGATGATCATCAAGTTGTAGGTTGTCTTTTTTAAGTGGACATCGAGACGAGCGTAGTGACTGTTTGCTGATAGTGAGGACCAACTTGTCAATCAGCTACCTTGTGGATGTCAGTTTGGATTCTGAGCTTTACTGTGGCCATTCTTGTCTCGGCACTCCAGATGGCAAGAACGATTAGAAACACGAGTCATTATTTTTCATGAGGAACAGGGTTGCAGAGATTACACCACCCCGTGGAACCACCCTCTCTCATTTTTACAATGTTGCTGAGAGTACCGACGAGTTTTACTCTTGAAGATAGGTTGCACAGGACATTTTTGAGCCAGTGGAACATAATTCTAGATATACTATTTTGTAGCAATTTCAGAAGTAGACCTTCCTTCCAGACTCAGTCGTAAAGCTTTGGACACATTAAAGAAGACTGCCAAAACTTTTTTCTTCTTTTGGTAATCACCTCCAATGTCTTGAATGAAGTAAGCCAGTTGATCTTCGATCTGCACTGTGGTGCTGGTGATTTCCAGTTTAAGTTGGGACAAAAAGAATATTTGACTAAAGATGCCGGAGCAGTTTCTTGTTAATGATTCTTTCCAGGAACTACCTGGTGCAACTTGGTAGACTAATTGGTCTGTAGCTCTGGCTTGATCTTGTCTTTTCCTTTATCAAGGATGGGTTTAATATGGGCATCTTTCTATTTGGATTGGAAGTTGCCAGAGTACCATGTTCAAATGGTTTATTTTGGCATTATGCCAAAGGTGCTTGAGCATTTCATTGGTTATGCCATCTGCTCCCGTAGACTTCTTCGTCTTCAATGTCTTCAATGCTGCCTGTAGCTCCTACATAATTAGACTGTCTGTCATAAAAGGAATTTCTTGGCATACTCTACGTTCTCTTTTGTAAGAAACAAGTCTCCTGTTTTTTGAAAGATTGACTGTGATCACTGTCTCATAAGCTTCGGAAGAGACATTCGCTGCCGCTGATTTGATTATTTCTACTATTTCACGAACTCTAGTGAACAATAGTGTAGCGGTGTACACTACACTACACACAAGTGGCATTTTATAGAATTAGAATTGAAGTAGAACAGGAGAGAACATAAATAAATGTTAAAATGACATTTACACTGTAATCGCCTAATGTTAATATTAAGAATTACTAAAACGTATTCTGACAAGAAGTATTAGAGCCAGTAGACTTGTTATATCAAGAGCGGTTCATGCAAATCTTCGGTTATCCCTAATGTGTTCCAGGAACAGAAGGTTGATAGATCTTTTGAAATTGATAAAAACATAAAATCAACATTTAGTAACTGCGTTAATTATAAATCCCGTCAGGTCAGCCTCGGCCTTTTGGTGTCAATGGACATGTCCGAACTGAAACTTAAACGGACTAATGAAACTGAATTAACGGATTATATCGAAGGGTTTTCTCAGAGGATTATTATACATGTCCAATTGACCGACTTCATGCATACGTTAAACAAACCACAGGTGACCGCATAGTTTTTATCATTAAGTATTTGATATTTTATAGGCTATCAATATCCTATAACTGGAAAAATCCATACGACCACCTGTGCTTTATCTAACGGTATATATAACATGTGACCGCACCACTGGCGAATTATTTCCCAATATGTTAGGCCAACTAAATATAATGTTATGTGACCATGTCGCATTCAATACGTATATCTTGTGCGTGAGTTTTGTAAATGGACGAGACAAAATAAATAAATAAGATCACAAACAAAAGGCCTTGTAATTACGGTAATATTCAGGTTGAATAGTAACAAATGTGCCTAATTGGTAAGCTGTGGAAGAAAGTTTATTTATTTTGACAATGAAAATAAATGTGCGTTGTTTTTTAATGTCAAATTCTACATTCAAACAAAATAAAACGAAACTTGGCATAGATTCAATTTCATGGAAATTTATGTTATCTCGAAGTCAGTTGATACAAGAAAAGATATTTTAAAACAAAGAAATTGTCAATGAAAACCAAGTGTCACAGACGTGTTTTAAATACATTATAACGACATGTCCATGTTGTTAATTTAATTGAGTATAATAACGGCTTTCAGAAATAACACGGTGAACTAACATTTTTTTGTTGGCCACCTTACATTTTGGGAAGAAAATCCTGAGTAACGTTTTTAACAAACCAGAGGTGGCCGCGTAGTTTTCATCATTTTGGTAGTTTATATTATAAAGGCTACCATCAAACTTTAATGCCTAAACGCACGGGTAATTATAGACAGTCAGTCAGTTGGATACGTCTAATATTCTTTTGAGACGACCCCTCAACATTATTCGTTTATCAGGTTTATTATTCAGTTTAAGTTTCAGTTCGGACATGTCCAATATCAGCATGCTTGGTGTTTTTCTGGTAGAGAAATCATTATAAAAGTTAAACCAAACCTCTTACATGAAAACCTACCGTCTTTGATGTACATGTCTTGCACGTGTAACCTATACTAGATTACGCAACAAGTCTAACAAGGTAAATCCGACTGCAAACAGGTCAAATATAAACGAATACCATTCAATGTCGGTACGTTGAAGTATTAATACACGTTAGTTTGACTATATATTAGAGAGGTTGCGATGCGAACGTGTACGATTACTTGTACATGTAGCTACATCCATCAGATATAATTATGAAAATGGTGACTTTAACGGATTATGTAAGGAGTTATTGGATATAGATTGGTCGGAGATATTCAAAAATAAGTATACGGAAGAAATGTCGAATATATTTATGGATATCATGAGTTCATCAACGGAAAAGTACATACCAAAGTAAAGTGATAAACCCCGAAAGGGTAAGACTACACTATCCAAACAAACTGTGACTAGTATAAAAAGAAAACATAGGCTGTGGGAGAAATACATGGTTAAAAGATCAGACAATAGTCATAGGGAATACATTAAAGCAAGAAAAGGTTGGTAATAAATGATCGAGAACAGAAATAAAAAACGATAGCTAAGTGCGCTAAAACCAACAGCAAACTCTTTTGGAAATATGTTCGAAAGGGAAAGTAAAAGTGGTAAAGGAGAACTTCATACAATCAATGATGGGATTAAACATGTAGCCAACGAAGATATAGATAAGGCGAATATACTAGCAGAAACTTTCAGTAGTGTTTTTACCAACGAAGATGATGAACAACCAGTACGGTATGTGATGTGATATCTACAGACACCGAATTTACAGTAAAAGAAGTGAATAAACTGTTACCTGAGCTTAATACATCTAAGTCACCAGGACCAGACATGATAAATCCTCGAACTTTGAATGAATTGAGTGAAGTTATTGAATAGCCACTATGCAAGCTGTTCAACAGTTTATATTTATCTGGACATGTCCCTGAGGGATGGAAAATCGGACAAACAACTGCTATAGCGGACAAACAACTGCTATATGCAAAAAGGGAGATAACATCACTGTCTAACTATAAGCCTGTTGGTCTTACAAGTATATTGTGTAAGATTATGGAAAAAATAGTTCGGAAACGGATAGTAACATAACATAACATAACATAAGTTTATTCAGGTAATATAGGCCTCCGGCCCAAATTACAATACATTACATACAAATGTACAACTTTGAATGAATGACACAAAAGAACATTGCTAAACAATATATATCAGAAGTATAGGATAGAACATTAGTAGGTGTTGTATATGGAATTTATAACTCCGAGTGAAACGAGGATTATAATCCCATATCAACACCTACGAGCCGTTCTATCTGACTTAGACTATAGATAAATAATCTTTGTTTATCAGGTACACTTTGCCTATAAATCGACCAGTACATAGGGTATGATAAACCATTTAAGTGCTGGTGTAATATGTTAAGTGTTGCATGATGCATATAAAGATCTAAGTGGCAAAATTAAGCTATTTACAGTAAAACCTCAATAATGAAACTCCTTCTTGGGACTGTAAAAAACTTATCTCAATAATGTTGAGTGATTGCATCATTCTATAAAAGAGCAAACAGATGAAAACGGAACGAAATATGGTTAACTCTGAGCCAATCTTGTTAAAGAGGTGGTCTTCATATAGGTGCAATTTCACTGTGAATTTTAGGTTGAATAATGTGCAAGTCATTGAACAGAAAGTAGTGGTCTTTATTTTAAGGTGGTCTTGAAGGTGAGGTCTTCATTTGTAGATTATGGGTTGTGATAGTATGAAAGTCATTTACTTCAATCACCAGACACCATTGGAACCCCTACAATTTGTTTTAATCGTTTAGTTGGTTTAAGTTCTACTCTGTGAAAATGATGTCTTAGAAGAGAGGTGTAATCTGCACGTAATTATTGAATACACAATAGTACAGTACAACCTCTGTAGTGTGAGACCCTTTGTGGGCTGCAAATATTGGTCATTGTTCAGAAGTTGTTGCCCTACAGAATTTACAAAAGTATATACATGTAATAACGTTTTGTTATACAGAGGATGTTGCACTACATATGTCCCCTAGAGAGGTCGTTGACCACTTGAAGTCTAACAACATATTTAGCGACAAACAGTTTGGTTTTATTTGCGGTAGATCAACATCACTTCAACTGCTATGTGTTCTAGAGAATTGGACTAAGATACTGGACAGCGGAGAGAGTCTGGGTGCTGTATATATGGATATTATGAAGGCGTTTGATAAAATCCCTCACAGGAGATTATTACAAAAGTTAAAGTGCTACGGCCTTAGTAATAAGTTGTGTTCGTGGGTCAAACACCTCCTGAGTAACAGAAAACAACGAGTTAATGTGAATGGCTCTTCTTCAGAATGGCAAGATGTTACAAGTGGTATACCACAGGGATCGGTTTTGGGACCCATATTTTTTGTAATATTCATCAACGACCTTCCGGATCATGTAGCATCACCAGTATATATATTTGCTGATGATACTAAGCTATATCAGGGTAGCAATACCACGTGGCTTTTGACTACAGTTACAGGTAGAATTTTGTAAATATTGGGACACAAATATAGCCATAAGTATTTTATTTCTTCATCAAAACCTACACGTTCCACGGTTTCTCAAGGTAATGGACAAAACTGCACAGCCGCTGAAAAAGATTTTATATTTCCCGGAAAGCAAATAAGTGTCCCCTTAGCGTGGCGTATATTTCATAGAAAGCGATGAAGAAATAAAATACTTATGGCTATTTTATTTTCCAATGTTTACACATTTCTACTTGTAACTGTAGTCAAAAGTCACGTGGTATTGCTACACTGTATACTGAAGAAAAAGTCATGCTGCAAAGCGACCTCAACAACCTCTTTGAGTGGAGTGTAGATTGAAAGCTCCGATTTCACCCTGACAAGTTTAAAGACCTAAAGATAGGAAAACATAACATAAACCAAAATGAACAATATAAGATATCATGATACAGTGGAGAATCTATAGATTTGGACAATGTCACTGAAGAAAAGGATATAGGTAATAGACAGTAACCTCTCATTCGATAAACACATACAGATACAAGCCAACGAGGCAAACATGATGGTATGGTTCATCAGACAATCATTAAGTATATGGAAACTTTCTATCTGTTATTTAAAGCATTAGTTCGACCACATTTTGGAGTATGCTAGCAGTGTGTGGAGCCCGTATATTTCCATACGTATAAGATGAAAAACATTGACTTGATCGAAACTGTACAACGAAAAGCAAGTAGGATGCTCCCTGGCCTATCAGTATTCTCTTACGATCGAAGACCGACTAAAGAACCTGAAACTGCCCAGTTTAAGATTTAGGATAATGAGAGGAGACATGATCGAAGTTTACAAAATTGTATCCAACATATATGAAAAAAGTAACATCTGGACTTTTCACTATAAACCTTTCTACAACAACAAGAGGACATTCAAAAAAGTTGATCATACACAGATCATCTACTGATGTACGGAAATACTTCTTCACTAACCGTGTGGTGGATAGTTGGAACAAATTACCAAACAGTGTCATATCAGCTGAATCAGTAAACTCATTCAAAAACAGACTAGATAGTATTGGGTAATGCATCCACTGATTTACGACCATACAGTGAACTATTCTTGTGACTACACCAGACCACAAAGTAAAGAAGATGTTTATGAGCCGAATACAGAGGAGCAATCGACGCTCCTGCGTTCGGAATCGACTTAGGTAGACTTAGGTAGGTAGCTAGATAGCTACCCATACATGTAAACGTACACGTTGAAATTAAAACTAGCTTGCGAAATACAACCTGTGTGTGTAAAGTCGTGACAGTTGTAACATGATATCTTCGTGAATCGATAATGAGTGTTTATATAAACTCAATAGTACATATTATATTTTCGTCTGCCACACGTCCGTTACACATACCTGGATGACGCAATATCTAAAATTAGTATTCGCGTACATGTAACGTTACACGTTGTCTTTCGCAACCTCTCTATTAGCTGATAACATGCACACTTATTTATTTCATGTCAGTTGTTATTAGATGCATTAATTATGCCTTAATATAGCTTGGGATTTCGGCGGTGAGTTTATTTTCTCGTTTAGTTATGTGTTGGGCATTGTGGCGTGTAATTGTGGTATGTGATGATTTTTTAAATATTTTCTGTGCTGGGCTGTTTGAGTTGAGTACTGCCTTCGCTGTCCAATTACCTGATATCTTCTTAATACGAATAATTAAGCTTTTTATTTGTTTGTTTTGTTTTTTTCCAGATTGTGGACGTGATGATGAAAGGCTTACTGGTCGCTGTTTTATTAGTTATATGTGTAGCCAGTCAGAACATTATTACAATGAATGACACAATGGATTTATCACATTTGTTACAGAGTAGCAACTATCACCATATAGGAAGCTATGTGGTGTTACATGTGGACAACAAGTGTGCGATATCACAGTGTCCTGCTAGTACACCGGATACCATAAACTTTTACAATTATTGTTTCCAACGGCAATGCTCGTCATATGATCAGTACCATTGTTTAAATAGTTCTGGTAAAACTGTCAACTTCTGTGCCAAAATTAAAAACTGCAATCTACGTAAGTCAAGAAATGTTTGTTTACATTTTTAGTATAGATATGGAAAAAATGTATCACAATTTTTCATATCTACAAATGTAAAATAATGGAATATCCACATAAGAAGTATTTGAAATAATTGATATGTGTTTATTCATAAATAATAAATAAAACCTTAGATAAGTATAAAGCATCTACTGTACATGCATAACAAAGACAACGCAAAAAAGTAAAATAGATAGAAGCATGATCCTAACATTTTAACAACTTCTTAAATACGAAATCATTTTCATAACTTTAAATAAGTAAAACGTTTTCTGAAAATGCTTACCGTATACGTATGCTTACCGTATAAGTATTTCTTGTAGGTTCGGTGGACAAAGCCGTTGTTAATGAAATGGAACCATCGATTATCAACATTTACAATGTTCCCTGTAAATATGGGCATTTTCAACCGAACGACCATCATAGTTGCTTCACAGAATGCGCCGAAGATACCAGTATTGGAATCCTGGAGACAACGAAATATGATCCCATTCCACTGGCTTATTGTCGACTTCCGGTTGAAATCGGCTGTAATCCGTTTGGTAAAATGTTCTTCGTGTTAGATACGAAAGATGACAATTGCACTGGAACAAAGCAGTGTTTAGCGTCTGAGGATTTACTTCCCGGTCAGTTTATACTACATTTATTACACAATGAAACAAATACGCTTTAAATATTGTACATGCAATTGACTTTAATTGTTATTTTATCTAAATCTCAAATCAACAAATAGTAAAGTAATAAAACAAACTTAGGTGGATTCGATAATATAGTGATATGTGTACTATGTTTGGAATTGACGACTTCTTAAAACAACTGGTAAATAATTACACATGTATACATGCATGTCTACAGTAATCATATTAAGGTGGATCCACTTAATTTAACTTTACATATAATATTAATTGCAGATTGTACATGCGATGCACAGTGTCCTCCGAACTATGTACGACTTCCTGAGACCAATTTCAGTTGTTCACCAAGGTAATGTCTCTTTATTTAGCAGCACTTTGATTATTGGAATTATTTTCTTATAATTAAAATGTGTAATTGTAAATCATGTCAAATGTCCAAACATACTTTTACTATTTGACATGTGTACGAATGTATATTGCGAAACAAACCTGTCCATTTTCATGTGTTTTATTTTGTTACTCACTCATGTAATTTGTCCGTGTGACCAGCACAAAAAGTCGTGTAATCTGTGCCTAATGTTTTCGTGTGTTCCTTTTTTTCTCTATTATATACCACCGTTAAGTGATTTACATATAATATAGGAACATATATACATTTACAAGTAATATACACAATATCAATAAGTGGTACATGAGTTATTAGTTAGACAATACATGTATATAGTGGGTTAGATTATTACAGTAAACAATGTAAGTATATCACCATGAGGACACATTCAATACATGTACAGTAACATGACATATAATGTTTATACTGAGAAATACATTCAAAATAATGCAAGACCTGTCACTTTCACATCTGATACTTGTCGAAACGAAATGCAAGTAGCAGATAAAAGTTTTGACCGTTGGTATTAAAGCTTACTGCTATAACATTGAAACTTTTAACAATTGTTCACCTTCATTAGTCGATACTACTTGTCAAGTGCAATAACTCCACTTTGATTTTAAGTAACGCCCCATTTTTAACTTAGACTTTTAAATTAATGTTTTTTGTTCAGGCTACTATATTTGGCCATATCTTACGTATTATCCATGCTATAGCATTGAAACTTGCACCACTTGTTCACCATTAGTCAACACTACCAGCTAAGTTATAGTTAGAACATAGTATGTAAATTTTAATGATTAAAAGGGCGGAAGGAGCGAAGCGAAGCGAGTCCTTTTGAGTCATTAAAATGTACTTAGTATGTTCTAACTGATTTAGAATATAACATTCTGCATTCTGATTGGCAGATAAAAAGTAGCGCCAACGCATGACATCAAGGCTGTGAAGAGAATATTTTAATGATTAAATTTTCATTTAACCGCTAAAATTCGGCGTTTTCATTGGCTCATAATGTAGGTAATATTCTAAGTGCAATAACTCCATTTTTATCTTAAGTAGAGTTGTGTCCTTTTTTAACGTAGACTTGTCTTGATTAAAGTTGTATGAGCAAATACAATCTACCATTTCTCATATACTATCAGTGATATACCATTGTAACTTACAACACTTGTTCATTATCAAAAGTCAAAACTACAGGCCAAGTGCACTAACTCCATTTTCATTTTAAGTAGAGTTATGCCCCTTTCTTACTTAGACGTTTCTTGGTTAAGTTTCACCTGCAAGTTACATTAAGACCAATTATTAACTTGTACCATCAATGATATTGAGTTGCAACTAAGTTGTATAACTTAAAGCCTGTTTTGAACTTATATTTATGTGACAAATGGTTACGAAAGGTCGAGCGCGCTGTCTTATGGATAGCTCTTGTTGTAATTTCAGTGTTGGACATGTAACACCACCCACATCTAAAACTGAAGAAGCTGTTCAGTCGACGATGACAGGGTCCAATGCAAAAAGAGGCAAAGATTATGCGGATGAAATTCTAAGCAGTCCAACCGATTCAGTGGGTTTAGAGGTACAACCATCTACAGATCACGACCATGCTGACTCAAATAGTGAGATTTCTTTACATTTTGTATTATCAGCTTTCATTTACCAGCGTTTGTAAACTTATTACCCAAATCACACGAAAGTCGGAATGAGCCGGAATGACGTGCGAACAGCAATTTGAGGTACATAATTGTATGTTCGAAATGTATTCCGTCAGCATTCTGAGTGCATTCCATATGTTCGGGCCAATTTGAATGTTTTCCCATACTCTTAACGTATTTCGTTAGAAATAAAATACACATTAAACTAAAACCACTATTCTTTAAACATGTATGCATTTATTCGAATGGTCCAGATCACACGGCGTCGGAATGAGCCGGAATGTCGTCAGATTTAAAATTCTAGTTGTATTCCTACATGATCGAAGTGCATTCTAAACATTCTGTCTGTATTCTGAGTACATTTATAGTGCATTCGATATATTCCAACCTATTCCTGCGCCACTTCGAATGTTTTGCGCATGTTCAAAAGTTTCGAGATGCATTCGAGGTCGGATGAAATATCGAACGGCTTTCGAAGTGTATTCTTCTCACATACTGATTTCATTTTAAATATTCTTACGACATTCTGACAACATTCGAAATATTACTTAAAACCAGTATATGTACTTTTATGTAACATACTTCCCGTGCGAAATCCCGGTATCCCGGTCCAATTGATTCGTCAAAGTGTAAGAGTAGCTAATTACACCATTTGATAAAGGTATCCCGGTCCATTTGATTCGTCAAAGTGTGAGAGTAACGCAGTAGAATTGTTGGCTATTGCTAGTGATTAGATTACATGTAATGTATAATTTAGATAAAAACTGGGGGACATGATCCCGGTAAAGTATAACTAAGCATGTTTCTTTATTGAAATGCATGGTCCTGCATCTTCAAATGTTCGTAAGGTTGGGCATTATACTGCAATACAAAATGTGTTTGCTGGGTTTAATGTTTAAAATATTTAATGTTTCTATGATATCTATACAATCGAGTAACATTATCACAATCACTTAACTAGTTTCAAACAACCTTCTTTGCTAAGCACCAATCAAGTGAAAACTATTAATAATAAATCAGATAGGGAAGGTAACACTCAACGGAAACTACACAACAACAAATGCACGAAAAGATTACATACAAAGAAAAATCACAAATTACAAGTACAAATCACAAAGAAAACATACAAATGAACAATAAAACACAGAAAGTGAACAACTACAAAAGCACACCATCCTACTCCAACAGTCAGTCACTTCTATCAATCAAGCATAACCGGTGTAAGAGCCATCATACAGGAACGGGTCACAGGGACATGTGATGTACGGTTTTCCGGCATTCACCGTTGTTGGAATAAAGTAGAACTAACGACTGTTCGGATGTCCAAACTTTGTATTTTGCGCGTGAGAATTCTCACAAGTCCACAATCAACAATAATATAATTAATTAATAATCAACCATTTTGCGTCGATACCTATTATCTTAATCTGACTGAAAATTTACCGGAAATCAAAATATAAAACTAAAATGACTAAAACGTTTTAATATGTGCATCGGCCTATACGTTTGCACAAAATAAACTCACTTATGCACGGCACAACACATTCCCTTCCTTCTAAATTAATTTTATTCCTATAAAATTGAAATAAAGTAACGAATATCAGCCAAACCAAAAAAATCAATTACTATTCTCTGTTCATGTTGTATTTGTATGACTCAATTAATCTGTCAATTATGTAATTATTCTACATGTAATCATATATAAGTTACAAAGCATAAAGTATAAGTTATACTAGTAATATTGTCTATAAGTATGACTCGATGACAATAACAGTTAAACAAGTTTCAGTTCAATCTTTTTCAATAAAAACATAGTACTTAAAAGCGCTGTCCTAATTGTCTGCACATCAATGTGAAATGTCCTGGTTTGGTACAGCACCGACAGTTTCCTTGGTATTTATGAAAGGCAGCGGGACAGGAACGCTTATCATGGAATTGACTGCTTCCACATTGTTGACAAAAGAAACTTGACTTGTAACCTTGAGTAGAATCTGATATATAGGGTGCTAATTCAGTAGACACGTGCATTAAGTCTTGTTCGGCTCCGTCCAAAATTTTCCTGATATACTTTTGTTTACCCGTCAACGTGTTCACTTTAACATTCAGTTGCGAATTTATACGTGTTAACTCATTTAATTCAATTTCCTTGGCTGATTCTTCCTGCTGTATTTGTGTATTTAATTCTTGAATTTCCCGTTTATCTTCTATCTTTTGTTCACGTAACGTGTTAATTTCATCAAGTAAACGTATAGTGATTTTTGAAATTTCTTTTTCGCTCTGTTGTACTTTCGAATTCAACGTGATGTTTTCCTCGACCAACTTTGATATTTCGGCTGCAAGATCGGCATTTCGAACAGAAAACGCATCTAACTGTGATTTGATTTTAGAAATATCATAGTCAATCCTGTTTTTGTCTTGTTCTACTGCTTGGCGACGGCTTTGTTCGTTTTGTACTTGGGATTTTAATTCACAAACCTCTTTTTTCAGTTTGCTTTTTTCTTCATATACATCTGCGCATATACTTATTAAGTCTTGAATATGATTTCTGTGTTCATCTTTCATAGCTTGATGCTTATCAATACACGTGGAGAGTTCATCATTGTCGATGCTGTTGAATGGGAGCGACTCTGCTGTCTTTCGTCTGATGAAATTCGTCATGCGCTCTAGGTCCCGTTGTTTTGTTTTAAACGTTTTTGTTACTTGAACTGTCCTCACAGAAGAGCACATGCGAGAATAATGCCCAATTCTTCGACAACGGTTGCATTTTTTATTCCACGCGTGACACTGTCCAAAATGATTATGTCCACACTTTTTACACTGTAAATTATATCCAAACATATTTCTGTTTCTTCTGTTGGGGAAATTATTCTCAAGTGTACAGCACTCGCTTAGCTGTGAAAGTCCAGACTGAATATATCGCTACCCGGTTTCTGTCACCATATGTGATGCACGGTTTTCCGGCATTCACCATTGTTGGAATAAAGTAGAACTAACGACTGTTCGGATGTCCAAACTTTGTATTTTGCGCGTGAGAATTCTCACAAGTCCACAATCAACAATAATATAATAACAAGATATAGTCAATGTTGGTAAAATCCAAACAAATGTAATATTAACTGCGTAATTGAATTCTAATGGAAAACCATTGATACGTTCAGCTTGGAGAAACAAGTTCGAATACCTCCAAAACCTTTACAGAACGTCCACCAGTAGGGCGTGGCTTCTGTTTTAACCAACCAAATGATTTCATACAGATTGTGCAAATTTGCATCAACCAATTATATTTCCGTATTTTACACACATAATTCAAATTAACTTAAGCCTCGAACAAATAATGACAAAATGGCTTCATGATTACTTATTGATACAAAATCCGTTCTAGCGGCTACAGAAGAGATTGGTCTATCAACACTTTTATCACCTTCTATTGTTTGATGACTTACAAGTCACAACACCATCCGTTTCAATCGGACAAAAATGCACGGATTAAAACGTCAACCATTTTGCGTCGATACCTATTATCTTAATCTGACTGAAAATTTACCGGAAATCAAAATATAAAACTAAAATGACTAAAACGTTTTAATATGTGCATCGGCCTATACGTTTGCACAAAATAAACTCACTTATGCACGGCACAACAACAACACACACCACAAGAACTACGCACAGTAAAACACTCCTGGGAAAATATACATTTTACTCTATTGAAATAAAATTACCTGCTGAAAATCTTCATTGATTTTAATAAGATATTTATTGATTGCATCTTAAGATGGAGTTTGATAAATCTTTGAAACTCAAAGCGTGTGTTAAATTGATTTAGAGATTATTATAAAGATTTGTATGTGTTTTTTAAACTTGAATGCTTTTGTATCTAGTGAAATTGGTACGTATAGTATTTTGTATGTTGGTGTCGTCTCTTATTCACCCAAAACCGTACAGCTTCAACTACAAAAGGGTGGTTGGGTCAGGCGTGTCTCCATAATGTATATTTCTTTGAATTTGACTATCCGTTTATTCGTTGTAGCGAATATTGTTCTTGTCTTGTGTTATTCATGTGCATATTTGTTAGATGTTTGTTTATTCTTTTATTTCTTTAATTATATTTCTTTAAGCTTGGGTTGTTATGGCAATTTAGAACTGGTGAATTATGCACGTTGCATTATGGTATTTTGCTTAATTGGTCGTTATTAATGACGTCAAGATTGTCTGAAACTTGCGTCATGTTAGGTGGTATGGTTACATTGATTGGTATGCTATAAAATTAGTACTGCAAAAAATGCTAACCTAACATTTTGGTCATTTAGTAAGGTGTTATGTTTCTATAATTCTGATCATAATGTTACTTACCATACATAACATGTGTAATAACCCCAACACGACATTTTGTAATACAAAACATACGAAAAACTGAATATATCGGACTGTGACTTTGACTATATGCATTCATCCATACAGCACACCAATAATATTTCGTGTGTAGTCATTAAAATATATATAGAGTTTGTAAATATGAAAAGTTTAGTGCTGTTGCTTTTTTCGAATGCGCTTTAACTTAAAATAGTTTTGAAACCGGTCTTATTCGTGCACTGTTGTAACGGAGCTTGTATATGGGGGCTATATTGGAGTCATGCTTGAGGTTGGTTAGTATGTTGATTTGGTCGTTTAGTTGGTCCGTGCAAATTTTGTCCATGTCGTCTGATACATACGGAATATCACTACAGTGTGTTGATCCATTGGGCCGTATTACCTCGAGTTGCTTGTGTAATGCCGTATCTCGAGCGTGATGCGGTATGGTGCAAGCAACGAGAGGTAATACGGCTTAACGGATCGACACAACTGCAGTGATATTCCTTTTAGTATATTTCCACAAAAGTAAAAAAAAAAGCTTTTACGCGCGAAAATGCGTATACATTGACGTCATGAACGTCGACACATTTTCGGCATATAACGCGACGTTCATTCATAAAAAGGTAAATGTTTACGTCATGACGTCATTGATTTGACATAATGTTTGGCATATAACACGTCAGACAGGCATGATACGGATTCGGAAAACCAGACATGTATGACACGGAAAATGCAATCTGTCGTAATGTATCCCACTGTGCGATTTGGCCTGTATTCGTGACAATACAGTGTTAGTTATATAATAAAAATACTTATTATTATATCCCCAGATGCATAGCATATGGGTACTATATTGGAGTCATGCTTGAGGTTGGTTGGTCAGTGCAAAAAATTTCCGCGCTAATTCTCTGCTACCAATGATCGGATTTCAACGAATCTTAGTATGAATCGTCAGTACCACGTCTAGTTGTGCTTATACTCGGCACATGTTGGTTGGGTCAATTTTAAGAGAGTTATGACTCTTTGTTTTTTAACTCTTATAAATCATGTATGTGCTATTCTTCTGCAACCAATGGTCGGATTTCAACGAGACTTAGCATGAATGGTCAGTACCACGTATAGTTGTGCATATACTCGGCACATGTTGGTTGGGTCAATTTTAAGAGAGTTATGACTCTTTGTTTTTTAACTCTTATAAATCATGTATGTGTTATTTTTCTGCAACCAATGGTCGGATTTCAACGAGACTTAGCATGAATGGTCAGTACCACGTATAGTTGTGCATATACTCGGCACATGTTGGTTGGGTCAAATTTAAGAGAGTTATGACTCTTTGTTTTTAACTCTTATAAATCATATATGTGCTATTTTTCTGCAACCAATGGTCGGATTTCAACGAAACTTTGCGTGAATGGTCAGTACCAAGTCTAGTTTTGCATAGCGTCAGCAAAAGATGCTTGTATTATTTTAAGGGAGTTATGGTCCTTTGTTGTTTACGCTTTATTGTTTTGTCCACACTTTCTCTATTACTATTGGTTGGATTTCAAGGAATTTGCATGGATGATCAGTAACTAGTCTAGTTGTGCATATTGTCAGAGCATATTGGGTTGAGATATACATGAAACTAAACGAGAAATGAACTTAGCCGCTGAAAGTGCAAGTTTACTAAAAAAACATGTTGCATTGTGTATTTTAACGCATTTGCAATTTTATATACCCGTTTGAATGGTTGGACCTAGATGTATGAAGAAAATGACATATCCAATTCATTACTGCTAGCCAGGGACCGTCTAATAGACGGTCCCTGCTGCTAGCACTCAGTGCGTGTTTTGCCATGCAAAGTATTGCTAGATGTCTTTTTCTTATTCAGTTATGAATGTTTCGTTACAAAATGAAACCACGTTTTGTTGAATGTCATAACATTTGCTTAAGATCGAATTTTGTATTTAGAAAATGGTTTAGCAAACTATACATTATTTGGCAGTTTACCACTGGTTTGTGTCTTGTAGTCCGCTGAACATAAGTAAATGGGGTTATCCAACCTGCACTTGTCTGCCTCATTTAAAAAGTATATGTTGTGCTTGGGAGCTGTACGAATAGCCCCAAATGACATTCCAATACATTGCAATGTGCTACTCGCCTAACTGTAAATCTTGCATTAGTGGATTTGACTTTTACAACTACATGTACATGTATTTTGGAAGATAGTGTGATATTTGATTAGCGTGCACCACTTCAAACTTTCCTAAGCTATCAGCACATGTTATTGACGAATAAGACATTTCGTTATCCCCATACACAGTACATGTTTGATTAAATTTGGCATTTGACCCCATACCAAGACTTCAACAATTCTTACATAGGACCTATTTGGTCAGAGAAATGTGTCATTTTCAACCATTTTAACATTAGAGTACTCAGTGACAATGTTGCTCGAGTTATAATTGTCATAACTAGGTGATGTATCTAGTAAAAGCCAACGCACGTATCTTTGCTTTAGACGTCAATGGTTTGTTGTAAATGAGATACAGCCCAACATGCATTCACATTTGAACAGTCATCGTAAATGTCCTGATTGAGACATATTACTTTCTGTGCGTACTTTCTTCTTCTATTCTTTAATAAACAGTGGTACCTGCTTGTAATAGTATGGTTATTGTGGTATATGTATATACGAGTACTATAGATGTACACCGACCTTCGAAATATGACCCTCGGACGAGTCCCTTTGTTAAGGTTCAGACGATATTTACCGTTATTTTTCTGATATATTATGGATATATGTTAAAAACTGAAGTCAACTTTTAAGTTGACAGCGTGGCCTAGTGGTTAACATGCTCTATATAAAGACACTTTTCATACTTTTTTATGTGCTGTTGGTTCGAATCCACAGCTAAACTCTTTTTCAATAATTATATTATCGTAATATAAAATGTTTAATCGTACATTTCGCTGGCTTAGAATAAGTACTACTTACGACCTTATAAGACTCTGCATCATCTGCATCTCATGAAGGCTCTTCTTATGAGCCTAATTCATGAAAATCGGAAGTGGTAATGTTGATCAAACTGAAGTTTAAAAAGCTTGTTTTTCCATAAGTAAAGAGTAGTTTTCAGACAGTTTTTTCTTGTTTTCTAAAATTTTGATTTTGTGCTTACGACCTTCTAATTCTAAGCCAACGAATTATGTATTAGGTTCATACAAATTTAACTTATTTCGTTTATATTTAATATAGTCTGTCCTGGATAGTGTCCTTATTATTCATTTTAAAATTGCTCGGATGACAATCGGGTTGAATTACAAATTATTTTCATCATTGGTTTCGCTAAAATCACTACTCTAAGAATTCTCTGTAGAAACGTCAAAGTTAACAATCGTTTACTCTGGAAAGTCAAGGAGCGCAGTTTGGTTGACCTTGGACCGATGTTTCTGTTCAACAGTCTTTACATGAAAATGTTTTTATTGTATCGAAATACAAAGGAAATATAAATATTTTAGAAATGTATAATAGACATGCACGCACATGTCTTATTTAGCAAAATTAAAAAATATATATTAAAAAGGATGGGTTTCGAACCCAAACAAAAATGTCGAATAAGATCATAAGATAAGCAGTAGCTTAGCATACTGCGCCAAGGAGGACGATATAAGTTACTACATTTTATTTAGAGTATGTGTTTTTATTCTGAATTGTGAAAATACCCCTTTTACCTGGATTGTTTCATTATTTAAAGTACAGTTGCGCCCGAATGATTGTGGTGTATCTATAGTACATTTGCCATAAAAGTATGATGTGCTTTACTCAATAAACACTTATCAAGAACTTTGTTGAGGCGTTGTAGAATGTGTAATTTCTGACAATGCTAACCCATGTATATTGTGTTTGCCATTTGTATTTCTGTTGTTCTGCTCTTACACATTTTATCGAGAAATTCATGAGAAAATTGAGACATCGAAATCATCATAATGACATGTAAATAAACAAGTTTTATTTTAGCCTTGAGAAATTGCTATGTTTAGAACTTTTTACGTATTTTCTGTGGTTACAGCGCGAAGTGCATTTTTGTATTAATAGAAGCAATTAGGTTCGAATCTTGACTTTTATAATGCCTAAATATGAACAAAAGTTAATACTGGTTAGCATTCCAAGATGAATAAGTAAAATGAATAAGTTGCCTCGTTAATAGACGACAATGGACCCATGATGCTTATCTAAGCACGTGTTGTATGCCTAACTAAATGATTTTGAACATTTAAGCTCAGTATTGTGGTATTATTATTAATTTGATTTAGCGATCGATTCCATTTACGTCATGGCAAGAAATGAAATATAGTTAATATACATGTAGTTATCATTTCTAATTTCAGGCAATATTGGCATTCCAGTAACCATTATTATCGTGGTGGGTGTCTTTGTCACATCGGCAGTTTTTGTCAAAGGTAGTTGTTTGTGCTTTATAATTAGAAACGTCGGGTTTAAACTTCCAATTTACTTTTAGCTGAATTCTTGCCGTACACACACATCCTTAAGTTGATAATATTATACATTTATACATAAAAACGTGTATTAAATGCAATTAAAGTAATTATACACAAAGTTCTGGCACTGAATGGAAGCAATTGTAATATTAGAGATAGTGTAACTGTGATATTGTGTACTAACACAAATGAAGCACACCGGCTTGAATTATGTATATTTTTTCGAATCACATTTAGCCCAAGCTTGTAACTTAAAGGTTAATCCAAATGGTAGATCGCAAGTGACAATACAATAATTTTGGTTGCACATCTGAGATACGAAGATAATTGAGCTTAGCATTTGATATTTTCTTTTAATGTTATCTTTAACATTTAGATGTTGCTCTAAATTCTCACTAACCTCACTATATATAAATTCTTTCAAGAACACACGATTTGCTTAATGTATACCCTTAAACGTTTATAATCGTCAAATTTAAATTGTATCGTAATTTTGTTAATATGCCTGTACGAAATTTCACACACATGTATAAATTCTCCTTTCATTTATATATTTATAAAGACAAATTTGAGAGATGTAGCCGCCCAATTTTTCGGTCGTTACGCCATCAAATAAACCATAATAAGGGATGCTCACTATTACTATTACAAAAACATACACTCTTACGTGCAGACATTCTCATTTAACGTGCACATTTTAGCATTGTTAATGTACAACGTTTGTATGTCTTGAAAAAAACCCGCCCGGGCATAATTCGTGAACTGGACACACGAGGAAAGCGACTGATTGGTACTGGTCCAGTGTCGGAACACATTCACGATGCGTGAGGTTAATTTTGTTTGAAATTTCAAAATATTTTTTAATTATTTGTTAGTGGCTGAAACTCTGTTGGTATTTGGATTTTTTAAATTTATTTGAGTTGAAAAGAACTTTCAATCGGTTGCTATCTAACATTGCCGAGTCTGATTGTTGATTTGTTGTAACATTCCGACAGCTGTACTGCGTTCTCCGTGTGACAATATATATGTGTATCAAGACGGACAGTATCAGGTATGTCAAACTTGATCATGGGCACGTGTATTTTACTGTGCTCGTGCGTAATTCATAATACTCGTAACTATTTGTTCGCATATCGACCGAAAATAAATCAATAGCTATACATCACATTTTCAAATGTTTTCATGCGAAAGTTGGTGTGAAATTGATCAAGTACCTGTATCTTCTAACATGCATTGTCAACAATGTAGCAATTCTGTGTAAATTGACCGATTATAAATGTTGAGGAGCGTATAAAATAGAAATGCATTTAGTATTCTTTGTATACTTTGCTAAACATCGTATGTCCATAGTGGGATTGAAATACACCTGTGAATTTCTTATTGCTAGGTTATGTAGTGATGTCGAAGTACAAACGTTCACAAACAAATCAACAGTATCAACGTAAGTGGCCTAATTTGTTTGTTAATATGTTTTGAAAGATATCTGAAAAGCACAAACATTACTTAATGGAAACACGAAAATATCATATAGCAATTCAAATAGAAATACCCGGAAACCATGTACATGTACTAGGTTTTTCGGCATGTTTCGGATAAATTGACAATATATTATTTTTGATATTGACAAGTACTCATATAAGGTCAGGTACATTTCCGAGTGATTTGTAGTTGCTTTCGTGGCATCATAAAATACGCTTCATATTAGAATCAAAACGCTGTTAGCGCTAAAGGCCTGGGGCTAAACTAGGTTTGTAGTGGCGAAACTGAAGTAAATGTAAACGGATCAAAAATGTTTAGTAGAAAATACACGTTATGAGTATGCCAAATCAAACTCTTTTTGCCAAGTTTTAATAGCTTGGTCACACAATTCTAGAGTTTGCATTGTAGACAATGACCCAATAACGTGATGATAGGCGAGGTTATTCAGACTAAGAATGATGCAAAATCCCTTGCTACTCTGAATATTTATTTTCGCATAAATACAAGTAGATATAATAAAAGCTGTGTTGTTGCCAATGCCAATTTTACTTCATTAATATTTTTTAACACTTTTTCATGAAACTGTTATGTTAAATAGTGATGTTACGCATTTTTAAAGGTGGGTTGGTGAGATAGGTGAGATCTGAGTAGAACTCCTTTCATTGCACTTATAAGTGTAATTTGGAGTTTTGGGAATTTGGATTTGAGAACTTGCTATATCCCCAGGCCAAAAACGAAAACTGATGATTGTTATAACAATATAATAAACTTAATTAATCGTGTATATGCAGTTTTGGAAATTTGTTATTTGTAGGAGTGACGCGAACTGGATCTGATGCGAATCATGTAGACACAAAGAGTGGTGTCCACAAAGGTTTTGTTACTTTTCTAACTTCAACAGTATAATGTTTCCAGTTAAAATCATGGAATGTCATAGCTGCCTTCTATTGATACTTTTTAAACGATGTTGTAGTCATGTAAGTTGGTGATGTAGGGTTTACATTTCATGCAGTGGACAAGACAGTTGGTGAAAATAACATGCGTTTAATTCACAATTGGTGATGTGCATTTAAGATTTCACAGTAGCCCTAGATAAGTCAGTTGATGTCCAAGTTGCATAAAGATGTGCACGACTACACAAGGTTTTTCTATGATTTGAACTTGTGACCTAGTTCTTGACCCAGATGACCAAATATCGAACAAGACCTGGATTTTGTTGAGATGATCATTGTAACCAAGTGTCATAAAGATTAGGCCAACTTTGTGACCTCTACTGACTTCACAATGTGTTTCTACGATTTGACCTAGTGACCTAGTATTTGATCACGGATGACCCAATATCGAAATTGACCTAGACTGTTTTGAGATAACTATTGTGATCAAGTTTCATAAAAAATTAGGTAAATTTGTGACCTCTAGTGTAAACACAAGGGTTTTCTATTATTTGACTTATTGACCTAGAGTTTTTAATCCCGTATGACCCATTACCGAACTTGACCTTGACTTTGATAATCATTGTAACCAAGTGTCATAACGATTATGCCAATATTGTGTCACAGTGACCTCTAGTGACTACACAATGTGTTTCTTTGATTGGCCAATATCGAAGTTTCTTAAAGATAAGGCCAATATTGTGACCTCTAACTAGTGTATGCACAAGCAAATTGTTAACGGACGGGAGACGGAAGGACGGACGGTGATCACAATTTAAATTTGGCAGGTGATCTAAAATGCACATTTTTAAAAAATGACTTCGCAGATCTTTATTAGAAGGATTAAAGTTTATTTCCAAAGACTTGAGAATTGAATTGCAAATTATCGATCAATTTGCAAATACCGTATACTTAAAATAAGTTTTATCGATTAATATGGCACTTGCGCTTACATACATTGTATGTACATGTTGTTTATTCCTCGCTCCAACGGTACCCTGATAAGTGGTATCCTACTAACGTCGAGTTAACCCTGTGTTCTGTGGTTCCCGTTCCCCAATCTTACATTTCATTAAATTTACTGCGTAGATTGTAAAGATCGGGAACCAGACTATGTGTTCTGCTGCATTCTACCAACAAAACTGCAATGGGTTATACGGAGTGAAGTTTGATAACGAGAAATGAAATACATTTAAATGCATGGCAGCGTATTTTTCTTCAACATGTTTAGGTACGTCAAATTATACTACCTGGAACTTGCGGCGAAGGTCGAAATCTCTCAATTTCTTGTTATATATTTTTGTATTTTAGAATCAACAACAAACACTTATAATGCAAATAATATCACTTTTGTCCACGGTGACCAAATCAAAGTAGATATGACTGGTACATATACCCAATCTGAGGCCGCTGTTGAACGTGAAGAAGCTGACACAGAATCTATACAGTTACCGGACGAGCAACAAATGGAATTGCTCAAGGTGAATACATTTCTACCACCTATTCTTTTCTTTTTGTACATGCACACTGAATCATTGATGTTATTTGTGAGTCACTCATATCTCTGAGATCGTTTAAGTTAATAAAACTTATTTGTCTCGAGTTAGGGTCTAGGTTCAGAAAAATCATTGGAAGTGTGTATAGCTAAGAACATTTGACATAGAGCTAATAAATCCTCGTGTGTTTTCGTTATTGTACCGTAAGAATGTTTTGATTAGTTAAAATAACAACTCTGATTGGACAACGGAGAGCACGGATATTCAAGTATGTCACGTTAAATGCTCTTAGCTATATGCAGGGTGGTCAAAAAAAAAACATGCCCCACAAAAAATATTTAATTTTGAACTTTACACAATTAAAGCACATACGGGGGGTGTCCCAGAATAGCGTATAATTATTGCTTTATTTTGTCCAGCATAATGGCACAGCTTTGAAACTATGCATGTGCATTTCTTCAACTATTCTACATATATTTGAGGAATTTATTTTATATCAGCATACGTTGCATATGATAAATAGAAGAATGTGTAACCCATGGTAACGGTATGTGCGTCAGCAGAAAAAAATTTACTTTTCAGAAATGAATTGAAATATTTAATGGCAATAATACTGAAGTACTATTTCCCACATCCAGACAAAAATATATTAGCGTAATTGGCATGCTTTGCCTAGTTTCTGTGTGACGTTTCACGGTAAAGGCGTCGTGTATGGCGGGTTTATGACGTAATATAACAACGTTGTTATGATCAGAGTATAAAAAATTACGACGTCAGACGACGTTATCGCGCAATCGTCGTTTTCTAAGCTTTGCGCTATACCGTGAGTAGCATAGTATAACACCAGGTCAGACTATTAATGAGTTGGAATCAACTGCACAATACAGCAGCGTAATTAGACAGCTGTTTTTAATTGACACAGACGTTTTGTTTGGCACATGAGGACAGGGGAACGAAGTAGAGCAGACCGACCGAGCAGAGCAAAAACTTACGTCAGATTGTTTCCGACACTATCCGCGCAAATCGTCAACTCAAGTTGTCCATTTCAAAAAGCAATTTATTAAATTTTGATAGTATGTAAAGACATAAATTCTAAAATGGTTTATTACAACATCGGCATATAATATTTGAAGTGTGTACCTCACGAAGGGAAGTACTTTGGAGAACTGTGATAGCACGACGTCGTAAGCAAGTGTTGACGTTGACGTTCTGTGACGCACCCGACTTCACCCGTCGTTCGTAAAATGTGCACAATTTGTATGTTTTTAGATAAAATTTGATGATATTTTGCTAGTTTGTCAAGAAATAAATTCTCAAAAGGTTTATTATTATTTCGACATACAATATTTGATAGTTCTCATGATATAACGTGATTATACGCTATTCTGGGACACCCCACGTACATGTAAGAATTTGTCAAACAAAACGTGCAACCGTAGTTTTAACAAATAACTTTACAAGAGATGCGCGAAGTGACCAGCACATTTTTCCATACTGGTCAGCGTAAGACGACGTCAAAAATTTTGAAAGACGTCACTTTACACGCTCGTAGAATGATCAAATCCATTTGTCTGCTAATTGAATCTTTAAAATCCAATAAAGTGGTTAGTTTGGGATAACACACTTTCTCCTTTAAGGAACTCCCAAAAAAGAATTCCGATGGACTAAGAGCGGGCGAATGTGGATACCATGCATAAGTTGTCTTACCAAAATTCGCAAAGTTATTAAGCATTGTTTGTTGGACATGTTTTTTGGATCTCCCTGTATATACAGTTTTCAATATAGTTTGTTTTCCAAACGTTTAAAACCTGCTTTCGTATTTTGACAGGGCATTGATGCCGATTCCACTCCACAGTACGACCCAATACGGAAGGATGCAAGTTTAACTGGTTGTAAACAAGTGTATTAACGTAGCGGTGAATTTGGATACCTCAACTTATGGATGCTTTTTATCATGACTTTGGTTCTGTTACACATTACTAAACAGTTATATTTACGCTTTAAGTGAGAAGGTATTCTCAATAGAACGTCAGTGATGTTCTTCCTAATTGTATGAGTGCAAGAAGCTATATAGTTACGCTTTAAAAGTGTAGGCATTCACAATAGATTGTCAGTGAGGTGCAATCTAGCTCTACTATATAGGTTTGGTGACATCCGGAGTACCCCAAGAGTCTGTCCTTGGGCCGATACTCTTCTTATGTTACATCAACGACCTTTCTGAGCAGACCAGGTGAGGCTGTTTGCTGACGATACAGCCTTGTACCTGGCAGTTGCTGCCGTTCAGGACTCGAACATCCTTCAAGAGGACCTTGATAGGCTCCAAAAATGGGAGGTTGAGTGGGACATGGAGTTTAATCCAAGTAAGTGCACCGTAATACATGTAACACGTGCAAAGACTCCATTGCCCACTCAATATGTCCTGCACGGTCAAGTACTTGAAACAGTGAGCAGCTCCAGGTACTTGGTGTTGACATAGATAGCAGTCTCACCTGGAACAACCACATCCAGCGAGTATGTGCAAGCGCAAATAAGACGCTTAGATTCTTGAGACGTAATATCAGGTCTAAAAATAAATCCATTAGAGAGACTGCGTACAAAGCGCTAGTTAGGCCCCTGGTAGAGTACTCGTCTCCAGTTTGGAGTTTTTATCCTTTCACTAAGTCTTTGATTTTTTTAACATTTTAACAATGTTCTTACTTCACTCACTTGCTTTTATATAATTTTTACTCTTTTATCCACTCACACTGTGCTGACGCTCACCTGCACATAATACCCGCAAGGGGGTGATGCAGTATCAATAGATAGAATAGAACACTTGATATGCGAGTTCAAGCTAAAAACGCTTTAAAAGTGAAGCGTTCGTCAATAGAACCAACCCAAAGAATACTCGGAACTTAACTATACTTTTTATATGACCTTTGATAGAACGTCAGTGTTACTCGACCTACTACACGTACATACGCGTGTGAAAATTATGCTTTAAAAGTGAAGGTATCCATGATCGAATTGCTAAGATTTATAGCCATTAGTCTTTTAGACAATTGCATGTACAACCGTTGATCCTTAACCTAACACTATTACTATGGATACCTGACAGGTTTTGTAATATGTCATAGTGCAGCAGGAACCATATATAGATAAGAAATACGCCATGTACTTTGATATCAACTGACAGCGAAGTTAATGCAATTACTAATATGCTTTAAACAGGGAGGAGACTTCTGTATTGCTTGCAACTCTTCACTAACTTGTTTCATATGCATTGTTTAAGAGTGGTCTATCTGCAATACTGTAATGGAAGAGTGCTCTATCTGCGATACCAGTGTGTGAATATCTTACCACCATACCCTCAATTGGACTATGACTTTAATTAATTACATATTTATATACTAGTCAACACTTCTAAGCATAATTTTACTTTTTATCTAACCTACTTATTATTGATACTACCCGCTTATGCAGGTCGAGGAGTACAAACATATCACTGGCTTTCAATGAGAAGGTCTTGACCTTATAAGACTCATATGTATTTGCAATCTGCATCACAAGGTGTTTCTTATGAGCCTATTTTCATGAAAATCGGAACTGGTCATGTTAACCTAACTGAAGTTGAAAAAGCTTGTTTTTCCGTAAGTAAAGATTAGTTTAATTTTCAGACAGGTTTTTCTTGTTTTCTCAATATATCGATTTTACACTTAAGACCTTCTCATTCTAAGCCAGCGATATCTCAATAAGAAACCATGGTTGAAACCAAGATTGTTTTACACGGTTCAGTGCACAAATGCACTACATGTTGAAATTTGGTTTTTGTCACATACATGCTCGATTATGTTATTTCATAAAAAAAACAATCTAAATGTTCGGTGACATTTTGTCCTAAAGTCTAACGACAGTACTAAGTACATCGCGTTGCTGTCAGGCGACATCACCATGGTTTACGTCTGACCGGGGTTAGCTGATCTCGCTTCCTCTGTTTTCAACACTTGATCTAGACGTAACTGATTCACAATTCCTGGTTTCAGTGACACAATATTGCTGGAATACAATGCTGTATTTAGTGGCGTAATTGCATAAGCCAATTTTACCAAACCGCAAATTTGTGCATTGGACAGCGTGATATTTAAATTTTATCTTTCAAGGGTTTCTTGTTATAATACCTCATGTGCCCCAATTTCAAAAGAATCTTTCGAAAAAGAAGGGAGTAAAATGAAGAAAAAAACGGTGCATAGGAAGTGTTTACTAGTATGTATGATGAGCTATATGCTATAATAAAGTGATCTGTTCTGTTCAACGATTTAAAACAGATAGGAGAACTAGCACTTGAATATTTATCTTATTTAGGCAATAACCTCATGTTTGAGTTCTCTATCTATTACTTGTACACTATAAACATATTATTTTATAGTTGAGATACAAATGTATATCCAAGAGTGGCCAAATGGGAAATTGTGCTCATTGTACATAGTATTAATATTTGTAGTTCGCCGCTTTTATAGAATTTGCTCAATATACACTTAACCGATTTAGAAATACAACGATTTTGGGGGTCGGTATTTTTTGTTAGCTCACCTGTCACAAAGTGACAGTGTGAGCTTTTGTGATGACTCTTCGTCCGTCGTCCGTCAACAATTTGCTTGTGTAGACACTAGAGGCCACAATTTTGGCCTAATCATTATGAAATTTTTTCACAATGGTCATACCAACAAAATCTAGGTCAAGTTCGATATTGGGTCATCTGGGGTCAAAAAACTAGGTCACAAGGTCAAATCGTATAAAAACCTTGTGTAGTCACTATAGGTCACAATTTTGACATAATCTTTATGAAACTTGGTCACAATGATCATCTCAACAAAATCTAGGTCAAGTTCGATATTGGGTCGTCAGGGGTAAAAAACTAGGTCACAAGGTCAAATCGTATAAAAACCTTGTGTAGTCACTAGAGGTCACAATTTTGACCCAATCTTTATGAAACTTGGTCACAATGATCATTTCAACAAAATCAAGGTCAATTTCGATATTGGGTCATCTTGGGTCAAAAACTAGGTCACAAGGTCAAATAATAGAAAAACCTTCTGTAGTCACTCCAGGTCACAAATTTGACCTAATCTTTATGAAACTTGGTCACAATGATCATTTAAAAAAAATCTAGGTCAAGTTTGATATTGGGTCATCCGGGGTCAAAAACTAGATCAAATAATAGAAAAACCTTGTGTAGTCACTACAGGTCACAAATTTGACCTAATCTTTATGAAACTTGGTCACAATGATCATTTCAAAAAAATCTAGGTCAAGTTTGATATTGGGTCATCCGGGGTCAAAAACTAGGTCACAAGGTCAAATCATAGAAAAACCTTGTGTAGTCACTAGAGGTCACAATTTTAGCCCAATCCTTATGAAACTTGGTCAGAGTGAGCACCTGAACATAATCTAGGTCAAGTGCGATATTGCGTCTTATGGGGCCCAAGAACTAGGTCACTAGGTCAAATCACAGGTCTTGCATGTACTGCTACAACAGGTGAGCGACCTAGGGCCCTCTTGTATTAATTATTTAAATTTAATGGAGTATAAACCAATGAATGGGACGCTAGTCTTATGCCTGGTACGATTTTCTACAAAAAAATATTTCAATTTAGCCAATTACGTCATAGTGGTGTCATTTTCATTATTTACATGTGACGCGTGAGCAAAACCACTGGGCGTGACGATTTGACCGACAATTTATAGAGAAACTATACCCCAACAAAACAAGAGGATCATAGATCCTGGGGCGCTCACCTGCTAAACATGGCCAAACTTTGAACTCGACCTTAAGGTCATCAAGATAAACATTTTACCTAAACTTGATGACGGTTAAAGCAAAACTGAGGCCTCCAGAGTGTTAAAAAGGTTTTGCTATTATTTGACCTATTGACCTAGTTTTTTAGCCACGTGACCCGACTTCAAACGTGACCTTAAGGTCATCAAGATAAACATTTTGACCAAAGATGATGAAGATTAAAGCAAAAATATGGCCTCAAGAGTGTTAATAAGGGTTTTCTATTATTTGACCTAATTTTTGACCCCACATGACCCAACTTCAAACTTGACCTATATTTCATTGAGATACAACAACTGACCAAGTTTGGTGAAGATCAAAGCAATAATGTGACCTCCAGAGTGTTAACAAGGTTTTGCTATTATTTGACCTATTTACCTGGTTTTTGACCCCACATGACCCAACTTCGAACTTGACCTAGATTTCTTTGAGGTACAACTAACTTACCAAGTTTGATGAAGATCAAAGTAAAATTGAAAGTGCTAACGGACGGACTGACAGGCGGACAAAAAACAATCACAAAAGCTCACCTTGCCACTTTGTGGCAGGTGAGCTAAAAACATAAAATTAAATTTTGAAGTGCGTTGTATACGGTGCCACGCTTTTAGGATACATAACATCCTGGCGCCATCGATTGCTTCAAGCAGTTATGTGACGTTTAATCATAGCAAAGTAGATTAACTGTCGTCTGTCGACGATATTTAGACTTGCATAGTGTTTTCAAGAGGTAGTTTACCCCTACGATTGTCTGCGTCAGGAACGCCGACGATACAAGCGCGTAAACATGATGACACAAAACAAATGTTTTTTTAAAGACGCCACATCCGGTCAAAAATATTTTCTGTTATACCTACAATTTGAAGGCAATGATTCGTACGATAAGTAATTTCGCTAAAATATACAATCCGTAACATTTTGATTAATGTTTATTTTGATCCTTGTTGAAAATTGCTTCATTTTGTCAGTCTTCTTATTTATCCATGACCAATTCCATTATCCACTTCCGGTTACGGGTTTGAGATGCCATATACATAAGAAATGTACATTCCTAAGCATTGGACACAATGCATCCTATGCTTGATGGGCAAAAACTTGCTGACAGCTCATGTTGAGGCTGTGGAGGTCATAGCATTTTTACTCGTGAAACGAAATTTGAAGGCAGACACAAATGGCCGTCAAGAAGTGCATCATCAAGCAGAAACTTCTGAGCGTTTGGATTGATACGTGTTTCCTCATAGATGTGTGGAACAACATCCTACAACACTTTTTTCTAGCCAATGAGGCAAAGACGCCTGATATTTATAGCAGGTTGCAGCTTGTAAATACATTATTAATTTTGCGAACTTGACATTGTCGATCAATAGGTTGAATACATTTCATGGTTTGGTGACCAACTAAACCTTGTTTACAATGAAATTTGCACATCTTTGACTTCATGTATTGATTTCATCACATATAAAATTTCAAGAGAATTGAAGCACCTTAACTGGCTTAAATTTATCAAAAACCCACTGTTGCGTTTTTAAATCGGTTAAGTGTAAAACTTCGGTTAGTGATTGTTCATATTATAGCACAGGGGCCAAATTACATAGTCATGTATAATGGTTGTTCACTGTAATATATCAGGATACGATGAGTGCAGACTTGGGACTACTACTTGTCTTTCATGAAACATGTGTTTAGTCAAGAATGAATGCCAAGTAAGTCTGTGATACTAGTACTAGGATCATGTGACCATTTAAATCCATTTACACTTAAATAAATATTATACATTTTTGTGGACAATATATTTCATGGAATTGTTAACAAGACAATTCTCTTGTGGTAAATTTCTGAATTTAAAACTAATAGAATGGAAAGCATTGTAACGTATTCCAGAGCTTGATCATTTTTGGTTCTTTTTTTCATTTTCTTTCAGCACTATAATCAGGCTCTCAAAGGCCAAAAAAATATATATTGTGGTCTGAGTAACTCTGCCTAAAACATTTTTTGGCCACAATCCTACATTATATTGTATGGGTAAAAGTAAGAAATTTTGAAAATCCTGAAATCCAGGAAATTGACACTTTACATTGGAGAAACAAAGAAAACAGCTCATTTTTAGCATGCTACTAGAACTTTAATATCAATTTGTTTTGGCCTCATATCATGTGATAAATACATATATCTGTTATTTAAAGTGTGTATCATTTTATATTTATGCAGAGGATACTCATAATTATGCTGTGATATGCTGATAGCTGTAACCAAAATTTGTTACAGTCATTAGCCATTGTTTCCTCATATAGTTTATTGACCTGCTTAAATATGTTAATATGGTGTTATAAAATACAATTACATTATATGAGTACCTTGTTTGTTAATTTATGCAGGGGCTGACGGTGTATACAATATTTGTGAATGATAAATAGATCTGCTGTATGTTGAGGACATTACCTATAAACGCATGACAATGTTTAGTATTTTAATCAGACATTGAATTCAGACATTCACGTGAAAAGAGACAACAGCCATCACTAGCACTTGACCTACTATCAACAAGTTAATTAGACACTGCCAAACATTCATCCAGGCACAGTCACTAACGCTTGAAAGTAACAGAATATGAGATAAAATTATGAAGTTGATCAATGAAATGTCAAGCTCTCTCGTTCATAGCACTTTCTACCATCATACTGTAAAGTCTCAAGTTTTAATTTATATTTCACTTCTTTTTCTCCTCTTGAAATTTGTAATGGAGTTCAGCTGTATCTGTCCTAGAGATGAATTCCCAACCTGTCTCCTTCATATGATACACTGCAAAATAAAAATATAGACACTTACACCAATGTTCATTTGCGAATACAACTCTATTTTGTAATAGATTTATCCCCCCTGTCTACAACTTTCATTTATCACTGTACATTTTCATTGGCTCTATCACAATCTTTTATCTTGTTAAGCATGTGTTTTCAACTTTTTAAATTAAATACGATTGTCAGTTGCCCTTACCATTTGTTCTAGAAATATCAACCAGTACTAACTTGCTAGATTTATACAGAGATTATAGATATTTCTTCTGTGACAAACTAGTGCCTTACCCACAGTATGAGCACTGTGGGCAATCTCAAAACTGATGTGGATAGAATAAACAAGAAGGCCAAGATGGCCCTATATAGCTAACCTGTGTAAATTGATCAAGGGACACACTGACAAGGGACAAGGAGTGATAAAAAAAGTTAATTTGTCACTATGTGACCAGTGAGTTAAACAGACAGATATCTGCCAATTGGTAAAAATTCTTATCATCAATAAAATTTATATATTTTATGTTTTTCTTGAGAATACCTTATTATTTAACATCTCCTATTTAAACATTATCAAACCTTATATTACAGGATCACATACATGTAGTTATGAAACATTCAAATAATGAACTGACTGTTCCATTTATGTCAATATAATACAACACATTTCTGATACTATTATGTACAGAAAGTGGTGAAATTGCAATCAATTCAATCATTAGAAACCATTATATGCAAACCAAAGAGAAGTTAGTCCCCTTTAATGCTATGTTCAATGTCATCATGATGTTGACCTTTGAACTACTATCCTCAAAACATATAGGGGCAGCATGACTACTCTGCATTATACAGCATAGCACGTTTGGGGATTCAAGGTTGAACACTTCCTTAGAAAACCATTTGGTCGACCAACCAACATGTGTGAAGCAGTATTTATAACCACACTTCTTCAGAGAGGGACTTGCACAACTCAAGATTATTGCCTTCAAACAAATGGGACAAATACTTACAATTGACTACACCACCACTGTATGCATCTCTGAATGTAGCATGATAGATTGCTCGTTGTCCTAGATCTAGAGCTTCTTTAACAGAGAGATCCCATTTATAACCACTGTCTAACACACCATATGCATACACTGAACCTGATCCTACAGAGAACAAGTTGTTGGCCAGTCTCTCACCATCACTGTCCACATAATACAATCCTGGTCCCTACGGAATACATGCAAATAGTTGTTTTATTTTTTTATTAATCACTCTCGATGCCTCATTCCTGATGTTATTAATCGCCATCAGGGTATGAGAGAAGAGAAGCAATTACCCCATTTATTCTGAGCATCTAGCAAGGGAATTACTGGTACCATTTTTATTTTGTCTACGGTATGACACTGTCCGGGACCGAAACTTGGACCTCCAGCACGGGAAGCAGACGCAGCAAGGCTATAAAGGAGGTGGTTGTTTTACTGTCATCTTAAACATGTAAAACTTTATATCGTTTGTTTATTCAGGTTTAACAAGGTTTTTCAACGTTGTTTTTGGTTTTATACGCCAACCTATACACCCAACCAGTTTTCCTGGACTGTCTTCGAGCCAGTACTAACTTACTGTTCCACATTGAACCAGCAACTTTTCCACACGCGGAGGGAAATGGATATTGTTGAATTTACATGGAAAAGGACAACCTGCTGTAACTGGAAATCACACACAGATTGCAGGGTTACAAAACCAACACATACTTCTGAAGCTGTTTTGGTACAATAACATATTGCCTACATATTCTTATCAGACTGATATTTAAATAAGTGTAAGGGTAAATTCTCGCACCTTGACAGAGAAAGCACTGTTATTACATTCCATTTTCGTTTTTTAAGTAAATTAATTATTTGCGTTAAAGGTGATTAAAATTAATCCTGTCATATTATCATTTATTCGAGAAATACATGTTCATTTCAATCACATAAGAAAAATTGATTGTGGTGAAACATGTCTTACCTTTTTGTCCCAACCACAGATCATTGTTCCCTGAAAAGATAAGCAGATTTTTCACACTTGTTAGGGGTCTATAGTGTATGGTTTATGGTGTAAAGGATAAACATAACCTGGCAATGCTACAAAAGCCAGATTTATAAAACTTAACATGATTTACTCATTTTCCTTTTCAATTATGCCAACTAGTGGATTTGTCATCCGGACAAACAAAGCGGACAGACAAAACGGTGACTATAGACTCGCAAAACATCTAACTTTGGTTGTAATAAATAAGGCCATAGTAAAGTATGAATTGGATGGAAACAGTTATTTTTCATTTTAAGAGCAGTGACCTTGATCACAAGGGTTCCAGATCAATTCAAATCTGATGAAAATCACTTCCTTCATAAATGCTTCATGTCAGATTGAAATGATTCTGACTTTCTTTTCAACTCAAGATTTTGGAAAAGTTACATATACTTATAAATAGGAACAACAGAATATACAAAATAAATTGACGATCCCATGGCTGTATTATAGTTATACACCATATTAGCTAGAAGTTTAGATGCAGCAGTTACTGCGGGTACTTACCATTGACAATCCCATGCCCTTGTAGTTATACACCATATTATCCTGAAGTTTAGATGCAGCAGTTACTGCGGGTACTTACCATTGACAGTCCCATGCCCTTGTAGTTATACACCATATTATCCTGAAGTTTAGATGCAGCAGTTACTGCGGGTACTTACCATTGACAATCCCATGCCCTTGTAGTTATACACCATATTATCCTGAAGTTTAGATGCAGCAGTTACTGCGGGTACTTACCATTGACAATCCCATGCCCTTGTAGTTATACACCATATTATCCTGAAGTTTAGATGCAGCAGTTACTGCGGGTACTTACCATTGACAGTCCCATGCCCTTGTAGTTATACACCATATTATCCTGAAGTTTAGATGCAGCAGTTACTGCGGGTACTTACCATTGACAGTCCCATGCCCTTATAGTTATACACCATATTATCCTGAAGTTTAGATGCAGCAGTTACTGCGTGTACTTACCATTGACAGTCCCATGCCCTTATAGTTATACACCATATTATCCTGAAGTTTAGATGCAGCAGTTACTGCGTGTACTTACCATTGACAGTCCCATGCCCTTATAGTTATACACCATATTATCCTGAAGTTTAGATGCAGCAGTTACTGCGGGTACTTACCATTGACAGTCCCATGCCCTTATAGTTATACACCATATTATCCTGAAGTTTAGATGCAGCAGTTACTGCGGGTACTTACCATTGACAGTCCCATGCCCTTATAGTTATACACCATATTATCCTGAAGTTTAGATGCAGCAGTTACTGCGTGTACTTACCATTGACAATCCCATGCCTTTGTAGTTATACACCATATTATCCTGAAGTTTAGATGCAGCAGTTACTGCGTGTACTTACCATTGACAATCCCATGCCCTTGTAGTTATACACCATATTATCCTGAAGTTTAGATGCAGCAGTTACTGTGTGTACTTACCATTGACAATCCCATGCCCTTGTAGTTATACACCATATTAGCTAGAAGTTTAGATGCAGCAGCTACTGATATCCTCTCCTTGTTTCTTAATTCAAAAATTCTGCAATAAATACATTAATAATAGTTTTATATATTACATTCTTTACAAAAATAATAGGAAACTTTTACTTGCTTTCCATCTATAGGAACGATGCAGATAGTCATATGTACATTACATCTATGTCATAACACAATAACAACTTTCTGTTTACCAGGTCAGAGTATTTCTAAATCTAATCAACCTCCTTATGTTCCCATTGTCATGCTACTCATTAAATTCTACCGGGTAATATTTTTTTTTACAAAAACCCAGCAATTAGTTTATAATGGCCTAATCACATACATGTATCGTTGTTTTATCATGTTTAGCTCCATTTTTGCACCAATTTTCCTGGAATTACTGTATCAATGTGTTATTCTGCACACAACTAACAACTTCTCCACATCTAGAGACAATTACTTCTGCCCAACCTAGTATTCGACCCCATGTCAATTATCTTTAGTAACAGGTTAGCTTTTGCTAAGGTATATATACATTGACCATTTTATTGCCTGCTCAGGCTATTTTTGAGAGCCTAATTTCTGGATTGGGCAAGTTGTTAGCCTAGGTGAATCTCCGAATTGCACCAAGTTCCCCACTGTTCATTACCTGCATTGTTTTGCAAGAACTCTCTCCCAGTATGAACAATCTGCTGCTCCACCAGCCATAGTACCCAGTAAATACGGATTGATTTCTATAACTTTCTTCACAGTCTGAGAGGCTGTAATGTAAGATAGGATGCATTTTGTAACTGAAGTAAACTATTTAAAATTCAAGATGTAGATAAATTTTATAAAGTAACATGAGAGCGAAACTGTCACAAAATAAGCCCATTTGAGATTTGGTAAATGAAAACTAGTGATTGTGAAATAAGATAAGAATCAATTAACATGCATTGTCAGATAGTTTGAAGAAAACATATGAAGCCTTTAGAATTAAGATTGTGAAAGGCTAATTTCCCATTTTTGCAATTTATGCCTTTTCAAGGGCCATAAACAAGGAAGGTCTCAGGTGATAATCCTGATTTGGCTGGTAACAGAACTTGGCTGAGACACTATGCTAGAAACATTATCAACATTGAAGAGGACTAGATGAAAGCTAAGTAAGAGTACTCTGTCTGCTACAGACAAATTACTGGATGCCGCCTGCACACCATGGGACACAAGGAGTCGGTTTGACAAGAGCTGTCACTGATAGAAGCAATATCGATGTAGCGATGATATTTTTAACTGATTGATATTGATTTACTTTTTGAATGTCGATACTTTGGAAAATGAATGGAACCTCCAAAATTTCTTGGTTTAATGGAATCTTACAAGTTGTCAACATAGGTCTAATCTAAACTCAAAAGCTGAATCTATACCCAATTTATGGAGTCTAGACCAGCCAAATAAGTGAATCATGACTGATAGGTCTGTTACAGGTTCATCTTTATGTACAAATCGTTATATTGATGTATCGTTGATACTTGTCAACTGATATATCAGTATCGTCGATATGCCTCTGGTCAAATCAATGACAGCTCTAGCGTCCGTACAAAAGTATATAAATCAATACCTATATATGGTCCAGCGGTTGCTCTGGAATCAACAGCAACAACAACTCCATGTTGAAATTTGAAAGCCAGAGTTGTAGTACCATGATCAAAATGAATCTTCACTTTACTATCTTTTTGTTGAAACTGCTCTAAGTTTTCAACAGGCTGAAAAGTAAGACACATTCAAAATATTTATACAGATGTTAAATGACTTACAGTGTTAAGGAATTTTTACGGTGTTTTCTGCCTATTTTAACATAGCCCAAGGCTTCGGGATTGGGAATTTTAGCAACGTTTTGGTCAAAATAGGGGAAAGCACAAATTTATTACCTGAACCTATTAAGTTTAATGTTGAATTAACTGTTACTTACAGTTTTTCATACTCAAGTTTAGTTGTGCTTGCTGTTTTTTACAGGAAAATTGGTCATTTTTCTCAGGTTTATTTACTGGAATTTATGGCTTAAAATTGGGAGAAAAAGATAGAATTTTAAATTGGGAAAATAAATCACCTGAAAAATCCCACAGATTTTAAGGATAGTGAAGTGTTACATTAAAGTGTTACATGCTATAAGATTGTAATGTATCTACATGGCATGTTAATTATAGAAAAAAGGGAATATTGTAAATTTATGAGGAGTTGCTTCCCCAAACACATGAAAAAGGTAGCTGTATTTGAAATATAAATCTCTATACCCTCTCCAACCTTTTCACTCGAGATTTTCAATAATGAGAAGAGTAAGGAGGTTGTTGCTTAGACTGTAAGACATATTATATAGTGTTACCCAAATACTGAGTACTCGGTAGATATACACTGCCCACCAAAAATAAGTATACAGATGTTATTTTTGTGTATTAAAAGAAAAGGCCATACATTAATTGGTACCCTAGGTGCAAAATCTAAAGTTTCTTTGTCCCGCGTGAATGGTAACTTTGTCACAAAAAGATGGAAAATTCAGCCTTTTTGATCACATGATTATTTTAGTTCCGAACATCTTCATCTTTATTTCTATCTTTATTTTGACTCATTTAGTAACTATAGTTTCAGAAACTAGTATAACTGTGACCGTCTGATAAACAGATATTGAATAATTTAACCAAATTTAATTTTGCAACAATTATTTACTGTATACTTATTTTTGGTGGGCACTGTATAATATGCTATAATATATATATGTAACTATAAATATAATTCACGAGCCCAAGCCAGTAATTATTTGCTTCTTCAACTACACAGCACTTTTTGGTAGCAAATTGTTTCCGAGCAAAACTCAGTAGCATGGTGAGGCAAGTACTGAGAATCAAACCTCAATTGCTGGGTTACAAAACCAGCACTGTGGACCACTGCTGTGCCAGTGATCTACTGACAGGTGTGACCAGAATGTTCATGAATATTACTGGAGCTTGTTGCCTAGTAGTCAACCTCAAAAATGTGCCCAACTTCTAGGCAACTGCACCCCACCAAACTTAACTTTCGAGAGATGTGTACTTCCACATGGTGGCAGTGGTGTTTAATAACCTGCAGTGCTTGAGCCTAAAATGTTGAGACCAAAGCAGTCTGTTGCTCAAGAAAGCACTCGCCCAGCAAAGTGTCTTTTATGGCTTGACACTCAACACTGGTCTGAGACCATTGGTTTTCACGACCACTAACTCTTGGAATGCTGGTGGTCCCATTGACCACAGAATATTTCCAAGAAAATATTTTTTAAGCAGGATCTATTGGCTTCTTAAAGAGAGCATGTTACCTTATAATGGAAATTGTTGAATGAAATCTCATAATTATTCGAAATAAAACAAAATGTAGCAAGAAATTAGAATATAGTAACAATGTATAATAAAAGTTATTTTTAATTGCTCAATAGTCAGCAGGTCTATTATATCGCCCGATCTGTGTATAACACACAGATTTGTATATCATATACAGATTTGTGTATCAATTGATACACAAATCGGGATATTGCATATATATGCAATTGCAATAAATTGTTAAAAACTAAGAAGTATCTGATGCATATCTTTGAATTTGTACATATTTTAATGAACAGTCTTAGTTTTTCTTTAATTATCTTGCTAAATGTGCCTGTTAGGCAAAATGTTAAATCGCAAGAAATGCACTAATAGGCATAACAAATGATTATTGTGCTGAAACATGTGTTACATACACATGTATACTGTTTCTGCAACGAAATGCGCTTTTTGCTCATTAAAAAAATATTCCCATTTTTCTTATGACATATCCCGATTTGTGTATCAAGGTATACACAGATCTGTATATGATATACAAATTGGGAGGATACACAAATCGGGCGATATAATAGACCTGGTCAGTAGGACCACTTGAATTCTGTTGGGCCAGCGTGTTTCATAAGTTGCTGGTCCTTCGGGCCACTATTCTCGATATCGACATTACTCGGTAAAACATGTTTTTCCGGAACCGGAATTTTACTGCCAGGGGGGTGGCGAGCAATAGGCCGTATATTTGCCTGATTAGGAGAAGTCACTGGTCCCTTGCGGAGAGTAGGTTAGTACTTGAGCCCGTTGCTCCACTAAGGTGCTACCAAGTGCTTTTTGGTAGCCCTTTAGGCTTTACTAAGTCTATGCCACGACCACTACCAGCGAGCAGTGCTCGCCAATAGCATACCGTTCAGCATTTTGCTAGGCGAGCTCTGCCGAGTGCTGTCTTATGCAATGCACCGCTTCAAGCACTTTGTTGCGCAACAGTCTGTTAGCGGTGAGCGCTCACATATAAATTTTCCGCTTCGTCCATTACAATGTGACCATTTCCAACCATAGCTATTAGCGCTCACTAGCGGTTTGGTTAGACAGTGGGCTCATGGTTTCGATAAAGTCCTGAAAAACTGTTTAGGCAACTCAGCCATTGTTCAGAAACTGCGTTAAACTCAAATAAACAAACAATTTAACAAACACCTGCCGGCTACCATACCCCACCCACTTTCGACCAGCAATGATTCGCGTTTTCTGATTTCACGTGACTCCTCATAACACTGATAACTTACATCAAAATTAAACGGCATAGAAAAATTTTTGGAACCAAATTCTACATCTCGGAACAACTCCGAAGATTCTCCATTGAGTGACAATCCCGTCAGACGTGAAGAATCGTGATATTTGCAAACATCAGCGAGAGCCATTTTGTTTCTTTTTATTATTCGGAATACTTCGGAAATATTTGTTTAACGATAATAACCGATGAGCTCCAAATGTAGTAATAGAAATTTAGACTGGTTCCCGTTCGAATATTAAAAATATCAGACCGGTATTGGCTAATTCGACCTTGACCTTCTTCAGCATAGTTTAAGATTTAGATACTTTTATTTCCTCCAAATTTGAAGAGCACCACCAACAAAAATGGCGTCGAATTGGTGTCGACTCGCACAACTTTTCGCCCTTGTGGGTGATTTCCAGCTGATAAATCGTTCGGAAGAGTAGACATTACGTTACATCGTTGGCTAAATGAGATGAATTGACATTTTGAGCTTCGTTTAACGGACACTGGATTTTTAAAATGAAGGGTAGGAATTTTGTTTTTCATTATTTTCAATCAAACTTTTATTTTGTCAAAATAGTGGCGATGGCGCAAAGCAATCAGGATGTTTATACATTATTTCATGAAAACGCAGATCATTGACTAAAATCGAACCCTTGCATTCCAATCATGTCTTTAAATAGGTGGCATAACTGAGAGGGTCTTTTAAAAAAAAGTAGCCCGACTCACTAGTCACCAGGGGTGGAGGGGGGGGGGGCTTGTGGTTGAAGCCCCCTACCACCAGCTGACTGTTTATATTATACCTTATTAAATGGGTGGCACTGTGGTCGAGCAGATAACGCTGTTGAATACTGATCGAGAGGTCTCTGGTTTGATCCTCGGCCCAAAGATGGTGTTGTGTGTATCGGTCCTATACACCGGGAATCAATTTAAAAAGAGCTATGTCTGCGAACCCAGATTCCTTGTATCACACATCTGTCTCCTTGTTGACTTTGTCTGCCCTTTTAAAACATGTGCCAATATTGTCTGTACTCCAAGAGGTGCTGCAAATCCTGATCTGGGGTTCGAACCACAACACCCTATTCAGGCTATTGTCTACTATGAAACTCACAAACAACAAAGCTACTAAACAGGAGTCTAACCCCGTATGAGTACACCCAGACCTACACGACTTGAAACAACAGTTGGCTATCAATCATGCACGGTAACACCACTCTGAAAACTAATAGATATACTAGTATAGTGTAACCAGTTAGTCAAAGCAAACCGATCCGCCTCATAGTAGTTACTGGCTGGAAGTTTAGAAATTAAAAAAGCAGCCAACTAGTGAATTACAGTACAGCAAGCTTGTCTGTGCACCTGATGCAGGGCTCGAACCCCTTAAGTATACCAGGAGATTATTATAACAATCCTATGGAGCAACCAAGGATTGAACCATGCAGTGAAGCAGGACTCATTTGATCACTGAAGAATCACTACAGTCATCATCTTTATCTTTTAGAGCTCTCCATCTTGCTACTATATGATTGCTTTTTATAATATTATACCTATTTGGTTTTGTTTTAAGATTCCACAGAGTTTTGGAAAAAGATGAACTGGAAGGTCATTACTTGGTGTTAAGGAGGTCCAAGGGAGACAGAACTCTGGTTGCAGCAAGGTTGCGAACATCACACACTGACAGTCACAGTGTAGCACATACATGTAACGTGGCAGGTGAGAATTGGCCATTTACTCAGTTTATTTCCAAAAGAAATACTTACTTGGTCTTTATTTAAATTTATTTAATTAAAACCTGCAGCTTGTTAACAAGACCTCCTGTGGGAGTCAAGACCCAGATTAGTTTATACTAATTTATTTAAGGTCTATTGTGAAACAAGTTTTTCCAACTTATATTAATCACTCTCGACACCTCATTCCTGATGTTATCTATCGCCACGACGGTATGAGAGAAGATAGAACCCAGATCCTGATGGTCTTGAGTTAGTTTTATCATAATTATTCAATATTGAGGTACAAAAACACATTAAACAAAATTTATATGTGGTCTTATTATTTTAAGTGGTGTGTGCACTGGCTTTGTAACAATTAGGGTTCCTTTCCAGGTCACATGCTGGTTGAAATTTGACTATACAATTAATGTTGATTTTCCTCCACATGTGGAGAAGTTGCTTGTTCCTTGTGGAAGGGTACTTTAGTACTGGTTAAGATGCAGTCCAGGTAAACTGGCTAAGTGAATGGGTCTCCGGCTGAAGTTTATAACTCAAAATTGTTGAGAAATGGCTTCAACTCTTAATTAACAGTTTTAGTGAGTAATACAATAATTATAGGCATAGAGATAGCACAGATAGCTACATGTACTATGAACTTGGTTACTAAGTAAATGGTTAATGCTACATGGTAAATAAATAGGCCCCCAAGAAGCACATGATTCTTTATCCTATAGCAAAAAAGGTCTACAAAAACCTCAGCAATTTAAATAAACTTTTAATAAATATATTATTTTTTCAGATTTGACGCTTTTTATCAGCGCATAACAACATAATGATAAAATCATTGGTTGGAAACTACAAGACCAACACTATATTCCCTGTTCCAGTCTGCAGGCTTTGAAATTTACCAACAACGTTAAAAACATTCTATTAAGAAGATAATTTATTATGTTAAGAAAACTAGAAATCAGTGTTTTCTAGAACTGTAACCATGTGTTCACACATTTTAATTCATTGTAAATAATGAATCATAAATTGACATAATGTTGTTTACTCATTCCTTTTTGTATTTTTTACAGCTTCAACTTCAAGTTAACTTTCATTCATTTCTTACTCTTAGTGCTTAAAATTCTGTAATGTCATTACTTATAATTTAGCTCACCTGTCACATAGTGACAGTGTGAGCTTTTGTGATCGCAATCTATCCGTCGTTTTATCTATTCACAATAATGTTTTGCTTGTAAACACACTACGGTATGTGTCACAACCTTCATGAAACTTGGTTACACTGACCATCTTAATAAAATCTAGGTTAAATTCAATATGGGTCATCTGGGGTCTAAAAGCTGGTCACAAGGCCCAATTTAAGTAGACGCATTGGACACAGTCCTACATACTAGAGGATAGAATTTTGAATTTATCTTCATGAATCATTCTTGTGACTATTAGTCACATTGGTCATCTATATAGAATCTGGTTCAAGTTTGATGGTGAGCTTTGGTGATTGCTCTTTGTCTGTCATCACACTTGAATTTCTGGAGGTTGCAACTTGGTCACAATGGTTAGGTATAGTTCAAAATTGGGTCAATGGCTCATCTTGGGTACACTAGGTAACCAGGTCTAATCATAGAATAATCTTCTGTTTGAACAGAGGCTGTATTTCTCATTGGACTTTTATCATGAAAATCGCCAGGGCATATAGTGTTACCCATTTCTGTCCTTCTGTAATCATTCTTGTACAGACTTTCATTCATTGGGGGCTTTTTTAAATAATTTGGCATAGTGTTGTGTTCATCTTTATGACGCGGCATATCACATGCAAGACCCACGACCATAGCTCAAAGGTCACAATTGAAGGTAAAAAATTGATATATTATCGCTCGTCAAGATCAGATATTGTTCATTTGTTGGGGATTTTTAGTCGATTGGTACAAATGTTCAATTACAGTTGATGAGGCAGCACGTCACATGCAAGGCCTGTGTCTCTTACTTGAAGGTCAATGTCACACTTTGAGGTAACACATTGGCATAGCACTGCTCAATATCTCAGTCATGCATTGGTATTGGGAAATTTGAATATAGGTAGATCTTGAAAATACTGAGGTCAAGTTCGAATTTCATTTGGGTCAAATTATGCCCCTTGGAGTATTGGTTCATCATGATACATAATTATGTATCTGCACTACTTCTCGGTAACCTTTGGTCAGATTTCAATAAGTAACAAGTCTAGTTGTGCATATACTCCGTGCTTCTTGGTCAGATTGATTTTAAGGAAGTTATTGCCCTTTGTTTTTAGCTCACCTAAATCTAGAGGTCAGTTTTCACTTAATCTTTATTAAACTTGGTCACAATGTTTGTCTCTATGAAATCTAGGCCAAGTTCGTAATTGGGTCTTCTGTGGTCAAAAACTAGGTCACCAGGTCACATCAAAGAAAAACCTTGTTAACACTCTAGAGGTCACGTTTTTTACCTAATCTGTATGAAACTTGATCACAATGTTTGTCTCTATGAAATCTAGGTCAAGTTCGTAACTGGGTCATATGGGGTCAAAAAGTAGGTCACATCAAAGAAAAACCTTGTTAACACTCTAGAGGTCACAATTTTGACATAATTTTAATGAAACTTGATCACAATGTATGTCTCTTTGCAATATAGGTCAAGTTCATAATTGGGTCATCTGGTGTCAAAAACTAGGTCAAATAGTAGGAAAACTTTGTTAACACTCTGGAGTCCACATTTTTGCTTTGATCTTCACTAAACTTGGTCAGTAGTTGTATCTCAATGAAATCTAGGTCAATTTCCAAGTGGGGTTATGTGGAGTCAAAAGCTAGGTCAAATAATAGCAAAACCTTGTTAACACTCTGGAGGTCACATTTTTGCTTCAATCTTCACCAAACTTGGTCAGTAGTTGTATCTCAATGAAATTTGGTCATGCAGTCAAAAACTAGGTACAAAAATAGGAAAACTTTGTTAACACTGGAGGCCACATTTTTGCTTCAATCTTCAAGGAGTATGGTCAAAATGTGTATCGTGATAACCTTAAGGTCAAGTTTGAAGTTGGTTCATGTGGGGTCTAAAAAGAAGGTCAATAGGTCAAATATAGAAAAACCTTATTAACACTCTTGAGGCCATATTTTTGCTTTAATCTTCAGGGCTCGACACTACCAGATTTTCAATGGTGGCCCAAAGGACCAACAGCTTTTGAGAGTTGCTGGTCCGACAGATTTCCAGGTGGTCCTAACTTCTTTTAAGTCAACTTTCACCATATTATGCATCTATGTTCTTACTGTGATTAGTTCTACTTAGAGCAATTATTGTGATTTCAACCAAAACATCCTATTATCACTTTTCCATTTAAACATCTATAGGAGCTAAGATCATGTTTGAAAAATATTTTTCTTGGTATGTTCAGTGGTCAATGGGACCAGCTGCCTTCCATGAGTTAGTGGTCCTCCACAAAAACCACTAGTCTCGGACCAACAGTTTAACTTGATGACCTTAAGGTCAAGTTCAAAGTTTGGCCATGTTTAGCAGGTGAGCGCCCAAGGATCTATGATCCTCTTGTTGATGAAATCTAGGATGCTGTCTTGTTCAAGTATTTGATTGATAAATGTGTTATTATGTAAACATGTGTTTTCTTTAAAAATAAATTTTTGTCATGAAAATTAATGTTAAGAACAATTTATTTTAACTCACTTGTCACTAAGTTACATTGTGTGAGCTATTGTGAGTGCTCTTAGTCCCTCATCCAACTGTTCCTGTGTGCTTGTGACACATTACTAGGCTGCAGAATACAACTTTAGGCTATTCATTATGAAACTTGGTCACAATGACTATCTGTAGACAGAGTTCAATATTGGGTCATCTAGGGTAAAAGAGCAGGTCATTATAAACAAGAATGCCAAAATGTCACAAAATACGCCCGTCTTGGGGCATGGTGAATCTCAGGGCATGGTGAAAGAAAAAAAAACAATCCAACAGTTTTTTTAATCAAAGGACCATAACCCAAGAAGGCCCAGGCTGATTTGGCCTACAATTGAACTTGTCTTAGATATTATACCCATAAACATTGTCACCAAGTTTGAAGATACTCAGTTATTATAGGCCCATAACCCAATAAGGCCTAGGCCGATTTGGCCTATAATGAAACTTGGCCTAGATATTATACCCATAAGAATTGTCACAAAGTTTGAAGATGATCGGATGAAAAATGTTTGCGTTAGAGTACAGACAAGGCCAATTTCATACTTATTTGGTAATTAAAGGCCCATAACCCAATAAGGCCTAGGCCGATTTGGCCTATAATTGAACTTGGCCTAGATATAATAGCCATAAGCATTGTCACAAAGTTTGAAGATGATCGGATGAAAACTGTTTGCGTTAGAGTACAGACAAATTACTGGACGCCGCCGCACGCCCTCCCCCCAAGGGTGTTCACATAATACGTCCCGTTTTCACAGGCGTATAAAAACCTTCTGCAATAGAGGATGCATTGGCTTTCGTTGAATTTTGATCCAGTGAAATTTCTGAAGAGTTTGCATAACTAGATCAAGTTACAGAAACAAGTCTGTGCTCAAACAGTCAATTAAACTGTTAAAGAAATCTTACATCTAGACAACGTACATCAATTTGGCTCCGTCGTGACATCACGTTTTTCAGACTGACAGACAAGGGCAAATCTATATGCCCCCCCCCCCAAATATTTGGTGGGAGCATAAAAGTGATCACCTGGTTACCATGATATTTTATATTGGACATTCTTAAGGATTACATTGAATTTATTATTTGCTATCTATGGAGATTTATCAGTGAAATTACCATTTTGTCATTTTCACTGTTTTAGAAGCTGGTTCCATTACCATACAGAAAAAGAAATGGCGTCATTATAGACGCCTTAACGTGACTTTCTAATTTCATCGTCTTTTTCCCAATTAAACCAATTACTGTACCGTTAATTTAAACGAGAAATTGAAGCATATAATAAACAGAAAATCTGTTCACTTTTGGTGAAAGATCAAACTTTATTTCACTTGTTTTCACAGAAGAATACATTTTCACTCCTGGCTACCCAATTCGTGAAAATATTGATGTCTGTGATCACTCGGTGAAATAAATTTTGATCTTGCCCCAGAATCAACACATATCCTCTATATAATGTGTAAATTTAAATATTAAATCAAGACAATTTGAATTCATGAATTTATGAGGTATTTCATGTATATAATGTCACTGTACATAATATGTTACAAAAAGCAGTATTTTAGTGGACATGTTAATCGAAAAAAAGTATGTCTAACAGATTGAATTGGTTGGCTGGATCCGTCAGGATAAAACAATTTTCTTCACTTTGACTTCAGATATATATGTGGTTGAAACTGCAACAATAGCTGGCTACACTGAAGAAACTCCTGATAAGACCTGAAATATCAAACATTTCTTAAACATTCAAAACATACAAAATCAGTTATACAGGGTTCCCACGGTCAGGGAAAAGTCAGGAAAAAATATAATTTTCTCAAGGTCAGGGAATTTTGGAATTAGTCAGGGAAATCTAGAAATTGAGCAAAAGTCAGGGAAAAGTCAGGGAATTTTTCATTGAAGCTGTCGATAAGTGACATTTCCAGAATTCCTATGCAGAAATACCTAAGACTGAAAAATTCCTCGCTCGCTTTGCTCACTCTGACTTTTTTGTTGCATTTAAAGCAAATACTCATTTTCTATATTTTATTGCCATATTTTGCTCGAACAAAAAAATGCTGTCGCCCGATCGCTGTAAAAAGTCAGGGAAAAGTGCTCTGTGGTCAGGGAAAAAGTCAGGGAATTTTGTCTTGAAAATTTGGGGGAACCCTGTTATATAAAACTATAATGAAAGCATCATACATTGAATTATTTTAAGTTACTGCTTCTATTTAAATCTATATGCAAGTTGAAGTGAACTTAATACCATAGGATAACCACATGAACATTAACTCTTCCCTACATAGATCCCAGGTCTACTTACTACATTACAGTAAAATGAACTCAATAATAAAACAAAGTCTGAGTGTTGGCCTAGAGGTAGGGTGCACGCTTCAGGATTGAGGGGTCCCAGGGTTTGATCCCCGTTTACGCCACTGCTTAATTTCTCTGAGCAAGAATAATCCAAAATGCTCCACTTGAACAAGGTGTGAATTGGTGCATGTGAGGGCAGTATCTATACATGTTCGATATTCCTGGGCGCCATATCCCGATGTTGGCTGTACATAAACTAAGTGCGAATTAGTCTCCAGGGAGACTCAAACGCAGGTTTGCTTAGGTAGCCCAATAACCAGGGAAGTTAAAATGTCAAAGGGTGGCTGAACAGCTGAATTGTTGAAAGCTGTCCTCGGAAACGGGTATTTTTTAACTTAAGAATACAATTTATTACGCCCATTTTCTCTACTTTGCTATTAATTTAAACTCAATACTAAGTCTTTATACCCCGCAAACAAAGTTTAAAGGGGTTTACTGCATATCGATACCGTGCTCACTATTTTCACTCGAGTTACTAGAAACCATACATTCTGTATGACATTGATGCATCCAAATGTATAAATATGCTCATGCATGGAGTATGATAGATGCATCAAAACGTGTCTCCATTAGTCCAGGGTTAGTTAATACACTGACAGCTTATAAACTTGATTCAAATACCTTGATGTCCCATTTGATGGTCTACCTTCACTATCGAAGAAGGAGTTTCATTAATTCATGGTCCATAACCCTGCCAGTACTGTAATGAATACAAACAACATTTTGAATATTTTCTCAATAACATCACACATAGTCATACTCAGCAGTTAATGTATAAGGTTAATCACATTCTTAATTACACATTCATTCTAGGCTAAAGAAATTTAAGAAATCTATATAGTCAAAGGACATGGAATTAAATTATTGTTCTATATTTATGTGCATTTAATACAGAAGTTAGAGCAATGAACATAGACATCATCAGCCGAGGGTGTATCTGTCATCAGCTAGGTGTTTCACCCTTACTCAAAACATCCTTTTGATGGTGATGTAAACAGTGGTGATCATCCATTGATCCATCTAAGCTGACTTCCATGTCTCTTCATCTCGTCTGAGCCAGAGCCAACCAAACGCTCATCCGGCAGCCTTGCCATGAGCATGGATTGCAATATTGCACGTTTATTTATAAATGATTAGTATTATGATTGGAATAATTGGTGAAATAAATAAAAAAGTTTCAATATGGTGGCCTGTCCATTGAATGTAACTTACTTGGAATTCTATACTGTCACTACGACAAATCAGTGATCGGAGTATCTCGTCTTATTGATTCTGTCCTAAAAAGAACAATTTAATAATAATGATTTTACAAGTAATAAAAAATTTTAAAAAATATTCAGCTTACAACTTTACCCTGCAGCAAACAATTAGGATGGTTTTCTTCAAAGCCGCTAAGCGGGAGATCACAACTTTAAAGAGCGGAAGATAAGATACATTTTATTCCAATTAAGGGTCATAAATATGACATATGAATCAGGACAATACAGCCAAATAAGGGAGTCCCTTATGTAAAGCTTACATGTGAAAACAGCATAATTATATATATGACCTAAATATCTAAACTTGTAAAATGCTATTGAAGTTGGAAACCTCTTACCTGGACAATTATCTGAATGTATGAAAAATCCATTGCTCAAGTTGCATGTCCCTGTGGTGACCATTTAACCATAGATTGGACAAGAGTTAAGATAACATATAAGTTGTGATGTATTTGGTCCAGTTGTTTCATTAATCAAGAAGTTTAGCTGAAAAAGAAAAGCCATACATAATACAACTTCCTAACAACTATTGAGCTAGCTATTATAATTAATTAAACTAATAATATCCAATAATCATAACACCTGTGACCACTCCGAGTAGTTAAGAAAGAAGAAGGTTCAAAACCTTCTACGGATCAGTTCCAACAGTTTCATCATTTCAAGGGCAACAAGAGATGTTTGTAAAACATGTATACTCACATGACAGCCAAATAGTCAGGAATGGTTAAGGTCACAGTGACCTTGACCTTTGACTTACTGACCTACAATAAGGGGCATCTACTGTTGATGACCAACATCCATGTGCAAAGCAATATACCCCCTCATCAAAGATGGGGGCATATTAACTCAGAGAGTTAATCCTGGGTGAATTTGAATTTTAAAATTCAAAATACCCAAGAGCATAACTGCACATGCAGACCAATATCTATATAAACTTTCATGACTGCAGCTCAAATACTTTTAAATGTATACGCAAGCCAATTTTTATATTGTAACAACCAAAGTTTTGCGATTTTCATCAATTCAAGGGCCATAACTCTGCTAATACTGGATGAATCTGGCCATAACCCTGCTAAAACTGAATGAATCTAAATGAGAATAGCCATGTGCACAACTTACATGCTAATCAACATTTCTATGAAGTTTGATGTATGTAGCTAAAAAATTAAAAATACTGGTATGTGTGCAACAAGCCAAATTTCACAACTTTTCAGCACTTCAAGGGCCATTACTCTGCTAATATTGGATGGATCTGAATCAACATATCTAGGAGAACACATGGTTGTGATATTTCTGTAAAGTTTGATGGCTATGGCTGTAAACCACTAAAGAGATACATGTGCAACTACAATGTACCAGTAAAGTCAAATTTCATTATACCAGCCTAATTAATTTAACCTCAAACCACTTAGTTTTCTTTAAATTGTGCTCAATTTTTATTTGTTGACAGATTTTAGTATTAAAGTTACACATCAAAATAAAGCTGAAACTCTACTGAACTTAACTTTAAAATGAGCATAATTTTCATTGATGCTAACATTTGACAATAAGTTAAATGTGTGTGTACTAACTGAGCTAATCATGAATACAAATAATGACCAAATGGGTGCCTACAGACAGTGCTGAGTCTGCGGCACCTAATTCTATGTGAATTAAAAATGGTGCTAATTCAACATTTTTTGCCCGATTTCAATAAATTATACACCAAAATGAGCCTTCCACTCTACTGAACAAAATATAAAAATAATGGATGCAAACATTGACCAATTGGCTGTCTTATGACTGAGATAACCTGGTGGAGTCTAGTCCAACACCCCTACATAGGTCAGTCAGGGTTCTCGGTAGGATTTTAAAGTAGGAGTCCCAGGACTCCTTCTTAGCAAAATTGTTGGAGTCCTGAGGACTGTATTCGAGTCGCGCATCGACGAGTGGGGGAGGGTGTGGGAGGGGGTGCCCCCCTCCCCCAAGGGGGGTTTGGGGGATCTCCTCCAAGAAAATTTTGATTTCTGGACCCTTAAATCCTGCATTCTGGTGAACTACGGAGCTAATTGTTTCAATTATTTTGTGACCTCAAAAGATTTTTTTTATGTCAGTGTGAATAAAAAAGTAGAGTTTTTGTGGTAGGTTACTGATTGATTCAATGCAATAAATTCCGAAAATATAACAGATGGTCAGGTGTACTGCTCAATGAAAAGTATAATTTTTCATAAGTACTGATAACATACTTAAATTCTTGCTATATGAATAATAGTAGCCAAGAATGTATGAATAGTATAAAAAAATCACGAGCTTATCCGAAAATATGTATATATCCGAAAAGTGCAACTCGCATGTCACACAAGTCGTTCTTATCCCGACCGTCTATTCAAATAGGTGCTCATTTTGCAGTTTTAGACCGATTTCTTTGAGTAATAGATCAAATTGAACCTGAAGCTTTACTGTTTTTAAATTATAAATGAGCATCATTTTCATTAATGTAAAAAACGACTAAGTGGGTGTTTAAAAGTCTGACCTGGTCAGACGGCGCATAAAACAGCACTAAACATGGGTCTATTCAAAATGGTGCTCAATTTTTATTTGTGGACCGATTTACTTAAGCTAGGCATCAAAATGACCCGGAAACTCTGTCGAACCTACAAAAAAATTGAGCATCATTTTGACGGATTCTAACAGTTTAAAGGGATGATAATACTGATTAAGACGCACAAAAATACGAGTCTAAATTCATTAGACATCACGCATTTGATCGGATATTTCTCAGCAAATACAAGTTCAAGCATCAATTTCTTCGCGTCTTCAACAGTAAAAATATGTCTGAGAACAAACAAATGTAACTTCAATACTCAACTTACCTATTTCGCAGAAATATCGGCTAAAATGTTACACTAGGTGTTTCAAATAAACGCCGCCATTTGCAATTTACGCTGGTTCCCTGGTTTCGGGCGTAAGGTGCACAGGAACGGAATCCAGTAAATTAGCCAATACCGGTCCGTATATTGCGACGTCAGAAAGCAATCGGACCGCGGCACCTGTCTAATAGAAATTCGGAGTTTTTCGGGTATTAACCTTACGTAGATTTTGCCCCAGAAGTTGCGATTACTGAGCAAGAAGTAAACAAAAGCAATGACTGAAATTTTAGTACCAATAATTTCCCTGATAGCGTCACTGTTTTTTGTGATATTGTTCATCGCATTTGGTAAGTTTTTCTAGTTGTTCTCATATGTTTTTCAAACATTTGCTTAAGGATAAAATTGTTTTTATCGTGTGATATAATGAATAAACTTTAGGCAACATTAATATGTTGAAAATGAAAGTAGAAATTTCACAATTGGCCTATTTGTATAACCGTGTGCCTGTGATTTGTGTATCACTAGTCTACTCTATACAGACACTGTTGTTCTCTAACTTAATAAATGGAGTAATCGTCAACTGATGAAATCCTAGACAGAATTGTGTATCTAATTTTTAGCTTTCAATTCGCAGCAAAATATTGTCCCTGCAGATCTAGACAAATTTCAAGTAGGTGTCTTGATGATCAAAACTTTCGTGACGTAACGTGTGACCTCGGTGTTTCTTATTGCCAAATACCTAAATATACCATTAGGTCTTTGTTTTTACTTTTGGGGAAAATATAAGCCTATACTCTGCAGAGAGGGAAAAGGTGCCTGATATTTCCGCGGATATATTTAGCAAAAAAAACACTGGCCCTTTTCCTCCACTATTTACCTGTGTCTCTTATTTTCGTGTCTTCTCATGAAATCCGTGCTTGGTTTAATTAAGCTCAAACATATGCTCTGCATTGTTATCATAGTAAAATTACCCAAAATAATAACTACACTGTCACAAATAGAAGGTATAAGTACTACTCCATATTTAAAACAAATTTAAAGTTTCACCACAAGGGGCCCCAATACAGACAGAATAGAATAGAATATGTTTTATTTTTTGCTTTTATAAGTTAGTTAACAATGTTTCTTTAAAAAAACTTTGAACTTGGATGCGCGAGTGCTCATGCGCCGATGAAACTGTTAAAAGCAAGGATATACGAGACAATAGGATAGACATATACTGGGCGTCACTGAAAAAATACCACTTATATATATCTCCGTATTTGTATACAGTATGACCTATCGATACAAACGTTTTTAATTACAGTGTGTGCATTTGAATATTGTTAAATAGGATAGCTGTGACTACACAGTAATGTCAAAACATAGTCGTGTTCGGCTTTTAACACAGTGTAACGTCCATTTTAAAATATAAGAGGCAATAGGTGGTAACTTTGCATTGACGCTGAGTATATATAATTCTACACTGTTTACGTGTTCAAGATAGGATGATCTTTATTTTAAGTCGATTGTGAGTAAAATATTTAATATCTCATCTTTAACATTTCTACTTTAGCATATTGCTAGCTTCATAATTGAAGGAGCAGAACAATACACGTATATGAAGCTAGCAATAACAAAAAGTATAATATTCTTTACCTTATATATAAAGCATATCATATATCATACGTTTGTACAGTAAACCTGACTTAGATCAGGACATGTTCTTCCAATACATATACAACATTCGTGCTTAGAAACAAGATGATCAAGGGTGCATATGTTGCTCATCTTATTGGTCAGGTGACCTGGATTTTTAACAAGGATGACCTCGTTTAGAGATGTTGTTGTTGTTGATGCTTATATTGTATTACATGTATGTTAAAATCGTGTCACCTAGAGTTGTTATGTGGTATTTCTAGCATTAATGACCTGATGACCTAGGTCTATAACTCTCAGACGACACAGCTATGCATTTGACATACATTAGTCAGAGACAAACATCGTTATAAGATTTCATGAAGATAATGTTTGTATTGTGATATGTATGGTATATTTGAGTTTTAGACCCAGCATCAAACTTAACTTAAAATTTTCACAGATAAACATTGTTACCAGGTTTTAAGAAGATAAGGTAAAAATTTGTGACCTAAAGTAGTTGTAGATTATGTAAACATTGTGACCTCAAGTGTTTTAATGTGTTTTTTTGTGATTTGGTCTTTTGTTTTGTTAACCCCAGTAATGAACTTGTCCTAAATGTTTGGAGACAAAGGTTGTGATCGTGTTTCATAAAGATTAAGTTAAACTTTGGTCTCTATAGTGTTAGTAAACATGTATTTTTCTGTGATCGGCATAGTGTACCGAGTTCCCCCTAGATGATCCAGTAATAAGCTTGACTTGACTTTTATAGCGATTAAACAGACTATGAAATAGTTCCATCACGATTAAACCAAACGTGTGGCCTCTACTGTATTAGGTTTTATTGTCAAATTAAACATATTTCCCATCATGTTATATTGGCTGATCAAAATTCTAGTTTTAGTGCGGGGCTTTCTTTATTTTGTACTAAAATATTTGATTACTTGAACACGAAAACAGATACATACTATTATATAATATGTAGTTCAAGTACATGATGGGAGATACGATTCTTTAGACCCAATTAAAGCTTTATTAATTTGTGTTCCCAAATCAGAATCAAGCCTTATTTACTTTAGAAATTCTTAGTTGTTATGATTATTATTTTATACGTAATTCATATGTCATGTTATATGACCCATGATTGGAAATAAACTTTATATTATCCTATCTTACGAACCAATTTGTCACTTGGTTATACAAATGTAGGTTAGTTCATCTTCTCTTTGAATGAAATAGTTAGTTATGGTATTTGACTATTTGTATGATATTTTAGGTTGGTATGTGGTATGGACGTTGTTTTTGAAGAAGTTTGGCTTTGTTCGTGAACTACTTGGTGTCAATGGACCTGAAACAAGCTCACAAGACAAGCCCAAAAGATCAAGAAAAACTAGAAGAGACTGATGATGGTGTTATTGTTCAAGGAGAATGTGTTCTGTGCCATTCAGGGAATCAGATACTTAACACCACCACTATAGTATCATTGGCGTAATCAATCACACGAATGTCATTATCATCATTAATATAACCATTCCTCGCGCAAGCTTGATGCTTTGGTTACTGATGTAGCTGTTTGAAATGATAGCCAAAGCAGACTTTGGATATTACCACATTAAACGTACCACCCAGTGAAGAGTGGTTGTGTTAAAACTTTATAAGGGTTATTGCAGATTTAGAAAACAAACACTCATTTACTCACGTAATCATATTTAATGAGGATGTTCCTTCATTTATTGTGATATATTAAATCATTTTAATTCTCTTGTTAACTGCATTTTGCAGACATGTTATGTTTCGGGTATTTCGACACAAAGGGACCATTAGCGAACCTTTCCCTCATATACACTACAATTAATAATAGTGTATATATGAGGGTCATTGAATCGCTACTGACCTCTTTGATTCGACTCACTGATTTATAAAACTTGTTATATTACCTCGACTGGAACAAGCAGTAGATGTATGCCGTTGTATTTAAATGGGGTATACCATTTTTGTGCTCGGATATTTTGTAGTGCAGCACATGCATAGGAAGTAACTTCAACCTTCTATTGCTGATTACTGTTGCCTTGAGGATATTACTCGTGAGAGAAAAAATATTTAATTATTGTACATACAGATAACTGTACCATTTCAGGAGTGAGCGAAGGGAAAGAGAGGAGAAAGATTGTTGCTAAGGTGTGATTGTACTGTGATTTTGACAATAATCGATCAAAATGGCTGCTTGACTTTATTCAGGTCCTAAACTGCTAGTATGTACATACATGGAAATCTCTATCATTATTATGAGTTGTAGAAAATGGTTTGATGATTTGTGAATTAATGTATGCACCATGGCATGAATATCCTAAAATTGTTTTGTGTTTTTTTTGTGATTTCAAAATACATTGTATTACATGTAGAATTCACCATGGTGATAACATATACAATTGTATTGTGTAGTTTTATAGACCTGTCAAAATACATAAATTAATGATGGGCGTACACTATAGATTAGTCATCTCCAGAAAGGACTAATCTATAGTGTGCAGCTACCATGTAATTATATTGATTTTGGAAGGTAAAAATGCACTATACGGCACCGGTAACAAATATGATATAATTTGTTAGATTTGTTGTTTTGTAGACATCCATGTATAACAATGCCTTTATTGCAATTTGGAAATAGGTGTACTTGTATATAAATCTGATTTCGTACTGAACTGACTTTGAAGATTAAATATTATGTAAGCAGTAACCTACATGTAGATATTTACATGTAGCCAAATTGTAGTTACATTTATTTTATTATTATCATTTGTTTTTCTTGCAGTTGTAGATGATTGGACATTGTTATATATGTTAGTTAGATGATCTTTTATCGCGCTCATTTCATAAAAGTTTTATAAAAATAGTATTGGATAATTGTGAGGAGTCAATTCCCATTGTATTGTCCTTATCAAATGGATTCTCACCCTTTTCCCCTTGGTCATCTTCCGTTTGTCACTTATTGTCCCCTTACATTGTTTATTAGGACATTTTCACATAGTTTGTATTATCTGCTTCCCTTTACAATGAAGGATTGCCCTTGTACATAAACATCTTCAAATTCTAATGTTTGATATGTTGACGATTCCGCGTGATATATGTGAGAGGCCCCGTCTTGTGACTGTAACGTTCCCTGTTCTCTTCATCCTTCCTTCACACTCTTCCCTGATTTATTACACGTCTCACCGCACATTGATTGCACTACCGTGACAGTATGATCGACCCGATGCTCAATGAGAGTGTAGTTTGACATATTTAATTGGCCTGAGACTGAATAAACTTTGGCAAGGATTTTCTTTTGTTTATTTTATTGAAAATACTGTTATAACAGGTAACTTTATTATTGATAAAGAAAGCATTTTTTTTACTGATAAGTCAATATTTTGCCCGCCCGGGGGGAGGGGGTGGCGGGCGACCCCGGGGGAATGAGACATTTTCAATTTTTTGATGTCTAAATTCCCACCAGGAGACAATGCTAACTGCCTAATTCCCCACCGTGGGACATAGTTTTTCATCCTGGTACTTTAATAAAAACACGAATAAAAGTATCACTGTCGTTTTTCGCGGTGTCGAAATTCCCAGGCGAAAGTCTATTCCCCGGGACTCAGAGTCGTTTAAACCGTCTAATTCCCGCCTGTCGGGAAGTTTCGTCTGTCTAATTCCCCATGTATCCCCGCCGCACCCCGGGCGGGCATAATATTGACTGGTGCATTATAACTGTAAAATTGATAAATTTTCCAAAAAACCTTAACCAATGAAACAGTTACCTTTCATACTAGCCGGTGATTTGCGAAAGAAGGTTACTGTAAATGTCTAAGGTCAATTCTATTAAACTATACTAATTTATCTGTATATGTATTCGTATTTGTTTTGTTATTGTAAGAATTTCACGACGTGTTTGTTATGTCCGGAAAATTTATGTACCATTTGACGAAAGATGGGTGAAATGTGTTATTTAATCTGCTTCAAAATTTCAGAAGAAATAAAGTAGTGCAAATATTTTGAAACCATGTTCATTTGCTTCTTTGATAAAAGGCTCTCTCCACACAAAAATGAATCATTGTTTGTACTTGTTTAGGCGAGCTGTTTGCTTGCTTTGTTAGAAGAGTTGTCGAATTTAGTCAATTGTGAAATCCTGCAATTATTGACTGTCAATTTTGGCTCTATGTTGAACTACTTAAGCAGACACTGCAAACTTTGATACAGAGGGTTTTGACTACCTATGATTTTCGGCTGTACCACTGTATGATCTCCAAGCATAAGGTCATTGCGTAGTGACAAGGTTACATTGGGAATTTCCTATTGAAATTCTCCTGGAGCTGCTCAATCAAAACAATTCATACGTAAATTCTATTTAAAGCAGCTTTCAGTTTCGATGTCAATGAAAATAAAACACATGAGTAGTAATATATTTATACTAAAATATAAACATCTATTAAAAAAGTGTGTAAAAATAAAGGAAAACTGTAAAAGAAACAACACACATTAAATGATCAGATTTGATCATTGCATCTGTGCGTAGAACTTTGACGAATCCGTAATTGTTTACAGTACTTAATGCTATCACATTGGAAACGCATGCTTGTGCAAGAATGTGACTCTCGGTACAATACGTTAAAGAATCTTGATGGTCTCATCACAAGAGTGCATGGTGATTGATGACTTTAACTGGTTTCTACTTGGAATAACTTTTTGAGCAATGTTTTACTGAGAAGATAAATCACTAGGTCAAGGTCACAAAAACTGAAATGATAAATACTACACTATTTCACAGAATGTTAACTAATACAACCTATCAGTGCAGTACAATTGTTAAGCAATAAATGTAAGGTTCAGCCATAATTGCTAAAAAACAGCATCTCAACATATCTTTGTGACCTTACATACTAAAGACAGTTTTGATTTACATATTTTAAAACTGATACCGACCAATCGTCCTATTTGATTTACTGATATGTAGCTGTACAAATGTTGTGTAAATTTGGTTAAATATAGCACAAAGCGTGCGAAGTCTCACTCACATAATAGCAGGTAGCTGTAATTGGACAGACTACATTAGATAGCCATCACTGTCCTTGTATGCTTTGTAAGCTATGAAGGTCATATACCAAGGATTAATTATATGTATCAAGGAAGGAAAGCAAGTACATGGTATTAAAATATACACAAGTGTTGCAAAAGTGCTGAACATTAATTAAATTATTTAATATATATTTATTATTTAAAAATATTTACTACCATGAAAATTAATGAATATTAATGTGGAAACACTATGAAGAATCTTTTAGACGGACAGCAAATTTATCGTTCATGGAAAATACTAAAAGCATATTCTTAAAGAATCTTTGACAATCTGAAATTATGATCAAGAACTGTTTTATAATATTCAGTGTCAGTGATGATTAAATCAACAAGGTAAGGCACAACATTCTGAAATTATGATGTATTTCTGTCAGTCTTGATTATATTATGTTTACAAAGTCTGCTCCAGTAATGTCCTTGAGCTCATTGCAGTCGAAGCTAAACACAATATCGTGCAAGTCCTTCTTTTTGGAAACCATTGTGAAAGTTTCTTTGTAATCGCCATTGGGTGGGACATCCCTACAAAATATGTTACAAATGTTTAAAGGTGCTAAATTATATGAATATCGAAAAATTTTAAGATCATTATAAACATTTAAAAAAAAGTCAAGACAATGGAAAAACAAATTGATACAGTGTTACGTCTACATTACCAGTAGACATTGTAGACGAAAACCCAGTGGAAAATATATTCGTGTATGACGAGCTTTCTAAAGTAAGATAGGGACATGTAAAATCTATCAGAATTTGACTTCCAACCATATGGACTTTTCATAATACAATGTATTTTGATTTTAAGCAACATCACAGCATGATCAAAGATATTTAGTTACATATAAAGAATAAATAAATCTATATATTCGGCTATTCTTACTATACCAATACTTATCCGCAAATAAACCTTTACTAACGGCATAAATGTGTTGGTTTATTTGCATTAGTGTTTTCTAGCTCTTCCAGTAATGTTATATTTGATTTAAAAGTGGTACAAAGTTCAAATTAAACCAAAACTTATGTATAACGTACGGTTGATTTTTATCATCTATGTTCTTGAAACCGGGACTTTCCATTGATATATTACATCCTGTGAGTGGTACAGCTAAGGGATTCTTGAAACTGACAGTAAATTGGACTGGTGCCTTCTTTGCAGCCTCGTCGGGTCCCTGTAATACAATATGGGTAGCATCACTGTAATATTTTAAATTACTCACATTTCCAATGTACTGTTACTAGTTTAAATTTGCCATTTGCCTTTTAACTATTAGGGAGTTGTGAACGTAATTTAACGAAAATAGAAAACTAACTTTAAAAAATACAAAAATGGAGCTTCCGGGAATTCGGTACCCACCTGTACATCCAAATCTGGACGTCTAAACCTAAACTCGTGAGTTTTCAAAGTTTCTTGTTCGCTGCCTTCTATAAACTCCACTTGAGATATCCATATGGAAGCTTCTATCGACAAGTTTGCTTGCTCTACCAAATGCTCGAGATAGTCATCTGGTGTCAGCACAAGATTATAGTTAAACTCTGAAATGTTGAAAAATAATTAAAACAATATCTGTAAAACGTTGTTTTTAAGAAATTTGTGAGAAATTGACCTTAAGACAGCATAGAGCCTAGTCACGCCTTATTGTTTGAAGGACGTTAGTTGTCGGACTTTTGCAAGTGAATCCATTTGATTAACGCGAACGTTAAAAAACTATACTCTCTACCAATTTTGTACTCTTATTAGTATACAAGGACTGTCATAGAAAACTGCGTGCATTATGATGATGTCCTTGCCATCTCACGATGACAGCTGGTCATGGTTGTTACCTTCTCCTGGTGGTAATGTCTTGGAATATTCGTATTTCCTGCAGAATGCATTCCCTGTTATTCCCGTGTAAGATTGCGGTGAAATCACAAGAGACATGACGAAGATTTTCCGTTCACGAGTACCGACATTTTTGGCTGTTAAGTCAATAGGCAGTGGTTGACCAATCATGATATCGTTGCTGTGATTCAAATGGAATTCAACCTCCTATGAAAGAATAAAAAAAGCTGACATTTGCAAAGTACTGTAATTAGATACAAGTTGTACAATGTTTTAAGCGTAACCCATTTTTGCTCTACATACTAGTACATGCATTTGGATATGTGTGAGGCGTTTCCTGTAAATATGTATTACTTGCAGTCCATACTAAATTAGGCTTAAGAAGTGTTTCTAATTATGGGGTTTTAGCACAAAAACGTATGCCTCCCACAAAGTCGTATATTGTACAGATGACATTTTAACATTTATGGATTACTCAAAAACATTTGACACACAGAATATCCTGTATTATAACACCTTGTTGCGCATACTTTATAGTACACTCAAATAATACCGATACCAATAAAGCATAATCATGAACATGCACATATCACTCAGGAATAACTAGAATTATCACTGTCGTGACCAGGGCCCCGTGGTAGCATGCCAGAAGAGAGGTTGGGAGATAAGTATAGAAGTATAATGGGGTTGCATACTTATCAGTGCTTTTAGTCGCAATTGTCTGTACTAAGACACAATAATAAAGTCATATCTATACATGTACATGCACTGATGCCTGAAATAAAGTAATTTACTTCCTTCTAAAATAACATCAAAGTAGTTTGACAAACACATGTTAAATTTCTGATATAGAAACCATGATGAACTTTAACTTTTATTAAATTTGAACTTATTTGTGATATACTTAATTTGCACACTTAATTAAATTTAATAATGGCATTGGTTTCATTGACATTGCCCTGCTCCTACATCATCCTGATTGGTCAATATTGATTGCAAGATGGAAAAACACAAACAGAACTACAGTAATATGTTTGTTTTTTGCGCGAGTGTTTAAAGGAACCAGTCAACATTGATTAAAGCTAGAGTTGTTGTACTTTACTACAAACGCGAGTATTGTTTTTTGCCCCACAAACATGTACTTATTGTCGTAGTCAATACCAGTAAGCTTCATTTGAATATCTTGTACGGTTTTTGAACTGTGACCAATGTTAAAGTTTTTGAAGCTGAAAAAGCTAGAGTTGTTGCCGTGTACGTCAGATATATGTACATGTATTAGCACTGGCAATAAGTATAATAAGTTTCATATGAATATCTATTATAGTTTTGAAGTTATGAAACAACCGACCAATTGGGAAAATTGGAATTGAACAAAGGGCCATAATTCTTCCAATATTGTAGCTAGAGTTATGTAACTTGTCATAAATTAGCGTACTGTTGTTGTGAGCTTAGGTTTAACGTTTCAAGTTAATATCTTAAATGATTTGCAAGTTATTAAAATGAGGAAACTTTGAATTTTACAAAGGATCAGCTTACGTTTAAAGTTTGAAGTTGATACCTATACACTCAGGGACAAAATAAACGCACGCTTTATATTATAGTAATATTTTTAATGTAGTTATTTTTCAAATTAATTGAGTTTGTACAGACTCGTGCACGGATTAATAATTAGGGTACCTTCAATGTTTTATTGATTTTTGTACTGGAATTACAATTTACAAAGGTTTAAATCTAACAGTCAAGCATGGTAAAATTCACACATTTGTCACATTTAATGCCTGGTGTTGAACCCTTAACACGAATGCACTATGGTTCATTGATGCTCGGATGGTTGTCATGCGTTGTTTTGTGATAATGTTCTACTCTTGAATAAGGGTTTGGTGAGGTTCAACAATGGCAGTGGTGCATGTGAGCGGATTTGACCGTCCGAGTTCGCCCAGACATGCATGTTTATGAATTCGCTTGCGGACAGGCGAACAGTTTTGCCGGAAACCGACTCAACTGCTATACAGGCAACTAGTGCCGTGTACAAATAAAAAATATGCATGTATTCATTGTTTGTGATACTGCTTGTAAAGATATGTATGAGTTGCGACATTTGTCGGCTAAACCTCAAACGACTGTGAAATGTATCGTTATCGTCTACAATGAAGAGTGAAACAAAATATGAATCAAATTGAAATACGATATTTAGAAAACGGGAGTTATATTTTTCAAATAATTTGTCAATTTACTCGACATTGGACTCCCGTCATCAGCCTAGCTGTGGTTGTGGCTGACCGGAAGCGATTCCTGCGATGGAGCATGCGCATTGTTCCGCCTTGTTTACGAATTGTATTTTGTGTCTCCCTTTGTGAGGGCGGTCCTTTATCGTCCCAGTGACTTTATATCGCTCTTTTAGCCTTGTAATTGTAGAATAGTGGCAATGGAATTGCCCGGCCACAGCAGTACTACTCATTTACTTTAGAAGAATTCCGTTTCTTCCGACCGAATGTTTTCTGAATATTTTCAAAAATATTTTGCGGGGCCCTAATAACCAGATCGATTCAGCATTAAATTGGAGATTCATTGAAATAGGACCATTAGTTACTGAAAACAAGTACATAGATAGCCTCTTTATCAAAGTGCCTTAACTTAGACAATACTCATCTGACCCAAGCTTCTTCAAAATACGCACAACTATGCTCGGTACCAACTATTCATGTGAAGTGAAGTTTCATTGAAATGCGATCTATAGTTAAGGAGACCAAGTGTGTGACCAGTACAGATCTTCAAATTCTGTTGAATGCTCTAAATGACTGGTGCTCGTTGAATGGCATGGCTATAAACAACACATTTTTTTTCCGACCGAAGTCTCTTGCAAAAACTGATATGATTTTTAAATGTGGTGATAATTTGTTAAATGTTGTTGATAAATATACGTATCTTAGTAAACTGTATAATTATTATTTAACGAGTTCGTGGACTTTGAAATTAGGACTTAGGCTGTTGCCCAGAGTGCCAATCGAGCGTTGAGCCTTGTCATTGCTAAATGTAAGCTCCTAGGTGGTGTTCCATACAATGTATTTTCCAAGCTCTATGACTCAATAGACTGGCCAGTTATAGGTTGGTTAAAGCGCCGCTATATGGGGACATAACAGCTTTTCGTGTATAAATGCCTTACAGAAAAGAGCGATGAGGTATTTTCTTGGTGTTGGTAAATATACCCCCAACGCAGCTGTCATTGGTGAAATGGCATGTAGTCCCTCATCTGTCCGACAGTGGAGTTGTATTTCTAACTTCTGGTGTAGATTGGTTAATATTGACGTTTCTAGGCTTAACAAACGCATAGCACTCTGGGAAAACAAGTTAGCGGGTACAGCTGGTAAAAACTGGGTTTATTCGGTTAAACACAAATTATCGTCACTTTGTTTAACTGATCACATTGACATTGCTTTGGTCATTCCTAAATTAAGTTTTAGGAAATCAGTTGCAGAGTGCATGTTAAATCTTTTTCAAATACAGGGCTGTTGCATGTTTAGAGAATATTTCATTGCTGTTCCTGGCGGTGAACATAATGCTGCTTGATGGTGAATTCGAATTTAATGTGTTAACATTTTTATCTCCTAGAAGTTTGGATCTTGAAATCAAGCGTTTACTGATCGGCTGAACTGTTTTTAGAGAGAAAACGGTAGGAATGGCAAGGGTTGTGGATGAAACTTTTGAAGATTCCTAGTCTTGTCTGTAAAAAACAGATGCTGTTATAATTCCATCATTGGCCATTAATATGTACATTGATTAATTCCGGTCGAACAAGGCTTATAAGGCCCCAACCCGGAAGTAGAATTGATGGCTTGGCTGTTAGTAGTGAACAAAAAAGAGTGAATTATAGTAGGCGGTATCTGAAATACTGTTATAAGTAATGTTGACTTAACATCTCGGTAACCATAAAATGTTTTATATTCAGGTTTGTTGTTAAAGCCAAATTGTCGGTGTTCGAAGTATTGTGGTCAGTTTCACGACAAGGATATTGTTGTAAACTTAGGGCTGCATCCATTGTAATGTACCACGCACAATGTATACGGTATCAAATTAAGGCTATAGCCGGCTTTTAACCGAGCTGAAATATGTAACATCAGTGGAAGCCAGATAAATACCAAGATGTTATAATTCGAACTGCATTGCGGACAAAAAAGCATGTTATTTTTGTTACGATGTGCTATAAGACGCTGTCTCCCGTCTGTGTTAAAGCCAGAAACCAAAATAGTCTTTACACGGAAACGCTATGAATGCCAATCGAAATACTGGTCTAGGGTTGCCATGAATTGTCACAATAATCAATCTGACTAAAGTACATCTGTCTTACATCCTCATGCGTAGCGGGTTTGGGGATATGATTTTAATCAGATTGTCAAAATAATTAGCATACACATTATTTAGGTGATGCTCTACTAAGGGCATTTTATAAAACATCATGCTGTCCAACCAGTTCTTTTGATGAGATATTTTTTTGTCAAAAATGCAATTTTGCAATTGCAAAATAAATACAATGTATTTAGAAATAAAGGTGAGTGAGATGACATACCTGTACTTTCTTATCATTCTCCTTGTCGTATATTCCTACTAGAGGATTTTTTGCTGTTTTATGAGCCAAATGTACTGCCACTTGTTCTTGTTCACTCCCTGTAAATAAACAAAATATCACATGAAGCAATTAAACATGCTCACTATTAAAAGCTACAGTAGATGAGTAATAGTTTTGACTTTGTATTTATAACTAGACCATTCACTGTCGCGATCGTTACCCTGTGGCAGCATGTTCAAAGTTGGGGGTTTGAAGAAACGTGTTGACGTAAATAAAGTAATACATGTATCTCAAACTTTTATGTCTGAAATAAAGTAATTAAGCCACTACTAAAATAATAACATAGACCACCCTTTGCTACAGATAAGTATATTATCACTGTCAATATGTGAAAATATAGCAAGTTTTATTTAAATACCTATAATGGTTTTGAAGTTATGAAGAAAAGAAAATGACTAGGGCCATAATTATTCCAATATTGGTGGTATAGTTGTGTAACCTATCATAAAACAGTGTACTGCTGTTGTGAACATATATTTAGGGTATTAAGTAGATACCTTAAATGGTTTGCAAGTTATTGAGGAAAATGGATGAAAATAAATAAAATTAAAACTTTACAAAGGGCTATAAGTCTTCCAATATTTGAGATATTGTTTTGTTACTTGCCATAAAACAGCGTGTTGTTTTTGGTAGGTAATGTTTAAAGTTTGAAGTTGATACATTAAATGGTTTTAAAGTTACTAAGAAAAAAGCATGACACATGTTGACGGACAGAAGACAGACCGATAAGTAGACGGACAGGGTGATCACTATAGGACAACGCAAAAACCATTGCGAGTCCCTAATTATTTTAGAGACAGTTAATCCAAGAGCATAAGCCAAAAAGGTAAGGTCTAGTCCACACAATAGCTGCATCACCAAAATAATTGAGATATTAAATATTTTAATGTAGAACGTAAAACCATAGGTACGCATATTGTTATTGGCAATGTCCAAACATCATGCATAAGAGAACACTTTGTAATACAAGTGGACATGATTAATTATAATCTAAATTTTGCAAGTACTCGCGCAGTTATGAGTTGACTCTGTTTTAATGGTTGGTTTGTTCTTGCTACTAAAGATATCTCTTTTTAAACTCGTTTATGTACACACGTATATGAATAATAAACATGTTGTATTGATGAGATATTGTAGAGATATAGTATTTCACCTAAATAAGTATACCTATAAAACATTACAGCCCAATGATATGGAACGTGAAAGAGAACTCGTAGCATCGCGTGCTTCTATCTCTGTGTACATGCATATAAATACCTTCAGGAAATTTGTATTCCAGGGTGAGATCTAACCTCTTTTTCTCATCATAAGCAATTCTATCAAAACGCATTCCACCTTCACCAAATGTTTGATCTTTGAACGGTTTGCCATCTGGGATCTTTGTACTTATGTTTTTACCAATCCTTTAAATTAATAAAGAACATGGTATCAGTGCGTACCAAATGACAAGACAATAAATCAGTTATTAAAACAAAATAATCACATTTACATAACCCTACTTTTTATGAATCAAATTTCAGAATCCATCGTATTGCTTAAGAAGCAATGGTCGTTGTACTATCGTAGTACATATTGTACTATGTAGTATTGTAGAGTTTAATTGACCGGGCCAAACATACAACATAACATGGTAGCTGCACACCCTTCTGGAGAATAGTCGCCTTGTTAACATAAGAGGTAACGACCGGAGTGGTTATTGTCGATGACCAACACTTGTCCATAAACGTTAAGAGTTCCAACGAGATAAATTCGTTCATTATTTAAGCGGACGCTCAATGGAGTCGACGCCATTTCAAAACTCCACAAATATTGGCTTTAAAAGCCGATATTAGACGATTATCGGTACCGACCGGTTGAGGTGCGGATGTATTCTGTATTGTTATAAGCCCCTTTAACTGCCTAGATCATATGTTTTAACTGTCAAGTTGGTATAGAGAAAATATTTGTATTAGAATAGTTCTTGGGATACAATCGCATTGTACTCCTGTCTATATTTTAATAGTACAGTCAGAGACATAGATACATATAAATCTACTGTCTCTGGTACAGTAGGCCTAGTGAAAAATTATAAATGCAAGTTCCTGTGGTTAAACTGACACAAAGGCTTTTTTACGCCAAAACGTTTGTAACGTTTTTTACGCCAAACGTAACTTCATCTTTTATGACGTCATAACCCATGACGTTGTTCATTTCTTTGTTGTTTATGTTTATTATTCCTGATGAAGACAATACAGTCGAAACGTTGAGCAATCCTGGAGTTTGTCTTGATTTACTTTATTTATGGAAGTAATAGGAAGTCATAAGAACGTTTGTGACGTCAGTTACCGAAACATTGTAAAAATAGCAACGTTTCATGGTACGGATTATCGCCCGATGTTCGATGTAAGATCCGGAAAAATACATGCTATTCTCACCAACACCTTACTTGTGTGGCTCAATGTGGTACAGGAATGTATTCATCACCCCATATCACTATTAACATAGTTTTTCATAACCCTATAAAAAAGCACTAACGCCGTGTAAAATAGTGCGACGTCATTTTGTGCGCCGGATCAGCGTGGGACCATGTTTAGTCACCCGCAACTCTCGGAAGGCGCATTTGTTTCGTTCATAATTTAGTAGGTACCTACTGAATGACTAATATTGACCCTTTTGTACGCGATGAATTCTAGTTCTGAGGTTCCACCTAAATCGAATTAGTTTGTTTCTACTCAATCGAATAGAGGTTCCATCTAATGGGTGAACCCCTACCACCATCCACTCTTAACCCCCCAAGTGCCACGGGCCTATTTTGGGCCTATTTTGTTATACTACGTTGAGTGCCGCGGGCCTATTTTGGGCCTATTTTGTATGCACATAAGGAACCTGGAAAGGTTACATCTAAACAACGTACGAAAGGGTTAAGATGTAAACAAGTAGGGGTCAAAACATTATGACGTCATTTCCGGGTGAATTCGGACATGACGTCATGCGTCTGACGACGTTAATATTAGCGCCATTTCGCGGATCACGCATCAAAAGTGACCACCGGAAAAGTGGTTAATTATGCAGTTAATAGACGGTCGCACAAAAATAAACTACTTACAAAAGTTGAAAAATGACAACTCTTCTGTCTGATTACAAAAGTAATTAAATATTCGCGTTTGATATTCAGTAATTATGCTACGAAATTTGCGTGATATTCACTCCATGTTGACACGGGATATCGTTAATTAGGCATATAAACTATGGAAAGAATCATGATCTATAGAGTTTAATCGTCTACTACTGAAAGTTTAGTACAATTCCATTGAATAATTAACAAATGAATGTATATTTTGTAATACTTGTATACACACAAGACGCGCTAATTTTCAACGCAACGTTGTATGACGTCAAACCAATTAATGAAGCAAACTCTACATCATTAATGATATATATAGGGCTCGATATTGTTGAAACGAATGTCGTAAATTGCCTGCTATCATACATGTTCTACATAACATTGCACCCCTTAATCACGAACTTGACCCGCAGGAAAATAACACACAGGAAGGTCCAATCATGGCGTTTCCGGGGATCAATAGTACAATTGTGTACATTTATGAAAACAATCATATCGGTCTTCACATTCTGCATCATATTTTCTTCCAAAAATTTAGGCACCGGGTTGGAAGTTCACTGTGGAACATGTAATTCAACAATTATAAATAAAACAAAATATATTGTGCATCACCCATATAGATCTACGTCTTTGAAACGAGACCCGAAACTAATTAAACGATTATTATCACACTGAATACCATGTTTTTAAACGCACTTTAAATCCATTAACTATATTATGACTGTCCCAAATAAGTAACCAACCACTGAACAGTTTATGTAGGATGTACATGTATTTAGTAGCATATTTGTATTATGAATGACAGTATATAGATGAGATACTTCCTCGGAATAAATTTGAAAAAAACATATGTGATCCATTTACGCACAAAACAATAGAACTTCATTGTATGTCCAAAGTACTTTATGTGCCACTTGTTTGTTTGATGCCCAACCATAGGCTTTCAACTCTAGTCCTAAGTTTGTACTCGATCTTAGACTTGTGCTCAACCATAAAACAGACAGTGTTCGGTCTTAACCCAGCGACAGATCCAAAGCAAATTCACCTTTGTCTGTTATCCAGTGGAAGTGCTAGACCTACTGGTTATAAAGCCTAATAGTAGACATTACTTTAACATGAGCCTGTGTTGGTCAACATACATTAGCTATTTGTCAACGACCCCTTTAGTAGGCATCCAGTGCCCCCTTGACTTGAATTCGTTCTAGATTCGGTGGTGATGATCCTTATTAAATTTGAGCGAACTTTAGATCTTCAACCAGCGCTATCCGATATGCATTGTCTTGAAGTACTAGCGTATTTTCGGTCTTTATTTTATGAATGTCAGTGTTTGACCATAGGGATAGGGTCTATACGAGGATATCTAAGTCACGCCTAATTATCCGTGGAGTAGGTCTTAATTCCTGGGCTCGATCTTAGACCTACGTCCAATGGTCGCTAAATACGTACCAAATTGCTGGCCTTAATCTAGATTGTATATATAGTAGCAGTTCATTGAAGAATTGGTATTGTACGGGAAATGTAAACTGGGGAAGCTAATTTGATTCCCTGCATGCTTCGCGTTTAATTAAATCGAGATTGCTAGGTGATGCTACCGGTATTACGAAGGCCACAAAGAGCCGATTTACTTCTTAAATTAATCGTTTGTATCAGAAATGCATATAACATTCTTCTTAAAAAGGTTTTGTGCTTTGAACGTATTACCTCAAATTGGAAAATCACTATCTCGTCCTACGACATAAAAACATTACATACATACAAAATTAGTTCACTCCCCAATCGCTTAATTATATCGTCACACATACAAAGTTCGATTCCTCGATATAATTTATGAGACACGTCACAGTCGTAAGTGCGTGGTGAGCCAGGGTTCAATACCTTATCTCTTTTCGAATGGACTCATTAGGTCATTCCAAATTGTTTCTTCGTTTAGCGACCGCGGACTGATAGGTTTGGGCGTCTTGAGAAGGAAAAACAACAATTTTTAAGAAATAAATGTTTATCATTTTAGCGTATTCTTAGCTCTTATTCAATGAGATTTGTAAAGATTGTGTGTACTTTTAAATATTGACTCTAAATCTAAGCTCAGTATTTTTTTTCACACAAACACGTTTTCAGTTATTTCAGTAAGTTATAATGATTGACAATGCATGAAAGCTATATTTATAAGCCATATAATGATGAGGATAGAAGTCGGTATGACTTGTTTTTTCGAGGGCTTCGTTTTTTCTCCCATGATAGCTAGTTATGTTACGAACTTAGGGTGGTCGCTAAAGGAAGAAACCATTCGGTATGGAATTAGTTAGCAACTTAGCAACGTACCCGGTGTACATCACAGATACACACGAGGTGAGTTATATACAATAGGATAGGAAACTGAACAGCCTTTAAGAAATGACCAAGTGCCACGACCGTGATTCGAACCAGTGTCGTCTCAATCCATAGTCAAGAGCAATACCCAAGCGACCACCGTGAAACTTTATCGCCATACTGAGGGACTGCTTATCGCATCACCAAAACACGAAGAATACAAGAACTAGAACACCAACCATGAATAAAATTAAATATATACATGTACGCTGCAACAACCCTTTATAGTGTTGATTCGGTTTTATGTATTCATATTTTTGTGTTCTTTACTTGTACATATGTACTGACGAATGTATCTGTACATGTATTGGTAAAATATAAATTGAATGAAATGAAGTGGGTTGCAGTGCTTACTCAAACAAGTCGCCCAATGAGTAGAGAACATTACACCACACTACTAAGTCACACTATGTGGTGTAATATAAAAAGTTAATGTAAAGTTTTTGTTTATTATAGTGTCACCTCTATTGAAAGGGACACCCAATTTGACTTATGAGACACCTATTTTTCGCGCGCACAGTACCTCCCGCATCCCTTCTCGTATATATGATTGCCTTGTAAACATCCACTGTACTCCCCATGAAACACAGTACCAATATGTGTCAAAATAATATTTTGAAAATATTCATTAATTGTAGGTGCTATGATTCCGTTGTTATTCTGTTAGGAGATTTATAACAAATGTTGTATGCGGCGGCCAATTCACCTAACCAGTTTTCTAACACTGTCACCCGAACTACCCTAACACGTACTAAATACCAACTTACCATTCCACAAGCAACCAGCAACATTTCAACATGGGGAGGAAAATCAACATGAATAGTCAACGTTTCACGGAATGGTATGAATTGCCACGACCGGGAATCAAACCCGGATCGTTGGGTTACAAATGCAGCGCACTTTAACTACTGAACCACGGCCGTGGCTATATGTACTCGTACCCAACCCTTTGGTTCAATTATTATATGCAGTACAAAGTCATTAAACCAGGGGCCATAGCTTATTTACTCCGTTCTAGATTGAACTGAACATTACATTTAGGCGAACAGTTCATTGCGGCTTTCAGCCGAATATCATGAAAGATGGTACATGTATGTTAAATACTTAATAGATTTATAAGAATTTTAAAATTTCGACTGCATACTCGCACATTATTCTATTAAAAATAGTTCTATATATGATCCGAACGCATGTTAAGGTATCTATGATGAACTATTTACAGGGTTTGAGGGCTCATATTGTGTGTAACTATTCATGAAGTAACATGTTTTTTTTTACTAGAACAAACTATTTTGAAAAAACTTACCTTGGATAAAATATTGCATTAAAATATGGATATTCGAAAGATTTAATTAAGTCAGGCTTATGTCATTTTGTTCAGTTTGTGTGTTTATATTTAAACTAAAACATACATATCTTGAATGCATACTCGGCGCTTTAATTGTCGTCTAATTACGTTGTAACGTGCGCCATACCGCGCAGTTTTTTGAACGTCGAAATAATGACGTCAACTTGTTTACGTCAAAACAGACTTGGCACTGTCGACGTAATTTGGCATTTCGACGTCGGCAGCGAAAGGGTTAAAGTGGACACTTTATTCTAGGTCAGGCGACAGGAGGTCATATGTGTAGTATATCAATGTAGAAAGATTAATCAAATACTCGACGTATATTTACTTCTTTGTCTGTTGTTTCAACACTTTGAAAGTGTTATCAGGCAGCCGTTCCAGCTCTAGATAATCGGCGTTAACTTCAGAAAAGACAAATCCTGTGTCAAAGTCTACAGTACAGTCACCTCGCTGGACCGCTTTTACAGGACATGGTCCGCACGTAAATACACCTAGAAACAACAACGGCATTATACATCTATATGCAAATAAATGTTCAAGAAATATACATGCACGAGGGTCAGTCAAAATTAACTGAGATCGCGTTGCTAAATAATACTTAGAAAATTGGGTGTTCGCATATTTTCTATGCATTTTCGTGAACTATGGTATCTCACTGACGTAATGGCGAATACAAATGGGTTATGACAATTTGATTCTTGTTGCCAGGCAACCAAAAAAGACAACTCGATGACATGCGTTCACGCTGTTAGTAGAACAAAAGTTAGCGTTGCTATGGAAAATATATCTGACATTTTCAACATTATATTTATTTCGTAATATATTAATCTATCAGATAATCTAAATTCTAGTTGATTTATTCCACCAATATAAAAAATATACTTCACGAAAATGCCAATCGTCATTTTATTTGATGGTATTAAAACCATAATTTTACACCACCCAAAAGAACAAATCATTTTTTTCCAAAGCGAAGTTACATTTTATTTAAATTACGGTTACTGGACTCCTTGTGATAATACTCATAATCTTATTGAAAAGAAATGGTGAAATCAGTTGTTAGTTTTAGAACACCATGACAACGAAAAGAACGCCCGTCGAGAAAATTATAATTGAAATAATTGCTAATTATTATTTGAGATTTGCTATTCTACAATATACACATATTAGTTGAAATAAATCACGATGTACATTTGTATAAGGTTTAACTAAACCATTGAATTTACAACAAATTCAATCGTCATGTCGCTGGCGTGAACGCATACCAATTAGTGACGTTCTTTGGTTGCTATTTACAATTATATTTGTAAGCCAATATCTTACGTCCGAATTTATCAAAAGATCCACAGGGGATACTATTTGACGATGCATATTTAGAATGTACAACTGCAAACAGATTTTGAAGGCTTAAATTACCAACTCTCAGTTTTTTTTGACTGACCCTCGTATAAGAAATTATTTAGAAATAATTGCAAGATAGCATCACTTTTTAAAAAAAACTAAAAATACAACAAAGTATTCATTATTCATACATAATTATTGACACATTAATATTCCCTAATATATTTACTCTGTAATTACTGTTGTTTTGGGAAACCCATACTGTTCTGAACAAGAAACCTAGACACCCCTGTCCAGACCTGGATATCAAACAGTCACGATTTTCCTAAGATGAAACACCAACTTATTTTGAGATACATGTACTTATAGTTTACTAAATCTCTACATGTACCTATTACTCCAGTTATTTCGAGACATATTTTAGATATCTATTTAGCTTTTTGTTTCGCACGTACAAGTATTTTCGTTTAACTCAACAGTGCCTGATTCTCCAGTTCTTGAAATTAAAATTGACTATCCAATTTATTGTCCGCATTGGAGACGAATTTTCCAACGTTTAAAGTACTAGTTACATGCCATCATTATGTTGTAATTATACATAAACGGGAAATTGAACTTTTAAATATTCAACACCAAAGAAAACGATAATGGTGACCTACATAACATACACAACATACATGCACCAGATAACGTGTCATTCTAGAACAGCAACGATATGCTCGAATCATGACAGGCTTTAGCAATTGCTGAACTTCCATATGAACCTGAACTTCTGTACAAACACATTGACTAATATATATTTGAGTGAATTCTGAATTTTACACATTAAATTTGCTCCATTTAACGAATCTGTCCTTGCCTTCACTTTCCTCTTGTGGTGTAGCATCAATCACCTGCCATCCATCGTAATCCCGTTCTTCCAAATCTGGGCGAGCCAAGAACACCTCATTCCATACATGGAAGTTCCTGCAACATGTTGTAAATTATAATGAAGTAACATAATGCTTTATAGTTTTCAATCCCAAACTCGTTCCCCTTGAATACACTGCTCAAGCATTTACATCCGTGACTAATTACGAGAACGGACCAAAATCAGTATGTATATTATGTATAATGTGTCGATAAGTCTTAAACATAACCACAGAGTAAAATTGTATTAATCTGCCAAACATATATAGGTGCCACCGACTGCAGCTCTATCATTACGTAGTAACATGCCGTCCGGTTTTAATAGGGCCTAGATCAAATTCTTAGCAACTCTTTCATATCTGATCACAGTAACTTACCAGACTGAATCACCTTCATATTCTGGGCGTTGACTTAATACTCCATTTTCTCTTACAAACACTTTCTCTATAGAATTCGTACCATTTGAATCGTGTGCAGATGCAAAATTAGTCACAGATCTGCAAGGTATGCCAACAGCTCGGCACACTGTAATATAGAAAGACTAGTATACATATGCCTTATTTATGCAACTTTAATTGCACTTTTGTAACTAGTTCTTCAAGGTATAGTAGTTACGTTTTGTTTTATCGCTCTTTAACTGTTCATTGCTAGTTTAATATTATGTAACACGTGTAATTAAAACAATACGTTACACTTTTAGCAATACTATAAATTAAACCGAATAACCCTTTTACAACTAGGTAATTGGGTATTTTCGTCTCACGAGTTAAACAGTGCTCATAATATTAAGAGAACCATTTCAAAAGTTACGGTATTTGGGTATTTTTGTTTCACTAGTTGATAGTTGAACTTTCTCAGCATGAAACATTTTCACAAAAATACCGGTTTTAAATAGTTTACGTTTTTTTTCATCCGGCATTTGTAAGACAAAATGCATTGGCGAATACTCACCTGTTGTTAATATACATGAAAATACCCAACACTGTCCATATTTCACTGGTCCACTCTGCATAAACTGTTTCAGAATTTTTGGACTGCCTGCCCACGCTGATGGGCTCTTACCATCTTTGTAATCTCCACTCCAATTCCCCGTTAGTACACCTTGGTCGTCACAAGAATTAACCTGCGCATGTACAAATGTTTTGTGTGTACAGTCAGGTCTCGATATAACGAAACCCGATATACTGACACATTCATTATACTGACATCATGTTTAGGGTCAAAAGTATTAAATCGCTCTTTGTATCAATTCAGTATACAGCCATATTCGTTACAACGACATTTTTCTTGAAAACAAAGAGCGTCGTTGTATCGAGATCTGACTGAAATTTGGGCCTAGATTTATATTAAATCATTTATGACGGAGTCCATTATACCCTTGTACCAGTACCCTTATGTGATTGCAAATATCTGATATTTGCTGGTTATTCTCAGGATCTTTAATAAATGCAGGACAGGTCACATCTTTGCCATATCATGCCATATTACGTATGTTACAGTGACAAATTATTCCCCGTTTAACAGATGGATAAACTATGTTCTACTCTATTACTTCTTACACATATATTCATTTATCATCTACCTAGGTTAATTGCAGATGTAAAATGAGAAAGGTTAGTTTACCATCTTGGCTAGTATTCTGGACACTTTCACTGGGTCTGCCATAGCTCTGGTTATGTTTCCTTTGAACCCAGTACGTATTAGAAATAAGGTAATGTCTGCGATTCCATCCTCAAACTGAAAAACACAAACCCACCATTATATACGCGTATGTTAGACGTTTAACCGAAAGTTTCTGTGACGTCACTATGAGTCTTTTGAAAATCACCCTGGTCCGAACCCGGAGTCCATAAGTCAAATGAAACCCCTTTTAATAATTAGTATATGACTTATACTTGTCAATCGTGAAACATTTACTATTTTCACTTGCACCGATCTTTTGCTTAGCTAATGAGGACTTATCACCGATGGCATTTGATTAATACATAGCATCTTGCTAATCTTAAAGTTATTTAACATACATAAAAACGATACGTTTTGGACAGTAATTAAACTTTTGGTAGTGCGAAGTTCATACTTTCATTTAAACTATGAAATTTTCTTTGGCATTCGAAAATGATATTAACACCAGGTGTGTCACATTACCAATCATATTGATATATACCTTTCTGTTGCGTTTATTTCAGGTAAAAGTCTATAATTATTTATTCTGTACAATTGTCATTGTCATTGCTATAAAACAGAATACGCCGAATTTAATAAGAGCAACACAAGGTTGTAAGTTAAACTGCTTCCATGACTTGTACGTGTATAAATTTATAGTTAAATTTTAAATAATACTTATGACCATCTGCATCTTGTTTGTACCTGTCCGAAATTCCAAGGTTTGGCCCCACGTGTCCAAGCATTTCCTTGATACACGCAGCCACTTTCATTAAGAACATATTCCTTCAGAAGTTCCGTATCGCCCATATAACAACCGTCATCTATGGAGAACGAACACATTTAGCAACACAATAAAAAACAGAGTTAAAAAATGTAGACAATATTTCAAATGTTTGAGTATATTATGGATACGAGGGGCGTTCCAAAAGCTCGTACTGTTGTAGCTATTCATATTTTAAAACACAACATCAATACATTTCTTCTGTTCAAACATGTAATACTTCTTTGATTACATTGTAAGCAAGCTATAAATAAAATGTATGGTAATAATTAGATACTGTAACACACAGACAATTCAAAGTTAGATAGAACCGGAAGCAGCGTCTAGACATCCACACAAGAGATAGGCACAGGGCCCACAATCCGTATCTATAAAAAGGAAACTTCAGGCAAGCCTATATACAATGCGCAATCGCATGGCTTTTTTAAATTAGCATATTACCGGTATTATAAACGGAGATAATTGCAAATAATCACAAGTGAGGTACCTTTACACCATGGGTTGAAAACAATTGTTATATCAGCATCGTGTCTACATTGATATATCTTTAATTTCTCCTTTCCAGCCTTATTCTTGACTTTAGTAAATGTCTTCACTGTGAATGTCCATTCGCCAATGATGCAGTTAGCAGGAATGTGTACCTGTTACAAAATGTACATATTAAACAACTTATTATTAACATATGAGCCTCTCTCTATATGAGTAACGCCCTTAAAAGGTCATATCTATACAAATGATTTTGTCCAACATACTAAATAATATTATATATACACGGATATTGTTTCAAATATTTTCAATAATAAATGGGCTAATCATCAAGTTTATTTGGTACCGGTTTAAGATGCATATAACATGGCACATCAAGTTAGATTACAAATAAAACATGTACAATTTAAAGGTGCTGCATTCTATCACATAAATACTTGGTAGGTAGGAACATTACGTCATAACGTTTAGCCTGATCTGTGAGTCAGCACCTTTAACACAAAATAATAAATACAAAAACAAATTGTCAGAATTTGTATAAAAGTACAGAGAACTTGTAATATTGTTAGTACAGAGAACTTGTATTTCTATTTATACACACATAGAGCCAGCGTATCCATGAACACACATAGAGCCAGCGTATCCATGAACACACATAGAGCCAGCGTATCCATGCAGCTTGTTTGAGAACACGCATAGAGCCAACGTATCCATGAACACATATGGAGCCAGCGTATCCATGCAGCTTGTTTGAGAACACGCATAGAGCCAACGTATCCATGCACACATATAGAGCCAACGTATCCATGAACACATATAGAGCCAGCGAGTCCATGCAGCTTGTTTGAGAACACGCATAGAGCCAACGTATCCATGAACACACATAAAGCCAACGTATCCATGAACACATATAGAGCCAACGTATCCATGAACACACATAAAGCCAACGTATCCATGAACACATATAGAGCCAGCGTATCCATGCAGCTTGTTTGAGAACACGCATAGAGCCAACGTATCCATGAACACACATAGAGCCAACGTATCCATGAACACATATAGAGCCAGCGTATCCATGCAGCTTGTTTGATTAGTCTGAACACGCATAGAGCCAATGTATCCATGTAGCTTGTTTGAGAACACGCATAGAGCCAACGTATCCATGTAGCTTGTTTGAGAACACGCATAGAGCCAATGTATCCATGTAGCTTGTTTGAGAACACGCATAGAGCCAACGTATCCATGTAGCTTGTTTGAGAACACGCATAGAGCCAACGTATCCATGTAGCTTGTTTGAGAACACGCATAGAGCCAATGTATCCATGCAGCTTGTTTGAGAACACGCATAGAGCCAACGTATCCATGAACACATATAGAGCCAACGTATCCATGAACACACATAGAGCCAGCGTATCCATGCAGCTTGTTTGAGAACACGCATAGAGCCAACGTATCCATGAACACATATAGAGCCAGCGTATCCATGCAGCTTGTTTGATTACTCTGAACACGCATAGACCCAATGTATCCATGTAGCTTGTTTGAATGTTTTGAATACAACAAGAAAAAAAGTACCAAAGTATGTGCATTTTTTGTTTCAGTATACCTCGAGTCAGTCAATGTATCAATGCATGCTCTTTTAATGGTTTTAGAAACACACACGACCAAACTATTAAAGCGCAGTATCTGACTGTTTCTTAAAATGCATTTACCGTAGAACGTTCTTTCAATAATCTCCAAACAAAATTATATTTTAGATGTTTATTAACTGTTTATTGGACCCCTGTTATCACTTACCATCACAATGATAGCGTTCCCAGATCTGCTTTTTAGGTAACCTCCCCATTCGTCAAACTTGTACTCGGTTTTACCATCTTCATCAATTTTCATTTGAGCAAAGGTACCCTTGGCTTGTCTCGGTTGTTTTCCTAGCAGAAAATGCGATAGAAGAAATGAACCAGTTATCAGAAAATGTATTTGTCAATAGCTTCACTTATATGTTACCTTGGACAGTAAACATTTCACGTGATATAGTTCTAGGAAATTAAAGTGGTTAGTATGTAACTTCATTTGTTCATCAATATGCTCATTGTGAAAGCAAACATGTCACGACTTTGATCTGAAAACTATAACTACTACGGAAGAACGAATGACCTCAACGTTATCAAATTAATGTTGTTCGCCTATATATTGTTTACCTATATAAAAACATAGTCTTAAATCGTCCTTCTCCTTGTTATATGGTCGATCTAATGTTAGAGTTATTTTCACCAAGTTTCCTCTACGTACGACCAATTCTGGAGGAACTTTGTTGCCTTCATCATCTTCTCTGTCGTCATCTGTACAATCATATGCATGAGTCCTAGTCGGATACAAATACATGGTAATTTAAAAGGGTAACAATTTTCCGTATTGTTTTCAAATGCTATCATAAAATTTACACATAAATATATGTCCGGCGATCATTTTACAATTTGAAGATGTATACAATATGAACAAAATATTGTGTTTGAAGAAACTATAATCGGATGTGTTTAAAAAAAACACAATTCAAAGTATTAGTGTTAGAAGAATGTATACCATATAAATTTATGTGTTGGGTTTTAATGTTACAAAATGACTGGCTGCTAGAACGTATATTAAATGTTAACAAAAACATTACACGTACTTGTTTTTCTTGGCATTTTTTGCTATATTGATATCAATATCTTTGACATGCAGAACTTTTAGAAGTTTCTCTGGCTTTGGTTTAGGTTTTGGTGGCGGTTCCGGTGAGCCTGAAATAAATACATACGTCTCCTCTTTAATAAAGCTTTAGTGTATTATTATACTCGTATTGTGTTAGTTTTCTACAAGCAATAATTAGGAAACAAAAAAATGGTTTCATCGTTTTTATTACATTGTGACCATCCACGTAACATCATAATATCATACATGTATTTATGCATAAAGCATGTTTAATTAATTACTCTAAACTCATACTGTGCTTGCCACCCTAGCGTTAAAACATATACAATGTATTTAGAAAGCGACCAATGTACATAATTATATGCAAGTATTATTTCAATGTGTTCAAGGAACAACGTTACCATACTACTTATAAACATCTTTGTACTATAGACTAAGTACGCCACTGGACTAGTTGTACATTTGATTTTAATTACACAATTATGATGTATTTGGTTCAATTTACATTCTCTTGACGGAGGTGGCGATTTATTGTCCCTCACTTCTTTCATTACGTTTTTCCACAAACGTCTATGGATTGCACGATCACGCTCCCAGAATGGTGCTCGTTTTCTGTAAACAGATAATAATAATAATATGTAATAAATATTATGCTAATTTCGAAAGTCGTGCAATTCATTATGTGGTCAGTATTTATAACGGCTTACTTGGAGTATCGTTTTTAGGGGATACGGGTGCTACTTTGTGCGTGTCTCTAGCGTGGGTGGTTAGACGCTGTCACCGCTGCTTCTGTTGGCTTTAAATGTTATGTACTTGACAATGTTTAACAACGATAACTAGTAACAGAGACTATTATTATCTGCGGGCCATGAGTATGTATGTATGTTATTTATAATCTCTGCTAGTAATAACCTTGAATGTACATACTGTCCCATTAATCTATATATTTTCCACCAAACTTATGAATACATTTATAAGAGGACTTAACCAAACAATAAGTAAAAGATGAAATACTAGATGGGTATATCGCAAATAACTATTCATGTTTGTAAAACGTATTCATGTTCTTACATACAGAACATGTAATATCCTTCACATTGAACATTGTAAACTGGGCTTTCTATTCGTAGATTGTATCTCAAACATAAATTTAATATTTTAGTCGTATTTAGTGTTTCACTACGTAAGGCTATATACATATATTATTGATGACATTATGTATACTCCGTATTTCCACACAACAGGTCACAAGACAACACACTGACAAGACAGTGCCTTCTCACACCGGTTGGTTCCGTGACAACACACTTACAAGACAGTGACTTCTCACACGGTTGGTTCGGTGACAACACACTGACAAGACAGTGCCTTCTCACACGGTTGGTTCGGTGACAACACACTAACAAGACAGTGCCTTCTCACACCAGTTGCTTCGGTGACAACACACTGACAAGACAGTGCCTTCTCACACCAGTTGGTTCGGTGACAACACACTAACAAGTCAGTACCTTCTCACACCGGTTGGTTTGGTGACAACACACTGACAAGACAGTGCCTTCTCACACCAGTTGGTTCGGTGACAACACACTAACAAGACAGTGCCTTCTCACACCAGTTGGTTCGGTGACAACACACTAACAAGACAGTGCCTTCTCACACCGGTTGGTTCGGTGACACCACACTGACAAGACAGTGCCTTCTCACACCGGTTGGTTCCGTGACAACACACTGACGAGACAGTGCCTTCTCACACCAGTTGGTTCGGTGACAACACACTGACAAGACAGTGCCTTCTCACACCAGTTGGTTCGGTGACAACACACTAACAAGACAGTGCCTTCTCACACCAGTTGGTTCGGTGACAACACACTGACAAGACAGTGCCTTCTCACACCAGTTGGTTCGGTGACAACACACTGACAAGACAGTGCCTTCTCACACCAGTTGGTTCGGTGACAACACACTGACAAGACAGTGCCTTCTCACACCGGTTGGTTCGGTGACAACACACTAACAAGACAGTGCCTTCTCACACCAGTTGGTTCGGTGACAACACACTGACAAGACAGTGCCTTCTCACACCGGTTGGTTCGGTGACAACACACTAACAAGACAGTGCCTTCTCACACCAGTTGGTTCCGTGACACCACACTAACAAGACAGTGCCTTCTCACACCAGTTGGTTCCGTGACACCACACTAACAAGACAGTGCCTTCTCACACCAGTTGGTTCGGTGACAACACACTGACAAGACAGTGCCTTCTCACACCGGTTGGTTCGGTGACAACACACTGACAAGACAGTGCCTTCTCACACGGTTGGTTCAGTGACAACACACTGACAAGACAGTGCCTTCTCACACCAGTTGGTTCGGTGACACCACACTGACGAGACAGTGCCTTCTCACACCGGTTGGTTCGGTGTCACCATAACTTGTCAGACCAGATATCTCATGATGACTTGATGGAGCATCTGACAATAGTATTTACATTATCATACACAGACATCTAAGCTAATTTGCTGGCTAATTGGCAAAATTGTCTCCCTTATTAAGACCTTATCGAGACTTTCGAGTAGCGTAATCGGTCAACTAATGCCTATTGAAATATAGACCGTTAAAGTTCTAGGACAATCCCAAAGTACTAACCTTTCCTTGCCATATTCATACTCTTTCACTATAGGTTTGTAAATGACGATAGCCGTACTTTGTAATTTTGGTTCACCCTTTTTTGATGTTTTGGAAACACTGCCTGACTGCTTTGATGTTTTACTCGAACTGGAGCCACCATTGTCTTGAAGATACTTTCGATACATTGCTGCAGAGAGTAATGTGGAAATGATTAAACAGCAATTGATGTTGGCCGATAGTTCACTTCAGTAACAACATCAAAGAATTTTATTAATGCATCTAGATGACGTGTTGGATTGCCGTACACACGACACATTCCGTCTTGTAGCCTTGTTTGGCATTGTTTGGCATGTATAATTATCGATGTATAGACATTGTGAATCTATCTGCTTCAAAAGTAATTATGAACACGTGCTTGAACACGTTGTAGTATGTCTTGCTACATGTCTGGGCTGCATACACTATTTTTCTTAAAACTTGCACAAAAGAATACAACATTGTTAACAAAGTTCTGTCATAGATTTAGTCTTGATGATAAAAAAGTCTGCTTACAATCGCCGGACAAAGGAATAGGTTGAAAAGGGGTTTATTACCGACAATTTTGTGCCCCCCCCCCCCCCCCCCCCGTATTCACGTACAAACAACATTTTCGGAAAGGTTCGCTTCGTTTGCCAAGCATATAACAAATTGTACGTGACCTTTGTGATAAATAGAAGCGTTCTATATGTCCATTCATATTTAACATTCGGTCAATCTCCAGAATACTTTAGCCTACTGTTTTATTTAATGCTATCCCTCTAATGTAAATGTTTCAGTAAAGTACGAAAATATATGAGCCATTCTCAGGGAAAACTGGTCTTAGCAACAAAATTATGATAATCACGATTATGCAGCATTAGAAAGAAAAGACTCTTAGCAGCATTGAATTTCTAAAAATTGAAGCTAAATGAAGCATCCACTTACAAATCATTTGATACTATATGTCATACTAGCATTTGGTAATTAAGATGTAACATGAGTAGGAATGTGGTTAATAACTAGTTTGACAATAAGCGTGCGTACATGTCCAATACGTGATGCACTTCATTACTCATTTTGGTAGCTTATTTACAATGGAGATAACGTATAGAACGGAAGTGATACCCCTGACGGTTTTTCGAGTGTAAATTTCGTCGTTTCGGTAAGTAAATCTTGATTTGTCTTTGTTTTGTAAGACGCTTTCAATAAAATCACCTAGCCCATCGTACCCGGCCCTATGGATACTTGCAGACCCAAGCCCATTTTCCCTTCAAATACCTGTGATTAAGGAGAACATTCGATTCTAGTGCGGTTTTGGTTACTGCACCCCTGACGACCCGTCTACATTTTTTTCCAATTTCTGCCGATTTGCATGGTGTGTTGCTGTTTTATGGGGCCAACTTCATTGTTTACCTTATTTTATGTATGCATTTTGCAAAATTAGTTCGATGCAGTCAGGTTATGAGGCAGAATAGACGAAAGAACCACTATGATACCCCTGACGGTTGCTGTCCCTCACTGATACCCCTGACGCCTCAAAATACTATAATGTTGTAATACGAGACGGTTGGCTCTGTACATGTTCAACCACTAAAAAATCAAGATTCTAATCAATACAGTTAATGCGTAAATACATGAAGAACTTGATAAACAATTCCAATAGACAAAAACAGTTGCATACATAGATTTGGAATCGTACAGCAAGTCAAGTTGTGTGAGCTATAACAATTCATATCACAAATTATTATAAAGGAGTCCGTATCAATTTATTTATTAATCTTACATTTCGACGGCTCATTGTTGAATATTGGAACCACCGTAAATGGGTTGTTAAGCTGCTGTTTGCTGTGTGGGTGCCTTGATACTTCAGTAAGTACTACTTAGGAAGCTCCACCAATCTAAACGAAATGCTTGTTCATAATAGGCAATATTTGACAAGCATTTTTATAAATTAATTGTGATATATCGTTGTTTCGCATCGAATTGTGTTTAGAAAATATAACTTATGTGAATATTTAGACTTAATAATTCAGATCACCTCACGATGTGACGCGGACATTATTTTATACACGCGTTCGTTTCAATTCAAATATGACATTGTATTACTTCATGACATGTACTTGTATTACATTTCTTATTCTGACTGACATGATGTAAATTATAGAATGATGTAGTTTAACTTATACAGCAGATTAATATATTGTGATCCGAGGTACCTTGTACTGCCCTGCATTCAACGAAGCATTATGTGAGGTGTGTTACGTACCTATGTCGTACCTGCCCCGCGTTCAAGGAAAGTTACCTGTAAACATGTTAAAATCAGGGTTTTTTGTCGCTATAATCCTTCGCTGTACGCTTCGTTTGCGGCAAACAATTTGAAAGTATAAGTCCCCGTTTTTTTCGTTCTCAGTTTTGAAATATGTACGCATGCACGGGTTATGCTATTCATATTCTTTTGTTTGCCTCTGTCCGCCATTTTGTTTTATTACACCAATACACGCACACCACCTCAGGATATGGTTATTGTTCAACGAATAACAGTACGTACCAGGTAAAAACGTGCGTCACTTTATTTTTTCCTTGAACGCAGGGCTGTTATTCATTGAAAGTTATGTTTAAAAAAACCTGTTCGTCACGTGAGCGAAGTTTGGCTAACCATATCCGGAGGTGGTATACCTAAATTGGTAAAGTTTAACAAAATGGCGGACAGAGGCAAACAAAACAATGGCAATAATGCAACCCATGCATCCGTACATACAGTCAACTCTCGTTATCTCGAACTCGCTTATATCGAATTTTCCGTTATGTCGAAGTTTTTGTCAAGTCCCGATTTTTCTCCTTCTTTGTCTATATGAAATATCGAGACCTATCTCGAAGTTTCGGCTCGAATTCGGCTCGAATTTTTCGTTATGTCGAATTATTTTTTGGTCCCGATTAACCAATTTGCACTTTAAATCTATTGTTCATCTCGAAGTCGGGTCGAAGTCTGATCGTATTCGACTAGCGTCGAATGTTTTTCACACTTCGCCAGTCTGAAATCTTCGATTTACCTGTAATTTTCGCGCCTTCCATTGTTGAACAAATATTTGTTTGCAACAATTTGCGCAAACATGTCATAAAGCTTCGGGTTACGTACTAACATCAATAAATATGTCATCTCGAACAATTGTTTGTAAAAATAATAATTAAAATAAAATGCATTTTCTCGAGGAGGAATACATGTACATAAATATCACAACAAGCAATTCTCACGAATATGTATATCGAAATGCCCTGCGTTCAACGAAGAATTACATGACGCACGTTTCGACACGTTATTCTTCGTTGAACGCAGGGTGGTCGAGAAGGGGAAAAACGGGGATTTATACTTTCAATGTGTTTGTCGCAAACGAAGCGTACAACCAAGGATTGTAACGACAAAACCCTCTTTTTTTAACATGTTTGCAGGTAACATTCCTTGAACGCAGGGATGTTTTGTTATGCTTGTTCAAGTGAATTACACAAGTTAATAACAATATTTAATGTTTGCTTATCGTTCGTGTAATTATATAAGCGGAAACTCGCAGGCACTATTCGGTATCATTTCCGGGTCGCGGAAACTTGTGACAGTTCACTAAATAGCCATCGATCCAGAAACAAGCAATTCAGACGTTGCAGGTATCGATGCATGTCAACAAACTCTTTAAATTGACATACCTTTCTATGTCTGAAGTATGCTTATTTACATGTGCGTTTGATTTGAACGATCAACGCTGTGTTTGCTATAAACCGGTGTAGTTGTGAACGTAATGTACATTTGTAGAATACCACCAAACTCCTGGCAGTAGCTCACTACCTTAGTCCTTACTTAAGTATAGAAGAAAATATAAATAAATCCGTAAACTAGTTCCTTGCGTACTTATAGTTCTAAATAGTAAATCGGCTTTCAAAAATAATGTTAACATTAAAAAATAAATTCAGTTTATACTTCTTCACACCACATAGCCAATTAAAATGGGTCGCTTTCGATTTCTGTTGATATTTTATATTGCTAGTCTTTGTTTTGCCTGTGTCTGATTATATTATAACGTCTATTTTATCAATAAAACAATGCGTAGGAACTTCTTTTAACGGTTTGTTCTACATTGGTAGAGAAGTGCCAGAATCATGAGTTCTTCATGTATTTACGCAATTGATTAGAATCTTGATTTTTTAGTGGCTGAACATGTACAGAGCCGACCGTCTCGTATTACAACATTATAGTATTTTGCGGCGTCAGGGGTATCAGTGAGGGACAGCAACCGTCAGGGGTATCATAGTGGTTCTTTCGTCTATTCTGCCTCATAACCTGACTGCATCGAACTAATTTTGCAAAATGCATACATAAAATAAGGTAAACAATGAAGTTGGCCCCATAAAACAGCAACACACCATGCAAATCGGCAGAAATTGGAAAAAATGTAGACGGGTCGTCAGGGGTGCAGTAACCAAAACCGCACTAGAATCGAATGTTCTCCTTAATCACAGGTATTTGAAGGGAAAATGGGCTTGGGTCTGCAAGTATCCATAGGGCCGGGTACGGTGGGCTAGGTGATTTCATTGAAAGCGTCTTACAAAACAAAGAAAAATCAAGATTTACTTACCGAAGCGACGAAATTTACACTCGAAAAACCGTCAGGGGTATCACTTCCGTTCTATACGTTATCCCCATTGATTTAGATCAGAGACAAACATAACTAAGATTATGTTTTTGTAAAACTGATTAAATGTTAGACTAGTCACCGAAATGGAACAATGCGTTAGAATATACAAAGCATACTAGGTACTTATATACGACAATGATTTTTTAATATTGTTTAAAGTTATAAAATCACTGCTAAACAACGACACGCTGTTGTGTTGTTGTTTTCCCCGTTACTATTGTCAAGTTAGTTTAGCTTTTGAAAACATAATTAATCAAAACGAGGTTAGAATGAATATATCACGTTATCGCATAAGACTTCCCGCTATATCTGTCATACACATGTCCAGAGTGGGGTCAAACCCTGTACTGGCCAACATGTAGTTATCTTATATACATGCAATGCATCTACATACATAAGTTTGTCAGACACCCTTTGAAGAAGTCCCTTCCCCCTGGAAAAAGGCAGGACGCTTACATGCATATAACTGTATCAGCTATTTAGAACTTCACTTTGCTCGCTTTTAAAATTTCACAAATTGTAAAATTACTAACCGTTCTGGATACAATTCGTAAATAATGTGTTGATAAATATGCAGATGAAACAAAACAACAAAAGATAGTGAAGCAATCGGGCAGGGAAGGCAGCACTCAACTGAAACAGCCGAGCACATAGAACATAAAAACAAAACGGGCTAAAACTACACGACATTATGCTCAACACACACCCGAACAAGAAAACGAACTTAACAGCTGAAAGTCCAAGTTTCAGCTGTCAAAAAGTCGAAAGGGCAAGTCCTCCCAGCTTTCGAAAAGCTCAAATACCAAGTTTCAGCTATGATAAAGCTACATACCTTTTTGCGAATATCGGATCAACTAAATGTATAATTTATATCCTCCACACCAACAGTTAACAATTAGCTAGTGCTCGTATATTGGATTTATAACATTAATACCACATGTACCAAGCACATCTCATTTTACAAGTTGTATCTGTACCACAGTAGTTGATAGATTGAGAAAAGTTTATCGATTGATTAAAATCAATCCGGGTGAAAACTCACCAGCGCTTCAGTATATTTTAGTCGTGTTCCGGTCGCTATGAGACTAGATGTATTATGTAAAGTGAAGTCCCATAATTATATTGTGAGTGCTTTTTTCATATAAAAGCATGTAATGACATACATTTAGTATAAGTTCACGATCAATACACTCCAGGTACATAAAGTGCGTACATAAAGTGCGATAGATATATTGCGATATCTGAGTGTCGAGCCTTCTCATATTACCGAATGCTTTTCATAACACGTTACTTAAGTCCCGGTAGCACGTTTAACCTTGTGTACAAATATCGAATTTTTTAATTATTGTCTGGGTATAGACGCTCATTATAATATCAATAAGATTATTCTACCTATTTTATCCTTACTGAATAAAACCCAAAAGTACATTTAACGAAACTTATGCCATAAATCTTACTTTTATAGTAAAAAAAAAATAAGTAGACCCTACGTGGTCTCGTGAATTCAGAACATTAAGTTTAAGATGGGTTCACACTATGAACGTTTGTACCAGCGGTAGTTAGCGTTTCAAAAGTCTAAAAAATGAGTATACACGTGTACAACGTTCGCGATCGTCAACTTTTCGAAACGTTTGATAACTTTTACTAGCGGAGCTGAACGTCCGGCCAAACGTCGGTAAACGTCGGTCCAAACACAAGAGTGTGAACCCAGCTTATGCGATTACATTGTTGAAATGTATTATATAATTTTGTTCCTAGTCTAAATACGTATACGCTCAACATAATAAATTAAGGGCAAAACCTATTGACAATCAATCATATTTATGCAAATGTACGTGCTTACAATTTCTTGACTGGAACTAACAAGACAGAAGGAAGCGAGGGAGACCTAAACCACCTTTGCGAAGAACCCTGGATATCGACATAAAGAACCCTGGATATCGACATAAAGAACCCTGGATATCGACATAAAGAACCCTGGATATCGACATAAAAAACCCTGGAATTCGACATAAAGAACCCTGGATATCGACATAAAGAACCCTGGATATCGACATAAAGAACCCTGGATATCGACATAAAGAAGCTGTGGATCAAGGGTGACTTTAAGGCGGGTGGAAGAGGGCCTACGCGCCCCCACTAAAATCTTCAGAGCATGGAAATGTTTTCTTTTGTTCTATGTGAAACAAACATAAAGTATGCAATTTTCGCGCTCGCTGCGCTCGCAACATAACTTAATCGCCCAAAATAGGTTAAAAATGAATGCTATCAAGTCAAGTTAATTAAGTTAGATATATGACCTTTGAACAGAACCGACCATGCTAATTAGTACGGATAGTTGCCGACTACTGTTACCATCTGTTACCTTTAGATGTTACATATGGCGCCCTATTACCATACAAGGTGGACCAATCGAAGACGTCAAGAACTTCACGTACCTCACGCATTCTCAAAATTTGGGCCAATTGCCTGTCACAGGTACTTAAGTATCCTTAATAACGTATATACGCGTACGAAAGTGTTATCGTTAGTTTTTAGCGTTAGTACTATATATTTCCTTAAAATTAAATACTATAGACACTTGAAATTATGTTTATTTTACAACATTTGTATGCTTACAAGATACGACACCCTGCTCAAAATCGACTGTCACAAGCACAAAACATAAAATTTAAATGTTTCTTGCAAATAGAAATAGATTTTAAGCCTTAAATTTTGTCGTTTATATGTATGCTTATAGGTTGGAAAATGCTCCATTATCTGTGCGAGAGTGACACGGACTTACATAGTTCATATATTTTTGACAGTCCTCATGTCACAGATACGAGGTATTTTACGTGACACTGTTTTGTGGATATGATTGCTAGGTTAAGTTTTTCGGTATTTCATCAATTCAACAAACCAGACTGTTCACAAATATATATACTATTGATAAATATACATATTTTACAACAAAACACGCCCAAATATTTTATAAGTCAGTTTATTTCATGTATAAACTAGTTAGGGTAATTCATGTTGTATCCTTACGTGACGCCCATAAATCGCATATTTATTGAGGAATTGTCATTTAGTTCTTGTTATATGTCTGAGGACTTTCGAATTTAACTGCATGAAAAATTGCATCATCTGAAATTGACAATAAATGAGAAAAAAATGCTCCCAAAAGCTGTAAAAGTTTTACGTGACGGTATACTTACGTGACGCTTTTTTAAAAAAGCGAGATGGCAGCACTAACAGTGACATAAACTATATCTTATACTGTGTCATTTTGACGAATTTGATGTTTACAGTCGGTATGTACATGAAAAAACTTTGGAATTGGAATAAAAATAAAATTTAGGGTATGTTTATTTTGAATGACCTATTATTTGCTTTTCAACAGAAATGTTTATTTATTGACATGTGGGTAATAACTTCAGTTTATTCTTGAAAGAAAATGGTGTAACATAATTAATATTCTAGAACTAAAGTCATACTGAGTGTCTACCGTATGGTCAGCATGTTTTTATTCGTCACGTAAAATACAATTTATTGTCACGTAAAATTTAAGTTCAAAATTTGAAATTCCTTATTAATATACGCTTGATTTTTTGCATTCGAGGATTTACAATGTTATTTTAGTTTTTGATATCTCTTAATGATTAGTATTTGCATCGTTTGCATGTTAATCAAACTGAATATTTGACATTGGAAGTTGGAATAGTTAGGAAGTAAAATTTCCAGTTCATGTGTATACATTAAATGAAAAAGATTATTGCAGTTATTAATTTTGATGATAAGCAATGCTGCCTGTGACATGAATGTTATATACACTAGCTTATTATCGTTCATTTATGACAAATTAATGCATATAATGAAAGAAAAGGTGTGTACAATCACGTCACGTAAAATACAAAATAATTCCACAGTTGTTTGAGCCACTACAGCAATACATTGTTGGCATATTGGCTATGATTTATTGTCTTATAGGCTCAAGAAATGGTGATAAGATATTTTCTTTCATTTAAATGTCATTGCATAAAAACGAAAGTAATATACATTGCAAATTTGATCAATCCGTGTCTACTGGGAAATGGATGCGATTCTTCAAACTTTCTGATGACTGAACAGGGCTCTTATAGAATCATGTACAGTTATGTGAGGTATCTTGTTTAAATAGTATTTGATATTAATATGTTATTTCCACAAGTTCTGCTTCCGGGTTGCAGGTTTGGTGTGTGTTAATTGTTGTTTAGAACAGGTTTTAAAACTGGTATTTTACGTGACAGTCAATACATGTTACATGGCAAAACTCTAAAGCATGTTTAGCGTGGTAAGCTTTGTTTGGTATGTATTAACGGGAAATCATGTCTTTGTGTTTCAAAACCTATCATATTTTATATTTCATAAGTTCTAGTTTCGTGTTTAATGTTCTTTTTAGTTTATAGTAGTAGTTTACGTGACAACCTTTTGTTCAACGCGTTAACTAATCACTAGCAGCTATATCGTCGTGTATTTGATTTTTTCTGGTTCACTCATGCAAATAGTTCGAAAATATGAGACCAGACACGTCACTTCAACAAAACACGTAGCGTTTTATTCTAGTATTGGTTGATGAGTTTCTCTTGAATTTTACGTGACGATTACTTCATTACAAAAACAGGCACCTGTATATATGTAAGTAGCCATATTATTTTAGATACTGTCCCAAGTTATTAAGTAGTGCCATAGGTTATGACTTATGTTTTTGAATATAACACTGAGACTTGTATGAATTTGTACTACTAATCAAAATATATAAGAAACTAAATGAGTGTTAAAAAGAGTGAAAACAAAATTGAATGTAATTATGTACATACCGGTTTCAAAAATATACTGGTAGTTTATTGTTTTCATACAGTTGGTATGTGTAGATAAGTTTTATTTGAGTATTAAAAATAACCAAAGCATTACTGAACAACATTGTTGTGTTCTTTAGGTTAGTCAGTATATCATGTAAGCAGTCATAACGTAAAATACACTGATGAAAACACATGCTTGTTTCAAACAACAACATAGAAAAATGTATGTGTTTATTGATGAGGGCATGTATGAAAAATGTTGCTAAAGATATTCGACTTTCATGTCAGATAGATGTTTTTAATGAACTTAAAGGTCAGATTTTTCATTCCTGTACCATCCAGATTGGCCCAAATTTTGAGAATGCGTGACCTGGGAAGTGCTGTGAGTACATCAGGGGGAACAGAAGAAGATATCAAGTCACGAATCGGGAAAGCCAGACATGTCTTCGTCATCCTTAGACCCATTTGGACGAACAAGAACATCCGTCTACCAACAAAACTGAAGCTTTTCAACTCCAATGTGATCTCTGTCCTACTATATGGCTCCGAGACGTGGAGACACACCACATGCCGGATGAAAACTGCAAGTTTTTGTCAACACCTGCCTACTTTAGATCCTCCAAATCCGCTGGCCGGAGACAATTTCAAACCGAGATCTCTGGAGAAGAACCCGCCAGGCCCCAATTGCCATGCCAATAAAGAAGCGGAAACGGCGGTGCATTGGCCATACACTCCGGAAGGCCCCCAACAACATTGTCCGCCAATCCCTTGACTGGAACCCCCAAGGGAGGAGGAAGAGGGGAAGACCTGTCCTGACGAACGGCCATCTCCATGTCATGGAACGAAGCAAAAAAAACGGCTCAAGACAGACCTAGATGGCGAAGAGTGGTGGATGCCCTATGCCCCCTTTGGGGCGAAGAGGATTAGGTAGGTAGGTAGGTAGGTAGGTAGGTAGGTATGGCTTCTTGTGGAAGGCTGTGGGCTTGCAGCCCCAGAAATTGGTCATTATGTCTAAAGCACCTTCCACAAATAGTCTTGCACGAAAAAAGCGATAGTTGACTTCTTTCTGTGGTGTTATTTCATAGGGTATCTTAATAAAAATTCATTTTCTTAAACTGTTAACATTTTCTGATGTGACAAATATAGTCTATTCTTGATTTCATATCGATAATCAAGAATCAGGAATGCGTGGTATGTTATTCATCAGCAAAACAGCAATATCGTCGTAATTGTGACGTTTTACATGGCACCCGTGAATAAACGAGCTCATCCCTCGTCCAATCAGATTTGTTATTTGAACCAATCTTACACACAGGTAACTGTATCATTGATATAGAGTAAAAACACAATTTATAAAATTCATATTATCTTAGATATTATAAATTTTATAAATATATATATATATATATTTACTCTTTATTAATGATACAGTTACCTGTGATCTAACAGTACAATAACGAAAACGCGCGAAGATTAATTCAGGGTAGCAATATCACGTGACTATTGGCTACAGCTCCAAGTAGAAATTTGGAAACATTGGAACACATACAATGTATATCGCCATAAGTATTTTATTTCTTCATCTATTTCTATAAATTATACGCCAAGCTAAGGGGAATGTTATTTGCTTGGCCCTGAATAACAAGTAATACTTACACTCAGAACTCGAATCTCAAATATGGAAGTTCACTCTTGTGAGATTTAAAGTGAACTGTTTAGAGCAAGCGTGAATGATAATATTGAAATGGAACTACGTGCGTAAATATTGTTTGAGGTTCATGTTTAGTGTAATTCATTGTATCTATAAGATATACTTGTAATGTATCAGTCTAAGTGAAGAATGTAGCACTCGGTTCCAATAGTTACATCTAAACCTCATAAATACAAAGAAATAGTATACACTGACAATGAAAATATTCCGAATGAATCCTCACACATTTTCCTCAACTTCTTCGTTAGACAAATAATAGCACATTATATCACGTGTTGTATAGTTGAGTTTAGAGTATTGGTTATAATCACGAGTCATGACCTAATGCTTTGACCCCTGCTTATACACTCCGGTGAATTCCAGTATCAAAGAAACCAAAACGCATAATAAGTAAAATATTTAATACATCTATGTAAAAGGTGTAAAAATTGCAAATCGAACTATAAAATGGCAACATTGAAGTGGATACCTTAAAGGTTTTAACTAATACTTTGCGTAGAAGGTACAATGTTAGTTTTTTTAGAAAGTGGCTCGCTTTGATATTTGTATCAGGAGAGGAGTAAACAGATACAAAGCGAGTTCGAAGTGTAGGTGGTTCAAATATTAAAATCCTATCGTAGTAATTGCTCGCCAGTATAAGAATTATGCTATTTTGACAGTAGGCTAGTTTTATAACATTGAAAACACACGTCTAAATAGAGATGCGACTATCTAAACAACAATAGTGTCAATAATTAATAAACTGAATCGTCTGTGAATGCACCTGGATATCACGAAGACATACCTTTTGAGCAAGTTTCCAGTCGAGTAAAACGGTGAATGCCAAATCATATTCACAACATGAAAGCATGGTCGTGATGTCGATGCATAAAAAGTAGAGTAGAAATAGTGATTCAATGAAAGCCCGTCACACGATAACAAAGGGATGATCGAGCACTCTTTATAGGTACGTAAACAATTTAAAGTAGATTATTCTTGTCAAAAGACGTATACTCGTATACTGTAAGAGTTACCACTTTTAGTCAATATATCATCGGTTAGAAACACCGAGAATATTGTTATCTGAATTTCTAAATTAAATCTGACACAATACATAGTGATAAATATGGCCTGGCTGAAGCTATATTAACAATGACCTATATGACTGTATTGTACGGGGTTATTTGTTTAAATATTAGTATGCCGTAAAACTATCATGGAATGATGTATCCGTGTATGAACTACTGGTCAGAATACTCTCACATAATATAACACTTACATAATTTGAACTAAACACGTTGACACCGCTAAAATAAAGAGCTTATAACTAGTTAAGTATACAGTAAATATAAACTAATGAATAGACAGATGCTATAATAAAAATGTGCATATAGATAATATGTATTAATAATATGTATGTATATTTACTATCAAAACTTAAATGGCAGATGAAAACATTTAATACCACACTCCTCACTTTTCTCACACATATATTTGAACAATAGTTCTATCTCTCCTGCAGCTATACGTATATCAAGTATGTTATGACAAACTATTTAACGATGTGAAGGTATCATCAACTATGTTACACTACTAGCATTCACTGTCAGAGTTTACTAAATCAACAAGATAAGTTACTGCATTCTGAGATTGTTTGTGTTTCTGTCAGTCACATTTATATAATGTTAATAAAATCTGCTCCACTAATGTCCTTTAGCTCATTGCAGTCAAAGCTAAACACAATATCATGTAAGTCTTTCTTTTTGGAGACCATTGTGAATGTTTCTTTGCAATCTCCGTTGGCTGGAATATCCCTAGAAGTAAGTGATAACAGTTTAAAATATAAGCAAATAAAAATGAGCCATATTGAAATTGGTATTACTGTCAATATGTAATCCACAATAAATAAAGTTGTTATTATTATAACCAAGTTAATTGTAACTGTAAAATAAGTTTCAAGACAGAACTAAGTTTCAAACCAACTAAATGTATTTTCACGAATGTAATTTACATGTACATTGTGTGTTTTGTGTTCCTCTTAGTAAGTTAAACTCTCTTCCAATATCTTCAAATGTGACACAATGTGACTGAAGTACACAGTCTTTACAACTACCGTAGCATGTATTTTGGCGATGATTTTAATCCGATTGAACTATATAATTATGTATTTATTTAACCAAAACATTATGTGTAACGTACGGTTGGTTTTTATCCTCTATGTTCTTGAAACCGGGACTTTCCATTGATATATTACATCCTGTGAGTGGTACAGCTAAGGGATTCTTGAAACTGACAGTAAATTGGACTGGTGCCTTCTTTGCAGCCTCGTCTGGTCCCTGTAATACAATGAAGGTGTAATAGCTCGTACAGTGTAATCAACCAGAACTCCTCAAATATGACTCAAACATTTCTCTTAAACTAAAACAGTGTATGTATTTGTCATTTTATCTGTAAATCACACCATAACTGTCATTATGTAGTAACATTGCTAATACAATAATGCAATCGTGAAAGGTCGACCATTTCCGTTTTTCTTAGATATACTCTAGTGCAATGCATAAAGGTATAAGTGATCAGATACACAAAGATGAAAATAGAAAGTGTATACATTGACTTAAATAAATGATTATTTTGCAATATGTCCGTTCTTATGTTAACACATCAAGAAAACAGAAAAAAGACTTTATCACTTATAGATGAAAATCATGAAATTCTTAGAATGTTTTCTTCGAAATTTTGTAATAATAAAAATAATTTTCTGTCCCATTCAAACAAATAGTTTACTCACCTGTACATCCAAATCTGGACGTCTAAACCTAAAGTCGTGAGTTTTCAAAGTTTCTTGTTCGCTGCCCGCTATACCATCTACTTGAGATACATACATTGTAGCATTAATTTCCAAGTTTGCTTGTTCCACTAAGTGCTTGAGGTACTCATCATGTTCAAGTTTAACTTCCATTTTCGTCTCTGAAATGTCAAGCGCTTATGATACATTATGAATACCTGGGTGGTTTCCAGAGTTTGTTTTTGCAATTTGCGCATTGTTTACTGGAAATTGTCTTCGAATATATATTTCCCAGTAAAAACTAATGGTCTGTGCCTAGAGTGTGGTGCCAAGTACTAAAACATTATACCATTCAGCAATAGTAACGACTCCTAATAAGTCAGTAATAATCAGTATCAATATAACTGCATCACACCACACTAGTAATAGGTTGATATGTGGATAATAACTCACTCTATGTACTGTCTTCCAGAAGCAACAAAACACTTCTTCAGACCAGCTATAATGTAATGACAAGAGATAGCAGAACATGCCAAACCAGGAAATCAAACATGAATGTACCATTGGCCATGCATCATTCCGTGTTATGTTATAGTTTACACCTCTAAGGAATTTCAACCGACATTGCATAGTTATGCAAAGGTTTTGCTATTGTAACGTGGTTATTTAACTTTGACATATTAATGGTTTGAAGTGGGTCATTCGGCTGGGGGCATTCAGTTTATTGGAGCAATGTCGATTAGCTGTTGCGCTCGGCTTTTTGAGGCTGGTCCATTCAACAAAGGCAATAACTTGTTAAAACTAGGTCATACGGCTGGGGCTTTCAGCTTTTTTTAGCTGAAACTAGGTCATTCAGCTGAAACCAAGGCATTCAGATTTTTACTACTATTATTCTTTAACTGTTTAGGATTAGAGACAGCTAAAACTAGGTATTATAGTCGTTTTACTATTGCAACTAGGTCATTCAGCTTGGCATTCAGCTTCTTGATTGCTGAAACTAGTTAATTCAGCTTTGTGACAGCTGTGACTTGGGAGGATCATTTTCTCGTTCGGTTGTGCCTTGTATGTGTTTATGTTTTCTGTGCTCGGCTGGTTAAGTTGAGTGCTGCCTTCCCTGTCCGACTTATTTTGTTCATATATAAGACCATTTAGCTACCCCAACAACCCCAATATAGGTTGCACAAATAACCAGTATCATTGTGATCAACTCACATCACATCAGTAATCGGTTGATACGGATAACATTTTGTTGGTCTTGACCTGGCAGTTTGATATGATAACACAACATATCTATCTTTGAATTTTTTCGCTGGATGTTTTCCATGTTAATAAATCATTGAAATGACAATATATTGCGTTAGTTAACAATGTCATTATTAGAATGCAACTCTATGAAAGGTTACAGATCATACCTTCTCCTGGAGCTAATTTAGTGGGTGTGTTGTATTTTCTGAAGAAAGCATTTCCTGTTTGTCCATCGTAAGTTTTAGGACTAATAATTAGGGCAATTATTGAGACGTTGCGTTCACGAGTTCCAACATTCTTAGCTAATACTTCAATAGGTAGTGGCTGACCGATCATAATGTCATTGCTGTGATTCACATGTAATTCAACCTCCTATGAAAGAAAAGAAAATATTACGACATCTTTATCAGATACATGGAAAATGATATTATATAAATTATATCACACATTCACATGATTCTCACATGTACTTATAATTATATAGTGTGTGTACATTGGGAGAAAATGCACAGTAACTTTCAAGTTGACAGCGTGGCCTAGTGGTTAAGATGATCTATACTTGGAACATTCGCATACTTTTTATATATAAAATAGACATGCACGCGCATGTTTTATTTAGCAAAATTAATAAACAAATATTCCAAATGGGTGGAATTCGAACCCAAGCAAAAATATATTGAGATCCATAAGCAGTAGCAACACCTTACAAAATGAACACATATCAGTCAAGGAATTGTTGCTGATCATGTGTGCTAAAACAATGCCACTTTAAGTTTCGTTATATAGAATCTAACATGTATAAACTAGAAAGTCTTGAAGAGAAAATAAGACCAAGAAGTCCGAATGGTACAATGACGTCATATCTGTCGGGACGCCAGTCATAAATTGAAAGAGTATCGTTCTACTCGTTTCGTGAACATTCGATACAAATGCATCTATCAGTATTGACACCAAGTGTATATGCGTGTATGTTAGGAAATAAATAATTATTCATAAATGTATCGACAGAAGATTAATAGAACGATTCAAATATTTATAGACACTTGGTCCGAAAGGCGAAAGTCTATACAGATTTGAACCTCGTGTCTATACAGATTTGTACTGCCGAAAATCCAAATTTGTATAGACTCTGGGTCAAATCAGTATAGACACAAAGTGTATATGCGTGTATATCAGGACATATATAATGATTCAAATAGATCTAAGTATAGACATAAGGTTAATAGAACGATTCAAATATTTATAGACACCTATAACGACATTATACCAGTTATACGACATTCACACATGTATAGACACTCAATTGGTTATCTGTATAGACATTCGCCACTTCCGTAATATTACGTCTTGCTCCGGTGTAGCCGTTTGTTTCTAGGGTATTAGATCACTATTTGCAAGCGATTTTATGTATCGTCGATCTGTATTTTGTATTTTGCTATTGTGTTGTACTTTGTGCCTATGTACTTTTTAGCTCTTCATTACGTTGTTTTTAGTTACCATGAATAAAGTCCAAGAACTTTTCGTTCATCCCTCGTGCATGTCACCAGTTTATTATTTCAGAATAGCAAGCTCTTACATATATACGTAACATGTAAATCCAACAAAAAAATGTTAATGTGCCAAAACTAACGCTTGATCATAAATATACTAGATTATGTCTGTTTATATTAAGGACATACCTGTACTACGTCATCCTTTTTGTCGTACATTCCTACCAGAGGATTTTTTGCTGTTTCATGAGCCAAATGTACTGCCTCTCGTTCTTGTTCACTCCCTACATTCAAACACAAACGACACGTAGTTTATCAAAACATTCATCCATTCACTAACACAAGGAGTGTGTATTATTATGGTGGCTGATTTATGGTTTTTTCGACACAGCAAAGCAAAAATAGGAATAGGCAAAAATACGGCATATTGGAACCCAAATGCGAACATACGACAAAAGAAGGGCGAAAATACGATACGAAGAAAGTGTCATGTTTTCGCATTACATCTGTAGTATATTTGCTTTTTCTTTGCGCAAATACAACATTGTACACTGTCGCATGTTGTTGCATTGTCGCATGGTCGCCGTAAGTTATATATCTAATATGATGGCTGATTAACGCAAGGTTGTATGTTCGCCTTTTTCGGCGCAACAAAGCAACAAGGCGATAATACGACAACTTCGACGCTTGTGGCGAAAATATTTAAACGAAATTATATCAAAAGAAGGGCAAAACATACGACAAAATAATTGCCGTGTTTTTGCATTAAATAATTATGTCGTATCTTCTGAAAAAGTTAAATTTGTCGCAATGTTCGCCTTTTCGCATTGTTGCGAAATCAGCCATCATACAAAACACCATTAATGAGGCCTTTGCTGTCAAATAATTTAAACGAAATGTGCGAAGTGCTGTACAAGTAGGACTCATTTAACAAACTAAATAATGACAATGATATCTGCTTTTTCTCAATTAAAAAAAAAATTAATTAACTCTTTCAACTGGGATTTTAAAATTAGCTTGAGAGAGGTAGTGTGTGATTGCGCCGATGTCAGCTAGTTTCATTGTATACTACATGTATATTACCTTCAGGAAATTTGTATTCCAGTGTGAGATCTAGTCTCTTTTTCTCATCATAAGCATTTTTATCAAAACGCATTCCACCTTCACCAAATGTTTTATCTTTGAACGGTTTGCCATCTGGGATCTTTGTACTTATGTTTTTACCGATCCTTTGAATAAATAAAAGATCATTGTATAATTGTGTGTCTACAAGAGATTCAGCTTGTTGATATTCAAGCCGTTTAAACACCACACCACTATTGTAACATGAAGTTCTACAGAAACAATAGTTAGTAATTAAGTACTTCTCCTGTTATATGTGAAAGCAATACATGTATGGTTGTATCTACATATCGATGAATAATGCATGTCATATGATTAATGGATATTTACTTCTTTTTCTGTATTTTCAACAATTTGAACGTTCTATCAGGTAATAGTTCCAACTCGACATCATCGGCGTTAACTTCAGAAAAGACAAATCCTGTGTCAAAGTCTACAGTACAGTCACCTCGCTGGATGGCTTTTACAGGGCATGGTCCGCACGTGTATGCACCTAGAAACAACAATTGTTAGAACCTACAAAATTACACAAGTATACTGTCATCGGTATAGGTATATCATAGCTTGAAACTGTATGAGCCAGGAAAAAACAATAGTCAGTCACTGACCCCATCTTGCAAAAGAAGTGGAGATGGAGTGGTCACACACTGGGGAGACAACGTCCTAAAATTGCCAGATAAGCTCTTGACCAGAACCCACAAAGCACCACGAAAAGAGGGAGACCTAAAATATATTGGCAAAGAACCCTAAAAAATGACCTATAAAGTGTCAGTTGATATTATCGGGAGGAGCCAACACGAATGCCACTGGCCGAATAGAGTGTACCTATGTCGCAATGAGAGTGAAGAGGATTAAGTAATGTAATGATGTTATACAGTAACTATCTTAAAGCACATGCGTGTACATTATATGTTATATTATACAAAAATGTTACACATGATAAAATATAAATTTATTAGTATTATAATCACAATAAGTCACGATTTAAAACTTATTATGTTGTATGCAACAATTCCACCGAGTGCACTTCTTTATTTTGAATTGATCATCACAAGTCGTTTCTTACCACCGCTTTCCTCTTGTGGTGTAGCATCAATCACCTGCCATCCATCATAATCCCGTTCTTCTAGATCTGGGCGAGCCAAAAACACCTCATTCCATACATGGAAGTTCCTGCAAGATGTTGTAAAATATTACCAAGCAAAGTAACAGAATGCTTTGGTTACGGTTTTATTTTTATAATCTGGATAAGCTAAAACACACCATTCAATACATCGAAGTTCCTGCAAAATACCCAGCATTTACTTAGTTTAACAATTCGTACCATGTAACGTAATATACATACTTTTGTCACAATGTTTTTTTAATTATCTGGTTTGTATGCACATGTATAGTACATGTTGGACCCGTCATGAACATGATTATACAGTTGCTGCACTCTATAGATAAGTAACCCTCTCATTGCTTGTGGTGACCTATCTATAGCGTGCTCCTGTCGTGTAATTATGTTTAGATATATTATGTGCCAAGGAAAACTGCACCATACCATATAATAAAAGGACTCGTATAATTGTACTACACCAAACGCGCTTTAAGATACTTTAAATGGGCACAGAACAACTTGTAATTCAAGTGTTTGCTTAAGTCAACTGCACCGTCTTATAAGCCTGAAGAGACTTTGAAACCAGTCCTGCCACTCATATTAATCCCCAGCACCATAGACAGAGAGAGTACGACAAAAATGAAGTCATTATGAATGCGGAGCACCAAGCAATATTTTGTAATTGGTATGGCGTGTCAACAAAGCAAAATCCTGGCGCCCGAAACGACAATGGGTCAACTAACACTAGGTTTATTGTTATAATCCATTTGTTTGGCCTCTATCGAGCAGAAATTGTGGTGTATTTTAAAGTGAATGAAATATGTCGATTATCGAACGCATCGAGTTTTCCTCAGATCGACTTCCTTTTGTTTTGCAATTTCTGCCAACCTCTTCCGTGCTCTTCAAATATAAGCCGGAAGAGACAGTAGACCTTCAAAAAACAAAAGAGTTGCAACCGAACAAATAGGAATATCTTATACCCAAAACAAATTGTTTAACCAAATATTTATATCAGATAAAGTAGTATATATTACCATCACTTACCAGACCGAATCACCTTCATAGGCTGGGTGTTTCTGTAATTCCCCGCCTTCACCCCTTGTATACACTTTCTCTATAGAATTACTAGCATTCGTGTCGTGTGCAGATGCAAAATTAGTCACAGATCTGCAAGGTATACCAACAGCCCGACATACTGTAATATAGAAAGAATCGTATACATGTACACGATTTCATTGAATAATAAATTGTAGAATATTTATTTGGAATGAGCGTTGTACAAATTCAAATGTTTTTCACTTTACTTACTTAGTAAGGCTTAATTTGAATTTGTTGTTACATCTTACTTTGTCATGATAAAAACATAATAATAATCGTACTGGGAAGGCATCACTCATCATAGTACGAAATGCAGAACAGCTACTAAAACTCGACATCCCACTCCGACAGCCGATCGCCTTACTCAGTCAGGCTAAACAAATCCGGAGCCAGAATGCAAGAACAGATCAAAAGAACGACGACACATCACACTGATAACCAGCAAACAACACTCAACATAAACAATGTACATGCACATATGAAAGAAACGAAGCATCCTTGTGTTAGACAACGGAATTGCAAATATTCGCATACAAAATTCAAAACATAGTTTCTTTTTAACCTTGAAGTGGACAATACATACATATAAGACGGTTGACTATAACATGCATTTACTATTATTTACCTGTAGTTAATAGGCATGAAAACACCCAACATTGCCCGTAGTTCACAGGCCCACTCTTCATAAATTGTTTCAAAATTTTGGGGCTGCCTATCCATGTTGATGGACTCGTACCGCCTTCATAATTTCCACTCCAATTTCCTGTCAGTACCCCATCGTCATCGCTAGAATTTACCTTTGCATGAATGAAAGATTGCATGTGAAATAGAATATTACAGTCACTGTAGTGATTTGTTTATACAAATACAATATTAAGACATCTTTTAGAAGATATTAAAATGGTCATAAAAATAATGCATCTAATAAGGATTCTTCTTTTTTTTGTTGAAGCAAGTATTATTCTAACTATTAACTTTCCCAATGCTTACCAATACAATTGTTAGCATCATATAAAATACAAACACTTAGAACATTTCGACTATATTTGTTTGTTTATCATTGTATGTCTTAAAGAAATATAGATCCACAATAGTTACCATCTTAGCTAGAATTCTTGACACTTTCAAAGGGTTAGCCATTGCTCTTTTTACTTTCCCATTAAAGCCAGAACGGACCAAATACAAGCATATGTCTAAGATTCCTTCGCCGAACTGAAAAGGTAATGCATCTTAGTTTGTATTGTAAATAAACGGAAGTGTGTACCTTAGTTTTAATACAAGGTCAAATCTATGTGCCCCCAATATGTGATAGGGACATAAACATGTTGTATATTTTTGTTATAGGAATGTCATAATTTCTTGCACAAATAGTTCAGTGATTTTACATTTGGTACTAGCAGTTTTGATGATCTATTTCCGACCAGTATTTCTGCTTCGTTTGATTTAGTGGAAGCCTGTTTCGTTTATTACATTGACAAAATTCACAGATTTTATTAAATACATTGTGAATATATATGTGTGGGTATGTGTAATATGTTTGGATTTTTAATTATCAACCCCATTGCATTAAAAACACCAGTATATCGTATCAACAATTTGTGCAGTTTACACTACTTATCATCTGGATAGAGTTGTACCTGGCCGAAATTCCAAGGTTTAGCCCCACGTGTCCAAGCATTTCCTCGATATACACAACCACTTTCATTAAGAACATATTCCTTCAGAAGCTCCGTGTCTTCCATATAACAGCCATCATCTGTAGAGATATAACATTTTTTTCAGAAAGAAACATCGAAATGACGCAAGGAATACCACCGAAGCTGATATATACCATGCAAAAAAAGAAACGTCTACTATATACATGTAGTAGAGTGTTTATTTATTTAGCACCTGCTAGAACTCAATAACAACACCATATTTTCAATTCATTTCTTGTTGGCATATAGAAATACCCTTTAATACTAAGTGTAACTTAACAGTGATGCTAATTATTATGAACAAATGCTGCTTGCAATTGCCGTCAACCTTGGACATGTAACACATTTGTTCTTGTTTTGGGCTGAAAGAGGATAAAACACGAGACACATGCATGCATTTGGTGGCAATTCTAAGTTTCCATTAATTAACAGTTTTGCCATCATTGTTAAATTATTCTCGGTAACAAAGGGTACTTCTTTTTGTCAGCAAAAAGGGTTGAAAAATAATAAGTTCCAATCGCCGCAAAATTAACGCTATACATTACGTATGCTCTAGGGTAGACGTTTCATTTTTGTCTGGTAATACAATTTTTAAACAAAATTGATATATTGACCTCATTATAAAATTATGTATGTTAAATTCCCATTATTATTGGATATATGTATTTACGACCCTTCTTTGTGCGCCAGGTATCTATGAGAACAATGCTATGGCTAACATATCAAAGTGTCGTTCAAACGGACAAATACGCGTGGAACGAACCAGTACAATACTTAAACAACACTCATGAATATAACATAAGTTACCTTTACACCACGGGTTAAATAGAATGGCAATATCTCCCTCATATTTATATAGATATTTCTTTATTTTCTCTTTTCCAGCTTTATTCTTGCCTTTAACAATGGTCTCCGTGTTGAAATACCATTCTCCAATGATGCAATTAGCAGCAATATAAACCTAGACACAAGTAGAAATCAACAACTTCAAATAGCTTGAACTTAGACTTTTAGTGGTTAAGTAACTTAAATTCATTTTCTCGTTCAGTTGTGTGTTGGGCATTGCGCCTTGTATATTTTTTCATGTTTTCTGTGCTCGGCTGTTTAAGTTGAGTGTTGCCTTCCCTGACTGAGTTAATATTATCTTTTTGTTTTTATGCTTTCTTTGCTCGCCTGTTTCAGTTGAGTGCTGCCTTCTCTGTCCAATTTTTACTATTTTTTGGTGTATTGTGCCCAATTTAACCAATATTGTTAACAATTCTCTGGTTACTTTGATTCTTGTGAAGCATAATAGTTTCTGACGAATTGTTAAATCCACAATTAGTTTAGGACAGCGGGCCAATCTCTGCCAGAGATAGATAGAGTTGTGTATAACCCACAATATACTAACAAACCACAAATATACCGCGTCATACGAAAGATGAAATAAAGATTACACTTTACTGTAACCTTGCTCAGCATAGAAAAGTCTTCTCTTCGACGGCATAAACTAAACTAAAAACCAATTTAAATTATTTGTAAGACCACAATCCTTGCTACATTTGTATCACTTACCATTATAACGATATCATTTCCTGACCTGCTCTCTATGTAACCACCCCATTCGTCACACTCGTATTTGGTTTTACCATCCTCATCAATTTTAATTTGGTTGAAGGAACCATCCCTCCTCCTTCCTTGTCTTCGTTTTCCTAGCAGAATACACGTATAATGGAATAGAATGAAACCTTAAATGCTTATTACGTATCATTCAGCAATGTTCAATAAGTGTCTTAAATGTGAAAAATTGGGTCCAATATCCCCAGCAGAGTAAACTGTAAAGATTATATCTCGTAGGCTGCGTTACAATGTCTAACTGGTGCAAATGACTTTGCAAATGGGAATATTCTACGTACGTCCATAGGAAATGTACCCCGCTACGTTTTTAGTTGTTTAATCGAAAATAAACCATTATACTCCTCGTATTATTCGTTAGGTGCAATGAAATTGAACTGATTCATATATAGAAATCTACGTTTAAGTCACACGATAAAAATTCTACGACAATTGACATCGGTGGCACTGGGTTAAACCCAAACACCATACATACCCATATAGAATGTCATTCTTAGATCATCACTCTTGTTGTTATATGGTCGGTCTAAAGTTAATGTTATTTTCATCAACTGTCCTCTGCGTACGACCAATTCTGCTGACAGTGTCTTACCATCGTCATTCTCACGATCGTCATCAGTACAGTCGTAGGCATTAGTCCTAGTTGAATATAATACAATTTAAACTTTTTTGAATAATGAGTTTGAATAATATACCTTCAGGTAAATGAACTTTGAGTTTCTGACCGTTACACCTTTTGGATGTTTTCTGACTGATTTGGAGACAAACATTTAGAATTTAATTCATCCCTTGGCTGCACATAGGTAATGAGTTTAAAAGAAATAGTGTTATTCATAAAACAATAAATTCTATCTTTGGGCGTTGTTTTTTTATTTATATATGTTCTAACTAATATTTTGTTTCCAAATTTGCTAAGGTAACACTTGATCGAAAATGGATATCATGTAGTATATAACAGAATGCATATATTATGCAATGTTGTGTTCTAAAGGCTACACAAATGATACTCCCTTGACATGTCTTCCTTTGTTCACTTACCTGTGATTCTTTGTATTTTCTGCTATGTGAAAATTAATATCTTTGACATGCAAGACTTTTAGAAGTTTCTCTGGCTTTGGTTTAGGTTTCGGTGGTGGTTCAGGTGAACCTGAAATACATGCATCATTTTGTCAAACTTCAAATCCGTACGTTTATTCTCGAAATTGGTATTCCGCAAACAAAAAGAAAATACTATCATCAATGTTACTGATGTCTTGATACATTTCTCGCGTTGTTTAAGGGGAGCAGTTCCTGAATCAACAAATCCGAGGAGCAGTCAAAAATAACACGGAGCTCGTCTCTGAAAGCTTCTGTTCTCGCACTTCATATCCAGATTGTTATATGAATACATGTGAATTGGGCTCGATTTCATTTTGGCGCTAACTATAGTCTGGTCTAGTTAAATTATCTGCGCATGTCAGGTTCTTTCGAGCGCCAAAACCCATTATTTGTGTTTGTGTAGTTTTAAGATGGCACAGATAAAACAAGAATAAAAGCTAACTAGCGATAGTTAAACCATAGTTTAACCACTGAATGTTTTCACGGTCTCTAGTTGAACTATGGTGACCTTGGTTAGCGTCAAAACACAGCCCCATAAATCAAATTATAAACTGGGATTCCTATTTTTCTGATATATTCCTCATATTTAGGAATTACACAAATGTATTTAGAATCAAGCTTACTTTCTCTGGACGGAGGAGGAGATTGTTGGCCCTTTTGGTCTTTCGATCCTTTTTTACCTATACGCTTGAATACGTCACGATCACGTTCCCAGAATGGTGCTCTTCGTCTAGAAATAAAAAACGTGTCCATGAATGTTTTTATAAACTTGCTTCAAAACTAACCAAAGCTTTTTTCAAATATGGTTATGTTGCTAATTTTGTTATACACGTACATGACGCCACATTGACGAGGTGAGGCCTCTCCACGTCAACTGTTTCCATTTCAGCATATAACGTGTCAGACCTGACAATCTCTATACGACTTACATCTTGCTAATGGACCTTTCAACCTTCAACACAAAACTTTATTATTGACGGTACCTCTGACATTACATTATGTCGAAGCACAATTCTTAAAGTACTAACCTGTCTTTGCCGTATTCATACTCCTTCACGATTGGCGCGTACAGGTTGGCAGGCCTAAAATCTATGTTTGGTTTGTCGGCCTGTTCTGGTATTTTATATGGATTGACAGACTGTTTTAATGTTTTGCCTGGACTAGATCCATCAAGGAGCTTGCAATACTGTCGATACATCGCTGAAGAATGACAAATATCAAATAATAAAATGGGGTAGAAATAGATGATGTGATCGCATTAATATTGAACATAATATCATACAATGAAACTGTAATGGTGCATTGCTAAATTGTGCACCTAAATTTGTAAGTTCTTTCAAAACAGATAGGAGGTATTCTGAAAATACTTGTGTGAAGTGTTTTGGTACTTAATTAACTATTCTATTTTTGGTATATGTTTTAATTAGTTTAGACCGTAGCATTATCTGGACAATAAATGCATTCATTCGCCCCGCATGGTATGTAATATGTCATTCCTTATGAGTGACATTATTTAGGCTTAGTGTGGGTACGGATGGTACATTCTGTGTCTATCTCTTGTGTGGATGGCTAGCGGGCGCTGCGTTCTGTGTCTATCTCCTGTGTGGATGGCTAGCGGGCGCTGCGTTCTGTGTCTAGCTCCTGTGTGGATGGCTAGGCGCTGCGTTCTGTGTCTATCTCCTGTGTGGATGGCTAGGCGCTGCGGTCTGTGTCTATCTCCTGTGTGGATGGCTAGGCGCTGCGTTCTGTGTCTATCTGCTGTTTGGATGGCTAGGCGCTGCGTTATGTGTCTATCTGCTGTGTGGATGGCTAGGCGCTGCGTTCTGTGTCTATCTCCTGTGTGGATGGCTAGGCGCTGCGTTCTGTGTCTATCGCTTGTGTGGTTGGCTATAGGCGCTGCGTTCTGTGTCTATCTCCTGTGTGGATGGCTAGGCGCTGCGTTCTGTGTCTATCTCCTGTGTGGATGGCTAGGCGCTGCGCTCTGTGTCTATCTCCTGTGTGGATGGTTAGGCGCTGCGTTCTGTGTCTATCTCCTGTGTGGATGGCTAGGCGCTGCGTTCTGTGTCTATCTCCTGTGTGGATAGCTAGGCGCTGCGTTCTGTGTATATCTCCTGTGTGGATGGCTAGGCGCTGCGTTCTGTGTCTATCTCCTGTGTGGATGGCTAGGCGCTGCGTTCTGTGTCTATCCCCTGCCTGGATGGCTAGGCGCTGCGTTCTGTGTCTATATTCTGTGTGGTTGGCTAGGCGCTGCGTTCTGTGTCTATCTCCTGTGCGGATGGCTAGGCGCTGCGTTCTGTGTCTTTCTCCTGTGTGGTTGGCTAGGCGCTGCGTTCTGTGTCTATCCTGTGTGAATGGCTAGGCGCTGCGTTCCGTGTCTATCTCCTGTGTGGTTGGCTAGGCGCTGCGTTCTGTGTCTATCTCCTTTGTGGTTGGCTAGGCGCTGCGTTCTGTGTCTATCCCCTGCCTGGATGGCTAGGCGCTGCGTTCTGTGTCTATATTCTGTGTGGTTGGCTAGGCGCTGCGTTCTGTGTCTATCTCCTGTGCGGATGGCTAGGCGCTGCGTTCTGTGTCTTTCTCCTGTGTGGTTGGCTAGGCGTTGCGTTCTGTGTCTATATTCTGTGTGGTTGGCTAGGCGCTGCGTTCTGTGTCTATCTCCTGTGTGGATGGCTAGGCGCTGCGTTCTGTGTATATCTGTTGTGTGGATGGCTAGGCGCTGCGTTCTGTGTCTATCTGCTGTGTGGACGGCTAGGCGCTGCGTTCTGTGTCTATCTGCTGTTTGGATGGCTAGGCGCTGCGTTATGTGTCTATCTGCTGTGTGGATGGCTAGGCGCTGCGTTCAGTGTCTATCTCTTGTGTGGTTGGCTATAGGCGCTGCGTTCTGTGTCTATCTCCTGTGTGGATGGCTAGGCGCTGCGTTCTGTGTCTTTCTCCTGTGTGGATGGCTAGGCGCTGCGTTCTGTGTCTATCTCCTGTGTGGATGGCTAGGCGCTGCGTTCTGTGTCTATCTCCTGTGTGGATGGCTAGGCGCTGCGTTCTGTGTCTATCTCCTGTGTGGATGGCTAGGCGCTGCGTTCTGTGTCTATCTCCTGTGTGGATGGCTAGGCGCTGCGTTCTGTGTCTATCTCCTGTGTGGATAGCTAGGCGCTTCGTTCTGTGTATATCTCCTGTGTGGATGGCTAGGCGCTGCGTTCTGTGTCTATCTCCTGTGTGGATGGCTAGGCGCTGCGTTCTGTGTCTATCTCCTTTGTGGTTGGCTAGGCGCTGCGTTCTGTGTCTATCTCCTGTGTGGATGGCTAGGCGCTGCGTTCTGTGTCTATCTCCTGTGTAGATGGCTAGGCGCTGCGTTCTGTGTCTATCTGCTGTGTGGATGGCTAGGCGCTGCGTTCTGTATCTATCTCCTGTGTGGATGGCTAGGCGCTGCGTTCTGTGTCTATCTGTTGTGTGGATGGCTAGGCGCTGCGTTCTGTGTCTATATTCGGTTTGGTTGGCTAGGCGCTGCGTTCTGTGTCTATCTCCTGTGTGGATGGCTAGGCGCTGCGTTCTGTGTCTATCTCCTGCCTGGATGGCTAGGCGCTGCGTTCTGTGTCTATCTCCTGTGTGTATGGCTAACGGGCGCTGCGTTCTGTGTCTTTCTCCTGTGTGGATGGCTAGGCGCTGCGTTCTGTGTCTATCTGCTGTGTGGATGGCTAGGCGCTGCGTTCTGTGTCTATATTCTGTGTGGATGGCTAGGCGCTGCGTTCTGTGTCTATCTCTTGTGTGGATGGCTAGGCGCTGCGTTCTGTGTCTATCTCCTGTGTGGTTGGCTAGGCGCTGTCGCCGTTTCTGTATGGCTTTTAATCGTTAGTGCATTCACAATATTTAATTATACACTTAAGGTATTTCTTATTTCTAAATAAATTACAAATATGCAGAAAGGTCAAACTGAAAAAAGTATATCTCTTCTCGACAGTACATAAATATCATATACATTTAGGATTAACATAACTGCCCCTTTATCTGATTATACATGCTACTGTAAATATGATAAAAAATATGGACTGAATTGCATATTTTTACATACTTAAATATCACAGTGGCATGTAACTCGATACGTTGTATCTTTATTGTCGTTATAAAGAATTTTCATAAATGCATTAACCACAAAAGACGCTCAAAGACACTGAACTGCATGAATTACTTAATACCTTAGATGCATGTATGCATTTCAATGCAGTATTAACAAATAATAAAATATATCATAACACACTTGAACCCCCTATTCGAATATTTGAAAGTTGATTAAATATTTTAATGTATTGAATTATCGTATTATTTTTCATTTAGTGTTTTAAACGTTTATGGTTTTATTGTTTATCCTATCGACTCGCTCAATGAATATTCCATGACACAGTACATTCGACGTGTTGGAAAATCGAGTTTAATACTATTAGGTTATACATGTACTGTTAAACTTAGCACTTCTGACTTTGAAGGGAAAGGTTCAGAATATTTAGACCCAGAAAGTGAGTGTTTAATGACGAGTGTTTAATATGTTTTAGATAAAAAACAACACTGAATGTCTGTAGTTCCGTAATAACAACCCACTAGTAAAGGTAAGGTAAGGACGTATTTATCCAATAGAAATAGCAATATATGATTAACCTGCGGTTATATTGGATTGCTAAAAGTAAAATGACCATGGAGGGTCACGTGACATGTTCTCGATGGTTTACGATTTCAAAAAAAAATATCCAAAAAAAGAAGCATTTTGTAGGAATATCGTGAACCAGACTAATTCCATTATTCCATGCGGATAACATCGGTCTTTATCGCATTACAATAGTTTATTTACCAAAGTAAGCAGAACTATTCCGAAATTTCACTTTGAACACGAGACCACGAATCTAAACAGCAGGTGTCTGCAGCTGCATAAGATTCCAAGTCAATAATAAATATAGTGGGCAATGGACTACATCCCGTAGAGAACACCTCGCTAGATTAACAGAAGCATGGTATTGATACATGATGATTTTTTAAAATTCTTTTGAATGTGTTCATTCGTTCGGCACATACATTTAACACAAAAAAATACTTACGCGTACTTTACAGTTGTGGAAAAGATAAGACAATATTTCATTAATTAATATATAGTTATAACAGTTTGAAAGCAAGGTGTTGCGTACCTTCATAAGAATATCCGATCAAATATAGTTGTTATATTATCAACGCGAAACACTTGACAATTAGTATATTGAATTTACTGTTGTATCTATAACATATCCCGTTACACTAATTCTATATAGTTGAGTAAAGTTGATCGATTATTCAAATTCAATCACGCTGAAAGCTCTGCAACAAATCAATAAATATAAGGTCTTCCTGTGCATGTTGTGCTTTGGTCGCTATGAGACAATAATTTATGTGTGTTTGTAAATAAAGTCCCTCAATTGTACTGTAAGTGTTTTACGTTTCAAAAACTAATGACATACATTTACAAATGTTCACCGATCAAAGTACATGTTTTGCTGTAGTTTATTAAGTTCGTCATAAAGTGTGTTACACGCAATATTTTATGGAAAGCCGTGACTGTCCAATATGTATGTTATATCAATTATTGCTTCAAAAGGCTTATGTTAACATTTCAACAAAGCATCACACCAAACGTCGTATGCTACGAATATTTGTTCATATGGAGCCTAAATTTCAAGATGTATATTTAAACCTATTACATTGTATGTTCTAAAAGAACGTTTGACGAATGTATCCAAAACGTGGCACCAGTTCCTTTACAATATATGACACCAGCATACAACATATAAAACTGAAACATGTCTGTAAAGCACTATTTTGAGTTTCATTTAAACACGCGATCGTATCAAACATTCAATTTGCATTTGATACATTGTTAAAATGAATGTTTACATTATCCCTTAAAGCAGTAATTCATACAACGTCCATATCTGACATTCACGGCTTTCCATACATTACGATATATGGGTATTGAGTATTCTCATATTACCGCACGCTTTTATAACACATTGTGATCGCTCCATTGATATAGTCTGTCTGGTAGAACGTTTGGCCTACAAATACCACAATCAATTAATTGTCTGGGTATAATTATAATATGGTTGTTTGTGGTACAAAAAGTTCATATCAATTGTAAATATCTTAATATTTAATCATCAGCTTTTGCTTAAAAATGGTATTGGAGTTGGTAAGATGTAATCATGGTGCTATGACAATTTTTAGTAACATATATAGTGGTTTTCACGAAGCATATTTGTAGAAAACGTAAAATGTTCTTAAATTGATAAGATTTCCTTAAGTGTATCAGATAAACAAGATAATTAAGATTACTATGTTTTGCATGGTTTTCTATATATATATATGAGCTACTATGATCACTTAGAAAACATGTTATTCTTCAATTTGCAGGAAATATGAGTGGCTCGTGTTTTTAACTTAAGCCAATATATTTCAGTTTTCAACCCATATGTTATATGAATAACAAACCAGATGTCACTCAAAATGATCATAGCAGCACGATTACCTCATAACAACTCACATCCCAGGTTTTATATGTGTGCATAAATTAAGAATGTTGTCATCTTTGTTATGCACGTACATTGACAATTTAAATGCTCTTGTTCCAATTAACACATGAGGGGCAGTCTAGCAAATTGGGAACAGATATGGTTTGCAGATCCATTTACCATACGTTGTAGTTGTAATTTAACTTAAAGTTAAACGAACGTTTGTTAACATATGAGCCGCGCTTTGATATCATGTAGCAACATATATCAGACGTATAAGTACATACCTTGATACCAAGCACTTGCACATCTTTCTTTTTGTATGCCGACCTTGCAAAACTTATGATATTTGTTTTGAAGCGTTCACTCGTGAGTGTAGTGTTCCCTCTTTATATCCATGTTTGTTAGCTGATTCAGAGATCACTGCTGTGATGAGTTGACTCGTAAGTGTAGCGTTCCCTGTTTGTATGCTGATACATGTGTGTCAGAGATCATTGCTTTGATAAATCTACTCGCGAGTTTAGCGTTCCCAGTTTGTATGTTGATACATGTGTGTCAGAGATCAATGCTTTGATAAATCTACTCGTGAGTGTAGCGTTCCCAGTTTGTATGTTGATACATGTGTGTCAGAGATCAATGCTTTGATAAATCTACTCGTGAGTGTAGCGTTCCCAGTTTGTATGTTGATACATGTGTGTCAGAGATCAATGCTTTGATAAATCTACTCGTGAGTTTAGCGTTCCCAGTTTGTATGTTGATACATGTGTGTCAGACATCACTGCTTCAATAGTTCAGCGCACGAGGTTGTTGACCAACGCCTAAAGCTACTTGAATATAAACAGATAGACATTGAGGCCCGGCAGAAGGAAGTTAATTTACTATTCACTGGTTGTGTTGAAACTGTTGGTGAGAACATTGAAAACGTTGTTAGTAGCGTTCTTACAGGTAACCTGCAACTAGATATGTCATCGTTCAAGATACTTAGAGCGTTCAGACTGGGTAGAATTGTTAGACCTAAACCAGGTCATATGCCACCAGCGAAACCACAATGCCGTCATATTCTAGTAACATTTAGTGACACAAACCAAGTTCATTACATATTGAATAACGCCAAACTATTGAGAGGTACAACCATTGGTATCTCAAGAGATTATCCAAAGGAAATATCCGACGCACGCAGATCGTTATGGACTGAATTCAAGGAGTTGCGTGACATACATGGTGCTAAAAATGTAAAAATGATTTTTCCAGCTGCCATAGTTGTTAACGGTAAGACCTATAAAAACGCCTTTCCGGATTGGTACGACGTATTAACCCAGTCTAGAACAACTAACGTCCAACAGAGAATCGTTGACACATTAAAGGTCAGACAAGAGGCAATAAAGCGCCAAATGCCACATCCATTCGTGCCAGGAAACATTAATCCAATGTACACAGTCAACGAACATAACGCATCCAACAGCCCTGATAGAAATTTTCTTGTTGAATCTGAGTCTGAAACAGAAATGGGCACAAATGTGAAACATGTCTACGCCAGTGACAAATCAAATATAACGTCCCCTGTTCCTACCTCACCAAATCAGCGTGCTAGATCTAACAAAAAGGGATCTCCACAGAATTCCAGAAATCGTTCTACCTCAAGATCGGCAGACAAACACCAACCACGTGACTTTACTAACAACCGCAGTGATGAGAACATACATTCAGTGAAACCGGGGGAATTACCTCGGGATGCTAATATAACATAGGTCAGACAGGGGCCAGTGAACAGAAGGCTCTTTTCCTTACCAACTAATAATCGTGCCAATGACATTGATGCTATCACTCACAGATCGACGAACCAAAATATAAAGTTAGGAACTTTGAATGTGTGTGGAATCAAATCCAGAATAAACTTTCCAGACTTCATCGAATTGGTGAACAAATTTGACATTTTTTGCTGTACAGAGTGTAAAATTGATCAATATGATGATATAGTTATTGATAACTTTCAGTTTGTTAAACAACCACGAAAACAAGCATATTTGCGTAAATCAGGAGGAATAGGAATTTTTATAAAAAATAAACTGTTCGAAAATGTGGAAATTATTGAGTCTAACTCAGACTATGTGTTTTGGCTAAAGATAAAGAATGAAGTTTTTAGTTCAAGTAATTATCTAGTTCTAGGGGTGGTGTACATACCACCAGAATCTTCAAAATATTTTAATCATGACGAGCTTTTGATTTTTGAAAATGAAGTAGTTGATATGAGCAATATGTATGATAATATACTGATTACTGGTGATGCGAATGCACACACCGCAACAATTGATGATTTTATGGAGGTTGATGTTTTCTTAAAAAATTGTTTTGAATTTGATGATGATACTGTTAACTTTTTCAATCAAGTTGAAAACTTAAATAAGCTTGGCTTGGATATTGTACGTGTATCTCGTGATCACAAGATCAATGCCACTGGTCGTAAATTAATTGATATTTGTAAAAATAACAATTTATTTATTTTGAACGGCCGGTTTGGTCACGACAAGAATGTTGGCAATTTTACGTTTAAAAACACGTCAGTCATTGATTATGCGATATCGTCTGTAAATTTAATTAAACACTTAGCTGACTTTAACATCACCGAAGTAGACAGTATCTTCTCAGATGGACATGCTTTACTCTCATTACAGATTAACTATAACGTTATTAATTCAAATACATGTAATGATCAAAATAAAAACGAGCCTAGTTGCTCGATACCAAAGTGGCAAAATAAGAAGGCAAATTAATTTACGCAAAATATAGACCTAGATAAGGTTGCATCAGTCAATGCATTACTTAATAATTTCAACACAGAAAATACTGACCAAAATACACATTTGAATAGTATTATTGCAAGTATTGTGAATATCTTTGAAGAAACGGCAAAAATAACTTTCAAACCCCAAAAACGACCAAGCGCAAATCGCAACCAAGCCCAAAATGGGCCAAATAAATTCGATAAAAATAAACCCTGGTACGGGCCGCATTGTCGTAACAAGCGGGTTATTTATAACCGCGCACGAAAACAATTTCATTTAAACAAAACTGAGCACACTAGAAACTTACTCAACCGCGCAAGTAAGGATTACAAACGTACCATGAAATCTTATCTAAACAAACACAATTTTCTCAATGAGACTAAACTGCGGAAAATGCAACATTCAGACCCGAAATCGTATTGGAAATATTTAAATAGTCTGTCATCGAAAACTAACGCTAAAACACCAACAGCTGAAGAGTTCCACGAGTACTTTAAAACAGTAAATTCAAAATCAAATGATAGCGATGATTTTCAAACAGATCAAACAAACTTATTATACAATGACGACATATTAAATACACCATTTACAGGTAGTGAAATTCTAAAAATCATTCATAAATGCAAAAGTGGAAAAGCGGCAAGTAATGTTGATAAAATTACCAACGAATATATTAAATCTACAAAAGATATCATGTTACCTATATACATAAAACTCTTTAATGTTATTCTCGATACTGGAATAATTCCGACTACTTGGTCCGAGGGCTGTATCATCCCAATATATAAAGGAAAGGGTTCCACTCTATCGCCCGAAAATTATAGACCAATCACAATTCTTAGTTGTTTAGGTAAACTCTTTACGGGGGTCTTAAATGAACGATTAACAAACTTTGTAGATACGCACAATATAATACATGGAAACCAAGCTGGTTTTAGGAAGGACTACTCCACTGTGGATCATGTTTTTACATTAAATTTTCTAGTAAACTTACTACAGACCCAGAAACGCAAGCTGTTCGTAGCATACGTGGACTTTTCTCGCGCTTTTGACAATTTACCTAGGGCACAGTTATTCCAAAAGCTAATAGAAAATGGCATAGATGGGAAATTTCTTAGGATTATTCGAAATATGTACAATAATATACAGTCTTGTGTACAGGTAAACGGCAAATTTTCCCCTATGTTTGCGTGCGAATGTGGGGTTAGACAAGGTGAAAACCTTTCACCTTTGCTTTTTTCGTTGTTTTTAAACGACCTACTATCATTTCTGGAATCTAAAGATAACAATGGGATAAATCTCGAATACCATTCTCAAGAATTAGTAAGGATTTTATGCATTTTTGTTCTCCTCTTTGCAGACGACACTATTTTTATTGCCGATAACCCAAGTAACTTTCAAAAATGCTTGAACGACTTTAATACTTACTGTCAAATGTGGAAACTTAAAATTAATACTGAGAAAACGAAAGTCATGATTTTTGGATCCAATAGCCGCGGGACGCGGAATATGTCTTTTATGCTTAATGGTATGAAATTAGAGATAGTCGACAAGTACAAATATCTGGGGGTTGTCTTCAGTCCGACTGGTAAATTTAATAAAGCTCGAAAACACCTGATTTCACAAGCTAGAAAAGCAATGCATCTCCTTTACAAACGTATCTATAATTTAAATGTGCCTATTGACCTGCAATTAAAACTATTCGACAACACCATAATACCAATACTGACGTTTTCTAGCGAAGTATGGGGTATAGAAAATACAAGTGACATCGAAAATATACATATAGAATTTCTACGTAAAATAACACACTCACGAAAAAGCACACCGGCATATATGTTATATGGTGAGCTAGGCAGATACCCGATCGATATTTTAATACGCACAAAGATTATTAAGTATTGGAACAATTTAGTGATAGGAGACCCAAACAAGTACTCTAGTATTGTTTATAATGTTATGCTAAATAGTATACGCAATTTTAAATGGCTTAATTATGTTAAAAATATTTTTGATATTACCGGAAACAGTGACATATTTTTAAATCAAGCAAATCTAACCTGCAACAAAATTCATCTACTAATTAAACAAACCCTAATTGACCATTTCCTCGCTGAATGGCGTGGCAAAATGCAAGCATCCAATAAGGGAAAACTTTATGGTCTTTATAAAGAACATCATACTCGCGAGGATTATCTATTATTACTACCAAAACACTTGTACTCACCAATTTATAAGTACCGTTCTGCCAACCATAAACTGCCTATAGAAACGGGCCGCTGGTCCAATATTCCATACAATGACAGGAAATGTTCCTTGTGCTTAACAGAATTAGGCGACGAATTTCACTATCTTCTTGTTTGTAAACATTTCAACACAAAACGAAAACAACTAATCCCAGTAGAATTTCACAGAAATCCAAATATCATTAAGTACAGGCAACTCATGAATAACAAAGATCCTAAAATACTTAAAAATCTCAGTGTATTTGTAACCTATATTATGACCCACGTAAATTAGAAACTTATTAATTGTACATCTCATTTACTATCTAGCGTGGTTATTTTCATTCAAACACTTCATGTTAAAGCCTGTGTATCAACACATTACAACGTGCTCTACTCCCATTCATAACGCTTAATTCTCCCAACGCTGCACTCTTTTCTCGTGCAAACTACCGAAAACCATACTATCGACGAGTCAATGACATTCCATATTTACTCAACAGTATCACTCCATGATTTTCACGTGCTATAATGACCTTTTAATTTTTACGTCATCCGTACACACACAAAATCAATAATATAAATATGACAGTGAATATCACTGTCCCCGTCAAATACTAGTATCTAATTTATACCAAATACACAAATGTGTAAGTAATTTACTCAAACTTACCAGAACAATTAAAAATATATTGTAAACTTTACACTACTGTTACCTTGTTGTTGTTACCCATGTGCATGTTTTTTGTTGTAACATTTTGTATTGTCTGTTGTTACAAATGTAACCTGACTAAATAAAGATATTGTATTGTATTGTATTGTATTGATAATTTTACTCGTGAGTGTAGCGTTCCCAGTTTGTATGTTGATACATGTGTGTCAGAGATCACTGCTTTGGTGAATTTACTCGTGAGTGTAGCGTTACTTGTTTGTAAGCTGATACTTGTGTTCCAGTGATCTGTGGTTTGATGTGTTGACAACATGGTCTGTACCGACATTTACAGCAGCAAGTTAGTATAATTTATGTGTTTTTATAACTGTAGACGCTGCTTATACATTGTATTGATTGACAGTACCAAATAAACTAAAACACACCATAAGTAATATATGTAATACTTAAATGCATAAACATTTACTATAAAAGATGTAAACATTGTTAATCAAACATATAAAAAGGCCTTTTTTTCTTATTTGCGTAGAAAATATAAGAATGGTGATATTTTCACAGCAGTATTCTATCTAATTATAAGCACACATTCATTACATATGACAATACCAACACAAGGTCCTTATGGCACTGAATTGTCTGTCATGTCACCTGGGTATTAAGAGGACAGACATTTTGAGCAAGTTTCCCAATGAGTAATAAACATAATTACATGTATGTCAAATGGTGTTACCACATGAAAACACAAGAAAGTAACTTAGATCAAGATGATATAGTCAATGCATTTAAAGTTACTTAGAAATGTTGCTTTGAACACAAGATAACAAACGGAGGAACATACTTCAAACACACAACCTCGAACAATGTGAATCAGGTTGTTCATGAAAAGAGTCAAAGGCCACCTATATACTTGGTATACACATGGTCGTATTGAACACTCTTCATGGACCTGTGTTAAGACAACCAACCATTGGTTAGAAAATGCAGAATATGGTCGTCTTTATCTGCTTAAGTAATTTTAACGCAGTACATAGTGACAACTACGATGCATTCGAATCTATAGTGACAGTTATCTAAATGAATAAATGTGAGAGCCTAAATGAATGTTGGGCAAGTATCACACGGATTGCTAAAGGTAAGAAATACCAAGGTATTAACACTATATGTGAATGACGCCTGCAGCTCATTTTACAGTAAGAAGACTCTCACAAAATATAGCATTTATAAAACACGTAGACAACGGGAAATATAGTTATAGAGCATAAAGTACAGGTAACATAAGCTAGTGAATAGAAAAATTATAATGCGAAATTTTGTGTATATTAATACTAGGCATGTTTAATTTAAGTACTATCAGAAAACAATCTACAAATAGTGACATCTCTAATATTATACGCTTCCCGTTACAAATCCATGTACATGTACATGGGCAACAGTTATACCATTCATAATGAGCTCAATTATTTTATGAATAAATTGACACAGTCTATGCATCAAACAGTCTATTACACTAGTGTCAGAGTTTAAATCAACAATATATGACACCTATTGCAGGGATTGTTGATATTTCAGTCATTCACGTTTATTTGATGTCTATATTATCAACTCCACTAATGTCTTTTAGCTCATTGCAGTCAAAGCTAAACACAACATTATGCAGGTACTTCTTTCTGGTGACCATTGTGAATGTTTCTTTGTATTCTCCATTGGCCGGTACATCCCTAGAAAATAAGTCATCAGTCTTTAAGTGTGCTTGTAAAATAACTAAGCCTTTAACTAAATGCATATATATAACGAATACAGTTTGAAACCACCAAATGTATGTGTGTTTGCTTTGTAAAGTCCCGCTAATAAGACCAGTAAAAAGTGGTCTTATTAGCGAATCGGTCTTAATAGCGGACTTTTTTGGTTCTAAATTTAATACTTTGGGAAAACCTGCATGACTTCGAACTTATTGAAGTGGTCCTATAAGCGGAACTTCACTGTATTAAGTTAGTGTGTTTAACTCTTTTCAAACATTTTCAAATTTGACATAAAATATGTATTTAAACAACCGCGAATGTATTTCAATAAAACATTCAGTACAACTTACGGTTGAGTTTTATCATCTATGTCCTTAAAAGCGGAACTTTCCATTGATATTTTGCATCCTGTCAGTGGAACAGACAGTGGATTCTTGAAACTGACCGTAAATTGGACTGGCTCCTTCCTTGCTACCTCATCGGGTCCCTGTAATACAATAAAGACAGAGTTAGTAAGTGTCATAACTTGAAATGACTGGAATCAGACGCAAACAATATAACTAAATTTAATACAAATAATCTGATTATATTACACTATTTCCATTCTTATGTTAGCACATCAATAAAACAGAAATAAAAGAGCCGAAAGCATTAAAGTTGTTCGAATGAATGCAGAGGAAGTATAAATTAAAGAATGAATTAGCAGGTGTAGCTGTATTTTTCACAATTTTATGTTTTCTTTATTTGTACATTTATTGCTAGCGTATACTTTTTATTAACGCAAGCTTGAATGACTTGATGTAAACACCTGTGCATATATACTAGTTCTGGAAGATATAGCTTTCTGACATGATCATATATATTGATCTACAAGTTTAGGCGCTTAAAATCTTAAACACACATAATAGTAACCTTCACATATAACGTACACATGTTTAATGGCTTATCATTAAATGTTTTGTCCCAAGTAATAGTAACAGTAAAATTGGAATATTTATTGACCGGGGGTAAGCTTATGCAACAGAAGTATGGTCTCAGTAATCTTGCGTTCACCGTAAATTTTCGGATATGCTACTGTGTGCTTCAGTAAATAAAATAACCCAAGGCAGTTAATAGAAGTGGCATTTTATTTGTAAATACACAAAAAACTGGAAATATGTTTAAATTATTTATCGGGATATCCATTAGATTTAGAAACAGGAAGTAGCTTCGTACATAGTACATATGCTGCAACAGGTGGAACTATTTTGCATGACGGTTTACATCCGCGTCAGTTGCTGACCGGTTTACTATTGCAAAGATGGTGTCGCCTAGCGGCGGCGTAGGAAGAAAAGTAGTTTCATCAACTATAGAAAATAGTCGATTGTAGAAACGTGAGTATTAAATATAGTTGTCCTAATCGAACAACCAACAAATGAAATGAAAATCATGAAATTCTTTGAATTTTTTCTTTGAAACTATGTAATAATAAAAATAATTTTCTGTCCCATTCAAACAAATAGTTTACTCACCTGTACATCCAAATCTGGACGTCTAAACCTAAAGTCGTGAGTTTTCAAAGTTTCTTGTTCGCTGCCCGCTATACCATCTACTTGAGATACATACATTGAAGCTTCAATTTCCAAGTTTGCTTGTTCCACCAAGTGCTCAAGGTACTCATCAGGTTGCAGTTCAATTTCCATTTTCGTCTCTAAAATGCAATTATGATAAGAACTATATTGTTTTGAAAAAAGACCTGTAAATATTTCCTTCTGTTTACATAGAGTTTACAACATTCCATGTAATTTCGATTTCAAATATAAAAATGACTATTTGTAGAAACAAGCGGACTATACATGTACACTAAAAACCGGATTATACAGGCATTTGATTATAAGAAGTATATGTACGCTCACATTTTATTGTATATATAATAATAATGCCGAGAATAGCCTTTATTTGCCAATCAGCTAACTGCTGAAATGTGGTAGGCATATGAGTGCCTTCACCCGTAATTGAACCCGGCTCAGACGACATAGCGCGCTAACCATTGAGCTACGGAGACATACATGTATATATGTAGATATACATTTGTTCAGTTCATTAGGGCCCCGCAAAAATATTTTTGCGTGCCCTATAGTAATCACCCTGTCCGTCTGTCTGTCTGTCCGTCCGTCCGTCCACATTTTTCATGTTATTTCTTAATAACTTGGAAACAATTAATGGTATCAACTTCAAACTTTAAACATATTAAGCTCACATCAACAATACGCTATTTTATGGCAAGTTTGGCCCTTTGTAAAATTCAAACTTTCCTAATTTTTCAGCTTTTTTCATCATATCTTGCAAAATATTAAAGATATTAACTTCAAACTTTAAACACAAGCTCACAACAACAGTACGCTATTATATGGCAAGTTACATAACTCTAGCTACATTATTATGGCCCTTTGTTCAATTCCAATTTTCCTAAATTTTTATGTTTTTTTCTTCATAACTTTAAAACCATAATAGATATTCATATGAGACTTGCTGTACTTATTGCCAGTGATAATACACATATCTGAAGTAAAGGGCAACAACTCAAGCTTTGATAAAATTTGACTTACGTCCCTTTTTCAGCTTCAAAAACTTTAACATTGGCCATAGTTCAAAAACTGTCCAAGATATTCAAATGAAACTTACTGGTATTGACTATGACAATAGTACATGTTTGTGGGGCTAAAAACAATACTCACATTTGTATCAAAGGGCAACAACTCTAGCTTTAGTAAATTTTGGATGATTCCTTTCAACACTTGCACACAAAACAAACATATTATTGTAGTTCTGTTTGTGAATTTCCATCGTGCAATCAATATCGCAATATTGAGCAATCAGGATGATGTAGGAACAGGGCAATGTCAAAGAAACCAATGCCATTATTAAATTGAATTAAGTGTGCACAGTTAGTATTTCAAAAATAAGTTCAAACTTAATAAAAGTCAAAGTTCATCATGGTTTCTATTTTGGAAATTAAACCTTTGGTTGTTATTTTAGAAGGAAGTGAATTACTTTATTTCAGGCATCAGTACATGTATATATATGACTTTATTATTGTGTCTTCGTACAGAAAATTGCAACTAATAGCACTGATAGCTATGCAACCCCACTATACTTCCATACTTTTCTCTCACCCCTCTTCTGGCAAGCTACCACGGGGCCCTGGCCACGACAGTGATAATTCTAGTTTGGTCTCTATCGAGCAGAGAATTGAATTGTTAGGAGCAAACGAAAGAGGTTGATAATCAAACGCACCCTATCTTCACTGAACATTGCAATTTTGTTTTGCAATTATATGTTATATAAAACACTCTCCCAACCTACTAGTATTCCAAGTGTCGAGCGGAAGAAACGACAGAGCTTCTAAAACAGAAACGAATGAATATCTAAGCTCAATGCCTTGTGGTTCCAGAGAAGAAGAATTTTTAAAGTGTTTCTATATATTTCTTATATAAAATTATGAGACGTCTGGGGTGGGGCCAATATTGACCTGTGGTCACAATCATGATTCAGGAAGCTCGTTTGTTTGCCGAAACGAACCGGTCTATTATTGCACTTCTCAATTTCTTCTGTCAATTTTAATAATACCAGTTTTCAAATATTAACAATCGCCATGTGCGTATGTATCACATGTGTTGATGACCTTCTGGCTCAACGAAAATAACCTGTTAAACTTGTCATTCTACAGTATTCAATTACCGATTTTCTTTACATTTATTATCATCCATTGCTATCAACCTTCTTTCTCAAGCATCAGAACATAATCACCCTTTAACGTCTGGCCGTTGTTAAAGGCATGGGAAACAGAAGTCCGCCGAACAAGAAAATCGAACGCGGATGTAACAAACACTACATCGTGAGCTTTGACCTAACTGTTTGAAATGAGCGTAAAACATATCTATCTTTGAACTTTTCATGTGATGTTTTCAATGTCGAGTAAATATTGAATTGACAAAATAGTGTTTATTTGGTATTACCCCTGTCAATTATTAAGTGCAATTCAACAAAGTAAAATTCAAAATCATACCTTCTCCTGAGGCTAATTTCGTAGGTGTGTTGTATTTCCTGAAGAAAGGATTTCCTGTTTGTCCATCGTAAGTTTTAGGTTTAATAATTAGGGCAATTATTGAGACATTGCGTTCACGAGTTCCAACATTCTTAGCTGATACTTCAACAGGTAGTGGCTGACCGATCTGTATTTCATTGCTGTGTTTCAAATGGAATTCAACATCCTATGAAAATTCGAAATACTGTTTTTCAGATACACGTAGATTAATGCAACAGTTGTATATTTATGTCAATGACATTGACGTATAACGTCAAAAGTTGCGACCCATAAGCGTAACACGAAACGCGTAACGTCAAATTTTGCGAAATTCTGTAGTTTGTGCACGGGAAAAGGGGTCACCTAAATGCTATAATTTCACATCAGGCATATTTTATTTCATGTTATATTTTTAATACATAACATACTAACATTAAATCGTATTTGAAATGTAATACAAACACTATAAAAGTACATATAATTCGCTTTAAAAAACACTTTAATATAAGTGTGTTTTTTTCTTTCAAATGGCGTCAATTTTTTTAAGGTGGGGTAATTTTAAGTAGGTCACTTATCTGTATATAGAAAGGTCATCATTGCAGGCATTTCAAAGACAAGACCCTTATTTTACTCAGGAAAATAAGCGAAATTGATGAAACATATTAAAATACAAAAAGCAAATATATAAAAGTGTTTTTGTTTTGTACATAAAACTACTTTGGGTATTTTTAGTTAGTTTATTTAAAGTGGGACAATTTTAAGTATTCGAATTCCATTCACTAAATCAAAGCAAATGCTTATATTTCGTTTATTATTTCTTATACAGATTCTATGAAGAAAGCGAACGAAACTTATCTAACAATCATTAAATTGTTATTAAATTGTTGCCATCATTTTAAATGTCTATTTTTTAGCTATTTTAAGGGAAAATTACATAACACACTAACTCCGGAAAACACATCCATCTTGTTTATTAATGTATGCAAACCCGTCAAACTTACACCACTTACGTATACACGTTCCAAGACAACGCATGCAAAATTTGCCGAATTTTCAGTTCCGCTAAATAAAATAATGTAATATAAGGTATTGCGTCTTTAAAATAAATGATACATATTACATACGCTTTTTTCGGCATTTTTACACGCAATTTGTGTGTTTTTACATATTAATGTTATTAAACTTTTACACTTTTAATAATTTATTAAAGCCTTATTATTTCGGTGTATTTTGATACTTTTGTGAGGAAAATAGGATGTATAGTAATTAAATATTTCACATTTTTAATTATCACACCAACGAATTTTAGCTTGGGTCGCAACTTTTAACGTTACGTCATTACACGTGTGTATAATTTAGATTGATCACACGAAAAGAAGCTAAGCTTAGAAATACATGTAGTTTAAACAATTAACAAATTACTTCGGACCACACGGTCAGAATGCAACAGGTACATGAGACATTACAATTATAGCTGTCTGACTGTACTGTAACTGGTTCATTGATGGTTAAGATTATAAGATTCCTTAAGTGTACGATTTTGACGATAACGAAGAGCGGTCGCAACATGTTCCATTGGACGTTCTATGACATTGATGAAACAAAAAACTAATTTAATAGAATAAATCAAGGTGACGTAAGATAATGCTGCACATATAAAACTTAACGAAATAAAACAATTCATTTGAATCCGGAATATCTCGTATGGAGGTAGATACTTGACTGTGTCGCCAATGAGCTAACTATTTCTGTATGAGCTAACTTTGAGCTCTAGATCACAGTAACCAAATAGCCTGGATTATGTCTCGTATATAAAGGCCAGATCACAGTAACCGAATAGCCTAGGTTATGTCTCGTATATAAAGGCTAGATCACAGTAACCAAATGTTGAGGTTGTGCATCTGTTAAAGTTTGAAGGAAGTGCTGCAAAAACTGAAGGAGGAGTTGCGTCCACAAGAACTGTTCACTATATATTGTATCGTCCATAAAAGTACAAAGGCCATAATTATGTCAAATATCGTCGCAGTGCAAATTCTTTCCTTTATGCACATCTACATGTTGAGGTTGTTCATCTGTTAAAGTTTGAAGCAAATGCTGCAAAAACTGACGGAGAAGTTGCGTCCACAAGAATGCGTCTACGGACAAACAGACAGACTGACTGACTGACGGACAGACAAGCTGAATCCAGTATATCCCCCTTACAACTCGTTGTGTGGGTGGGTATAATAACCTTGATTACACGTATGTCTGGTATATAAAGGCTAGATCACAGTAACCAAAAAGCCTGGACTATGTCTGGTATATAAAGGACATACCTGCACACCATCATCTTGTTTGTCATAAGTTCCAACTAGAGGATTTTTGGCGGTTTTATGAGCCAACTCTACTGCCTCTCTCTCTTGCTCACTTCCTATAAATACACATAAACAACATGTCATTCAATATCATTTATCACAATAAGTTTGGTTAGAAAGTTTTTTCGTTTACATTAAAGCGAGAAGGCACGATGGCAACGAGTTTGGAGCGACGTTCGGTCTATTCTGACGTCAAAAGATGGGGTACACAAGGAGCAGAAACCTGGCACACGTTCAACCTGTTCCGCAAACGGTCAAAACCACTGTCAATTCAACCAGGCTATGTCTTCGCAAGCATGTAAATATTCTGTCTGGTTTCAAATGTTTTCAAATATTCTCCGTATGAAATGGGTCGATTGCACAGATATTCCGATCAGTGCGTTAGTACTCTTTAACTGTAATTATTCCCTTCGTATGATCATTTAACAGTCTCAAACTTTAGAGTTTTAAAGAGGACATCTGCATCTGATAAGGCAATAAAAATTCTTAGAGCTTTTGGTGCAGGAACACTCGATTTATATGTTAACTACGTTAGTCTTGCGACGTTACCGCGCTCATGACGTTGATTGACATCGATTGAATGCACGCGCTGATGGCGGCATCGACATTAAATGTCCTTAAATTATTCCATTAAAAGGGAATTGTCCATCAAAATCCACGAAATTTATTACCCACGAAAATATGTGATTGTACAGTATGTTGTTGTTTTACATCCCTATCTTATTTTTATTTGTATTACATATGTATATATTACCTTCAGGAAATTTGTATTCCAGTGTGAGATCTAGTCTCTTTTTCTCATCATAAGCATTTCTATCAAAACGCATTCCACCTTCACCAAATGTTTGATCTTTGAACGGTTTGCCATCTGGGATCTTTGTACTTATGTTTTTACCAATCCTTGGAATAAATAAAAGATCAATGAATCAATGCGTATCTACATTAGACAGATTCAATTGTTTGACAGTTGACATTCTATTCGATCACACACTATAGCCCGTTTGCAGCGAAAAAAATCGTCTAAATTTTGAATTGTTAAAAATCTATTCATCAGATGTTGATAAAAATTTACGTAGAATCATAATTACATTCTACCTACTCCCATTTTAAATTTCATAATTTTTAGTTACTTATTTCAACAAGTTTATTCTTTATTGTATATTGATATTACTTGCATTTGAACACTTTAACGCAGGGAGGAAATCTGGTATTCCATTGATGTTTAACTGTCCTTTTATTAACTGTTATAATCCGTGATCAGCAAGATTAACATTGCTGTGATGAAAGCAAAATTTATGAGGCCCTTATAAGTAGATTTATTTAGGTATGTCGCTTGTGTGTATACATATTATGTATAATACCTGTAATATCACGGAAAAGCAATGAAAACCAAACTATATACTTATACATGGACATACACGTATATAATAATGTTAAATTAAGAACTTAATAAAAGCATTGTAATGTTTATGTGCGCAATGACAAGTAGTCTTATGACTGAACCAGTCCTAAAAAACTGAGTAATATACATCTACCCAAACCTTTAGGATTAGTCTGAAATCGACATTCATGAACACGTTTGAAGAATGCATAATATTAAGCAGTCAAAATCGTTTAAAGACGCTGTAAAATCCGTGTTTTATAGTTCGAGAAGGAGGCTGCTAGACGCAAGCCATTTTACGTTTAGACCCGAAAATATGATACACATAGACAGTACAGATGAACAGACGGGCCTCGTATTTGCTATATTAGATAGGTTACAAATACGTAAATCTACCGTTAGACGTGTCACGTGACCATGAAATTGGCTGTTGTGTGTATCGAGTCTTCTAACATGAAGTTTCATTGTAAACTACAAATATTTTACATAGAACTTATGAACAAAACTTTTTTCACACATGTCCGATGTTGCTTAGATTTATTTGTATATTAGGTAGATACATGTCATTTACTCGTGCAAAATCTTATACTTGTAGGTGCAGTAAATACTGAGAAATCTACATTTTAGACGATTTTTTTCGCCGCAAACGGACTATACTAATGTTTAGTTTTTAGTTTACCATAGTTTATTTCCAAAACATTAGGCATTGTGCCCATGAGTTCACATATAAACATACATTATACAAGTGTAATAATTTACTTTCTTACTAACATGCATGCACACATCAAACATGCACATATACATACACGCACGCACTCAATCTCGCACACTTCACACTGCACCTACACTTGGGTACACGCTCACACACACACACGCACACACATAAACAATAAATACATGCATGTTTATTCGGATATAAATTCAACAAATTTCATGAATGTAAGTCATGTCATTATATAATATCAAGATTATATTAAACAATAAAATTGCATTGATTTAAATCAGAACGCATAAGTACATTAAATTGAATTAGATTAGGACAGACCTTTTCTTAATGTCGAAACCCTTTTCAACGAAGGTGGCAAGATTGCGGAGCATTTTACAATTGGATGAAGTTAAAAGTGATATGACCTTATACATATTCGGTCTCACTCTAAAATAAGGTGTTAAATACTTGTGTCTTCTTCGTTTTAAGTTTTCTGACAGCTAAAACTAGGCATTATAGTCCTTTTGCTGTGGAAACTGGGTCATTCACCTAGTTATAATTTATTATACTTTTCGACAGCTTGGACTTGGGCGGATCTGCGCTTGTTTAGTTGGGCATTGTGTCTTTATGTGTTTTATGTTTCCTGTGCTCGGTTGGTTCAGTTGGGCATTGTGCTTTGTGTGTTTTTAATGTTTTCTGTGCTCGGCTGGTTAAGTTGAGTACTGCCTTCCCTGTCTGACTTAATATAATCTTTTTTATAGCGTTATACAATGAAAATTCAAAAAGAAAATGGAACTCATCATCTAGCTTGTCACATACAGAGCAGAGTCTTAGTTCCCTCGGAGTATTATTCCAACGGCCAGTTTCTATGTGTAACCTATGAGAAGACAATCTTAGTCTGGTAAATGCTGTCCTATACGACTTTAAATTTAAAAGTTGTAAATAAGGTTGAAATTGAAAGCTACAAAATGTTCGATAAAAATTAGCCCTAGTTGATTCGTTTATTCTAGTAATCCATTCTTGTACAAATATATCATTAATTCTTTGTTTAAATAAATTTAAAAACGCATTTGTATTTCCAACACCCTGTACTAGCCATGCTGCATAAAATCCTAATCTGCTTAATGTATCTTTAACAAGAGATGCCCAATTAGATTTACCCGGTGTCCTTTCGATATCCGTCAACATAGTTTTGTACATACAATGAACATACTTTCTTTCATTTTTGTTAACAATGTTTAACCAAAATTGAATAATATAAATAAAACGTTGCGTCCTAATTCTCCGTATATAAAATCATTTTGCGCATTAACTTTAACGCCTAAAACAGACTTACAAAATAATGTGTGTATTCTTTCAATTGGGTTTGCTTGTGCAAAACCCCAGACTTCAGAACCATAGAATAAAATCGGTTTTACTTATTTATCAAATAAAATCATTGTGTGTTGGACTGATATATTAATAAAACTATAAAAATAACGCCGTAATCTAAAAATTGCTTTTTGTGCTTGACCAGCTAAAGTCTTATGGGTTTCACTGATAGAACCACCTGATGTAAATATAATTAAATAATGTAACAGTGATGTTCAACAGAAACAACAGTAATAAGCACTTCCTCTTTCTGACGTTGTGTGATAGCCGAATGGTCTTCGTACTTGGCATTCCTAGATGATGACACAGAACTGTTCGATTCCCACGATAGGTATAAACTATTATAAGACACAGATCTGCATTGGTGTGTGAAAACAAATAAAATTATTCTATCAAAATATCGATAAAGAATGCGTGTCCTAGTATCAATGGATACTTACTTCTTTTTCTGTTGTTTCAACAATTTGAAAGTTTTATCAGGTAATAGTTCCAACTCTAAATCATCGGCGTTAACTTCAGAAAAGACAAATCCTGTGTCATAATCTATAGTACAGTCCCCTCGCTGGATGGCTTTTACTGGGCATGGTCCGCACGTATATGTACCTAGAAACAACAATAGCATTATAATTATGCATATCTATATTCTGTAATGACTTAAACAAGTACATGTACATTATTTCTAACTGTTGCATTCTACAAAATTATTTAACTTAGTTCCTTCACTCTCTGTCAAGGTCACTGTGACCTTTACCATTTCTGACAATTCAAATGGTTTCCGTTCAATAATTCAAGAATACTTTGTCCTACAATCTTCAAATTTAACATGGAGGTTGATCATCAACAGTATATGACCCTTCGAGGTCAGTAGGTCAAAGGGCAAGGTTACATTTCTGACTGTTCAAATGGTTTCCGTTCAATAACTCAAGAACGCTTTACCCTAGTGACCTTTACCATTTCTGTTTTACAATACAATCAATTGACTAGCAGAAACAGGAAGCAAGACATCTTACAGTCTTATTTCGACCCAGATTTGACGTTAAACCATCTTGCAATTTTCTGATCCGTCTACAACTGCGCGTTAACTGTTGGTATCCAGACATTTAATAATAATATCCCATTGCGTTCGATACTCTATTTACTACTCGAATACTCGTATAGTGCAATTGCATTGACTTGGCAATAAATACTTCACGGTATTTGCACATCATTGATAAGTCAGTGAGGATTACTCATCTATAGTGTGCAGCTATCCCGTAATTATGTACATTTTCTCAGGGCAAAAATTTGGACCATAGATGATCACAAGTGAAAAGTTTCTTACCACCGCTTTCCTCTTGTGGTGTGGCATCGATCACCTGCCATCCATCGTAATCCCGTTCTTCAAGATCTGGGCGAGCCAAGAACACCTCATTCCATACATGGAAGTTCCTGTAAAATATGTAAAGTAACGTTTAGCTGGGACTTTGGCGCATCATATCTCGTTCGGTTGTGGGTTGGGCATTGGGCATTGTTTGTGTTTATGTTTTCCGGCTCGGTGGATTAAGTTGAGAGCTGCCTTCTCTGGCCGACTTAATATTATCTTTTTGGTCACATCAATAGCCCGTCGTGTATGACTGTGTTATGTTGATTGAGTAAGATAGAGTTTCGAAAGTTCAAAGACTCAATTATTATTCTCAATCACTATCGACAACCTATCGCAGAATGAACCCATTGACAGAAATGTATAAGAGAAAAAACAATCAGTTTCTCTTTTTAAATGCGAAGCAACAAGCAATGAAAACTAGTTTAGAGAAAACTCTGTATTTATCAAGGAAGCTCTTACGAACTGGGTGCAAATTGTCTAAACATGATTGTCAGGGTATTTATAGATTAGTATTACCTAATTACAATTGTTTAGCCACATATCTATCAGATAAAGTAGTATATATTACAATCACTTACCAAACTGAATCACCTTCATAGGCTGTGTGTTTCTGTAATTCCCCGCCTTCACCCCTTGTATACACTTTCTCTATAGAATTGCTAGCATTCGTGTCGTGGGCTGATGCAAAATTAGTCACGGATCTGCAAGGTATACCAACAGCCCGACACACTGTAAAATTATAAATGATATAGTTCAGAACCATTTTAGAATGATAAGGGGTATTTTATATGAGCAATACAAATGTAACGTGTTTAACTTTACTTACATTATAACGCTTTCTTTGAATTTGCTATTGCAATTCACTTCATAAAAGATAATATTTCCATCTACTTTTTGAGGATTACAATGCTGGTACCTTGGTTAACTATTTACCTGTTGTTACTAGGCACGAAAACACCCAACATTGTCCGTAGTTCACAGGTCCACTTTTCATAAATTGTTTCAGAATTTTGGGGCTGCCTATCCATGTTGATGGACTCTTACCGCCTTCGTAATTTCCACTCCAATTTCCCGTCAGCACACCATCGTCATCGCAAGAATTTACCTTTGAATGAATGAAGTTAACAAGCGCTATGGAATATACTAGTGATGATTTCTGTTATAACTGGGGTTGATACTTCATTACAGGGTAGTTAACATTTACCATTAACCCTTCCTAACCCCCTTGTGATATTATGCTAGATATGTTATTTCAAAGGTCATGCAGTATTGGTTGTGTGGTCAGTTTAATGGCTAGTTTTTTATGGTACGTTATGTGTCTTCACTTGCGTAGTGGATAGGTGGTGTGGTCGTCTCTGAATGTATCTGTGCATTACAGTAGTTAATTGATATCTAGTCCTATTTACTTTTATGAAAAACATGTATTTCCCACTTTTTGTAACAAGTTATTGTCTCACAATAGTGTTGATGTCAGCACATAAGACTCATATACCAGTTATTTTACGACAAATAGAATAAAATGCTTCCTTAAAGAAACAAGGATTTCAAGTTTTAATGTTACTTGTACCAACATTTTTTTAGTTTATTTATACAGATCGTGTACAATTGGAATAGTCCATGCAGCTATATTCCTTAGTTTATCGTTGTGTGTACAGAAATATAGATAAACAATTGTTACCATCTTAGCTAGAATTCTTGACACTTTCACGGGGTCAGCCATGTCCCTGTTTAATTTCCCATTGAAGCCGGAACGGACCAAATACAAGCATATGTCTAAGATTCCATCTCCGAACTGAAAAAAATATTGCTTCCGTATTTTTTATTTCAATTAACAACCGTATCACGAGTGTGTGAACATAGATAAAACATTGTAGTTACTTCGTATGATATTGCACCAATAGTTTAGATATTTACAACATGCATTTTGGCACTAATAGTGATCATTTTCAATTCCCATCAAGTAAGTTTGTTCAGTTGGAAACAACAACTACTGACATCTTACTTTACAGGACTCACAAAGATGGTGTGCAACTAGAATTTGAAGTAAAACATTTCCATTTCTCTCACCAGGGCTTCTAGCATACAACCACTAACGTATGTATAGCTTTAAACTGTATTTGCATAACAGTACCCTTTTTTAATGCAATTATGTGACTAGATGAAGTCACAAACTTCAATATAGCCACTCCTGGTATATATGTTGACAAAATACGTGACGCATTATGTTTCCTTATCATATTTGTTCTGAATCAACAAAAAACAGAGGAAAAGGGTAAAAAAACATGTCACAGGCATATATAAAGGCAATGTAAGGTTGCAACTTTACTGTAATACAGGAACGATAGAGTAAAACATGTCATTTAGTTAAATTACGACAGCGTTTAGTCGTTTATTTGGTGACTTCATTTCCGAATATTCACGAAATGCATAAATAATTGTTAACGTATATTATGCACGTATATTGATTCATCAGAGCATTGCAATAAGAAGGTTGATGTATAAATATATATACATGTATATATATATATATATATATATATATATATTTGCTGGACATAGACCGGGTGCTCGTATTATCGATGCTATGCTCGTCATAATAAAGTTTTACTGTAAATTAACATTTGGTGCAGTTAACATTACTTATCATCTTTATTTATTTTTCACCTGGCCGAAATTCCAAGGCTTAGCTCCCCGTGTCCATGCATTCCCTTGATATACACAACCACTTTCATTGAGAACATATTCCTTCAGAAGTTCCGTATCTTCCATGTAACAACCGTCATCTGAAGAGATAATAAAAACATTTTCTTGTCAGATAAACATCGAAATGATAAAAACATCCAACACTATCTATTGTAGCTGAATATAAATTCACTTTCAAATCCCAAATCGGTGCATTTACCCCATTATACAACTTTCGCGTTAGAGGTAGATGCTTTGTTCTTGCTGGTGCCATGTCGTCTCCGTGTGTAAATTTAAATCATCAAAATATTTTGTAAAGGTTACCTTAGGTCAAAGACACATACTGAAAAATGAAATAATAACCCACATTCGTATGTTTCCTTACTATACACTTTGCGCGTGGTTTAAAAGGACTTTACGAAATTGAGGAACCATACGAAGAATTTAACTTTTATTAAGAGTAATGTGTTTTTCCGTAAGCTCGAATGTTATTTCATCTTATGGGCATCTGCCTTACATTTTTACTCCTTACTACGCCACTACTATCAACATTGCTACATCTGGTCTATCAGTGAAATATCATTCGATATAAAACCATACAATACAAATGTTTACTGTACCTTTGCACCATGGGTTAAACAGAATGGTAATATCTCCCTCATATTTATATTTATAGAACTTGAATTTCTCTTTTCCCTCTTTATTCTTCCCTTTGACATACGTCTTGGCGTTGAAAATATATTCTCCAACGATGCAGTTAGCAGGAATATAAACCTAGAAACAAGCAATTCCATATCTTTATGGTTACTAGTACAGGGTGTCCAAAAAGAAAGTATACAGTTTCAGTGTCTATCTATCAAACCTCTTCATTCTACTATCGCAACGAAAATTTGCACATGTATAGACAAAAGATGTAAGTTTTTTCTGGGACCAATTTTAAGATTTTAATCCGGATGATTTTTAGAAAAATGTCAATTTTCTAAAATTACCTTATTTTGTGCGTGACGTCATTTTGTGGTAGTTCACATTTACCTTCTTGCACTCGTTCTTTGAAACTATCAATTACATTTGCACATGTGTCTTACCTGATCTTCTAACCTTCTCTTTTGATGTTCCTCAGCCGCATAAATGTAACCGTTTGCTTTAAATTGTACACTAGCGGTTCAGATAGCACAATAGAAAGAAATAAACTCAACCCGTTACTTGTCTTTGGATTACCAGCTCATTCCTAAACACCACATGCGATTTATTATTTTGAATGATGCATATCTCATGCAAGATGTACGAGGGCCACACATTGTACATAAGGGGTTGGATGAATTCCTTTATGTGAAATCGCTAGTGTACAGCATAAAGCCAACAGACACGTCTATGCTCACGAGAAACATTAACATAGAAGTTAAGAAGATCAGTTTAGACACATGTTCAAATGCTATCGATAGTTTAAAAGAAGTGCAAGAAGGAAAACGTAAGAAGGGTGGACATCTTTAGAACGTCATAAATTACTGAATAGACGTCCAGGCAAAATAAGGTAAGTTTAGTAAATTTACATTTTAAGTTATAATCTTAAAACTGGTCCCAGAAAAAAATACATCTTTTGTTTACACATGTGTAAATTGTCTTTACGATAGCAGAATTAAGAGGTTTTATAAATATACACTGAAACTGTATACTTTCTTTTTGAACACCCTGTATAAGCTAATTACAAAAACCATGCAGAGTGTCATTCACTTAACAGGTCAGTATCGAGGCTTTCTTGAAGTATCCTTTTTGTAGATACAGTTGTTACCTTCTGTGTCTGTCTCTTGCGTGGCTGGTTAGACGCTACTATTGCTTTTGTATGGTTTTGAATAGTCTGTACTATATAATATCTAATTCATCATGTATATGTAATTCAAATAGCTAGGACAGGATTAGTATCAAACATTAGTATATATACATGAATACTTATAACAAGATGAAATAGATACGGCACCAGAATTTCCATTGCTTGACACTCAGCATAAACAGGAAACGGACTTCTCTCTTTACCTGTAGTTGGTTATACCGTCAGGAATGAGATGTCGAGATTGATTAATATAGGTTGTAGAAGTGTTTCACAATCAATCGAAAAAATAAACTACGATATAAACTTAACTTACTGCCAAAGGACATCATTAAACTTGTTAGACCATAAAGCTTGCTAACACTTGCTAACACTTACCATCACAGTGATATCATTCCCCGACCTGCTCTCTATGTAACCACCCCATTCGTCACACTCGTATTGTGTTTTACCATCCTCGTCAATTTTAATTTGGATGAAGGTACCATGGCGCTTTCTTGGCTTTTTTCCTAGCAGAATGTAGGATACATGAATTGTTATGCACAGTGCAATCTGAGATAAACACCGTTCAGACAGTATGACGTGTTCAGTTTTACCAGATGTTCGGTCTAACGAGGGACAATGACATTGAACTGACTTATACATAATTATATCTCTCCCACAATTTGGTGTATTATAGACGAATTGATTATATTTTAAAAAGGTCAGTACAATACATTCACCTTAACTATCGTCGTTATTTCTAACAGGCACGGACAAATCGAACACTTTATAAATGGTGAAAATAATATAACTCGTATAACATGAGTAATGCATTATATATTAGTAACTTTGTTGACTCTGTATTAATAAATAAGTAAACAGATAATAAAAATATCGGACATGGAAGGCGGCACTCAACAGCCGAGCACAGAAAACATAAAACAATACAGACCACAATTACACGACACAATGCCCAACACACAACTACTAGTAAACGAGAAAGATAATAAAAAATCGGACTCAACCACAACAGCCGAGCAGAGAAAACAGAAATAACATTGACCACAATCACACAGCGCAATTTCTACTACTATAGTATGATATCCTATGTCGACTGATCAATCTGATGATGGTGGTTGTGAAGCACGACCAAAACATGTTGGTTCCTTTACGAATGATAATGCCTACATTCATGTTCTTTATTATGTCTGTGGTCACGTAGTTAGTTGATTATAATACATATGTTACTATAAATAGTAACATATTTGAGCTGTTTTCCTCTAATGTAGCGTGCAGGGGTCTTGATAACCGCACTCGGTTCGCATTATCATCCTCGGGTTAAAGCCATTTATCTAGACTCCGCCCAAAGCATCTAAAGGACAAATCTCAGCTCACATTGACGTTTAACTCAAAGCAATGTCAGAGTATGAGATGGATTTCAATACGATTCTTATTATACCAATTTTCTGTCCAGTTTCACATGGGAATCAACTGGAAGGCAATATTTCAGCTGTGATTTAGCACAGATTGAGATGTTTTGGGAGATTGGAGACATGCTATTGGCGATTCAATTACCGGTAAAATAGGAGCACAGGTCAACTGACGATAATACAAAGGGTAAACTAAATATAAACACTGAAACAAAACACGTAACTCACCCATATGAAAGGTCATTCTTAGATCAGAGCTCTTGTTCTCAAATGGCCGGTCTAAAGTTAATGTAACTTTCATGAACTGCCCTCTGCGTACGACCAATTCTGTTGGTAGCTTTTTCCCATCGTCATCTTCACGATCCTCGTCAGTACAATCGTATAAATCAGTCCTAGGTTGGTTAAGTACAATTCGTTAATCAAGGATATTTGGAAACTTTATTTTCACACTTAATTTAATTTTGATTTTGAATACAAGTATATCATCAGGTAAATGAACTTTTTCACTGCTTTATTAAAATTGTGGTTTTGTGAGTACATGTATTACATTAGTTAAACATGTAATCCAAAATAAACAGGACTCGCTTGATCGTGCAACTTTATGGTGCTGTCTATGGTTGATATGTATAAATCATCTTAAATCGTATTGCAATTGCTATCATTTTATAAAACTCTTGATGTGTAATTTATCTCTATGGCTTCTTAAATATTAAATTTAGTTCCAATTTTCAAATGATCAAAACTGGTCATAATATATCTTTATAAGAATGCTGATCGTTCACAATGTTTGACAAATGACTCTCCCTTAACGTTTCTATCGCTGTTTAATTACCTGTGGTTCTTTGCATTTTCAGCTATGTGCATATCAATATCTTTGACATGCAGAACTTTTAGAAGTTTCTCTGGCTTTGGTTTCGGTGGTGGTGGGGGTTCTGGAGAGCCTGGAATAATACACAAAACCTTGTCAACGTATACAAGGTACATAGTAAAAACTTGCATTACTAAGTAATTGTATAAACTAGCATAATTTTCGTTACAAAACAAAGAACACACAACATTTGTAACTGCTATTTAGATACAGTCCTAACTTTGTTTTAAGTGGATGTAGTCACTGCAACAACATTCATGCTCGGTAGGACAACGAGGAATAGCCAAAACATTTCCGGATTGTGTATCTCCAAGCTTCAGTATTATACTTAATAACTACATGTTTTATTTATATTAATTGCTTAAATTTTATAAATCAAATGGTATACTAGCATTCTTTGTTTTTGTCTAGATGTATTTACGCACTTTTTAAGGCGTACAAAATGTGTTTAGAATTAAGCTTACTTTCTCTTGATGGAGGTGGAGATGTTTTGTCCTTTGAATCTTTACCTATTATGTTCCACAAACGCTTGAATATCTCATGATCACGCTCCCAGAAAGGTGGTCGTCGACTGTAAACAAATACGTGTACATGTATGTATAAACGTGCTTTTACAATAATCGAAGGTTATTTCAATCAAAGGTTATTTTGTTAATGGCTTTAATATGACGTCACATTGACGAGGCAGCGCCTCTTCATGTCGGTTGGTTCCGTATTGACCAGCATCACGTTTCAGACCAAATAGTTACCATGTGACTTCTATCTTGTAGGTGGACCTTTAATTACATCTAACAAAGCTCGTGATGGAGCCTCGGACATCATAGTATGTCCTACACCAAAAGTACTAACCTGTCCTTGCCATATTCATACTCCTTCACGATTGGTGCGTACAGGTTGGCAGGCCTACATTCCAAGTTTGATTCATCGGCCTGTTTAGATGATTTTGAAGAACTATCCGACTGGTTTGATGTTTTGGAATGACTGTCGGACTGTTTTAAAGTTTTGCCTGGACTAGATCCATCAATGAGCTTGCAATATTGTCGATACATCACTGGTACTGCAGACTGACCTAAACAAAATAACAAAATGGTGTACATAATGTAGACGATATATTATGTTGTGCTACATCCAACTACATTGTTATTGGGCATGATAACTTAACTTGCAATATACAGTGCAATGTTTGCAAAAAATAATTTCACACAATTACCGCCTTTGTTACAACCGAACAGAAATGCACACACAATACTTCATAGGGACCTAGAAATAATTACGTTATTACCGATTTTTCAATATATCCGAGTTCCTTATAAGCGGGTGGAAGTACATTGAAATAAAGAAGACGTAGTTGTGGATTTTTCTTTAGCTATAACAAACTATTCGTTATAAGCGAGTTGTTTATAAGTGAGCTCCACTGGACTTTTTATTGTAATTTAAATCAGACGTATTACTCAAATTGTAATAAACGACACGGTCACTTATGGTACTCAACAGGAACAGATAAGCATGGAAGACACATAAAAGACAAACTGCTAGCGCTATGTGAAAATAACGAATAATGATGATTTGGTAACTTTTCAATGACCATTTTAAGTTTAAAATTTATTTATTTTTGTTGACGGTTCTTTGAGGTCATCAATCCGTTGGCTAAGAATTAGAAGGTCGTAAGTACTTACTACCTATAAAACTCGTGCATATTCGAAATCTGCATCTCAAGGCGCCTCCTATGAGCCTGTTTCATGAAAATCGGAAGTGGTCATGTTGACCAAACTGAAGGTTAAAAAATAATGTTTTCCATAAGTAAAGAGTAGTTTTTTCTTGTTTTCTTAAAATATTGATTGTATACTTGCAACCTTCTAATTCTAAGACAGCGAATTGTCTAGTAGTTAATGTTGAAAGACGAAACTAGGGGAAGAAAAAGGGAAGCACAGCATTGCACGAAAGGCACAAATAAGAATACATATTTATGTATTCATTTATTTGTTTACGTCTTATCTTTGAACAACATTCGTACATATACAATTATAGTAAAACATTACACACACCCATTCAAATAAGAATAATAAGAAACGAACACATGAAAAAGAAAAGTCATAGGTTATAAAGGGCCCTACAAGCCACAAGGCCAACTACAAAAATTGAATAAGAAAAAGTTGAAACTGAACTGGTACAAAACAATGACATTTCACTCCAACATCGTGCCGCATCAGTCAGTCACACTCCAACATCGTGCCACATCAGTCAGTCACACTCCAAAATCGTGCCGCATCAGTCAGTCACACTCCAACATCGTCCCGCATCAGTCAGTCACACTCCAACATCCTGCCGTATCAGTCAGTCACACTCCAACATCCTGCCGCATCAGTCAGTCACACTCCAACATCCTGCCGCATCAGTCAGTCACGTTCCAACATCATGCCGCATCAGTCAGTTAAACATATACGGAAGACAAGCCAGCAGACAGAAACGTAGCACGAGGAGCATCACAATTCATAAGGATTTCCCACAAAGCATCACTCAACAGACTTTGGCTGGGATTTGGCGCTAACCGTGGTCACCAAAGTTCAACTAGAAACCGCGAAGACCTTCAGTGGTTAAACTATGGTCGAACAATCGTTAGTTGAATTTATTCTTGTTTCGTATGTGCCGTATTGAAACTCTTCCAGCGCAATTAGTGGTTCTGGTGCCAGAAGAAACCAGGCATGCGCAAATTATGGAACCAGAACAGATTGTAATTAGCGCCAGTGTGCATGCCTCTTTGACAGAAAAGAAGCAGCCTTATGCTGGGCTTAGAAGTTGCAGAAGGACACATACACAGCTTGCCAAAAAACGCACAGTGGCAACAATATTTGTAATCGTCTTATTTTTTTAACTACATAGTGGGCAATCAATAAATAAAACACACTTTTCCTTACCGCCCTGGTACGGACAATGACAAATGTCACTGGATGCTTAAACGTTGTACGGTGCACCTCGTACTGACCTCACAGACTATCTTATGGAGTAGAACAGTACTTCTTTAGTATAATAAAATATAAAAAATAAAGAAAGTAAAACATGGGACATGCTAATAACAACCCATAGAGGCACACACAGAGCTCTCAGAAATCAGAGCAACGGGAGTAATACATTTAACGGCACGACAAGACAATGTAATAGACACCCATAGACACTTGCCATCCTGAAATAGTTTTTTTGATTGGCATATTCATACAGTCTCCTTATTGCCCTTATTGCACAGTAAAATAAGAAGTATAATGGCGAACTGTTAATGGACACATCCTTAAGCATTTAGTTCGCCTCAAATTAATGTATTTAACTAGCACAGTAATGCCTACCAGTACCCCCAGTGTTTAAGGTTGCACTCACTACTGGGCCGGTAGCAAAAGTTTTTGATCGGCCACGTCGTGAGATTGAATTGAACATTGAATACTTGAAAGGCCAGTTTAAACTCGCAGATTTTGTAGCTCAATCGAAAATATATTTTGCAATTAACTTCACTTAAATCACGTTTATAATAACTCTTTTTTTCACTGAAATTGAATGTACTTTACAATCCATTTAAAATACGAACGGTAATCGATTCAGGATGAATAGTGTCGTATTATCCATCGACGACGTCGTATACTCGTATATTGATTAAAATGCTTAAACGCATGTATGAATTTTATTAACCTATATTTTACTCACAGCTCAAATAAGTAGGACTTCTATTAGCGGTAAATGCTAAATGCACACGTCTCTTCCATTTGTATACATACCTATCTAAATATAATAATTTTATACTTTAAATTATTGAAATTACTCAATTTCAGTGGTTAACTATAAATGACATGGGTAGCTTGGTTCTGTCCATCTGAAGGGTCACTGCTCATGAATCGAAATTGGACTGTAATATTAACCCTCCCGTATTCTTCTCTTAGTCCCAGTCCTTCATCTATGCTCATCTTGCTACTCACTACTTGTAATCGCATAATATGTGTCTATTGTCTATTAATATCCACATGGGTGAACTATTTCTCAAAAAGACAAAAAAACGAACATGGAATGCAGAATTCAACGAAAAGCACAAAAAGGGCCACACACACAAAAGGCAATTCACAGACCACAAGCACACGTCGCAATGTCAAACACAAAACTGAACAAGTAAAGTGAAACTAAACAGTTACACAGTCCAAAGATTATGTCAAATAGTTTTAACATCACTATTTATAAATGTTTTTGTCAAGTTGTATTATATCTGTGGGACAGTTTCAACTTTGTTATTTTATTCAAAGTCCTCAATATAAATACAGTGTACTATTCTATATAAATACAGTGTACTATTCTATATAAATACAGTGTACTATTCTATATAAATACAGTGTACTATTCTATATAAATACAGTGTACTATTCTATATAAATACAGTGTACTATTCTATATAACTACAGTGTACTATTCTATATAAATACAGTGTACTATTCTATATAAATACAGTGTACTATTCTAATACTTGAGTAAACAAAAACAATGTATCGTATCATAAAACTTTCGAATAATAATTCTAACACGATCCGCGGATTAATCCATTAAACAAAGAGCGGACCTAACTATTTATTATTACCCCCATAAAACATGGTAACAAATTGGCTGTTACAATTTACGCCCCGTATCACATGACCTATTTATGAATGAATGAACGTAAACATTATAGTAAAAAAAATTAACGGACCGCGAGTTTCACGAGAATCCAGTGTTACAGCTATGACGCATCTATTTTTAGAAACTCCAATATACTCTCCAAATTAAGATTCATAAAAATTTCTGATAATCAATTCATTTATATTTTTCATTTCATGACAAAGATACACTATACTCGTGTTATTAAAATTGTTTCAATGTTTAAAATGTGTTTTTTTCCTTCAGAAAATTACGAAGGTCATTTTCATTAACGAGGGCGGTAATTGTACCAGCTAATAAGCCACTCAATTTCAGCGTGGAATTATGTTCAATGTCAAATGGGTGAAAATGGAATGCGCGCAGTTAAATAGTGCGGGATATTATCGTATTTAGAATCGAAATAAAAACTCTGTTCTTGTATATTGTCCGTGAATAAAACACGGGCAGTCGTTCGGATGCGGAAAATTAAATCACTCGTGCTACGCACTCGTGATTTAATTTTTCCGCATCCGAACTCCTGCCCGTGTTTTATTCACCGACAATAAACGCGAACAGATTTTTATTTCTTAAATAAAATATAAACATGTGACTGACTGAAGTGGTTTTAAACTACCGCTAAATATCGATTATCGAATTTACTGGGTAGCTTAATAGACACGTTGCTATGGTATTGTTTACCCAGTTGCTATCGCCATTTTGTTTGTGATGTAGTATCTGGAATCAAAATAACGCTGCACCAAAACACGTGTAGTGTTATAGAGAGTGATACCATTAATATTCATTAAAATTTATAATGAAGTAAGAACAGAAGCGCTGGTCAATAGATCTAAATGCCATTTATATCTGAACATTTACGGATACTAGTTAAACATAGTTATGAATTGAAAATTCGTGCAAAAATCAACTTTTAGTTTTACTAGTCTTTGGAGCAAAAATATCATTCGCAGTGATTTTTTTCTGTTACAACCCGCCATACGCTGTCCACAAATACCAACATAGCTGCGTTTGCGAACAATGCGGTGTTTGATTAATAAATGAATGTCCAAAATAAAGTAAAACAATAAACAAGTTGTGTATCTTTGACATAATATTACATAGATCATACAACAGTTAAGAGTATTATAAATCTTACCTGTGAGTGAATTTACAACACTTATATCTAAAACACCTCCTTTTACACTGTATCAATAACTAGCTATCGTTTGAGTACAGTTTATCGATTTATCAAAACCAATCCGTTTGAAAACTCATCAACGCATCGATGATTGGATTAAGATATGTTCTGGTCGCTATGGGAGAATTAGCTAACTCTATAGTATAACTGTATAGTGAAAATGTATATATATCTCTTTTGTAAAGTACAAAACCGCGGCGACACACTTTTTACAGCATTGATCAAGTCAAAGTCAACAACATAAAATAGACCCGCCTTTGTCAGACAAGATCTATCATACGATAATCGTACATTGAATATTCCAGCTCGTATTACAAGTAGGCATTCAATAACACGTTATTTAAGTAGTACCGGTAGCGGTATGTCCTTATAAATATACTTATTATCATAATTACTCTTTAAACAGTCATATAGGATAATATTTTAATGTCAATACGACTAGTTATACTTATTTTAACCTACCTGTACTAATTCAAATACATGCGAAAAAATACATGTCTTATATTTAAATATTGTATAAATTTGTGTGAAGAACTTCGAGTTGTCTGTAACGTGGAAAAAGCAAATACACGCGCTTGCTTACTTTGTAACTTGAAGATTCTTAAGTAGCATGCACTTAAACATTTTATGATCTTCGGATGACAGGCCTTAGAAATAAATTATATCTGCACTGCTTTGTGTGCATAGTGGGGTTGATATACCATTTTAAAAGTTTTCATTTTACGATGTCAAATTGCACTTTTCTCCGCTGCTTAACTTAAAATATCGAAAATATTTGCCCACGGTCGATCGTTGTGAATGATTGGTCGTCAATATCCCTAAATTTAATGCCGTATGTACACTATGTATAGTAGAACTTTATGTGTTGAATTACCATAAAAGTAATAGAAATGAATGACAAGCCAAATATTTGGTGGCAATATTTATACATGGTATTTTAGCGGTAGATGTGTCCTATCTGACAAGACTTTGTTAGTTTATAATTTATAAATAAGTGTCTACCATAAGAACGAACTGTTTTAACTAAAATAAACTAATTTCGTAGACATTTCGTTGAATATATCAAATCTTCTGTAAAACGTATATTTATGTATACCTAAATCCTATAATTAGTTGTCTTTGACAATTCAGTAATTAAAGTGAAATTTTCAGAAGATAGATTCTCTATACTAGAACTGGAATGGTTTATGTTTCCATATAAAGGTCCAATGTCATGAAACATATCCAAAAAGTAACGAATTTTCTAATTTCTGACCAAAAACACATTACACCGTCATGTACTAGCGTATTGAACGTCCCTGGTATTCGGTCTAAATGCTGCTTAAACTAGAAATGGGCGAGCGGTCGATGTAGGCCCCTCGAGTACATTGGGAATTTAACACTTTTTATGTAAACAAATCACGGAATGCATAAATACATTTTTGTAGGCTCTAAATAGTGTTTTATTCTTTCTCAATGATACAGTTACGTTGGAAAGAAACCACTTAAAATGTAAATTTATGATATTCCAAACAAAATTAACCCTAATTTACGCTGTGCTAAAGCTGAAGGATATTCAAGCATATGTTTATACTCGTAAAACATGTATTGGTATTTGTTGTAGGTTTATTTTTCAAAACATTTAAAATGAATAAAAGCGACGATATTGATTCTATAGGCCTACCCGGTCGGATTTTCTGTCGTCCGCTATTTATCCCTTTGTGTGCGTGTCACTAAGTTATTAAATTTGTAATTGAACGTCGTCAACATACTTTAATTGGTTTGAACAAGATTAACAAATTATTCATGTAGGCCTATTTGTGAGTAATATAATGCTAAAATATTTTGAACCAACAATGCAATGTGCCAGAAAAAAACTAGATCTTTATTCTATTTTCAAAAATATTTCATATAGAAGTCTATATTTCCATGTAGGCTACTTGTGGCCCTGACAATACAATGTTTAACTGTAGGTCTATGCATTCTGTGACAGCGCAGTAAGTGAGAAGGGGATATGCATGATAGCTTGCACTCTACATGTTTAACTGTGTCTCAATTTACAGAATGTATCATTTCAGGGTATAGGCCTACTACATGCCGCCGTTTCTGTAAGGCATAGGCCCAATTGCTTTTCACAGCCACAGTATTTAAGCCAATTGCATTTTGCGGCCAAATTTCCATGGTTTCTGTAAGGCCTAGGTCAAATTGCATTTCACGGCCTACATTATTTAAATTGCTTTTTGCGACCAGATTGCCATGGTGCCCACATTATGGCCAGATATTATAAATGACGGTCGTGATTTTAATTGCTTTATGCTTTTTGCAGACGACAGGAATGAAAAGGAAAATAACCGTGGGAAGATTTTCTGGATTTGTGCGCTTCACATACGAAGGGAGACTACTGCATAAATTGAAAACTTGAATGGAGAAAATAGCCATGACACCGCTTCATTAGAAAACTAATCAACAACGAAAATCAAGCTAATGCGTCTTATTCAATCTAGTCATGATCCCTTATTGTTGACTAACCCAGAATGAGTGCCAGGAATGGTGATCTGGATGGAAGCATAACGGTGGAAACTACTGTCCTGTCGTCTAGGAAGGTTTGTTGAAGTAGCCATATATTCGGACAGTGACATAGAATCCAAATATATTTTCATATTTTGTACTTTTCTTGCTGAAATCAAGACATTGTTGATTTTTTGTTTCAATCATTAACATTTCCCTTAATATCATCTATGGTTTGTCCTGTCTTTGGTTGCTGTATCATCCTTGTATAACTTAATTATAATGAATATGTTCTGTTAATTGGATAAGCTTACCACACCCAAACTTGTCAGAGTTGCTAAGCCACTTGCAATACAGACATATCAATTAATACTGTGGTATTTACTTTACTGTGACATAACATCGTTGATTATAACACTATCATTGGCCAGTTTTTACACATTGAGTAAATCAATCCATACATGCCATGTTTTGCTGAACCATATGCAGGAGATTGGTGATGGAAATGCAGGAGATTTCAATAAATTGCAGGAGATTTTTCTTGCGTGAACTATCGACAAAAATTAAGAAGTTTATAGGCAGTTTTCACTTATTCTACTTAAATGACACTACCATGCTTGCATACATGCTTCATGAAGAAATTTAAACTTATATCTGTGATGATTTTCATGGTGTAAACAACAAATGTCAGGTTCCAGTATGTTCAAGTCTTACTGACTCACAGTTAAAAATATTTGTAAGTTACCAAAACAACTGCTGATTGGACATGTATTACAGTATAAGTTATTTTAACATTTGTAAATGATATTCCAGTTCAGTTATCAAACACCTGAAAATTAGACACATCAAGGGGAAAAAAAGTCTGTAGCATTTTCGGATTACCTGATAAAAATAACCATAGAAAAGAACTAATATGTTCAAAATGTTGATAACATATTCATTCAAACTCAACAATGCATTTATAATACACAAATAAAACCAATTCAGTTAATTTATCAGCTTCAAAAAATGTATCAGTAATTGATGTTGGCTGAATGTAATGCAAGTTCCAAATTACATACTTTAAAAAATGAGGTCCTTGGAAGCCTACTGTAACTGCAAGGGGAAGTAACTGCTACGAGTTTAGTTCCATAGTGTACGGTCTAAATCTAATGGGTGGGCTTTTAAACCTAACCAGTAAACAAAAATATTTTCGGCTGCAAAATTATTTGGAAAGGTGTTAATCACTTTATGACACTTTAGCATACTCTTATCGGGGCAATTATCGATTGTTTATTGGAGTGACCACTCTCCTGGGGTGTTATAAAGGTTTGTTATGTGATGTTATTGTCAATTTATCACCGGAAATTAGGAGCGAAGTCAAACTTTAATCGTTCTATGATTCTTACTCAGATTTTTTTCAAATCCGGGAGATTTTATCAATTTGCGGGAATGCGTGAGCAGAGTCTCAAATGCGGTAGACTCACGCACGATGCGGGAGATATGGAACATATGTCAATCACATCTTTTTTGTTCAATTAGACAAACTAAGTTCATGCTACATGTTGTATATTATGCTCTCACTTATGAATTTACAGGAAATTTGTATAAAGTATGAAGGAAAACATTCACTTTCGCTGATTTGGGCAAGTAGTTGGAAATCCTAAATTAAGCCTATTCTGCTCGTAGGGTGTTCACCTACACTGTACATGGAATGTTACAGAATATCAGGCTTTGCGAAAACCTTCGGTCCGCTGGTCTTTACAATTTGAACTTTACTATAAAAATTGCTACGGGACCAGCAAAATTTGATGTCGATTTTGAGTGGGGACGAATGCAATATTCCTTCAAAAGTGGTAGATTATCAGCAAGCGTTTTCATAATTCATTGCCTAGATATGATCAGAAAATCCCTCCAAAATTGTCAAAAAACATAATTTTGATAAATTCAGCGCAAAGATCTAAAAATACAAAGATTGGAAAGATGTACCAAATCTCACAATATCTCGCTGCAGTCTTCTGAAATCTCGCGAAATCTCATTTGTTCTTAGTACATAATATCTCCAGAGTTTTGTTTTAATGAACTTTGGCTAAAACTAGTAAGTTTATACAATATATTTATTATGCAGCTTTAAAATGATACCTCATTTATTGAAATCAGTCAAGGAATAAAACAGGAGTTTGTAAAGGGCCAGACCTACTCTCATTTTAACGGAAATTCCAAGTTTATCAGAAAATACCCAATTTGCTTCATTCAAATCATAAATTTCTGAATTCTATAAGAGGTACATTTTGACAAAAATAAGTTACATCATGCAGTAGAAGAAACTAGGCTCTTCAAAATGGGACAATGGTCATTAAAAAGGATGACAAACTAATGTTGTAAGCAAATAACAGAATCTGCTGCATGCTATTTTTCATTTTCTCTGTTTTCAATTGAGTGTCCATAATCTGTCCACATGTACTATAACGGAATGTACAGTTTACCAGTTTTTGCGACCTGCATCCTATCTGAAAATTTATTATGTTGTGACTATTAGCGACAGGGATTTTTTACATGAATAGGTGATAAAAATTTAAAATGTTTAATTATGGAAATTTAATGCTTACATTGTAAAATGATGATTTGAAATAACTTTTTCATGTAACAAAATCCTTTCAGATTTATAATGCATTTTCAGACAGTTGTCACAAGGTAAAAATCAATTAAGACAAGATTTACTTGTTAAAATCTAATAATCCATGTTGTTGGTAATTTATACAAATATGACATTTATATTGTAGGGATGTGATCCATTGCTATCAACAGCCAGAGGAAAGCTGCAAAAAAGACGGTCTAAACTGAATGAAGAAATAAATCGAGAATTACGCATGAGAAATGGGGCTGAGAATTTGTTTAGGTAAGACCTTGCTGAAAACTGTTAGAATGCTAGGCTTCCTACATAAGGTCTGGCTTTGATACATGGAATGAGCAGGTCATACAGACCCTTCCCCAGGGCTTAAGAACCCGAGGTACCACATTGACTTAAAACCAGACTCGGCTTTTCCTCAGCATCTTGAAACCTAGTGTGAATTATTAAACCACTCTGGGAGCTCAGCTTGTCCTAAGTACCTTGAATCCTAATGTGAATCATTAAAACCATGCTGGGAGTTTATACATTTGGTTTGTATCATGTTATTTGAGTAATTATGGCTTGTATCATGTACAAATAGTGCTTATTTCAGTATCCAAGCCTTTAAACTATGGGTAAATTTTATCTTCTTAAACCTTTAGGCATTCTTCAATGTGGATCTCCAGCATTGTACCAACACCTTAAAGCTTCTGTTAAATGGCCTGTCATGTCTTAAGTGACACAATGCTGCAGTTATCTGTCTTTGACAAACAATTCTGATTTCATTTTAAACATTAGTACAGAATACCACTGATAGTAAACCAAAAAATCTTGAAAAAAATTGGTGGTTTGATCACCTGACTAACATGATATAACTGTTAAATCTGATACCTCAATGTTTGACAAAATATTTTCACCATTTTGGGAAGATGACCTACCAGTCTACCCATATTATATGAGGTTTGCTGCATACAGTTTATCACTATGATATGACTTTGGTCAATTGATATACAAATTTAGTTTACTATTCAGGCCTTTTCCAAGAACATTTTTAAGGCGCTGGGGCATTGCTACAATTTGAGCTTACACATACCCACGAGAATGGCTGAAAAAAATTAAAAGTGATAATTGCATGGTTATCCTTAATTTAAAGGCTAATTTAAGAACTTTTTCACACAATACAAGCCATGTTCACTCAAATAATACAATACAGTCCAAAATATTAACACCCATACAGATTTAAAGGCACCATTTTAGGATTTACAGCACTGGGGGAAAGCTGATTCTTGCTTTAAGGCGCTGGGGTACCAGCCTTCTGCCCCTGGGAAAGGGCCTGCTATTATAGCAAACGATTATATGTACATTATATATCTAAAGTGCCGTCATGTTTATTCAGCCAATAGACTTCTGGTTGTCACTTTGTGAATGAATGGTAACGTTACACTGCAATGCGTCTGTTAGATGTGTGGGGTTTCTTAATTGAAACAGGGACAATTTACCCAGTCACTGACTAAAAACTGCTGATAAATCACCATTTGAATATAAATTATATGATAATTTAATTTCAGGGCTACTGACAATAAACGTTTGAAGGAGTTGGTGTCAGTGGAATTATTTTTCTTCAATTCAAACATACAGTTACTGAAAGAGGAAGTTTCTGAACTCAACAGCAGTGTGAACATCTACCAACATGACAAGTATGTATAGTCCGAACAAATATACCTGTATGTATAGTCCAAACATGTTCACCTGTATGTGTAGTAGGGCTGCGTACCAGTTTACGATATATATCGAATACCGGTATTTTGCGTCCGATCGATACATCGAATCGAACATTTCCGTATCGATGAAATAATCGATCAACAACAAATACACATGGAAACCAATAATATCCCCATTCAAATCGAGTTTTTCGATGTCCACTCAGTGTTTCTTCACAAAATTCAAACAAAAACTGCAGTGAAATTAATCTCTCTTGGCTAAGCAATTGATACAAAATACTATAAAACATGTGTAAACAGAGTAAACCACAAACCTTTGCGTTACATGTAGCATGAATATTTTAAAGACAGTAATACATCATACTTATTTCATATTAACATGTGTGCATTTATTTAGTCCCTGTGTGTATTATCTTGTTTTATTATTTAATTTTATGATATTGCTCGTGAAAAGTAAGGTTCCAAAATAAAGACATGTTCATGTTTGTGTGACATATAGAACAAACTTCTCGATTGGAAAGCACCCACTATACTTGTACTGAATTATTCGATCCGGCATTTTAATGATATATATATGTACAATCCTAATATTTGATCTAGTATACATGTTATGTTACAGTTCTACAGTGGTTCCTATGATTCCATTAGGATTAAAAGAGACAAAAGATGTTGACTTTCGGATAGTAATAAAGGTGAACTACTCATTATTATGCCCCCAATCTTTAGTTTATACTAATTTATTTAAGGTCGATTGTGAAACAAGTTTTTCCAACTTATATTAATCACTCTCAACACCTCATTCCTGATGTTATCCATCGCCATGAAGGTACGAGAGAAGAGAAGCCAGATTCTCTTAAATGCTGAGCGTCAAGCAAGGGAATTCCTGGTACCACTTTTAATTCATCTTTGGTATGACGCGGCCAGGGATCAAAACCGAGACCTCCCTCACTCGAAGCGAACGCTCAACCACTAGGCTATTGAGGAGGCGGTATATTAATTTGCACATGTCAGTCAGTCAGTAATCGGACTAATCCTAATGGTTTCTGTTCAATAACTTGAGAACGCTTAGCCCTATAATCTTCAAACTTTAAACAGAGGCTGGTCATCAACGGTTGATTACCCCTGTTTATTTTGAGGTCAGTAGGTCAAAGGTCAAGGTCTTTGTGACCTTTACCATTTCTGACTATTGTGCTGCCATGGGCGCTTTCATTTTTTACAAACATCTCGTGTTTTACACTTGATACATACTGGTACATGTAGTGACTATTCAGTTCATTATAATAACTTTTGTTTTATACCGGTAGTCACATCACCATGAGACTAGCGCTGTGTATCCAAAACCATAAAATCTAGAGCTCTGAAATTTGGCATGGAACATGTTGTATACATATCCTCTACCAAGAGCTTCTTCTTCTACCAAGGCCTTGTTCAATAATATGGTTTTCATGGACTTTCCACTTTTCTTGGTATCAAATTTTTATGCTTGACTCAAGGTGAGCTATTGTGATCGCCCTTTTGTCTACCGTGTGTCGTCCGTCATCAACAATTGGACTGTTAACACTCAAGAGGTCACAATTTTCACTTAATATTTTTAAAACTTGGTCATAATGTTCGCCTCTATGACATCTAGGCCAAGTTCGTAACTGGGTCATCTTGGTTAAGAAATCAGGTCACTGGGTCAAATCAAAGTAAAACCTTGTTAACACTCTAGAGGTCACATTTTTGACTTCATCTTTATGAAACTTGGTCACAGTGATCCTATCTATAAAATCTAGGTCAAGTTCGCAACTGTGTCATCTGGGGTCAAAACTAGGTAACCAGATCACATCAAAGACAACCTTATTGGCACTCTACAAGTGACAGTTTTCACTTAATCTTTATGAGACTTAGTCTCAATGATTGTCTCTGTAAAAACTAGATTGAGTTCAAATTTGGGTCATCTGGGTTCTACTGCTAGGTCACATCAAAGAAAAACCTTGTTAGCACTCCAAAGTTCATGTTTTTTACCTAATATTTATGAAACCTGACCACGATGTGTGTCTCTTTAAAATCTAGGTCAAGTTATCAACTGGGTCATCTTGGGTAAAAAACTAGGTCACCAGGTCACATCGAAGAAAAACCCTGTTAACACTCTTGAGGTCACATTTTTTGGCCTTATCTGAACGAAACCTGGCCATAATGTATGTCTCTGTAAAATCTAGGTCACATTTCCAACTGGGTCGTCTGGGGTCAAAAACTATATCAAGAAAAACCTATCTGGGGTCAAGTATTTAGGTCATATCATATTACAAATTACTGATTCTGCCTCAACTGCAAGTCTTCAGGTGAGCGCTATAGGGCCAATGGCCCTCTTGTTTTACATGTATTTATATTATTATTGATATATGACAGGATTTTATTATGGAACACTACAGCGAAGATGCAGAGAAGTATGCCACAGAGATACAGGATTTACAGGAACTCAGATTGGTAAGTTGATGATTGCATTGGAAGTAGATGGTTGCATTTGAAGAGGTGTTGAATATATTGCTTTGCACCTGTCCGTCAGACTTTATCGTTTCTGATGCATTAAGTGTCACAATTATTTCAAGGGTCAGTCATTAAGTGGAGACATCAACATTCTGAGCATGTTTCCATCTCAATGTAATTCCTTTCAAGTCAGGCACCTGGCAGGCTAACACATGGTTAACCTTATTGAACAAGCTGGTGGCACATTAACTGATCATGTCTGAGTGTAACACATCAAGGATTTTCATATAGTGCTTGTTAATTCACAATCCTAACACAATCAGCAGTTTTAGCTATATACATATAGAGGAAACCAAGGTGTGCATAAATTACAGTTAAAGCACAGCTACAGCAAATAACTTAATAGCCTTCTAAGGAAGAAGATAGTGCAGCGGTTTTATGTATTGATATGTTGTCAAATGCGGAATATTGGCTATGTTTGAGTCAAAATTTTGAATGTACCTGTGTTTTGTCTATAATGAAGCACAGTCACTTGTTTGGGTGTTTACATTAAATCACTAGTGCTACACATGTGTGTGTGCTTTATTCTATGATAAAACACAGGTACATATTCATTATTTCTTAATTAATAGTTTCTCTACAATGTTTTAGTTACATACCGGGCCGATTCACCTAAACAGTTTTCCTTGACAGATTTTAACCAGTTCTAACTTACCCTTCCACAAGGAACCAACAAGTTCTCCACATGTGGAGTAAACTCAACATTGATGTCAAATCAATCATGGAATGCATGGATTAAGCTATAATCAGGGGACCCACTGAGGCATGATGCCAAATCCTGAGAATAAGATGCAAGTCTGTTTCGGATGCTATTATAATATATACCTGTAGTTGTATAGTGTTGTTATATATTATTCAGGCTTTGAGGACTCCACAGAGAAATGACTCAGGTGTTGAAATGTTGATGGAGTACTACAATCAACTCTACTTCCTTGAAAAAAGATTTTTCCCTCCAGAAAGAAAAGTTGCCATGATGTTCCATTGGTAAGAATGTTGTTGTCATGGTACCAGTAGTCAGATCATAGTACAGCATACTGGCTGGTTGTTCTAACTTACTGTAAAATCATTTAATTACAATGGGACAAAATTTTGTGGTTTTGGTGAAAAAGGCCATTTTGTGGGGACATATTTTCAAGGATTTCAGATTTCCAGAAAAATGTCGTTGTTAATCGTGACGTCACAGAACGAACGTGACTTTGCGCGCTAGTTAATGAAAGAGTAACAATATAGTCCCGAGCTTGATCCCCTTACTGAGCAGATTAGGCGACTGGTTAAATAAAATAATAGGTTAGTGTCGTGAATGAAGTAAAAGTTTATCAGCTTGGCTGCGGAAAATATTGTATTCGCCTACGGCTCACCTGACAAAATTCCTCCGCTTTGCCAGATAAACTTTTTCATCCATGGCACTAACCTATTATTCTCTATATTTATTCCTTGGGGATTCAATTTCATGGTTGAGGTCATCCATCCATGAAATCCATGAAATGACATCCCCCACAAATATTAATGATTTTACAGTAGTTGCCTGTTGCTATATACTTATGTCTCCCACAAGTATTAGTGGGGGGATAGATTAATTTTATGCTGGATCTCTGAATGGACGGGTATCATTTAGTTTGTCACCACTTGTTCTGCTTAACTGTTAGTCTGATTTCAATGAAACTTCACATGAATACATGTACCAAGTTAAGTTGTGCATATTGTCATTTGGATATGTTTTTGCCAGAATTTTTATCCTTTGTTGAGACATAAGTTTTTGTGTCAAAATCCCGTTTGGTTGGATTTTAATTCTTGCTCCTTAAGACAGTTGGTTGTGTGATTCAGGTGGTGTGCAGCAGCCATCTTGTTTTATTTGACCTATTTTAGTGTATGTATCATGACCCTTAGAATTGTTGACTTTGTCAATGGATGTTGTATTTATGCAAACAGCACCATAGTTTATTATACATATAAAGTTATCTCAAGTGTGGAAGAGAATTACTTGCTATGTGCACTGAATTACCCGACAGCACTGTAGTAGTCAAGTATGTGGGATTTGAACTTTGATGAATATTTAATGATTGTGTTTATGTTGTATACCGGTACCTTATATTGTAGGTATGATTCATTGACTGGTGTACCTAACATACAGAAGACGTTGACATTTGAGAAAGGTTGTGTCATGTTCAACATTGGAGCATTATACACACAGATGGCTTGTAAACAGGTACTTACCAGAGTGATAATCTAAATCAGACATTATTGTCATTTCCAGGCTGTAGAAGCTGTGAAAGGCTGATCATTATGTCACTTTTAATCGCTTACGAGTCTGTGCCATAACATATGCCTGTACAAACTTCAATGCAACTTCTTGTATAATTGTGAAATATTATTAGTCACCAACCGGTTTTTGACTAGAGGGGACTATAGGTTTGCCCTCTGTCCGTCCGTCATTATGTGCGTCCGTCCGTCAAAAATTCTGGATCCTGACATAACTGAAACAGTTTCCAAGCTAGGTTTATGAAACTTGGTATGTAAATAGGGGGCAATAAGGGAATTATATATGTCTATAAATTGTTCAATTCTGACAAAAATTGTGGTTGCTATGGCAACAGAAACATTGCAAATGGCATCAAACTAGTAGAGGACTTCTGTACAGTTTGACTTGTTTGATAATGTCACACTAAATATTCATTAGGCTTGCGACTATCATGTATTGGATTTGGCTTCTTTAGCACAAGTGAATTTATCTATTTATTGTTTTGATCATTTGCCACCTTTTGCTGATTGTAAAATTATTCTGTTCATAGCATCATTACAATTTTAGCCTGGTATGAGTTTGAGTTTGTCTTCATTAAAAGAATTATTCGTGGTTTGTTTGCATTGCATCACTTTTTCATAACAATTAGATCATTTATTATATTCTGGAAAAAGTTTGAAGCCTAATCGTTGAAAATTGTAATTTAATTGCAAAATGTTGATATTGTTGATTATCCTGAATTATTCAACCTTTTCATGTAATTTGTTATTTAGGATCGTTTAACCAAGGATGGTTTAAGCCAAGCTATCAAATTCTTTGAGTTGGCAGGTGGGGCGTTTCGATACCTACACAACCATTTCAGTCATGCACCATCCATGGACATGCAACCTCAGACACTTACAATGCTTGTACAACTGATGATGGTAAGTGATGAACTGTGCTTTGATTGTCGCTGCAGTTTCTTGTTTTAGAGATAGGGTAAAAAATTCCTAATATTAGAATTTCTTCAAACTTTGTATATATGAGAGCTAAGTATCATGTAAGAAATGTTAATCATATGTCACTTATTGTTTGAGTTATTTGCCCTTGAAACTCATGTTTTTCCCATAGTTGCATATTCAAGGGAAATTAACTTCTGATCAAGCCATAATTATTGTTGCATGTTTCTGTTGCTAATATGATACTGTGTTTGAACATATTCAGATATTGAGATTTAAATTTCCCATGTCTCACAATAACCTGATGTTGTGATTGTTCATTAGTCACAAACATATAGTATGAAGCGTCTGATTCAGCCACTTGTCAAAATTACCAGGTTTGACCCCCATAATAGCCACTACTGCTAGGCAGCTTTGTAGCATAGACAACACTTTGAAGCAATTGAATTTTGTGGAATGTCTGCGGAATCTCCACTAAAGCATCTCACCATATTTTATGGTAGAATTTACTCGCCTTAGCAATATCAGCTGCTCCTGGTGGTCTAGCAAGATAATTTATACAATTTTGCAGACTGATTAATTATTTGTAGCATATCCATACTAATGTTTTGTTTCTGTAACTTGTTTGAATCTTATCGAATTTCATTTCCTAAAATGTGCGCGGTTTTAAATGTACTCATTGTATGTGACTCAGTATAACTATAAGTATAGGAATGTATGAACTTATGTCAACTTGTGGGTTATATTTGATCCCTGTCACATGAGAATTCTTACAACATGTAACACTCAGGGTACCTGTTTGTTTGTGTACGACTGACTGACTGGCACATAGTGTGTGGTCATTCTGCTTTCCCTGACTGGTGCCAGATTGGCAATGTCCTCGGAATTGGAGGAAAGAGACTGAATGTGTGAAAGTTAGAAATTCTGAAAAACCTGAAATCCTCAAGAATTGTGGAAAAATAAAGAAATTCATACTTCTTGGTACACAAAAAACTCAATATTCAGGAGTACATGTATGCCTGAAAACTTTCACCCATGAAACTGTGTGATTGAATGTATCCAGATGAGATCATGGGGCTCTTTAGGAGCTCTTGATCCTTTCTGATGTCAGACAGGCTCTGTGTAACCAACCAGTTCATCTCTAGTTGTGTGGGAAAACTGACAAGCCTGACAATTATGAATACATTTATAAGGGAAAGATGGTTAATATATCGTATTGAGTTGGAGCAACGGTCTTAAAATGTTTGCCACATGACCTAGTGGTCGACATGATGGGATGTTTTAAGTCATATCAAATTAAAGAACAAGACATTTAACAGTTTACATCATTTTAATGAAATGAGTCGTAGAACTATTTATAACATAATATACAACATACATAACAACAGTGTAAGTGTTTTTCTACATGACAAAGTACATTTAGATCCACTGTCTATTCTATCCCTGAGCACTAACAGTTTCAATGTCCCTCTTGCTGTATTCAACACACAAGTGTTAATCTTACACATTCACAACATATTTATTAGAAGGGAACACTTTTTTGAACAACTTTTTCACAAACTTATACTTCTTCTCAGGGACCATTGCTTCATAGTTCAACTCTCCAGAATAAAGTCTCAGTTCACTAGAATAATAAATATATCCTTTCCTCATACTTGGAGTGGTAGGCTGCTTGATTTGTGGCGCCGTATTCAACCGTTCACATTTCATAGGACTCTGATATAAATCAACATAATCATCATTGTCTCTGTCGGAATTCTCGTCGCCCGACGTGGAATCATAATCAACCAATCCGACACTATTACTGCTATACTCCGGTGTATATCTGTCGTCCAGTAGGTTGTTTTTACTTCCATTCACAGTTAGATTGAATTTCTCTGTAATAATATCACAATCACTGTTGAAGAAATCGTCCTCAAAATCATCGTCGTCACTGTAGCCATGTATGTTGTTGTCAGTGGTATTAACACTATTCACATCCTCGATACTTTCACTGAGATCATTCTCAAAGTCGTCTTCAGTGTCAAAATCAAACTGGTATGTAACAACATATTTGTACGGAACTTCCACCTCTTCCGTTTCTTCCCGTCGGATTAAAACAACAGTACTGTCACTTGTATCATGTATATCCTGGTTTTCCCTGTCATCACGGTAACTGCTGATTAATCCAGTGTCATCTAGCGACCTATAAACCACACTGGTACCACGATTGATAGAATCCTCGCTACAACTGGCAGATATACCCTTACTACCACCAAACACATCAGACACGTTCATACTATCACTACCTGAAGACGATACATCACAGAAAGTCTTAATATTCATATCCAACGTTAAATTCATCTCTAAGTTTAACCTGTCCACAGTGAACATATCCTGCATGAGATCATCAAATCCCTCCACACTATCAAGGTCCTCTCCTAACTTAATGTAACGCATACTTGTATCGGGATTGCACAAATTCTGACAGAGTAATGAACCTATCAAATCCTTCACTTCTCGAATATTGGATAAACAAGCCATAAAATCTCAATACTTATATACCACTTTCACTTGTTATCTCAGACTGTTGATTGTTTTTCACACTGATTATGTAACTAGACAGAATTGTTGTCAATTAGATGACAATAGGTGATTGTTGTCAACACTGACTTCTATTACTTGAAAGATTTTCTTGATTTCACAAAAAAACAAGCTGAGATAATCACTGATTGATCTTTGTTAATTAATGAAAGACTTGTTAATTAACTATGTAGTCCAGGATGAGCGGTGTTAATCTTCAACACAATCTACTGTTTACTTCCACTTGCACACTATCCTTTGATCTATAGCAACCAACTTTATAATAGAGGTGATAAAATCCTTCCAAAACACACATTTATCTGAAAAAAGTAATTATAAAAACACTTTTATAACCATGTGTTAAAAATCATAATTATCACATTTTAAGACATGTTTAAAACTTGCGTTTTGGTCATCATATAGATTTTTCATGACATTTTTATACAGATTATAATGAATGCAACTATGCATGGAAATTTTACTTTGAAAATAAATTAATTAAAACTAAAAGTATTTATACTACATAAGGAAAATTGTCCAGATAACAAATTGTCAATGTTCAATTTTAATGATATAAAACTTAAACATGTTTCAATATGATAATGATGTGATATGTCTTAAATTAATTTTTACTTTAATTTTTGCCATTTTATTCTTAATAAAAAGTTTATTATTTTAAAACAAAAATAAACATAATTACCTCCGTGTTATTTCATATAGTCCAATACAATATTGTGTTTATTCAAATTTGTGAGCAATAGCAACTATGATGTATGAAAAAAATGAAGTAGCTAATATATAGCCAGATAAAACAATGGGAGAAAATGTCATGTTTTGTGTGTTAATTGTTACCAATACATTCTTACCTTCAGCTTATTGTTTAAATGTCAACTTTGTTAATTGACATGTTGCAATAATTTATACCAGGTATTGTTCATTAGGATAAGGGTGCTACTAGGGGTCAGGGGGTCAAAGAACTGTGTCTGTATGGTTTAGACTATCCGTTGGGTGTCAGTGGAAAGTAAGGCCACATGTGTGAAACTGTGTGTTTATGACTTAATTGACATGTGTCATATTGGTAGCTTGTGCCAGTCACAAGTAGGGGCTGAGTACTTGAGTAAATGAAGCCATAATTTTGCCAAACTGTTACATAGGTGGGAAATTCCTAATTTATTTCTATGGCCACAGTAAAAAAAATCGGTTTGTAAAATAAAGAATATACCCTAATCATAAAAGTACACCATTATTTATTCTTTCTGGATAAAAATCCATTTGTATGTTATATAAATAATTATATATAGTATACTAAATATATGAAAATAAATAAAGAGTATAAAAATACATAAAAATAAATAAAGAGTATAAAATTCATGAAAATAAATATTGACTATAAAAATATGTGAAAATAAATATACTGTATACAAAATCTTTACTGTGTTTCCTTACATTATACATGCTAATATAAATGAATGTGTATTAATACTTATTATAATAACATCAAAGTTAATGTAATAATTATATAATAATATTTTTATTATTCATATAGCCAAACCTGTCTTCAAATACCACCAATGGAAACAGCTTTATCATAAAATGATCTTTATTGCCAGGTGGTCTCTCTTAACAGGTTAAAAATATCATTAAAAATTTGATGGGAGATAAAATTGGTGATATGTGTCTAGCGGTTTTGTAACAGTGATATTCGTTCATAGGTTAAGCTGTGTTTGATTTGTGTACAAAAGAGACACAATACTACATTATTTGCTGTGTTGATTTGTATTATAAATATAAAAATCAGTTAAACTGAAGATTAAACAGTATATTTACAATATTGAACTGTTAATTGAGGGTAAACTGTATATTTACAATATTGAACTGTTAAGTGAGGGTACACCGTATATTTACAATATTGAACTGTTAAGTGAGGGTACACCGTATATTTACAATATTGAACTGTTAAGTGAGGGTACACCGTATATTTACAATATTGAACTGTTAAGTGAGGGTAAACTGTATATTTACAATATTGAACTGTTAATTGAGGGTAAACTGTATATTTACAATATTGAACTGTTAAGTGAGGGTACACCGTATATTTACAATATTGAACTGTTAAGTGAGGGTAAACCGTATATTTACAATATTGAACTGTTAATTGAGGGTAAACCGTATATTTACAATATTGAACTGTTAAGTGAGGGTACACCGTATATTTACAATATTGAACTGTTAAGTGAGGGTACACCGTATATTTACAATATTGAACTGTTAAGTGAGGGTAAACCGTATATTTACAATATTGAACTGTTAAGTGAGGGTACACCGTATATTTACAATATTGAACTGTTAATTGAGGGTACACCGTATATTTACAATATTGAACTGTTAAGTGAGGGTAAACCGTATATTTACAATATTGAACTGTTAATTGAGGGTAAACTGTATATTTACAATATTGAACTGTTAATTGAGGGTAAACTGTATATTTACAATATTGAACTGTTAAGTGAGGGTAAACCATATATTTACAATATTGAACTGTTAAGTGAGGGTAAACCGTATATTTACAATATTGAACTGTTAAGTGAGGGTAAACCGTATATTTACAATATTGAACTGTTAAGTGAGGGTACACCGTATATTTACAATATTGAACTGTTAAGTGAGGGTACACCGTATATTTACAATATTGAACTGTTAAGTGAGGGTAAACCGTATATTTACAATATTGAACTGTTAAGTGAGGGTACACCGTATATTTACAATATTGAACTGTTAAGTGAGGATAAACCGTATATTTACAATATTGAACTGTTAAGTGAGGGTAAACCGTATATTTACAATATTGAACTGTTAAGTGAGGGTACACCGTATATTTACAATATTGAACTGTTAAGTGAGGGTACACCGTATATTTACATTATTGAACTGTTAAGTGAGGGTACACCGTATATTTACAATATTGAACTGTTAAGTGAGGGTATACCGTATATTTACAATATTGAACTGTTAAGTGAGGGTAAACTGTATATTTACAATATTGAACTGTTAAGTGAGGGTAAACTGTATATTTACAATATTGAACTGTTAAGTGAGGGTAAACCGTATATTTACAATATTGAACTGTTAAGTGAGGGTAAACCATATATTTACAATATTAAACTGTTAAGTGAGGGTAAACTGTATATTTACAATATTGAACTGTTAAGTGAGGGTAAACCGTATATTTACAATATTGAACTGTTAAGTGAGGGTAAACCGTATATTTACAATATTGAACTGTTAAGTGAGGGTAAACCGTATATTTACAATATTGAACTGTTATATATTTCAGTCACAAGCACAGGAATGTGTATTTGAGAGTCTTACACTACATGGAGTATCACAGGGTATTATACAGCATTCATACGCTGCACAGGAAGCATCTATGGTAAGATATTATGCTTAAATGTATCATTACATGTTGTTTCCCATATGAGTGATATCTCCGTAAACATTCCAAATTTTGTCCAAATGGGATTTTGGTAACATTTAGTTAGTATAACAATTTAAGAGCTGAAGACTAAACTGTTGAATCTTTCATGAAGCAACACTTATTCACGATTGGGAAAGACAATAGTTGGTTGTTGTACAGAGGCGGTTGCTATGGAGAGGTTAACTTGTTAATAAATGGTTTCTTCTAAAACATAATGATAATTTTGATAAAGATAGGTTGTTGCTTAATGCAGGGCTGTTTATGAGAGGTTACACCGTAATTGACAATGTACATATTTTACAGGTGTGTCATATGTATCGTGATACACACAAACTGATGAGTACAGAACATGTCAAGGATTATATACCATATTCCTGGTTATCTACCGCTGAAGTGAAAGCTGAGTATTATAATGCATTGGCTAATCATCTGGTAGCGGATGCTCTACTAGATCAACCAGGTATGTGTGTGAAGTACCGTCAAACCTGTGTATATAGACCACTAATGGGAACAGTTAAATGTTGTCTTCATTGACAGGTGGTCTCTCTTAACAGGTTAAATATCATTGAAAATTGTCTAATAAGAGATAACCAGCAAAAAATTGTCTTTGTTGACTGGTGGTCTATCTAAACAGGTTAAATAATATTGAAAAAATGGTGTGGTATGAAATTAACAGCAAAAAGAGTTTATTGTGTGGAAATGAAATATTGAAGAACTATAATCCTCACTTTCACTTACTATTAAATTAGTTCTAGCTTCCATTTTGAATTATCTCCTTTGATTAGAAAAAACAATGAACTGATTCAAAAGTCTAATTTCAGACATGCGTCCATTTAGCCGACTGTACATTTACATCTCCCAACCCCCAGATCACTGAGTCACAAGTCAGCTGTTACATTACTTTTACTGGTATTTCCTAGGCCTGTGTCTGATTTTGTTCACATTGAAAATGGAGTTTCAGGCTTTGAGACTAGGATTTTCTGCCCTGAGAATGATTGCTAATTACCATGCGTGTTTAAAATTAACACTGATTAACAATATTATCAGAAAGTGCCTGATCTAAACTAGAGCTGTCATCTATTGAAGCGATATTGTTGTATCAACACCATTTTTTAGTAGATCAATTATCGATACACATTTTGAAATATTGATGCATGGGACATGAATGGAACCACTCAAAACCCTCATTTTTCCTGCTCTAGTTGAAATGGGTCAAGTCTAAACTGAAAAGGAAGCTGCTATATATTCAAAAGCTGAATCTACATCTATACCCAGTATATGTTAGATAGAACAGGTAAATAAGTGAATCATGACTGATGGGCCTGTAATTAGTTCATCTATGATACAATTATTATTATGTACAAATGGATGTGTACATGTCGATGTATCTTGGATACTTGTCTTCTGATATATCGTAATCATCTATATGCCTCAGATCTAATCCTAATACCATAATGCTGCCTTGCTTACTTGAAACATATTTACAATTTGTTATCTTAGATTCTATAGATGCTGCTAAGGTACGAGAGTTTGTGACATGTTTATCCAATCAGGATGAGGGTGAGGAAGACTCTCCTGTAAAAGTTCCGCAAACATTTGAAGAACGAAAGAAACTAGGTGGGTAATACTGGAATACTTGCTGTGGTGTTAGACAATATGCAAATTGCACAATGTAACATAACTGTCATTAGAACTGTTGTTGTGATTCAGGGTATGTCTACTGTTAAAGAATTATAAAGACTTTAAATCTGAACGTACTGGTATGTTTAAGATTTTCTTAAATGCTTTGATAAAAGCAGTACCCCGGTGCTTATCTTACACTTTATTAGTGTTTTGCAAACTACTCTAATTTTAAATTTTGGTATCTCAGCTATCGTATTAAATCATTATATTGGTAATTTTATGTTGATATCATAGAATGCATTCAAATGGATGTATCTAGAAATGGTTTAAATTCAACACCATACTCTTAAATCAGAACACAGATTAGCTATAGCAGAAATATGCTACTTTCAGAACAAACCACTGTCTCAACAACACATAATTCTGTCCCTTATCAACCTAAACTATAATCTTATCACCTAATTAATAGTTTGATGTTACTGATATTTCAGCGAAAGCCCACCTGAAGGAAGCATTGATCTGTCATGAAGAAGCTTTAAGGTTACATGATATGTGTAAACAACTGAGGAAGATTGATACGTTCCTGTCTATCCTCAAACGTGCACATGATAAGTAAGTATCTATTATCAATAACAATGAGCTGCCACCAATATTGGTCCATTTGTTAATGCGCTGGATTTGTAATCTGCCTACCTGGATTCAATACCTTGCTGGGATGGGTATACCCTTCCATGACTTTCCTCCACATGCTTCAGAACCTATTTCTAAAGTGAAATGATCATCCATTTTTCCCAGTTGAATGAAAATAAATAATAATCTGTTGTATGTTTTACATCATACATGGACATGTTTGAAGCTCTATGGTTAGATAGTTATTCTGTTTTTCGAGTAATACTCCACAAGGCCAAGTCATTGCATGGAAAACAACAAGGATTTCGGCTTCTTGTTGAAAAAAAATTCCCAATTTCAGACAGGGTCCTTTTCTTCAAAGAACAAGAAAAACCTCCAGAGGTTAATCCTGTTTAATTGACTTATTGATACCAGTAATCCTATGTATAATGCTGAAATTTGGAGAGTTTTTATTCACCTGTTAAAATATAGGATGTATTACCGTATGTGAATACCATTGGCGGGTGACGGTGCCCAGTAATTTTGCTGTACTCTAATTCAAACAGTTTTCATCTGATCTTCTTCTAAATTTGTGACAATCTTCATGGCCGAGTTCCAATAATTTTTATTATTTGCCCAATCGGCCTTATAATTCATTTTCATTAACCATGATCCGTACAGGCTTATGTTGTGACATTTTGGCTCTTGTTGATTTGTTATGTATATACATTTCAGTAATCTAGAACTTGTGGTAATTACATTCTTTTTGCTCAGCTGTTGTATACACTCAGTAATGCTTGCCATATCTTATAGCTAACAACCCTTGGCATATTTTATATATCATATAGCAGATTAATTCTACGGGTAAAAACTTCTGTGATTTGGGCATAAAGTGGGTTGATTCTGCAACCTGCCAGAAAGTCAGGAATATATTTTGCTGTTTGTATAAAGTACCTCAAAATGCTAATTTCAAAAAGTGTTTGACCCAATATGTTATAACCTACCAGTAGTCAAACTTTACATTACACATAAACGTGTTGTAACAAATGAAGGCAATCATAGACAACCACAATCAATATGTTTATGTAGCGATGATAATGAACTCTTTGTTGTTAAATAGATCTGTCTCCAAGTTTTCTACATTAGAAGAAGAGGATGATTTCTCTGACATTATCAATGCACCGAAGGTTAAAGCGACGACACAGCAGATTGTTGCCCCAATCACACCAGAATTTCCCAAAGTTAAAGTCATGGAAATCTTCAAGAAATTGGTAAGTGTACAGAGTCTTGCTGTTCTAAAACGATAATAACAAACCAGACAGAATGTAGCACTCAACATAAACAGCCGAGCACAATAGACACAAAACAGCATACACAAATTCTGTGGGGTTGGGTATTTGGATTTTATTGGGCTCCCAAAAATATAGTCATGGCTTAACCCTTCTTTCTCACTTTTGATGGCCTTGCTAGTTTTGTGCCACTACTAAATCGAATTGAACAAAAATGCCCTACTTTATCTGGGAACATCATTTATTTCCATCAATATAATGCTACTTCAGTTTGTCAACTTTCTCTCCGGCTTGGTCACACATAGTTACAATGGGAGGTAAGGCATGAAACTATAAATTTATAGTTATGACCAAGTCATAGATTTATCTACATGTAGCACAGATCTGAATCAGGTTAGTGTTATTTCAGGGACCTCTTGCAGTATTTAATTCACGGAACCATTGGACGGCGCCGAGGAATGTAGTGTTAAATCGACCAGCCGATCAAGGTTATGGGTTCAGTGTAAAAGGTGACTGCCCAGTGAAAATTGCTGACATGGAACCAGGAAGTATTGCTGAGGTTAGATAGTAGATTCAACTTTGTTATGGCCCTGGGGTCATAAATACCATACAAACTCGCTTATAAGACAGCCCCCCAAAAATGACTGGCAACCTGAGATTTTTACTTAGACCCTCGTGTAAGACAAGATTATTTTTTGCCTCGGTATTTTAAGGATTTTTTTTTCAGTCAAATAAAGTTATATGTTAATACCAAATAACATGGTAATTAAAATTTTGGAATTTCAAATTGCAAAACCAATACAGTATTTTCAGGATGTGAATAAAGAATTCAAATCTACTTATCTGAATCGGCAAATGTGAATACTTTTCACATTTCATATTTCCTGCAAAAGTTACTTGTCAGAATCTGTCATTACTTGTTCCAGACGAGTGATAATTTTATAGACTGAGTATAGATAATGAAAACAAAATTTATTAATGAACTTTGAAATTATTTGGCTTCTGAAAACAACTACTAATGTTACCGTGTATTGCTGTGATAACTCATCAATCATATACTTTGTATTTCAGTATAGTAATATCAATGTTGGAGACTATATTGTTGCCGTCGGTGATATGGACACAAAATGGTCAAAACACGATGAGGTAGTCAATCTTGTACGTAAAGCTGGCAGCCATCTTGTTTTAAGACTTATCACACCGATGAATCAGGACTGCCTTGAACCGCCAGCATCCGCTCCCAGCACACCTAGAACACCAATGAGAATGGTGGGCTCAGCTGCCAGTCTGTCTGGCGCAAGTAACAAGAGCAACAAAAGCAGACTTAGTGCACCATGGATATTTGCCAAGAAATCTTCCAAAGACAAGGATGACCGCCAGGAGGAGTTTATACTGGTCGGACAGGATGCTGATAAATTCAGTGATCATGATATTCTCATGTGATTAAAGATGCTGAAAGCTGGGGGAGGGTCACTATAGTTCATTAGTTGGATTATTTATGTTTTGAGATGATAAAACGTGGTATTAAGTTATTACACGAGAGTTTTATTTCATGAAATCTATCTCATTGTGTCAACTAATTAATGTGGTTCAGTGTAAAACCTGTTCATCATCCAGAACTCATAATATCATAACATACACTGTGTATACCATTTATCATGTATGAAAACATTATTGTATGACTCTTGCACTAAATTGGGCTTTTCGACTGGGCTGTTCTGTGGAGCATGTTATAGCTTGGTTCCCGACTCAATGTTACAGTAGGTAGTACTGTAAGAGTATTGAAATATTGGGAAAGAGGACCAGACTACAACCTGCTCCACCTAACAGCCCAGTCGAAAAGGCTAAATGTTTGGTAGTCATTAAGCCAATATTTGTTAGTCAACAGTTTTGTTTACTGGTAGCTCCAACATTTTGTACAGATAATTCTGATGAAAAGAAAATATTTTTATATATTAGGCTGTTGTATGAATGATTAAAGGTGTAATAAGATTATCTATTATTGTATATATATATATATAAATCAGTTAACTGTTAAATGAATCAATTTAATCGATTCACTGTTAGTTTACCGTATGTCAGATATTATTTGAGAAATTTAAAAATCCGCCTAAATATACTTGCAAACTCACAAATCCATGATATAAGTGTGTTACCGCAATTCCACAAATAAAGATCACATGAAAAATGATTGACATTGCTCAATCAATTTACTAATACGTAGATCAATCCATTTACTGTTAGAACAATCAATTTACTCAATCTATTACTGTTAGATAGATTATTTTTAAAATCTGTAACAATTGGTAGGAAAAAGTAATAAGGAGTACACTGTACTAGTCATTATCTAGTTAAACATTGTACTCATTTATAGTCCAAGATATTTTATATTATAAATCTGATTTGTAGTGCCAATTTTATTAATTGTATGACATTTGTACAAATCATTATTATCCCCCCCCATCTTTGCTGAAGGGGTATATTTGCACATGTCAGTCTGTCAGTAGAGGTGCTTTCAGTTCAATAACTTAAGAATTCTTGACCCCAAGATCCTTAAACTTTAAAAGAATGTTGTTCAGCAACAATAGATGACCCCTATTGATTTTGAGGTCAGCAGATCAAAGGTTACCGTGACCTTTAATTTTCTTACTATTGGGCTGACATTGGGGACATATATGTTTTACATCTCTTGTTGTTTAATCTATTGTATTAAATCTCAACATTTTATCACATGACATGGTGTTCAGTGTATGGTAGTTTTGTTTGTCTGGGATGGTATCAGTATTTCTATTTACAATGTACTTATCTTCCAATATTGATGGTTTGCCTGTCCCTGTGTTCACATAGTTCTTCCGAATCACAACCAGATTTTCTTTCAACTTCTAAACATTGTTTTGTAAAGCTATATATGTTTTTCCTATTGTGCAGTTTTTACCTGTCGAAATAAACCTAATTACGTAGTAGCTGCGCACTAAAGATTAGTAATCCTCACCTGTTTGGAGATGACATATCTATAGTGTACACCTACTGTGTAATTATGTATTTTTGACTGCCTGCAGACCCTTCCCCAGGATCAGAAGGCGCTGTGTTACCCCAGCGCCTTTACATTAGAATTTAATTTCTCCCGGAGCCTTAAATTCTGGTATGGTGCCTTCACATCACTATGAGTCTTCATATTAACGGCCAGAATTGTGTTATTTCAGAGGTTGATGCTTGTATTATGTAAAAAACCCTTAAATCAGCTTTTAAATTATGCACATTGTTGCAGTTTTCTCTTATAAAATATGTGGTATCTGGTTGTTCCTCTTAAACACAAAGCCTAGCATTGCCACAAAGTATTGACACATATTATGTTATGTTCATGTTTGCCTTATAGTGGTATATACATGTATAGTCTGATATAATGCAAACATGAACATAAATATAATTCCGCCAATACTCAGTGGCATTGCCCCAGCACCTTATAAAAATACTGGTCAAATTAAAACTTCACTATAGCAGATATGAATGTTTGAATTTTTAAACCTGAGTCTATGTGAACACAGGTCACTGGTGTATATACTTAACATTAGTCATTGTGAGAAATATTCGTGTCAGATCAACTAGGTTATTGATTTGTTAAACATTACTACATTTGGTATGTAACAGTGTGTCGTTCATGTTGTCATAATTTCAAGTACTGCTGAATCATAATGTTGATGCCTTATTGTTTGTACGTAATACTTTTTTTATACATATTACATGTATTGTTTATTCTATCCTTATATTTACATATTACACACAGTAGTGGCTTGAGAAATCCATATATACATTTATATACCAGCTTTATATACGTAGAATTTTATACACACATATCCAATATATTGCATAACACTACTTACATATTCTATGTTATATTTATTTTAGAGAATATTGCTCATAGTGCTTCCAACTGTTGTCTCCCCTCGGCTCGTATTCACAAAGCATCTTTAGGGAAAACTTAAAATAATTTTACTGAAGTTAAAAAATTGAGCTGCACATATTTTCCAAGAAACAAAGAATAACCCATGTTTTATTTGTGGTTATTGTAGCTATGTAAAAAATTGATAATCTTGCTTTTCCTGTTAGCTGATACACTTTAGGAAATTAGAAATGTGTTTTTCCTAGTTAATCTGAACTGATAGGCTGACTGTATCTACCTATCCCTAAATGACATGTGTAAAAGTAGGGGAAACAAACAATATCTTACTTTAGGCCTTATGGTCATAAACTATTTCACCTTTGTTTACAAAATTTCTAGAAATGTGTATCAGCAAGTGAACTTATTTACCTTTTGTTATTATATTACAGCTAAAAAAAAATAACTTGGTCCTCAAACCTTATATAAGAATAATTCAATAGTTGATTTATTGTCTATAACTTTACTCGTCCTTCGTTTTCATAAGTGGAGAGTATTACGAATTTGTATGAGATGTAAATTAAACATTGATCTAAACCACTGGCAAGGCATGACTTTCTCTCGATCATTGATCTGTCCAGCTCGAGGAACTTGTAATATATTGAATATTCATGCGTAAAGGTTGAGGATCTGGTTAATTTGTTTTGTACTATACTACATGTAAAACCCAGTTTTTGGCAGAGTTATACACCTTGTTTTTAATGGAATTTTTATGATTCTTATTGCTTGTTATTTTATGTGGATATTTTATTGCTATTATAGTATACCACGTGATATTTATGGTCCCGCATGTATATAGAAGAGAAAGATCTGTAGAGTTTTTATTTTCCGTGATCTGTAAAATTTTTATGTTCCATGATCCGTCAAGGTTTTATGTTCCGTTTTATTATCTGATCTGATAGTGTTGTTACTATGACTACATGTGCCAAAGTTGATATTTTTACCATATGTTTATGAATATATTTAATGAATGGCTTTATATGGATAACTATTTTGCTTAAGCTTGTACAGTTTGTTAATTTAACCACATTTTATCTGAAAACATGGGTACTGTTTTATCAAAACACTTACAATAATCCCAAAGTTACCCTTAAATTTAAACCCTATGTAATTCATTAAGAGTTGCAAATTGCGGTAAGGGGGTCTGTAATATATTAAATGATGTTTCAGTAAATGCGTTCCTTCAAACCACACATGTTTCTAATGTGAATTTGTTAAAGAATCATGTGGAATTTAAATTTGTGTGTAACTTTATGTTTTCCGTAAGTGCTTTGATAAAACAGTACCCTAATGTTTGTCAGAAACAGTTTATATTTGTAATTACTGGATGCAGCAGGTCATTATATAATCTTTCAAGGAAAATTTACAACAATGTTGATTTTCCTCCACATGTGGAGAAGTTGCTGGTTCCTTGTGGAAGGGTAAGTTATTACTTGCTAGGATTCAGTCCAGTATAACTGGTTTGGTGATCGGCTGCCGTATATAACTTTAAAAAAATTCTGAATCGGCATTCAACCAGCATAAACAATTAACCTCATAGTTCCTCAATATAAAATTTGTTAATCATATAAAATGCACTATTGAAACAGCAGGCCCCCAATCATCTCAATCTAGACTAAATCTTGACTAAAATATTGTCTCATACATTTAAGTTTATTTCCATGTGAGACCAGACTGGTATTACAAACTTTCTGCAAAATTTATTATTATGAAATTTCAAGAGCTTTAACCTAAGATTTGTCTCAAACTTTGATTTGAGTAAATCTAAATATGAGTGATTTATACTTAAGACTTTTCGGAAGATCAGGGCCTGGTTTATTTAAAATAAATCAGTGAAATAAATGTTTTAAAAAATACGAATTTGAAGTTATTTACAGTGTAATATTAAGCTTCTATTCCATGTATCAAGTATGTAGTCAACAAATTCACCTACATTTCTTTAAATATGAATGAAGAAAATGTATGCACCTACATATTTGCATGATTTTTAAGAAAACATAGGTTGATGAGAGAAATATTTTTATGTTGTCCGCAGTTTTTGTGGTGTTTTTCTTTTAGAAGTAAATAATTTGTTTGTATATAGGTATAATTGTATGTCCTGTTATTATATTGTTAAGAATTTAAAACTTACTTTGATTATGGGTAGGATTTGTTCAGTGTTAAATGTTTGGGTAAGGAAACTATATAATGATGATATTAATGTTGATGATAATATATATCTATGTGCTATATTCTTGTTTCATGTTAATGGTGTAGTCTTGTTTCTAGATGGTTATTATTGGGTCATTCTTACAGGGTAGTAGATGATTTGACCAGCTGCCAGCAGTCTCCAGTGATACTGTAGAATCATTTAATTTCAATGGGACAAAAATTAGTGGTTAGGTGAAAAAGACTATTATGTGGGGATGTAATTTCAAGGATTTTGGAGTTCAGGAAAAGTGGCTAAGTCAAAATTCACACAAATTATCAGCAGTCATTCAAACATCAAATAGATATAATAATTGTTCTATTGAAAGCAAGTATGACAGCCACTGTAAATTTGACATATTTGTTGGTATATTTATTCATTTGGGATTTAATTTCATGGTTGAGATCATCCACGAAATCCACAAAATTAAAGCCCCGTTGAATATTAATGATTTTACAGTAAGTTTCCGTATCAGTGATATTTATGGTCCCGCATGCAACTCTATAATGAATTTGCTTCAAAACTAACTAAAAGGTTGACAAAGTAATGCTCCACTAATATAACACCACTTCAGTAATTTTGAAATTGTGTGAATTTTTGCAATTTTAAAGAACCTTTGTCTTTTTGTCTTAAATGGTGCACTATTATGTCTGATTTGCTATTAAGTCAAGGCCACCATTTTTATCAGTAATTTACTGTATTGAGACAGGATGATCAGTGATCACTACACTGGCAGCTGGTCATTTAGAGTAGGAGACATTCATTACCATGTTTATTCAATGCTAGTTTACTTATTGGCTTATATTTTGTAAGAGTTAAGTGAGCAATGTATGGGCTCCTGGGTCCTATACTTTATCCCATTATTTCACCTGCAGACTGGGTGATTCTGTACCATTATTACACCTGCAGACTGGGTGATTCTGTACCATTATTTCACCTGCAGACTGGGTGATTCTGTACCATTATTTCACCTGCAGACTGGGTGATTCTGTACCATTATTTCACCTGCAGACTGGGTGATTCTGTACCATTATTTCACCTGCAGACTGGGTGATTCTGTACCATTATTACACCTGCAGACTGGGTGATTCTGTACCATTATTTCACCTGCAGACTGGGTGATTCTGTACCATTATTTCACCTGCAGACTGGGTGATTCTGTACCATTATTTCACCTGCAGACTGGGTGATTCTGTACCATTATTTCACCTGCAGACTGGGTGATTCTGTACCATTATTTCACCTGCAGACTGGGTAATTCTGTACCATTATTTCACCTGCAGACTGGGTGATTCTGTACCATTATTTCACCTGCAGACTGGGTGATTCTGTACCATTATTTCACCTGCAGACTGGGTGATTCTGTACCATTATTTCACCTGCAGACTGGGTGATTCTGTACCATTATTTCACCTGCAGACTGGGTAATTCTGTACCATTATTTCACCTGCAGACTGGGTGATTCTGTACCATTATTTCACCTGCAGACTGGGTGATTCTGTACCATTATTTCACCTGCAGACTGGGTGATTCTGTACCATTATTTCACCTGCAGACTGGGTGATTCTGTACCATTATTTCACCTGCAGACTGGGTGATTCTGTACCATTATTTCACCTGCAGACTGGGTAATTCTGTACCTTTATTTCACCTGCAGACTGGGTGATTCTGTACCATTATTTCACCTGCAGACTGGGTGATTCTGTACCATTATTTCACCTGCAGACTGGGTGATTCTGTACCATTATTTCACCTGCAGACTGGGTAATTCTGTACCATTATTTCACCTGCAGACTGGGTGATTCTGTACCATTATTTCACCTGCAGACTGGGTGATTCTGTACCATTATTTCACCTGCAGACTGGGTAATTCTGTACCATTATTTCACCTGCAGACTGGGTAATTCTGTACCATTATTTCACCTGCAGACTGGGTGATTCTGTACCATTATTTCACCTGCAGACTGGGTGATTCTGTACCATTATTTCACCTGCAGACTGGGTAATTCTGTACCATTATTTCACCTGCAGACTGGGTAATTCTGTACCATTATTTCACCTGCAGACTGGGTGATTCTGTACCATTATTTCACCTGCAGACTGGGTGATTCTGTACCATTATTTCACCTGCAGACTGGGTAATTCTGTACCATTATTTCACCTGCAGACTGGGTGATTCTGTACCATTATTTCACCTGCAGACTGGGTAATTCTGTACCATTATTTCACCTGCAGACTGGGTGATTCTGTACCATTATTTCACCTGCAGACTGGGTGATTCTGTACCATTATTTCACCTGCAGACTGGGTAATTCTGTACCATTATTTCACCTGCAGACTGGGTGATTCTGTACCATGTAGTCATGTTTATTGTGAGTTGATTGTCTAGGTATGGATTGGAGATCCTCTCAGGTGAAAATGTATATGTGCCTTTACTTAAAAATCCTACAATATAATTACATTTTTGTATGTCTCTGTCAAAACCCCTTCTATTTTATACATGTTTGTTTCAATGGTAACCTGTATTTATGCTATCCTGTGAACGAGTGCCTTTCAATAGTTTATCTAAATACACTTACTGTTAGGATTTTATAAAAATGACTACATTTATCAGTTGACTGTTACAGATTATTTTGAATCATAGTTGGTCTGTCCTATCGCAGGTAAAATCGATCGGTTGTTTGTTCCCCTTTAACCAAGTTCCAGTGTCACAAAGCAACTCTATTATTGAATTTGAGATTGGTATAAAACATTTGGTTTCTTGATCTCACAGCCTGGTTCCAAAACAGTCTTGGTTGTAAGATCCACTGGTCCCCGTCTCTCCAGAAATGGTTTACTGACCAGTCTCTATGGGGGTCATATGAAGAAATGGTTTACTGACCAGTCTCTATGGGGGTCATATGAAGAAATGGTTTACTGACCTGTCTCTATGTGGGTCATATAAAGAAATGGGTTACTGACCAGTCTCTATGGAGGTCATATGAAGAAATGGATGCCTGTTGAGTCAATCTTAATGTGACTCCCATATAGACTTGTCTGGAATCCATTACACATGTGGCAGAGATGGGACCCCACAAGTTCTGCAACATTTTGATTAACAGTGAGTGACAGCATGTTTATATAATCAACTCAGATTTTCTCTTACGCTATTTCTTTGAGAACTGTTCATCTCCTAGTGATTTTAACATTACACATTTATTACAAAATATTATCATGTACCGGGGTATTTTTAGAGACTGGATAAAAATTAGGGTTGTACAAAATCATTGATTTTACTATGTGCTGAGTATTATTACCATATGTGATGTTATAACTACCATAGCCTTTTGTTAAAGCTTTCTGCTACATGTAAGATAGGAACATACTCCTGGCCTTGTTTATATAAATAAGTTAGACACAAACTGCTGGCCTTGTATATATAAATACGTTAGACACAAACTGCTGGCCTTGTATAGCTTATTAATTGTTTGTAATTCTTGCTTGCTTTCATTGTTTTTAAGTTTAGAGAAACTTTCTTTTTTAGACGTATCATGGATTCTATCAGTATTGTCTGTCTACTTATTATCCTTCCTCCTTCAAAGAAGAGGGGACATATGGCTTTTCACATGTCAGCCTGTCCGTCAGTTGGTTAAATTAAAACCAAACAATGAACCTGTTGCTCTCAGCAGGCCAAGAGTCAAGTAAGGTACACATTTTCCGAGCGTAAATGACTATTTGGCTGCCAGGTAGGGAGGCATAGATGTTTTACAACTGTTGCTTATTTCTCAACTAGTTTTGTTTTCCCGTTTTTGGCTGGTACCATGTCAAAATGCATATTTTTGTAGATATATTGGTCAGTACTGATCTATTTGCTGCCACTGTTTGTTTGACAATCTCCTTATTTGTAACCTTTGTGTTGTCTTGGAAACTTGTGTTTATTTTGCTGGATAATCTTGTTCAATCATAATTATATGTTTGTTAACATACTAAAATGTCATTTGTAACTTTGCATAAGTGATAAAGTTAGCGACATGGAATTATATGCAAGTAATTGCGAATTTTGCAAATTAGCTTACATTTCCTCTAGCCTTATTATTGGCCTACTAACAACAATATGAAGTAATAGAAAATATATCTTATATTTCTGCTTACTTAAATGTGTGAACTTCAAATTTTGCTAACTTTTCGACCCTCTTAAATATCTAGTTGGGCAGTATACCTCTAAGACAATGCTGTCATATTTGTTTAAACTTTGTGCATACAGTTAATGTTTATATTTATGTTGTGGGGGTAAAATCAGGGCACACTTGACATTGCAACATGGTCACTTAAAAAAATACTGTAAATTCATTAATATTCGTGGGGGATTAAATTTCGTGGATTTCGTGGATGACCTCAACCACAAAATCAAATCCCAACGAATAATTTTACCAACTAATTAATATGTAAATTGACAAAGTGCAAATTTACCGCGGCCGCCTTTTTTTTACAGAATATATGAGTCTAGGATTTTTAAAGTTTACTTACATCATAAACCATAATTAGTTTTTATCAGACTGTCCATTCATTACCAGATCATAGCATATTACGTTTCCAATAACACAACTAACAGTATTCGTGTTTTAAACTGCGTATGTCCTAATATCTGGGTTTAACCCGCTTCCACTAGTTGTACATACAGGTAAACTTACACAGTACCACTATGTCTATTTTTAGACGTGTCAAGTTCAGCTTGACCAAAATTGTTTAACACAAATTATAAATTACATGCGCGAACATGTAAACAATAGAGTAGAAAAGACGACACTTGTGGATTATAAAATGGATTGTTAGGTAATCGTTATATCGTATATATTGTGTCACCAAACAGTTTGACATATTAGTATAATTAGCACTACTGTATAATTGGAGTGTTTATTCATTAATCCATATTTGCTTGTCAGTTCATAGAGACTTATATTAATAATATTACTTATTAGCATTGATTGATGTTTAAAAATAATGGAATTCTGATAATTAGTGCAGATTTTCACCCGATTTTTTTTTACCGAAATACGAAATCCACGAATTTACATCCCCACGAAATGGTCTTTTTCACCAAAACCACGAAATTTCATCCCAACGAAATTAAACGATTTTACAGTAATGTTCAATATGTGGATTTTGATGCTTTAACAATACAAGGACATTTCAAATAACATGATATGTTATCGAGTTGATAGTCCTTAAACTACATTTACACTTAATGTATAGTGTTAACATTTACTGGAGTAGGTTCTTATGCTGAGAATGTTGTTTTATAGAAGTTTAAGGTTGTTACCCATGAAAACATGTTTTACAAATGACTGATCTATACACATTTGGGCTATCGACTGGGCTGTTTTGTGAAGCAGGCGATAGTCTGGTTCCTGTCCCCAATATTACAGTATTATACTGTAGTATGCTTGTAATAGTAGGGTAGGGAACCAGGCTATAACCTGCTCCAGGAAACAGTCCAATCGAAAAGGCCAATTGTGTACATTTTACAATGGTCATCTTCTTTAATCAGTTGTAGGTTTATTGTAATGCACTAATCTGGCAAGGTTTGATACATACAAACAAAAACCTTGTTTACAATCAATTTTAAGTAAATTAGTATTAACTAAAGTAAAAATAGAATTTGAAATTAGATCTTCCTTCTTAAATAGATACTATTATTAGATTTTTTAATCCGTGTGTTACCGGTATATCTTATTATGTACTGGAGGGTACATGTTTTATCCCAATGTTTAACGTTAATTGTTTACTAGAGTTATATGCCGATTTTGTTTGTTATAAGTGCACTATTTGTTGAGCCAAATATTTTACAAAATATATTTCTATGAATTATATAGTCGTTGGTGATATGGTGCAGTTATGACATTTGCACATTCTAATTTGCAATAAATTTTACAATGAACACAAAATATGTTGTTTGTTATTTGTTTTCTTCTTTGTGCAGCAGTATTGAAACTGCGGGCTGAAATGATGGTGTTAACCACCTTCAAATTTTCCCATGAATTCAGCAAGCGACAGCCATGAGGCTTATCATCGTAAAAATATGACATTTTCACACAGAATTTCAATATTTTTAGCTCACCTGTCACAAAGTGACAGAGTGAGCTTTTGTGATCACTCTTGGTCCATCGTCTGTTCTCCAACAATTGGCTTGTGTAGACACTAGAGGTAACAATTTTAGCCTAATCTTTATGAAACTTAGTCACAATGATCATCTCAACAAAATCTAGGCCATGTTCGATATTGGATCATCTGGGGTCAAAAACTAGGTCACTATGTCAAATCATATAAAAACCTTGTGCAGTCACTAGACGTCACAATTTTGACTGAATCTTTATGAATCTTGGTCACAATGATCATCTCAACAAAATCTAGGTCAAGTTTGATATTGGGTCATAAGGGTGAAATCATAGAAAAACATTGTGTAGTCACTTGAGTTCACAATTTCGACCTTATCGTTATGAAACTTAATCACAATGATCATCTCAACAAAATCTAGGTCAAGTTCCACATTGGGTCATCCTGTGTAAAAAACAAGGTCACTAGGTCAAATCATAGAAACACTTGTGTAATCACTAGAGGTCACAGTTCTGACCTTATCTTTGTGAAACTTGGTCACAATGATCATGACAACAAAATCTAGGTCAAGTTTGATATTAGGTCATCTGGGTTCTAAAACTAGGTCACTAAGTCAAATAATAGAAAAAACATGTGTAGTCACTAGAGGTCACAATTTTAACCTTATCTTTGTGAAACTTGGCGACAATGATTATCTCTACAAAATCTAGGTGAAGTTTGATATTGGGTCATCTGGGGTAAAAAACTAGGTCACATGGTCAAGTCATGAAAAAAACTTGCAATAGAGGCTGAATTTTCTTGAATCTTACTCTGTAAATGTAAATGATTACTTAGGTCACCATAGGGGTGTGCATGCACTACTACGACAGGTGAGTGACCTTGGGTCCTTCTGGCCAGCTTGTTAATTTTACCAAGCGAAATATTATGAAATTCGGAATGAAGATTCTGTACTAAAGTTAGAAACCGTGATATAGTTTTGCCTGGTTTTAATTAAAATGGGCACTTTTGCCATGGATTTAAAGAACGAGGAAGTAAGCCTATGTTAACGTTACGTCGACTGTCATTTTAAAGATGAGTCAACAAACAGAAAATCCTGCAAAAATGAAATATATCCAAATTTTGTCTTTTTAGACATTCCTAGTAAATTATTCAACATTTTGTTATGCTTTAAGTTATCGATGGCTGAAAGACTGGTACTTATATAATTAGAGCACAACTATGAATTTGCAAGTACTTGGTATGAATTTCGATGAGCATGACGTGATGTAAAAGTCGATCAAAAAGTAGGGTAAAGAAAATTGCAGACAGTGTACCTGAAAATTACAGGAACAACTTCTTCAAACATGTGAGTAGACATGTCTCATTTATTATGTAAATAGTACAAATGTAACAAAATAATTTAAGAATTAAAGACATTTGTTTGAAAAGGCAAAAACGTGTCATTAAGAAAGAAACAGCATATATTGATGAACGGCATTTATTTGAAAAACGAAAATTCTTACAGCCTTATAATTCGGATGATGTTTTGTTCTTAGATAAGGTTAAACATTAGTTTAGTTCATTACAAGTTAAAAACATGCAAAATGATACAGTGAGGGGTTAAAAACAAGAGTATTTCGGACTTTACCTGGTCGCGACGTCGTTTACGTCATATTCAAACTTATTAATGGCGTTTGAAAATATGTTGTCAGTGAAATCAGTTAAAACTTGTATACATAATGATGTCACTCTAGAAGGATACTGAATGCAAATTTGATCCAAATCTATCTTTCGTTTGATGTACAAGAGCTTTTAGAAACACGAAAAAAAATTATACCCTTTACATTGGCAAAAACTAACAAAGTTACCGGTATGCAATAGATATGTTATTCAACTTTAAAATGATACCTCATTTATTGAAATCGTTCTGAAAATACCTGATTTGCCTCATTCAAATCATAATTTTCTGAATTCTATAAGAGGTAGACATAATGCAGTATAACAAAAGGTACTGCTCTTCAAAATGAGACATTGGTCATTAAACTAGTTACTAGTGTATATATTGGTTTTAACATACATATGCTTTAAATGTCTCTTTTATACCCAAAAAGCCTTCATGTCTGTTCGCGTCTGTTATTAGGGAGTACAAATTGCTGCATATATTCTACAACAGGCCTGCCATTTCTCAGGCATTGAGCCGGTAATTACCGGCAATCTGATGGGATTACAGGCTCTCCGGCTTTGAGGTCCAATTTACCGGCAATCTTGAGAAATACAAAGCCTACATAGTTCTCCACAGTGTATACCGTTTTCATGTACTCGTAACGAACTTGGTTTTGACACTGTATATTGTGAGTCTGTAATTGGTGATAAAGCAATTAACAGGAAACAGGTGTCATAAAATGTACCCCCCCCCCCATTGTTCCCCTAATTTGATTCAGATTTAATGTACTCCATCTGGCTCACTTGGACTCTTTCAATCTCAATGGATAAAACGACTTTAGACACAAATGATTTTTAAGTCGGTCTTCTACTGACATTTTTTCTGCATTTTTGTATTATTAATTTGATATTTGAAGCTTGATTGTATTATAGGTATATAATATAATAAAAAATTATTGAAATACTTGTTGATATTTGTTCAATGTCAGTTAAATATTTTTGCTTATTAATTTATTGGAATTGAGGAAATGGATTTTTTTTGGGACAAAAAATCTTATTAAAATGCTTAAACAAGACTACCAAGAATTGGGCTCTTCTTCTTTGGTTTTATTCTAAGACCTAAATATTACATAACAACTTATTACACGGCTTTATCTAATTTAGGCGGTTCACATGCTTCAAGGGCCTATAATTAGGCGGTTTGCGCGCTAAGCGCATTATATTTAATTTGCCATTTTAGCGCACTTTAGTTCAATCTTTGCTAGAATCACGCACGTTAATTAAATGTATATGACACTCTATATTAACGTAAATATGGTGTCGCTTAAACATATCGATCGGCCGATTAACAATAATACCGCGGTAAGCGTAAAACGCACTAGTCCAATTCTACCCTACTTTATTTAAGACCTCACAATTTTACTATCTTTCATCCGATTTTAAATATTTAAAGCTTGTAATGAAGCAGAGATATATGTCTGTCTTTAAATACAACATTCATCACGATACCCAAATATTAAATCCACGGCGACGAGTAAGAATCCGTCCCGCGTAAAAGTAAGTTTAAAATACCCCGTTTTTTACCAAATAAAATTCAATCAACGGTCGAAAATCATCAAATATTAATTTAATTTTTGATCGATTTTGTTCATTAAAGCTTGTTTTAGAAGCTAATACTTTAAGCTTTTATAAAATGTAAAACTTATTTCTAAAGCATTTGTGAGTTGTCGACCGCCAACGATTTGATTAAACTTCGTGCATTCGTGTACTAATTATTGCAAATAAATTTTCAAAATGGCGGAATCACGTCAAAACGCGTGTGAAACGGGCACCTGCACACCTTCCATGTGCTAATTGAAAACATATTTTTGATTGAAACTTGTTTAAATTGTGAGATTAAATACGTTTTTTTAGGTACTGGTTGTACTTTTTTCTGGTTTCTATTGGTTCTGTCTTTACAAAATGGAGTCAAAAATAGTGATTTTTGTCACGATGCAGTACTATTTTTTTCGGCAGCTGTATTGAACTTGCGGACTTATTGCCGAATGTTAATTATAAAATGGCGATTATTTACAATATAACCTGCTATTAAATGCATTTTGAGAGGTATTGGTTGCATTAAATTACGAACCATGATGCTAGCTTTTGAAAAAAATCGCCACAAAAGATGATCAATGGTCGGCGTAGTTTACATCAAACATTATTATGAATACGTCCATTCTTGTTTATTTCGTTGGCGGTCGACAACTCGCAAATGCTTTAAAAATAAGTTTTACATTTTATAAAACCTTACAGTATAAGCTTTTAAAACAAGATTTAATGAACAAAATCGATCGAAAATTAAATTCATGTTTGATGATTTTCGACCGTTGATTGAATTTTTATTTGGTAAAAAACGGGATATTTTAAACTTACTTCTACGCGGAACGGATTCTTACTCGTCGCCGTGGATTTAATTACTAGGGTATCGTGATGAATGTTGTATTAATAGACAGGCATATATCTCTGCTTCATTACAAGCTTTAAATATTTAAAATCGGATGGTAGACACGAAAATTATGAGGTCTTACATAAAGCAGGGTAGAATTGGACTAGTGCGTTTTACGCTTAACGCGGTAACATTGTTAATCGGCCTATCGATATGTGTGAGCGAAAGCATATTACCCCTTTTACGTACGTAAATATAGAGTGTCATATACATTTAATTAACACGCGTGGTAAGCGGCAGCATATTTACACCTTTTCCATACGTTAATATAGAGTGTCATATACATTTAATTAACGTGCGTGTAGAATCTAAGGCCTTTGCATGATTTTATTATGGCAGGCCTGCTACAAGCAGGTATTTTACATTTTACCAAGACATTAGAATCTGTTACATATGTCAATAATACTGTGAAACTCACATAGCACCAGAAACATCTTCTGATTCTGCTAAAAGTGACAAATTTAACACCTCATTCACACCAAATATCATTAAAAACTCGCCATATGTGCATGGTCTACTTGTATAATTTTATATAATATTATGTCAAAATTGTATGGCTATACTTGGTGATTAATTAAATGTATTTTATACCTTTAAGCAAAGGCTCTCGGTGCGATCTGGCAAAACATTATGCTTTTAAGCGGTCCTTCTTAAGTATATTTTTACCTGACCCTAAAATCGCACCGAGAGCCTGTGTCTGTAAGGGGAAGTAACCGATGCAGGGAGATTTGAACAATTTATTGGTGTTTGTCCTTGATTGAGTGATTAGTACGTTGTGATAAATCCAACATAACACCGGTTTTAGCGGCAGAATTTTCCCGCGGATTTCGCACACGTGACCATCTCAGCTGTAAACAAAAGCGACCGTGACAGCGTATTTGTTGAATTCGTGTTAAAAAGGTAGCTATAAAATGACCTAAATTGAATATGAACATAATAATTCATTAATCTTGTTTATTTTCACCAAATCATGTGTTACGTCGCGGTATTTTGCCACAAATCATGTTATTTCCGTGAAACAATTTTGCAAATAAATTTCAGGTTCCGTGTTTTGTTTTGGTATCAATGGTGAGTTTTTAACGTCTGACAGTCCCACTGTGTGGCTCCTTTCATATTCTGAGCATGTTGTGTGATTACATTTGGCCTCTTTAAATGGTTTTACCCCGTTCGGACATCGATCATGCGAAATGATTTTTTTGCAGAGGGGAGATATTCTCCATAGGCAGTCATAGGCAGTCAGCACGTATAGCATACCCTATTTGAAACAAACACTCCCCCAGCCAAATCAGATTTTACCACTGTTTACCTATTTATGACAGGTCACGAACCAGAATTGCCGATTATTCGAGTGCCTGTCACATTTGTAGGCGTGCATGTTTATTAAAAAAATATTATTTATTCAAATGCTATGTTAGTTGTTATGGGTACCATCATGCAGCTAATATATTTTACCACGCATGTTAATTAAATGTATATGACACTCTATATTAACGTAAATATGCTGTCGCTTACACGTATCGATCGGCCGATTAACAATGTTACCGCGTTAAGCGTAAAACGCACTAGTCAAATTCTACCCTGCTTTATGTAAGACCTCATAATTTTCGTATCTGTTATCCGATTTTAAATAGTTAAAGCTTGTAATGAAGCAGAGATATATGTCTGTCTTTTAATACAACATTCATCACGATACCCTAATTATTAAATCCACGGCGACGAGTAAGAATCCGTTCCGCGTAAAAGTAAGTTTAAAATACCCCTTTTTTTACCAAATAAAAATACAACCAACGGTCAAAAACATCAAATATGAATTTAATTTTCGATCGATTTTGTTCATTAAAACTTGTTTTAAAAGCTTATACTTTAAGGTTTTATAAAATGTAAAACTTATTTATAAAACATTTGTGAGTTGACGACCGCCAACGATTTGATTAAACTTCGTGCATTTATGTACTAATTATTGCAAATATATTTTCAAAATGGCGGAATCACGTCGAAACACGTGTGAAACGGGCACCTGCTTTTTGTTTTAAAAGCTAATACTTTAAGGTTTTATAAAATGTAAAACTTATTTATAAAACATTTGTGAGTTGAAGACCGCCAACGATTTGATTAAACTTCGTGCATTTATGTACTAATTATTGCAAATAAATTTTCAAAATGGCGGAATCACGTCGAAACGCGTGTGAAACGGGCACCTGCACACCTTCCATGCGCTAATTGAAAACACATTTTTGATTGAAACTTGTTTAAATTGTGAGATTAAATACGTTTTGAGGTACTGGTTGTACTTTTTTCTGGTTTCTATTGGTTCTGTCTTTACAAAATGGAGACAAAAATAGTGATTTTTGTCACGATGCGGGACTGTTTTTTTCGGTAGCTGTATTGAACTTGCGGACTTATTGCCGAATGTTAATTATAAAATGGCAATTATTTACAATATAACCTGCTATTAAATGCATTTTGAGAGGTATTGGTTGCATTAAATTACGAACCATGATGCTATCTTTTGAAAAAATCGCCACAAAAGATGATCAATGGTCGGCGTAGTTTACATCAAACATTATTATGAATACGTCCGTTCTGTTTTATTTCGTTGGCGGTCGACAACTCGCAAATGCTTTAGAAATAAGTTTTACATTTTATAAAACCTTACAGTATAAGCTTTTAAAACAAGCTTTAATGAACAAAATCGATCGAAAATTAAATTCATGTTTGATGATTTTCGACCGTTGATTGAATTTTATTTGGTAAAAAACGGGATATTTTAAACTTACTTTTACGCGGAACGGATTCTTACTCGTCGCCGTGGATTTAATAACTAGGGTATCGTGATGAACGTTGTATTAATAGACAGGCATATATCTCTGCTTCATTACAAGCGTTAAATATTTAAAATCAGATAATAGATACGAACATTATGAGGACTTACATAAAGCAGGGTTGAATTTGACTAGTGCGTTTTACGCTTAACGCGGTAACATTGTTAATCGGCCTATCGATATGTGTGAGTGACAGCATATAACCCCTTTTACGTACGTTAATATAGAGTGTCATATACATTTAATTAACATGCGTGATTTTACTTTCAGGATATATTAACACTTCAGAGCTTAAAAACACACAGGCCCTCAATGCGATTTTATAGTCCGGAAAAAATATTACTCTTAGTTAACCTCAAGGTGAATTAGTCCAGCTGGAATTGTCCGAGGGTAGGGAATACAATTGTGCCCTTAAATCCACCACCGATCTTATCAATCTAAGTGTCAATCGTTGGAGGAATGATTGTTCTTGAAGGAAAAAGTGCCGTAATAACATAATTATGTTTACACACAGCAAGTAATAACCGACTGCTAGGAGTGTAACGATACGCTCACCTTGCGATACGATACGTATCACGGTACAGAGTATACGATACAATACGTATCGCGATACAAATAGTTTAACATGAAGACAGGATAATGAGCATCTTTTCTGTTCAAACTTTATAACATCACAGAATTTTCCCCTTATGATCAAGCAGAGGCTTTATAAGACCTTTTCTCCAAGGAAAATGTGTTTTTCCTAAACAAAATCAGTTCCCCATATTACATGTATCAGTTTGTTTTCCGAATTAAGGTCTTGTATGAAGGTAAAAAACTTCTCATGAATGCCAACAATAGCCCCATTTTAGTCATCAACTGTCACCTTTAGTTTCACTTAGTCATTTTAATTTATTATGCTTCCTTTAACATAATTTTTAAAGCAAAAATAAAGTATTCGTTGTATGAGCTATCAAGGAGTCCACGTTTTTAGTCTGTCATATTTTCAGTCTGGATACGTACGGCCCCGAACAGACTTTAGTCATTCCGCATAAAAAATGGCTGCCCATGTCGCCGCGAGTTTCACGCTCGACGATAACAAATGCATTATTGCTTCAGTGATGTCGCATTCGGAGTTTATCAATAACACTAATCGACAACAATAATTGACCGCACGTTCGATATATTAATAATGTCAAGCAAATGATACGTAATATTACCTCATTATGGGCATGTTCGTAGCGTCTGTTCCGCACATGTGCGGGATGTTCTACTCCGAACAACTTACGAACAAAACGGAACTGTCCTGCACAGTGTGCCGAATGTTCTACTCCAAACACCTTACGAACAAAACGGAACAGAAAGTAAAATGTTTAAGACGACCAAAATTGTAGTTGCAGCCGTAATATTGGAAAAAATATGCATAACGATATATTTGAATGTGACTGTTTGCCCACAATGCCCCATATTTGGAAAATAAATTTATTCTATTTTATGACACAAGCGACCACTGTAATCACGTGACTGTTCTGGCTGCACCACCTCTGTGGTTGGCACAGAAAGAATATGTTCCGAACAGTGTTCCGGTTCGTTCGTAAGTGTGTTTCACTGTCCGGAATGTGCGGAACAGCGTTCCGAACAGGCCCTATAACTAGAGAATGGTTAGAGGCCGTATCGTAGCCGTACCGTTCCGGACCATCGTCGTACCGTGAACCGTACCGAGACCAAACAAATTCGGTATATCTTTACACCCTTACCGACTGCAAACGGTCGCAAAACTTGTCAAAAGGCCTCTCCGAAAACATGTGATTCCAGAAATTCTTAGATTGTTCAACTATCGACGATATCGTAATTATTGAACCAATTCTTTCGGTATTTCTTTCCAGTACATCAAAAAGAATAATGTTGTACCCTTAAAGTGTTTATAGAGTACACTTCTGTGATGATTGTGAGCGCCTGATTTCTCCATACTTCCATGATGGCAGTGGTGTTTGAAACCCACCAACCAAACCAAGCACAGTCCCTATGATAATCTGTCAAGACAATAAAAACTGATCTATACAAACATGTAGACGTTATTCGAAGATGCCAGACATCAGACTAATTCCAGTTGAAAAATCTGATTTTGCCAGACATGTCTGGTGGACTGACAGCTGTCCGAAAGACTGGTTTTGGAGTTGCAAGTTCAAACCCGAAATTGTCACTTTCCATTGAAACTAATTTCATCATGTGATCATCAAATCTAAATGAGTCAAATGAATTCAGTTGAAATTTAATTTGCTTGTATTCTTTTCAGATGTCTTCACCTCCACTAACTCCACGTCGCAGAAGCAAGCGAGGTCGCACTGATGAGCCTAGTAGTCCGACATCTGAAACTTCAAATGCCACCACACGTAATGTTACTTTTAAAATTCTTTTTACTTGCATGAAGCATTTTGTAAACTGCAATGGAGTTCTAAAATGGGAGATTTCAATTAAATCTATTTATGATGTTAAATGCTTTTTATAAGGGTTTCATTGATGGTTATGCTGCTATGCTTCATAAAAACTATTTGTTTATTTTCCAGCTAGAAGAAGTGCTAGGAAAGGTAAAGCCCCAAAAGGTAATGAAGAGGTATCATCCCCACCTGCGCAAAGACGTCGAGTGGATGCCTCGCCCGGTGGTGATATGAACGCTCTACCATCTTCCCCAGCTGCTCCTGCAACAGAACCGCTATTCTCGAGTCCACCACAGTCGAGGGCTGGTGGTAAGAAATCTTAATTATTCTGTTGATTTCAGTTTATAAAATGTCGGACACAGTCAGGCATAGACACTATTTTGGCCACTTGTCCGACAGGGCAAAAGCTCCCATTTCGTAAATAGGACAGTTACTGGTCCTCCAGAATTTTCACTGGTCCTTCTGGATTTTCACTGGTCTCGGACCAGTGTTAGTGTCGAGCCCTTACAGTTTAAATCTGAAGAACATTCTATCTAATTATTCGGAGAGATGTTGATCTGAAGAAATATGCAATTATATATAATACATTGCTACTAGTACTACACTGTTGTCATGCTGAAGGCTTGACATCTGGCCACATAACATGAAACCATTCAGTTTCTAGGCTTGTACACGAGTCATGAGCTTAGCCAAATAAAACTACTGGTCCATTTAATGTGTTGAAAATAATGTAGGTCTGAGAAAGTTATTTAGATATTTTGAGTATGATTATTATTGCTCTATGACAGTAAGTCTTGTGCCAAGTTTGTTTTACATAATTCACTTTTTATGCCCCCGTATCGATAGATCGGGAGGCATATAGTGATTGACCTGTCCGTTCGTTCGTTCTTCCGTCCGTTCGTTCGTCCGTCCGTCCGGTTAACCCAAATTTACCGTTTCTTCTAGCATCATTATGGCTTGCTACAAAGCTTCCATACTTGCATGTATGTTGTATATGAACACTCTCCACACGCCTGTATCACCTGACCTCATTTTGACCTTCACCTTGACCTAATTTTGGACTTAGACTTATTTATCGACAAGGCTTCCATAGGGGGCATAAGCGTTTATTGAACGCAGTCTTGTTTCATTGGCAATGCTTAATTATATGGCATAATCATTATGTATGGATACTTGTGTATTACAATTACTTGTGATACAAAAATTCTGTATTCAGCTCCCACTAGTGAGATAGACCTAAGCTCTCCATTAAACTATGGTACACCAAGTAGCCGTGGGGGACCACGTACACCAGGCATGGGGGAGACTCCCATCAGACAACGTCCTGACATTCACAGTGAAAGAAAGATGAGAACAGTAACAATTGGTGGATCAGAACCTAGTGTGAGTATCAGGAACTGTAACTGGATGATCACAAATTATCTCATACCTTATACTGTGTATCTTACTGGGGATGATCACAAATTATCTCATACCTTATACTGTGTATCTTACTGGGGATGATCACAAATGATCTCATACCTTATACTGTGTATCTTACTGGGGATGATCACAAATTATCTCATACCTTATACTGTGTATCTTACTGGGGATGATCACAGATTATCTCATACCTTCATGGTAATTGATACCATCTGGAACAAGGCATCCAGACTTATTTATACAAGCAAGTTGTAGGAGCTTGTTTTTTCAATCAACCAAAAATAAATTGCTATTCAATACCCCCACCCCTATGAAATATGTTTATGTGTGTAATTTGTAAATTTGAAAGTCGTAAGATATAATCTGTAGTGATGAAGATAGTCAAGACAGCCTTTCTGAAGATTAGTTGGTTTCAAGCATAAAATAGGTGAAGTGTAATTAGTCAGGAACTCACCTATATATAGTATGTTTTCATTAAGAATGATAAACGTTCCATCTTATGATCTGATAATAGTGGTGGTAGTATTTGTTTTGCTTGGTACATTTAATCACTTTTAACTTCTTTTATTCAGGAACCTACAAAGATGACGAGTGAAATTACAAGTGATGCTAACGCTGGTCCACAGCTTGTTATTTGGGGTACTGATGTTGTTGTTAGTCACTGTAAGGAGAAGTTCAGGAGGTTTATCTTGAAGTTTGTAGAGAAGAACGTTGATGAAGATGAAGCATTTGAAGGAATGGATGTCACTCAACCATACTATCTACAGAGATTGGAAGAGGTATGTCTAACTAGCTCTTCAATTCGAAATATTTCAATGCAAACACTGTGAAACATTTCAATGCAAACACCGTGTGTTGATGTACTGCATATAATTGAAATCTGCTACAAAGCCATGACTACACTCCTTGTAACAATGTTCTGAGTTTTTGAAAATTTGTGTTTATTTTCCTCCACATGTGAAGGAGAGGTGGCTGGTGTTTTATGAAAGGTTAAGTTTGTATTGGTTCGAATACAGTCACAGAAAACTGGTTTGGTTAATTGTGGGTCATATATAACTGGATTTGGGAACAGGCTTTAAACTTGAAACAAACTTTGCTTTTTAAAGTAAAACATTGATAACTAAATTTGTCTTTATATTGGAAGGCTCAAATAAAAGATAGAATTAATTACATAATCTTCTATTTTTGCTCATACCTGCCTACTATTGCATTGGAAACCTTGACTTCATTCTGTAGATAAACGTCATTGGTGAACCGTTCTTGAACATCAATTGTGAACATCTACGCGAGTTTGATGCTGATCTGTATCGTCAACTGATCAATTATCCACAAGAAGTGATCCCGACCTTTGATATGGCTGTGAATGAGATGTTCTTTGATAAATATGCGGCAGCAGTGTTAGAACATCAAATACAAGTGAGACCATATAATGCCGAGAAAACCAGAAATATGAGATCTCTTAACCCAGAAGGTGACTTACATTTCATTACTCAATAGGCTGATATTATTTAATCAAACTATGATGTAGAGTTACAGCAACAACACAAGTTAATATGAACTAAGGCACAGCCTATATTAGCGAATTTTATCTTAAATATTAAATTCTTCATTTTGATAAATTCTCATAGCTACATGTCAGTTAGTTCTGGATACCATAACTAAATGGTCTTTTATTTACACTGACGTGTCGACCTTTTAATGAAATGGAAAAATCATCGTCAAAGACCTTGGACTACATGTCAGTATTGAAACACAGCAGTTGACACTTGTCAGAAGTCCTTTATTATTAGTACCATGATCATCCAGTACAGAATGATTGTAGAAAATTTGTGACATTTTTGGGTACGAAGTAACGGAGGACGAAACGAACGATACGAACCTGCTTTCGTTTCACTGTATAACTACGTTGATTATGTGTAAAATAACACGACTTTCCTTGTTTAGAACAAGTACTTTCATGGCGTAATCAGTTGATTAATAACTGATTCTATGCAGGCTGTCATATTCTGTGTTTTCTCTCTGTTTTCGAAGCGTTCGACGCGTTCCAAGATGGCGGTCGATCAAAGTGCTATACGAAGCAACATAGTATTTATCTCCCTTATAAAAGTGTGTTATATATGGGCCTACTAGAGTTTTTGGAATATTTTTAAACATCATTAAAATATAAAAGAAAATTTATGAGCTATAGAATAACACATTTTAGGTCATTTTTATTACTCTATTGGCGGCCATTTTTCAGTATCTTTCTGTCACTTCGAAACTGTAACACAAATTTTCAGATCCATTAGTGAATTCAAACTCTGACCAAACCACGTGACACATTGACTTTAAGCGAAATTTATTCGGGCGCTGCGCCCGAAAATTCGCTTTAATAATTTAATTGAGTGGGAATTCAAGATTATTTGTAATTTGTCAAGAAAACTATTTAAGTACAGAAATGTTTATATGTATTAGTCGTTTATATCCAATTACTGATCATTTCATGTATACATATCTTGTACAGACAGCTTGTTCATTCACTTTTTCTGCGCAACTTTGTGTTATATTATATATATTTATGCAGAATCATGAACTTCAGATGAATATGATAAGTACAATTTAGCGAAAATCATGCCACCCCTAATAAGACCGGATTTACAGTAGTTATCAGGGCCCTCGATCGAAAATTCGGCCCCATTCGCTTATCCAAAGTGTTTTATTTCTCCTCTTCCTGAAAGAATTCCCCTCAAATGTTTTTACATCATGTAGATGTATCCCAACTATCAAAATCCTTTCTAGATGTATACATTAATGCCAACTGTACCATTTATAACAGCCTATACATAAAAACTAAACTATCACTGCTCTTATTACTAGTATTATATACAATCCCCCACACCTTCAGCATGCCCACTGGAATTTTAAAAAGTGGGTATCTGTACCCACTAGTGTTGGAAAAAGTGGGTACAGACCTAAAAAAGTGTGTACCATAATTTTCATATGTGGAAGGGAGGTAAATCATATTTGATTCGTGAACATTTTTTCGGTCCGGACACGGGTTTTTAAACATTCTTTAAAAAATGGCTGCCAATTTGCGCGAACTTTCAGAATGTTTTATCCTAAATTAATGATAACACACGCTAAATTGTTTCAGTTTACCGTCGCACTCGTAGTTATATGCTGTTATGACCAAATGACGACCTTATTCACTTGATTGATTAGTAGAAAAAATGCCTCAGCACTTGGAAATGTCATGTGATACGAAAGAGTCTAGATCGTCTGGATGTTTGACGCAGGTCGTTTAACGATTTTTGATTAAAAAGCAAGCGTTTATCGGGTTTTAGGTTGCCGACTGCTAAAAGTTTTGCCGATATTGTTTATTAGTCGGCCCAAAAAAATGCGTACCCGCACCCACATACATTGAAAAAATTGCACGGACATCGTCTTTTCTGCGTGAAAAATGCAGGATTCTGCATGACTGGGCATGCTGACCTTCAAACGACTCAAAATTCCCCCTACCAAGGGCCGCGGTCTCGGTTCCCCAAAGTAGAGGGAGTGCCCTGATTATTAGAATGATAATTTATTTCAGACATTGATCAGTTGATAACAATCAGTGGTATGGTGATTCGATTATCTCCCTTGATTCCCGAGATGAGAGAAGCTTTCTTCCAGTGTTACGTTTGTCACAACCAGGTTTCTGTAGAGATTGAACGTGGCAGAATTGCTGAACCAACATTATGTACAAACTGTAACACCAATCATAGCTTTGCATTGGTACATAACCGATCACAGTTCAGTGATAAACAACACATCAAACTGCAGGAATCCCCAGGTGAGAATTCATTGATAATCTGTCAACCATTGCTGTACTATATTCAGGGGTTTTCCTGGCTCGTTTGAGAAAAGGACCCAACTGTGAATTGGGAAATTTTTTAATGACATGAAGCAAAAAATCAGGTCATTCTTATTGTATCCCCATACTTATTGTATCCCAAGCAATGTTTTGGTCTTTAAGTGTTGTAATACTTTAGATAGTGAAGTTGAAAAGCGATAAAATGACTGATGATTGAGCTTCAAATATGTCTATGTAAAAACTGAAGCTTGACTAATGCATACAATTGGTGAAAATGAATGATACCTCCCACTGGGAATGGGTCGTTTTGCTTTTGGAAAGGGTCCACTTTCAGGACCTGCAAAAGGGGTAGGAAAACACCTGATAATGGCGTCTTATTTTCCAATTTTTGAAAAAAGATTTCTGTTCGGAAACACATAAACAGTGGTACCTTTAAAGACTTAACAAAAGAATTATGTTTGAAACTTCACAGTTTTGGTGTAGGTGTATGGCACCAGAAACTGACTTGCACCTTAAATTGCACCTTAAATTTCTAGGATTGGGTATTATGCGTCAGCATGGTCCTTAAAATAATAAACTCTGGTCGCTAGATTGATACTGTTATTGATAAGTACATTGTAATTCATTGAGTTTAGTAATTGTATTCTATTGCATTTCAAATTTACATATATTTCAATGCTAATGTACTTTACAACATTGCAGAGGACATGCCCCCAGGACAGACCCCGCATACAGTGGTACTATACGCTCATAGTGATCTAGTGGACAAAGTACAGCCTGGTGACAGAGTGACAATTACTGGCATATACCGTGCTGTCCCACTACGTGTCAACCCTCGTATGCGTAATGTGAAGTCTGTGTATAAGACACATATTGATGTCGTCCACTTCAGAAAGATGGATGTACGCCGTCTCCATGAGGCAGAGGACGATGACGCGTAAATTTTTTTTGCACTAGAAAAATATTATTGCATTCTTGAAAACAAAATTGAACATTGTTCCTTGCTCTGCCGATTGAAAACAATTCACTCAAATTATTTAGTTATTAGCTCCTCTGTCATATAGTGGCATGGTGAGCTTTTATGATCGTTCTTCGTCTGTCCGTTCACAATTTCAATTTCTTGTGAGCACACTAGAGGCCACACGTATGGCCCAATCTTCATGTCAGAATGTTTGTCTCTATGAAAAAGCTTGTGAACATGTTAGAGGCCACAATTATTGCCAGTTCTTCATAAAACTATTATAATATTTGTCTCTAAAATCTAGGCCAACCTTAAAACTTGGTCAGGTTGTGGTAAAAACTAGGTCACCAGGTAAAATCTTAGAAAAAGCTTGTGAACAGGTTAGAGACCAAACTAATGGACCCATCTTCATGAAACATGGTCCGAATGTTTGTCGCTATGAAATCTGGATCAAGTTGGAAACTGGGTCATGTGGGTGAAAACCAAGTTCACCGCATCAAATCTTCTACATCAAATCTTAGAAAAAGCTTGTGAACACATTACAGGACACAATTTTGGCCTAAAATTAATGAAACATGGTCATTTTGGCCAAAAATCAGGTCACTAGGTCAAATTGTAGAAAAAGCTTGTGAGCGCATTAGATTCTAATGGCCACAATTATGGCCGATCTTCATAAAACTTTGTTAGAATGTTTGTCTCTATAAAATGTAGGCCAAGCTTAAACAGTACTACTAGTATCTATCAGATGAACTTTGATGATGTGGAACAGTTTTGGCCCATTTGGTTTGTAGCAAATTTAGTTGCAGTGGTCATATAGTAACAAAACTATATCCCTGTTTGTGTCTCTCTTTATTATATTTTTCTAAGTCAACTTAAGCAAATAATCCTATTCTATGATGATATTATTGCAGTAAAACATCACGGCTTCCAGCAGAGAGGATTGAGCTGATACAGAAACTCAGTAAGGAATCTGATATCTATGAGAGATTGGCCAGAGCTATTGGTAAACTTACTGATTTATCTTTTGTGTTGCTTCTTTGATTAGTTCTCGTACATTGCTCAGTGTTTCATTTTGGTTTTGAATACTATGAGTCCTTCTCCCACTGAACTTAAAAAATCATTGAGTCACGCTATGTGAAAAAGTGTTTCCAAAATTTAACAATCTCCTAGTAGCCTAGTTTGATGAGTCGAGGACTGGGGGGATGTCAATATTCCTGATTTATCCATGTCCATAATAATGTCCATTCTGAAAGAGCTATGATTTCCGACCAAAATAAACGTTATTTGATGAAAATATCTTAAGAAATGGCAAAGTAATGGTCAATTTTATCTGCTCTGAAGAATGTTAACCAATATTATTGTATATTTGCTCTTGTTATTTATTAAAGCTGTAAATTTGTCAAGGCATGTACTTTTGAATGTTAAAAGTTGGCTAAGGGGTTGACTCCCAAGGTGTTTGGTTTGAATCATCTTTTGGACCGGGTTAATAAGCATACTTATTAGTCCCCCAGAAAGCACATGTAAATAATTATAGATCTACAATCTGTCTTACATAAAAATTATTTGAATTACATGCACAATGTTTCTGTTTTGAAACTTAAAAAAGTAAGTTTATGAATCTTTCACTGATTTCAAAAAGAGTATTGTGTCTTCTATAGCTCCAAGTATTTATGAAAATGAAGACATTAAGAAGGGTATATTGCTACAGCTGTTTGGTGGAACTAGAAAAGATTTTACTAACACAGGACGAGGAAAATTCAGGTATTTCTGTCTTCAGATTATAACATGAAGTAAACTAGTTTATATTGTGCTTACCTTTAATGATAAATGGTTTGCTATATAATCATGTTCATATGTTTCTTGTAAACTTCCTGTTAACTATTTTCTTAATTTGTTGACTTTAATGGCCAGTTGAGGGATACATCTGTAGATGCAGTCAGTATAGAATGGCTTGTTATACATTAAAATGTTTCTAAAGACAGGTGACTCTGTTTAAATAAGGTAACTTCTATAGTCCATCCTGGATAGTCATGATACGAGGGTTGTTCAAATTGGAATGCAAGTGATGCTATATCTTTCTTGTATCAATGATTTTTTAAGAATAGTTAGCTGTATATCGAAGAACATTGAATTAGCGTTAAATTGATACCTCACATTTTACAATCCGTTCAGTGTAGCTGTAACAATAGGTCGATTAACAATGTCTACTCGTGTATACTAATGCTTAAATTATTGGGAAAATGTCACTTTTTTCTGGCCAAATTCGGTCCTATCTAAGAATTGTTGTTTCTTTAATGCGGGAGCAAATACAATATTTTACATAACATTTTTGGTGAAATGGCGGCATGTTATGTCTTTTTCATCAACTACTTGATAGTTTACGCAATTTAAAAGTGGTGTTATTTTATTTGGAAAGGAACCCCATTAACGCCATACGAATACCGCAATATACTCTAAAAGGGTTGCGAAAATCATATTTGTTTTGGAAACTGGTGGAATGTTTACAATTAGGCAAGTAGCTCAATGTGTTGGCACATCATTAGGAGCTATTCATACAATTATCAAACATATTACAAAAATTAGGACGATAAGTATACTTTGGATACCCCTATCTGCTTAGAGACGCAAGCGCACATGCCCTTGCAAACTATCCACAAAATAGTTGAAACCAGTTTCTAGATAAAAAAAGTCGACCGTTTACAAATGTAATGACCATAAACGAGACACGGGTTCAATTTTTCACCCATGCGACAGATCCTTAAACAAATATGGGCCAGCAAAGACAGAACAAAAGTATGCATTGCAAAACGGACCACGTGCGCCAGTAGAAATGTACACTTTTTTCTTTATAAACCAAGTTTCTACCATTAAATTTGATGTATAAAATAGACAATGGGTAAATGCCAAGCTTGAAAAAGGAAAATTTCTTCAGAAATTGAGGAAATACTCCGACAATCGCTCTCAAACCACATGTTTGAAGGATAACATGCTATTGCAGAGCAATGGGCCTCCACCTGCAGCAGCCATTAACGCGACTTTCTGAGAAGCGTGAAGGTTCTTGAGCTTTCCAACCATCCTGATTTGTCAAGCAATGTCCATTGTGATCTGTATTTGTTTCAAACGACTCTAAAATTGCAAAGTCGGAAGAAATATCATATACGTTAAGATCTCGGTTTGGCACGTGTCCAGTATATGCACAGTGACCCTACGAATGACAATAAAATCGCACTTTAAAAATGGAATATCTGAATGAAACTTCGCGTATATACCGGAGATGAATACTGCAATAGGATCAAAGGCTAGTTTCAATAGAATATATTAAGGAAAAAAATGTATGGGCTTAGTTGCATTCCAATTTGAACAGCCCTCGTATTTACTAACATACACCAGATCATTGAAGGTGCTGTCAAATAGGTTTAACATTTTTTGTAAAATAAACAATATGTACTCAGAAATCACACCTGTAGTAATTGTGTATAATCCTGTGTCTTGGGTTATACTAAATTTCTCACATTTAAATTTATCTGTTCGATAATATGTTTGACTGTATTTAACAGTACATTGGTGTACCCTTTACTCTGTAGGTCCGAGGTGAATATATTATTGTGTGGTGATCCGGGTACCAGTAAGTCACAGTTGTTACAGTATGTACATCACCTGGTTCCCCGTGGACAGTACACATCGGGTAAAGGATCTAGTGCTACTGGTCTGACAGCTTATATTACAAAGGACCCAGACACGAGACAACTGGTACTTCAAACGTAAGTAAAGGAATTGTTTCTGAAGACTGTATTGTGAAAAATATGTCCATTGTTGATAGTTCCTGTATTGACCGTCTATATACCGGTACCTCTCTTGTAGAAAAATAACTTTGTTTGTATCAGAATTAAGATTGAAATTTTTGTTTCATGAAATAACAACATATATAATCATTTAAAACAAGTTGAAAATGTATTTTATTTTATTCCTAATGACTGTGCAGAACGCTTTGTTTCGATGACAAAAATCTATGGAAACTGTTCCTTTGGCTGTTGAAAATACATTAAATTGTTAGCTGTTTACTACAAGTATGATTTGATTATGTTGACAGTGGAGCACTTGTGCTCAGTGATAATGGTGTGTGTTGTATTGATGAGTTTGATAAAATGAACGACAGTACAAGATCTGTTCTACATGAGGTCATGGTAAGTACCCTCTATTCATCATTTACAGGTTTTATGGTAAATTGATTGAAATGGCAGAAAGGCAGAAATAAGTTCTCGAACAATTATGCCATGAATACGCAAGACATCTTGAGCAGGTTTTCAGTCCTGGTAAAATGATGATGTACTAGTATTCTGTAGATGCCTCTATTTTCCTGTTCTGATGGGGTTTGAGGCAGTTCTACTGTAGCTCCTGTTGTGGTCACTGTGGTTGTTGTATATATATATATTATTGAAATTAAATTGTCAATTTAGATTTCAATATCTGATTGTCAGATAAAACGTCTTGAGCTGTTTAGTTGCTATTTGTTTGCATTTGACTGAGATAGTCGTAAATGCGTGCCATGGTCATATGATTTTTTCCCTGGCACATTAGTCAATGACTTGCGACTTCAAGGATGCTTTTAGTCATTATAGCTTAATGTTTGTACCTAACATTTGATCACTGAATAATTGCAGGAACAACAAACGCTATCTATAGCCAAAGCTGGCATCATCTGTTCCCTGAATGCCCGAACCTCGGTGCTGGCTGCTGCTAACCCAGTAGAGTCACAGTGGAATAAGAACAAGACAATTACAGAGAACATTATGTTACCACATACACTACTATCAAGGTTTGTCCTTTACCTGTCTACTGTTGTAATACAGTTAATGCATGTTACCCTTTAAATTTTTATGCCATCTTGGAAAAAATTGGTGATACATTGCTGTACAAAAAAATACTTAAAAAGAAGTTGCAAGTTTGATACCAGGCTATGATTTACCAAACGTTGTTATGAATGGTTGTGGTGCAGCTCCCGTGCTTATTACAGGTTATATGAGGTTATTTCCTGGAATATCTTGACAATGCTGTAGAGCAGGGGGTATTGACCATCTTCATTATGTCCCCCTTCCATCTTTGATGAGGGGGTATATTGTTTTGCACATGTCTGTGGATAGATTGGTCGGCCAGTCGGTAGACCAAATGATTTCCGTTCAATGACTCGAGAACGCATTGCCCTAGGATCTTCAAACTTTACATGCAGGTTGGTCGTCAACAGTAGACAACCCCAATTGATTATGAGGTCTAAGGTCAAGGTCACTGTGACCTTTATATCATTTCTGACTTAGGGACATGCATGTTTTACAAACATCTCATGTTTATACATGTTGTGTCTATGTTGCAGATTTGATCTGATATTTCTGATACTGGATCCACAAGATGAGTTGTATGATAGAAAACTAGCCAACCATCTCGTTTCCTTGTATTTCCATGCAAAGGAGAAATCTGAGGACGAATTCTTGGTAAGCTAATGTCTTATTTTACATGATGAATTTACAGAATAGTAATACACTTTGTAATGAATAGTAATACACTTTGTAATGAGATATATATCGCCCTATCATTCTGTAAAATCTAAAATATTTCTTGATTTTGTCCTTGTGTATGTCTGGATGGATAGGACAGACTTATGCTGGTCGGCTTTCGATGTAACTTACTGTGAGTAGTTGGTACCAAGCCTAGTTGTGCATATTGTCAGGAATCTTTGGTCAGATGATTATTTGTGGAGTTATAGCCTACTAGGCGAAACCTTAATATTATACAGTAACACTAAAAATAGGTATACAGTTGCAAAATTAAACTTTGTTAAATTATTCAATATCTGTTTATCGGGCAGTCACAATTATACTAGTTTCTGAATATGGTTACTAAATGAGGCAAAAAGGAGATAAAAGTTTTTCTGAAATAAAATAACCATGTGATCAAAAAGGCTAAATGTTCCATCTTTTTATGACTAAGTGACCTTTCAAGCTGCACAAAGAAACCTAGGGTGTGATTGTCGATGTATGGTCTTTACACTTGATAAACCAAAATATTCCTTGTCTTCAAAAAAATGGTGTTTCACTGTTTTGCAAATAGTGTTATTACAGATGAGTAAATGTGGAAATTACCTCTGTATTACCTCTATACTTATTTTTAGTCAGCAGTATATATATATATATATATATATATATATATATATATATATTTTGTCCTTGACATTACGATGTTTCCTTAACATTGCAGGATATGAGTATCTTGAGAGACTTCATTGCTTTTGCTAAAGTTACTGTACAACCGAAGATCAGTGAAGACGCTGGTCAGTCGTTGATACAAGAGTATGTAAACATGAGAAAGATAGGTAGCGGACGTGGTCAGGTGACAGCTTATCCTCGTCAACTGGAATCTTTAATCCGATTGGCTGAGGCACATGCCAGAATGAGGCTGTCGGACACAGTACAAGTTGCGGACGTTGAGGAAGCTATGAGATTATACAAGGAAGCATTGAAACAAGCCGCTATTGATCCGAGTACTGGTAAGATAGATGTCAGTATTCTCACTACGGGTATCAGCGGTGCTGCACGTAAACGTAAGGCTGAGGTCACTCAAGCCCTGAAGAAAATGATTCAAGAGAAAGGCAAAGTACCAACATTGAAACAAGTTAAACTGTACGAAGAGTTGAGAGAAAGATCAGATGTGGTAAGTACATATTGTTCAGGGTTCACACAATCGGGGGGGGGGGGGGGGGGGGGGGGAAAGTCGGTGATAATAAAAATCCAAGGTCATGGAAAAATTAGTCTGAAAATTGAAAATGTTTTCGCCTGCTTTGCTCGCTCGGGGCAATGCTAAATTATTATATTTTATTGACAATTGTCAGTCCTAAAATTGTTGCCTCTACAAATCATTTGTCCCATAAGCAAATATAGCTTCCTTTTCCCTATTTTTGTTGCCAAATTTTGCCATAAGGAAAAGATGCTTTGGTGTCCGATTGCTCTAAAAAGTCTTGGAAAACTGCTCTTTGGTCATTGAAAAGTCAGAATATTATTGGGAACACTGTTTTGTGGGTAGGAAGTGGAATGTTCAGATCTCTGTAGGGAACTGTTTGATTTGTGCCTATGATTAAAGATAACAGTCAAAAAGTAAAAATGTGTTCAGAAAATACATGTCTTCGAAGCACAAATTTTGTTTGCCCTCTAAATAGTGGTGACATGGATAAATAACTATTTGGAGAAAATATTCATTGCTCAGTTAATTGTGAATTTTGATTTTACAAATAGAACATGTTCTGGATTTGTGAGAATATTGCTAGATCAATTATTATTGGTCAGAATGATGAAGTTGAACTATCAGAACAAAGGAAAACACTGTTAATTAAAACCATTAAGGAATTATGTCCGCCACATAGAATAGGGAAGACATTTATTTTTAGCTGGATGGAATTCTGTCTGCATGTCACTTCTTTCTGCATCTGTTTTCCTTGACCGCATGAACTGTATCACATAAATAGTCAGTACCAAGATTGTAGAATAAGTATCGGGGCTTTTTTCGAACCATCAGGATGGGGGCCTTGCCTTTAATAACTGGAAAAATATTGGTATTTTGGTTACATTTTGTTGAGGAAAACTTCATTTTTGGTGAAAACTTCATGATTTTAAAGAATTTATTCCAGTAGAAGGGGCCTTATAATGGCCTCTATTATTAGGAAAAAAGCCCTGAGTATGTTTAAACTTAATTGAAATTCAAATATATTAGATTAATAGTACATAATAATGCCCCCCCCCCCCCCCCCTCCCCCACATATATGTAGACGTCACAAAGCGCTAGTTGTCCTTAACCAAGACTAGTTGTGCTTATTGTCGGGAATTTTAGGTCAGATGATTTTTGCCAGAGTTATGGCCCTTTGTGGTGGACATGCGTTATTGTGTCAAAAACCATTCTAACATTATTTTAAAATTGTTATTGTAGTATTTCAGCCGGTACCGAAGGACTTGTTTATAGTAAAGGTGTTATTGTTGTATTTCAGCCTGTGCCGAAGGACTTGTTTGAAGAAGCATTGAAGGAATTACAGGACGAAGATTTCCTGATTGTTACCAACAAAGTGATCAGATTGTGTACTTAAACTGTGATACCACACTCCTGATAGTTGAACAATATTCAATCTTAACAGCTCAAACTTTGAGAAACTGCATTGAACATCATCTTCAAATGTGCTAAACTTTCCACTTTCTTAATGTGACATTTAAAAACATTTCAACATCGTTCATGTGAACTTGAATTTAAGTTGATTTTTGGTGGACACTAGAAGTATATGAATTGTTCATAATTATGTACATGAAATTCATAATTAGTTGAATCAGTTGATTTCTTTAGCATAGCTGTTTAAGATAAGAGAATTTGGTGAAGAAATAGTGTACAAATATTTGTATATATATGGATGCATGTGTTGGCATAGCAACGAAGTTATACCCTAGTAGTGTCCTGACAGTGGGTGGGTGTGCCATGTGGTGTAGGATAATAATATGCATGAATGTTCCATTTTCTACCTATACCAGGGGTCCTACCATTCCAGAATAATTCCGGATTTGCTGCATTAAAAACAATGAACTTTTCTGCCAAAAATGAAACTTGTTGGTTGAAAAAAATCAATGTTTGAACTGAGTTTTGGTTAATGACATTTGAAAGTCTTCCAACTGGGTTTCAGGATTGGGTATTATGCCTCAGTAGATTCCCTGTTATATATTATATCCATCATGTACAGTGCTATTATTTTTTGTACTATTTGATGAATTCATTTTCTAGAGGCTTACTGTGTTCATATTTAATATATATGATTTTGTATGTACAATTATCATGTCTTGTATAAATTAATGAATTTAAAGCCGGGAAGAGAATCTTTCATCTTTCTGGGCCAAAAACAGTTTTGAGATAAAATTTTTTTTATATGAAGTAGGACAGGACAGGGGAGGTAATTTACCGATGGTTTGACACATTTTCAGCTGGTAATTTGATGACACAACTGTCAAAATTAAGATTCTCTTTTCAGTGGGTTTTGTTTTTAGGCACCAGACCATTAGATTTCAAATCTCGTGTAAGCTGGGTAGAACCAAGCGTTTACTAATCAGCACACCTGGATAGCAAAACTTAAAACAGAAACAGTAGCAATAAAATGTTTTCTATACATGTTTGTTGTTGGAAGCTAATTTGTCTGTGTTCGTGTATTGTGGTCAGTTTCACAACAGATATTTAATTGAAAACTGATTAGTCTAGTACTAGTAAAAATGACCTAATTGTCACCAATTTTAGTGACCTTTCTGGTGTCTTATTTTGGGTCCATTATTGATATTTTTCAAAAATACTGCTAATGGCGATTTGACCATACTTGTAAAGTGGAATGCATGTTGTCGTGTTTTAGGCGTGATTCGTTTTCCTTCAGTGTTGAAATTGATGAGCGACACAAGTTGTGGCTTAAATAAGTTCTATTTCCCCCCCCAAAAAAACTCCTATTCTGCAGTGTATGCTAGTAGCTTCACTTTTAAAAGTATAATCCTAGTCTCTTGACCGGCAAGCCATTAATTTTGTAAATTTTAATTATTTTGTATGTGTTGATGTTAAGCCATATAAACTAACACTATGACATAACGTTATTACTTACTTCCAGAGTTATCTTCCCTTTGTGTTCACTGAATGTATATATAATACATTTATACAGTTCATGTCAAACTTGAAACAATAAAATGTGTAATATATCCCAGTGTTGCTTGTTTACATAGTCGATGCTAGCCAGATTTTATAGGGTCTAACATAATGCAAAATGTGAACAGCCCGGAAATCATGGAGTACTACAATGCTTAAAAAACAAAAACAGAAAATTCAATGCAAAAAAACAAAGTTGCAAAAGTTGGTATAACTCAAACGCGATAATCTGCAATGTCAAGATAAACAGAAATCACTAGTCATTACAGATTTAGGTAGAGCAGAGAGTAGCCTTCTATTCAAACATTTTTACCAATTTAACTGGTATCAAACATCAAGGCGTAAAGGAATAGTTGGTCGCCTACCAATCCTGCGATATGGGTTTGATTCTTTTATCTGCTTCCTTTTTAGCTCAGCTGTAGCATAGTGACAGGGTGAGCTTTTGTGATCACTCTTCCTCCGTCCGTCCACAATTGCTTGTGAACACCCTAGAGGTCACAGTTATGACCCAATCTTCATGAAACTTGGTCAGAATGTTTGTCTCTATGAAATCTAGGTTTAGTTTGAAACTGGGTCAAAAACTAGGTCAAATCTTAGAAAAAGTGAGTGAACACGGGGGACACAATGATGGTCCAATCTTCATGAAACTTGATCAGAATGTTTCTCTGTAAAATATAGGTCAAGTTCGAAACTGGGTATTGTGGGGTCAAAAACTAGTTCACTAGGTCAAATCTTTAAATAAGCTTGTGAACACATTAGAGGACACAATTATGACAAAGTTATGCCCTGGACAAGAAATGCTTATAAAAATATGGTCCTTGTGCACTGCACTTCGGCTTATTGCAAGAAACATGCATACCAAATTTTGAGCCATTTGAACTTTAGGTGACAAAGTTATGCTCCGGACAAGAAATGCTCATTAAATCAAAGGGTATAATTCAAAAACGATGCAAGGTAGAGTTATGGTTCTTGCGCACTGCACTTCAACTAAATTGCAAGACAAATGCATAGCAATGTTTTAATCAATCAAACCAATGGTGACCAAGTTATGCTCCGGACAAGTTATATCGGAAGCCGACAACCAAAGTAATCCCTATTTGTCGCCTAGTCAGGCGACACAAAAACTATGAACATGTCAAAGTACAGAATTAATAGACTTTCATACTTTACATTATTTCAATATAATCTTTCAGGTAAAATGCAATATGCAATAAATGACAAAATAATTTTATACTGCTAAACACTGATTTAAACAAGAGGGCCCTAGATCGCTCACCTGTTGTAGCAGTACATGCAAGACCTACGATTTGACCTAGTTCTTGGCCCCATATGACGCAATATCGCACTTGACCTAGATTTTGTTGAGATGATCACTCTGACCAAGTTTCATAAAGATTAGGTCAAAATTGTGACCTAAGTGACTATACAAGGTTTTTCTATTATTTGACCTTGTGACCTAGTTTTTGACCCCGGATGACCCAATATTTAACTTTACCTAGATTTTGTTGAGATGATCATTGTGACCAAGTTTCATAAAGATTAGGTCAAAATTGTGACTTCTAGTGACTACACAAGGTTTTTCTATGATTTGACCTTGTGACCTAGTTTTTGACCCTGGATGACCCAATATCGAACTTGACCTAGATTTTGTTGATATGGTCATTGTGACCAAGTTTCATAATGATTAGGCCAAAAGTGTGACCTCTAGTGTCTACACAAGCAAATTGTTGACGGACGGACGGACGAAGAGTGATCACAAAAGCTCACTCTGTCACTTTGTGACAGGTGAGCTAAAAAAGCAAGTGGTTTTTTAAAATGGATTATTGATTTGAATAAATTAGCATAAGTTTGTCAATTTCTGTAGAAATGGATTTTATTGTGAAACCCAATCTTTCTGTCGTCGGTCTGAGGTGCATATCCAATTATGTAATCATCTTTACGTGAGACATTCTAACTTTTATCTCGTAGGATTACCTAATCCGAATATTGCATTGATCTATTGATAGTAACCAGTTTACCCTAATATATGTAGGCTACGACTCAAAATTGGCTAATGGTCACTTTTTGTGCCCCCAACCTTATTTATAAGTTAGGGGGCATCATAAACTGTTACGTGGAATTTCTTCACTCTTTCACAGATAAGCAACTACAATGTATAGATGACCGTAAAGGAAGGAATCTTTGCTGCATCAATTTTTTATCAGAGTTCTGGGGCTTTGTTACTTTGATATACCCCATAGTAAAAACTCTTGTGTGTTGAACTCCTCACAAACTGTTGGGTGGAATTCTCGGCCGCCATTTAGGTCATTCCCGAAAACGCTTTTCAGTGTTTCCAACTGGAGATGAACTGGTTGGTAACACAGAATTGCACCCGGTTTCCTTGCATCACACAAAGGTCTGTATATATTCCCTCAAAGCCAGAGGTCACTAGTCAGTAAGACAGGGAGTAACTGGATGGTCACGTACTTACCGCTGCCTTAGTTGAAGGCTAACAAAGAAACAAAAACAAATAAGCAACTTAAGACGGTATTTACTGTCGTGAAATTGTAAACTTACAAAACATGTGAGATAAAATAAGTGAAGTCACTGAATGTCAAACCCATACATGCATGTACATGACGTATACACCGAGCACATAAAGATACGCACACCCAATTTTCTCCATATGGTTACATGTTAGACTATATAGCTTTCTTCAAATGTATGACGGAATAAAGAGTTTGGTGTGTGTTGATTGTTAACACAAGTTGTTTCGGTAGTCTGTTTCAAAACTGTACCCTTTAGGAAGAAATTTCTGAATGTGTTATTTCCCGGAAAATGCTATTTTAAGAACTTTCATTTAAAAATGTTCAAATCAGAATCACATGTGAATACAGATAAAGAACTAAAGCAGAGGTACCTGGGAGAAACTCGAAACTAGACACAAACAACTGATGTACGTAGTACAGGAAGAAAATGACAGACTCACCAAAGTGTCCAGTTTAACATGTAACACTATGGAGAAATATTGTTCTCTGCGTTACAACGTATAGCCGAGAACCACTGTCTCAACATGTACGTGGTCAAAACTGGTTTGGTCAAGTTTTGTTGGTATAAAAGGTGATGAAATCACCGGAGCGGTTACTTCTAGCGAGATATTCATTCGTGTAGCATCTCAAATTTTCAAATTCAATTTTCATATGTAACTTTATATACAAATATATTTTACGACAACGCATGTAAACTGCTCTATACCATTTATGGCAGAAAGTTGGTGTAGTTGTAAAGTTGACCATAGTAACGAATGTTGTTCAAATTAAACAGTTAAACATAAACCTAAGTAACGTGGTCTAACGTTTGAGCTGACCTTATTATTGAGGTTGTTTTATTTACAGTTTAGTGGCATATTTTGATATGTAATGTTGAAGCTTTTACATTTATAACGACACCATGTAATGTAATGTTGAAGGAATATTATGTTAATTCATAATCCATTCGGCTGCGATAGAGTGGAAATGTTTCCAGAGCATTTTCTTATAAAAGTTTATCTCTGGGCTGGTATTTATAAAGCATCTTAGTGGAAAACTTAAAATTTTGACTTAAGTAAAAAATTTACAATGCACATTTTCCTGCAAATTGAAGAATAGTTCATGTTTTCTAAGTGATTATAGTAGCTCTCTACATAATGCATAGAATGTATGTAAAAAATTCATAATCATAATTGTATTATTTAGCTGATACACTGAAGGAAATTTTAAGAGGTTAAGAAAATTCTTAGTTTTCTACTAAGATGCTTTATAAACACCTGGTCCATTCTATCGCATGGTCATGCCGTATTGAATGTTATACGTTTTATTTGGTGATATTTAGCTTTTGGGTACTTATGTAAATTCATAGAAACTATGAATGTACCCTGTTTTAATAACATATAGTCACATATTCGTACTATACATTATCACCACCATGTTGCACGAATATATGCGTTCTCCTCAACGCTAACTGAAACGGTGTTGTAGTTTTGTGTCAAGTAAGGTGTTGAGACATGTAACATGTACTTGGGTGTTCTACTCAAAATTTGGACAGGGTCTTCTAATGTTTCCTCGTTAATAGTTTGTGTAATCGATAACATGAACTGAAGACTTAAACATGTTAAGTTTGCGAATCTGCAGACATACTTTTAGGCTTAAGTGCTGATAAGCCAAGTACTCAGCCAACTTTTATACATGAATTATGATATTTGCAAAACCTATATTTACTGTTTTTTTGTATACATGTAACAGGATTGTAGTTGAATGGATCGATCCTACTCAAAGTTTGATAAGTATGTGTACACATGTATAGTACAAACATATTAACTTGACCATATGAACCATATGAGCTGCATTAATCCGTTGTCTATATGTGTCTAAACTCTACAAACGTTGGTATAGCCTAGATACGAACGAGATATACTACAAACACAACTCTAAGGACTACATGTACAACATAATTTATAGCAATACACGATTTGCTAGAGGAAGTTATATTCTACTCGGTTCAAGAACCTTGAAGTTAATACTGTACATGTATAAAGATCAGTACCACGTTAATATTTTCGTACAATATTGAAGTACCAGGTGAATATTTCCTTACAATAATAAAGTATCACGTTAATATTTCCGTACAATAATGAAGTACCAGTTAATATTTCCGTACAATAATGAAGTCTTACAGACTAACATAACCTGTTTGAGCATTACAGTCACATATTGTTTGACTGAATTGACCTGAAACTTTGAACTTCGGGAAGGTCTCCGTAAGTACTCGTACATTTTTCAAGATTGTATAAGCCATCGTTGTTTATTTTACTGAACGTAGAGGGAACTACCAGTCAGTGATTAACGAAGGAAGGTCATGGAATATTATATAATGTCCCTAGGCAATTCTGTCTGCCAATGCATTGATTGTGCCCAAAACACTAGGGAGCCCAAACAAACCAACTTAATCAATAAAATACCCGGTATCTGAGAACAAGGATAACATAACGACACATGCACCTGAATTAGTGTGTCACACGTTGAGTTTTACTCACAATCATATAACATAGTTGCATTTTACAAAAAATCAAATTCCTGACACAATTATGCCCGTTTGTATCGAGATTTCTTCCATAAAATGTGCCATAATAAAGAATTAAGCTTGAATTTATTTATTTTACATCGATTGATACACAAGTTATAAGAACTTAAACTAATCACTCTCGATGACTGTTTCCGTAGGTAACTGGTCGGTAATTGTACCGAATGTGTCAATAGTCCACCTAACTCAATCCGGGTTTTGAACCCATGACCTTCGAATCAGGTCATCACATAATCCATGTTTGTGTTCTACGAATACATTCCATTCATAAGAAGTTTGACATTAAAAAAAACAATCACCATTTTCTCCAAAACCAACTGAATAGGCTGGTATCTTCCTTCAAGTCAAACTCTGAAGGTTCAATACAAGTGTTGCCAATGTCTATATGTTGCACCAAGTCGGCTATCACTCTACGATTATCATGTCCATGATTCATCTTCTCACATAACTCACACAGTGACCTTTTATAAATGCTTGCAAAACCAGGAAAATGATACTGACTTTTCTTCTGAAGAACTGCAGCATATTCCTCCATGTTGGTTGATAATCGTTTAAGGTATTTACCTAATTTCTCAATACTTGAAAAGTCCGAGGTTGAAATGTAAGCATCACGTGGTTCAATAATGTCTGCCTTCCCTACACCGCCCCTAGCCACCATAACAATATCATAATTGTAATTTTCAAAGAATTTTTCAGTCCTATAACCACGGCACATTGCATTTTCAAAAGCTAAATAAAATTTGTAAGTAGTATTTAGAATACTGAAGCAGTCGTCATGGAACCAGGCTTTCCCACAATCCCACTTCCGCCCACACGTTCCTAGAATATCAACGTCAATATATTTTTGTAGTTCTTTAACATACTCCGTTCTCTTGGACTCCGTGGTACAATGAGAGGTAATTAATAAAGCATTGTTGGATTTCTGTTTAGCAATATCAAGAAAGTGTCTATCGTCTTTAGCAACTTTTGGCCACAACTCTCCACTAGGGAGATAAATATCCGCCATGTTTTTGTCGTAAGTCATTGTCCAGTTAAAGGCATGGCGCCAAAACTCTGACCTCCAGTGCCCTCCATCGTAATCATAGGTCAAAGGGCTTTCGTCTTCAGCAAATGTCCAAATTTGACCAAGAGGTCTTTTGTACGGGTATTTCTCCGGAAGCCTTCTACCGTTGAAGATCACAGCATGACTTTGTGGTGCAGTATTCTTACACAACGACAATTCACAGTTACTGTACTTGCAAGATTTAAAATCTTTTTGCCAGGCATCCTTACGTAACTTTATATACGGGGACATATTATACCATGTAATCAGATATGTCTTATTACCAGATTGTGACTTCCCCCTTCTTTGAGACTCCGCATAGTTTTTGCATGCAGTAGATTCCCACTTCAAATCCTCATTCTCCTGCTGCTGAAAATGTAAGCAAAAAAATGTAATAGTGGAACACACGGACAAGACTAATCTGTCTATACAGACCCTATGTTAATTGAAGGAGACAACTCATCAGCCTACTATTTTATCATGACATTATTTCCCTTTGCACCCTCAAACATAGATAATCAAGCCCAAAATAAAAGTTAGCTAAAATTGAAAATAAAGTGATGATTATTGATCGATAAAATAGTATCTAGTCTGGTAGCCAGACTAGGACAAGACGGGTGAGGTAGAGATCTTTTATTTTATTGAACCAAGCGGGTTCGACTAGTCAATTGTCTTCATCAATTAAGGATGTAAAATCAATGTACTGGCTCCTGTTTCGTAAAGCATAATCGGCAATCTGGCTAATGTACGTGATCTTTCTTCCTCATGCGTAGCGGCCCGGGTTTGAGGATATGATTTTAATCAGATTGGCATAATCGGTCTATTGCATCAAAGATCTAAGCACATATTAGATCTTCGATTGCATTCAATATTGACAATTTTATCAGATGATCTCCCTTGATCACTCTCCATGTCCGCCTGTCTGCGGATGTGATGTGTTGAGCAAAAAATGACTGAATGCTATTTTGGTATCAATATTTCACTCCTATTCTATTCGGTGAATATGATCAATTCACTGATAAATACTTTAATTGTTCTAGAACGCATTGTTGTATCGGTAGGCATACTTGGTACAGGTATGTGTTTTGTCAACAGTGAGCCTTTGTTCCTTCTCGAACCTGTATAACTAGAGTAAATCGCATTTCCTCAAAGGCCCCAAGTTGTTGATAATTTCCATAGCGACACATTTAAAGCACCAATGATATTGAAAGGTTCTCATAATGTGGTACGAATGTGGCAATATGGGGATTACTAGAACATGAAATATTTTCAAAATGGCGACTCAGTGTCAAATGACAGTGTTTAAACAGACATATTCATTTTTTACAGGAACATGACGCATTGACTGACTGTTACACTCACTGAACCCGGTTGATGACAACGAATGAGAATATGATTACCCGACAAATACACTTTAAGCAATAACCCTGGTAGTCATTGTATTTACACAATCGGTTCGGTTAAACGAAATTCAGATCAGGCTTAACCAAGAAACATTTTAAGAAGTTAGAACTTACATACGCGACACCTATCTGCCTAATGTAGTTTACAGGGTGTTCACACAAAAACGGAGACCTAGGTGAATCATTCGTAACTTTGTCTCTTGTATCAATAACACATTGGCAATATGACAAAGCGTTAAGGGATAAACACAGTTCAAATTATCAGCATCATAATTGTGATTATTTAGTTCAATATCCTTAGTTACCTCCCTTGTTTTCAATCACGTGTTTTTGTATATTAGCATACGAAAAACAAGGATTTCAGCATGTTCATAGAGATAGATATACATGCTGACCCTAAATGACAACTCAGGTGTCCCATAGTGAAGGATAATGGATCTGCATACGCTAATGTTCATCATGCACAGCAAACAAATTCACTTTAGAGCTCATATCTAGGCCACTTGCCCTTAAGTATGAGGTCTAATGTCAGTACTTTCTTGCGAATGTATCCTCTTTTTGCTGCTGATTTGTTGTAATAAGTTGTTTCTGATTTCTTATAATTGCTGACACACTAAATGACTCTGGTATATATCTATGAACTCTTAGTTAGGATAAACATATCCAACTATTTGTCCCATTTGTATTGAATGTGTTTTCAAGTCGACCACAGTTACCTTCCCTTGACTGGTGTTATACCGGTTTTAATCTGATCGATCTTATCTTGATTGCGTAATCGCGCTATGCTAACTCAGCGGGTTGTCAGAGTGTATAAATTAATGTATATCATTTGCTGGAGGGGTTTTGTGCGTTCAGTTACACTTTGGTATTTTTGACATTTTGTATATGATGCATACCAGGATCTTTTTTATGGGCATATCTCTGTCATTATGAATTTTTGTTCATAAGGTAGGTATCATCAGGAACATTTAAATGCTTCCATGGTATCATTCAGAATTCGTTGATCATGTGTGAGGAATCTAACAATTATGCATTTGTTATACTAGTAACCGCAATACATGTCACGATATGTATACTTATTATCATGCATATTCGATGGATAATAAAAAAATAAACGGTTACTAGTAACTGTACAATGCTTGAGTATGTGTGCAATATCACAAAGTACAGTTTAAATGAAATTTAGCAACCACTGCTGATTTTTCAAGTATGTTGTACGGTTGATTGTTCAGTTGCATCTTCGAGCCATAGACCATACACTTATGGAACTGTTTTTTTAATATCTTGAAAAATAAACAAGTTATGACAATATTAAGTTCGTGAAATAGAGTGGTTTTTTTCTTGAATTAAATAGGAGAATATTCGCGCGCTTGCGGACCCGACATAACTCAAATTTTCCCTCTAATTGTCACAAATATTTTATTTTTTGAAGATATCGGGATAAAACATTTGTTCAACTTATTTATGTTGGACAAGCGCTTTCAAAGTTATGAAGAGTTGAAATGTTAAACAAATACTAAATCAGTTTTCATTGTTTTAATCAAATCATAACATCAATCATATAACCAACAAAGTCATATATTCATTTTCAAGTTATCACAAAATGTAGTTTGGCTATTTTGACCTGAACCTGACCTTTATGCAAGACTATATTACAAGGTTCTTGCTTTGAATACATGAATACCAATTTCCGCAAGCAAGTCGTGCGATATCGGTATTTCAAATTTGTGTTTCTATTACATCTCGAGCTACTTCGTGATACTCCCCGATTATGAAATATATTGTGATAATATATTGACTGTTAAATTATGCTAGTCAATTCATCATCCTGATTTTTTAAAATAATGAGTAAAATACTTAAAATGGATTTAATCACATCGGCAATTCATATCTGAATATGAATTTGTGCTTTTATCAGACTTGTTACATGTATAATATATAGACTGTAGACTGTGGCTTGATTTATGATGCGTTATATGTCCGTGGAATTTCCGGTGATACCCGCAATAAAAGTTACAGGGCTTTGTTTACGAATACATGTATTGTCTTATTATAGCAAAAAGGCTGTATCTACAAATGAAAAAAGAAGGCAGATAGAAACTTTATATAAACGCATCTTGAATGATACTTACTGTTTTATTTTTACATTGTGGTTATAGGTATCAGCGATGCGACCATACATGTATGATAAAAAAATATTTATGATACTTATTATACGAATATGAAAATTTACTTTGCATGAAGCATAAAACAATGCTTATAACAAATAACAATGATTGAAAACATAAATTTTCAGGAGAAAAAAAACTAATATATATGATTAATTAATATATAGAATGTTCGAATCCCAACTGGCTTCGTAATCTGTCTGGTCAGAGCAGACGCGCTTTATTCCTCTAGCCGGGCTATAGTAAAGTGATTATCATTAAAAGATACGCATATTATTAGCAATATATAATCAAGTACATGTATACTGTAAATGAACCATAAAGCTATAATGCACATGTATTTAATCTGCCTTAGTGTAAAACATTCATTTCAACATCTGAATTCATGCCTCTAAAAGTATACGGATTTTTTCTCACCTTTTTTGACGTTTAATTTTCATTTTACAATTCGTATATATTCAATTAGGTGGTACAACGTGTCAATTAACCAGTTTATTTAACAAGTGTCATAGGAATGACATGATTCTTCATTTTTATGTCTCACCTGTTCGATTATTATAATTTTAAATTATGCGTGAGCTTATGACATTTCACTTTTAATTATTTTAATGCATGTATTACTTTCCAAATCGGCAATGAAGTCAAAGTTTCAAATCTCTAAAATCATAATAAAGTATGTATACAGGAAATATAGCGGTTATAGAAATATAGCGGTTATAACCCTTCACGCGAATGTACCACTTTTATTACCCCACATGCTGTGACAATCGCAGCGGGGCGCGTCATAAAACAATTAACAATGTGCAAATTAAATATGTGTATTACTTTTTTACTAAAAAAAAATGATACCTGTTTTAAAAAACCGTAAAAAGGGGGCAGATCTAATTATCACATTTCTTATATCAAAACACCAATCTGACGGGAAGAAATTAAACTATTAATCAAGTTTGCACAAAATATATTCCCCGAGAAACAAAAGAACTACGGACAAGAAAGTAACCAAGTTTGATATCAAATCCGTTCATTTCCTTCTTTGTTCAATGTGAGTGATAGTCATGTTAAAAACCTTTAAAAAGGGGGTTGATCCCATAAAGATACAACTATGAAATTTAGTGCATTATATTGTAGACATATCAAACTACAAAATATGTTTGCACATAAGAAATATCTCAAATAGTTATTATCATATGGACAATTTTACGTGGAGTCCCCATGCCTTCCAATGGTAAAAAAATTGTCACATGTGCGAATACAAATGGGACAAATAGTTGGATATGAGTTCACCTGATTACTCTTGCTTCTTACTAAGCTTTCTTGTTGGTTGTTCTCAATAATAATAAATTAATATTTATATTTTGCTTCTTTGGTGATTGTTAATGAATCATTTGAAGGTTGCCTGCTTCCCTTCTATTTAGTAAACCAACCACGTTTTCCCCGCTTTCATTATTGCATTGCAATGTTCTTCGCTTTTCACAAGAATTTCTTCAATTATATGAGTTTAAAACCTTGTTTTACTCAAAATGACCGCTCAGACAACAATTTCTTATTAAACGATGACATTTTCCAGGTAAGTCAGCAAAAAAACCAACCAGGAATTCACGCCGTTGCTAAAATGATGACGTCACTTCAAGTTATAAAGCAAAACATATTAATAAGTACCTATTTTAGAAGTAGAGATCACTTTTACACACTGTCACAAAAGAACAGTCAAATTCATTAAAAATCAAATAAGTTATAAGGGTTTAAGGTAGGTCCCCGTTTTTTGGGACACCCTGTATATAATCAATGATAGTACCTGGGCTGGATGAACCAATGAAAACACTAAAAACAATGACAGCATAGCAGATGATATCAAGTAGAGCATCCATTTTCCTGCAAAGATAAAACATACATTTTACTTTCTTTGTTATAGCCAGAACGAATGTACACGATCCTCGACCTTTATACGTCAGTACAAGCTTGACGGGTGGAATATATCAGTTTCCGCGAGAAAGTCATGCCTTACTTGTGATTTAGATTAGTGTTTATATTCCACCTTGCACACATTCGCTGTTGAAAACATAGTTCTAATAGATTAAGTCATGGGCAATCAACCAACAGTTAAATTATGCTAACAGACGTTCGATGACCACGTTAACTTGTTCGCACTATGGTTAGAATCAAATACAAGGAACATGAAAATTCAATTCAAACAATGTCAATAACTCTGTTCAATGAGTACCAGTAAAATCATAAGCACATGTGTACAATTTCACATAGTGACACCAACCTTAAACCCTGTTAAAACGTATCAATTGGTTAAAAAAAATCCTAACAAGAGGGCCATTGGACCTAAAGCGCTCACCTGATGACAAGCAGTTTAGGAAGAATCAGTATTTGTTATATGATATGACCTTAATATTTGATGTAGATTTTACAAATACACTTTTTTCTTTGATGTGATCTGGTGACCTAGAGTTTGCCTCCAGATGACCCAGTTATGAAGTTGGCCTAGATTTCTTGAGAAAAAACATTGTGACCAAGTTTCATGAAGATTAGGTAAAAAATGTATCAATTCCGATTAAATCAGACACTTGCGCCCCTTAGCCCGGCCCGAAATCCCCGAAAATTGACCGAACCTTGCATTGAAGTATAAAGTTTTTTCTTTGCTGATTTCAGTAGACAAGACCTTCCGAATGGAATTGCATTTTGAGAAAATTGGGGTAAACGAAACTGCGAATATTTGGAATCGGTGAACTACATTGTTATTTGTTATCACATTTTAGCTCACCTGTCATAAAGTGACAGAGTGAGCTTTTGTGATCACTCTTCGTCCGTCCGTCGTCCGTCCACACTTTTTGTGTAGACAATAGAGGTCACAGTTTTAGCCTAATCATTATGAAACTAGGTCAAAATGATCATCTCAACAAAATCTAGGTCAAGTTAGATATTGAGTCATCCGGGGTCAAAAGCTAGGTCACAAGGTCAAATCATAGAAAAACCTTGTGCATTCACTATAGGTCACAATTTTGGCCTAATCTTTATGAAACTTGGTCACAATGATTATCTCAACAAAATCTAGGTCAAGTTTGAAATGGGGTCATCCGGGGTAAAAAACTAGGTCACAAGGTCAAATCATAGAAAAACATTGTGTAGTCACTAGATGTCACACTTTTGGCCTAATCTTTATAAAACTTGGTCACAATGATCATGTCAACAAAATCTAGGTCAAGTTCGATATTTGGTCATCCCGGGTCAAAAACTAGGTCACAAGGTCAAATCATAGAAAAAACTTGTGTAGTCACTAGAGGTCACAATTTTGACCTAATCTATATGAAATTTGGTCACAATGATCATGTCAACAAAATCTAGGTCAAGTTTGATATTGGGTCATTCGGGGTCAAAAACTAGGTCACAAGGTAACCTGAATCATGAATAAACTATTGTATTGTATTGTGTATTGTATATTGTATATTGTATTGTATTGTATTGTATTGTATTGTAAAAATTCTGAAAACCCCTCTTGACAGTCAAAAACGGTTGCGAAGCACGCATACAGTATATGGGTATCAGTTCAGTATACTGTAACAGTATATGCCTTATATACTGTAACCACTGCGTATAAACTAAATCACTGTACTACTTATTGGGATACTATACAATTCAACTTGTATGACTTATTGTGATTGAAACATCCAGTGATTTCTTATCACTGTACGACTTATTACAAAACTATACATTTCAATGTGTACTCCTTATTGTGTTATCTGGAAGTTTGGTATCAGGAACATAACATACGAAATAATTATGCAACCAGGAAGTTTTCAATATATCTGCATGCTTGATCTTAAAATAAAGATTTGCTATTTAATGTGGTTTTATTATACCTGCACAATATTATGTTTCATCATACATGTGTACTTCAGCTTCACATTTATTTACGTGTGATAATCGTCCATGATTTAATTTTTATATTCAAAAACATATCTTGTTTTGATTTTTACTTTCAATAACTTTGAGATATTTTATGATTTACTAATAAAATTTTGAGTTAACGTTAGAGGAACCTCTTCATGAGCTGAGGGTAGTAAGTTAGATATAAGTGAAGTTTAGAAATAACATAACCTTTGGCCCTGGACTTCGCATCAGTTATAGTCTGCAAATATTATATATACCATCATATTTCGGAAATGATTCTCCAATCGGCAGGGGATATGGCTGTCTGTGACTGCTTCTTGTCACATATTCTGAATAAATCTCTGTCAGTCAAATGACGTACACTATTCACCTGACACAACAATAACCGGAGGTTACCGTTTGTCTACAAAATATCATTGAGTTTGATACTCTGTCAATCCGTCGTCAACAATTTCTTTTAACAACATCTCCTCCTAAACCACTTGGTCAATTTCAACCAAATTTTACAGGTGTGTTTCTGGCTTGAAGCTGTACCAAAGTTGTTCAAAGAATTCTATTCCATGAAGAACTCTGGTTGCAACCAAACTTCACAGGTGTGTTTCTTGCTTGAAGCTCTACCAAATTTGTTCAAAGGATTCTATTTCATGAAGAACTCTGGTTGCTATGGCAATTTTTTTCTCTCAATAACGAGAGGACCTAGAGCTTAGATATTTAGTTTGTTGCATTGTCTAGTGAACCTCTATCAAGTTCGTTCAAATTATTGCCCTGTGGTCAAAATAGGCACCGTCCCGGGGGTCACTTGATTTATATAGGCCTATATGGAAAATTAAAAAAATCTTCTCTAAAACCACAATGCTTAGAGCTTCGATATTTTGTATGTAGCATTATCCTGTGGACCTCTGCCAAGTTTGTTAGCTCACCTGTCACAAAGTGACAGAGTGAGCTTTTGTGATCACTCTTCGTCTGTCCGTCCGTCAACAATTGGGTTGTGTCCTCTCTAGAGGTCACAATTTTAACCTAATCTTTATGAAACTTGGTCACAATGATCATCTCAACAAAATCTAGGTCAAGTTCAATATTGGGTCATCTGAGGTCAAAAACTAGGTCACAAGGTCAAATTATAGAAAAACCTTGTGTAGTCACTAGAGGTCATAATTTTGGTTTTTCTATGATTTGACCTTGTGACCTAGTTTTTGACCCCGGATGACCCAATATCGAACTTGACCTAGATTTTGTCGAGATGATCATTGTGACCAAGTTTCATAAAGATTAAGTCAAAATTTTGACCTCTAGTGACTACACAAGATTTTTCTATGATTTGACCTTGTGACCTAGTTTTTGACCCCGGATGACCCAATATCGAACTTGTCCTAGATTTTGTTAGGATGATTATTGTGACCAAGTTTCATAATGATTAAGTCAAAACTGTGACCTCTAGTGACTACACAAGGTTTTTCTATAATTTGACCTAGTGACCTAGTTTTTGACCCCAGATGACCCAATATCGAACTTGGCCAAGATTTTGTTGAGATGATCATTGTGACCAAGTTTCATAAAGATTAGGCTAAAATTGTGACCTCTAGTGTCTACACAAGCCAATTGTTGACGGACGGACGGACGACGGACGGACGGACGGACGGACGACGGACGACGGACGAAGAGTGATCACAAAAGCTCACTCTGTCACTTTGTGACAGGTGAGCTAAAATATAACGGAAAGAACGAAATTTCGGAACTGATGGACTACACTGTCATGGATCATTTTATTTGATAATTACTATGATATGATCTATAGTAATGTGTAATTAATTATACCAATCATTTTAAATCATGTTATGGTGCAAAATATATCATTTAAGGCTAGAACAAAATTGAAACGAAAATGTGAATTTTGGTAATAAGTTTACTACGCTGTTATAATTAATTTAACTTGATAATAAATCACTGTAAGGTGCATATCATCATGCAATTCAAGTTATCTATCATCTAATGCCATGCTTTGAGCTGAATGCGATGTATTGGGGTAAAAAGTTCACTAAATTTATGTGAAAATTTTGAATTTACTGACTGTCATTGCTATGTATGGCTAACTGACCAGAAACGTATGGCCATATATAGAGTTGTTTGTATTGTTGAGTGCCAGCGATATGACTGTATAGGTTAGTTGTACTGCTGTGAACAGCTACTAGTATTCCTTGATCTATGGGGAGGTTCTGACTATACCTGGCACAGTTTCCCCTTGATTTATGATGTCTAGAACTGTCATTACAGACTTTAAATGGCATTGAACACTGCATAGAACAGTCACATTATGCTCTATGTGGTACCTAACACTGCTGTGAACAGGTATTCCTTGTTCTATGAGGATGACAAAGCACTGTCTGGTATACAAGTAGTCATTCCTAGCGGGATAGGATACCAACTACTGCGCCTGGTGCTGCTTTTGATTTAATAACGGTTTCGGGTACTCAACACTAGGAAAAAGTCATGCATGGCTCTATTAAAATCTGTCTCTGCCTTGCACAGCATCATTTCCTAGTCTATATTAGATAACACCTACTAGTTCTGTTGGGCTTTGCTAGTAATAGTTCAATGGTGTAACTTGCACAGCATTCACGAATACTTTTAGGTACATTCAACATATTGAAGCCACTTATATGTATCACATACCGTGCTCTTGTTGAGATTTAAATACCTATTAATTAAATACATGTAACTATTTTACGAATGGTGAAATTTCACAAATTCTCTAATATATCTGTATACCTAATGCATATAGATGAAATATTATATCTTCTCAAAAGATTACGCATTTCTGTAAAGTATAGAATATTAATACACATAGTTTGTACAGAAATTGCCTGCAAAACGGTCAAAGTAAACAAATTTCAGGTGAATACAAGCATTGTTTACAAAACTAGAATGAAATATAAACTGGTGGTTTAGAACTTTTGTGGAGTGTATGAAGAGGTTTCTATACATTGAAATTATCAAGACCTGAGATTTATTTCGGATGATTGCGTCCAATATAAAGTGGAGGCATGTAATAAATTGTATGTGTAACAAGTTTACCGTATACCGAATGCATTTTCAAGCACTTGATTTAATTCGAATCAAATGTCAAACATGTAGTAGTCATTTCTATGACCAGGGATACTTGAAATTAAACTTTTAGGGTACATTTATACGGCTGGAAACAAAGTGTTCCTACTGAGATTTTGTGTTCACCCACCGTCCACCGTATTTTTTGAAAATGTTTATTCTCAAAATAATTATTGTAAACTTGCTTCACACGACAGTAACTGTTTTACATTAGGATCGTTTGCCATTTCCGCTCATAAGCTAATATTTATTTATCAGAGTGAGTTACTATAAAATAAATATCTAAGGGCAATGAAGTCTACGGATTCCATAAATCACACGTTTCGTTTATATTTTATAACATTTTACCCAAATATATCACATTGATCTCAATAACATTGCTCATAGGTTTGATATCTTAAACTCCTCATGTAAATAAGAATATGTCGCATGGACTTACGATGAAATAAAACGATAAATGACTGTGTTGTCTACCACCTCGAACAAAAAAATCGCCTTTTTCCTTTATATTTCGAAGTTATTCTCCAAAATAGCACATTTGCACAATAGCCAAGCTTAGAACGTTTGATATCAAAACTGTTAGGTTACTAATACCATTCATAGTGATAAATCACCAAAGAAAAGAAACATGACATTGAATAGGTCTGCATTGGTACAAAATCCAAAAAAAATACAAGTTTCCTTCATACTTTTGAATATTTTACCCCCAAAATACCACATTTTGTACCATAGCCTAGCTTTAGGTGTTTGATAACAAGTCACTATACAACTATCACAGCGATTATTTACCAAATTTAATGGCCAATGACGTTAAATTCCACCGATTCCGAAAATTCGCACTTTTCCATGTAATTTTTAATGTTTTACCCCAAAAATACCTCCTTTCGCATTAATGCACGTCAATAAAATTGTGCAAGCTTCAACTTCAACTTAATAACTACATATAAGTGTGATTTATGATAAAATTTGATAATAAATGACATAGTACATGTAGTTCACCGATTCCAAAAAATCTCAGTTTCGTTTATGTTTTGGAACTTTTACCCCAATGTTCTCAAAATGCTCAAGGGTGACAGAATGGCACCCGTCAGAAATTCCATGAGAAGGGTCATGTCTGCTGAAATCAGCAAAGAAAAAAAAACTTTATACTCCAATGCAAGGTATCTTGGGTTTGGGGCCGGACTACCTGTGCCAGAAAAAAAGTTACATACATGTATACAGCAAATGTTTGAATGGTTAAAGTGTGTTTACATTATGCTCAATTGTTGCTTGTACTTGTTGTCGTCAACAATTTGCCTAATGTATTTACTCCGGCAACAGCTGCACAAGCGTTACACAACAATTTGACCAAATAGAACTTGTACTATTTTCCGGCAACAATTTTCCCATAAATTTACTGATAAGGGGGTAAGAAAGCTGTCAGGTATCCATTTTCATCCTGATAAGCCCAACTCTGGGTAATTATCAAGTATTTTAGGGGTAAAAAGGTATCTGTACAGATGACTTTATTGAAACAGTAATTGATCAATATAAAAAAGATGAACAATTATCAAAGATTTAGCTATCTCAGGTTATTTTAAAAGGATATTTGTAAAAAATGTAGCACAATTTAATTTATAAATCTGGCTTGGGGAATTCTAAACACCCATTGGTTTATGTACCGAGAGTGTTGTTTTGGAGAGGTGAACTATTTTGTAAACTTCAGGAATGAAATGATCATGTTTCTAAATAGAGGTTGTTACTCAAAGAAGGGTTGGTCAAAGAAGGGTTGCTCTCGAGAGGTGGGGCACTGTATAGTGGGTTAACATAATACAATTATGTATAACAAAAATGATTCAATACTTCAAGAGGCTATTGTTAACATGTATGCCAATTTGCTGTGTGTATACAGACCTACATGCAATTGTTGGGCAACAATTGGGCAACACTTGGGCAACATTTGGGCAACAATTGAGCTAGTCTTTAAACTGAGTGTATACAGAACGAAAACAATTACAGGCAATCGTTGGGCGACAATTTGCGTAGTCTAAATAGAGCTTTAGATTACATACGTTTGGTGACGCTTGAGCATGGAAGAGATAGTATCCTCTGTACGTTCATATCTAGCTGACCGTTGCTACTCTTCAGAAGTATTTCCCATTAGTCTATTTGGTCATCTGAAAATATATATTATGAGGTAAAAATAAAGAGTGTCCAAAAAGAAAGTATACAGTTTCAGTGTCTATTTATCAAATCCCTACAATCTGCTATCGCAACGAAAATTTGCACTTGTATGGACAAAAGATGTAAGTTTTTTCTGTGATCAATTTTAAGATTATAACTCAGATAATTTTTAGAAAAATGTCAATTTTCTATGCATGTCGCCTTCTGAGATTTCCCGTCTTGCACTCGTTCTTTGAAACTATCAATTGCATTAACAAATGTGTCTTAACTGATCTTCTAACCTCCTATTTTGATGTTTCTCAGCAGCATAGATGTGTCCTTTGGCTTTAGATTGTACACTAGTGGTTCAGATAGCCTAATAGAAAGACATAAACTCAACCCGTTACTTGTCTTTGTTAAACCTGCTCGTTCCTAAACACCGCAGGTGATTTGTTGTTTTAAATTATGCATTGTTCATGGAACATGTGCCAGGGCCACACATTGTACATAAGGGGTTGGGTGAATTCCTTGGAACAGTTGGATCCAAAGTAAATTTAAGGAAATATCACTGTTATGTGGCGTGACATGGCCCGCCCACAGCCCGGATCTAAATCATTGCGACTACTTCTTAAGGGGTTTTGTAAAATCGCTAGTGTACAACACAACGCCAACAGACACGTCTATGCTCACGAGAAACATCAAAAGAGAAGGAAATATCAGTTTAGACACATGTGCAAATGTTATCTATAGTTTAAAAGAAGTGCAAGAAGGGAAACGTAAGAAGGGTTGATATCTTGAGAACGTCATGTACATTACTGAATAGACGTCACGGGCAAAATAAAGTAGATGTACTATTTTTCAGTAAATTTACATTTTTTTATTTTTATTAAAATTTATCCTAATTATAACCTTAAATCTGGTCCCAGAAAAGCTAACATCTTTTGTCTACACATGTGTAAATTTTCTTTACGATAGCAGAATGTTCAAGAGATTTGATAAATATACACTGAAACTGTATACTTTCTCTTTGGACACCCTGTATGAAGCAAAATTGCGTATCCACGACCCCTAAAACACTAATATGATGCCCTATCGACAGAGCTAATCGAGCTGCCTTCTAACTCAAAATCACTGCACTTACAAATGGGTAATAATATATCTAAATTCATGACTCTATGTGCGATACATAACCCTGATGACACACTTTCATGGCAATGGTGTACACAACACTTGAGCACTGACATTCATGACTCTATGGTGCACGGGTCCATCACTGTTTGACACAATCATTCATGGTTCTATGGTGTACCAATCACTGTTGAACACAATCATTCATGGTTCTATGGTGTACCCATCACTGTCGGACACAATCATCCATGGTTCTATGGTGTATCAATCACTTTTGGACACAATCATTCATGGTTCTATGGTGTACAAATCACTGTTGGACACAATCATTCATGGTTCTATGGTGTACCCAGCACTGTTGGACACAATCATTCATGGTTCTATGGTGTACAAATCACTGTTGGACACAATCATTCATGGTTCTATGGTGTTTCCAGCACTGTTGGACACTATCATTCATGGTTCTATGGTGTACCCATCAGTTTTGGACACACTCATTCATGGTTCTATGGTGTACCTATCACTGTTGGACACAATCATCCATGGCTCTATGGTGTACCCATCACTGTTGGACATAATCATTCATGGTTCTATGGTGTACCAATCACTGTTGGACACAATCATGCATGGTTCTATGGTGTATCCATCACTTTTGGACACAATCATCCATGGCTCTATGGTGTACCAATCACTGTTGGACACAATCATTCATGGTTCTATGGTGTACCCATAACTGTCGGACACAATCATCCATGGCTCTATGGTGTACCCATCACTGTTGGACACGATCATTCATGGCCATCACTGTTGGACACAATCATCCATGGTTCTATGGTGTACCAATCACTGTCGGACACAATCATTCATGGTTCTATGGTGTACCCATCACTGTTGGACACGGTCATTCATGGCCATCACTGTTGGACACAATCATCCATGGTTCTATGGTGTACCAATCACTGTCGGACACAATCATTCATGGTTCTATGGTGTACCCATCACTGTCGGACACAATCATGCATGGTTCTATTGTGTACCAATCACTGTTGGACACAATCATCCATGGTTTTATGGTGTACCCATCACCGTTGGACGCGATCATTCATGACCATCACTGTTGGACACAATCATCCATGGTTCTATGGTGTACCCATCACTATTGGACACAATCATTCATGGTTCTGTGGTGTACCCATCATCGTTGGACGCGATCATTTATGACCATCACTGTTGGACACAATCATCCATGGTTCTATGGTGTACCCATCACTATTGGACACAATCATTCATGGTTCTGTGGTGTACCCATCAATGCTTGGACACAATCATCCATGGTTCTATGGTGTACCCATCACTGCTTGGACACAATCATCCATGGCTCTATGGTGTACCCATCACTAGTGGACAAAATCATACATGGTCCTATGGTGTACCCATCACTGCTTGGACACAATTTTTCAGGGGGAGCATACCCCCAGACCCCCTAGCCGTCTTGCGTACACATTCAAATACCCCTAGCTACGCCCCTGTAAGCAATCATTTTGTTTCCTGGTAAAAATCAATATAAAGTATGTCTTTATAGATCCCCGGGATTTTTTGTCTCTGGATACGACCCTGTGATATATGCACCCTGCACACTCACAGGGTCGTATCCAGAGACAAAAAATCTAATTTCTCAAATTTTCCCCGAGGCCTAGGCGAGGCTACGGACCTGAAACCTGGAACAACTTAAAACTTAGTGTCAAACACAGCTGTGCTGCATTTCCCTTTTGGTCCATTGTTTGCGTGTGTCAGGTAATCATCATGGGTTACCCTCCAGACGCTCTTTCGCAATATTAAAAAAGTCTACAGTACATCTAGACTCATGACTAGATCTATACTCTATTACAGCACTTAATTTATTCACAAAATTAGAATACATGTATATCAAGACTATGTAGACGTCGCGAACTTTTCAGTTGTAGATCTAGATCTATCTCAGATTATAGAAATTATTATTAAAGTTTTAGTAAACTGTTGATGTTTTTACCTGACGCTTGCCGAGCTGGACCAAACGACTACGTCACAAACCTAATGACGTCACGGTCACCACAGGCGGGTCCAAGGGGGGGGGGGGGGCGGACCCGGCGTACGCCCCCCTAAAATCGCCAAAGTAAAGTCAATTTATTTGTTGTATCACCCTAAATCACATATTTAAAGTCATTTTTGTTCTGCTTTCTGCGCGCTGTAACATTTTCCACTAACCACAGACACTTCGATAGACTCTCTGCCACCCCGTTATTCAGGTCGAACTTTGCGATTCTGATGTATCGCTCTTTTTGCACATTGATTCTTAAAAATCACTAAAATCGAGGAGCTACCGGGGTGATTCGCCCCTCTGGACCCCATAGCAGGGCTTTGCCCTGCACCCACCAGGGGTCCTTACACCCCCTGGACACCCAGCTCATTTTTCATTTCACGCCCCCCCCCCCCCTAACACTAAATCCTGGATCCGCCCCTGGTCACGTGACCGTTAAAATACCACTTAAACAAGTACTAAACCCCCTTTTCCCATATAAATAACGGCGGTTCATGGGCGTAGGAGCGTCTTCCACATTACGTGGCTAACATTGGGATAATGTACGTATTATATACAAATTATTCCCACAGTTTAGGTTTCACGTCATTTATAGTCATGAAAATCGCACAAAAGTGACATTAATTTTGGGCTAAACATATTCTTGGCAGTGTTATCAACAAATTACAAGGGAAATTGTGATATGTATGCTCATTTTACACAGGAAATGTTAAGATAATTGATTATATTCATTAGTGAACCTTATCCTTTTGGTATCGGGTCAAAATGGCCCATTTACCAGAAAGGCCCAGTATGAATGAACCAAAAAGGCCCACAAAGGTGTACCAGAAAGGCCCACTTAGGTGTACCAGAAAGGCCCATTCGATCTATATAGATACAGATTGATATCAAAATATCGTTCAGTTAACCGACACATGCGTTTTTCATGCCACTTTTACAAATGCGTGATTTTGCACGTACAAAAAATGTACATGTCGTGCATATCGATTTTAAGATAAAATTGCACATTCGATTTCCTTATCAATTGACACATGAGATAAACATAGTTTGACTAATTTGTTCTTTACATTTCACAGATAATCTCTAAACTGCATATTCATGAATTGCATGGTTAACCGCACGTGCGATTTGCACGTCTAGAATTCAAATACATATTTTATATCATAATACTGACACATAAATAATTTATTCAAATTTGAATAAATTATTTATTTGTCAGTATAATGATATCAAATAACACATAAATAATTTATTGTGTATATATTGTTAAAATAGTGTGTTATCATTTCCAAGTATACATATTTGACCATTTGTTGCATGTTCATAAAAGTAACATGTAATTTGAAATTTGATATCATAATATTGACAAATAAATAATTTTTTCAAATTTGAATAAATTATTTATGTGTCAGTATTATGATTTCTCGATTCTGCTTGGAACATAGTGGAGTTCATGTGACACAAATCCCCCGAAGTATCTCAATCTGAGCTAAATCTAAGCACTATTGAATGTCACGTAATATCATTTGAGATTTGAGATTATTGCCGTGTGTGATGGTAGGCCTACCACAAAATTTTCAATCACAAAACAGTTTGAATTGTCCTTGAGATGCTTTGTGACGGGTTAGATACTAAATTCTTACGTTCATATTTTCACAGAAAGATTTGTCTCCTTTGCTAAGTTCGGTTTTGAAATAACCTCTAGGACAGAACAGTCGACGTACCTCATCTCGGTCTTAGCGGAGAGTATCACGAAGACATCCGATGTGTCATACAAACACACATCTTAAGCTTCAGTTTATTTGAACTAGATCGTTCAGTTGTTGAACTCGGCTTGTTCAGGCTGGTCAGTCATAAAACTGGGTCATCCGCATTGGGCTTTTAGTTTTTTTATTGCTGAAACTAGGTAGGGCTGCATACCGGTTTCCGATATTAATCGAATACCGGTATTTTGCGTTCGATCCATACATCGTATCGATCGTGTCCGTATCGGTCAAAAAACTGATAAACAACAATAACCATGTAAATCAATAAAATACCCATTTTCAGTCAAGTTTTTCGTCGTCTATTTGTTTCGTCCCAGAATGACCAGGCCATCGAAGTAGCTTGTGTCCGAGTGAATCTAACTTCCATTAAGAATCGGTTACTAGTATGTAAACCACTCAAGGTTAAGTACTTGTTGTAAGTCTGCAAATGTATACTTAAGTATATTAAAATGTCTAAAATCTATTTTAGTTGGTCATATGTCATAATATAGATGTTTTACTCGCATCCTATTTATCTGACCGAGAGAGTCCACTAAAATGTTAAAACACATGTGTATTCTTGAACACTTCTAGTATTGTGAATTTTCAAATGTTGTTTTGTTAGACTTGTACGTGTATAGTTGATAGAATCCGATAGTGTGTTAACATAGTTAATTAAATCTCCTTTGTGATGCTAACGACCCTACCTTTAAATACAAAGCACATTATTTTTTATGTAAATGTATACGAATTTGACCGTGTCATGGAAGTTTTATACGCCGGTGGGTAATTTAATATCATAATTAACTAAACCCCTGGGTTAACATGTTTTAACTTGGTTGGATCTTAAATGGCTGGGAATATCTTTATACCACAGTATCCTCTAGCAATGAGATTAGACTGAATGTCGGTGTTGAGAAAGGCGGTTAGACCGGCTTGATGCATTGGTACAGAAAAAAACAAGAACTTTGTGATACCCCCGTACGTGAATAACCCCCATGGAACATATCAAAATAGGGCATCCACAGTGAATGTACATCAACGTAGCAACGAAGTGCCAAATCAGCCTAGCCAACCAGAGATTAATATAAACAATAGCCTCGGAACTCGCCAAACACACCTGCACCAAATCCAATTCACCAAACCTCTATGAATACCAGAGGAAAAGAAGGTAGCGATAGTACATACAATAACACCTCGAATACGAATAATGGTTTCCAAAGGTATCAATCGTTGAATCAAAGAAGTCAGCAACCCGATTTCAACCATCAAACACTCATCAGACAAGTAACGACCAGGAATAATCACCCCAGTCCATCTTATCACCCAGAAAGATATTCTGAAACAGATTCCACTCCAACTAACAACAACGAAAACTCGAATGATACCCTCCCCAACCCGACGAACTCTGATCACGATCCTCCCATGGAATGCGAGGAGGGCGATATTGACTTTTCACAATACGTACGTAAACGAACTAAGCGATTTTATATCGGAGGTTTCAAACACACTATCACTGAAAATAAACTAGCGAACTATGTGAAGAATAGAGGACCGTGTGTCACAAAAGTGTCTATCTTTAGAAACCGTAAGCTCAGGCGCGTAGTCATTCGCATAAACGTCGAAGACAATGGAAAAGCCAACCTGCTTGTAGACGACCCGCATTTCTGGCCCCAAGGGGTTAGCTGCAGACCTTGGATGTCAGTGAACGCATATAGAAATCACTTAAACGACAATAACGGCGATCAACACAGGAATTAGCAACATCAAGGTAGACAAAATACATACTATGAAAATAACAGATACCGTAGAGATACTACTCGTCGCAATTACCGTGACGAAAATTCGTACTCTGCGTTGAAAACCGAAGTTGATCTTGAATAATGACTAGTATGAATACGTTGAACATTGCTACGTGGAATTCTACAGGAATCACTTCCAGTGCAAGTTATCTGTGTGATATGATAATAAATCACAATATCGACATATGTGGTATCTCAGAACACTGGTTGTACAAAAATGATTTACATTTTCTCAATAACATAAATTCAGACTATACCAGTTATTCAGTCTCGGATCCTGATCTAGATACAATAAACACCAACAGACGTGTTGGAAAAGGTGATATGGCTATCATGTGGAATAAGCGGCTTGACAGATATATCAAGACCTTAGAATCAGATTACAAACATTATATAGGTATTCAAATTATGCTGAACCCTGGTGAATACATTTTTATTTTCCAAGTGTACCTTCCATGTAAAAATCACAGCACGCAAGCTTTTAAAACATGTATTGAAGATCTAGAAAATATCATAATTATGCATGTATAGGGACAAAGGTTCGTTGGTTATAATGGGTGATTTCAATACCGAACTGATAAGCGCAAGATCAGCTATTCAACATACACTGGATTCTAGAGGTGTCCTCTTAACGCAGTTAATGAATAAGTACTCACTACTATCACTTAATACGCTAAACAGCTGTCATGGTCCAGTGAACACAAACATACCGTATAATTCGAGCAGACAAACTTTAATAGATCATATTATGATTACGGAAACTAGTATTCGACACATAAATCGCTGTGAAATATTACTTGACAACGCTACGTGTGTATCAACTCATCGTCCAGTCATGTGCTCATTATTCATGCAAACGGTCTACTGTCAAGAACAATATAACAAACCAAATATTGTTAACTGGCGCAACGTAAAAGATTCTTGCACGGGCAAATACCGCAACTATCTGGAAAATAGCGACGTATTGTTGAACGCTCAAAATTTGCCTATCACAAACACTACCGACATAGACAACCTATACTCGGGAATTGTTGTTATATTGAACCTTGCAACGGACTTATATATCCCAAAAGTGAAATATAAACCATATATCAAACCGTACTGGAATACCACTCTAACAGAACTACATAGAGAAATGAACTCAAATCGTGTGAAATGGAAGGCTAACAACCGGCCTAGAAACTCGAGCTCAACTCTATTGTTGCAATACAAAGCAGCAAAACGTAAATTCAGATCACACCATCGACAATCAGCAACTGCCTATTTAAAGCAACAAGAGACAGATATCGATGTAGCAGCAGAATGCGACAACAACGAATTCTGGCGCCTCATCAATAAACGTAGGGATAAGCCTTCTAACAACAGCGGCTTCGAAATGAAATTTAACGGCGTAACCCATAACAACCCCAGGGATATTAATGTTGAATGGAAAAACTATTTCAGTGAACTTTACTCACCAACTATGGACTCGAACTTCGATGAAGACTACAAAAACCATATAGAACATGAATTACAAATGATCAAGGATGAAATATTCAAACACAATCACTGTAAATATACAATTACAACGGAAATGCTACAAAACGTTGTGAAAGCTTCAAAGAAAGGGAAAGCTTGTGGTAACGATGGAGTATTCTATGAAAATTATTCATGGTGGCTCATTACTAATGAATATCCTGGTAAAACTATACAACGCTATGCTGACTTTCTCATATACGCCCCTGGAAATGAAACGTGGTATTATTGTAACATTATTCAAGGGAGGTAACAAAACCAAGACTGACCCAAATAGTTACAGGGCAATATCACTGTGCTCAAATATACTCAAACTTTAAGAGAAAATATTACTACAACTTATTGAACATGATAAGTCTGTCACATTTAATGCATCCCAAGGTGGATTCCAAAAACACGTTAATTGCCTCATGACGTCGTTTATGTTACGTGAATGTATTAATTATGGTATAGAACATCACTAGAAAATCTATGCGTGCTTCCTCGATGCAAAACAGGCCTTTGATCGCGCATGGATATCATCTATACTCGTCAAACTATACAAGAAAGGGTTAGACCTGTCAATATTTAAAGCCATTCTATCATTCTTCGACGAATGTAACAGCTGTGTTAAATCAAACGGTTATACGTCAGATTGGTTCCCAATACAACAAGGAACCAGACAAGGTCAATGTCTTAGTCCTCTCCTCTATCTAGTGTTCATAGATGACTTGATGAACAATATTGAAAATAACCCAGTTTCTTTGAATCTGGATAACATAGTGTGTGGTTGTCCTACATCAGCAGATGATATGGTGATCCTGTCATATACTAAGCAGGGATTAGATAAACTGATTGGACAATGTTATCTGAATTCTACACGTGAGCGCTACCTCTATAATGCTAACAAGTGCAATGTGGTCGTGTTTAACGACAATAAAACAAAACAAAAAACGTGGAAACTGGGTGACCGCCACATCGACGAAGCCTCAAGCTACACACACCTAGGAGTCCAATGCAACAAATCGATGGACCTGAATGAAAACATAACACTATGTTGTGATAAGCTCCGAAAAACATTCTTCAGTATAGTGGATTGTGGTATATACAGAAATGGTCTCCACCCCATAACTAGTAGAACAATATATAACTCTGTCGTTCTACCTAGGGCACTTTACGGCAGTGAACTATGGAACGGTGTAACAGACACACAGTTACAACCACTACGTAAGTTACACAATCAGTGCATTAAGATAATTCAATCGGTCAATACTCCAACTAGAACAGACATAGCATTAAGCTGCCTCGGAATTTCTCCAATAACAAACCTAATAGACCAAAGAAAACTGTTACTCTTTGGTCAACTTTGCCATTTAGACACTAGTTTTAAGATTAAAAGTGTATTTGCACATCGTCTCACTTCCTTCATGATTTCTCCAAAAGATGCGAAGGGTTTTATACCAGACATCTACAGAATCTTAGGGAAATACGGTCTTTCAAACGCTTTACAAGAATACCTACACTCTGGCATATTCCCTCCAATTTTTTCGTGGAAAAGAACAGTTAAAAAGTCAATAAATTTGCTTGTTGAAAATGAATGGAAAAATAGACTTCTCCCAGATAAAAGTTTCACTGACTTCATGTGTATTCACCCAAAATATGACTTGTGTAATATGTGGCAGTTTTGTCGTACATACAGACACTTACAACCTCAATGCACGTCTGCATTTATTCTTATATGCAGTCTGTTTGACCGGAAATACGACAGAGTATGTAGCAAATGTTCTATAACCACAGCTAATATGAGCAAACATGTACTTTTGTTTTGTAACGCGAACGATACATACAGGCATACTATGTGGACTAAACTTTCCAAAGAATTGGGAGCTCCAAACCTCAGAGAATTCTGTAATGGACCACATGACTATCAAATTATTGAAATGCTGTCAGGGTTTCCGTCATTCACAATGCCGGATGCATCTCGAGTGCTATGCTTCAAAACAGTGGTCCATACGATACATTTAATGAGTTATTGACAATTATCCTATTATCCTACCAATGTTTATTAATATACTGTAAGTACATACTTAAGCTATCTTAAAGAGGTGAATAAACATAATTTAATTCTAAATACATTTTATATTAATATTTCTTTCTTGTATTATTGCCCCCGTCCTTCTCTTGTATTTCGTTTCGGCAAGACCATGACTCAGTGGGGAATAGCTGTGTATATATCTATAAAAATATGTCATGTTACAACTTGTGACCGAACATTGCTAACGCAATTTTCTACCATACTCTGGCCACCAACACTAATCTACTTTAATTAAAAGTAGATTTGTTGATATTCAATTTAGGTTATTTAATGTGGAATTCAGTGTTTTATGTAACTACAGTATGTGATTCTGTATTGTTGGTATACATGTGCTCATTACTATATGCTCAGATCTGTTATACGTGTAGAGTGAGCTCTTGAGTGTATTTATGTTTGAGTGTATTTATGTTTGCCATTTGCTATACTTGTTGTTCCCTTATATTCTTGCAATTCGTTGTTTTCATATTTTGTGTAGATTTGTTTTATGTATGCATTATGTGAGGGATAAACTTAAGCCTTGTGACAATGTATGTATTTACAAAATTGTCCCCATGTCTTCTTGTGTATAAACATTGTCATGTCATAATATTGTAAAGCTTTGCGATTTAATTATCAATATCATGTTCGATGCAAGTTATTATCTATGTGCTCATAAATTGCTCCTGATGTGTGTAATTATGCTTACTAATCTTCTCATCAATAATGTATGCTTGTAACATGCTATAATTATGTTGAATGTATGCTTTGTATTTATTGTTATATAATAATATATAATTATGCTCTTCAATTCTGGAGGAAATAAAGATAATATGTTAAATTTTCTTTTTTCGTGAATATTAAATTTCATGTGGTTTTCTTTAATCTTAATGCGTGCTGTTCTCAATTGGTGGGTTTACAAAACATTTAAGTAAGTAAAACAGCAAGCCCATACTTGGACGGTCGATTATTCCGGTGGGTATTTGATTTCGCGGTAGAGTTAAACCAAGAAATTAAGGAAAATTTAGCCTCCACGAAAAATAAAGATTTCACATTATATTAATGTAACCAATGACATGTAAAACTAGACTGTGAAACACTCGAACAAGACGGGTCAAGTTAATACAATATTGTAACTAATATATTAAAGAATGCATGCTAGTGTGCATGCTCTATAAAATCACCAGTATAGACTATAAGGATTGAACTACAGTACTCACAGTGTATAAACGAGTCAACTTCCGGTTATCGCAATTAAATCATACACGTTGAAGTGTATTGTCTCCTAATAAGGCATACCGTGACCGGATGTCATAGATGCTTTTGCTCGCAATAAGTCATACAAGTTGAATTATATTTTGAGTATTTGAATGTGTATTCATATACGTGATAAGGGTGCTATGTATAAATGTGGTATAATTAACATGTAGTTATTGATCTTCGAGCAGAGTTGTCGTTCCTTGTGGTCATGTAAACCGTCAATGTAGATATGTACTGATAAAAACTCGATACATCCGGATGCTACACACCTGCCCCAAACTGAAAGTAGGAAAATTGTCGACATTTCGACTAAAGGTCACCGGAAATGACGATGTGACGGTGACCCTTGCGCGAAAAACTTTCTTTTATTTTTAGCTTGACAGGCCTACTTTTGGGCCCCCTTAGGGCATTGATTCTGACCCCTTTGTCTAGCCTTATATTCCTTTTATAGAAAAATAAAAACTTTTTGGTGCTAAATGTTATTGCAATTCCACAGGGAATCGTACCGCAATGGCGGGTAGGGCCAGTAATTTCAGTTTGGAACATTTACGCTCAAAGCACTCTTTAAAGGGGTCCAGCGGGCCCAAAAACCTGTGCACGACCCTGGGTCCGTAATATACTTTAGTCTGGGATGTCTGTGTACCCATGAGAGCAACATTTCCGAACTTGGGCATTTAGGTCGAAAACTACGGAAGGCCAAAATGCCCATCTGCATTAGTACGCTATAGATAGATTTTATTCAATATTGAATGTACATGCTATGGTAGCGGAAAGGGTATACATAGTTTAAAAAAATGGGTCTGAAATGATTAAAAAATTAACGTTTATACTTACAGTTTATACCCAGTCTTCCCCGTGAGCCTCAATTTATAACACTTGGAGACTAATCCCGTGTTTATTATTTTTCATGAACGCATATAACTATGTATCCTTAAACCCAACATCCAGCCGAAACTGAGAAAAATGTGTACATAACTTTATATAAAATATACTTTTTAAGTTATCTTGTTCAATGATATTCTAAAGAGATGACACAAAATTGGCGAAATTGACCCGACAGTAATTTAATGAATACAATAAGATCGCTACATCGTTGTAAAAAGTTTTACGGTCGGTCAAGAGTTTGGTTCAAATTACAGGTTTCTCGTTCAGTTATGTGTTGGGCATTATGCCGTGTAATTGTCGTATGTGATGATATTATGTGTTCTGTGCTCATTCTCCAGGAATTTGTATAAATATCAAATGGTGGCTGTTTCTTGCAACATTTTGTATTCGGATACATTTTATCAGGTAGTTGTATTACAACTACCTGATTTTATTGAAATAAAAAAAATATTGAATTTATGCTTACTTTTAAAATTTCCACAGTGTAAGACATTTATGTGCACTATAAAATGGTGGTTATATTATTTATTTTTAACCTTCGATTATATCACAAGATTTACCAGAAGTATGAAATATTACATGTACATCAATTGGGAGAAAAAAATGTAACCGTTGACACTAGTCACATGGTATAAACAGAAAAATACTACTACAGTTGTTTATACCAACAAGTAAGCATGCAGGCTCACCTGTGTATTATCAGCACACTGGTTGCCTCATACCACATTTAATGTATGCTGGTATAGTATTTACTCTACAACAGGTTAAACCTCACCAGCTGATAAGCCCGCCTACTATCGATGGTGGTAGGCCCTACCGAAACGCTGGGGTTTAAGTAGAGTGTTTATGACTGTTAACTGATCGGATGTCAGATACAGTTTATAGAGAAACCTCAATCTCAATAAAATCATATCCTCAAACCCGCTACAATACAATACAATACAATACAATACTCTTCATTTGGCAAGGTTGCATTTGTAACAAAAGACAAAGTTTAACACAAAATAAAAGCTCCGCGAGTCGCAAGTGTCGCCTGACGAAATGCAAATTTGTCATGGAAAACTATCCAGTATTGGGCTACATATCAGACTCACAAGAGCTCTCTAGTCATCTGAACTAAAAACGACAAAGCGATGCTCTGGACAAAAAAATGTCCTGATAAAATCAATCTGAAGGGAGTTATGATTCTTGCGCACTGCACTTCATGTCACAGCAAAGAAACATGCATTCCTATTTTTGAGTCATTAATAGTTATGGTGACAAAGTTATGCCACGGACAAGAAATGCTTATAAAATCAATCAAAGGGAAAAAATTGAAAAATGGCACAAGGTAGATTTACGGTTCTTGTGTACTGCACTTGGACTTTTGGTAAGAAACATGCATACCAAGTTTCAAGTCATTCAACCTCATAGTGACAAAGTTATCCTCCGGACAAGAAATGCTCAAATTAAATCAATCTAAGGGAAATAATTAAAAAACGATGCAAGGCACAGTTATGGTTCTTGTGCACTGCATTTCTGCTTATTGCAAGAAACATACATACAAAATCTTGAGTCATTTGAACTTAAGGTGACCAAGTTATGCTCCGGACAAGAAATGCTCTAATAAAATCAATCAAAGGGAAATAATTCAAAAACTATGACAGGTAGAGTTATGGTTCTTGCGCACTGCACTCCGGCTTATTGCAAGAAACATGCCTATCAATTCTTGAGTCATTTGAACGTAAGGTGACAAAGTTATGCTCCGGACAAGAAATGCTCTAATAAAATCAATCAAAGGGAAATAATTCAAAAACTATGACAGGTAGAGTTATGGTTCTTGCGCACTGCACTCCGGCTTATTGCAAGAAACATGCATACCAAATCTAGAGTCATTTGAACGTAAGGTGACAAAGTTATGCTCCGGACAAGAAATGTTCTAATAAAATCAATCAAAGGGAAATAATTCAAAAACTATGACAGGTAGAGTTATGGTTCTTGCGCACTGCACTTCGGCTTATTGCAAGAAACGTGCATACCAAATCTAGAGTCATTTGAATGTAAGGTGACAAAGTTATGCTCCGGACAAGAAATGCTCTAATAAAATCAATCAAAGGGAAATAATTCAAAAACTATGACAGGTAGAGTTATGGTTCTTGCGCACTGCACTCCGGCTTATTGCAAGAAACATGCATACCAATTATTGAGTCATTTGAACTTAAGGTGACAAAGTTATGCTCCGGACAAGCAATTTGTGACGCCGCCGCCGCCGCCACCGCCGCCGCCGCCGCCGCCGCCAAAGTAACACCTATATGTCGCCTTTTCAGGCGACACAAAAACACGCCCAGTAGTTTCAGTTTTCATTGTTGGGGAGTGGTGGTGGGGTCAATAAGAAGGGGGAAATAGGCCGCGACCACTAAGACGTTTAGGGGATTTTTATTTCGGACTGAAGATGGGCATAAAACATGCTTGCTGGACGGGGTATTGGGCTGAATTTCGACCCCGTAAACGACATAAACACTGGTGGATATGGGTAACAATACTGTTCAAGTAACGATAGTTTAATCTCTCTGGAACGTCAACTTGTTATTTTCATGTAAAGCCAAAACTTAGACTCATTTTTTTTAAAAATAAACTTCGGAAAAAATAAGCTCAGTGATTTCAATGCAGCTCCGTATAATGACACGGACATACGTCTACATAAGTTTCATACCAGGACATAGTCCTGTAAATTAGATAGACATCTAATGAATTTATATCTAACCGGATACACAGCGTATAAACGACTGATGTAAAGTAGGATGTTGTTATCGGATTAAGATGGTAGGAGTAAACAAGAGGGCCCAAAGGGCCCTAGGTCGCTCACCTGTCGTAGTTGCGCATGCACATCCAAATGGTGACCTAGGTACAGTATTCATTTACATTTACGGAGTAAGATTCAAGAAAATTCAGCCTCTATTGCAAGTTTTCTTATGACTTGACCATGTGACCTAGATTTTGACCCCGGATGGCCCAATATCAAACTTGACCTAGATTTTGTTAAGATGACCATTGTGATCAAGTTTCTTAAAGATTAAGTCAATATTGTGACCTCCAGTGACTACACAAGTTTTTCTATGATTTGACCTTGTGACCTAGTTTTTGACCCTGGATGACCCAATATCGAGCTTGACCTAGATTTTGTTGATATGTTCATTGTGACCAAGTTGGTCGAAATAATGACCTCTAGTGACTACACAAGGTTTTTCTATGATTTGACCTAGTGACCTAGTTTTTTACCCCAGATGACCCAATATCGAACTTGGCCTATATTTTGTTGAGATGATCATTGCGACTAAGTTTCATAAAGATTGAGTAAAAAATGTGACATCTAGTGTCTACACAAGCCAATTGTTGACGGACGGAAGACGGACGGACGACGGACGAAGAGTGATCACAAAAGCTCGCTCTGTCACTTTGTGACAGGTGAGCTAAAAACACAACAATATTGGGAGAATAATTTGAAATACTAAGCTTATGTGCGAAAACAAGTTGTACATAGTTATTATTATGCGTTCGCATACACTTTATTCCGAAATGTTTGCTCATGTTACATAAAAGCATTGAACATCGTTTGACTTTTTGTGAGAAAAGTGTACACCGGCTACTTTTAAACATCATTTATTGGAACATCGTGATTGGGCACGTTTCAGTTCAAGAATTGTATATATTATAACAGGTATAACATTAAAAATAATTTGCATGTTTTCAAATATTTTCAAACTTTCTAATTTGGTATAATACCATATAAATATATTGTTATAGCGCCTTTTTCATGCGAACACACGCTCAAAGGCACTTTACATTACTGTGTTTCAGCCACAAGGGCGCAGGTGCATCCTCTACCAGACAGTGCAGATAAAGCATGATCTGACCAGAAAGACAGACTGAGATAAAGGCCCTGGAGGGAGAGAGAGACATTAGACACAGGCATGTCCGGTGCTGCAGAAGTGTGCCTAGCTCTTATTGCACACGGTCAGATATAGCGGGAATATCATAAAAATGTCAAGTTCCGATGCCGGGGATTGAACCCACGAGATCTGGATTGACAGTCCAGTGCGTTACCACTGAGCTAAATTCGCTTACTTTCTCGCCATATATCACCATGCTGTTTATTAGTCCCCTACCGGTTTTTGACCGGTTTGCCCCCCGTCCGTCAAAAAATCTGGATCCTGCAATAACTGAAACAGTTTCCAAGCTAGGTTTATGAAATTGATATGTGGATAGGTGGCAATAAGGGGATTGTGCACGTCTAAAAATATTTTGATTTTGACAAAAATTATGGTTGCTATGGCAACAGTAACATTGAAAATGGTTTCAATCCGGTAGGGGACTTCTGTATTGCTTGCAATTCTTAATGACTTGTTTAATAGTATTATTGTTGCTTTATAAAAAGTACTTTCATAAAAAATAATTTTAGAAAATCAAACATTGTTTCTCCTACCTTCCTAGTCACTGTCTGACAATATCTACCTTACTTATTCAGCATGTTACCAGTATAGTCTAACCATTTCGACTCTAACAATACCTGTCCATAGCTGGGCCGTCAGAATTAAATAGCAGCCACTTGGAGACACCTTAGCAGTCTAGTAACCGGAACTACACTATGTATTTGCTTTGGGCTAAGTCAATGTAGCAGAGGCAGTATACAGTGTAGCAATACCACGTGACTTTTGGCTACAGTTACAAGAAGAAATTTGTAAACATTGGAAAATAAAATAGCCATAAGTATTTTATTTTTTAATCGATTTCTATGAAATATACGCCACGCTAAGGGGAAAATTATTTGCTTTCCATGAAATATAAGATCTTTTTCAGCAACTTTACCGATTTTTCCATTACCCTGTGAAACCTACACGTTCCACGGTTTCACAGGGTAATGGACAAAACGGCACATCCGCTGAAAAAGATTTTATATTTCATGAAAGCAAATAATGTTCTCCTTAGCGTGGCGTAGATTTCATAGAAATCGGTGAAGAAATAAAATACTTATGGCTACATTTGTGTTCCACTGTTTACAAATTTCTACTTGTAACTGTAGTCAAAAGCCACGTGGTATTGCTACACTGGTATATAACCAGTTAAGTGGTATGTAGTACACAATATAATACGCGTCAGAAACAGAAACAGTGTTGTTTATCGTGTCTACCTTCAAAGAAACTGAACACAGCAGCAAACATAACAAACGTTTGAATCATCAAGGCAGACTAATTAAGGCCGAGTAATCAATTGATCTGCTTTTAGCTTTTGAAGGCGACACAGCTGTTGTGAGGGCAGGGTGTATAGTAACACAATACTGACGGTAACAGAACAGACACAGCGAGTACTTTGTAATCAATATAAACAAAGGGATCCAGGGAATGAATACCGGTAATTGATCGTAACACAGGCTCTCGGTGCGTTTTAGGGTTCGGCAAAAACAACTATAGGCCTACTCAATATAAACTCAATCCGTGGAGACTACCTTGTTAACAAAAAATGTAGCATATGTTATTATTCAGATCCCATATGAAGATTTTACATTCAAATTAATCTCCCGATGAACACAAGATTCTTATACACCATCTAACTGACCTATGAACTGATGAATTGATTATGTTGCTAATGTTATGACCACTTCACTATGTGTGTGTGTGTGTGAGGGTGTGTGTGTGTGTGTGTGTGTTAACTACCTTAATTATGCTTTGCTAGTACAGATACAACAGTATACTACGCTTAAACAACACTACTTCATGTACAAGTGTAATTGATGCATTATACACTGAATTAACGTTATATTTCAACTTGGAATGCCTGTAGCGTATTATACATTCATACGCGTGCGTTTACACATTTATATACATGATGGCCACAACTACAATAAATGTACCAGACTATAATGAGCATACTTACAGTAATTAAACGATATTGCACTGAATTGTCGCATATAATCCAAGAATATTCCAAATGCTTATAAACACAGACAGCATCGCGAACTACTGACATAGAACTTTAACGCGTTATATGACACAACCTCTCTCCTCTCTACATAGCAAAATTATAGGCGATCGATGTAGATAGTTCCTGTATTCATAGCTGAGCCAGACGCCTGTAGAAAATCCCTTGTTATGGTTTACAATAACGCCTGTGTCAGTGTGTCTGCATAAACCACCAACAAGAAAATAAATGCTAGTTTTACCGCGGAGTGCCCATGTGTCATGGGCCGTTGAGTTTAATTTTGTGTGTTGATCACCTGATACGTTTGAAGTTACGGGCGGTACGATTCCCCGTGGAATTGCAATAATATTTAGCGCCAATATATAAGACTAGACAAAGGGGTCAGGATCAATGCCCCAAACGCTAAAGGGGCCCAAAGGTAGGCCTGTCAAGCTAAAAAAACAGAAGTTTTTCGCGCAAGGGTCACCGTCACATCGTCATTTCCGGTGACCTTTAGTCGAAATGACTCGAGTAGCACAAAGGGAAATAGTTTCACCAACATAAGAGGAATATAGCTACGCGAGTTATCTTGGTTCCGTGTAAAGTACCGGTAGTTTGTATGTCACATTTTATACCGGTAGTTTGTATGTCACATTTTATACCGGTAGTTTGTATGTCACATTTTATACCGGTAGTTTGTACGTCACATTTTATACCGGTAGTTTGTATGTCACATTTTATACCCGGTAGTTTGTACGTCACATTTTATACCGGTAGTTTGTACGCCACATTTTATACCGGTAGTTTGTACGTCACATTTTATACCCGGTAGTTTGTACGTCACATTTTATACCGGTAGTTTGTATGTCACATTTTATACTGGTAGTTTGTACGTCACATTTGATACCGGCATTCGGAGCACCTCGTACAATTCTGCTGTAGAATCATATTTTATCTGGCGACGTCAGGAAGCGATAAATGCCGAACGCTTCGTTCCGATTGTTGATACCGGTAGTTTGTTCAACATATTTTATACCGGTAGTTTGTACGTCACATTTTATACCGGTAGTTTGTATGTCACATTTTATACCCGGTAGTTTGTACGTCACATTTTATACCGGTAGTTTGTATGTCACATTTTATACTGGTAGTTTGTACGTCACATTTGATACCGGCATTCGGAGCACCTCGTACAATTCTGCTGTAGAATCATATTTTACCTGGCGACGTCAGGAAGCGATAAATGCCGAACGGATCGTTCCGATTGTTGATACCGGTAGTTTGTTCAACATATTTTATACCGGTAGTTTGTACGTCACATTTTATACCGGTAGTTTGTACGTCACATTTTATACCGGTAGTTTGTACGTCACATTTTATACCGGTAGTTTGTACGTCACATTTTATACCCGGTAGTTTGTACGTCACATTTTATACCGGTAGTTTGTATGTCACATTTTTTTACTGGTAGTTTGTACGTCACATTTTATACCGGTAGTTTGTATGTCACATTTTATACCGGTAATTTGTACGTCACATTTTATACCGGTAGTTTGTACGTCACATTTTATACCGGTAGTTTGTATGTCACATTTATACCGGTAGTTTGTACGTCACATTTTTACCGGTAGTTTGTATGTCACATTTTATACTGGAAAACGACGTCATTTTGGCAATGCGTATCAAATACAAGACATCAAGTTTCGAAATTTAGCAGCAGATAAGATGATATTTTATTAAATGTACAACGTTTTCTTCATCGGTGTTGTACATTTAACGTGACACGGACATCAAAATCAATTTATTGGCCCTTAGCAAAGTTTGAGTAGTATAATTATGCAAGAATATGTCTATGGCGTTACATATAATGATATATGCATAATTATTTCGTAGTACATGTATTGATGTTATATTGACTGTTGTCACGCCTGTCTACGATCGTCAAGTGTTATCAGAGCATTATTTATTGATATTTAGGTGGAATTAACTTCATACAATTGATCGTAGTTCCATCAAATATCCGATAATTTGTGTGCTATGTACTAAAACTTACCAGTATGCTATAACTAAAGCAATGACATTCGTTGCCCTGTGGCACATCTTAATAGATTTCACCTATATGGACTCGACCATAAAATTAAATTAATTAGGCCTACATTGAAGATGTTTTTTTTCTGTATTTATTTTTACTCCTAATATTCAAGAATGTATATTTAATTGACCAATGATTTAAACAGCTTTTTCCAACGTGAGTGATTCAGACCCTGCTACGTTAACATGCTCCAACTCTGAGCACAGTTTTTATTGGGGTGGTTTCAAAAAATGGGAATATTTGAAAAACGTTAATCGTGTAAGTATTCAAAACACACTATGTTGTATAGTCCGTTTGCGGCGAAAAAATCGTCTAAAATGAAGATTTCTCAGTCATGATTTACTGCACCTACAAGACTTAGTGTGAGATTTTGCACGACTAAATGAAATGTATCTACCTAATATACAATTAAATCTAAGCAACATCGGACATGTGTGAAAAAAGTTTTGTTCATAAGTTCTATGTAAAATATTTGTAGTTTACAATGAAACTTCATGTTAGAAGTCTCGATACACACAACAGCCAATTTTATGGTCAGGTGACACGTCTAACGGTAGATTTTCCTATTTGTAACCTATTTAATATAGCAAATACGAGGCCCGTCTGTACACCTGTACTGTCTATGTGTATCATATTTTCGGGTCTAAACGTAAAAATGGCTTGCGTTTTGCAGCCTCCTTCTCCAACTATAAAAACACGGATTTTACAGCGTCTTTAAACGATTTTGACTGCTTAATATTAGGCATTCTTCAAACGTGTTCATGAATGTCGATTTCAGACTAATCCTAAAGGTTTGGGTAGATGTATATTACTCAATTATTTAGGACTGGTTCAGTCATAAGACTACATGTCATTGCGCACATAAACATTACAATGCTTTTATTAAGTTCTTAATTTAACATTATTATATACGTGTATGTCCATGTATAAGTATATACATAGTTTATGTAGCTAAGTGAATAAGGGTTTGGTTTTCTCTGCTTTTCCGTGATATTATTACCTGCGAGCCTTGAGCGAGCAGGTATATTGGATAGCATAAAGTAAAAAGTCCAGGGAGGAGCACGTGACCTGTTCTGATGGTTTACGATTTCAAAAAGAAAAATCCAAAAAAATATGCATTTTGTAAGAATGTCGTGAACCAGACTAATTCCATTATTCCATGCGGATAACATCGGTCTTTGTCGCATTGCAATAGTTTATTTACCGAAGAAATCAGAACTGTCCGAAATTTCAGTGAGCGCTAGGCAATATTGAGACCATGGATCTAAACATCTGGGTACTGTTTTATCAAAGTTTAAAGTTGCGCTCAAATTTAAAGTCTTTATATTTCTTTAACAACTGCAAATTGTAGACGGATAAAGTGTGTAGGAGTTCATTAACTTAATCATTATAAGTATTGAAGCTCTATTTACCGCACTTTATAGTTGTAAACAAATGATAAAGCATTTAAATTTGAACGTAAGTTTACGGTTTCCGTAAGTACTTTGATAAAACAGTACCCAGGTGACTGCAGCTGCATAAGCACAGCGCTTCCCAGTCAATTGTCATGGAATTATCGGAATTGGTTTATGATCTTTGATATTGTTGAACACTGAAAACATGTCTTATGATACTACCTTTTAATGAACTGATACGAGGTTTTATTTATAAGCATATAAATATTAGATGGAACAAGGTAGTCATAATATGCAATTAAGTGTCTTGAAAATTGGTTTGTTATACAGTCAGAACTCGATATAACGACATCCGTTATACTGACAAATTCATTATACTGACATCATATTTGCGGACAAAAGTATTAAAATGCTCTTTGTATCAATTCAGTATACTGACATATTCGTTACAACGACATTTTTCTTGGAAACGAACAGCGTCGTTGTATCGAGTTCTGACTGTACATGAAATTATTTAACAATTTGTTCATACATTTCGTATGTCAAATTATCGTGCATATAGTTTATTTTTATACACATCAGCTGTTGAACTATGCAGATAGAAGGTCGAGGACCATGTCAATTCTCTGTCAAATGAAGTCATTTGCTCGCAGGAACTATTTGACTTGTACATAATCTGTATACAAGCGACATACCTAAATAAATCGACTTATATGGGCCTCATAAATTTCGCTTTCATCACAGCAATGTTAATCTCGCTGATCACGGATTATAACAGTTAATACAGTTAAACAATAATGGAATACTAGATTTCCTCCCAGCGTTAAAGTGTTCAAATGCAAGTAATATCAATATACAGTAAACAATAAACTTTTTTAAATAAGTAATTAAAAATTATGAACTTTAAAATGGGAGTAGGTAGAATGTAATTATGATTCTACGTAAATTTTTATTAACATCTGATGAATAGATTTTTAACCATTCAAATTTTAGACGATTTTTTCGCTGCAAAACGGGCTATAACATATTTTTTGCATTTTCCAAAACAATAATAAAATCAATGAAAGGGGAAAGAACTGCGTTTTGATCCAAACAGTAAATTCTTTTGAGTTGCTCCCCTTTGGAAAATATATACATTTAGTATCGAATAAATCAGGTCACCATATACAGTGTAACAATACCACGTGACAAAATACTACAGTCCAAAGAAGCATTTTGTAAACAAAACCTCCACTTGGAGAAGAAAAACAGGCGTAAGTATTCTATTTTTTCACCAATTTCTATGAAATACAGAAATATAAGGTTTCCGTGAGAGATAGTATATCTCTCCATAGTTTGGCCGTTTTTTCAATTAACCTGTGAAACCTTGTGTGCGTGAGCGGACTACAGTGTCAAGCCTTTTCGTTTTCTCCATGCGTGATTGAAGAGTCATCTTTACAGCTTCCGGGAACACCGGATGCTATTTCGCAACAAACAAAATGCATATTTTAACAATGCATAGAACTTATATGACATTTTCTTTTAATTCTCAATTATGGCTACTGTTCCAAGTAAAAACATTCAGGCTACAGTTTAAAGCTGTTTTCAGATTGTACCATAATACCAAGCAACATGACGCTCCTGGTGCTATTTTTGTCAATATTACACACAATACAATATTCTTTATTTCGTCAGGTTTTATTTGTAATAACAGATTATACCAAATTTAGAACACAAACACGCACATGGGTAACAGTAGTTTAAATATATACATGTAGTAATTGATAATAAGCTTGTGTAGGGCAATTTTGAGTAATTTCCATACGTGCATTTGATGTTTGATCTAAATTAAATATTAAACGATGCCATCGATATTCACTGTGAATTATTGAATGTAACTCAAGCAGCGAGTACATACCTCATGGTACATGCCATAATTTCAGGCTAAGAACGCAAGTGAAAAACAACCGTAATCATTTCATCCTTGAAATTCGACACTACTATTTCACGTTAAAATCGCTTAAAACATAAAATAATTACAGTTGTTTTAAACTTTACAGCGTTAACATCAGTGAGTTATTCGGTTCGTTTTGCAATTCGTTTTCATCAAATGCAATCAAATTTCAGGCAATTTAAGTGGTAAAAGTGTTAATTCTATAGGACTTTGGATGTAAAAATACTATATAACTACAAAATGCCGATGTTTCGCAAGTTACATTAAATGTCAGAGTTGTTGTTTATAGCAACTACATGTTTATCAAAATTAAGCGAATATTTGACAATTCTATTTTTGCAATACACCAATACGTGAGGCAGCACCTTTAAAACAACTACTATCTTATGCACATACTTACAGTCTATCTGATTTACATACTTATATGTAGGAATTCCAATCGGAAATAAACTCTATGATAACTACAATCATGTTATTAGCGGATTTTCCGGGGCAAAGCCCCGGAATATATTCCGCTTTCTGGTAACATCCGGATCTGTCAGAGTTTTAGCCCAGCTCACTAGGCTAATGGGTATGAAAATTTGTGTTACGATTCCGCAGTTAAAGAAAGTACAGAAAAAATGGCGGCCAATATAATAAAAAAAGTCATATAAATGCGAAATTCTGTTGCTCATAAATTTTCTTTTATATTTTAAAACTTGGTAAAAATAGACAATACAGTAGATCTACAACTTTAACGAATAAAGTAGGTCTACATAATTTCCGACGCCCGCATTTATTCCTTATGCAATCGTAACTATTCGGCTATTTCCGTCAACTAGATAACTAAAGCACAGAAAGTTTTAGGCTTAAAAACGGATTTATCGAGCGGCCGTTCGATTACCAAACACCCGAGTATGTAGCAAACATATTTTATCAAAGCAACTTAGCAAGGGAGATAAACGCGTCGCTAAGGCTTAGTGGAATTGACCACCAACATGGATGCCGCCGGATGAAAACACGGTTTGCCGAAATCACAGACTGTGAACCATGAAAGTTTTAAACAAGGAATGTTGTCTTTTATACACATAATTAACGTAGTTATAGAATCTTCAATTAACTCGACTCCCGATGCTGATTTTCAATAAAAACTGAAGCAGGTTCGTACCGATTACCCTTCGTACCTAAAGTAGGCTAAACATTTATTAATTGTCGATGATTCTGTCAATCATGAACAATCATCCTGTACTGGATTATCATGTTATTAAAAATGTAGCACAACTGACAACGGTCCATTGCTGTTTATAGAAATAATTGCATTAATTATTGCCTATCCAGTATGGTTGGAAGTCACATTTTGGATAATCAATTTTGATTTGTGAACCCCAGTCCTATAATATTTTCATGAACAAGACAGCGTTTCAGAAATTACCAAGTACCCTGGCCAAGAAACGAATCAGGGATCTCTTGATCAGTAGTCGAGAGCGTTATCTGCTTGACCACCGTGCCACTTGACTACCCTGCGGAGTGCTGATAAATGCTAAGTTACGGGCGAGCAGTACAGGCGAGCACTGCTCGCTGGTAGCCTGTCATAGCATAGACGTAGTAAGTAAAGCAGATAAGCTGTCTCCAAGTGGGTGGTTTTAAATTCTGACCATCCAGCCGCTGCAGGTATAACAGGTATCCCTGTAACTCGTCTAAATGGTTTGAATAGGTGGGGTGGTTTAATTTAAACTATTGAACTCTAAATAGATTTATTGATATGCTTTGCTGTCCAACGATCTGCTGTCTTCGAGCACTCGCCAGTAGAATATAAATGTTTCTCTTTGTAGGCTATGTTGCACTTTTTAAACAAGCTGTTTCCTAGCATTCACCATATCGACATTACAGGTTAAAACCTGTTTTCCAGGATTACGGAATTAATTGAGCGACAATGTGCGAGATATTCCGAATGTACGTCAGGGGGACTTCTGCATATAGCGTATAGAGCAACTAGGTACAAAAATCGTGATTATTTTTGCATAAATAATATGTCTAACTTGAAAAATGAGCTTATTTGCTCGCCATCGGTATCGAGCTACGGAAGCGACAGTGTAGAATAAAATGCAATATTTCAAAATAATAAAATATAAAGCATTTTTAGGATAATTCTTGCTAAAGTTTAAAACAAAGATGTTTACTGATAATATACAATAATTGTTTTAAACGTTTTTCATGTTTGAATATTGAAAAAAGAATAGTTATATACACTCCCGCTATACGGCCTATTGTCCGGAATCCCCCCGACCGTGAAATTTTCGATTCCGGAAAATGGGTTTTATCCAGTTATGTCGATATCGAGAATAGCGAATCGAGTGCTCTCCACATTGTTACCTGCGAGCCTTGAGCTCGCAGGTATATTGGATAGCTCAAAGTGAAAAGTCCATGGAGGGGCACGTGACCTGTTCTCGTTGGTTTACTATTTCAAAAAAATCCAAAAAAGAAGCATTTTGTAAGAATGTCGTGAACCAGACTAATTAAACCGGTCGTTACTAGATTTCAGATTTTTCTCGAACGAAAATAGGTTAGTTCTATGGTTAATGTGTCCGGATTTCGGAATTTAGGGTGTTAACCATCACCTGATGTTTTACGCAAACGTTAATTTTTTTACGCAAAAAGATGGCTGACGTATGTCGGGCAAGTCGAAATTCTTATATAGAACTACAAAATTATCTTCAAAACCCGCCCCTAGGATAAAAATGTACACACAACTCGATTAAAAGAGACTCAGTATAAAACATGAGTTTAGATCGTTTTATCGTAGGATAAATTCTTCGCTAACGTTTCATACTCAACACTTTCGTACCACTTCCCACCGTTCGTCCTGAATATTTGTTTTCGTACTCAACACAATACGTACCCGGCACTTCGTTCCGTAAATAATTTTTCGGATTTTTTAGGATCAGCGGGCAAAATTAGTGCTGGTTGTTTCCTTTGATAAAATGTACAACATATACAGTTTCTTTTGGTCTCAAGAGTCATGTTAGGAGAAGTACCATGGTAATGTCTATTCAGAGACTTGAAACTCTAATTGTCTATTGTCATGGAATTATCGGAATTGGTTTATGATCTTTGATATTGTTGAACACTGAAAACATGTCTTATGATAATACCTTTTAATGGACTGATATGAGGTTTTATTTATAAGCATATAAATATTATATGGAACAAGGGAGTCATAATATGCAGTTATTTGTCTTGAAAATTGGTTTGTTATTATATACATGAAATTATTTAACAATTTGTTGATAAATTTCGTATGTCAAATTATCGTGCCTATAGTTTTCCCAATTTGAAAAGCTACCGGTCTACCGCGCTTATTTTTTTCACAATTTAGAGATTTTCATGCTTAATTTTATACACATCAGCTGTTGAATTATGCAGATTGAAGGTCGAGGAACTTGTCAATTCTCTGTCAAACGAAGTTGGTACATCATTTGCTCGCAGAAACTATTTGACTTTTTATTAATGTGATTTCTATTTTGTTTTAGATTCAAGAACAAAAATAATATAAGTCTTGTGTTCTAGGCTTCTCCTAAAGTTGAGGAAAACTGTTTTATTTATAATTATTTTATCTATATTATTTTATTTTTAATATAACTTAAACAATCTGTATATAACTTGTTGCCATCAGTATCGACATACGGAAGCGGCAGTGTAGAATAAAATATAATATTTTTAATATAAAGCTTTTTTACGATACTGGTACTTTTTGCTGAAGCTTAACAAATAATTAATGATAATCTGTAGTAATTTTTTATACCTTAAGTTTTCATGTTTGAACGTTGGAAAACAAATGAATTTATGTTCTACCGCCTTGCAGCCTATTTTTTCAGGGCGATGTACTATTTCACTTAACCAGTATTCTAGACTGTATCCTATATCCGTGCTAATGTACTGTACCATAAAGAGTCCACAACTTCTCCACATGTGGAGAAAAATATTCCTTTTTTGGTTTTAATGGAAGAGTGTGACTAAATCGTCAATTATTTTGTTCGTTATATAGCCTGAATAAAAGCATACGATATAACATACATATGCTATTTTTGTCTCATATTTTTGACTTATAAAATGATGCAATTTGGTTGTGTCAGGGTTATTTCACATCGTTGTGTCACAAGTTAATCAGAGTTCATGACGGATAAGCCTTGTCGCATAGTTTTGATACAACATTTGGCACTAAGTTATTGTGCTTACTGGACAGGGGTATTAAACCTATCGTACAATATCACTACTATTTGGTTAAATAGTGCAAATATGTCCCTCCATCAGTCGGTCTGTTTGGTTTCTTGACGATAACTTTAGTTAGAAATGAGATATTGTGATGAAACTTGCTGGATAGGTAGCTTATGTGAATACGCCTCTTAAGTTTGAAAGTGGGACAGGTGGGGGTCAAGGTCACTGTTACTAAAAAAAGAAACCATGGTTTCCGGGACAAAGTGGTTGTGTGGGGGTATTAATTGTCAGTGTGGCAATTCTAGTTTTAGACCGAAAAAATGAAAAGCAGGAATTACTTAAAACAGCTCTTTTCGGAATTTGGCTCTTTTAAGCTTACCTGTCACATAGTGACAAGGTGAGCTTTAGTGTCATCCATATGTGTGTTAGACCTTCAACAATTCTCTTAACGACTTCTAGGCCAATTTTAACCAAACGTCACAGGAATGGTCCTTTCTAAATATAGCGATTTCGTTTCAAATTTGTAACAATATTCTTTGGGTGGTTCATTCGAACAATAGCAACAATAATGTAGAATTTGGGTTACCATAGCAACCAAAATCAAGGTACAGTTGGAATATGGTTCTACTATAATAGTGGGCACATCGGAGCGATACAGGGCCCACTGGTTGAGTGTTTTAGGGATGCCTGAAAAATAAGAAATTTCGGGCCTCTTGAAAGCCTTCTAGTGTAAGCTTAGCATTTCTTTAATGTTTAAGATAAAATCCGCGAAAAAGGCAGCGCCATAGTTCATATTATTATACTTGCTATGCAATGCTTAGAAATACTAAGACTTTAAGGGAAGCTATAAACGAAACACAAAGGGCCTTTGTAACTTGCCTAAATTAAATTAAGATTTAATATATTGATAAGATCATGCGTGCATTCTTTTTAAGGAAATTATTTATATTCTACTTTACCAAATTATTCAAGCATGTGTGCCTTCCTATTAAGAGGCAGTATTTGTGCTATGTTAATAAAGATTTCGTTCTGATATGTACTACGTTTTAATAGCTCTCGTTATGCATTTTAAATTTTCATTAATGCACATTGAATCATATCGGTTCTATCTATCGCTATACATACATGCATACATAATATATTCGTATACCGCATGGGTCGAAAACATCGCTAAATTCTCACTTCAGTATAATTATTGTGTTCAGGATAAATACTACATCTGAAATTCATAAGGGTATCCAATATATTACTAATATACATGATAACATACATGAGTCGTGTTTGTCGTTGTCCGTCTGTTATTTGATTATAATGCCAACCAAAAGAGAAATTCACACCATGTTTAGCTAAAATAACTTCGTTTTTGACGTTACCCAAATAGCTCCAACTTGTGACGTAAAATCAAGGCGACTTATGCACGTTAAAACCGTGAAGCGCAATAGAATATGTTTAAATAATTTGCGCTATTGTCCGTGTCAGATAACTTCACAGCGACGTTTTGGGTGAGTCTATGTCAGTAGGTAATCGATATTACAATGTACATTTTTATCAATATTTTAAGTTATAACTTATAACCCTTAAATAAAATAACTTTTTCGTGATAGAATATTAGTATCGACAGGAGAACGCTCGACTTACAAGCATGACAGTTTTTATCTTATTGAATTCTTGGTTCGAATGTCACTCTGATAAATATCTTTATATCGATGTTTTTTTTATTGTTGGCTAGTTGTGGAAATTGGATTCATACGTGTAGGTATATATTTGAAAAAGAAAGGATTTCCACCCGCACGTAATTCCGCGTTTCTTCATAATTTGATGAATACAATATAGCTGTCGGTCAGTCACTTAAAACCGAGTAGAATTAAGTTCATAGAAATTCATTCAAAATAAAAATAGATGTTAATTCTTGGAAATACTAAGGTTATGATGTTAACTACGAACGATAAACTCAAAGGAATAAAAAGAAAATATGATACATTTGTACTTGTTACCTTGATTCGAACTTACGATCTGCAAAATTAAAGGTTTCAAGACAACGATGCTAACCACTGGGTTACTGGGACTGACAAAATAACTGCAGTGAAATCAGTTATTTTGTCAGTCCCAGTAACTATCCGAAGAAGCCGAACGCAACGCGAATGAATGCCGGCAGTTCAGGAATTTACCCCGGATGTTTCCCGCTGGTAAGGAAATGTTGCGGTTACATTGCAGAATAATATATAGAATGCTGAAAGGTTGCCGATGTATATAAACGATGTCGACCTACTATCTTGTTATCAGTTGTAAGTTGAACACGGTGGATGGAACACGCCATTAATCTTGCTAGTTTCAGCTGTAAAAAATAAAGACATAGTTTCAGCTACGTAAAAGTTGAGTGACCTTGTTTCAGGTATAACAAACCCTGACATATTGAGCTCTTGAAAAAGACAGTCTTGGTAGATATACCGGTAGTCTCTTTCCGGTATTTGCCTTAAATAGCTGAAGACCGTGGGGCACTGGTTGTGTCATCGTTTTCTATAGGGGCAGACACAACCCTATTTGGTAACTTGTCCTTGGTTTGAAGGACCATGATGAAAGCGTTATTTTCAAGATTAAAACTATCGACAAACTGACCTCATCGCTCATTATTTAAACGTATTGTTTTGCGCTTCACAATTACATGACGCTCTAGGAGTGATGAAAGAAAATAAACCAAATTACTATCATCTAGGAAATGTGTTATTTGTTAATGTTGCCTTGATCGACTGAACCCAAATAGACCTGCCGTCCACTAGACCCAGATGCTATGTGGAACGGTAGCCGATTACAGTTTGCTAGTTTTGGGATCCTTTCGGGATCGTTTATCAATAAAAATCGGCGGATCTTTGCCATCAGGCTCGTTCGGGATGTATTGGCAGATCGGTATACGAAATGTTGCAGTATTAACGCCGAAACCTTTTCGAAGTAGCCGAACGCAACCCGAATGAATGCCGACAGTTCAGGATTTTACCCCATATGTTTCCCGATCGTGCGGAAAGGTTGAGGTTATATTGCAGAATATGCGGAAGTGTTTACGAATCGACGCCGATAAGAATGCCGAAAGGTTGCCGATGTATATAAACGGTGCCGAACAACTACAGTTGAAAGTTGAATACGATGGATGGAAGACGCCATTAATCTTGCTAGTTTCAGCTACAAAAAATAAAATACATACACTTGACGAATGTTCTAAGTACACACTTTTAGAAGTAGAATAAATCAGGTACAAGATCATCTAAACTCAATAAAACTGTTAAGATATCATATGTTGATGAGTGTCTGTAATACAGAAGAAGAAAAACCAAGATCTACGAGAACATCATTGACGCGTGACGAAAATGACAAAATCACACTGTTCTCGTGCACACATCTCAAATATGTGTAAATGTGTTTAAATCATTTCGTACACGATTAACATTCGACGCCCAAACATAAAGCCATAAAAATATTTCGTATCATATGACGCAAATGACGCTTGAGGAGTGCGCAAGTGCGATATGAATGCTTGAAACTGGCATACCAATAAGACGGTAAGATTTAATTCATTAATAGACTGTTTTGGGGTTCTTAACACATGTACACACTTATTATTATGGTAGTTGCATTGAATTCACGAAGAAACTGCATGTTTCTACTGACTCGATTTAAAATTGAGACTTCACATGGCGTCATTTACATTTAGTCCTTAAATGCGCCAAAACACGTTTATGACATCTGACTAATGGTTGTAGCGCTTAAAGATCGTGAAATAATGTGGAATCATTGAATTAAACAGAACATGTCCATTTATTTGTATGGAGCAATTTGAGGTTGTGCATGGAAGTAACTTTCGATAGGCATTTGTCATCCGAATTACTAAAACAGTTTAACAAAACTCACTATTTTCGATCAATCATGTCTTTTGTAAGATACGAGCACATTCTCATCACATGGAATTTGATTTTGACGCAGTTTCCTATTTAGGTTGCACGATTGAATAGTCGCCTTGTAGCCTGGATCTGAATCGGATATAATACGTCTGGTATGAGTTTGAGCGACGCATTCGAGCACGACGGCAACACCAGAACGTATGTAGGAACTCGCAACAAACCCTTTACTAGAATGGAATGCACTCCCGCAGCAATTGATACTCATCTTTATCAATTCAATGCCTCAGAGGATGTCAGGCTATCATCGGGGCAGACAGTTGTCAAACATGCTATTGATATGCGATTTTTTTTATTTAAGTAGTGACAAAAATGGTCGTTTTCTAGTATGTTGTTATTATATTTTAGAATGATGATTAACTAAACTTGCTAGACAATAGTTTCCTGATTCCAAAGGTATATTCGATTCACTGATAGGTCTAATACTTTTTCAGTTTAAATGAAAATTACAAAGTGTGTACTTTCGACTAGCGTAGTTTCAGCTAAATAAAAGTTGAATGACCTAATTTCAGGTATAAAAACTCTCACATATTGAGCTCATGAAAAAGACTTACAGTCCTTGGTCGATATACCTGTAGTCTCTTTCCGGTGTTTGCCTTTAATAGCTGAAAAAAGTGGGGCGCTGGTTGTGTCATCGTTTTCTATAGGGACTGACACAATCCTATTAAGCAGCTTGCCCTTGATTTGTAGGACCATGATGAAAGTGATATATTCCAGATTTAAACTATCGGCAAACTGACATCATCGCTTCTGCAGTCGCTCGTGTATAGTTCGGGATATAGAGCTACGACTCGTGCTCCCTTCCGTTCACAATCGGCGCCTTTGGCAACTATTCGGCATGTTTCTTTACATGATCGGCATAGCTTTCGTGTGTATAACTCATCCGTTCGTCGTAATCGGGGCGTATTCGATTCAGCTTCTTTCTGGAACCGCTCGGGATGGTCAAAATGATAATGAAGCCTCGAGGCTTCCCGAAGATGCCAAGTGAATGACGATCGATTCCAGAACACCCCGAAATGTTGCCGATAGTATTCCGATTACCCCGAAGCACTCCCGAACAAGACCTTTGGCGTCCAAATTAAAAAACTTTTAGAATTTGGATGCCGATGATTTTTCGGTCCCGAAGTGTCCAGGAGGCTTCCAGAAGCGTACAGGAATGGCACGGAAGGGTTCCAGAACATCGCGAAGACATGCCGAACCATCCCGATTAGGCAAGTTTAGCCTTCGGGAACTATTCAGCATGTTTTGTGTCTTATCATATGACTGTTTATTAAAAGTTATTATTGACTTGATTTATATAATAATAAATAATATGTTTTATATCGGTCATTTATTTCACCATCCAGTTACGAGTACAACCTCTCGAGAACATATCAATTGGGAAACTCAAAGTTTGGCTGTTGTAAAGGGTTTTTTGTGCTGAAAACAATGCATTAACAACAGTCTCTTAGTTTTATCTATGTAGACCTTGAGCTGACAATTGACCCTGCTCCCCCCCAGGGGGAATTTTCAACACTATGATTTTCTTAAACCTTATGGTAGGTGGCATTCACAGACAAAAGTTTGCAAGTTTCTGTTGGGGCTTTAACGAGTTACGGAGATTTGAAATACGTGACTATGCGATTTTCTACAGGAATCACTAATTTTGCTTATATGATATTATAAACATGCTAATTGTTCAATAAATCATGTGAATAAGACATGTATGTATGTTAAATGTATTTAAAATTGAAACTATCAGTTGTACAAATTATTATAGGCAAAAAATGTGATATAACATACGTAATTTACGTTACTTTGCATGAAATTACTAAAATATTAAAAAAACAGTCAACGTACATGACGTTTTTAAGTCAAGAAATGACGATACTGATTAGTATGCAGCTCAATAATGTATATAGCTATAGTACAACTACACAAATAGTTAATTGATATGAAATGCCATGTAAATTACGTTACCTTTCAAAAATATGGCTTTTTTTTCAACAATATTTCAGTTAAAATTTCGGTATAACACACATAGTGGGGTGACAATTGGTGATTTTTTGGGGATAGCTAGGTGACAGCTAAGGTAGAACAAGCAATGTTATATACCAAAATGTTCGCCTATGTATGTACTATATGGAACTGCCGGCATAAATTGTCAACACGTGGTGTGGACCCGGAAATTCAAGATGGCGTCCAAGATATCCACCATAATTTACAAATATACTTAAAATTCTATGTTCTCATGCATTTTTATTTATTTATGTATATAGTCACAAATATTTGCTTAGATATTATTCATTTGATAATGTACATCATATGGACATACAAGACTGACCATTTTGAAGTCAAGGTCGAGGTCATTCCAAGGTCAAGTTACGAAAAATATGCCCTATGGGATATGCAACACTGCAAAGTACAGGCATCCCAAGACCAAATGGGGTACATAACACTTGTCAAGTACAACCACCCAATGTCACTTTGGTACTCACCATCACAGAGTACAGCCATCCAATGCCGTATGGGGTAGTCACTACCACTTATTATAGCTATACTAAGCCATAGGGGGTACTCTCAACTACCAATTACACCAGTATCAGGCATGACTGGGTACTCATCACCATCATATATTAGGCCTGAATGGGGTGTAACCAACACCGAGTACACCCATATCATGTCCTTAGGGGTTCTTAAACCACTTAATAGTCAACTCAGGCCTTATGTGGGACTAATAACACTGTCTATACATACATTCCGTAACCAAAGGAGTACTTACAGCTGCCCAATACAACAATTCTTATTGAATTCGTAATGGCACCAGCTACATCTGAGGCCATTATGGGATACTTAAAACCAAAAGGACAGCCAACCAAGACCATATTGGGTATTCACCACCCTTAATTATAACCATAGTAGGCCCTAAGGTATACTCACAACACCTGAGTAATGCCATATACATGTAAGTCTCTATATGGTACTCACGATTACTGAGCACAGCTGTACAAGGCCCTATGTGTTACTCACTAGTACAAAACTACAGTCATATAAGACTCAAGAGGGTACTCATCCCAAATAATTACAGATTTCATACCCCATATGGGTGTTCATAACCAATGACTTACAGTCTCACCAAGTTGTATAGGGTACAAAGGAGTCACAACAACATAGTACAGACATCCAAGGCCCAATCACCACCACCAATTACAGTTTATATTTTTCACTAAGTGGTACATATAACCATTGAGTACGGTCCCCCCTGACTGTGGTACTTACCACCAGCGGTAACAATCATACTATGTCCTAAGGGGTACTCGGACCAGCTGAATACTGCCATACCAGGTGCACTATAGCCATCATTGGCTCTATTGGGTAATTCCCCACCACCAATTATGATCATACTAATCCATACAGGGTAGTTGCAAACACTAAATATAGCCATACCAGACCCTATGTGGTACTTACCAGCCTTCTTAGGCCCTATGCCCTACTCACAACTACTGTGTACAGCCATACTATGCCTGAGAGATACTCATAGTCACTGATGAAAGCCATTCAATGCCCTATTTGGTACTTAACACTGCCTAGTACAGCCGTCCCAGGCCAGCTTATGTACTCACCTCCACAAGTTCAACTATCTCAGGCCCGATTCGGTACCCATCTATACAGAGAACAGCCATCACAGGTCCTATTGACTATCCTATACCACTGAGAACAACCAGCTCAGGCCCCATTTGGTACTAACCACCTCCGAGTACAGTAATCCCAGGCCATGTTGGGTACCCACCACCTCTGAGTACAGACATCCCGGGCTGTATTGGATGCCCATCACCACAGAGAACAGCCATCACAGGTTCCATTTGGTACCCACAGCCTCAGAGTAGAGTCATCTCAGGCCCTATTGGGAACCCACCAAATCTGAGTACAGTCACCAAAGTCATTTTTGGTACTCAACATCACAGATTAAGCCATCCCAGGCCTCATTGGGAACCCAACAACACAGATTCCAGCCCTCCTAGGCCATATTGGGAACTCAACAACACAGATTTCAGCCCTCATAGGCCATATTGGGAACTCAACAACACAGATTTCAGTCATCCTATGCCATATTGGAAACCAACCCTCACAGATTTGAGCCATCCTATGCCATATTGGGAACCCACCCTCACAGATTTCAGTACTCCTAGGCCCATTGGGAACCCACCAACACAGAGTTCAGCCCTCCTAGGCCATATTGGGAACCCACCAACACCTTTGTCAGCCCCCAGGCCATATTGGGAACCCACCAATACAGATTTCAGCCATCCTATGCCATATTGGGAACCTACCAATACAGATTTCTGCCATCCTAGGCAATATTGTGTAACTACCCCACTTATTAAAGCCATACAATGTCATATGATGCAGCAACTCCTGACTACATGTCGTATGTAACACACGCAATACTGGCTTTAGACATATATGGAAATATAAGCAAAGGCTTTAAACAATGAACAGTAACACAGTTTACACTATTTTACCTTAAATGATCGTGACCTCTCACTGGTCAGTATTGCACAACAATTCAGATAGTATATGATATAAGATAATTATGCACCTATCAATCTTTTCCTCCAGACAGACCAAGAGGAATTGGACAATTTTACTTTCGGGGTCTAATTCCTGGTTTCAAATATACACTTTGGTTTTTAATTTGTCTGTAGTGTGATTAAATAACTGACATACGATTGTATACATGTATATAGAAAATGTTTAAAGGCCATGTGTGTGCATTGTGTTCTCATAAAGATATTAAATCGAGGGGCAATCTGTGTTCTAGTTTCATAGTTTGAGTATTAAATTTGTGTGTGTGTATTAAGTTAAATACATATTGTATAAAGCAAACAAAAATACTTGTACGTTTGGGATTTTACAAAGATAAGTCAACATTGTGTTAAAATTACAGCATACATGTGTATATGATATTGTAAAGTTTGTAAGTAAGGTAACGTAAATTGAAACATAAATTGTTTTTTTAAATACATGTGTTGAAAGTTCAAATGCAAACTGCGATAAAAGATATTTTGATTTGAAAAAAAAAATTGTTAGTGGTAAAGTTTATCTAAAGTAACAGAATACAAGGCTAGTAATTTTGTTTGATATTTAAATACATGTACGTTATAGTTTACATGTTGTTTAGTTAAATATACAGTTAGAACTGCAAACCTATAATAAGTTTTGAGTAGGATTAAATTATTATTTTTTTATTTTTAATTGTTTTAAGTACGTTTTTAAGACACTGAAGACATGCACTTTAATTTGTATGTTTGGTAACGTAAAGTGCAATGAAGTATTGCCTAAACATATCCTACCAGTAAGAGACTTGTTAATATATATAATATAAACCATTATAAATATTTAAAGTGGTATTATATGTAATTGAAAAGTGTATGATACAATTTGAATACTTGAAATTATTGAAGGAATGAAAAACGCACATGTTTTGGAGAATGGGTGACATTTTAAGAATCGCTACCAGACATCTATCTCTTAACCTATACTGGCAATCTATACATCATTTTTTAGGTTGAATGTTGAACTTTGTAATGGTAACTTCATCATTTGATTACCTGGTCATCTAAATTTGCAATAAAAAACTTTATGCCAAAAAACGTTTGTTTTTTAGGGTAACGTATGTTTTCCCATATTTATCTTCTTTAAAATTGCATTTTGGCATTGAAATTCAATCAGTTTGCAGCTACTAGTTTACCCTCTTGAATAACATATGCAAACTTGGAATTATTAAATAGCATGATGATACAATTTATCTTTAAAAAATAAAAAAAATATTTTATATTTTGGGGGTAACGTATTTTAAAGCGTGGTAACGGAGAAAAGCCCAACCCGCCAGTTGCAAACTTTATGCCAAAATGTTCGCCACACCTTGGGGTTTCAAAAAAATATGGTCCACAAAATTCCCCCTGGGGGGAGCAAAACCCCCTCTGGCTCACGGTCTAATGTAATTAATGCTTAATGTCATATTAATGTGATAATGTTGTTATTATGGTGCTTTTATGAGCCTTTATGTCTCTTATAATTCAATGATGAATAGTTATGTACATTTGAACTGTTTTATAATGTGTAAAGTTTTATACCTGTATATGTACATAAATGAGACGAAAATAAAATAAAGAATATATATATAGCAAATTATTCACACACCAATAATCACTCTTTGTGTATATTGTCTGCGTTAACTCTCTGTAGCTACATGGTCTGCAATTTCAATTCATTCGATACATTCTTCACACACCAGTGATCATTCTCTGTGTATGGTGTCTGCGCTTTCACTCTATATCTTTACATACTATCCGACCAACAATTTTTGATAGTTACGTCACTTTGTCAACAATCTATAAATAAGCAGGGTATATCCCAAACGGATTTATGATTATATTAGATACTATAGATGTACAACGACCTTCGAAATATGACCTTTGGGCGAGTTCATTTGCTAAGGTTGAAACGATATTTACCGTTATTTTTCTAATATATTAAGAATATATCTTATAAATTCACGTCATCTGTCCAGTTGACAGCGTGGCCTTGTGGTTAAGATCATCTATACTCTACACTAGTCTGTACCCAGAACGTTCTTTTTATATAGGCTGTGGGTTCGAGTCCGCTGCTAAACTTTTTTTCAATAATTTTAATATCATAATACATGAGTGTTTTTTTCATATTTTTTTATTACTTAATGAATAATAAAATAATGTTTAAGTATAATACAAAGTTGCTTTGTTTCGTTTATTTTACGAGTTTAGCCTGTCCTGGATATTGTATTTATTCTTCATATGACAATCGGGTTGAATTACAAACTATTTTCATCATTGGTTTCCCTGGAATTAGAATTTGAATCATCACTCTAAGAATATTCTGTAGAAACTTCAACATTAATAAGCGTTTACTCTGGTAATACAAGGAGCACAGATTGGGTGACAGTTGACCGATATCTCTGTTCAACAGTCTTGACGTGGGAGTGTTTTCAAGGATTAAAATACAGAAAAAATGTACGAAGGAAATAGATATATTTTAGAAATACATGTATATTTAAAATAGAAATGCACGCGAATTTATTATTTGGCAAAATTTAAAAAAATATTCAAAATGGGTGGGATTCGAACCCAAACAAAAAATCTATTTAGTTTCATAAGCATTAGCTTAGCCTACTGCGCCATGGAGGACGATGTAAGCTACAATTTCAAATAATAGATTTCTTTTCCGAATACACCCCTTTTACCTGGATTATTTCATTATTAAAAGTACAGTTACGCCCGAACGATTGTGGTTTATCTACAGTATGTTCTTATCAAATGAAAAACCTCAAGAAAGGCATGGTATTGTGGATGTGTTGGCTGATTCTCACACAGGCGGTCCAAGTTCAAAGCTGGTGGTAGACAGACTACTTTAATGTTTTTTGTATAATATACGGATACAATAATTATTTAATAGTTTAATACAATAATGAATTCGACAATATTCTTTGGTCTTAGGATTATTAAAAGTTCTTTGAGATTCACTTAGTTTGTATAATACGTTTAGAACAGATGTTGTTTTCTCATTATTTCTCAAAAACTTACTAGAATAATAATGTTCTGAGCCATTCAATTAAGCCATTTAAGTTTAGTAAAATGACAAAGATTTTGTATTTAATTCATTTTTCACACATACTTCGTATTCAATTGCAAAATAGTAACGAGCGGGAAAAAGTTACGCTGACGGGGGTCGAACTCGATACTTTTCAACTACTAATACTGCGCCATTATCCTCTCGGCTATGCTGCCATGTAGATTATAGGTAAAGAAATATAATGATAATCCACATTTTTGTAGAACAATATATTAAGTAAACATTGGATTGTAAACACAATGTGACGTCACTGTCAGGTATCCCTGGTCGGATACCTACTCCTTTGTTTGTAATAGGTCCATATCCTTTAGAAAGACCTGTTCTAACAAAAGAATTTCGTGCGCGGGTCTGTTTTACGCTGACCAGGGTACTGTTTTATCAAAGCACTTATTATAGTCTAAAAGTTACGTTCAAATTTAAATTGTTTGTATTTCTTTAATAACGGCAAATATGGTAAAGATATGGTTTGTAGAAATTCATTAACTTAATATTTACTAGTATTGCATCTTTATTTACCACACTTTATAGTGGTAGAAGCTTTTATGAAGAATTTAAATTTGATCGTAAATTTAAGTTTTCCGTAACTGCATTGATAAAACAGTACCCAGGTCTGTATTCGAAATAAAATAGACCTGCTCACGTGCACAACTGACTAAAACAGACCCGCGCACGTACTATCCGACCAACAATTTTTGACAGTTACGTCATGTTGTCAACAATCTATAAATAATCAGGGTATATCCCCAACGAATCAATGATTTTATTAACTAGAAGTATGTCCTTTATCAATTCTAATAGTCCAAACAAAACATAGTCCTGTGGATGTGTAGGCTGCTTCTCACACAGGTAGTCCAAGTTCAAAGCTTGTGGTAGACAAACTATATGAATGCATTTTTTGTACAATATACGGGAAACATATTTAATGATTTAATACAATAACGAATTTGAAAATATTATTTTGCCTTATGATTAATAAAAGCTCTTAAAAATCACATTATCTCTAAAACACATTTAGAACAGACGTTGCTTTCATATTATTCTTAAAAAAAGACTAACTACAATAATCTAAAACGCGTTCTTAGCCATTCAAATTAGCCATCTTAAGTTTAGTGAAATGACAAAGATGTAATTAATTTTTCACACATAATTAGCATTCAATTGCAAAATAGTAACGAGCGGGAAAAAGTTACGCTGACGGGGTTCGAACTCGATACCTTTCAACTACTAATACTGCCCCGTTATCCTCTCGGCTACGATGTCATATTGAAATTATAGGTAAAGAAATATAATGATAATCCACATTTTTGAAGAACAATTAATAAAGTAAACATTGGATTGTAAACACAATGTGACGTCACTGTCAGGTATCCCTGGTCGGATAGTAATTCTTTTGATAATACCGATCTTTCTAAAGGATACGGACCTATTCGTGTGTATAGATCAACCACGAGTTTTGAGCCGTGACGGGAGATTACACTATTTAGTCATGGTGTGTGAACATACCTGGTTGGGATGCCTTTTAAATGCGTTGATATATATTTTTGTTTGACCAGATATCGTCAGTATCGCTGGCTCAATCGGTAGACAGCTTGATTTTCAACCTGGGACATGCGGGTTCAAGCCCTGATAACTACTCATTTTTTCTCCTTCACCTTTTAAATATGAAGACGTTGTTTAAAAGCAGTTTTAATTTTTTAACTAATTATTTTGAATTTTCATTCTACATGTAATGGTTTTACATGTTTCGTTGTTTTTTATTTGATTTCTTTCCTCGGGCCCAGTATTAATTTATCTTTTACTTAATTCAATACATAAACTCGTGTCCGACTTTCGACTTCTCTTGGTGTGTTGGTTAAAATTCGTCAGTTTTGTCTGTCTCCGAGTCAAATGATGCATTTGAATATTTCATAGCGGGTGCTTGAAGACCGTTTATTGCATAATATAACGCCAGTTTTAACTAGGAGAAACAATTACATGTATATAATTACACGCTGTTACTATGAGTAACGAAACTTAATTTTGACTGATAAAATTCATTCCAGAAAATGCATAACTTTCTTGTGCAATATTACTTAAACAAGCAATTTGAAAAAAAGTCAAATATAAAAACTGACGATGCCAAGGATCGAACCTAGAAAAGTAAGTCTCATAAGACATCGCCGTATCCATTGGGCCACCTATTCAGTTACTTAACGAAATACTTATTTAACTTATGTTGGTATTGCTTATATATAACTACCCTTCTATGGTGAATCAACTTTGCTGCATAAATTAGTCACGGCTCAAAAAACATGGTTGATCTATAACAGAGTTTACCGTTTGTATAAACACTGTGTAATCGTTTCTTGTATGCGTTCGGTGAATTTCGCCAACGCTAATTTCAAAAAGCGTAATTAGCCGTTAAATAGCAATTAAGCACTTTCGGTACTAAGATAGCACGTGTATTAAAAGATACGACATAGTAAAAACTAACTAAAAACTACATGTGTCATATCAATACAAACTTTAAAGTAATGATTTGATAATTTAATTTGTTTCAAATCAGTGCATGACAGCATACATATACATTTCAATTTGAAGAAAAAAAACACTTGAAAAACATGCACTATCCCACAATAGATTTTACTCTATCCCACCTAATGAAAATAACAGAAAATGAACAGGGGTAAATGTACATTCGGTAAATATAAAACAGTCGAGTATTTGGTGTATTTGAACCTTACATTTACCATTGCAATAATAATTTAACAATGCAGAAGCTACTTGTTAATGACTGTATTGTTGAGTAATTTTCTCTCGTACAGACGTGTCATAGGGTCTTTTGTTGTGTTCAAATACTTATTAAATAAAACATTATGATACTTACTCAACTTACTCGTATTTTATCAATAAACAGTCCCTTTTAAATGATATTGAATCCATGTTCCCATCGTAAAGTTAGTAGCTGTAGTTAGTTAGTTAGTAATTATTGCCCAATACTCTAATCCTTTAACAATCACAAGTATCCATCGCACTTACACTTAAAATCACTGAAGCATAGTCGTATCGGTCGGTTCAATCAATGATATAATCATTCAGATGTTTACCCTCTGATGTATAATACATTGATTGAACATTTATTTGTTTTCTCGTTTTATCTATAATAATATATTTTATATATATTATCTATACAGGTAACTATGAAGTATTTATTGTCTTTTTTGATCATTAGTAACAGTTAAAGCATTAGGTTAAAGTATAAATTAGGTTATTGATTAGAAGTTTATATCATGTCATATTTTCTGGTAAACCGTCATCTCACAGCAGCCATAGTCTACCTTTTTATGATATTTGTTTAATTGCTATGTTGTAAGTATGTATATAATTATAATCATTCAGATGTTTACCCTCTGATGTATAATACATTGATTGAACATTTATTTGTTTTCTCGTTTTCTCGTTTTATCTATAATAATATATTTTATATATATTATCTATACAGATCAACATAGACGCATAACAGGTCATATACAACCCACAACTACCCACCTGTAACAGACGTGTTCCACGAGCGCGATAAATTACGATTACAAATCAAAATACTGCAAGCCATCAAGCGTCATGCGTTGCTAAACCATTGCTCTAAAATAAGGTTTAGCTTTTAATTTTAGTTAATTATAAACGTTATAATTATTTACTTGTTCCTTACGACACTCTTCACAAAAGTATAATGCCAATATCAATTGGTCGTATGGCATGTAAGTCGGATAACAACCTCGTGCATCGGTCTATCTGTGTAGGAAAGACAGGTCTGTCTTACCCAGATAGACCTCCCACTCGGTCGATATCCTATACTTACAGTCTGCATTATTCTCGTTTGAGGACCCATTTGGGTAACCCCGTTTATTTCTATATAAGCATAGGTAACTGACATTGTACACATAAACTATACACAATCAGAATAAAGCATAAGTTGTATCAAAATATTGTTAGGAGTGATTTACTATAGTAGTTTTATTAAATGTATGATGAACAGGGTTGCCCAAAAAGCGACACTTTTTGGGTGAAACTTTTTTTTTTTAATTAGATGTTGCAAAATGAATAGTATACTAGATTGAGATAACTGCATTTTCGATTCATTAGAAAATCTTCACACACTAGTGATCACTCTTTGTGTATGTTGTCTGCGTTTTCCCTCTCTATATAGTCTGCATTCGATATATTCTTCACACACCAGTGACCATTCCTTGTGTATGTTGTCTGCGTTTTCCCTCTAAATCTATTAGGACACTATAGATAAAGAAGTAAAATTGCAGACACTATAGATATAGAGTAATAATGCAGACACTATACATATAGAGTAAATATGCAGACACTATCCATATAGAGTAAAATCACAGTAAATATACAGACACTATACAAATAGAGTAAAATTGCAGATCTATATTATACATATAGAGTAAATATGCAGACACTATACATATAGAGTAAATATGCAGACAATATAAAAGTAAATACGCAGACATCATACACATAGAGTAAATACGCAGACACTATACACATAGAGTAAACACAGACACTATAGATATAGAGTAAAAATGCAGACATTATACATATATAGTAAATACGCAGACACTATACAGATAGAGTAAACACAGGTCTACACTATAAATATTGAGTAAAAATGCAGACTATATACATATAGAGTAATAATATGTGTAAGTAAATAGCTTATTCAAAGCATTTTTCACATCATATTGGCATAAATGCGCACATATAGCTTCGTTCTGCCGAAATAATTATTTTTTCAATTGTCAATAGCATAAAAAAGTATAGGTAAAATGGTTGTCAAATTACATTAAAAAATATTATATAAAAATGTATAATCTCCAGCTATATTCATTAATGTTTTTATATCCATTCAATCTTAAATTAAGTCTAATTCATTTAATTAACACTCATTTTAAAGATATTCATGTATAAATCTGATCAAGTAATTATTATTTTTTATTTGATTTGTGACAAACACTTAATTGTCCCAAGTCATTATCAAATGATAATACAAAGACCTAAATATACATGTTTGGATAATACCACAGGTAAAATGATGACGTCATTTCCTGTTTTAAAGCAAACATATTAATAAGTACCAATTTTAGAAGAAGAGATCACTTTTACACACTCTCACAAAAAATCAGTCGAATTCATTATAAAATAAAAAGTTATAAGTGTTTGAGGCAGGTCCCCGTTTTTTGGGACTCCCTGTATTGTATGTTTTTTCTTACTTCACATAGTACATGACATATAATATATATATATATATATATATATATATATATATATATATGCATTATTGTAAGGTGTGGCGAGGGATGGTTCCCCGACCTTCCCACACCTATGACGGGAAAAATAAATGGGCTGCATGATACAGCCCATCCTCATACATCAGTGGTTAGTCAAGTTCCCAGACTCACTCTGGTGAGCGAGAATGGATACAGTCGAAAAATTATAAAAAAAGTCAATGAATATTTTAGCTGAAAGTTTTTCAAACAACATATACAGAAACAAGGACTAAACATTACTTCACGATCTTCTATTCATTAATCATCGGTGATCACATTTGATTTCAAAAATACGAAGCTATTACAGAGAGTAGGTACCTGTACCAACGTATACTGCGTCTATCATGAGTGCAGAGTATCACTTGGACGTCATGCTGTCCGTTTCTAGTTTTACTCGTAAAATGTTAACAAAATATTCCACTACAAGAATATTCTAGCACATATATTTACACGACATTATTTTCTCGTTGCACAGCAATATTCATAGTCACGGTACGTGTGTTGATAATCGGCATGTTCCCATCCACATGTATCCGTCAGGGTTGGATGAATAAATCAGCGGTTAAAATTTCCCGATGAAATTGAGGACAGTAATTACATAGTATTGATTAAGCCGACATTTGTGGACCATAATGATATGTGTTCTTTTAAAAACATATTTCATTAAGGTGATTCCCAACTCTTAATTTTTTCTGTACAAGAGGTATCAAACACCTGCTTTTTATGAAGAACACACTCATGATTGTGATTGTGCAAACCCATAACAGTTTTGCTCGGCTAGTTTTAAAGATATTTTTAGATTTTAGGGAACCCCCCCTAAAAACTGATATTTGCTTAACATTGTAATGCCAGTTTTTACAAGAATGGTTTGCTAGAGATATTGCCCAGAGTGCTATACGTTTAGTGAGACGAGATTCATGTAGTGAATTTAGCCTTGTCCAGTATGTAGAGATACAGCTCCACTGTCGAACTATAGGTCTGGTTCACGACATTCTGATAAAATGCACCTTTTTGGATTTTTTTTTTGAAATCGTAAACCATCGAGAACAGGCCACGTGCCCCTCCATGGACTTTTAAGCTCACCTGTCACAAAGCGACAGAGTGAGCTTTTGTGACCACTCTTCGTCCGTCGTCCGTCCGTCCGTCCGTCAATAATTGGGTTGTGTTCTCTTTATTTTTATTTTTAGGTATTGTTTTGTCTTTATAGCATGTATTTGTACAGTGATATGGAGGAAAATATTTTGTTTAAATTATAGGTCAACTCATAGAAAAACCTTGTGTAGTCACCAGAGGTTACACTTTCAACTCAATCTTTATGAAACTTTGTCACGATGATCATGTCAAAAATATCTAGGTCAAGTTCGATTTTGGGTCATCTGGGGTCAAAAACAAGGTCACAATGTCAATTTACATTTTCCTGAGAGTCGTGGGTTCAAATCCCACTGGAACCATAGTTTTTATTTTTTTATTTTTATATTTTGAGTGTTTAGGTATTGTTTTGTCTTTCTAGCATGTATTTGTACATTTATATGGAGGCAAATATTTTTTCCAAAATATTTTGTTTAAATTATAGGTCAGATCATAGAAAAACCCTTTGTAATCACCAGAGGTCACAATTTCAACTTAATCTTTATGCAATTAGGTCCTAATGATCATCTCAGCACAATCTAGGTTACGTTTGATATTAATTAAGTCATCTGGGGTCAAAAGCTAGGTCACATGGTCCAATCATAAAAAAAATTGCAATAGAGGCTGAATTTTCTTAAATTTTATTCAGAAAATGTGTAGGGTCACCATAGGGGTGTGCATGCACTAGTATGACAGGTGAGCGACCTAGGGCCCTTTGGGCCCTCTTGTTACTTTGAGCTATCCGCTCGCTCAAGCTCGCAGGTAACAAGTAGTCAGTCAGGTGGTCCAAGTCGGATAGACATCTCGTATCACTGGTTATGAGATCAGCTGCACGCTTAAGCTCGCTGTCTAAATCTCATAACCAGCGATATAATTATACTAATTGTCTATCCTATACTAAACATTCAAAGAAACAGGTACCTGCAATAGGATGTCCAATGTGTTGTTATGTGTATTTGTGAATGTTTTTAGCTTTTGTGAACACTCTTCGTCCGTCGTCCGTCCGTCAACAATTTGCTTGTGTAGACACTAGAGGTCACAATTTTGGCCTAATCTTTATGAAACTTGGTCACAATGATCATCTCAACAAAATCGAGGTCAAGTTCGATATTGGGTCATCCGGGGTAAAAAACTAGGTCACAAGGTCAAATTATAGGAAAACCTTGTATAGTCACTAGAGGTCATAATTTTGACCTAATATTTATGAAACTTGGTCAAAATGATCATCTTAACAAAATCTAGGTCAAGTTCGATATTGGGTCATCCGGGGTCAAAAACAAGGTCACAAGGAAATTCATAGAAAACCTTGTGTAGTCACTAGAGGTCACAATTTGACTTAATCTATATTAAACTTGGTCATAATGATCATCTCAACAAAATCTAAGTCAAATTTGACATTGGGTCATCCGGGGTCAAAAACTAGGTCACAAGGTCAAATTATAGGAAAACCTTGTGTAGTCACTGGAGGTCACAATTTTGACCTAACCTTTATAAAATTTGGTCACATTGATCATCTCAGCAAGAGCTAGGTCAAGATTTATATTGGGTCATCCAGGGTCAATATCTAGGTCACATGGTCAAATCATAGAAAAACCTTGTACAATCACTAGAGGTCACACTTTTGGCCTTATCTATTTGAAACTTTGTCACAATGATTATTTAAATGCAATCTAGGTCACGTTTGATATGGGTCATCCTGGGTCAAAAACTAGGTCACTAGATCAAATCATAGGAAATCCTTCAGTAGTCACTAGAGGTCACCATTTTAGCCTAATCTTGGTCACAATGATCATCTCAACAAAATCTAGGTAAAGTGTTAGGTCACTAGGTCAAATCACAGGGCTTGCATGCATTACTATGACAGGTGAGCGACCTAGGGCCCTTTGGGCCCTCTTGTTTCCCGAATGTGTTGTTTCGACTAATGTTTGTGTAGTTATATATGTAAATTGCACTTCCTTGTTCTTATATATGTGTTGCTTGTATTTGTACATTCTGTAATTGTTGTATTCGAGTTTTCCTGTGTGTACTTTGTATGTAGTTTGAAAGTTGGTGTACCGTGTGTATTTATAGATGTACGAGGTTTATAGTTCTAGGACAGCTCCTAAAAACTTAGTCAAATATTGACTCAGGTTTTAAATTTGCATATGTAGAATGGCATCTTACGAATTTGAATATGGCAAATAAACATATGCGTTAGTTATCATTGCTAAGGCAACGCAGGAAATAAAAGATAATAAAAATCTGTGCACCGCTAACTTTCAGTATAAGATAAACAATCATGTTCAATTTTTAGAACAATTTTATTCAATATCAGTCATATAATGTAGCAAAACAAAAAATATGCAACCTTCAGTAAAGCAAGGCTTTCAAACAAGGGTCATAACACTGCTCAAACGTGTTTACAATAAGAAACAAAACACTAAGGTACATAACATCACATGCTGATATACAGCCAGCTAATTTTCCACGGTCTTATAACCAGGTTTTTGCTGTTGGAAAATCTTGCTAAATACCAATGACCACAACACATGTACAGTGCAACCCCTGAAACCCAGAATCCTGAAAACTGAAATCCTCAGAAAACCAGACAATTTTGTGCGAATCTGGTTTTATTCTGATAAATTTGACCAAAAAGTATTCCCAGAAATCAATAGTTTGGGCCTAGTCTGGACACAGTCTGGCATTCAGGTTTTTTTTGCATAAACAGTATAACTGAGACATTCTGAATGGCTTACAGTCTGCAGTATCTATATTACAGGGATTCAACTGAGCCATAAATTTCCCATAAGTCTGTTTCGAGTGCAATAAGTACACACCCCTACACCAAAACATTTTTCTATTGTCAAAGTTCAGGGTATAAAATTTCAAATGACCGAAACGCAGTCAATACTTTATATTTTTTCATCAAATAACCTTTACTTTCCCGAGAAAGATTAATTTTTTCTATTGCAGCAAATCCGGATTTCTGGATTATTCCGGAACTGTAGGATCCCTGATATTACAACTGAAATCTCAGAAGAGTCTTAACAATTTTACAGATGCTAAATACATCTATAGATATTGTTGTGCTGATTTTAAGATGTCAATTTCATATATCAGACAGTATGACAGTATAAGTCTATACCCAGCACATGTACCACAGTGGTGTCAGAAGTCTGTTTTACTGTATAAGTTGACATTTTAGTGGCTCGAAGAGTTAGCAAAATTTGAAATTTACACATTTAGCATGCAAAATATTAGCCATTTGTATACAGTTCAACTTGTACTAGGGTCCACGCATATTCAGCGACCTTTTTCTCCTTCCCATCATATTTCTTCTATTTTTCTATTGAATTCAGCGACTTTTGTCAAATTTCATTAAGCATAGTTAAGTGTGGTCGCTTATTACAAGTCATACTGTATTCCTTGAAGTGTTGTTTGCAGACAAAAATTTACACTAGTTTTTTTGCTAATAATTCCATGTGTTTAACTTAATCACTTATACAATATGTCTTACACAATCACCGCCTTGACCTAACAACACACACATATATAACAACATACACATATAATAACACACATATATAACAATAATGTAATAGTAATATAATAGTAAGGCCAATATAAATCAATTGCTAGATTATCACCCATTTTCATCTGAAACAGATGCATGTTTAAAAACATGAAAAGAAAATCATTGGATCACTAACAACCTCTGTAGAGCAACACCCTTTGGCAGCTTTAAATGTTGGCTGTTTTAAGAGGTTGTTGCTCTACAGACTATAAATTTATAGTAAGTACCAACTTCGCCGAGAAATTTTGAATGTGTTGTAACAGAGAGGTTGTTGCTCTACAGAGGGTTGCTCTGGAGTCTGTACTGTATGTTATAGAGAGGTTGTTGCTCTACAGAGGGTTGCTCTAGAGTCTGTACTGTATGTTATAGAGAGGTTGTTGCTCTACAGAGGGTTGCTCTGGAGAGGCTGTACTGTATGTTATAGAGGTTGTTGCCCTACAGAGGGTTGCTCTGGAGAGGCTGTACTGTATGTTATATAGAGAGGTTGGTGCTCTACAGAGGGTTGCTCTGGAGAGGCTGTACTGTATGTTATATAGAGAGGTTGGTGCTCTACAGAGGGTTGCTCTGGAGAGGCTGTACTGTATGTTATATAGAGAGGTTGGTGCTCTACAGAGGGTTGCTCTGGAGAGGCTGTACTGTATGTTATAGAGGTTGTTGCCCTACAGAGGGTTGCTCTGGAGAGGCTGTACTGTATGTTATATAGAGAGGTTGGTGCTCTACAGAGGGTTGCTCTGGAGAGGCTGTACTGTATGTTATATAGAGAGGTTGGTGCTCTACAGAGGGTTGCTCTGGAGAGGCTGTACTGTATGTTATAGAGGTTGGTGCTCTACAGAGGGTTGCTCTGGAGTCTGTACTGTATGTTATAGAGAGGTTGTTATTCTACAGAGGGTTGCTCTGGAGTATGTACTGAATGTTATAGAGAGGTTGGTGCTCTACAGAGGGTTGCTCTGGAGAGGCTGTACTGAATGTTATAGAGGTTGTTGCTGTACAGAGGGCCGCTCTGGAGAGGCTGTACTGTATGTTATAGAGGTTGGTGCTCTACAGAGGGTTGCTCTGGAGTCTGTACTGTATGTTATAGAGAGGTTGGTGCTCTACAGAGGGTTGCTCTGGAGAGGCTGTACTGTATGTTATAGAGAGGTTGGTGCTCTACAGAGGGTTGCTCTGGAGAGGCTGTACTGTATGTTATAGAGGTTGGTGCTCTACAGAGGGTTGCTCTGGAGTCTGTACTGTATGTTATAGAGAGGTTGTTGCCCTACAGAGGGTTGCTCTGGAGAGGCTGTACTGTATGTTATAGAGGTTGTTGCTCTACAGAGGGTTGCTCTGGAGAGGCTGTACTGTATGTTATAGAGGTTGTTGCTCTACAGAGGGTCGCTCTGGAGAGGCTTTACTGTAGATAGTTGTGCTGGAGTAATATTGTCGTGTAATATGTCAGTTTATATGTTTATTCAGGTGTATCACCTTGAACAATTTTTGAGTTCCTAGTATATACAGCAGCAAATTCACCTCACCCCTTTACATTGATTGTATCCTAACATACCCTTCAACAAGGAACCAGCAACTTCTCCACATGTGGAGGAAAAGGAAGTGTTGTCAAATGTTCATAGAAGGGTGTGACCTGCTGCAACAAGGAAGGGCACCCAGATCGTCGGAATACAAAATTAATCCAGCACACTTACCATGACCGTGGCTTTTGTGTGCCTCTGCTTTATTTATTATATTAGAACATGATGTTTTGGTAGCAATGTGCTTTCTGTTCTTATCCAATTTGTGAGTGTACAAACCATGAATAGTATTATGTGAATTATATGTTTGATAAATAGAATATGTTTAAACCAAGTTTTTTAGATCTTAACAGTCAACAAAGCACAATACAAGGTCATGAACCACATAATCGAGAGCTGGTAGGCATGGATGATAAGCTAGGAATTCATATCTACTGGCCTCATCTAAGCATAAAAGAACAAAGTTTTTCACTAACAACCCAAAACATTAACACACACTATGCATTGTTTACACATCAAAGCCATAACAAATAAATATACTCTAAAAAAACTCAAAACCTTACATCACATGAAACATTGCTTAAAGTTCACTTGTTTTAGGGCATTTTATATCATGACAAACATGTACATACAACAACTTGACAGACTTTGATTTTATATTGTAGAATATATAAGATATTATCTTATATGTTGTACAAAAAACAATGTTCATAGTAGAAAAATTATGGTATACCAATTATTTTAGTTGATTGTGAAACAAATTTTTACAACTTATATCACTCTCAACACCTCATTCCTGATGTTATCCAATGTCACATGTGTGAGACAGAAGCCAGCTTTCCTTTTTTATGCTGAGCATCTAGCGAGGGAATTATTACAGGTACCATTTATATTTCGTCTTAGGTAAGACATGCCCTGGGATCTAAACCGGGACCTCTTATACTCAAACAGGAAGCTCTACACTGATGATCTATAACACTATCACAGTAGATCATACGACAGAACGAGTTTCATACATTGTGACAATAGAGAAACCAATGTGATGTAAAGTTTTCAAGTTTGCTGAGTACAGGTTACATTATTACTAGGGTAAAAAATTAACAATCTTAGATAATAACTTAACAAACACATATAAATAGAATAGAACACATACAGTGAAAATAGCCTAAAAACAAGCAGGAAGAAAAACAATCAAATCATGTCACTTGATTATCAAATACTGTATCTATATTTCAGTATTGGCAGCTCAAAATAAATATCAAAGCACTGAGAGTTCTGTCAGAAGCGAAAGTTATAATGCTAAGATATAAGCATACATATAACGATAGCGGAGTGGTCTAGCTTTCATACTTTGGTGTCGTACAGTATGGGTTCGAAAAGGATTTGTTTTCCTGAAGTTATCATTTTCACACTGTGTTTTCTTCTTGTTTTCTCAAAATGGCATCTTTACAACCTTATTCTTTTAAGACAGCAAATTATTCATCTAGTACAGGCAAATATTCAACTGTAAAACAATTAAAGCATCCCTTCAAACATGGTTATACATGATTTACCATGAACAAATCTCTACATCAGAAAGACATCGCTCAAATGATGTCATCTTAACATAGTCAAGTTTCATTTTACATGTAGACATTTATCCTACTTGACTGGTTACTATAACGGTTACCGGGGACCCGGTACCAAACATTTACACCACTGTATAAACCACCATGTGTGAAAAGTTCAGCAATAGATACGAATTTTTAATAACATGCTTATAAAGCGAAATATCTTTCAAAGAACTGCTAATATAGTGATAACATCTTTCAAAGAACTGCTAATAGTAATATAGTGATAATATCTTTCAAAGAACAAAAGATGCATTTTTAACATGACTATCTCTATGGCAATCAAATGGACATTTATGTTCAAGATCACAATGACCTTTGACATACTGACCTAAAAATCATTGATGGTTATCTAGTGGTCATGACCACCCAGCATACTCAGTTTGAGGATCCCAGGTATAACCATTCTTTAGTTTAAGTTACTGATCGGAAACCATTTGGTCTACCGTTAAACAACTGAAATTTCCGTGAATGATCAAGGTTTTTCCATGAATGTTCAAGGTTGTTTCGTGAATGTTCAAGATTACTCCGTGACCGTTAGAGGATTTCCCATGAATGTTCAAGGTTGTTTCGTGAATGTTCAAGATTACTCCGTGACCGTTAGAGGATTTCCCGTGAATGTTCAAGATTACTCCGTGACCGTTAGAGGTTTTTCCATGAATGTTCAAGGTTGTTTCGTGAATGTTCAAGATTACTCCGTGACCGTTAGAGGATTTCCCATGAATGTTCAAGGTTGTTTCGTGAATGTTCAAGATTGTTCCGTGAACGTTAGAGGTTTTCCCATGAATGGTCAAGTTTTTTTGTGAATGTTCAAGATTTTCCAGTGAATGTTTTAGGTTGTTTCATTAATGTATGAGGTTGTTTTTTGAATATTCGACTTTGTTCTGTGAATGTTTAAGGTGGTTCCGTGAGTGTTAAAGGTTATCCCGTTAATAGTTGAGACTTCCCATGATTGTTTAATGTGTCACATGAATGGTAGAGGTGTGAGTCCTTGATACATCCGAGGTGTTCCGTGAATGTTTGATGTGTCACATGAATGGTTATGTTCAGATCAATGTATTTAAGCAATATAATGGCAAGCAGTACATAGAGGAGGGGTTTATCATACATCAGATTCTGTTTTCTGTGATTTGATCACATGATGATCATCCATCGTGTCACATGATCTCTTCAATGAACTGAAACAAGAACAGTTCACACAATATGAGTTACAATTTTCTTTTTTAAAATATTGTTTGAAGTCCCATTGGTCAACAGTATTTTAGTCATATGGAGACTACCCAGTAACATCATCCTGACAATGGGAGAAACAGCATTACCTGGAACTAAGTAGGCTGAGCGGCAAGCAAGGGAGATATCGCTGGCTTAGAATTAGAAGGTCGTAACTACAAAGTCAATAATTGAGAAAACAAGAAAAAACAGTCTGAAAACTACTCTTTACTCATGCAAAAACAAGCTTTTTAAACTTCAGATTGGTCAACATGACTACTTCCGATTTTCATGAAAATAGGCCCATAAGAAACGCCTTGAGGTGCAGATTTCAAATATGCATGAGTCTTATAAGGTCGTAATTAAGTACTTACGACCTTCTAATTATAAGCCCGCGATACACCAGTACCATTTGACCAACTTTGGTATGTTGCAGCCTGTGAAGCGGATGCTCTACTAGTAAGTTCTACCATGTTTACTGTGAATTACCGGTCATGCTATAAGATACTGGCTCTATTAAATTCAATGAGAAACAAGAGCACACCATTGTCAGTGCAGACACTCATCTGATATTTGTCACTGTAAATCAGAGCCGAAACGTGGGTGAAAATAAATTAAAAACCACATCCGTTATTATCATTGTTAGTTCCACATATTTATTTATTATATTCAAAGCTTCAGACAAGTTTAATAATTTCATTGTTTTCAAGTTAGCTTCTATGGAGACCTGAATTTTTTTTTTTTATTTGTTGTTGCAAGTAAATTGAGTAATGTAGTCATAACGTTGTTCAATACTCTGTACAATTACATTTATCTGTTTTGCCAAAGACCTAAATATACACAGATTGGACACTTAATTGAAAACAGAGATAAAATACAAAAAAGCATGCAGCAGATTCTGATATTTTGCATGAACACTTTTGTTCGTCATCCTTTTTTAATGACCAATATCTCATTTTGAAGAGCTAACCTTCTTCTACTGCATGATGTAACTAATTTTTTCTATTTCTTACTGAATTCAAAAAAATATTGTTTGAAGGAGGCAGATCAGGTATTTTCTGATAAAATTGGAATTGCCATTAAAATGAGAGTACCGGTAGGTCTGGCTCCTTGAGGTATTTCGTTTTATTCCATGACTGATTTCAATAAATTAGGTATCATTTTAAAGCAGAATAATAAAGCTATTGCACAAACTTATTAGTTTTTTCCTATGTATATTAAAACAGGAGATATAAGGTATTAAGAACAAACGAGATTTCGCGAGTTTTCAGAAAACTGCCGCGAGATATTGTGAGATTTGGTAGATTTTTCCAATCTTTGTATATTTAGGTCTTTGGTTTTGCTAACTATCTTTTTTGTACTTTTTTTGAAATTTGGTCTGGAAAATATTACCTTGGTAATAAAACCATTCCAAACACATCTGCAGTATCATGGTCCATATTTACAAATGAGCAGCAGACAATTTCTAGGATATTTAAACACGTTCACGAATACCTGCTATATTTTGATGTCTTTTATCACTAGAAAAATATCTGAAGATAATTAAAATTCTTTGAGATGTGTAAAGTAATCAGTAGTTTGGAAAATCTTATTGCTTAATTTAAACTTCTTCCCTGTTCAATATCGTGAAAAGTAACGATAATACTCAAATTTACCCACAATATCCAGTGTACGGTATAGCACAGTGACTTCTTCAAAGGGGAAGTAAACTGATGTTAATATAGTGTTAGAAAACATAACAAACCTGCGGCCTGGTAACATGGTAACCACGGATACCATCTGTGAGGTATTTCCAATCACTGACTGTTCACCTGCTTCCATTTTATAACTACTTTCTCCAAAACAGTCGCCCAAACCTGTATTACAATAAATAACATCAAGTCATAACATAGAGGATATTTGTTTGTTTTGATTGAATATAGTTTATACCTCATGGTGTAGTGATAAAATTCAATATTTGAATATTAAAATTTTATCACTACAAGATGAGATATAAACCATATTCAATCTTGGAATTTGGTGACTACGGGGTATGTAAAAACAACTTCTTTCAGAATTTTGCATCAAAACATCAACTTGGGGATATAGGATTTATGTCACTGATAGAACTCCATATCTCACCTGTTAGCATTAAATAAACCAGAGGGCCCAAGTAGCCCTAGGTCGCTCACCTGTTGTAGTAGTTCATGCAGGCCCCTATTGTGACCTAAGAAATCATTTACAACTTCAAAGAATCAAGTATATGCATATAGATAAGGCCAAAATTGTGACCACTAGTGACTACATAAGGTGTTTCTATAATTTGACCTAGTGACCTAGTGTTTGACTGCGGATGACCCAATATCAAACTTCACCTAGATTTTGTTGAGATAACCATTGTGACGAAGTTTCGTAAAGATTAGACCAAAATTGTGACCTTCAGTGACCACACAAGGTTTTTCTATGATTATATCTGGTGACCTAGTTTTTGACCCTGGATGACCCAATATCGAACTTCACCTTGATTTTGTTGAGATGATCATTCACATTGTGACTGAGTTTCATAACGAATAGGTCAAAATTAAGACTTCTATTGACTACACAAGCCAATTGTTGACGGACGGACGGATGACGGACGAAGAGTGATCACAAAATCTCACTCTGTCACTTTGTGACAGGTGAGCTAAAAACATTATTAGTACATGGATAAATCATTGTAATAAGTAATCCCTATTTCACCTGCACATAATCTTATTATGAGTTCAGCCAATAATTTGGGTACAAATTTGGTCAAAACCCAGATCATAGGATCACACGCTTGTTTCTAGTGGACCATATTGAAAATTGATATAATTGTCAAAAATTAATATGTAATCCAGTCGTTATTATTATTTGTTTTTATATGTATCTTACACAAAAATCCTTAGAATAAGTTACTCAGAGTAGATAAGTATATATACGCTTTTTATATGCACTTTACTTTTCTGACAGAAAACATCCTTATCGAATGTAAACACATACAGAAAGAAAAGGTAGCAAAACGGGTATACACACTCAGTCTTGTATTAAGTGTTTCAAATCATACCAGTATATGTATATGATGGTCTTATTCCTGAAGATGAAGTAAATTTTCTCAACAAAAGTCCTTTTCTATCATAAATTAGTAAGAAATGAATCATCTTTCGATCAGTGAATCATAGACCCTAGCTCATGGATCAGATCGGATTGCCACATACCAAATGATCGACAACATTATATTTTATGCACATTTCTATTTACATACCTTGGGGGTCGGTTCCCGGTTCCTGAGCTAGATGTAAGAATTGCTCCTGTGAAAGTATCTTCACTTTCTTAATATCATCATCTGAGTCGAAACTAGCTTGTGTACTTTCTTCCTTTGTCTGATCTGTGCTGATCTCTAAACCTGGTACAATATTACCTACAGTAAAACTGCTTGCCTCAAGACCAGTCTGACTTCCTAGTGAAGCGTTCATGTCTGAAACATATACAAACAAATGCTGTCTTACCGTATTTATTTTGCAATTTTTCTTATGCAATTTTTCTTAAAATGCATAAGGTTAAATGAGGGTTGATTCCTAATAATAGGACTTTTCTCATATCTGCTTTTTCAACACTTACACAACTTAATGAAATTTATCTCATATGCCTACTATTTTATGCTTTATGTAATGGTAGTAACAGATTTTCATGATTTTTAAACTTCATAAATAACCACTTTCTGTGTTTTTCTGTGACTATTTAAGTTCATGAGTACAAGTATTAGAAAAATTATCGAATCTGTGAAATTGGCAAATTTGATAGAAGATTGTTCCACTTCTTATACCCTTCATTATAGCTTGAGGTGTGGATTTCAAAAATCGCAAACTCTTCAATACACGAAAATATTCACTAATATTATAACTATGGGAATTTTTTTTAACAAACAAGTTATTAATAACAGGGCTTTTACTTGTCCCTTAAATTAAAATTGGCTGGTTGACCCTTTAAACGAAGGGTTATGCTTTCTTTAAACATATGTACTTAACATAAAAGCTCCAATCTGTGTCAAATAAACAAGTTCACATAAACTTACCGCCATGACAAGTATCATCTTTGCAGTCTTTAACAAATTGTAGATTATCCTTGCCTGATACAAGAGTCTGAACTTCAGTCACACATACATCACCAGGTAGACTGGTAACTTGATCTGATAACACAAATATATAATAACATAAACTTACACAATATCTTCACAACCAGTGTGTCACGGAGTTACATTTTAGCAATAACACCGCCCGGTTAATGCGGCAAACTTTATTTATCTTTATCGCGCATGCGCCGTTTCTTGTAAATACTGTATCGTATCGTCTTGTTTTGTCGTCTGCTGATTGACCAAATCGGAGATCTTCGTCATTGTTCGTGGGTTACGGGCAATGACGGAAGTTGCCGAGGAGGGCAATTAGTATGAGTGTCTGTGCGTGTTATGTGAAACCTGTTTGTAAAACTTGTTGTTTTGTCCTGTTGTCCAATTGTCTTGTCTGTTTTATATGTTGTATGAAAGGTTTGATTAGATTGGATGAATGAGATGTCAGTTTGCACGTCCCTAGCGATACGAGTTTTAATGTCACTCCCATGTCAGATCTCTTACGAGATAGACGTACCTCATCTTCAGTATAGTTGATACTTTATGTAATTAATCAAATCATTTTGATTATATTATAACTTTGAGTGATATCAGATGTTCACAACTGTGGTAAGATTTTATTTGTTATTTTGTAATTGTATGTATTGTAGTAGAACGCGTGAACTTCTTGATTAATATGAAATTATGTATTGGTTAAAACTTATTTGTCTAAATTGCTAAATCATTCTATTCAGGAGGATTTACAGGTATAAATGCTTTAACATAGATCTACCATTCTAATCAAAGAGTACTATTTAAATACAGAAACAAGATTAAGTTTCTATGTGGAAGGCCATGTTCATAAGCTAAAGAATGAAAGCCAGGAGTACCAACTTACCAAAATGTGTTTCACCAGACACCCCGAGGGATACCAGGAAGTCTTCCATAGTTTCGTTGGGTTTGGTTTGACTCAAACTCTGCAACTTTGCCGTCACTTCCTCCACACGGCCGTCCGGATGTACAACAACAACTTTTGGTGAGGTACCAAGTTTCCCTTCTTTCATATCTGCCAGTAAACTATTTTCTATCAGCTGATCAGCAGTCAGGGGAGTTATTGCATCAACAAGAGATTTCGGACATCCTCCACATGTGTGCGTATCGTTCAAGGTCGAGGTCATTTCATCGTTGTTTTCAGTTGACTGCTCAGAGGTTTTGATAAATAATTTGTCACAAGCTCTGCACTCTAGCCCGTCGGTCTTCTCATCAGAGCATATATAGCTTGGATTATGATACATATTCCGGTGATGTTTGAGTAATTTTTTCTGGCGAAATGCCAAATCACAGTCTTCACACTCGAAAGGTTTTAAACCAGAATGAATCATCATATGAGTATCCACGTGTCGTTGTGCCGTCGCCGAATAATCACATTCCACACACTTAAAACACTTCTCACCTTCATGAGATTTAAAATGTACTTTCAGCGTGTAACGATCTGAGAATGTCTCACCACATTTTTTGCATACTAGTGTTTGATCGGTGCTATGGAGTTTTTGCATATGAATTTTCAGGTCTGTTTTTCTTCCACATGTTGCGGGGCACAAAGTACACTTAAACACAGGCTTATTTCCACTGTGTATTAATTTATGTGCTGAAAATAAATTTAGATCAGTATTTATTTTGTGACATTACACAAAGGTCATTCATTCATGTTTAAATGACTCGGTTTTACAAGCAGGCATCAGAATTGCAGCTCAAAAATATTACAAATCTCATTGAAAAGAAAGACAACTAGTCCTGAATGGATCGACTCTGATAAAAAACTAAAATAATAGGTTTATAATGACAATTGATGCATTCATGTCATTAAATAATTTTTAAAAAATTAAGTACCAGTAAACAGAGTGCTTTATAAGTAAAGAAGATTCATGTTATGATGTATAACAATGATACCTTTTAGGCTGTTACTCTGGGTGAACTTTGCATGGCACACATCACATTCGTACGGTTTTTCACCAGTATGTATCCGTAGATGTCGTTTTAACTTGTACGTATCTGGGGAAGCATAGTTACAATAGCAACAGGCATAGGGTCGCTCACCAGTGTGAGAACGCATGTGACGTTTCAGCTTGCTTAGTTCCACACTAGCATACTCACACTCTGTACACTTGTGAGGTTTCTCAAATGTGTGCTTATATCTGTAAGGTATACAAATCAAGTTGAACATATTTATATACAGTACAACCTCTCCAGAGCAGCCCTCTCTATAACAGCACCTTCTCAAATGTGTGCTTATATCTGTAATGTATACAAGTCGGGTTGCACATATCTTTATAAAGTACAACCTCTCCAGAGCAGCCCTCTATAACAACAACTTAAAAATTTTCCTTAGATGATATTTACTCTAAAGTTAACCTCTGCAGAGAAACAAACTTTATACAATGGACAATATTTGCAGCTCTCAAAGAATTTTACTCTAAAGAGGTTGTACTGTAAATACAACAGTTCTTAAATTTAAACATCACAGACACAATGCCTAACAAGGACATATGGTCATTCTGTACATTAAAGACAACTTATAAAAAAAGTTGAAATGTAAGGTATTGTTGTTTGGGGTGACAGCCAAACAGTGCTACTACTAGGTTAAGGAAGATTTTTACGAACACAACTAGCAAACCAAAACCAGATCATTAGAGGTACCCGTCTAATACTCCACCATCTGTATTATCCAAGCTGGGGATAACAATTTCTTTGAAAAGAACATAATATTAAATGTATCAAACTAGAAGAGTATTTGACACACATTTCTCCCACAATGAACAGTAACTCTGGCAAAATAATCCAACCTAAAATTCATGTCAATATGCACAACCAGGCTTGATACCATGTTAAAGGTCACATGGAGTTTCGTTGACATCAAACCACTAGTTCAGGAGACCAAGCGCCAACAAACTTTGTGACATTCGTTCAGCACAAAAGTCAATATATCACCTCCACTGAAGAAGAGCTCTCCAATACAATACAAGTACATACTATGAATTATGATAGCACTACTGTTGCCTAGACAACCATCACTTACCTGATATGCCTGATTAGTTCCCCCGACGTGGTAAAGGCAGATTCACATACCCGACATTTATGTGGACGAACACCTGTGTGAGTGTTGAGGTGATTTTGTAAGGAAGACATGGATTTAAATCCCTTGTTACATAGACCACATTTATGTGGCCGATCATCACAGTGGGACTTCATATGTCTGGACAATAAATACCTGAAATTAAACAAGGTCATTTAGAGGTAAACTCCATGCTTTAAGCTGTTTTATGAATATACTTGTACTTATTCCCCCTTTTAAGTCACATTTTAACTATTACCTAGCAATTAATCTATTGTTTTGTTTATACTAATCAATTTTAGGTCGATAGTGAAATAAGTTATTCCAACTTGTATTAATCACCCTCGCCACCTCATTCCTGATTTTACCCATCGCTAGGAGGGTATGAAAAAGAGAAGCTAGCTTTGTGTTGACTCATTGCAAATAGTGACATAAAACTACTTGATCACAAAGCTAAATATAGCTGTTACCTGTATTAAACATCCACTACCTAGCGCCTTTATACAGTTGCCACCATTTCAATTAAATAAAGTGGAGAAGGATTAAGTCCTGTGGAAAACGCTACAAAGCCCTTTGCTAAGTTAACAGACATCGGACTGTTTAAAAGTTTGTAAGTATATATATACTAACTTCTTGGTACTTGTGTAATCACAGTGTGTACAGGAAAGCTGATCCTCCATGGACACCTCAGTATTACTGGTATTACGTATCTGAGTCCCAGGCAGTAGTTGATTTATTTTGACAAGACGTTGAGTCGCTCCTGTCTCGTCTGTCATTTCCTCCACAATCTCACCAGTAAAATTATCACCAAAATCATAGAGCGGACCTTGTACATTTGTTTTATCTCCAGCAGGATTCACTATAAGAACATAGTTCACTTCACCATCTTGGTTGTTATCTCCAGTAGGTAATATAGCCACAGACTGGTAGCCGCCTGAAAATATCACATCGTAAACCAGTCAACATTCAATTGAATTAAAGCTCTAATGGGTTTTTGACATGAAAACGTACGTCTCCCACCAAGAGCACAAATCGTCCAACCTCAGATTCCAGATCATATGCACAACTAGGATTGGTAGCAAGCAAAAGGTCATGTAAAGTTAAATGTACATCAGACCAATTGTAAAGGAAAACAAGCGCAGACAAACTTTGTGACATCCATCCAGCACAAAATCAATGTCTGCCCTGTATGTGGAAGGCATTATCATTCTAGTGTCCCAGTATTGTAGCTCACCAGAGTTTTGATATTTGACAGGGAGCATGATAAAGATGTCATCTACCAAGATGTTCAACTGATGTCCATGTGAGGTTACAAGCTAAGGTTACATTGGTCTATGGTGCTCAGGTGAGAGGGTTAGGGCTGTCTTGGACCTCAAAAGATTTGAGACGGAGAGAAAAAAAGAAGGGTGGGTAACCAGAAACATGTTTTACCATTATTTTTCAGATGAGAGTAAGGGTTGTTTTGATAATTTTTGCATTGAAAAGATTTGAGGCTGGAGAGAAAACAGAGGACAGGTGATATAGAAACATGTTTTATGGCCTTACCATTATTTTTCTTGAGTAATGCAGCAGTATCCTGATCTTGATTGAGTGAGGCATCATCTGTGGTTATATCATTGTATGATAGAGCTAGTACTTGAGGCTGGGAACTGTCAGCATGGTCATGTAACGCTACAAGCTGAGTCTCCTGTAATAACATATTGCTAGTATATTTTTCGAAATAACATCAATAATATATTATTGCTAGCATATTTTCTTACAAAGTAACAAATTTTGTTTAACAAATAGCTAATAATAATTTAGCGATTTATCCCATTATTAAAAATCCTGAAAACTAGCCGGAAGACAGATTTGGGGTGCCATTAGCACACATCCCTTCACTTTAACTAGGTTTCAAACATTGTTTTATTGTTAAATTCAGATTATGGAACTTCAAATGATCATAACTTTGTCAATTCTTTGAATTTTTTCATCAAATAACTTTTATTTTGTGCAGTACAGATAATTTTTCCAAATGCAGCAAATCCGATTTCCTGATTATTCCGGAATTGTAGGACCCCTCATTTCATTGTTTCCAACCCAACAGGAGATAAACTGGTTGGTAACCAAGAGGTAATCTGGCGTTTATCAGTGCTATACAATATTCCAATATTTACCAGACACATAAGTTTCAAAAACAAGAGGGCCCAAAGGGCCATAGGTCGCTCACCTGTCCTAGTTGTTCATGAACCCCTAATGGTAGCCTCTATTGCATGTACAAGGTTTTCATATTGTCTTATGCTTTATAATTTACATCACATTTAGACCCAATGATATATTGAAGTGATTTGACCTTGTGACCTAGTTTTTGACCCCGGATGACCCAATATCGAACTTGACCTAGATTTTATTGAGATGATCATTGTGACCAAGTTTCATAAAGATTAGGCCAAAATTGTGACCTCGAATGACTATGTACACAAGGTTTTTCTATGATTTGACCTAGTGACCTAGTTTTTGACCCCGGATGACCCAATATCGAACTTGACCTAGATTTTGTTGAGATGATTAGTGTGACCAAGTTTCATAATGATTAGGCCAAAATTGTGACCTCTAGTGACTACACAATGTTTTTCTATGATTTGACCTTGTGACCTAGTTTTTGACCCCGGATAACCCAATATCGAACTTGACCTAGCTTTTGTTGAGATGATTAGTGTGACCAAGTTTCATAATGATTAGGCCAAAATTGTGACCTCTAGTGTCTACACAAGGTTTTTCTATGATTTGACCTTGTGACCTAGTTTTTGACCCCGGATAACCCAATATCGAACTTGACCTAGATTTTGTTGACATGATCATTGTGACCAAGTTTCATAAAGATAAGGCCAAAATTGTGACCTTTAGTGACTACACAAGGTTTTTCTATAATTTGACCTTGTGACCTAGTTTTTGACCCCGGATGACCCAATATTGAACTTGACCTAGATTTTGTTTCATGATCATTGTGACATAGTTTCATAAAGATTAAGTCAAAATTGTGACCTCTACAGACTACACAAGGTTTTTCTATGATTTGACCTTGTGACCTAGTTTTTGACTTTGGATGACCCAATATCGAACTTTACCGAGATTTTGTTGAGATGATCATTGTGACCAAGTTTCATGAAGATTAGGTCAAAATTGTGACCTCTAGTGACTACACAAGATTTTTCTATGATTTGACCTTGTGACCTAGTTTTTGACCATGAATGACCCAATATCGTACTTGACCTAGATTTTGTTGAAGTGATCATTGTGACCAAGTTTCATAAAGATTAGGCCAAAATTGTGACCTCTAGTGTCTACACAAACAAATTGTGGACGGACGACAGACGGACGGACGAAGAGTGACCACAAAAGCTCACCCTGTCAAGACGAAGTGACAGGTGAGCTAAAAATTATAACAGCTTTCAATTCATCATTTTTATTAACTTTAACTGAGTTTATTATTTGCTTTCAATGGATTATGGAGATTTTTCAGTGAAAATAACAGTGAAAATAACAGTGAAAATAACAGTGAAATTACCACTTTGTTATTTTCACTGTTTTAGAACCTGGTAACTGTATCATGCGCAGAAAAGTAAACGTAACGTCAACGGCGCCAGGCTTTAAAATATGCGTTACGTCATCATGACGTATTTTTTCCAATTAAGCCAATTACGGCACATATTTAAGAGGAATTTAGGCATATTATAAACAGATCACTGTGATCACTCGGTGAAATAAAATTCAATCTTACACCAAAATCAACAAATATCCTCTATATTATACAAAATGTGCTGCAATAATATCTGAGCACAGTCTGTTTTAACAGTATTAACCCAAATTCTTTTTTATTATTATTGTAAACTTGTAAATTTTGAACTGGTCATGCGTTATAAAATATATTACTTCTTTGGCATCAGAGTAGTAGGCTGGTGTAAATACTGTGAACATGTTGACGAAGGGTTGAAATTATCAGTGACTTTTCCCTTGAAGACGGATGTCATTGGCCAATTTGGCTAGGAAATAACCTGATGACAGCAAACATATGACTGTCAGTTGAATGCAAACAAACAAACAAACAATGTCTGTGACTTACTGTAGAAGGTATTTGTATATTGTGTAGTTGTGAAGATTGAGCTAGATTCACAGCGTTTGTATTGGCTGCCACTGATGCTAACACGGCCACAGAGTTAGCCGTATCAACAGATGTTAGAGCTCCTATTGGTGTTGTACTGTCTATCAATGTCTGTATAGAGGATGTAGGTACGATCGAAGGTAAGCTCTGAGATTCTACTCCACCTGTAAGTAAAACAAATACATTGTACATCATGTCCGGATCCAGAGGGGTCCAGACGTCACCAGGAAGTTTGGCAAATATGTGGTTATCTTATATATTTACACAGGTTTGTCAGGGCATAGAATTTGTAGGACTGTTTAATAACTGCCATGCACCATGGTAGAACTCTAAATGTCTTGAATCAGTGCCCTGATAGCCATTTTACCATCATAGTCAGATATATCAATATGCACACAGTGTAGGAATGTTTAAGATTTATTGTGGAATATACCAGGTGTTTACTGCTTAAAATAACCAGGGATTCTACTGAGGCCTTATGCCCAATCCTGAAAAAGAGTCACAATTCTGTTTTGGATGCCATTAGCACACATCCCTACACCTTAACTACTTCATGACATTGTTTTTTGTTAAAATTCAGAATATGGAATTTCAAATGACCATAACTTAATTAATTCTTTGAATCTTTTCATCAATTAACTTTTTATGTGCAGAAGAGATCATTCTTCCTAAGATCCCTAAATAAACTCATCTCAAAATTGGGACCACAGAATAAAAATATCACATTAGTATTCTGGGCCCAAATTTCCGTTTTCTTACTGACTGACCAGCTATGAATTGGAGCAAGATAAATCTACACACCAGTGACACTGTTGAGTTGTTGTTGTAACATACTTGGATCACCAACCAGTTGTAGAGTAGGCTGACCATTGATGGTAACAATCTGGACCTGGGCAAGTTTATGGTCAGCAGACGGTGCCAGAATGTTGGAGGCATCTCCCATAGGTAGCATTATCATACCTGAAAAAAACACAGTGTATAAGCTGTACAACAATGTCAGACTGAAGGCATTATACCACGTCAGTTCCAATGATCAACACTCACAATTTACATTAAAGCAAAGATTGACAATGTCTTACACACACCTAATATAAACAATTCATATACATATATGTCTATACTGATTTATTCTAGGTTCATTATGACACTGTCCTAGAATGGGAGTGTACTTTAAGGACGTTCGTTATGACACTGTCCTAGAATGGGAGTGTACTTTAAGGACGTTCATTATGACATTGTCCTAGAATGGGAGTGTACTTTAAGGATGTTCATTATGACACTGTCCTAGAATGGGAGTGTACTTTAAGGACGTTCATTATGACATTGTCCTAGAATGGGAGTGTACTTTAAGGACATTCATTATGACACTGTCCTAGAATGGGAGTGTACTTTAAGGACGTTCATTATGACATTTCCTAGACTGGGAGTGTACTTTAAGGACGTTCATTATGACATTGTCCTAGAATGGGAGTGGACTTTAAGGGCGTTCATTATGACACTGTCCTAGAATGGGAGTGTACTTTAAGGACGCTCATTATGACATTGTCCTAGAATGGGAGTGTACTTTAAGGGTGTTCATTATGACATTGTCCTAGAATGGGAGTGTACTTTAAGGGTGTTCTGGCCTAGAATGGGAGTGTACTTTAAGGGTGTTCTGGCCTAGAATGGGAGTGTACTTTAAGGGCATTCAAGAAAGTTTCTAGTGAGATATGGGAGAAAATGTTCGCAATACAAGTTCATAAACATGTTTCATATTAATTATTTTTTGATAAGAGTTTGTTCCTTATACAGTATATACTGTCGTGTATGTCTCCAACAACAAACTTTGACTCGTAATGTCATGTTGACCCTGTTTGTGAACGAGCAAGATTTGCTATGAAATTGCTGTCATGCTTTGATAAATTTGCTTGATAATTAATATTTATTTATTGTCTAATCACAAGAGAAAATGTAGTGCATCATAATACAATTCTTAATGTATACAACACCTAAAATTTAAAGACAAAAATCGCTTTTGAAAGAAAATTGCACAATCTCACTAAAGGCTAGACTCTACACTCATTATGCTGAGAATTTTGCATAGCATATTTTTGTAACCTAGTCATGGTGAAGAAAAAGATACGGTAAGGTGGTACCAATCATCTTAATACACAATCCATTTTCATGAAATATTTAAAATGAGAATTTTAAATCTTACCATCTGATACAGCAATGCCTGTTTGTAAGCCTAGTTGATCCAAGTTCAATTCTTGTAACTGTATCCTTCCAGAATCTAAACTGTCCATCTGTGAATCAACTACAACAGTTCCTGTAGTGTAATGTGAACAGATTAACATCAAGTCATTAGAAACATGGGCATTCTACAGAGGCAAGGCCTAGTAAACTGTAAATAATTTGTTACATTACCCCCCCCCCCCCCCCCCCCCAGTTCAACAACTTCTCATCACAGGTTCCTATAAACTTTTGATGAAAATGAATAAAGTTTGATATTTATATGACGTGACACGAATTTGTTATATATAACAAGGGAGAAAACTTTAATCATGATAACAGAAGGTATTCATTTATATAATACATGTAATACATAAAATAGACCATTCATGCAAAGTTCAGTCATGATCATTATATCATAGCTTCACAAGTTTATTGTGTGATATGATAGCGCCACTGACCAATACACATAGCAAATAAACTATGAACACTTAAACTTGTGGCAAATAAATTATCATGCATATGACACACCATCTGCACACATTTGGCTACATATTTGTATTTAATCATCAGTCAATTTGAAATGATACTAGCGGAGCCATCTCTAATTTTATAATAAGCAGAAACTTTCAATAAATTTCTAAAAACTACCTAATGGTGAATCTTTATCCACCATTTCTGTGTATATAGCATGTTCCACACTGACTGTATCACCCTCAGTATCTGTGGAGTTCACCGTGTTATCTACATGAATGTCGTCTGCTTTACATCGAACTTTTATATCCGATATCACAGGAAGTTGTTCTTCATCTGGCGTTGAGGTTTCCGACGAAACTGTAGGAATATACCCGGTAATCATAATAATTATCTTACATGAATTTAAATTGAACACTCTGTTCATCAGAAAGTTCATTTTATGATTTTTGTCATTTTTCAAAGTAACAGCTAAATAATGGAACAGTGCTTTAAGACTGGCCAGTGATTTTTATTTTCAGAAATACTAGTAATACATTATCAATACAATGTTACATGTAGAAGAGGTTTTGACACAAAGACCAGCGAAAAAATGAATGACCATGCATTTACACTGTCTCAGTTGAACACAAACAGCCAACAAAATGAACATGCTAGACGAATCAAAGTAGCAAGAGATTGTCAGGGGTGTCAACAGAGCCAAATTAAAAATCCTGAAAATCATACGCAGCGGACCATTTTTCCAAACAAGAGGCCTTCAACCACATTGTTTCCATATTTTACTCAGTTTTCATTGGATAATATCCTTTAGAGAAGATTAAATTGACAATAACCAAGCCATTTCTTGAGATATTTTCATCAAATAACTTTTATTTTGGTCAGAAATCATAGCTCTTTCATGATAGATAAATCCGGAATTCTGGATTTCTCAGGAATATTGACACCCCTGGATTGTGAATGACTTACCAGGTACTGTAACAAACACAGGCTGTGATGTTTGACCAATGATCTGTGAGACACTGAATGCCGGAACTTCTCCATGGACTCCTATCTCCTTGTTGAAGTTCACGAGATAACTCTGTAGATCATTCAAGTTATGCTGGCCCTCCTCCAGGACATGTGTATGACTAACCTCATCCATGATTGTAGACTAATACCAACAAATATGTCATTGATAGATTGGTTCTTACTTTGATGTTAATGCCTGAAATAGACTAGATATATTATATTGAACATTATAATTATACCGATATAGTCAAAATGCTATTAGTGAGAATTCAATGAAAACATGGCCCAAAAATCATCAATGTGCTATACTGATTTATCACATGACTTTGCTTGTATCCCAGTTTAGTTGGTCATGACAAGGTCACAAATCCAATCTGATCGCTGTCTATGATCAGACGGCATACCGTTTGCCTGTAGAATCGGGCCAGAGGTTGGATGGAAATTTGGATATTGTAGAGTCGGGCAGCAGCCGGTGTATTTTTAAGAATCTTTTGAAATATTCATTGCTACTCATCGGCCGGCATCCACATGAGGTCAATACATTGGGTACACATTTGATACACAGACATCATCCGGGCAATTTGTAACCAAGGTATTAGTATAATGAGTAGTATTTTGCACAACTACAATAATGTAATGTAACTATCAAATGACGACATTTTATCTCATAATTGGGGTTATTTTGGAGACAGTTCATCTAAGAAGGTATTTTGGAATCGCTTTTATGGTTTGGGGGATTTATGGTTTGTCTAGAGGGATTTTGGAGTCAGTTGTCTAAGGGGCATTTTGAAGATGGCAAGTCTTGGGGGTTATTAGGTAACAGTTGTCTTACGGATAATAAGTGGATGGTTTGTTTAGGGGTGCATTTAGTAGATCTATGGTTTGTCTAGGGGTATTTAGTAGACGGTTTGTCTAGGGGTGTATTTAGTAGATCTATGGTTTGTCTAGGGGTATTTAGTAGACGGTTTGTCTAGGGGTATTTAGTAGATGGTTTGTCTAGGGGTGTATTTAGTAGATGGTTTGTCTAGGGGTGTATTTAGTAGATGGTTTGTCTAGGGGTATTTAGTAGATGGTTTGTCTAGGGGTGTATTTAGTAGATGGTTTGTCTAGGGGTGCATTTAGTAGATGGTTTGTATAGGGGTGTATTTAGTAGATGGTATGTCTAGGGGTATTTAGTAGATGGTTTGTCTAGGGGTATTTAGTAGATGGTTTGTCTAGGGGTATTTAATAGATGGTTTGTCTAGGGGTGCATTTAGTAGATGGTTTGTCTAGGGGTATTTAGTAGATGGTTTGTCTAGGGGTGCATTTAGTAGATGGTTTGTATAGGGGTGTATTTAGTAGATGGTTTGTCTAGGGGTATTTAATAGATGGTTTGTCTAGGGGTGCATTTAGTAGATGGTTTGTCTAGGGGTATTTAATAGATGGTTTGTCTAGGGGTGCATTTAGTAGATGGTTTGTCTAGGGGTATTTAGAAGACGGGTTGTCTAGGGGTATTTAGTAGATGGTTTGTCTAGGGGTATTTAGTAGATGGTTTGTCTAGGGGTATTTAGTAGATGGTTTGTCTAGGGGTATTTAATAGATGGTTTGTCTAGGGGTGCATTTAGTAGATGGTTTGTCTAGGGGTATTTAGTAGATGGTTTGTCTAGGGGTGTATTTAGTAGATCGATGGTTTGTCTACGGGTGTATTTAGTAGATGGTTTGTCTAGGGATATTTAGTAGACGGTTTGTCTAGGGGTGTATTTAGTAAATGGTTTGTTTAGGGGTGCATTTAGTAGATGGTTTGTCTAGGGATATTTAGTAGATGGTTTGTCTAGGGGTGTATTTAGTAGATCTATGGTTTGTTTAGGGGTATTCAGTAGACGGTTTGTCTAGGGGTGTATTTAGTAGATCTATGGTTTGTCTAGGGGTATTTAGTAGATGGTTTGTCTAGGGGTGTATTTAGTAGATCTATGGTTTGTCTAGGGGTATTCAGTAGACGGGTTGTCTAGGGGTATTCAGTAGATGGTTTGTCTAGGGGTGTATTTAGTAGATCTATGGTTTGTCTAGGGGTGTATTTAGTAGATCTATGGTTTGTCTAGGGGTATTCAGTAGACGGTTTGTCTAGGGGTGTATTTAGTAGATCTATGGTTTGTCTAGGGGTATTTAGTAGATGGTTTGTCTAGGGGTGTATTTAGTAGATCTATGGTTTGTCTAGGGGTGTATTTAGTAGATCTATGGTTTGTCTAGGGGTGTATTTAGTAGATCTATGGTTTGTCTAGGGGTGTATTTAGTAGATCTATGGTTTGTCTAGGGGTATTCAGTAGACGGGTTGTCTAGGGGTATTCAGTAGATGGTTTGTCTAGGGGTGTATTTAGTAGATCTATGGTTTGTCTAGGGGTATTTAGTAGATGGTTTGTCTAGGGGTGTATTTAGTAGATCTATGGTTTGTCTAGGGGTATTTAGTAGATGGTTTGTCTAGGGGTGTATTTAGTAGATCTTTGGTTTGTCTAGGGGTATTTAGTAGATGGTTTGTATAGGGGTGTATTTAGTAGATGGTTTGTCTAGGGGTGTATTTAGTAGATGGTTTGTCTAGGGGTATTTAGTAGATGGTTTGTCTAAGGTGTATTTTGTAGATGGTATGTCTTAAGGGGTGGATTTAGAAGATGGTTTGTCTAGGGGTGTATTTAGTAGATTTATGGTTTGTCTAAGGGTATTTAGTAGACGGTTTGTCTAGGGGTGTATTTAGTAGATCTATGGTTTGTCTAGGGGTATTCAGTAGACGGGTTGTCTAGGGGTATTCAGTAGACGGTTTGTCTAGGGGTGTATTAAGTAGATCTTTGGTTTGTCTAGGGGTATTTAGTAGATGGTTTGTCTAGGGGTGTATTTAGTAGGTGGTTTGTCTAGGGGTGTATTTAATAGATGGTTTGTCTAGGGGTGTATTTAGTAGATGGTTTGTCTAGGTGTATTTAGTAGATGGTTTGTCTAGGGGCGTATTTAGTAAATGGTTAGTCTAGGGGTGTATTTAGGGGATAGTTTGTCTAGCGGTGTCTTTAGTAGAAATGTTTGTCTAGGGGTGTATTTTACTATTTAGTAGGTTTGTCTAGGGTTGTATTTAGTAGATGGTTTGTCTAGGGGTATTTTGGAGACAGTTCGTCTAAGATGGCATTTTGGAGACAGTTTGTCAAATGTGTATTTAGGAGTTTGTATGTCTGAGGGGGACAACAAGGGGTGCTTTGACGCGGTTGGTCCCGTCATTATTTTGGTGTCTTCCATTGATCTTCGGAGGCAGACTTTTTCAGTGGGTCACAGCTTTAACTACTTAAGGAGAGTCTAGTTTTACAATTTTGGCTTAGAAATTGCATAGGTCATAGATAGATGATCATATAGTAGTGATACTCATTGCTAAAAATATGGCTAAGGTCCAAGTTTTATATTATAAGGTAAAAGGGAGTTTTTTAACAAATACGTACATAATAATGGCTATATTGGATGTCCGAATGAATTAGAAATGTTTGAAAACACAAAATCAATCACCAGGAATAGAACAGAATGAACACAATCTAAGGACATTGCAGGATTGTTGGTTCACCATATTTTCAACATCATGTATCATGGCTGCCAATTAAGGCAATCGTTAATTCCTTTAATTGAGCGTGATTACAAATTTAATTTCGCTTCTGCTAAATTCTTAAAACGAAAGTAGGCTAGGTGGCGTGCATGATAGGGGGAGGTTCTAGGTACAAAGCGCCCTCGCGGCACAAAAATCAGCGCCCCCTGCCCCAACGTAAAATTACGGTAGGTGGACAAACGCTGAATTTCTGAAAGCAAATTCCAAAATTAGTCCATCAAACTAAAGAAAGGCGTAGCAATTCATTAAAGCATATGAGTTATATTACCTTTTCTACCTCAATAATGCCCGACGCCTTCTTTTTCATTACAAGGAAGCGATTGTGCAGACTTGCAGTGGTTGATCAAAATGGCGGCCGATCAATGACCTAATTATGCGCAAATTTATCGTGAGCTTGAAACAGGCAGTGCAGGCAAATTTGCAACATGCATTTTATAAATTCATGCGTGCGGGTAATATAAACTTGGACTTATGGTGCCGAGTCAATCGAAAACTGCACCCGAAGCACGCAAATGCTGCCCAAAATCGGACCAATAATCTATTTTTAGACAGGCTTTGGAAATGACGTATCGTGTTGACATAGTTTGACCTCGTTTCAAAACGAAAGTAGAAATGGTATGGGATTTTGCCTGTTTGCTACACGTTTCGACATTTAAAAGGTGGGTAAGTTGTTCATTATTGAGACACTTCTGGAAAACAATTGCTTTTAATTATAGGTTAGCAGTGATTTAACCCAATTATAACAGTAACGTGGTCAACAATTTGTTTTGACAATAAATTCACAGGTTTTGAATTAAAAACCAATATTTTCAGAGTTAAACTTGAACACAACTGCACAATATTAAACACGTGTTGCTTGAGTAGACTTTATTGGATCTGTGCATGAAAATTGTACTGGAGTAATGTACTTCAAGCTCTAGTTAAGCATTAGGCAAATTAAACTGAACTATAATTTTATAGGTTTATTCCACAGCAAGGTGCATCAGTCTGAGTGTGCATGCATACTCAACATGTTCTATCTTTTCACCCCCTTATACTATTATGCAGGACTATAATGTATACATAAGGGGTGGAAAGAGGAGACAGGTCCGTGATCAAGTGGTAACATGCTGCATTTGTAAACGGGGGGTCGTAATACTTCAATACCCCAATACTAAAACGTTTAATACAAGCTATGTACGTATTTAATTTACATAATAATATTCATCTTTCCGTTATGACTTGTGAAACTGATCCCATGTGCTGTATGTGTATGGTTCTTGGCTCCGCACATGAAAATAGCCATGGATGCTTGGAGCTATGGCATCTTCAGTGTCCTACACATGCTATCCTTAAAAATCTTATAATACTTAACATTCTTCCATGGAGGGGGAGTTGCCCATTTTACGAAACAACCGACAATTTTAAACAGTATACGAAACGACCGATCGAGAGTGTACGAAACAACTGAAATTTACAGTGTACGAAACTACTAGTGTACGAAACGACTGTAATCCTCTGAGTCTCCCATTTATACATTTTTGTAGTATATTAGGACCTTATGATGTTAGACAATCAAGTGAATCAGTTATTGTTCTGCATGTTTATTTATTTTGTTTAACATTTCAGACCATGTGTCACCAACAATGAACATGTGTTGATATTCAAGCAGATATATTATACAGAAAGTAATGGGTGACCAAGAAGTGAAGGGAAGTCTCATTGACTCCAAGGTCACTGTAGAATATCAACAACCCAAGTTGACCTTATTCCAAACATGCAACATTGTTGTATCTTCCGTAGGTGGAGCTGGGGTCTTTGTTGCCATGTCAACCATGATGACAACAACAGGATCTGTAGGGGTTTTGTTAATTATCATTTTGGTATCTGGCTTACTAAATTACTCCCTAGCGAAATGCTTCACCGAGGTGGCATTACTCTTGCCTAAATCTGGAGGTCCATACTTCTTTGTCTTAGAAGTATTCGGAGAACTTCCAGCTTTCTTGTTTATTTGGGGATTCATGTTCATGATCATAGCTCCTGCCTGGGCGTACCTTGCTTACACATCTGCTCTGTATATCACACAGTTGTTCTTCATTGGATGTCAACCACCAAGGGTCATCATCAAACTAATAGCATCATGCTTGCTAGGTAAGTTGTTGTTCATTATTCAGGTTAAAAGCCCTTTCTTAACAGTTTTTCATTTCTAGGGTTACAGCAGCTGATTCACCTACATTGTAACCAGTTCTCCTGTATTGTTCTAGTAATATATGTAAAGCCAAAATGGAACAAATCTTTGCTTCCAATCTCTTGATTCAACTGATCAAACTCTGCCAACTCTTTAAGTAATCAAAATTAATTTGAATATCCCTTGATAGGCAGCTTAAGATAAGCCAAACTGTAAAATAAAAAAATATTCAGCATGAAAAATTTGTATTAATAAAGCCTCAAGCCATTGTTTCTGTTTTCTTGGCTAATGTTAATGTTACATGTTTGTAATTCAGTGTTGGCAGCTGTTGTGAACTGTACTCAGTTAAAGTATGTCACGAAGATACAGACTGTCCTCACCAGTGCCAAATTGATTGCTAGCTTCTTTCTTGTGATATGTGGGATTGTATTGGCTGCTCAAGGTAAGTGTAGAGATGTACAAGTTTATCTGCTTGCCCAATTACTTCAGTACATGTAGGTCAAGCAATATATTGTCAGTTTTACATAAAACTGCAACAAACATTAAACTGACAATATATTGCTGGACATACTGAGGTTACCCGGCAAGCCGATAAACTTCCGATATTGTTCTATAAAACATGGTGTCAGAAGTGGGATAAAGTTTCTTAACAACTCTGGAGATGCAACTAAGCATGTGCAGACTATAGGGTCTATAGTTTCAGCTCTGTATCTGGGTACCTTTCCCAGGTTCTGCAGGTTCTGTATTTCAGTGGCATTGGCTAGGTCATGCCCACTTTATGTAGACAAATTGCCAGTTGCTTACATGTAAGAGCAAGTTTCAACGGATTAATTGTTAATATTTCAGCAGAATGCTGACTGGCAAATAAAGGCTATGCTCAGCATTAAAAAAAACTGGTTAGTTGCCTGTTCAACTTGTTGCCTTACATGTAAATGACTAAGATTGTGCTAAACAAAAACACAACAAAGTAAAATAGCTCTGCTCAGTGATTGCAGTCATAGTATACCTTAATTAACCAAAAACAAATTATCTCCATTAATAGTCAAACTTCATAGCTAGTTCTAGGAAATTAACTGCTAGTTTGCCCAGTGTCGGCCTGTCAGGATAATGTGACTTGGTAGTCTTTATATGACTGAAATACTGTTGACCAGTGGAACTTTAAACAATTCCAAAATAAATATATTAGAAAACAAATAAGAATTTGTTAAGTACAGAACAGGAGCATTTCATTTAGACTTAGGATATACAGATCATCATCATATTGTTTGTGTAAAAATATACACAAATAAACATTTTAACCATGCATTAATAATGATCGTAAAGCAATTTAACATGTTAATATTGTATTTGCATGATAAAAGCACTATACATGTATAAATGAGGTAAAATGATAGAAATGTGACAGATGTTATGATAATGTATATTTCTCTGCATGGCTCTCACATGTATTATGGGCCATTTATTCAGTAAGATAATGTCATTAGTGCAGTATTTTCCCTGTCAAAATTAACATAATACTACAGTGTCTGCACACTCGTAGATTAGTTATCCTCGCCAACTGATCTATAGTGTGCAGATACTGTATCTATTGCCTGGACAATAAAATTGCACTATACCAGGGGTGTCAATTTTCCTGATTTATCTGGAATTCCGGATTTTTATTCCTGAAAGAGCAATGGCTTCAGACCGAAATAAAAGTTATTTGATGAAAATATCTCAAGAAATGGCAAAGTAATGGTAAATTTCATCTGAAGGATTTTCTTTAATACAAACTGAGTTAAATATGGAAACAAGGTAATTGAAGGCCTCTTGTTTGGCCAAAATGGTCGGCCGCACACAATTTTCCTGATTTTTATTTGGCCCTGCTGACAACCCTGTATACTTATATCTATACATGCCTCTCACAAGTATTATGGGTTGGTCATTGAGTAAGATAATAAACATGTATATCTGTACCACAGGTAATGTGGAGAACTACAAGAATATATTTGAAGGATCTACAGACAACCCTGGTGATATAGCCATCAGTATACTGTCAGGCTCATTTCTCTATGGTGGATGGTAAGCATTTTGTCTGTTATATTCTTCCCATCAGCGGACCTCATGTTTGCTCAGGCCTGCTTTGCTGCTGAATTGTAGTAGATATAGAATTTGATACTGTTCGTTCCAACGAAGTACTCTTCCTACAATCAAATTTTACTGCTATATGGTCTGCCATGATAGCCTAGTGGTAGAGTGTCTGCCTCGATAGCCTAGTGGTAGAGTGTCTGCCTTGATAGCCTAGTGGTAGAGTGTCTGCCTCGATAGCCTAGTGGTAAAGTGTCTGCCTCGATAGCCTAGTGGTAGAGTGTCTGCCTCGTAGAGTGTCTGCCTCGATAGCCTAGTGGTAAAGTGTCTGCCTCGATAGCCTAGTGGTAGAGTGTCTGCCTCGATAGCCTAGTGGTAGAGTGTCTGCCTCGATAGCCTAGTGGTAGAGTGTCTGCCTCGATAGCCTAGTGGTAGAGTGTCTGCCTCGATAGCCTAGTGGTAGAGTGTCGGCCTTGATAGCCTAGTGGTAGAGTGTCTGCCTTGATAGCCTAGTGGTAGAGTGTCTGCCTCGATAGCCTAGTGGTAGAGTGTCGGCCTTGATAGCCTAGTGGTAGAGTGTCTGCCTCGATAGCCTAGTGGTAGAGTGTCTGCCTTGATAGCCTAGTGGTAGAGTGTCTGCCCCAATAGCCTAGTGGTAGAGTGTCTGCCTGGATAGCCTAGTGGTAGAGTGTCTGCCTGGATAGCCTAGTGGTAGAGTGTCTGCCTGGATAGCCTAGTGGTAGAGTGTCTGCATTGATAGCCTAGTGGTAGAGTGTCTGCCTTGATAGCCTAGCGGTAGAGTCTCTGCCTTGATAGCTTAGTGGTAGAGTGTCTGCCTTGATAGCCTAGTGGTAGAGTGTCTGCCTCGATAGCCTAGTGGTAGAGTGTCTGCCTTGATAGCCTAGTGGTAGAGTGTCTGCCTCGATAGCCTAGTGGTAGAGTGTCTGCCTTGATAGCCTAGTGGTAGAGTGTCTGCCTCGATAGCCTAGTGGTAGAGTGTCTGCCTCGATAGCCTAGTGGTAGAGTGTCTGCCTTGATAGCCTAGTGGTAGAGTGTCTGCCTTGATAGCTTAGTGGTAGAGTGTCTGCCTTGATAGCTTAGTGGTAGAGTGTCTGCCTTGATAGCCTAGTGATAGAGTGTCTGCCTTGATAGCCTAGTGGTAGAGTGTCTGCCTTGATAGCTTAGTGGTAGAGTGTCTGCCTTGATAGCCTAGTGGTAGAGTGTCTGCCTCGATAGCCTAGTGGTAGAGTGTCTGCCTTGATAGCCTAGTGGTAGAGTGTCTGCCTCCATTGTGACAGATCTTACGTTCGATTCCAGGCTAGGACATAACATAGTCATTAAAAATGGTACTGGTATGTCTCCCTTGATTGATGCTCAGCATAGTTAGTTCCAGGTAACTGCTGAATCACTTGGTGTCAGGATATTGTGACTGTCCACCAGTGGGACTTAAAACAATAGTTTATTTGTACTTCCATAACACTATACAGGGGTTCCACTAGCTTCTGAATTTGAAGGGTCATTTTGATACTTTAGACTAAATCTTACCATTTTATAGGCAAATACCCATGATTTTAAGAAAAAATGACCCTTCAAGCCAAAATCTTGAGGGTCAAAATGTGGCTTTTTGGAAATTTTAATGGTCAAAACCCCTACTCCCCCGTCAAATGGAACGCCTGACTTTGTTTTGAATTACCTCTTTAAAGGCCCTGGAACACATAATGAATACCACCCGACACCAGCTTGCAAATACTAGCGAACAGGACTTCACTAAATTCATTCTCATAATAGTATGTGTACACTGTATACGTGTATATCGTTGGTGCGTCTGTGAATGTTTGTGTCCATTGCGATTAGTTTTGTTCGGTCAGAATTCGTAAGAAATCACAAAATTACATAATTTGTCAGCTTTCGTTAAATAAATGTGTTATGTGTGACAGGGCCTTTAAGTTTTTAACTGTGGCCTAGTAGCAATATATGTGCACATGTATGTTTGATGTTGTTCACATGTTCTAACTTTAATTCTAACATAAATGGCGATTTTGCCTATATAGACAAAGAACAAATCATAGCGTTGTATATCAGCCGATATACAATGGAAATGACGTCATGCAGGTAAACAAGTAACCTAAGCAACATAGATCTCGCAAAATAACCCTGGCTTTATATACAACTCCGGGTTTAAATCATGTTAGAATCGAAATAAACTATGAAAAAACGTTGTATACCGGCTGTTATGCAATGGTTTGTCTTTCTGACGCGTGTTATCAACCACTCAGGCCTACGGCCTTCGTGGTTAATTCCTACGCGTCAGAACTCTAAACCATTGTATAACAGCCGGTATACAACTGTTTTTCATAGTTTATTTCTTAAATATAACAGATGATATTCTATATTTACATACATGTACTGTATGACTATAAAGGTAATAAAACTTGTGACAAGGAGAATATTTTTATAATATTTCTATTTACAGGCAGTTAATTACATTCCTTATAGAAGAAATGGAATCACCAACAAGGTTTGTTCTGTGATTCCATTTTTTGTCATTTTCAAAATTACAATATTACTTAGTACATGTACCTTGAATTAGGCCAAAAATGGAATCATAGTTTGTTTAGTGGTACACTTTTTAAAACTTATTTTCAAAAATTTAATCTAGTAATTTTACTTAACCCTGATTTAGGCCACAATAAAATTCTGAGTAGGTAGGGAGATGTATTTACCTGTGGGGATGTTGCTGGTTACTTGTGGAAGGGTAAGTTAGTAATGGTTCAGATACTGGCCTGAAAAACTGGTTAGGAGAATTTGCCGCTGAAAAATTTGGCTGAAAAACTGTTTAAAATGGCGTTAAACCTGCCTAAATGTGAACAAACAAACCCAAACAAAGTTTGATCTGGTCTGCTTTGTCAAAAATATACTTTCTTCACATACAAAGGTACAATGTAATAACAAAATTGTCAACTTTTGTCACAAGCACCAATGTCTCAAGGTCCTTTCCCAAATATAACATACCGGCATTGGAGCTAAACAAATGATTGGCTGTAGGAATTCAAACTTTGTCTACTACTTTATCTAGGTAAAGAACCACCAAATGCCTACGCAGACCAAATGGTGATACACTCAAGTAGTCCTTAAAAAAACTTTGGCTTGCCTGTAAATGGGGATATTTCTAGACAAGAGTGAACTGGAGTGATGAAATTGAGTTTAAATGCATTGTAAATATGTATGTTATGTAGTGAAACAGGAAAATCTGGAATATCTTGGTATTCTTACATTGATACCAAAGTGAAAGTAGGATAGGGTAAAACCCGGATTGAATCAGTCCGGACATGTGTAAAAATAGGTAGACCATGTTTGATGGCCAAAATTTTTCTTAGAAGATACATGACCCCCCTTTTTTATTGTATTATTTTGAAGCTTAAAGGTACTTCTTTAAAATGATATATGTCTTCCTGCTGGCCATAGACTAAAAGATGCAAAAATTTTGGGCCTACTATTGTAACTTTACATTGAACTAAAGAGCAAATTTATTTGGTGGTTTCTAACCTCTAATGTTGTTTTCAATTATTTTAGTGTTAATGCGAGAGTTACTTCCCCTTATAATCAAGCCCTTACTGCTGTAACTTGTATTGTAGAAATCTACCGAACACTTTGAGTATATCATTTTCTGTTGTTATCGTATTGACGGAACTGGTTGTGGCTGCATATTTCACCATTATCACACCAGCTGAGATGAAGTCTTCTGAAGCTGTAGCTGTGGTAAATATATATATACATGTGCTCATTAAAATAAATGGAGATTCCACACTTCAAAGAAAAACAACCTGAAATATACAAGTTTAATGTCCCTCCACCTTTGTGCACAATGTCAGTTGATCTATCGATAAACCATGATAGATAACTTAGATAATGATTAAGTCTAAAGTTATCAAACTTGGTAGGCAGGTTGATCATGACTTGTATAATCTGCAGCAACAGAATAGGATGCACCAGTTGTTGAAGTACAAGTTTTAGTCACCAGTCTCTTCGGAGGCATTGGTTCGCATCCCACCGCTGTTTTCAAGTACAAAGATCAAGGTCACAGTGACCTATTTGGATTACAGTAGGGTGTATACATACTTACAAAACATATTTTGTTTATTTAAATTTTGTTATTAAGGTGATTCCCAACTCTTAAATTTTTCTGTACAAGGGGTATCAAACACCTGATTTTATGAAGAACACACTCATGAATGTGATTGTGCAAACCCATAACAGTTTTGCTCAGCTAGTTTTCAACATATTTTTAGATTTTGGGGAACCCCCCTAAAAACTTATATTTGCATTTCACCGAAAAAGTTTGACATTTAATTACATGAAACTTGGCATGCACGAAATTTCGTATATACGGAATCACACGATAACGTTTGTTTTAGACTATGCATGTTATATGTATTTTTAAATGATATTTTAAAATATGTGATTTTTCATTTTTATGCCCCCGTATCAATAGATCGGGAGGCATATAGTGATTCACCTGTCCGTTGGTCCGTTCGTCCGTTCGTCCGTTCGTCCGTCCTGGTTAACCCAAATTGACCGTTTCTTCTAGCATTAATATGGCTGGCTACAAAGCTTTCATACTTGCATGGATGTTGTATATGAACACTCTCCACACGCCTGTATCGCCTGACCCCATTTTGACCTTCACCTTGACCTAATTTTGGACTTAGACTTATTTATGGACAAGGCTTCCACAGGGGGCATAAGCGTTTATTGAACGCAGTCTTGTTAAGTTATACGAGTTTCTATCGGTCTTATTTACACCGACTTCTAAACTTCCGCTCAACTGAAGAGTTTGCAATCACCTTAACAGGTCAAGAGTGCAAACTTTACAGACCTATTTGACCGACAGTAAAACCTCATTATATATCGACAGATACTATCTCCTGATTCTCAGAATACAAGATAGGAGTTTAGGTTTACATCTAAATTCTTCACTCAAAGTTTATCATTGTAATATGCAGAAATGTTCAAGGTTTATCATTGTAATATGCAGAGATGTTCAAAGTTTATCATTGTAATATGCAGAGATGTTCAAGGTTTATCATTGTAATATGCAGAGATGTTCAATGTTTATCATTGTATTATGCAGAGATGTTCAAGGTTTATCATTGTAATGTGCAGAGATGTTCAAGGTTTATCATTGTAATATGCAGAGATGTTCAAAGTTTATCATTGTAATATGCAGAGATGTTCAAGGTTTATCATTGTAATATGCAGAGATGTTCAATGTTTATCATTGTATTATGCAGAGATGTTCAAGGTTTATCATTGTAATGTGCAGAGATGTTCAAGGTTCATCATTGTAATATGCAGAGATGTTTAAGGTTTATCATTGTAATATGCAGAGATGTTCAAGGATTATCATTGTAATATGCAGAGATGTTCAATGTTTATCATTGTAATATGCAGAGATGTTCAATGTTTATCATTGTAATATGCAGAGATGTTCAAGGTTTATCATTGTAATGTGCAGAGATGTTCAAGGTTTATCATTGTAATATGCAGAGATGTTCAATGTTTATCATTGTAATATGCAGAGATGTTCAATGTTTATCATTGTAATGTGCAGAGATGTTCAAGGTTTATCATTGTAATATGCAGAGATGTTCAAGGTTTATCATTGTAATGTGCAGAGATGTTCAAGGTTTATCATTGTAATATGCAGAGATGTTCAATGTTTATCATTGTAATATGCAGAGATGTTCAATGTTTATCATTGTAATGTGCAGAGATGTTCAAGGTTTATCATTGTAATATGCAGAGATGTTCAAGGTTTATCATTGTAATATGCAGAGATGTTCAATCACACTATGTATCACACTATGTATCACACTATGTATCACACTATGTATCACACTATGTATGACACAATGTATCACACTATGTATCACACTATGTATCACACTATGTATCACACTATGTATCACACTATGTATCACACAATGTATCACACAATGTATCACACTATGTATCACACTATGTATCACACTATGTATCACACTATGTATCACACAATGTATCACACAATGTATCACACTATGTATCACACTATGTATCACACTATGTATCACACAATGTATCACACAATGTATCACACTATGTATCACACTATGTATCACACTATGTATCACACTATGTATCACACAATGTATCACACAATGTATCACACTATGTATCACACTATGTATCACACTATGTATCACACAATGTATCACACAATGTATCACACTATGTATCACACTATGTATCACACTATGTATCACACAATGTATCACACTATGTATCACACTATGTATCACACTATGTATCACACTATGTATCACACTATGTATCACACTATGTATCACACTATGTATCACACAATGTATCACACTATGTAGCACACAATGTATCACACTATGTATCACACTATGTATCACACAATGTATCACACAATGTATCACACTATGTATCACACTATGTATCACACTATGTATCACACTATGTATCACACTATGTATCACGCTATGTATCACACAATGTATCACGCTATGTATCACGCTATGTATCACGCTATGTATCACACTATGTATCACACTATGTATCACACCATGTATCACACTATGTATCACACTATGTATCACACAATGTATCACACTATGTATCACACTATGTATCACACTATGTATCACACAATGTATCACACAATGTATCACACTATGTATCACACTATATATCACACAATGTATCACACTATGTATCACACTATGTATCACACTATGTATCACACTATGTATCACACTATGGATTGCATTGGTTTGGCACATGTTTATCATATACAATTGTTATTGAAATGTAAAATGTGTAAAGTCAAGACTATAGTTTTTGGAAATGCCCTCAATCCATGTCTTAGCATTTTGTGCACATCAGGCATTGGCTTAAAATTCTAGACACGAGTTGCTGTAGGGGCATCGGTTGATGATGGTACAATGTCCGTCTGTTAGTCATCAGATGGTCACTGACAAAATCTTTTTGTTGCTAAGCCACTCTTTGATTTTGCCTGTCAATAAAATATGCAAGCATCGTGACTGAAATAAAAACTGTGTATTTTCAGTTATTCACAGAGAGAATTTACCCACCTTTAGGTCCACTGATAGCAGTGTTTGTTACAGCGACAGCAGTAGCAGGTCTCAATGCTGTAATCCTGGGTCAGTCCAGACTAGCCAGTGCTGCTGCTCGACGTAGACATCTACCTGTAATATTGGCTACAATCAATGAGAAAACTAACATGCCCTGGGCTTCCACTGTCTGCTTGGTATGTGATGAATGCTTGGTTTATATTCTGTGGTAGATCAATGGGTTCTGTTTGCATCTAGCATACTGTAAATCACTTAATTTGTCACTTAACTTTTATTTTCAATTTTTCTGAAAATTTCAAGATTTTTTGTTCGGGAGAATTTTTGAGATCACGTCATTGACACTGTCCTATTCCCGAATTTGTTGTGTGAAATTTTCGCGAGAATAATGAATTTGCATGTCAACATCATATTAACGAAAATAAAACTCTTGCGAAAAAAAGTGATTTACAGTATGTTTCAATAGGAAGAGAAATGTTAAATTGTATGTTAAAGTTGTGATACTTCTTGTCCTCTTTCTTGGTGAATGAGGTGTTGAGAGTGAGTAGATTAATTGTCAAACTGGGTTTACGATTTTCCTAAGTCTGTATTACCTAACATTTGTACATTTTTGTATCAATGTATTCTTGAAGAAATCTTCAGTCTTCATTTGGAGAAAGAAATATAAACTACGGAAGAGTGCTAGCCAACAGTGTGACATGGTATAGCATTACATGTAGTAATCTTACGAGTTACACTAGAATAAGTCTGTTAATAAAAGCAGTACACATTACCTGACTTAGACATCTATACTACAATTACATGTGTCTATTTTCCTTACTTGGACATCGAGGGATGTTTAAGAAATAAATTATGAAAAGCTGTGTTATACATTCTGTTATATGACAGTTTGGAGTTCTGATGCACAGAAATTAACCACGAAGGTTGTAGACCTGAGTGGTATATGACAGTTTGGAGTTCTGATGCACAGAAATTAGCCACGAAGGTTGTAGACCTGAGTGGTATATGACAGTTTGGAGTTCTGATGCACAGAAATTAACCACGAAGGTTGTAGACCTGAGTGGTATATGACAGTTTGGAGTTCTGATGCACAGAAATTAACCACGAAGGTTGTAGACCTGAGTGGTATATGACAGTTTGGAGTTCTGATGCACAGAAATTAACCACGAAGGCTGTAGACCTGAGTGGTATATGACAGTTTGGAGTTCTGATGCACAGAAATTAACCACGAAGGTTGTAGACCTGAGTGGTATATGACAGTTTGGAGTTCTGATGCACAGAAATTAACCACGAAGGTTGTAGACCTGAGTGGTACATGACAGTTTGGAGTTCTGATGCACAGAAATTAACCACGAAGGTTGTAGACCTGAGTGGTATATGACAGTTTGGAGTTCTGATTCACAGAAATTAACCACGAAGGTTGTAGACCTGATTGTTATATGACAGTTTGGAGTTCTGATTCACAGAAATTAACCACGAAGGTTGTAGACCTGATTGTTGTATGACAGTTTGGAGTTCTGATTCACAGAAATTAACCACGAAGGTTGTAGACCTGATTGTTATATGACAGTTTGGAGTTCTGATTCACAGAAATTAACCACGAAGGTTGTAGACCTGATTGTTATATGACAGTTTGGAGTTCTGATTCACAGAAATTAACCACGAAGGTTGTAGACCTGAGTGTTATATGACAGTTTGGAGTTCTGATTCACAGAAATTAACCACGAAGGTTGTAGACCTGATTGTTATATGACAGTTTGGAGTTCTGATGCACAGAAATTAACCACGAAGGTTGTAGACCTGAGTGGTATATGACAGTTTGGAGTTCTGATGCACAGAAATTAACCACGAAGGTTGTAGACCTGAGTGGTATATGACAGTTTGGAGTTCTGATGCACAGAAATTAACCACGAAGGTTGTAGACCTGAGTGGTATATGACAGTTTGGAGTTCTGATGCACAGAAATTAACCACGAAGGTTGTAGACCTGAGTGGTATATGACAGTTTGGAGTTCTGATGCACAGAAATTAACCACGAAGGTTGTAGACCTGAGTGGTATATGACAGTTTGGAGTTCTGATGCACAGAAATTAACCACGAAGGTTGTAGACCTGAGTGCTATATGACAGTTTGGGTTCTGATGCACAGAAATTAACCACGAAGGTTGTAGACCTGAGTGCTATATGACAGTTTGGAGTTCTGATGCACAGAAATTAACCACGAAGGTTGTAGACCTGAGTGCTATATGACAGTTTGGAGTTCTGATGCACAGAAATTAACCACGAAGGTTGTAGACCTGAGTGCTATATGACAGTTTGGAGTTCTGATGCACAGAAATTAACCACGAAGGTTGTAGACCTGAGTGCTATATGACAGTTTGGAGTTCTGATGCACAGAAATTAACCACGAAGGTTGTAGACCTGATTGGTATATGACAGTTTGGAGTTCTGATGCACAGAAATTAACCACGAAGGTTGTAGACCTGAGTGGTATATGACAGTTTGGAGTTCTGATGCACTGAAATTAACCACGAAGGTTGTAGACCTGAGTGGTATATGACAATTTGGAGTTCTGATGCACAGAAATTAACCACGATGGTTGTAGACCTGAGTGGATAATAACAAAGCATCAGAACAACAAACTGTTGTTAATCAAAAGGTATTCTACAGCTTTTGAATATTTTATTTCAATTCTCAAGTGATTGAAATGCGCAGTTATTTTGTAAGCCATTGTTACTTTGTGAGAGTAGTGTTGTTTCGTTACTTGTTTACCTTCATGACATCATAAATGGAATACCTGCATGACATGATGTCACTTTCATCGGTATATCAAACGTTATTTAACGCTATTCTTTATCTGTATCTACGCAAAATTGTTGAATATGTTAGAATCTAAAGTGTTACCATGCTACACATATCTATGTACCAATATCTAATTTCAGACAATTATTTCCTTACTTGTATTGATATTTGGAGATCTGTCACGGTTAATTATAATGATGAGTTTTTATGCTACTGTGATGGGATTAGCTGTTCTACTGTGCTTACTGGCTCTCAGAATCACACAACCAAAAGCAAGAAGACCATTCAAGGTATACCAGTAGTCTGTTTATATCTATTAGTGAATGATCGTAAACCAATTTTGAGGAGTTCAGCCAATGAAAACATGCGTTACTAACCATTGAACAATGAAAACATTATTACTAACCATTGACCAATGAAAACATGTTTTACTGCCGAGCATAGCCTTTATTTTATGCCGAGCATTGCCTTTATTTGCCAGTCAGCTTTCTGCTGAAATATGGCAGGCATATATGTGTGCCTCCACCCGGATTTGAACCCGGTGTAACAGTCCAGTTTTTCCCCCAGTCAGTTTTTTCCCCCCCTAGTCAGGTTTTTCCCCCCTACAATTATATTTTTGTGATTGGGGAAAAAACTAACTAGTCAATTTTATCCCCCGGGGAAGAAACTGACTAGTCAGTTTTTTCCCCCCTATAATGAAATATTTTGCGATGGGGAAGTTTTTTTTAAACTTTTTTTGTTGATTTATATCTCCTAGATTCTACTCTCTAATATTTAATTATTATTATTGTAAACGTCTGAAAAGAGGGGGAAGAAACTGACTAGTCCATTCTTTCCCCCATCATACCTGTAAACGTCTGAACAGAGGGGGAAGAAATGGACTAGTCAGTTCTTTCCCCCCACCAACTTGTTTATGACCCCCATCATACTTGTAAATGTCTGAACAGAGGGGGGAAGAAACTGACTAGTCCATTCTTTTCCCCCTCATACTTGTAAACTTCTGAACAGAGGGGGAAGAAACTGACTAGTCCACTCTTTCCCCCATCATACTTGTAAATGTCTGAACAGAGGGGGGAAGAAACTGACTAGTCAGTTCTTTCCCCCATCATACTTGTAACTGTCTGAACAGAGGGGGGAAGAAACTGACTAGTCAGTTCTTTCCCCCCACCATACTTGTAAATGTCTGAGCAGAGGGGGAAGAAACTGACTAGTCAGTTCTTTCCCCAACCATACTTGTAAATGTCTGAGCAGAGGGGGGCAGAAACTGACTAGTCCATTATTTCCCCTATCATACTTGTAAACGTCTGAACAGAGGGGGGAAGAAACTGACTAGTCCATTCTTTTCCCCCTCATACTTGTAAACTTCTGAACAGAGGGGGAAGAAACTGACTAGTCCATTATTTCCCCTATCATACTTGTAAATGTCTGAACAGAGGGGGAAGAAACTGACTAGTCCATTCTTTCCCCCATCATACTTGTAAATATCTGAACAGAGGGGGGAAGAAACTGACTAGTCCATTCTTTCCCCCATCATACTTATAACTGTCTGAACAGAGGGGGGAAGAAACTGACTAGTCAGTTCTTTCCCCCCACCATACTTGTAAATGTCTGAGCAGAGGGGGGGAGAAACTGACTAGTCCATTATTTCCCCTATCATACTTGTAAATGTCTGAACAGAGGGGGGAAGAAACTGACTAGTCCATTTTCCCCCCATCATACTTGTAAACTTCTCAACAGAGGGGGAAGAAACTGACTAGTCCATTCTTTCCCCCATCATACTTGTAAATGTCTGAACAGAGGGGGGAAGAAACTGACTAGTCAGTTCTTTCCCCCATCATACTTGTAAATGTCTGAACAGAGGGGGAAGAAACTGACTAGTCCATTCTTTCCCCCATCATACTTGTAAACGTCTAAACAGAGGGGAGAAGAAATGGACTAGTCAGTTCTTTCCCCCCCACCAACTTGTTTATGACCCCCATCATACTTGTAAATGTCTGAACTGAGGGGGGAAGAAACTGACTAGTCCATTCTTTCCCCCATCATACTTGTAAATGTCTGAACAGAGGGGGGAAGAAACTGACTAGTCAGTTCTTTCCCCCCACCATACTTGTAAATGTCTGAGCAGAGGGGGGAAGAAACTGACTAGTCCATTATTTCCCCTATCATACTTGTAAATGTCTGAACAGAGGGGGGAAGAAACTGACTAGTCCATTCCCCCCCCCCCCCCATCATACTTGTAAATGTCTGAACAGAGGGGGGAAGAAACTGACTAGTCCATTCTTTTCCCCCTCATACTTATAAACTTCTGAACAGAGGGGGAAGAAACTGACTAGTCCATTCTTTCCCCCATCATACTTGTAAATGTCTGAACAGAGGGGGGAAGAAACTGACTAGTCAGTTCTTTCCCCCATCATACTTGTAAACATCTAAACAGAGGGGAGAAGAAATTGACTAGTCAGTTCTTTCCCCCCACCAACTTGTTTATGACCCCCATCATACTTGTAAATGTCTGAACTGAGGGGGGAAGAAACTGACTAGTCCATTCTTTCCCCCATCATACTTGTAAACGGCTGAACAGAGGGGGGAAGAAACTGACTAGTCAGTTCTTTCCCCCACCATACTTGTAAATGTCTGAACAAAGGGGGGAAGAAACTGACTAGTCAGTTCTTTCCCCCACCATACTTGTAAATGTCTGAGCAGAGGGGGGAAGAAACTGACTAGTCCATTATTTCCCCTATCATACTTGTAAATGTCTGAACAGAGGGGGAAGAAACTAACTAGTCCATTTTCCCCCCATCATACTTGTAAACTTCTGAACAGAGGGGGAAGAAACTGACTAGTCCATTCTTTCCCCCATCATACTTGTAAATGTCTGAACAGAGGGGGGAAGAAACTGACTAATCAGTTCTTTCCCCCATCATACTTGTTAATGTCTGAACAGAGGGGGGAAGAAACTGACTAGTCCATTCTTTCCCCTATCATACTTGCAAATGTCTGAACAGAGGGGGGGGGGGAGAAAATGACTAGTCCATTCTTTCCCCCCTCATACTTGTAAACTTCTGAACAGAGGGGGAAGAAACTGACTAGTCTATTCTTTCCCCATCATACTTGTAAATGACTGAACAGAGGGGGGAAGAAACTGACTAGTCTATTCTTTCCCCCATCATACTTGTAAATGTCTGAACAGGAAGGAACTTACTAGTCCTTTCTTTTCCCCCATTCAACTTGTTTATGACTCATCTGAGGTGGAAGAAAATGGCGAAGAAAGTCGGTGGGGGGAAAGAACAGACTAGTCAATTTCTTCACCCCTCCCATAATTCATTAACTAGGGGTGAACGAATGGACAAGTACCAATAATTTAACCTCATATTAGCCATAAACAAAACAGGGATAGAATGGACAAGTCAATTTTTCTTCCTTCCAATCAGTAAAAAACAAGTCTGGGGGAAAGAACTGACTAGTCAATTTCTTCCCCCGTCTAATAAATCAATTATTCTTCACTAGAAAGAACAATTTCATAGGGGGGAAAAAAAGGACTAAGGGGGGAAAACATTGACTAGTCAGTTTTTTCCCCGGGGAAAAAAATAACTAGTCAATTTTTTCCCCGGGGAAAAAGCTGACAAGTCAATTTTTTCCCCGGGGAAGAAACTGACTAGTCAAATTTTTCCCCGGGGAAAAAATAGAGGGGGGAAAAAACTGACTGCTACACCGGGTCGCCAGAATAGACGACAAGCGTGCTATCCATTGAGCTACGGAGGCACACACATTTGTGTGCCATTGACCAATGAAAACATGTTCTACAAATCATTGACCAATGAAAACATGTTTTAAAAATTATTGACCAATAAAAACATTCTTGACTAATGATTGACCAATAGAATTTGTATACATGGTACATGAGATATATTATTTGAACGGAAGCTATGTACAATATTCCTGGTTGTGACTGGTCATACATTTCCATGAAAGTTTTATATCAATATCGATTTTTCTCCACATGTGGAGAATTTGCTAATTCTGTAATGCCAATTTTGAGTCCAGCCTCCCATGGTTATAGGGGATTTATCCCCGGCCGCTGTGGGAAGATCCTCATTAACGATTACATGGGGAAAAATATGTGATTGTTATTGTTGTAGTTGCATTGGCTATGGCCAATTTTTTTTTGACAGACCGGATGCAGAAATAATGATTCGGTAGACTGAATTTCACGTCCTACTTCCGGTAGAGGCAAGTTGTTGCGCAAGATTTGAGAACCAATCTTGTTTAATTTATTTTTTCCAATATAAAATATAAATACATTTCCACTTTTTTAATAACGTTTCGGCAAATAAGCCTGATTCAAACCATGATCATTATTGAAAAAAATACCTATCTTATTTAATCCAACGTAAAAAACCAATATGGCGACGTCGGAAATGACGTCACATCATTTAACGCGACGTCATCGCACATTTACGCGACGTCGTCGCAGGGCATAGCGCGCCAACTTGTGAATATGTTGAATAGAAATATAAATAGCTAATAAAAGACAAGTGTAAAACTGTAATAACTTTTTATAGGGTATATCTGTGCAACCCGTCTCCCAGATCGGAAACACTCTTTTCTAAGTATTTGTGCGCCTGGTCTCCTATGTGGTGCTGTCTGGTAGCCAGAGGCTAGATCTATATTCTCTTTGGAGTAAACACATTCCTTAGTAATTTTTTTCCTCGATCATTATCCAAAAACCTGATGGGAAATCCCCACTGGATGCAGTGCATTAGTTCATATTAAACTTAATGAGATTTAGCTCAGATTGAGATGCTTCAGGAGATCAGGGCCTGTTCTTACTTGTACTTTGTATCTTTCAGAATATAATCCTTTCTTAACTTGACTATTTCAGGTATGGATAGGGACAGCCATTCTACAGTTACTGCTCAATGCTGTCACTCTCATCATGAGTATAATAAAACAACCTACAGATATTGGTACTTTAGCATTGTTCGTGATATGTGGAATTCCAGTTTATTTTGTCACTGTTAAATGGAAGTCAAAACCTAAATTTATTGACGGAAGCATGGGTAAGATTCTGTCTGTATTATATGAGTCAGCAAGGGTTCCACTAGCTTCTGAATTTGAAGGGTCATTTTGATAATTTTGACTATTTTTACCATTTTATTGGCAAAATACCCATGATTTCAAGAGAAAATAACCCTTCAAACCAAACTCTTGAGATAAAAATGTGGCTTTTTGGAAATCTCAAGGGTCAAAACCCCTACTTCCGAGTCAAATAGAATCCCTGAGTCATGGTCTATAATTTTGGCCCTATGGGCTATAATTTAACATCATAAATTTTCGTAGGTTTACCATGATTTTAAAATCCTTTGATTTTGATAAAATGACAATGTCATGGTGTTGTTAATTTGTACATTTGAAACATAGGAAGAAAAACCTCATGCTACGCATTTAGGAGGTTGATTAAGCATGGTGATAAGATATCTTCATCAAATCAAAGCAATCAATGGAATCTTAAATTGCATGAATGTTTCTGATTTGACAGCAGTTGGTGATTTTTTTGTATTTTGAAAGAAACTAATCACCAACCTACCTGCTTGTTCTTCTTAACCCGTTGTCTGATTTCAATGTAGCTTTATACGAATACTTTGTACCAAGCCTATATATGCATGTTTGTCAGGAATTTTAGGTTGTATGATTATTGCCAGCATTATGACCCTTTGTGGGAAGCGTACATTTTTTAGATAAAATCCCTTTCTAGATGAGTGTTTATGTTGTAATATGTACTACAGTCAGACCTGTCTGTATAAACCACCCATGTGCATACAATATTGGGGTATTTTTTTACAGGTGGACTCTATTAACAGGTTAAATATCATTGAAAAATGGTCTGATGGGAGATAGAATTGCTGGTCTTCGTAGACAGGTTTTGTAATAGTGGTCTTTGTTTGCAGGTGGTCCTTAACCGAGGTTTGACTGTATATAGTATGATTTTACTAGTAACGAACATGAACAAAAGCTGTTGATGTCATATTGTATTACATTCCAGCCAAGATGAATGTTGCATTACAAAAGTTGTTCCAGTTGAAACATGTATAAGATTGGAACCTTCGGAGTGACATGTTTCATAGTTGCAAGATAAGGTCATGCCGTTAGACCAGACATCCCGGTTTGGTAATGAACTATAGGAATACTTATTTAGCCACATATTTATAAGGGTTAGCATTTTGAGAACCTGTCATCGAGAGTGACTGGTATAAGTAAAAAACTGGTAGTTTGAATTAAAAATTTCACAATGAGTAAAACATTGACATGTAAGCATATAGGATCCTTCATGAGTTGTCTGTGGAGATCAATATTTCTTTAACGAGTCAAGAAAACATTTGCAAGCTTACTAATTGGTTTTCATGATGAGTTTAAGAAATGTTGTTCTCAAATTCAACGAGTGGCAGATTTTTTTATTATATAATTGTTGTTTTAGTGTTTTCGTTACCTGGTCAAAACAATGTCAGAATTAGCAAATTTAAGTCAGCAACACAATATTTTGAGCCAAAATGCTGATGTTTTCACTCCTTTGTTCTCACTAAATTGGGGAACAACATTATTTGACTTGTTCTAACTGGAAGAAAATGGTATTTTATGTGATAAATGTCTGTACAGTACAACCTCTCCAGAGCGCCTCTCTGTAGAGCTACAACCTCGACAACAACACCTTCAAAAATCCCTAAGGCAATATTTACTATAAATTTTACTTCTATAGAGCAACATTTGCAAGTCCCAAATGGTGCAGCTCTACAGAGGTTGTACTGTTCATGTAATCTGCTTGCCACCATATCACATTATACATGTACCTCCAAAATGTTATTTGTCTCCTATCAGATATTTTATTTTGTACATATTTTGACAAACTATCACCACCTTATTATGTAATCAATAAGATATTTATTTCCTTTCTTTTGTTGGCAATTTAAAACTCCATGACTGAACTTAATGGTGCTAGACATTTGAGTGTGAAAGCTGATCTCATTTGACATATTTCATAAAACTGTTACCATGGCTACATGGTTGTTTTGCATGTCAAAAATCACATAACGACAGCTAATTCCAAGAAACCTGTTTAACTTTTCTCTTGTTTGAAATGTTTCTGAATGCTATTTTAAGGGTCTGGAATTAGATTTATTGTAATTGTTAAAATAATGTTTATTCCAAAAAAACATTGAAATGAACCATGACATTTGGTTTAAACAGACATACTAGTAACTTTCCAAAATATACCAGGCATGACATTTGTTACATGAGTTCAATAATTCAGTTTGAGATTGAAATCGAAATTGAAATGTTTGACATGTTTCATTATCAGCAACTCAGTATTTTCTATGATCTGAGCATTTTCCTGAATAAAATTTCAATTAGCTTTCAACTATACAAGTCTTCATTAGATTATTTCATTCATGTACAATTTCATTTCCTGGAAGGAAGCCTACGGCATGGCGATGTTTGTCTATGTCTCGAATGTTCCGCTATTTCAATGTTTTATCTTGATTTGCCCAGTACATCATAACACATTGATCTCAATTAGATATACACATACCTAGACGTTTGGTCATCTAGTTCAGTATACCTAAATTCTATCATTATTCTCTACAAATTGTGCATTTTCCATGTCAATATTTTTGTATATATTGTGTTTGACATAAACCAAATGTTTAATTATTTGTTAAAGTTAGACTTTCATATGAAAAGAAGTTAAACTGTGAAACAGTTCTGTTTAATTCAATATTTTAATATTTCATCATAAATACCTCTTCAGTTTATCGTTAGTTTGTCATGTTTTTATACACTTGGAACTAGTCATACATACTCAGCTACATTGAATTGTTGTTAGATGGTTGCTTTAACAATTTGAATTGTTTGTGAAGGTTTGACACACTTGAACTGTGATTCACTGTGTGATCCATTGTCTATGGAACTATACTGCATTTAGTCTCAATGTTTAAACGTTTAATATAAATTATTTTTTCAATTATTATCACAAAATGATGATTGCCGTAAACGTGATGTACGGTTTGCATTTTGAATATTTCTTTTGTGTTTTATACAAGTGCCATATACATATATTGCCAAATGTAAACAGAGTCTTTTATTGTTGTCAGTTTTTAACCCACTAGTGACAGGTGAGATTTTGGAATCATTCTTCATCTGTGTGTTGAGGTATATACAGTACAACCTCTCCAAAGCATCCCTCTGTAAAGCAAGAACCTCGTCATAACTACTTCAAAATTTCCCTAAGCCGGCATAACAACCTCTAAACAATTAGCCTAAGAGATTTATTCAAAATTATTGTCCTAATCTGAAACTTGCACCAAAGTTATTCATATGACCGAACATTCAGAAAATCCATTTCTTACAAATGTTCTCTTTCACGACACTTCAGAATCCAAGATGGTGTCCAATATGGCCAATATTTGCAGCTCCCAAATGGTGTTGCTCTCCAGAGGGTTACTATAATTTATTTGCTTGTTTCTTTGAAGACATTGTGTCTACAGCTATAAACTGATGTATTGATAATCAAACTTATATTAATCCTTTGAATTTGGCAAAAAGCTCTAATCAAATTTATAGAACATTCCTACTTTGATTTTGTTGTCTGGAATCAGCCACTTTTAACTATATGTACACATGTCAATATTAAGTTAAATTGTATTAAACTGTGGTGTAATATTCATACTTTCAGTTCTTTGGTTTGAACTGGAATTGTTTTGTTGTGGGTTTAAAACTTGCATAGCATTGAGCTGTCCTTAATGAGACCAAGCTGTAATGATTTTAGTTCACCTGAGCACAAAGTGCTCAAGGTAAGTTATTGTGATCACCCTATGTGCGACGTCCATCATCAACAATTGGACTGTTAACACTCTAGAAGTCACAGTTTTCAATAATCTTTATCAAACTTGGTCACAATGTTTGTCTTTATAAAATCTAGGTCAAGTTCGCAACTGGGTCATTTGGGGTTAAAAACTAGGTCACATCAAAGAAAAACCTTGTTAACACTCTAGAGGTCACATTTTTTACGGCATCTTAAAAAACCTAGCCACAAAGTGTGTCTCTATGAAATTAAGGTCGAGTTTAAAACTTGGTCATCTGGGGTCAAAAACAAGGTCACCAGGTCACATTGAAAAAACCCTTGTTAACACTCTAGAGGTCACATTTTTTATCTAATCTTTATGAAACTTGGTCACAATGTTTGTCTCTATGAAATCTAAGTCAAGTTTGTAACTGGGTCATCTGGAGTCAAAAACTAGGTCATAAGGTCACATCAAAGAAAAATATTGTTAACACTCCCGAGGTCATGCTTTTTGCCTAATCTTTATGAAACTTGGTCACAATGTTTGTCTTTATAAAACCTAGGTCATGTCCACAACTGGGTCATCTGGGGTTAAACACTAGGTCACATCAAAGAAAAATATTGTTAGCACTCTTGAGGTCACGCGTTTTGCCTTATATTTTATAAATCTTGGTCACAATGTTTATCTCTATGAAATCTAGGTCAAGTTTGTAACTAGGTTATCTGGGATAAAAAAAACTAGGTCACCAGGCCACATTGAAGAAAAAGCTTTAAACAATCGAGAGGTCACATTTTTTACCTAATCTATATGAAACTTGTACACAATGTTTGTCTCTATGACATCTAGGTCAAGTTCATAACTGGGTCGTCAGGGTTAAAAAACTAGGTCACCAGATCACATCAAAGAAAACCCTTGTTTATACTCTAGAGGTCACATTTTTTACAGCATCTTAACAAAACCTAGCCACAAAGTGTGTATTTGTAAAATCTACATCAAATATTAAGTTCATATCAAATACTGATTCTGCCTAAACTGCTAGTCATCAGCAAAGGGATTCGACCCGATAAAATATCTTTCACATCTATACTATGAATACATAAGACAGGGGTCTTTCTTTATGACTGGCCCTCATATACCCAACTCAACATTATGTCCAATATTTTAAACAAGCCGAATACAATCATTTAGTTTGTACTGCACACTTCAAGACAATATAATATTATACATAAAAAATACAACTTTTATCAATACACGTACACAATGTCGCCTGTGTCGAGCATAGAATGTTCACAAAATGCGTAAAACCCGGTTTGACGACATAACCCTGCACAGACAGAAACTAGAAAACGGCCTTCGATAAAGATGAGAAGTCATTATTTACACACAATCTCAGGATATTAGTACGACGATTTGATAGTGGGACATATTTTTTGCAACTTACCGCCACCTATATGTTTCTGTTCCGCTTAAATAGACGATAATCCGAGTTCAGGGAGAACTGATATTCAATTTCTAATATTTACATTCATTTCGACCATTGTAGTATCACGTGACAAATCATGTGACAATATAGAAAATGATTGGTGTTCGGGTAATACCATGCAACTCTTCGGCCAATCAAATTACTCGTAACAAAAGCCGTGCTGTCACTGTCAAAATGGCAAAAGTCGGCAAATTGTTTTCAGTCAACGTTGTTGAATTGCTGCTTTCGTCTAGCTAAGCTGTACAGAAACGGACGAGTGTCGGTGAGTTAATCCAAATATGTTCCTCTACCAAATCGTCATACTAATTTCCTGAGATCGTGTGTAAATAATGATTTCTCTTCTTTATCGAAGGCCGTTTTCTAGTTTCTGTCTGTGCAGGGTTATGTCGTCAAACCGGGTTTTACGCATTTTGTGAACATTCTATGCTCGACACAGGCGACATTGTGTACGTGTATTGATAAAAGTTGTATGTTTTATGTATAATATTATATTGTCTTGAAGTGTGCAGTACAAATTAAATGATTGTATTCGGCTTGTTTAAAATATTGGACGTAATGTTGAGTTGGGTATATGAGGGCCAGTCATAAAGAAAGACCCCTGTCTTATGTATTCATAGTACAGATGTGAAAGATATTTTTATCGGGTCGAATCCCTTTGGTCATCAGGTGAGCGCTTGTTGTATAGTTAGTGTTCATGTTAAACATGCATTTCACCCCCCCCCTGATATTGAAATTCCAGAAGTAGCCCTGTTGGATCTGTGATGTAAATTTCATTGATTTTCCTAAATTATTTTTATTGAATATTTGTATTTTAGTCTATCAGTATCATTTTGTGCTAGTCTTTTTTTAGTACAAATATTAATAGAGCTATATATATCATACTCTTTTAAGGGTTCATAAAAATATTTCAAAATGTTTGCTTGTTCATGTACAAATAGATATCAATGAATGTATAATTATGTTTGGTGTTATTTGTATCATAAAGAACCATTAGGCTCGCCATTACCTAGTTAGTTAATAGCTTACAACATATGTACTGTTAGACAATGGGCCTTTTCAACTTGGCTGTTTCATGGAGCAGTTTATAGTCTGGTTCCCGTACCCAATATTACAGTAATAGTAGTACATGTACTGTAAGCTTGAGATGGGAACCAGACTATGTGTGTATGTAATTATTTAGGCCTTTCGGTCAAGGATAACCCATGAAAGTGCAAGCACTTATTGCCAATAGGGTCCCATGTTTTGCTGAAGGGACAGCAAGTAGAAGAGAAAGAGTTGTGATACAAGGAATCGGGTGCACTACCCTAGCTCATTCCGAATAGACTCCTTGGTTCTTTAACGTGCCAAGTGTATAGCACCGATACATGCGAGACTACCTCTGGGTTTCTTACCAGTTCATCTCTAGTTGGGTGGGAAACACTGAAAAGCGTTTCAGAAATGACCAAGTGTCCCGGACGAGATTCGAACCAGGGACCTCTCGATCAGTAGTAAAGTGTGTTATCCACTCGACCACCACGCCACTATAACCTGATCCATGAATCAGCCCAGTCCAAAATGCCTAATGAGTCAGTATATTTGGTGCTTTATAGATATATATACATGTACTTCTATATCTGGTTATATAGGGTATATGTTTGTGTATAAATGTTTGTTACACATTATATATGTTACGTATTACATATTGTTAATAATAAAATGTATATTAGTTACTTGCTGTTTTGTGTACATATTACTGTCCAAAATGGTCAAAACTCTTAATAACTCTGAGGGATGATCAGCCAATGAAAACATGATTTACAAACCTTTGACCAATGAAAGAATGATTCACAAACGACTGACCAATGAAAACATATTTTACAAACAATTGGCAAATAAAAACACGATTTACAAACGATTAACCATTGAAAAAACATGTTTTACAAACCATTGGCAAATGAAAACATGTTTTACAAATGATTGACCAATGAAAACATGATTTACAAATGACTGACCAATGAAAACGTCATTTCCAAACGATTGGCCAATGGAAACATGATATGCAAACGATTTACCAATTAAAACATGATTTACTAATAACTGACTAATGAAAACGTCGTTTTCAAACGATTGAGGGATAAAACATATGACTGACCAATGAAAACGTCGTTTTCAAACCATTGACCGATAAAACATGATTTACAAGCCATTGAGCCAATAAAAATATGATTTACAAACGATTGACCAATAGAAATAGCGAACAGTATTCTCTACAAATTTTGAATCAGTATTTGAAAAATGTGTTCATTGTGTCTGTTATTCAGGTACATGAAGTCATCTATTTCAATTGTTGCATCATGTCTTCAGATATAGTTTAATGTCTCCCATTTTGGCTCACATGACCTCCGTAAAATGTAAGACATGTTTGCTAAGGTTATGCTTAAGATTCTGAGATTCTTATAAAAATTGATTCATGTTAATCAATCACAATAAGACACAATAAGCAATGTCTTTCAAATTTGACCTTTTTAAGGGAAGTCCGCAGAAATTCAATATCTTGCACTCCGCTATTCTAAAATGACGTGTATGGATGTCTCTAGAACACGTGTTACCTTGTATCATCTAAATAAAAATGCCCAGTCAACGAGAGTTCATGGGACTTGATGGTTTAGGTTCAGAACAAAACTATGAAATTCTTGATCATGTACATATAGCGTAAGAAAGACAAGACTTATAATCGGAACTGTTTCTGATTTGAGCAACATGACTGTATCAACCATTGAAAACATCCTGAGTCGCAGACTTTTGAAACCAGCCAGGTCTTTTTGTGCGATGTTACAAGCGTCATTCAAACCAGTCTAATACAACTACCTGTTCAAACGTTATTTGAGGTTAATATTAATTTTTGAGCTTGTCACAATTCAAATTCATGCTCGGAACCAGTAAATTCTCCATGATATGGTCCCCGGCCTATTCTGGATCCACACATGCTGTATGTGATATATTCTTGACGTAAATTTTTCAAACTAGTATCGGTATACATGCAGTTTAGAATTATTTTGATAATACATGTAACTTAATTGTTTTAGCGAAAAAACTAGTGTTTTAAATTAGTCACTAACCCCCCAATTATTTCATTATGGATAGTTTTTTAGAAATCGGTGACCATAGCAATGTGGTAAGTAATTCATGTAAAAGTTTAAATCTAAGAGTATTGTATGATTCATTTGCATAAAATTAATTCAATAGGCATAACGATTTTCCCCCATTTGAGGACCTTTTCAAAACATAGTATCATCACGCATGTTAACATGCGTGGTATCATATACAGTAGAACTTCGATGCCTCGAACAGTACTTGCCTCGAACACCCTATATGCCTCGAACTGGTTTTAAGGTCCCGACAAAATCCCTTCTTTATTCATATTGAAAAACAGTAAATGACTCAAATAATATCTAACACTAGAACTGAATAGATGGAACCTTGATATGATTTACCAGTAGATGGTCAGAACAATACAGTTTTTTGCACATTCCATTGATTGTTGAAATCTATTGTTCGTTGGTGTATAGTCGACAATACGTGTTATTAACAAGAAGTGGTAATTTATGTACGTTTGTATACAAGGAAATTATAACTTAAATAAAATTCGTGAAGGATTCTTAAAGGAAGTTTTGTTCGTAATCCTAACACGATCTGCGGATTAATCCATATACGCATAGAGCAAACTCGTGATTTAATTTTTCCGCATCCGAACTCCTCTCCGTGTTTTATTCACGAACAAAATACGCGAACAGACTTTTGTTTCTTAAATAACATTCAGGAACAACACATTGTCATTTATTAAAGTAAATAAAGGATAATTAAGTCAGCTTTCGGGAAGAAAGGGAGAAAAGTTTGAAGAAGATTTCTTAGGTCAATTTTGACAAAATCATTATGTTTTATTATTATTATGAATAATATTTCATCAACTGATGAAAATCCATTAATTTTTCATTCCACATACGAAATGTGATAAACACGACTCTTATAGGCACACATATCGATATTAGTTTGATCTTATACACGCACAATACATATGTTCTCGTGTATACCTTAGATGCCTCGAACAGGTAGATGGCTCGAACTATTATCCCGGTCCGAAGGTAGTTCGAGGCATCGAAGTTCTACTGTATATTATATGTATATAGTTTTTACACAATGCCATTAAGCCCGGTTTTCCGAGAGACTGGCTTATATAAAAGTATATACATGTAGTTATTAAGTTGCATAGAACCACGTCTACTTAATATATATACTTTGCCCTTGGCAATATTAAGCCCGAGTTCCTCTGGCAATGCAGTTCCATTATATCGTAACAAGTATACTAAAATACACTTAACAACAATGTGGATTGAACGTGTCGGACGTTTTTAGTATTAATAACATATTATGGATACGAAAGCAAATTATGACATAAAGTTGGAAAAAGCAAAGTCCACACCAATCGAACGTTCTTCATATTATGATCTTCGATAATATACAGTAACAAGGACAATAAAATAAAAATTCCGAAAAGTACATGCAAAATTATACTCGCATTACATGGTATTTTCAACCACTTAAATTTACGTCCACCAAACATTACGACATTTTCCCAGGTTAGTTGGGTAGTCAATATTGATTATATCATTAACTCCGGGGGGTTAATCGTTAGTCAGCCTCTTGATTTCAGTTGACAATCATTTTACCTTGATAATACGCCAACAAAACACGTGCTCGGCGAAGCGCGTCTTATGCGCAAATTGATCTAAAGCGAAAGAAAGAAAACCACAACACCATGCCTAGATGCTGTGCCGTGACAGCTGTCTTTCCGTGTGTCTATGTGTAAATTGGCATCATTGAGTCGCGAATGCGTTATTTATTGTCAACTTCCCACAATTTTCATTTCGCGCGTAACCTTAACATTTTAACACTATAAAAGAAAGAATTCTCATTGAAGGACATAAAAAGTAGCTACAAATAGCGAACGGTAGAGCAGTGTATTGTCATACGTTGAAGGGAATTTAAAGTAACTCAAATGATAATATGGATGGATTACATTTCGCTACGTTGTTTTGTTCATGCTTTGTTTTGATTGGAGCTTCTTCAGTTCGATGTAAGTTGGTTAACATATTTCTGTATTATTATCAAAATATGAATATCAATCGGAAAGAAGACAAATAAAATGTGTGTTTAAATGTGTATTATTATCAAACACATGCATATAACAGGGCCTATGTGCTCAGAAAATAGGGGTCTCAGAAATCAAATTGGCTGGCCCTTTTCATAATGTCACACTATTAGAATATCGCACAACCTCAGGAGAGTAACACCATTGGGAGCTTCTTCTTCTGATTATTATTATTATCATTATTATTATTATTATATAGTAACACCGTTAGTTTACGTTTACTTGTACACTTTCTCTCATGACTGCATGGTCTGTCATTTCAGCCATGCATAGTTCAAATACCTTTCTTTGTAATAGACAAGTGTTGTTTTTAAATTTCTGTTGATTATATCAAAATGGTCTATGCTGATTGAATGATAATGATTGAACTCAGTAATGAACAAAAACAACACCATAGCATATATACATACACGCAGTGTTTATGAATATTCTGTTATGCTTTTTGTGGTGAAATATTCTACCGAATGATCGTATTGTAAGATATGTTTCATCGTACGATCATGAAGATATATGACCTGACAGTAAGTTATATATGAACACATTGCTGTAATCAATCAATTTCAAGCATTGCGTTCTCATTTGGAGTAGTAGGTCATAGGCTCGAATCCCGGAAGCCGCCGAATTCCATTTGGATTGGTTGGCGATCATCTCAGGTGTATATAAATATGTAATAAATGTATACTTTTGAAAAAAGTTGATAATGTTGCTAAAGCGAGGCTTTTGTTAAAGGGAGAGCGGCCTCGAGAGGTTACACAGTATAGCAACTTTAAATATCTCAAATCGAGATTTTATATCAACTAATTGCTTTGGTTATAACATCTCGATTTCGCAGGTCTGAATAATAAACATGGGTGTGAGGTATAAGTGAGGTATATGTTTCATTTTGTCGAAGATTAATGATACGCTTGTTGTACGGAGAAAGTCTCAATTTCAACCGAAAGTTTAGAACTGTATCTTGCTAACAGTTGTAATACATGTTGTTAATGTGTACAGTGGTCTGATTTGCCTGTTAGCAGAGTTCCATTTGAAGATCCGTAGCTGTACCCCACGACCGTTGTTAGCAGAGTTCTATGCGAAGGTCGGTAGCTGTACCTCACGACCGTTGTTAGCAGAGTTCTATACGAAGGTCGGTAGCTGTACCTCACGACCGTTGTTAGCAGAGTTCTATACGAAGGTCCGTAGCTGTACCTCACGACTGTTGTTAGAAAAGTTCTATACGAAGGTCGGTAGCTGTACCTCACGACCGTTGTTAGCAGAGTTCTATACGAAGGTCCGTAGCTGTACCTCACGACCGTTGTTAGCAGAGTTCTATACGAAGGTCCGTAGCTGTACCTCACGACCGTTGTTAGCAGAGTTCTATACGAAGGTCCGTAGCTGTACCTCACGACCGTTGTTAGCAGAGTTCTATGCGAAGGTCGGTAGCTGTACCTCACGACCGTTGTTAGCAGAGTTCTATACGAAGGTCGGTAGCTGTACCTCACGACCGTTGTTAGCAGAGTTCTATACGAAGGTCCGTAGCTGTACACCACGACTGTTGTTAGCAGAGTTCTATACGAAGGTCGGTAGCTGTACACCACGACTGTTGTTAGCAGAGTTCTATACGAAGGTCGGTAGCTGTACCTCACGACCGTTGTTAGCAGAGTTCTATACGAAGGTCCGTAGCTGTACACCACGACTGTTGTTAGCAGAGTTCTATACGAAGGTCGGTAGCTGTACCTCACGACCGTTGTTAGCAGAGTTCTATACGAAGGTCCGTAGCTGTACACCACGACTGTTGTTAGCAGAGTTCTATACGAAGGTCCGTAGCTGTACACCACGACTGTTGTTAGCAGAGTTCTATACGAAGGTCCGTAGCTGTACACCACGACTGTTGTTAGCAGAGTTCTATACGAAGGCCCGTAGCTGTACCTCACGACCGTTGTTAGCAGAGTTCTATACGAAGGTCCGTAGCTGTACACCACGACTGTTGTTAGAAGAGTTCTATACGAAGGTCCGTAGCTGTACCTCACGACCGTTGTTAGCAGAGTTCTATACGAAGGTCCGTAGCTGTACACCACGACTGTTGTTAGCAGAGTTCTATACGAAGGTCCGTAGCTGTACCTCACGACCGTTGTTAGCAGAGTTCTATACGAAGGTCGGTAGCTGTACCTCACGACCGTTGTTAGCAGAGTTCTATACGAAGGTCGGTAGCTGTACCTCACGACCGTTGTTAGCAGAGTTCTATACGAAGGTCGGTAGCTGTACACCACGACTGTTGTTAGCAGAGTTCTATACGAAGGTCGGTAGCTGTACACCACGACTGTTGTTAGCAGAGTTCTATACGAAGGTCGGTAGCTGTACACCACGACTGTTGTTAGCAGAGTTCTATACGAAGGTCGGTAGCTGTACACCACGACTGTTGTTAGCAGAGTTCTATACGAAGGTCGGTAGCTGTACCTCACGACCGTTGTTAGCAGAGTTCTATACGAAGGTCGGTAGCTGTACCTCACGACCGTTGTTAGCAGAGTTCTATACGAAGGTCGGTAGCTGTACCTCACGACCGTTGTTAGCAGAGTGCTATACGAAGGTCCGTAGCTGTACACCACGACCTTTGTTAGCAGAATTCCATTCGAAGGTCCGTAGCTGTACACCACGACCGTTCCATTCGAAGTTACCTTACTCTAACTTACGACGATCGCTATGTAGGCCTATCTATGTATACAGTACGTTGGAATGACAGTACATCGTTCTAACGACTTGATGAACTATTGTAAGATCCTTGGCTACCACAGCAGTGTACAATATTCTATGATTCTCTCGCTGTTTTATACAATCATTTATCACAAGGTTACAAAAGCGATATTCCGGAATTTTACAATAAACCGCCGATACATAACCTAATTAACAGGATGCACTTTTCCGGTACCGATCATAAAAGTATTGATTATTAGTTGCAAATGTCATACCATTTTTTATACCACCTGGCTTAGGAGCTGAATGAAGAGACACAATACTTTGTATAAAACTCCGGGTATGTGTAGAGAAGTAAATGTGCTCATTTGAAGCAGTGCAGCTGTCCGACAATGGCAGTGGGTGGTGGAAGGTTCGAACCTCTGAAGTAAAGGGATCCATTGTACTAGTGTATCCGGTTGGGGAAGGGGTTTAGAAGAGGAAATATTTCGAACTCTTAAGTATGACACCCAACCATCGCCAACAGAGTGTAACAAATGTGATATTGATCTAAAATGTACGCAGTGGACTACTAGTAATTTGAGTTTAAACAATTGTAGCAAATATACAAACTGAAAGCAGAGGCATGTCAGTAATGAAGGTAAGACACGTGCATACATTTGTATATGTAATACGAGGGTCTTAAATGAATGACCATCAACTAGCTACTTCAGATTGGTTAGACTGTATATACCCAATATAACAATGTATAAACTATGTATTAAAATGTCAGTTTTCTTATAAACATACGAGTTTAATGTTTGGAGCATTTCCGCGGATATTTAAGCTAGCGAGTTCATACCAATCGAGAAGTCCGCGAACTTAAATGGCGCAAAATAATTTGTTGGTTTACAATAAGTCCTTATTAACATTTAAGTCATTTTTATTGAGATGTTACAAATACAGGTACTTTATTATTACGTTGATTTGACATAATTTTGACGATCATCAAGTCACCGTTTCTGACCTAACTAATTAATGTAGCGAGACGGTGTATTGATTTAAAACATTGAAAAACAATACAAAACTATATAAAAAGTAATTGATGACATGGTAGAAATGTATTATTTGACTTAAAGCTATAAGAAAGTTATGTTTTATCTTCATTTATTACAAAGTAACAACACTAATGGTATGTCATATTGAATGTCTCCGGGCAGCCTGGCGCTCGACATTACTTCGGTGACAAACGCATGTGACTGTATCAGTGACTGGGGCTGTTCGGAAAAAAAATCCCCCAAAAGATGTTTATCCCAAGCATCTAGTTGTATTTGAATGACAATAACAACCTTTAAGACCTAGCGCAATTCATTCAATCTTTTATAGTTTTAGTGCAGGACTTTCATTGAAAACGTCGCTTTTATCGCGACATACTCTCCCCCATTTTAGTGATTATGGCGCAATTTCCTTTCCTTACGAAAAAAAACACCACTGATGTTTGTGGATTGCAAAGTGGATTCTGTAATTTTGGCGTTTTCTTGTTTTATACTATTTCAGACTTTTCTCATTTTTTATTACAAAATAAACCACTAGTGTCACCATACAACCTTTTATTACAAAATCGTTTGTTACACATCCCTGCTCTATTTTAAAGGCTTGTGACTAGTTTGTGAAATTATCATGTGTACATGTATGTATTTGTATTTTGGGCCAGTGGCCTTTATTTACGTAATAATAAACTTGATCACTTGATCACTTGTAAAGTCAATTTTACTACGTCTATTGCGCAATATAATTATATCGTATTTAAATAAATAGGAACATTGTAAACTATATTTAATTGTTCCATTAAACCGTATTGTCTCAGTCATCATAATGAGGTTGCTTGTTCTTCTCTGGATATTAAATTGCATTGTGACATTTGTTGATAAATTAATGTTTATAATTTGGAAATGTAATTATGTCGCTTTAAATGCACGAGAAAAAGTAAAACGTGGTTGTGATGTCATGGCTGGTCTTCCGTAATACTGATCCCTCGCGTTTTGCAGTACAATAATTTGTTTGTTTATATTTCGTTGTTGTTTCGTATTTCACAAAAAATCTATTCCACGTACCACGTGCCTTCGAGCAAATGACGTAATATGAACCTCATGATATGTCGGTGGTTATAAAATATGGATATAAAATGTTGAACTAATGATTGAAGCTGGTGAGTAAAGCTAGCCTAAACAATTCGTACGTATCGCAAAGTGTACTTCTTGTCCGAGTCTATAAAATAGATATTGAAAAGTCTAAACGGATGGAAGATCGTCGAAAGGATGCTTGTCAATTCAATTGAGATGGGCCCAATTTCAAGCATATGAAGGCTAACCATGCCACATTATTCAGCACGGCTATAATCAGTATGAAGGCTAACCATGCCACATTATTCAGCACGGCTATACTCAGTATGAAGGCTAACCATGCCACATTATTCAGTACGGCTATAATCAGTATGAAGGCTAACCATGCCACATTATTCAGCACGGCTATAATCAGTATGAAGGCTAACCATGCCATATTATTCAGCACGGCTATAATCAGTATGAAGGCTAACCATGCCATATTATTCAGTACGGCTATACTCAGTATGAAGGCTAACCATGCCATATTATTCAGCACGGCTATAATCAGTATGAAGGCTAACCATGTCACATTATTCAGTACGGCTATAATCAGTATGAAGGATAACCATGCCACATTATTCAGTACGGCTATAATCAGTATGAAGGCTAACCATGCCACATTATTCAGCACGGCTATACTCAGTATGAAGGCTAACCATGTCACATTATTCAGCACGGTTATACTCAGTATGAAGGCTAACCATGCCACATTATTTAGCATGGCTATAATCAATATGAAGGCAAACCATGTCACATTATCAAGTACGGCTATAATCAGTTTGAAGGCTAACCATGCCACATTATCAAGTACGGCTATATTCAGTATGAAGGCTAACCATGTCACATTATCAAGTACGGCTATAATCAGTATGAAGGCTAACCATGCCACATTATCAAGTACGGCTATAATCAGTATGAAGGCTAACCATGCCACATTATCAAGTACGGCTATACTCAGTATGAAGGCTAACCATGCCACATTATTTAGCATGGCTATAATCAATATGAAGGCTAACCATGTCACATTATCAAGTACGGCTATAATCAGTTTGAAGGCTAACCATGCCACATTATCAAGTACGGCTATAATCAGTATGAAGGCTAACCATGCCACATTATCAAGTACGGCTATAATCAGTATGAAGGCTAACCATGCCACATTATCAAGTACGGCTATACTCAGTATGAAGACTAACCATGTCACATTATCAAGTACGGCTTTAATCAGTATGAAGGCTAACCATGCCACATTATTTAGCATGGCTATAATCCATATGAAGGCTAACCATGTCACATTATCAAGTACGGCTATAATCAGTTTGAAGGCTAACCATGCCACATTATCAAGTACAGCTATAATCAGTATGAAGGCTAACCATGCCTCATTATTCAGTAAGGCTATAATCAGTATGAAGGCTAACCATGCCACATTATCAAGTACGGCTATAATCAGTATGAAGGCTAACCATGCCACATTATCAAGTACAGCTATAATCAGTATGAAGGCTAACCATGTCACATTATCAAGCACGGCTATAATCAGTATGAAGGCTAACCATGTCACATTATTCAGCACGGCTATAATCAGTATGAAGGCTAACCATGCCACATTATCAAGTACGGCTATAATCAGTATGAAGGCTAACCATGCCACATTATTCAGTAAGGCTATAATCAGTATGAAGGCTAACCATGCCACATTATCAAGTACGGCTATAATCAGTATGAAGGCTAACCATGCCACATTATCAAGTACGGCTATAATCAGTATGAAGGCTAACCATGTCACATTATCAAGCACGGCTATAATCAGTATGAAGGCTAACCATGTCACATTATCAAGTACGGCTATAATCAGTATGAAGGCTAACCATGTCACATTATCAAGTACGGCTATAATCAGTATGAAGGCTAACCATGCCACATTATTCAGTAAGGCTATAATCAGTATGAAGGCTAACCATGCCACATTATTCAGCACGGCTATAATCAGTATGAAGGCTAACCATGCCACATTATTCAGCACGGCTATAATCTGTATGAAGGCTAACCATGCCACATTATTCAGTACGGCTCTAATCAGTATGAAGGCTAACCATGCCACATTATTCAGTACGGCTATAATCAGTATGAAGGCTAACCATGCCACATTATTCAGTACGGCTATAATCAGTATGAAGGCTAACCATGCCACATTATTCAGTACGGCTTTAATCAGTATGAAGGCTAACCATGCCACATTATTCAGTACGGCTATAATCAGTATGAAGGCTAACCATGCCACATTATTCAGTACGGCTTTAATCAGTATGAAGGCTAACCATGCCACATTATTCAGCACGGCTATAATCAGTATGAAGGCTAACCATGCCACATTATTCAGTACGGCTTTAATCAGTATGAAGGCTAACCATGCCACATTATTCAGTACGGCTATAATCAGCCATGCCACATTATTCAGTACGGCTATAATCAGTATGAAGGCTAACCATGTCACATTATCAAGCACGGCTATAATCAGTATGAAGGCTAACCATGTCACATTATCAAGCACGGCTATAATCAGTATGAAGGCTAACCATGTCACATTATCAAGCACGGCTATAATCAGTATGAAGGCTAACCATGTCACATTATCAAGCACGGCTATAATCAGTATGAAGGCTAACCATGCCACATTATTCAGTACGGCTATAATCAGTATGAAGGCTAACCATGCCACATTATTCAGTACGGCTATAATCAGTATGAAGGCTAACCATGCCACATTATTCAGTACGGCTATAATCAGTTTGAAGGCTAACCATGCCACATTATCAAGTACGGATATAATCAGTCCTGACTATAAAGCTTATTTCATGCTCAGCTTAATTTGAATATCAAATTTGATTAGCTCCTAGAAACAACTTTTAAATACTCTTTACTACATAACATAAAATATTGCTCTACTTTTATTAAGACTATCCATAAGTTATATTAAAGTTTCAGTAAGTTATGAGACATTTTACTGTTTGGAACACAAGTTTGAGCACGCTATTATGATGAGCATGAAAAAAAGCTGTTTAATCATGGTAGGACCTGGTACCCTTACATGCTGAACAGTGTGGGTACCAAACAATGGGAGCCATGACGCGACGTAGAATAGAACTGACATGTAACTGACATTAATGAGCGGAGCTTGATTCTATAACCGCTAGACACTTGAGAACCCACACATTACTTGTGATGTTAATAAAATGAATTTAATACAATTATATGTCCCATTTACGAATAATACTAGATCCTAGTAGTTAATTTGTTTCATGTACATTAAACATAAATGAAATACCGGTATGCGAAATACCCACTGGCAAATAGTACAGCTGTACATTAAATCATTGAAATAAAACGTGCAGGCAAATGATATGACTGCATCATACTTGATTAAATTTAATTGGATACACTGTTGAAACTTTGACAGTTGAACTATCAGTGATAGATCGGATCTGGATGTTGGATTGATATGCTCGTATATGCGTACTTGTAATATCTGCTAAACCTCATAAAATGTGGACAAACATGGCGCCTACCCGACCTATACAGAGAAAAGATTGTCTAGCCAGATTGTAACATTTTAAGTTGAAAACCGTGTCTAAACGTCTTCAAAGTTAACTACGTTAAAATCGTAGTTTTAATGTTCATTATGATTATATGATCACGATGATTATTGATGATGATTATACGATAACGATGGTTATTGATGATGATTATATGATAACGATGGTTATTGATGATGATTATATGATAACGATGATTATTGATGATGATTATATGATAGCGATGGTTATTGATGATGATTATATTTATGATAGCGATGGTTATTGATGATGATTATGTGATCAAGATGGATATTAATGATGGTGATGATTTTGATGATGATATTTATAATGTTGGCGATGCTATTAGTTATAAAGATGATGGCAATATTGATAATGTTGAAGAATTCATGACGAATTCATCGGGAAATTCTGGTGGTACGATCAGTTATAGTGATGATGATAGTAATGCGAGTGGTTATATTTATGTTAATTGGTAGCGATGGTGATGTTGATGATAACGAGTGTGGTTATATTTATGTTAATTGGTAGCGATGGTGATGATGAAAGTAATGAGAGTGGTTATATTTATGTTAATTGGTAGCGATGGTGATGTTGATGTTATATTTATGTTAATTGGTAGCGATGGTGATGTTGATGATAACGAGCGTGGTTATATTTATGTTAATTGGTAGCGATGGTGATGTTGATGATAACGAGTGTGGTTATATTTATGTTAATTGGTAGCGATGGTGATGATGATAGTAATGAGAGTGGTTATATTTATGTTAATTGGTAGCGATGGTGATGATGATAGTAATGAGAGTGGTTATATTTATGTTAATTAGTAGCGATGGTGATGATGATAGTAATGAGAGTGGTTATATTTATGTTAATTGGTAGCGATGGTGATGTTGATGATAACCTTGGTGTCTGAGAACAATTGCACTTTAGATAACCGATTATCACATCTTGGTTCATTAAGTTAATATTTATATTTATCACATGTTTGACGTCGCGGTAGCGTAATAAAGCCATTATTTATTTTTGATAATACACTAGTGTAATAAAGCTATCACGCGACGTCATTCAAAGGATATAATAGTCGACGTCGTCAAAGTTGCGCGTTTATTATAGTGAAAATACGTAGCTATTTTATGTTTTGGCCGGAAAAGGCTAACATATGATAAAAAGAACATTACATTTGTGACTTTCCACATTGAATTTATTAAACTCGTTGAAAAAAATCGATAAAATGCTCGGCAGAGCCTCGCATTTTATTATTTTATTCAACTCGTTTAATAAATTCAATATGGAAAGACACTCATGTTATATCCTCTATGTCTATTGCGACGTTCCTGTGACATTTCAATTGTTTTTGTTTCTCATACTTTTCTGTGGTGACTTCAGTGTGGAAGGCGCGTGCATGGCCGTTATATATGTAATTGAATGTTAAGTATGAGATATAAAATTAATTTACATGTATATGTAGATTGCCCAGGAGATAATTGAGGGGGTATACCATGGTTGGCTGGTGGTCTATTTTGAAGTTATCATCTGTTGCTTTATATAGCAGATATTTTCATTTTTATTGGCATACTATCGTATAAACTTTACCAATTGGATATAATCTCATAATATACCATCAGGAATGAGGTGTCGAGAGTGATTGATATAAGTTGTAGAACGTGTTTCGCAATCCACCTAAAATAATTTTGTATAGACTGATAAATGTACATGCTTTTCATTGAACATGCTTAGAACTGAAACACTTAAATTAGCAAATGTAACGCAATGTGAATCAGATAAAAATCAATCAAATTAGCCCACGGACTGCATTTCTTCACTTGTGGAAAACCAAGTCGTTAAAAACATAAAAACACAAATAATACGATACTACACTGGCTGAATAGCAAATGAAGGTATTTTATGGACATTTTACCGTATAGTTATGGGACTATAGTGAAATCAAGCAGACATGAAATATAACTTGGTATCGTATCTGGCTGTAGCTTAGTGGACCAAGTTTCCAGACTTGGCAAGCTTACCGTGGCGTATTATTACCAAACCTGCACAAACAGAACAGAACAGAACAGAACAGAACAGAACAGAACAGAACAGAACAGAACAGAACAGAACAGAACAGCACAGAAGTAGTAGTCACAGTAATGCGATTGTCTCAGTGAACATTTGTGAAATTACGAAAAATAAGCATGTCATGTTTTGAAGAAAAAAATGCGTCTAATAAATCACAGACAGTATTTGCATCGGTGCTTTTTGTCTAGATACGGCCCTCTTAAAGATATTATATTCAGACGTACACAAAATATCTTTGCCAATTATAAACAATTTCATGCATAGTGTACGTTATGCACATGTACATGCATATCAATTACCCAATTTACCCCACATTATGTCCCATTTCAATACATATAGATTTTCATTTAAGATGTTTTATGAAGACTAGCCATTTACGAATATACTGTAGATAATTAATATCTAGATAGAGAAACACCTCAGACCAGGCGGCTCTAACGGTCTGTATAGAACCTACCCTAGAGAAACCCCTCAGATGAGGCGGCTCTAACGGTCTGTATAGAACCTATCCCGGACCCTGACACCATAAACCTTCATTTAACGGAACTTTGATTGTAAATGTGTAGAAACCCTCGGACATTGTCACCTCTCCCATACATACATCTGTTTGATTTGGAATAAAGTTGGTTTAAATACAGAGGTGGTATATGAGAAGTTTTTTTCTGTATATTTGCTGTACATATCTACTTACAGATTTCATGGAAGATGAATGTGGAAAGCTGGTAGACATGGATAGGTCGGCGTTAGAGAGTGTCAGAGTGGAACTCACTAAATATCAGGTAATGTCACATTGTGTCAGGTAATGTCACATTGTGTCAGGTAATGTCACATTGTGTCAGATAATGTCACATCGCGTCAGGTAATGTCGCATTGTGTCAGATAATGTCACATCGCGTCAGGTAATGTCACATTGTGTCAGGTTATGTCACATTGTGTCAAATAATGTCACATCGCGTCAGGTAATGTCACATTGTGTCAAATAATGTCACATCGCGTCAGGTTATGTCACATTGTGTCAGGTAATGTCACATTGTTTCAGATAATGTCACATCGTGTCAGGTTATGTCACATTGTGTCAGGTAATGTCACATTGTGTCAGGTAATGCCACATTGTGTCAGGTAATGCCACTGTGTTACGACGCTCAGAATCATTAGTTACAATAGTTACCAGTCTACTCAAGTTGATTGTGTGAGAAATGCTTACACCATATATACATTCTGAACTACGTACATATCAAAACATTACGTAACCCGGCGATGTGGAGAAATATGTTCATTCTCGGTATTGCTCTAACCAAATCACTTTGTAATGTTACGAGAATTTCCATAGGTTCTCGGTACAGGCTCAATGAAATCTTGCGGTGAACACCATGTGCAACAACACATGGGAATATTACGAGATTTTTTATTAGTTCTTAGTACTGCTCCAATAAAATAGCGCGATAAACGTAATACGTAACCCATAGGAATGTTACGATAAATTCGATTGGTTCACGCTCATACTCCAATGAAATCACGCGATGAACACCATGTGCAACATAATTATGGGAATGTTACACGAACATACAGTCGATATTGACTGTGACATTTCATGCAGTATTATTAACTTACTTAATCCTCTTTGTCTCCAGTGGGACATAAGGCTACAATGGCTTCTCTCAATTTGTTTTTTTTGGACATTCGATGCGCTTCTCCCAGCGATAATCCGATCCCTGCGAGTTTTGTCACCATATTTCTGCGCCATGTTGCCTTCGGTCTACTAGGTTTCACTTTTCCGGGTGGTGTCCATCAAGAATCAACCTTTGGTATTCGGATTGGTCCATTCTCAAAGCATGACCAACACATTTAAGTCTTCTCTGTTATTAGTATAACAAACACATTCTCGGTTTCTGGATATTTCATTGACATGATTAGGAAAGACGATTCGCCATGTATGAAATTAGCTTCATTATCGCCCCTTAGATACGAACATAACTACTCAAACAATTCTATATTAGGTTAATCTACAGTGTATATAGGATTGTTTTAGTTCTTAAATATCTGACTATCTAAGTAAAAGCCGTAAGATAAATTAGTTAAACACTGGTATTATATATTGTCAAAGGTACACAATGTAGTACGTAGATTTGTTTTTGCGTTTGAACTTTGTAAATATATTCGACTATGAATTAACTATGTACTGTGACATACAAACGGGTTGCTATCTCTGTCACGCGAGAAATGGATGCATGTGGAGTCTCTTCGGACGTTACACGAACAACTGGATGCCAGTTGAGTTAAAACGTTTGATTCAGCAGGTGAACAATTCTTCCTGTGACACCAATAAGAGACATGACAACACCAAATTTACGTGTGCCAGAGACGGGACCCAGTGATACAAGTACTTGCGAAAGTCTTGCTATGTTCTTCATCTACATAATCAACTGTATGTTATTACAAAAATGTTGTTTGTTTCAGATTTATCATAATTCAATGGATTGTGTGTTTCGGGTGAAGGCGCCGAAAAATAAGTTATTTGAAGTTAAGATATTGCAGAGTTTAATTGATGGAGGTAATGATTGTATGTCTGACTTCCTGTCAATATACGATGGTGCAGAACTGATCGACGATATACTTCCAGGTATGAACTTTTCCACAAGTTGTCAGTCTTGTTGTAACGTTAGTATGTTCTGTGTCTTCTATCAGTTTGTGTACATACGTTCCCCGACCGATTGACTGATATATATTTACATTTAACAGTTTAATTTATACGATCGCTAAAAATAATTGAAGGGGCAGTGTGCTTGACCTCCGCGAGATCACACATTGCCAAATGAGGTAAGTATATTAACCATAGAAGAAGAAACTGGAAATCAGTAGTTATAATTATGGCATAACATTAGATGAGATTCATTCTATCTATGACATCACATTCGATACATGACTTCACATTCGATATTATAATGACATCGCATTCGATATATGACTTCACATTCTATCTATGACATCACATTCGATGAATATACTGGTATGACATCGCATTCGATATATGACATCACATTCGATACATGACATCACATTCGATATATGACATCACATTCGATACATGACATCACATTCGATAAATGACATCACATTCGATACATGACATCACATTCGATATATGACATTAAATTCGATATAAAAATGTTCTAGTATAACATCACATTCGATTAACATAACATGTCAATAAGTTTTCATGCTCAGGTTTCATCACGTGATGGCCACTTTGTAAATCTTTAATTGAAAATCATTTAAAGTCGACTTGTACCATGTTTTGTGACACAGTCAAGTACCACTAGCTGACGTATCGATCATTATTCACACATTGTATTGTTTCAGGATTAGACCGTCAGGTGTGTTCCAACACTGCATTAGCACCAAGTTACACCTCTTCCAGTAACATCATTACTATCAGATTCAAAAGTGATCACGTAGATGCTTCGGATGGCTTCCGACTTCTGTTGACAGCTTTCCGCAATGGTGGGAGTTTTAACATTTTTTAAATTTCAATTGAATTTAATTATTAATTATTATTAAATTGCACGTCGTATCAGACATAGATATCGTATTATGAATAAACCCACTCGACATGGCCCTAATTCGTAAAAGGTTATGTTTTTAGCAAGATATAAACACTACGTTTTACAAACTTCATTGTATAGTACAGAACGAGTTTCCTCCTCATGTGAGGACATTGCTGATTCGTGGTGAAAAGGTATGTTAGCACTGGTTAGGATGTAGTCCAGGTAAACTGGTTAGGTGCTGGCGGAAAACAATAGAGGTTGCGATGCGAACGTGTACGACAACGTGTACGTGTAGCTACCCGTACATGTATACGTACGCATTGCAATTAAAATTGGCTTGCGAAACACAACGTGTAAAATCACATGGCAGTTGTAACATGATTTCTTCGTGAATCGACAATGAGTGTTTATATAAACTCAATGAAACCACGGGCGATGAATTAGTGGGTTTCCCGCGCATACGCATACCTGTGTGACATAGTACGCATTATAGTTTCGTCTGTCACACGTAGTTACTTGTACAAACTACACATACCTGGATGACGAAATACGCAAAAGTAGTATTGACGTACACGTACACGTTACACGCTGACTTTCGCAACCTCTCTATTGGCTTGCGAAACACAACATGTGCGTGTAACATCACTTGACAGTTATAGTTCAATTTTGAACTCTGAGCCATGACCTATCCGACTAGTCCATTTTGGCGGGTAGACTATCATTTATTACGCTCGGAGCGCATTTTTTAATGATATGATTCTTACAGACATCTAGCTATAACCAGATTACAGTTTAGTGCAGTCGGCAAGGTTCAGAATTTCTAACCCAGAAGTCGGTGGTTCGATTCCCAGATTCGCTCATTTTTTTTAATTCGTTGTTTTATGTTATGTGAAGAGATTGTTAGTTAAAGATTTTGTTTATATTTTTAATTTATCCATTGAAAGGACCTGGTGTCGATTCAACATATTTATCATTTTCACTCATTTCGATCGTTGGTGTATTTTGAGCATACTGACAGCCTATATTCAGTTGATTAGCCTTCAAAACGTTCTACAATATACATGTAACAAATGTGGGTTGGTCACATATATTAGTATTACACGGATTTTACAAGTTGTGTGCATTAAAAAAATATAATAAAAATGAAAAACTATTTTGGTGGGATTCGAACTCGCCCTGATCGCACAAAAGTTATTTTACAAAGTATCAAGCGCTTTGCCGTCACGACCAACCAGACACTTGAAATATTTGGCCTTAATTGTATTACTTATCGTACTGTTCAAACATATACCAACCTATATCGATTAGTGGTTAAAACATTAAAAGTGCAGTCACGGCTCAATGCTCGAAATCGAACTATACATGATTTCTTCTTCCACGGGCGATGCATTCTTGGGTTAAACGTGCTTACGCATATTTGTGTGACATAGTAAACATTATATTTTCGTCTGTCATACGTCCGTTACTTGTAGAAACTACACACATGATGACGAAATACTCAAAAGTAGTATTCACGTAGACGTACATGTTGCACGTTGACTTTCGCAACCTCTCAATTTAAAAAAACGGCGTGAAATCCAAATTAATAAACACTTCAGGGACTCAGGAGATCCCGAATTACATTTTACGATGTTTGATGTTAAAACACACTGTAGGCCTACGAATGTTGGGAGACTGTGAATTTAGTTTCAAATTATTGTTATTTCAGACGACGACAAAGTTTGTTACGATACGGAGTTCCAGTGTAAGTCTAACGACCGATGTATATCAGATCGTCTGGTCTGTGACCGACACGAGGATTGTACGGACGCCAGTGATGAATGTGGACTGTCTACACCGGCTATCATTGGGCTAGCAGTGGGTGGGGTAGTGTTTGTTCTAGCTATCATTGGTCTGATTGTCTGTGTTTGTTACTGTAAGAAACGACAGGGAAAGTCAGGAAGTACAAGGACTCTACACGATAACACGGTAAGTCGGTGGCTTTCGTTTACGTCATGCCATGCATTTATTTTACTTTTCGATTAGGCAGAAAAAGTTAAACAGTAAAGTTCCGCCAATAAGGCCACTACAATCATATTGAAATCATGCATATAATTCGCTGGCTTCGAATGAGAAGGCCGTAAGTCGCACTTACGACCTAACAAGACGCATAAGCATCTTTGAAGTCTGCGTCACAAGGCGCTTCTTATTCGGAACTGGTCATGTTGACCAAACTGAAGTTGAAAAAGCTTGTTTTTCTGTAAGAAAAGAGTAGTTTTCAGACGTTTTTTTTCTTGTTTTCTCAAAATATCGATTTTGTACTTACGACCTTCTCATTCTAAACACGCGTTTGCAATTTAATGGTCCGCAAGACTAAAATGTATCCATGTAACATAAAAGCCCCGCTAGAAACACCGCTTCGCGACTATTGAGTCGTTTTGGGCTGGTCTTAATTAAGTTAGTGGAACTTTACGTTATGGTTAAGTAAACCGCTACATAGTATGGTATGCCAAAGGGCCTAGTGAAAATGAGTCCAACGAAAGTTAGTTTGAGCGGATATCAAGTATACACGTGCTTTGAAGAGTAAATCAATTCTAGCTAGTGTGCACCATAAGCGTTGCAATACTTATGTATGTGTATAACTAGTATTTTAAACCATTGTTTTATATTGAGTGAACCCAATTTTACAGGATGGTACTTACTCTCCCGAAGACGATATTGAGACAGACATTCACTACTACCGACCAAGGTCACAACTTCAACCAATCTATGACGTAGTCCCATACCGGCCTACATCTACATATTCTGTGAATGGACACTACATGCAAAATCCTAAACAGGAAAGGTTAAGCGGCCGCCATGTTTGGATAACAGCGCCACCGGAAGTGACGTATATTTCACCGTATGATCAGAATTGATGCATTCTGATTGGTTATTGTATAGTGTGTTTTCTGACGCTATTATCATGGAACAGATAGCTAACTTTCGAAAGCAGGACAGTGTTAGTTTGGGACACACATGTGTCAGGAATTCACTATGTGGTTGTTCTGATTTGATTTTTTACTGCAAATCTTCAGCAACTAGGTGTCATTTCAGCCACTTAACTGTTATTGAACATACTACATGTGTTATGGTACCATCTATATGCGCTTATGTTGCTTTGATGGCGAACCCAGCGAACCAACCGACATGCTTGAAATGTCGCACATACTCGGAGCAGATCCATCTTGAGTGTGTGTTCATACAGATGTTTATCCAGTTTTGTACCGGTGCATTTTATATTTACTTGTATAATTATGTAGATTCTAAATATTGTATGTTGAACGTTATTCGTTTTTGTATCTTTGTAATAAAACATAAAACAATATATTTGTTGTTCGCAGTAAACTATGATAGTATTATTCGTCAGTCCGAACTGCAACGATATTTTAAGAGTAATGAAACAATCAGTGTATCTCACAAACGATGGCCAATTAAGTTTCTTTTTATTAATAAGTCAACAAAAGCATACAAGTAGGCGTACATGATACAGGTAGCACTAGATCAACATTATTATATATAAATATAAATAACAAACTTTACAGATCCGAATTTGACATAAGCTTGTAGTAATCTGTAAAATCCGTTTGATTTTCACCAAATATATGCTGCATCCCATTGTCAACGCTATATCTGTTAAATATGTTACCCTTTTGGAAGTATGAAAACACGAACGGCTTTGTTGTTTGCCCCGCGAAGTCATGGGCATTTTTCATAACTAAGCGCGTATGCGAATCGGCCAATGCCCGAACGTAAACGTCCCGATGTAAAGAACTGTAGTCCGGCAAGTCCCGCTTAATTGAAGATTCGTCCAAGGTAGTTTTTGATCTTTTAAAGTCATTTTTGTCACTCTCTTTATCAACATTACGATTACGATCTATATCGTCGTCTGTAAATGATCCAACAAGAGTTAATTTCGGATCCTTAAATTCGCGGACATCCGTGTAGTACACACACCATTTATGATGGTCACCGGGCGATCTTCTGCAATATTTGCATAGCATTTTTCTTCGTTTCGTTCTTTTCTGCTTGTGTTTGTCAATCAATGGCGGACTCATTGTGCCACCATACATTGACATCCACGTGCTTTGTTCTCCAGCAGCTGATTTGTCAGCGTTTGTCCCACCAAGACTTATTTCCGGTTCCGTTAGGAGACGTATGAGTTCCGGTTGACCAGGTAAATTCCTTCTCTGTCCGTCGCCATGCTCATAGTTAAAATGTGGTAATCGTGTTGTATCTTGTTTATTTCCTCTGGTATGTTTACGTGGCGATGTTACCCGACTATCTCCATAAGAACTCTGATCACAATCATTGTCCTTTGACATTGTCATGCTCGGTATAACTATCTCCGGCCCCATCGTGTTATGTCGACTGAGAATGCGACAAAGAAGTTCTGTAGGACGAACTGGTGAAGACTGTTTGATGACCGGAAGAAATGAACCCACTCGTTTTGTGTTACTAGGTTTTGCGCCTTTGTCTTTGCTAACTCTACTTTCCTTCTTATCCCGTGAACTACTTTCATTTACTCTCTGAGATTCACATGTGTTGAGAATCGGCTGCACTTTGTCTGGAGACAAACTCTTCTCAACCAACTTTTCACTTAAATCCTTTGTGACATCATCCGGTTGATTCTTTGCCTGCCCTTGCTCTTCATGTTCATATTCCTTTTCCAATGTCACGATAATGTCAAGAAGACTTCTCTGTAAAAGAAACAACCAAATTAATGTCACATTCTTCTTGTTTTCATTTAAATTCCTGCTATATCCATTGTTCATTTATCTGATCTCGTTTAATTCCATTACTAAATTGACGTTATGGGTAATAACGGAAATAGTCGAGTGAACACGAACATTTGAGAACGCGTTTCAATTGTTCTACTGTCAAAGTATGGCATAATTAAACTGACAGTTTGGGGATCAGTTTACTCTCAGGATATACAATATCGAGATCAACCGGCTGTTACCGTATGTATGTAGATATCCTAACAATACATGTTTTAATTACTGTTTCATTGGAACATTTGTCGATCGCAAGTTTTGATACGGGCGTACCGTAAAATGCACACCATGCAAATAGTACAGAGCCAAAGATGTGACCCTCGACTTTTTTTTCTATGCAGCGTTACTTTACTGTGTTTAAAAGAAATTAAAATACAAAGTTTTAGTATTAAGCTAATGTAATATTGCGAAAAACCGAAGTATTTTTTCCCGTATCTACTGAATAATTGAATGATTTCGTTTTTACACAATGCTATATACAGTATAACCGTCTGTTTCGTTGAAACTTTCTTGAAGTAAATACAACCAGAATGGAGGGGTTTCCATTTAGAGATTCTGTAAAATGGCATACGTGTCTATTTTTCAAATGTTTCAATAACTACTAGATTAATAGTATTAAACGTCCAATCATTTGGTATCACTTGTCATTAAACGGTGAACAACATGACATATTTACGGCACATTTTGTCTTTATTGTGAGATGCCCTCTAAATATTCACGTTTAAACTTTATTGAACTTTTCATTCAAATTGACATTGATTCCGAAAATTTAGATAACATATTGTACAGTCTGTGCATACGATATAATTGGTTGGAGTCTGGTTTAACTGCTCGGTACATCTTCAATTGGATTTTCTGCTGGTATATACACAGTCAAGATAGTGTTTTAACGGAGGTGATAGACCCGAATAGAACTAATTTACGTAATAACTGTACTGTAGAGACACCCCTCTTTTTCCACCCAATTTGGCTTATGTTTGTTTGCAATCGTCTGAGACTGTTGTAAGTACTCGCGAGGTAACATAAATTACTGTTTTATCAAAGAACCATTCTGATCACCTCGGCCTTTATGCATTGCAATAGCCGGAGACAAACGGAAATGGCCGAGCTTTCACGATTGATCAAAGCACAAGTACGAACATCTTACGCTCACCGAGTGTATCATTCCGCTTTAACAACTGCAATTGGTGGAAGATATGGTTTGAAGGAGTTCGTTTACTAATTATTAGTATTGCAGCTCCATTTACCACACTTATAGATTATAAAGAATTTAATGTTTGATCATAAGTTTACGATTTTCGTTTAGTGTTTTGATAAAACAGTACCCGTTACTGGCCAATGACCTCCAGCTTAGAGATTTGTTTACTAGTCGAATTCTCAGTTTAGAGAACATTTGCTTCCACTATAATTTATTCTGAATGTCAGACATCATGCAGACAGGTAGACACGATATAACGAACAGGTGACTAACCAACAGCATAGCTGAATGAACGGCAATGAACTGGAATTCGAACCAAGAATTGAAACTATTATGTAGTTATTGAGGTTAAGCAGGCGCAAAATAAACACTCTAGTATAGCACAGAGAATTTGACATGATCCTGACCTTTATGCATGAATATATTACAAGGTTCTTGCGTTGAATATATAAATTTCCACAAGCAGGTCGTGCAATATCGGTCCTTTGGGTATTGTTTGTATTACACCTCGAGCGTCTTCGTGATACTTTCCGCTTATGAAATCATACAATCGGAATTATTAATGGGCCTTTTCGACAGGGCTGTTTCGTGAAGAAAGTTTTAGCCTGGTTCACGTCCCCACAATTACAGCACTACTACAGTAATACAACTGTAAAATTAGAACGGGAACCAGACTGTAACCTGCTCCACGAAACAGCCCAGTCGAAAAGGCCTAATATATCAGCTGTTAAAGTATGCAAATTGAAGGTCGAGAGTCGTGACGTTTCTTTTTTAGCCTCATACAATTGCGTTTCTTTTGTCGTCGAGAATAGCCTCTTCAGACAAAAGTAGTTATTGTTATTTTAACACGAGTCTATCACACTCTGTTGGTATAACATATTCAATTCATTACGCGATACTCATAAATACTACACGAACCTGCTTTCACACAGATAACGCAAATTAATGAGTTCTAATACAAAACACCAATGAATAATTATAGATAACGTAAGACATCTAAAACTACATTGCAATCAGACATTTTCACGAGTGATAAACTTTCGCGAAATATGCGCGAAGTTCGCTAAAAATAATGCTAGTGAATGGAACGGCAATGAAACACAGAAAGTAGTTATTTTCTGAAAACGTGAACTTTTTGGTTAAATTAGCTCGCAAACTACTTCAAACTTGATAAAAAATTCCCGAAATCTTAGCATCGCGAATATATAGAGTCAGTCTATGACTGTACAGTATTTTGTTTGAAAGTGACTTCAATGTAGAAACATGGGGTTTAATAATGGAGTGTGGCGGTTTTATATTATTTCAGTAAATTACTCTGACAATATATTCAATATAGAAACGTTTGATGGTGCAATTGAAAAATGAAAAAGAAATATTTGAAATTTTTTTCGCATTTAAACGCGGAATGCGTCAAGCACAGTTTTAGTACAAAGTAAAGTTTGCTGTCGTGTTCTATCTTCCATTAATAGTACTTACATCAATATAAACCTCGTTCCTTTTGAAGAATTGGTCGAAGGAAGCAGAGAATTTGAATTAAAACTGTTTTGGGTAAATAATGACAAGACGTCGGAGTTTGCATGAGCAGTGAGTTAACTATTTATTTAGCAGCACATTCTTGCTATAGGCTAATAATCAATGACACCCGCACTTAACTGCAATTCATCAACAGATGAACAATGTCCCGTTACAAGGAACCACACAAACCTAAGCCAAAATCTTCTCTCAAATGTCCTCGCATTCGGTAGAGATTATTTTCATGCGATAGAAGACTCAACATCGGAATAACAATCAAATGTAAGTTACAGCAACATTTGAAAATCCCTTGTTTGAGTTTGTCTATCTCAAGCAAAGTCTTTCAATGATTGTGAGCTGAGAAGTCTATACCACATGCAAGATTGTGGCATGAGTTTTCCGAAACAACTGATCAGTTTTGACATTTTCATGATAGGTTATTACTAATTAGAGTCTATTATATTATGATATCTGGAATGCGCACCTAATAGACATGTTGATAATCAAACGTTATGTGTAAATAATCACCTAGTGGTTGCGACCTCTCGACCCAACAAAGAGGGCGTCTAGCAGTGCGGTAACCGCGATCATACCTACTGTTCTATACTCAGACAACACCGAAAAACGTTGCTCGAAAAAAGCTGATGTGGCAGATGTTTGTGAGGTGCCTTAGTACACAGAAGATGACATGAATTGGTTTATACAACAAAACTCCAGTTTGTATTCAACGTTTCCACTTTATTTGGTCTTCTTCCGGAATATCATATGAAAAAATCAGAGTATTGCAGTAATACACAATTATACCTCTGCAAAAACAGCCATACCTACGCAATTCGAGCAATATAATTTGGAATTTTACCTCGGTGTTGGGATGGTCGCGATTAATTCAATGGTAGTCGTCGTCAGGCCCCGTGTTCACAAAGGATTAGTATCAAGATCAGGATCAGATCAGTTGATACTCATTTTCAGGCTCAGCTAATCTTGATCTCAATTTTAGTGTTAAAAATCAGGTTTAAGCCGTTTTGTTAACACGGGGCCAGGGTCGTGGGTTTGAATCGCAACCACTAGATGAGTGTTAAATTATGATATACAACATGTAAACAAATGGTCTACTAAGATATATGACTCCATGACTCCCACTTTCCGCTCCAAAGCAAACGCCATTTTCAACCAAATATAGTAATAATGTGAACATTTGAGCCGACCAGTTTTCCTGGAATTAAACATCAGTGCTGACTTGCTCTTCCACAAGCAACTGACAAACGTTAGGGTAAGCATCGAATACCAAGGAAAAACACATTAACATACAGTGCTGGTATTCACAAAGCATCTTAAGAGAAAACTGAAATATTTTGACTTAAGTTAAGTTAAACAATTGAGCTGCACATATTTCCCAAGACAATAAGAACAACCCATGTTTTCTTTGTGATTATTGTAACTCTTTATCTAATGCTTCTAAACAATGTAAAACATTGAAAATCTTGATTTTGTTGATACACTTAAGGAAATTTTAAGACATTAAGAAAAGTTTTTCCTTGATGATGCTTGGTGACTAGAACACAATAGCCAGATTACCCACGTGTCAGGCTATTGCTCTACTAATTGTATTACTTAGGCTGACCTTAATTTATAGTAACATTTAGCTTTCACTCAGTTCATATTAAACACACGCCTTAAAACCATGCAAAGCAATAGCAAATAGTATATTACACATTTTAGTTATACCTTTTCTTTCGAGTTGAGGAGGCGATCAAGATATCGAACCATCTCCGGAAGCCGTATTCCTGGGTTAGAGTTTTTCTCCATCTTGTGCAACTGTAAGTGGTCGCTTGAACCAACACAGACCCTTTCTTACAATATACAACAAACAACTACACCACCCCTAATTTGTTGTTTAAAAACGAACACCAGTATGTCTTGATGGAATTTTTTCAGGTTAAACTACGCTTTAAGCAATGATTTAGAATCGTAATTAGTTGGTTTCACCGCCACTAAAAGAAGGTAAAACGACAGCTGCTATAATCCATATGGCATATGTAGCAAAAAGTAAAACTATTTCCCTAAGAAATTCCTCGTTTTCTTTGTAATTTTCCACATCAACACGTCGTATAGAAACATAGAAAGTCTGTACAAGAGCCTGACAATGTTTGTATTGTAGTAAGGACAACAGTTAATGCATTCCAATGTGAATCAATAAACCACTCCATCAAATAGAAAACCTTCCCTCTTCACAATCAGCTTTGTCCATCATTGTTCGTATAACAACAAGTTTCAATCATTATGTATAATTAAAAGCCAATTTTGAATGCAAGCGTCCAATTGATTATGATGATTATAGAGTGACAATCCAGATAAAGTCAAATCAACCCGAGTTTATCTTAAAGCTGATGTTACCGCATTTTTACAAAATTTAATCTCAAAATTGCGATTTAATCTTATACATTGTACATGTTATAGCAACTACTAGTTTTATATGTTCTTATGAAGAAAATGCAGAAGAAGTATCTGTACAATCGCAGCTTCTTCTGACATTTGTTCACAAGGACATAAGCTAGTAATTACAACATACGAGGGGTGTTCGATATGTATTGTCATTTGGGTCACAAATAAGAAAATTCGTTGATATCTTTAAATATTTATACATTTCTGGAACCATCAAGATTTCCGCGAAATTTCGTGAAAAATTCAATAAAATTTAATTACCGGAATGTTGTTTCTGTTGTCTTTTCAAAGGGCTAGTAATAGACACTGCGACTTTTTGCGAAAAACTGTCGATTAAAACTTCATTTCGGGAAATAATCTTATTTCACAACTATCATACCGTAAATAATGTAAATTCCTTCGATAAAAACATGAATTGCTGTACTTGATTGCCATTTTTGAACGAAATAAGAGCATTTCATCAAAGTCGCGAAAATAGGTGTCAAAATTAGTAAAAAAAGCATGCTGTTTTTTAATGAAAATGTTCGGTTAGTTTAATTGATTGGAATTTGACATTTCATACATGTATGTAAGCCATTGACCATCAGCATTGATTTCTGGGAAGAATTTCCGATCAAAATACAATTGATATGAAGTTAATGGTGCGTGAACCAACAAGCATCATTTGGTATTAAATAAGAGTGATCTCCCTTGTTTTGACCGTCTTACTCGTAGACAAGAAATAATTTCATTTTGATTTAAAGTTCTAATGGAAATATCAGGATCCAGTTAGAGTATCGTAAGTTGCAGTTTAACGAATACTGACATTTACTTTTCTAAACAAGTACTGTAAAGATGACACAAAATTAGCTTAAAAGGAAAATAAGGCCAGTGTACTCGAGCATACCCTCTTCTAAGATCAATAAATTACTTAATTGTTGACGAAAGGCTATGTAATTTTCCAGATATAGAATAGAAACATGCACCTTTTAGACAGTAATCGTAGAATCCTTTTAGATATTGTCATAGAAAAATGCAAAGGTCAGTGACAATACATATCGAACACCCCCGTATACATGTAGTGAAATCGCACTTTTAAAACATGAAAATATACGGGTACGTAGCCTTTAAATATACTCAATGCGTGCAAGGATAGTGCGAATTTCGTTATAACAATACTTCAATTAACTATAACGAAACCCCAGTGAGGATTAAATTGTTGAATGTTTCTTTCTATATATATGCAAATAGGGCTGTTTGTTTGAGTGGGTATTTATGCAAATAAGTTGATTATATTGTATTTGATCAACATTACATAGTCAACAGTCCATTAGTTATCTATTGTTTACAATTACGATTAAAAGTCTTTGCACAAACAAATGTAAATTTAAGTCACCACAATGAGAGCTTTAAAACGTGTTTTAGTTGACGCACTTCACATCCATACAGACAGTGTACCCAAACTGACTCGCAAGATGGCGATAGTAGAGAGGTTGCGGGACGTAACGTGCAATGTGTACGAATACGAAAGTATACTTAGCAACTTTTATAAGTCCACAATTACTTTTTTGTAGATAACTTTGTCAAGCATGTATATATCTTACTGAAATTTGCCTTATTATTTGTGAGGTATTGTTCTGCTGAATTGAACAAATTAAAACAATCCAAACATTACTACAAATGAACTTAAAAGTCACAAATATAAATGTTGATATCTAATATGGCCACCCTGGATTCCGATTCTTCTACTGACAGTCCCGGATGTGAGTCGGATACATTGCTGAATGAATACACTCGTTGATTTTTACCATCTTGCCGCCGATTGGTCACTCGTCTCCAGGCTTGTCCGATTTTACATCATAACGTCACTTTTTGACTTGAAAACGTTCTTGCAACTTGCATTATACAACCAACAAACAATAAGTTTACCTTTTAATTAAAATTCATAGACATGAATGCGTTGTAAATCGACAAGACAGTAATCTTTCAGGTAATTATGCTTACCAGTCGACAGGAAATGCCATTCTGCACCGTACCGACGTCACATCATCGTTTTACTTTAATCATCCGACGCATGATGGTGATATTAAAATCTTTTAAAATAAAAAATAAATGATTTTCGTGCGTGCTGAAGTATCTCGATATACTAGTAATTCGTAAGTGTTCGGAACAAATTCAATGGGCGCCCCATGAAGTCACAGTCACGAAACGCATGTGCATCTCGGTTAGAACAAACCACGTGACGAACGGCCAATTCTTACACGAATTATTTTGTCTTCCTTGTGCTAACTTCAATTTTGCCACGTCACTGTTTGTAAAAAATGTTATAAACAAATGAAAATGAGGACTTAGCATGCTTACTATATACATTTGAGCTTTTTTGTCATCAAATGTGTGTAGTTTCCACAAGTGAAAACGAATGACAGACGAAATTAATTTGCGTAGTTATATCACAAAGGTATGCGTATACACGTGAAACTCCGTGGGCTCAGTGGGTTATTTAAACACTCACATATATTCACGAATAAACCATGTTTCATTGGCACGTGCTTTTAGACGCACACGTCATGATTCGCAAGGAAATTAACATTGCAACTTGCATATTTACATGATGCTATCTATAGTCACACGTACAGGAACATGGAGGCCTCGCAACCTCTTTAAAATCAGACGCAGTGGCATCTTGTTTGAAGTACATATTATCACGAAGAATGTAATTTGTTCATACATTCATTACAACTTAATAAGAATAAATTTAGGAATAAAACACACTTTAGGAAGTTATGTATTATGAAATCAGTGTTGACACATTTTACTGCCAAGTAATGCTTAATTGGTTCGTTTCGGGTAAGTTTCACGCTTAAACATTTTGATTCACAGGGATTGTTTTATATTGTTATCACCAAAACTAATTCGGAACCTACATTTTTAACACCGCACGAAACAAAATATGTTCTAGGAGACTAGTAAACAGGAGACTGTGTAAGTAATGCATATGTATACGATAATGTCACATACCGTGCACGAGGACCACGTGCACATAAGTTATTTCGCACAAACCGTTCCGCATGGACGGTTTTATGCATGAATACATGATTTCTTTATTGAAATCGATTGATTAGTGTGTGGAATGAAAAAATAATACAACTTTATATTTATTGATTGGGTATATTACATTAATATGTCATAGGGTGGCAAATTAGAAATTCGGCGTAGTGTGTTGTTATATACCTTTGATTACCATACACAAGTAAGATTTGTTCTGCACATACCCGTACGTACATCATTTTCAAAAGTCGCGTGATTTTATCGTAGTAAGTTAACATATTTTTCTTTCCTCCAGGAATCACTATTTAAAGAAGTCCAAAGGATTTTAGTCCGATGAGTGGATAGGCGAAATGATTCAACCGCCAAGTTTCTTGGAATCACAGAAAATTTGTTACAGCATCGAGGACGTTATTGGCGTCACGTTGAATGTCGCATGTATTTATTATACACATCCAATAAAAACATGAACTCGTTGACTTTGTAACAAGGGTCGAACCACTTCTCTGTCATAACATCTGACCAAGATATCAAAGTTGTTTGTGTTATCATGTACAACCTTATCATGACCAAAGGGATTCGACCCGATAAAATATCTTTCACATCTATACTATGAATACATAAGACAGGGGTCTTTCTTTATGACTGGCCCTCATATACCCAACTCAACATTATGTTTGGTATGATGCGTACACTAATCAATGAGTTTGGGGCACTTTTTTTACATCACTCATTGCATGAAAGAGGCATTGAATCCATTGGATGATGTTTTATGTTAACAATGAACAACTTTGTCTACATAGCTGTTATATGCGTGAACGAGATCAAGTTGTTCAAATGTTCAAGTACTTTTCTAATGTCTCGACCATTTTTGGTTAAAAAACTTGTTTTCCACATAATAATTTGCTTTGGTCTATGTCCAGCTGTTGTAAAGGAAAATGACAATCCTTTATATCGATATTATAACGCAATTTAACGTGTTTCAATAGAAAACTTAGTCAAATTTGATGCCGATTGTACCACGATGTTATTTCGATCATGCAGATCCCGACAAGATGCTTTCCCGATGTTTCTACGATTATGCCGATCTTAATACGACCTTGATACGTTCTTGCGCCGATTCGTTTTAGCTACAATCCCGCTACGCTTGTTTTGAACACGTTCAAAATAAGCGTAGTAAGGTCGGGGAGCTTCCCGACCTACGCGTTTCCACCACGACTCTACCACGTTTACAAAGATCCTCCCCCGATTGACCACGACTGTCCCACGATCGGTCACGATTTGGACCAATTTTAGATCGTAGTAGAAGCGGGGCCCCAGTGTGAACGCCCTATTATCAACGCACTTACGGAATTCGTAAACTAACGATCAAATTTAAAGTCTTTAGAATTTGTTTACAATTATAAAGTGTGGCAAACGGAGCTGCAATTTTAATAATGGTTCATTTACTGAACTCCAACAAACCATATCTGTCACTATTGTGCAGTTGTTAACGAACTAAGAATAACGTAACTTTAAGATTTTCGTAATGCCATTTGATAAAACAGTACCCTGGATGGTGAAATTTCCAAAAGTAAGTTTGCACGCATCCGTACACGTACACAATGTCCGTTTCGCAACCTCCTAAATATAACCGAAACTTCGTATTTCTATATAGAGTTATAGACACAGTCCCGAAATTTTCCAACAAATATGGAGGTATAGAATAGAATAGATCTAGAATTATTCATAGCTGTATAATGATGACGGTGTAGGCTAAATTTGAATGCCTTGTTTATGTATAATTTGAACAAGATGGACATTGAATATTAACCTCACACAGTATATTACTCAGAGTCATATTGCCTGTAGCTAATTTGACCATTTGCTAATGACAACACAAACATAGTACGGAAATGACATCTTTATTCAGCATTTAAATGTGCACATGTGTGTGCACACATGCCTATTTATCATCTATATGTAATACGGATACAAGTAAAATAATTGTTATGATGCATCAATATAGCACGGGCTTAGAATGAGAAGGTCGTTATTGCGTCGTAAGTGCGACTTACGACCTTATACGATGCATACATAGTTGAAATCTGCAGCATACGTACGCTTCTCATGAGCACATTTTATGAAAATCGGAACAGGTCATGTTAACCAAACTGAAGTTGAAAGAGCTTGTTTTCCTATAACGTAAAGAGTAGTTTTCATACCGTTTTCCCCCCTCAAAATATCGATTTTGTACTTACGTAACGACCTTCTCATTCTAAGCCAGCATACAACAATATCATTATTAAAAAGATGTCACTGAACAATCGTAAAAGATCGGCAAATGCCGAACATGTCTTTTTGGAATACAAATTAGTTATAGCCGAGGTTCTCCGAATGGTCGCTGTAAAGAATGGTTCCGAGGCTGGTAATCTCATAACACTAATACTTCATCTCTCGTCTAAGCCGTATGAGTTACACTTCTGGCCCCGCGTTCACAAAGGATCAGTTTTCAGGATCAGAATCAAGCTCAACTAGATGTCCCTTAAAATTCAGGAATTATGTTAATGTTAAGCTTGATATTTTTATGCAGGTGGTTAGGCAATGATATGTCCTTCAATTTTAAACACGTTAGAATAATTTTTATACTCAGTTATATAACAGTTAAGATTCGTTTATTATATGTAATCCTGGTTTTAAAAAATGATCCTGTTTTTTTCAGGATCAGTTTCAGTCTCAAGTACAATAAATAAATTCGCTTATGTTTTAGGTACTTTGAACATGTTAACCTGAAGTAGTTTAGGTATTATGTACAAGATTATGAGAATTATTGCCAAAAAATACCCAAACAATTCCAAAAATAGGAAATTATTGTCCGGATCAAATCTGATCCGGATCATTAATCCTTTGTGAACACGGGACCCGGGTTACTTACTGACTGGTTTGAACCCTGAAATCCACAATGCATGCTTCAGCCACAGTCTCCTACTTACTAATTAAATGATATTGGACATGTTGTTGTGTCATACATGTATACTGTCATGCGATATTAAATTTTGAAAGAATCCGGAACTGGGTTTTGTGAGTTATGATGATTTATGTCATGGATCGTATTATACTTTTTAGTCCTCCCTCTAGTCCCAACAGAGACCAAACGTATCATTTCATTACATTACATTACATGACGTTAGGTCTCTATAGTACTGTGAAACGTACGTAGAGTCTTATTTATGGGACTAGTCCTCCCTCGTACACGAAACAAGCAAATACTTACACGTACAATGTGTAAACTGCTATTATTTTTCCAAATTGGATGTGAAACTGTTTACATTGTACAGTGCGACAAAGAAACACTATAAAATGTTAATCACATGTGTGATTGTTTAGATACTACTACTCGTATATGGATAGATATATTTATTTTGTTAAAAATTGTACATATAAATTATTATTTAAACAAAATGAGTATAATTAAAAATAATTAGCATGAGCATCAACGACCATGCCATACACACCAACACCAAGGCTTATACAAAAAGAGTATGGACTCCATTAAGCATACCTAGTTTCTTAACAACATTATTACTGAGCAGTAAATCACTAGATCTATCTTACTTAGCTGCTTAATGAGCGCTCACTTTTTTAAGTGATTGATTTATATTTCTTGTGCTTAGATATTATTCGATATACATGTCTATGTAGGTGTATGTATATTTTATTGGCATTTTATACCTGTAATATACATCTATAGTTTATAGGATACATGTACTATGATCTAATTATAGAACATATTAGTAAAATAAATACATAAATTGATCGTCATTGAGGGTCAAATTCAGTGTTGATGACGAACCTAACTATAGGTTCAAGTAGAAATATAATTCATATTCAATAATCAAATACGTTAATTGAAACATGCGCTATTTTTAGAATTATGATTTAATTTCAACTGTAATGAACATGTGTACGTACATAATGGTAATGTTTAGTTGACAGCATGTAAATAAATAAATTACTGAGGTCATCATTTAAAACTTCAGTAAGGAAACTCACGCAATTAGTGTCCCCCCTCAGGCATATAAATAAACTTTCATCGCTCGCTTGTCACCGTATAGTTATGCTATATGTCGATGTAGTTACATACGTTCAATTCAACTTGTCAATGTTTAATTTTATGACATCGTTAACATGTTACTGATCATTGAAATCGTCAGTTTTTACATTTCATTTCCAATGGCATAAGTGAATATTTAATATTATAGAACCATGTTGGATTGCAGTGCGTATCGTCGTATTGTTTGTGTTTTGTTGTGTTTGTTTATTCGCCATATAGACTCGGCAGTTCCAGAATGTATGTATTATCTTATCGTATCAAATTATTATCTAAAACATTAATTTGATTGTCTAAGTTTCTTTTTTCTTGTTCATTTTTATGTTTTTCGCTTGTGGTCTATGGTTATGTTCATAGTGTTCTTTTTATGTCTTTCGTGTTCAGTTATGCCTTTCGTGTTCAGTTATGCCTTTCGTGTTCAGTTATGTCTTTCGTGTTCAGTTATGTCTTTCGTGTTCAGTTATGTCTTTCGTGTTCAGTTATGCCTTTCCTGTGCGATGTGTTGTTATAGTTGTTCTATCGTCTTTTTTTTCTCTTACTTTATCTTTTTAATGTTCAATTTACTTCAGCAGGCGTGTGTCTTATATGTACGTGTTCCATTGACCTGTATAGTGTTGTATAAACTCTTCATATATAATTTGGGAAGTTATAACAGTAATACAAGTAATATAGAGTTTAAAGGGTTCGGAACTGGATTTCAAATAGCATCATCACATAATTTTTGCTCTATAAATAGTTGGGTAATATTAACCGGAACTCCTTTACTGTCGCTAGTAAGTTGGGGCATGTTGGGAATATGAGCCTTACGACTTTGTGCGTCTAGTCATGTATGCTATATATGTTATCTTGATGGCAACCAACTCGTGTTTAGCTCTGATAATTTTAACTACTTATTTGCCTTGCAGACAAACATTCCACCTGACTTTTATGAATGCCTGGGACAGTAGCTATTTATTAAATATTTAAAAGTCGCATATGAACCTTCACCGACTGTTCATTCCTCATCTAGCTATGCTTATTGAGCTGACAACAAACTATTGTTCAGTATCAATTAATTACTTTGATTAAACTACCTAGCTGCTGATTTTCTACTGGGTAATTCTGCTAAAATGCTCTTTTATTTCCGAAATGGCGGTCTTGACCTTGCTCGCACTGCTCCAAACTAGCCTTTAAACCATGCAATGATCGGTCAATAAATCTTCCCTGAACCAAATTTACGTTCACGCTTAATTCGCCGTGAGGTACGTATTAAAGTAAACATGTTGAACCTTGTGTCAGGAAATTGATTTAGCTACAAAAATGAGCGTCATTTTGCTCTACTAAAAAGACACATGTACGCTTACACAAACATTAAGCCCTGTAAACAGAAAACAATAATAGAAACTTTTTAAATAACAATTTGGTTATCTCAATTTAGTATACTTTTTACATGTACTTTGTAACATCTAATTAAAAAAGTTTCACCCAAAAAGTGTCACATTTTGGTCTACCCTGTTCATAATTTATTTAATGAAACTACTATAGTATATCACTGCTAACAATATTTGAATATAATTTATATTTTGTTACATTATGATTGTATGTAAATTTTATTATATGCGTACAATGTGATTTACCTATACATGTACTAATATAGAAATAAACGGGGTTACCCAAACGGGTCCTCCAAAAAATCAGTCTTGGTATAAATTAAATGGCAAATTAGCAAATTGCAGTTTATGATCATGATCATTGAGGTATATACATATTCAGTTACAAGTGTTCAAACTGATACATTTCACACAATGTAATATGACTACTGTTCATTGAAATGATATCCTTCAGTTATGTACACCAAAATGAAGCCTTATTTATGCTCTTTCCATCGATATGCAGGACTGGATATTAGTGCGTTATCAAAGTTAAATAAATTAGAAATACTAATTCCAGGATTTACGTACGATTTATCAAAAAGACACCAGTTTTGTGCGTAACGTCAGTAATAGAGTCATGTCGCCCTATTACTATTGATAAAATTTAGATTTTCGTAGATGATAATGTGTTTTAAATACTGCTAGAAGCTGTATAAACATATAGATACCCAATTATTTCGTTAATTTAGTACATTCGTCTGACAGCAGTCGTTGGCATTTGCGGAACAAACTTGTAAGAATGCAAAACAAACAGTTTTAACTCGCCATAAACGGATGCTACGGTAGAGAGTTTCACACGACCCTCGACCTTCTATTTGGTACTATTAGCAATATTTAACAGCTGATGTACTGTCTCCATTTATAACACAGGTTGTATGTTTTCATAAGCGGGGAGTATCACGAAGACGCTCGAGGTGTAATACCAACAAATATTTTTTTAACTCTATCAATGATACAGTTTCCTGTGAGGAAACCCATTGGCAAACTCAAAATGTAGATGTTCAAATACGTAATTTGTAAACAAATACCAATCGCTTTCATTTGCAGACTATGTAGATGAACACTGTAGCCAGACGCTTTCTTTGAATTACGGAAGTGTAGAAGCTCTCAAACTGAGGCTGACGAAGACGCTAACTTACCCGGATGGAATGCGCTGCGCAATGAGAATACAGGCACCGGAAGGCAATAAGTTGGTAGTCAGGATAGAAAGCATCGACATTATTGGGACACAGAATTCATCTTGCCGGGGTGGTGACTTTCTACAGATATTTGACGGTCCTTCAGAATCATCAATATCACATCCAGGTGAGATATGTACATATACCATGTCATCGTAGATATACATTGTAGCAATACCACATGGTTTTTGGCTGCAGTTCCAATTATAAATTTGTAAATATTGGAACACAAATATAGCAATACGTATTTTATTTCTTCATCGATTTCTATAAAAAATACACCACACTAGGGGAAAACTAATATAAGATCCTTTTAGTGGTTAATTGTGCCGTTTTGTCAAACACCCGGTGAAACCGTGGAAAATAGAGGTTTCACAAGGTACTGGAAAAAACGGCCAAGCTGCTGAAAATGCTCCTGTAATAGGCCTACATGGTTGAGGCCCACATGGAAGATCGGGAAACCGAATGTGTCAGCCTCGTTAAATAAAGACGTTACTCACTTACTTACTTACTTTGCGAATACCTTGTGTAACACGCAAATCTATCTATGACTCGTTACAATGTTTTGTAGTTTATAAATATACATGTGTGTTTTAATTTCAGACATGCCATCATTCTTATGCTCAAAACCGGAAGCGAATCATTTTTCAACTTCCGGTCGCTATCTGGTGCTGAGATTCATCAGTAATACAGATCTTATGACGGGATTAGGTGTCAAGTTCACTATCACAGCTTATAGCGAAAGTAAGTATAGTTAACACAAATCAACATTATCCTCGACCTTTATGCAGGATGATAAAAAAGTTGGCAGTATGTATCAATTTGCACGAGAAAGTCAGACCGTATTGGTGGTTTAGAGACCTGTGTTCTTATGTTTTAATGGCTCGATGTTGGATAACAGATAATATTTGTTCCTTCGTACAATCAGTAATATATTATGATTAACCAAAGATCTAAAAATGTGTTGAGATCTTTGGATGAACGAAGGTCTCTCCGGCTTAACATTTCGGTATGATTTTTCTGCCCATGCACTTTTACGAGGTACAGTCAAAAAGTTCCCGGACTGCTTATGTTATGCCAGCATATTTTGTAACAAAACACTATCATACAATAAGGTTAGAAGAAAACATTTATCTACACATTCATGTATACTTTTGGGCGAGTTAGTACCGTTCTGACTGATATTTCACCTCTCAAATGATACCACCTAATTACATACGGAGCATTTTGACGTACTACGTACTAGATGCTCATACCAAGTTTTATTCACAAACGTAAGAGGGGAAGCATTGTACGTTTATTGTAACGCATTGGATAAATTATTACAGACTGTTGACTTTATAAGCAATTTAAAAGAATTTAATGTGGCATTATTTAATATGTGACTTAGAATTTTACACCTAACATATTTTTCTGACTTTATCGGCCATTTTGAATTTCTCAAAAATCCTTTAGATCTTTAATATTTCCCGTGTGTTTGCGTTCGAATTCACCTTGTGACTTTAAAATACATGTAATTCTTATTTTCAGCACCCTGTAAGAAGGATGAGTTCCGCTGTAAGACGTCACCACACTGTATAAAAAGTTCATTACGTTGTAATAACCATCCAAGTTGCCCGGATGGTACTGACGAAAGTATGCCCGATTGCTTGTCCACGGCAGCAATTGTCGGCATTTCTGTGACTTGTGTTGTCGTGTTTGTTGCGGTAGTTATAACAATAGTGGTATTCTGTGTTGTGAGGGAAAGAAGAAAACGTGCAAGGATTATTAAAGTAAGACAACTCTTACAAACATTTCGACTTGAAAATAAACTCAGTAATGGATATTTAAGTAGTGCATCAAGTAATGGAAGCACAAACAGTATAGCTTGGATAGACAAATCAAATAATGGATGTTTCAATGAATAACCAATGAGTGTTTTGTCATTTGCAAACGTTTACTTGTATTGGTAATACGGTCTTGGCCTTAACATGTAGTATCCTTTTATAAAGATGTTGTAATGGTTACATGGTTATAGCTCTCTCCTACAACGGAGATAAAAAACATAACAAGCCATGCAAAAGTACCAACTCAAGTGTCGATCGTCAGCCCTAGGATTTGACATTGTGTTCTGTGCTTGCTTGACAGTTTGTTATTTGTGTCATTACCCGCAACCATGTCAATTGTCTCTTGGCTCTGTGATCAGTTTCTGGTGGAACATTCCATATTCTACCCGCTTTGTACTGTTTTGTTTTAGAAGTTTTACACGCTTTTGTTTTGTATTGACCACGTTTATTCTACTTGCATGCGAAGCTTGTACATACTTATGTTATTATAAATTTTAAAGCTTACTTTCTTTGCTTGTGCATGAAATCCATTTTCACCATTGTAAATCTTGCTTTAGAACATTAATGAATAGTTGAATCAACTCTTATCGAATCAACTAAGAATCATACAAATTTAAGTTCACATGTAACAAGGTAAGCTACTGCGATCACCCTTATGTAGACAATATGGGTCACACATTTTGCATGATATCCATGAAACGTTGTCACAATGATCATCTCTACAAAATCTAGGTCATGTTCGATAAGTCATATTGGTTCACATTGGGTCAAAAACAAATAAAATCATGTTTGATAGTTGGTCATCTCGGATACAAACTATGTCACTAGGTCAAATAATAGAAAACCTTATGTATACACCCTCCATATCACAATTTCGGTTTAACGTTTATGAAAGGTGGTCACAATGATCATCTTTAATAAATCTAGGACAAGTTGGATATTTGGTTATCTGTGTTGCGAAACTCTAGGGTAAAATAATCTTACAAATATGCAACACACCCATCAGTGTGCATACAAATCCTTCTAGAATTTAGTACTGTACGTTTTCAGTTAACAGTTACTCATCTTTATAGCTATATAGAGAAGTACAACTTGTGTTAATTTTTATTCACAACGGTGCAACCTTTAGTGGTTGAGATCAACAGTCGGCTACTACGTTATATGTTGTATTGCTTAGTTAGATAAATTTGTTCTAACGTTTGCTTATAAGTTCTTAATGCTTGGCAAATGCTGTAACCTTATTTTTTAAAAAAAGCATTTGGTTTAACGTTAGCTGATACTTAGCCGATGTTGCAATATGTTGCATATACCTGTAGTCTATGTGGTTACATATTTGGGTTTGTGACTAAGGATACTAGTATAGTGTTTCATACATTACGTGTGAACAATTTGGGTGTTTCAGCGAGCTGTAGAACATCAAAGAAGCCTTCCAACGTACGCCAACTCTTTGTGGCTGAATTCATCACAACCAGAAATAGACTTCTCTCAAATTGACCCCATATGGGACGGGAGTGATACATCAAGGCAAAGTTCATTCACCGGCAAGAAGGATGGTACTATATGGGGTGTAGATATAGAGATAGATCCGCGTTATGATACATGTAATACTGCCAACGAAGCAGACACTATTGATGATACGAGGAATCTTGCAGATGAAACTGATAATAGGAATAAAGCTGATATTGCTGAAATTGGCCTAACTACTCCTGAATACAGTCAAGTTGACAAAATGAAGAAAGTACCAAGTGGCTTCTGGGATATAGATGTGTGCAATTTAGAGGCTGTGGCTGACTTTAAAATTGACTGGAAGCCATCAATGACGGTGTTATAACAAAGACAACACGCGAAATAAACGTTTTTAATAAAGGTAATAGATACGTTCGTTTCAGTTGTATTCGTATTAATCAAATTTATTAAATATAACTCTAAATGTTGCATGACCATGTAGATACTAAAATGAAAAACAAAACTAAATTTGTTTGAGGACTAATACATTACTAAAGATAATATTATCTGACACTCTGATACAGTTGAAAATTATAATATTGTTGCATTCACGTGACTGGTCACTCTCTTTTCCAGGCAACTCGCCGGGTATTGAAGGAATTGATTATATGATGTCAACAAGGGATGTGCAAACTAAACAGAAGTTTGAATACAGCAGCTGAACTTACAATAGAAGGACGCAACAATATACGCAACTTATAACAACTAGATGTTGTCAGTCAGGGTTTTTCTTGGGAAGATCTTGATTTACGTATATCATTTGGTTGACCAGTAGGAACCAATATAGAAATGTATTAGCATGTGTCCTATAGCTGTCATGGTGTCAGGAGACCATGACAAGTCAAAGGCTTGGAATCGCCTTCTACAGATTCTTCGGTATCAATGTACAAATACCAACATTCCGAGATGTTGTACAGTTATGATTGCACGGGGTGTTACAGTGTGTATGTTTGCGTGTTTCGATATTCGGACAAAGAAGACGTAAAAGTTACTACTGAGATACAATCGTGAAACCTCGACCATGTCCGTTTGTTTCCAGTAATTAAAGACCGTGTGATCAAAAAGGATCTGGTCTGCCATTGTTCTAAACATTCTGGGAATAAGTGTGGGGTATTGAAAATGAATACTGTGCTCCTAGTTTTATTTAGATGTTTGTGAACGACTGTTTTATACAATTTAGAGGAATGCATAAAGGTAGTTCACATCAGATATGTAATTGACTTGTTTAAATAAACTAGTAATGATTGAGTGTGGTTTGAAATACCTGGAAATTAACCGTGTATTTTACCACAGCGATGTGTCGTCGAAAACATTACCGACATTTAGTATAGTGTTGCTCCGTCTATCAAGTAACACTTGTGACTTTATATGAGGTTTTACCGTGTGTATATACATGTATAATGATCGACATGTTATTATTGATCAATTCACAAACACCTTGTGTGATAGTCTTCACATATAACTGCCGCAAGCACGACATGTTGTATATATACGTCTGTCCTTGAGGTCGTGTCTGTTCGCAAAGGTCATGGTTGCAACTTCTTCGCAGTGATCTCCGTTCTCTAAGGCATGAATGTCATGTCAGTTCTCAAAGATATGGAGGGCATATCCGTTCTCAAAGGCATGGGTGCCATGTCCGTTCTCAAAGGAATGGGTGCCATGTCCGCTCTCAAAGGCATGGGTGCCATGTCCGTTCTCAAAGGCATGGGTGCCATGTCCGCTCTCAAAGGCATGGGTGCCATGTCCGTTCTCAAAGGCACAGAAATCACGTCCGTTCTCAAAGACATGGATGCCATATCCGCTCTCAAAGGCATGGATGCCATGTCCGTTCTCAAAGGCACGGAAATCACGTCCGTTCTCAGACATGGATGCCATATCCGCTCTTAAAGGCATGGAAAACATGTCGGACGTAACGGTTAAACTGTAATATAATGTTTGTATTTTATATTTTTGTCATATATTTCAACATACATCTATTGGAAGAGATTAAAAGTAAAAGAACATGTATTAATTGTCAAGGTAAACAAACCGATGGTTTAAAGCGAATGCAGTCCTGCATTCAGTGAATTGTTCAGGAAAGAAGAACCTTTCTTTGCTTGGACATTTTTTGAGTGTGAAAACAGTCCAAATGATTTAAAAATAAAACCTTTGACAATTTATTGGCACAAGCTTTTTGCTGAAGATACATTTTAATTAATGCGTTGACTTGTTGCAAATAGTCCGGCAGAACTTGCACTGGACCGTGCAATGTCTTCTATACAAAATATTTTTGCATTTTCTTGTTCTCCTGACAGTACCATAACATAATCCGGATGATGCCACCTTGTCATCATTGAGCAATTCTCACAATGAGGCCCTGAAGGGGTACATGAATTTTCATGAATTAGGCAGTATAAGTACAGTATCGTTTAGTCAAACGTGAAGCAATACATCTTAAATGTTGTTTATATTGTATTAAATAATGCGTTGCATCATTATACATAACCTTTGTAATAGTAGCATGTGGAAATGGGGCCCTGATAGTTGTTTATGTCTTATATGAGGCCCGTTTTTAGACAAAGATGTGAATTAAACCAGTAAATGATACATGGTACCATATTTTTCATTATATTGATACTTACTATTGAATTCAGTATTACTGGCAATTATCAACAACCTATATTGCATAACTAAATATTTTATTTCATTTAATTGAGGCCCTATCAAGGGTAAATCCAAATGTAGAAAAATGAGTGAAATTTTATTAAATCGACGTCAAGATTTTTTTTTATTCTGTTATGCTTTAAGGAATGCAATTGTAACCATAACTTATATTGTTAAGGCCATGTGATCTATATATTCATGTGCCACATTTTGAAAAAGTAAAATTTAGCAATGAGGCCCTGTATGCGTGTTAAACTAGAAATAAGACAAAAATGGTAAATTATCCATTTCAACATATCAAACAATAGATCTTACTGATTAATGAGATTATAGTATTGTTAAGAATACATAACTTAATAATATTTAGAAATTAAATAATCAACTGAGGCCCGGAATGGATCGATATAATACGGGGTTCTGTCTTATCAAAGCACTTACGGATATCTTAAACTTACGCTCAAATTAAAATTCCTTGTAATTATTTTACTACAAACTACAAATAGGGGACATATTTGGTTTGTAGGAGCAAACTACAAATAGGGGACATATTTGGTTTGTAGGAGTTCATTAACGAAAAATCGTTAAAATTGCATCACACTGTGTAGCAGTTAAATAATTGTAATGATTTTAAATTTGGTCGTAAGTTTAAGAATTCCGTAAGTGCCTTGATGAAACAGTAACTGTTACCAGCTAATTTTCATTTTGCATATCATGCATATAGTAGCAAAGCTTGATTAATCGGAAAAATAGTTTAAGAAGGGGTGAGATATTTTTACTTCTGAAGTTATCATCAATTTGGATATTCAATCTGCATGTTTCCTTTCACACAAGATGCTGCCATGCTATTACCACTGACAACCAAGCCCTATAAGGCACCACCAGCATAGTCAGTGATTATATGCCCTACCCGGATGTAATCCTTACCACAGCAGAGTACAACCATTCTATGCCTAATACCTCGTCGCTATTTACTACAGACATTTCCAGCCGTATTGGGTAGCTCACCAGAATATTGAACATCCCTTTGATGTACTCGTCATCGTCAAATACAGCCATTTCAACCTCAGAGTGTACGAGATCCGTTTTGGATGCCATCACAATTAAATTACATAATTTCAAGCTGTTTTGGGTTCAAATCATCACTACCTACTACATGTTGTACACTCCCTTGTCTGTGCATACGACCACAAAGTACAGCCACTGAAAGCCACTAGGAACTCATTACCTCAGAGTGCAACCACCCAAGGCCCCATTGTGTACTCTCTAGTCACTACCATCGTTTACTGTACGTGAATATGAATACCAGATTGATATAGCGCCGTTTTCATGCGTTCAAATGCGCTATACATAGTGTTGCATCCACCGAGGCGCAGGTGCATCCTCTATTTGTGCAGATACAGCATGATCTGACCAGAGGGACATACCGAGAGAAAGCCAAACGGAATTAGATACCGACATGTCATGCGTTCAAAGGCGATATACATAGTGTTGCATCCACCGGGGCGCAGGTGCATCCTCTATTAGTGCAGATACAGCATAATCTGACCAGAGGGACATACCGAGAGAAAGCCCAACGGAATTAGATACAGACATGTCCGGTGCTGCAGGAGTGTGTATAGTATTTTTCAAATAGACAGCCTGGTTCTATAATGTGCCCGGTGTATATCACCGATACACAGCTGCTCGGCACCTTTATATTACAGCCCATACCGTCATATTTAGCGGAAAATACCACATATAATTTCCAGTTCTCATGCCGGGTTTTGATCCCGCGACGTCTGTATTGACAGCCTAGTGCATTACCAGGGAACGATCGCCTCTATATAACTCAAAGCTCTAAAAATGGCAAACTCACCAACTTAATCTTAATCCAAGTAAATCTATTCAAATCCCATAGGATAAATCACATAATCACATAAATATTCCATCCTCGATTGAATTAAAGCACTACCGAGTGCTTGCTGCCACACAATTAATTTAACATTGATTAATGGGTTATGTCTCTGTCGAGTACTGCCTTCCCTGACAAATATGTTATTGCCTTTTGGGTCCCAGCATAACCTTGTACGGGTGTGTCGGTCTATGTTTAGTACGTTTAAAAAGTCCCATGCATCTGTAGCATGCAGTGGTATGTAGAGCCAGGAATGTACGTAACCGACAGTGGCAATTCCCTTTAAATATATGGTTTGACTCAACTACTGATGGGTACCTTACAGGAATGAATATACCGTATACAATGTAGCTTGACACTGTATTGTGTAACCCATCTATTCATGAATGGTTGCATTAGGAATTGCAGTAAATGCGAAAAAAATCACACTTGATGGTGGCGTTAAGTTTGAAATGGCGATCAGAATGACAGTACGTAGACGGCCGTAATTTGAACCTGATATAGCTTGGAATTAGTTAATTGGATGGGTGTTTGGTAGCTGTGCTGTTAAATGTTTCATGCTTTGTAGATTCTGATAGGTGCTGTCTTCCCTGCCGGCTAGTATTATCCTTTTCAACTTCCATAAAGGTATTCACATGGCAGTAGTCAGTGATGATGAGTTCCACATTCAGTATATATAGAGACTGTACTGGTAAGACGATACCAGCCATATGCATTGTTAACTCACAAAACCTTTATTCACCAAGCTGAAATAGAATTTACCGTTATTCAGGCTTCAATTTCATTTCATGCAATTCAAGTTGTTTAAACTTATCTATGCCACGTGTATGTTTGTTACGACACATAGATACTTCATTTTTGATTGTCAATACAAATAATGACAATTTATTCTGATAAAAGTCTCATTTTTTATAGTGCAACACACAAGCAGGGCCTCATTTTCCTATTTTACTTATTCAGAATGTGGTACTTCTATAACTTACATATACCAAGTCTTATATAACTTCCAGTTATGATTATAATAAAGTTGCTTTCCTAAAATATAAGAGGAATAAAAACGTATTTGAAAGAGTACATCCTTTTTTATATATTAACCCTGATCAGGGCCTCGATTTTTATTAACAAAAATGCTAAGCAATGTATTTCAGGTTCCTTATACTTATCAATGCCATTAAATATACAATTAATCATCAGTATAAAGACATTTAATTTACATGTTTTGATTTATTTATTTAATTAATAGTTTTGTGTAATACCGGGCCTCATGCTAGGCTTAAACCACAAATGAGGCCTCATTTCCACATTTTATTATTACAAAGTGTGTATATATCGATGCAACGCATTAACAAACAAAATAAAATTGCATTTAATGTGTTTTGATTCAAATTTGATTGAATAGTAATGTATATATAGTGATTTATTCGAGAAAAAACATGGACCCCTATGGGGCCTCATTGTGTGAATTGCTCAATGATGACAAGGTGGCATCATCCGGATTCTGTTACAGTATAGTCCAGAGCACAAGAAAATTCAAAAACATTTTGTATAGAAGACATTGCACGGTTACCCTAAAAATTGCCGTTTATCTGCCGGACTAAAAGGTGACTTTCTGCACATGAAAAATAATGTCACTTTGACCAGGTTTGCTTTCGAACATTTCTTAGTAGAGTCTACAATGATTCTAGATTTTATTTTATTAGCTTGCTTGCATTATTTATAAGTATGGTGCTATGAAACGCTTAGGCTTCCAAACACACACATGGCACTGGTGTACATGATAATCAAACCCTGACATGACTGTACGTGTAAATGTTTAGCCTTTTTCTCAATCGAGTTTTCTGAACTATAAATATTAAAGTTTATTAAAGGTTGATCGTGAAACAAGCTCTACTATCACAATCGATACCTCATTTATGACGGTTACATCACAACGAGGGTATGAACCTTTCATTTTAACATTTTACTACATGGACCCCTACTGTACAATATCATGATAAGGGACTGGTTGAATTGTGCACTACATCTCCATACCACTGGCACTCGAGCAGGCTAACAATTCTGTAAATAGCCGTAGCCTATAATATTTATTTATATGGTATGAATATAGATTATAGGCCATGGTTATTTACAGATTGTTTTTCTGGTCGAGTGTTCCAGTGCTCCATACCACAGGGTATTGACGCATATTCGTATATGAGATATAAGGCGGTCGCACACGCTTAAATATGCGTCAATACCCTGTGCTCCATACAGGCTATTTGAAACTTTTGGCTACACTTCATATCAATGGTACACGGATTGGACAGAAAGAGTCAGTATCGTGGAGTAAAGGTAAAATGAATGAACATACATGCACATTGTAAATGGTTACCCAGTATAAACATCACACTTGCATGTAGTTGTACCCATGTATAACATCACTGTATTTTTAAAGGAAGTGACTAGAGGTCCGGTAACCTCTAGACAATGCTTGTAGGACAGGCTAGAGGTCCGGTAATTTATTTCATGTGTATAAACAATATCTATTTTATCCTGTCGAGACTTCCAATGCATTTACCTTGCTATACAGGTTTTGCTATACAGGTAAGTATTTGACAGAAATCCTGTACAAAATAATTAAATGATTAGCAATCAAGTCGATTAGAAGTGTGCGGCACTGAAATAAGTTATTATCTGTTATTATAATTGCTGAATTTATTTTTGTTTGTTCGATGGTATTTGCTCTAATATATGTTTGCTCACACATCAGTTTTGAAACTGCAAACAAACAAATCAGTTTTAATCAGATCTTCATAATAATTATGTTTCAATTAAATGTTGGTATATTGGGATCTCGAAGTTTTATCAAAACGTGCGTGTTGGAATGTAGATCTACTTTTTATGGAATATATCAAAGATGGGGTAAATTGTTTATTATTATTTATTTACTTATGTCATCATATGTTATTAAACACAAAATGTGCGTGTGCTGTTGTATCAAAAAAACACGTTTGTACAAACTCATTTTAAGATAATTTCTTAGGCTCTCGAGAACGTCGCAGATGGGTTTTGTCCCTAGGATCAATGTCATCGTTGTTCATGCGCTGTTTCCCGTGGTACCAACATTTATGAGGGTGGATCTTGCATAGAACTTTATTGGGACGTTTGCAGAGTTTGTTGTACTGACGGGCATGTGTGTGAAAAAGTGACCCAAATACATACAATGTGTGGTACCCCTCTAGACTTCAAGTCGTTGTCAATGTGTATCAATTGTCGTTCAACACAGACGAAACTATCGAAACACTCGAGATCACTGTTATTCCCAGTCAATGTTTTACATTTCTGTCAAATACAACATGGTAAACACTTGTTTATGTCATTTAAATTCTTGACACGAAATAAAATATATGGTTTATACATATGAAATCAATTACCGGACCTCTAGCCTGTCCTACACGCATTGTCTAGAGGTCCGGTTACCGGACCTCTAGCCACTTCCATTTTTAAAACCCCACCATGCAGGAAGAGTCGGTTAAATCAAAAACGTTATTTCTTATACACAGCAGTTGAACATAAACTATCGTACACACGTACGTACCTACACTCTGAACATAAATCCAGCTTTTAAATGTCGTATACTTGGATCACAAATCACCCGGATGTCAAAACATGTCCGTGTAACCGATGTCTAGGCATCTTGTATAAGTCAGGCGCCGACCGACAAAAAAACATCATCCGGTCATCGAATGGTCACCAGCATTTTTGTCCAACAATGCCCCGATGACCAGCCCGATTAGTACGCCAGTCGATCATCGGACTGCGAACAGATTGGATCTGTGACTCAGGTATTACAGATTGGAATTTTGACCCACTCGAATGTCAAATTTTATTCTATACTGTTATGGCTATATGTATAATATTTGGTGTTTATGTTTGACTCGGTCGTATATTTTATTCCACAAACGCAGACTACATTTGTACACATGTTGTAAGCGGCCATGCTAAGGCGTTGTCATTTACATCGAGCAAAAAAAAAATTCAAAAGTTTCGATTAATTGAACAATTTATCGAGGAATAAACACTCATAACGCATAAGTGAATTGTATTATACAAATAGTGCAAGTTTCATTTTCAAAATGAACGGTTTAAGTGGAAATTTAGTCCTAGAGGATATTTCTTCAATGGACAACAAAGAAAATGGCGCCGAATACGATACGAGTGCGCCAATCGTGTTTATCCGAGAACGAAGTTTATTCGGTGATCGTAGGGTAAACTACCAAGAATGGATTAAACACGAGGAATTGTACAAATCAATCGGACAATTAATCAGTGCTTCCCACATCACAGGACTACAACGTGTAAACGTTATGTGGCGGATTTACTTAGACAATCTGGAAGATAAAGCACTGCTAGCTGCTGAAGGTATTTATCTTAGAGGATATCATGTACCCGTCCTTATCACCAATCCCCATAGACTGGATGGAGAGGAAACCGTAAGAATACGGATACAAAATATACCCCTATCTGTAGACGATAATATAATCAAACGTACACTAACTATTAAGTGCATCGACATAATAGAACTGAAAAGAGAAAAACTGAGAATCGATGGCAAACTGACCAATTGTGACACCGGTGATCGCTTGATCACAGTGAAAAAACTCACATTCACTACGCCTCTTCCACGATTTATGGAGTTTGGACAATTTAAAGCCAAAGTTATTCACAAAGGGCAAATAACAAAAACCCTTAAATGTCGGAAGTGCCTTGAAGACGGTCATAGGACCGACGAATGTACAGGTGAATGGAAGTGCTTAAAATGTATGAAAGTTGGACATAAACAAGGCGATTGTGATATGGAATCAAGCGAAAGTGAAAGTGAAGAATGTCAACAAAGTCAACCCTCCACTACACACGAAGATGATTATAACACAATCCTCTCTACACATCAAACGGGCGATGGAAAACACACATCAACAAAAGCGTCGGTCAAATCTCCACGCAGGGAACTTCGTTCCAGTTCACAGCCGAAAAAACAATCACACATAGACAAGTTTGTGAAAAGTATGTCAGCAAATAACGGTAAACCATCAAGAGACAGAAGTAGGTCAATCGTCCGCTCATCACCAACTACTCAAGCAGCAAATCAAGAATATAAAACGAACTCACATCGAAAAAACGATAACAATACAAAACTTTGATGATTGTGTTAAAACAAACATTTAATCAGCCTAACGACTGCATTCGTTCAACGGACTCTGATTTAGATAAAATGAACTCTAATAGTGCAAATATGATGGTAACACTATGCTATGCATGCATATTCTGCATAATATTTACTCCAATTTCACGTTTTACGATGATTGAATTTATTACGATAATCATTCACTCTCTGATTGTAATCGTCTTGAATACTGTACCTGACTATGTCAACATACTATCATGTGTTTATATACGAGTATACTGTGATAAAAACAAAATCTTTGTAAAAGCATAATAACTACAACATACTCATGATATTGTTTAAAAATATACTTTCACGTTGGTACTTATGTACTGACATACTTTGTATGATAATTATATTTCATAAAACATATTTAAACTACCCATATGAATATTATAATCACAGTCTAAACACAATTTCACGATCACCAGATATGCTTGATTTTCAAAATAATCAAGTATGCCTCGGTCTCGAAATTTGTTTTTATAACGGATTTACACTACGGTACCATTCTCCAATACTATTAAAATCAACTATATAATTATATATACAATGATAACCCAAATTCACGTTTTAGACGATCACTATTATTGTATACATGTGCTGTTTTTAAACAAGTATAAATATGAATTATATACTTGTTATACAGGATGGGTAATTAGCATGTTATGTTTTTTAAAACATGAAAATTACGCATACTATGCGTCCTTTCCCCTATACACCATCTATGTCTCCTGTCATTATATCTATATGTCTTTTCACGTTATTCCCATGCCTTATCTCCAATATCTTTCCACACTACTATGTCTTTATGTCTCCATCGGAAGTTCTACAACTTCTAGAGTTTTAATAACTATATAGAATATAATTAACATGACGTCCTCTAAAATACATTTATTATCACTAAACACACAAAGATTAAGAAATATAAACAAACGAAATAGACTAAAAGAATACTTAAATCAACAAAAAGTAGACGTCCTATTTATGCAAGAAACACACTTCACGGCTGAAATCACAAATAAGCTAAACACTGAATTTAATGAATGGGACTCTTTCAATGCATACGGTACTTCGTCTAGTGCTGGATGCTCCATTCTTATTAACAAGAAATTAAATTATGATCTTATTGAATCAAAAACATGCATAAATGGAAGATACGTATTCATGAATATCTTCATTGAAGACAATATATACACTTTAATCAATATATACGCATACAACAATAAAATTAAAAGAAATAAGTTCTTTGAAACAATTAGCCAATTAATCAATACACACTGCCAAGGCTACATCATCATCGGAGGTGATTTTAACGAAACATTGACCGAAAAAGATAGAATCTCTAAAACAACACAACCGAAACCATGTAAATCATTAACAAATCTAATAAATACACTCAAACTCAGCGACATATGGCGTGTTCTAAACATAAACAAACAACAGTATACATGGAAAAGAGCCAATGGTTACGAAAAAAGCAGAATTGATCTATGGTTAACTGACGAAAATTTAACACCCAATGTTCTTAGTTCAGATATAAGACCTGCTACTATTACATTCACAGATCACCAAGCAATGTCATTAAAAATAACTTCTCAATCCAAACGTGGACCAGGCTACTGGAAATTTAATAACAGTTTCTTGGAAGACATCGAATACATTGAATATATTACAAAAGTTATAGAAAATTACACAAACTCAAGAGAACAAGAATCACAACAGACCCTATGGGAACTCTGTAAGATTGACATCCAAAACCATACTAAAGCATTCGCAAAGAAGAAATCAAAGCACAAGAATGACAGAATTATAAACCTAGAAAAACAACTATCAGAACTATACGAACAAGAACCCAAATCTAACAACATTAGAGACAATATCAGAAAAATCGAATTAGAATTACAAAAGTATTACGATGATAAAGCTAAAGGTGCACAGATAAGATCTAAAATATTTCAATTTAACTTTTCAGAAAAAAATACAAAATATTTTCTGAATAAACTGGATTAAAACAATGTATGCCAATATAAAAACATGCATTTTAAATAATGGGTGGAGATCACAATGCTTCAATCCACAACGTGGAATAAGACAAGGATGCCCTATCTCTGCTTTGATATTTATTGTTGTGGTTGAATTAATGTCGACTAATATAAGAAACTCATCAGACATTAAAGGTATACAGCTAAATGCAATAGATAATATAAAAATATCGCAGTTAGCTGACGACACAACTCTATTCGTTAAATCCGAACAAGAAGTTAATACCTCTTTATCGATTATCGACAATTTTGGCAAACTGTCAGGGCTACAACTGAATAAGAATAAAACAATAGGTGTCTGGATAGGCTCCTTAAAAAATTGTAATAGGTCCCCTGGTGGAATACAATGGCAAAATAAGCCTATAAAAGCATTAGGCGTTTACTTTGGAACAGACCAAACAACATGCAATAAACTAAACTGGAACGAAAACCTAGAAACGTGCAAAGCGTCAATTAATAACTGGAACAAAAGAAATCTTACTTATTTTGGTAAAATACAAGTTTTAAAATCACTTCTTCTTCCAAAGTTTACATATCTTTTCCACTCCTTGGTTGTTCCAGATAATGTGATAAAACAAATGGAAACTATGTTCTATAACTTTCTGTGGAACGACAAAAGAGACAAAATTAAACGAACCACGATCATAGGCGATAAAAGACTAGGTGGTCAACAAATGATCGACATCAAGTCTTATATAAAGTCATTAAAAATTAAATGGATACAAGCTCTGTGTGATAATAACAACACTGCAAAATGGAAACTGATTCCAAACGTCTATTTTAAACCATACGGTGCGAATTTTCTGTTATTCCACATGAATTTAAACAACAACAAAATGCTAGACTTAAAACTACCAGAATTCTATGAAGACATTGTAAATGTATGGTTAGATTTAAATAATAGAAATAGTAAAGACATCACACATTTCCGAGATATACGTAAAGAAATAATATGGGGAAACAAACATATAAAATATAACGGGAAAAGTATTGTATTCCCGCATTGGATAAACTCTAACATACTTTTTATCAATGATTTGCTCGACGCAAACGGAAATCTAAACTCACAAACAATTCGAGACAAACTTATAAACACACACAATTGGATATCAGAATACAGCAAACTACTACAGTCAATTCCTAAAACTTGGAAACAAAGCCTTAAATCGACAGAATCAAGGCATACAATAGTTAACACCTCTCTTGAAATAAAATTAAATAATTTAAAACTCGAAAACATTAAAAGCAACGACATATATAAATACCTAATCTCATTTAAATTCACAAAACCGTATACGCATAATCATTGGGAATCAGTACTAAACGTACATATTGACTGGTATACAGTATATTCCTTTATACATACAATCCCTGACAATAGAGTTAAACAATTCAAGTACAGAATCCTTCAAAATATATTTACATCAAATGAATTAAGATACAGATGGAAAATTTCCGAAACAGATAATTGTCATGTTTGCAACGTCACTGAAACATATAACCATCTTTTTATTGAATGTCCACAAACAAACAAACTTTGGATTGAAATCCAAACGGTTTTTAATATCTGCGGTATAAACACAAACATACGAACTCTTAAACATATTGTAATTGGATACAAAATAAGTAACGCCAGATATTTCTATATGAATCAAATACTTTCGCTAATAGGTTTCTGCATCAGCAAAGCATATTTTCTAAGTGACAATTGGACAAAAACCAACAACCTATACCACATCTTCACCTACGAATATAATACTTTGGCCATATACCTAAACAAACTAAAGGTCAAAGACCACTTCATATCACTATTTAACAAACACCTTCCCCTAACCTAATAACATTTGAACATTAACATCAACTCGCCCCCTTCTTTTTTAATCCATATCAATTGTTACATGCTTAATTCTTAAGCGTTAATAGTTGTTATTCCTCATTCAACCTATAGCCACACATCGAGCTAATCTAGACTGCTTTCGCTTTCGACTGATACTTCAACTAGACTAACTCAATGATGTGATTGGCTTAAACACTTTCAATAATAATTATATTTATATACGCTCTATGCTTTCATAAGTAAGTAAAATAATGATATATGTTTATATATGTGTAATGTACATGTATTCTATATGATGTAATATATAATACTTACAACACTTGAAAACTATAATTATAACCTCTTATACGATTACAGATACATTTATAATAACTATGTGAAACAACCATTACTATATACGTTCATATGTTTAAATTGACTACCTTCTCTTGTTTATTGTTCTCTCTTTTCAGCATATTATACAGTTTATGTCAAAGTAGTTCAATTACCAAATGTTAAGATAGTCTTTACAAAAGCCCTAGAGCTTGTCTGTAATTTATTTTTATGAGCTTTTGAAATAAAATTTACCAAAAAGAAAAAAAGGTCTTGCATTTTTAACTTAACTTAATAATATTTAGAAATTAAATAATCAACTGAGGCCCGGAATGGATCGATATAATACGGGGTTCTGTCTTATCAAAGCACTTACGGATATCTTAAACTTACGCTCAAATTAAAATTCCTTGTAATTATTTTACTACAAACTACAAATAGGGGACATATTTGGTTTGTAGGAGCAAACTACAAATAGGGGACATATTTGGTTTGTAGGAGTTCATTAACGAAAAATCGTTAAAATTGCATCACACTGTGTAGCAGTTAAATAATTGTAATGATTTTAAATTTGGTCGTAAGTTTAAGAATTCCGTAAGTGCCTTGATGAAACAGTAACTGTTACCAGCTAATTTTCATTTTGCATATCATGCATATAGTAGCAAAGCTTGATTAATCGGAAAAATAGTTTAAGAAGGGATGAGATATTTTTACTTCTGAAGTTATCATCAATTTGGATATTCAATCTGCATGTTTCCTTTCACACAAGATGCTGCCATGCTATTACCACTGACAACCAAGCCCTATAAGGCACCACCAGCATAGTCAGTGATTATATGCCCTACCCGGATGTAATCCTTACCACAGCAGAGTACAACCATTCTATGCCTAATACCTCGTCGCTATTTACTACAGACATTTCCAGCCGTATTGGGTAGCTCACCAGAATATTGAACATCCCTTTGATGTACTCGTCATCGTCAAATACAGCCATTTCAACCTCAGAGTGTACGAGATCCGTTTTGGATGCCATCACAATTAAATTACATAATTTCAAGCTGTTTTGGGTTCAAATCATCACTACCTACTACATGTTGTACACTCCCTTGTCTGTGCATACGACCACAAAGTACAGCCACTGAAAGCCACTAGGAACTCATTACCTCAGAGTGCAACCACCCAAGGCCCCATTGTGTACTCTCTAGTCACTACCATCGTTTACTGTACGTGAATATGAATACCAGATTGATATAGCGCCGTTTTCATGCGTTCAAATGCGCTATACATAGTGTTGCATCCACCGAGGCGCAGGTGCATCCTCTATTTGTGCAGATACAGCATGATCTGACCAGAGGGACATACCGAGAGAAAGCCAAACGGAATTAGATACCGACATGTCATGCGTTCAAAGGCGATATACATAGTGTTGCATCCACCGGGGCGCAGGTGCATCCTCTATTAGTGCAGATACAGCATAATCTGACCAGAGGGACATACCGAGAGAAAGCCCAACGGAATTAGATACAGACATGTCCGGTGCTGCAGGAGTGTGTATAGTATTTTTCAAATAGACAGCCTGGTTCTATAATGTGCCCGGTGTATATCACCGATACACAGCTGCTCGGCACCTTTATATTACAGCCCATACCGTCATATTTAGCGGAAAATACCACATATAATTTCCAGTTCTCATGCCGGGTTTTGATCCCGCGACGTCTGTATTGACAGCCTAGTGCATTACCAGGGAACGATCGCCTCTATATAACTCAAAGCTCTAAAAATGGCAAACTCACCAACTTAATCTTAATCCAAGTAAATCTATTCAAATCCCATAGGATAAATCACATAATCACATAAATATTCCATCCTCGATTGAATTAAAGCACTACCGAGTGCTTGCTGCCACACAATTAATTTAACATTGATTAATGGGTTATGTCTCTGTCGAGTACTGCCTTCCCTGACAAATATGTTATTGCCTTTTGGGTCCCAGCATAACCTTGTACGGGTGTGTCGGTCTATGTTTAGTACGTTTAAAAAGTCCCATGCATCTGTAGCATGCAGTGGTATGTAGAGCCAGGAATGTACGTAACCGACAGTGGCAATTCCCTTTAAATATATGGTTTGACTCAACTACTGATGGGTACCTTACAGGAATGAATATACCGTATACAATGTAGCTTGACACTGTATTGTGTAACCCATCTATTCATGAATGGTTGCATTAGGAATTGCAGTAAATGCGAAAAAAATCACACTTGATGGTGGCGTTAAGTTTGAAATGGCGATCAGAATGACAGTACGTAGACGGCCGTAATTTGAACCTGATATAGCTTGGAATTAGTTAATTGGATGGGTGTTTGGTAGCTGTGCTGTTAAATGTTTCATGCTTTGTAGATTCTGATAGGTGCTGTCTTCCCTGCCGGCTAGTATTATCCTTTTCAACTTCCATAAAGGTATTCACATGGCAGTAGTCAGTGATGATGAGTTCCACATTCAGTATATATAGAGACTGTACTGGTAAGACGATACCAGCCATATGCATTGTTAACTCACAAAACCTTTATTCACCAAGCTGAAATAGAATTTACCGTTATTCAGGCTTCAATTTCATTTCATGCAATTCAAGTTGTTTAAACTTATCTATGCCACGTGTATGTTTGTTACGACACATAGATACTTCATTTTTGATTGTCAATACAAATAATGACAATTTATTCTGATAAAAGTCTCATTTTTTATAGTGCAACACACAAGCAGGGCCTCATTTTCCTATTTTACTTATTCAGAATGTGGTACTTCTATAACTTACATATACCAAGTCTTATATAACTTCCAGTTATGATTATAATAAAGTTGCTTTCCTAAAATATAAGAGGAATAAAAACGTATTTGAAAGAGTACATCCTTTTTTATATATTAACCCTGATCAGGGCCTCGATTTTTATTAACAAAAATGCTAAGCAATGTATTTCAGGTTCCTTATACTTATCAATGCCATTAAATATACAATTAATCATCAGTATAAAGACATTTAATTTACATGTTTTGATTTATTTATTTAATTAATAGTTTTGTGTAATACCGGGCCTCATGCTAGGCTTAAACCACAAATGAGGCCTCATTTCCACATTTTATTATTACAAAGTGTGTATATATCGATGCAACGCATTAACAAACAAAATAAAATTGCATTTAATGTGTTTTGATTCAAATTTGATTGAATAGTAATGTATATATAGTGATTTATTCGAGAAAAAACATGGACCCCTATGGGGCCTCATTGTGTGAATTGCTCAATGATGACAAGGTGGCATCATCCGGATTCTGTTACAGTATAGTCCAGAGCACAAGAAAATTCAAAAACATTTTGTATAGAAGACATTGCACGGTTACCCTAAAAATTGCCGTTTATCTGCCGGACTAAAAGGTGACTTTCTGCACATGAAAAATAATGTCACTTTGACCAGGTTTGCTTTCGAACATTTCTTAGTAGAGTCTACAATGATTCTAGATTTTATTTTATTAGCTTGCTTGCATTATTTATAAGTATGGTGCTATGAAACGCTTAGGCTTCCAAACACACACATGGCACTGGTGTACATGATAATCAAACCCTGACATGACTGTACGTGTAAATGTTTAGCCTTTTTCTCAATCGAGTTTTCTGAACTATAAATATTAAAGTTTATTAAAGGTTGATCGTGAAACAAGCTCTACTATCACAATCGATACCTCATTTATGACGGTTACATCACAACGAGGGTATGAACCTTTCATTTTAACATTTTACTACATGGACCCCTACTGTACAATATCATGATAAGGGACTGGTTGAATTGTGCACTACATCTCCATACCACTGGCACTCGAGCAGGCTAACAATTCTGTAAATAGCCGTAGCCTATAATATTTATTTATATGGTATGAATATAGATTATAGGCCATGGTTATTTACAGATTGTTTTTCTGGTCGAGTGTTCCAGTGCTCCATACCACAGGGTATTGACGCATATTCGTATATGAGATATAAGGCGGTCGCACACGCTTAAATATGCGTCAATACCCTGTGCTCCATACAGGCTATTTGAAACTTTTGGCTACACTTCATATCAATGGTACACGGATTGGACAGAAAGAGTCAGTATCGTGGAGTAAAGGTAAAATGAATGAACATACATGCACATTGTAAATGGTTACCCAGTATAAACATCACACTTGCATGTAGTTGTACCCATGTATAACATCACTGTATTTTTAAAGGAAGTGACTAGAGGTCCGGTAACCTCTAGACAATGCTTGTAGGACAGGCTAGAGGTCCGGTAATTTATTTCATGTGTATAAACAATATCTATTTTATCCTGTCGAGACTTCCAATGCATTTACCTTGCTATACAGGTTTTGCTATACAGGTAAGTATTTGACAGAAATCCTGTACAAAATAATTAAATGATTAGCAATCAAGTCGATTAGAAGTGTGCGGCACTGAAATAAGTTATTATCTGTTATTATAATTGCTGAATTTATTTTTGTTTGTTCGATGGTATTTGCTCTAATATATGTTTGCTCACACATCAGTTTTGAAACTGCAAACAAACAAATCAGTTTTAATCAGATCTTCATAATAATTATGTTTCAATTAAATGTTGGTATATTGGGATCTCGAAGTTTTATCAAAACGTGCGTGTTGGAATGTAGATCTACTTTTTATGGAATATATCAAAGATGGGGTAAATTGTTTATTATTATTTATTTACTTATGTCATCATATGTTATTAAACACAAAATGTGCGTGTGCTGTTGTATCAAAAAAACACGTTTGTACAAACTCATTTTAAGATAATTTCTTAGGCTCTCGAGAACGTCGCAGATGGGTTTTGTCCCTAGGATCAATGTCATCGTTGTTCATGCGCTGTTTCCCGTGGTACCAACATTTATGAGGGTGGATCTTGCATAGAACTTTATTGGGACGTTTGCAGAGTTTGTTGTACTGACGGGCATGTGTGTGAAAAAGTGACCCAAATACATACAATGTGTGGTACCCCTCTAGACTTCAAGTCGTTGTCAATGTGTATCAATTGTCGTTCAACACAGACGAAACTATCGAAACACTCGAGATCACTGTTATTCCCAGTCAATGTTTTACATTTCTGTCAAATACAACATGGTAAACACTTGTTTATGTCATTTAAATTCTTGACACGAAATAAAATATATGGTTTATACATATGAAATCAATTACCGGACCTCTAGCCTGTCCTACACGCATTGTCTAGAGGTCCGGTTACCGGACCTCTAGCCACTTCCATTTTTAAAACCCCACCATGCAGGAAGAGTCGGTTAAATCAAAAACGTTATTTCTTATACACAGCAGTTGAACATAAACTATCGTACACACGTACGTACCTACACTCTGAACATAAATCCAGCTTTTAAATGTCGTATACTTGGATCACAAATCACCCGGATGTCAAAACATGTCCGTGTAACCGATGTCTAGGCATCTTGTATAAGTCAGGCGCCGACCGACAAAAAAACATCATCCGGTCATCGAATGGTCACCAGCATTTTTGTCCAACAATGCCCCGATGACCAGCCCGATTAGTACGCCAGTCGATCATCGGACTGCGAACAGATTGGATCTGTGACTCAGGTATTACAGATTGGAATTTTGACCCACTCGAATGTCAAATTTTATTCTATACTGTTATGGCTATATGTATAATATTTGGTGTTTATGTTTGACTCGGTCGTATATTTTATTCCACAAACGCAGACTACATTTGTACACATGTTGTAAGCGGCCATGCTAAGGCGTTGTCATTTACATCGAGCAAAAAAAAAATTCAAAAGTTTCGATTAATTGAACAATTTATCGAGGAATAAACACTCATAACGCATAAGTGAATTGTATTATACAAATAGTGCAAGTTTCATTTTCAAAATGAACGGTTTAAGTGGAAATTTAGTCCTAGAGGATATTTCTTCAATGGACAACAAAGAAAATGGCGCCGAATACGATACGAGTGCGCCAATCGTGTTTATCCGAGAACGAAGTTTATTCGGTGATCGTAGGGTAAACTACCAAGAATGGATTAAACACGAGGAATTGTACAAATCAATCGGACAATTAATCAGTGCTTCCCACATCACAGGACTACAACGTGTAAACGTTATGTGGCGGATTTACTTAGACAATCTGGAAGATAAAGCACTGCTAGCTGCTGAAGGTATTTATCTTAGAGGATATCATGTACCCGTCCTTATCACCAATCCCCATAGACTGGATGGAGAGGAAACCGTAAGAATACGGATACAAAATATACCCCTATCTGTAGACGATAATATAATCAAACGTACACTTACTATTAAGTGCATCGACATAATAGAACTGAAAAGAGAAAAACTGAGAATCGATGGCAAACTGACCAATTGTGACACCGGTGATCGCTTGATCACAGTGAAAAAACTCACATTCACTACGCCTCTTCCACGATTTATGGAGTTTGGACAATTTAAAGCCAAAGTTATTCACAAAGGGCAAATAACAAAAACCCTTAAATGTCGGAAGTGCCTTGAAGACGGTCATAGGACCGACGAATGTACAGGTGAATGGAAGTGCTTAAAATGTATGAAAGTTGGACATAAACAAGGCGATTGTGATATGGAATCAAGCGAAAGTGAAAGTGAAGAATGTCAACAAAGTCAACCCTCCACTACACACGAAGATGATTATAACACAATCCTCTCTACACATCAAACGGGCGATGGAAAACACACATCAACAAAAGCGTCGGTCAAATCTCCACGCAGGGAACTTCGTTCCAGTTCACAGCCGAAAAAACAATCACACATAGACAAGTTTGTGAAAAGTATGTCAGCAAATAACGGTAAACCATCAAGAGACAGAAGTAGGTCAATCGTCCGCTCATCACCAACTACTCAAGCAGCAAATCAAGAATATAAAACGAACTCACATCGAAAAAACGATAACAATACAAAACTTTGATGATTGTGTTAAAACAAACATTTAATCAGCCTAACGACTGCATTCGTTCAACGGACTCTGATTTAGATAAAATGAACTCTAATAGTGCAAATATGATGGTAACACTATGCTATGCATGCATATTCTGCATAATATTTACTCCAATTTCACGTTTTACGATGATTGAATTTATTACGATAATCATTCACTCTCTGATTGTAATCGTCTTGAATACTGTACCTGACTATGTCAACATACTATCATGTGTTTATATACGAGTATACTGTGATAAAAACAAAATCTTTGTAAAAGCATAATAACTACAACATACTCATGATATTGTTTAAAAATATACTTTCACGTTGGTACTTATGTACTGACATACTTTGTATGATAATTATATTTCATAAAACATATTTAAACTACCCATATGAATATTATAATTACAGTCTAAACACAATTTCACGATCACCAGATATGCTTGATTTTCAAAATAATCAAGTATGCCTCGGTCTCGAAATTTGTTTTTATAACGGATTTACACTACGGTACCATTCTCCAATACTATTAAAATCAACTATATAATTATATATACAATGATAACCCAAATTCACGTTTTAGACGATCACTATTATTGTATACATGTGCTGTTTTTAAACAAGTATAAATATGAATTATATACTTGTTATACAGGATGGGTAATTAGCATGTTATGTTTTTTAAAACATGAAAATTACGCATACTATGCGTCCTTTCCCCTATACACCATCTATGTCTCCTGTCATTATATCTATATGTCTTTTCACGTTATTCCCATGCCTTATCTCCAATATCTTTCCACACTACTATGTCTTTATGTCTCCATCGGAAGTTCTACAACTTCTAGAGTTTTAATAACTATATAGAATATAATTAACATGACGTCCTCTAAAATACATTTATTATCACTAAACACACAAAGATTAAGAAATATAAACAAACGAAATAGACTAAAAGAATACTTAAATCAACAAAAAGTAGACGTCCTATTTATGCAAGAAACACACTTCACGGCTGAAATCACAAATAAGCTAAACACTGAATTTAATGAATGGGACTCTTTCAATGCATACGGTACTTCGTCTAGTGCTGGATGCTCCATTCTTATTAACAAGAAATTAAATTATGATCTTATTGAATCAAAAACATGCATAAATGGAAGATACGTATTCATGAATATCTTCATTGAAGACAATATATACACTTTAATCAATATATACGCATACAACAATAAAATTAAAAGAAATAAGTTCTTTGAAACAATTAGCCAATTAATCAATACACACTGCCAAGGCTACATCATCATCGGAGGTGATTTTAACGAAACATTGACCGAAAAAGATAGAATCTCTAAAACAACACAACCGAAACCATGTAAATCATTAACAAATCTAATAAATACACTCAAACTCAGCGACATATGGCGTGTTCTAAACATAAACAAACAACAGTATACATGGAAAAGAGCCAATGGTTACGAAAAAAGCAGAATTGATCTATGGTTAACTGACGAAAATTTAACACCCAATGTTCTTAGTTCAGATATAAGACCTGCTACTATTACATTCACAGATCACCAAGCAATGTCATTAAAAATAACTTCTCAATCCAAACGTGGACCAGGCTACTGGAAATTTAATAACAGTTTCTTGGAAGACATCGAATACATTGAATATATTACAAAAGTTATAGAAAATTACACAAACTCAAGAGAACAAGAATCACAACAGACCCTATGGGAACTCTGTAAGATTGACATCCAAAACCATACTAAAGCATTCGCAAAGAAGAAATCAAAGCACAAGAATGACAGAATTATAAACCTAGAAAAACAACTATCAGAACTATACGAACAAGAACCCAAATCTAACAACATTAGAGACAATATCAGAAAAATCGAATTAGAATTACAAAAGTATTACGATGATAAAGCTAAAGGTGCACAGATAAGATCTAAAATATTTCAATTTAACTTTTCAGAAAAAAATACAAAATATTTTCTGAATAAACTGGATTAAAACAATGTATGCCAATATAAAAACATGCATTTTAAATAATGGGTGGAGATCACAATGCTTCAATCCACAACGTGGAATAAGACAAGGATGCCCTATCTCTGCTTTGATATTTATTGTTGTGGTTGAATTAATGTCGACTAATATAAGAAACTCATCAGACATTAAAGGTATACAGCTAAATGCAATAGATAATATAAAAATATCGCAGTTAGCTGACGACACAACTCTATTCGTTAAATCCGAACAAGAAGTTAATACCTCTTTATCGATTATCGACAATTTTGGCAAACTGTCAGGGCTACAACTGAATAAGAATAAAACAATAGGTGTCTGGATAGGCTCCTTAAAAAATTGTAATAGGTCCCCTGGTGGAATACAATGGCAAAATAAGCCTATAAAAGCATTAGGCGTTTACTTTGGAACAGACCAAACAACATGCAATAAACTAAACTGGAACGAAAACCTAGAAACGTGCAAAGCGTCAATTAATAACTGGAACAAAAGAAATCTTACTTATTTTGGTAAAATACAAGTTTTAAAATCACTTCTTCTTCCAAAGTTTACATATCTTTTCCACTCCTTGGTTGTTCCAGATAATGTGATAAAACAAATGGAAACTATGTTCTATAACTTTCTGTGGAACGACAAAAGAGACAAAATTAAACGAACCACGATCATAGGCGATAAAAGACTAGGTGGTCAACAAATGATCGACATCAAGTCTTATATAAAGTCATTAAAAATTAAATGGATACAAGCTCTGTGTGATAATAACAACACTGCAAAATGGAAACTGATTCCAAACGTCTATTTTAAACCATACGGTGCGAATTTTCTGTTATTCCACATGAATTTAAACAACAACAAAATGCTAGACTTAAAACTACCAGAATTCTATGAAGACATTGTAAATGTATGGTTAGATTTAAATAATAGAAATAGTAAAGACATCACACATTTCCGAGATATACGTAAAGAAATAATATGGGGAAACAAACATATAAAATATAACGGGAAAAGTATTGTATTCCCGCATTGGATAAACTCTAACATACTTTTTATCAATGATTTGCTCGACGCAAACGGAAATCTAAACTCACAAACAATTCGAGACAAACTTATAAACACACACAATTGGATATCAGAATACAGCAAACTACTACAGTCAATTCCTAAAACTTGGAAACAAAGCCTTAAATCGACAGAATCAAGGCATACAATAGTTAACACCTCTCTTGAAATAAAATTAAATAATTTAAAACTCGAAAACATTAAAAGCAACGACATATATAAATACCTAATCTCATTTAAATTCACAAAACCGTATACGCATAATCATTGGGAATCAGTACTAAACGTACATATTGACTGGTATACAGTATATTCCTTTATACATACAATCCCTGACAATAGAGTTAAACAATTCAAGTACAGAATCCTTCAAAATATATTTACATCAAATGAATTAAGATACAGATGGAAAATTTCCGAAACAGATAATTGTCATGTTTGCAACGTCACTGAAACATATAACCATCTTTTTATTGAATGTCCACAAACAAACAAACTTTGGATTGAAATCCAAACGGTTTTTAATATCTGCGGTATAAACACAAACATACGAACTCTTAAACATATTGTAATTGGATACAAAATAAGTAACGCCAGATATTTCTATATGAATCAAATACTTTCGCTAATAGGTTTCTGCATCAGCAAAGCATATTTTCTAAGTGACAATTGGACAAAAACCAACAACCTATACCACATCTTCACCTACGAATATAATACTTTGGCCATATACCTAAACAAACTAAAGGTCAAAGACCACTTCATATCACTATTTAACAAACACCTTCCCCTAACCTAATAACATTTGAACATTAACATCAACTCGCCCCCTTCTTTTTTAATCCATATCAATTGTTACATGCTTAATTCTTAAGCGTTAATAGTTGTTATTCCTCATTCAACCTATAGCCACACATCGAGCTAATCTAGACTGCTTTCGCTTTCGACTGATACTTCAACTAGACTAACTCAATGATGTGATTGGCTTAAACACTTTCAATAATAATTATATTTATATACGCTCTATGCTTTCATAAGTAAGTAAAATAATGATATATGTTTATATATGTGTAATGTACATGTATTCTATATGATGTAATATATAATACTTACAACACTTGAAAACTATAATTATAACCTCTTATACGATTACAGATACATTTATAATAACTATGTGAAACAACCATTACTATATACGTTCATATGTTTAAATTGACTACCTTCTCTTGTTTATTGTTCTCTCTTTTCAGCATATTATACAGTTTATGTCAAAGTAGTTCAATTACCAAATGTTAAGATAGTCTTTACAAAAGCCCTAGAGCTTGTCTGTAATTTATTTTTATGAGCTTTTGAAATAAAATTTACCAAAAAGAAAAAAAGGTCTTGCATTTTTATTGTTTAAAATATTTTAATCGGATGAAGTGAAAATCAATTCCTTATGCACCAAGCCATATACTCATATATACAATATATGTTAAATTTATGAATTAGTAAGAGTAATTGCAATGTTAATATACATTTTTGTACACAATGTTATATAAACAAGTAACAGACCTGAATAATCGTGTTTTACATGCTATTGTTTTATTATTCCGGCATTAATTTGTTAATGTGTAATACATTTTCTCAAATGATAAAAAAAAAACAAAAAAAAACAACATTTGTACTAGTATTTCGTTTGAGTGATTTCAAAACCCAAGCTTTTAGCCTGTCTGACTTAATATAATCTGTTCGTTGCCATGCTTACCATCTACTGGCCACTGTTGCTTTTATGCTGAATATTTTATTGCCTTGGTGTACTGCAAGCTATTCGACCTCCGTCTTGAATATTCTTTGTTCTTGCAAGTTTGCAATCCGTGATAGTATTCAACTGAATTATGCAACCCCCAGTCTTAAGCAACAAATAAGATCACAATTAGTCATTTTTATTTTCAAGGACACTTGTAGTACACAGCTAAGACTTAGTGTTCTAAAAATTTCCAGTGATACGGCCGAGATTCGAACCGGTATGACCTTCGGATTGGTAGTCTAGAGTGTTAACCACTGTTAGCCACCGCGTCACCCTAACTTGTTGACTGTACTGTATTTCAGAGGGACAACTTTTATGGTGCACCAAACACTCAACAATACCATGCTCCAAGACGACGACCAGGCATAAATACGTTGTCCCGACAACGACGATTATCAATAAGATCGAGATCAAGTCTTCAAGATGCATTTGAATCTCGATCATGGGTAAATGATCTAAGAGTTAGGCCCCAGTGTCAAAGTGTAGTATCCACATTACCTAGACGCCCGGTGACTAGACAGCGAGATTTTGATACACAATCATGCATCATCGACCCGGTATCAAGAAAAGTCGTATCAACACAACCCAGATTTGATAATCAGTTTTCAACAATGAAACCGGCTTCAAGTCATCAAATATTATACAAACATTCAAAATCAAACGATCAATTCCTGACATTACCATTTCAAAATGTACCGACCCGAATGGAGTATGTTAACCCGTTTACAGTGCCAGGAACAAGCAGTCCGAATACATCTCCACAACTGGGAACCAACTATCAGTACCTGTGGAATCCCGGTATGGCTGAAGCTGGTATCCAAACCAGCCCTTAATACGTGGTACCATCAAATCACCCACAAGAAATGCAACACCATGCACCATGGGCAAATGAGTGACCTGTGATACGCTAGACAAAGATAAGACGTGGTAGTAGTCTTAGCTTAGTGACACATCATTGGTTCCTTGCTATGGTATCCGATGTTTTTCACATGTGTAAGACACGGTACTTACCGTGATGCAATAATTAAATATACATGTAATACTATAAGTATAAACTTACCGAGTTATTTATTTAAAATGTTATGTCTTATTTTGAAAATACAATAAAGAATCTTTTAAAAGCTACGTACTGGTACCACAGGTAACTGTATCATTAATTAAGATTTTAAAAAATTTAAAAAAAATTTTTTTGTCAAATTTATATATTCATATAAGATTAATAAATTTAACAATTTTTTTTTTTTTTACTCTTAATCAATGATACAGTTACCTGTGACTGGTACATGTACCTACATAATATATGTAGATCTGTGTGTGAACTAAGACATGAACTACTATGGTCTATGATAATCTATGAAGCATAATACTTGAGCATAAATCATTGTACATACGTTTGTTATCATTATTTATAATACATAATACATTAGTACATGTAACTTATTTTTATATGTAATAGTTATTGGTTTACTTGCCTTTCATACAGTATGAGACAACATTATAAATTGTTATTGATCTCCACCAGTCGAATCATGCAGTCAAACATTCGCTGCACTTTTCCCTTTGATTCGAACCCCACATTGAGTGCACTTTCCCCTTGGCTTACTTCTGTTTCGTGCCCCACATTGGTGTAAATGTCCTCTTGATTTATTTCTGGTTCGAGCCACATATTTTGGGGCAAATGTTCCCTTGATTTATTTCTGGTTCGAGCACACTTCTCCTTGTTTTACATCTGTTTCAAGATAGTCCATGTCCCAGGCCTTGAAAATTGAAGGTTCATTACCAAAGAGGTGAACAGATCCAACAATGATTTTCGGTTAGCTTGATATCTCAGCAGTCTGAAAACGGTTGATGGACTTGCGGGTCACTTTGCCAAATGACCTTTTGGCGGCCATCTTTAAAGATGGCCGCCATTATTTTAAGCAATCATAAGCTTTGGAAAAACTTGAATTATTCCTCACTCAATAGGGCTATCGGTTTGCAATATGTCTTAAAATGTTCGTATTTCAACCCCACATCTGCTGATATATAAATCATAATATTATAATAAAGTGATTACTTCGAAATTTATGGTATTCTAAGAAAACTTTGATATTTTTCACTTTTTTCATTATTTTTTCTCTTGCAACTCCGATTGGGATTTGTATTTAGCCATTTTTTGTTTGTTATATTTAGAGGGTAATTCTAGGCATCCATAATATACATAACATTGATAGATTTTCACTTTGAAGTCAAAAATTGGTCAGGAATATATGACAACTGATATCTAATTAAATGGATATTTTTAAGACGCATGCATATATCTTTTCCAATAATCTCAGGAACAACCATCAATTTTGGTTTATTATTTCAAAGTTGCTTTGCTTGTTCATATGCACATATCTATACATGTGTAGGTATCTGAAAATCGAATCCTTTCCCTAATAAGATGTGGGTATGATACCGGACCCCAGCTAGAAGTCTTGCAGGCGAGGGTCTGGCTATTAGTACCGGATCATACACGCCATGGGCCGAGTGTTTCAGTATAACTTAATATTTGATTCTTTCTTTCCTAAATAGTGAATCATTAGCGAATTGCATTCTTATTCAACACGAATGTATGCCAAATTTTAGGTTCCTAAGTTATATGTTGTCTTCTGAAAAGTACGTTTTGGTGACGTTTTAGAGAAGTCATAATGAACTATATTATTATCTCAAGCGAAGGGTTCTGTATCTGGCATCATCAGACTTACCTTCTTGGTCTATATGATTACCATCACTGACAGTCATGTTTAACTTAAAAGATTAAAAACTGCTGCGTGAATTATAACGATTTCTGTGGGGAGCCTAGATGTAGGGTGCATGCTTCGGGATCGAGAGGTCCCCGGTTCAATCCTCACCTGGACCACTGCTTAATTTCTCTGAGCAAGAATAATCCACCTTCCCCACTTACCCAAATGTATAAATGGATACCTGAGGGGGTCAAAAGCCTGCCAGCAGCCAACACCGCCGAGCGAGTGTAACAACTGACGTGAGACTCAATGAGTAAATGTACAGTCGGTCGAATGGTCGAATGTCTGAAAATTGACTTTAACTGGGTGCTTTTTACATACAATATAATTTTAGTATCGAAGATGCAAGTAATTTGTTCCTACATTTATGGCCAGTGTTTATATTAAGAGCCATACACCTTGATTGCAGGGCTAGGGGTAGATGTACACTGTTTTTCATGACAATGATGACCGGCGTTAGTCGTACCCCTTGATTGTAGGAAAGCAGTAGGACTAGCAGTTGCTATGCCTAATGTTATTCGGTAACTGTTACCAGTGGTAGTTGCACCCAATGGTTGTAGGGAACCAATCTGGCGGAGAATTACTTATCTACATGTACCTCATTGAGACAGGAATAGCAGCAAACCGTGAAGTAAGACGCATCATAGGATCTTGTAGGTATAGTTCCGCCTGTTGAATATGGATAGCCCATGACACAAGCACAGACAAAGTGATGTGGGGGATAGCCATTAGGAGAGGAAGTGTTGTTCCTGTCATTGGTCGTTATCCCTTATCAGTATATGCAATAGCTGAACTTGACTGCAGAATGTACCCCATAGGAACCAAAGTGGATGTACTATGTGGTGGACTTTACTCCCATAGAGAGAGAAAATGATGTACAGGCAGTAGCATACTAGTATACCTTATTGGGACTGGAATTGACAGAAGCATTTCCGAAGGAAGGTTCTTCTATATATTAAGAAAATGGATGGATTTAATCGGTGGAATATTCCCCATGGGGTTAAGGATGGTTTACTTAGAAATATGGTGTACTTTAAGGACCAGGAATGACTATACCGATAAAATAACAAGCCCAATATGGTAAGGAATGCCCATGCATATTCACCTATTAGTATTAAATCAGAAATGACTGTGACCATAGTACCCCCAATAAGATCAGGAATGAATGTGTCTATCAGTAGAATGTACCTCATATAGACATTATCAATGGAAGTTCCTATCTTTATTAGTAACATGTTATGTAACCCATATGACCAGGAATGATTACCATTAGCAGAATGTACCACATATGGTCAGGAATGGCTGTACTCATTATACCCCTCTGTATGATGTACACCATATGGTCAGGAATGCCCGTGCCCAACTGCATAGTTACGAAAGGCTGTATGTATGTATCTGTATGTATCAAGTATTGTCAGTAATGTATGACATAGTTATGGTCAGGAATAGTTGTATACTCAATACCCATCTGTACTACGGATTCCATATAAGGAATTGATATACCTATAAAAATATGTGCCCCACATGACAGGAATCTATGTACCCATGTGTAGGCTGTACCACACATGGTTGAGAATGACTGTCCCCATCTGTACTGTGGACTCCATATGGCCAGGAATTAATGTACCCATATGTAGTCTGTACCACACATGGATAGGAATGGCTGTACCCATCTACTACGGACTCCATATGGTCAGGAACAATTGTACCTATCAGTAGAATGTACTTCATATGGTCAGTAATGGTTGTTCCTTCATGTAGCATGTTTTAGTACTCATATGGTTAGTACGTGTACTAAGTATCATATGTGGTCAAGAATATCTGTATTCATGTGTAGTATGTACTCAATACGGACAGGAACGAATGAACCGATCTGTAATATGTATCTCGTATGGTTACAAATTACTGTACCCATCTGTCGTACCGGTATGCATTAATAACCCATACGGTCAGGAATGGCGCTGTCCATCCGTAATATGTACAAAACTGGATTGACTGTAGCCGACACATACTAGTAATCCATGAGTTCAGGACTAAGTGTGCTCATCTTTGGGATGTACATCACGGAGCAATATCGTATGACCCAACCCAACAAAAAAGTATACCCATATGTAATTGTGGATGCACACATCTAAAGGTAGTGCCTGCAGGCATGGCAGAGATAGTCGGTGATGCTGAAAACATTGATAACTCGCAGGATAAATATCCCCGTGGTTGACACCTTGTAGTTGTATTTGTAGTTGTAATTATCTAAACCTTTCAGTCAAGGATAACTTCTTAATATTCCATATGGGGTCATGTGCTTTGCTGAAGAGACAGCAAGTAGAAGTGACTGTGGTGTGATACAAGGAATCTGGATGGGATACCCTAGCTCTTTCCGAACAGATTCATTTTTGGTTCTTCAACGTGCCCAGCGTATAGCACCGATACTCGTGAGAATATCACACGGTTAACAACCAGGTTAATCTGTAGTTGGGTGGGAAATACTGAACACTGGTCAATGAAATTTCGAACCAGGGACCTCCGGATTGGTAGTCAAGAGCACAAACTCCTCAGCCACCATCGTGTCACCAATTACAACCTTGATTGTGGTAGGGTTGTGGAGGCTTTAAAAGTGTGTGTATATTTTTACAAATTCTATTAAGAACGGTTTTTTAAAGGTTACTAAGGTACACCTGAGTCAGAAAAGTAGTAAGCTAGACACTAGACAAAGATCAACTGATTCAATATATAATTTTGTTTATTTTGTATCCCCTCTATCCCTTATTGTTTCCTTTCAAATACGTTCCTGCTTTCACATTTTCATTTCTTAGTGAATGCGCGAAACGAATAGAATTTAACAGAGGGAGGTATGAATTCTTACATGCTTTACTATTATTAAAGAAGAATATGAAAACAACGTTAAAATAATGAACTTTTAATGTAATATTCGGAACTTTATAAACAAAAATATAAATTTATAAACTCATATCAAATTATTTTCCAATCATTTGGAGTCATGTTTATGTTTATTTTCCGTTTCGCTGAATAGTTATTCAAGTTTTCCTGTCAATATCCATTTTTTTTAAAAATAATGTCATATGAACTCATACAACTGACCGGATCCGAGCCGCCGAATCATCCAGCTAGGGGTCAGGTACCACAATAACACCCTTGTGACACTGTACTGGACACCTAGGCATATATATACGCATAGTATCAACAAAGTAGCCATGGAATAAAAAAAATTCCTGAGATTGTTGGAAACGGTCTATTCAAATGCCCTAAAATATCTATTTAATTTAGGCATTAGTTGTCTTATATTCCTGACCAATTTTGGACTACGAAGTTAAAATCTATCAATCTAATGTATATTATGGATGCCTAGAAATATTCTCTGAATGTAGCAAACAAAAACTGGCTAAATACAAATCCCAATCAGAATTGCAAGAGAAAAAATGATGACAAAAAGGGAAAAATATCAAAGTTTTCTTAGAATATCAATAAATTCGAACTAATTCCTTATCATAATATTATTATGTATATGTCAACATATGTTGGGTTGAAATACGAACATTTTAAGACATATTGCAAGCCGATAGCCCTATTGAGTGAGGAATAATTCAAGTTTTCCCAAAGCTTATGATTGCTTAAAATAATGGCGGCCATCTTTAAAGATGGCCGCCAAAAGGTCATTTGGCAAAGTGACCCGCAAGTCCATCAACCGTTTTCAGACTGCTGAGATATCAAGCTAACCGAAAATCATTGTTGGATCTGTTCACCTTTTTGGTAATGAAATTCGGTCTGTCACATGGACTAAGACTCATATTGGCCGGCGGACTTCCCCTTGTATCCAAAGATTGGGTGCATTTTCCCTTGTTTTATTTCCAATTCGAACCCCACATATAATGCACTTTTCCCATTGATTTGTTTCTTATTCGAGCCCCATGTTGGGTGCACATTTCATTGATTTGTTTCTAGTTCGAGCCCCATATTGGGTGGACTTTCCAATTGATGTGTTTGTAACTTAAGACCCACATTGGGTGCACTTTCCTATTAATTTGTTTGTAATTCGAGCCCCACATTGGGTGCACTTTCCTATTAATTTGTTTGTAATTTGAGACCCACATTGGGTGCACTTTCCAATTGATTTGTTTGTAATTTGAGACCCACATTGGGTGCACTTTCCAATTGATTTGTTTGTAATTTGAGACGCACATAGGGTGCACTTTCTCACTAATTGGTTTCTAGCTCGAGCCCAATATTGGCTGCATTCTCCCATACATTTGTTTGCAGTGCCAGCCTCATATTGGATGTACTTTTAACATTGATTTAGTTCGAGCCACATATTGGGTGCACTCTTCCATAGATTTGTGTCTAGTTCGAGTCCCTACTGGGTGTACTCTCCCATAAATTAGTGTCTAGTTCGAGCCCCTACTGGGTGCAATCTCCCATAGATTTGTGTCTAGTTCGAGCTTCATATTGGGTGCACTATCCTATAGATTTGTATCTAGTTTGAGCCTCATATTGGGTGCACTCTTCCATAGCTTTGTGTCTAGATCGAGCCTCATATTGGGTGCACTCTTCCATAGCTTTGTGTCTAGTTCGAGCCCTATATTGGGTGAACTCTCCTATAGATTTGTATCTAGATCGAGCCTCATATTGGGTGCACTCTTCCATAGCTTTGTGTCTAGATCGAGCCTCATATTGGGTGCACTCTTCCATAGCTTTGTGTCTAGTTCGAGCCCCATATTGGGTGCACTCTCCCATAGATTTGTATCTAGATCGAGCCTCATATTCGGTGCACTCTCACATAGATTTGTATCTAGTTCGAGCCTCACATTGGATGCACTCTCCCATAGATTTGTATCTAGATCGAGCCTCATATTGGGTGCACTCTCCTATAGATTTGTTTCTAGTTTGGGCCTCATATTGGATGCATTCTGCAATAGATTTGTTTGCAGTGCCTGCCTCATATTGGATGCACTCTCCCTTAGATTTGTGTCTAGTTCGAGCCTTTACTGGGTGCACTCTCCAATAGATTTGTATCTAGTTTGAGCCTCATATTGGGTGCACTCTCCCATAGATTTGTATCTAGTTCGAGCCTTTACTGGGAGCACTCTCAAATAGATTTGTATCTAGTTTGAGCCTCATATTGGATGCACTCTCCCATAGATTTGTGTCTAGTTCGAGCCTTTACTGGGTGCACTCTCCAATAGATTTGTATCTAGTTTGAGCCTCACATTGGATGCACTCTCCCATAGATTTGTATCTAGATCGAGCCTCATATTGGGTGCACTCTCCCATAGATTTGTATCTAGTTCAAGCCTTTACTGGGTGCACTCTCCAATAGATTTGTTTGCAGTGCCGGCCTCATATTTGATGCATTCTGCAATAGATTTGTTTGCAGTGCCGGCCTCATATTGGATGCACTCTCCCATAGATTTGTGTCTAGTTCGAGCCTTTACTGGGTGCACTCTCCAATAGATTTGTATCTAGTTTGAGCCTCACATTGGGTGCACTCTCCTATAGATTAGTGTCTAGTTCAAGCCCCTACTGGGTGCACTCTCCCATTGATTTGTGTCTAGTTCGAGCCTCATATTGGGTGCACTGTCCCATAGATTTGTTTCTAGTTCGAGCCCCATATTGGGTGCACTGTCCCGTAGATTTGTTTCTAGTTCGAGCCCCATATTGGGTGCACTCTCCCATAGATTTGTTTTGTACGAACATTTTACCCCTCAGGTTATTTCTTATTTGAGCCTCACATTGGGCGAGATGATACCAGTGTGATGCAATTGTTGTGAGGATCCAGAACAAACTGTCTCTACTCATGCACCAGTCAGTATTTTGCCCGCCAGGGGGAGCGGCGGGCCACCTAGGGGGAATTAGACATTTTCAATTTTTTGATATATAAATTCCCACCCTGGAGACAATGCTTACTGTCTATATCCCCACCGTGGGGCATAGTTTTTCATCCGTGTAATTTAATAAAAACATGAATAAAAGTATCGTCTTTCGAGGAGTAGAAATTCCAAGACCAAAGTCTAAGGTCGTCTAATTCCCACCTGTTGGGAAGATTTCCTCCTGTATCCCCGCCACTCCTCTGAGCGGGCATAATATTGACTGGTGCATCATACAAGTACAAAATGAATTTTAAACCATATAATGAATACAACACAATTAGTACAGCAGCTTTAGTACTAGTAAATAAAGAAAATAAGAATATCTCATATTTTGACATATTTAAACACCAAGTAAGTTACAGTAGCCCCTAACAACACAGACAGGAATACAATGTTCACATCCCTGGCTTCATTCACTGACGTCACTCTACTGTACAACATCACAAGAGAGGCAATAAACAATCCCACTGTGCACCCCAATAAAAACTTAAATGAGTCATGTGACATCCATCTCATATCTGATTGCTGGTTCCTACTTGCTATAAGCTTGCACATTAATCGTTTGCGGAGGGGAACCGGTGGAGTGTAAGGTAGTAGTTGATGTCTGTATTTGGAATGACGTTCACTCATGGCACGTGCTGTGTAGATGTCTGGATAGTTCAACAGTAAGTTCTCATCAAATTCTGAAATGAGGAAAAACAATGTCTTTGTTTTACTACAAAGTTATTCTGATTTAGAGTTATAAATGAAAATAGACTGATACAATTAAATGTACAAGCCCTAGGTCGCTCACCTGTGCACATTGATCAAGGAGAACCATATTTTTCATTTTTAAAAAAAAATCCAATTAGTTGTCATGGCAACCAGAGTTCTGCATGGATTCTAATGCTTTTAGCTCTTTTAAGAAAGGATGGCCCAAGGAACATTGTGACCCTTTTAACATGAAATCCAACAAGGACTTTTAGAGAAGAAGATTTTAAAAGATTTTACTATAGACATTTAGGAAAAAATAGCGCCCCACCCGCTGGCAGCCATGTTTTTGACAAATCATGACAAAAATGTCAATTTTGTAAGACGGTCACCCAAGAACTAATTCTGCAAAATTATTTTGAAATCTGGCCAGTGGTTGATTTTTAATGATTTTTTTAAAATTTTCCTATCGGTTTTCATGGCAACCAGAGTTCTGCATGGAATGTAATTCTTTTAGCTATTTTAAGAAAGGACCGCACAAGGAATAATTTTACCAATTAATAGTGAAATCCAACCAGTACTTTTAGAGGAGAAGATTTTTAAAGATTTTCTATAGATATATAGGGAAAAACAGAGCCCCACCCACTGGCGACCATGTTTTTTGACAAATCAATACAAAAATGTCAATTTTGTAAGAAGGTCACCCAACAACTATTTCTGTAAAATTATTTTGAAATCTGGCCAGTAGTTGATTTTTTATGATTTTTTTAAAGATTTTCGTATATGTTGCCATGGCAACCAGAGTTATTTATGGATTACAATTCTTTTAACTATTTTTAGAAAGGACCACCCAAGGAACATTCCTGTGAAGTTTGGTTTGAACATTGATTTCCCTTGTTTTGAATGGTCAGCCATATTTGAAACCAACTATATATAACAGATAAATGGGTATTCTAACAGATCCAGCAGCTTTACATATATACACATAGAGGCAACTAAGTTGAGCATGAATTCACATTAAAGAACAGCTAAGCCATATACAAGTAACATCATATCAATTCGAGAAAGAAAGTAGTGCAATGGCAACCACGTTTTGCTGTGTTGTCTATGCAGATTATTGGCTATGTAAGAATCAAAATAATGAATACCGGTATACGCCTGTGTGTTATCTACAATAAAGCATGGTCACTTGCTACACACTTGTTATTCAATAACCGGTACTACACATGGGAACTTGTGACCATGCTTTATTCTACGATAAAATATGGTATGTATTCGTAATTTCTTAATTAAACCACTCAATCTATACAAAAATGGCCTTATACCATGAAGCAAGTATATCATCAAGATGTAAAGACAGACTGTGAATTTTGGATTTGAACCTACTTGTCTAAATCAGCAAATTAAAGTGAATAAATTACGCCAATTTTTCACTCTCTGGTTTATCATCAGTTACTCTACCGAGTTTTCCCACCCCCCTGATTTTACGGGGAAGTCACTCGCCTTGTGAGCAGCTGACTTAAATTTAACACTCGGGGTAACAATATTACTTCAGCTGCTCACTCGGTGAAATAACAACCAATCTTACACCGAAAAACACAAATATCCTCTAATGAATTATAATCATTATCGTTATAGCTATAGTGTGTTCTGATTGAATAAAGATTTGTATCACTGTTTATGTGTGTGGAGCTTGCATAATGTAAATTGCCTTCAAAAAGGCCCGACATATTCAAACAAATCATTTTACTATATAGAACGTACCTCTGTTAAGTTCACAAGATGATATGACAGCTCTACACAGAGGGCAAGGTATTCCTTCAGTGCCAAGCCCTGTTAATCTGCGTAGACATAAGTCACAGAACATGTGACCACATGGCTGACATATGCTCGGTAGATGATAGAGGTCAAGACACACTGGACATGTGATGGAGGAATCAAGGTTGTAATCTCCAAAATCAACATAAGACCTCTTCAGTTCCTGCATATAAACAAAATACTTGTTCATGTAATAATTGGAACTAATCATTTTATACTATGTTACCACTGTCATGAAAGATGTTTTATAATAATGGGACCTGATGAACAAATGATCAGCGTCTACTGAAAATGATGGATGTAGTTAAGGAGATGGTCTCCCTTTGTTACATTTTATACAACTTACCTCCCTTTGTTTATTCTAAAATATTTAAATGGGCATAATCTCCTTTTTAGCACCTGCCCACATACTAAGTTGCATGAACATAGCTTGGAAACTGTTGAAGTTATGGCAGGATCCAGATTCTGGACATATTTTCACTCATCTGTCTCCATAGCAACCACAAGTTTTGTCAGAATCAAAATATTTTTAGACGTGCATAATCCCCTTATTGCTCCCTATCCACATACGAGGGTAATTCATTTAATACCCGGACGATTGATATTGCTGGAAAACTATTGGACTGATATAAATGAAAACTTACCGGAATACATTCACAACATACAAAATTTCAAATTGTTGCAAAAGGGTTAACATAATATTAGTGTTTAAATAAGTACATGTTACGCGAGTCAACCCAAGTCGACGTCAAAATATTGTGACGTTACGCCATTTTCGCCCCTAAAACGTGAAACTTTTTCTCTATTTGATCATCTTTTTGCAGCCATAAAGTCACACGAGCACACACATTTACCATTTTAAGATGTTTGGTAGTGATGTTGAATGCTGTATCCACGATAATTCGCATGATTTCGTAATTACTTTTGTAGTTATTCTTCAAGTAATGTTTACCATCCAACAAGCGTTTAACCGACAACACTTTCCTGTTTCTGACAGTTAGATTGACCGGGCCTCGGTTCATCGCGAGATGATTCTTGTCATCATAGAACCGTTTATGAGCAGAAATCCACCTATACGAATATTTCCAAAACGCTTCTCTAAAATAATTCTTTAGTTTTGCAGGTGTATGACTACTAAATTTTACGAAATTTTATCATAATCCGTTTTTTCCAAACAAATTCGATTTCATTGCCATATTAACGGAAACACACCCGTTGTCCCCAAACATTGCTTCACACACAGTAACAGTACAGAAATGACATCAAACGTTATATAACACAACGTAGATGTAGACATAACGTTATAAATTATGATGTTTTCCGTTGATAATTGGCAACAACACTATGCTCCTTGCCATATTTACACTCAACATATCACTAAAAACTTGGGCTGGGCCGGGTAGCCCTTAGTTGTGTTACTATAGTAACCATAGTTTGTGTTCGGTTGGATGAAATTATACAAAGTTTTGTCAAATACAATGTAATTAAGTAGGTGAGTAAGTCTTCCTAAACGAAAGTTTATTAAAATCGTAAGTTTCAGTTAAGCGCTATGGCGATAGTCCGGGTATTAAATGAACGACCCTCATACCAAGTTTCAAAAACCTAGCTTGAAAACGGTTATGTCAGGATCCAGATTTCAGCGGACATAAGGACAGACAGAAAGACGGACATTCTCACTGAATTGACATTGTGGTGTTTTCTTTTGTCCATTCTTTTGTTTGTAAAACCCCATAAGCAACATTTTGCACCCCGTAAGCAACGGAATGAATAGAATCTAAATATAGCCTATTATTCCACACCCCAACACTACAAGTGGGCGAGTACGGACGGATTGACGGACAGAGGGCATACCTATAGTCCCCTCCGGTATGAACACCGGTAGGGGACTAACAAAGGGAGTTAAGATATAAATAGGTAAAACAAGGGAAACAATCAATGAATATCCTGTGTTTCTATAATAATTATACCTATATGTACTTACATCAAAGGTTTGAGCAAATTTTTGTCTACGTGGGGATGGAATATTTGGTGCCGAAAACTTCTTCAGTTTTAACTGCTGTTTTTTCCTTTTCTTTGCAGATTTAGTTTTGGTTGGAAGTGAATCTGAAAAACATTGCACAAAACAATAATGAACTTTAAATAGGAATGTAATAGCAATGATGAATGTTAACACAGATTCGATATTAATAACAGTTTATCTGACATTCTAAAATAAGACAAGAAAGGTTTTAGACACAAAAACGTATGTCTCCATTATTAAAGGGCCATTGGTAACATTCATCCTACCTAAAATTCCTAATATGCACAATTGCATGCAGGCTTGGTACCAACTATTCATGTGAAGTTTCATTGAAATCCGACCACTAGTTTGGGAGAACAACTTTGGATAAACTTTGTGGCATCCATCCAACCAGAACAAAAACGATATGTCCCCCCCCCCAATATTTATGTGGGAGACATAAATATAATGTATTGCCCAACAAATTTAAATGCATGTACATACACTAGTTTCACAATCTTGGGGTCATTTTAATAAATCATTTTGACTTTAATCATTTTATAAATGTTATACCCTATATACCAATTAAAGGAAACATAACTTTCAGTCAGAATCTAATGGTAACAAGAGGGCCATTGGCCCTATAGCGCTCACCTGATGACTAGCAGTTTAGGCAGAATCAGTGACCTGGTGACGTAGTTTTTGGCCATAGATGACCCAGTTGCGAACTGGACCTAGATTTCATAAAGCCACACATTGTGGCCAAGTGTCATTAATATCACATAATAAAAGCTCCGCGAGTCGCATGTGTCGCCTGACGACATGCACATTTGTCATGGAAAACTATCAACTATTGGGCTGCATATCGACTCACAAGAGTTCTATAGTCATATGAACTAAAAACGACAAAGTGATGCTCTGGACAAAAAAATGTCACAGCAAGAAACATGCATACCTATCTTGGAGTCATTAATACTTATGGTGACAAAGTTATGCCACGGACAAGAAATGCTTATAAAATCAATCAAAGGGACAAAAATAAAAAATGGCACAAGGTAGAGTTACGATTCTTGTGTACTGCACTTGGACTTTTGGTAAGAAACATGCATACCAAATTTCAAGTCATTCAACCTCTTGGTGACAAAGTTATCCGCCGGACAAGAAATGCTCAAATTAAATCAATCTAAGGAAATAATTCAAAAACGATGCAAGGCAGAGTTATGGTTCTTGCGCACTGCACTTCGGCTTATTGCAAGAAACATGCATACCAAATCTTGAGTCATTTGAACTTAAGGTGACAAAGTTATGCTCCGGTCAAGAAATGCTCTAATAAAATCAATCTAAGGGAAATAATTCAAAAACGATGCAAGGCAGAGTTATGGTTCTTGCGCACTGCACTTCGGCTTATTGCAAGAAACATGCATACCAAATCTTGAGTCATTTGAACTTAAGGTGACAAAGTTATGCTCCGGTCAAGAAATGCTCTAATAAAATCAATCAAAGGAAAATAATACACAAACTATGACAGGTAGAGTTATGGTTCTTGCGCACTGCATTTCGGCTTATTGCAAGAAACATGCATACCAAATATTGAGTCATTTGAACTTAAGGTGACAAAGTTATGCTCCGGACAAGAAATGGTCTAATAAAATCAATCAAAGGGAAATAATTCAAAAACAATGAAAGGTAGAGTTATGGTTCTTGTGCACTGCACTTCGGCTTATTGTAAGAAACATGCATACCAAATATTGAGTCATTTGAACTTAAGGTGACAAAGTTATGCTACGGACAAGAAATGCTCTGATAAAATCAATCAAAGGGAAATAATTCAAAAACTATGACAGGTAGAGTTATGGTTCTTGCGCACTGCACTTCGGCTTATTATAAGAAACATGCATACCAAATCTTGAGTCATTTGAATTTAAGGTGACAAAGTTATGCTCCGGACAAGAAATGCTCTAATAAAATCAATCAAAGGGGAATATTTCAAAAACTATGACAGGTAGAGTTATGGTTCCTGCGCACTGCACTTCGGCTTATTGTAAGATACATGCATACTAAATCTTGAGTTATTTGAACTTAAGGTGACAAAGTTATGCTCCGGACAAGAAATGCTCTAATAAAATCAATCAAAGGGGAATATTTCAAAAACTATGACAGGTAGAGTTATGGTTCTTGCGCACTGCACTTCGGCTTATTGTAAGATACATGCATACTAAATCTTGAGTTATTTGAACTTAAGGTGACAAAGTTATGCTCCGGACAAGCAATTTGTGAAGCCGCAGCCGCAACCGCAGCCGCCGCCAAAGTAACACCTATATGTCGCCTTTTCAGGCGACACAAAAAATGTGACCTCTAGAGTGTTAACAAGGTTTTCTTTGATATGACATTGTGACCTAGTTTTTGACCCCATATGACCCAGTTACGAACTTTACCTAGATTGCATAGCGACAACCATTGTGACAAAGTTTCATATAGATTAGGTAAAGCAGGTGACCTCTATAGTGTTAACAAGGTTTTTCTTCAATGTGACCTTGTGACCTAGTTTTTGACCCCAGATGACCCAATTACGAACTTGACCTAGATTTCATAGAGACATAAATTTTGACCAAGTTTCATTAAGATTATGTCAAAAATGTGACCTCTACAGTCTTAACAAGGTTTTCCTTTGATGTGACCTAATGACCTAGTTTTTGACCCAAGATGACCCAGTTACGAACTTGACCTAGATTTCATAGAGACATACATTGTAATGAAGTTTCATTAAGATTATGTAAAAAATGTGACCTCTAGAGTGTTAACAAGGTTTTTCTTTGATGTGACCTGGTGACCTAGTTTTTTACCCCAGATGACCCAATTACGAACTTGACCTAGATTTCATAGAGACATACATTGTAACCAAGTTTCATTAAGATTACGTCAAAAATGTGACCTCTAGAGTGTTAACAAGGTTTTTCTTTGATGTGACCTAGTGACCTAGTTTTTGACCCTATATGATCCAGTTACGAACTTGACCTAGATTTCATACAGGCAAACATTGTGACCAAGTTTAAAAAAGATTGTGACCAAGTTTAAAAAAGATTAAGTGAAAATTATGACCTCTAGAGTGTTAACAGTTCAATTGTTGACGGCGCACAGTGGACAGGGTGATCACAATAGCTTGCCTTGAGCACTTTGTGCTCAGGTGAGCTAAAAACTGACCAAAAAGTCAAATTTTAGGGATAAAATTAATGACCCCTGGACCTTGTTATAAAATTGATATGTTTGCATGTACTCACTACAGTTTGTATTATTATCTTCATTAAGATGTTCAAGTCGGAGATCAGTCTCTGGGTTATTCCTTTCCCCAACATCAGTCAAATCTTCTCGTATTTCTTTCATCAGCTCTATCAGTGACTTTTCTTCAAGTGTAGACGAGGTCACAGCCTCAGGTACACAATCAAATGGAATTAGGTCGCCATCTGGAGCGGAGCACTTTTCAAAATAAGGAATTTGTGATGAGGAAGAAGGTGTAACATTATCACTATCACAAGATATTGGTTCACAGCCTAACACTGATCCAGTTTCATCATTATCATCATCATCATACAGCCGAGTAAAATCTGGCAATAAAAATGCAGAATCTGCATTACTTGAATTACCAGTTTCAGAGGCATCTTGACAATTTGGTCCATCCATTATGTCTACATGATATTGACATGGTTGTAGTAAAACTGTCTGTTCATACATTTCTGTAAAATCAGGACCAAGGTTTAGTAAAACTTTCTCTTCACATGTTTCCGTTATAGGTTCAGCATTCAAACTGGAACACTTCTGAATGTCAAACATCCTACAATCATTGTCAGCATTTAACTGTTGATCATTGTCTTCTCTGGACATCACTTTCAGACAACCATCAGATCCTGATGCTACAAGCAATTCCTCTCCGTTCTGTTCCGTATTAGAAGAGGGTTGTGTAGAAACAATTTCCTGATCATGTCTTTTTCTATCATCCCTGTTATGTTCTGTATTAGAAGAGGGTTGTGTAGAAACAGTTTCCTGGTCGTTACTTTTTATATTGTCTCTGTTATGTTCTGTATTAGAAGAGGGTTGTGTAGAAACAGTTTCCTGATCATTTCTTTTTATATTGTCTCTCTTATGTTCTGTATTAGAAGAGGGTTGTGTAGAAACAGTTTCCTGGTCGTTGTTTTTTATATTGTCTCTGTTATGTTCTGTATTAGAAGAGGGTTGTCTAGAAACAGTTTCCTGATTGTTGCTTTTTATATTGTCTCTGTTATTTTCGGTATTAGAAGAGGGTTGTGTAGAATCCGTTTCCTGATCGTTGTTTTTTATATTGTCTCTGTTATGTTCAATATTGGAAAAGGGTTTTATAGAAAGTGATCCTTGGTCATTGTTTTTTATATTATCATTTTGACTGGTATCCTCAATAGATGTTTCATCTACAACCCAAATATTGTCAGTGTTGTTAACCAAGACGTCCACTTGTTCTGATGACAAACTTGTCATGTTTTCAGACATTTGCAAACACACCTACAATAGACACAAGCAAACAGATGAATATACCGTGAAATACTATGATTATAAATTACCTGATTCTCCATAGATCTATGTCATACAAACCACAGGAGTATTCCGGAGTTCCCTTTTAGAGAAAAGTTGTAAAAAGAAGAAATTTTAGTACATCCAATAATAAAATTGGTTAATTATATCAATCAATCTATATTATAAATTATCACATAGTTTTCACATACCGGGTAGTTTATTTCCAAAAACCTAAGGCATTATGCCCATGAGTTTATATGTATTCAATGCAATTACAAGACTTAGTGTAATAATATACTCACATTCTCACACATACACACGCCCACACCATACATGCACACATACATACGCACATATCCGCACAAACACGCATGCACACACACATATGTCAAAATCACACGCATACATATATATATTATAACACATACTGGTATTAAACCAGAGTTTCGACAATTAACTAATACTAACACAATATTATTCTATAAACAGTTATGGCTGTTTCAGTTGAGTGCTGCCTTCTCCGTGCCAGTTTTCTTTATCTATTTACTAAATAACAAGGTAAGAGAATAAGTAAGTGGAACACACGGACAAGACGGGTCGGATTTCAATAATTTTATTATGACCGACGTTTCCACTTTACAGTAGTCTTCAGACTCTTCTTAAATGACAAGGTTTAAGTTTTAATTAACATATAATTATAGGGTAGCTGCACACTATAGAATAGTAATCCTTACCTGTCTGGAGATAACTTATCTATAAATTAATAGTGTTCATCTTCAATGAAGTAATGTATAGTTTGACAGATCAATAAAACTCTGCAATATCAAAGATCTAAATAAAATACTGTATAGCGGGTATATTTCACGGGGTCTATTATTCTATTATTTCTTGATCCTTCTGAATTCACGGTGTCTTGATTTCGCGCAAATGACCTCAAACGCAAATTTAAAACCTTGTTGGAACATGAAATGGGAGGTCAATCTTACCTAAGTTACACTTTGGAAAATAAAACAAAAATGGAAATTGATTGCTGAACACGGCAACTTATAGAGCTTTAAACTTAACTGCAATATCGTAAGAAAATCGGGCGTAATAACAATTAAAGTGTTCATTAAGTGTTGATTAATTTGCGAAAATACGTACGTTATCACAAGTCCCATATTGCTATCATAGTCCATATTTAATAATTAATTAAACAAGTCCGACAATTTAGAACTGACAATATGCTATGTACACATGCTGCGTCAGAGTTATTTAAAGCCTATGATCTTGTTGGGGCGCACAGTGAAACTCTTTGGTATACTGAGTCTAATATGAAGTGAGCCATATTTATAAGACATTTTAAACCCCCTGTCCATGATTTATTTATGCTCCCCACTGGTATAACATATAAGGGCGTGTGCTTCTGTCCTTCCAAATTTGATGATATATAAATAAACGATTTACAGGATTTACAAATTACACAAGACATTTATTTATTTTTTCTTAAATCACTTGTTGCGTTTCGACTGTTATTTTGAAGGGTTTGTTCGATGGCCGAGTTGACTATCATTAGAAAATGTACACAAACAAATACTTTTTATGCAAACATTTAAATGTTTTGCAAACAAAATCGTTAAATTTAACAAATTTGATGCACCTGCTTATAATTCTATGTTAATAAACTTTATGTTATGTTATGTTATGATTAAAGAAACGGTCAACTGACTTAATTAACACCTTTTAACGTTGAGAAAACATGATGCAAGTATGATAGTTGATACACATGCATAGAGTTTACACACATTTTACAAAGATTTATTTCGAATCATATTTTGTAATATATTAATTTATAAGTCGTAGTCTTATTGCCGTATTTTACCGTATTTTGCTAAATCGACGTACTTCTTGCAAAGTCATTGGGTCAACGTTTATTTTTTGTTGCTTTCACATGTTTTTCATGATGAATTGTCTCAATTTGTAAAATTTGTATATTTACGAGGTGAATATTTCGCTGGGTTTAGATTTCGCGCTATCGATGTTGACTGCAAATAATTTGAAATATAGCGAAAATATGACCACCGTGAAATATACCTGCTATACAGTACGTATTTTTTAGATCTTTGATAATATTCATTGAATCATCATTGTTGACAGTTGAGGCCAATCTTTTAAGATTATATTTTATTCAGTTTCATTTAAAAATCCACGATATGCGGTAATTCCTAGCAAATTTCCAATAAAGTTTTCAAGGTGGGGTAAAAAAATAGAGAAGGTAGGGTTAACAGAACCACGCCATCATTTAGTTTTGGTCTTATCCGAATCTCTAGCATGATCCGAAATAACGAAACTTGCAGTTTTGCTGAATTCACGTTTAAGAATCATCAAAATATAACAGTTTAATGGTTCCTTTATTATAGAGCAATATGGTTTACCTTTTTAATATCATGAGTGGATGATATGATGACACTAATCTAGCCTAATAAATGTTTTTTGTTGTTGAAATATGGAAAGGTTGTTGTTGTTGACGACTATAAAGCCCAAAAATCCGTCGCTAGTACGGTCTTAGCAAGTAAACAGTTTCTGGCACACATCTGGGAAGAAGAATTCTACGGTCCCTGCACACATGTAGCGTTTTGAACTATACGTTTTAAAGTGAAGTTCGGTATTTGAAAATATAAATATTAAATAATGAATGAAAATAAATTAATCATCGTTGACTTGAATTCAATCCAGGGTGCTTCCTTGTCACAGGAGAAGAAGGGTCGGTCTCACCCCTATTGTTCTATAGTGGCCTGTATACAGTACATTAATTATGTTTTTTTGTATTTGAAACATGCCTGAGGCGCGGGGATTAACTAATTATAGACAGTGAGAATGGATGTGTGCAGGAAATGTATTATTTCACCGATGACTATAAGATTTATATTTTAAAAAAATGTACCTTTTTGTAAATACTTGAATATGAATGTTGAAATTGTGTGCGTGTTTAATATTAATAAACACCCGACAACAATTATGAAGATACATATACTTGGTGCATTTTTAATTTGTACTATCGCTGTGAATATTTATCAGTCTTCTGTGTTAGAACGGTCACATAATAATGTTTCTGTGATATATAGGGGAGACCGGGGCTATGTGATACACGTTTCGGTTTTTTACTCTTTTATAAAACATGAACACACATGCAGCCCTTGTAATGGGGTATACATAAAACTGCACTTAATTTTGACCAAACACGTTCTTTAAATAATCAATTTAACTATGCAATAACAATTTACAGCTTGTGGAAAATGGTAAGTACATGTAACAAATAACCCCGTGTGTTGGGGACAAGTGTTACAGTCCCCGGGGCAAAATGTTACATGTACTAAATTTCGACTACCCTGAATCTTACCTCCATGAATCACGGACGGAGGTGAAGAGGCGAGGTAGGAAAGGTTGGGGCGGTTGAATTTTGATTGTTTTGAACATAGTAAAAATTTTCATACTTGTCCGCCCTTAGCCCCAAAAGGTCGGGGCAATTTGTGACACTTTACGAACTATTTTTAAGCGGTTGAAATTATTGATGCATAGTTATATTGAATAATCAAGTAACTTGCTTTGTCGAAATTAAGTGTAGTTTTATGTATACACCTTTATTAGGGCCGTATATGAGTTCACGCTTTCTAAAATGTTAAAGTTATAAAAATGTAACACTTAGCCCCGGTGGCCCCTTTGTATTATGTAACAAATTGCCCCCAAGAACACTTGCGTGAATAAATCGCTCTATAGTAAATACCAAAGGTGGCCAAATCCCATTTCTTATTGCTACGGCATGCTTGATGTGTACTCAAACGTTGGCCCATAAGCCCAAATATGTGCCAAATCTTGAATATAGAATAAATTGACATTTGAAAATTTGTAAAAATGTAACAAAAAAGCATGAAAATGTGTTTTCAACCTGTAACACAATTTGTGAGGATTTGAACTGGTCGCGACATAGCGGATAAAATCGTCGCCTTAATTCCAGAGGGTCGTAAGCGGGTTTTTCTACTTTTGAGATACAAGGGTTTAAAGATTTGAAAGGCAATAACTTTTTTCCTACTCAACGGATTTTTCTGATTTTCGTTGTGTAGTTCCAGAATATGTGTATCTGTTTATTGGTAAATTTTCATAAAAATCTTAATTTTCAATTTTATTTTATTTAATAAAAATACTAAATGACATACGTCTTTTATGATTTCAGGATCATAACTGTCCAATTCTATAATGGCACATCGACTTACGACCTTTTAGCACAAATATAGTATGATAAAATACCTGATACGCCTTTATGGAACTGAAAGCTCACTATGCACGTCTATGTAATAGTGTATGTCTATGTAATAATAAATAGAAAGCTGGCTTTTAAAATAAACTTTATTAAAACAAAACATCTTGATTGTTATTGTTAAAACCACTAATCAAGAGTCATCTATCTGCTTTTTACAATAAAACTAAATGATTATAATTCACTACTGATAATATCGTTTATAATGCAAGCGTCTGATAGAGATAACTGTTCTGCAATATTCACATTGACTAGGAGGTAGTGAGTTCATACAATCAAGTTACAAGTAACACAAAATGAAAAACTAACTGGCTTAACTCAATAATGAGCATGGTATTCACTTACGGAGTACCTAAATTTCAGGTTATTTATTACACTTCGTTAACATTTATTCGCTAAATTATCAAAAGCAAACTATATGTTTTTATATAATTTGTATGTAGAAAGTATATTAACCATTTGGTCTATATCCTTTCTGCAAATAATTACGAAGCTATAAATCTTTCAAATAATAGCGAATGCAATTGCATTAAGTGTAATAAACCACCTTAAGAAACAACGCATACAACAACTCGGTTAACACATTACCCTTATAATGATTATAAAATGATTACATACAATCAAGGGGCTTTGACCAAATAACATTGGATGAATGAATTCATCGCTTTACACATCAACTGTATATTTAAAGGATGGTGATCACAACTCTTACAACTCACGTAGTTAACTTAAATTGAAGTAACAAAGAACCTTGCACACTAACTGGCTTAAACATTAACTAAAAAATTAACAAGGTTGTGTTCACAACTTACTTATGAAGTGATTACCTAAATTGAAGAAACAATAACTGGTAAAATACTTGGCATAACATATGGTCATAAAGATTATGTAATGAGTACCTTAATTTGATCAACATTAACTGTCAAAATAACAAGCTAACACATTTATATCATATTTTCAAAATAAATAGTGTTCCGAACTTGGAAAAGTAACTGACTCAACACAATAGTTTCACGTCATCTAGGAAGTGTTAACAACTCAAGAGATACTCGTATAATACTTAGTTAAATGATTTTATGTAACAGTTAAAGTACAGTTAAAGTTACTTTGGCTGTACATTTATATTTATAAAGTCATTTAATTCTGAAGTGTTCATTATTGTTAACTAGGTAATAACTATGTTTATGATGCTTTGCAATATACATGTACAAGGACACTAATAGGATAAAAGAAATATTGTTCACAGTAGCTACTTTTTAATGTCATTGTGTCTACCTAAATGACAAATTTCATAGCTTTATAGAAGTTTTTGTCAATCTCATGTAGATATTTAAGTATGCCGCTTGTGTCTCTTTTTTCTGTGAGTGAGATAATATTGCATTCACATTTGCTTTAGACAATTACAATTGATACTAGAAGTCGACAATACTCCATAGGCTTGATGAATACTTCATAAGTTTGTGAAACCTTTGACATATTCTGTTCACACATAAAAGTAGTTATTGTGTTTCAATGTACGAAAATATCAGCACAAGCACGTCATTTGGAAGATCGGTCAACACAGTCCTGAAAATAAAAAGCAACACAAGCCAAAAAAAGCGACATATATCATTGTCTTTAGAAAACATGTACAGACAATATTGTTTATGTTTAATACCTTCCCATATTGTCATAATAAATCTAAAGAGAAATCTTTTGTCAGCACGAAATGCAACCATCGCAAATAATAGCAGATCCAGTTTGATCGAGTGCAACAGCACCCATGCAGAAAACGCAGATTACTATTATTGAAGTATTAGGTGAACTCCATATAAAAAATGACCGGGCATTATAATGATCACATTATATATTAAATTTACCAGTAACAGCTTCGTTTTCAAGCAAAAAATGCATCAAAGATCAAAACAGACACTCAATGCCCTGATAAGTACTAAATATCTCACCCCTTCCCAACATATCAAGCAGGAACAAATTAAATGACAAAAAAGACCAAGAGACAAAATACACCAGTTAGTCCAAACAACGGGCTACTTTTAACTTCTGTTTTGAGTTGATGATATGTTCATTACAAATTGTCAATTGGCTTGCAATGTCCAACTATTTTTAAAAACAAGACATGTTATTGGGAATTACATACAATATTGATAAACTGTATGAAGTTAAAACAGATGTAAAATGTAGCATTTGATATTACTCAGCATTCATTTGCTGGAAAATTCATGAAATAATGGATAGTAAAAGGGCATATGTGTTGTTGAGAAACACATTAGTAATCTATCCGAAAAACGTCACATCCGAAATGATTACAATAGAATTCAGCATTATTTTACCTTTATACTGAACAGTTAAACAATATACAGACATCCTAAGCATTTATATGGAAACAATTGTGAAAAGAAATTCATAAATATATGCTAATACTTACATATCCTTGGTATATAGACGAACACAATCGAAACAATTTCAAGGAAAATTTGGTGTTGTTATGAAGTGACGCCATATTTTTTTAAAACGATCTATCTGATTGGTTCAAATTGTATGCCCCTCTGGAACTGACTGTAAACGCATAAACAGGTTATACGCCTTTCTGGAACTGGTATTTACCCTATTTAAGTCATTTCTACAGGGACATAACCTGTACCATTATGTAGAGCTTGAAAATACGAACAAAATGATACCAAACACTCGATTTTGCAAAAATTGGTCATACGACCCTCTGGAATTAAGGCGACGAAATGGCGGCTCGAAAAATGATAACATCAACATGACTGATGATGTAATATAAGGACACCATAGGTTTGAAAATGCAGTGTAACATTTTGCCCCGTGTAACGCTTAGCCCCGGTCTCCCCTAATGTGCTTGTAACTGTATACACGTGAGGGTTGCACGCTACTTACGCTTCTTACTTTATATCGTGCAGCACGTGTATATTTATTATACATATCATTTCCCGCTAAATTTGATTCTCCCTGAATGACACTTGTGACACGTAGATTTGTTTTATACTGTATGTATAAAATATGTTTTTATGCTGCTTTTTAGGTACACTAGACAACTCTTACTTTTGCTTGATACACCTCTTATATGCCACTTATTTAATCTTGTATGCTTGAAATTCTTATTTATTACTTATAAACGATGGTATTTGTTATATGTTCTGTGGTAATTCTTTATATGGTTGAAACGTCAGGTATGTCGCTATTTTCTATACACTCATTAAATGTTATAAGTACACCAACACAGTAAATAGCGATACATGCAAATAGTGTAATCATTTTGCTTATAGTTTGAAATATTACACAATATAGATCTACAACATGTATGATATTATGTTTATTTTAAAGTTATTATGTTTAAACATGTAAGGAATTATAAGTAGTGAAGTATTTTATGTCTCCGTATCGTAGATGTGGGGTATATTACTTAACACATGCATGTCAATCGGTCGATTGGTAGACTAAATGTTTTCCGATCAATAACTCCAGAACAAACCGACCAAGAGCCCACAAACTTTAAGTGGAGGTTGTTCATCATCAGTAGATGACCCCATTGATTTTGAGGTTGCTATGGTTCAAAGGTCAAAATTACCGTGACCTTCGAATATACAACGGTTTCTCATCCACAATGTAAAAACGATGGATCTTAAGATCGTTAAACTTCACAGACTGGTTACTGATTGTCAAGAGAAGAATTCTACAAATTTGTTGGTCAATAGGTCAAAGGTCAAGGTCAGGATGGCCTTAACTATTCATGGCTATTCGGTTGTCATGAGACATGCATATTTTACAAACATCTCTTGTTCTTTCTGTATTCAGAATTCTTCAGATTTTATGTTTTTCGGGGTTTTGGTGTTGCTGGACAATGCGTTATCAACATTTCAAGACATTGTACAATACACAGTGGTGTGCACGTGTGTTTTTCTGATTTTTTAGAATTCACGGTTCACTGCTTACACCAAGCCAAATACAAATATCCAATTGTCGGATATTGTGGTTATACTACTCGCTTGCACACATGCAAAAAAAAGAACAAGCTATTCTGTATAATAAAAAAGATACAAGCGTAACAAGTTGGTGTACTTATAACTTTTAATGAGTGTAATAAATTTTATATATATTTGGTATGATTTTATGTTGCTACTTAAATATACCTGAAAATAATAGGCTTGATATGTCTCTTATTTTCTTTAAGTAAATTATACATTTGTATATGCTTGAATTTCTTAATTTTTATATATAAATTTTATAATGTGTTTCATGTTCCCTGATAATTTAATAAAACTGTTTGAGATGTTTTTATGTTGCTACTGATTTATATATGCTTTAAAATTCTTATACATGTGTTTGACATGTCTTTTATATTGCCACTTATATAATAATCTATGTTAAATGCGCTTTCTATTCTATTACTGCTTACTGTTATTTATGCTCAGCTGTGATTCTTATTAATAGTAGGCCTACCTAGTAGGGCATATCCTGTTGACTCGTATATCCGAGTTTATTTCCAGTCTCTACGGCCCATGCTCACTAATGAAAACCAAGTTCAAAAAATGTCTGCACCATTTATTGAAGAAAAATTGTGAATTTAACTAGTTAAAACAAGAACTATGACAAATGTTATGAGAAATACGTGAAATTATAGCTTTTATATATGTCTAGGTCGGTGCTCTGAATCTTGTTGACGGGTAACCATGAACTCCGTGCCTTCGTTAAACTTTTCTGCATTGGGACCCCATGTGCTGAAGTTTTAGAGTTATGCTTGAATTTGGAGTAGTACTTGTAAAATATGTTTTCTTTTTGAGAGGATTAAAAAATACGTAATGAAATGGCATGCAAAATAATTAACACCCGTTGAAGAATAGAATTACCATTTTGAATAATTAATACCTCTTAACTGCCTAAATTGATACAGGCTATTTGTGTGATGATTATTTTGGGTAATTTTACTATAATAACCATGCAACACGTTCACTTAACAAATCTTACAAGTGTGCACCTGTATATGCTATTGAATGCAACAAAATTAAATACAGTGGATCACTGAACCATGAAACACCAAAAGTGACACGTAAAATGCACGAGAAATTTACACGTAGGTGCAAATTATCTTTATTTATGGTAAATTAGAGTTTTAGACATATGGTTACATTAAAAATTAAAAACCCACACAATTATGCGATTTTTCACTCAACAACATAGTGGTTTTTAACTTTTAAAAATAGTTTGAATTTTATGGTCAAGGGGAACCTTGATACAATTTTCTTTTCTTTAACCTTCTTGTGTTGTAGTTTACACTTATCACCGTGTGTACAAACACCAGTATGGAAATACTCCGGACATTGTAGAATATGTTTCTTCTTACACTGTAAAAACACAGAAAAAATGGCTTGTAAAGTCTAAAGATAACATATGAGGATGGCGAGATAACATATGAGGATGGCGAGATAACATTATAAGGATGGCAAGATAACATAAAAGGATGGCAAGATAACATATATGGATGGCAAAATAACAAATAAGATGGCAAGATAACATATAAGGATGGCAAGATACTATATAAGGATGGCAAGATAACATAATAAGGATGGCAAGATAACATTTTATCAGGATGGCAAGATAACATTATCAGGATGGCAAGATAACATATATGGATGGCAAGATACCATATCAGGATGGCAATATAACATTATCAGGATGGCAAGATAACATATAAGGATGGCAAGATAACATATCAGGATGGCAAGATAACATATCAGGATGGCAAGATAACATTATAAGGATGGCAAGATAACATATCAGGATGGCAAGATAACATATTAGGATGGCAAGATAACATATAAGGATGGCAAGATAACATTATCAGGATAGCAAGATAACATATCAGGATGGCAAGATAACATAATTATAAGGATCACAAATTTGGTACATGAGTAGATGGGCATTCTTTGGATTGAGTACTCAGAAAGAGTCAATATAATATAATTAGTCATACTTATTAAGTATTTGCAAAAAAAATTGAAATCTGTACTGGGGTACTCAAGACATTCTTTGGATTCTCTGAGCAAGATATGCTAAAGCTCACTTGCAACTTGACTTGCCACTTGCAATTATCAGGGTGCTAGTATACAGTTGGTTGAACAAACATCAAAATTATTTTTGCACTTATTTTAGTGAGTGACTGTTGATTATTAGGGCTGGTACCGATTTCCAATCTAAATCAAATATAGGTATTTTGCGTTCAATTGATACATCATATCGAACGTTTCGGTATTAGTATAATAATTGATCAACAACAAATACACATGGAAACCAATATAATCACAATTTGTCTTCGATGTTCAATATAGGATTAAACGACCATTTGTTGACGTTCACTGATGTGATAACACCCGATCTGAAGCAGCACATTGAGTAAAGCCCCGAAAATGAGCTTGATTTAACCCCCCAAGTGCCACGGGCCTATTTTGGGCCTATTTTGTTATACTACGTTGAGTGCCGCGGGCCTATTTTGGGCCTATTTTGTATGCACATAAGGAACCTTGAAATATTACATCTAAACATCGTACGAAAGGGTTAAGATGTAAACAAGTAGGGGTCAAAACATTATGACGTCATTTCCGGTGGAATTCGGACATGACGTCATGCGTCTGACGACGTTATTATTGGCGCCATTTCGCGGACCACGCATCAAAAGTGACCACCGGAAAAGTGATTAATTATGCAGTTAATAGACGGTTGCACAAAAATAAACTATTTACAATAGTTGAAAAATGATAACTCTTCTGTCTGATTGCAAAAGTAATTAAATATTCGTGTTTGATATTCAGTAATTATGCTACGAAATTTGCGTAATTTTCACTCCATTTTGACTCGGGATATCGTTAATTAGGCATAAACTATGGAAAGAATCATGATCTATAGAGTTTAATTGTCTGCTACCGAAAGTTTAGTACAATTCCATTGAATAATTAACAAATAAATGTATATTTTGTAATACTTGTATACACACAAGGCGCGCTAATTTTCAACGCAACGTTGTATGACGTCAAACCAATTAATGAAGCAAACTCGACTTCTTTACTGATATATATAGGGCTCTATATTGTTGAAACGAATGTCGTAAATTGTCTGCTATCATAGATGTTCTATATAACATTGTACCCCATAATCACGAACTTGACCCGCGGGAAAAAAACACACAGGAAGGTCCAATCATGGCGTTTCCGGGAATCAATAGTACAATTGCGCACATTTGTGAAAAAAATCATATCGGTCTTCACATTCTGCGTCATATTTTCTTCTAAAAAGTTAGGCACCGGGTTGGAAGTTCATAGTGGAACATATTATTCAACAATTATAAATAAAACAAAATATATTGTGCATCATCCATACAGAGCTACGTCTTTGAAACGAGACCCAACACTAATTAAACGATTATTATCACACTGAATACCATGTTTTTAAACGCACGTTAGATCCATTAACTACATGTATATTATGACTGTCCCAAATAAGTAACCAACCAATGAACAGTTTATGTAGGATGTATTTAGTTGCATATTTGTATTATGAATGACAGCATACAGATAAGGTACTTCCTCGGAATAAATTTGAAAAAACAACATATGTGATCAATTTACGCACATAATGATAGAACTTCATTTTATGTCCAACGTACTTTTTGTGCCACTTGTTTGTTTGATGCCCAATCATAGGCTTTCAACTCTAGTCCTTAGTTTGTACTCGATCTTAGACTTGTGCTCAACCATAAAACAGACAGTATTCGTTCTTAACCAAGCGACAGATCCAAGGCACATTCATCTTTTCTGTTATCCAGTGGAAGTGCTATTGACCTACTGTTTATAAAGCCTAATAGTAAGCATTACATTAACATGAGCCTGTGTTGGTCAAAATACATTCGCTATTCGTTCAACGACCCCTTTAGTAGGCATCCAGTGCCCCCTTGACTTCTAGATTCAGTGGTGATGATCCTTATTAATTTTGAGTGAACTTTGGATCTTCAACCAGCGCTATCCGAGTCGAGTATTCACGTATTCATTGTCTTGAAGTACTAGCGTATTTTCGATCAGTATTTTATGAATGTCATTGTTTGACCAGAGGGATGGGGTCTATACGTGGATATCTAAGTCACGCCTTATTATCAGTGGAGTAGGTCTTAATTCCTGGTCTCGATCTTAGACCTACGCCCAATGGTCGCTATATTCGTACAAAATTGCTGGCCTTAATCTAGACTGTATGTATAGTAGCAGTTCATTAAATAAGTGGTATTGTACGGGATATGTAAACTGGGGAAGCTAATTTGATTCCCTGCATGCTTCGCGTTTGATTAAATCGAGATTGCGAGATGATGCTACCGGTATTACGAAGGCCGCAAAGAGCCGAGTTACTTCTTAAACTAATCGTTTGTATCAGAAATGCATATAGCATTCTTCTTAAAAAGATGTTGTGCGTTGAACTTATTACCTCAAATTGGAAATCACTATCTCGTCCTACGACATAAAACATTACATCCATACAAAATTAATTCACTCACCAATCGCTTAATTATATCGTCACACATACAAAGTTCGATTTCTAGATATAATTTATGAGACACGTCACAGTCGTAAGTGCGTGGTCAGCCAGGGTTCAATACCTTATCTCTTTTCGAATGGACTCATTTGGCCATTCCAAATTTTTCTTCGTTTAGCGTCCGCGGACTGATAGGTTTGGGCGTCTTGAGAGGGAAAAACAACAATATTTAAGTAATAAATGTTTACCATTTTAGCGTATTCTTAGCTCTTATTCAATGAGATTTGTGAAGATTGTGTGTACTTTTAAATATTTACTCTAAATTTAAGCTCAGTATTTTTTCCCACACAATCACGTTTCCAGTTATTTCAGTAAGTTATTATGATTGACAATGCATAAAAGCTATATTTATTAGCCATATAATGACGAGGATAGTAGTCGGTATGACTTGTTTTTTTCGAGGGCTTCGTTTTATCTCCCAGGATAGCTAGATATGTTACGAACTTAGGGTGGACGCTAAACGAAGAAACCATTTGGTATGGAATTCGTCAGCAACTTAGCAACGTACCCAGTGAACATCACATATACACACGTGGTGAGTTATCTGTAATAGGATAGGAAACACTGACTGAAAAGCCTATAAGAAATGACCAAGTGCCACGGCCGAGATTCGAACCAGTGTCGTCTAAATCCATAGTCAAGACTCAAGAGCAATACACAAGCGACCACCGTGAAACTGTATCGCCATACTGAGGGATTGCTTATCGCATCACCAAGACACGAAGAAGACAAGAACTAGAGCACCAACCATAAATAAAATTAAATATATACATGTAAGCTGCAACCACCCTTTGTAGTGTTGATTCGGTTTAATGAATTCATATTTTTGTGTTCTTTACTAGTACATATGTACTGACGAATGTATTACATGTACATTGTATTGGTAAAATATTAATTGAATGAAATGAAGTGGGTTGCAGTGCTTACTCAAACAAGTCGCACTACAATGAGTAGAGAACATTACACCACACTCGTTGAAAAGTAAACTAAGTCACTCTATGTGGTGTAATATAAAAAGTAAAGGTAAAGTTTTTGTTTATTATAGCGCCACCCCTATTGAAAGGGACAGCCAATTTGACTTACGAGACACCTATATTTCGTGCGCACACTATCTCCCAAATCCCTTCTCGTATATATGAGTGTTTTGTAAACATCCACTGTAATCCCCATGAAACACAGTACCAATGTGTGTCAAAATAATATTTTGAAAATGTTCATTAATTGTAGGTGCTATGGTTCCGTTGATATTGTGTGAGGAGATATGATATTTTCTTTTAGCAATAAAACATCTAAATAAGAGACCCCACTTGCAATATGAACTTAACTTGCAGAACACAATTGAAACACGTCTATTAATACATCCATCTTTTTATGTCAAAATTAAGCTACAAGAGCTCGTACAGCTGTAATGGGCCTTTGCAGTTTGACTTATTCCACACACATTTGTCTAGAACGTTTACGTCAGTAATGTCCGAGGGTCCCGATTGGCGAAAACGGAGGTTTACTGATGTGTAAACGTCACATCTTAGCCAATCAGAATGCAGGGATTTGCTGACTTTGGAATTATTACGAAATGTGTAAAAAGATGGATGTATTAATAGACGTGTTTCAATTGTGTTCTGCAAGTTAAGTTCATATTGCAAGTGGGGTCTCTTATTTAGATGTTTTATTGCTAAAAGAAAATATCATATGATATATCGTATATCGATCATTTTGTATTGATACAAATATCGTATCGATCATTCTGACCGATATGCAGCCCTGTTGATTATCAATATAACTGTACCTGGACTCCAGCGGGACAGAACCCTCTCAGGAAGTCTTCACACACAGCGGCCTCCTTGTTAACATTCACATGTGGATAAGGACAATCAGTTCTACGACATTTTCCCATGACAAAGTATGAACATGTAGGAACTTTGTTTCCCGAAACTTTATGCGAAAATGGACAATATTTAGATTTGCATGTTCCTCTCAAAAAACAAAATGGCCATACGGCTCTTAATTGCTAACCAGGGGTGGTATTCAATATTGATCTTATTTGATTGGGAATAAGGATAGCCATTGGCAATCATATCGCCTGTTATTGACCAAGAGCGTGTATTATGGTGTGATCTGATTGGTTGTTCTTATCCTTAAGTCGAGTAAGATCATATTTCATTATTTTCAATGCCAGACTGGACCCAAAATTAACCTCACAAAACTGAAACATTATTCCAAGATTATTACAGATCTTCAGATTTCTTTTACGTTCAGACTCTGATTTGAGTAAAATCTCAATTTGAGCTAAGATTTGTTCAAGGTAGAGCTCATGATTTTTTCTTTATCACACTTGATTACACAACAAGAGCACCGTGAGTGAGTGAGTTATGCTAGGGTCACAAAGTTTGTACGATATCCGTACAAATTTATCAACTCGTACGAGTTCACAATTTTTTAAATGCTAACGTTTTTTGTATGTTCGGACCGTCTGGTCACAGCTCGTACGGACCACAAATGATCTATAGAGATGCACTCATACAATATCCGTACGATGCTAGTTCGAGTTAAAAAAATCCGCATGATGCTGGTATGTGTCTTCGGTGTCCGTATGGACGCCGTGCGAGTTTGCCAAAATCAACTTGTACGGAGCTTGTAAGGAGCTTGTAGGGCAAATGTGACCTTAGCATAAGACGGCCTCCTAATCAACAAGGGGTGTTGTCAGAAACAGATTTTCCATTTTTAACAAGAGCACCACCTTGCGGGTGCAGACGCTCATCTGATCAAAATTAACCTCACAAAACATTGTTTCAAGATTATTACAGATTTTCAGATTTCTTTTACGTTCAGACTCTGATTTGAGTAAAATCTCAATTTGAGCTAAGATTTGTTCAAGGTAGAGCTCATGATTTTTTCTTTATCACACTTGATTACACAACAAGAGCACCGTGAGTGAGTGAGTTATGCTAGGGTCACAAAGTTTGTACGATATCCCTACAAATTTATCAACTCGTTCGTTCGAGTTCACAATTTTTTAAATGCTAATGTTTTTTGTATGTTCGGACCGTCTGGTCACATCTCGTACAGACCACAAACGATCTATAGAGATGTACTCATACAGTATCCGTACGATGCTTGTACGTGTCTTCCATGTCTGTACAGGCTCCGTACGGATGCCGTACGAGTTTACCAAAATCAACTGATACAGACAGTGTTTGGAATCTGAATTTTCGTAAAATGCCCCACCACCGTGGACAATGATTCAAGGAAATACAGCAGTTTTTTTTATATTAGATGGTCATCAGGATGCACCAGGGCCCTCATATCGCTATTCCCTCCTAACTGAACAATTATATATAATATTTCCCCCTATCTTTTCAAAAAAAAATTATCAGCACTTGTAGTAGCTTTTGTTGTAGCTTGAAATAGGCTTTTTGTACAGTTAATTAATGTAATAATGTGTTACTAATAAAATAACAAGAGATGTTTGTAAAACACGTACGCCCCGACGGCAGCCCAATAGTCAATAAAAGCTCCGCGAGTCGCATGTGTCGCCTAACGACATGCACATTTGTCATGGAAAACTATCCATTATTGGGCTACATATCGTCTCACAAGAGTTCTCTAGTCATCTGAAATAAAAACGACAAAGTGATGCTCTGGACAAAAAAATGTCACAGCAAAAAACATGCATACCTATCTTGGAGTCATTAATACTTATGGTGACAAAGTTATGCCACAGACAAGAAATGCTTATAAAATCAATCAAAGGGACAAAAATAAAAAATGGCACAAGGTAGAGTTACGATTCTTGTGTACCGCACTTGGAATTTTGGTAAGAAACATGCATACCAAATTTCAAGTCATTCAACCTCTTGGTGACAAAGTTATCTGACGGACAAGAAATGCTCAAATTAAATCAATCTAAGGGAAATAATTCAAAAACGGTGCAAGGCAGAGTTATGGTTCTTGCGCACTGCACTTCGGCTTATTGCAAGAAACATGCATACCAAATCTTGAGTCATTTGAACTTAAGGTGACAAAGTTATGCTCCGGTCAAGAAATGCTCTAATAAAATCAATCAAAGGGAAATAATTCAAAAACAATGACAGGTAGAGTTATGGTTCTTGCGCACTGCATTTCGGCTTATTGCAAGAAACATGCATACTAAATCTTGAGTTATTTGAACTTAAGGTGACAAAGTTATGCTCCGGACAAGAAATGGTCTAATAAAATCAATCAAAGGGAAATAATTCAAAAACAATGAAAGGTAGAGTTATGGTTCTTGTGCACTGCACTTCGGCTTATTGTAAGAAACATGCATACCAAATATTGAGTCATTTGAACTTAAGGTGACAAAGTTATGCTACGGACAAGAAATGCTCTGATAAAATCAATCAAAGGGAAATAATTCAAAAACTATGACAGGTAGAGTTATGGTTCTTGCGCACTGCACTTAGGCTTATTATAAGAAACATGCATACCAAATATTGAGTCATTTGAACTTAAGGTGACAAAGTTATGCTCCGGACAAGAAATGATCTAATAAAATCAATCAAAGGAAAATAATTCAAAAACTATGACAGGTAGAGTTATGGTTCTTGCGCACTGCACTTTGTCTTATTGTAAGAAACATGCATACCAAATCTTGAGTCATTTGAACTTAAGGTGACAAAGTTATGCTCCGGACAAGAAATGATCTAATAAAACCAATCAAAGGGAAATAATTCAAAAACTATGACAGGTAGAGTTATGGTTCTTGCGCACTGCACTTTAGCTTATTGTAAGAAACATGCATACCAAATCTTGAGTCATTTGAACTTAAGGTGACAAAGTTATGCTCCAGACAAGAAATGCTCTAATAAAATCAATCAAAGGGAAATAATTCAAAAACTATGACAGGTAGAGTTATGGTTCTTGTGCCAGGGGCGTAGCTAGAGGTATTTAAATGTGTACGCAAGAAGGCTAGGGGGTCTGGGGGGCATGCTCCGCCTGAAAAATTTTGTTCGCTAGAACGTCTCTGGTGCGTTCTGGGGTGTTTTTTGCATCATCTTTAATAATATTTTTACTGATTAAACAGGTTTTTTTGTGTATAGTATAGAGCCTTTTAAAAGTGTTTCTAAGAAATGATGAAAATACTAAAGGATTACCCCCTTAGGGCTTAGGCATCAGTTTTTATTTCATTGTTCGATCATTTAATTTTTCACTTTTTGAGAAGCATGTGTACGCAGCTGCGTATTCTGCGTACAGGTAGCTACGCGCCAGTGTGCACTGCACTTCGGCTTATTGTAAGAAACATGCATACCAAATCTTGAGTCATTTGAACTTAAGGTCACAAAGTTATGCTCCGGGCAAGCAATTTGTGACGCCGCAGCCGCAGCCGCCGCCAGAGTAACACCTATATGACCTTTGACCTACGGACCTCATAATCAATAGGGATCATTTACTATTGCTGACCAACAACCATGTTAAGTTTGAAGATCCTAGGTCAAAGAGTTCTTGAGTTATTGAACGGAAACCATTTAAATAGTTAGAAATGGTGAAGGTCACAGTGACCTTGACCTTTAACCTACTGACCTCAAAATCAATAGGCGTCATCTACTGTGGCTGACCAACCTCCATGTAAAGTTTGAATATCCTAGGTCAAAGCGGTCTCGAGTTATTGAACGGAAACAATTTTATATGACCGACAGACCGACCGACAAACAGACCGACAGACAAGTGCAAAGCAATATTATACCCCTCATCAAATGATAGTATTGATATTTATAAAAATATCCCTTTTTCTTCAAAATGACGCGAAATTCCCCTACCTGAGGGCCCCTGGGCCCAGTCCCTTAAAGTGTAGTTAGGCCCAGAGCCAGGCACCCTAAAATAAATCACCACAAACCTGGTACAGACAGCTATTTTATCCGGATCATGAATGTATGGCCATTTGTTTTTTCGGTTACATTTCCCAAATCTGTTGAAGAACATACAGTATTTCTTCTTGTTTAAAACTTTAGTGTTGTCCTTTTTGTACTTGCCAGCAGCACGCTGGATTGTCTTGTTAACTACACGTCTGAAAAATGAAAACTGGTGAGTTACTTTACACTGATCGTTTAAACTATAATTTATCTAACAAATACAATAATCATGGAAGTAAGCAATGGAGTAGTAAGCTAATTTATAGAAACTTAAAGCGACACAGAGTGTGACACAAGTGATTACAACTAATGCATCAGAGTCTGATGGGTCAATTTGATACTTTTGACTACATTTTACCATTTTATAAGCAAAATATCCATAAGTTTAAGAGAAAATGACCCTTCAAACCTAAATATTGAGGCCAAAATATGGCATTTCGGAAATTTCAAGGGTCAAAACCCCTACTCCCAAGTCAAATGGAACCCCTGTGTATGTAACAGGCCCCATTTTCGTGAATAGCTAGTAGTGCCGGTCAAATTAAGTTACCGGTACACGGTTGTTATAGGCTTGAAACAAGCACAGCCAGATGCTATTTAAGTCAAACGTGTTTTCAGAATCAGCTGTCAGAACCAGGGCGAGGTATGTAGAGTGCTGTTGTATGAGTATCATCGACTTGTGTGAATTAAAGTACATTAAGAAGTAACGTTCGTCTTGCTGAGATTACAACTAGTCAACAGGCACTCTACCAATTGACCAGCCATACACAACAAAAAATGAACGTGGCCGTATTTTATGTTTTTACAAATATTAAAATTTTAATCTTACAGCAATATGATTAACGAATTCATAGTCTTATAATGAAAAAAATGTAGAAGAACCTTCCCCTAAAAACGTTTTGATAAATAAATGTATTACAAATTACACTACTTACACAGCTGCTACCCTTGATTTGACAGAATTTACTCTCTCCAAGGTGCCAGGTTTAGTCTGCATATATGTCACACCTCCGATATCAATACGTGAAATCTTAGCTTTACTTCTTGGTGATCTTATAGAAGCTGGATCCTCTGTAAAGGAACACATTCAATATTAGTACCAACGAAACAACTACTGTAAACTAAAATCACATCTTTTTGTGGGAATTTCATGGGTTTTGATAAAAATGCATTTTTGTAGGGTAGTAAAATCATGGATTACAGAACATGAACAAGAGCTGTCCACGAACAGCGCGCTCCTCTTTTTGCAGTGCCATGCTAGGATAGTATAATCATTATATATTCAAAACAAAATGCTTCATATCAGCAGCATTACCCTCTGCTGTGTAGAGGTTGGGGCATCTAAGTCGAAAAAGGGAGATAATTTGGACAAAATGCAGGACAGTTACTTACTCATGTGTAGGTCCTCTGGGTCATGAAGGTGAACAAATAAGCATTTCTAAGTCCAAAAGGGGGCATAATTTCAACAAAATGCTAAATAGTTATCTACTCTTGTGTAGGGGTTGGGGTCATGATAGTGAACAAGTATGCGAAGTATCAAAGCAATATGAATGCACTTTGAAGATATTAGAGGTTAAAAAACTTGTACCTAAATTTCTAAGTCCAAAAGGGGGCATAATTTCAACAAAATGCTTGATAGACTTACCTACCCCTGTGTAGGGGTTGGGGTCATGATGGTGAACAGATATTCAAAGCAATATGTGAATGCACTTTGAAAATATTAGAGGTAAACAAAACCTGTACTTAAACTTTAACATTTACATCTCTAAAAGGGGGCATAATTTCAACAAAATGCTTGATAGAGTTACCTACCCCTGTGTAGGGGTTGGGGTCATGATGGTGAACAAGTATGCAAAGTATCAAAGCAATATGTCAATGCAGTTTGAAGATATTAGAGGTTAAAAAACCTGTACCTAAACTTTAACATTTGCATTTTCAAGTCCAAAAGGGGGCATAATTTCAACAAAATACTTGATAGAGTTACCTACTCCTGTGTAGGGGTTGGGTCATGATGATGAACAAGTATGCAAAGCAATATGTGAATGCACTTTGAAAATATTAAAGGTAAACAAAACCTGTAACTTAAAACTTTAACATTTGAACTAAGTTGGTACACTCAAAAACCTAAAGTTCAGGCACAAGTCTGAAAAATTTCACCCATGCAGATATAACAAACTTGGAAACGCAGTAAAGACTGTGTACCTTTTCTAAGTTCTGGTTGCACTATCCGTGTCAAACTTTTACCATGTTTGTCAACCTTGAACTTAACACCACGAACGCTTACAGTCTTCATGTCCTTGATAGTGACATTCTTCACACCAGTAACACTCTCTTTGGTCGGAGATATTTCTGAAAACATGAAACAATACAATCATGTGTTCATTGCTACAGTACATGATTGTGCAAGGTTCCCACAAATATTCTGACACAAATTCCCTAACTTTTCCCTGATTTTTCCCTGACCACACACCAGTTTTCCCTGACTTTTTAGAGCAATCGCGTACAGAAGCATCTTTTTGTTCGGACAAAATATGAGAATAAAAATAGAGAAAAAGAAGTTATATTAGCTTTATACAGAACAAAATGTTTAAGTTATTAGTACTAGGACTGATGATTGACATAAAGTTATTACAATTTAGAACTGTCCAGAGCGAGCATAGGGAGCGGAGAATTTTTCAGTTTTTTTCTACATAGGAATTGGCATTTTTATACAGCTAAAATAAAGAATTCCCTGACTTTTGCTCAATTTTCTGATTTCCCTGACTAATTTCAAAATTCCCTGACTTTTCCCTGACCTTGGGAACCCTGTTGTGGTTGGACATTTATGTGTATTCAGGTTTAATGTGATTACCTATTTTTCATTTATAATATACTATAAAATCACATGTTTTCATGGGCATTAAATTTTGTGGATTTTGATTAATATGCATTTTCGTGGGGTCGTAAATTTGAGGATTACAGACTGAACAACAATGTGCAAACCCGTGTCTGAATTTGAGAGGTCGATTAATCATGGGGTTTAGATTTTGTGGTCGAGTTCAACAACGAAATCAACGAAAATTCAATTCCCTTGAAAAACAATGATTTTACAGTATCCAAGGTGGATTTGCCTAACCAGTTTTCCTGGACCAAATCCTAACTAGTGTTAACTTACCATTTCAGGACAAACAGCAATTTCTCCACATGTGGAGGAAAATCTACATTGTTGACAATTTTTATGAAAGGGTTATTACATGTACCTATCATGCCTAGGAATAGAACCCAGAATGTTGGGTTACAAATCCAAAACCAGTAAGTCACTGAACCTTGACAGAATGTAAAATTGTTCAAAGACTAGAAGAATTTTCTACATAAAACAATTAGATTTCCCACACATTCTCTTCCACCAGCATATTCTTCTGACAGTAGGTCATAGGTCACTGTGACCTTAAAAAAAGCGTTACCATTTCTGATTATTTAGTATGCCCCCATGGCAGCTTAATACTATAATAAGCTGCAATGGGGGCATACATGTTTTACAAACATCTCTTGTTCTTCTAGAGTTTGATTGTGTTCTCAAAATATCCAATATAAAATTAGAATATATGACTTCATACTTTGTCAAGTGGTTAGTTACATGGAAATTAAAATAAAAATACATTAAAAAATTCGCGAATTTACTAAATTCACTAATATTTTATGTAGCATAAATGTGTGTGTTTTGTCAGGAATTTTAGGTCGGATGATTATTGGCGGTGTTATAATCAGAAATGGTAACGCTTTTTTTAAGGTCACAGTGACCTATGACCTACTGACCTCAAAATCAATAAGGGTTATCTACTATTGATGACCAACACCATGTACAGTTTAAAGATCCTAGGGCAAAGTGTTATTAAGTAATTGAACGGAAACCATCTACCAACCAACAGCTAGACCAACCGACTGTCATGTGCAAAGTAATATACCCGCTCATCAAATATGGGGGGGGGGGGGCATAAAAAGATTACTGCTTACTCATACTACCGCCTGAGACAGTACTCTTCACAGAATCATGAACATGAAGTATGTTCTTTGCAGGTGTGGCCTTCACAAGTTTTTTAGAGCTGGACTTGTACAGTAATCCATTGATCACAACAATGTTGACATCTGCCGGTTTGTTGCTCACATTTCTTCTGTCCAATTTGTGTCTAAAATACAGGTATACAAAGGGAGATCATTCTTGATATTTGCTCCAAAAAGCAGCACATGAGTTTTTATCACATTCTCTTCCACCAGCATATTTTTCTGACACTGGTGTCTGGGAATTTGACTAACCACTGATGTATGAGGATGTTTTATCAACACACTTTATAGATAAACTTTAACCTTACACACAAATTAAAATACTTTAACAACTGCAAATTGGGAAAAGATGTAGTTCATTGGTCATAGTTTGTTAGCTGAAAGGGATCTGCAAAATTAAAATTGTTAAGTACATGTAGTTCTGACATAAATATTTGAAATAATTAAAATATCACAAAAATTAATTGAAATAAAAAAATTGAAAAAAATATCTGAAATGCACTTTTGAAATAAAATATCTGAAACTGACACAAATATTTGAAATAAAACAAGTCATCTGAAATAAATATTTGAAATAAACATTAGAAATAAAATATTTGAAATATAATGTTATTCTTACTTAGGATTGAATGGAATCTGCTGTTTGAGTTGTTGAATTCTCCTGTTGACATATCTTGTACAGGGTCTGTGATGACTATCAGAAGTTGAGGTCCAGGTGAAATGTCGGTAATATTTTCTATGACCGGTTTCATTGCCAAACCTTGATCCATGGTGTGTATGTAACATACCTAGATAGATTTTATGTATACATGTATTGATCATTGACAAGCCACTTAAATAGAACATGGTACATACAAAATTCTCATACCAAAATTCAAGAACTTGTCAAGGTTGAAACCAAATTCAAGGACTTTTCAAGGCCTGTATGAACCTTGTAGAACTTATTTAAAATCTAAGAAAGCTGGAAATGATTATTCTTTTAAATAGTACATTCTCAAACCTTTAGTAAATATAATGCAAAAAATTAACCTGGTCCTCAACCCTTCTATTAGCATTATTTAACAGTTGATATCGGGTCCTCAACCCTTCTATTAGATTTATTGAACAGTTGATATCTTATCTATAAATTAATTAATTCAGGCTTTGTTTTCACAAGCAGAGCGTTATACAAAATAAATTGTAAAAGTCAAGGATTGTGTTAATTTTTCCGTGCTATACATTAATTCACAATTGCATATTTCAATTGACTATAACTAAACATTTTCCGATATTTATATGAGAGGAAGAAAATCCTATTCTGGAAATAAGCTTAACCCTAATCAAGCAAGAAAATAATTGATCATTGTCTCAAAAAGCTGTACATGAGATGTGTAGTCATTGAACCTCATCTCTTATCAGCGTGATAACAGCTAAGGGACTGTTCTGACATTCGAGTCATTAGGACTCACCCAACAGCACAGAGGGCAATCCAGGCGAAGATGTCGCCTTAATTAGTCTCATGTCGCTTAATTAAAGCTTCAAAGTAAAATCAAAGCTTGCAAAGTCGCTGTGAATTTGGAGAACAGCGAGATTCGGGTTTGGGATTTCAGACACTATTTCATGGTCACTGATTGTAATAAACCAATATATTACCAATTGAAACTAACTTGCACCTTTTGTAGTGTCACTTTGTTTATTCATCCCCGCATGGGGTCCGACTATATAAGTAAGAGCCTCTTCCTATATTTGTTTTATTTATTACAAAACCAGAGTGCTAATAAAATTGTGTATTATATACATTGATAGTACTAATGGCACTATGATTTTTATGATGCTGTAATAGATATACACAGGGGTTTCAACAGAGCCAAATTAAAAATCCTGAAAATCATATGCGACTGACCATTTTTGACAAACTAGAGGCCGTCAACCATATATCACTCAGTTTTTCAAACTTTTTATTGAAGAAAATCCTTTAGAGCAGATATAATTGACCATAACTTTGCCATTTCTTGAGATATTTTCATCAAATAACTTTTATTTTGGTCAAATAGCATTGCTCTTCAAGAAAGGGCAAATCCGAAAATTGACACCCCTGAGATATACAGTTACATTGTACAGCTAAGATTGTAGCCTCTTTCAGTTTTACCAGTTACTGTTAACCAACTAATTATTTCGTCCAATTTAAGATTGCTGGTTGTATGAATCCACGAAATTAAATATCCGCAAACAGGTTCTAATCATGAAAACAGAAACATTTCTGGTTTTTGAATGAAAATGAACAGACAATCAGTGTGCTAAAATAATGTGTAATGTTTCTAAGCTAGTATAACATTGCTTTAAACAGAATAAAAGAATAAGTTCTGCGAATACTTGGTGTGTGATTAATTTGGTAGAGAATAAGCTACCATACAAGTACAATAGACATAAAAATTTCAATGAGCATGATATGTCAATCCCCCTACCAAGAATGGTCCCTTATGAGGAATATGTTGGCCTATGAGCGGAAATTTCCTGTGGTAATTTAATAGCACACAGTCATGCCAGGGATTTTTTTCACTATATACAAGGGGCCTATATAAGGCCACTTCACAATTTCCTATAGGCACCTAAAGGCCCCTTCACAATTAGAATTGGCGTCTTGGTTTTTGTAAAATCAACTTCACCACAAAGCACCAAACAATCCAAACATAAATAACAATGATATATTCCTGTACTGGACTTGATATGAAGTATTGTATCATAGATACATGCATGTTTTGGACAAGTGGACAAAAAATTACTTAACATATGAAAATTTTTATTTCACAATTTGGTGATTTATCGCGCTTAGTTTTTCACAGTTTTGAGAATTTTAACGCTAAATTTTCACAAAACAGAAAGGGCCTCTTCACAATTCAGCGAAAAAAAGCCCTGCATACAATCAAATGTTGTTGACTGCAAGTAGGTCTAACTGTTGATGAAAGGTGCAAACAATAGAACTTTTTTTTATCAATCTACTGCACAATGTAATATTATATCACTCAAAAAATAATATTACTACCGGTAAGTAATACTCAAATCAAGTACTTTTTACTTATTTCAAGTAAAATTTCAAGTAAAAATAGTTGTCAGAAAATCAAGTAATACTTAGTAATTAATTACTTATGAATTACTAGTTAATTACTAAGTAAAAGAATTACTAAGCAAATCATTACTAATATGAATTACTTTAAGTAATTATTTAATTCAAGTAATTAAAATACTGGATTTTAGTATTATTTATTATTTTAAAGTGAATTAAAAATAAGTAAATTAATTACTAAAATCTGCAGCTCTGCAGATCCGGGTTAAGTAATGACCTTTGATGATCATTGACTGTACCATCCTACTATTTAAATAAATAATTAATTAATAATTACATACTTCTTTATAAAATAGAAATGCTTATACCAATTGTAAGAAATGATAACTTGTTAATTAAAGAACGTTTTACAAATAAAAAAACATTGTATCCTGAAACAGGTAAATCCATTTATAAAAAATACCTTTTTTTAATAAAGGGAGGTAATACAAATGTACAAATACCATAGTACACAGACTATTCGAACACCCTTTTTATATCTTTTTACTTGTTGCAAGTAATTAACTCTTTTTTAAGATTACTCATAGTAAAATTATTTTACTACAAGTAAATCAATTCATGTTGTGCAGGGCTTTAAGTATTGGTAAGTAATTCATTACCGTGAGTAATTTTACTTATTACTTGATTTAAGTAAAATCAAAATCAATTACTAAGTAATTTTTTTGTGTTTAAGTAATATAAATACTTAAATGTAGAAGTTCCCCTCAGATTAAATTACTTAAAGAAACATAATTACTTAAAGTAGAATTATATTACTATAGCTTAAAAAGTAATACTTAGTAAATAATTACTGTAAGTATTACTGAACATTACTTGAAATAAGTAATAACATTTTACTTAGTTTTTTTTTTGAGTGATTGCTAGGTATGGTCAGTGTAAATAAAGTTAGAACTAACAGTGTAGCAATGCCACTTGACTTTTGGCTTGGAAAATGAAATAGCCATTAAGTATTTTTAGTTATTTCTTCATCGATTTCTATGAAATATACGCCACGCTAATGGGGTAATTATTTGCATTCCATGAAAAATAAGATCTTTTTCAGCAGCTTCATCGATTTTTCCATTACCCTGTGAAACCTACATAATATTATTCCACTGTTTCACAGGGTAATGGACAAAACAGCACAGACACTGAAATTATTTTTATATTCCATGGAAAGCAAATAATTAGCACTGACCATACCTAGCAATATTATATTACATTGTACTGTAGATAATGATTGATAAAAAAGTTCTATTGTTAGCACCTTTCATCAACAGTAGGACCTACTTGCAGTCAACAACATTTGATTGCATGACTGTGTGCTATTAAATTACCACAGGAAAGTTCCGCATCCAAAAAAAGAAATGCCTACCTACCTTCCGACCTACCCTATTTTTTTCACCAATTTTACCTGAACAACACATTTTTTTAGCCTAATAGTGTTCATTTTGCTGACTATGTTTTAAAACTTACCTCTTTGATTTCTTCTGTAAATCTTTGAGTTCTGGTAGTTTTAAATATAGACAATATAGCAACTGTTAAATTATGCTATGGTCAAGGATCGTGTCAAATTCTCCGTACTGTTCTTCTGGAAACCTGTCAGTCACACATACATTCCAGGCAAAATCTGATTTTGACCGAAAAATATTTAAGTAGAATCGGCGCTTTTCATACTTTGTCTTTTTACTAGCATGCATGGATCCAGAGGCCCTTGTTTATACTTTAAGAACAGCCTTTGACTATACATAAAACGGCCTTTGATTTTAGTTTTAGAACAACCTTTGTTTATACTTTTAGAACGGCCCCTTGATTATACTTTTAGAACGGCATTTGTTTATACTTTTAGAATGGCCCTTGATTTTAGTTTTAGAACAGCCCTTGATTATACATTTAGAACAGTCCTTGATTATACATTTAGAACAGTCCTTGATTATACATTTAGAACGGTCCTTGATTATACATTTAGAACGGTCTTTGATTATACATTTAGAACGGCCCCTTGATTATACATTAAGAACGGTCCTTGATTATACATTTAGAACGGTCCTTTATTATACATTTAGAATGGCCCTTGATTATACATTTAGAACGGTCCTTGATTATACATTTAAAACGGTCCTTGATTATCAGAGTTTATTCAATCACTGTTTCAGATCTAAGGAGCATGAAGAGGGAAGCTCATAAGTTTTGTATTGAAGGAAATCCTAGAGGAAATAATTTATTTTTATGTTATAGTTAGAACATATTAAGTAAATTTTAATGATTAAAAAGGTCGGAGCGAGCGAAGCGAAGCGAGGCCTTTTTAGTCATTAAAATTTACTTAATATGTTCTAACTAACTTAGAATATAACATTCTGCATTCTGATTGGCCGATAGAAATTAGCGCCAACTCATGACGTCAATTCTGTTAAGAGAAAAATTTAATGATTAAATTTTCGTTTAACCGCGAAAATGCGGCGTTTTCATTGGCTCATAATGTAGGTTATATTCTAAGGGTAAGAACTTAGTTTTTGTCGAGCCAGCTTGCGGTGAGCGAGACTTAGTCGCCACTTTTGGTGTACGTGCGTCCATCCGAATTTGTCCATACCATAACTTTGTTATGCTTTGACCAATCTTGCTTATATTTGGCATGAATGTTCACCTCCATGAGGAGGAGTGTCATGCCCAACACCTAGATTCCTATCACAAAGGTCAAGGTCACATGTGGAGTCAAAGGTCAAATTAAAGCTTTCCCGACAATAACTTTGTTATGCTTTGACCAATCTTGCTTATATTTGGCATGAATGTTCACCTCCATGAGGCGGAGTGCCATGCCCAACCCACAGGTTCCTATCTTATAGGCCAAAGTCACATGTGGAGGTCAAATGTCAAATTAAAGCTTTCCCGACAATAACTTTGTTATGCTTTGACCAATCTTGCTTATATTTGGCATGAATGTTCGCCTGCATGAAGCGGAGTGTCATGCCCAACCCCCAGGTTTCTATCTCTAAGGCCAAGGTCACAGTTGGAGGTTAAAGCTCAAATTTAAGCTAGTCCCGACCATAACTTTGTTATGCTTTTACCAATCTTGCTTATATTTGGCATGAATGTTCACCTCCATGAGGCATTAATGTTATGCCCAACCCCCAGATTTCTATCTCAAAGGTCAAGGTCACAGTTGGAGGTCAAAGGTCAAATTGGAGCTTGTCTGGACCATAACTTTGTTTTGCTTTGACCAATCTTGCTTATATTTGGCATGAATGTTCACCTTTATCAGCCGGAGTGTCATGTCCAACTTCCAGGTTCCTATTTCAAAGGTCAAGGTCACAGTTAGAGGTCATAGGTCAAATTAGAGTTTGTCCTGACCATAACTTTGTCTTGCATTGACCAATCTTGCTTATATTTGGCATGCATGTAAACCTCTATTAATCAGAGTATCAAGGGCAACCCCAGGTTCCTCTCTCAAAGGTTAAGGTCAGTGTTTGAGGTCAAAAGTCAATTGAAGTTTGTACCGATCATTTTGTTCTTTATGCATGGTGGGATAAGATGTAACTTGGCACATTTAAGTGCTTTTTTTCAATGTGCACCGAGGCTTGACATAATTTGCCTGAGGGCATGAATTTCTAGTTTTATCTAGTTCTGCTTATACAGTTCAAGGTTGATTAGGAAACAAATTTTGACAACTCATATTACAATCACTCCGACCGACCCTTATTTTTTGGCCCTGACCCAAAACATTTTATTGCAAATCAGCGATTTTCCGGAACGGTACGAAAACTACGGCATTTATTGGTTTTAAATATCGATTTGTTTACGGATGTATTATTCTCATGTACCGCCATTGATAATTTTTCCACGGTTTTCGCGATGGCCTGCTCAGGGTTGGCGACTGCTGGTTATTTTGTAATACTGTTATAAATTGGAAAAATAAAATAATTAAAAAAAAGATTGTTTTTCCTACCTACCATACTTATTTTTTTCTAAATGTTACCAGAACCACATAATCAATTTGTTTTGGCCTTATATTCTGCTCAGGAAAATAACAGTCACAGTGTTGTGGTATCAGGCTCTTACATTGAGACATATTTGTTTTATTCAGGATGTTAAATTAACAAGTTTTCCAACAGATACCAGACTGGGAAAGGATATAACAGATTGGGCCAAAAAGAGTAACAGAGAAGTATGTTATACATGTACCTCAGGAACTTGAATAATTCAAAAAAAAAATTGAAAAAAAAAAATTCAGTAGATCTATTCAAATATATTTTATTGATACTGGCTCTACAGTAGGCCTTGTGAAATTATTTTTTTTTTCATTTTTTTTCAATTATGCACGTTCCTATGGTTATACTATAAAAATGATTAATATTTGTGGGGCATTTAATTTTATAGTTGCCCTCAACCACAAAATTAAATCCCTAATGACTATTTGTACAAATAAATCATACTTGCTTTCAAGTTCAGTCAGATATAACATCGGATTTTTGGAAAGTTTACTTGCTTATATCAACATGTTTTTGAGTTATTCCCCTTTGTAATTTTTCATACTTAATTCTTGTCTGGGCCATAACTCATACAGTATAAGAGATATAAATTTGAAACTTCATAGGTGAATAGATCTCATTGAGGAGAAGTGCAGTGCCAATAACCATAACTCTACCTTATTTAGTTGTTGAATTTATTATCACCTTTTTTCATACTTATTTATGCTTGTCCGGCCCCTAACTTGAACAGTATTGATGGCATTTAAATGAAACTTCACATAATGATAGAGTTTCTCAAGGGGAAGTGCAGTGTCAACGAACCGTAACACTACCTTACTGAATTATCTCCCTTTTGCATATAAATTAATGCTTGTCTGGTCCATAACTTGAACAGTATTGATGCCACTTGATTGAAACTTCATATAGAGATAGAGACCTTCAAGGTGACGCCCAGTGTCAAAGAACCATAACTCTACATTATTTTCTTTTATTACAAATGTACCTGTTTCTGTGTATCTGTAATACGTTATTTCCCATATTGGGACAAGCCCTTACTTCGGGGAGCATAATTCGATTTTACTGATTCCTTGTTATATTAATAATTATTGTAAGATATTCTATGATTTATATTGATCTAAACAATAAGTTTAGCAGGCAGTAATTGTGTGATGATAAAGAATATTTACTGCATAGTTATTTACTGTAAATGCTTCCATCTGGATGTTGAATATTTCATAATAAAAAGTATCATGTTTTAGAATGTAAAACCTTGCAGGAAATCATCTATTTTTTCAGCCTGTAGTGTACTTAGAGATGCAAATTCCCGGGGATTATCCGATGAAACCACCGTTTGTACGAGTGACAAGACCCAGATTTAAATTCCTCACAGGTAAGGCCATACCGAATCGCTTTGATGTTTAGCATCATGTCTGGCTTTCTGAAACCTTACTATACCTATTCCAAAAAAACAGACAAAACTTTTTAAAAAAACACTGCCCCACCTGGATCAGTATAGTGGCGTATACACATGTAACAACTTCAAGTCACTCCTTGATACATACGCCCAAAATTCATGATTTGATTTTAATCCAAGATGCATACAACTGATATTTATAACCAGCAGGCCACAGTTGTTTTCTTGAACCTGCTATATCTTGATATGGGTTCCATAGTTGCAGCCCCTGAATTAACTGGAAATTGGCTATTTTGGTCTTGACTTATTGATAGTGATTAAATTTATGATTTGATTTTAACTTTATTATATCATACTCTGTTACTTTGGTGTTTATGATATATGTTGTTTGTTTGCTTTCAACTTAGACAGTCGTATGTGCCTTGGCATTCTGTTTTTACCCTGCGAGATTGCCCAATGGCTTCAGACAGCTGTGTGATACAAGGAAACTGGGCGTGATACCCTAGCTGTTTCTGAATAAACTCTTTGGTGCTTTAACGTACCCAGTGTATAACAAAGATACCCACCAGCAGGGTTCCCACGGTCAGGGAAAAACATAATTTTTTCAAGGTCAGGGAAAAGTCAGGGAATTATGAAATTAGTCAGGGAAATTTGGAAATTGAGCCAAAGTCAGGGAAAAGTCAGGGAATATTTCATTGAAGCTGTCGCTAAGTGTCATTTCCTATGAAGAAAATACCTAAGACTGAAAAAAATTCTCGCTCGCTGTGCTCGCTCAGAGTATTATAAGTTGTATTAAATTAATGTTAATCAACATACTGCTAACCAAAACTCTTTTGTTACATATACATGTATATAGAGCAAATATAGCCTCCTTTTCTCTATTTTATTGCCATATTTTGCTCTAACAAAAAGATGCCGATGTCGCCCGATCACTCTAAAAAGTCAGGAAAAACTGCTCTGTGGTCAGGGAAATATCAGGGAAAAGTCAGGGAATTTTGTCTTAGAAAATTTGTGGGAACCCTGACCAGACTCCTTCTGGGTTATCAACCTCTGCATCTCTATTTTAGTGAGAAATACTGAAAAATGTTTCAGAAATGACAAAGTGCCCAGGGGTGGTATTCAATATTGATCTTACTTGACTTGAGGATAAGGACAACCAATCAGTTCACACCATATTAAACTCTTGGTCAGTAACAGGCAATATGATTGGCTATCCTTGTTCTCCAATTAAATAAGATCATCTGGATCTGTAGTGAAGAGCTTTATCCACTTGACCACCCATAGTGTATGATTTGATACTAATGTATTGGGTTTATTTGCTTTTATTTATCCTCGCCACTGGAAATCCATATGAGTGAGGCCCCCAGAAGAGGCTAGTCACTTTAGTTTTTGGGGGATAGTGCATGATACAGAAGATACCCCAGTTCCAGAAGCATCCCTGGTTCTTTTACGTGCCGATGTAAAGCATCATACACGGGACCTCGCTTAACGTCTCGTCCAAAAGACTGTTAGAAAGTTTAGTTATGTTAGGTGGGAACACTGAAAAGCACTTCTGTTTTTGACCGTCTGGAGTAGGGATCGAACCCACAACCTTCAGATCAGCAGTCAGTAGCCCTTACCACTAGACCACATGTCCACCTATAAATCCACCTAATGTATTGACATAATATGTTTGCATTTATTGTCTAGGTCATGTGACAATAGGTGGTAGTATTTGTATGGAGATGCTAACTTCGACTGGATGGACACCAACAAATGATATTGAGGTACATATAGGAACCGTCATGAGTTATTGTGGCGATCAAAATTTCTTAAACGAGTCTAGAAAACTCACAAGTTTTTAAGCGAAGTTCTGTTTTTCAGACAAGTTTAGGAAATGTTGATCGAAAGACAACAAGTGACAGATGTTTATCCCATTACCATAGTTACCGGGGCAAAACAACGCTAGAAACAAATTTCCGGGTGATGTCATCAACTGTGCTCTGTTGTTCAATAAAGCACATGTTAAATTTATACATATGCATATATAGAAAAAGCTGCTGATCATGTGCAAATTGTTTTATGATATTTGCTTTGATGTAAATTGTATGCCTGATGTGAAATGCAATAATCCTCCACATGTGGAGAAATTCTTGGTTTATTGTGGAAGGGTAAGTTTGTACTGGTAAGAGTACAGTCTAAGAAAAATTGTTAGGTGAATCAGCTGACATATATAAACTGAAAAACTGAGAATCAGCATAAAACCTGAATACTGTAAAATCATTTTTGTTCTAGGGAGTTGATTTCGTTGTTGGCCTCGACCACAAAATCTAATCCCCACAATTAATAGGCATCCCCGATACAGACCATAGGTTTACCCTTCCATGTTTTGTAATCGTTGAACTTACGACCCCACGAAAACGCTTTTTCATCAAAATCCACAAACTTTATAATACCAACGAATATAAAATTATGTGATTTGACAGTAAACAGCCTATTTTTTTCATGGTTTCAGAGTATTCTTGTCCAGATTCGATCAGAAATAATGAGTGATCCAAACACACGCCTAGATTCCAATCCTGATCGTGAATACAAGGAAGATGAAGCTAGGGACGCCTTTAATAGAATGGTTACAAGATACGGATGGAACTGATTCATCTATATCATTCTACAACTTGTGATAATCCATGATAACAAATTACAATGATAATTTATGATAACAAATTACATGGACAATTTATAATAACAAATTACAATGATAATTTATCATAACAAATTACATGGACAATTTATGATAACACATTACAATGATAATTTATCATAACAAATTACATGGACAATTTATGATAACAAATTACAATGATAATTTATCATAACAAATTACTTGGACAATTTATGATAACACATTACAATGATAATTTATCATAACAAATTACATGGACAATTTATGATAACACATTACAATGATAAATTATGATAACAAATTACAATGATAATTTATGATAACAAATTACAATGATAATTTATGATAACAAATTACATGGACAATTTATGATAACAAATTACAATGATAATTTATCATAACAAATTACATGGACAATTTATGATAACACATTACAATGATAATTTATCATAACAAATTACATGGACAATTTATGATAACAAATTACAATGATAATTTATCATAACAAATTACTTGGACAATTTATGATAACACATTACAATGATAATTTATCATAACAAATTACATGGACAATTTATGATAACACATTACAATGATAAATTATGATAACAAATTATATTGATAATTTATGACAATGAATTACAATGATAATTTTTAACAATGAATTACAATGCCTTTGATAATTTATGACAATGAGTTACAATGATAATTTATTATCATAATGAATTACAGTGATTAAGAAATAAGTTATAAAAGACCGTAGTATACCGGCTGGTATACTGAGGTTTGGAGTTCTGACACGTAGGAATTAACCATGAAGGCCGTCATGGTTAATAACAAAGCGTCGGAACAACAAACCATTGTATAACAAAAAGTATACTACGGCTTTTGAATATTTTATTTCGATTTTAACATGATTTAAGCGCGCAACTATATATTAAGCCAGTGTTATTTTGCGAGAGTATGTTGTTTACGTTACTTGTTTACCTGCATGACGTCATAAAAACGACGTGACGTCACTTTCATTGTATATCAGACGTTATACAATGCTACTTTTGTTGTTTGTCTATATAGGCAAAAGTGTCGACCATGTTAGAATAAATGATAGTGAATTGCAATGATAATTTAAGATAACAAGTTGCGGTGATAATTATGATGATAGATTGCAATGATAATTTATGATGATGAAGTTTATATTTATATAAATAGATTATATGTTCTGCTGGACTGGACCATTCACAAGATATCAGGGTATCAAAGTCAGAGTTAACCCTCTACTCCATAATCCCTCAATCAGCTTCTCTACAATGTACACCTACCAAGGTTCGCACAGGCCTTGAAAAGTCCTTGAATTTGGTTTCAACCTTGAAAAGTACTTGATTAAGTGCTGCCTTGAAAAAAAGCCAAAATGACTTTCACTGAAAATCCTTGAATTCAGGCAAACAGCCTTAAATATCGATATAAGTGTATGGATGTTGTCAATATGGTACATTTAATATATGTGTAAAAATGAAACAGAAACACTCTTTTCTCAAAAATTGAAAGTACATAAATGTTACTGGTATGTAATGAATTGAGCCAAATCGGGTATTCTTGTTTATGATGTCACTAGAAATAGTGTATAAAATAGCAGCCCATAATGTCATTTTCGAACAATTAACCTCATCAAATGATTGGAAAAATGCCTTGAAAATACCTATTTTACCTTGAAAAGTCCTTGAATTTGAGTGTGAGAATTTTGTTTGAACCATGACCTACTCCATAGTGGTTATTTTAAAAAAGTATTAATAATTTTTCCGTTATCTGGCCCCTTGATTATAAAGCTTCTTTCATGCTCCACTCAACATTATGCTCATACTACAGCTGTTTCAATTAGTAGTAAAATGTCTCATAAATTATTACTGAACATTTTATATTAAACTTAGATGTATAGCCTTAAAAAAACGGAGTAATATTTTCTGATATTAAAAGAAAAGATTATTTAAGCATTGCAACTTTCAATGAGGTAATCAAGTTCCATGCTCAAGTTGAGTTGAGCATAAATAAAAGTCTTATAATCATGGGGGGCTGAAATGGGAAAAGGGTATTGAATTGTGTTTGCATGGAGATAGGGCATGTGCATCATAAAATATGGGGGGGGGTAATTTTATGATTATTTGAAATTTCATGTTAGTGCTGAATTTTAACATTATTAATACTGTGCTTGACACTACAGTGTTTTCAATTTTGGCCCGAAGGACCAGCAGTTTATGATGCTTGCTGGTCCAACAGAATTCCAGGTGGTCCTAACTGCAACTTTCACCTTATTATGCTCCTATATATTCTTACTGTGATTTGTTCTACTTTGAACAATTACTGTGATTTCATTCAAAAATATCCTTCATCAGTTTGAAGATTCTATTTAAACAGCTATAAGATCATGTTTGAAAAATAATTTTCTTGGTATGTTCAGTGGTCAATAGGACCAGCTGACCAGTGTTAGTGTCGAGCCCTGCATGATTATGCTAAGGAGCTATGTGTGTAACAGTGTTGTTTTTTATCACCAGGTATGCTATGTATGTCAGGGAAGTTCCCCAAGATGTCTCACCATTGAAATACATGTATTAGCTTGCTGTGTTATTTACATTTATAAAAATTGCTGGCTGACCTATAGACTGGTATACCAATAAACATTAACCTATAGACAGGTATACCAATAAACATGGAATTTTGAACATTCTTGCATGTATAGTATAACCTCCAAAGAGCGACATCCGACGGAGACAGAAAAAACTGCCACTCTGTGGAGGTGTAGCTCTGTAGAGGTCGATTGTTTTAGAATGTCGTTCATAGACTATTGAGTGTACATGATCATGGTAATCTTAAATTGAGGTCGTTTGTTTGTGATTAAGTGCATGAAATTAGATCTAATCGTAGCCGCGCGTTTTGCGATATAATTCTGGCGATTATTTAATTATGATCGTTGATTAGATACAAAAAGTGCATACAATTCCTGGGTCTAGTATTTATTGCTATTAAACGCAACTCTCAGCTTAATAAACCGAATCCATAATATTTTACGCACATACCGTACTCAATTGAATTGTTTACCTTCAAAGAAGTGTTTAAATCTCTATTACGTCATATCGCTCACTACACAATTTGCACACAGAGAGATAATCTTTATTAAAGTCTCATCAATGTACATTCTTACAATATTTACATTACATATTTGAACAATTATAAAAGTACTTTGCCGCTCCACACTGGAGCTATAAGAGACTAGATAATTCATATATACATATCAATAAAAACAGAACTATATTCTTGCAAGGGAACATAGTCGCGCAAAACGTAGTCTGCACAACCATAAAACAGAATTAAACAAATAAAAATTTACATTAATATGTATAAAAATCAATTGCATTATCCTTTATATTATAGATTGCATGTTATTTACAAGTTAAAAATTGTCTTCTTTGCAGTATTAAAAAGCAGGTTTTGGCACAAATTCTTACTAAATCACAATTGGAAAATAAACATGAAAATTTCTCAGCATCAGACATAACGTTAAAAAGGGGTACACAGTTATTGGCTTTATCAAGAAGGGATGCTCTTAAATCATTATATACATGACAGTGTAATATCACATGGTACTCATTTTCCACATTACTACATCGGTAATTTGTTTACCTCTCCTTTGTAACTTGGTCAGTGCATATGCTGAAAATGACAGTTTAAGACGACATGATTAACCATTAGCACGACGTGTACGTGAATTTCCTTTCTTATACTGATTGATAAGTGCGTATTGGTTTCATTTACAATTATTGATAATGACTTTGATTTAAAAATATCGAGTTTAAAGCAGCTCATAAAGTGCATGGTTTTTACGGTGTGACTGTGTCATATTGTCGAACTGATTCCAAAGACAGTCGCTAATTTACAAGTGCCCGTGGCTATCGGCTATAGTTACCTGGATGAGCGATAACTATTACAATCCACGAAGGTGCGAAAATAGAAAACAACATCGTATGGAGTTATGTAACACGTGTGAATATGCCGTTGTAAAAACACACCTGCCGCTTCTCAGAGGTAAACCATACAAAAGGTAAACAATTTGAACGGCCGTTTGCCGCTCTGTGGAGGTGTCGTTCTACGGAGGTTTAAAAAAGAGTGAAAAAGAACGGGGGGGGGGGTGCCGCTTCTCAGAGGTGCCGTTTCGGGAGGTTATACTGTACATGTATTGCCATCCTTTTTGTCTGTATGGGAAAAATCGTCGGTCATGTTGGAATACATGTACACATTACTCCATCCATCACTGTTACTATGGAACAAAGTTGTAGTCATACTTCTTGTAACAGATACATGCCAACCAATGGCATTGGCCATTTCATTTTTAACAAAGGTTATAAATACTATATTTGTTGAAATTAAACTATACTGGGCAAAAAAGTTACCACTCATATATACCTCTGTATTTGGTATACAATATGACCTATCGGTACAAAAGTTTCAAAGTGTGTGCATTTGAATATTGTTTAATAGGATATCTGTGACTGGACAGTAAGGTCAAAACATAATCGTGTTCGGCTTTTAACACACACAGTGTAACATGAATTTTAAAATATAAGAATCGATTGGGTGGTCACTTTTCAGTGACGCTGAGTATATAACAATAATTGTATTGATTGTGTTATGCTTGCTCATTTATATGTTGTTTTCAGATATAGACCAGTCAGGGTAAGAATACAGTGACACATTGGTCGAGTCAACTATTATGGTGTAAAACCAATGATAAAGGCTTAAACAGACAGCCATAATTTCTATGCTAAACTAACAAACTATATTTGCATTACCTTTTCAGAAAATGGTTATAATCTTCTGTGTACACATAAACAGCTATGTCACTGTCACCAGATCCTAACTGGATTATATCTATAGATTGTATGCATAGTAATAATAATAACAAATAATATTTATCGTTGATAACATATTTGGCAGTAAATATCCATTTTCAATATGGTCCATTGGAAAAGAATAAAAAAACAAAATAAACAAACAACAAATAAAAAACAAATGTTTGATGATACAGTAAAACCTTGTTATCTCCATGGCATGTTTTCTCAAGGAGTGATGTGTACAAGTTAAGTGCTCAAAATATTGAAAATTAAGCTTTTTGTAATTTATGTCTTCCACATATAGTGGGGGAGACATATTAATTTTGTGCTGGGTGTCTGGATGGATGTCACAAAGTTAATCAGGGCCTGAAATTACAACCAATACTTACACTCAACACTCAGCACTCAAATAATGAAATTCATTCTTACTATTGAAGTTCCTAGCAACATTTCTCTAGAACACAAAAGTTGTAATCATGTTAAATGTGTACTAAATATTATTGTTTGCATATTTCGTAGTGTTATTTAGTGTATTTGTAAGTTATAAATGTAATTTATCAGTCTGAGTGCTGAGTGTGGCACTCAGATTCAAAAATTACATCTTTACCTCATAAATAGCACACAATGGCAAAAATTATTATCAAATGTTATTTTCAACACTCACAGAACAATTCTATACATTTTCCTGATCTAGATATGCAATCTAGAACAAATAATATCTCATTATAAAACATTAGTTTAGTGCTGAGTGTAAGTATTGGTTCTAATTCCGGCCACTGGTTCATGAACTTCACATGAACAGTTGGGGTACCAACTCAGGTTGTGCATATTGTCAGGAATTTTATAACTGATGATTTTTTATGGGAGTTATGGCCCTTTGTGGGAGACACATTGTTGTGTCAAAAACCTTCTATTTGTTGTACAAAAATGTTTGTATCAATTTGTTATCATATACAGTTGTAAACATGAATACCTGTAAATATATTGTAAAATCATGTTTTCAAGATGAATTAGGCCTAGAAAAAATGTTTTGTTTCTGTTGATGTGTCCAAAACATAGGGTAGGTAGATTGGAAAATTATTTTTGGAATACATCTTACATGGAGAAAGAGCAATTACCCTTGGAAAAAGTATAAAAAAAAGCAAAAAAAATTGAACATATTTGACATGTCAGGATACTGTAACCAAACATTTTTAGCTCGACTTTTGATGAAAAAAGTAGAGCTATTGTCGTGATGGGATCGTCTGTGTTGGTTAAGTTTATTGTCAGAGTCATTTTCTTAAAGACTAAGATATCAACTTGAAACTCAACATAGTTATTCATCATCACAAGGGGAGTCCACACTGACAAGGCTGGTAACTCTGTGAACTATATTTATGGAGTTATCTGTCCTTGTTTGGACTTAGTACATAGAAATAGTGGCAAATTTTATACATAAACTGAATTTTCTCAAACACTAGCAAAGCTTTCAACTTGACAGTCAATACACTTGTGGAATGGGATGACCTACATCTAATGACAAGGGGAAACAAATCTATCAAGCAATTTATAAGAGTGATTTTTCCTTTCTGACTTTGAATTTTTACACAAAAATGTCTATTTCTCAAAGACTATCTAAGGTATTCTCTTGAAACTCAACTAGTTATTCACCCTCACCTGGGGAGTCCATACTGACAAGGGTGATAACCTTTTGACCTATTTTTATAAGTTATTTGCCCTTGTTACTCTTAGAATTTTCACTCACAGATAAGCAAGGGTTACTATCAAGTATGAGAAAGTCGAGCGTCCGGCACTTGTAGGCGGTGCTCTTGTTTTGTTGATGCCTTAATATTTTTTCATTCATTACATTCAAATACAAATAAATACACCACCACCAAAAACTGTTTGTTTGTCTTTCAAGTAGAAAAAATCTTATCTACAGATTGCTGTCTTTCATAAAGTGACAGAGTGAGCTTTTGTTGCCACCCTTCGTCCGTCAACAATTGGCTTGGCCAGTTAATAGAGGTCACAGTTATTACCTAATCTTTATGAAACTTAGTCACAATGATCATCTCAACACAATCAAGGAAAAGTTTGATTTTAGGCCATCTGGGGTCAAACACTAGGTCACTAGGTCAAATTATAGAAAAACATTGTGCAGTCCCTAGAAGTAACAATGTTGGCTTAATCTATATGAAACTTGGTCTTAATGATCATCTCAACCACAGGTCCATGAAAAGTGACCTAGCCCACCTGTATATACATATTTAAATATGTATATACAGGTGGGCTAGGTCACTTTTCATGGACCTGTGATCTCAACAACATCTAGGATAAGTTCGATATTGACCATCTGGGTTCAAAAACTAGGTTACAATGTCAAATTATAGAAAAACCTTGTGTAGTCATTAGAGGTCACTATTTTAGCTTGATCTTGATGAAACTTGGTCTCAAAGATCAGCTCAACAAAATCTAGGTTAAGTTTGATATTTGGTTATCTGGGTTAAAAACTAGGTCATTATTACAAATTATAGAAAAACCTTGTGAAGCCACTAGAGGTAGAGGTTACACTGTTGGTTTAATCTTGATGAAACTTGGTCTCAATAATCATCTCAACAAAATTTAGGTCATGTTTGATGCTGGATCATCTGAGGTCATAAACTACGTCACAAAGTCAAATTATAAAAAAAACTTGTATACGATAGTAGTTTCTAGAGTTTACAGTTTTGGGGTAATTTTTATGAAACATTGTCACAAGGATCCTCTCAAAAATATCTAGGTCAAGTTTTATTATTAGTCATTCAGTGTCAAAAATTATGCCACTAGGTCAAATCATGGAAAAGCCTGTAGAGGCGGTATTTTTCACTGGGTCTTCTTGCAAGTTGATCAGATTGTTTGCTTAAATGGAATCTAGGTCACTGATTTGGACAAAATGAAATGCTTGTACTTCCAATATAGGCTGCATTTTCTTGAATCGTAGTAAGAAATTGTAACTGATTACTTGGGTTATCATAGTGACCTACATGCACCATATGACTGGTGAGCGACTTAGAGCCCTTTAGGCCATCTTGTTTTAGAGTGCTGTCCTGTTTTTTATCATCAATCGGGGACAGGGTTGCCAGCAACCTGAAAAAGTTAAGGTCAGTAAATTGTCAGGGAATTCTTGATAATGGCCAGTGAAAATGAGATTTTAGAAGTCGGTGAAAAGTCAAGGGAAAAATGAAATAACTTTGAGTATGTGTTGCATTAGGGTATGTGTTGCCTTGGTAACTTGGGTGTGTGTTGTCTTGGTTACTTGGGGGATGTGTTACCTTGGTAACTTGGGGTATGTGTTATCTTGGTAACTTGAGACTGTGTGTTGTCTTGGTAACTTGGGGGTATGTGTTGCCTTGGTAACTTGAGAGTATGTGTTGCCTTGGTAAATTCGGAGTATGTGTTGCCTTTGTATCAATGGGGTTATGTGTTGCCTTGGTAACTAGGGGGCATGTGTTGTCTTGGTAAATTGGGGTTATGACTGTGTTGCCTTAGTAACATAGGGTATGTGTAGTCTTGGTAACGTAGGAGTATGTGTTGCCTTGGTAACTTGGGAGTATGTGTTGCCTTGGTAACTTGAGAGTATGTGTTGCTTTGGTAACTTGAGAGTATGTGTTGCCTTGGTAACTTCGGAGTATGTGTTTCCTTGGTAACTTGGGAGTATGTGCTGTCTTGGTAACATGGGGCTACGTGTAGGCTTGGTAACTTGGGAGCATGTGTTGCCTTGGTAACTTAATGGGTGTTACCTTGGTAACAATGGGGGTATGTGTTTCCTTGGTAACTTGGGAGTATGTGCTGTCTTGGTAACATGGGGCTATGCTTAGGCTTGGTAACTTGGGAGTATGTGTTGCCTTGGTAACTTGATGGGTGTTGCCTTGGTAACTTGGGAGTATGTGCTGTCTTGGTAACATGGGGCTATGTGTAGGCTTGGTAACTTGGGAGTATGTGTTGCCTTGGTAACTTGATGGGTGTTACCTTGGTAACATGGGAGTATGTGTTGCCTTGGTAACTTGGGTGTATGTGTTACCCTGGTAACTTGGGAGTATGTGTTGCCTTGCTAACTTGGGAGTATGTGTTGCCTTGGTAACTTGAGAGTATGTGTTGTCTTGGTAACTTGGGGTATGTGTTGCCTTGGTAACAATGGGGTATGTGTGCCTTGGTAACTTGGGAGTATGTGTTGCCTTGGTAACTTGGGAGTATTAGTTGCTTTTGTAACTTGGGGAATGTGTTGCCTTGGTTACATGGGGGATGTGTTGCCTTGGTAACTTGGGAGTATGTGTTGCCTTGGTAACTTAGAGTATGTGTTGCCTTGGTAACTTAGAGTATGTGTTGCCTTGGTAACTTGGGGGTATGTGTTGCCTAGGTAACTTGGGAGTGTTTGTTGCCTTGGTAACATGTGTTTAGGTGATGCCTTCGTTACTTTGGTTATGTGTTATATTATGTGGTCATAACAGTCACTGATAATGGCATTGACATATGACAATCCAATAAGCGCTTATGGCCCGGTGGTAGCCTTGTCCATAATGCCTAGCTCAGGGACAACCATTCTGTTGAAATGGATTATGTTACTGTGCGTTGACGTTGTAAGGTGTTGGTATGATGGTAAACAAGTACTAGTATGTCTTGTTTGAAAGGTGTGATTTTCGATCGCAATGAGGGTGTCATAGTTTTATTGAAGTGTTGAACCTACCAAGTTTGAAAGCAATGCCTTGAAGGACTTGGGTTGCAAAAATTTAAGTTTTGGTGAACATTTTCTACGGGACGGATAGGACACAGACTATATGCCTCCTGAATCAGTACATACCGCTTATTTAGTAGTGGCATAGTGTTATGCTTGTACATGTATTACGTCATGTGTTTCATTGGTTCCTTTTCTAATACACAAGGCAGTCAGAAGATGGTCATGATAATAGTTTGTGGTATATTCTTCAATCTCCACTCCGTTTGTATTCCATATAATTATGCTGCTAAATATGTTTCACATACTCGAAACTTAACAACAGTTACTGTTTATGTGCTCAATACTGCACATCACGCTAGAATGGAATGAGTTGGAATGTCGTCATAATGCGAAGTATATATTACTGCATAGACATTCGAACGGCAGTCAAAAATGTTTGCATGCATTGCGAGTGGATTCCGAATGAGTTTCAGTGTATTCCAACCTTGGAACTGAATGAGGATGTTGTAAGGAAACGTTTTTAAACTGGAAGGACGTGGTCGGACGTTTTAGAAATAGTGCGGTGAAACTGGTCGCGCTATAATATTCACTGGACTGTGGTCAAAAACTAAATCACGTTTCATCGGCATTCTCAATGCGATCTATTCGGTGATGATTTTACGGTTTAAAAACGAAACATTTATGTGGTCCGGATCATCAAAAATGTGGACAGTTGGTCCGGCAATAAGAGAGCTACTGACTGCTGATCCGAGGGTTATAGGTTTGACCCCGCCTCCAAACAGAAACGATTTTCAGTGTTTCCAATCTAACATAACTAAATTCACTATCTGTCTTTCGGAAGAGACCTTAAAAACCGAGGTTCCGTGATCAGGTATGCGTCTGGAACTGGTGTATGGTGTATTTTAAAATTACTGTTGTCGCTACACTAAAATGACTTAATTACCTATCTGGGTGCCTCGCCCATATGGGTCGCCCGGTGGTGAGGATAAATACAACCATACACATCGATTAAATCGTATCACATTTTTTATCGGTATGAGCATTTATTTTCATGCTATTTCAATTTAAACTATAGTCCGGTCAATTATGAAAAAGACCCGGCATTGGACTGTATAGTAAATATTTTTAGGTATTCTGTTAGGGAATATGTTGTTATTGAAGAATCTGAATGATGCCCAGCTGGCACCATTGAGCATTTTGAGAAATTCAAGATGGCGTCCAAGATGGCCGCTAAAATTAGAAAAAATGCCATGGGTGCATGAAATAAGTTACAAATTGCTATTTTTGCTCATCAGTTGTACTTTAAATGTTTTAAACATAAGTATTAATATATATTTATCATTATTCATTGATTCAGTTAATATAAGAAGGCATCCGGGACAGCTAAAATCAAAATGGCGGCTACGTTGGCCGCAATAATTGCACAAATTGGTAAATTATATTGGAAATCATCTATTTTAAACCTATTTGTTTATATCAGTACTGTAATATGTAATTATTATTCAAAATTAAACTTTATTTTATTTTGAAACTATTGACTCATTAGCTGATTCAAAATGGCACCCAAGATGGCGACCAAAACCAGTAAAAATATGCCGATGATGCAAGAAGTAAGTTACAAATTGCTATTTTTGCTGATTGACAGTTTTTAAGATGTATTTGACGTATTTATTTATATCATTATTTATTGTTTGAGTCTATTTGCGATAACATCCATGAAGGCTGAAATCAAAATGGCGGCTACAATGGCCGTCGTAATTGACGAATTGGCATATTTTATTAAAAACCATGAAGTGTAATCAAAATTGCTAATTATAATATTATCAGTACTGCAATATGTTGTAAATACTCTAATTGAAACTTTAATTAAAAGCACTTGACCCGATAACTGATTCAAAATGGCATCCAAGATGGCTTCCAAACGTGAACGTAGTGGTTAACCATAGAGTTTTGTCATTTGTCGGTTGGTAAATTTAGTGTTAATCATCAAGTATTCATTCCAAATAAACTAATTTATATTGATCAATTTTACAAAAATCAATGTACATGTTGTATAATACGTGACCCCGTGCACTTGTTAGGTAGCATTCAAAGTTCAACCAATCAGGTGTATTCTGTCCCCATCAAAACATGGATTTGTCCAAATTCCAGTGAGTCACGGTTGTGTAATAATTAATGCCAAGACGAATCCAGATAGTTAAAAGGTAATAACTCGTATTTGTTCAAAACCCCGAAAAGGGGTTTATCACTTTCATTGGTGATACAAATGCCATCACAAGCAAAGAAATGATCATTGATAACGAAGGTCTAGGCGAACAAAACGGTATATTCTATGCTGCCATGTGATGATCATGTGTTAAGTTATTGAATGAAAAAGATTCCAACACCCAAGAATCTACGAGGCCACATGGAGGTCATCTGATATGGTCGCGTTAAACCAAATATTATGTAGCGATCTCCAGAGGATGTGGAAGACCTCTACATGACATAAAATAGTTTATATACGGGCAAAACTATGACCAGACCAGACCAGACCTGGTAATAATAATAGTAAAAAATAATAATAATAACGACTTTATCTATTGTGGATTACATATTTGACAGTTATAAAATTACTTGCTAGAGTAAGGAACGACCATTCTTCGATTCTCTTTAAGCTTGGCACAACATCAACACGTCAGATATAGAATGTAATAATAAAATTATTTCTAAAGATCAATTGAGATACAAGAAGAGGATGTACAACACTTGGCTGTTGCAAACAAGAACCAGATATCTAAAACACCAAGTGTAATATAGAGAACTATGCGAAGAAGGTAAAGAAAGCGCCTGAATGAACATGAGGGTTGTGGCAAATTGATTACTAAAATAATAGGTTAAGGATTACATGATGACACTGGTAATAAAAGATCTTGTCAGAAGGAGAGAAAATGAACTATACATTGATCCTACCAGAAGTGATGCTACTTAGCGACCCATTATTAGGCTGATTGCAAAAAAAGCCTCCGTAATTAACCAAGATCAAGCGTTGAAAGCTCAAACACCAACCTTAGCATAACTGTAATAAGTTGTTGAGTGATAAGTGGGAGGATAATACATATGTGACCGATAATAACATCAATGAATTGAGTCAGAGATTTGAAATATGCTGAATGTATCGGCCTAGCTCTCACACAGACTTTTGATGTGTACAGTTGACTAGTATATCTTCATATTGGATGTAGTGAACTGCAACATCTTCTGTATGTAGGTTGCTGGCCTCTCCCACAGCTTTGTCTCGTGCTAAACAATGTACATTGTCTTGACAACAAAACCAAAGACATTGGTCATTGTCAAGAAGACAAAACGGTTTGCGATGCAACATTATGCGCTATGCTCTAATAATGCAAGATGCCATATGAATCATCAAAACATTGATAATGAGACCTTCATCTTCTTGAGACGTGTTGGAACGGACAGGGGAGGATTTAAATTTGAAGATTATTATAGGTAAAGCGTGCAATGCTTTCAATACATTTAAACCACAGTGGAACACCAGCAACAACTTGATCAAATCAGACATCAAGCTATTCGTCTCAATGCCATGACAATATAGCTGTATATTTCAAAGACCTGGTACCTTACTGAGCAGATAGTGAAGACTCCACGTAGATAGATGATGGCTCTGCATGTATTCCTCAAACATAATGTCCATGTAGAATTGGGAAAATATACGACCAAGACATAATTAACAACTGTACGCCTTTACAGGGGATGAAGCATAAATCCATCGCCAACACCATACACGGATGAAAATGGCGTCAGTGTTGGCACAAAACGAAGCATGAAAACACAATTCCAACCATAAAACGACAAACATGGACGTGATATGGCATCTACATTGTGAGAAGAGTATAACATCACTCACCTATAATTGGAATTGAACCAAAAAGACCAGATAATCCTACCAGATATTACTTGAAGAACATTTTTTGTTTTTTGTAAATCTGTTAACAATGCCTATTGACAAACTACAGGAGAAGTGGATAAAATCAAGTGCAAATGTATATAAAATGTTGTTTGTAAAATAAACAAACGTGTAAATAAAACATATATACATATACTAGTATTTACAATACCATATACATATACTAGTATACCAACCGACCAGTGGTCTAAGATATACAATTAGGTTGGTTTAAACTTTCATGTTTGACATCAATCTTGGAAGCCAATTTGAATAAGCTAAACATAAAGTGTTTTCAATTGTAGTTTTATTAGACCATTTATTACCTATAGCAGTACTTATATTAAAAATGAACAATTTCTATCACGTTACATGCTATTAAATGCTAATTTTCAGTTTGACATATGTGGCAGCTATTTTTGCCGCCATTTTGATATATTTATGCAGTGTATTACAGAAGTAATTATGTTTGAGACACTTCCACTACAATCAATCAGCAAAATACAGGGGCGTAACTAGGCGTACTCCTGTACGCCCGTGCGTACAATTCGAATCTGAACAAAATAAATTAAAAAAAATGAAAACTCGAATTCACTAATAAAAATCAGAGTCTAAGGGGGGTGAGGGGAATGCCGATACAATGTGTGTACAAACAATTCACTTTATAATATCCATTTTAAAGATCCATCATTTCTCAGGTATATATATAATAATAGCTCTATTCTTTTAATTAGGTAAAATTTATAAACTTTGCTTTGTTTAAAGCTCGCTTCGCTCGCAATTTTACTTTTTCAATAAATATCTTCAAGCTTGTCTGTGGCACGCTGTTCAGATAAACAATGCATTTTTTCTAGCTCGCTTCGCTCGCTAAATAACTACATTTGTATCTTATTACAGTTTTCAAGTAGAGTACAAGTGTGCTGCAAGGAATAAGAATACGTTTTCGTCTCGGCTGTTCAATCAACAATGCAGTTTTAGTGGATGAAAATTATAAAAGGCTTTGCATTTTTTCAAGATCACTTCGCTCGCTTCAGTCAATATCTTCAAATTTAGAACGAGTCTGTGACCTGCTGTTCAAATAAGCAATGCATGTATGATATTTGGCTCGCAAAATAACTTTTTTCAGTCAATGTCTTCAAATTTAGAGTAGGGAATTAGTTAACACTACTTGAAGGTCCGTGTTAGGCCTAAGAACGAGTCTGTGACACGCTGTTCAGATAAACAATGCATTTTTTTCTAACTCGCTTCGCTCGCTCAATAACTTGATTATGGAACATTTTCAATAAGAGCACAAGTTTGTCTAGTACACAGATAGGATGAAAAATGCGTTTTTCTTCTACCTGACATGCTGTTTAGATCAACAAAGCAATTTTTTCTAGTTTGCTTCGCTCGCTCATTAATGTTAACAGTAAATAGTTAAAAAAGGGCGTGTGTGGTTACATGCATCAGTCAGATGAAATGCAATTTTCTTCTCGCCGTTTATTTTACAGTGAAAACTCATATAAAGTAGAGAAATGGTTTGTGTGGTCAGAGAAACAATGCAATTTTCTTCTTCTTCGCTTCTTGGAATAACATCAAATAGAGAACGAATTTGTGTTTCATGCAGGTCAGAAAACTTAATGCATTTTTGTTCTAGCACGCTTCGCTCGTCCAATGAATGTTATGTGCATTGAGCCACAACCTCCTTAAAAGAGAAACAGCTCTACACACCCTCCTTATCCAAACATCCCCCGTCACCTCAGCAAGACCCGATTCCGCACCTCCTTTTGAAAAATCGTAGTAATGTTACATGTAGGCCTACGTGTAAAAAATAAAACGAAAAAATAACATGTATAAAAGTTAGTTTTAGTTATTTTCTGTCTTAAAGCATGGCGTAAAAATATAGTCCTTACACTCTCAAATGCCAGGAAATCGTTTCCCTGCAAAAAAAATTTTCTGGGGGGGCATGCCCCCAGACCCCCCTAGCATTAGGAGTACAATCAAATATGCTCTAGTTACGCCCCTGAAATATCAATATGTAACTTCTTTATGATCCACTAACATATTGTTTTTATTATGGCGGCCATCTTGGACGCCATTTTGAATCAGCTAATGGGTCAACTGTTTTCAATTGAAGTTTTCTTTGAGTATTTATCATATATTACACTACTGGTACACATATAATTAAAACAATTGAGTTTTAGTACGATCTGGCAATTATGGCGGCCATTATAGCCGTGTTTTGGATTCCAGCTGCCATGGGTGCCATCTAAGATTCACTAAATCCATAACTTATGATAAATTTATATTAATGAGTATGTTTTTAACATCTAAAATACAATCAACCCGCAAAAATAGCAATTTGTAACTTATTTCTAGTACCACAGTCATTTTTTCTAATTTTAGCGGCCATCTTGGACGCCATCTTGAATTTCTCAAAATGCTCAATGGTGCCAGCTGGGCATCATTCAGATTCTTCAATAACAACATATTCCCTAACAGAAAACCAAAAAATATTTACTATACAGTCCAATGCCGGGTCTTACCTAAATATCCCATTTATAGACCGGACTATACATATTGTTCTCTGCGTTACAACGTATAGCCGAGAACCACTGTCTCAACATGTACGTGACCAAAACTGGTTTGGTCAAGTTTTGTTGATATAAAAGGTGATGAAATCACCGGAGCGGTTACTTCTAGCGAGATATTCATTCGTGTAGCATCTGAAATTTTCAACCTGGTTTTCAACATGAACGAACACGTGGATATTGAGCACGGACACATGGAAAAGTACATTGACGAGTGGGTGCGGTCATTTTTTGAACGCAGACATGCTGTAGGAGATTGCGATGCTGTTCTTTCAGATAAGTGAAAATAACAATACATGTACTTGTAATTAAACACAAAAAGCCACATTATGGCAACGGAAATTTAAAAATTTAATTAAAGAGTAAAATGCATACAAGGATAACTCCAAGCTAAGCATGAACTTATGTCAAGTTTACTCATACATAATGTAAGTACGTATATGGAATTTATAGTACGTTTATAAGGTTATTAAGTACATAGTAACATATTGATATTTCTCGAAAAACATTTAATATTATTCTATCATGGCACAAGAATAGTGTGCATGCTTTATTTATCAATGTGTATTCAGTTATCGGAATTTGTACCACGTGCGCCCGAACGGGCGGATTCGTTGTTCAAACAAGTTTGACGATAAAGTTAAGAAAGCACGTGCGGAAGTCCATTGATATTATGGTAATGTTATAAAGGTATATGCCGTGTTTTTGTGAATCTGTTTCAAAACATTTTATGAACTAACTTGAGCCCGTACAGAAGTCGCTCAGACTTATTTGACAATGTAGTGGGTCGATGTATTTATGAATTAAACGAGCATTGCCTTATACAAATGAATGCAGTTAATCAGTTGCCGTATAATGTGTATACTGAATACTTGATTGACAACCTTCGTAGTGGCAATGGCATAAAGGCTGAAATCTTTGTTGTGTGTTTTTGTAATTGTTGGTGATTCAGTTGTTGGTAAAAACGCATTGATTACTGCAGCCGTAACGATGCTGGAATCGTGTTTCCGTTGTCGGACCACGAGTCCGTTTACATGGGTTCATGGAGTTTTATATACACCAATAGCGTATTCTTGTATTTAGGTAAATATATACGAGTACCGAGCCGTACTGCATTTTCAACTATATTTTCTATACATGTACGATACTATATATATACCGAAAGGTTACGGCTCGGAATTTTTAGATTTCTATCTATAACACGTATTAATTATATTTATGTTCGATACAAATGTAAGCATATATGGGTTTAAGTATTATATGAAGATTAAGCAAAAATTTAATTCTAATTAAAATGTTTTCAGCGAAGGAGATGGTTGGGTACCGACAAAATTTCGTCAAACTCTGAAAACGAACGTAAGATATCAGGGCCGAAGCATGAAAAATTAAAGGTGAAGGCCAAAATATCCATACGAGGATAGAATCTAGTCTATATAGAAGACAGCAGGGTAGAACAGATACTTCCTTCGCAGCACAATGGAAGTCACAGACAACAAATATAAAATCTGGGTCATGGTTGGCGTATGGACAAACTTGGCACTGGCGGAAGGAGTGTTCAGAAGCAAAATCTAATAACAAGATGAGTATTGTTACTTATTATTTTTAAGTAAGCCTCTTAGTTCAGTGACAACTACGGAGGACAGAAAGGTAACATGTCTAGTCACATGACTTTTAACATGAACATGCAAAAAGTAGCATGCACGAGTAAGTATGATTTACTTAGCAAAATAGTGCTTGATAAAGCAAACAAGTGGTTGTTTGGAATGTTTAGTCTCGGAAAAGACAAAAGGAAACAAAATAAGTGTTGTTTTCCCGGTAGGTAGATGAATGATTAAAGGTGACTATCAAATGTCATTTTAAAACATTTCCCAACAGAAATTTGCATTAAATCGTTGGATTGTAGCATATAATACAAAAAGCAAACTCAGATGGTACTGACGGCAGACATGTAAATTCACATGTACATTTGTGAAATTTGATACAAAGCAAAGTTGCGAGAGAAATGTTTCTTGCAGGATCATTTCGTTTCAAATTTGATTTTTGATTTTTGTTTGGTTATAGACATAACATTTTTATAATTGTTTTGTACGAGTCATAGTTACATATATATTATATATGTAGGACTCAGGTCATTAAGTAAGCATGCATTTAGAGGATTGCAACCTGAGGTTATGACATGTATGAATAAGTTTTTATTAGCAGCAATTTTGTCAAACATCTTCGATAGATTTTGTGCTTTTTGTTAGCAGACAAAAAAAAAAAAAAAAAATTGGACATATCTCTGGTTTTATACATAATTTGGCTGTTTATTGCAGCGGGTAGTAGAAATTTAGTATTGAATCTTTTTATCAGTGCTACATTCAGACATGCAATACGGGAAAGTTATTCGGTTAAAATTATTTCATTGTATTTTGTTCTCGGTAATGTTGTTAGATTGAGAACCAGAAAAAATTGTATATACAAATACGAGCTGGTTAAAATTCTTAAGCCAAAATAACAGTAGCGTATTACAGGAGCTTAAGTACTGAAATGTAACGTTCGAAATATGAACAACGAAAGTAAGTCATTACAACTTTCGGACACATGCGAATATTCGCTGTATTGTGGTGTCAGTGGTGACGGTTATGGTGGGTATTTACTTAGTAGTATAAAACTCCAACCAGACGTGTATCTAGAGAACAACGGTTCAATGTATGTATTTTATAAAGTCCCCCGGAAGAGGGCATGTTAGACATAATGCTCCCGGAAGAGAGCCTCTCGTTCGACGAGATAAACCGTGGTAATGCTATGCTCCCGGAAGTGAGCCTCTCGTTTGACGAGAGTACATGTGGTAATGATATGCTCCCGGAAGTGAGCAGTCATGGTATAAGTCGTTTGACGCCACATGTTGTGAATAGCACACCAGCCATAGGGATGATGCCAATATTTACAAAAGGTAATCGAACATGTAGTTCCCGAGGTGTGACAAATGAGCCAAGTGGTATTTGGAGTACTGAAGAACGTTTGCAAAGTTCTACTTTGTTAGATGGGTGATCAAAATGTTATAATTACGACAAACACTGCACATGTAAAACCAATAATTCTAACAATGATACATTACAGGGGCGGGTTAGGGGGGGGCGTAAATTCATGTATTGGTACCCCCCCCCCTCCTCAAGAAAATATGCGAGCGAAGCGAGCTAGAAAAAAAATCTCTGAGAAGCATTCCACACAATTTCGTTCTTTATCTTATAATATTCATTGATAAAGTTATTGTGAGAGCAAGGCGAGCAAGAATATATGCATTAATTATTTGAACAGCATATCCCTCAAACTCAGTCCCTACTTGACAAAATGAACTGATAGTGGTTGTGCGAGCGTAGCGAGCAAGAAAATATGCAATTATCTATTTCAGCAGCATACCCCACATCCTTAATACTTGGTAATATTCACTGATGTAGTAATTGTCAGAACTAGAAGAAATACGTCACGAAAAAAGGCAATGTCTATCTGAGCAGCATACCCTGCGAACTCCAGGGCTTCAGTTTTGTTTAAGTGGAAATGTGAAGTACTTGGGATCCAGCGACTAGGGAGTCCAGTGGCTTTCTGCTTCGTGACTTTTTAAATAGAACCACGGAATTCGTCAGCTGCATTCTGAGGTATCTTATTTTTAATGAAAAGGACAGGTTTATTAGAAAATAAAGCCAACTGTATTAATATTTTTTTCTTGTCGGACATTTTTAATATGCAAGAATCTCGGCATTTTTGTAGCCGATGTTTGGCACCATGCTAGCAATCAGTCCCATATCTTGTTTTTGCATACAGCATTAAGTTCACTTTAAAATCCATAAATGGATTATTGTTGTATTCACGCGAGCGAAGCGAGCGAAAAAAAAATGCATATCAATATTGTTCTTACATCCAAAATATGATAAATTACCTATGCTCCGGCGATTTTAGGGGGGGGGCGTACGCCGGGTCCGCCCCCCCTTGGACCCGCCTATGCATTACTTCTATAGTATTGCATTACTTTAGTACATAAATAATTAAAATTGTCTAATACTTTATGTTTCATATTTCTATATCAAAAAGTGGCCCTTAGCAAATTTGAGTAGTATATATATTTGGTAAACAAACCATTTTTTTTCAGCATAAATAAACAACTCGACGTTTATTTTCTTCATGACGACATAAAATAAAGTTTGCGTTTTTTAAACTTTGTATCATTTAAGAATACTGGTACGGTCTAAATAGCCCCTGAATCCCGCGAACAAACCCGGGATAGTATCAGCCTCATTTACATGTATGATTTCAAACGTGAAATTAAAATATAGATTCTATTTAAGACATCATTCATGTAAAAATTATCGTTAATTAAATCTCTTGTAAAGCACACCTTGTTAAACACTTTATGGTGTCTTCGGAGGAGAAAAGAGTGAAAATGATCATTAAACATTTGAAAGTAATAGGAATGTTAACTTTTATCAATTCTTATATTTGCCCACCTTTAAAATGTGTAGGCGACTGGTCTATCGTGTTTTGCATACTGTCGAATACAAATTTTTCTGCAATTTCAACCTACTTCAGCTTGTCTGTGACATGTTATAAACATAACCGATAAAATTAATGATGTTTATTATTTGCTTTCAATGGATTATGGAGATTTTTCAGTGAAATAAACAGTGAAAATAACAGTGAAATTACCACTTTGTTATTTTCACTGTTTTAGAAGCTGGTTCCAGTATCATGCAGAAAAAGAAACGTAACGTCAACGGCGCCGGGCTTTAAAATATGCGTTACGTCATCATGACGTCATAATTATCACGTCGTGACGTTCTAATTTCGACGTGATTTTTCCAATTAAGCCAATTACGGCACATATTTAAGAGGAATTGAGGCATATAATAAACAGAAAATTTGTTGATTTTGGTGTAAGATCGAATTTTATTTCACCGAGTGATCACAGAAAATCAAATTTTCACGAGTGGCGTAGCCACGAGTTAAAATGTTATTTTCTGTGATCACGAGATCTATTTATATTTATTGTCTCGTGTCGGTATTTATGATCATAGTTACCATTAATTCTTCCTTGTATTTCTATTTCAGACAAGGCTGAATATCAAGTGGTATAACATGCTATTACATTATTTTATTTATGTTTTCGTCAGTATCTGTATTCGATACTTTCAGTATGTATGTGATTGATGATACTAGTATAGCTGTCTATTTTCAATGTCTCGTATATATGAGCCAGTCTCCAGGAAAACCTGATATATTGACATTATGTAATTACTGCATGTAACAAGGTTTTGAAAAAGCTTTCAAATAAGAAAAAATGACATATTCAATTCAAACTCATATTGAGATTCAATTTAAAGTCATTTATACATGTATTACTTTATCTTGGCTTTAAAATGTCTTATGCATTATGTTAAATCATTTACTTCGTTGCTATGGTGATCAATTTCAGAAAAGTACTCTGATTGAGAAAAACGAGGAGTTAGCTGATTAAAACTGTAGTAGCTTTTCTCTAAATGTGAACATTTACAATTTGGATGTATATTTTAAAACTTAAAACATCATTCTAAAATTTGATACCATTTTGACCAGTTTATGTAAAGAATTGATCAAATGCAGTATTTATAAGTACTTGTTACAACGACGTCGAATAACGTTTGAATGACGTTTGCGACGTCATGCAAAAAGGGTTTGAATAGGGCCTCAACAAAACAACTGTAACTTCCTTAAAAATCAAGATACTAACCAAATTTCTTTTGCATTTTGCTTCATTAAGATTACTCTTTTAAATTATAAAAAATCTCAAAATCCAATTTTTTGTCAAAGTAGCAGGTTTTCCTGGAGACTGGCTCATATGTATTTATGCCCAAAGTTACCATTAATTCTTTCTTGTACATATTATGTATTTCGATTTCGAACAAGGCTGGCTATCTAGTGCTATAACAAGCATTGCATTATTGTATTATTTATGCTTTCGTCATTACATGTATTCCACCATGTATTCAATCACTGTACTCTTTATTGTGATACTATACAATTTAACGTGTACTCATTATTGTGATTGAAACATCCGGTGATTTTCCATCACTGTATTCATTATTGCAATCCTATATAATTCAACGTGTACTCATTATTGCGATAACCGGAAGTTGACTCGTTTATACACTGTTTCATCGAGACCTTGTATGTGATGTTTGATACTATACTGAGCAAAACTTCTAACCGAACACTTTTTAAACTTGAATATTACCGTAACATGTTAACTTACAGACTTCAAATTTGGCATAACTTTAGCATTATACATTATATACAGAATACAGCTAACCCCATGAAAATACATTAAAAAATCGCTCGTCCATAGCAGAATAGCTTTAAACCACACTTTTGCATGAGCTTTTCCCGGAATCGCGGTTTTCATTTTTATCCTGTATATTTATCATAGAATGGGGATAGCTGGTAGGTCTGAAAAACAAAATTATTAGTCGAAAACACGTCGCGTATATCAATGGTAGACCGCAGAAGAGCGATCGGTATGCTAATTTGTGGGGGTCTATACGACAGATCAGTGTTACATTGATATAAACCATCGAACTCATTATTTCGTTTCATTTTACACGTGTGTGAATACAAATACGCATTAAAAGAATTAAAAAAATGCATTGGAAATCACAAGATTTAAGACAAATGATATATTCAAGTGCGATAACTCTTGAATGATTACCTCCCTTTTTGAGTCCAGTTCCACAACTGTAAACTGTTATGTATAATTGAACATTACTGAATTACGTTTACTTGTTTTATTTATGATATTTGTACAAATCTAGATTTTTATGGTGTTATTAGTACACATGTTAAAAATGCGTTTTTTCTCCGTTTAGTGTAATAAACAGTCATTAAAATATACCAGTGAAAAGATTAAACCTAATTTCCAGTCACAGTCCAGTCTTTCACAGTATCTAGATCAAATAAAAACAATATCAATCTTAAAAGAGGAATGAGGAACACGATTTAAGAAACACTCTTGGAGAGTCAGTATGCTAAAGAATCTTACCAACTCGGTTTATTACTGAATGGGTTACCTCCCCTCCATTACAAAATATTAAGATAATCTACAATGTACTCCATTTAGACAGCAAAAAAAACATCCGGTTACAATCTCTGGACATTAAATATCACACACACACAATTTCGTCAAAAAATATTAATGAATAAAAAAGGTATCTTGATTTGATTAGTGTTGCGTATTCAAAGCCGCTCGGTGTACATTTGTGAATTTCATCTTGATGGGTTGTGTAACTAAATTTATGTTTTAACCATGATGGAAATAAAATAATTTAATGAACTTTTGACCACCGCGTTCCGACATATTGTTTATACTTTAAATCAAGTTTTAGAAGATTCCTATCGCTCGTCACAGTTCATCATACATTCATACCCACGCGAACTGTCGTAACATAGGGATATCTGTTTTCACCGAATTTTGAAATATTCGTTGAATAGAACGGAGCTTAACAATGAAAGGTATTTATACATTATACTTACATGTGAATTATTTAAATAAATTTCATACATACATGTATATCATATTATACAAAATCTTGTAAAATCTATGCAGATAAATACTGGTGGTATAAAATAGTTTATTGATGTCTAAAAATTAGATATTATTTGTGAAATATTGATTTTACCATGTTAAAAGTGTCTTAAAGTACACTGTTTACGTCTTATTATGTGGACTAGAATACAGACCAGAAAAACTGGTTAGTTGACTATTTAATTGACAATTGTTGAAAAAAACGGTGTTAAACCGAATTAGCTGAAATATGGTCAGAATAGGGCACAACGCAAGTTAAAATCGCACACAAACATTAATTGTATAACCAAACATGCGTACGACGACTGTTTACCGGCATCAGTTATATCTGCTCATAAAGTTGTATATGTGGATTAGGCCATATTCCATGTGGACGCGTTCGTGGTCCGCGTTCCGTACCCGGTTTCCGCATTCGGACACTGAAATCCTACTTCATGAACATGCAGTGGGGATTCGAACCTATACTGTACGGCATTATTACGATGTACGATCGCATTAGACCATTTAGTAATCGCAACAACCCCTAAAACAGTTGCACAAATTACCAGAATCAATATGACTAAGTCACACAACACCTGAAATCGGTTGATATACATTAACTTGATGTACGGTGTAACAATTAACGATCGTTAGATACAAGGAAGTTGTGAAATAAATAGGTCGTACGTACAGTTTGAGTCCAACCTATATTGTACGATCTTTGAAACTAATTTGAATCGACCGCTGACTGCCGGCCCGTTTCCAATTCGGATTTTTCGAGTCTATCCGGAAAATTCGATTTGGCTGCCGCCTGCCGGTTCGCACTTGCCAATTCGACCTATGAGAAAAATTTAATCGACTTCTGGCTGTCTGTTTGCAGTTGCCAATTCCGATTTACCCGGAAATTTTGAATTGGCAGCTGGTTGCCGATTCGCATTTGCCGATTCGAGTCTACCCGGAAATTTTAAATTGGCAGCTGGTTGCCGGTTCGCATTTGCCGATTCGAGTCTACCCGGAAAATTTGAGTTGACAGTTTGCTGCCGGTTCGCAGTTGCCGATTCGAGTCTACCCGGAAAATTTAAATTGGCAGCTGGCTGCCTGTTCGCAGTTGTCAATTCAATCTGTAAGAAAATTTGAATCGGCTGCTGGCTGCCGGTTTGCAGTTGCCTATTCGGACCTACTGTAAAGTTTGAATTGGCAGTTGACTGCCGGTTCGCAGTTGCCGAATCGAGTCTACCCGGAAAATTCGAATTGGCAGATTATCTCATATATCGTCAGTGTGTCTTATAACTCAGATTATATAATATACATGTATATGGTATACACATATTGTTGATAGAGGGGAGGGGAACAAGGGGTCATATTCACATGTCGAGCAGCTGTGCAAAAGAAATTAATTAAACTTTAACCTTCTTTTCAGCAAACACAATTTTGGTATTTCCGCAAGTCTTGAGATACATGTTCCTGACTTGTTTTGTCGTCTGTGGAATCACCATCTTTGTGTTGGAAAATGGATATGAGGTAAGCAAAAATGAGCCGTTCTCCACGAAAACCGGGCTTATTGACATGTCGGTACATGTTCGATATTCCTGGGCGCCGCAGATCGATGTTGGTTGCACACCCACCAGGGAGACTCGAACGCAGGTTTCCTTAGTTAGCTCAATGACCAGGGGAAGTTAAAATGTCAAAGGGTGGCTGAACGGCTGAACTGCTGAAAGCAGCACTCGAAAATTGGTAACTTAACTTATACTGACAAAAACGAGGAGTTAGTGGTTAAAATCAGTAGCTACTTTTCTCTAAAAGCAATCATTTAAAATTTTAATACGTTTTATCAAAATAAGAATGTAAATGTAAGCCTTATATTCTTATACTCAGCGTTGGTACTACTTAGTCTTGTATGACTACATATATATTCCGTTGTGTTGACTAAATAAACAAAGTGTATGGGACAATGCTTGTACATTGCAGTGGTTAGTAGTGGCTAGGAACTGGGTTGCACGAGTATATTCCTTAAGACCCGGTTTGTCAGTACTTGGTGGTGATTAGTACCACAAAAAACTTGTTGCGGTTGTATTCAGAGGTAGTGAGAACAGCGTAGTATATATGGCTGTTCTGTATGGTATGGAAGCCCTGGAGGGCACTATTGACTTAGGTTTTGTGACTTGTGACTTGTGACTTAGAACTTGTGACTAATGACTTGTGACTTATGACTTGTGACTTACATTCTACAAATAAATCTGCGCGCACTTCCTTGGGCATCATGGATGGTGAAGGATGCTGTCTGAATCGGAATTACCTGATAATAGTCTATAGTGAGTCAGGTAAGTCGGTATTAGTTTTGTTTGATTGAAATCGTCATTGTTGAAGGCATCGAACCGTTATTCTGAATTGTTAACACCATTAACTAGAATACCGTTCATGTAATAGCATAATGTCACATGGTATTATACGTGTACATGTGCATACATAGTATAATGGTTTGCTTCCTTTTCGCTATCATTTGTGCGTCTCATTTGAGACAGATAGTTCGGATTATACATATAGATTTTAAGTTTTGTTAAAGTAATAATACTCATATGTTCTTCTACATTTTTCCAGGTGAAGAAACTGGAATGTCCGTGCTGTGTGTGTGTTCGGTGCGTTTGGTTCCACAAATGATGTCGCGGTGCATACCTATTTACCTGCATTGTCTTTATATCCAGCAAAGCAACCGGCAATTGTGTGACACTATGGGCTAGAAAAGATTTTGTATGTGATTGTGTTGTACCATAATGGTGAAGTAGAACATTTTAAGGTTTTGCAAACAAATTCCAAGTTGTGGATATCAATACATTGTTATTTATGGCGCCTATGAACTAAGCTTTTCTATATAGCTTTATATTATCCGTATAGGTTTGATTTCATAGTCAAACATCTATAAAAATAATACGCTATTCTGTCATGTTTTGAAATACATGTAATGCAGCAGACTCAAAGTTGTCATTTGCAAATGTGTGTTTGTCAACCGTTCATCCTTTGCAACATAATACTGTATTTGAGTTAGCTTCGTATACAAAATAAAGCAATTAAGACCAAAAACACTGTCAATTTCATGATTTAATATCATTCCATGATTTGGGCTTATTGATAACAAACGACGGATAACAAACTACGTTGTGACTACGAATATCGTCATTGTTTATCAAGTCTACACGCATTTTGAATCGTGCAAGCATTTGTATAATGTTACCTTTGTTGGTGTTATCATGTACAATGTTCTAGTTGAGTGAAATTTCGACCATTAAATGATAAAATGTTCATTGTTTTGTGTTGTTTCTCCGACTTGGAAAAGGTTAACATTTATTTCGGTGAATCGTAAGAAATACACGCGGCGTGAAAATTACTTAAACTAAAATAAATGTTGACGTTTCAAGTCTATAAACTCATAAATAAAACATCAATGTTTTAATTTAGTTGATATACGACCATAAAATGATATTAACATCATCTGTTTGTGTTTGTTTTCTCTTAGTTGGTAAACGTAAACGTTTATTTCGGTGAATCGTAAGAGTTACACGTGGCGTGTACATTACTTTCACTAAAATAAATGTTGACGTTTCAAATTCATCAATAAAAATATGGATCTTTAAGTTCTCGTCATTTATTTCGCATTATTAACACCTCGTAATTAATTTGTATTATTCAACATTGCCCTTTGATACCTTTAATATCGTAGACAAACAACCGATTTAAGTGTTGGGGGTTACGCTATTGTCATAAAATGCGATTATCACGATGTGTGAAAATTACGGACCACAACAAGATTAAATCTGACAGTTTTTCGGAGGTGTGAAATTTCGCTTGGATGATTGCCTCGAGATAAGGTAATTAATTATCGTTTAAAATTGTTGATTGGACCGACACCTGCGCTCGAATTAGACCGGATGCTCGCAATAACTTTACTCGAGTTAGTGGGATTAATTAATGTACAATATAGAGCAAATTCGTCGGGACTTTGAAATTTGTCGAATTATGCCGGTTGCTCGTATAATGGCTGCTCGTATTACCGAGGTTTTACTGTATATGGTAAAATTCACCAGGCTCACTTCCTCACTATTAATATAGCCATATACAGTTATACTAGTTCAAAGCAACAGATAAGGTTTTGGGCGATTGGGTATTTTACCCGCACGTTTCAATTTTAATTGGGTTTTGACGAATTTTAATTGGGTATTTAATAAAACTAATTGGGTAATTGGTCTTTTATGTACTATTTTTCACTATAACATCATTTTCTATTTGCTTTTTCTTACTCCCTCTTTTCAAAATCTATGGGGTAATTACCCCAATACGCAGCTTATCTGTAGCTCTGCTAGTTATATAATAGCACTAGGAAGAATGACCTTTTCTGCAGAAAATAAGTTATTTGAAAATTCAAAGTATTAACAAAGTTATGGTCATTTGAAGTTTTTAAAGCTGAATTTAACAATACAACAGTGTTTTGGTGTACGAATTTGTGCAAATAGCACTCGAAACAGACTTGCGTCTAAATTTTCAGGATTGGGTATTAATGCCTTGGTATGACCCCTGAATAGCTGAAATGCTAGAATAATAGCAATAGGTGGTTTAGCAGGTTGCTGCAGTGTGCACCCAAGTTGTTTCATAGAATTGTAATGTTCTCTGGAGATTTCGGGCAAATTCACGTAAGACTGGATATCGAGTCTTCAATTGATATAATTGGATTAACCGAGTTCTATAATTTGAAAGAACTTTGGTTACTTGTCACAATTAATGTACTGACTTGACACTCCATGTACCAGCACATTTAGTAACTAGGTGAATAAGAAGTGGTTTGTGCTAAGTGCGATTTAGTACATGTCTTATATATTGCCTTCAGTTCTTTGATCCAGTTCTACTGAGGAGGCAAGTTGATCATATATGAGTTAGGAGAGTTCAGAATTGCTTACTTTCTCTCATGCAGATGTTATACAATAACTAGGATTTAAAATTTGTCAGGATTTTGTTATATCTTAATTCACAATGGTTATGTTGAACCAGTCTTGATCAGACGCCGATGAAAACCTGCCTAACCAACTAAACTGACAAACAATGGACACCAAGTTTGCTCATACACATTCATATATAAGCAGTAACAGTTGTCCTAACTTCATAGTTTGCACCCTCATATGTTTGTTGATTCTTGTAACTGTATCAAGAATTAGTACTTAGATTGGTACAAGGAAATATTAAGTTATCAAGCATGTAATGTAGTGATCGGAAGTGTACATTTATACTGAAGGAGGAAATGAGGAAGTCAGGAAAGCAGTCATCATGGCTGAAGAATAAAAGTATATTTTTGTTTCCGTACAATTGACGAGCTCTTCCGAGACCACTTCAGTTGTAACCTTAGCTTTATCTTTACTACATTATTATGTGTCTTGATTTATGTTCCTTTTTCAACTTAGTTTCCCTATGGGCACTCTGATGTTGGTCTTATTTCTTGGATATTTGAACGTTCTGAACAACATAATTGTGAAAATATTTGGATATATTGCACTGTCATGTAAGTTATTACCCATTATATAATGATATAGTTTTATACCTTGTGATTTGAACGGTGTTTAAAGAAAGTTTATTACATGTAGGGATATATTACAATCTTATTACAGTTAATTGTAACGTTATAATATAACGTATTTGTATACTAGATATGTGCATTTATACATGATTATAGTACGATATTGCCCTTATTGGGTATGCAATAAACCAGAAGAAGAGTAAGAATGTATATTGATACTATTAATAGATATTTTTATGGATTTTCCGCTGCTAAATATAGCTAGTACTGCGCAATAAAAAAACTTAAATATTTCACCTACGATTACTGGCCGTGTAGTTTCTACCCTTTCGTTAAATGCGAAGATTCCAGCACACAGCTTATACATGTACAATCACACTTTCATCAAATAACACACCAACCTCACTTGCCTCAGTACGAATTCATTTTTGGTCCGGTTAAAAATATGCTCTTAGTCTAGTGAATAGAGTATAATTTTTATCGGACCCTCCAATCGCCCGGAGGTCCGTTGCCATTTTCCAGAACGCTATTCCTAATCACGGGTAACTGTATCATTATGATTGAAATGTGGCCTCCGTAGCTCAATGGTTAGCGCGCTTGCCGTCTAATTTGGCGACCCGGGTTCAAATCCGGGTGGGGGCACATATATATGCCTGCCATGTTTCAGCATAAGGCTGACTGGCAAATAAAGGCTATGCTCGGCATTTAAAAAAAAAAAAAAAAAAAAAAAAAAAAAGATTCATTACTAGTAATCTTTTTTATACCAAAGGAGATCTATTAAAACAGTTATTTTGAACAAAAAAGGTCCTGCAAAAGTTGTTATGATGTGTGAGTACATGCTTTTCTTCTGAAGTGGGTAATGGCTTGCTTAACCAAAATATTGGTTATATGTTTAGTATCAGTTCTATGGCCAAATGCCAAAGCATTATTCCCAAGACATAATTAGAAATAGATTTTGAGTCCTTGAACACAAACTTACCGCAAGTTATTCATCAGGATCCTGTTTTATCAAAGCAGTTACGTTAATCGTAAATTTATGTTCAAATTTGAATTCTTTATAATTATTTAACTGCTTCAAATTGTAGTAAAGGGATATGCAATTTAAACATTGATTCAGTTAATGATCTCCTACAAACAAAATCTGTAGGTGAGACATTATTGATGATAAAATTTTGATCATCATTGGGTCATGTGCTCAATCCACATTTTGTTGCAAACGGAATTGCATGTGGAAAATGTTGAAAAATGGCAAAAAAATAAACAAAATTAATAAGCTCTTGTTCTGTGTTAACAATGATTTTTGTTGTCAAGCGCTGCATGAAGCTTGCATAGAATCGCTAATATGAATGCCATGTAATTGTAATATTGCAGTCTGCTGTGTTTCATGGTAGGAAGTCATGGCGTGTAAAAACACAATGACGTTCTCTATAGTTCACGGCCACAAGACACCCGCTTTTCCTCCAAATTGTGAACAGCGTAATCGAAGCGGTCGAGTTTTCCGATGCAAAGCGCGCGATGAAAATTTTGTAAACAAGAGGTGAGTGTTGTGGTTTATTTTGTTTTTCTATTTAAACTTGTCCATTATATCAAAAATCGGGGAATGCTATTCCACGTTGATATGTTCGATCTAACAGAAGACGAAGTCTCCTTTCATTAGGTGATTCCTTGGTACCGCTAGAACTTTTGTAAGTTTCTCCGACCGGTGCAAAAATCAACACGATGTCACATTTGACTCCTTATTTTTTGATATCCACTAAATTGAAGTAACTATGCAATGCCTATAACTAAACTAAGGTATGTTAGGTACAATTTCATTCAATTGTGTTCTTGGCTCGGTAAAATAAACAAGTTTTGGTCAAAAGTGTTAATGTGAAAAAGCGCGAGTGTAGGAGAACAAGCGGACGATAAGAGGTGCAGCGGGCGATTAATAAACTATTCTTTGGGAATTTTGAACTTTTATTTCGAATTTTAAGATCTGTAATATCTACTTGGGAAGATGTGACGTTGTTTTAATCGTTTAATTTTTATAAATATTACATACATATACCTGCGTTTGTGACATGTGAAGGTATTGTCAACACGAGGTCTAAACTAAGGGTGCCATTCTGGTTCGAGGGTTAACATATTAATGTCATGCACGCTGACGAATCATATTCATACATCACTGTGTGTATTATGGCAAGGTGCGATCTAGCAAGTGCTTTTAATTCTTGGCATTGAAACTAGCTATTTTCTGTGTTTTCAGAACTACGTCTTTGCTTTGGTGGATTTAGGAAGTGCGGGTGATCGCCATATCTACATTCAATTCGGTATATTGTGACATCTATACTGTTGCAGTCAGCATCTATGAATCTTAAAGAAAACCGTGGTTTCGTCATACATTTTTGAACGAACATTTGAACAATTTATTGTTATGTTTTTAAATTCACTCAATAATATCACAGGTGCTCGACATATGGACATGACACCCTATGGTCAGATATAACAAAACTCAGATTACTAATAAGACATCTGTTTTGTTCAGTCTTATTTGTTGCAAATGCTATATACACGTACATGTTGTTTGGTGTTTAATAGAGGGTACCATGGGCTCACATCCACAAACCTAGCACCTGTGTGTTATATAATTTTGTTTAGATGAGCTTTTGAGTGTCCTGATGTTATGTGCACCACTCAAATTAAACTTTAAAATCTGCGGCAAGATTGACTCATTGTCAAAACCAGTGAACTGATTTAAGATTCACGTTTTAAACATGGTTCTTGTATATGTATATGTTCCTTTGAATAATTGTGTTGCAGTGCAGTTCAATAAAATGAAATAAAATAAGGCAATATTTCTTTGTCTTGTCACTGCATAATATGTATGTACATTGTATAACAAGTGATGATACAATGTACATCACGAGCTAGAATTCAAATGTCTATGGTTTCATTAAAAGACAATTGCAAAAATTGGTAAAATTCATGTATAAAACTCGATGCCACACAGACAAAACTTCCAGAAACAAAGATAAAACACAATATTTTAACAAAACAATATATTTAACAAAACAGCTCATCAATATTACATACTTCAGAAGTTTTTTTTCCAATTTCCTGGTTGTACACAATTTAATCTAACAACCGTCCATGCTACAAGAGCAACCTGTAAGCATCAGGAGGGCGCTCGGTATTATCCTGTCTTAAAAAAAACAACGTTACATTCCCGTTACCCGAGAAAGAGATTTTTTACTGTCAAAGACATATCCTAACTGAACTATTTGACATGTGATCAACCGAAAGTGACTGTCAGGTCATGTAATCGATCTACCAAATTTCAATCTCGTGCATATCCAATTAAACAAATGTACATGTATATATACCAGATACCAGTTCCTGTTTTGCGATACATCTTTTACGCCATTGTTTATGCTGTCGGTCGGCTTCATGCTTCCCTGTCTATTCCATAGTAAAGTCCACAACCTTTCATGTATTTCATATCTAATGCCTCCGTCTGGTTTTCGTCAGTTTGATAGGGCCACTTTCGTGCAGAGGCTGCAATTTGTACGATAATATGTTTTGTCTTTTGACACAAATAAAACAACAACATTAACGACGGTTTTCTTAAGATGATGACTGCAATGGTAAACATGTCCAGTACTTCAATGTTAATATGACCGGTCACGTGCACTTTCGAAATCCATCAACGCAAATACGTAGTTCTGAAAACACAGAAAATAGCTAGTTTCAATGCCAAGAAATGACACTTTTAAAAGTTATAAATTATCAATAAATAAAGCTGAAATTTAACGTGTACCTAATTGACTTATACGCACTTGCTACAAACGTCGCACCTTGCCAAAATACACACAGTCATGTATGAATACCATACGTCAGCGTGCATGACATTGATATGTTAATCCTCGAACCAGGATGTCACCCTTTTGGGCTCGGATGACATTTCGCCGTCGTGTTGACACTACCTTCACATGTCATAAACGCAGGTGTATGCATGTAATATGTATACAAATTAAACGATTAAAAACAACATCAGATCTTCTCAAGTAGACATTACAGATCTTAAATTCGAAATAAACGTTCTAAGTTCCCAAAGAATAGTTTATTAATCGCCCGCTGCACCTCTTATCGTCCGCTTGTTCTCCTACACTCGCGCTTTTTCACATTAACACTTTTGACCAAAACTTGTTTATTTTACCGAGCCAAGTACACAATTGAATGAAATTGTACCTAACAGACCTAAGTTTAGTTATGGCATTGCATAGTTACTTCAATTTAGTGGATATAAAAAAATAAGGAGTCAAATGTGACATCGTGTTGATTTTTGCACCGGTCGGAGAAACTTACAAAAGTTCTAGCGGTACCAAGGAATCACCTAATGAAAGGAGACTTCGTCTTCTGTTAGATCGAACATATCAACGTGGAATAGCATTCCCCGATTTTTGATATAATGGACAAGTTTAAATAGAAAAACAAAATAAACCACAACACTCACCTCTTGTTTACAAAATTTTCATCGCGCGCTTTGCATCGGAAAACTCGACCGCTTCGATTACGCTGTTCACAATTTGGAGGAAAAGCGGGTGTCTTGTGGCCGTGTAGTTATCATGCACGCATTTTATCATTCTGGAATTCTTGTATGCAACTATAACCAAATGCTTCCTATATAACAAGAACCAGTTCTAAGCTGAGAGTTAAAATCGTCCTATCCTTGATTGTTGTAACCTACATATAGGTTAGTTTTGCTTTCCCTGACAGAGTCCTCAAACTCTTAATGATTTCCTGCATCCACCAACAATCATTGCACATATTTTAATTACGTTTCTGTCATGATTCTTTAAATACGGAATGCTGATAGAACTGTCACAGCAAATGTGTGGCATTTTTTGAATGGAGCGAAGATATTAAATGCCATGTGCTAAATAATTCTGCCATTGTTTCCGTGATGTCGTTATTGCGAGTTGCTATGTGCTAACATTGCTTCCATATTATAGTTATGTACTCATAATGGCGTGCGCACATATCATACATTGCATGCTTACTGTGATATTGTCATCGTTACATGTGAGAGAGGGAGACATAAAATTGTCATATTTAATTACAACATTTATAATAACAACACTTGTTATGATACATTTTGCTGTCTATAAGTTTATCAAAGATAGTGTGTATTTCACATTTTACACGTCATAAGTCACAAGTTACAAGTTTCAAGTCTCAAGTTATAAGTCACAAGTCACAAGTTACAAGTCCCTAGTCACAAGTCACAAGTTACAAGTCACAAGTCACAAGTTACAAGTCACAAGTCACAAGTCACAAGTCACAAGTCACAAGTTACAAGTCACAAGTCACAAGTTACAAGTCACAAGTCACAAGTCATAAGTCACAAGTTACAAGTCACAAGTTACAAGTCACAAGTCGCAAGTCACAAATCGAAATCTTAATTGACATGCAGAAATACACTTGACGTTATAACCATATTAGCGGGTTACTATACGAATAAATGAAGCATTAGACCAACATGTCAAAATTATTAGAGCAACATATACATGAACTTATACTAAAGTGGCTCACCATAACAAAACCGACTAACAACATGGCACACTGTTTGGAATTAAACACATGCCTTTCCAACATCTCAAAATCAATTGGAGTACATGTATATCATCAAAGTTGTACTCTAGCATGGTACAGGGTCTTAGGGATCCTATATCATAAACTTTCCTTTTTTGTGCCACTCAGTCCAGATTTGGTTTGTATTTCTCTGTTGACTATATCAACCATAACGTCCATTTGAGTATATATAGGTTCATAACGAGACAATGATATTTATGCTCAACTTGAGCGGGTTTATTGTAAGTATATGCATTTCTGTCCACTGCGGTAGTGGTGTTCTTCACAGCTTTTATGCAATATTCCACAAGAGACATTTTGAGGATTCCGTGACAATAAAAGCAGATTTTCATTTTATCTCCACCTGCAAAAACAAACACACATTTTAATTACACTGGCCATTCGATTCACCTCTCTTAACCAAAAGATTCGTGACGCTAAAATTATACAACTATAATCTATCTAAACGTGGGAAATATATTATAGCAACGTCAACACTAACTTTGTATGCAATAACATATCGATAAAGAAGAATTGTAAACCTAACTCTTATATAGAAGAATGATAGTAAATTCGTTTTTATTTTAATAATGCAACTTAAACTGACTTACCTGTCTTGCTAAATATAAAAATCCGATTCACGAATCATCCATTTTTATCCACGTTATTGTTGGACGTAAAGAAAGATAAAGCATACAAATATATTTATAGTTTGTTTGGTCACAACTCCTAAGTCACAAGTTATAAGTCACAAGTCACAAGTCATAAGTCACAAGTCATAAGTCACAAGTCACAAGTCACAAGTCATAAGTCACAAGTCACAAGTCATAAGTCACAAGTCACAAGTCAAAAGTGCCCTTTGGGGCCTCCACAAGTCACAAGTTATAAGTCATAAGTCATAAGTCAAAAGTGCCCTCCAGGGCTTCCATAGTATGGTGGTGATTTCATCGTACAGCTACGCATGTTTGTAATCTGTTCTGTTGGTTACCAAACAGGGACTAAGATGCATTCACTGTACTAGCTGGCAGTGATTTGTAGGGGTGACTATTGAGTCCATTTTTGACTATTGCAATACTATTGATATTGCTGAAAGTACTATTGCGATACCATTGTATTGCTGGGAACTATTAGGATACTATTGCAATAGTTATTGCCAAGATTTGAAAACCAGATATTACCTTGTAAATGCAAGTGTGCACTGTGTAAGATATCACTTTGTTGTACAACATACTAATCTTATATTTGTCGAAATTATTTAAAATTAATTGGACAGAAATAGACCAATAAATGTTAACTAAATACTGCAATGTTGGTCCTTTGTGGCAGTTTGGATGCGTAGGATTATTCAAAATTAGTTATTTTAACGAGAACGGAAGTTGTTTTAAATTAATAATAAACTTTATTCATAAAAAGGAAACTCTCGTAACTTTCGATAGTTGAGCTTATTATCGGCGATGGTTATTGGATCGAGACTTTTACTATCGATCCATACTATCGGGACCCTCGGGATCGCAATGCATCGATATTTCGATGCATCGGCCCACCCCTAGTGATTTGTACGGCATAGGGTCTGCGATGCATGTACTTAGCATTGATGCTTACCTAATAAGGCCTATGACTCCTATACTTACCAGTGATACCCTGTAGGGCATGGATGGCTGAATTAAGTTGTGGTGAGTATCACATAAAGCCTTATATTTCTGCACATTGCAGCGGTGACTATAACATTGCCAAACGAGATTGCTGTATTATGTGGCGGTACGTACGCCATTTGGTATGCGTGAATGTTTCTAATAGTAACTGCAGTGTTCAGATAGCTACGAATAGAAGATGATGATGTGTTTTGTCAAGGGTCTGGGAATTATATACATGTATATACCTAGATTTTTATACGTGTAGTTTGCATCATTTAGTAAGAGACCCCCTAAAACAATATGCCCCCCCCCCCCCTCTGAGGCAATGGTGTATATAAAGGATTAACGGCTGTTTTTAACATGTATGAGTAGGGATGCCCTCGACCCACATCTACCTATTGACGAGGAAAATAAAATTATCTCCCCTTTAAACAAACAAACAAACATGTATGTGTAGTGTATACATGCGAGGACTTCATCACTTGGTCGTTTAGTCAGGTTAATGTAAAGCCAATTTCATACAAAGTGAGACAAATCAAAATTGCATGTACAATAAATGTACTGGTGTTGACCTTAGATGACATCGATCATGTCAATACATTACATTAAGGGAACATTCTACAAATAATACAAAGTCCATAATATCTATACAAATGTATGATTATATCATTTTCAATATATGTAAATTTTGAATGAAATCGATTAATATTACGAGAGCAAGATGCCATCTCTGCCAACACCCTGATACGTAAAATAGCTATTTTAATAACATTTTTAATTAACCAAATAACTTATTACTTATAATGACAGGAGAATATGTTCTAACCCACATATTTATTACTTTCATAACCAAACTTAATTAAAAAAATATGTCAGAATAAGAAAAAAAGAGAGGAAATATCAATGTTTAGCTATTTTTCACACATTTTCCTTGAAATGACCTTGACCTCAAATTGGTCTAAGGTGTATGTCCATTTGATGAATTTAATCAAATTAATCATATCCATGCAAATATGAGACACTACATACATAAACAAACTATCACATAAGGTCATAATATGCCAAAGAGTTTTCGTATGAATGCCATCTCGGAAAGCATAAAATAACTCTTTTATTTTAAAAATTATACATTTTTAGTTAAACAATGGCATATCATAAGAGATTATTTACTAACCAACACAACTTTCATTTCATAACCTAAATTGAATTCAAAACACATGTTATATTAAAAAAAATAGAGAGGAAATCTTGTTTTTTACTTTTTCAGATATTTTGTTCATTTTGACCTTGAATTGACCTTGACCTCACATTTGTCTTAGGTGTATGTCCATTCGATTTGTATAACCATATGAATAATATAAATGTAAATATGAGACACTATATACGTAAACAAAAAAGATCACATAAGATCATAGAATACCGGGTGTCTTTGTAAGATTGCCAATTCGGCCAACATGCAAATGCATATTTTTATGGCTGTTTTGACAATACTGAAGTCACCGTGTCGGTCGGGCGGTCGGTCCTTTGATCTGTTTGCAAAATCGTGTCCGCTCTGTAATTTTGTCGTTTCTTGCTGGATTATAAAATGGCTTGGTACAAATGTTCACTACATGAGGACGGTGTGTCATGCGCAAGACCCTGGACCCTAGCTTAAATATCAAGGTCTCACTTGGATGTCAAAGGTTAAAAAGCATAAAATTGTGTCCGCTTTGCAACTTTGTCATTTCTATTATTGGATATTTATGATACTTAGTACAAATGTTCACCACACCAAGACGATGTGTCATGCGCAAGACCCTGGTCCCTAGCTTAAAGGTCAAGGTCACACTTCGAGATAATAGGTTAAATAGATCAAATAGTCATATGTTTTGTGTCCGCTCTGTAACTTTGTTATTTCTTATTGGATATTTATAAGACTTGGTACAAATGTTCACCACTTCAAGGCGATGTGTCATGCGCAAGACACAGGTCCCTAGCTCAAAGGTCAAGGTCTCACACAGAGGTCAAAGGTTATATAGTCATGCAAGTTGTATCTACTCTGTAACTTTGTCGTTTCTTACTGGATTTTAAAATGGCTTGGTACAAATGTGTACCACATCAAGATGGTGTGTCATGCGAAACACCCAGGTCCCTAGCTCAAAGTCACACATAGAGGTCAAAGGTTATATAGTCATGCAAGTTGTGTCCGCTCTGTAACTTTGTCGTATTTACTGGATTTTAAAAGTGCTTGGTACAAATGTTTACCACATCAATCAAGTTTTTCTTCGATTTTTTTATTTTTTTTCTTCGATTTGTTTCATTTTTAAAAAAAAATATATATTTTTTCAATTTTTTTTTATTTTTTGGGTACTTTTTTCATTTTTTTTTTGCGGAAGACCTAGGTCTCTACCATAAAGGTCAAGATCACTTAGAGGTCATAGGTTATATAGTTATGCATGTCGTGTTTCTTACTGGATTTTAAAAGATAAAGGTAACTATAAATTTAAATAATATTCCTGTGTCAAGCAGTGCTGCGGGGGTATGATTCATTACTCCAGTGATAGTTCTAGTTATATTTTTAATCAAATAAATGGCATTTAATGTAAGAATATGTACTTACCAACACAACTATCATTTTTATAACTAAATTGAATTCAAAACACATGCTATACTAAGAAAAATAGAGAACAAATATTCATTTTCAGCTATTTTTCTCACTTTGACCGTGAAATGACCTTGACCTTGACCCCAAACTGGTCCGTGTTGTATGTACTTTTGATGAATACAGTAGAACTTCGATGCCTCGAACTACCTTCGGACCGGGAAAATAGTTCGAGCCATCTACCTGTTCGAGGCATCTATGGTACTCAAGTTTATGTACATGTATGTGTATAAGTTCGAACTGATGCCAGTATGATAAACCGTACAAATCGTGTGTGTGCAATTGCATAATTGATTTACATAACTATTGCATGTGTATCATTTTTGTAACAGTATTCATTATAATAACAAAATATAATAGTTTGACAAAATTGACACGGAGTCTGATTTGTCATCTTCGGCAAACACTTCGAATGTTCACAAGTCCAAAGAATACTCGGAAATATTTATATGATAATTGACAAATCTTACTAAGGTTTCTTGTTATACATGTATAGTGTATTTATGTAAAGGAGCGCACGGAATATTCTTATGACCGTAGTCAAGTTCGACTACCAATAATTAAATGGAAATGAAACAAAAACTGTTGATATATATACGAGTACTTTAACTTAAAAAAGATTATGTTATTCTGATATGTTGTTTCTTCTGAATTTCATTAACGAAAATAAGTTAAATTACAATTTCCCGGTCGGCCTTCATTAACTATTTAATGGATCTATATTAAGTTTAGTCTCTCAAAAACTCGTTATACTATGCAGTCGTACACAAACAATTGTTAATTACAGTAATTATAACAACTTGTAACCTTAATACACATATATATATATTATTATTTATTTATGTCTCATCAATGTACATATACAATTATTATAAAACATCATAAAAATCCATATAGTTATATATACATTGCCATTCTATAAAGAATTATAAGAGACAGTGGTACATAATTATCTTACATATTATCACAGTTTAAGTTAATCACATAGTTTAAATCCAAAACACCACCGTTAATCTATCCATAAAAGCTGCAGTAAAACACTAGTAAAAAACTGAATTTTGTAAATATGGTACTATTGCACTAATTAGAAAATGAGTGTAAGAAATCGTATCTACATTTGATCAGATCATATGTAGTTTGATTAACGGAGGTGTTTTTGGTGAGAAATAAGAAGAGAATATACAACTAATTAAGACACATTGACATTATCTATATATTAAAAAGTAATTTGCGATCTAAAATGAATTCAGGACATTTTAGCACATGTACAAATTTAAATAAAATATTAACAACTATCATAATTACTATTTAGTCAATAAAAATTGACGTTTTTGTAATATAAAAGAACAGGTTTTGGCACAACTACGTATCAAGTCTGGATTTGAAAACAGAACACAGTATTTTTCCAGATCAGACAAGTGGTAAAAATTAACATAACATTCATTTGCTTTTAATAATAACTCTTGCCTTATACTATCATACACAGAGCACTGCAAGAGTACATGTAATTCGTTTTCTATAACACCATTATCACAAAACGGACACGTCCTAGACTCCTCTGGTAACCCTTCATATCGACCAGTTTCAACTCTTATAGGAGCAACTCCAAGTCGAAATTTACAAAAGGCAGATCGATGCTTTGGAGGTAATAGTAATTTACAATATTTGTCTACCTCATATTCATCCTTAAAATTTCGATACAACCTTAACTTATTTCTACCGTGACCAGAGGAGCCTACGATGTTATTTATATTGGTGAACCAGTTATTCGTGTAGTTATTGTGAACCTTATTAAAAAATGTACATGCAAAAGAATGTGGAATGACATTACCTAAATCAGTGAACATATAAAATCCATTAACATTATAAAAATTCTTCACATGAAAATACCAGTTTCTACACATTCTATTTGCCTGACCGGTCGCCCAGAGTGCTACTCGCTTATTATCCCTTGTTACATTCATACAAGATCATTTTGACCAATATAATGATAAAGCTTTCCACTGTCTAGCAATTGGGGGTTTCCAACCCATATCTCCTGCAATACCATCGTTCGGCGAGTATTTGCCGACACCCAGGAAAAATCCCATTGCCCTGTTATGAACAGCGTCTATACACGAATAAGAACGGTAACCCCACAGAGGAGCACTATAGCTGATTACAGGCCAAACAACTGAATCATACAGTTTCATATACACATCATATGGCAAACCACCCACGGATTTACATTTTGCAATAAGTAATCCCAAAGCCCGACTCGCACTCTGAGCTACGGACTTGACAGTTATGTTATAATCAAGATATTCATGTAAAATAACTCCTAAGTAACAATATCGATCAACAACATTGATCTGGTTAATACCGCACATAAATTGAAACTGTGTACATGGCATTGATTTAGGTCGGAAGTGCACAACATTACTTTTAGTTGCATTTACAGTCATGCCATTCAAAGAGCTTCAATTACCTAAAGCATCCAACAACAACTGTAGGTCACTGGCAGACTCAGCTAATAGCACAATGTCATCCGCATATAGCATAATACACACTTTTTCTTCTCCAATATTGACACCGACATTAAAAGATTTCAAGTACAATGTCAAATCATTTATAAACAGGTTAAAAAGTAATGGGGAAAGTATACACCCTTGTCGTAACCCACACTTGACATCAAACCAGTCTGTATTAACATTATTTACTCTTACACAAGATTGAACAGATACATACAATGATTTAATAGCATCAAACATATGACCAGTTACACTAATATCCTGCAGTCGCTTCCATAAAATATCTATGTTTATTGTATCATAGGCCTTTTTAAAGTCTATAAAAGCACAAAAAGTTGATTTTCGTAACTTAATTCTTGAATCAATAATGCTTGTTAAATGAAGAACTTGGTCCATTGTACTACGGCCCTTCCTAAAACCATTTTGTTCATCCGAAACTTTGTTATTTTCCTCAGACCAAGTGCTAAGTCTACAGTTTAAAATTGAACAATATAATTTATACATAGCCGGTGCAATTGTAATACCTCTGTATGATAACGGATCTCTTCTATCTAAAGTACTGGACTTAGGTATAGGATTGATAATACTTTTACTCCAAAGAGATGGAACTATACCTTTTTCAAAACAAATATTAAATAAAACATGAAGAAATGATATGGCTGTGTCATTATGAGCACTTCAACAGGAATATCATCTATACCAGTTGCTTTACCTTTATTGACAGAATTCACAGCTTTACGAACTTCTAATAAAGTTATATGGCTATTCAGATAACTAATATCACCACCATCAGCAATGCCATGATTAGAACCAGGAATATTTTCTGAGGTTTGGAATAGAGAGCTAAAATCGCGCTTCCATCTTGCTAATACACATACTATATCATTCGAAACGGTGCCATCTTCTAAAACATGTCGCATTCGAGCAATGTATTTCAACAGTCAATGAAAGGTGCGAACACTTGTTTTGTTCGACCTATCTACAGGCAAAGCAAGGGACTGTCCAATCAGTTCGAGTGTTCGAGTCATCTATTGTTTTACTATATTTCATTTGTTCTTTATTTCAGTCTCATTCACATACATGTATATACAAAAACAATCACATTATATATCATAGAAACATTATTATGTGACCATTCTAGTACAGACTTATAAGAGACTAATAAAAATTCACAGCAATAGTACATATTAAAAATGCACCTATATACACACATATTATTAATTTGTAAGGATTATTTACATACAAATAGCTAAGAGACTGTTGTTAATACATTGTTTTAAATGGTTGTTAGGAATTCTTTTGAATAAGATATGTATGCTCTCAATAATGTCCAAGTCGATATTTTTTTATAAGACGGTCCCTACACTACTCTTTAAGATTTTGTTAACAGTGTCTGCCTATACTGATATTTCACTGTAATAAGATATGCGATCTCGAAATTCCAGCGTATGATTTATTGCCTTTTTTTAAAAGATTTTTAAAATATACCAATTATGTGTAATTTGATGATGTTGCAATGCAACTTGCATTGAATTCTCTTCTATTCGAGACTAACACATAAGTACAGTTGTCATGTAATTTCTTTATTAATAGACATGTTAGACACACTCAACTTTGAGAAGGTTTTTGCCGATTTAAAAATACCAAACCTTTATTGTACGGTGAATAGAATTTTAGAATATTTAATAGATTATATAATGAATATAATTATTTAATTATTCGCCAGTCATCTGGCTGATAGCTAGGCTTCCGATAGCCATGGTCAATCACTCGTCAATGGAGACATTGTATAAATGACTCCTAATTATTTTATTTTTACCATACTTATATAACTCTTTTATCATGTAATTACTCATTCAGAAATGCTACATACACCCAATAAAGACATGTTTAAAACGAGTGGGAACGGATATAAACATGCTAGCATACTATATATGATTAAAGAAGGGATTTTGCCGGGACCGAAGAACCTGTTCGAGGCATCTAGGTCTTAAAAACATGCAAGAGAACTTGTCTAATTGTCAAATGGAAGTACTCTTTGTCTAATCTTTGTAAAATGTAAACAAAAAAGTTCCCCAAAAACATTTCCTTGCTACTCTTATCCTATCCTATTTTTCAGCATCGTCTGGGAATCCAACAATTTGTTTTTTGTCACATAACCTGCGGTCCAGGAGTGCCGTAAAGCCGTGCCGTAAATATCGTTCGGCACTCCCAGACTGTGCAATAAATATGGTAATTAGCTTGACGTGACGTTAGCCAATCCATGTATTGATCCGTCAATGACGTCAGGATAATATCAACGTCACCATGACGTCACGCTCATTATACCGCTGAATTTTGGCTGAAACATATGCAGTGTACATCATCCTTTTGAGCAATAATGAGCGTTTTCTAATGTTATGTGATAAATAGAATCTTACATTCGTGCTCATTACATACAAGTTTTATTAAACTCGTCGACAAAAACAATATGACACTCGGCAAAGCCTCGTGTCATATCATTTTGTCCACTCGTTAAAAAAAACTCGTATGTAATGAGCAGGAATGCAAGATCCTCTATTTATTACACATTCAAGGCAATTCATTTATAAGGAACATCACTAAAAAGATGTTCAAACAATATATTGGTAAAACTTGTAAGCCCCCTACATTATAGTCATTTAATTGTTTAACCCCATGTTTTTACTATGGTAAATATTCCCTTCCAAAAACTTAACAAAACCAAACAATTATATTATACATGCATTTGATGATGAAATTCCATTATAGTATCTCGTATAAAAAATATATGATCATATAAAATAACCTATAATACATGTTTGTTATTGCAAATTCATAAACTGAGATCATGCACAGACTACCGAGGTACTGGGGTTGTATTCACAAAACATCTTAAGGAAAAACCTAAATATTTTTACTTAAGTTCAAAAATGGAGCTGGACATACATGTATTTCCAAAGAAACGTAGAATAAACCCATGTTTTCTTTGTGATTATTTTAGCTCTTTGCATAATGCTTCTAAACAATATAAACAATTGATAATCTTAATTTTCCTGTTAAGCTGACACACTTACCGGTAAATAAATTTTAAGATTTTAAGAAAATTTTAAGTTTTCCCTTAAGATGCCTTGTGAATACAACCCCAGGGCTGGAATTCACAAAGCATCTTAGTTGAAAACTTAAATATTTTGACTTAAGTTCAAAATTAGTATTGCATATATCGTGCACAAATTGAAGATTAACCCATGTTTTCTTAGTGATTATAGTAGCTCTTTACATAATGATTTAACCCTATGCAAAAAATCAATAATCGTGATTGTCATGTTAGGCTGACATACTTTAGAAATTTTGGTGTTTTTAAGAAAAATCTAAGTTTTCTACTAAGATGCTTTGTGAATACCAGCCCAGCAGTTCTATACTAAAGTATCTCATATTCAATATTGAGATGTGAATACTACTAGGATAGCACTAACACAGCACCTATCAGATCTTCATATAAATTCTGGACGAATCTTCAAGGTCATTTTTTCTGAGGAAGAAAACATATTTAATTATATAATGTGAATATTTTTTATTAAAAAGCACTTTTGACAATATGCACAACTAGGCTTGGTACCAATTAATCCAGGCCCTTCCACAGGGGCAGAAGGCATTGTGGTTCCTCAGCGCCTTAAAGCCAGAATCTGCTTTCCCCAAGCACCTTAAATCCTAGAATGGTGTCTTTAAATCAGTATGGGTATTAGTATTTTGGTCTGTTTTGTGTTATTTGAGTGATTATGGCTTGTTTTGTGTAAAAAAGTGCTTAAATTATAGCCATTCTCTTTGATCTGTGTAAGCTCAAATCCTAGCAATGCCCAAGCGCCTTAAAAACATTCTGGGGAAGGGCCTGTAATCATTATGGAGTTTTATTGAAATCCGACCAGAGATTAAGAATAACAAGCACTGATTAGCTTTTTTTATGCCCCCGTATCGATAGATCGGGAGGCATATAGTGATTCACCTGTCCGTTCGTCCGTCCTGGTTAACCCAAATTGACTGTTTCTTCTAGCATCATTATGGCTTGCTACAAAGCTTTCATACTTGCATGGATGTTGTGTATGAACACTCTCCACACGCCTGTATCACCTAACCCCATTTTGACCTTCACCTTGACATAATTTTGGACTTAGACTTATTTATGGACAAGGCTTCAACAGGGGGCATAAGCGTTTATTGAACGCAGTCTTGTTTTACTATTGAAGGGCCATAACTCTGGCAACAAATTAATAATCTGACAAAATTTACTGACAATATGCACAACTAGGCATTGAAATCCGATGAATGGGAAAGAAAGAATATGACTCAGTAGACAAACATGCATCCAGCACAATAACAATATGTCTCCCACATTCTATCTGGGAGACCTAAGTGATAAGGAACATACGTAAATGGTAGGTTTGATGTAAACATGTGTACTAACCTAGTGCAAAATGCTTAGCACAGGAGTGAGCTGTTCAACATGCTTTAAGTGAATTGTTAATTTCTCATAATAACAAACATGTCCGTAAATAGCAGGTTTGACGTAAGCATGACTGTTGTCCGACCTCATGCAAGGGCATGTATATATATACACTGTTCACCAAACATAAGTATACAAAGGTTATTTCCCCATTTACTCATCTATAAAACCACTATTTGTAGAACAGTGAAGCAATAATATTCTTGAATACAAGGAATAGATTTGTTTATAAAGTGAAAAGACCATACATTGATTGGAACCCTAGGTGCAAAATATAAAGTTTCTTTGTCCAGCTTGAAAGTTAACTTTGTTGTAAAAAGATGGACAAATTCAACCTATTGGAACACATGGTTACTTGATTCAAAACATCTTCATCTTGACTTCTATCTCTCTTTTTTGGCTCATCTAGTTACTGAAGTTTCAGAAACTAGTATAATTGTGACCGACTGATGACCAGATATTGAATAATTTAACCAAGTTTAATTTTGCAACTGTATACTTAGTTTTGGTAGGCACTGTATGTGTATAATAAATAAGCACACTAGTGAGCTGTTTACCAAGCTTTAAGTGAATAGCTAATTTCTCATGTTGACAAACATGTGAATGTTGCCGAGTCATGTTAGTTACTGAATGACATATGTTTCTATTAGGGTAGTGAACTCGGGTCTTCTAACAAGGACAGCCATGACCATGGTGAACAACAAAACCACAGAAGGATGTGTATAACTTCACAAGGTATCATACTGCATCTGTTCATACCCAAACCAAAGTGTTTTTGACAAAAACATAAAAATGTCATATATTCAGCAAAGAGCCATAACGCTGGCAGTATTCAACCAACTTAAATTGCTGACAATATGCACAACTAATTAAGGCTTGGTACCAAATATTCACATGAAGTTTCATTGTAATCCAACCAATGGTTTAAAAGGAGAACAAGCATGAACAAACTTCATGACACATCCATCCAGACACCCAGCACAAAATCAATAATCAATATGTTTCCCCCACTATGTACTGTATTACCTCGTATTATCGCCCCCCCCCCCCCCTCCCCCTCTAATACGATTATCCAACAAATTATCCAAATAAATCCAGAATAACAGCCCGTCATATGATAATCCATTCAAAAGATTAATTAATTACCTCTGAGTAATTACAGCGTACATGTTTAATATCGTGTATACGGTACCAAAGGGGTTCGACACATGAACCTGCAATGATTAAAAACTGTTTTCATAAAGAAATTTTCCTTCTACTATATTTTATACCAAGGGAACCGAGTGCGTCTGAACGAGAATCCGACACATCTCGTTCAAACAGTCATTTCTTCGCCAAATGAGAACATATATAACTATTGCTTGGTGTTATCAAAAGCTGAATAATTTATCTACAAAATAAGCCCAAACTTTTCGTAAACAAATAATTATTACGCTCACAACATGACTCCTAACATTCCAGAAAATATTTTTTTCGCGAGGTCAGACACATCCTCGTACATATTCGAGTCGGCATAGGTCAAGTTCAAAATAGTAAAATACATAAAGTAAGCTTACTGCTTTCCTGTGAGTGGCCCACTGTAACATGAACTTGATTTTGTCAATGATTGCGAGCAATAACTACTACTACAGTTTTTTCTCATTGTAGGTTTATGTGTCGAACCCCTTTGTACGGTACGCACGAGTCAATCGTCGAGTGAATTTTAATGCGCTTACGTCACACGGAGTACATAATTTTGTTATGAGTACGACTCAACCCATTAAATATTTGTTACAACGCTTGATTGACCGATATTAGTCTAATGGGCGGGTATATATCGACATCAAATACGGAATGTTCCCACGTTTGATGTCAGAGATCAAACGTCGGCTACAAGAGTCGGCTCTGTCTTTGATCTGCTACATCTACCGATTAGGCCCATGTCAATTAATTTGTTTGTTTCTTACTGGTGAGATAGCAGTGCATTGTATAAAAAGTTAATTCAGTTGTTAAGATATTCTGTTGAGATGCATAAAGACAATTTCCCCGTTTCTACCGTACGGCAAACTGTATAACTTTCAGTTTAAAAGATGGTGTGTAAGACCATTGGGCATGCGACTCTCCTGACTCCATGCTACTTCAACTTGATTAAATTTCACATGGATGACGTCACTAGTAGCGCTCGACTTACACACATATCATGTTTAAATTACGTAAGCCTAACTGTGAGGTTGTGTAGTGCGGATCGTGGGTGTCGGGGGCGCTTATACGTGATCTGACTGTCTCTGGATTCATTTATTCGCAAAATGCATCGCCCCGGGGGTGTTAATACGAGGTTATATTGTAGGTAACATAAATAATAACTTGTACCATTCAGAGACTGATCATTCTGCTTGACTTCGACCACAGGTATATAGCTGTTGCTCGTCTTCAATGAAATATAGGCTGGTAACTTTCTCTTCCTGGACAATGGACTGGATGATGTACTCTCATCAGAGCCGACAGCAGGAGGCGTGTCTGATGTATTACCCGATGCTATCGCACACATACCAGGCTCTATTCTTGAAGGAGGGGTGTCTGAGGTATTAGCCGATGTTATTGCACACATGCCAGGCTCTATGTTGGAAGGAGGCATATCTGATGTATTACACATATTAGGCTCTGTCTCAGATGAATTAACAGCAGTTGAAGTAGATACAGACTTGTCATCTGGTCTATAAGAAAAAAATAGAGATATTAATAAATGTAGTAATTGGCAGCGTGATTGGGTTTTTAGTGAGACAATGTCAGCCGTATAAAAGAAGCAATATGTGAAACATTTTGTCACATTTCGACCTGTGATTCGTAAGAGGGCGGAAAGCGCCCTAGGTCGCTCACCTGTCGTAGTAGTGCATGCAAGCCCTGTGATTTGACCTAGTGACCTAGTTCTTGGCCCCAGATGACCCAATATCACATGTGACCTAGATTTTGTTGAGATGATCATTGTGACCACATTTCATAAAGGTTAGGCTAAAATGGTAACCTCTAGTTACTACACAAGGTTTTCCTATGATTTGACCTTGTGACCTAGTTGTTGACCCAATATTATATATAATATTATAGATACCCAAGTTACATAAAGATGAGGTAAAAAATGTGACCAAGCTTCATTAAGATTAAGTGAAAACTGTGACTTCTAGAGTGTTAACAGTCCAATTGTTGACGAAGGACAATGGACGACGTACACTGGACATAGGGTGATCACAATAGCTCACCTAAAGATCATTTGAACCCCTTGAAGTAGGACCGGGACGATTACTCGGTTAATCGGATACGATTCGATTACAAGGTGAAACCGGTTTTAATTTCGCAAAACCGCTAATCGTTCTAAAACAATACACATCCAACAATGTCTCTTTTATAAGAACATAGACTTGAACACAACATTGATCACCAAAGAGGATACATAACTGAATTAACAACCTGATAAACACCCGATGAACACACGACAATAACGTGTGACATTTGCTTTTGCTGATGTCATCATTTGTGTACTCTGTTTGTGAAAATTGTTATCAGATGGTAATAAATACTGTACCGCACTGACAATCCAAAGCCACACAGAAACGACGACAGCGCCTAGCCATCCACGCAAGAGTCAGACATAGAACGAACCATCGACATCCCCAAAATATGGAAATTCGAGCAAGCCTATATACTCACTCCGCAATGAATGACACACTGTGTACTTTGAACTTTGACAACTACACTGAAGTGAAGTACGGGGAGACTTTTTACAGCCGCCACACTGCACTTAACACCTGCTGTAGTGATAAGTAAATACTGTAGCGCACTGACAATCCAAAGCCACACAGAAACGACGACAGCACATACATGTAGCCATCAATTGAATTTTAATTCCACGTATACATGCTGTATAATTTTTTATCTTGAAAATTTGGTTGTATGACAAAATCCGATGATCAGTTTTGTTTAAATATAATTTGAACACCTCTCGTAGCTCTAGTTTCGCATTTCAATATTTTATTAAATTATTAGAAAATGGATGGTGCTATATCTGATATTAAGCTTCAAAACCGTCATCAATAACAATTTTCAAAATTATCAAATTATCAATAATAATCAATCAAAATTGATGTTACTTTAAAAATTGAAACTCATTTAGTCAAGTAACATCGCATTTAGTACCACCACTTCACACAGCGTATAAACGACTGTATGTCAAACTAGGATGTCGTGATTGGATTTAAATGATTGGAGTAAAAAACACAACACAGTTAGTAGAATAATGTAAAATACTAAGGTTATATACAAAAACATAATGACAAGTTGTACATATTTATTATTACGATTAACTTTCCTAGCGTGCGCATACACTTTATTGCCAAATGTTAGCCCATATTATCTAAAATCAATGAACATCGTTTGATTTTTGTGAGAAAAACATACACCGACTACTTTTACACATCACTTATATCATGATCGGGCACATTTCAGTTTAATAATTGTACACATTATAACAGATATAACATTAACATATAATTTGCGTGTTTTCAAATATTTTCAAACTGTGTTTTTACTGAGATAGAGGCCAAAAGTGATACAGCTATGTAATCTCCTTACTGTATGTTTACTGATAATTTAGAAAAACTGATTTGTATGTTTATTGTGATAGAGATGTATGTTTATTGTGATTGAAATGTAGTGATTTGCGTTGTTTCTTAGGACTCTTCAGTGTGTTTCAGTAAATTATTTGGTCAAATGCTTCCTAAATATTGTACCTAATCATTTTCAAAACGAAATTTATATTTATGTATCGATTTTGAAACCGTAAACAACACACCCAAGATTACTTTTTATTGAGCCGTGTTATGAAACAACCTTGATGTGCCAATTATCCATATCTATGGCTTAGAATACTTTTTAATTTATAGAGGTCGTAACTACAAAAAGCCATTCTGAGAAAAAGTGTTTTTAACTTCGGTCTGGTCAACATGACCAGTACCAAGTTTCACAAAAATGGGTTCATAAGATGCGCCAAGTGGTGCTGATTTCGAATGAGCAAGGGTCTTATAAGGTTGTTATTGTTGTAAGCCGGCGATATTTACTTATCTATTAACATTTATTTAATTAATCGTTTACGCTGTGAGAATGTCAATTGATGGCATTGACCCGTATCGGTTTTGTGTGTAATGTATATGGTATTCCTCCATAATATCTGTCCCCATTACAACCGAATGTCATGACTTAATGCTTTATCACACCTGGCAATTTCATATACCAAAGGAAAGCTTACATTTCAAAGTTGTATTCAATATATAGCATGACTATGTTACTTTAAATGCAACCAAGGAATTAAGATTCCTGAAAATTAGTTTTTTCTCGATAAATGTCAAAGTGACGTCCATATTGAATTTGTATTCCATGTTCAATTATATAGCTTGTAATGTATTGCAGTTTTAAAGTGTTTAGAAACCAAAAAAATATATCGATTGGAAAGTTTTATCCATTTGTGATAACCTAAAACCTACGAGAGCTAAAGTTGCTTTGGTTACCAGTTGCTAGGCGACGAAACTTTAACACAAACCATAGTTTCTGGCTTTTTACCAAGTAAACAGGCGGCTGGTTTTTAATTGTTTTCTTTCTAAATTATTCTTTTAAATCCATCCATTGCTTAAGGTGGTTTAGTGTAGACTCTACTGGTGAATTTAAAACGATCATTTGAAAAGAATGATAGTCGAAAAACAGTCATACATGCGAGAACGTTATGTTTATGTCAGGTTCTGTCGTTGCCTAGAAACGGGTAACCATAGTACACGTTTTGGTTTCAGAATTGTAATGCAAAATTTTGATTTTCGAATTGAGCTTTTCATGGACTTCAGTGTAATGTATAATGCAGGTACCGAAGTTTTCTGGTGAAAATGTGCAGTATAAGCACTTGCATTCGTGCGTTGTACCTGAAAGTTGACTCAAATCGCGATAAAAATTGCAATAAGTCGTACACATTAAATTTTAATAATCGCAATAAACATACATAATCAATGCAGTAAACATACACTAGCGGCACAACATAGCCGGTTTGTTTTTCACCTCTATCGTAATAAAAACACAGTTTGAAAATAATTGAAAACATGCAAATTATATGTTAATGTTATATCTGTTATAATATGTATAATTATTGAAACGAAACGTGCCCAATCACCATATAAATGATGTTAAAAAGTAGCCAGTGTACATTTTTCTGACAAAAAGTCAAACGATGTTCAATGATTTTATGTAACATGAGCAAACATTTCGGAATGAAGTGTATGCAAACGGTTGGAAAGTTAATCGTTATAATAAATATGTACAACTTGTCATTATGTTTTCGTATATAAGCTTAGTATTTCAAATTATTCAACCAATCTTGTTGTGTTTTTTACTCGAACCATCTAAATCCAAGTACAACATCCTACTTTACATACAGTCGTTTATACGCTGTGCTTCAGTTAACATCAATATAAAATGTTATTACTACTTTTATCCATCTGGTCAATTTATGCTACAGTGCTCATTGTAAATTTTTCCAATATACCTATTTGCACTACATGCTTACATTTAGTGATACAGTCCCTGTACCGCGTCAAAGTTACAGTCGACATTCTGTATTTTACTCTCTTGGTTGTAGGATTTAAAAATTAACATTTTTATCACATTTAATAAGGTAAGTTAACTTTGTTAATTGTTTCTACTCAATCCTTAATATGTGTAAATGAATGTTATTACAGTAGAACTTCGATGCCTCGAACTACCTCAGTTGATGAAATATTATTCATAATAATAATAAAACATAATGATTTTGTCAAAATTGACCTAAGAAATCTTCTTCAAACTTTTCTCCCTTTCTTCCCGAAAGCTGACTTAATTATCCTCCTTTACTTTAATAAATGACAATGTGTTGTTCCTGAATATTATTTAAGAAATAAAAATCTGTTCGCGTATTTTGTTCGTGAATAAAACACGGAGAGGAGTTCGGATGCGGAAAAATTAAATCACGAGTTTGCTCTATGCGTACATGGATTAATCCGCAGATCGTGTTAGGATTACGAACAAAACTTCCTTTAAGAATCCTTCACGAATTTTATTTAAGTTATAATTTCCTTGTATACAAACGTACATAAATTACCACGACTTGTTAATAACACATATTGTCGACTATACACCAACGAACAATATATTTCAACAATCTATCTTCCTGATAGCCAAACCCCTGCTGGGGACAAAGAATGTTAATAAGGATAAGAAATAAAAGTATAAAAGATGTGAGAAAGAAGAAAGGTTAAAAATAAGTTAAAAACAGGGCAGGTATTATTTAGGGAGAGGCATGTTCAATACGGCTAACAGCCGTGCTGAACTCGGGTGTGGGAAGGTCAATGATGTCAGGGGGTAGGGAGTTCCAGTGTATTATTGTTCTAGGGAGGAAGGAGAATTTATAGTAGTCTGATTTTGCATGTATCTGTTGGAATGTCTGAGAGTGTGATGTGCGTGAGGACCGGGTGCTAGGGATGAGACAGTTTGGACGTGGGATAGCAACCCGGTCATGTAAGATGTTGTGTAGCATAGTCAGTCGTTGGTCGATACGTCGTTGGTCAAGGCGTCTCCAGTTTAGGGTAGTCATCATGTCTGTGACACTGGACGTACGACTATAGTCTCGCTTGGTCCAACGAGCAGCTCTACGCTGTATGGCCTCAAGTTGCTCAATGAGGGTAGCTGTATGTGGGGACCAGACAGTGGAGCTGTACTCAAGTTGGGGCCTAACAAGTGTTTTGTATGCTGTTGCTTTTAGTTTTTCTGAATGTACTTTTATGTTTCTTCTGAGAAATCCTAGTGTTTGATTTGCTTTCTTTGTGATGTTGTTTATGTGTGTGTTCCAAGTGAGGTCATTTGATATTGTAATTCCTAGGTATTTTGCTGAAGTTACTGATTCTAAGATTGTGTTATGTAGTGTATATTGTGTTGGGATGACTGTTTTTCTTTTGGTGATGTGGATGACTTGGCATTTTGATGGATTAAATTTCATGTCCCACTTTGTTTCCCATTGTTGGAGCCGGTTTAAGTCTTGTTGGAGTACGCTGGAGTGAGAGGCAACAGAAAGAGCAAGATAGATAGCTGTGTCGTCAGCAAAGAGACGCACTTTGGAAGATTGAACTGACTCAGGGAGGTCATTTATGTAAATGAGAAATAGAAGCAGTCCTAGGACCGAACCCTGGGGAACACCTGAGGAGACTGGTATGGTGCTGGATGTGGAGCCATTGACAACTACTGACTGTGATCTGTTATCTAGAAAGCCTTTGCTCCATCTCAGAGTATTTCCTCTGATTCCATAATAGTGAAGTTTGTAGAGTAATTTTCATGGTTGACCATATCAAAGGCTTTTGAGAAGTCAAGGAGTATAAGGTCGACTTGACTTCTCAGGTTTACTGACTGAAGGATATCATCTATGAGCATGAGGAGTTGTGTTTGGCATGACCTTTTTTCTCTAAAACCATGTTGAAGTTCGTAGAAGAGGTTTGATTTAGTGAAGTGTTTTGTTATGCTAGATGCGATAATGTGTTCCAGGGTTTTGCACAAGATACAGGTCGGAGAGATAGGTCTATAGTTAGAGGGGTCTGATCTGGAGCCTTTTTTGTATATTGGGGCAACATTCGCCATTTTCCAGATCTCGGGGAGGGTGTTTGTCTGTAGAGATTTCTTGAATATTTCTGTTATGATAGGGGCAATTTCTCTACATGTATTTTTCAGTATGATTGGCTTTATTTGGTCAGGCTCTGCAGCCTTGTGAGGGTTCAGGTTCCTGAGAAGTTTCTCAACGCCACTTACAGATATGTCAATGTCGGGCATGGGATCATGTGGGCTAAACGTAGTTTGGGAGCTCTCTCTTCCTGTATCTGCGGATTCCTGCACTTTCATTTCAGCGAAAGAGGAGATGTAGGGGTAAAGACAGACTTGAATTTTTTATTTAATATTGTTGCTTTGTCAGAATCTGCAGTGTGTAGTTTGTTGTGTTTTTTGAGTGTTTCGATTCCAACTGAGTCTTGTTTTGAGTGTTTAAGTAGTGAGTAGAGTTTTTTGGTGTTTGGCCTGGACTGTGCTTGTTCTGGTTCATGTTCTGTGTTTACATTTAATATATCTTCAAGGTACTTTTGGTTTGCTATTTTTGTTTCCTTGCGACGTTTATGTTTGAGAGTGAGGTATGTTTCTTTGAGTTTGTTTTGTTTGTTTTTCTTGTACTGTTTGTATGCTTTGTCTCTTTTTCTGTACAGTCGTTTAAGTTCAACTTTGATACAGGGGAGTTTGTTTTTTGTGGATGACCATTTGGAAGGTATAAAGAGATTGCACGCTTCCTCAATTGATTGTGTGACTGTTTGCCAAAGATCTTCTACAGAGTCAGTGACTTATTTGTTTGAGTTTGTGAGTGATGTGTGGAGGTTGGAGATGTGTGTGCGAAGCCCATCCCAATCTGCTTTATTGTAGAGATGAATTTTTCGGGTTTTTTGTGGTCTTAATCTAGCAGATGTTTTGGATTCAACCAGGACAGCGTCATGATCACTGATTCCTGGGATGGTACTTGTTCTGTTTATGAGAGAGGGATTGCTAGTTAAGAATAGGTCCATGATGTTGTTTTCGCGTGTGGGCTCTAGGACTGTTTGTGTGAGATTGTTGTTGTAGAGGATGTTAATGAATTCCCTGTAGTATGATTGGTGTTTGCAGTCGTGAGCAGGTTTAATATTTGGCCAATCCATTTTGGGCATGTTGAAATCTCCCCCACCCATACTGTTGCATTCGATTGCGTAGCCATGTTTAGTGATTTGTTGAATTGTTCCATACTATAGGGGTCATGTTCTTTGGGCTTATAGTAGCACCCAATGAGCAATGGCTTAGATCCTTGGAGTTGAATTTTAACCCATAGGTTTTCGCAGTCTGTTTGAAGGTTAGTTTCTTCCTGCGCTATCAAACAGTTACTGACAGCGATAAAGACCCCCCCTCCAGTTTGCTGTTGCCTGTCTCGTCTAAATGGGGTATAGCCAAGCTCAGGGTTGAATACTTCATTATCGAAGTGCTTGGATTTGAGCCATGATTCAGTCCCTAATATGATGTCTGGCTTGGTTGATGATACCATATTTTCATATTCTAATTTTTTGTCGACTATTGATCTACAGTTTACAACTAGGATTTTTAATGATCGCTTGACATTGTTTTTTGAATTTGTCTTAGGTTGTTGTGTTTGGTGTTTCTTTGTTTTTGGTGTTGATGTGATGGGTTGGTTATCAGAGTTTATTTCTGTGCTTGTTGGACTTGATATTTCACTTATGCTATTTAGGTGGTTGAATTTGTTTGGTGTATGGAATGATTCTAGGCTTGCAGTGCTAGGTGTTGTTATGTTCATATTGTCACATTGTAAACATGTCCAGGCCCCATAGCGAGAGTCGTTTCCAAGTCTGTCGTACATGCTATCAGAGACATTTTGACAGTCTGCATGATACCACTGAAAACAGAACTCACATTCCACACCTTTGCAAGCCCATGTTACTGGATGCTCGCAACTGCCACAAGGAAATACGGTGGAGTTGTTGCCTACAACTTCTGGTATGAGGGTAGGTCCAGGATTTGTTTCAATGTCTGTGGCCAGAATTAGTAGTAGGGTGCTCAGGAAAAGGACAGTCTTGTAGGAGCATTTATGCATGCTTTTAGGCCTTAATAGCTGCTTGAGTTTAGTTGAGCAACATACCAGTAATAGTTTGTTTACCTGGCATTGTGATTTGACGTTCCTGAGCCCGTTGAATCTAAGGCTACCTGATCTGTCACAGTCTGTAAGTATCACAAAACCAATCACAACACTAGTGAACATTAGTGGATATAAGAACATGACTATGGCATTATTCTTTTAATTAATAAGGGGTTAATATTACCTGTAGGATCTTTCGAAATTTTCACAGGAAGTAGTATTTCTAAAACCGGAAGTTGGGGAAGAAGTAGTGACCTTGGCCTTCAAACATATGATTGACGATGGAAAAGTGATTTCTGCTGTTTATCAAATTTATTTGATGCAAAACATGAATGGTAAAATATACCTGCATGGATTTTATAAAGAATTGGGTTGGTCTCACCTAAAATACCTTCGGAAATGAGTAGAAATAAAAGATTTCAAGAGGAGAGATTTTAGACGTCAGTCATTGACATATGCGCGCGCATTACCAATCAATGGAATGTGCGAAAAACTGTATTGTTCTACCCATCTACTGGTAAATCATATCAAGGGTCCATCTATTCAGTTCTAGTGTTAGATATTATTTGAGTCATTTACTGTTTTTCAATATGAGTAAAGAAGGGATTTTGTCGGGACCTTAAAACCAGTTCGAGGCATATAGGGTGTTCGAGGCAAGTACTGTTCGAGGCATCGAAGTTCTACTGTATATGTTTATAAAGAAATAAATATTGTTTAAACTAACTGTTTCGTGTTGTCATGCGATGGTGTCCTTCCGTGGTCTTTTTGCTTGCATCTTCTTATATATCCTCGCTGAATTTCTGGGTTGGTTTTAATTTTGCTCTGATAGGGGGGGGGGGGGCGAAAAACTTTTTTGGAGATATGTGGGGGGTCACGTTAAGTGTTAATAAGCTATGGCGAAAGTTTGTGTTTATATTCACTAAGGTAAGGCATATCTACTAAGTTGTTTGCTTGTTAAAATACCGGGGGAAAATTGAACCCTATCATAAACTAGTATTGTAAGTAGGGGGGTCCGGGGGAGCATGCTCCCCGGGATTTTTTTAAAAACATTCGATCAGTCTGGTGCGTTCTGAGATAATTTTTTGGTTAGATCAATCAAAATTAAGTCCTTATTTTGTAAATAATTTTTCTAATTATTGAACAGATGTCCGAATTCTGAGATTTTTAGTGGTTTAGTAAGGATATTTAACATAGCAATGACAAAGTTTAAAACCAATATAGCAGCTGGTGCACATTTATCTTACAATGTATTTCTGTAGTCCTTGTAGCTCTTTTCAACAGTTACGTGATTGGATAGTAACAAATTTCATAGATCAAAATCATTTTGCGAGCGAAGCGAGCACGAAAATACACATTTTATACTTTTTAACCAAGGATAAAAGGCAAATTACTTACTACAGGAAAATTATGAATATGGTCTGAATTATTGGGGGGGGGCCAAACGAAATGTTGCCCCCCCCTGTCCTAACATTGGGGGGCCTGTCCCCCCTGCCCCCCTGCCCCCCCTGGCCCCCCTTGCCCCCCCTTGCCCCCCTGGCCCCCCTTCTCATACGCCCATGGTGATTCATAATCAAATACATGTATAACATAATTATAGACATGTATATAATTATGCATTTATAGTTATTAATATACATGCACATATGCAGTAAAACTGCAATACTTATGTTGCCATATGAACAATTAAGTCTTTCATATTGTCAATGAGTAGGATTGAAATTGAATTAGAGTAAATCATCAAAAAAAACATTTTGTCCTAAATGTTTTGCTGATTGTATCAAAGAGGATGACTGCTAACTTGTTTTATTGTGCTACATTGTTTATTGATTGTTTGAATGTATGGTCTTCACAATCAAAGTCGACCACTTATATTGCTTTATCACTAATCTTGCAGTGGCTGAATTAATTAAATTTAAAAAAGACTATAAGTCTTAATTCAGAATCAACATTTACATGGGTTTATGCTGTACACCTATGTTAAACCTCAACTAAAATGCCTGATTAAACAATTAGATTATTTGGTTTGATTGCTGTGACAATCATTGCAATGTGATATTGTCCTACATGTATTTGCTATTTTACAAGTGAACCAATGATAGATTTAAACTGCATGTTCTCTAACATATATAATATATGCCTCTGTCTGGTTCTGTAATTCCATGTGATCATTGTATGTACAAATACATAAAAAAGATGTTTTGGGAGTATGTGACAATTACTATAAAATAAAATTGTTCCTGTTTTACTTGACAGTGTTTGTCTCTTTATTGACAGTTTTTCATAAAATAATCAATATGAAATACAGTTTTACTTGTTTTTAGCTTGACTCTTCAACGAATAAGGAGGGTTGTTGTAATCACACGCACTTAAGTGACAAACACAAAAATTTGAAAACATATTTCAGACATAATTATGTGGTGGAAGTCAATTATTCTTCCATAGACAGTAGCTTGATCACTCCGGTTTCAATACTGTGCACCTGTAATGGGAAGTGGAATTTGAGTCTGTACTGTATTTCACTTAGCAATGCAAAAGAATGACCATGTTCGACCACTTGACTATCACAACAACCCACTAAAAGGTTGCACAAATACCAGTAACCAGTTTTAATGTGACTTCAACACACCAGTAATATGCTGATATATTAACTACAACAAGCACTTTTACATAGAGATAAACACTATACTTTCAACTTGTGTTTTGTTGGCATGCAGTACCGCAATTTTCTACATATTCTATTTAATTTAAAGAAATGGTCGCTGTGGCAACAGTAAATACAATAGCAGATGAATAAAAAGGGACACAAACAAAAAATGTTTTTCATTGACATAATAGTTACATAAAAAGTCATAAAAGTGAAATATGGTCATTTTCCAAGTACTGACTGTTTACTAGAAATGGTTGATATGGCAACGATAAAGAATTAGAATGAATAAACCATGTCTGTTTAATATGCAGGGATTTAAAGTCCTTCATCTATGGTAAATTCATAAAAAATAAGGGGAAACTGAAAATTAGTCATTTTTGAGATTTTTGAAGTGGTTGCTATGGCAACAAAATCAATAAAATATTACATCAATAATTTGAACCATACGATTGAATGTTGTGTATATCATCGACATCACTTATATAAAATCAGATGTCTTATAAAATTTTGTTTAAACATATTAAAGTTAAAACAATAAATGGTTGCTATGGCAACCAAAAACATGAAAATGAAGAAATAAATATTTGAATTATACTCAATGAGGTATGGTCTTTCATCAACCACATTTTCACAAAAGTACCATGTAAAATACGCATTTTGGCATTTTTGTGTAATTTAAAGAAATGGTTGTCATGGCAACAAAAATGAAAAAAAATGAATACAAATATTGAAATCTTTCACTGGATGTGCATACCTTTGAATGATAAAGGTTCATAAAAATTGGAAGTGGGGCCAAAATCACCCCTTATTGTCCCTGCTCCTTAGAAGTTGTTAACGATTTTACTTACCTAGGCACTGTTTTTAATTATACTGGCAATTTTTCTCTGAATCAGCAGCAGTTGACGGGTAAAGCATTAAAAGCATTAAATGTTCTTTTAATTAATTGTAGAACATTTATGATGAAACAAAAAATTCTTTGTCAGCTATTTGATTCTTTTGTCGGATCTATATACTGAGTTATTCATCAGAAATTTGGGGTTTTGGTAAGTCAAAAGAAATTGAGAGAATACACCTTAAATGTTTAAAGAAAATTCTTAATGTAAAAATGAACACATCAAACGCAGCAGTATATGGAGAATTAGGGAGGTACCTATTGTATGTATCTAGATTTGTACGTTTTATTAAATATTGGTTTAAAGTAATCAATACATATAATATTATTATAAAAAATGTATATAAAGTGTCCTATGTAGAGTGTATCAATGGAATGAGAAACTGGGTGTCTAATGTTAAACAGTTGTTATGTGATCATGGATTTAATTATGTATTATTATTTGTGTCTCGATTGTTTTTTGCAAGAATGGTATACTAAACAATCTGCTAATTCAATATTATTATTATATGATCATGTTAAAGAAGAGTTTTGTTATGAAAAGTATCTGGATCTATTACCTGCTGATTTGAGATATTGTCTTGCTCATTTTAGAGTTTCATCACATTCCTTAAGAGTTCAAACAGGTAGATATGGAGCAAATAGGATACCAAGGAACGAACGTATTTGTATTTAGTGTGATACTTATGATATCGACGATGAACTAAACTTTCTTTGCAAATGTCCATGTTTTAATGATCTTCGACGAATTAACATTAATAAATATTTTTACCAAAGACCAAGTATGTTTAAACTAATTGAATTATTAAAGTGTAATGATAAAAAACTGTTCTCAAATTGAGTAAATTCATTAAACTTTCGTTCAACCGTAGAAATAACTTAATTAATAGGTAACTAAATATTGTAGTCAAAATTGAATTTATTTGTTATATTATGCTCATCCTCAAAAAATTGAAATGTGTATTTATGTAATTGCGTAGTGTTTAATCATGTATGTATATATGAGCCAGTCTCCAGGAAAACCTGCTATTTTGAAAAAAATATTGATTTTAAGATTTTACATAGTGTTATAGGATAATGTTTATTAAGGATGTTGGAGCGCTTAGGATCCTACATTCAGAATTTGCTCAAATTTTGACAGAAAGTAAAGAAATCTATACTGACACAAAATATGATGAAAAAACACTAGGTCACGGAACTCGTTTTTCGGGTAATCAGCCCTAATTGAAGTGTGTATGAATTATTTTTATAATTCCATGGAAATTGGTAAATTGGTGGTGGTGTTCAAACTTGACATTTTAATTTGATGTCTGTGATCTAAATAATAAAATATTTTTCAATATAGTTTGGGTACACATTGTTATACATGATCAAGATACCAAAAATTGTATATTTAATTTTGGTCTAATATATATTGCCCTTTTACCCTACCCACTTTATATTTAATGCAGCAAAATAGCACCCAGGTAAAATCCTAATAACTTTTTTCCCACCTTAAACTTTTTTTAATATTGTGTTAAATAACTCTAGTGACATAGATCTTCAAAATTATGAAATAAAAAACATATGTCACCGAGGTTTCTTTTTCGCAATTTTTGTTTTAATTTTGGTTAAATGTGGCTAAAATGCTGAGAAAATCAATGAAAACGCTTAAAATAAGATTTATTGAACATGTAAATATCGCGAAAACACATCAATACACAATAAACAAACATTACCAAACGAACCTGACTCCCAAAAAAGTCATTTGGCATAAATAGCAATATTTTTATTTTTTTACCCCACCCACCTATTTTGTAATGTAATATTTTTCTCGGAATGGAAACCGTCATTCCGATTAGTATTTTCTAATTTTATTGCATAATACTTATCAAAACTGTTCAATTTGATTTTTTTTATATTATTTTGACACATTTTTACATTTATAAGGCACATAACCTCCTATGACAAATGACGCATGCGCATTAAACCGATCCAGCATACTTAAGCAAATTGCAAAAGAAATTATGTTAATATCTTGAGTTTTAAGGAAGTTACAGCTGTTTTCGTAGAGTCCCTATTCAGAGCTTTTTGTGTGACGTCGCAAACGTCATTCAAACGTTATTCGACGTAACTGAAATAAGAATTTCATTATTACATCATTTGATCAATTCTTGACATAAACTGTTCAAAATAGTACCAAATTCTATAATTATGTTTCACTTTTCAAAATATATATCAAAATCGAAATTATTTGCATTCAGAGAAAGGCTACTACTGTTTTAAACAACTAAATCCTCGTTTTTCTCAATCGGAGTACTTTTCTGAAATTGGTCACCATAGCAACATAGTATGTGATTTCGACATAATTCATAGGAAAATTTAAAGCTAAGATATAGTACTATATGTGTCAATTACTTAAAATAGAATCAATACATACGTATTTTTCCTTATTTTAGAGCTTTATTAAAACCTTGTTACATATAGTAATTACATAATGTCAATATAGCAGGTTTTCCTGGAGACTGGCTCATATATAAATGTCTTTAATTATAATTTATCATTTATCTTTTAATTCCAGGTGGGGTTATAAATTTGACAGATCGCCTGAAAGTATTTATCACACCACTCACTACTGAGATCTTGTGTTGTTTTGGGAAGGACTTGAGGAAATATCACAGTAAATACAGGACATTGGACGCACTTTATGACTAAATGAACACGTGTGACATTATCGCGTAATTAACTATACAACATAACTCTCAAATAACAGAACATATCGTCGGTTAAACGCCAAAAGGGCTCAACAACACTTTTGGTCAAATATGACATTTTTACAAATTTTAAATGCTTTTTATATGAACTTTATGTTAGAAACTTATTAACCACCAGTTCCAACATTTTTGTCAAAATATGTTACTTTGATATATTGTACCATTTTGTAATCCTGAATATGTATACTGCCAAAAGGACTCATAAACAAAATTTTTCTGCCAAAAGGTCTCATCAGCAATACTCTATGCTGATAAGCCCTTCTCAGTTTTTTCTTGCTAATGAAAGAGTATTCATCTGTAAACCCATTAAGCATGCACCCTGTATGAATGTGTTAATTTACATTATCAAGGTGTTTATTTTACCACAATATATTCTGGAAAATTGCTGATTAATATTTCCTGTACAGACTTATTGTGTATCTACGAGTGCAGCATTTAGTCATACAATTGTTTGATGTTTTGAACTTTAAATTGAAAATAAACTAAGGTTAATACTTATATATCCTTTATACTGCTTAAATGTAATGATCACTATTAAAATAAAGAAATTTTATAGGCGCTTATCATAAATGATTTCAATACAATTGCACAAAATGTTTATTTAGCTATTGAGCCCTTTTGGCTCTTACAATATTATATTCATATAATATACAAATTGTATTATTTCCTAACACAAGTGAGTAGTTTTTAGTTACTTATGAAACTAAGATATGTACATATTGTATAATGCATGAAGTTATCTACTTGTGTAAGTCTACCGAATAATTTTAGATTGTTGATGAGCCCTTTTGGCTTAATACAAAACGGTAACTTTGTAAATACATGTGAGTATGCACAATACTGAACTCATTTCAAGAGAATTATATCACTATGGAAGAGGAATGGTCACAACCGAATTTATACATGACACAATATGCAGATATGGCAGATTAGTTTATTGTAAATTTAACAAACTAAGTATTCAAGTAAACTGAATCATCCAGTCATTCATATTTGCCCGGATATGAATAGGTCAGAAGGCACAAGGAAAGATATCATGATGACTTTCCTTGCTGTACATGGGTATGAACATTATGATGTATGTATTAGAAAGAGAACATCAGATGCAAACGTTTCTCCAAAGAACCATAAGGATGATATAGTATGTCAAGGAAATCCCAGCATGATACCGACATTCCGGTTATTGCACCTAGAAAACAAGCAGTTTACATTTCTCCAAAGAAATTTCTCCATTGACAGCGCAGTTCATCAGAAACAAGTTATTAAGAATTACAAGCAATACAGAAGTCCCCTACCGGTTTGAGGTCATTTTCAATGTTTCTGTTGTCATAGCAACCACCCTGTCAGAATCAAAATATTTTTAGACGTGCATAATCCCCTTATTGCCCTATCCACATACCAATGCTCATAAACCTAGCTTGGAAACTGTTTGAGTTATGTCAGGATCCAGATTGTTTGTCGGACAGACTGACTGACTGACAAACTGACTGACGGTCGGACAGACGGAGGGCAAACCTATAGTCCCCTCCGGTCAAAAACTGGTAGGAGACTAATTAGCACACATGTATAATAACTCAAATTATTTCGCTTCCATCAGTTGCTAAACATGTAATTTTATATTCTGACTGTTGTTCAGGACATATGACCAGACGTCAAAAACCTTACATTCTATCCATATGGCCAGACGACAAAAACCTTACATAGTTATCTATAGTATATGGCCAGACGACAAAAACCTTACACTGCTATCCATATGACCAGACGACACAAACCTTACACTGCTATCCATATGGCCAGACGACAAAAACCTTACATTGTTATCCATATGGCCAGACGACAAAAACATTACATAGTTATCTATAGTATATGGCCAGACGACAAAAACCTTACACTGCTATCCATATGGCAAGACGACAAAAACCTTACATTGGTATCCATATGGCAAGACGACAAAAACCTTACCTAGTTATCAATAGTATATGGCCAGACGACAAAACTCTTACACTGCTATTCATATGGCCAGACGACAAAAACCTTACACTGCTTTCCATATGGCCAGACGACAAAAACCTTACATTGTTATCCATATGGCCAGACGACAAAAAACCTTACCTAGTTATCTATAGTATATGGCCAGACGACAAAACTCTTACACTGCTATCCATATGGCCAGACGACAAAAACCGTACATTGTTATCCGTATGGCCAGACGCCAAAAACCTTACATTGTTATGTATAGTATATGGCCAGATGACAAAAACCTTACACCCCTATCCCGATGAGATGTGATTCATTTTATGACCTTAAAGCATAGACTGAAAAAAAGTACCGAAATTTCAAACTTCAAAACTTTCGTAGATAGAAACAAAGTCAATTGGCTAAAGGTAAAAGTGCTAAAAGTTACAAAGGAACACACAGAATAACTTCAGATCAAGATGACGCCAAAACAGTTCCAATGCCAAGAAGAAAAACCTATAGGATGTGTGTGATTCTTACTGTTTTGTAATCCCAGCAACGTAACATGGATTTTATGAAAATCTTCCTACCAGCATTATTATTATGCAGCCAAAGATCAATTAGCGCTACCAGATATGAATTAGAAAACGTAATAATGACACATTCAGAGTGTGGGCAATTACGCATATAATACCAATAAGACTGCGGAAGACTTCTACAACTTGCTGACCAAATTTACACAATAAATATGCAAACTAAAACAGCGTTAATATATCAAGAACATTTATTTATCATAAGGTCCTGATCTGATGAGCCCTTTTTGCTTCATTTTACTGACATTTAAAAGTTACATTTTTAAACTGCCAAAAGGGCTCATCAACAAAATGTCCTTTTATGGCAATACTTGTGCTATTGTTCAGTTGATTTGTCAGAATATAAATAAAACATACAAAAATACATATGTGTGCAAAATTCTAAATGAACATCTCCAAAACTGGATTTTTAAGGCACATCCAAACTTTAAAGCTGTTTTTCTCAATACTTTAAAAAATGCTGATGAGCCCTTATGGCATTTAACCGACGATATTCACAGCTCAAAATGGCGAGTCATGGTCGACGAATAGCTGTTATGTCTTTATTGTTTCTTGTGTTCATTTGTTTTTCATTCCACCAATGCATTCTATCAAGTGTTACTGATGCTGTTAGTCAAACAGGAAGTGTGCTCTTTGAACGTATAAGGAGTGGTACATACAGAACCGCAATTACGTATCATGGTCATGACCTCATGAATGACGTAAGTATATTTAACAAATAATGCAAGACTTGTACTGTAAAATAATTACAAAATTTCGTGGTTTTGGTGAAAAAGACTATTTCGTGGGGACGTAATTTCAAGGATTTTAGATTTCATGAAATATGGCAAAGACAAAATTATCGGCAATCATTCAAACATCAGACAGATATAATAATTGTTTTAATACATGTTGATATATACAGGTAAACATTCCGAAAACCCAGTCTTATACCTGACTGAACTTGAAACCAAGTATGGCAGACACTGTAAACTTGACAGATTTATTGGTATAATTATTCATAAGGGATTTAATTTCGTGGTTGATGTCATCTGGGCATGCCACTTTAATAATAACCTTAATATGTCCAAGAATAAACTTCTATTTTTATTTTGAATGAATCTTCTATTAACTTAATTCTACTCGGTTTTAAGTGACTGACCAATAGCTATATTGTACTCATCAAATTATGAAGAAACCCGGAAATTTCGTGCGGGTTGAAATCCTTTCTTTTTCAAATATACCTACACGTATGAATTCAATTTCCACAACTAGTCAACAATAAAAAAACATCGATATAAAGATATTTATCAGAGTGAAATTCGAACCAAGAATCCAATAAGATAAAAACTGCCATGATTGTAAGCCTAGCGTTCTACTGTCGATACTAATTTTCTATCAGCAAAAAGTTATTTTATTTAAGGGTTATAATATAAATTTATGTACTTATACTATTGATACATTGTACTGACATAGACTCACCCAAAACGTCACTGTGTGGTTATCGGACACGTTTCTATTGCGCTTCACGGGTTTAACGTGCAAAAGTTGCCTTGACGTCACGTCATAAGTTTGAGCTATTTTGCGTAACGTCAAAAACGAAGTTATTTTAGCTAAAAATGGTGTGATTTCATTTTTAATTATTGACATTGTAATTAAATAACGACTTCAAACACAATGCATGTATGTTATCATGTATATTGGTAATATTGACTAATTTGGTAAAGTTGAATAAAAATAATTTCCTTAAAAAGACTACACCCATGACCTTATCAATAATATACAAATCTTACTTTAATTTAGGCTAGTTATAAAGGCCCTGTGTGTTTCGTTTATAGCTTCCCTTAACGTCTAAGCATTTCTAATCATTGCATAGCCAGTATAATTATAACATGATAGTAGTTATCATATATTTTATTTCCGATTGGAATTCCTACTATAAGTATGTAAATTTGATAGACTGTAAGTATATGTATAAGATGGATGTTGATTTAAAGGTGCTGCCTCACGTATTGGTGTATTGCAAAAATAGAATTGTCAACTATTCGCTTAATTTTGATATAGTTGCTATGAACAACCACACTGACATTTGAAGTAACTTGCGAAACATCGACATTTTGTATTTATTTAGTATTTTTACATCTAAAGTTCTATAGGGTATTTAATTATAATACCCTATAGAATTAACACAACTACCACTTAAAGTGTCTGAAATTTAATTGAATTCGATGAAAACGAATTGCAAAACGAACCGAATAACTCACTGATGTTAACACTGTAAAGTCTAATTGCACATGTATCTCTTCCTTACCAGTGTCGACATACCACGTCGCTTGTGGCGTATTTTTTTATTAAAAACACAAAAGAAAAATCTGTCAACACAAAGTTAAAAACAACTGTAATTATTTTATGTTTTAAGCGATTTTAACGTTAAATACTAGTGTCAAATTTCAAGGATGTCTCGTTAAAATCAGTCAAACATAAAATGACTACGGCTGTTTTTCACTTTGAGTTGCCAGATTTTTACTTGCGTTCTTAGCCTGAAATTAAGGCATGTACCATGAGGTATGTCCTCGCTGCTTGAGTTACCTTCAATAATTCACAGATGGCACTGTCCAATATTTAATTTAGATCAAACATCAAATGCACGTATGGAAATTACTCAAAATTACCCTACGCAAGCTTATTATCAATTACTACATGTATATATTTTAAACTACTATTACCCATGTGCGTGTTTGTGTTCTTAAATTTGGTATAATCTGTTATTACAAATAAAACCTGACGAAATAAAGAATATTGTATTGTGTGTAATATTGACAAAAATAGCATCAGGAGCGACATGTTGCTTGGTATTTTGGTAAAATCTGAAAACAGCTTTAAACTGTAGCCTGAATGTTTTTTCTTGGAACTGTAGCCATAATTGAGAATTAAAAGAAAATGTCATTTAAGGCTATGCATTGTTACAATATGCATTTTATTTGTTGCGAAATAGCATCCGGTGTTCCCGGAAGGTGTAAACATGACTCTTCAATCACGCATGGAGTAGATAATACCAGGAAAACAAAATGGCTTGACACTGTAGTTCGCTCACACACACATTTTCCAAGGTTTCACAGGGTAATGTAAAAAACGGTCAAACTACGGAGAGATATACTGTCTATTACGGAAACCTTATATGTTTTCCCTTAGCGTGGTTTGTATTTCATAGAAATTGGTGAAGAAATAGAATACTTACGCCTGTTTTTCTTTTCCAAGTGGAGGTTTTGTTTACAAAATTCTTCTTTGGACTGTAGTATTTTGTCACGTGGTATCGCTACTCTGTATTAGGAAGGTCGATTATTCGTGGGGATTTGATTTCGTGGTCCAGTTCAACCACGAAATCAACGAAATTTTACCCCATGAAAATCATAATTTTACTGTATATAAATATTGTGCTAATAATTCGCTTATTTGCTTTGACAATGTGTGTAAAATGCAAAACAAACTGACATTATGTTTAAATGTAACATATGCTCCATATGGAAACAGATGTCGGAACTTCGACTTTAGCTGATCTCAAGGATGATATACTCGTATGGATGACTAAACTTGCATCTTACACACTTCTATTGCAACACCACATTTATTTTAAGTGACTAGTGCAGCAAAAGCCACATGCGTTTGTACACGAAATTCAATTTGGTGATAATGGGGTGAATACGAGGGGTGTTCAAAACTTTTTATTGACAGAGTCATTTACAATGAAACTTACAGATGACCTTCAATTAACTCTCCTTTACACATTACACACTGATTTGCCTTTCAAATTCAATATTAAAGTTATGTTATGTCGTCTGCGAAATGTACAACACTCATGCACTGTAATATGGCTGACCACATTGGTTTCCTCAAAATGTACCTATGGTCTACTCGATGCGATTTAAGTCTAGAAACATATAACAAGTCGCATAGGAAGAGGTCTAAAAAATAGACTTGGTGATAAAGCATTTACAAGCGCTTTTCGTTCAAAAACTACTTTACAGTAGAAGTCCTGTTTGAAGAGGCATTTTCATGTGAAATGTACACATTGGCTATTCAATTAACAATTCGACGTTTTATGAAATATAAATATAGTTTTCCGGCACAAAGTATTTATAGAACCAGCTTGTAACATATTTGCTCATTGGTTTATGTTTTTTAATTTAAGGACCTTTGTGGTGAAGATAATCAAACGTATCACTTTCATCGCTGACTGAGTGTGTTTTACAATGACGGATTTCCTAGAATTATTGGTAGCCCTTGTGTTTGATATTTCTGATTCATTCTTGGTTAATGATAGTGAGCGTATGTTCCATCCTTTGTTATACCACATAAAACCTCTCTTGAAAGTACTGGAGGTATAACTTTCATATTTCCTTGGCATTTAAAATAAGATGACGTTTTGGACACTACGTAATGAACAAAGTATCAAGTGGGTACAAATGTTGTTAACTTCAAGACTTTTTGCAAATGAAGTGAACTTGGGATAAACTCTAGCTTGCACGAGCAGCTAACATTCCAACTGTTAATATTGCAGCTTTGAGACGAGTATCCAACTTTTTATCAATGTTCTGTTTGATTGTTGTTGTTTTCGGTTGACCCCTTTTGTTGTTGTCTCTCAGATGCTATTGACTTACTTTGAAACATGTTATAAAAATGTTACGATGCTAAAAGACACGTTACGATGTACTTTAACCTAAAAAAGTTCTTCATGTGTAAATTTATCACTTAAATTAAGCTTAGACATTTCTTTGATACCGGTATAACACATTTTGGCGATACGTTTTTGGAACGTTTTTAAGCTTAGTATAAATTAGTAAGTGCATATTAAACATACATTATGACCGAACTGGTGCATGGATTTCACCTAAATTTTACCCAAACGCAGACAATAGCCTCATTGGTACACATGCCAAGTTTGAAGCATAAAGCCCCCACAAATACAAACATATGCACGGAATTGCATTTCTTTTCGAACACCCCTCGTATAACATGAACGGTTTTGTATACGGGTGCACTGTATGTACAGAAAACGTCAAAAGGTAGTGTCAGAGGTGCCGTTAAGTGTACATGAAAATAACAATAATTAACACTGTACATGCGCAGACAACTAAAAGTCATACAGACACGGAAGCATCGCCTAGCCACCCACAAAATAGACAGACACAGTAAGTACCATCCACATTTCCATTAAAAGGATACTAGTATTTCAAGTACGCCTATATTCTGCCTCTTACAATATATGACACACTGCACGGTTTCTTAAATTTGCATAATTACATATACCAAAACCTTTCGGCACACTGCAAGGTTTCTTAAATTTGCATAATTAACTATACCGAAAACCTTTTCTTTTATTTAGTCACCAATAAAGTTTAATCCAAACTTTAAGAATCCTTGTTGGTTTGAAGACAAAGAGTTGAGATGTTTACCGTACATGTTTCTCATTGGTGTGAAGAAAAGTGCGACGAGTGAACTCTTTAAACGCACATCAATGCATCCTGATTTTATTAACGCTGGATTTAAAGAAGCTCAGTGGTTCGCAAAGAAACGCTTCGGTGAGTACAAATCATATTGTCTTTCTACTCCTTGTCCATGCCCTCTTTATACTAGTATAATAATAATTTTAACATAACCGGCGATTTTGCCTATATAGACAAAGAACAAATCATAGCGTTGTATATCGGCCAATATACAATGGAAATTTGAACTACTTTCGACTCGGCTGTTCTTTTTTACACGTCGGGAAATTTATGAAAGAAATAACGTGATATTGTATTATTATCTTTGTAAATGTTTTTGCGTATTTTAACAGCCGGTATACAACGGTTTTCATAGTTTATTTCTTAATAGTACGGAGATAATGACTTGATCCTAACCTTCATTATGCATGAGTACATTACAAGGTTCTTGCGTCGAATATATCATTTTCCGCGACCAAACCATGCAACATTGGTCCTTAAGGTGGTACCAGTGGATTAAACAATGTCGGAGTCTATATACAAACGTGTTATCATTGTAAAATTAAGATACCTATATAATGTTTTAAATTTTAACTGTAATTAACTGTAATACTTCATGTATGCTTTAAGAATATATGTAATCAGTCCATAGTTACTAGACTAATAATTCAAAGTTTAGTTAAGATATTTGTGTAGATATACTTTTATTTTTCTTACTCATACTTGATACAATTTTAAACTTTGGACTTTTTAGATAGTTTTCAATTTTTGTTGTAAAATAGTTGTTTTTATGAGTATATATTGCTAGTCTCTTATAATTCTAGTCAGAATTACCACATATTTTATTTGTTTGTATATAATGATGTCTTTATAATTGTAAATGTGGATGAGACATAAATAAACAATAAATATATGTGATTTGCTAATTGCGAATTGTTCAAACTGTACACTTAACTTAACTCATCATAACCAGTCACACTTCTTCACTAATCCTTAAATTGGATTATAACTAGCCATTCAAAAATGTGTCAGTCATGATTACATTAGAGTACCCCATACAATATACAATACAATATACACCGGTACCGGACTATACCGGTACCGTTGTTTAGTAGCCGCCTCAGAACGCATAAATTCTAAAAATAGCTATGAAGTCGGGACATTTGATGGATACGTCATTAATAAATTATGCAAATAGCTATACAGCCGGGACATGTGATTAATACGTCATTTTCATATTATGAAACAAGTTCCATATGGTCTCAGCGGAATGATTATTTGCAAAAATACCGATTTAACGAACAGTTTGACAATAATTTTTCATCTTAAAATAAAAAAACATGCTGATTTAAGTAAAAAAGTTAAAATATTTGCAGAAACATATTTAATAATATTGAAAATGTTGACAGTTTCTGGAACTACTTGAATGCGGATTCACATAGCAGCCTAAATGTTGTATTAAGAAATGGGCAATGGTAGTAAAGAGAGGCTTACGCCTCCCAATCAACTAAAGTTATGTTCGCAAAGTAGTAAAGGTTGAAGAAACATTTAAAACATGTAAGATTCATGTTTGCGAATTTTATAGTTGCAATTAAACAGACAGAACAGCTTGAATTTTAATATCCGCTCATCGTGTGTATCCTTAAGTAACCCCGAGGTGCAAAGATATTGAACGCATGCGCAGTCAATAAGTCGGAAGTCGGACTCAAGTTAGATGTTATCGTTTGCAAACAAACGATAATTATGGTTATTCACATGGACCCCTAGTCCTCTACCATTTAGGGTTATCACATGGACACCAAGTCCCCTACCATTTTGGTTTCACATGGACACCTAGTCCCCTACCATTTAGGGTTTTCCTACGGACACCTAGTCCCCTACCATTTAGGGTTTTCACATTAACACCTACCATTTAGGTTTTTCCTACGGACACCTAGTCCCCTACCATTTAGGTTTTTCACATGAACACCTCGTCCCTTACCATTTTGGTTTTTCACATGTGTACCTACTATTTAGGTTTTTCCCATGAACACCTCGTCCCTTACCATTTTGGTTTTTCACATGTGTACCTACCATTTAGGTTTTTCACATGAACACCTCGTCCCTTACCATTTTGGTTTTTCACATGTGTACCTACTATTCAGGTTTTTCCCATGGACTCTTACCATTCAGGTTTTTCCTACAGAATTTAGCACCCTACCATTTTGGCTGTTCAGTAGTTCTATAAACTAACGAATAATTGGGCTTTAGTAGTAATTATATATCAAAACATGTATCTAAACAATAAACAAGCACGCATGCATGCAATAATAATGTCATGGCAACCAAGATAAAATGTAAACGATGACACAAAAACGAACTACATGTAAACCCTTTTTCAGCGCAACATGAGCAACCCACTACAACATATAGCCCCTGTTTAATTTTTTGACAATAACTTTTGTTCTGGCCTATAAATCGCCGTTAAATATGGTACATGTGTAGAATTAAGGGTACGTCAAGTGTCTATGACTGGAACTAAGCCACTGACGTGAAAATAAAGAAGATATTCTTGTGTTGAACAAATTGTCGCTAATTTTCAGTCATACCGCCTGACGGAGAATAATTTTCCCCGTCATTCCTACACATACAGATTAGAAAAATACATGTACATGTTTGGGAATGTATAAAGGGTTGCATCACATTGAGATGTTTTGGCAAAACACTTTAATTTTAACTCAAATTGATAACAAATTAGAGTTTCACCTGTTCTCCGTCGAAATGATGATAACATATGTATGCCCGGAAGCACGACAGATTAAATCATGGAATAGACCCTTTTCGATAAAAATCGCTTGTAACTCGGATTTTGATGACATATAGCATAGTATTGAGTGTTGGCTTTCTGTGTGTGATGGTTTAAGGGAAAAATTTAAAAAGTGCCACCTAGCGGGACGTATTTTTTTGCGGGATTTTCGACGTTTTTGATCACTTTTTGTGGTCAATACTTACGTCATAGAAAAGTGAAACATATATTCGTGCACGGAAATGAATGCTGCGTCATATGGTGCAATTTATGGAAAGACATATTGAATATGATGTACGTAACCCTCAAATTACTGCGTCGCACACTGAGTCTTTTTTAATTTTCGTATGATATTATTTAAAGTATCTTTTCTAATGTGGTTAAATAAAATATGGGGTGTTCTCGAGTCCGTTATCGTGCTATTTTCAAGCTAAGTTATCTAGTCGGAGTAAATTACGCAACGTTAACGTTAGAGCACTTAGCGCTGACGGAGTTAAAATCGTTCTTTGTTTTACTTTATACGCACTTACCGATAAAACAAGATGGTCAAAGTTATTCTAATTTGATTTGATTTGCTATAAAATATATTCTTTACTTTAGTGAAATAAAACTATGTATATTCTCATGCCCGTTTTCGCGCTATTTTCAATTTAAGCGTTCTTAAATTGCCGTTGTCTGCAACGTCTTTGTTATTATAGTAACTTTGCATAATGCTTCTAAACTATGTGAAATATGGATAATATTGAGTTTTCTGTTTACCTGATACATTTCAGGAATTTTTAAAAAGTTTTCCCTTAAGATCCTTTGTGAATACCACCAATGCAGTCCCAACAAAATAAACGAGTTTAATATAGTATAATTACCTGCGAGCCTTGAGCGAGCAGGTATATTGGATAGCATAAAGTAAAAAGTCCATGGAGGGGCACGTGACGAGGTTTTATTTATAAGCATATAAATATTATATGGAACAAGGGAGTCATAATATGCAATTAAGTGTCTTGAAAATTGGTTTGTTATACATGAAATTATTTAACAATTTGTTGATAAATTTCGTATGTCAAATTATCGTGCATATAGTTTTCCCAATTTGAAAGCTACCGGCCTATCGCGCTTATTTTTTTCTCACAATTTTGAGATTTTCATGCTTAATTTTATACACATCAGCTGTTGAATTATGCAGATAGAAGGTCGAGGATCCTGTCAATTCTCTGTCAAATGAAGTCGGTACATCATTTGCTCGCAGGAACTATTTGATTTGTAATAATAATGAAAGTAATACGTATCATGCTGTTTATTGTTTGCTACTTTTATACAACAGGTAATATGCCAGCGATGACAACTTCAATGCGTATATCAACATGTTTAGATTCGCTTCCGAAACTATTTCACGTGGAGTGAAAAAAGGACAAAACATTAGACAAATAACAGGTAATGTATTCTGAAATTATTATTTCGGATGCGTAGATTTCGAATGCGTAGTAATTAAATGACGAGTGCGTAGCACGAGTCATTTAATATACGCATCTGCATAAGTGACTATCCTTTATGATAGACAAAACACAGGTACATATTCATTATTTCGATTCTAACTTATCCAATATTCCGCATTTGACAACATATAAATATATATAACAGCTGCACTATTTTCTTCCTCGATAAAGTTATTTGGCCAGAGCTGTACATGAGTTGTATCGCTAATTCATGCACATCTCGGTTTCCTAGATATGTTTTTATATAGGTGACGTTTCATATATCAGTGTTGTGTCTATGTAGTGTATACGTTTTATATATCAGTGTTGTGTCAATGTATTGTATACGTTTTATATATCAGTGTGTTGTGTCTATGTAGTGTATACATTTTATATATCAGTGTTGTGTCTATGTAGTGTATACGTTTTATATATCAGTGTGTTGTGTCTATGTAGTGTATACGTTTTATATATCAGTGTTGTGTCTATGTATTGTATACGTTTTATATATCAGTGTTGTGTCAATGTATTGTAAACGTTTTATATATCAGTGTTGTGTCTATGTAGTGTATACGTTTTATATATCAGTGTTGTGTCAATGTATTGTATACGTTTTATATATCAGTGTTGTGTCTATGTAGTGTATACGTTTTATATATCAGTGCTGTGTTTATGTAGTGTATACGTTTTATATATCAGTGCTGTGTCAATGTATTGTATACGTTTTATATATCAGTGCTGTGTCAATGTATTGTATACGTTTTATATATCAGTGTTGTGTCTATGTAGTGTATACGTTTTATATATCAGTGTTGTGTCAATGTATTGTATACGTTTTATATATCAGTGTTGTGTCAATGTATTGTATACGTTTTATATATCAGTGTTGTGTCTATGTAGTGTAAACGTTTTATATATCAGTGTTGTGTCTATGTAGTGTATAGTTTTATATATCAGTGTTGTGTCTATGTAGTGTATACGTTTTATATATCAGTGTTGTGTCTATGTATTGTATATGTTTTATATATCAGTGTTGTGTCTATGTAGTGTATATGTTTTATATATCAGTGCTGTGTCTAGGTAGTGTATACGTTTTATATATCAGTGTTGTGTCTATGTAGTGTAAACGTTTTATATATCAGTGTTGTGTCTATGTAGTGTATAGTTTTATATATCAGTGTTGTGTCTATGTAGTGTATAGTTTTATATATCAGTGTTGTGTCTATGTAGTGTATAGTTTTATATATCAGTGTTGTGTCTATGTAGTGTATACGTTTTATATATCAGTGTTGTGTCTATGTAGTGTATACGTTTTATATATCAGTGTTGTGTCAATGTATTGTATACGTTTTATATATCAGTGTTGTGTCTATGTAGTGTATACGTTTTATATATCAGTGCTGTGTTTATGTAGTGTATACGTTTTATATATCAGTGCTGTGTCAATGTATTGTATACGTTTTATATATCAGTGCTGTGTCAATGTATTGTATACGTTTTATATATCAGTGTTGTGTCTATGTAGTGTATACGTTTTATATATCAGTGTTGTGTCAATGTATTGTATACGTTTTATATATCAGTGTTGTGTCAATGTATTGTATACGTTTTATATATCAGTGTTGTGTCTATGTAGTGTAAACGTTTTATATATCAGTGTTGTGTCTATGTAGTGTATAGTTTTATATATCAGTGTTGTGTCTATGTAGTGTATACGTTTTATATATCAGTGTTGTGTCTATGTATTGTATATGTTTTATATATCAGTGTTGTGTCTATGTAGTGTATATGTTTTATATATCAGTGCTGTGTCTAGGTAGTGTATACGTTTTATATATCAGTGTTGTGTCTATGTAGTGTAAACGTTTTATATATCAGTGTTGTGTCTATGTAGTGTATAGTTTTATATATCAGTGTTGTGTCTATGTAGTGTATAGTTTTATATATCAGTGTTGTGTCTATGTAGTGTATAGTTTTATATATCAGTGTTGTGTCTATGTAGTGTATACGTTTTATATATCAGTGTTGTGTCTATGTAGTGTATACGTTTTATATATCAGTGTTGTGTCAATGTATTGTATACGTTTTATATATCAGTGTTGTGTCTATGTAGTGTATAAGTTTTATATATCAGTGCTGTGTCTATGGAGTGTATACATTTTATATATCAGTGCTGTGTCAATGTATTGTATACGTTTTATATATCAGTGCTGTGTCAATGTATTGTATACGTTTTATATATCAGTGTTGTGTCTATGTAGTGTATACGTTTTATATATCAGTGTTGTGTCAATGTATTGTATACGTTTTATATATCAGTGTTGTGTCTATGTAGTGTATACGTTTTATATATCAGTGTTGTGTCTATGTAGTGTATACGTTTTATATATCAGTGTTGTGTCTATGTAGTGTATACGTTTTATATATCAGTGTTGTGGCTATGTAGTGTATACGTTTTATATATCAGTATTGTGTCTATGTAATGTATACGTTTTATATATCAGTATTGTGTCTATGTAATGTATACGTTTTATATATCAGTATTGTGTCTATGTAATGTAAACGTTTTATATATCAGTATTGTGTCTATGTAATGTAAACGTTTTATATATCAGTATTGTGTCTATGTAATGTAAACGTTTTATATATCAGTGTTGTGTCTATGTAATGTAAACGTTTTATATATCAGTGTTGTGTCTATGTAGTGTATATGTTTTTTACATTCAGGAGAAGGAAGTCCGTCAAATTTGCATCTCAATACACACTGGAAGTATTTACCAGGCAACGAGAACATGGACGAGCCCAAATATGTCATTCTAGATTATATTCGTCACTTTTTACCAAATGCTAAAATAATTGTTCTATTTCGGGATCCCGTTGAAAGGTGTTTGTCAAACTTAATCGATTTACTGAATGTCTTGCATAGTTTTTCTTTCCGTACAGATGGCTGCATGGGTTGTTATATCATCCTTCGCTAGGACGTGAGTGTGTTGTCCCTGGCTTGACAGACCACATGTTGTTCTACAACTGTTCATGATTCATTTCCGATGAATTTTAACATGTTGTTGCAGTTACGTTTGTGTTGTAATCTCAGAATCTGAGGTTAATTTCATCGTATAACTAGGTTTATCATTATGTATAAAAGATAGAATAATTACTTTCATCGGGTATTCAATTATTTAACTAAATGTCGTCTGGTTTTCCACGTTCATGCCGCGGGTTTCAGCCTAAGCATCCGGAAGTTCTCATTGGACCCTTGTACCTCGACAGCACACTTTAGTCCTGCTCAGATATAAATATCCTTGATTTAGACGCGAGGCTGCTTTACATAAGCGTCTCGAAATCAGGAGATCTTATATAGTTACTCTTACAGTGTGATATTTGCATATACACCATACATACAGTCATAATACTTAAGTTAGAAGTATATTTACGTTCATGCTACTATTGTGAGCGATATTTAATTACGCTACCACTGTCGCTATATGAATCTATCCCCGATGTCAGCGAGTAAGTTAAACTTTTAGTACTGATGGCGCACAACAGGTGGTTTGGGTTCTACATACCCCAACAACCATAACAATGGTACTTGTGTTTGTTTTATTATTCGAACGTGAACTATCAAGTACCTCGTATATCAGACGAATATAACCCGATTAAGGATGTTATTTCAACAGTTTCTGTTCGAGCTATCCTGCTTAACTTGCGAAAGCTAATCAACTAAGATACACTTACATTACGGACGGATATAATTTCACAACTGGAATCCGGCAAATTCAATTGGTCCTGAGGAAAAAACTTTTACGCATGCCTTTCTCGGCAGTTAAATATGAGACTAGTTCCAGGGTGCATCTTAGTGGAAAACGTAAATAATATGACTTAAGATGGAAGGGTACTTTTGAAAAAAGTGAATTATCCTTATTATAGTTGGCACCGTTGGAAACTATAAGCTATTTGCAATTCAATGGTACATCTTATATGGCGTTAGTGTCGTGAATGACATTGTCATGACGTCGCGAACGTTATCACTTTGCGTTCTTTTCACGTCATTTTACTGCTCAAATTTCCTTCAAAAGCCCGATGCTTGCATAGTGACAATAGCAGCTCTTTACAGATTACTTCGAAACTATGAAACACATTAATACGACGGTCATACAATATATAATGCGAACTAACACATTAAGCTTTTTACATACAATGTTAATCATTCAAACATGGACATAATTATTCAAAGTAACATTCTATGTGATCAATGACCAACTTCAATCATTTCGACAGACCTACTATCCGCGTTGCTATGCACTTTACACTACATGGGCGCGGCCTATTCATTCCGATGTAAATCAGGATGTCGAATATCCAGGTAACTGTCGTCTCATTTCCAACTGGTATGAACGTATCTACGTATCATATATAATCAAAAATAAGGAAAGAAAGTTTTACCCTCCCACAATAAAGCGCTAAAGCAAGTCGGTATCGTGTTTGACGCGACGTTCTATCTGTTCTGACGTCAAAAGATTGACACCCACCGAGCGCAATCCTTGCGCATGTTTAACATGTACCGCAAAATCGAATGAACAGAGTCCAAACTAATCTCCTTTTCCTGGACTTTCTCTTCGCATGTGGATATTCTGCCTGATTTCAAAAGTTATCTCATATTTTAGTGTTTAGTATGGGCCGTTTCATATATATCCTGTCCGAAACACTGGTCTTCTTTGTTGTAATTCTGCCGATCGTATTTTCATTTGATAGTCTCGACACTTCGGAATATGAAAGGGGGCATTTCAACATAACCACATGGTAAGGCAATAATAAATTGCTGAACTTTTGTTTCGACGGCGCTCGGTTGTTATTTTAACTACATTAGTCTTGTGACGTTACCGCGTCCATGTTGTATTTAGTGACGTCGAAGGAAGGCGCGCACTGATGACGTCGTCAACGTAAAGGTCCTTGAATTTTCTAATCAAACCGAAAATGACTTAAATATTTATAATGCGAAATTTCGTTTACTAGTATTTATCTTGACGGGTTTTAGAGATAATTGATAGTTCGCATTATATATTGAAATGACCCTCGTATATTGGTTCTCTTTGTGAATACTACCCCGATACTACCTCAAAACTGCCAGCTGGCATATGTCAGGAGCATGTAGCCTCCATGTTGGGACTAGACTGTTTTATTTTCATCTTTCTTATTTTGACTGACTCCATCGATGACATCTAACCAATATTCGGATGGATACGTGTCCTATGTAAAAATGGAGAACACCGTTGTCTCTCTGTTAGAATTCTTTCCTCTCGTACATTTCTGTTACCGCCCGTATTTGTAATCCCTAATGCAGTATTATTTATTGTCCAGCTGGTCCGCGGACGATAATTAAAATGCAAAAAATCGTTAATGTCCCTCACGTGCAAAATGAGTCATAGTACGCTTTATGAGATCACAAATCGGCTAAAATAAATCGATCATTTATAAGCTAGATCTCGTCTTTAAAAATCGGTATGCGAAATCTCGTTAAAAATATAGCATGCGTTATTAATAAAATAACAATAAAATCTTAATTGACAAATTATACTCTTATAATGTTGAGTAGTATACATGTAGTTAGGGGTGGTACTAGTATTCCCGAAGCATCTTAAGGGAAAACTTAGAATTTGCTTAAACTCTTAAAATTTCAGGTGTATCAGCTAAACAGGAAAATCAAGGTAATAATTCTTTCATTGTTTAGAAGCATTACACTAAGAGCTACAATAATCACAAAACATGGGTTATTTATAGTTTTTGGGGAAATATGTGCAGCTCATTTTAACGTAAGACAAACTATTTACTATACTAGATTCTTTGTGAATACAAATCCTTTACAATAAATTAATGTTTCGCTGGCATTTGTTCTTTGTCTCATATCAGGTTGTACTCTGACTATTATCACGAATATGGTACTTTAATTAGAAGAAAAGGGGGGGGAACCCAATCCGACTATACACCATTTCCATGAAGTTGTGACGAAAGGACTTAAGGACTATAAAGAATGTTTTCAACACCATACGGTCAGAAGCTGTGTGTACAACCCAGTTATTTATAACGGGACTCTAGTAAGTTTGTTATCTAGTGCTCACTTTGAATTCATTACACTCACAAGTATTTAAAGTCAAGTTTGTTGGATAACACACATAAATACGGTGACACACAGACAACCCAAAGTCACACAGAAACGGCATTATCGCCTAACCATCCACGCAAGATTCAGACATAGAACGAACCATCCATACCCCCATAAATGGATATGTCAAGCAAGTCTATATACTCACCATGCAATGAAAGACACACTGGTCATTCTTTTAATTTATTGAAGGTGTGTCTACATGTATTTAGAATATAACCTACATTATGAGCCAATGAAAACGCCGCATTTTCGCGGTTAAATGAAAATTTAATCATTAAAATTTTCTCTTAACAGACTTGACGTCTTGCGTTGGCGCTAATTTCTATCGGCCAATCAGAATGCAGAATGTTATATTCTAAGTTAGTTAGAACATATTAAGTAAATTTTAATGACTAAAAAGGCCTCGCTTCGCTTCGCTCGCTCCGCCCTTTTTAATCATTAAAATTTACTTAATATGTTCTAACTATAACATATATTTGTGCTGCCTTCCCTGCCCGATTGTTTCGTTATCTTTTTTTCACCGTGTAGCACATTCATCTGACACGTGTCAGGATTTCGCTAATGCATTGTAACCATTTATACGTATGTTGGTAATCAACTAGGATGCAATCATACTTAAATAGTCGTTTGCGTTTGTGTTGCTTGTGTCTGCACAAAGGCGTATGATAATTGTGTTTTAAGAGAGACACATCCTAAACTGTTTAATGTGTTACATGTATGTACTATCGGGCACATCTTTGTGTGTACCGACTAGATTCTGATAAACTAGGACACTAAAGTATCTAGAACGAATATATATGTTCATCTCTGTATTTTAGATACAAATGCAGCTAGGGATTTATTACATCTTTTGGCAAGACCTCTTGAGAACTTTTCCAAGACAGCAAATATTGGTACTTCAAAATAAAAATCTCCGTGATATGGAAACTACAATGAAATCCGTGTACAAATTTCTGGACTTACGTACGTATTCTCTTGATACAGTAATTGCCTCCCTGTTTTACTCTGACCTTACATAACTGCGTTCCGTTTATCTATAATATTGATATTGGCTACCTGGTACTAAGGCAGGCAGAAATGGTCGTGTTGATTTTGTTCTAAAAAGGCTATGGGTGTTCGGTTATGACAGCTATGGTTTAGTTTCACTGACCTAGTGATGATGGTGTTCGGACTTCGGTTCTGAATGTGTTTTACTGTAGCTATATAAGGCCATACATGTCGCATACTACCGTCCACACAATCGTCTTTCTCCGTCTAAACTGTAGGTTGTGCGGTGTTAAGACGGTAACAAAATTACAGCATTAGCTGTTCGGACATAATAGACATGCTTTGGTGCTGAGGGTGCTCGGATAAGGGGGTATGATTTGTGGTTTCGGTCCGTCGTCATGTGTTTTGTTATGCTGGAGAGAAAGATGCTTTTGCATTAGGGCATTATACAAGTGAATGTATGGTTTAGTTTTACTTTTTGTGTGTTTTGACAAGTCAGTTATGAGTTTCTTTATATTGGGACATGACAGTAATTGTTTTTAATGAAGCTAAGCATGTGGGGATATTTTCTTTTTCAGTTATTTCAAAATGTACAAAAACTATCCACGTTTTATTGAACTTATCACACAAATAATAGTTTGGCTATTCATGGAAACATTGCAATAATGAAAGCAGGGGTGTTGTTTAAATATAGTCGTTCTAAAATCGACACATATTCATATATTAATAATGTGATAAATAAATAACTCGGACTCTTTTATCAAATTTTCGAGCACATGCTCTTCATCAGGACTTTTTAATTACTTCCACTTATATTTAAGTCAAATATAAGTGGAAGTAATTAAAAAGTCCTGATGAAGAGCATGTGCTCGAAAATTTGATAAAAGAGTCAGAGTTATTTATTTATCATATATTCTTTCCTATTGAGAGACAATAAAAACTTTATATTAATCATGTGGTTATTCCATACATTGTCTAAACTTACAAAAATAGTTGCAGTTGGATACCACTAAGACAGGAACTCAACTCGTCGCCCGAGAACCATAGTGTTCTATGTGTCTTTTTCTTGTTTTCGAGAAAATCAGTTTTTAAGATTCAGGGCTTCAATAGCCTTTATAACTTTTTTTGTTTGTGGACGAATTCTAACAGAAATTGGCAATGTGTTTTATATATGTAGATCTCAGGAACACTTCCAAATATCATGAAGAATCGTTGACTCAAACATACCGCACTTGAAATCGGTCTACTGCAGATAGAACATTATACAGTCATTTTAGTTTACATCACGTGACTTGATGGGATCTGTTGGTCAAAAAGGCAGATAGAGCAATTTGGTTCTAAACAACACATGACAATTGAAGATAGAACAAATTGGAACTGTCGATATCTAAATATAGAGATGTTCCCGAAAGAGGACAAGGTCACTGTGACATAGCTCTCATCGAGAGCTTTTCAACGATATATAATACTCATTTTTGGCAAAAATGACGATAAAACACTATGGTTCTCGGACGACGAACTAATGCTGCTCAATAGTTGTCTTCATATACCAGTATCGTAGTGTGATACGGGTATCAATCGTAGCCAATCGTGCAAATAATTTTGCTTTAGTCACTTGTTGAAATAAAATTATATTCAGTCGACCATGTACGAGCTTCGATAACTTCGAATTAAGGTACCGGTACATTAAGGTACTGTTTTATCAAAGCACTTAAGAAAATCGTAAACTTACTTTCAAATTCGTTTTAAAAACTCCAAAGTGTGGTAAATGGAGCTGAAATACTAATAGTGATTCATTTAATGAGCGCATTGAAGTCATATTTGTCACCAACTTGCAGTTGTTAAATAAAAACAAATAATATAAATTTAAGTGCTTTGATAAAACAGTACATATGAGTACAAACTTTAGCAAGTTAAATAAGTCACACTGTTGAATTACAACACATGATACTGTTTTATATAATATTCCAGGGAAGCTTTCTGAAGATGAAATGAAGAAGGTAGTTAATGCCAAACGAAAAATGTCGTACCCGAGAGACGGTCCGATTATAAAACACAACTCTAACATTATTAAAAGATTTTTATGCGCCATTTAATAAACGCATGGCTGATATAACGGGTGATAGAAATTTCTTGTATGGGTATGAGTGATGTCTTGTGCGGGTACGAGTGATGTCTTGTACGGGTATGAGTGATGTCTTGTACGGTTATGAGTGATGTCTTGTACGGATATGAGTAATGTCTTGTGCGGGTATGAGTGATGTCGTGTGCGGATATGAGTGATGTCTTGTACGGATATGAGTGATGTCTTGTGCGAGTATGAGTGATGTCTTGTACGGGTATGAGTGATGTCTTGTGTGGGGATGAGTGATGTCTTGTGCAGGTATGAGTGATGTCCTGTACGGGTATGAGTGATGTCTTGTGCGGGTATGAGTGATGTCTTGTGCGGGTATGAGTGATGTATTGTACGGGTATGAGTGATGTCTTGTGCGGGTATGAGTATTATCTTGTACCGGTATGAGTGATGTTTTGTGCGGGTATGAGTGATATCTTGTACCGGTATGAGTGATATCTTGTACCAGTATGAGTGATGTCTTGTGCGGGTATGAGTGATGTCTTGTTTGGGTATGAGTGATGTCTTGTACGGGTATGAGTGATGTCTTGTACGGGTATGAGTGTTGTCTTGTACGGGTATGAGTGATGTCTTGTACGGGTATGAGTGATGTCTTGTACGAGTATGAGTGATGTCTTGTGTGGGTATGAGTGATGTCTTGTGCGGGTATGAGTGATGTCTTGTGCGGGTATGAGTGATGGATTGTACCGGTAAAAGTGATGTATTGTGTGGGTATGAGTGATGTCTTGTGTGGGTATAAGTGATGACTTGTACGGATATGAGTGATGTCGTGTGCGGGTATGAGTGATGTCTTGTGTGGGTATGAGTGATGTCTTGTACGGGTATGAGTGATGTCTTGTACGGTTATGAGTGATGTCTTGTGTGGATATGAGTGATGTCTTGTGTGGGTATGAGTGATGTCTTGTACGGGTATGAGTGATGTCTTACATGTATGTACGAGGGTTGTTCAAATTGGAATGCAAGTGTTACTATATCTTTTGTGAATAGGCCTACGCAGGAAGACCAAACATAGATGTTAGGTCTCTCCATAATGATTTGTAGTTTATGAGTTAAAACCAAATGTATTTTATATTTTCTCGTTACAAAAATATAATATCGAAGTTGAATGTTCGGTGTAATATAATAAATAGTTCACATCACTTGGGGCCCAATGACATTATATGGCCTCGCTTTGGTCCATATACACAACTTGGGCTGACTAGCCAGTCCATATAATGTCATAGGGACCTCAGTGATGTGAACAATTTCTAATTATTCATCAATTACGTGATAGTTGAATAAATTTAAAAGTGGTGTAATTTTATTTGGAAATGAACCTCATGCACGTCAAACATCCAAATTCCGCAACATACTAGAAAAGGGTTACAAAAATCAAATAGTTTTTTGAAAACTGGAGGAAGATTTACAATTAGGCAAGTAGCTCAACGTGTTGGTACATCATTAAGAGCTATTCATACAATTATCAAGCACATATTACAAAGGATTGTTACATAACATGAGGAAGATATGTGTAGTTTGAATACCCATAACTGATTTACCCTTGCAAACCGTCCAAAAATAGTTGAAACCATTTTCTACAGGAAAAAGTCAACCGTTTGCAAATGTTATGACCGTAAACGAGACCTGTGTTCTTTTTTCACCCATGCGACAGATCCATAAACAAATATGGGCCAGCAAAGACAAAACAAAGGTTTGCATTGCAAAACGCACAATGGGTGCCAATAGTAAGATACACATTTTCTATACAAACAAAGTTTCACCATTCAGTTTATGAATAAAATTATTTATAGGTGAATGTCAAGTTTAACGAAGGCAAAATTAATTTCTTCAGGAATGGACGAAATACTCGGACAATCGCTGCCCAGCCACAGGTCTGTAGGATGACATGCTGTTGTACATGAAGCAGCAATTAACGCGACTTTCAGTGAAGCGTTAATGTTCTTGAGCTTTCCGACCATCCTTATTTGTCGAGCATTGTCTCATGTGACCTTTTATTTGTTTCCACGACTCCTAACATGCCTTGTCGTACGTTAAGATCTCGGTTTGGCTCTTGTCCAGTATATGTACAGTGTACATAGGAATGATAATAAAATCGCATTTTAAAAACGGATTATCTGATTGAAACTTCGCATACATGTATATAGAGATTGATACTGCCAGCTTGTTTATTAAAATCTATCAAGGATACATATTTATGGGCTAAGTTGCATTCCAATTTGAACACCCCTCGTACAATGCAAATGTATTTGTTTGTTTACAAGTATCTTCATATACTGGAGAATGTAAAACAATTATTTTTCTAAAAATGTTTTCCATTTGTAAATAAAATTACCTTTATTTGTAATTGTTGGTTATTTCTTATTCATAGGTTCCATAGGTCATGTGTCAATTGAATAGCATTGAGTGATGTAAACTATTTTGGTATAACCCTATTAGACTATATAAACCGCAATAACTTGTATATTTGATACATACTATTAATGGCCTAGACGAAATTTGTGTTAGTGACGAAGATAAAGCTAATTGCCTTAACGACTTTTTCGTTTCTATATCAAATGTAGATGATTCAAATACTGTTTTACCAACGTTCAGCAAAAAGACTCGTACAACTCGAGAACATATTTAAATCCAAAAGTCCGATATCGAAGATATTATTCAAACTTTAGATGCTAATAAAGCGGTTGGTCCTGACTGTATTTCTCATAAAGTTATAAAGAATGTGCGTTTTACTATTTCAAAACCTTTATGTATGTTGTTTAATAGATCTCTAAATGAAGGAGTTTTCCCGTCCAAATGGAAAGCAGCTCTTGTTTTACCTCTTTACAAAAAGGGAGATAAACAATGTCCTGGTAATTACCGTCCTGTCTCTCTATTGAGTTGTTTAGGTAAACTAATGGAAAGATGTGTGTACAAATATATATATAACTATTTAATAACAAATAAACTCATTTATGAAAAACAAGCAGGATTTCTAACTGGACATTCAACAGTGTTTCAACTAATTGACTTATACCATCAAATAATCCAATCTTTTGATTCGAAAATGCACACGTGCGTTATATTTTGTGACATATCAAAAGCCTTTGATAGAGTTTGGCATAAGGGATTATTGTTTAAATTAAATCAACTGGGAATTGATGGACAACTTCTAAACTGGATTTCAAATTATTTAAATGATCGCCAGCAACGTGTCTTCATAGGTCAATCCCTGTCTACTTCCAAAGGCATTAAATCAGGGGTTCCCCAAGGCTCAGTTTTAGGCCCATTACTATTTTTAGTTTATGTAAATGATATAACTGACAATTTACTCAGCATAACTAGATTATTCGCAGACGATACTTCGTTGGCTTCTACTACATCTAATGTGAATGATCTTCAGGGCATTTTAAACCATGACTTAAAAGAAATCTCAAACTGGTCTAAACAATGGCTAGTCAACCACTTAGCAACGATTGTAAATGGCACACCCATATTAATAATATTTTACTTTCCGCATCCAAACTCCTCGGAATTATGAGGAAATTAAAATTTTCGGTACGACGTAAAACATTGAATCAAATTTATGTATCTTTTTAAGGCCAATTCTTGAATACTCTGCTGTAGTCTGGGATAACTGCACCCAGTACGAAAAAAAAAGATTAGAAAAACTCCAAATTGAAGTCGCTAGAATTGTTACAGGTGTCACTCGCTCTACAAGTTTAGAAAAAATATATATCGAAACTGGATGGTTAACTCTTGATGATAGAAGAAAATACCAAAAACTTATTTTTATGTTTAAAGTAAAACACAATTTAGTGCCTGATTATTTGAATGTATTGTTCCCAAGACAGAATAATGAAAACCTACATTACAACCTAAGACATCAAACTGATTTTCTGACACCTCCCCGAAGAACCACATTATTTGAAAGGTCATTCATTCCATCCGCTATTCACCTATGGAACGCCTTACCGCCATTATTAAGAAACTGTCAATCACTAAGTTTGTTTAAACGAGAATTACTAAAAGATGTTTTTCCCGAGAAGGTAGTCCCTCCTCACTTTATGTATGGTAATAGATCAATGTCAGTATATCATGCTAGGCTTCGTAATAACTGCAGTAATTTGAACAATGACTTATATGTTAATAATATTTCTGATCATGATCTATGTTTGTATTGTAATTCACCTGAAGACGCAGTTCATTTTTTCTTTCATTGTACTCGATACGTAAATGAACGACTCGAGCTTTTTCGCAGTACTCGAAATCTTCATCCTCTAAATATTAAGCTCTTACTGTTCGGAAGTGATAATTTAACTTATGCAAATAATATAAAAATAGTCAATGCTGTACATAAGTTCATTAAAGACACAAAACGTTTCAATGAATAATGATTAGATCAAACGTCCACAACCTTAATCTTATCTTACTCCTAACCTTACTCTTACTGTTCTGTCCTATCCTTACAAAACCCATCCTAGCTTTATTCTCACTCTATCCAATTTTTCTAATAATATTTGAATATTACCTCTGTAAATGTGTAATAATCTACAGGTTAACACCTGCATTTAAATTCACGCTATATATATATATATATTATAATGTAATTAATGTTGGTATAAGGGGAGAGCCGTAACTAAGTTTTGAACTTGTGGCTCGACCCTTTTACCCATGTATATAAAATGTATTTATAGATGTATTTGTATGTCAAACTTTGTATATTTTTGGGTAATAAAATATGTTTAAACTAATTATTTTTCTAAAAATGTTTTCCATTTGTAAATAAAATTACCTTTATTTGTAATTGTTGGTTATTTCTTATTCATAGGTTCCATAGGTCATGTGTCAAATGAATAGCATTGAGTGATGTAAACTATTTTGGTATAACCCTATTAGACTATATAAACCGCAATAACTTGTATATTTGATAAATACGTAATGGAAAACCCAAGTCCATTTGGTAAATGATGATGTTTAATATAACCACAAACATTTACCCCTTGTTAAAACCAGTAACGCGATTTTAGTCATTTTGAGAAAATCGCGTTTGAAGTTTTGAACAGCTATATCTTCGTGATGGTACAACGAATTGTCATGAAATTTTACCTGCAAGTGTAGTATTATATTTTGTTGCCACAAACTAACTTTTATACGTTTAAAACTATTATTTTTGCTAAAAATTGAAAAACAAAATTTACGTTACGGGTTCAACGTTAAAATGTGATGCTTAAAGTTGAATTCCAGAAAGACATAATTGAGAACAAGAATAGTTTACTTTAAACCCAAATTACGGGATTATAGAACTATAATTGGCAGACATTTTGTCTAAATGCACTAGTATTCGGATTGGGATATTTAAACTAAAAAAACATAAATATATTAAGAAACGTTGTAAAATATAAAATAATACATATACAAATGTATATATATATGATACATGGACAGATTCCGGAGAGCACAGGGAAAATCTGATTTTGTTAGGTCACGGGGAAGCAGAAGTGACTATCATGTCAATGATATGTGCTGCTAAACTAAGGTCATACTCATTACCAGCATGTGTTATTCACAAACAAATAACAAGGGTAAGAGTTCAATGGGAAAATTTATGAAGTACTTCAGACAGTTGTTTTGTACAAGTGAAAGCTTTACACAGAAGAAACCATAGAGAGTGGTGGGGAGTTATGGAAAATTGGACGGCAACTTGTATGTCAACTTCATATTCTTTGAAACAGCGTTTGACAACAAATGACGACGATAACTCTGGAGACTGATGGATCATTGTGGCATACCGAATATGTACATGTATGTCCATCATAAGTATTATCTAAGAAAGTGTGGCATGTCAAGTTAGCAACTGAGAAATTCAGTATTTTGACAGGAATTAGTCATGGATGTCTCATTTCTCAGTTCCTCTTTCTATTTACCACTGGAGGGATAATGAACAAGAGAACAGAAGATAAGATAAATATCATTCAATGGAAACTATGTCAGCAGTTAGATATTGATATTATATCGCTCCTAAACAACATGCCAGAAAAGACTCCTATCTTGGAAGCCACGGCATCAGATAGGATGAATGCAAGGGGTACCGACTCCACCACCATCGAAAGGGGATACAGAAGTGGATAGAGATTTGACGACAGCAAGAAAGCAATGTTCAGTCTGTTATTTGATATGATATTCAGAAAATTGACAATACCGCCTACGATCATCCGAAATTCGGGTATCCGAAATGACGTAATATTGACACGATCGTATATTTCGTGGTTTGGCTTTAAAATACAATAAGAACACATATGTTTCTTTGAGTTAACCTATAAATCACAAGGCCAATGATAAACTACCTACATTGTTAAGATATCACTCTAAATGATGCCCAAACATTGTTTTTGTTTTGGAAAATGGAGATAATTGTAACACGTGGTACAATACCGAACATTTGATTCGTTGCCTCATTACCTGCATATGGAATTCAATATTGACGTTTATAAACGACTTACGGGGTCCTGGAATTGAAAGTGTTGGTCTTTATGATGATTCCATAGACATGTAAGTTAGTTGACTGTATAGAGCGTGTCAAGGCGAAAAAAATGATACCAAACACTCAATATCGCCAAAAGTTGCGTTACGGGGTTCTGGAATAAGGGTGACGAAATGTTAAATAGAAAATGATAAAAGGGCTATGTTTTGATAGTACATTACATAAGTGACATATCTAAATAAACGAGCAGTACGTGTAACTGGTATCCAATGTTCAACATCATTGAATATTATTTAGAGATTAAAAATTGTGCGTGCTATGGCATTGAATGATAATACCCACGGCACGACGATAAGAGCCGGGGATATTATACTTCAATGCCACAGCACACACAGTTATTGAAATCAATATACACGTTCCAGCAAGAAAGTACATGAAATCACTCAATCAATGTCTCAACTAGTATTTCAAACATAGAATAAAGGTTACAGGTCATCATTCGTCAAATGATACGAATGAACCCACGATACAACTAGAAATAGCACTAGATCACAAAATATAACTAAAAGAAAATGGTCAATAAATTATAAATCTCATTAGTAAAACACAAAATTCTGGATATCCCGTTTCCCATGACGTTCAAGCGTACGTTTCGACGTGTATGTAACAATACCTTTATAGACCTGAATTCCGCGTAAATAACGTCACGTGGCGCGTGCGCACGATCGCAAGGCTATTATTGATCACGTGATCGATACTATCCCCGAGGATATTATCAGTTTTCATCATTTTGATGATAATATCTCCGGTAGGGCGATAATACCGATTTTGTCAACGTATACATGTCACTTTATTATAGTAACAGGTGTATTAATAACAAATAACGTCTTTGTACGCCATCCAAGTGTCACGTAATGTTCTGAGGCCCAGTACCACGTATGTCAAATATGGACCGGGATGGTCGATTCTATTCCCGAGTAACATCCGGGTTGAACCCGGTATATATTTACATTGCACAACTCAGTTGACATATGTCAATCACAGCGACTAAGTGGTAGCGTCATCTTCAGAATTTGTTATTGACCATCGTCGTTTGCGTCTGTAGAGGCCAATTCCGATATTCTAGTAGAACTACTGCAGCCATGACACGCACATGCTATGAGCTCTCTTCGTAGATGTATTATGCTGACTAATCACTGACATATCTGTTTCTTCAAGACTCAGAATAGTTCACTCTAGGCACTCTTGACTTCACTCATATCCGTACAAGACATCACTCATACCCGTACAAGACATCACTCATATCCGTTCATGAGTGATGTCCACTCATATCCTCCCAATTCATCGTTCATATCCGCACAAGACATCACTCATATCCTCCCAATTCATCGTTCATATCCGTACAAGACATCACTCATATCCACACAAGACATCATCTATACCCGTACAAGACATCACTCATATCCTCTCAATTCATCGTTCATATCCGTACAAGACATCACTCATACCCGTGCAAGACATCACCCATACCCGTACAAGACATCATCCATATCCGCACAAGACATCACTCATATTCTCCCAATTCATCGTTCATATCCGTACAAGACACCACTCATAGCCGCACAAGACATCACTCATATCCTCTCAATTCATCGTTCATATCCGTACAAGACATCACTCATATCCTCCCAATTCATCACTCATACCCGTACAAGACATCACTCATACCCGTACAAGACATCACTCATATCCTCCCAATTCATCGTTCATATCCGCACAAAACATCACTCATATCCTCTCAATTCATCGTTCATATCCGTACAAGACATCACTCATATCCTCCCAATTCATCACTCATACCCGTACAAGACATCACTCATACCCGTACAAGACATCACTCATATTCTCCCAATTCATCGTTCATATCCGTACAAGACATCACTCATAGCCGCACAAGACATCACTCATAGCCGCACAAGACATCACTCATATCCTCTCAATTCATCGTTCATATCCGTACAAGACATCACTCATATCCTCCCAATTCATCACTCATACCCGTACAAGACATCACTCATACCCGTACAAGACATCACTCATATCCTCCCAATTCATCGTTCATATCCGCACAAAACATCACTCATATCCTCTCAATTCATCGTTCATATCCGTACAAGACATCACTCATATCCTCCCAATTCATCACTCATACCCGTACAAGACATCACTCATACCCGTACAAGACATCACTCATATCCTCCCAATTCATCGTTCATATCCGCACAAAACATCACTCATATCCTCTCAATTCATCGTTCATATCCGTACAAGACATCACTCATACCCTTACAAGACATCACTCATACCCGTACAAGACATTACTCATATCCTCCCAATTCATCACTCATATCCGCACAAGACATCACTCATATCCTCTCAATTCATCGTCAATATCCGTACAAAACATCACTCATATCCTCTCAATTCATCGTTCATATCCGTACAAGACATCACTCATATCCTCCCAATTCATCACTCATACCCGTACAAGACATCACTCATACCCGTACAAGACATCACTCATATCCGCACAAGACATCACTCATATCCTCTCAATTCATCGTTCATATCCGCACAAGACATCACTCATATCCTCCCAATTCACCACTCATAGCCGTACAAGACATCACTCATACCCGTACAAGACATCACTCATATCCGCACAAGACATCACTCATATCCTCCAAATTCATCGTTCATATTCGCACAAGACATTACTCATATCCTCCCAATTCATCGTCCATATCCGCACAAGACATCACTCATATCCTCCCAATGCATCGTTCATATCCGTACAAGACATCACTCATATCCGCACAAGACATCACTCATATCCGTACAAGACATCACTCATATCCGCACAAGACATCACTCATACCCGTACAAGACATTACTCATATCCGAGCAATCCATCGCTCATACCCGTACAAGACATTACTCATATCCGCACAAGACATCACTCATATCCGTACAAGACATCACTCATATCCGCACAAGACATCACTCATACCCGTACAAGACATTACTCATATCCGAACAATCCATCACTCATACCCGTACAAGACATTACTCGTGCCCAAACAAGACATCACTCGTAGCCATACAAGAATTGACTATCACCCGTTATATCAGCCATGCGTTGGTTAAATGGTGCATAAAACTCTTGTAATAATTTTAATGTTATGTTCATCATCGGGCCGTCTTTAGGATACGAAGGTTGTCTCCTCGCATCAGCACGAACGACGTTCGCCATTTCCTCGTCAGTCAGCTCACCTAGAATATATCAAATTATACAATGTAAAATATTCCATCTTGTGACAAAATTAGCTCGATATCCTTACTAATAATATCAAGTCGGACAGGAAAGGCATCACTTAACCAGCCGAGCAAAGAACGCATAAAAACATACAAGGCGCAATGCCTAACACACAACCGAACGAGAAAATGAATTGCCCATGTCCCATCTGTCAAAAAGCTGAATGACCAAGTTTCAGCAATCTAATCAAGAACATGAATGCCATAGCTGAATGACATAGTTTTAACAGTCAAACAGCTGTAATATATAGTTTTAGTTGTCTGAAGTCCTAAAAAGTTAAAGAATAACATTATTAAACAGCTGAATGATATTCCTTACCTATTAGAATTTGTAGAAGATTACTAGTATTCAACACAAAGTCGAAATTTATTTCCGTGAGTGATTAAATCCAGTAGTTTGGCATATTTGCATGAGTGTCTACGCTAAATCAATGTCACAAAACGATATGTGAAGAAAAATGTTAGGCAACTATAGATGTGTTTCTGCAGTTGCAGAATAGAATTGCAATCTACATATTACATATGTCCAAATACTCATTAACCGGTAAAAGGAAAACAAAACTGCCTTTGACATATGGCATGATGAATAAAACAAAACCCAAACTATCATATTAAAACATCCTTAGCCTATGTAAAAAGAACATATTACTTGCCACACTGTCCCTATGTAAACCAAAATCATACACCACTTGTCGAAACACCATTAGCACTAGTACATCGAAACCATAAATAAAGTGACCTTTCACCACTGTCATTTTCGAACACCCTCGAAACTAGTAAAACAAGCCGTAACTAACATGTCATAACATCCTCAACACCAATTCAACAAAACGAGAGCAATGTTTGAACATCCCCTCACCAGAAAAGAAAACCAACGATGTCCAAACATTCCTAGCCCCAGTAAAACAAAACCAGAGATGTCAGATCCAAACATTTCTAGCCGCAATAAAACAAAACCAGAGATGTCATGTCCAAACATTCCTAGCCCCAGTAAAACAAAACCAGAGATGTCATGTTCAAACATCCCTAGTCCCAGTAAAACAAAACCAGAGATGTCAGATCCAAACATTCCTAGCCCCAGTAAAACAAAACCAGTGCTGCAATGTCCAAACATTCCTAGCCCCAGTAAAACAAAACCAGAGATGTCCAAACATTCCTAGCCCCAGTAAAACAAAACCAGAGATGTCCAAACATTCCTAGCCCCAGTAAAACAAAACCAGATATGTCAGGTCCAAACATCCCTAGCCCCAGTAAAACAAAACCAGAGATGTCAGATCCAAACATCCCTAGCCCCAGTAAAACAAAACCAGAGATGACAGGTCCAAACATCCCTAGCCCCAGTAAAACAAAACCAGAGATGTCAGATCCAAACATCCCTAGCCCCAATAAAACAAAACCAGAGATGTCAGATCCAAACATCCCTAGCACCAGTAAACAAAACCAGAGATGACAGGTCCAAACATCCCTAGCCCCAGTAAAACAAAACCAGAGATGACAGGTCCAAACATCCCTAGCCCCAGTAAAACAAAACCAAAGCTACCATGTCCGAACATCCCTAGCACCAGTAAACAAAACCAGTGCTGCAATGTCCAAACATCCCTAGCCCCAGTAAAACAAAACCAACACGAAAACAGAAAGCAATAAAACTTTCATGTACGAAAATCCTTAGATCAAGACCGAACTTTCTTTGAAAAATTTAAAGGACAACGACACACTACAAGGACATCCAGTGGAACAAAACCATGACCTCCATTCAAAACACACTTAGCACTGTCCAGTATAACTAATCCTTAACTAATCCTAAACTGCCATGTTGTCCGAACACCTTAGATAAATTATACAATATACAAAACGGAGATGAGTCGTATATTAGAGAGAATACGTACGCAAGTCGAGAAATGTGAACACGGATTTCAGTGTGTTTGCTTCATCTCGGGTTCCATTTTTATGGAGTACCAGTAGTTGCTGTCTTGGAAAAGTTCTCAGCAACTCTTGCCAATAGATGTAATAAATTCCAAGTTGTATTTGTATCTAAAATGATACAATAGAATTAAAATAAAACACAACTCAACTTCCTAAACTACGCGTTTCGCTTTAATAGCTTCTTCAGGTGTAGTGGTATTGAATTACAAACATATGAGCCGCGATCTGAGAAAAGGGCCCTTAATAACATTGACATGAAATTGAGTAAATGCAGTTTAAAGTTACGTAATCATTTTCTGTGCATTTCAGTACAGGGCAAAAAATGTACACAAATGTTTAATGTTAAATCCCGTCTCATAACTGTTGCCTTGTAATTTATTTAATATGGAGTTCCATACTAGCATGTAGAGTCTGTATTTTTGGGGTAAAACATAACAAATTATAAACAAAAGTGAGGAATTTTGGAATCAGCCGACCGTAATGTCATTTATAATCGTATTTTATCAAAAATCATTGCAATTGGTTTGTAGCAACTTGTAGTATAATGGATCATAAGATTTTATAAGCTTTTGTTCAAGATACGATCTTTTGGGGTAAAATCATTCAAAATAGAAACTAAAATAATGATTTTTGGAATCGGTTTACAGCAATGCTATTATTCATGTTATTTGATAATAAATCACTTTGATAGGAACATGTTGTCATTCCGCTCAAGATATTAATAATTTTGGGTCCAAATCTTGTGCATCTTGAGTTATTTTTGGGGTAAAACTTAACAAAATATAAACAAAAGTGAGGAATTTTGGAATCAGCCGACCACAAGGTCATTTATAATCGTATTTTATCAAATATCATTGCAATTGGTTTGTAGCAACTTGTAGTATAATGGATCATAAGATTTTATAAGCTTTTGTTCAAGATACGATCTTTTGGGGTAAAATCATTCAAAATAGAAACTAAAATAGTGATTTTTGGAATCGGTTTACAGCAATGCTATTATTCATGTTATTTGATAATAAATCACTTTGATAGGAACATGTTGTCTTTCCGCTCAAGATATTAATAATTTTGGGTCCAAATCTTCTGCATCTTGAGTTATTCTTGGGGTAAAACTTAACAAAATATAAACAAAAGTGAGGATTTTTGGAATCGGCGGACCACAGTGCCATTTATAATCGTATTCTACCAAACATCATTGCAATAAGATTTTATTTACTTATAGTATAATATATCATAAGATTGTATAAGCTTTCAGTTGTAATACGATATTTTGGGGGTAAACTTTTACAAAATGGAAAATAAAACGGTGATTTTTTTAATCGGTTTATTGCAATGCCATTTATCATGTTATTTGATAATAAATCACTATGATAGGCCCAAGGTTGTGTTTTTACTTAAGATATTAATAATCTGGTGTCAAAATGTTGTGCATCTTGATATATTTTTGGGGTAAAACATAACAAAATATAAACAAAAGTGAGGATTTTTGGAATCGGCGGACCATAATGTCATTTATAATGGTAGTTTATCAAACAATCATTGCAATAAGTTTGTAGTGATCTGAAGTATAATATATTAAAAAATATATTTGCTTTTGTTTACGATACCATATTTTGGGGTAAAAAAATACAATACGTCCCATTTTTAATTCTATTTGATGTAGGTAACTCGTATAGTACTTTAGCTTAGCTTTAAATTTTCCCATGAATTATGTCGTAATCACATACTTCGTTGCTATGGTGACCGATTTCAGAAAAGTACTCAAAGTGAGAAAAACAAGGAGTTTGTTGTTTAAAACAGTAGTAGCCTTTCTCTGAATGCGAACAATTTAGATTTAGGTAAATTTTTAAAAATCTAAAAGATAATGCTATAATGTGATACCATTTTGAACAATTCATGTCAATAATTGATCAAATGGTGTATTTATGAAATACGTGTTAATTACGTCGAATAACGTATGAATGACGTTTGCGACGTCACACAAAAAAGCTCCGAAAGAGGGCACTACAAAAACAGCTGTAACCTCCTTAAAAAGCAAGTTATTAACACAATTTCTTTTGTATTTTGCTTCATTAAGAAGTTATTCTTTCAAGCAATGGAAAATCTCAAAATCAATATTTTGTCAAAATAGCAGGTTTTGTTAAATTGAGTATAATAACTAATTAGAATGAGTCGTTGCTATGACAACAGCAATAAGATATATCCAATTTAAAAATTCAACTATGCATAGCATGTATGTGTTATTCTTTCAATATGACTACATGTACATAAAACACTAATGGTTAATACACACTATTATCACGGCATATTTAAGTACTAGTAATTTTAAATAATTGGTTGCCATGGTATTGAAACGAAACAAGCACAACTATTTCAAAATAAATAAAAAAATTCTAGTCTTTGACTTTATTAATATAAAGTCCATATGGCATTGGTAATATTTTTATGATAATTAGTAGTAAACAAGATAATCTGGTATATTTTAGTCGTCGAAGAATTGGTTGCTATGGCAACAAAAATAAAATAAAATTTACACAGAAATGTTACGCCTCACAAATAAGTACCATTATTCAAATGATAAGTTGATTCATAGCAGGTGAACGTTTGTGGGATAATGCCACTAACACACAAACAGGACCAAAATATGTCAATGTTGAGATGTGCGTTTTTGTACAAAAACATGCATGTCATTGGTTCCATTGGAAGGTCATAACTTTGTGAATATTTGGAATTTTGACAAAAATCTTTTTTTATTGTTTACAGGAATGATGGATTCGACAGAAAATGCCAAAAACAAAATTCAAAAAAAATGTCATAAGGGCACTTTTCTCAGATCTTGGCTCATATGTATATATGTTTGACGTCATGACCTCACATGCATGACGTCATAACGTCAAACAGTGATATAACGTTTGGCAAGACAAAGATGTACATGAACTCATTTAAGACAGTTTAGTGTATATTATAAGGTTATCACAGTCTGATCAATGCATACGAAGGTATACACGAAATTTCGTACATGTATGATAGTTTAGACCATTCCAAAATTTATTTAGTTGTTAAGTGTCAACTCCTTTTCGCAAAACCTATCTACCCTCCAGAAAAAACACAAACACAGTCTATGAAGAAAACTTATTATGAATTATTATGGTTTGAAATGTATAAAAACAGTTCTGTTACCAAGGTTTAATTTTAAATTGTCAACTTTAGACTAGAACTCTTTTGAAAACTGAACGCACTTGAACATTAAGGTGTCAAATAAAACACTGGACTTTTATGAAAAAAATGGGCGAAATGAAAATGTTCGGCTCGGGATTTGCGCATGCTATATCACTTTTTTTAGCAAACAATTATAGAGAAACAATGTTGTTTTTTTGTCTTAAGGACGTTTGATATAGTTGTTTATGCGCATCATTTCTGCGCATATACCTTAGACGGGAATAGAGGCCGCGTTTGGCACTGCATCGTCATGAAAATTGGGCAAATTGTTTGTCGTGATACTATCTAGGGTTAGTATAAATATTGATATTTTGGGGTAAAAAAATAATTTCACTGAGCAAATAATATGATCACACTAAGCGTGAAATAGCGGTTACGTTTTCATTCATTTTTTTTGTGAAATTAGAAATTATTACTTGGGTTACCTGCACCAATTTATAATGAGTGTTTGTATTGCCTGGGACTACACAGATCCCCTTTTAATGATATATAGGTAATAAATTAATCATATCTTGACTAAAATTGTGAAGATTATTCAAGTGAGCGATTCAGGGCCCATCTGTGCCCCCTTGCTATATGGAATGCGACGTCACAGACAAATTGGGGAAAAGGGGAGATGATTCAGTCATAATAGCAAAAAGTGTAGCGTGAAAACCTATGTTTTATTCTAATTTTTAGATAAAGTACACTTTAATCAACATCCTTAGCCAAGAATAAATTATGACAAGACTAGAAATTATGAGAAAAACATATGCAAAATGTACTGATTTGGCCTTTTTGCGCCATTTTACCGCCATTATACCGCAATTTTCATTGCAAAGAGACACAATTACGACGTAACTGCAGCTAAAATATTTCTTGTTACACGCCAATTTCTTCTAAGTTTATATTTACTATACTTTCATGTACATAATATGCAAATGTGAGTACTCTTTTGGTATTAGAATATTTTTTACGCGCAGATATTGCGTCGTTTTTACGCAATTTCACTACGATGTTTATGATATAAGGGGACAATAATGACGTCATAGCGCAAAAAGTAGTCCCGTGACCTATCTTTTTTATTTAATATTTTGATTGAGAACACTTTTATCTACAAAATTAGCAATTGGCCGATTTTGTGCATTTTTTTGTCTTTTTTAGCAGGCATTTTTCGGATATTTTGACAATTCTTTTTTGGTCAAAAATTTGTGAATTTTCTTATCAATACCAAAAGTGTATAAGAATGTTTGAATAATATGTGTTTGTTCATACGAACCCATGGAAATAATTTTAACATGAAAAAATATCGTTTTTATTGCAAAAATGAATACATTGCGAAATATCAGAAATTTTGGTCATTTTCTTGAAAAGTGATGTTGCAAAAGGGCCCATGACCCCTAAAATAGTACCGCGACATACCTTTTTTATTTCACATATTGCTTCAGTATATATTAAACTATAAGTGTGCCTATTTTTTGGTATCATTTAAAAAAAATACTAACCCTATCGAACGTCCTTAATGAGCTCAAAACACACCAGCCCGCAGACGTTTAAAAGAATTTGCAATCTGAACGGCCTTAGGTACTGTCACTCTAATGACAGAACTAACAGACACTTTCATTACAGATAAACTTCAAAAACAAAATACAAAACGACTACGTGGAAAACTTCTATCTACCTGTTCGAGGCATATATATACAAGGTGTCCCAAAGTACGGGGACCTGAGTTAAACATTCGTAATGGTATCTCTTTTACCAATAACACATGGTCAATATGACAAAACTTTAAGGGATAAACACAGTTTCAAATATCAGAATTGAGGGTGACACTCCCTCCCCCCATGAATCCCGAATACTTCTTAATTTTTCAGCGAGTCCCGAATACCACCTTATTTTTTCGCTGAATCCCGAATTCTTTTAGCCAGTTTTGAAACATAAAAAGCTTTTTAAAAAACACCTCATATCACCGTCCACAACTCGCTAACTTAGACGAAGAATGTCGTAAGTGCAAAAATGCTATTTTGATAAAAGTAAAAACTGCCTGAATACTACTCTTAACTTTTAGAAAAACAAGCCTTTTCCATTTCAGTATGTTTAATTTAATATGACCTGTTCCGATTTTATAGGATTTATTAGGTGTTATGATGTAGAAAATATTGACATGCACACACATTTTCATTGAAAATAACAATGAATCCATCCGAGGACAGGTTTTGTGATATAATCATCCAAAACATCCATAAATCTACTAATTGACTTAAGGCTAATCTAAATTATAGTATCATACGAATTAAAAGCATGTTTCAAATACAAGAACCAATGTAGCAAGGGCGTTGTATGAAATCGTAATTGTCATAATTATGAGCAGTATACTACATAAACTCGTTCTCAATTTGATAATATTCACTGACAAAGTAATTGTGCGAGCAAATCGAGCCTGAAAATTGCATTGCTTATCTGAGAGGTATGCTACACAAACTCTTTCTCTACTTGATAATGATAAAGTTGTTGTGTGAGCGAAGCGAGTCTAAATATGCATTGTTCATCTGATCGAGCGGCATCATGGTAGTAACTAGAATTTTCTTAAAAGTGGGTGAGAAATTGAGTCTTGAAGTGACGACCGGGACGATAAGAGAAGGGGATGTGCTCCCTTCTGATGAAGGTTAATTGGGACTTTTTATGTCCCCCCATCTTTGATAAGGGGGTATATTGTTTTGCACATGTCGGTCGGTCTGTTGGTCAGTCGGCAGACCAAATGGTTACCGTATAATAACTCAAGAACGCTAGGATCCTCAAACTTTACATGGAGGTTGGTCATCCACAGCAGATGACCCCTATTGATTATGAGGTCAGTAGGTCAAATGTCTTTGTGTCATGGGGGTATACGTGTTTTACATTAATCTCTTCATGTAACAAAAAACTGTATAGCGATTTTTGTGCGAGCTCTAAAGAAAATGCATTTCTATCTGAGCAGCCTATCGCACAAATTTGTTGTCTACTTGTTATACACTGATAAATCAAGGTAAAATGCGTTGATTTTCTTAGCTGTACGCCGCATAAAATGATTTTCTCCTTTATATGATCGAGCGAAGTGAGTTAGAACAAATGCTTCGTTTTTGCTGCGCAATGTAGGCCTAGCCTACCACAAAAATCATTCTCTACTTGATAATGTTCAATGTTCAATGATAAAGTTTTTGTGCGTGCTAAGCGTGCTAGAAAAATGCATTGCTGTTTGCACAGCATGCAAAAGACTCGTTCTATGTTTGATTATGTAACTGACAAAGTTACTACTCAGTAAGCAAAATGCAAAGCTTATGTAAGCTGGGCAAAGTGTTGACATATCCTGTATCTGAGCTGTATGACACACACACACACGTTCTCTACTTGAAACTATTACTTGATACCTGCATTGTGCGAGCGAAGCGATCTAGAAAAAACGCGTTGTTTATCTGAGCAGCACAAAAAAAGGAAATTGTATATCTTAGCAGCATGCATCCCAATTTGATAAGATTCACTGAAAAAGTTAGTGTGCGAGGGAATCGATCTAGAAAAATGTATCCCACACATACTAGCTCTCTACTTGACAATATTCACTAGTAAAGTTAAAAATACTTGAAGTAACTTAGCGTTATTGAACACTATCTTAGGTCCGTAAACGTCATGTACATCAACATTTTTAGTTCAACACACATGAAATCGCATTTGAAGCGTAATTCATTGCTTTGTTGTCTCTAAATTGGTTAAAAAGCTGAAATGCTTGTTCAAGAAAACAGTTTATTTTGGAAATATTGCGTACTGAATACCAATAGGCATTTTTATTGGGTACCGCGTACGACGCTCTTGCGTCTTGCGAATACAATGTACCACCTAAAAAGGCCATGAATCCCGCGTACCGAAAAGGGGGGTTTCACCCTCAGAATTATAATTGTGATTCTTTAGTCCAATACCCAGAGTTACCTCCCATGTTTTCAATCACGTGTTTCAGCATATTAACTTACAATTAACAAGGAATTTCAGCGTGTTCATATATATATATATATATATATATTTATAGATTTATATGCTGACCCAAAATGACATCTCAGTCGTCCCATAGTCAAGAATAATGGATCTGCATACACTAATGATCATCATGTACGGCAAACATATTCGCTATGTGGCTCATGTCCGAGCTATATTTAAGCCACTTGACCTCAGGTGTGAGGGGTGACGAACGTATTCTGTTTTTGCTGCTGGTTTTTGTAATTAGTGGTTTCTGCTTTCTGATATATATAATTCATATAGATGAACTGTTAATTTTGAATAAAAGTTCACCTTATTACCTTTTATTCGTGTTGATTGTTCTCAATACTAATGAATCGATATTCATATTTTGCTTTTTGGCGATTGTAAATGAATATTTTGAAGGTTGCCTGTTACCCTTTTATTTAGTAAACTCACGAGTTTCTCGCAGCTTTCATTATTTCATTGAAAAGTTCTTCGATTTTCACAAGATTTTCATGACCTCTGTGACTTTAAAACCTTGTTTTCTCAAAATGAAAACTCAGATAACAATGTCTTATCAAAGGAATATATTTTCCACGTCAGCCACCAAAAACAAAAGGAATGACACCATAGGTAAAATGATGACGTCACTTCTTGTTTTAAAGCAATAATTACATGTATTAAGGAGGTACGCGCGCCTTTAATCTAACGATCGAATTTTCCTTGAAACGCCTTAAAATGACAGAACAGTCTTCTAGAACAACATTGAAATCATAAAAATGATATGTCACCAGGCTCGTTTTCGATATACATGGCTTTCTAATGACCTACCATTGTATTTTGGTCATTTTATCTATTTCCTGCATTTATGGCACCATTATGTTCTCTTTAAGATTATTACTATATGAAACCACTTTTAAGCAATGCATGATATTTTGTGTGTTCAGTGGTCATTCCTATTGACATTAGTCACAAGTCCAGCTGCCTGGTGAACAAATTCAGTATTTTAACATGATAAATAGTTACCCCACCCACTTGCAAAAAAGTGTGATTTTCAAACGATTTCAAACGAACGTCAAAAAATACCTAACGATCGAAAATGATTTAGAATTGGCCCTAAGTTTAGTATCACTTAGAACACCAGTTTAGTCAAATAAAAAATAGGGGTCACCAGCCTTTTTTGGGAGCTGTGCATAAAAAAGTACTAATTATAAATAAATTTGCATAAAATTAACCTAATTTGCATATTGTAATGAAATAAATTTTTATTAAAAATATTTCAAAATGTGGCTACCTCTTATAACTAAACCATGCACTACATATTATATATAAGCATGTGCATTTGAACAATTGTAGGGACTTATTGTGAACCAATATTATTCACAATTTTGCCGTTCCCCACCCACTTTTTCATACATGCAAAAAATAAAAAGTTAAAAATATCTAATTTGTGCGATAAAATTATGTTTATTTTCATTAATTAACATTCATATGCGATCATTGAAACTAAAATTCATGTTTGTTCTTATCTAATACGATTTTGAAATTTCGCGCATGCGCACAATGCAGCTCGTACCTCCTTAAATACCTATTTTAGAAGTAGAAATCACTCTTACACACTCTCACAAAAGAACAGTCAAATTCATTAACAATTAAATAAGGTATAAGTGTTTTAGGTAGGTCCCGTTTGTTTGGGACACCCTGTATATATATATGGTATATTACTACATTTAACTTGTGTTTTAAAAATAGGGAGTTGTTCCTAACTGATCATTACAAATTTTACAAATCTCTCAGTACAAAAATAACAAAGACAGAATTTAGCTAAAGTTGGATCATCAACAAATGACATATCCTTCAAGTAAAGTGGCCAGAGAAGATATCTAACCCAGCCCAACATAGGAAGACTAGCCCTGCATTAAACATATCAATGAACAACAAAAAGGGGAAGGCCTTAAATATTCCAGGCACATAACACTGGAAATTAAGCTCCACTTTGCAAGGATGCCATGGGGAGAGGCAAAAGCCCGGTCATGGACCGAACAAGATGAAGAGATGTGGTAGAGGCTCTAAGCTCCGACCGGAATGACAAACAAGAGCTGTCCACGAACAGCGCGCTCCACTATTCGCAGCGCCATGCCATGCTACGATAGTATAATCATTATAAATCCAAAACAAGATGCTTCTTATCAGCAGCATTACCCTCTGCTGTGAAGAGGTTGGGGCTTCTAAGTCGAAAAGGGGAGATAATTGTGACAAAATGCAGGACAGTTACCTACTTATGTGAAGGTCCTCTGGGTCATGATAGTGAACAAATAAGCATTTCTAAGTCCAAAAGGGGGCATAATTTCAACAAAATAATTGATAGAGTTACCTACCCCTGTGTATGGGTTTCGGTCATGATGTTGAACAAGTATGCAAAGTATCAAAGCAATATGTCAATGCACTTTGAAGATATTAGAGGTGAAAAAACATGTACCTAAACTTTAACATTTGTACTAAGTTGAAAAAGGGGGCATAATTTCACCAAAATGCCTGATAGAGTTACCTACTCCCGTATATGAGTTTGGGTTATATTTGACAATATAAGAGGTTTAAAAAATCTGTACCTAAACTTTAACATAAGCATTATGCCGACGCGCCGACGCTCGGATGACTGCAATAGCTCCCCTTATTCTACGAATACGTAGTGGGGCTAAAAATACCTATATTAACTCATTACCAAACTGTTGATACGAAAACTAGATAACAAGCTTACTAGAGTTTTTGTAGATATAACTGAGTTGTACACACAACTTTTGATTGAATGGTTTTGGAAGCATTTTTTATACGCCTGTAGTCCTTTCGTCACAACTTTATGGAAATGTTGTTTAGTTGGCCTGACGTGGTGCATCTTTTTTCTCATTACAGCTCCGTATTCATGATAATAATCTGAGTACAACCTGTAAACAAGAACAAAACATGGATGCAGAGCATACAAAAGCGCCGCGTAAGTAAATGAGATGCTTTCCATAAGCCAGCCAAACATTTGTTTTTTGAAAAGACTGCTACAGGTACGAAAACAACACGACACTTTTAGTAAATCGATTAAGTTTGACAAATTTATACCTTTCAATGGGATCCCGAAAAAAAATAATTATTTTAGCATTTGGTAACAAGTGACGAATATAATCTAGTATGACATATTTGGGCTCGTCCATGTTCTCGTTGCCAGGTAAATACTTCCAGTGTGTATTAAGATGCAAATTGGACGGACTTCCTTCTCCTGAAAAGTATCGGAAGATTTTTGAAGATTCGTACATCCATGTTTTACTTTCAAGAGTCCATGCAACGAGGTCATGCCCCGATATCTCGAAGCTAAATCTTAGTTCTAATATGTCATATGTAATTTCCTGGCAAAATCAGACTAAACAATTATTTAGAAAACAGAAACATTGTTCTGACTTTGTTACACTAAAACTTTATGAGCTTCCACTCGAGGTTTGTCTCACTATTTTGTGATCACTACTTGAGATGATTTAGATGTTACTGAACACAATCACTACAAGGAACACACAAAACTACATTGAGCCCAACGCTCTTTTAAAACTGCATCGCTTGTGCAAGTATTCTCACACTTTCAGCCGTTTTACTGTTGAAACAAGGTCATTCAGCTTTGACATTCCGCTTTTTGATTGCTAGTTGTTATTCTTTAACTTTTTGGGAATTCATACAGCTAAAACATTTTATGTCAGCCGTTACTGTTAAAGGGACTGCCTCACGTTTTGGTGTATTGCAAAAATAAAATTAAATTGTTAAATATTCATGTAATTTTGGTATAGTTTCCTGTATATGCCATAAACAACCACATTGACATAAAAACAACTTGGGAAACATCGGCATTTTGTAGTAATTTAGCATTTTTACACCCAAAATTCTATAGGGTATTAATACCCTATAGAATTAGCACTACTATCACTTAAATTGCCTGAAATGTGTTTGCATTCGATGAAAACGAATACTTCACAGATGTTTGATCATGTCTGAATTACATAATTCATAGAACATTTTGGAAGGAAACTCTGCGATATTTTCAAACAGAAAAATACTGAGTGCCAAATATCAAGAGTGATTTAAATTGCTTATATACCATAAATCTTTCATAAAGCAACCACCAGTGACTTTCTATTATATAAATACTTGGTTAGGTAGGAAAATTACGTCATACAAAAAATGTAGCCCGGTCTGTGAGCCAGCACCTTTATAACTAAGTCATTCAGCTTTTTGATAGCTGAAACTAGTTCATTCAGCTTTTTGTCAGCTTGGACTTGATCGGACCATTGTCGCGTTCTGTTGTGTGTTGGGTAGTGATAATTATATTGATTATCTATATATAAATATAACATGCTTTAAAATGTCAATAAGCAAATAAATTAAACTAAAATATATACCAATACAACCTTACATTATAAACTTTAAATAAACTTACTAATTACTACTAAATAAATAAATAGGAATATAAATTATAATAAAATATCAATATCACATGTTATACAAATCCACTTTTCCCTATATAAAACCTATATCTAGTCCTATATAGCGTGCTTGACCATATAAACTTTTATATGAATCTAACCTATAAACCGATGTGGCTATCTAAATTGAATGCTTCGGTGCATTCTCATATTGGTACCTCGTCCTACGGACGTACCCACTGATTTTCAATAACTAGGTCCATGCCATGTTCCGTTGTTTTATTAACAAACAAACCGCTGGAAAGCTAACAAATATGTCTCTACAGAAGGTTATTACATCAGCCCAAACACTGCGATAAAATAATCTCTTCCATCATTCATAAAAAAGTTCAAATTTTCAAAACATCTATCAAAATTTAAACCTTCGTTATTGTCGCCGACTCAAAATACCCAAATGAACAACGTCTTCTTTTTACGAGTAGCTCATTGGAGACGGTATTTTTTGTTTTAACATCAAGCTCAAACCTTCCTTTCAATAATTCATGAGGCAATCTGCTGTCCATTGCCAGCTATAGTGTCAAATTTTAATGCGTTTCATGTGTCGCCAATTTTTTCAATTTTAAAAAACCTTCGTTATTGCCAATTAATATAGTGTAGCAAACTAAGAAATAACTTGTTTATGACAAATGAAACATCATTATGTATACCACCAAAGCCTAAATAAGACTATAGGAACGCAGGCATATACGAATTATTTATTAAATCGCGAACACTGTGCATCATAAAATATTAACCTTTACTCAAAAGTAATAGCTTAAAACTTTCGTGATCATAAAAGATGCACATTAATACTAAAACTGACTCCTGGTAGGCTATTTACACAACCAGATATATCATCTTGGTGTAATAAAAACGAAATTTATGTTTAATACAGTGTTATACATTAAACTAATTTCAGTTTTGTACACAGTTTAAACCTTCGTGATTTAAACTTTCGTTGCCAAAATTCGAAACTAACGCTAAAAACGCAGAAGATTACAATTATATGACTTTTTGTTAGGCCTATTTGAAGTGTAGACTTGCTTGAATGCGAAATCGCCGAGAGATGTCGTAAAACATTGCTTGTATTTCCAACTAGAGTTGTGAGTATTTTTACCTTACTTTCCAACGAAAATATTTTTTCAATAAGATTGACTGAGATAGTATCTAACTATGATATTATTCGCACAATATAACGTTTTTTTTCTAAGATAAACATTTACATAAGAGAGTATGGCTTCCTTTTTGTATAACACTTGTGTTTAAATCTATAAAACCTTCGTTATCCTGCGGTAACGAAGGTTATTATCACTGCATTTGGTGAGAAAAGTTATATTATAACGTGTATGTACACATTTTACTTCATTGCATTTAAAAGTCTGTTGCATGTGTATGAAATTGGTACCATTACATAATTTGTAATGTGTTCTGTTATTAGTTGTTGAAGAGAAAACCGGACTACGGTAAAATATATAATAGTATTCGTGTTCTGCAAGTGATTTTTAGAACAGTTATCCTATTATCCATACGCAATATCAACCTAAGTATTGATATTGCATAGACTTATATCATTTGTTAAGTTTTATAGTGCATTAATTTAGTTACAGTCTTACGATTTGGTTTATAATTACGATAACGAAGGTTTCATAAAGATAACGAAAGTTTAATTTATTATATGCGTTTTTTAAACTATGACCAAGAGTAATGCTGAATTCCAAACGGTATATTATAAGCGCCTGAAAGAGCAAAACAATGAAGGCTACCAATGACTGGAACGAGAGAGAATGTGCCGTAATTATGTACGTTCCTCTAAACTGCCAGAAAGAAGGTGAAAAGGGAGAAACAAGCAAAACAGAAAATACTAAAAATAACAGATATGAAGACGTTAGAAAAATACAAGAAGAAAGGGAAACCGGCATTGTGGTTGAAACAAAATATGCAGTTGGTAATTATGTTACTACTGAGTGCAAAGATAGCTTGTTTATTGATAACATTGTTAATCAAGACGATAAAAATCATGAAGTGAATTTTGTGAAAACTAATATGCAGTTTTTCTATTGACCTAGACATAACGACATAGTTAGATGGAAGTCTTGTTAAATATTGATACTAGTAGATGCACCAAAGGCTACTCAAAAGTCAAAGTCATTGTTAAAAAGTAGTGATAGTGACAGATAGTGTATTTTGAACATGTATGCGGTGTATACTGAAAAGTTCTGATGTCACTAAACCTTCGTTATCAGCCAGGTTGTTGGTATTGACGTTTTCAATAAGCCTGTTTGGTATTATGTTTAAGTTTTGTGTCCAAGTGTCTCTTGTACATTTCAGCGTGCTTATTAATGTAGTTACAACTTAGATACTTGCCAATGTTCCCAAAATAATTGTCAACATGTTATATTCTGATTGTCAGGAAACCTTCGTTACCATTGTTATTTTACCGTCTGTCGCCATGTTATAAGTATGTTGCATTATCAAAATTGATATCATAACGTGTTTTGTGGTAAATTGAAATCAGAAACACCATATAAACGTGTTTTATGTTTGTATACGTTTGCCAGTTTGACTCTTAAGTGTTGTTCTGATTAATTACTGACATTTCAGGTATGACTTTGAAATAAGTTTTCTTCAACTTTTTAATATGATAGTACTAAATATTCATTGTAAATGCATGTTATACATTGTTGTACTTGTTCATCCTAGTTCTGAACATTAAACAATTCTTTAGATTAAAAATATGTTGCTTTTTTGTATTTATCCATTATAACACAAAACCTTCGTTATTATTTGGCTGATTGTTAGTGTTTAATCTTCTTTAAAAATTATATGTAGATGGGTCGAAAATAATAGTTCATTTGAATTCTATATACGATTAACAAGTTGCATTTGGGTTGATGCGCGATCACACAATAAAGCATTGTTTGTTTCAATGAAAGTTAAAGCAAGCACATACTTATATTTATTTTGTTTACAGCCAAATGATTAGTGCGAATATATCGGTAGAAATTCAAACTTGTTATTTGATCATTTCGTTCAGACCTGATCACATTTAGAATCGCCATACATCATAATTGCGATTACAGTAAGTTGAGCTATATTTTTGATATAGTATTTCAAATAAGCGTGCAATTAACATCATAGGGCTGTGATAACGGAGGTTTTGTAAGTACGAGAATTGGTTTCTACCTACCTGTGTTTGCATGATCATAACATAAAAACTACGAAAGTGTTGCATTCAAGATTTTCGGGCATGGTTACTGGATGATATATCAAACTTTTAAGGTAAGATCAAACTGAATCAGGAAAGGTCGCATTTTTAGTTTCCTTCCTTACCGTTTGGACCTAGTTATTGAAAATCAGTGACTGTGTACGTGTGTGTCTTTGTTGTAAACTACATTCGGTTTATTAAACCACCATCTATATATATTAAATAATTAATGTCTTTGACATAATTGTTTCAGGTTATTTACATATTTTAGTTACATTTATAGTCCTAAATGCATTATTGTATTTCATAACTATTTCATGTGTTAATTTGACTTTATATATTTTGTGTAAGCCACGTGTAACAGTGGCCTTCGTTTGATTATATACGAAGTGCATTTATGTATTGTCTGTAAATGGAGTGCTTCTTGGCATTCTCATATTGGTACCTCGTCCTACGGACGTACCTTTGTTGTAAACTACATTCGGTTTATTAAACCACCATCTATATATATTAAATAATTAATGTCTTTGACATAATTGTTTCAGTATTTGTATGCATCCAACAACTCCAGAAGGCATGAACCTACATAAATCATTTGTTGTACATGGCTGTACCAAGTGGTGACCTGATCCGCTGAGTGAACCCGTGACATACCTTGTATGTTTTCTAAGCTCGGCTGGTTGAATGCTGCTTTCCCTGTCCGACTTGATAATATATTTTTGCATTGTCTTTGTCTTTTTGTTATAAAGTCATATATTGCAGTAATTGAGGAATGTGATGTCCGATCATCTACATGTATTATCTTCTTTTTAACCACATCTAGTTCCTTAAATAATACTAATAATATTAATTGGCTTCATTCTGATATCAGAGCGTATACCGGTAACATATACTGAGCGACAGTTGTTCTATAAACTATCATCCGTACATGATTGGTGCGTGAAACGCCGTATGGTAATTGTATTTTACTAGTATCACATAATAGTTAATAAATATCATCAGAATACTCTACCTGTTATTTGTCGGAAGTTTTCTGTCTTATTCGATGAGGTTTTCGCGCCGAGTAGAATTATTTTAGAAGCAGCACTAAACCTGTTGATATACACATCAATGTTGTCCTTACCGGCGTTAACTATTGTACAAAACAAGTAGAACAGTTCAAGTTCAAAGGTTATTGGCATAATCAGCAAAGAACATTGCTTTTGACCATTTACAAATAACTTATATATTAGAAAGCATGGAACGGAGTCCTTTTATGATTATATCGCCGGGACTAAAAAACTTGCTCGAGATAGGCCGTATGCTCGTAATATCGATGCTCGACATTACAAAGTTTAGGTCGATTGTGAAACAAGTTTTTCAACTTATATCAATCACTCTCGACACCTCATTCCTGGTGCTATCCATCGCCACGATGGTATCAGCGAAGAGAAGCCAGTTTCCCTTATTTTGCTGAACGTCTAGCAAGGGAATGATTGGTACCATTTTCATTTCGTCATTGGTGTGACGCGGCCAGGGATCGAACACGAAACCTCCCGCACTCGAAGCGGACGCTCAACCAGTAGGCGTTCAGTTATTTAGAATAATTTATACCATCGTTATGGTTTATGCTTTATATAACAGTATTCATGCCATGTAAACCACAAAATTGCGACAACTTGGATGCATTGCATCAAAAATTTGTCTTGTGTTTGTTGGGAAAGAATATTACTTTATCGCTGGACCCTATTTCTGCCCTCCGAGGATTTGATATCTGATGAGAGTATATGGGATTTACACGAAGAGTTTGAAGCACAGTATGCCAAAGTGCTGACCTGACAGGGTGGCCAGGACGAAGTCATCTCATCCGAATTTAAAGGAGTCTTAACTCTGTCAAACGAGAAATGGATACCACAGGGGTGGTATTTAATATTGATCTTATTTAACTGGAGAAAAGGGATATCCAATCATATCGACTGTTACTGACAAAGAGTTAAATATGGTGTGATCTGATTGGTAGTCCTTATCTTAAGTCAAGTACGATCTATATTGAATACCACCCTAGCAGATTAGTAAACCCATATGGCTCAACAGGCAAACGTACAGCCTTGTAATTACGTATTTTTCGACAGTTTGAAGTATAAGGACTTTACATACCAGTATAAAGAAGGCATGTACGAGGCGAGGAGACATAATGTACTCACGAAAGCGTTTCCTTGAGAACCACTGAGCTTCTTTAAATCCAGCGTAAACAAAGTCGGGATGCATTGTAATGCGCGTAAAGAGTTCACCCGTCGCACATTTCTTCACACCAATGAGAAACATATACGGTAAACATCTCAACTCTTTGTCTTCAAACCAACAAGGATTCTTAAAGTTTGGATTAAACTTTATTGGTGGCTAAAAAAGAAAAGGGTTAGTATTATTAATAGTATAAAATAATTATAATGTTAACAAGAGGTGTTTGTAAAACATGTATGCCTCATAGCAGCCCAGTTGTCAGAAATGTAAATGTCATGGCTACCTTGACCTACTGACCTCTGAATCAATAGGATCTGTTGATGACCAATCACCAGGTTAAGTTCGAAGGTCGTTGACCAAGCAGATCTTGAGTTATTAATCAGAAACCATTTAGGTATAGTTTCCTTCATAGTAAAGGTCACAGCGATCTTGACCTAAAGTTGACCTACTGACCTCAGAATCTAAAAGGGTAATCTACTGTTGATGACCAACCACCATGTAAAGTTTGAAGATCATATGCCAAACTGTTCATGAGCTATAGATGGGAATCCATTTCATGGTAAAAGATACAACGAGCTTGAAGTTTGACCTACTGACATACATGTAGAATCTACTGTTGATGACTAACCTCCATGTAATGTTCGAAGATCCTTGGTCAAACTGTTATTAACCGGAAACCGCCCGATCGATAATAAAGCAATCGAAGATGGCAGACATAACTATTCGCATAATTTTTATATCGTTTATGTTTGCCAAATGTGTATTTTTATTGTATTTCTTGTATAGTGTAGTTTGTGACGTCGGCATATGATACTTTGACACCAATATTTTTCATGCAGTCGAACATAAGACACGGGTACGATCACTATATTCACTGGTTGTGTCTTTTATTTCATTTTACGCCTGTCTATTACATTATAGGCAGTCAGCATGTACCCTTTTTGGACGAGACCTATTTTTTTACCATTGTTAAACCGGTTTATGATAGGTTTATAATGATAAGATTAGATTTGATTGCTTCCGTAACAATCTGACTCAATCACCTTTTTTATGAAATAATTTTGTAACAATGCTATCTATCATGACACAATTAATGTCTCATGAGCAAGACCAATGTGGGTACCCTCAAGATCCATGAGGTCGAGGTCACATTAAGAGGTTTAAGTTCAAATATGTGGTCTATGTTCACTAGGTAAGTTTGTCAGTCTACAATATATTTTGTTATTTATTGGCACCAATGTTCACCATTATAACATGATGTGTTAGGCGGAAGATTTGTGTGTACCGTCAAGGTCACAGTTAAAGGTTTAAGTTCAATATGGGATATTTTTCTTGTGTCTGCTCTGTTCTTTTGTCAGTTTAAAATGGTTTCTGAAATAACTAGACATGAATGTTTAACATCATGTTACATTGTGTCATATGCAAGGGCCAGGTATATAGTTCCAAGGTTAAGGTAAAAGTCAAATATGGGGGTATTTTTAGATTTGTGTATTTCAACAGCATGGAAAATATAAATATGTATTATAATACCAATATACATTAAGACAATTTCATTTCACTTTCAAAATATTTTCGCATTGTTTGCCAAACCATTAGCAAGGTAATACTACATGTGGTTCAATTGTCACAGTCTGTGTGACTGTGCATCTATATAGGTAGTGGGGGCATAAATATCATTCTGACATCTCTTGATTAATGATTACTAGTACTTAACCTTTAGCCGGATGACAGCAATCACAATACCCTTTGCAAACAGCTTGGAACCAAACCAGATGCTGAGTAACTATGCATCTAGTCAGGTTTCAAGCTGTTTGGCATTCAGACAATATTTCTTCTGAATTTTGTGAAAATTTAATAAAAATCAATTATTTAGCAGACGTCAATTTTTCCAGGATGCAAAGGGTTAAACTAGATCGGCAAGTTGAGCATAACCAATATATTAAGCATTCAACTTTGTACGGGCAACATAACTGTACATTGCAGTACCGTTTACATTCACTTGAGTTAAGTCACTAAAACTTCTTCCCAAGCATACAAAGTTTAGCCCCAGGCCAACAGCGCTTCAAGCGCTTTGATTATGATAATAGGCTCATAAGAAGCGCATTGTGATGCAGATTTCAAATATGAGTCTTCATAGATTTTCGTAGATTCGCAGATTACATATAGATCGTAAAATTAAATGCCTCGAATATTTCACATCAAAAATATGTAACAGGAGATTTTTCTTTCAATACATGTACATGTATTCTAAATCCAAGAATTTTAGAAACCACCAAATCGCCATGTTACCAAAATCCGAGAAAATTGATACCCTCGAAAATCAATGATTTTTTCTATACTTACGTATTTCATAAGATCACGGCCATGGTACTTAATCGTGGCATTATTTGTTTGTAGCGCGTCACTTTTATTACGCCCTGTCTCGACATGTTGTTTCAGTTCTGTAGCATTGTATCCTAGCAGAGTCGATGCTAACTCATGTTCGGTTTGATTTTCTGTAGCTGTAGTAGTGTTTTTGTAATCAAGGAGCAATGGGTCACTAGTTTCTTCAAAACCTTCATAAATGTTTGGTATTGTATAATGATGAAGCGATAGAAACATAAAAAGGAGAAACAATAAAGTTATTACTAATATAGCAACACATTGTTTCTTGCACAACTGACTGAGATGTGAACAATTATATTTTGTCATTCCAGAGCTCATCCCTCATACATCAGTGGTTAGTCAAGTTCCCAGGTGAAGAGTACTCTGGTGAACGAGAATGTTCAGAACTATGTTCCATGCACGTCAATAGTCATACACGTTCAATGTCGCACGTGTTTATTTAGTTCTTCCTGTTTCGTGTACATTGCATTTACTGTGAGATTTATACAAGTTCCAAAATCACAAGATCTCAATACTGAGTGTCGTGATAAATATTTTCAGAGTGTTCCACCTGAAATATAAAAAACAGCATTAAAGGCAACGCATTATCCGTAAATAAGAAACTGATCCGTTGATTTACATTAATTGTATCATTTCTACAACGATTTTTAAACCATGTACACTGAATTGCCCTTCGTTCTACACAAATCCGTTTAGAATTGCCTTTCGTTCTAACCAAATCGCTTCGTTCTAACCAAATTTGTTTTGAATTGCCCTTCGTTCTAACCAAATCCGTTTTGAATTGCCCTTCGTTCTAACCAAATTCGTTTTGAATAGCCCTTCGTTCTACCCAAATCCGTTTTGAATAGCCCTTCGTTCTAACCAAATTCGTTTTGAATTGCCCTTCGTTCTAACCAAATTCGTTTTGAATTGCCCTTCGTTCTAACCAAATTCGTTTTGAATTGCCCTTTGTTCTAACCAAATCCGTTTGAATTGCCCTTCGTTCTAACCAAATCCATTTTGAATAGCCCTTCGTTCTAACCAAATTCGTTTTGAATTGCCCTTCGTTCTAACCAAATTCGTTTTGAATTGCCCTTTGTTCTAACCAAATCCGTTTGAATTGCCCTTCGTTCTAACCAAATCCGTTTGAATTGCCCTTCGTTCTAACCAAATTCGTTTTGAATTGCCCTTCGTTCTAACCAAATCCATTTTGAATTGCCCTTCGTTCTAACCAAATCCGTTTTGAACTGCCCTTCGTTCTAACCAAATCCGTTTTCATACACCCCCTTGTGTCAGACCTTGTCGTACAATACTTCTGACATGGAATACTAATATTGAATTTTATCTATCGTGAATACACGTAGTCCGACAATGTTTAATATCCAAATTATATTTACTAAGTTTGTTGCATTCATATAACTTACTTCGTGACATGTTACTGCACATTATACGTAGATCTAGGTGCATAAACCGTTGTTGTATACACATGAATATATTTATTTTATTTCAATGTAAAATAGTATATTCTTTTGAGGAATTTGACATAAATATTTCACTTAAGTCAGTTCTCTTGACCGAAAGCCACATTGTGCATCACTGACAATATTATTATTTTATCAATTTAATTATCAATTGAGATAGTGTTCGTTAAACGCCCGAGGTCGCCATCATTACCATGTGACTTCAATATTGATTATTTTAAATACTTGTAATTATGACTAAAAAACATTTGTAAACGGCAACCGGTACATGTAGGTGTAGGTCAGGTCTCTGTCAATACGAAAGAAGCCTGTATGAACGACAACCGGTAATACTTAGGCCACTATTTGATCACTTCAGAAGCTTGTTTAAACGACAACCGGTATGTGTAGGTGTTGCTCTGGCCCTATTTCATCACGACAGGAGCTTGTTTAAACGGCAATCAGTATATGTAGGTGATGTTTAGGCATCTGCTCGATCACGACAGGATACTGTATTAGTTATAATTAGTATTTATATACGACTACCGGTATCTTTAGGTGTTAGTCAGATCTCTGTGATCACGACAGGAACCAGTATTTGGTGTTTTTTTATATATCCTCGCCACCGGAAATACTTATGTGCGAGGCCACCAGAAGAGGTTAGTCACTAAGTTTTTTGGAGGATAGTGCATGCTACAGAAGATGCCCGGGTTTCAGAAGCATCACTGGTTCTTTTACGTGCCGATGTAAAGCATCATGTACGGGACCTCGCTTAAAGTCTCGTCCGAAAGACTGACAGTATTTTCTTTCGCTTTTCTTTGGGAGGCTTTGCCTCTCGAAGCTAGCACTGCTTATTTCTTAATGCCAGCTGAACGCCTTTACGCTAAACAATGCGAATCCACATTCAAGTAGTTCCAGAAGCTGTCAGGACACATTTTCACTACTGCTACATACATTTTTGTATGTTTCACCAAATATTTAAACTTATTTACTTAAATCAGCAACTTTTGTTTATTGTAAGATCAACAATGATTGTATAACTGTTCTTTAAATCGATATTTTTGCAGATAATTACTACGCTGGGGCTATATCGAACTTGTTTCGTATTATGAAAATGACGTGCTCATCAAATGTCCCGCCTCTCTCGTAGCTATTTTTAGCATAGTGACAGGATGAGCTTTTGTGATCACTCTTTGTCCGTCGTCTGTCCGTCCGTCCACAATTACTTATGAACTCACGAGAGGCAACAATTATTGCCCAATCTTCATGAAACTTGGTCAGAATGTTTGTCGGTGTGAAATATATGTCAAATTCGAAACTGGGTCATTTGGGGTAAAAACTAGGTCACAGGGTCAAATCTTAGAAAAAGCCTGTGATCTATTAGAGGACACAATTATGGCCCAATCTTCATGAAACATGGTCAGAATCTTTGTCTTTATAAAATCTAGGTCAAGTTTCAAACTGGGTCATATGGGGTCAAAAACTAGGTCACTAGGTCAAATCAATGTAACTTGCTATATGTATGCCAGTTTGGGCGCATCCATTTAACGTATTATATGATTTTTGAAGAGTTTTTTTATATTCTTCAAGTCGCCATATGAGAGGCTATGATTCCGAGATGACTAACAGAGCTTGTTAACTGATCATGCGTAAACAGTTCGGTCTATTTTAACAGCTGTGACAGTTTTAATGTACTCGTATATTATAGTACAGTGTATGATCTTTGATTAAATGCTACAAATCCAAGACGAAATTTGCTTCGCTTAAAAAAACAAAAATAGCCGTATTTTATTTCTTCATTTCTGTGAAACATACGCCAATCTAAGCGGAAAATTATTTGCATTCCACGACAAATACGTAGGATCCTTTTCAGCAGCTGGGCCGTTTTTCCAACACCCTGTGGAACCTTCGGAGTATGCGACTTACATGTAGATTTGACTCGCGTCAGTCTGACAAGATTATCAATAAGAATAGAAAAAGAAAAGTATAAAAATGAGACAGAAGAGTGATCAAAAAGCTGTCTATTTTAACTGTAACATACTGTCTTTTATACACATGAGTTTAGTAGTCCATCTTATGATGATTGCATACATGAACACTAAAACTGTAATAGTGTACGTAATTAGTTATCAGTTATAGTCATTATTAACTAATAATTAATCCTATGATACTTTCAGATAGCAGTCATCCTTTGAAGCTCAATAAACACTAGAACTAGAAGGAAGATATTATTATTTATTTATGACTGCTAACCAATACTAACCAGCATGCCTACGCTAGAGTGCCCAGTGGACGGTTGCGACTGGAAATCGCAGGACCTGGCAGCAGAATTTGCAGCTGCGCTCACTGCAACCCTGCAGATCCACGATCGGACCGCTCATCCAGCACAAGTACTAAAAGCTCCGCCAAAGCTGAAGTTAGACTCACCAGTGATTGGCACAGGATGCGACCCTGACCAATGGTCATCGTTCACACGACAGTGGCAAATGTACAGAGTGGGCATGTCCATCACAGACGCTATGGTCCCCACAGCATTGTTCTATTGTTGTGACGCAGACCTCCGTACAAACCTAATGCGGGACATTCAGGGTGATGTTGCGAATATGAGGGAAGACGATCTCCTAAGTGCCATCAAGAGACTTGCCGTTAAGGAAGAGAGCACTCTCGTCCATCGCATGAAGTTGAATCAAATGACTCAGTCCCCTGGCACGGGAATTCGCACGTTTCTTGCCGGTCTTCGAGGTCAGGCCGCCTTATGTCAATACAAGTCAACATGCAAGGAGCAAGATTGTAATCACGTATTCGACTACAGTGATGAGATCATCAAAGACAATCTGATTAGGGGTATTGCGGATCCAGAGATCCTGTCAGACCTGTTGGGTGACTCAAAGACTAATCGTACTCTTAATGAAACTGTGTCTTTCATCGCGCAGAAGGAGCAGGGCAAAGTGACTAGGAGTGCGGTAGGACATTCTCTTGGTGCAGTGGGTGTCGCGCGTCCTCCACAGAAACCACCCACACCAGCAGGGACAAAATGTTGGGCATGTGGTGGTTCCGCACACGCCCAAAGGAATGATCGTAAAGCACGTGCCAGGGCCTGTGAAGCATGGACAGTAACATGTAACAAGTGTGAGGTAAAGGGACATTTCACATCGTCTTGCACAAAGTGTGTTAGTTGTGGTATATGGGGCCACCGTGACTCATCATCAAAAAACTGTCAGAAAAGTGTGGGTCGTAGACAGCCTCCGAAGAATCAAGTTTCCACTGGCTCAACCACAGACAACGGATGCAATGATAGTGGCTATGTCTTTGACCAGCTGTGCACAGCAGCAGAGATCAGCCCCCAGACCATTCAATCTCTGCATTTTCGCTGTAAATCAATTTTGTCGAAAATAATGCGAGATGACCCCCCTTTTTTATTGTTTGAGTCTGTTGTGTAGAATTACCGCATCATCGCTGTGTATTTCATTAGTTGATTGAATCACTCTTTGTTGACCTAATAGCGGCCTAAAGGGAGTAGGGTGTCGCAAATACGGCGTAAAATACTGGTCAAATTTCGACGTAAAACCTTTTGTGTTGTGAAATTGTTTTGCGCAACCACTATAAATTTTATGTATGCGTATTCAACGGATCCGGGGCTAACATGTAGAGTTTTTAAAATTAACGTAGACCTTAATTTGACGGAGACATACGCTTAAAACCTCAATTTTACCTCCGTGTACATAACGTCGCGTTGCTAGGAAACGAAGCAATATTTTAAAAAAATAAAAACGACATAAAACGAAGAGCATGTTAAAGCATACATCTGGAGATTTTCATTAGATTCGGCGAAAAGTCGATTTTTTACCGATGACGTCGGAGAAAGGTCCTAAACAACCTTAAACGCCCGAGGTCGCCATCATTACCATGTGACTTCAATATTGATTATTTTAAATACTTGTAATTATGACTAAAAAACATTTGTAAACGGCAACCGGTACATGTAGGTGTAGGTCAGGTCTCTGTCAATACGAAAGAAGCCTGTATGAACGACAACCGGTAATACTTAGGCCACTATTTGATCACTTCAGAAGCTTGTTTAAACGACAACCGGTATGTGTAGGTGTTGCTCTGGCCCTATTTCATCACGACAGGAGCTTGTTTAAACGGCAATCAGTATATGTAGGTGATGTTTAGGCATCTGCTCGATCACGACAGGATACTGTATTAGTTATAATTAGTATTTATATACGACTACCGGTATCTTTAGGTGTTAGTCAGATCTCTGTGATCACGACAGGAACCAGTATTTGGTGTTTTTTTATATATCCTCGCCACCGGAAATACTTATGTGCGAGGCCACCAGAAGAGGTTAGTCACTAAGTTTTTTGGAGGATAGTGCATGCTACAGAAGATGCCCGGGTTTCAGAAGCATCACTGGTTCTTTTACGTGCCGATGTAAAGCATCATGTACGGGACCTCGCTTAAAGTCTCGTCCGAAAGACTGACAGTATTTTCTTTCGCTTTTCTTTGGGAGGCTTTGCCTCTCGAAGCTAGCACTGCTTATTTCTTAATGCCAGCTGAACGCCTTTACGCTAAACAATGCGAATCCACATTCAAGTAGTTCCAGAAGCTGTCAGGACACATTTTCACTACTGCTACATACATTTTTGTATGTTTCACCAAATATTTAAACTTATTTACTTAAATCAGCAACTTTTGTTTATTGTAAGATCAACAATGATTGTATAACTGTTCTTTAAATCGATATTTTTGCAGATAATTACTACGCTGGGGCTATATCGAACTTGTTTCGTATTATGAAAATGACGTGCTCATCAAATGTCCCGCCTCTCTCGTAGCTATTTTTAGCATAGTGACAGGATGAGCTTTTGTGATCACTCTTTGTCCGTCGTCTGTCCGTCCGTCCACAATTACTTATGAACTCACGAGAGGCAACAATTATTGCCCAATCTTCATGAAACTTGGTCAGAATGTTTGTCGGTGTGAAATATATGTCAAATTCGAAACTGGGTCATTTGGGGTAAAAACTAGGTCACAGGGTCAAATCTTAGAAAAAGCCTGTGATCTATTAGAGGACACAATTATGGCCCAATCTTCATGAAACATGGTCAGAATCTTTGTCTTTATAAAATCTAGGTCAAGTTTCAAACTGGGTCATATGGGGTCAAAAACTAGGTCACTAGGTCAAATCAATGTAACTTGCTATATGTATGCCAGTTTGGGCGCATCCATTTAACGTATTATATGATTTTTGAAGAGTTTTTTTATATTCTTCAAGTCGCCATATGAGAGGCTATGATTCCGAGATGACTAACAGAGCTTGTTAACTGATCATGCGTAAACAGTTCGGTCTATTTTAACAGCTGTGACAGTTTTAATGTACTCGTATATTATAGTACAGTGTATGATCTTTGATTAAATGCTACAAATCCAAGACGAAATTTGCTTCGCTTAAAAAAACAAAAATAGCCGTATTTTATTTCTTCATTTCTGTGAAACATACGCCAATCTAAGCGGAAAATTATTTGCATTCCACGACAAATACGTAGGATCCTTTTCAGCAGCTGGGCCGTTTTTCCAACACCCTGTGGAACCTTCGGAGTATGCGACTTACATGTAGATTTGACTCGCGTCAGTCTGACAAGATTATCAATAAGAATAGAAAAAGAAAAGTATAAAAATGAGACAGAAGAGTGATCAAAAAGCTGTCTATTTTAACTGTAACATACTGTCTTTTATCTTTTATACACATGAGTTTAGTAGTCCATCTTATGATGATTGCATACATGAACACTAAAACTGTAATAGTGTACGTAATTAGTTATCAGTTATAGTCATTATTAACTAATAATTAATCCTATGATACTTTCAGATAGCAGTCATCCTTTGAAGCTCAATAAACACTAGAACTAGAAGGAAGATATTATTATTTATTTATGACTGCTAACCAATACTAACCAGCATGCCTACGCTAGAGTGCCCAGTGGACGGTGGCGACTGGAAATCGCAGGACCTGGCAGCAGAATTTGCAGCTGCGCTCACTGCAACCCTGCAGATCCACGATCGGACCGCTCATCCAGCACAAGTACTAAAAGCTCCGCCAAAGCTGAAGTTAGACTCACCAGTGATTGGCACAGGATGCGACCCTGACCAATGGTCATCGTTCACACGACAGTGGCAAATGTACAGAGTGGGCATGTCCATCACAGACGCTATGGTCCCCACAGCATTGTTCTATTGTTGTGACGCAGACCTCCGTACAAACCTAATGCGGGACATTCAGGGTGATGTTGCGAATATGAGGGAAGACGATCTCCTAAGTGCCATCAAGAGACTTGCCGTTAAGGAAGAGAGCACTCTCGTCCATCGCATGAAGTTGAATCGAATGACTCAGTCCCCTGGCACGGGAATTCGCACGTTTCTTGCCGGTCTTCGAGGTCAGGCCGCCTTATGTCAATACAAGTCAACATGCAAGGAGCAAGATTGTAATCACGTATTCGACTACAGTGATGAGATCATCAAAGACAATCTGATTAGGGGTATTGCGGATCCAGAGATCCTGTCAGACCTGTTGGGTGACTCAAAGACTAATCGTACTCTTAATGAAACTGTGTCTTTCATCGCGCAGAAGGAGCAGGGCAAAGTGACTAGGAGTGCGGTAGGACATTCTCTTGGTGCAGTGGGTGTCGCGCGTCCTCCACAGAAACCACCCACACCAGCAGGGACAAAATGTTGGGCATGTGGTGGTTCCGCACACGCCCAAAGGAATGATCGTAAAGCACGTGCCAGGGCCTGTGAAGCATGGACAGTAACATGTAACAAGTGTGAGGTAAAGGGACATTTCACATCGTCTTGCACAAAGTGTGTTAGTTGTGGTATATGGGGCCACCGTGACTCATCATCAAAAAACTGTCAGAAAAGTGTGGGTCGTAGACAGCCTCCGAAGAATCAAGTTTCCACTGGCTCAACCACAGACAACGGATGCAATGATAGTGGCTATGTCTTTGACCAGCTGTGCACAGCAGCAGAGATCAGCCCCCAGACCATTCAATCTCTGCATCAAGCGTCTGCAGCACGTCTGGAACATCATGTGTTTGATGGAAAATGGATCCCTAGACCCTCTAGACCACACCCAGTGATAACAGTGAAGGTCACACCACTTCATAAGGACCACTCATTGTTAGGAAATAGAAAGCTTGAAATTTCCAAACTGAAGTCTGTGACTATGTCAATGGTGGCTGACACAGGTTGCCAAAGTTCGATAATGCCACTACGGTCTGTACATAATCTTGGTATGACAGGGGAGGACCTAATTCCGGTGAAGCTTGTGATGCGTGGGGCCATCAAGGAGGACCTCGGTGTGATCGGTGCTGTTGCACTGGTTGTTGCAACCACCGATTTGGCCGCGCCCGCCAGATCAACCAGATTGCTATGTTACGTGTCAGACACCATAGAGAAAGCCTTTCTGTGCAGAGAAGCCCTTGTGTCACTCGGAATCATCCACCAGACCTTCCCCAACTGCAATGTTGATCCATCCTCAGAATATCTCGCCTCCACCAAAGACCCCAGTGATGATGTATGCTCATGCCCGAGACGTCAAATGGAGCCACCCCCTAGACCCACTGAACTGCCGCCTTGTTTGGGGGCTACAGAGGACAATGTCGGAGAAGTGGAGAACTGGTTGCTTGATTACTATGGTGCCTCTGTGTTTAATGTGTGTGAGCATCAGGCGCTGCCCTTGATGTCGTGCGAACCCCTTCAACTGCATGTGGATCCCAATGCCACACCCGTAGCCATCCACAAGCCAGCCTTAGTCCCTATCCATTGGCAGGAACAGGTGCATGCATACCTTGAGAGAGATGTTCGCATCGGTGTGCTCGAGCGGGTTAGCCCAAACACACCAACGACATGGTGCTCCAGAATGGTAGTCACTAGCAAGACGGACGGCACTCCAAGACGTACGGTTGACCTGCAACCACTCAACCGTTGCTCTGTACGCCAGACGCACCACGTCCCCAGCCCATTTCATCTGGCTGACCGGGTCCCGCAAAACACGAAGAAGACGGTGACGGATGCCTGGAATGGATACCACTCTGTGCCAATTCGTGAGGAAGATCGCCATTTCACGACATTCATCACACCGTGGGGACGTTACAGGTACAAGGTGGTCCCTCAAGGATTTCTGGCTAGTGGTGATGCTTACACCCAGAGGTTTGATGCCATCATCTCTGATTTTGACAACAAGGTCAAATGTGTCGATGACACCTGTATGTGGGCTGACTCCATCGAGGCTGCATTCTTCCAGGCCTGCGATTGGTTTGACATATGTGCTCGCAATGGTATCACATTGAATCCTAAGAAATTCCAATTTGCTCGAGACACTGTGGATTTCGCGGGACTGACCATTACCCCCACTAATATTCGACCAAGTGCCAAGTTTCTCGATGCCATACGGGATTTCCCAGTACCGACAGACATCACGGGTGCCAGAGCTTGGTTTGGGCTCATCAACCAGGGTGCCTATGCCTTTGCCAAGACAACACAGATGAAGCCGTTCCGAGCTCTCCTCAAACCCTCCACCCAGTTCCACTGGACCGAGGAACTCACTAGTGCATTCCAGCAGTCCAAAGAGGTCATCATACAGGAAATGAGAGACGGTGTTCGTTTGTTTGATCCCTCTCGTCTGACATGTCTAGCCACTGACTGGTCTGTTGATGGCATTGGATTCCTCTTGATACAGAAGTACTGTCAGTGCCCCACTAGAACTCCTGCTTGCTGTCCTGATGGCTGGAAGTTGTGCCTCGTCGGGAGCAGGTTCACCCATCCTGCTGAAAGCAGGTACGCTCCAATAGAGGGTGAGGCTCTCGCTGTGGTATATGCCCTCCACCAGACACGGTATTATGTGCTTGGCTGCACAGACCTCCTTGTAGCCACAGATCATAAACCACTCCTTCAAATATTGAATGACAGATCCCTGACTGAGATCACCAACAGGAGACTACTTAATCTCAAGGAAAAGACACTCGGATACAGATTCACTGTTGTACATGTCCCTGGCAAGAAGAACCTAGGACCTGATGCTGCTTCTAGATACCCTGCAGGGCATGCTGAACGTTTGCATTTGCCGGGTGACCCACTGGAACTTGATTCACTCGCCGGCACAGCAGTGTGTGGTCATGATTCGTTTGCCTGCCTATACCAGCAAACAGAGGATGTTGATGATGCTAATGACATGGCGACTGTTTTGGCGGCATCCAGTACATTGAGTTCGATATCTGAGGTTGTTACATGGGACATGGTTCGTGAGTCTACAGCGTCAGACCCCACATTCCACAAACTTGTCGCCCAACTACAGACAGGGTTCCCAGAAAACTCTAGAGATTTGCCGTCGGAGTTGCGGCCCTTCCACCGGTTCACCTCCAGTCTGTGTGTAGTAGATGGTGTAGTACTACTGGGTCAACGCATCGTGATACCACCTGCGCTCCGTAAGCCTGTGCTTGACGCCCTGCATGCAGCCCACCAGGGTGTCAGCGCTATGCAAGCTAGAGCCGCTGACTCTGTGTATTGGCCAGACATCACTGTCGACATCACCCGAGTAAGAGACCAATGTCTACACTGCCACCAGATGGCCAAATCCAACCCGATGCAACCCCCATCTGAAATCATGCCCCCAGACTACCCATTCCAGATGATCTGTGCAGACTATTTCACATATAACAGCAAGGACTATGTTGTGATCGTGGACAGATATTCCAACTGGCCCATGGTGTATAGGTCAGAGTCAGGCGCAGAAGGGCTAGTTAAACGTCTTCGCGAGACATTTGTGACATTCGGGATTCCGGAGCAGCTGACGTCTGATGGCGGTCCGCAATTCACGGCCGGACAAACCCAACAGTTTCTAAAGACCTGGGGAGTCAAACACAGACTTACATCTGTTGCTAACCCTCATGCCAATTGTAGGGCAGAACTCGCTGTGAAGACTGTGAAGCGCATGCTGGTAGACAACACTACAGCTACAGGGTCTCTTGACACGGACAAGTTTCAACGGGCTCTGTTAATATATAGGAACTCAGTGGACCCAGAAACAAAGGCTTCCCCTGCGTTGATTTTGTTCGGACGTCCCATTCGGGATGCCATCCCAATCCTGATGGGTCGATATCACCCACATGAAACATGGACTGAGTTACTGTCACATCGCGAGATGGCACTAGCGAAGCGACATGCTAGGGAGCATGAAAAGTGGACCGAGCACACTCATAAGTTACCGCCACTGCAGGTCGGAGATCACGTGTTCATTCAGAACCTGACTGGCAATCACCCGCGACGTTGGGAACGTACTGGCACCATCGTTGAGGTTCGCCAGTATCACCAGTATGTGGTACGGGTAGATGGAACAGGCAGGGTCACTCTGTGCAACCGCCAGCACTTACGCAAATTCACCCCATTCCAGAGGAAGCCCATCAGGGACAGTTTTGCTCTGCCTTCACCAGTAGTTCCTACACCTGTGGCTGCTAAATCGGTACCATTACAATCCGCAATCCTGCCCTCCAATTCTGAGCCTCCTGTACCCATGACTACCTCGAATCCAACCGGTATGGAGACTGTGTGCCCCTCCCCTGCAGTGTCGCTGCAGCCATTGACACCACCACAACCTTTGGACATGGAACCTCCTGTACATCCATCCCTGGATATGGATCCACCGGCAGACCTGTCGAGCGACATGATGCTTCCGGATAAGCCTGCCATGCAGCAACCTGTCCCCTCAACTGATGGACGTGCTTTGGTTAAAGTCCCACGCGCACTCAGCCGCCTCAAGTCACACAACACTGCTGGTTCACAGGAACTGTTACCACCACGTCGAGCTGGTCGTGGTTGTAATCAGAAATGACTTGATTCATAGACTTTTGGCCTCACTTGAACATGTGTTTTTGTTTTCTTCAAGTGTGCTTCATTTCAGACTAATGCTAAGACTGTTGTGCTATGTGTGGACACTCGCTTATTGCTTCTCGATGTTATTTGTTTGCTTTCTAATAAGTTTTTCACGTACCCTTAAAAACTTGTCCCTATGGAGGGAGATAACTAATAATTAATCCTATGATACTTTCAGATAGCAGTCATCCTTTTCCACACACATTCAAATCATGCATGACTATTATACATTGTACCTCCAACTTGGGGGGGAAGGGTTATTGATAACTTGTTAACATTTTGGATGATTGTTTTTCATGCTATTGTTTCTATTATTATCATGCTTATTATTTGTTGTCGTGATGGAAAAGTATTTCATCCTTTGAAGCTCAATAAACACTAGAACTAGAAGGAAGATATTATTATTTATTTAATTATTCCATTCATAAACATGAACATTGTTATTTACAACATCCTGTATTACTATATTCCATGTATTTTTTTATTGTTTTTTGACACTATATATGTGAGTTATCATGCAATTTGTATTTTGGGCCGGAGGCCTTATATTGCGAAATAAAATTTGTCAATTGTCAATTTACACTTTTAACACTTGTAACATACATATATTTCTCTAATAACTGTTTTCTCTGACAGCGCCACCCTAAAATAGTCGTATGCTTATACTAAAAAAAATATCAATGTATATAATTCAATGTTAAATAAGAATTAATACCAAAACTTCTGCTAGGTATAAACAGGGGCTATCAATGAGATAGCTGAAAGCCTTATCCTAGATTTGAAATAGGTACCTGGTACAATTCCGTCAGGCCGGGATTTTTGTCCGGATTGGTCTTTAGCCTAAACCAATGTCTAACTTCCGGTGAAATTCGTCTTGGAAAAACAACATTTTTGTCACAGATTTTTACCGAAGACAGTTATGGTTTCATGTTTGATTTAAGCCGAATCATATGTGTTTTTGATAACAAGGTAATTATGATAATCACTTGAAGTACATGTCTAACTCAGAACGTTATTTTGACTCGTCGGTCTGGGATTCTAGACTTGGGCCATCACTCAGCAGGCTCTGTCAGTCTAGGCTACTCTAGGACCTTAGCCTGGTACCAGTTACCTGCCCCTTACACTTCTTTTTCTACCACTTTCTGGCCACCATCAACAGGTTGAAGATTTTGCCAGTGTTTGCGCAAAGAAAAACATGTAAAGATAAAAGTATGAAATAACTTAGGCAGTGGCTAGGGAACCGGCACCCAAAGACCTATCTTTGCGGCACCGGACAACTAGACAGCGAGATTGTTCGTCCGACACTGGTTTGCTAGCAAACGGTGTGTGCATTGGCTACCAATGAATGCAGTCTGAAACATACAAATGACAAACGATTACTTATACAAATAAACACTACATGCAGGGCCAGCGCTGTAGGGGGCCAATGGCCCCAAAAAATCAAAATTGGCCCAAGAAAAACCAAATTGGCCCAATGCATTTAAAAGTATGACTACAAATGTCATGAATGTATGCTACTTAGAACCTGGCTGTAAACACTTTTGACACCCCAGTACCATACAACAATCAATTGACACCAACTAACAATGATTAACAAGCAGAAAGCTAAAATTTCAGAGGTTTGATACTCCTGGTAAAACCTCCATGATGCTGACACCAGGGATATTTACAAAAACATATGTAAAATCCATGATGTGGATTTATCCACCTAGAAAAATCATTGATGTGGATTTTGTCCATCTACATTTGAAAAAAATTATCAGTGGGGATTTTGCCCTGGGCCTGACACACCGACAGAACAACCTATTATAATTTACGCCTCAAGAATAAAAAAAGCCTGTTATACACAAGTTCACCATTAAAAACAAAATATTTATTATGAATAAATGCAAGTAAGTTTATGTGTTAAGTACTAGAGTTTGAAGGTGACAATGTTTACTGACAAGGTACACAACAGAACCTATATAATATATAGTGCTTCACTTTTCCCAAATTTGGCAAAGGAGATTCGGGAAGTGTTCCATGTTTGTAGCGCGCTTTATAGCCCACGAAAGACCGAATCCCACTGGAGCCAAAATTGGCCCAAGAAAAAAATTGGCCAGAGCTAGCCCTGACATGGTTGGGCATTTCTCTATCTCCCCAATATACATGTACTAGCACATTGTCTATGTGAATGTCAATGGTAAAGATTTTAAGTATAAAATCACTTCGAAACCATTTGGTTATTTTAACATAACTGTTAATTATGACTTAAAATGTCTCTTATTCACAGTCGTATCTCTTCATGTGGAAGTGTCATTATCCTTATGCCATTCAGGCTTCGGAATGTTGCGCGTAGATCGGCGTGTCTCTACAGTCACATCAACCTGCACGGATGGTGCTGGTGTGTTCAAAACCAAATCTGTGTTGGGGCTCTATCTTAATTTCAAACCCCTTACAGGACGTAGACATTTGTCTAGGCAGACTTAAAATCAAGAGAAAGAGGTGTGATACAAGAAATCTGGGTGCGTTACCCTAGCTCATTTCGAATAGACTCCTTGGTTCTTTAACATGCTCAGTGTATAGCTCTGATACACGCGAGACTACCTCTGGGTTTCTAACCAGTTTTGTCTCTAGTTAGGTGGGAAACACTGAATTATGCTTTTCATAAATGACCAAGTGCCCGGCCGAGATTCGAACCAGGGACCTCTCGATTAGTAGTCAAGCGCGTTACCACTAGACCACTGTGCCATCTCAAGTGGTTATCTGATGCCAGATGGCGAGGACTAGATGCGTAGGAGTACCTGGTGGACTTGTTGTGCCAAGCGGACTTGCTGTGTTTGAACCAACCGTAGGTGTTCCAGGTTTTGGGTTCGAGACTCTAGCTGGTGTCTCTGGTTTAGCCTGTGTGACAGTTGTGTCACTGGATGGTTGAGCATACTTCCGTAACATATTGTCAATCGTCAAACGTGCTGGCAGCTTGTTAACAGTAACATATTGTCTAAGAAACTTTCTGTCGCGCAAAGTGACATATCCTGATCTGTCAACCTTAATCTAATAATCACATATTGGTCAAATTGCCTGACTTCTATGACAATGCCTGTCTCATCCCATTTGAGTGGATGGGGACCATCTTGGTTTTGTACATGTACATGGTCCCCCATGACAAGTGGTAGGAGACATTTTGAATGTTCTGACCAACGTTCCGCATGCATCTCTCATGTGACGATTCCGCAAGGCATCTTCTCTAGTTGCCAATGTTTCTCGCCAAGTGTTATGTGGCAGATAACGACCAGGTGGAATGGGTATGAAATTGCGTATATGCCTTCCAAAGATGCACATGGCAGGTGTCTCTGTCGGGTGGTTTCCTGTACTGGAGCATTGCTTGTTGCAATGCGTCCCTGTTCAGATCACCTTTAGGACTGGTGTTGTCTGTGAGCAGACATTTGACTGTTTTGACACCCATTTCAGCTCGGCAATTACTATGGGGAAATGCGACTGATGACAGCCTAGGAATGATATAAACTGGCACAAATGAATGCGGAAATCGTTGTCGCGTTTTATTAAGCTCGCAAAATAGCAAGAATTGACTGCGTTTCGGTCATTTGAAATTTCATACCCTGAATTTTGACAATAGAACAATGTTTTGGTGTAGGGGTGTGTGCTAATGGCACTTGGAACAGACTATGGGAAATTTTCAGGATTAGGCATTATGCCTCAGTAGAACGCCTGGTAGTATGTGTTTTCATAAGCAGAATGTATTAATTATTAAATATATATGTACAATCTGTACTTTCACCACTTATAAATCTTAATGACTCAAAAAGCATAATATTCACCGAATAGTGTCATAAACCGCTCCAGGGTTAGGCGCTTATAAAATTTTCTTGCATATAGGTCGTGGTCAAGTCAATTTGTTTGAGTTAAACATGAATATCATATGCTGTATGAAGCATTAAGTTTAAGAGATGTGCTGATATTTAAATTTTTACCATTTCAGATAAAGCATGTACAGATAAAGCTTGTACCACAAAGCCTCGTGACATCAACATCCATAGCGGAATGCTGATTCAAAGATCTATATACATATAGGAAAAACAATGTAGATTCTAATTTTGACTTCACTTGGTGATGTAAATATTATGACTGAAGTTAAATTTCAATGAAATTATGAGAGAATGAGAAGAGCCATGAAGGTGATTGACCACATGTTTTGTTTGTGGGCAATGAACATGTGAATAAAAGAAAGCAAGGACTATGGAGAATTTCCCATCTATCTCATCAAGGGTTTTACTCTTGTTGACGTTAGTGTTACAAATCTTACCTCCTTCTCTTAGTGACACTGATTCCTTACATTATACACCAAACAACTGTAATATTACCGGTACCACGGACACACTGAAAGTGGATTTCTCTTCCTCTATTGTTGACTGTGGTAAGTATAATACACATGTACAAATATAAAGGACAGATAATCTAAAATTGGCTTGCAGATTTTGATATTTCAATGCAAAAAAATGTTGTATTGTATTAGTTTATACATACTTTATTACCCAAATGATATATACAAAGATACATATGGTAACTGTATGCATGGGTAAAAGAGTGAAGCCACAAGTTCGGCTCTCCCCATGTACTACATTTGTATATTCATGCATAAAGGTTAGGATCAGGTGAATGTCTCTGTACTAAAAGTTATAACTGTAAGTAGTGAAGTACGGGTAACCACTGAATGTAGTCAGATTTCAACACAGCTGTAATGTTTGTATATATAATTATGTAAACAATAATAGATTCATATTTTCTCAACTATATTGTACTATTAACCAACAGTTGAACTAGTTGTTGTTATTATCATATAAATGCATTGTTTCTTTTATGAGGGTGTATATTGCTTTCACAATTACTAACAGTTTTCATAAAATAATTTAAGATTAGCAGGGCTCGACACTAACACTGGTCCGCTGATCTGAGACCAGTGAAAATCCAGAAGGACCAGTGAAAGTACTGGAGGACCAGTAATTGTCCTATTTACAAATTGGGCGCTTTTGCCCTGTTGGACCAGTTGCCAAAATAGTTAGTGTCTAGGCCTGATTAGAAAAAATACAATGCTTTGTCCTACTATCGAAAAAATTTACGTTGAGGTTGTTCAGCAACTGTAGATGGGCTACAAATTGTATTAAGGTATTAATGTTTGAAGGGTTGTACATGAATCACTGGCTGTATATACCGATATTCAAACTATGATAATCTTACATTACAGAATATATTGTTTCATTTAATGGATACTACAAACTGCAGACTAGAAAACGCTACCTTGAAGCAGCCTTACAGAACTCCACTGTTAAAACATGGACGGTAGTAGATAGAAACAATCCAGCTTTTGATTATCCAAGTGACTTTGATGTCGTCAAGGTATTTCATTTTGTTGTTAATTGCTGTAGTTATTCACAAAATCAAAATCACAGTCTAACCTGTCTTTAAAGGGACTGCCTCACGTTTTTGTGTATTGTAAAAATAAAATAAAATTGTCAAATATTCATGTTATTTTGGTATAGTTGTCTGTATATGCCATAAACAACCACACTGACATTGCGAAACATCGGCATTTTGTAGTTATTCAGTATTTTTACATCAAAAATTCTATAGGGTATTAATACCCTATAGAATTAACACTACTATTACATAAATTGCCTGAAATTTGTTCGCATTTGATGAAAACGAATGGAAAAACAAACCAAATACCTCACTGATGTTTACGCTATAGTTTGCTGAAGTTACAGTTCAATCACGTGTGAATAACATAATTCACAAAGCACGTTGGAAGGAAACTTAGCGCTTTTTTTCACGAAAAAAATACTCAGTGGGCGATATCGAGAGTGGTTAAAATTGCTTATTTGCACCAAATCTTCCATAAAGCAACCGTCAGTGGCTTTCTATTACGTCAATACTTGGTTAGGTTAGAAAATCACGATATACAAAAAATTTAGCCAAATTTGTGAGGCAGCACCTTTAAGCAGCTAGTCAATACAGAATATCACTGCAGTGTGTTGATCCATTGGGCCGTATTACCTCCAGTTGCTTGTGTAATGCTGTATCTAGATGCGGTATGGTGCAAGAAATGAGAGGTAATACGGTTTTATGGATCAACAACAACTGCAGTAATATTCCTTATATACATACAAAAGTGAAATAATGCTTCTATGCGACGTCCATTCATAAAAAGGTAAATGTTTACATTGTGATGTTATTGACGTTGGCATATGTTCGGCATGTAACACATCAGACTTGCATGATACAAATTTGGAAAACCAGACATGTATGATACAGAAAATGCAATCTGTCAGGTTGTATTCCACAGTGCGATTTGGCCTGGATTTGTGATATATAGTGTTAGGTATGTAATTAAATCTTATATCAAATGTAGCTGTTAATAGCAGACCTCTGTGTTAATAGCAGACCTCTGTGTTAATAGCAGACCTCTGTGTTAATAGCAGACCTCTGTGTTAATAGCAGACCTCTGTGTTAATAGCAGACCTCTGTGTTAATAGCAGACCTCTGTGTTAATAGCAGACCTCTGTGTTAATAGCAGACCTCTGTGTTAATAGCAGACCTCTGTGTTAATAGCAGACCTCTGTGGTAATAGCAGACCTCTGTGTTAATAGCAGACCTCTGTGTTAATAGCAGACCTCTGTGTTAATAGCAGACCTCTCATAATAAGCTTGCACCTTAGCTTCAGGATTGAGCTTTATGCCTCAGTAGACTTCACTACCCCCCCCCCCCTGTGTTTAGTACATGTATATTGGTTATATTATAGCCTGATTGTGGTTCAATGGTTCATTAATTATATTGACTGCTTAATTCAAGGTACAACTTATGTATACAGATTTAACTGTACATGTGCTTCACTTTTCTGATATTTTACAAAACCATGACACCAATTCTAATTGTGAAGGGGCCTTTAGAAATTGTGAAAGGGGCCTGTAGGAAATTGTGAAGGGGCCTTATATAGGCCCCTCGTAGATAGTGAAAAAAAGCCTTGCTGTCCGTTTGTCCGTCTGTTCATCCCATTGGAAATGTTGACCAAAACATTCAAGTTTTTGAAACTCAAATATTTTAGAATTACATGTACATGTAGGCATTGCTTTCAAACTTGGCATACTTGTTAACCATCATTAACACCTTACATTATCAATGCCATGTAACACTATCCAACATTTCAATAGAATTATGGCCTCTGATTGACAAAGCAAGGTATTATTGGCAAGGCTTCAACCTGTGTTTATTGAACAGAGTCTTGTATAATAGTTGGGAGTCCATCAGGACAAAAGTCGCTTAATTTTCATGGTCCATGGCATTTTTTAGTAGAAGTGTTTCAATACAATATTTGAGTTGCCCAATACCAGTTGTCTATGGTTTAGGCGGATGCCACGCGCAAAACCCTCTGTGAAGGTCATAAAAGAGGTCAAAGGTCAATTAAGTGCATATATCAAACGTCAACTTGAAATTGCGCCATATCTTAGTCAATTCTACATGTATAATGGTCAAAATGGTATCAAAATGAAGCTAATGGAATGGTCCTTAATTTGCAATTAATTTATGCAAATTATATCATTTGCATACTCATTAATATTAATGAGGATGTCAAAAAATGGTAGATTTTCGTTAAAATTCTATGTGTATAGTTGACAAATGTATGCCATATCTTCGTTATTTCTACTATTTAAAGTACTAAATTGAACCAAAATCATGAGAATACATAGCGCTTTCGTTATATGATTATATTTATGGATAAATATGATTTAATTTCACCGAGAACAACCGTCAAAGGTGGGTGGGGTAAATTAAAATCAGAACGTAAAAATCGCAAAACCGCCAAAAACAACATTAAACACCCACTAAACATATTCCTTATATCCAAATATGATTTGTTTGTGGATTTAGATTTTGATGTACTTAAAAGTTATGCTAATTAACTCATTTGCATATTTATGAATATTGATAATCTATTGAACATATGTGACAAATAGCATTGAAATAAGGATCTATATCTGAGAGATAAACAAGTGCCTTCGAATCTTTTTTACAAAATGCAATACGTATGTTTCATTACACAATGTACATGTATGTTTTGTATGACCTTTCGAAGTTAGAACTGTATGATTTATTCTTATAATTATCGTAACCACAGTTACTACCGTTATTACAATTACACCAATTCCAATCAAAGAAAACATAGTGTCGTCAACGTAAAATGTCGCCTGGTATATTAACATTAACCACTCAATTAATAAGTTGGTATTTGTTTACAAACTACCGGGTATACTTTTTTCATTTAGTTACCTGTATAGATTCGTATTGGAGAACAAAAAAAACGCTGTTTTTAGCCAATTGCCGTTCATTTCCTTCGTACCTTGACTTGTCCATATAGTCCAGTCAAGGTAAGAATAGAGTGACACAGCGGTAAAACCAAATATAAATACTTAAAAACAGACAGCTATAATTTCAATGCTGAACTAACATGCTATATTACCATTACCTGTTCAGACAATGGTTGTATTCTTTTGTGAACACATAAACGACTACGTCACTGTTACCATATCCTAACTGGACTATACTTTCATAATGTTTAGAAAGCCTTAGTTAATACAGTTTGTTGCTGTTTTAATCAGTGGCAGTGTGTAGTAAGTAATAATAATTATGACGGTATTGAATAAACAAATGAGTAATTACCTATTGTGACTATACCAATCATAAGATCATCAATAAAGACAAACAAAAGAAGCAAACGTGGTAGAAAAATCCACCCGATTCGTCGAATGATACCTGGTCCTGATATACCCCTGGCAAAATCAAACGATTGCGTATCGCTAATGAGCAAAACCAAAGTCGATATTGCTAGGTTCTTTTCCTTTAGTTTGCAAACAAGGTCAGAGACGTTGCTTCTGAGAGAACGAGCTGGTTGTATGAGAAATATCAGAATGTACATAGACCACGAAAAGACGCGAAATATGCCAACTGTCATCAAAAGATACGAGGGTCATTCTCATGCTTTGGGTGCTACAAGCGAAGGATACCTTACTAACTCATCATTAAGATCTCTTCATTGATTCCGCTTTTCCTCAGGTTCAGACTCTACTGTTCTTCACCAGTCGGTTTTCAGTCTTGTTGGTCTCTTAATGCCACGAGGTATCAATTCAGACGCTTGAAGCCTATGTCCCACTGATCATATCTTTGCCTAGGTGGAGATTCGGGAGGCATCGGAAACAGGTTCCTCGTGGTCTAGGGGAAGCATTGGTGAGATTGCAAAAATGTGTTCCCGATCTTATGCGACTGTTTTCGGGGATGTACTCCCGATAGGTTTAAGAGCTTGGAAGTCGTCTATGATCCCATGTGTCTTAGGGAAGGTCCCCTTTGTCTCTGGGAAGCTTCGTGAAAGTTTTGGGGAGTCTTGAGACATATTGTGAGTACGTACGTCGTGAAAATTCAATGCATGCATATTTCTACCCGATGTATTCGCGCTGTCATGTTGGGAATATCCTGGGAAGGCATCCCCGAAGCGCACCAGAGCCTCGGGAATACCAGTGATAGGGGATACTTCCGCGAAAACAAAACCGCTAGGCATCCCAGAGGCTACTTGATACAAGTTTCACAAACCTAATGGGATATTTAACTGTTTGGAGAACGTTCGGTGATATTTGGGGGACACATTCGCGGTCTCGGGATTGCATTTCTGATAGGAAGCTTCGGAGAAGTCTGAGACATTTTGTGTCATCTAGAGGAATCGGAGTGGGGTATCAGGAGACAGCAGACGACTCCCGATCTGGTCCTGGTGTTATGCGTCTGTCCCACTGCCTGGAGGCTTTACTCCCGATGGAAATTAAGAGCTTTGGGAGGTGTCGGGAAAACAAATATGTAATTTCTCATCGCTGATGAATTTTCATCGTGGTACCTTGGCATGGCACCGGCATGCATTCTGGCGAATTATCCCAGCCACCGGAAGTCTACGTCTGATGATAGTTGAATGATACAGGAAGAATTCGTCAAGATCTAATATGTTAAAAAATGCGGGCAGCACTATTCTTCAGATTTGTCGTTGGCAGCCATTGTGGAAACTTGTCAGTTCATAATTGTCTTCATGTTAGCTTTGGAGACTCCAATGTATTCGCTTCTGTAGAGATTTATAGATTCGCATCTTAGTTTTTCGGTTGTACTGTTTAGATTTTTCAAATTTGACGTGGTCTATATAATGCTGATCAAGGTAGGTTCACTACATTTGTATGTCTTTCGTGCTGAAAAGTGAACCTAAGTGTATAATGTTGTCAACCTTATTAATGTCTTAGAGTCTTCAAGAAATGGTCTGAAGCATGCCTTGTGTCTCTTTGGTGTTGATTTGTAGTCAAACCTAGTTTGCATACTTGCTAGAGAAGAGTATGAAGGCTATTAACAATAATTATCGGATGCCATGCTACAGATGTACTCTTTATATAGAATCACCATCTGGGACATCTAAATATTCAAGTCTTGATGATTGCTGTGGCCTCAAAGAAAACCGAATTGTATACGAGTACTAGTATTGTACATATATTTCTCAGAACATGTCCCAAAACGTCCACCGTATCATTGTGGGGCTTAGAAAATGCTTTCGCCAAGAAGTTAAAAAAGGAGTTAATTAACCAATTTTCGAGGGCTGCTTTCATCAGTTTAGCCGTTCAACCACCTCTTGACATTCTAACTTTCCCTGGTCATTGGTCTACCTAAGGAAACATGCGTTCGAGTCTCCCTTTGGAGACGATTTCTCTCCTGGTGTGTGTGCCGCAAACATCGATATGCGGTGTCCAGGGCTATCTAACATGTACAGACACCACCCTCACAGGTACCAATTCACACCTTGGTCGAGTTGAGCATGTGGGTTATTCCTGCTCAGAGAAATTAAGCAGTGGTAAAGACCCGAGACCTCTCGATCCCGAAGCGTGTGCCCTACCTCGAGGTCACAGCTCCCCAGTTATGTTAAGTGATGCGCTCGAACTGTACATCGCAAGAGCAAACTACCAATCAGGTACTTGTATACGGATAGGAGCCGATGTATCCATAACGGATACAGAAGTCAAGACATTACTGAGGTATTAGCAATCGTCTACGGACGCCTTCTAATTATACCGACTGTTTGCATGTTTGTAAATTCACGTGAAAATACACCCACCGCAAATGTTCATTACCAATGTCAAACTAAACAGCGAAATTGTTACTTATTTGTACATACACTATTATTTTATGATTGATTTGTAGCGTTATCTATATAGATTCGCAGTTTAAAACTGCCAAGAACGTTATTGCCTTTTGAACTTAAGGGTGTATTGCACCTTGCGTTTAATGATCAAAGGTCCCACGGAAGGGCATAGGTACCCACCGTTTCTCGGTGCTCAAGATGTTATAACACGAAAAAAATGCATTTAACTCTATATTCCTTTTAATTTAAACACGACATGAAGGAACATATCAATGTTGTGCTGTATTGAAATATATATAACAGTATTCATGTTTTAAAATGAACCGTTCCCAACCCACTTTATGCTTATTAAAAGGAAGAAGTAAACGTATAAGATCAACTTGCCATATCATTATGATTATCATCATCTTTTTATTAGCTCACCTGTCACAAAGTGACAGAGTGAGCTTTTGTGATCACTCTTCGTCCGTCGTCCGTCTGTCCGTCCGTCCGTCCGTCGTCCGTCCGTCAACAATTGGCTTGTGTAGACACTAGAGGTCACAATTTTAGCCTAATCTTTATGAAACTTGGTCACAATGATTATCTCAACAAAATCTAGGCCAAGTTCGATATTGGGTCATCTGGGGTCAAAAACTAGGTCACTAGGTCAAATCATAGAAAAACCTTGTGTAGTCACTAGAGGTCACAATTTTGACTTAATCTTTATGAAACTTTATCACAATGATCATCCTAACAAAATCTAGGTCAAGTTCGATATTGGGTCATCCGGGGTCAAAAACTAGGTCACAAGGTCAAATCATAGATAAACCTTGTGTAGTCACTAGAGGTCACAATTTTGGTTTAATATTTATGAAACTTGGTCACAATGATCATCACAACAGAATCTAGGTCAAGTTCGATATTGGGTCCTCAGGGGTCAAAAACTAGGTCACAAGGTCAAATCATAGAAAAACCTTGTGTAGTCACTAGAGGTCACAATTTTGACCTAGTCTTTATGAAACTTGGTCACAATGATCATCTCAACAAAATCTAGGTCAAGTTCGATATTGGGTCATCCGAGGTCAAAAACTAGGTCACCAGGTCAAATCATAGATAAACCTTGTGTAGTCACTAGAGGTCACAATTTTGGTCTAATCTTTATGAGACTTGGTCACAATGATCATCGCAATAAAATCTAGGTCAAGTTCGATAATGGGTCATCTGGGGTCAAAAACTAGGTCACAAGGTCAAATCATAGAAAAACCTTGTGTAGTCACTAGAGGTCACAGTTTTTAGCATAATCTTTACGAAACTTGGTCACAATGATCTACACAACCAAATCTAGGTCAAGTTTAATATTGGGTCATCCGGGGTCAAAAACTAGGTCACAAGATCAACTCATAGAAAAACCTTGTGTAGTCACTAGAGGTCCCAGTTTTGGCCTGATCTTTACGAAACTTGGTCACAATGATCATAACAACAAAATCTAGGTCGAGTTCGATAATGGGTCATCTGGGGTCAAAAACTAGGTCACAAGGTCAAATCATAGAAATACCTTGCGTAGTCACTAGAGGTCACAATTTTGGTCTAATCTTATGAAACTCGGTCACAATGATCATCTCAAAAAAATCTAGATCAAGTTCGATAATGGGTCATCTGGGGTCAAAAACTAGGTCACAAGGTCAAATAATAGAAAAACCTTGTGTAGTCACTAGAGGTCACAGTTTTGGCCTGATCTTTACGAAACTTGGTCACAATGATCATCTCAACAAAATCTAGGTCAAGTCCGATATTGGTTTATCTGGGGTCAAAAACTAGGTCATTAGGTCAAATCATATAAAAACCTTTTGTAGTCACTAGAGGTCACAATATTTGCCTAATCTGTATAAAACTTGGTCACAATGATCATCTTAACAAAATCTAGGTTAAATTCGACAGGTGAGCGACCTAGGGCCCTTTGGGCCCTCTTGTATTCATATATCGTGATTTGAACCTACATTAGTAATTATATTTTTGTTGTTATTTATGACCCTAAACTCGAAATTAAAATTTACAGCTCACGTGTAGGCCCAGCTCATTCCTCCTTAAATGAACTTTGACATATTTTAAATGAATTGAAACATTCCAAAACCAATGTAAAAGTTGTTACTTGTAATCACATTTAAATCAATGCAAACATATATTACTCATTTATATTACTTTTGACGCTATTGGGTTACTTTGGTTTAATGCGTCAATTTACCCCCACCCACTTAAAGCAAACATGTGCCCTTAAATCAATGAGAAGGTATGTTACCAGTTAACATATCAATAGCTTAGTATCGCACCGTTAAATAAGAATAATTTAGGCTTTCAAATACCATAAATGACGACGTTATGACAAATATATTGTTCATCGCTTCGAATTTTTATAAAAAAATATGCTAATTTTTGGTGTTCTCATTAATATTCATAAGTATACAAATGCGTAAATTTTTAAAAAGTTATTTTGATTAAAAGCCCAGTGCATTAGCTTCGTTTTGATAACATTTATATAAATTTTGACCGAAAACTGACAAAGATATTAGGATAGTTTAAGGGAGATACATAAAAATGCACTTATTTGACCTTTGACCTAATTCTGAGAAAACGAGGCAAAATCTCGGATGGCATCCGGCCGTTTCAGATTACACATATATCAAAGATAACATATAACATGGATGCCACATTCTACTCTCCGATGCCATGGCCCGTCACATTTTCTCCGTATGGACTCCCGACTATAACACATAAATTAACATCTTCAGTGTGAGAAGTCATTGAACATTGTACAACTAATGATGTCATCAGACTTTTTGGCATGAACAATTTAATGAATAAAACTTAGTCGACTTAAATTTGTTATTTCTGGAATTGTTTTATCCTGGTTACTGTTGGTAACTATGGTAAAGTGATAAAAAGAACTGTTAAGGTAAACCATTGACCATTTAGGAGTTTTTATAATAAATTATGGCAGGAAAAATGGCAAGTCTCAACTATAGTCCAGTCAGGGTAAAAATCCAGTGACGCAGCGGTCAATTCCACTATAACAGTGTAAAACCAATTATAAAGGCTTATACTGTACAAACAACTATAATTTCAATGCTAAACTAACATGCTATATTCGCTCTACCTGTTCAGACAATGGTTGTTATCTTTTGTGTACACATAAAATGCAACGTCACTGTCACAGTATCCTAACTGGACTGTACAGATGAAACATGGCAGAGTTAGTATGTGCCATGCAGTTCTGGGCACACTTTATTTAGTTATCACTGTTATCATGTTTATTTGACAGTTTGACAGCCAGCAGCAATCAGGCGTTGAACATCTAAAAAAACATCCTCTCATTAAAACTGTAACACCCCACAAGAAAGTCATCAGAACTCTCAAATTGGTTAAAGGTGAGTCATCATTTTCCATGCTCAACAATCATGACATTATTTTTATGCTTTCAAATCAAATACTGAGATTCATCAGTTGGATTTTAATCCATAAGTTGTTCTGCTTTTTGCATCAATTTCAGTATGTTGATATATTAGTTACAACATTTTGCTTAGGAACAATCTGCGTTGTTGTGTAGAGACCTGACTGTACTACACTTAATTAATCATTACCTGATAACCAGTATTAAGATTTTGTACCATTGCAAGGGTACTGTGAGTAAATGTATTCAGTGACTTTGGAAATAAATAGCAGAGCTACAGATAAGCTGCGTATTGGGGTAATTACCCAATTAATTTTCTTAAAAACCCAATTGATTTTGAGAGGAGGGAGTAAGAAAAAGCAAAGACAATTTGAAATACCCAAATAAAAAAGGATGTTATAGTGAAAAATAGTACATAAAGGCTTATTTACCCTTTGAGTTTTATTAAATACCCAATTAAAATTTGTAAAAACCCAATCAAAATTGAAACTTGGGGTAAAATACCCAATTGACTAAAACCTTATCTGTAGCTCTGAATAGTTAAGGTCACACCTGTAAATTTCTTCATTCATATGTTGGTGCTTGTACATATTATATATATAACACTGAAGGGTTAAAATCCTGAAGTTGGTACTGATGTCTTTATTAAGTCTTCATTCATAGAGAAATGTTGTTTGATTATATATATCTTCCTATGTGTTATTTCAGATGCTGATAAAGATGATGAAATTACTGAAACTGTTGCCTCTATTAACAAGAACAGAAACAGAAAAAGTCTTTCCTTGGTAACATTTTATTTAATGTACTCCTGTCAACGATTACAAGTTTATTATTACGTAAATAGAGGCCGCCGGCCCAAAATACAAATATATACATGTTCACAAAATAATTTAACAAAATCTACATATGTAAATTGATAATCCCGGTGACTAATGAAAGGTTCTTATTTTGATTGTAGAAACATTGAAAATATTGCACACATTCAATGGATTCACTCGTAAGTATCTGTCAAACAATGTCCGACATACAGAGGTTATCTCAGCTCTGTCATTAGGCCAATCGATGCTGTTGAATATCGTTTCTTTGCTGTTAGCATAAAGGGTGTTATGTCAAAATGTACCTTCTTTATATGATCTTTGGAAAGGTGTCATTCCTATTTTATGGGCCTGCCAATATGACTTGGGGGATACCTATACTTTTAGTCCTTTACTTTCTGATTCCCATCCTTTAATGTTTGTCAATGTTTGAGTTCTGCTTTAAACCTGAATAAACAACAAAAAAGCATAACTTAATTAGCTCTAACAGATCGGAATGTATGCCCTGGTCATCAGGGGGGATAACTAAACATGTCCGTACAGTATTAGTTTAAAAGAAGTCATTAACAGGGGTCCTACAATTCTGGAAATCTGGATTTGCTGTAAGCGAAACAATAAAGTATCGACTGAGCTATGGTCATTTCAAATTTCATATGCAAAATTTTAACAATAAAACAATGTTTGAAACATAGTTTTGTTGTTGGAAGGTGTGCTAGTGACACCAAAAGTTGACATGCATCTTATTTTCAGGTGTGGACATTATGCCTCAGTAGGACCCTGTATTTAATTATCTATGATTTATTTGTAGGCTACTACATACTGGCATTCTCCTTCAAGACGTGGTCGACATCTTCTAAGATCCGTCCCCAAGCAGGTTAGAGGACTTACAAAAATAGGTTAAATACTGTAAAACCAATTCCTTTTGGGGGTTTTATATTTCATAGATATTGTTAAATGGCAGTTTCATGGGTTTCTTAATTTTTGGTTTTATAAATGCAGAATTAAACCTTTTTATATCAGTATAACTTATTGTTTTATCACGCTTTTACTGTCATATTTAAATGGTACTGTTTAGTTTGTACCGATTATTTGATTCATTTTAAGTGAAGAAGTGATGCAGTAATGTTTTTAGATTGCCAAATCAAACTGTGTGTATGTGATTATTGCAGATTGCCAGTGCATTACAGGCAGAAATACTGTGGAATATGGGATATACAGGTAGGTTACTGGTTTTATCAGGCAGAAATACTGTGTAATATGGGTTATACAGGTAGGTTACTGGTTTTATCAGGCAGCTGCTTGTGTGGTGTTTTATCAAGGTGTTTTAACCCTCTATTACTATTTCTGTACAGCTTTATTAGCTCACCTGCCACAAAGTGGCAAGGTGAGCTTTTGTGATTGTTTTTTGTATGTCAGTCTGTCTGTCCGTCCGTTAGCTTTTTCATCGTTAACACTCTAGCACTCTCAATTTTGCTTTGATCTTCATCAAACTTGGTCAGTAGTTGTATCTCAAAAACTAGGTCAATAGGTCAAATAATAGGAAAACCTTGTTTACACTCTGGAGGCCACATTTTTGCAATGATCTTCATCAAACTTGGTTGGTAATTGTATCTCAATGAAGTCTAGGTAAAGTTTGAAGTTATGTCATGTGGGGTCAAAAACTAGGTCAAAAGGTCAAATAATAGGAAAACCTTGTTAACACTCTGGAGGCCACATTTTTGCAATGATCTTCATCAAACTTGGTTGGTAGTTGTATCTCAATGAAATCTAGGTCAAGTTTGAAGTTGGGTCATGTGGGGTCAAATAATAGGAAAACCTTGTTAACACTCTGGAGGTCACATTTTTGCTTTAATCTTCATGAAGTTAAGTCAAAATGTTTATCTTGATGACCTTAAGGTCAAGTTCGAAGTTGGGTCATGTGGGGTCAAAAACTAGGTCAAAAGGTCAAATGATGGGAAAACCTTGTTAACACTCTGGATGTCACATTTTTGCTTTAATCTTCATGAAGTTTAGTCAAAATGTTTATCTTGGTGACCTTAAGGTAAATTTCGAAGTTGGGTCATGTGGGGTCAAAAACTAGGTCAAAAGGTCAAATAATAGGAAAACCTTGTTAACACTCTGGCTCTCACATATTTGCTTTGATCTTCACCAAACTTGGTCAGTAGTTGTATCTTAATGAAATCTAGGCCAAATGCGAAGTTGGGTCATGTGGGTTCAAAAACTAGGTCAAAAGGTCAAATAATAGCAAAACATTGTTAACACTCTAGAGGTAACATTTATGCTTTGATCTTCACCAAACTTGGTCAGTAGTTGTATCTCAATGAAATCTATGTCAAGTTAGAAGTTAGGTCATGTGGGGCCAACAACTAGGTCAAAAGGTCAAATAATAGAAAAACCTTATTAACACTCTTGTGGCCATATTTTTGCTTTAATCTTGATATCAACTTTGGTCAAAATGTCTATCTTGATGACCATAAGGTCAAGTTTGAAGTTGGGTCATGTGGGTAAAAACTAGGTCAATATGTCAAATAATAGCAAAACCTTTTTAACACTCTGGAGTCCTCAGTTTTGCTTTAACCTTCTTCACGTAAAGTCAATATGTTTATCTTGATGACCTTAAGGTCAAGTTCAAAGGCCATGCTTAGCAGGTGAGCGCCCCAGGATCTATGATCCTCTTGTTCAATACACCATACATTAATTCTGATAAAAAATCTGGGGTGTTGTGTATGGCGGGTTTATGGCGTTATATAAGGACATTGTTATGATCAGAGTATAAAAAATTACGACGCAGACGACGTTATGGAGCGATCGTCGTTTTCTAAGCATTGCATTATACTGTGAGTAGCGTAATATAACCCCAGGACAGACGATTAATGAGGTGGAATCAACTGCACAAGACAGCAGCCTAATTAGGTTTTCTGGGACAACCCATGTATGATTCAATTTCTTGTAAAATGGTACAGTAATACTAAATTGGCCTAATTGGAAAAATTATGTGGAAATTAGAACGTCACAATGTGACAATTATGGCATCATAATGATGTTATACAGGTTTTGAAGCCGAGCGTCATAGACGTTATGTTTCTTTTTCTGTATGGTAACGGCACCAACTTCTAAAACTAAAAATAGCAAAATGTTATTTTCACTGTTATTTTCACTGTTATTTTCACTGTTATTTTCACTGATAAATCTCTATAATCCATTGATAGCAAATAATAAATAATAATCATCATCTGTATATTATTGTAATGATATCTTGCCTTGTTATGTATCTAGGTGCTGGTGTAAGAGTGGCTATATTTGATACTGGCTTATCAGAGCAACATCCTCATTTCAAACCTGGTCGAGTCAAAGACAGAACTAACTGGACACATGAGAAAACGCTGGATGATGGTCAGTGTTACACTTTGTCATTGATTTCTCTCTTGCTACTTTATTCATGTCTACCACATAATATTATAGTTGGCAGACTTATTGATACTACGCTTAATGTCAAGCTATTTGTTCAAAAGCTTTTTTTGCACTTGTTCTCCTTAACCATTGGTCTAATTTAAATGAAACTTCACATTAACACTTAGTACTAAGCATAGTTGTGCATATTGTCTGGATTTTTAGCTCACCTGTCACAAAGTGACAGAGTGAGCTTTTGTGATCACTCTTCGTCCGTCGTCCGTCCGTCCTTCAACAATTTGCTTGTGTAGACACTAGAGGTCACAATTTTGGCTTAATCTTTATGAAACTTGGACACAATGATCATCTCAACAAAATCTAGGTCAAGTTCGATAATGGGTCATCCGGGGTCAAAAACTAGGTCACAAGGTCAAATCATAGAAAAACCTTGTGTAGTCACTAGAGGTCACAATTTTGACATAATCTTTATGAAACTTGGTCACAATGATCATCACAACAAAATCTAGGTCAAGTTCGATAATGGGTCATCCGGGGTCAAAAACTAGGTCACAAGGTCAAATCATAGAAAAATCTTGTGTAGACACTAGAGGTCACAATTTTGACTTAATATTTATGAAACTCGGTCACAATGATCATCACAACAAAGTCTAGGTCAAGTTCGATATTGGGTCATGCGGGGTCAAAAACTAGGTCACAAGGTCAAATCGTAGAAAAACCTTGTGTAGTCACTAGAGGTCACAATTTTGACCTAATCTTTATGAAACTTGGTCACAATGATCATCACAACAAAATCTAGGTCAAGTTGGATATTGGGTCATCCGGGGTCAAAAACTAGGTCACAAGGTCAAATCATAGAAAAACCTTGTGTAGTCACTAAAGGTCACAATTTTGACATAATCTTTATGAAACTTGGTCACAATAATCATCACAACAAAATCTAGGTCAAGTTCAATATTGGGTCATCCGGGGTCAAAAACTAGGTCACAAGGTCAAATCATAGAAAAACCTTGTGTAGACACTAGAGGTCACAATTTTGACTTAATCTTTATGAAACTTGGTCACAATGATCATCTCAACAAAATCTAGGTCAAGTTCGATATTGGGTCATCCGGGGTCAAAAACTAGTTCACAAGGTCAATTCATAGAAAAACCTTGTATAGTCACTAGAGGTCACAATTTTTGCCTAATCCTTATGAAACTTGGTCAGAGTGATCATCTCAACAAAATCTAGGCTAAGTGCGATATTGCGTCATATGGGGCCAAGAACTAGGTCACTAGGTCAAATCACAGGTCTTGCAGGTACTGCTATAACAGGTGAGCGACCTAGGGCCCTTTGGGCCCTCTTGTTTACGGATAAATTTGCCAGAGTTATTATAACTGGTTGTGGGAGACATTTGCTTTTGTGTGAAAAACCCTTCTAGTTATTTTTTCATGCGTTAGATCCAGTCTTGTTTGATTAAACAGTGTAATCTGTCATTGAGCTGCGATATTGCGTCATATGGGGCCAAGAACTAGGTCACTAGGTCAAATCACAGGTCTTGCAGGTACTGCTATAACAGGTGAGCGACCTAGGGCCCTTTGGGCCCTCTTGTTTACGGATAAATTTGCCAGAGTTATTATAACTGGTTGTGGGAGACATTTGCTTTTGTGTGAAAAACCCTTCTAGTTATTTTTTCATGCGTTAGATCCAGTCTTGTTTGATTAAACAGTGTAATCTGTCATTGAGCTGTCAGTCAAGGAATACTTCAAGCGTGGATGTTTCCAGTAGGTGTCTGTTCTAATCTTGTGTAATTAATATAAATCTGGCTGATTGGGATTGATGATATTAGCTGCTAAAACAGGTATTTGCTTAATGGAGTTGGTCACAAGACCGGACCAATCGTGTTTTCATGACAAACAAACAATTCTTAATTCAAGAAGGATCATGTTATATATGTTATAATGGCCTTACAGTCAAAATACAGAGGATGTGAAAAAACATATTTGGGGGTATTGACTTAATTTGGTGCATTTGACTACGAATCGAGCAATTACCATTTTGGCACGTTTTCAACTAGGGGCATATTCAACTTGCAATGTTTTGACTTTACATTAATTATGTTAAGGATGGCTCTACAGTCAAAACATGGAAGAAGTGAAAAAACATGTTTGGGGGCATATTGACTTTATTGGGGCTGGCAGACTACAAATGGGCATCATTTTGGCACGTTTCAACTGAGGGCATATTCAACTTGCGGCGTTTTGACTTGATTTGATATCTTTTATGATTTTAGGTCTAGGACATGGTACGTTTGTTGCTGGTGTTATAGCGAGTCATAGAGAATGTCTGGGATTCGCTCCTGATGCTGATATCTATGTATTCAGAGTGTTCACCAATAATCAGGTAAGCTTGATCAAACAAGACAGCTGATATATAAAACTAGACATGTTAACTTCATTATCTAATTGCATGTCTTTTGTCATGAAACATATTGTGTGAATAATCTCAGTTCAAGGACAATCATAGTTCAAGGACGATTATAGTTAGAGAACAATGTCAGTCTGACTTTGAGAGCGATCTGAATTTGAGAACATTCTCAGTTTGAGTAAAGTCTCAGTTACATGTTTGTGAGTACTGACTAGAACAAATGAAATGAATGTCATAGAAATTAGCACAAATATTCACCACTTCTTGCATAAGAACCATAACTCTATCTTCTATATCTTAAAGAGTTATTTCCCTTTATTTAATGCTGATTTGAATTTTCCAGGTTTCTTACACATCATGGTTTCTAGATGCATTCAACTATGCCATATTGAAGAAGATCAACGTTCTCAATCTGAGTATAGGTGGTCCAGACTTCATGGATCATCCGTTTGTAGATAAAGTCTGGGAGTTGACAGCTAATAAAGTCATACTGGTGTCTGCTATAGGGAATGATGGACCTCTCTATGGGTAAAACAATTTTGTAATACATGTCCAATATAAATAAAGTATAACTTCTGTAGAGCGACACCCTTTGGGAAGCATGAAGTTTGGTTGCTGTAGAATATTTGTTGCACTGGAGAGGCAAAAGTAATGATAAATAGGTTACTTCTGCAACAAATTGATTGAGAGAAACTTGTTTCACAGTCGACCTAAAATAAATTAGTATAAACTAAGTCTCGAAAAATTCAGTTTATTTTAAGCACTTAGGTGTGGGATTATAACCAAATGTAAGATGAAGTCCAGTTACAGTTCTGCTCCTAAAATTTATACTTGTGTTCCTTTTCGAGCACATTAGGACCAACATGTAGTGAGCATACATGTCATGTGGACACATGTTGTCATATTTTATCAAATTTGGTTATGACATTCTATGTATTCTGCTATCACGTTGAATGATGAGATATAAGGATGGCAGTGATGGTATTTATCTTGTAGAACATTAAACAACCCAGCTGATCAGATGGATGTTATTGGTGTGGGTGGTATCAACTTTGAGAATCAGATAGCAAGATTCTCATCTAGAGGCATGACTACATGGGTATGTGCTGATTATATATAATATCATAAAAGTAAAACTGATTTTTATGGTCCATTTTCTTTAAAAAATATGCATTAACTTTCATGTTTTCCTTAAAAGGAGCATGGACGTTATTTCTTCACATTCTCACATGCCTTGTTCCCTACTGAGACATAGGACTGACACAACCTCTCGCCATCCGACCCAATTTGTCGCAACCTGCTTGGCTTATGTCTAACTTAAGAGTAGCTTATGTAGCTCTGTGTTTTAGGTTCTCTGCCTTGTCATAACTGGTCAACCTTCCTGTACAGTATAGTAAAATAGTCTTAAAATCCAAATATTTTTGCACAAAGTAAATTAAACAGGGGTGTTTATATGGATTTCTGGATTTATCATTTCTGAAAGAACTATGTCTTCTGACCAAAATAAAAGTTATTTGATGAAAATATCTCTAAAAATGGCAAAGTTATTAATCTGCTCTGAAGAATTTTCTTCAATACAAACTGAGTTAAGTATTGAAACAATGTCATTGAAGGCCTCTTGTTTGGTATAAATGTTCTGTCGCATACGATTTTCCTGATTTTAAATTTGGTCCTGTTGACACCCCTGATTAAATTTTGTCAACTATAAACAAAGGTATTAAAATGAAATAACATCTCTGCATCATTCCAGTTCACATCTTTGGCCACCATATTGGACCAATTAATGCGTATTCCTAATTTTCCTCACATACTGCTCAAGAATTCTTACAAAACTGAAAAATCAACAGTTTTGTTGAATGTGTTTGATTGTCTTGCAGGAGTTACCATCTGGATACGGACGTATGAAACCTGATATTGTAACATTTGGATCTGCTGTTAGAGGTTCAGCCTTGAAGTATGCCATAATTATAGTCTAAGTGTTAACTGTTTATAATTGTTATGCAATATAATGCTTCACCTTAGTTACTTTATACAAGGTCAATTTTGCAATGTGGAAATATGGGCGAATTTCACAGATTTATAGAATGCGCTTACATTTCCTCTAGTGTAAATATCAGCCTACAAATAATGCTACATATAAACAGCTAATATTTCCATAAGCTAAATGTCTGAAATTAGCTAACTTTTTGACCCACATAAAATTTAATATACAGTATTTGATCATGGTATAACAGTTTCTAATTGTAGATTCAGTGTACTATTTTAGTACTAAATTGTATGAGAACATTTAATGAGAACTTGTTTGTAGGCTTGTTTTGAATGGTTAAACTATTAGTATGATTGTCCCTATGCTCTATATTCTACTTAATATGTATGAAACATAACTACCCAGAGCGTTCATTTCAGGACTAAACATATATTGTATTGAATGGTTACATGTAAAATTATCGTGAAATAGCTAATTTGTTACCAGTAAAGGGCATATTTTATAAAAATCTCCTGTCTATGTTCCATGTTTTGTATTTTAGGGGTGGGTGTAGATCACTGTCAGGGACTAGTGTTGCTTCACCAGTGGTGGCAGGGGCAGTAACTCTACTATACAGGTACGCAGTTGCTCTAATCATTGTAAGAAAATTATTCTCTTGAACAGTATTATCAAACAGTCAAAGTGTAATTAGTGAAATTCAGAAAATGGATATCTATGCCATTTTACTTATCATGTTTCAGGCATTGATTTTTGTGCTGGATTGATGAATGTCACAGAGTTTGTCTGCGCTTGTTCTCCTTAACCACTTGGTATGTCTGAAAATGCAACCAGTGGTCAGATTTCAATGAAACTTTACATGTATACTTGTACCCAGCCTGATTGTGCATACTGTCGGTAATTTTGGGTAGAATGATTTTTGCCAGAGTGATAGCCCTTTGTGGGATACATACTTAAGTATTTGTGTCAAAAACCTTTCTATTTGAGATGTAATTTTGTATTGCAGCTCAGTGTTAGATCGTGTTGATGTAATCAATCCTGCCAGTATGAAGCAGGCACTGATAGTGTCAGCTAGACGTCTACCTGATTCCAATGTGAACATGTTTGAACAAGGTCACGGCAAGCTGGATCTTGTAAAAGCTTACCAGACTCTCAGGACATACAAACCTCAAGCTAGGTAAATACTTGTTGTTAATACCACTGGAATGAGATGATTTAATGTATAACCTGTTTGAAGTAGCCTTTCTATGAATACCTTAACTATTACTGTTTTATGCCAGTGGAAGTTTAAAACAACTGTATTTAAATTTGTGATCAAGTAATAATTTGACGTCACTGTTTGCAATGAGTCAACATAAGTGGCCCTCATGACGATGGATAACATCAGCAATGAAACGTCGAGAGTGATTAATATAAGTTGGATAAACTTGTTGCACAATTGACTTAATGGCTCAGTTGTAGTTTATCTCTTATGAATCGACCTCACTACAATTTCAAAGATTAGCGTATTTTCAAGAACTGCTCAAGATGACATCAATTTATAACGTATCAGTATGTCTGAAAATGCAGGCAAACTAATAATAGCTGTATAGCTCTTATAATTCCACTGACCATTTACACATGTATGATTATCATTACAATTTGTACAGGCAACTAGGTATATGACAATAACAATATTTATTTCTGCTTTAAGGCCACCGGCCCATGCAACATATATACAATACATAACAAAACTTTTACAGTGCACATGTATTTTATGTTATACCGGTATAGTACATTTTACTGTTTCGATGTGTAATGTGTATTGTTCTATTTTCAGTTTGAGTCCAAGTTACTTTGATTTTGTTGAATGTCCATACATGTGGCCTTATTGTTCTCAGCCCCTATACTTCACTGGTATGCCTGTCATACTTAATGTGACCATACTGAATGGTATGGGTGTCAGTGGTGTGATCGTTGATAAAGTAAGTATACACGTGTTTGGTGTGAAACACAAGTTTATATCTAATAATCTGAAATGATGTAAACAAACTATAAGTTGTCAATTGATGATTGTAAGTGGCGAGTATCTAGAAGACGCTTGAAGAGTAAAACAGACACAAATCTTAACAACTGATAGTGCATGATTTACTCACTAAAATTGATATATTCAATGCAAAAACCTTGTAATATACATGTATTCATGCTAAAGGGTCAGGTCCTTATCTTCATATTATACCTAATCTAATTACATGCACTTACTTACCAAGATACCATTGGTAAACGTATTGGGTGTCTATGGAATAATTGGTCAAACTGTAATGTTGATTTGAATATGGTTATACTGATACCTTTATGTGCATTAACAGCCTAAATGGGAACCATATACTGATATGTTTATGTGCATTAACAGCCTAAATGGGAACCATATACTGATATGTTTATGTACATTAACAGCCTAAATGGGAACCATATATTGTTTGACCAGATTAAACTGAGACTCCTTGAATAATTCGTTCCAGTCCGGAAATTTCCGAAGTTATAAAAACATATAATTACATTTATCGCGATGTGTGGCTTTATTGAGTTGCTACTAGATAACACTATGTGATGGCTCAGTAGGTAAGTGTGCGGTTTGTAGACCACAAGGTATCGGGTTCGATTCATACTCAATATTTTTATGCCCCCGTATCGATAGATCGGGAGGCATATAGTGATTCACCTGTCCGTCCATCCGTTCGTCCGTCCGTTCGTCCTGGTAAACCCAAATTGACCGTTTCTTCTAGCATCATTATGGCTTGCTACAAAGCTTCCAAACTTGCATGGATGTTGTATATGAACACTCTCCATACACCTGTATCACCTGACCGCATTTTGACCTTCACCTTGACCTAGTTTTGGACTTAGACTTATTTATGGACAAGGCTTCCACAGGGGGCATAAGCGTTTATTGAACGCAGTCTTGTTTCTTTAACTTTTTTTCTTTATATGCAAGTATGCTATTCATGAATTATAATCATGCCGATGTTCACATATCCATTACACAATTCAGGCATACATTAAATATATAATGGCAAAATTGTTGAAACATTCTTCATGTACTTGAAATAAAGAAACATGCAATTGGAAATATTATAAAAACCGACATTAAAGACCAAATAATATAAGACCATACGGGAAAAAGTTTTAAACATAAACCCCTTGATTCAAGGATAGAATGTTGAAGTAAAAACATTAATGTTAAAAGGTTACAGTAAGTTTTGAACTTGCGACCACTGGCGTTAAAGGCACAAACGTTTCCAGTGCGCTACTATTCCTTCTTGGTTTTTCTTTTGAATTTTGTTATGAATGCAGAGATTACTGCACATGTAGTAAATAAACATACGAATCGAAAAAAGCCGAGTACAACCGGGCGTATACAGACTTTGATCAGAGTCTCAGTTTAATCTGGCCAGACAATACTGATATGTTTATGTGCATTTACAGCCTAAATGGGAACCTTATACTGATATGTTTATGTGCATTTACAGCCTAAATGGGAACCATATACTGATATGTTTATGTACATTAACAGCCTAAATGGGAACCATATACTGATATGTTTATTTGCATTTACAGCCTAAATGGGAACCTTATACTGATATGTTTATGTGCATTTCAGCCTAAATGGGAGCCTTATTCTGATATGTTTATGTGCATTTACAGCCTAAATGGGAACCATATACTGATATGTTTATGTGCATTTACAGCCTAAATGGGAACCATATACTGATATGTTTATGAGCAATTACAGCCTAAATGGGAACCATATACCGATATGTTTATGTGCATTTACAGCCTAAATGGGAACCATATACTGATATGTTTATGTACATTAACAGCCTAAATGGGAGCCATATCGACCTCATTTTGGTAACTATCTGGATGTTGCTGTCTCATATTCCAAGACATTATGGCCATGGTCTGGTTACCTGGCTGTCTCTATATCTGTCTCAAAGAATGCAGCTAAATGGGAAGGAATAGCTCAGGGACAAGTCACGTTGACAGTTGAATCTCCACCAGAGGTAAGACTTGTTTGTATCAATGTTGTTTGTTTATTTGTGTTTAACGCCTTTTCTCAACAAATTTTTAGTTATAAACGACAGTTGATTCAACTAACCAGTTATCCTTGACTGTATCCTAACCAGAACTTATTTACCCTTCAACAAGGAGCTGGTAAGTGTGCAAATGTGGAGGAAAATAAAAGAAGTTGTCAAATTTTCATGAAAGTTTTTTTTTATCTGCCATGACCAGGAAATGAACCCGGATCACCAGGTTACAAATCCAGTGCTCTGGATCACCGCTGTGTCTTATAACAGAAGCTATTTTCATTTTGTGAAGTATACAAAAATTGGGTGACTGTTCAAAAAATATCTGAAGGTTAAATGGTTAACCAGTTATCAAACTAACAAAATATAATCATATCCATTTACAACTGTGCACCAAGGAATATTTCGAAAACTTATACAATACCAAAACTGCTAGTCAGAAAGCATCTTGAGGAAAACTTACACAATACCAAAACTTCTAGTCGCGAAGCATCTTGAGGAAAACTTATATATTTTGACATGAGTTATTTGTGCCATTCATATTTCCCTAAAATTAAAGAGTAACCCAAGCTTTATTTAGCAGCGCTTACTAGTATAGTAGCTATCGGTGGCGTAATGTTTCATTTTTAGGTAAAAATTTAAAATGTTCATGTTTAGCTGATACACTACACTTGATGGAAATTTTAAAATTAAAAAAAAACTTCTAAGTTTACAAAGATGCTTAGTAAATAACACCCCAGGTTCTATTCATATTTCATAGTGATCATCAGTCTATTCAGCTGTTATAAATGTAATATTATATATTCCAGGGTGACGAAACAGAGCCTAGAATATCCCATCTTAAATTACCCATCAGAGTCAAAATCATTCCAACCCCATCAAGAAGGTGAAGCATTTGTCTTTTTGTTGTCACATTTTACTCCTATACAGTACAAACTCCCCAGAGCGGCCCTCTGTAGAGCAACAACCTCTATAACAACACCTGTAAAATTTCCCTAAGCTGATATTTACTATAAATTTAACCTCTGTAGAGCAACAGCCTCTATACAATGGTCAATATTTGCAGCTCCCAAAGGGTGTGGCTCTACAGAGGTGGTACTTTATATTGTTGTTCCATAGAATGTGGTTAGCCTAGAATAAACCTTGCTGTACTAAGCTTTTATTATCCAAAGTTATTCAATTGTAATCTTTGTATTACCCAACTGTCTCTTCCCTGGATGTCAGAGCCAATCAGGCAGGGAAAAAAACGAATGAACACCCCCTTACGACTGACCGAGTCCAAAGCAAACAAACAATTTGGTTATGATAACTATTTTTCTGAAGGTGGAGCATATGATTTTTGTTCTGTCTGTCCATCATCCATGACTGCCCTTTCTTTCAACAACTTCCAATCGGAATCTTAATCAGTATTTTCATCTGTTCTGCCAATATTTTTATGTCATTAAAATTTTGAAATTTTATTCTCGAATTTTCTGAAATTGGTACATGTTTGTTATTTTGTACTTGTCTTATGTTACATGTATTCTGTGTTTTATATTTTATGTAGGCAGCGGATTTTATGGGATCAATATCATAATTTACGTTATCCACCGGGTTACTTTCCTAGAGATAATCTACGCATGAAGAATGATCCACTTGATTGGTAAGTCATGTTTATAATTTATATAAAGCATATTGTTAAACATGTATTAATGGCCACCAGTAAACAAATACCATGGTTATTAATCCTTTCTTCAAATACCACCATAATGGCACCATTGTAACTCCAACATCTGACCATTTTCGCTGATATTTAGCTTGTTATGAGAGACCTCCTGTCAAGAAAGACCACATTTTTCTGTGCCCATGTGTTGTTTTTACAGACATGTTTGACTGTTCTATAAATTCTTGAATATTCATAGTGGACCACAAAGTTAAATCCTGCAATGGACTGGCCACCAAGATACATAACAAGTGCATGGACCTACAATGTTTTAAATCTCCAATTTAGAGCCATAGGTAACTGTATCATTGATATAAAATAAAAACTGAAAAACAAAATGTAATATTGATACACAATGTATATAAAGCTGCAAAATTGTCTGTGTATAAGTCCAAAGTCAGCAAATCTCCGCATTCTGATTAGCTAAGACTAGGCGTTTACCCATCAGTGAACCTCCGTTTACACTTAGGTAAACATCCTTTTAGCCTTGGCTTTGCTCATCATAGGACTTCCACCCCTCCTATTCAATAACCATGAAAATAGATGATCAACATCCCTTGATAGTCCCCTACTGGTTTTCAATTGTTAAGTGACTTGTTCTTACAGGAATGGTGATCATATTCATACTAACTTCAAGGATATGTATCAACATTTGAGGGCTGCTGGATACTTTGTGGAAGTTCTAGGTAAGTTAGTATATGTGGCTGTATCAGTATCAGACTTTTCAATGTCTAGGGAATAAAATGATTTGATACTTACAAATATAAAATGCCTGTCATTAAACACTGTTCGTCAGGCTGAAGCCTCACAAACTGGTAATATTTGGGTTTTTTTCGAAACTACTTGCTCAGACCTCTCAGTGACTATGTAAATACATTGTATTATTTTACAAGTTCAAAGTGTGTGTATAGAATTTGTGCTCATTACAACACTTTGAAGTTACAGACTGTATGATTCAGTTTGATTCAGTTTCAGTTGCAAAGTTGATGTATAATACCAACTTTACTTTTGACATCTGACAGTGTTGATGTATAAGGCACTTGAACTACATGCATGATTTTATAATTCTGTTACTTGCACATGTCGGTCAGTAGATCAAATAGTTTCCTCCAATCAATGAATAAAGAATGCTTTGACCTATGAGCCTTAAGCTTGGTATGCATGTTTGTCATGACTAGCGGCTGACCCCATTGGTGTTGAGACTGGTAGGCACTGTGATCTTGAATAGAAATCACTGCTCTCGTGGCATCCATATTTTACTGTCATCTCCTGTTGTTTCAGGGTCTCCATTTACATGTTTTGATGCCAGACATTACAGTAAGTTGTACACTTATTTACAAAGTTTTCCAACTGATAATTAGATTAGCAAATTCACACAGACACTGGGTGGTTGTTTGGTTGGTTGTATGGATGGGCCTTGTTTAGTGACCTGGTTGTCTGAAGGCACACATCCAACTTTAAAGCCCACTTTTGGGCTTTACTCCATGTGTTCCGTCAGATCTTTTGTTAACACATCAGTGAACTTCAACAAATGGTCTTTTATTCTTATAGTACAAAAGAAAGCAAGTCTCATCATCTTTTGCCATAAGTGCCAAAATCACATTTATAAGTAAATTAAATGTATATCTTAATCCACAAGTACTTAAATTATATGTTGCCTTGAAAAATGGTACTTGGATTTCACTGAAAAAACCTTGAGTTTAGGCAAACAGCTTTGACTATCCATAAATAGTATAGAGGTGTCACAGGAATCCATTATCTGTGTATAAATGAAACAGTAACATTTGTTTTCTCACAAATTAGAATATAAATATATGGGTGTGAATGTCATGGGTATGTATTGAATTGAGCACAATCAGGTATTCTTGTATATAATGTTACCAGAAGTTGTGTAAAAAAAGATGGGTAAATGTTTAGAAAAATGCCTTAAAAATACAAATTCAACCTTGAAAAGTCCTTGATTTTGTTGTAAGTATTTTGTATGAACCATGACACATTTTATTCACAGGTACATTGTTGATAGCTGATTCTGAGGAAGAGTTTTTCCCTGAAGAAATAACGAAACTGAAACGTGACATTGATAATGGATTATCTATGATAGTGTTAGCTGACTGGTACAATGTCTCCGTGATGAAAAAAGTGAAATTTTATGATGAAAATACGAGGTTAGTAGTGGCTGTCTTCTTCATTTACTAATAATTGACCGTTTTGGAATGTTTGCCAACTCTCCACCAAAGCATGCTGCTGTTTAGCAACATTTTGTGATAGAGTTTACTGGTATATGCACAAGTAAATTCATTAAAGTTTTTGACAAAGGGATTTAGCATAACTGGCTGCTTGTAATTGTATGGTAATTGTTTGTTTTTAGTATTCTAGACACGCTATTTCAAATGATGTTTGTCAAAACTATTAAAACAATATTGTTGAAATTCTGTAGATCGATTAATTGAAGATGTCACATTTATACTGTAAAGTTTTGTTGTTACAACTTATTAGAATCCTGCCAAATATTATCAACTAAAATACATTACTCCTCGATAGCCTAGTGGTAGAGTGTCCACTTGGAGTGCTGCAGGTACCGGGTTCGATCCCGGGCCACATCATACCAAAGAGGAAATAAAAATTGGTACCAGTATTTCCCTTGCTAGAGGCTCAGTATAAAAAGGGAAACTGGCTTCTCTTTTCTCGTACACTCGTGGTGACGGATAACATCAGGAATGAGGTGTCGAGAGTGATTAATATGAGTTGGAAAAATGTTTCACAATTGAAAATAAATTAGTATAATCTTTGAACAATTACTGACCTGTTAGTATTTTATCATCAGACAATGGTGGATGCCGGATACAGGGGGTGCTAACATTCCATCTATCAATGATCTACTCTCACCTCTAGCTATGGCATTCACAGACAATGTGTATGAAGGAGACTTCACTCTTGGTGATCATGACAGTAAGTCATATCTTATTCTAGTAAATACAGGGTGATTCATTTTTCAAATAAAACGGTTTTGATATTTTGAATATAACCACTTTCAAGTAGTCCGAAACACATATGCTTTAAAGTTTTATTTGATATACACTATTACATACTTCCATGCATGTTTAGTCTACAAAAGGCATTGAAATTTATGCCATATATTCAATGTGACGTCTATTTGACCGATGATGACATCAATGCTTATTTGAATGTGACTTAAATATTGCCATCTTCTATAGATACAATTTACTAAAACCATTCAATAAGACAGTGTGCCGTTGAACTAGATAGTTTATCATAACCAGGATACTATTTTTGCCTTGCTATGATGGTTATATTATAGGAGAATGGCTTTCAAAACAGAGCTGATCAAAATTATGCCGCATTTAATTATGCTTTGAAAAGACGTTTTGGAAATTGCACATCTGTTTATGACATCATTTATGACGCCATGATGTCAACATTATTACTGTCGTTTTAATCAGATAAAACTTTATCATATCAGCTTTCAAATGATATATATATGACATACATATCTTGTACAGGAACGAAAAGTTATTTATAGTTTGAAACTGTGACAGATATTATGAATCACCCTGTATGTATTAAATAACCTATGCTTTATCCATGCTAAAAGAATTCAGCTCAGCAAATTTCTATCTCAGTTAGTATTTCATGGTATTTTGAAGTGTGTTTTAGCAAAGCTTATCATAACATCTCTATGAAAAAGGATTTTATTTTCAAAAACTTGACATATCTGTATTTTTTGTTTTGATTTGGACCCATGGTCTTGATTGGACCTTTTGATAGTTTTAAACATACGGGGCAGGAATGTATGGGGGGAATAATCCAGGAATTTATATCTGCCTGTTAGTCACATTTGTCAAACAGTTCTTTTTCCAAGCCAGGTAGAGTTCTTGTTCTAAGCCAGGTAGAGGGTTTGTGGCCTGTGAGTTGTATTTGTCCAACAGTTTCTTATTCTAAGCCAGGTAGAGGAATATGTAAGCTTGATGAATCAAATTGAAAGCTGGAGTGATCCATATTTCTTCATTGCACCTTTTCATTGTGCAGTCAGTTTGTGTGCTCATTGTATGGTTTATTGATTTATATAAAAGTGAAAACTACCTGTACAGAACAATGTCTCCTCGATAGATCCTAACTGTTTGGGGTAATAAAACACAAAACAGTGTGCAGTTACGACAATTGAAATATTATTATACTGTAATGTAAAGTTTGATTCTCCGATATTTTCAGTGTACTATGCATCAGGGACCAGTATTGCCAAGTTTCCAAAAGATGGCATTGTAATATCGCGGGCATTAAAAGATCAAGGTAAGTTTCACTCTACATACTGAAACGATTTCAACATAATTGTTAAACATTGTAGGTTACATTTGGAAATTGATGATGTTAATTACCAAATATTATACCTGTATTTGATAATTTATAACTACAGTATACTAGGTTATCTCAAGGACCCATCGGGACAAGCCAAATGCTCGAGATAAGCCAAGTGCTCGACATATCCGAAGACTATAATGAATTGTATTGACAATATATAGGTATAACTCAACAAATTTCGTGTCAAAGTTGTAATGAATAATTTCAAATGAAATATCAAACTCCATTAAACAGTTGTAATAAAAGGTTACAAAATTATATCTGACCTTTTTGGGGAGGTGTGAAATTCCGCATGGATGATGATTACCTGGAGATAAAGCAACTAATTATCGATAAAAATTGTTGAATGGATCATCACCTGTGCTCGAGATAGACCGGATGCTCGTACTAATGATGCTCATCTTAAAGGGATAAATTAATATACAGCATAGAGCAAATTTGCCGGGACTTTGAAATTTGCTTGACATAGGCAACGGATGCTCGTGAGATTCAGCACCTAGTGAATGCCTTATAAATTATATAAGTAGTTTACTAGCTATGTAATAATCTATATTATACAGGTTATGAAGTGGTACATGGTGAGGTAAAGCCAGTAGATAGTGTACCTATACTAGGTCTGTATCAGACAACACTTAACTCAGATGGTGGAAGGGTTGCTTTATATGGTGATTCTAACTGTCTAGATAACAGCCACATGCAGAAAGGTAAAGTTAAATCATAATTATAACTCAGACTAAATAGGAGCCGTGGTCCAGTGGTTAGTTGGCTGGAGTTGTAACCCAGCAATCCAGGTTTGATTCTTGTTCACAGCAGGTCTTACCCTTTTATGAAAACTTAAAGGTGTTGATATTCTTCCACATGTGGAGAAATTACTGGTTTGTACTGGGTAGGATATAGTCCAGGAAAACTGGTTTGTGAATATACCGGGTAACTGAATAGAAAGCAATAGCATTAAATCCAAAAATACACCATACTAAATAGTCTGGTGGATTAACACCGTACTAAATAGTCTGTTGGATAGAAATAGCATTCAATCCAAATAAACACCGTACTTAATAGTCTGGTGGATAGAAATAGCATGAAATCTAAATTAACACTGTACTAAATAGTCTGATGGATAGAAATAGCATTCAATCCAAATAAACACCGTACTTAATAGTCTGGTGGATAGAAATAGCATGAAATCTAAATTAACACTGTACTAAATAGTCTGGTGGATAGAAATAGCATGAAATCTAAATTAACACTGTACTAAATAGTATGGTGGATAGAAATAGCATTAAATCCAAATAAACACCGTACTAAATAGTCTGGTGGATAGAAATAGCATTAAATCCAAATAAACACCGTACTAAATAGTATGGTGGATAGAAATAGCATTAAATCTAAATAAGCACCCTCTGGAGAACAACTACCTCTCTATAACTATACCTATATATAATTTTCACTAAGCAGATTTTTTTTTATAAATTTAACCTCTGTAGAACAACAACCTCTAAACAAAGGCAAATATTTGCAGCTTTCAATGGGTGTTGCTCTTAAGAGGTTGTCCTATACACGTAATTTAACCAATGGGCAGCTCACGAATTAGCCATATCAGAATGGACTCCTTCCAGAACACTCACTCCCAAGTTAGTTGCTTTAACAACTCATCCAAGATAGATAGTACTCAATAGATGACATTTTATTGTAATATTTGATATTCTTATTCTAATGTATATTATAAACTTATGACGTATGTTTACAGATTGTTTTTGGATGTTGAGTGCTCTACTGGAATACACATCACATAATAATTTACCTCCTGTATTTGAGAACCAGGAACAGATAACTCTGTCACAGAATCCAACACTTCCTGTCAGAATGGAAGGTAATGTCATACCATTATGAATATTGTTAGAAAATATAAAAATAGTCTCACTGGTCAACAGTATTTAGGTCATATGGAGACTACCCAGCTACTTTATCATGACACCGGGTAATCCAGCTGTTTCCGTGAACTAACTGTGCTGAGTGGTAAGTGTGCGATACATTCCGGTGTCATTTTCAACATCTTTGGTATGCCGGGGCCTGAGATAGAACTTGAGACCTCTCACACTCTAAGTGGATGCTCTACCAAAAGATCATAGATAAGGGTTTACTGTTTTCAGTTTAGGATATTTTTGGAGGTATAGAAATGGAGGATTTTTACTTCAAAATGGCTAAAAAATAGACTTTACTGAATGCTTCAAAATCTTAATTAAATGTTAACATGTTACTTTCATATTTTCAAGGTAATCATCTACATCGTTACTCCAAGGTTATCGAAGGTCACATGGGAACTCCTAGAGCTCGACCTCTGCCAACATGTCCAAATTTAGTATGGGCTAAACCCTACCCTCTCAACATAACTGCAACTTCGTAAGTATTCAAATTATTGTACCTTTCTTTAAAAAAAATATGAACAGTCTGGTAAACTTTTTAAAAGGTACTAAAAAACAAATGGGTCTAAATGGAAACCTTAGACACATTGTGTTAGGTTTTTGATATAAATAAAAAAAATGCTAACTTGTATGTCACAATTTCAGAAAAATGGTATGATTTTCTAGCGATTTATTTATAATGATAGCAACGAAATATTTTGTATGATGTTTATGATTTCATTCTGCTTGTACAAAATATGATTGCCTTGCTCAATTAGCTCAGTGGTTGGGATACAATGCAATAATTTGAATGAGTTTGGTGGTAAAATATTTCACCAAAACGCCTGAATTCTGGTTTACTCTGTTAATTGGAATATAATGATTGTTGCAGGAATCTATACCAGCCACAGAAGTTGTTATCTGTCAATAACTTTGAAGCCAGTAACCTTGCTGTGTTAGTACCGAAGGAGAATCTGTTAGTTGACGAAGACAGTGACATCAAATTGTCTGCGGGTCATGTAGATATAGATCAGACCTCCGGTCAGTCATTTAGTGCCGATATGAACACTACCACTGTATTTCCAGCCTTGGCATTCCTTGGAACAGCTCTTGTTGTGTTGTTTATGCTAAACATGTACTATAAAGGAAAATCAAAACCTAAGCGAAAACGTCCGAGAATGAAGAAGTTTCATGGGTTGATGTATGGATATAAGGGTCCGACAGTGTGATATACATGTATCGATATAAGGGTCAGACAGTGTGATATACATGTATGGATATAAGGGTCCGACAGTGTGATATACATGTATGGATATAAGGGTCCGACAGTGTGATATACATGTATGGATATAAGGGTCAGACAGTGTGATATACATGTATGGATATAAGGGTCAGACAGTGTGATATACATGGTAGTCATATTGACTGTACTTTATTGTATGCTGTCTAATCTGACTTTAGCAGCCTGTTAGTGCCTAAATCAAACAGATGGGGATTAAATACAGGTGTATTCAATTTAAAAATGCTAATTGGGTTTTATTTAATTGGCTGCTCGAGTACTTGTTTAATTCAGGTGAAGCCTATCACAAGTTAGACTGTAATATAAGGGTGAGATTTGTCTCCGGATTGTGTCTGTTCACGGGTTTATTCCACTGAATGTGCTTCCCAAGGTGAATAACGTTTATGAAATGTGCTAACCAATGACTTGATAAGGAAATAATCATGTTTAGTAATGAATACTGGCTTTGATGTGCTTGGCTGTGGACATGTAAAAAATGTTCAATGTGAAATTTAAAAATAATATCGTGCAGATTTTTGCTGGTAAATTACTTAATGAACTGTTGTATACAGAACGTAGTATTTAAAGTAAAGCTTAAAGCAGTGTGATTGTATAGACAATGATATGCGGTTTCAGTTACTGAATTGGCTGATCGTATAGACAATGATATACGCTTCCAGTTACTGAATTGGCTGATCGTATAGATTAATGTACAGTATTTGTTACCAACCCTTATCCTATAGAAATGAAAACCATGCCACCAACTTACGGACATTACACAAGTTCCCGGCGAGTTCCATACGAAGCCATAAACTCCTTTGGAGCTCCACATGAATTGCTTGTGATGTCCATATGGATATTCATACAATTTTATGCTTAGAAGATTTAACACGTCCCCGTACATGCTCTGACCATGTTCTACGAGTCAGAGTGTGCTGAAACCACAAGGATTCTAAAATTAATGGACTGGTTTCAGTTCTTAAAGTTGTATGGACATGATCATCCTACCAGCTTTGTGGCTCAGGCATTACAGAGATGGACTTAACTAGGAAGATAGTCTGGTTATTCTTATCAAGGGAGATCATTCTTTGATACTTGTCAAGGGAGATCATTCTTTGATACTTGTCAAGGGAGATCATTCTTTGATACTTATCAAGGGAGATCATTCTTTGATACTTGTCAAGGGAAATCATTCTTTGATACTTGTCAAGGGAAATCATTCTTTGATACTTGTCAAGGGAGATCATTCTTTGATACTTGTCAATGGAGATCATTCTTTGATACTTGTCAATGGAGATCATTCTTTGATACTTATCAAGGGAGATCATTCTTTGATACTTGTCAAGGGAGATCATTCTTTGATACTTGTCAAGGGAGATCATTCTTTGATACTTGTCAAGGGAGATCATTCTTTGATACTTGTCAATGGAGATCATTCTTTGATACTTGTCAAGGGAGATCATTCTTTGATACTTGTCAAGGGAGATCATTCTTTGATATTTATCTAGGGAGATCATTCTTTGATACTTGTCAAGGGAGATCATTCTTTGATATTTGTCACATGAAGCTGTACATGAGATGTGTGAATATTTTATGTACTATCAATCTTCTACAGAATAGTATACTTTGTAGGGAGTATTGGTTTAAATAGGTCCATGTTTTTCAAAGTGATGCATATTGTTGTATTATTAATGTGTTGAAAAATGGTGGAATTTTTTTAAAATATGCACTATTGCATATTTTATTTTTAGTATTTATGTGTTGTACAGTTTTAGTGGGTATTTTCTGTTCCTGCTAAGCAGGTGTATAAGTATTTATTTTCAAAAATTTGTTATTTATTTTTGGATTTTTAATTTGTTTCTATCTTAAGCTGTGTAAGTCTCATTTCAAAAATGTTGAATGCATTGTGTGTAGCTGTGTACATGTATACATACTCACATTCATTGTTATAGATAGCTATGAATTCCAAATGCTTGTAGATGAATGAATGTGCTAAAAGTTGTTATTTTGTGTAATGAGTTTATTTCCCTTTTTATGATTGTATCTCTGTGGTTAATTCTAAATACTTGAGAAATGGATTTTTTATAGCAACTGAAACTATTACATTTATTCTTCAGCTGGGCTGAATACACAGGACACTGCAGGTCTTGTACACATGTACACTTAACACATTTTATAAGTGTGCGCATGTTTTTACTGTATAACTTTTTTATTTATGAATATTTTTGCATATATTTTTGTGTATATGCTATTGAATAACCAAGATTTGATTAATTAAGTTTTTTCTTCAAAAATAAATACAGTGGTTCACTGTACCATGGAAACATCAAAACACATAAAATGCACCAGAAATTGATGCATAGGGGCAAATTATTTTTATGTATGGTTAATTAGAATTTTAGATACATCATCACATCCAAAAAAACACAAAATAATGTGATTTTTCAATCAATAACATGGTGGTTTTTAACTTTTTTAAAAAATACATTTTGAATTGTATGGTCTAGGGGAGGTAACTCATTAGAAATTGGTCTTTTAAGGCAAAAAGTGGGAAATCATAAACCTAAATTGGGCTTTATTCTTATAACTGTTTTCTTTATTTTTGTCTCAGTGATAAGTACATACACTTGGAACATGAACTTGATTAGCAAAGAGGACACATAGCTGCATTAACAACCTAACAAAACACCCAATGAACACACGCCAAAAATGTGTGAAATAAGCTTTTGCTGATGTCATCATTTGTTTATTCTGTTTGTGAAAATTGTTATCAGATTGTTATAAAATTTTAGCAAGATCAAACAAGTATTGACCGAGTTATGGGTAAATATATACATGCACACTTATAAGATTTGTTAAGTGTATATTATAAAACTGTTGTTTGTTGTTACATGAAATTGCTGTAGTTCTATCTGTGTGTCTTGTATTTCACCTTACAACTTGTAACTGAAAGAAACTATCAAGTACTTATGTTGGAGATATAAAAATGCACCAAAATCTACAAAACCTAATGTCTGTGAAAATGAACATGTTTTTTTGTCTTAATTGTTGTACAAGTCATGTCTTGATTAATTTTACTAATTTTTAAAACTGTAAATAATAAATTTTTAAAACTTTGTGATGCATAATATTTGTTCTTAAATGACAAGAGGATTATAGTCATGATTGCCCTATCTTGTTGTATGTATTGTTATAAAAGTATAGCTTATGATAAATGTGCGTATGTTGGGGTATGCCTCTTTCCTTCTGATCTCATGTGTATCGTGTATGTATAATTAACCAGAGGTTTGTCTGTTATTTTGTTGTAATTAACCCTCTACATGATAGACCCCTAATCCATTGTTATACAGTGCCCTGATAAGGGACTTGTTTGTGTACACAATCTCTATACTAGTTATAAAAACTAATTGGGTGATTAACACCTCTATACTGATCACAGGAGTATAAACCTAATCACTGTATCATTTCTTACGATGTAATATAAATCAACTTGTATGACTTGTATTGCGAGTAAAAGCACCTATCACTTCTGGTCACTGTATGACTTATTGGGAGACTGTACAATTCAATGTGAACGACTTCTTGCAATAACCAGAAATTGACTTGTTTATACACTGTGCTGATGGTGTGAGAACATTATGGTACCATAGAGTAAGTAAGTAAAGTCTTTATTTTACGAGGCTAACATATTTGCAATAATGCAATGTTCCATTGCATATGGGCCTTAAAGTAATGGGTTAAAATAAACCAACTTAAGATGCAGTAAATAATACTAAGAATGGTACTATTCTCGACATTTGAGCAAACAGGGTTAGATGTTTTAGGTTACATTTAAACTTACCTTACATTGCACTACTGGTTCACTGTCAATTATTCTGTATACTGGGGTAGTTGTTCTATTATACATTTTGAGAATGGAACTTAATTAATTTGATGTGTTTTGGTGAACATTTATTTAAATGCTTTGTATTATTCGCCATACGATTGTAAATTGAGTCTGTCACATATCATTTGACAGAAATGCCAAATGAATTTCAGATTTCTCTGCCTTGGTCAGATAACGCATTAAAACGAGTCTAGGGACACTATCGAAGTTTAGTAATGTATGTTGTGTTGTTTATTGGACAGCAGGGTTGCCCATCTTATTGCCAAAATTCTGTACTTGTTATGGTATACAGCATATGATGTATATTATTGTATAATTGTCAGTATGCTGATTGACACAATGTTGAATGGGGAAACAACTTTTCCACTCACAGAGTTCTTTCTCTTGATTTTAAAAGGAACTTGCTCTGACATACCTAAAATAATCAGGGGTCCTACTGAGGCATAGAAAATAAGATGCCAGCCTTTTTCGGGTGTAGTTAGGAGAGAGCCCTATGTAATATATACACCAAAACTCTATATTCAAACATAGTTTATAAATTGTCTCGGTATATGAAATTTCAAATGAGCATAACTTGGGTCAATACTTTTTTGGTCAATACGTCAATTTTTCATGAAATAACTTTTATTTTCATTCTTTGTACTCAAGGGAATCGAGGTTTCCTTATGACTCCTGATCAGATGTAGTAGTGGTAGTGAATCATTTGACCCAGTATCGTTTGTATGTATGATGTATGTATGTAGGATTGTTTGATGCTACAAAGTGGTGTGAATGGTGTTGACTTTGTACTCTGATGATGTAGTTGACTTTCAATTTTATGATTTTATTTTCCCCTCGAACCTCTATCATGCATATTTATGTGGGAATTAAATCAAATTAAAAAAGCAACTGTTTGTTTTTATTATTTAGCTACAATTAAGTAATGTCAGTCGAAACTAGAGCGGTCGACATTCGGCAGACTAATATAGCCCAGGGCTTCAAAGGGCCATAATTCCGGCAAAAATTGTTGCAGTGCTAAATATTTCCCTTATGAACATCTTCATGCCAAGGTTGTTCATATACTAGAAGAACTGCAGAAGTTGAGTCTATACAAAGGCGTCTACAGACTGACAAGCTGAATACAGTATACCCCAGCAAGTGTTTAAAAAGAATTATTCCCTGGCACACCTATATCAGGAGTAAAAACCAGTTTGTGTTGAGCCACGCTGGTAACCTGATATTATAATGAAGCTGCTTACCATATTGTGTAATAAAATAAACATTCAACAGCAAAGTTTACAGTTGAGGGAAACAAAAACAAATACATGTTGATATTTCTTTAAAATTTATTTTTAACACAATTTCATAATCACTATGGTGTGCATGACTATCTGCTTTGTGACTATGCACATTACCAGTATTATCGTGCAAGCAAGGAATTGAATTTAAATATGTCATACAAGTTTATCACTCTAACAGACATTTTCTCATAAGTCTGAGCGCACTTTAAATCCTGGACCTCGAGGTGGTGTATTTAAACATGTAAGCCCTCCCTTAGGTTCACACGAGAATCTTCCATCTTGACCGCTCCTGTAAATAACATTGAAACATATTGCATTAAGTAATGGTCAAGACACCTTCTGTACCATAAACAGTTGAACTGGTTAAGATTGACCTTGGGAACAATAGCAAGTGGTCTTTTGATTGGTACCCTCTAAAACAGTTAAATTGCCATTGAAAATGGACTGATGGTACCGGTAGATAATATTGGTAATTTTTAAGACAAAGTTTATTTTGTATTAGTTTTCTCTGGTCTTCAAGCCATGGCCTTTTTGAAGGTGAGGTCACTGACCTCTGACAGTGACCTCTAACATCCAAATGAATCCAATTTGTTAACAAGAGGCCCAGGCATTATTGGATTATTTGAAACGGATACCAGCCACTGCCCTCAAATAAATATAAGGCACTAAACTGTCCTCCCTTCCCGGAAAGAAATGATTGACTTTGACTATAATTAACATTGATTCAGAGTAATCATTACAACCAAATGAACGTACCTAGGCCCTGCAGTGGGTATTTTATCCTGTTTTAAGTCATCTATTATACTTTTCATATCTGCAACTGTTAAATCCTCCTGAAAAGAGTTTACCAAACTGAATAAACTGTACTCACAGAATAACATTCACACACAACAGACTGATCATGCAAATGTTGCATAAATCATCGCACACAACAGACTGATCATGCAAATGTTGCATTAATCAAACTTACTAGGAGGGCAAAATTCATTCAACCTAAAATTTCTGACAATCTGTACAACTAGGCTTGGCACAAAGCATTTGTGTGAAGTTCATTGAAATCTGACCAATGGTCAAGGAGACCAAGCACAGACACACTGTGACATCTGTCTGTCCAGCACCAAATCAATGTCTCCGTACCAAAATGCCACTATACGTGGGAGACATCCTGATTCTCCCAACCACTAGAAGCATAATGTCACTGAAGACGATTCATCTTAATCTAACTTTGGTTCTAGTCACATGTACCCAAATTGATTACTATGGAAATACAAATGTACATTAATTAAATACATGGTTGTTAAAAAAGTTTTGTTCACAATATTTCAATTGATGTTTGTTGCACATTTGTTTGAGATTGACTGAGACAGTCATTGGTAACTCTTTTTCCCCTCACAGATTGGCCATTGACCCCCAACTTCAAGGGAAAAGACAGTTGTGTGATACATGGAATCCATCACATGGAATCCGGGTGCGCTACCCCAGCTCTTTCTGACTCCATTGTCTCTTAATTTCCCCGGTGTATAGAACCCATACATGCGAAACTACATCTGGGTTACTAACCAGTTTATCTATAGTAGGGTGGGAAACATTGAAAAGCACTTCTGAAAGTAATGATATGAAGAAAGTATAACTTACATAATAGTTATCATTAACTTGTACCATTGGAGCATTAACACACGCTCCTAAACATTCTACTTCAAGTAGGGAAAATTTTCCATCTTTAGTAGTCTCCCCTGGGTTAATTCCTGAAATTGTTGTCATGAATTGAAATTAATAGCTTCTATCGAATCGCATGCACAAATACAGCAGGGGTCTAACTGAGGCAAGATGCCAAATCCTGAAAATAGGGTACAAGTCTGTTTCAGGAGCCATAAGCACACCCCCTTGCACCAAAACTCCATTTCAAACATTTTCTACATTGTTAAAATTCGGATTGCTGGGGGTATACCATTTCAAATAACGTTTCTGCAGACAAAAGCATTCTTTCTAGTGCAGCAAATCTGGATTATTCTGGAATAACATGACCCCTGTACAGGCTAGCTAGCAACTTGGTGACCATTGCATCATTATATTGGATCTATGACCCCTGTACAGGCTAGCTAGCAACTTGGTGACCATTGCATCATTATATTGGATCTATGACCCCTGTACAGGCTAACTAGCAACTTGGTGACCATGGCATCATCACATTGGATCTATGACCCCTGTTCAGGCTTGCTAGCAACTTGGTGACCATGGCATCATTATATTGGATCTATGACCCCTGTACAGGCCAACTAGCAACTTGGTGACCATGACATCATCACATTGGATCTATGACCCCTGTACAGGCTAGCTAGCAACTTGGTGACCATGGCATTGGTGAACATGGCATCATCACATTGGATCTATGACCCCTGTACAGGCTAGCTAGCAACTTGGTGCCCATGACATTATTACATTGGATCTATGACCCCTGTACAGGCAAGCTAGCAATTTGGTGACCATGACATCATCACATTGGGTCTATCATCTGAAAAATCACTAATAACTTATTAAGTGACTTAGTCAGCAACAATCACAATAAACGATAATACCCATGTATAGAAGTAATACGTACCCAGTTCTTTCTTCAGACAATCTAGTATAACATCAGAACCAACACCACCCAGCATACATGGTGTTGTTGTACAGATCTGTACAAAATATTTACCCACAGGCTCTCTGAAAAATACATATGTAATATTGTTAAGCAAAACTTGAACAGCAGAAATTTACGAGATGTTTGAAGAACTTGTATGCCTCCTAAGGACAGTCTGGGCAAGGACATTCATGTTTAAAGTCACTGCTACCTCAATTTCTAGTTCATGATGTCAAGGTCATGAGCAACAAAGTTTCAGATCAGTAGGTTCAAACATTTTCTAGTTATCAATCTGTGATGGTTTGATCAGGGAGTCATTTAAATCAACATGAGCAAATCAATATGCCTTCACATCTTAGCTAGGGCTGGGGGGTAATGACAGAATTGCAGAACTTATTACTGATTCATCTTAATAATCCGATTGATCAAGTTTAAGAAGATACGAAAAATAATCATCTAATCAGATTTAACAAAGAATATACAGAGTCAAATAGAAACCACAAACAAATGACTGTACTGTTTACCTGTTGAACATGGTGTAAAATGTTGCCACTTCATACACTCTCATCCTTGGCATTTGTAACATATCAGCCACAGCGTGCATGGCAGTTAATGGTACCCAACCTATAACATGTACAGAATTATAGCTAAATGTAAGCAAATACTCGGTACAAGTTGTATAATTTAAGTTACTGATGGGAAACCGTGATTTTACTGATGGGAAACCATCAAGTTACTGATGGGAAACCGTCAATTTACTTATGGGAAACCGTCAATTTACTGATGGGAAACCGTCAATTTACTGATGGGAAACTGTCAATTTACTGATGGGAAACTATTGATCTTTTGTACTTAACTACCGAAAGCCAAACAGACAATTCATTTTGTGAATCAAATTGTACTTAATCGAAGCTACAATAATTATGTTCATGATGTTATTAACACATTTTGAATTCTAACCGGATTTTTATTTTCAAATAACGAATATGTAGATGGTGTAGACAATGTAAGTAGCTTGAGAATAATGAATGGCTGATGAGGATATAGATCATACATACCATGTTGTCTCTGGGCTAGATCTAACAACGGTATACACGCAGCAGACTCATGACCTTCAGGATAATTCTTTATGATCAGATCAGCTTTCTGCAAACAAACAGAATACCAAAGGTGTGAAACAGTGTAACAGCAGGCTACTGAGAATCACAAAACATGAACAGTTTGTGTGAGACGGTGTAACAGCTGGATACTGAGAATCACAGAACATGAACAGTTTGTGTGAGACTGTGTAACAGCAGGCTACTGAGAATCACAAAACATGAACAGCTCATGTGAGACAGTGTAACAGCAGGCTACTGAGAATCACAAAACATGAACAGTTTGTGTGAGACGGTGTAACAGCTGGATACTGAGAATCACAGAACATGAACAGTTTGTGTGAGACAGTGTAACAGCAGGCTACTGAGAATCACAAAACATGAACAGCTCATGTGAGACAGTGTAACAGCAGGCTACTGAGAATCACAAAACATGAACAGTTTGTGTGAGACGGTGTAACAGCTGGATACTGAGAATCACAGAACATGAACAGCTCGTGTGAGACAGTGTAACAGCTGGATACTGAGAATCACAGAACATGAACAGCTCGTGTGAGACTGTGTAACAGCAGGCTACTGAGAATCACAAAACATGAACAGTTTGTGTGAGACGGTGTAACAGCAGCATACTGAGAATCACAAAACATGAACAGTTTGTGTGAGACAGTGTAACAGCAGGCTACTGAGAATCACAAAACATGAACAGCTCGTGTGAGACAGTGTAACAGCAGGACACTGAGAATCACAGAACATGAACAGCTCGTGTGAGACAGTGTAACAGCAGGATACTGAGAATCACAGAACATGAACAGCTCGTGTGAGACTGTGTAACTGCAGGCTACTGAGAATCACAGAACATGAACAGCTCGTGTGAGACAGTGTAACAGCAGGCTACTGTGAATCACAAAACATGAACAGCTCATGTGAGACAGTGTAACAGCAGGATACTGAGAATCAGAAAATGAACAACTCATGTGAGACAGTGTAACAGCAGGATACTGAGAATCACAAAACATGAACAGTTTTTGTAAGACAGTGTAACAGCAGGATACTGAGAATCACAGAAAATTAACAGCTCGTGTGAGACAGTGTAACAGCAGGATACTGAGAATCACAAAACATGAACAGTTTTTGTAAGACAGTGTAACAGCAGGATACTGAGAATCACAAAACATGAACAGCTCGTGTGAGACAGTGTAACAGCAGGATACTGAGAATCACAGAACATGAACAGCTCATGGGAGACAGTGTAACAGCAGGATACTGAGAATCACAGAACATGAACAGCTAGTGTGAGACAGTGTAACAGCAGGCTACTGAGAATCACAAAACATGAACAGCTCATGTGAGACAGTGTAACAGCAGGCTACTGTGAATAACAAAACATGAACATTTCACAAAAATACAAAGTTTCTCTTTGATTATTGCTTTAGTTTAACTCTGTGAGTCATCGAAATTAGCTATCGCTCGATGGTCATGGCAAGTATTTTTTTTTCTGTCCATAGAACTAGTTTCTTAATGAAGATTACTCGCCCGAATGGCAGGTATTATTCGAAAGCCAATTTCAATGACTGCGCTGTTCCTCATCAGCAATTTGGTGAGATACAACCTTCCATTGGTACGTAACTTGCTAACCTCAGATTGTCTGTTGGTATCTAACCAGTCGTCCAGTCATAGTTGCTGACCATTGGTATGTAACCTGCTAACCTCAGGTTGTCTGTTGGTATCTAACCAGTCACCCAGTCATAGTTGCTGACCATTGGTACGTTACCTGCTAACCTCAGGTTGTCTGTTGGTATCTAACAAGTCACCCAGTCATAGTTGCTGACCATTGGTACGTAACCTGCTAACCTCAGGTTGTCTGTTGGTATCTAACCAGTCGTCCAGTCATAGTTGCTGACCACAGTATGTGCTACATTGTTACAACAAATAACTTCAGTATACCGAAGTAGGTAAGAGTATAATAAGCATCAAAGTCGACTTACCTTAATATTTGCAGCGGTGAATTCAAATGGAGTATCAGGATTATTATCAGCTGTGTGTCGATGCTGAAAAACAAACAAAATAAACATTATAGAATACAAGAAATCTATTTTATGGTAAATACCCACATTCGGTCAGATAACATTAAGTTAGTTTACTGTCAAAAGCAATGGTTCAAATTTTTATACAGTGAGAAAAGTTTATAATATTAATATTAAAGTAGTTTGACGAAGTAATTCTGTCAATCAAATTAAACATCTAACAGAAACTAACTTACGGTACATATTTAAAGCCAAAAACTTGTGCATCAGTAAAACAAGAACTTGCAGCCAATGCTGGTTTCTAGAAATCAGAGAAAGACCTAGTCACCTAGAATCTGTCAAGACATGCATAACAAAAGGTAGTCAATATTTTCCAGGTGAATAAAAATGATTTGCATATAATGAAATCAACTTACAACAAACAAACTGTCACTGCAGAGAGGAGCTGCTGTGTGTATTTTTCTCATCTGCTGACACTGAAATAAGACAAAGACTTTATTAGCAAATATATTCCATTAAATTGTAATTAAATAACATACATTGTAATGCAATACTTCAATAAATGTTCCAGAAACCAAGGAGATGAAAGTACTTCTATCAAATTGCACATCTTACGTTTTTGCGGACAATTCATAGGCAGCAAATTATAGTACATCAAGGAGGTTAAAGTGAACACAAAAGTGATAGTAAACTTCACTGATTATGTGTAACAATATACAGGTATACTGACAACTGTAATTTAAGCTTGCGTAGACTATTTCAAATCTTTGAAAACAACATTTTTGTATAATATATATGCATTTAGAAATTTCTATCAAACTAGCGCCAAATATCAAAGGATTATACACAAAAGTGTAATACAAATGACAAATTTATGTACGACCAAAATATTTAATAATATCAACAGAAAACAAATTGTACATGATGAAAATGGTTTTCCCCAGAATTCAGGTAATTTGTTGAATTTTAAAGTTATCTGCCCTTGACATTAAACATTAGGATATAAACAATGCCAACATGCCACCAAGTGAGGGTACCATGATAACTAAGACAAATTAAAGAAGATTATGGAGAAAAACTCTAGTACTACCTGTTAGGATGGGAGTTGACCTTGAAGGCACACCATTGGCAGGTAATGATTGACCAACCAATCACACTGCACAACTGATAACCCACAGTAGACAGTTGCTATCTGGCTTTTTTGTCAGTCCAATTTTTGTCAGACACCATTTTTCAGCTAGCCTCTTTCTTAGAACTTTACGTCTTTTTCATAATTATACAGGGTGTTTTTTATAAAATCAAAAGAAAGTTCGAACAGTCCAGTCTTGACCATACTGAAGGAATATTTGTTTACATTGTTTTTTTGTGAATTGACCATTCAAGTAATTCCCCATTTCATGCTATTGTGGACGGACGGTAAGACATATAAAAGGCTAGAACACAGGGGTAAGAATATGTTCACCACTGAAGAATGAATCAAGGGATAACAGTAGAATAGTCATGAACTTCCTAAATACTAGAAAGTAGACAGAGGAGGAAAGTGTCAGTAACTTAAACAAGTCAGTCAAGGAAAGTATCAATACCCAATCTGTCAGTGTAAGAGAACATCATAATGTCCAGATATCGACTGAGTAATCAGGACACAAGACATGCATCTGGTAATATGATGAAACAATTACTGCTATTTGCACATACTTCAGGATAGGAAAGGTAGGAGAAAACAATAAAGCAGCTGCTGGCAGGAATAGCATAAATTCCTGGGATACATTTCTGCTCTTTTTCCGATGTCATATTATTCTTGATTTTTACTTGTATCCCCTCATTTTTCCACTCTGAATCACCTTTCAATTTGTACCTGTGTGCAATACACAAGTATGACTAATACTTGGGTAAATACGGTAATTAATTTCAGTGATTTGCCTAAAACTCGATGTGTGATTGAAAGATGAGCTGTCAGGCATTCTATATGAAGTTAACCATGCTGGTCGTCCAAGGAGTGTAAGGACAACCTGTGTGTATTGCTTCAAGAGATAGCTAGTGTCAGTGTTCTATGCCAACCTGTGTGAAAGGGGCGATGACATGGACTACACAGATATAATCAGCAAATTCGAAAGACTTTTTGGTTCTTCGATTCAGCGAATTGCCCAAAACTGCCATACTTGGGCAACAGTGTTTAACAGCATCAGGATGTACGGGACATCACACATTGTGCAGACCGAGGCCTACAAAGATGGTTGAGATCTTTCATACGTTTTAGATCTTACTTTTATGTATAAAAAATTTATGAAATTATGGTTCCATAATAGACAATGTTTTTGAGTCATCAAATCATGAATTACTAATATACCCGTGCATTAAATTTATAAACTTATATTAAATGCCTTTACGACAAACAACACAATTAATTGTTTAATGTGTTCTAGGTATGTGTGTGTGCCATTATTTTCACATATGATTAACATGCAATGGTTACCATCCTTGTAGGTATCGTAATGCTTGCACCGGCTAATTTAATGGAGCAAAGAAGATAATATGGAAGAAAGGATGATTGGTTTACAAAAGTAGCTTTAATATATATGAGCCGTTCTCCAGGGAAACTGGGCTTCGTGACAAAAATATGAAAACTATGATAATATAGCATTAGAAAGACTAGACTCTTTTGAACAGTTTCTGAAAATTTTAGCAAAACATAACATCAAATTACAAAGTTACAGACTTTTAAAACTAACCACTCCCCCTTCTTTGTTAGTGACATCGCAAACGTCTATCAAACGTTATTTGACGTTACGTTAACAAGAAGTTCATAAATCCAGTGTATGATGAGTTCTTGACGTAAACTTTTCCAAATTGTATCACATTTTAGAATTATAGTCCTTTTTTTAATAAAACATATATCTAAATAGTGAATTTTAGCTTTTAGAGAAACGTAGCTACTTTTTTCAACCGCCAACTACTAGTTTTCTCAATATGGATACTCTTCAGAAATTGGTCACCATAGCAACGACAGAAGATATTTTAAAATGATTCGTGAGAAAAAATTAAATCTAAGACATAGTTCTATAGTATCCAAGAACGTCTTAAGGATGCTGGATCAGTTTAATGCGCATGCGTCATTTGTCATAGTACGTTATGTGCCTTAAAAATGTAAAATGTGTTAAAATAATCTAAAATAAATCAAATTGAACAGTTTTGATAAGTATTATGCAATAAAATTAGAAAATACTAATCGAAATGACGGTTTCCATTCCGAGAAAAATATTACATTACAAAATAGGTGGGTGGGGTAAAAAAATAAAAATATTGCTATTTATGCCAAATTACTTTTTTGGGAGTCAGGTTCGTTTGGTAATGTTTGTTTATTGTGTGTTGATGTGTTTTCGCGATATTTACATGTTCAATACATTTTATTCTAAGCGTTTTCATTGATTTTCTCAGCATTTTAGCCACATTTAACCAAAATTAAAATTGCGAAAAAGATACCTCGGTGACATATATTTTTTATTGCATAAAGTCACTAGACTTATTTAACAAAATATTAAAAAAAGTTTAAGGTGGGAAAAAAAGTTATTAGGATTTTACCTGGGTGCTATTTTGCTGCATTAAATATGAAGTGGGTGGGGTAAAAGAGCAATATATATTAGACCAAAATTAAATATACCATTTTTGGTATCTTGATCATGTATAACAATGTGTACCCAAACTATATTTAAAACTATTTTATTATTTACATCACAGACATCAAATAAAAATGTCAAATTTGAACACCACCACCAATTTACCAATTTCCATGGAATTATAAAAAAAATTCCTACACACTTTAATCAGGGCTGATTACCCGAAAAACGAGTTCCGTGACCTATTGTTTTTTCATCATATTTTGTGTCAGTATAGATTCCTTTACTTCCTGGCAAAATTTGATCAAATTCTGAAGGTGGGATCCTAAGCGCTCCAACATCCTTAAACTGAAATCAAAGAGCATGACTTTTTTGTCATTTAAAGGTGCTGCCTCACAGATCGGGCTTAAAATTTTGTATGACGTAATTTTCCTACCTAACCAAGTATTTATATAATAGAAAGTCACTGGTGGTTGCTTTATGAAAAATTTATGGCATATAAGCAATTTAAATCACTCTTGATATTTGGCACTCAGTATTTTTCTGTTTGAAAAGATCGCGGAGTTTCCTTCCAAAATGTTCTGTGAATTATGTAATTCACACATGATCAAACTGTAACTTCAACAAACTAAAGCCGAAACATCTGTGAGGTATTCGGTTTGTTTTGCAATTCATTTTTATCGAATGCAAACACATTTCAGGCAATTTAAATGAAAGTAGTGCTAATTCTATAGGGTATTAATACCCTATAGAATTTTTGGTGTAAAAATGCTAAATTACTACAAAATATCGATGTTTCCCAAGTTATTTTTTATGCCAATGTGGTTGTTTATGGCATATACAGGAAACTATACCAAAATTACATGAATATTTGACAATTTTATTTTATTTTTGCAATACACCAAAACGTGAGGCAGTCCCTTTAAGAGGGTTTTCTCAACCTTATTACATAAGATTATATAATATTATATACTAATACAATGTCATTAAGCCCGGTTTTCCCGGAGAACGGGTCATATATATTTCTTTAATATTGACCATGGTAACTATGAATGGTGTTACTGTTATTTATTTTTATCACATAATCATTATACAAATTTATTTCTGAAAATGTATGCTTAAGTTACTTTATATTTTATTATCTTGAAGTTCGAAAGATATTAATAGAAAAAGGAAAGACGGCAGTGGTGATTATTGAAATCAAAACATAGAGAAGACATTTTTTAAAAACGAAAAGGAAGTTTTACTGGCGTCTTGTGTAAAATTGGCATATTGTCCAAAAACGGAAGTTTTACTGACTTCTTGTGTAAAATTGGCATACTGTCAAAAAACGAAGTTTTACTGATCATGTCTTGTGTAAAATTGGCACATTTTAAATTAATGTAAGCTTTTTTTGTGTACCTTTTATTTTAATGTGCATTTTTTTCTTTCTAAAATTGCCCATTTACTGACTTTTTGTGTAAAATTGACGTTTTATCAAAAAATGAAGTTTTACAGACTTCTGTAAAATTGGCATATTGTCCAAAAACGAAGTTTTACTGGCGTCTTCTGTAAAATTGGCATATTATCTAAAAATAAAGTTTTACTGACTTCTTGTGTAAAATTGGCAAACTGTCAAAAAACGAAGTTTTACTGACGTCTTGTGTAAAATTGGAATATTATCCAAAAACGAAGTTTTACTGGCGTCTTATGTAAAATTGGCAAATTATCTAAAAATGAAGTTTTACTGACCTCTTGTGTAAAATTGGCATACTGTCAAAAAAAGGAGTTTTACTGACGTCTTGTGTAAAATTGGCATAGTGTCAAAAAAGGAGTTTTACTGACGTCTTGTGTAAAATTGGAAAATTATCCAAAAACGAAGTTTTACTAGCGTCTTGTGTAAAATTGGAATATTATCCAAAAACGAAGTTTTACTGGGTCTTATGTAAAATTGGCATATTATCTAAAAATGAAGTTTTACTGACCTCTTGTGTAAAATTGGCATACTGTCAAACAAAGAAGTTTTACTGACGTCTTGTGTAAAATTGGCATATTGTCCAAAAAAAGGAGTTTTACTGACGTCTTCTGTAAAATTGGCATTTTATCAAAAAAATTGAGTTTTAGTGACGGCATTATTTTTCATAAAGCCTATGGCTTTCACATGTACCATTAGCATTTCAGTCATAGTACTGGAATGAGCGCTTTTTAAAGACCCGAGAAAAAGTGCAGTGCACCGTATAGTATATATCACGTGTGCACCTGTAATCAATCATTTTTAGTCTAGCGCTTGAATGAGCAAGACGTTCGTGCGACAATGTCGCGTGGTAATTTTTGGTTTTTGCGGCGAAATTACGACTTTCGTTGGCAGTTTACATTCGAGGAAGGTAATTGCGATGAATGTATTGTATTTTTCAATCGTTATGAGTTTTTTATCTTCCGCTATTATCCTTTATTGTTGAACTACGAAGACTTTTTTGGGAACCGGAAGCTAGTTTGTAAAACAGCTTATGTCACGATAATGATTACTTTGGCAGAGTTTTGAGCCGGTTTTGTCCCATGTCTTCTATTTTCATTGTTAGTTTGTGATAGTAAAACATGGTTATTATAAAAATATGTCCTCTGGACAATTTTATAGACGAATTACGTCTTTGTGCATAGTACGTAGTACATGCTTTTCGGATGTTAAAATTCGGACAAATTTGTTCCGTTATCCGAGTGAACGCGTCTTAGGACGCCGATTATAATGCAATGACCTAGTCTTTTGATTAGAGGAAATGTTTATTTACATGCCAAAAGTGTTGGCTTTAAAATTTGTTCCGTTATCCGATTATAATGCAATGACCTAGTCTTTTGATTAGAGGAAATGTTTATTTACATGCCAAAAGTGTTGGCTTTATAACATTAGTATGATATTGTCTGTGGGTAAGATTTGAGTTTAACTGACTGTTAGGCAGTTACCAGTTTTAGATGAATTGTGACTGTATATGGGCTCTGTCTAACAGAGTTTTGTGAAAAGCCTGAGAGCACATGCTCATTTGATATGAAGGTTACGTTTTTGTACCTTTTATGAGAATATGAGAAATTAGCTTTATTAGCAGTTACAGTAAGTCACTTTGAGTCTGACACGGTTTATTTGATAATATAACAGTGTGTTATGAGTACATAACCTTAGATGGAGACCATTTGTATATCGGATATTTATTCAGAGATTATTACATGGGCAGTACTTATTTTATATTTAGAAAGGTACTAAGAGTGTTATATTTCATGACAAACTCAGTTTGCGTGTAATTAGTTGATAGTTGAGAAGAAGTTACGTGATTAAGTAAGACCTGTTTTGAAGCATAACGTAGAGTTCTTTGACATTTGTCAGGGGAGAACGTGTTTGATGCGTGTTTATGCTATTTTTAGAATCCATATGAACAAGCATTTAGGTTGCTTTTTGTCTGCTATGGGTATGTTTATATATGAATTTATTAATTTGCATGCTTATGCAATCAAGATATATTTTATGTAAATTTAGATTGGTTATCCTATGAGATAAATCAATATTTGGTAGTTTGGATAGTTGCATTGAGTTGGAGTAATTCTAAGTATTTGAAATCAGGTATAACGTATTGCACTGAGTTATTCTGACCAGAGACTTATGCAGTTTGTCATTTGCTTTTGTGGTGTGTCGTCAATCTATTAGATTTGACATAAGTGTGTATTTGGTTCTTTTTTGAATTAATATATTTTTGGTCATGGAACATGATTTTGGTATTTGAGGGAAGTTATATTTATATGACACTGTTTTTAAGTGACATGCAGGATGGTTTAGCATGTTTATGATTATAATTATATTTTGATTTCGCTATGAGTCTGTCAAAGTCATCTAATAGTGGGTATTTTGTGAGTTAAAAGGTTTCATTTGAATAGAGATATCAAGTTCATGTTTATGAATTGTCTTTAATGATTACTTTATTTATACGGCAGTATTATGATGGCTTATATTTATATATGATACTGAATAACTCAGATGTTTGGTGGAGAATTGGTTACAAGAGGAATGATGTTCATTTTGATGAATTGGTACATTTGGATACAGGTTGAACTTATTTAGATGTATCTGCTTTTAGGTATTCATGTCATGAATTTTGGAAATATATGTTGCTGTATTCTTAAATTTAGCCATATATCAATTATACTTATGATATACTTGAAATGAGTGACTCAGTACCAATTACTTATAGACTTATTACCCAATGCTTTTTGCATTCTGAACATTATCACTGTAGCAACAAGTGTTGTGTATTTATGACCGATGAGAATACAATTTTTTAGTTGTTTATATTCATTTATTTGTCATGTGATGATAGGATGTTGTCAGTTGTTAGTATAAAATCTACTATAATCTAGTTATTTTTACTATAGTTCCTCTTGAGAAGGGATATATATATATATTATGTAACCAGTATCCCTGGATATATGTTTATAAGTGAGACTGTTTTGGAGTATCATGTATTTATAAATACACTGGATGCGTGTAGTTTTACGATGCATAATATTTTAACAGACTTATTTATGCACATCTACATGAGTAAATTTTTTCAGACCTTATGTCTGAACTTCAGGTTTTGGGTGTACCAAAGAGTATGTTTTGCTGTATTTTCCCAATATAATGGTCCTTTTCTGAGGATTTCAGGGTTTTCAGGATTTTAACTTTCACCTATGCTTTAGTGATTATCAACTATAAACTTTACGGAGTGAAGCTGATATTTGAAAATGAGTGATTGATTATCAACTATAAACTTTACGGAGTGAAGCTGATATTTGAAAATGACTTTTACAGTAAAGTTTAGCAGGATTGTTTAGTCATTGTTCATAGTTGGAAAGGAAGGGTTGAATTCACATACATTTGTACTTCTGTTAAGCAACCTGGGAATTTGAATTAAAAGTTATTTTTTTAGAAACCTATTGGTAATAGTTGTAAAATATTAACAACTTGTTTACTGTCTTAATGTAGTGTTGTTTTTATGGTTGTTTGTTTTATATGTGCTGCTAGTGTTAATTAGTTAACATGGATCCAGTTTAGCTTTTTGGAAGCGCTTATATGTTTGCTTTATTATATATGTTTCTTTGGAAACTCCCTAGCTTATTATACATGTTTATTGGGAAACTAGCTTTTTGTGTCCAGGAACATTTCAAGCATAGATAATATTTCATAGTTTCGGCTAATGGTAATGTATATATAGTGGTTGTTACTTTTTTATATGTAATTATATGAGTATTTGAGGTACTTTATTCTTTAAGTTTTTATTAAGAGTAATTATAGACGTATCTGTTACATTTGTGTGTTATTGTAATGGATTTTATTTCTTTTCGAAGAAACAGGGTTAGTGTTACCTGAGCGGAATTTGGTTTAGATATTGACTTTACTTATTTTAATGAGGAATTTAGGGATATAATGGCCTTTGTCATTTATTAGTGGTATCTTTTATCATAGTCATTTAAGATGGTCATGATACGAATATGGCAGTATTGTGTCTTTGCAGAATGATCTATTTATATATATTATATATGGAAAGTCTGTAACAGTACTATTATTTTCTTATATTCCTATAAAGGTTTTATTTACTTTAGTTTTATCATTTATATTACATATTACATGTATATCATGTTTTAATACGTGATTTTTTTATTGTCAATGAATAGCACTTAAGCTGCATAGCAGTTTTCTTTACGGACCATATTGTATATTTTTATGATTTAAGAAAGGTTTGATGTCATTTCGTTAAGGATGTATTGGAGTGTTATAAGTTTATGATCTTGACATAAACTGGGCTTTGATAGAATTGTATTTGCGGTATACAAAGAGTGGTTATTGCTTGTGTCTTGTATATATGTTAAGAGTAGAATTATAGGTGTTTATGTAATGGTTATTTATTAACCACTTTTTCAATTTGAAAAAGATACTCTGATTCAATGATGGTCTGAAGTTGATGAACTATTTATTATATCATTTAAATTTAATTTATTATTTTGTTAAAATCTATAAGCTTTAGCTTTTGACAGTTAACAACTGGTTGTTGATTTGCAGGTTTAGAATGTTTATTTGAGGATTTCTGTATCGGCATTGTTCTTTTGAACGATCAAAGTGTTATAAGGTTCATTTTTTGTTACTTAATATTTTTAATGGTGTTTGTTTGGTTGAGGAATCCTTTTTTCAAGTCACCTCATGAGTTCATGTTTAAATTTAATTTGGTATTTTCAAGTTTATATAAAGTATTTTCCTTTGAGATATATTTGAATTTCAATTATTGACATAATAGAGGTTTTATTACCTGTGGAGAAGTATGCTAACTCTATGATGGTATTAATATACATTGTTCATGTATATATTATTGTTACTCTTGATTTACAAGGTGTCTAGTCTGTTTTACATTATTGTATTACACTTTTATTTTTAAGAGGGTTTTTGTTTTTAATGGCAATATGTTTTGTTGCCCTACTTTGAAGATGCTAATGGTACATGTGAAAGCCATAGGCTTTATGAAAAATAATGTTCCCTCATCCAAGCTTTAGTGCAGGATGAGGGTCATTATTGGAATAAAGCCGGAGGCTGAGCATGTACATACCCTCCCTTTGTGTCAGATTATCATTATATTTAAAGTGTATATTTGTATACATACAGGTATATTTATTTTATGATGTAATGTTATAATTTGTGTTGTGATATTATGTGTATCTTTCAGCCTTTTATGCTTTGCCCTCCCTAGTACATGCTTATCATTTAGATTAGAGATTAGCCTATTGTTTAGGGCGACAAAACTTTGGCTTTGAATTATGATTGATTACAGGTGCACACGTGATATATACTATACGGTGCACTGCACTTTTTCTCGGGTCTTTAAAAAGCGCTCATTCCAGTACTATGACTGAAATGCTAATGGTACATGCTCAGCCTCCGGCTTTATTCCAATAATGACCCTCATCCTGCACTAAAGCTTGGATGAGGGAACATATTGCCAAAAAAAGGAGTTTCACCGATGTCTTGTGTAAAATAGGCATATTGTCAAAAATCGAAGTTTTACTGACATCTTGTGTGAAATTGGCATATTGTAAAAAAAGGAGTTTTACTGGCGCCTTGTGTAAAATTGGAATATTATCCAAAAACGAAGTTTTACTGGCGTCTTATGTAAAATTGGCATATTATCTAAAAATGAAGTTTTACTAGCGTCTTGTGTAAAATTGGAATATTATCCAAAAACAAAGTTTTACTAGCGTCTTGTGTAAAATTGGAATATTATCCAAAAACAAAGTTTTACTAGCGTCTTGTGTAAAATTGGAATACTGTCCAAAAAAGAAGTTTTACTGGCGTCTTCTGTAAAATTGGAATATTGTCAAAAAAAGGAGTTTTACAGGCGTCTTGTGTAAAATTGGAATATTATCCAAAAACAAAGTTTTACTAGCGTCTTGTGTAAAATTGGAATAATGTCCAAAAAAGGAGTTTTACTGACGTCTTGTGTAAAATTGGCATATTATCCAAAAACGAAGTTTTACTAGCGTCTTGTGTAAAATTGGAATATTGTCCAAAAAAGGAGTTTTACTGACGTCTTGTGTAAAATTGGCATATTATCCAAAAACGAAGTTTTACTAGCGTCTTGTGTAAAATTGGAATATTGTCCAAAAAAGGAGTTTTACTGACGTCTTGTGTAAAATTGGAAAATTATCCAAAAACGAAGTTTTACTAGCGTCTTGTGTAAAATTGAATATTATCCAAAAACGAAGTTTTACTGGGTCTTATGTAAAATTGGCATATTATCTAAAAATGAAGTTTTACTGACCTCTTGTGTAAAATTGGCATACTGTCAAACAAAGAAGTTTAACTGACGTCTTGTGTAAAATTGGCATATTGTCAAAAAAAGGAGTTTTACTGACGTCTTGTGTAAAATTGGCATATTGTCCAAAAAAAGGAGTTTTACTGACGTCTTCTGTAAAATTGGCATTTTATCAAAAAAATTGAGTTTTAGTGACGGCATATTGCCAAAAAAAGGAGTTTCACCGATGTCTTGTGTAAAATTGGCATATTGTCAAAAATCGAAGTTTTACTGACATCTTGTGTGAAATTGGCATATTGTAAAAAAAGGAGTTTTACTGGCGCCTTGTGTAAAATTGGAATATTATCCAAAAACGAAGTTTTACTGGCGTCTTATGTAAAATTGGCATATTATCTAAAAATGAAGTTTTACTGACATCTTGTGTAAAATTGGAGTATTATCCAAAAACAAAGTTTTACTAGCGTCTTGTGTAAAATTGGAATATTATCCAAAAACAAAGTTTTACTAGCGTCCTGTGTAAAATTGGAATATTATCCAAAAACAAAGTTTTACTAGCGTCTTGTGTAAAATTGGAATACTGTCCAAAAAAGAAGTTTTACTGGCGTCTTCTGTAAAATTGGAATATTGTCAAAAAAGGAGATTTACAGGCGTCTTGTGTAAAATTGGAATATTATCCAAAAACAAAGTTTTACTAGCGTCTTGTGTAAAATTGGAATATTGTCCAAAAAAGGAGTTTTACTGACGTCTTGTGTAAAATTGGAATATTATCCAAAAACGAAGTTTTACTAGCGTCTTCTGTAAAATTGGCATTTTATCAAAAAAATTGAGTTTTAGTGACGGCATATTGCCAAAAAAAGGAGTTTCACCGATGTCTTGTGTAAAATTGGCATATTGTCAAAAATCGAAGTTATACTGACATCTTGTGTGAAATTGGCATATTGTAAAAAAAGGAGTTTTACTGACGTCTTGTGTAAAATTGGAATATTATACAAAAACGAAGTTTTACTGGCGTCTTATGTAAAATTGGAATATTATCCAAAAACGAAGTTTTACTGGCGTCTTGTGTAAAATTGGCATACTGTCAAAAAAAAGAAGTTTTACTGACGTCTTGTGTAAAATTGGAGTATTATCCAAAAACAAAGTTTTACTAGCGTCTTGTGTAAAATTGGAATATTGTCCAAAAAAGAAGTTCGGCGTCTTCTGTAAAATTGGAATATTGTCAAAAAAAGGAGTTTTACTGACATCTTTTGTAAAATTGGAATATTGTCCAAAAACGAAGTTTTACTGACGTCTTGTGTAAAATTGGAATATTATCCAAAAACAAAGTTTTACTAGCGTCTTGTGTAAAATTGGAATATTGCCCAAAAAAGAAGTTTTACTGGCGTCTTCTGTAAAATTGGAATATTGTCAAAATAAGGAGTTTTACTGACATCTTCTGTAAAATTGGCATATTATCCAAAAACCAAGTTTTACTGGCGTCTTCTGTAAAATTGGCATATTATCTAAAAATGAAGTTTAATAGACTTCTTACGTAAAATTGGCATATTGTAAAAAAAGGAGTTTTACTGACGTCTTACGTAAAATTGGCATTTTATCAAAAAATGGAGTTTTAGTGACAGCATATTGCCAAAAATCGAAGTTTCACTGATGTCTTGTGTAAAATTGGCATATTGTCAAAAATAGAGAGAAAAGACATTTTTTAAATTTTAAATTAATTCAAGCTATTGTTGTGTACCTTTTATTTTAATGTGCATTTTTCTTTCTAAAAATGCCCATTTAATGACTTTTTGTGTAAAATTGGCGTTTTACAGACTTCTTCTGTAAAATCGGTATACTGTCAAAAAATGAAGTTTTACTGACGCCTTGTGTCAAATTGGCATATATTATCTAAAAATGAAGTTTTACCGACTTCTTATGTAAAATCGGCATACTGTCAAAAAAAGAAGTTTTACTGACGTCTTGTGTAAAATTGGCATACTGTCAAAACATGGAGCTTTAGGTCATGAATTAAAACAAGAGGATCAAAGATCCTGGGGCGCTCACCTACTAAACATGGCCAAACTTTGAACTTGACCTTAAGGTCATCAAGATAAACATTTTGACTAAACTTGATGAAGGTTTAAGCAAAACTGAGGCCCCGAGAGTGTTAAAAAGGTTTTGCTATTATTTGACATATTGACCTAGTTTTTTACCCACATGACCCAACTTCAAAAGTGAACTTAAGGTCACCAAGATAAACATTTTGACCAAACTTCATGAAGATTAAAGCAAAAATATGGCCCCCAGAATGATAACAAGGTTTTCCTATTATTTGACCTTTTGACCTAGTTTTTGACCCCACATGGCCCAACTTCGAACTTGACCTTAAGGTCACCATGATAAACATTTTGACTAAACTTCATGAAGATTAAAGCAAAAATGTGGCCACCGGAGTGTTAACAAGGTTATCCTATTATTTGACCTAGTTTTTGACCCCACATGACCCAAATTCTAACTTGACCTTAAGGTCACCAAGATAGACATTTTGACCAAACTTCATGAAGATTAAAGCAAAAATGTGGCCACCAGAGTGTTAACAAGGTTATCCTATTATTTGACCTTTTGACCTAGTTTTTGACCCTACATGACCCAACTTCAAACTTGACCTAGATTTCATTGAGATACAACTACTGACCAAGTTTGGTGAAGACCAAAGCAAAAATGTGACCTCGAAAGTGTTCACAAGGTTTTGCTATTATTTGACCTTTTGACCTAGTTTTTGACCCCACATGACCCAACTTCGAACATGACCTATATTTCATTGAGATACAACTACTGACCAAGTTTGATGATAATCAAAGCAAAAGTGCTAGAGTGTTAACAGTGAAATGTCTAACGGACGGACGGACGACGGACAAAAAACAATCACAAAAGCTCACCTTGCCACTTTGTGGCAGGTGAGCTAAAAAAGAGAATTGGTCTATTTGGTAAACAAGACCAGGAAGATTGCCTACTTGAATATTGTGATTGAAAATATCGAGACAAAGTTAATAAAGGGCCTGAAGGAACCTTGCAAAAAGAAAACTTTGATTACATCAGTTGATGGAGAAACTCGCAGTGAATATTTCATCAGTTGATGGAGAAACTTGCAGGTAAGATTTCATCAGTTGATGGAGAAACTAGCAGGTAAGATTTCATCAGTTGATGGAGAAACTCGCAGGTAAGATTTTATCAGTTAATGGAGAAACTCACAGGTAAGATTTCATCAGTTGATGGAGAAACTCGCAGGTAAGATTTTATCAGTTAATGGAGAAACTCACAGGTAAGATTTCATCAGTTGATGGAGAAACTTGCAGTGAAGATTTCATCAGTTGATAAAGAAACTCGCAGGGAAGATTAAAACTCGCAGGTAAGATTTCATCAGTTGATGGAGAAACTTGCAGGTAAGATTTCATCAGTTGATGGAGAAACTCGCAGGGAAGATTTCATCAGTTGATGGAGAAACTCGCAGGGAAGATTACATCAGATGATGGAGAAACTCACAGGGAACTATCATGAGAGGACAGGAAACTGTCATACAAGGAATGGATGAATCATATGACTGAGTACATGTATCTAACAAACAGTCAGTCAACATCCCTTATAAAGGTGATAGATGGTTACAATTTGAACCAACAAGTTGTCAGTAAATGATTACTTTTGTTTCAGTTAACATTTCAAGCAAAAGTATGAGTATATCACCAAACTTTGATGAATGAGTATACCTAACTGATGAATGAGTATACCTAACTGATGAATGAGTATACCTAACTGATGAATGAGTATACCTAACTGATGAATGAGTATACCTAACTGATGATGAATGAGTATACCTAACTGATGATGAATGAGTATACCTAACTGATGATGAATGAGTATACCTAACTGATGATGAATGAGTATACCTAACTGATGAATAAGTATACCTAACTGATGAACAATAATCTGCACATGATGTTTTACAATTTGAAAATTTCTTCATTTTACTAACTGTGATACATTGTTTAACTGACTTCTTGTGCCAATTTTGGTTTGTATATATATATGTTTACTTGGCGATGGACTTTGTTGTTTATGCCAATTAATAATTTGACTTGACTTGACTTGTGTAAAATTGGCATATATATTATCAAAGCATGAAGTTTTACCGACTTCTTGTGGAAAATTTACAATCCAGTTCATAAACTCCGCCTACCAGTGCCCATACATTTCTATCGGAAGAAGGAGCCATTTACCGACTTCTTGTGGAAAATTGGCAATCCTGATCATAAACTCCACCTACCAGTGCCTATACATTTCTATCGGAAGAAGGAGTCTATTGACTAATATTGTCTCTAGAACTATTTACTGCGCATTGATTTACATTGTTGTTGTGAGTGCCCGTAAATAAAACCAATTAGTGTCGTAATGTGTCCTAGGTGTGTGTGTGTGTGTCCTTATTTTCACATACCTGTATATGTTTAACATATAATGGTAACCACCCTTGTAGGTACCGGTTATGCTTGCACCGGCCAATTTATTGGAACAAGGAAGATATTATGGAAGGATGATTGGTTTAGCTTTAATATATATTGATTTGTTATTGACCATAGTTACTATGAATTGTGTTATTTATTTTTATCACATAATTATTATGCAAATTTATTTCTGCAAATTCATGCTTAAGTTACTTTATATTATATTTTTTTATCTTAAAGCTCAAAAGATAGGAATAGAAAATGGAAAGACTGCATTGGTGATTATTGAAATCAAGACATAGAGAGAGGACATTTTTTTAATTAATTCAAGCTATTTGTGTGTATGTTTTACTTTAATGTGCATTTTTTCTTTCTTAAAATGCCCATTTACTGATTTCTCATGTCAAATTGGCATATTATCAAAAAATGAAGTTTTACCGACTTCTTGTGTAAAATTGGCATATTGTCAAAAAAAGGAGTTTTATTTGACATCTTGTGTCAAATTGGCATATTGTCAAAAAAAGGAGTTTTACGGACATCCTGTGTCAAATTGGCATATTGTCAAAAAAAGGAGTTTTACGGACATCCTGTGTCAAATTGGCATATTATCTAAAAATGAAGTTTTACCGACTTCTTGTGTCAAATTGGCATATTATCTAAAAGTGAAGTTATACCGACTTCTTGTGTAAAATTGGCATATTGTCAAAAAAAGGAGTTTTATTGACATCTTATGTCAAATTGGCATATTGTCTAAAAATGAAGTTTTACCGACTTCTTGTGTCAAATTGGCATATTATCTTAAAATGAAGTTTTACCGACTTCTTGTGTAAAATTGGCATATTGTCAAAAAAAAGAGTTTTATTGACATCTTATGTCAAATTGGCATATTATCTAAAAGTGAAGTTTTACAGAAATCTTGAGTCAAATTGGCATATTATCTTAAAATGAAGTTTTACGGACATCTTGTGTCAAATTGGCATATTATCTTAAAATGAAGTTTTACCGACTTCTTGTGTAAAATTGGCATATTGTCAAAAAAAGGAGTTTTATTGACATCTTATGTCAAATTGGCATATTATCTAAAAGTGAAGTTTTACAGACATCTTGTGTCAAATTGGCATATTATCTTAAAATGAAGTTTTACAGACATCTTGTGTCAAATTGGCATATTATCTTAAAATGAAGTTTTACCGACTTCTTGTGTCAAATTGGCATATTGTCAAAAAAAGGAGTTTTATTGACATATTGTGTCAAATTGGCGTTAAACCGACTTCTTGTGTAAAATTGGCATATTGTCAAAAAAAGGAGTTTTATTGACATCTTATGTCAAATTGGCATATTGTCTAAAAATGAAGTTTTACAGACATCTTGTGTCAAATTGGCATATTATCTAAAAATGAAGTTTTACCGACTTCTTGTGTAAAATTGGCATATTGTCAAAAAAAGGAGTTTTATTGACATCTTATGTCAAATTGGCATATTATCTAAAAGTGAAGTTTTACAGACATCTTGTGTCAAATTGGCATATTATCTTAAAATGAAGTTTTACCGACTTCTTGTGTAAAATTGGCATATTGTCAAAAAAAAGGAGTTTTATTGACATCTTATGTCAAATTGGCATATTATCTAAAAGTGAAGTTATACCGACTTCTTGTGTAAAATTGGCATATTGTCAAAAAAAGGAGTTTTATTGACATCTTATGTCAAATTGGCATATTATCTAAAAGTGAAGTTTTACAGACATCTTGTGTCAAATTGGCATATTATCTTAAAATGAAGTTTTACAGACATCTTGTGTCAAATTGGCATATTATCTTAAAATGAAGTTTTACCGACTTCTTGTGTAAAATTGGCATATTGTCAAAAAAAAGGAGTTTTATTGACATCTTATGTCAAATTGGCATATTATCTAAAAGTGAAGTTTTACCGACTTCTTGTGTAAAATTTGCATATTGTCAAAAAAAGGAGTTTTATTGTCATCTTGTGTCAAATTGGCATATTATCTAAAAATGAAGTTTTACTGACTTCTTGTGTAAAATTGGCATATTGTCAAAAAAAGGAGTTTTATTGACATCTTATGTCAAATTGGCATATTGTCTAAAAATGAAGTTTTACGGACATCTTGTGTCAAATTGGCATATTATCTTAAAATGAAGTTAAACCGACTTCTTGTGTAAAATTGGCATATTGTCAAAAAAAGCAGTTTTATTGACATCTTATGTCAAATTGGCATATTGTCTAAAAATGAAGTTTTACAGACATCTTGTGTCAAATTGGCATATTATCTAAAAATGAAGTTTTACCGACTTCTTGTGTAAAATTGGCATATTGTCAAAAAAAGGAGTTTTATTGACATCTTATGTCAAATTGGCATATTATCTAAAAGTGAAGTTTTACAGACATCTTGTGTCAAATTGGCATATCATCTTAAAATGAAGTTTTACAGACATCTTGTGTCAAATTGGCATATTATCTTAAAATGAAGTTTTACCGACTTCTTGTGTAAAATTGGCATATTGTCAAAAAAAAGGAGTTTTATTGACATCATATGTCAAATTGGCATATTATCTAAAAGTGAAGTTATACCGACTTCTTGTGTAAAATTGGCATATTGTCAAAAAAAGGAGTTTTATTGACATCTTATGTCAAATTGGCATATTGTCTAAAAATGAAGTTTTACAGACATCTTGTGTCAAATTGGCATATTATCTAAAAATGAAGTTTTACCGACTTCTTGTGTAAAATTGGCATATTGTCAAAAAAAGGAGTTTTATTGACATCTTATGTCAAATTGGCATATTATCTAAAAGTGAAGTTTTACAGACATCTTGTGTCAAATTGGCATATTATCTTAAAATGAAGTTTTACCGACTTCTTGTGTAAAATTGGCATATTGTCAAAAAAAAGGAGTTTTATTGACATCTTATGTCAAATTGGCATATTATCTAAAAGTGAAGTTATACCGACTTCTTGTGTAAAATTGGCATATTGTCAAAAAAAGGAGTTTTATTGACATCTTATGTCAAATTGGCATATTATCTAAAAGTGAAGTTTTACAGACATCTTGTGTCAAATTGGCATATTATCTTAAAATGAAGTTTTACAGACATCTTGTGTCAAATTGGCATATTATCTTAAAATGAAGTTTTACCGACTTCTTGTGTAAAATTGGCATATTGTCAAAAAAAAGGAGTTTTATTGACATCTTATGTCAAATTGGCATATTATCTAAAAGTGAAGTTTTACCGACTTCTTGTGTAAAATTTGCATATTGTCAAAAAAAGGAGTTTTATTGTCATCTTGTGTCAAATTGGCATATTATCTAAAAATGAAGTTTTACTGACTTCTTGTGTAAAATTGGCATATTGTCAAAAAAAGGAGTTTTATTGACATCTTATGTCAAATTGGCATATTGTCTAAAAATGAAGTTTTACGGACATCTTGTGTCAAATTGGCATATTATCTTAAAATGAAGTTTTACCGACTTCTTGTGTAAAATTGGCATATTGTCAAAAAAAGGAGTTTTATTGACATCTTATGTCAAATTGGCATATTGTCTAAAAATGAAGTTTTACCGACTTCTTGTGTAAAATTGGCATATTGTCAAAAAAAAGGAGTTTTATTGACATCTTATGTCAAATTGGCACATTATTTAAAAGTGAAGTTTTACCGACTTCTTGTGTAAAATTGGCATATTGTCAAAAAAAGGAGTTTTATTGACATCTTATGTCAAATTGGCATATTGTCTAAAAATGAAGTTTTACAGACATCTTGTGTCAAATTGGCATATTATCTAAAAATGAAGTTATACCGACTTCTTGTGTAAAATTTGCATATTGTCAAAAAAAGGAGTTTTATTGTCATCTTGTGTCAAATTGGCATATTATCTAAAAATGAAGTTTTACTGACTTCTTGTGTAAAATTGGCATATTGTCAAAAAAAGGAGTTTTATTGTCATCTTGTGTCAAATTGGCATATTATCTAAAAATGAAGTTTTACAGACATCTTGTGTAAAATTGGCATATTGTCAAAAAAAGGAGTTCTATTGACATCTTATGTCAATATGGCATATTGTCTAAAAATGAAGTTTTACGGACATCTTGTGTCAAATTGGCATATTATCTTAAAATGAAGTTAAACCGACTTCTTGTGTAAAATTGGCATATTGTCAAAAAAAGCAGTTTTATTGACATCTTATGTCAAATTGGCATATTGTCTAAAAATGAAGTTTTACAGACATCTTGTGTCAAATTGGCATATTATCTAAAAATGAAGTTTTACCGACTTCTTGTGTAAAATTGGCATATTGTCAAAAAAAGGAGTTTTATTGACATCTTATGTCAAATTGGCATATTATCTAAAAGTGAAGTTTTACAGACATCTTGTGTCAAATTGGCATATTATCTTAAAATGAAGTTTTACAGACATCTTGTGTCAAATTGGCATATTATCTAAAAATGAAGTTTTACCGACTTCTTGTGTAAAATTGGCATATTGTCAAAAAAAAGGAGTTTTATTGACATCTTATGTCAAATTGGCATATTATCTAAAAGTGAAGTTATACCGACTTCTTGTGTAAAATTGGCATATTGTCAAAAAAAGGAGTTTTATTGACATCTTATGTCAAATTGGCATATTGTCTAAAAATGAAGTTTTACGGACATCTTGTGTCAAATTGGCATATTATCTTAAAATGAAGTTTTACCGACTTCTTGTGTAAAATTGGCATATTGTCAAAAAAAGGAGTTTTATTGACATCTTATGTCAAATTGGCATATTGTCTAAAAATGAAGTTTTACCGACTTCTTGTGTAAAATTGGCATATTGTCAAAAAAAAGGAGTTTTATTGACATCTTATGTCGAATTGGCACATTATTTAAAAGTGAAGTTTTACCGACTTCTTGTGTAAAATTGGCATATTGTCAAAAAAAGGAGTTTTATTGACATCTTATGTCAAATTGGCATATCATCTAAAAATGAAGTTTTACAAACTACTTGTGTAAAATTGGCATATTGTCAAAAAAAGGAGTTTTATTGACATCTTATGTCAAATTGGCATATTGTCTAAAAATGAAGTTTTACCGACTTCTTGTGTAAAATTGGCATATTGTCAAAAAAAAGGAGTTTTATTGACATCTTATGTCGAATTGGCACATTATTTAAAAGTGAAGTTTTACCGACTTCTTGTGTAAAATTGGCATATTGTCAAAAAAAGGAGTTTTATTGACATCTTATGTCAAATTGGCATATCATCTAAAAATGAAGTTTTACAAACTACTTGTGTAAAATTGGCATACTGTCAAAAAACGAAGTTTTAGATGAATTAAAGAGAAGAAAGACCTTACATGTAAAAATGGTCTATTTGGTAAAGAAGACCAGGGAAATTACCTTTGTGAACATTGTGAAAATGTCAAGATAAAGTCAAAAGGAACCTTGAGAAAAGAAAAAACTTGATTACATCAGTTGATGGAGAAACTCACAGGGAAGATTACATCAGATGATGGAGAAACTCACAGGGAACTATCATGGGAGGACAGGAAACTGTCATACAAGGAGTGGATGAATTATATGACTGAGTATCTAACATCAATACAAACAGTCAACATCACTTATAAAGATGATAGATGGTACAATTTGAACCAACAAGCTGCTTGTCAGTAAATGTTTACTTTTGCTTCAGAAAATATTTCAACCAAACTATAGTATGTATACCGTAAAACAACCTTACAGTTATATGTTGCTACTTTATATTCTATTTAGTAATATAAATGTTGCATGTCAAATCGCCAAATGCGACAGCCTTACAGGCTATGAAAATTCTACATCTGTTGAAGATCCATTGCTTAGAATAATGTTGAAAGATATGCTTTTCATTAAAGTAAATGGGGGTAAGGTGTTGAAACATATCAAAGAAAAGATTGATCAAGATGAAGAGAAGTTGTGAAAGAGATAACACAAACGCAAAGTTGAGAGAAGACGGAGTCATCCTCTAAATAAATTATACGAACACATGACAGATAGCGACAACGCAAAGTCAAGACAAGACCAAGTCATCCTCTAAATAAATTCTATGAACAAATGACAGATAGCGACAATGCAGTCATGATGAGACCAAATCATCCTTTAAAGTTTAAAAAAATTATATGAACATCATTATTATTGTAATAATGCTATAAATTTTTTTCAGCTAAATACACAGGACAAACAACTGTGTGAAGGTAATTGATTATATTACTGATAAACGTCAGTATGAACGACTTTCGTTGGTAGTTTACATTCGAGGAAGGTAAATATGAACGACTTTCGTTGGTAGTTTACATTCGAGGAAGGTAAATATGAACGACTTTCGTTGGTAGTTTACATTCGAGAAAGGTAATTATGAACGACTTTCGTTGGTAGTTTACATTCGAGAAAGGTAATAATGAACGACTTTCGTTGGTAGTTTACATCATAGGAAGGTAATTATGAACGACTTTCGTTGGTAGTTTACATAAGAGAAAGGTGATAATTAACAAGTTCATTTGTAGTTTGTCGATTGCGGCAACTAAATAGGAATAAAAAGTTGTTATCACAACAATTTATCAGTAATTAGACCTCTAATAGAATAGATATATGAACAACCCAATACAATATATGTTATCCAAAAGATGATCCAAAGGTGTCCCATATGAATTCAACAATAATTACACAGGCACAACTTCTATAAATTTGGAGATTCAAGGACAATCTTACGAGGAAGACAAACGGTCAACATGACTCTGACCAAAGCAATTTATTCACCATTTTAAGTGAAATTTTAAGAGGTTGTTTCAGTTTTGAAAACCTCTTCAACATCTAACAATTGAAAGACCTTGAAAGGGGTTTTATTGGATTGTACTTTACCAAACCCAAACGGGGAGAAGGATGTGATGCAGCCTTCAAAGCAGACAGTATCCGAAGTTTGTCCCCGACAAAGAAGAGAAACCCCCAAGTGCCCCAGGATGGGCGTGAAGGTTTTCGACCACTTGGGTGGGAACAATAGGTTAGAGACCGTGGAATAGGTAAAATTGGAAGGAATCTGAAATCCTCGACTTTGATTTTTCGGTGTTGGATGAAGTTGGGTGGCCAGACAATATGGAACGCCCCACTTTGTCCGCACCAATAAGGATTATTAGACCCACCTCCTGAAGCTACTACTGCCATCGGTGTGGAGAGCTTCTTGCAAGAGGACTTTCGCACCACTAGAGTCATGCAGACTCCAGCCATAGCGGTGGATAATCCAAATAGGGATATGAAATTTTGATGATCACTATTTGTGCGAGATCAATTCTGCTGGACAGAAAATGATTAGTTATTAGTGTTTGGGTCAACCATTATCATGTCCATAGTAGGAAAGATACACTTCAGACAGTTAGTTCACATGAATTTGTAATTAACTAATTTCGAACCCCACCCACTCTAAATTGCACTAAGCAGGGGCGCACAAAGTTTTACATACAAAAAATGGTCAGTCCTAAGAAAAAGGTAGCACGATTTCTAAATGCATATAGATACATTTGAATTAAACTAATAATCTTACAGCAGCAGATAGCAACCGTCGTGAGGAGGCTAGCATTTTGTGAAGAAGTTCGTGGTGCTTTGAAAGGAAGCTACGTCCTTCAAGCCTGCGCCGGGCTGACTAATTATATAAATAATTAAACCCATCAAAACACACAAAAAACTTCAAAATTATTTTCTTCTGAATTAAATACTTCTAGAAAAAATATGTTTTTCTATTTATTTAGTCCATACATAGTACTGTATTATTTTTATTCAGTTCGAAGCCGCTTATTTACTATGGTCACAATGTAAACAATATGGCGGCTCCCATGTAAAAATAAACCACAAAAACACAATTTTCCGTACTAAGCCACTGGTGACTGTGTGTGTGAAATAAGGGCCTCTTGTGGCCCTACCCACATTATATATCTAAATGGACAGGTGTTACTGTGAATAACCATTCTTTTTTCATGACTTTGGATTCAGCAATGTTTTAGTCAAATATTAGTCCAATTAGTGTGAAAACAGTTTCTTGTTGATACTACAGCTTACTACACACAAAGTAAGAAAGATGGCTTCAAAGATAGGAGGAACTCGCCCTAGAAACAGAGCACAAACAACTAAGGAAAAAGTAGCATTTAACATTTTCGTCAGACTATTCACTGGAGAAAAGTTCCCTCTAAAAAACATTTCCAATGAGATGAAAATAAGGGATCTTAAAATGTACATGGAGTTTGCGACTGGCGTACCTGTTCATATGCAGAGAATTAGTTATCTAGATGATGGTAGGTTCCACTTCCAAGATAGATTATTATTGTATTTTAAGGAGAAAAAGTATCTACCCAGTGCATGATTCAAACCCACGATCCCCTACTTAAATGTCAGGCGCTCTACCAACTGAGCTAACCGGGCTACTGGCTCATGAATCACTACATCCTCCTCACTTTAATTTTGAAGGCTTGAACTGTCAGTGGATTCTAATCGTGATTAGGGCATCAACTGTCCAGTTTCCAACATAGTATTATCTCTTACATCCGCATGCTCATTAACCTTGTACCACTTAGCCCGCAACTGTCCCAACTATCCTCATCGCCATTATTGTATTTAGAGGAGAAAATGTATCTACCTAGTACAGGATTCAAATAATTATAATAATGTGGGGTAAGATGGTCCCCCAGTAACACCCGCTGTGATAGAAGATTGCCAAAATACTAATACTGTATTCAATTACCATAAGGTTGTTGTGGGTTTTAGCCCCAAATTGGGGCACATTTTGGTGTACCCCTTATTTTTCTTCTATATAGAGGTCACAATGTTTAACAGCCAATAGCGTAACTGTCATTGATAGAAACAATATTGATGAAGTGCTGGTAGGCTAAACAAAGGACGAAAAAGTGCACCTGATGTGAGACTCGAACCCACTTCACCAATTATTACTAGTCTATAGCTCTGCCAAATGAGCTACCAGGTACCTGTCATGAGTCACAGCCACTAAGCTACCTCCCCCTAATTTGAAAGAATTCTCCATCATGTTGCGACATGCCTTTGTATGAGTCCATCAAGCGTTTCTGAAACCATTAAACTTGAATGAAAGTATAAAAGAGGAAAAGGTGCACCCAATGTGGGGCTTGAACCAACATCCCCTGTATAACTAGTACGCAGCTCTGCAAACTCACCTAGCCATGTGCCTGTCGTGAGTCAATCTCCAACGGGACTAGATTCACTGTATTTTAATATATTTAATGTATCAACAATATTTTTTTACTGATAGGTTATCGATACACATTTTTAATAATATCAATTCATGGATAAATAAATAAATGTAGATCTACAGAGATCCTACTTTTTCCCTGCTAAAACACTTCAGGGGGTTAAATGGAAGTTGACAAACTAAGCTTTATAGATCTAATACTTCTGTCTGTCTTTTGCATCAATACTGGAAGGAGAAGATTGTTGAGCTTAAAAAACAGGTTCAGTGTTGTGGTGTACTCAATCTACTGTGACTGATACCAGATGGTCACATACCGTGAAGTCATTACTTTTCTTGGTGGTACTTTTCATGGTGGTTAAATTATTGTTGGTCAAGTTCAACACGAAATCTTATCCCCACAAGTAGATGACCTCCCAAATATGGAACAAGGGCTTCCCCTTCTATATTTTGTAATCAATCGATTTACAACCCCATGGCAATTGAATTATACCAAAATCCATGAAATGAAGTGATTTTACAGTTGGTAAAGTGCTTACATTGGTGTTGTAGGTTACAAATCAGACTCTTTGTGTTGTTAACATTATTTGAGATACCTTTTATCATTTCACAATCATTCGTGTTAATAAAATGGCTTTTAATTTTAACGTTTCTGACATTTATTTCAGGGGAACTTCTTGACCAAACAGATATAAAAAGTAATGATATCGTCCCTGGAGCCACATTACAAATGCATGTCTGGCCAATGTGGAAAGATCTCATAGAGGCATGTGCGACAAATGATATTGATTGGGTAAATAACATTTGAATACTGACCTTGCAGATTATCATATGTATGACTAGTGCAGAGATATTAACGCAATCCTCTTTCATTTTATTGGTCTAATTTAACATCTGATCTTTTGTCTATATATTTGAATCTGTCTGCATGGTTTCATTATACCCGTGTGTGGAATGTATTAAGAAGTTATGCTTGATGTGTAATTACAAACATAACTCAGGACCGATAATGCTCACTTATTTGCTTGTGGACGTTGATATAATCAAAGCAAGAACATTGTAAAACATTCATGCAGAAAGGTCCGGATCAGTTTATTAATGATTATTCAGGAATATAAATTTAAATATAAATAGATTTTACTTTTTCATTGGGTAGATGCTTAAAATTTCACACATGTACAGGAGCATAAATTGAAATTATAACACTATTATACACATGCACATTTATTAAAGCTCAAATTGTCTTGTTATTATATATATAGTATAGAATTCCCCTGTTTTTTTCATTTGGGTAAGATCAATTTCAGTCACTTTTTGTCTTAAAAAATACATATACATGGAACTTTATTGTACCATGATTTCTAGTATTACCGGGTAGTACCAAATTGGTATCATTTTAATACATCATGTGCTTACTGTTGATGTCAATAACCTATAAGTAGAGCTAGTTTCATTGGAATATCTTTATACATGTTTATTGTTATATATTATCAGGTATTTAGGCTTGGTGTAACACAGCCCACCTTATACCATACTCCTGGTAGTGACTATATGACAAAGAGAGCACGGAAAGCCTGGCTACAAGAGAGAGCATTTCTTGCCTTATTTATAGCAGCACACAGAGGGCATGAAAAACTTCTTAACAGATTGATCGAGGAAGGTAATTACATTGATCAAATAGACCCAATAATATACATTATACTGTACATCAGGTATTTAATATAATAATAATTTACAATGCTCATTGTTTTTAAAGTTATTTTAATTCCTTATTTGTAATGCTCTTATTGTTTGAAACTTTAAGTTATTCTTATTTCTTATTTGCAATGCTCTTATTGTTTTGAAACGTTAAGTTATTTTAATTCCTTATTTGCAATGCTCTTATTGGTAAGTTTGGACGTTATTTTAAATCATTGAAGTTTTGTCACATAATAATTCAACATAAAGAGGTATTTTTAGTTGCATTTTTATCACAATGATTCTAATTATGAAGTATACTTTTAATAGAATTAATTTGCATATACAGTACAACCTCTCCTGTAGAGCAACAATCTCTCTATAAAAACACCATAAAAAATTCTCTACGCTGATATTTACCATAAATTTAACACGAGTCTGTACAGTAACAACCTCAACAACAGTCAATATCTGCAGTTACCAAAGGGTGTTGCTGTACAGAGGTTGTACTGTATACCATATCTGCTAACAAAGTGTCCATGTTATTACAGGTGCTGATGTAAATGCTTGTACTCCACTAGGAAGAACACCATTACATGTTGCAGCATCACAGGGACATGGCAACATTGTTGATTTACTGTTAGAGAAAGGTTGGTACAACATCATATTCTAATGCTAACCATCAATGTTATTGATACGGCAGTTTGCCTTCAGTTGTATTGATTGTTGCTGATTTGTCTGTAAGACGGATGTATCACACTGATTCTGTCATAGAACTTAAACCTAGATTCAGTACACATACCGCGTTCATGATTTCAAATTGTTATTGCACAAAGTGTGACCATGTCAATTTATTATTCTTAATCGCAATTTTTTTTTTTAATTTTCACTAAATTTAATGAATTAATTTCTATGCAAACATTCAAAATTCAGATAAAATGGTAAATTATACCAACAAATTATAGAAATAAATGAGAAGACTTTGTAGAGATGAGGAATGGTGCAGATCACTGTCTGAAATGTATGGGGAGTTGGTTAAATTCCATGTGATCACAATATTATGAATACTGGTATACAGTTCTAAAACTGCCGTGTCAATGTGTGAAGTTTACTTACACGACTTACACATCTGTGAGCTATAGCTTGCATTGTTTAACATTTAACAATATTGTCATTGTGGTTTTGTCTTAAAGTGTGTTTCCTGAAAATTACCCCAGGCAAAATAAGTGAAGGATCTGTTTCATACTAAATTTGGGACATAATTTTGTAAAAAGCATTGAATAAATTGGAATGCATTTTGAAATGCTGTTAGTAGCGTAACTTGCGGGCAGTTACCATTTTGTGTGAAGAGTGATTAAAAAATGTATATACTGGTAATCAGCAAATGGATCCTTTATTTATTTCAGTTAGGTAAGTTATGAGTATATTTGTTAAGTTGAATAGCTTTGAATTACATTAATATGGTGTAGGGGTTGCAATGCTTTTAATGCTTGCCATTATTTTCAGGAGCGGACATAGATGCTGAAGATGAATCCAGTGCGACAGCTTTAACAATTGCCGCAAGATTCGGACACAAAACATGTGAAAGACATTTGTTTCTGTTTCGGTGGCAGGAGAGAGCCAAACGAACAAAGCCAAGTGCTGAACCTCCACGAATGGCTCATCAATTCTATGACTCCAGTTTTCCAGTTTGGAAAAGGGGTTCCAAGTGTCAGTTGTATTTCATGAACATTTTACCACCAGGGGAATATGAAGGTACAAGATTTAACTCTCCCAAGAAGAGAGGGGAGCTAACTGAGGATGAGGTAGAGGAATTGGAAGCTATAGGAAGAGGTAGGTTATTATACTAGTCTTCTACAAATAGTCGCAGAGACTGAACAAACTGAACGTCTGTCTGGAGGGATGTTTGTGACAAAGATTGTCCACGATTGTTCTTCTTTTAAAAAGCATTGGTCGCATTTCAATAAAACTTGACATGAATAGTTGTGCATGGTGTCAGTTTTTTTAGGTCCAATGCTTTTTGCTAGAGTTATGTACCTTAAATTGTATTGAACAAGTTTAATAAATTCAATGTGGAAAGTCACAAATGTAATAATCTTTTCATCTGATGTTAGCTTTTCTGGCCGAAACATAAAAAAGTTTGTAACTTTCTTTAAAGGGACTATTTACCGGTGAATTAAACTTTTGTATAATAGTTCTATTGGGCATCGTGATTCGATTCGTAACATTTTTCCCAAAATTTACCGAACATTTACCTGTGTACAGCCGGTATTTCACATCCATTGTTATACCTGTACGGAAAGTGACGGAAATATCTGCCAATTTGACGATGTTGCCTATACTTTGAGTGATGTTAGATTAGGTCAAAGCTGTTCTACCCTAGCATTTTATCATATTTATGTAATGGCTGTATTACACTCATACGACGTCAAACATTTGATAAAATTTTAATCAATTATTTAATGCATATTGTAGATGGCAGGCTACCAGCTATCCAAGAACAAAGACGAGTAAAGAGGTTTGTGAAATGGTTTATTGTAGAAACCTCATAATCTCATTTAAACATAATGTACTATCATTGTCAGCATTATGTACATGTTCCTAAAGTATTAAACTTTTGGAATATAATGAAAATTGCTCAAATTTTATCTCACAGCATTTCGACTTACTGCTAGTACTTGAGTACAGTTTCAAACAAATTGTTTTAACTGCTCAGCCAATGAAAAATACTTTCAGAAACTATTAACCAATGGACATGATGTACGTAACAAATTATTGATTCACAATAATTAAAAAAAATAGATACTGATAATATGATAAGTACTAGCATGTTTAGTCTTACAGATTTGTTAAAATATAATGCTTGTTTTAATGTTTGTCCATATTTTTTTCTTTATAAACACCTATTGGGTTAAAATGCGCAGTGCTATTATTTACTGTAAACTCTTGTATAGGCTTATTGATGCTTGGTTTACATGTCAGGTAGTTAATTGTCACATTTTGTAATTTTCTCATCACCAAAATGCAATTCACACTGAAACATGTTGAAGAGTAGAGATGCATTAACTGTTTGCCTCAATATATTTGCATTGCATGCTGCTGTTGTAACTATGCTGGTATGCCCATTTCGCGGTATTATGTATCACCCATTGGTTTGCAATAAATACCGTCTTTGTTGACAGCAAGTCTCTCTTAACTGGTCTGACAGGAGATAAATTTTGTGGTCTTTGCAGACAGGTTTGTAAAAGTGATGTTTGTTGACAGGTAGTGATTAGCACAGGTTTGACTGTACTCCGGGTTCAATCCCCTCAACCCAAACAGCAATATACTCAATAGCAACAGCCTTCGTGGTAAAATATTTGAGCTGTTATTATTGCTCCAGAGAGGTTGTACTATACAATCAGAATGTCCCTAAGATGATAATTTATTTACTATGAATTTAACCTCTGTATAACAACAACCTCTAAGCAACGGCCAATATTAGCAACTCCGAAAGGATATTGGTCTGGAAAGGTTACAGTATACTGTATTTAAAAACGACAGAAAGTAACTCGCTATATTTTGTTATTTATTTATCATGCGATATTATACATGTATATATTATAATATGACTACATTTTGCGTACAGTGTTAGGTTTATGGTTGGAGACAGTACAGAATCAGTGTAAGAATTGTGTAACAAGGCCTGATTGTGCAATTATTCTTATAATGTTCTAATTCATACTTTAATTAGATAAAACAATTCAGACATACAGAGGAATCATACAAAGCCCTTACAATGACATCACAACCCTTTTTTGGAGTAACATGTGCTAATCCAGCTATTTTGCTCTGGGGGGCTCAACCAGCGGTCCACCCCCTCTGGATCTGCGCATGGGTAATAAGTTTTTTGTTTGAACAAAATTTTGTTTCTTAATTTGAATATGATTTTGTGAATACAATATATTCTTTCATATAACTATTTGAATAACATGAAATTAATTAACTGAATTTCCTTCACAATAATATTACTTTAAAAATTGGTCATGATTAGTCATTTTAGGGGCTTTGTAGAATCACATGGTATCCCTTTCGGTCCCATATTTGTATTAATCTTGCATCGTTAGTTGTATGAATAATACAGGGCTAAGTTTTTTTTAAAGTATTATATGATTAGTGGTTGCTGAAATGGACTGAAGCATTGAAAAGTTTAAACCTTTACACCAGAGTAAATATTACTCTGATAAGTGATGAGTTGTGTTCTGTACACCAACACCATACTAGTTAATTGATATTTAATTGGTGGATGGACAACATGGAAATCATTTGTGGGTGCATCCTTGGTAAGGTTAATGTATGGTACATGTACTTGCCCTACCAGATTTCACTCTGTTCATATAGTGATGAAGCATTTAAGGAATTAGCAGAAAATTATCTCATATTAAAAAGACTTATATACCGGAAGTCAATAATTGAGACATAAAATGTTCTGTAGATATGTCATAACTTGAAATGGGAGTATTTTATACTAAGGGGGGGGGGGGCTAGGGGGCAGTACGTAAATAAGTTTAACTGCATGCTGAGGGGGCAGCCATGGAAAGTATTAATTGAGTGGGCAACCATGGAAAGTATTTACTGAGGGAGGCAGCCATTACGGCATATATGATACCTCTTGTCTTCTGTTAGTGATATATTAAATGCATGTTATATAATTACACAATCTAACCCCTTGCTATGATATTGTATAAATTTTGTACATAGTAGTCTTATAGGTAGTTTTATAAATACGTTTTGTTAATATTCAGATTTTCTAGTGCAAAACTTTGTTAGTAGATTTGTGAATTCAGTGGGCAGTCTAAGGTGCCATAGGTGTACCTCCAAAAGTATGCTTAATCATCATGAAATTGTGCATCACTTGATAGTCAAAATCTTGTATCTGGCATTTTTATAAAATAAAACTTATTCCTGTGGGAAATATTAGGCTGTTTCCCGCTTTCAACGTCAAAATATTACAGTCAAGACTCGTTACAACGAAATCCGATATATTGGTGGGGACGAATTCAATACAACGTTAATAGTATCCGTTATAACGACATATTCACTTACCGACACCGACAACAAAAAGATGGGAACAAATCGATTGTTTACACAGTAATTAATACTCGATATACTGACACTATCAAGGGACTATTTTTCACACCTGAACTATTTATCGGCTTCACAAAGTCATCATCTGAGCAAGGAGCCTAATTATGTAATTACACTTGTGAAAATCATCTTAATTGCTCTCTTTATAATAGTGGAACCTTTCACAGTTGAATCACAGTTTGTGTGCTACGACTTGTGCATTCGTTATCAAGGGAGATAAGCGATGTCATCGCATATATTCGTATTTCAGAAATCGTACGGTTCACGAAATAAACGATGTTAATCGAGATTTCTCGACTTGATTTATTAATTCATCAATTCTTAAAAACGATAGGGTAAAATTTGTAACAAAATGAATTACCAAATTATTCTCTAGAGTGTTACTGGATAATTACTATTTGCTCGATATATACAATTAAATTTGTTTTTAAGGTTGCGGTTTCATTGATGCAGTGCATGTGTAACAATGATTTGTTTTTGTTTTTCATACAGTTTGATGAATGGAATGCTATTGAGTCATTAGATAATCTCATTAAAGTTGATCGAATATAAAACTGATTTTGCTGATTATGTCAATTTTATGACATAATAAATTATATGTTAATCATTAATTGATTTCTATGAAACAATCTCCAAATCAAATTTCTCGTCACTAGTGAAATTCAGTATAATGACAAATTTGTTATAACGACATTTTGATCGGGAACAAAAGGTGTTGTTGTATCGAGATCTGACTGTATAGACTTATTAGTTTTTTCTAGTACTATCCAATTGGGAAATTGTACGCATGGGCTTGCCTATTTGCTGAGTTGTGGCCCTTGATTTGAAAACCTGGTATCCACGGAATTTTCATATTTCTTGTTTTAAATCTGAAATGGATGCAAGGAATTTTTATATTCTACATAGTTACACGTTATATCAGTTCAGTGGACATGAAAAACAGGGGCAGGCTGGATGAAATATAGGGTCAGGCTAGATGAGGAATACGGGGCAATTTTAATATTATCATCAGCAATGAGTTTTCACATTTTCATCCATTTTATGTTTTATGAAGTTTTGAAAATATCAAGTTTTATATTCATACGCCACAAGTGAAAATTAAATTATCTGTGATCAAGAGTGAAATAAAATTGATCTTACACCAAAAATCAATTTTTTGTTTATCGTATGCCTCAATTCCTCTTATTGCCGTAATTGGCTTAATTGGAAAAATCACGTCAAAATTAAATTGCACGATGTGAGAATTATGACATCATGATGACAATACGCATATTTTAAAGGCTTGACGTTACGTTTCTTTTTCTGCATGATACTTGAACCAGCTTTCAAAACAGTGAAAATAAGAAAGTGGTAATTTCATAGTTACATACACTTTCACTGAAAAATCTCAATAATCCATTGAAAGCAAATAATAAATTTAGGTTATTCATTGAAATTGAACTGATATAACATTAAATCAGTAGTGGCATCACATTATCTTGCAGCAGTGAGTTAAACAGTTGATTCATATATTATATATACAAAAGCCGGTGCAATATTGTATCAGCAAACAGTAGTACTAGTATCAGATTTTGCTACATCTTTTAATTATTTTATCGTTTATTCCTGATCATTAATTTGTTCAAAGTTTATTCGGCAGTCGTTTTCTTCAAGCCTTTCTCATGATACATTTGTTGCACTTACTGTGTCTGAGATATATAGTTGTGAAACATCGGCTTTTTCCGTTTTTCTTCCGCAATGCGTGAAGGCCGACGGGTGATCAGAATGTGTCAGAGACTAGTAGACTGGTTTTGATAGTAAGGACCTTGGAACCTGAGTCAAGCTGAGACTGTATAGGCCATTTATTGGTCATTTTTTTCATTAAAATGTACATCTGCTACTAAACTTTGAACTATCATTAATTTAGTCTTTTTCTATTGACAACTTTCATTAATTTTGTTTTATTTCTTACTTTTTTTAACAGAATGGCTTACAAGAGGTACTAGATTACTTATTGCATGAATGCATGGTGTTTTCAGTTGTTAGTTTGTCAAACAATCGTGTTCCTATTTTACCAAAAGGGATCAGTATCTGCTACTGATCCCTTTGATTTTACCCACTGATATTAATTCCAGATGTAATATGCACAAATGGGCACTTTATGAATACCATTCAAAGTCATGATTTTTGCCAATTGTGGTGCAGCTAGTTATTGTGTATTGTAATCCTTTGAGGCAAATTTAAGTTTTGTATTATAAGGTTATAATTATGTCTTCCACATATAGTGGGTGAAAGATATTGATTTTGTGCTGGATGTCTGGATGGGTTTGTCCATGCTAGTTCTACTTAGCCTTTGCCAGATTTTAATAAAACTTCACATGCATACTTGGTACCAAGCCAAGGTATACATATTGTCAGGAGTTTAGGTTGGATGATTTTTGTCAGAGTTATGGCCCTTTGTGGGAGACATGTTTTTGTGTCAAAATCCAATCTAGTTATAATGATATTTCTGTTTTCTCCTATCTGGGATTATTGTCAAAAATATTTTATGTTATCCTATTTGCGTGTAAGTTTAAGTTGAGATCCTTCTAACTTGTTTGTGTTACCCTTATGAAGGCAAAAACCATGAGTGTTTGTCAGCGTTGACTTGCACTGACACAGCATGCAATTTTGACAACCAAAATATTCCCACATACTCCTTTCCTTGTACAAGTCTGTACATTTAGTAATAGTCTGTAAATACAGTAACCAGTCCTCGTTACATACCTCCACATTAGCCAAAGTATTATCCATAGAACTATCTGGGTACTGTTTTATCAAAGCACTTACGGAAATCTTAAACGCTCAAATTTAAAGTCCTTTTACTGCTTTAACATACAACTACAAAGGATCCTTTCGGACTTGTATGGTTTTGTAGGAGTTCATTACTGAATCATTGTTAATATTGCAGATCCATTTACTACACTTTGTAGTTGTTACAGAATTATAAAGAATCTAAATTTGGGTGTAAGTTTACTGTTTCCGTAAGTGCTTTGATAATACAGTAACTGGGTACCCAATTACATGTATTAGTTTTGATGATTTGTTATTGCCCCTGACCTTCCTCCCATTATGAAAAAGTGCAGGTATATTTGTATTGCACATGTCGGTTGACCAGACCTGGATGATGTCCGATTGATATTGACCAGACCTTGATGATGTCCGATTGAGAACTGACCAGACGCCAGTGTAGAGAATGTTTCGCCCACTTGCTTGTCGAATATTTTTGTCAAAGGTCATCAACTTAAGTAAATCCATTGGATTATGCAAACATTTGCAATGTTTCTAATGTTTTTACTAGCAAAATTAAATATTTTCATTGGTCAACTCAATTCTTTATTTATTTATCAAGCGTAAACCACCCTTTGTTATTATTTACAAAAGTATTTTTTCTGGAATATTAAGTTAATTCTTTATTCTTTCAATACTTTATTGTCGGTTTTTATGAATCCAACTAGAGAGCTTGGAGTATGAGGCAAAATTTAAATGGTATGTATTGTTGTTGGTTGACACAGGGTTGACACTTGTTGCTGGTTCCTTGTGGAAGTTAGTACTGGTGAGGGTACATCCCAGGAAAACTGGTTAGCTGATTTAGACACCATACATAAATAAAAAATTATTGAGAAACGATGTTGTAAAAACCTGAATAATAAACAAAACTTCTATGAAGATGAACTAAGGCCTAAAAAATTCTAGTATATTTTAAAATATGTCCTATATTTCTCATATTTTCTTTAAACCGTAGCTTTTTTTAAAAAAAAATTCTGACTATATTTTGTCACATTCCTAAATAACACTCCTTCAAGTAATATACGCTCCATTTACATGTTTATTTTTCATCTCTATGCATTATGCTATAGGCATGATCACCTATTCATATGCAAAGTGCCCACTAGCAGTCTATTGGATAAATGAACAAAAAAAACCTGCCATTAACCAATGGCTAGCTGGTGGGCACATATAAACACCCCTGTAAACATGATCTCTTCTATCATGAGCATCAAAATTCTGTCCTGTAGATATTCTTCATTTTGAACTAAATTCTTTCTAAATGCGAAACATATTTATTTGTAGAATTTGATTTCAAGGTTTAAGTCAATCATTCTTGAAATTCTTCTCAAATCTTAATCCTACACAAATATTACAGAATATGTCATATTGTATACCGGTACTATAAAACAGTTCCTGGTACAATGTAAATGTAAGAATATAGTTTTCAGTTACGATTATCATCATTACATTGTATATTATTATTACCTTATAAGTGCCTTTAACTGAAGTAGATGCTATTATGTATAACTTGATTATTCAGGTCAGTCACTTGTTTACATAACATTGTGTATATAAACCGTGCAATTACTCTTATTAATGTCTTATTTTAATAGATATTTTGTGTATTAAAATAAGTACTTTAGGGAATAAGGTTTTGGTTTTCACTGCCCTTTTCTCCAATGAAAATGTTTGACACATAAAATACATTGTTATGATATTGCAATGTCTGTATACAAGTGACAGACCTGATTAAACGGACTATACTACATGCTCATTCATGCTTGTCGTTAAAAGGGTGTTCTTTCATGCACACCACGTCATTTTTGATTTGTCACAGTAGATGATACGGTTTAGTCGAGAGTTGTACACATGTAGTTATATACACAGCGTGATGGCAGAGCTTTTAAACAGATTCCAATTTTGCCTGTGTGTTGGAGAGCTTTATTTAATGAAAAGCTAGAATATTTGGCTATAAAATTGAACATTATTTGTTTTTTTGGCAGTGTTGTGATAACATGTACCCGGCGGCATAATTTATTTTTTATGATAAATGCCATTAATTCTACATCGGTATGCATACATGTATGAACAATTGAATTGAGGTAGTTGAAACCACAGATACCAAAACTGTATCAATGACCTGCTTTTTCTGTTCTTAATTAAGGTATTTATCCCTTTCAATGATAATTCAAAATTAGCCATGGTTATTATTATAATTGACATTACACCAGAGCAGAGATTGCTCCAGCTTATTGTCCAAGTTGTTTGTTGAGGACATTCAAGTGAATTGATTAGTCACCATGTGTTTATAATTTAACATTAAAATGTTTTAATTATAATTAGTAAATTTAATTGATTTACAACTGGTGTAATGTCAATTTTTCCTTTTGGCGCAACATTGTATTTCCCTATACATAGTGAGATACAACCTTGTTGCACCAAAAGGACGAATTCTCAATACCTAAAACAGTTAAAAGCTTGCACTCAGAATATCTCCATCTTTCATTAATTTGTTCTCCCAAGTTCTCATTGCTAGTCTTGTATGTTTGTATTGCAGTGGACCAGCCCGAGTTGGCAAGAGAAGAGGTCAATCTTATGATGAATGGCTCGGACGAAAAGTCCAAGCGGAACAAAAAATTATTGATGTAAAAAAGAGTGCGATGGAAAAGAAAAAATTGGAAGAGGAAGAAAGGTGAGTAGAGAAGCACATGGAGTTGTTTCACTTTGTTTACAAGTTCTCTCCCACGGTTAATTCTGTCTGGGCCCTATCTTGGGAAGCATCTCGAGTAGAAATCTCAGCTTAAATTGAGATTTTGCACAAATAAGAGTTTGAATTTGAGATAGATCAGAAGTTCAAGCTCCTGAAATTTTACAGCAATAACCTCAGAATTTGTGATGCCAATTTTAAGTCAAACCTTCCATGGAAGCTAACTCAAAGACACCCATATAATATTTGAGATGAGATTTAGCTCAGATTGAGGTGCTTCAGGACGGCAGGGTCTGGTATAAGAAGGGAGAAAACTCAAACGAAGGGAGATAATACACTGTACACAATGTTATGCATGCCTTCTCTCTTGTGCAGGTGATTGGGTTTAATGTTGCATTAATCCACAGGCCCTCGATGCGATTTTTTGGTTCGGAAAAAATATTACTCTTAGTTAACTAAGAGTATAATATTTTTTCCGGACCATAAAATCGCATAGAGGGCCTGTGCATTAATCGGGACCTGGGTTGCAAAATGGCTCATTCTCAAACTTAAGGCATTGTAATATCAAAGGTCAAAATGGAAGCTTAGTCATTATTACAATATGTCAGATAAAGGAATAATAATGGGTTTTTAGCTCACCTGTCACAAAGTGACAGAGTGAGCTTTTGTGATCACTCTTCGTCCGTCGTCAGTCCGTCCGTCCGTCAACAATTTGCTTGTGTAGACACTAGAGGTCACAATTTTGACTTAATCTTTATGAAACTTAGTCACAATGATCATCTCAACAAATCATAGAAAAACCTTGTGTAGTCACTAGAGGTCACAATGATTATCACAACAAAATCTAGGTCAAGTTCGATATTGGGTCATCTGGGGTCAAAAACTAGGTCACAAGGTCAAATCATAAAAAAACCTTGTGTAGACACTAGAGGTCACAATTTTGACTTAATCTTTATGAAACTTGGTCACAATGATCATGTCAACAAAATCTAGGTCAAGTTCGATATTGGGTCATCCGGGGTCAAAAACTAGGTCACAAGGTCAAATTATAGAAAAACCTTGTGTAGTCACTAGAGGTCACCATTTTGACCTAATCTTTATGAAACTTGGTCACAATGATCATCATAACAAAATCTAGGTCAAGTTAGATATTGGGTCATCCGGGGTCAAAAACTAGGTCACAAGGTCAAATCATAGAAAAACCTTGTATAGTCACTAGAGGTCACAATTTTAGCCTAATCCTTATGAAACTTGGTCAGAGTGATCATCTCAACAAAATCTAGGTCAAATGCGATATTGCTTCATATGGGGCCAAGAACTAGGTCACTAGGTCAAATCACAGGTCTTGCATGTACTGCTATAACAGGTGAGCGACCTAGGGCCCTTTGGGTCCTCTTGTTTTAAAGTTTAAGGGAAAGCAATGCATTAGTTTTGGAATCTTTAATTTCATCCTCAAGTAACATACCAGTAAAGTTATGTTTAGAATTGTTACAAGTTATGTGTAACAGTCGATAATATGTTATAACAGTGGACTAAATATATCAACACGTTAGACTTTCACTAATTTATGAACATTTTGAGTTCCCTATGCCTTTATCAATACCATGGAAATAACTTAGTCTACATGTTTTATAATCAGTGTCACAAAAGAAAAACAAATCTCGATTTTGATAAAGACATATTAATTATGGCCTCACAAGTAAATATATAGAAATTAGACTATGTTGTAAATACATGATTGCAGTATGAAATCCCTCAAAGCAGGAGGTCATTGGTCAATCTTGTGAGTAAAAAACCGAATGACCTCGTAAGCTTAATATGAACAAATGAATTTGTAATTGCTGCATATGTTGAGCACCTTGCTTAGTATATTTATTTTACCACAGGTATGATTATTTATCCTGTTGAAATTCAATATACGGTACATGTATAGAATATTCATGGAAACGTCGTTAATTGATATTTTTTCATTGATATGACCATATTTTAGATTGTTGAAACAGTAAGTAACCAGTGTTGTCATGCATGAACTTATTATTTTACTGATCAGTGCAATCAGGTATAGATAGGAAGAGACATTATTGTTCTAATCTAACACAAGTTTTCAACATTACTATTGATTAGTACAAGTCTTTAAGTACCGTAAGTATCTTATAAGCAGATTTTGTTTGACTAAGGTCAGTCACTTTCTACTCTTTTTGATCAACATGATCAAGGGTTATTATTAAAAATTCGCCTGGAGGATAATGTGATCTTTAAGAATATGGATCAGGGTATGGTTTTCGATAAGTCACTAAAACTGCCATGGAATAGGCTTAAAGAATCACACTCAAATTTAACACTCAGTAGTCATAAGATAATCATTCCCTCATAGTCATTGATCATTGGCCTATAGATCTGACAGGGAAATAACCAGATGACCATGCACTTGACTGTCTTATGATGTCCGTAAACAAACATAAACATATGATAAAATAATTATTTTTCGAGGGAGTTGAATTTCGTTGATTTAGTTGCATGCAACTTGACCACAAAATCTAATCTCCACGATTGATCAACCTCTCAAATTTAGACATTGGTTAACCCTTTCATTTTCTGTAATCCGCAATTTTATGACCCCATGGAAATGCAAAATCCACGAAATTTAGTACCCACAAAATATGTGATTTTACAGTATGATACTTAGTAATCACGACGTAATTGATTAATCCCCATTCCATAGAAGTAACTTCAGTTTGTACATTACAAGTGTATTATGACACTTGTCTCCGTCTCTTCCGTCTCTATCTGACTGCATTGGTCAATTGTTATAATTATGCACCTGTCATGTTACATACTTTAGGACCACATGCATGCAGATATTTGCATTTATTGTTGTCACATGTCTGCCGATATTTGCATTCATTGGGACCACATCCATGCAGATATTTACATACTTAGTTGTCTTTTAATTGTTTACATTAGAGATTTTGTTAGAAAGTCTGGAATAGATATATTATCTTTAGACCTTTTCGACTGGGCTCACAGTTTTCATATTTCAAGATAAGTTCTGAGTTTTATTTAACTTTTCGTATGACATCAGAAGATGAAGCGCGATAAAGCATGATGCTTCATCTCCAAAATCATTTGTTGAGTTCTGTAAGTAAGACAAACATAATCCATAATCTTAAATCTGATTAGTTACATTTAGCAGGTGGGAGTGTACCTTATTGAAGGAATAGCCAATATTTCCTAGTCGAATAGGCCTTTTGTTTGTCATGTTTATAATTGAGTTGTTGTATTCAGACAATATTAGAGAAGTTGAGAATCTATTGTATATCCCTGCGTAGATATCTTAGGATGCATACAAAATGGCTCTACCAGGGCGTGGAAGCCTTGTTTTGTACATGTAATCACCTCTCTGCGTAAATGGAGCTTTTTATCATATACAGAAATTAGTGCTACAAAATGTTACGAGTGTATGTTAACTAGTACTGGAGGTTACTCATGACTGGTTATATAAAGTAGCTGGTATATAACAAAGGAAGAATGCCAAACTGGTCTTCTTGTCTTTTCTTCAGTTTGGCTAGTTTTCTAGTAAAAAATAATGATGAATGGGTCAGTCATGGGTATCCTCTGTGGGTAGGAACCCAATTCCTATATTTCATAAATCCTGATTTTGAGTTTTTGTTAAGGAAGGTTAAATATCCAGAATTTGGTATACATTAGGGTTGTAAGTATTTCAATCCCAGCATCTATGAGAGCACCAGGGGTATGCTCCACTAGGAAAATATTGAAAGCAATTGATCTGTCTAGTACATTCTGTTGGACCTTATTTGGTATGAAAAGGGACACTTTCAGATTTAATTAAAAACTGACCCCAAATAACATGCTAATAATAGTCTATATTTTATGAATTGTCAGACTTATTCTTGCGTAAGTATTTCAGAATTTCTGTGGATTTTTATGGGGAGGTTTTTTTAGCATACATAAGTGCTATTTAACATTGAGCATTTAATGATCATTATTATGAGCTTGTGCCAACTTTATCTGAGCAGAATGCCTTAAGAGCATAGAGCTCTATTTCAACAACTACTTGATGATATATATATATATGTTTACTGTTAAAATGCATATTTTTTCACCTACTGAACAGCTCTGATTAAGACATGATAACGCACACTTAAATCTTTTTCAAGTTAACATCACATTAGACATTCATTTTTAAGCAAATGAAATGACAACATACTTCATTCAAAATAACATTGTTTGCGCGTCACGACATCATGTTTGTTTTGTTCTGCTGTCACACATGTCACGTCGTGTGACACAATGTCATGTTTGTTGTGTTCTGCTGTCACACATGTCACGTCGTGTGACACAATGTCATGTTTGTTGTGTTTTTCTGTCACACAAATGTGACACAACATCATGTTTTGTTTTTCTGTCACACAAATGTGACACAACATCATGTTTTGTTTTTCTGTCACACAAATGTGACACAACATCATGTTTTGTTTTTCTGTCACACAAATGTGACACAACATCATGTTTTGTTTTTCTGTCACACAAATGTGACACAACATCATGTTTTGTTTTTTTCTGAATCACACACGTGTTGTTATTTCACTAGTGAGTTTTCAAAAAATAAAACTCGGATAGTTTGAACACTTAATAGTTTGTTATAGTATTTACATGTATATGCTATAAAGACTTTGTTTTTCAAAGATGAATTAATTATGCTTTGATTTATTTCTCAGAATCAAGTTCAAAGCTCAGATTGTAGGCTTATTTAACACATTCCTAATTGAACATGTAATAATGTTTGTTGTAGAGGGTTTTCTGGTATAAAACAGTTGTTACTCAGCTTTGGTACATTTGTATTACGCTTATCAATGTTTTGCACCAAGAGAAGGGGGGCAGGGGATCTGCGGGAGGAGTGGGCAGGGGATCTGCAGGATCCATATATTACAGAAGAGCTGGTTCTAGGAAGTTAGCATCCATAAAGATTCAGGGTCCTTGACTATGACCAAATTTCGAATTAAATCCTGAAAATTTTAAATTGCATCTTTTACATATTTCTGATATAAATCAACCCAATTTATAGTAGCTTTCCTTTGGGAACACCAGTTCTCTTTCCTCCACCTTCTCATGAGGCAAAATGTTCGTAACTAATCCTGTTTAAATTGGATTTATTCGTATTTTTAAAATTGGTTAAAGAAAAACATTGTTGTATGATTGTAATACTTATTGAATGATTAAAGAGTGTTACACTTTGATTTTTACCAGTCGTGAGGAAGAGGATCGCAGGTATAGTATAAATGACATTGTTGTAGAATTTCTTCTGTTACGACAGTTGTTCAGATATGTTTTATTGAGACGCACAATCGATCATAATTGACGCACCAATAATTATACCCGTATGCCATGTACTAATCTACCATGTATACCATGTGACAAGAGTTGTCATATACTTATGCACTGATTACCTGAACTACTAGTATTTTAAGTCATTGTTCATTCCTATTACTAAATGACAATACCATTTGACAGTCCTTGCAGTGGTTTTATTACCAATATGATCATATTAATTCATCAATCAATCAATGCACTTTTATGCATCCCTTGTTATTAATTGACTCATTTCCATTAATTAACATTTTGTTGCTTAATTATATCCCCACTACTAAAGTAGGGGGGGGGACTATACAGGAGTCATTGTCGGTTGGTTCGTCCGTCTGTCCCAAAGTTTGTCCAGGCTGTATCTTCTGTATGTATTGAAGGATTTTTGAATAACTTGGTATATTTGTTCGCCTTAATGAGACGGTGTGTCATGTGAAAGGTCACACTTGGAGTTAAAAGGTCAAACATAATTGAGCTTGTCCGGAGCATAACTGAGTCCTTTATTGTTGGATTTGAAAATAATGTACGTGACACAAATGTTCACTACTACCAGGCGGTGTGTCATGCGAAATAATTACGTCAATATCTCCAAGGTCAAGGTCATACTTGCAGTTCAAAGGTAAAAAATAGCCGTAATTAAGGTTGTCCAGCCCATAACTAAGTCATTTATTGTGGGAGTTGAAAATATGTATGTGGGGGTATCATTATTCACTCTCTGGCAGTTCTAGTTTATATTATTTTATAGTAGGGTGGTAGTAATGTAGGTATGGTGTCAGAGGCTGAAGGCTAGGAAATCAACTGTTGGGACAACATAACCTCTCTCAGACTAGGATTCTGAATAATTTGTCTGAAAGCAATTGTAAGATATGTTCAAAAGTTTCCAACAATTTCATTTAAATTCCACATCAATCGAATTGTAAAGGCTCTTTTAAGGGAGATCTATATGTATGCACTATCAGAAAAAAGGTTATTTCATTTGAGTGACCTTTCAGTGCTTTGATTCTACCAATTTTTTGTTGATTTTCATTAAAGTTTTTAAGGGTTTGTCATCTCCTGCCAGGAGACTGAAAGAAATACTGAAAATAGGGTAGAAAAGTGTAAGTGAGATATGGCATGTATGTACTGTATGCAATAAAGAGATGGGAGGATCAGTGCCAGAACAAATGTATTTGAACATATAGTTTAAATAGTGGTGGGTAATTTAAGTGCAGTTACGATAATCATCAAGAATGGTAGTAATACTCAATAAAATAAGTAAAAATATTTTGAAATTCTTTAAGTTGTAATATCTGTAACATTGTTGTGTGTGATTAGCTGATGCTTGTTCCTGGGCATTTAAAACAGGCTGTTTAGTGTACTAGTATATGTAATTTTCAAAGCCAAAGTGTGTGTTATATTTGTAAGAAACTCTAAAGAGAATTTGCATGTTTGTTGCATGATCTTCCAGAATTGTGCTGTTAATGCATGCACATTTATATTTCCTCCATAAAGTATTGCGAAGAGTTTTTATTTGTTGGTTTTTGTTAAGTTGTTCAGTTCTGTTGTGTTCCTCTGTTGATTTTCCTTCGTATTTCCAAAGATCATACATGTACCTTATAGATTTAGTTCAAGCAAGTTCAATTGATTGTATATTTTGTACCTGTTACTTTTTAAAGAAAATTGTATTATTGGTCAGCCAGATTTTTGTATTTCCATACAGTTGTGTACATGTTTAACCGAGAAGAGACATCATAAGTGACACTATACCCAAGTTAAAATATTTCTCATTATGATTTAGGAATTAGCTGTCAACAGAACATCACATGTTTCTATAGTCCAGTTAGGATATTGTGACAGTGATGTTGCAGTTTATGTGTACGCAAAAAATCACAACCATTGTCTAAACAGGTAGAGCGAAGTTTAGTATGTTAGTAAAGCATTGAAAGTATAGTTGTTTGTACAGTATAAGCCTTTATAATTGGTTTTACACCGTTATAGTGGACTCGACCGCTGCGTCACTGGATTTTTATCCTGACTGGACTATACTACAGCAGCATATTGAAGGATTGTTTATCATGTACCTATGCAGGCCCTTCCCCAGAGTCAGAAGGCGCTGTGGTACTCCAGCGCCTTAAAACCAGAATCAGCTTTCACCAAGCCCCTTAAATCCTAGTATATGGTGTCTTCAAATTATGATGGGCCTTTATATTTTTGGTCTGTATTGTGTTATTTGAGTGATTATGACTTGCATTGTGTGAAAACGGGCTTAAACTATGGATAACCATGTAGATTGGTCTTCTAGACCTTTTTAGCCGCTCATGCAGATCTCAGTAAGCACAAATCCTAGCATTGCCCCATCGCCTTAAAAAATTCTAGGGAAAGGCCTGATGTGCGCAGGAAAGTGTCGACTTGCTCATGCAATCATGCAATGGCTTTCCCATATATGGCTGTGCTTTTTTGAGGCATGAATTCTGTAATTTCACTTTAATGCCGCTGTAATAGATCTACCCTGTAAAAAATGATAGCTGAAGTTTTAATTTTTCTAGTGAGTCTAATAGTTCAGACCAAAGGTAATCATTATCATACTACATTCTATACTGTAATTATCATCACCTATGTGTATGTTTGTAAAAAGAAATCTACCATCACATAATTATAGAAAAGCTCCGATTGTCAACCAAGCACTGTTAATTTGGGCCCATAGTACCTTTCAAAAATGTCAATGACAATCATGTTATTTGAGTGCAGTATACCGTACGTAGTATTCTAATTTTATTTCCTTACTTGAACTTTTACTAAAAGTATATCAATATTTGGTAGTTTGAAGTTTTTGTTGAATATTAACTTGATATGGGTCCGTTATTATGAGGACATGAATGTCTCCACTTGCGATTATAGCATTAACTAACGGACCAGGGCAAATCTTCCTGCCCCTAAATTACTTTGTAAATTGTAAAAATTTGAAAATAACATGCATAACTTTAACAATATACCATGGTCCGATGGAGTGTTGCGTAAAACAGAATATAAAATACCCTACTATAATAATATAAGATCTCTAGTTTGTGTCTTGATTGGTTGATAATCAGAGTCTTGTTCCTTCACCAGTACATTGTACATTCAAGAACAGGTAGTTTGTAGAGTAAATATCTAGATTTCACAATAGCACAGACAGAATCAGTGTATATTGAACTTCAATCACCGAATCATTGGCTAAAATCTGTATGAACTTCACTGAATCATTGCATAAAACCTTCACCATATATCAACTTCACCAAATCATTTGCTTAATTCTGTTCGGACTTCACCGAATTATTGGCTAAATTCTGTATGAACTTCACCGAATCATTGGCTAAATTCTGCATGAACTTGGCTAAATTCTGTATGAATTTCACGAAATTATTGGCTAAATTCTGTATGAATTTCACCAAATCATTGGCTAAATTCTGTATGAACTTCACCGAATCATTGGCTAAATTCTGTATGAACTTGGCTAAATTCTGTATGAATTTCACCGAACCATTGGCTACATTCTGTATGAACTTCAACAAATCATTGGCTGCATTATGTATGAACTTCACCGAATCATTGGATAAATCTTCACGGAATCATTGGCTAAAATCTGTATGAACTTCACCGAATCATTGGCTACATTCTGTATGAACTTCACCGAATCATTGGCTACATTCTGTATGAACTTCACCGAATCATTGGCTACATTATGTACGAACACATGTAATTCACATGATTGTATTAAATGTTTTATGTACCAGATATTATATTGTAGACATTTAATGCATGCTTGTAACAGTGCTTATTTAGAAGATTGCTTCCACAGAAATAATATTATGCTACGTAGCGCTGGGGTAGAAACATACAGGGAGAGAGTTGAAATTCATAGACAGGAATCCCTTTGTTATGTATTTCAAAGGTGGATTAATCATATGTATTCAATTTTGTACTTTAAATCAGTTCTAATGAAATCATAGAAAATTAGCCTCACAATCAAAAATTTTAAAGTAATTAGGTGTTGAGATGTATACCCCAGTGCTCCAACGTGCCTTAGGAAATATAGCGTACTGTATATATATATATATGTGTTGTATAGAGGAATTTTGATGACTAGACACAAAACTGATGTATATTACTGTGCTTTGACCAAAACCAAATTACAGTAGTTTAGTATCCAACTCAGGAAATTTGGTACTTCATTTGCTAACCGTAGTTGGGTCCCTTACTGGGACAGTAGAGGGTTCAAAATAGATGTCATTCGTTACATTAAACATTTTAAACTTTTTTTTCAGTTAAATGTTTAACATCTGTATTTTATATTAAGGATGCTTTTACGTTTGTAACCAAAGTATTAATTTGAGATAAAATAGTGCTAGTAAGTAGTTTTCTATCAGATAGCAAATTGAAACTGATTTAATTTCGTTTAATTCTTTGTTGTTGTTTAATAATGGATGCAGGACTTGTTGTTATTTTGTGTTATCACACAACACAGACTGTAATTGCTTTGAAATTAAGGAATTTTGGTGTTTACATGCTAATTACTATTAAGTAGTATTTGTTGATTGCAAATAACATTTAATAAGGTGCATTAATCTAGTTTCTTGCTAAGACACCAACATGGAAGCTCTGCATGATAACTGATAAAGAACTGTTAAACATCCATTTACATTGACATTTTCAGGAACAGACTTGAAGCAGAGAAAAGTGAATCTTACGAAACATGGCTGGCAAACAAAGAAACTGAGAAGGAACGTAAACCAGTTGTTGTGGCACAACCAACTGTACGTCAACCAGAACCTGAACTCATCCCTGAAAAAGTCTCCGCAGAATCTAAACAAGATGGCTACCTTAGAAACTATTTACGGCAACTGGATGACCGCAAACGTGGCAATAGTTATTTCTGTTACGAACAATGGCTTGACGAAAAGGAAGAGAATATTCTCGGACTTCGAAGACAAAAAACCACCTTTACTGTGTGAAGGACAAATTAAACATAACAAAATACTGTACATTTATACTTTACCTTTTGGTGCTTTTGCTTGTCAATTTCTATTAATTAATTAATTATTACGGACAATCTATCGAATGTCGTTACAATTGAGGGCTCAATGCATATCCAGAGTATGTCTTACCTACAGCTTTTTGCAGCAGTTTAACACTAAATACTGGATATGTGATGTAATGTGCGTCTGTTTCCCAGTTCATGTGTTATATTTCCATATAAATCCCAGTCTTTAAAAGATCAATCATTTGTTTCTAAATAAAAGCAAATTCAATGATTAAGTTTACTACAAAAACTATTTATTCAAATGATTTGTTTTTGTTATGATTGTGTTCCATCATGCAGATACATGTACATGTATTAAATATGCCATGAGTTATATACAGTTATATCAGGTACCTTATTTCACTAGATATTTTATACCGGTATATGTTTTAGAGCTAGTACTATACCTGTTTTTGTGTACAATATGTCATATTGTAGATGTGTGTAAAATTGATTGTAGACTACATGTTTACGAGTATTTTGTTGCCGTCCAAGCTGGTATTTATAATTATTAAACTATTTACAATGTAAATGTTTTATCCTCTTCATTTTTCATTAAAATTAATTTATAATCATTTGACCTTAAACTTCTGTGAAACAACCATAGTTTTATACAAAGGGGTCCATGATCTCATATACAACAATAGTATAAGGTCAAAGATCGGCTACGGATCCCTTTGGTTTTATACTCAAAGAGTTGTTCTTGTCGCACCAACAAATCATACCACCTCCTCGATAGTCGAAGAGTGTCCGCTTCAAGTGCAGGAGGTCCCAGGTTCAATCCCATGCCATGTCATACCAAAGATGAAATAAAGATGGTACCAGAAATTCCCTTGCAAGACACTCAGCATCAAAGGGAAACTGGCTTCTCCCATACCCTCATGGCAATGGGTATCATCAGGAATGAGCTGCCAAGAGTGATTAATATAAGTAGGAAAAACTTGTTTGTGTATGTGTAATTATCTAGGCCTTTCGGTCAAGGATAACCCTTGAAAGTGCAAGCACTTATTTCCAATGAGGTCCTTGTGTTTTTGCTGAAGGGAAAGCACTTATTTCCAATGAGGTCCTTGTGTTTTTGCTGAAGGGACAGCAAGTAGAAGAGAAAGAGTTGTGATACAAGAAAACCGGGTGCGTTACCCTAGCTAGTTCCGAAAAGACTCCCTGGTTCTTTAATGTGCCTGGTGAAAAGCACTGATACGTACATGCGAGACTACCTCTGGGTTTCCAACCAGTTTGTCTCTAGTTGGGTGGGAAACACTGAAAAGCGTTTCAGAAATGACCAAGTGTCTCGGCCCAGATTCGAATTCGGGACCTCTCGATCAGTAGTAAAGTGCGTTATCCACTCGACCACCGTGTTTCACAATCGACCTTAAATAAAGTATCATAAAATCTAACAAAAATATACATAAATTAATATAGAACATTGGCAGAGTTATTGAGAAAGCTTAAATCGCAATGATAAGTTTTACCTAGGATGATCATGCTGTTTCTGATGGAACTTCTAGTTAACCCTTGTCTCCATAGTGACACATTTTGATGCATTATGAACAATTCCTCAGAAAATTTATAGTCCATAAATAGTGACCTGAATTTGGAGCATGAATGCATTCCAAGGTTCATTGTAGTTGCAACGAATTTATTGAATTCTGGCCTTGATCTCCGAAAGCCTCTCACGTCTAAATCTCAGCTCGAATTGAGATTTTGTTCAGATCAGTCTGAATATGAGATAAATCTGAAGTTCGAGCTCACAAAATTTTATGGTAAATAAGCTCAGAATGTTTCTGTTTTGTAATGACAATTTTGAGTCTCTAACTCAAACACACAACATTATTCATTTTGAGCTAAATTTCAGTATTCTGAGCTCATTGTAGTAATATTTCAAGAACTTATTATCTTTATCTCAATTTCAGACATTATGTCTGAACAGAGTACACACACACAATTTAACTAAAATCAAATACTTTTTAGTATTCATCTTTAATCTGGTCAAAGAATATATATTTAATATATCAATTATTTCTCCATAAAGCATTTAATTTACATCGCAAACAGTTAACAGTATATACAGTAAAATAGTACATGCATATAAGTCATCTTAACCAGTGAACTTCACTTAAAGTAAGGAAAACCTTTACAATCTCAGGTCTGAATTTAAAGTTCTTGTTAAAGAAAGAACAAGAAATATCTAGTTTTTAACCCCTGATTACCTAATATTGAACTTGACTTGGATTTTAAAGAGACGACTATTGTGACATCTAGTATGTTCATAAGGTGTTCCTTTGATTAGGCCTAGTTTTTTACCACAGATGACACAAAATTGATCTTCGTTGAGCTGGATTTTATAGAGATGAACTTTATCAGTTTCATAAAGATTAGGCCAAAATTGTGACCTCTAACTAGTGTGCTCTCATAAGTAAATGTGGACAACGAACTAAGGTTGATCACAAAAGTTCACCTTGTTACTACCGGGTATGTGAAAGGTGAGCTAAAACATGTGATGATTGGGCATCGTAAGTTTTTAACCCAAGGGATGTATAATTTGTACATTGAAGTAAGAGGATAATGCCCAATGCAAATGACAAATCTTTAAGGTCTAGCACTGTTAGGCTACCCAAAAGTACATCCTGTAAAGTTAGTTTAAATTCCCACATAAACTGGTTTTGGAGATGTCATGTTAAGCACTTTGTTCTCACCAGACCCAAACAAGAGCCGTCACGGACGGGTTATGCTCCCCGTGGGGCGTTTGTCACAGAAAAAATGCTAAACAAATATGTTATTATTCTTTGTCACTGCACTGTAATAATAAGATTTATTTATCTATGAATTTTCAAATTTATATATCCAAAATTGTTTGAGTTATGGCCTGGACAAGAATTAAGTATGAAAAAATACAAAGGGGAGCAACTCTAAAATAGGAATAGAGTTATGGTTCTTGGGCACTGCACATCCTCTCAATGAGATCTATTCAGCTATGAAGTTTTAAATTGATATCTCTTATACTGTTCAAGTTATGGCCCGGACAAGAAGTATGAAAAATTACAAAGGGTCATTACTCCAAAAATATACAATCAATAGTTATGGTTCTTGTGTACTGCACTTCCTCTCAATAAGGTCTATTCACCTATGAAGTTTCATACTGATATCTCTTATACTGTTCAAGTTATTGCCCGGACAAAAGTGTGACGGATGGATGGATGCACGGACGGACGGACAAAGCGGCGACTATATGCTCACCCTTCGGGGAGCATAAAAATAGGAATACAATGTACACAAATCATGAATAGTTATCAGTTAACATGTCTTAAGCAAAAAACAAATTAATATTGTGGTTCTTGTAACATGCTGAAAAAATGCAAAGGTAGGGTAGGAAAACATTTCATTTTTCAAAATTATTTTATTTTTTATGTACTGGAAAATCAATGATCTGTGGTGAATTCCAGCAAAATGCCAATAAAATGTTTAGGATGGGGGCAAATAAATAGGGCCCATAGCTGAGGTAGACCTAACAATTATTTTCTTAATTCTTTCCTCAGTGTCCTCCTCAGTCTTTGTTTAAATTCTTCAGGCTCTCGTTCACCATCGTTATCTGCTGTTTCAAGTTCAAAAGAAAAAATGCCACGTTTTACAGGCTTCGGTCGAGGTCGTGGTTCTGATTCTGAATAACCCATGAATTTATCGTACAGTTCCGAGTTTAAAAATCCTCTTTCAGCAACAGTTAAACACTTTTTGTGCACTTCCACTTGTCCTCTAGAAGTAAACAACTGAACTACCTTAACATCACTCGGCTTCACATTCAACTGATAGTTATACAGTGCATACTTGCGTATTACCGCTATAAAGTCATTGCTTTGTTTGTTGTAGTATAATCTTAATAGAATATTTCTTGTTTGATAAAGAATCACAGCAATACCGAACATTGACACTCCTAATAAAATATAGGGCAGTAATCTTTCAGGATCATAAACTAATGGCAATAGTTCCTCGTACTCCTCAAGATCAGTATATTTCATGTATTGAGAGAGTCTAGTTTTCAAGGCATAGCCAAATATTACAATCAAAACCACACACATAACTGACACACCTCTCATATATAATTTGAGAGGTGCAACATAAGCAATCTTGTATCCAGGTGGAATACGGTCTCTCATGTCTGCTTCCAGTTTATACGGTCTATCATAGATATCAAATCTTTCAGGTTTTCGTACCAATGTTCGACATGGTATGGTATACACTACAGCACTTGCGCTATGGTTCTGTAAAGTCGACAAAAGTCCAGCGCATTTTCCCTGCAATGCAATAGAAAATCATCTACACAAACTTATATCACAGGTGATTTCAAATACAAATACAATACAACCTCTAAGAATAGCAACCTCTCTATAACAACACTTTTAAAATTTAATATTCAAAAAAGTCTTCACTCTTTACAAGGTTTAAGTATTGTTTCAAGATCTACATTTTGATACTGTAGAAATCTTGACATCAGCAGGGGATTAAGTGTCATTGATTTCATGGGTAAAACTTAACTCGAAAACTGAATTCTCATGATTAAATTTATTACCACTAAGTATATATATATATTAGTGTTCATCCTTACTGTTCTATAGAAATTAGAAACGTCGACGGGAGTGAAGCGACCGTAGACGTTTCTAATTTCTATAGAACAGTAAGGATGAATACTTATATACTTAGTGTGAAGGTTTATTTGTCAGCGGTACTATGTTACATAGAACGGTACTAAGTTACATAGTACATTCTATGAACCAAGCTTTACATAGTAAACCGTCTTGTTCGTTCTACGGGATTAAGAACTCTCGAAAAATTTAAAATACAGAAATTTTATTGGCTGACAAATAAACCTGAACACTAACAAATACTACAAATATGTAACATTCAGTTTCCTCCCAATGATTTTTACTTAATCTAAATGTAACTTTAAGACCCCACAAAATCACCACCAAAATCTACAAAATTTATACCATAAATGATTTTATTTAATATGATTTTTCAGTTTTAAACATGAAATATTGAAATAATGTTTTATTCAAACATGACTGATGATTTTGTCTATATACACAAATAACAAAAATAGTGTAGTATAACTTTAGATATACTGTTGGAAGTGATGTTAGGTCATCCTGGTATTCCATTTATGATGTTGTACAGGTAAACAAGTAAAGTAAACAACATACAATCACAAAGTAACACAGGCTTAAGATATAACTGCGCACCTAAATCATGTTAGAATTGAAACAAAACATTTAAAAGCCGTAGTATACCTTTTGTTTAACTTCCGTTTGTTGTTCTGACTCTTTGTATTAACCACTCAGGACTACGGCCTTTGTGGGTAATTCCTACACGTCAGAACTCTGACTACAGCCTTTGTGGGTAATTCCTACACGTCAGAACTCTGACTACGGCCTTTGTGGGTAATTCTTACACGTCAGAACTCTGACTACGGCCTTTGTGGGTAATTCTTACACGTCAGAACTCTGACTACGGCCTTTGTGGGTAAATCTTACACGTCAGAACTCTGACTACGGCCTTTGTGGGTAATTCTTACACGTCATAACTCTGACTACGGCCTTTGTGGGTAAATCTTACACGTCAGAACTCTGACTACGGCCTTTGTGGGTAATTCTTACACGTCATAACTCTGACTACGGCCTTTGAGGGTAATTCTTACACTCCAAACCATTGTATACTAGTAGTAACTGCTGGGTTAATACAGTTTTATTTTATTTCTTAAATATGTAATACAATTGTTAAATACTAACCCCATTCAGCAAACTACCATACAGTCGTCCACACACTGGACGGACAATGCTTTGCCTAGCAATGTAACTGACAGGACTAGACATGTTTGTAATAATTATCTGTACAGTAGATTCTGAAATGTACAATAAAATGAAATTGTCTACTGTCATTGAAAGACCACTACATACATTGACTGTGAGGGGCTACAAAGAGTCAGAGTGCTTTTAGGCCTGGATAAGTTGAGATGGTTCTTCAGATATCAGAATGTTTGCAATCAACACTTTTAGACATTTGATGAGTACAGAACAAGAAATATCACTGAATCAGTCTGAATTTGATGAATATCCCCAGATACTTCTTGACACAGTCACTCCAATGTGCTCTGACAATATGCACAACTAAACTTCGTAATGATAAGTAATGCCAACTTTTATTGAAAAATAACCAAGGGTTACAGAGGAAAAGCGCAGACAAAACTTAGAAGTGTAAAAAAACAAAGGGCTATAACTCCCTTAAAATTGATCTGACAAACGTGATATGCACAATAAACTTGGTACGGATAAGTCATACAAAGTTTTGTTGAAATCCGACCATTGTTTACAGAGAAATAATGCAGACAAATTTTATGTATACATGTACATGTAAGAGTAAAAAAATAAAAGGCTATAACTCCCTTAAAGGGTGGAAAACACCGAAATTTCTAGTGCCCCCTCCAGGATTCGAACCAGGGACCTCCGGATTAGAATCATTAGTAGTCGACAGCGTCAACCACTCAGCCACAGTTCCACCCAGTGTCACTTTCAATGTTTACTGTCTCACTTAAAGGGCAACAAACATCATTCGAGGCTAGAGCGACAACAAGACCAAGTGCTTTATTTAGACAGATAAGCTGTCTGCAAGTGGCTGCTTTGAAATTCTGACGGTCCAGCCACTACAGTTACAGGTACTGTTAGCGTCGAAATGGTTTGACTACTGTAGTGCTTTATTGTGCAACGAACCGCTTCTATACTAAGACTGTAGCGCTTTGCTGAGCAACAGTCTGCTGTATATTTTTTCACTTCTTCCGCTGCGTAGTACTTTTTTGAAGCAAGCAGTTTCCTAGCATAGCAGCGTTATCAAGGGACCAGCGCTGGGTAGCGCTTTTGTTAGGCACTGGTTAGTCCTAAAAAAAAACTTGGTTGTATTGATACTGCCGATAAACAACTAACTCAGTATCCATTACCTCTAGAAGTGAATTTATATACTATCCTGAGCAGGTCTTGCCTCTTGATAGTTCGACTAGACACCTAACTCAGTAACTATACTAACTGCAAGTGAGCAATGACCTGATGATGATGCCGGTCAATCATAATTCAACATTCTCAAGCTCGAATGAGGCAAAATAACTCGAATTCGTAGTGACCAAAATATTGAATACATAGCATGACAAATTTTAGCAATGTAATGACCACTATCTACTTAAAATCTAAAGAAATTACCGACCTTCAATGTTTGGTATCACCAGTCCACTTTCATTATCTCGCGCAGTAGGGCACTGTCCGGGGTAATCCGAATGGTAGAGTATAACGTACAGTCGAATCCGTGACATATCCGGCCAAAATTCCCCAGTTACTTCCCTTTGCATATTGCCAAAAGTAATTTATTTCATCATCAATTTCTATGAAACTGGGCCATTTTTTCTAGCACCCTGTGAAACCTTCAGAATGGTTGTATGCGATCGGACTGCAGTCAAGCCGTCTTCTTTTCCAAGGCGCTGAAAAAAATGGCCCAGCTCAGCTGCTGATAAGATGTTGTGGAAAGCTCACATTGTTCTTTAAACTGAAGTATGTTTCAGACAAAATCGGTAAAGAAATAACTCATTTAATCAGTCAGTCACATGTTTACATAACATTGTTTATATAAACACTTTAATTTCTCTTATTAATTCATATTTAACAGATGAATCATACCCCTGCAGCACTGCCTTGACACAGGAATATTATTTCAATTCAAAAGTTACTTTATCTTTGAGAATCCAATGAGAAACGACTGAGTTAAAGAGCAGGCACGACTTGGATGATTATACCATCTTTGGCCTCCGAGTGTGACCTTGACATTTCAGCTAGGGACCTTGGTCTTGCGCATAACACACTGTCTTGATGTGGTGAACATTTGTACCAAGTAATATAAATATCTAACAAGAGCCACATTCATTGCCACCCCCACCGTAAATGGTTGTGTAAACGGGTGTTTAATCAAAGTGAGATAATTTCAGAAATGGGCCATATAGAGTTATAGTTCTTGGTCACCGCACTTCACCTAGTTGCCATCTATTCACATACCAAGTTTCAAGTTAATACCTCAAATAGTTTTCGAGTTATGCTCTAAGTAAAAAAACTATACAATGAAACAAATAGGGATTAATTTCAAAACTGGGCCATATAGAGTTATGGTTCTTGGTCAATGCACTTCTCCTAGTTGCCATCTATATAGGTATTAAGTTTCAAGTCAATAGGGAGGTTGCGATTCGAACATGTACGACTATGTGTAGCTACCCGTACATGTATACGTACGCGTTGCAATTAAAATTGGCTTGCGACAACGTGTAACATCACATGGCAGTTGTATCATGATTTCTTCCTAAAACAATATTGAATATTTATATAAACTCCATGAAACCATGGGTGTTGAATTATTTGATTTCTCATGCATAAGCATACCTGTGTGACGTAGTACACATTATATTTTCGTCTGTCACACGTAGTTACTTGTAGAAACTACCCATACAAAATGTACCTGGATGACAAAAAACTCAAAAATAGTATTGACGTACACGTTACATGTTGACTTTCGCAACCTCTTTAATACCTAAAATAGTTTTAAAGTTATGCTAAGGACAAAAAATATTTTAAAATTAAACAAGGGGAGATAATTTAAAAACTGGGCCATATAGAGTTATGGTTCTTCTTCACTGCACTTCTCCGAGTTAACATCTATTCATATATCAAGTTTCAAATCAGTATCTTAAGGTGATTCCCAACTCTTCAGTTGAGCGGAAGTTTAGAAATCGGTGTAAATAAGACGTATTGAAAGCGCCTGACTACCATGATGAAATAGTACGAAAAACTTAAAATTGATGTGTCAGCATGTTCTCATGTCTAAAAATCGCAAATTTACTGTAAAGTTATTACTATATTATACTATAATAAGCTTGCAAAATAAAGCTATAGCTGAAATTGTATGTGCCATTTATTCCAAACGTTGAAACACCAACACTCGCGAATACTAGCTACAACTTATGTGAAACGTAATATAATGCGCCCACACAAAATTATATCCAAGTTTTAATATTTGTTTAGCAAGCATCCCGACTACTTTAGAGTAATGTTCTCTTGCATTTATTTCGTAAGAATATAGACTAGCTAATGCAAAAGAGCATGGGCTCATCTTTAAATATACACATTTTTCAAAAACAAATTATCGCGAAAACCAAGTTTTAATATTTGTTTAGCAAGCATCCCGACTACTTTAGAGTAATGTTCTCTTGCGTTTATTTCGTAAGAATATAGACTAGCTAATGCAAAAGAGCATGGGCTCATCTTTAAATATACACATTTTTCAAAAACAAATTATCGCGAAAACTGGATACAACGTATTCAAAACATTGATGTATTTTGTAAACTCTCTTGGTTTTCGACATTTCCGAAATCACTCAAGTGTCAATTAAAAAAATCTAGCCGAGCAACTGCCATGAAATGTTGGATAAAACTTCTATAATAGTTACTCTACTGGTTGCATGTACAAAAACAGTATGTTGTTAACTATTTTTTTCGTAAACCTTAAAATGATAAATCACATATTTTAAAATATCATTTAAAAATGAATTGTCTAAAACAAACGTTATCGTGTGATTCCGTATATACGAAATTTCATGCATGCCAAGTTTCATATAATTAAATGTCAAACTTTTTCGGTGAAATGCAAATATCAGTTTAAGGGGGTTCCCCAAAATCTAAAAATATCTTGAAAACTAGCCGAGCAAAACTGTTATGGGTTTGCAAAATCACTATCATGAGTGTGTTCTTTATAAAAATCAGGTGCTTGATACCTCTTGTACAGAAAAAATTAAGAGTTAGGAATTACCTTAAATAGTTTTCAAGTTATGCTCTGGACAAAATATCGTACGGAAGGACGCATACTATTATTATTAACTAGAGACGAAACTGGTTGGAAACCAAGAGGTAGTCTCACGTGTATCGGAGCTATACACTGAGCACATTAAAGAAAGCTAGGGTAACGCACCCGGATTACTTGTATCACATCTCTTTCTCTTGATTTTATGTCTGCCTAGACAAATGTCTACGTCCCAGTAAGGGGTTTGATATTAATGGAAGATAGATTATCCCTTCGCCTTTGGCGGGGGATAAAAAAGAAATAGAAAAGTTAAAGAGTGGACACGAATCACCCATCTACTAATGCCTTTTAACCTTTGACATCCAAGTGTGACCTTGACCTGTGAGCTAGGGACATGGGTCTTGCGCATGACACAATGTCTTGATGTGGTGAACATTTGTGCCAAGTAATTTTAAACAAGAGGATCATGGATCCTGGGGCGCTCACAGTCCTGCTAAACACGGCCAAACTTTGAACTTGACCTTAAGGTCATCAAGATAAATATATTGACTAAACTTGATGAAGGTTAAAGCAAAACTGAGGCCTCCAGAGTGCTAAAAAGGTTTTGCTATTATATGACATACTGACCTAGTTTTTTACCCACATGACCCAAACTCAAACTTGACCTAGATTTCATTGAGATACAACTACTGACCAAGTTTGGTGAAGATCAAAGCAAGATTGTGACCTCCAGAGCGTTAACAAGGTTTTGCTATTAATCGACCTTTTGACCTAGTTTTTGACCCCAAATGACCCAACTTCGAACTTGGCCTAGATTTCATTGAGACACAACTACTGACCAAGTTTGGTGAAGATCAAAGCAAAATTGAGAGTGCTAGAATGTTAACAGTGAATTGTCTAACAGATGGACGGACGACGGACAAAAAACAATCACAAAATCTTTGTGGCAGATGAGCTAAAACAAGTACAAGAGGATCATAGATCCTGGGACGCTCACCTGCTAAACATGGTCATACTTCAACTTGACCTTTTGACCCCACGTGACCCAACTTTGAACTTGACCTTAAGGTCACTAAGATAAACATTTTGACCAAACTTAATGAAGGTTAAAGCAAAAATGTGGCCTCCAGAGTGTAAACAAGGTTTTGCTATTATTTGACATATTGACCTAGTTTTTGACCTCACATGACCCAACTTCGAAAGTGACCATAAGGTCGTCAAGATAAACATTTTGACTAAAGTTGATGAAGATAAAAACAAAAAGTGGCCTCAAGAGTGTTAATAAGGTTTTTCTACAATTTGACCTTTCGACCTAGTTTTGACCCCACTTAACCCAACTTCAAACTTGACCTTAAGGTCATCAAGATACACATTTTGACCAAACATCATGAAGATTAAAGCAAAAGTGTGGCCTCCAGAGTGTTAACAAGGTTTCCTATTATATGACCTATTGACCTAGTTTTTAAACCAACATGACCCAACTTCGATCTTGACCTAGATTTCATAGGGATACAACTACTGGCCAAGTTTGGTGAAGATCAAAGCAAAAATGTGGCCTCCAGAGTGTTAACAAGGTTTTCCTAGTATTTGACCTTTTGACCTAGTTTTTGACCCCACATGACCCAACTTCAAACTTGACCTAGAATTCATTGAGATACAACTACTAACCAAGTTTGATGAAGATCAAAGCAAAAATGTGGCCTCTAGAGTGTTAACAAGGTTTTCCTATTATTTGACCCCACATGACCCAACTTCGAAATAGACCTATATTTCATTGAGATACAACTACTGACCAAGTTTGATGAAGATCAAAGCAAAATTGAGAGTGCTAGAGTGTTAACGGTGAAAAAGCTAACGGACTGACAGACGGACGACAGACAGAAAACAATCACAAAAGCTCACCTTGCCACTTTGTGGCAGGTGAGCTAACCAAGAGGGCCCACAGGGCCCTAGGTCGCTCACCTGTGCACATTGATCAAGTAGAACCATGTTTTTTTTTAAAAGTTGTTTCCAATCAGTTGTCATGGCAACCAGAGTTCTGCATGGGTTATAATCTTTTAACTATTTTTAGAAAGGATAACCCAAGGAATACTGTTACCCATTTAATATGAAATTCAACCAGTACTTTTAGAGGAGAAGATTTTACTATGGATATATAGGGAAAAACAGCGCCCCACCCACTAGCGGCCATGTTTTTAGACGAATCAGAACAAATATGTCAATTTTGTAAGAGGGTCACCCAACAACTATTTCTGTAAAATTATTTTGAAATCTGGCAAGCGGTTGATTTTTTATGATTTTTTAAAAGATTTTCCCAGAGTTCTGCATGGAATACAATTTTTTTAGCTATTTTAAGAAAGGACCACCCAAGGAACAATTTAACCAATTTATAATGAAATCCAACCAGTACTTTTAGAGGAGAAGATTTTAAAGATTTTACTATAGATATATAGGGAAAAACAGCATGTTTTTTGACGAATCAAGACACATAATTATGTCAATTTTGTAAGAGGGCCACCCAACAACTATTTCTGTAAAATTATTTGAAATCTAGCAAGCGGTTGATTTTTTTTAAGATTTTCTTATCGGTTGCCATGGCAACCATAGTTATTTAAAGATTACAATTCTTTTAGCTATTTTTAGAAATGACCACCCAAGGAACATTCCTGTGAAGTTTGGTTGAAATTGGTCAAGTTGTTTAGGAGGAGAAGTCGTTTGAATGAAATGTTGACGCACGGACAGACGGACGAAGAGTGATCACAATAGCTCACCTTGTCACTTTGTGACAGGTGAGCTAAAAACCAACAAAGTTAGATAGGACACGATTTTGCTAACAGACCAACCAACATAGCGAATCCAGCATACCCCCTTCAAACTTAAAATACTAAAACATTTGTATAAGGTAGGGAAATGTGTCAATCTCATTAAAATCAGACCCTAACATTTGCTCCATTTCTTTACGCTGTTAAGAGATCTCACTACACTCCGTCAGAGGTCATGTTCAAATGACCTCTCTAGCACACATAACCTCAGCAGTGTTTTACTGCACTTTCAGATTTGTGAAAGCAGCGATTTGATTGGATGACCATAAAGTTCACACTGACATGACCCTACACCGAGTGTCGTCAGATCCTGTATCAGTGTAAAGTAGTGAAGCATAATAAATGTCTAATTTAAATGAGATTGGGAAATGTCAGTATTATTGGATCAGGATGTGTCGACATAACTTTGATGGTACCAAAAATGTCGACAACGCACATAGACTAAATATATTGGTATAATTATTTTTTGGAGATTTAATTTCGGGGTTGAAGCCTTCCACAACATTAAACCCCCCATGAATATAATGATTTGTATGTCGATTACATCTTAACTGTTAAAATACTCTACTTGGACAGGCCTCATATTTGCCAATATGTTTAAATATTCCATTAGGATGGTCAGATTTAAATCACACCCTGTCCTGCATTTTATTTATCAGCTTTCTGTCATGTCTTCTACTTGCAGAGCAATAGCCAGTTACTTGCCAAAGAGTTAGTACTGGAAGGAAACTGGCTATCAAATGACTGAATTGTTGAAAACCCTCATATACCCTGTCCACTGCCTTTTAATTTAGACAATCCCAGTTGGACAACTCTTGACATCTTGTATTATGGTGTATCAGATGATATTCACTCACCGAGGTCCTTTAAAGGAACAAGAACAAACAATGAGATATCTTGAGCTGTTTTTAATGATTAAATTTGACACATAATCAAGAGAATGCAATTTCCAACACTTTCAAAATTATATTATATACGGAGACATTTATTTCACAATTCTGTAAACCATGTTTACTTCAATAAAATACCCATTTATCAACGTTCATATATCATTCTGTAGTATTGCACATACACACTCTACAATAAATACATTATTTCAAATCTTACAAATTTCACAAAACTTATGTACACATTTTCTGGGATAAAAAGAGACAAGTTACATAAGAAATATTACAAGCAGGTGATGTCAACACTCTTTGGTAACAATTGTATTCTGACAGAAGTTATCATGTAAGCATAGTTTTCTAGGAAGTAAATACTTCTAATCATCATAAAATGACAATACAAATTGTATCAATCGATGAACTGGGGTAGAAACGCTGTCGGAGTAAGAATTTGAATACCAAGCAATTCAATACAGCCAAATCAAGCTGGAATGTAATAATGGTATAATGACGTGCTGATATGCCAACAATTTCATTTAACATTTTTTATACAAATTAGATACAAATTCATTATGCATACATAGCACCAGGGAGCAAGTTTATATCCAAATGATTGCAGTAAACAAGATATCGCCGATAGATGTTACAATTATATCATGTGCAGTAAAAATTATACAACTTATTTTATGAAATATGTTTTCAAGTCCAAAAGTACCAATGGGTAGGAAATACTTGAATTAGCTAACTTTTTTACTAATTATTTATCACCTTGAGGTATGACTGTGATGTCATTATTTTATCACAAAGTTACAATGTCAGCAACAATATTACATGTCATGGTTACATGTGAAACATATGGACAAAATAAACATTTAGGAACTTCCATGGAATACTCACACTAGCACTTGATATCCATTCCTTAGTCAACAAACATCAGAATACTACAGAAAGACCTGAAGTAATCTTGACAAAAAATTTGGCCACTAATACATGTAATAAATAGCAACATATTATCGACAGTCATTTGGTTGGCAAATGCTCAATTCCAAATTTACAGCACAAATTCCATCACCCCAACAATGTATAAATACATATCAACACCTTTTACCTGGCTAATTTGTAAAATATATACACTTGATTTAACTACCATCATTATAAAAACTTCCAGATTTGTGAAATTCTAGTGATAGTAATACGCGACACAATTTTACTTGCTAAGTTATGTTAATAATAACATAATTATAGTGACTAGGCAAACGGATAATTCACAAGTATATTCTAGACATTTATTCAAATGGTCTTGGTTACTGAATTACAAGAAATTATTCATAATTGATATGTAAAGCTGCCTTCTTTATGGAACGAGAAATTAATGGGACAGGGTGAGAGACTGAGTGAATAGAAAAATATTAACAATGCCAACATATTTAACAGATTCACATTTTATGTAGTTGACACATAGGTATGTAAAGCTATCACATTTAGTCATACATTCAATAATAATACACCCTGTGTAATTTATACATTAGAAAACCAAAGTACAGAAAAACAATGTTAGGACAAGAATTACTTTATATTTAGCATTGAAGATGTCATACAGCGACAGACAGCTTGGCCGTGTAATCTGTGCACACTATCACACACCAAAATCATTCAGAACAATATATCAGCATTTTAAAACTGCCTGGTTTTATACATTGGTTTTCTATGGAAGGCCAGAGGAAGTTTTGTCTTGCACATTTGTTTTGCGTCTATTTTTTCCTCAAAGGAGAACAACAAAAATTCATTTAAAGTTAACCTGTCCTATACTAAATTATTCTAATATCACATAGCAAAATAATAATTTAGGCACATAACAAAAGTACAACATGCTTTCTTGTGAAAAGTTCGATAATATATTGTTTATCTGTAAAACTAGCGTATATTCTAGACGTTGGAAAACTTGTAACTTTCTCTTGAATGACTTCCAGACAAAAGATTACTCTTCTCCGGAGCCACGCTTGCTTTTTCGTTTCCTTGGTGATCCACCCCTCGGAGATCCCTTTGGGGACTTGTCTGAAAGTACAGGAAATATACAATATACACGTCTGGCAACTAGTTACATTATATTTTCTTTTTAAGAAATGGAAGTTTGTATAATAATCCCTTATTTTAGTAATAATTTTATTTATTCAAGTTCATAATGACCTAGTATGTAAAGCGCATCTCGCAAAACAAATATTTTGGAATCACATTTAAATATTGCACTGACATTGGATATCTACATGAATATTTTGTAAATTTATGCATTATTGAATCGTTTGTTATTATTTGTATATATAAATGCACCAAATGGGAAGACTTTTTTCTGAAGCTTTCAGGACATCTATTGGGAGGGAATGAAATTGAAGCAGTTCTTACAGTTCTAGGGAATACAAGGCCAGTTAATAAAGTGCTTCCTGAAGCACATATTGGTGGATCTGGGTGCTGAAACAAGTATAAGCATGTCAGCAGCTAAAACAATATTTCTATTGACCTCATTATTAGTTAACCTTATTCAATCACTCGAGTTATCACTCCTGAAAACAAATATTTTGCTGACTCGAGTCCTAGAATCAATATTTAAAAACCTGATCACGATTAATAACATATTAATACTTACTCATTCCTTGTAGAGTCTCCTGTGGCAGCCAGCTGTAGTCCACATCGTTCTTCTGTGTACCCATTTCCACCTTTGGGGCAGCTTTGCCCTTTCCCAAGTGCTTTTTCTGCAACACAATAATATCAATATAACAAGGTTTTCCTACCTTTTTGTATATACCCATGCAGACATTATGAAAGTTGGCAAAAACGATCGGACATTTGGTCCGATAATGTCTTGCAAACTGTCGGACCAAAAGCAAAACTGCCGGACAAAAAAAAATTATTTTTTTTAACTCAAAATGAATGCGTTTCAACACGAATTTTTGTCTGATTTAACTAACCAGCTATGATATATCATCCTTTTTTCAAGGAAAGTATATGTTTTCCCGTTTCTTTATACTCTATGCAGACGGCCGCACTTAAATCAATCATTTTACATGCTCCCGCATCGTCTTCGTCGTTTATCGACGCCATTTTTGTTTTGACAGTTGTGGATAAAGGCCGGTCAGTCGGACCGGTTCCGGAATGAAAAACGGCGGACCGTATCAAAATTTGCCGGACTTGTCCGTCGGACCGGCGACTTTCAGAATGACTGCCCATGAATCTGAACCCCCATTTTCTTTCTCACCAGAAAAAAAATTCTGATCAACAATGTTGATTTGGCTGATTAACAAAGACTATCAAAGTCTTTGTACATACATGTGTATTTACATCACATGTGTCTGAGAAACCTATACCAAGCTGGCAAGTTTGCTTAACTTGGTTCAAACATCTCTATATTTTCTTTAGCAAGTTTCAAGAGGGACTTCCATGCATAAGCATGTGACCGCTGACAATAATTTGCGTTTAATTTTGTTCAACATGTAAACCGATTCATCCGTAAATTGGAAATCAAATCAACTGCAGTTACAATAATGAAAGTTTGAAACCGTCAGAAGAGGAAATTTTATGGTGCATCTTCAAATGCTTATAAACATCAATGGTTTCACAGAAGACAAACTTATGAGAAAGTGGAAGAACACAGTTTGGACCAACAATATCTAATATGGAGACTATTGATTTTATTGACAATTGATAGTTTTATAACATAAATGTCTGAGAAACCTATACCAAGCTGGCAAGTTTGCTTAACTTGGTTCAAACATCTCTATATTTTCTTTAGCAAGTTTCAAGAGGGACTTCCATGCATAAGCATGTGACCGCTGGCAATAACTTGCATACAAAGGGAACAAACCATAGAATTCAGAATGGGATATCCTTTTCTGATACTAAATCATGCAATCATACCAAATTTGCAATTCATACGAAATTCTGACAGATGAAAACATTTTATTTCGTGGAATACTGGTACATTTAGAATGTTTTGGTTAGACGTCACAATGTAGCAGACATGTCTACGTCATGGAAATTCGAAGTTTGAAGCCAGCAAACAATTGACAGAATTTGTCTTAAATCCACCAAACCAAAATAACAATGCCCCGTTTAATGCTAATAAATGCAACAGAGGTGATTTGAAAATCATCTCTCTTCAACGTCTATAAATATCAATTCTTCGTTCATAAAAGATAAAATTATTTAAACGAGAGCGGACGAAAACATTTCTGACCAACAATATTGATTTGGATAAAAAAGTCTTGTTAGGTATCTTCGATAATGTACATGTCTATACACCACATGTCTGAGAAACCTATACCAAGCTGGCAAGTTTGCTTAACTTGGTTCAAACATCTCTATATTTTCTCTAGCAAGTTTCAAGAGGGACTTCCATGCATAAGCATGTGACCGCTGGCAATAATTTGCATACTAAAGGGAGCAAACTGTAACCTTCTTACAAATGTGGTTGTTTTACAAAGGCAGTTACAGTAATAAACGTTTGAAACTGTCGGAAGAGGAAATTTAAATAAAACATCAATGGTTTCGCAGAAGACAAAATGAGAAAGTGGACGAACACAGTTTGGACTGACAATATCAATATAATAGAGACTATTGATTTCATTGACAATTGATATTTTTACAACATTAATGTCTGAGAAACCTATACCAAGCTGGCAAGTTTGCTCAACTTGGTTCAAACATTTCCATATTTTCTCTAGCAAGTTTCAAGAGGGACTTCCATGCATAAGCATGTGTCCGCTGGCAATAACTTGCATACAAAGGGGACGAACTGCAACCTTCATAAAGGTTTAAAACCGTCAGAAGAGGAAATTTTATGGTGCATCTTCAAATGCTCATTAACATCTATGGTTTCACAGAAGACAAACTAATAAGAAAGTGGACAAACACAGTTTGGACCGACAATATCAATATACTAGAGACTATTGATTTCATTGACAATTGATATTTTTATAACATGAATGTCTGAGAAACCTATACCAAGCTGGCAAGTTTGCTTAACTTGGTTCAAACATCTCCATATTTTCTCTAGCAAGTTTCAAGAGGGACTTCCATGCATAAGCATGTGACCGCTGGCAATAATTTGCGTTTAATTTTGTTCAACATGTAAACTGATTCATCTGTAAAATTGAAATCAAATAAACTGCACAGTTATATGTATGCAGCTGAAGTTTGATAGTAATTCTACTTACTCCGAATGTTTTCAAAAGTTGTTGAGCTCCGACACACAAGAGGACGACAATAGCTGCTAGGAATACATAGAGGAAGAATGTTTCACCATCAAGTCCCTCGTCTGGTTCAACAACATTGATAGTTTCATTGAATACAGCATGCTGGAACTCATTACCTTCCTGAAAGTGAACATATTAAAATTAACACACAAATGAACTGTGGTGATAAACATTTAATATATACATCATACTGATTTACATGTTCACATGAATTTACATGAAGAAATTTCGCAAGTTGTGGCCAAGTAATAACAATTAATGTATAAAACAAGTCATTAAGAATTGCAAGCAATACAGAAGTCCCCTACAGGTTTTCTGCTGCCATAGCAACCACAATGTTCAAAATATTTTTGGATGTGGATTATCCCCTTATTGCCCCCTATCCACATACCAAGTTTCATAAAGTTGGAAACTGTTGGGAGTTATGTCAGGATCCAGATTTTTTGACGGACAGACCGACGGCAAACCTAAAGTCCCCTCCGGTCAAAAACCGATGGGGAATAACAAGAATTTGTATAACATGAAATGCTGCCTTTGATGTACATGACCGTGGTCTTACTCATAGACTCAGCAAAAGACAATATTGGTCATCCAGGCTTCGCGAAAGTGAGAAAAAAAGGCCGGACATCCGGTCCGGCATAAAGTAAATTTGGCCGGACCGAATCAATTTTGGCCGGACCGAACAATATTAATAGGAAACAGTTTTTTGTTGAGATTTGTATTCACAAAATGTGTTTCGGGAAATAACATACTGAAGACAGAGTACAGTATAAGTATTCGTCAAATCAGCGTCTTTTTGCAAATTAGTTCTCTTTCCGTCCTTTAAACAACCAACCTGCGCATCGTTAAATTACCGGAAATAATGCTTCGTACCGATAAATTTCGAACCAGACGATACGAAAATTTTGACGGACATTCGAACCGGCGAGCTATAATTTTTGTCGGACCAAACTGATTTTCACCGGTCATGACCGGCGGTCCGGCGACTTTCGCGAAGCCTGGTCATCAGCTGGTCATGACCAACCTCATTCAAGCTCTGGACTGATCAGGTGTACAGACCAGCAAACATCAGCAAAACAATATAGCCATCCCTCTACGATACGTACTTTGATCTTTTCAAACGATGTACAGATATTGTTTAACTTGGAACTATGTGAAAGATGTGTGAGTATCCTATACCAAAGTACACAATGATTATAACTTGGTTCAAACAACTCATATAGTATCATATAGCAAGTTTCAAGAGGGTCTATCTGAAAAGGACAGGTAACCGCTGGCAATAACTTGCAAATACAAAAAAAAATTTTTTTTTAGCAAAGTGGACTCATTTGCACCAAATTGCATCTCTTCAGAGTAAAAGTATGAAAAGTTGCAAGAGGGTCTACTGTAAACGACACTTGACAGCTGGCAGTAACTTGCAACCAATATAATTTTAAGCAAAGTCAGCTTGACTGCATCAAAATGCTTTTCTACAGAGTAAAGGAATATTAAATGAGAAAATAAGTTACATACCGAGTCCTTGTAGCTAAGAATGATGGTCAATCCAAATGGACGCGAGTTGAATGCTTCACTTGGTGTAAATCCATACTCAAATGATGCTTCCTTGTTTGGTTCGATGACTTGGTTGATTACCAAAGCTGTGAACTGCAATAAAAGCACTTGTTATAGCTAAAGGCAGAGACAGTTTCTTTAAATATACCAGATGTGGTGCTACGACATTAGAGAGGTTGCGAAAGGCAACGTGTAACGTGAACGTGAATACTATTTTTGGGTATTTCGTCATCCAGGTATGTGTAGTTTCTACAAGTAACGGACGTGTGACAAGACGAAAATATAATGTGTACTACGTCACACAGGTATGCGTATACACTGGAAACCCAAGATTTTCGCCGGTAGTTTCAGTGAGTTTATATAAACACTCATTATCGATTCACAAAGAAATCATGTTACAACTTCCTTGTGATGTTACACGCACACTTGTGTTTCGCAAGCCAATTTCAATGCGTACGTATAGCTACACGTACACGTTGTCGTACACGTTCGAATCGCAACCTCTCTATTGTTCAGGGGTAAACAACATTAACAGTCAAAATATACACTCAAGTTTTTTGTATTTTTAGGTGTAATTTACCCCTGGGAGTAACCATTTTTGATCGGATTAATATTTATTGAGTCGAACTCAACTGAATTTTTTATTCGCTTTTCATTTCTCTCTCATTTAAATAGAATTGAGTAATTACCCTGACATGTAAACATACCCCAGCTGAATTTATATCACATGTAGCAATGTGGATGGGTAGGTGTACCTCTAGTTAAAGTCAAAATCAACGTTTATTTATGTGCATCTTTTGGCAATTAACTTCTTAAATATATGTGACCCCCTAACATTAATCAGTGATCCCAAATGCGGTTAAATTTTAAATACATACACTAAACTAAAAAGATACACACAAAAAGTTCAATCTTTGGACTTACATTTTGAATGTAGAAAGAGTAATCCTGTGGATATCTGAAAGACGTTTCCATACTTTTCACTTCAAAGTCCTTGTCCCCGGTGTTCTTGAATCCAACAATGTATCGTACAACTTGTCCAGATGGAAGGTCTGCAATAAAGGTACACATATTTTAAGTTTATTAATTTACATGTACCGATATGTATGTAGTAATCTGAACTTATTTCTAGCGTTACTCAATTCAATTGTTTGTTCATGAATATTCAGTGTTTACAAGCATATATTAGTTAAAATGTGTTTGCACCTACAGTATTACAGTACAAATATTGCTATCAATGTAGGACATGATTATCCAGCTAAATGACCCACAAAGATAATACATACCATTAGAGTTGACTGGTTTAGTGAACAAGATAGTAGCATCAGCATCAGGGGAAGGTTTCAGCTGGGAATCTTCATCATCATCTTCCTCTTCTGGCTGCAACATAAATTCATGAGTACATGACAAGTTAGAAAATCTATCGGAATCAAAGAAAAAAATCTTAATGAATTGCAGGAGGGCGACATGTTTTTCAAAGGAACAAGATTTATACCGGAAAAATGGAATTTGGACGATACTGTTAATCATAACCGATTTGACAAGAGGATATTTACAATAACTGTTTATAGCGGACTTTCCTTACAACATACCTGCTCAGATTCAGTAACAGCTTGATCTCCATCTTCTGCAGTTCCGTCATCAGTTTCAACAGTTCCTTCTTCCTCGTCCTCATCTACCTCACCCTCCATGGCATCTTGACCATGAACTAACATCTTGTTGGCACCTAATATAATACATTGAAACTACCAGTTATATAGCAGTTGAAAATAAATCATATGATCAGCTTAACCCTAGACACGCGCATTACCTACTAGTTCCACACTACATGGATAGACTTAGTTAAGTGCTTGATAGCGTTTTGGTTAGACAATGGGCTCCATACGGTTTCTAAGCGAGCGCTTACTTGTTAAGAACCTTTTCTTCTTCCATATAGCTATCAAGCGCTTTGCTCTGGAGTGCGTTTCTTGAACAACTTCAGGCAGATCAACATCATTTTAATACATATAACAAACATATTACTTATTAGCTAACCAAATATAATCTTGACACTACAGGGCTCAAATTTAACTTTTTTGGTCACTTGCAAATTTTAGCAAGTAGCTTTTTTTCTTACTTGCTTAATCAGAAAATCTACTTGCAAATTTAGCCATTCAATTAAAAACGTTACAATATCCACCTGTATTATACCTAGTTAACATAGTTAGAGCTATAATCATATTGTTTGTGAACCTGTTATACATCTATCAGACTACAGGATTTCAGCAAGTTGTAAATTTGTTGGAGTCATTTGTGACCTCTTCTAGCAGAAGTTTGTTGGCATCTTTATGCACCCGAGACCCCGGAAATTATTTCTAGTTGTACTTGCAAAAAATAGGAAGTGATGATTTTATCCACTTGCATTTTGGGAAATCTACTTGCATTTTGCAAGTTAGCAAGTGCTAAATTCGACCCCTGCACTAGAAATATCGTTCGCCCCACCCACCTGTTTGTTTGCCAATTAAAGTCAATCGATGAAGATGTTTTATAAATAAATACACAAGAATGGAAATTTAAACACATAAAATGTAATATCTGTACCAGATAAAGGAAGACAACCAGTAAAACAACTTAAAAATCAACGATTCATGACAAACATATTGCCACGTCAGAGTATTTAAAATTCATTGAATAGAGCTAAGAAAAGTACTCACCATTTTCAAATACCATTAACGTCGTCGGTAAAACCAACAAAAGAAACAAGATGAACTTTGCAATAAACGATTTCATGATTGCAATATTAAGACAGACAAACAGTTATGTCGATTCAACGGGATAACAATCCGTCTATTCTTCAGCCGGCGTAATTCTAGCTTTCAACAAACCGGAAACAGTTGGTACATTGTAACAAGGCTGCGTGTTGAGTTGGTCATTTCGACGTCGACCAATCAGAAACGGTGTTACAAACCATCGTATAAAAGGTTAAACTGTTCTAAATTTTCCTTAGGTAGGACAGTACTAAATTTAACATGAAAACAAGAACTTGTAAATTTATATACTAAGAGGTATATTTATTCCTGCCCAAGTAGATCTTGTTTCCAGTTTAATCTCAAAGAGTACTATAAAATTCTTTATAATAATTATGATCTTTAGTTTCATTAGATCTAGTATTAACATAATTTCCATATCAAACCGTTCCAACAGCTGGCTTCACATTTTACAAAGTTGTATTTTTCAAAGATTTGTATTTTTGCACAATGTATTCTCACAACAGACGTAAATCTACAACTCAGATGGCCAATGAAACTATAGATATAATTTTGGTTTTAAAAACATTTGAGCCGTTCTCCAGGAAAACCGGACAAAATAATGCAAATCATTGATAATATGGCGTGAGAAAGACAATACTTTTATTAACCGTTTCTGAAAATTTGAGCAAATAACAACACCTACTTACAAAGTTACAAACCTTTACAACTAACCACTCTCGCCTACTTTTTGAGTGACTTCACAAACATCATTCAAACATTATTTTACGTAATGTTAACAAGCACTTCAGAAATCTAGCATTTCATAAATTCTTGACGTCAACGTTTCGAAATAGTATCACAATTTAGAAATATATTCTTATTTTAAGATAATATACCAAAAGCATGAATATTTGCTTTTGGAGAAAAGTAGCTACTAATTCTAACAACTCGTCCCTCGTTTTTCTCAATATGGGTACTTTTCAGAAATGGGTCACCATAGCAACGACAAAATTTATATTATCATAATTCATAAGAAAAATTAAATCTAAGAGATAGTACTATACTATCCAATTACTTAAAGTTAAATCGACGACCATGACTTTTTTCATTTCAAAGCATTTTCTATAATCTAATTACATAATTCCTATTCCTAGAGAACGGCTCATTTATTCCTATATAATGTCACCAAGCCCGGTTTTCCTAGAGAACGGCTCATTTAAATTATTGCACATAATTATATATTTGCAATTTTTTAAATATATTATTGCACATGTTTGCAATTTTTTTAATATAACAGATTCACTTGTAAACATCCAACAAAAAATAAGGGATTGTTAACACTGTCAATTATGCTTGTCACTCTCACATACTGACACATAGCGTCTTTATGACGTCAGCAACCAAAATATCATTACCAGGGCCATTTCAATTACATCAGTTTGAGAGTCACCTTTGAAATTTCTTTTTAAGTTGAAAAGGAAGATTTGAAACGTTTCACTATTAAGACCATGGACTTACCTGTATTAGGGATGTTTGCATAGATTTTCTTCAGTTGAGCATTTGTCCCTGTAATCAAAGGGTCCCAGGTTCGATCCTCGGTCAGGCTGCACATTTTTCTCGACCTGTCACATTAGAACAGTCGAAAGACATTCTCATACCAAGACCTTCTTAAAAATGCTGGAAGCTGCTTATTATTTAAGAGCAATTACTGCAATCTTGCAGACAACCCTCTGTGTCTGTGCTTGGTTTGTGACCAAGAAAGTTTACCATTGTGACTGTAGCACTCTCTCCCCAGACAATCTCTGGTACTTATCATAACAACATCATGTGAACCAGTGCTGCACGCCAAGAACCAAGGAGTCTATTCCAAAACAGCTAGAGTATTACACCCAGATTCTTTGTATCACACATTTTCTGTCTATTGTGACAAGGAAAAAACGACTGACCGACCACCTACGACTGTCTCGGTCGAACCCAAAGAAACAAACAACATAACAACAACATATCACTGGGGGCACATTTTATTGAAGATAAATTTCGCAAATATAACTATTTCACTTTTTTTCTCAATTTTAAAAATCTATTCAGTAACACCAACATCATAACATTAACAAAATTCAACAATTTTCTGAACAACTTTAACATTATGTCATCTGATACAACAGACGATGCTTACATGTATCTGTATTGTTCATTCTGTAAAGAATTTATAAACTCATTGCTTGAACTCATTTTGTATGAACAACTTTAACCACAGGTAACTGTATCATTGATTAAGAGATTTTTACATGTATCCCAGTCATCATTAACATTTTTAATAAGAAATTAATTCATGTATGGCTAATTATTGACGGATTAAAATGGACATGATCTGTAACAAGATGGTTCTAATATACAAGATAATTCAGGTGACAAGAAGTCAACCATCTGTGATTAGGCCAGACCAAACAATTCCAAAATTATCATTCCCTCAGACTGAAATCATCTGCTTTTAAGTTTACTCTCACTGTTTTTAATTTTCGGCAAATTGTAGAAGTCTAAGTTGCTAGTATATTATAGCCTACCAAATCAGCTGTTTTGTCTAGTTTCAAACCACACGGTCCCATCTTTGTCACATGAGAATTGGAATCCTGATAAGTGTCTATGGGAGAATTGGAATCCTGATAAGTGTCTATGGGATAATTGGATGCCTGTTTAGTTTACACTTTGGCCCCACAGACATCCAACTCTTTGTGTGACTGAGATGAGACTCCATGCAAACATGAATGCATACAGGTCTTGAATAATTTCCAAGAAAATTCAACAAATTTTTCTAAACTTGAAAAAAGTCAGAACTGGATCAAGTTTAAGAAAATAAAGTCCTTTCTCATGACAATTTTAAAGAAAGAAAATTGGATGATAATCTAGAAATTCTTTAATATTGGCCTTATAATTATAGATATCGAGCTTTCATTGTGACAGTATGGTAGGATAGCAGATAATTATATAAGTGTTCAACATATGAAATTCATACATCCTTACGAAATATTTTTTGGTGAAGCTTATACTTAACAAAGTAATTATTATCGTTTAATGAATAAAACGAAATCAAGCAGTAAATTTATTCAGACTTCATAATATTATATAGGTTGCGACAATAAAATGATCTGTCACAACATGTTTTAATTTTTTAACAACAGTGAATCAAAAATATACACTTTAATAACAAGTTCTATATCAACAACAATATTGAAGAGAAAGAGAGACACAGAGTGATGTCGGTGACAAGTTGTCAGTCACATAATGTAATGGTTAAATGATGTACATGTAATTATTCGCATATTTCAATGAAACTTGGTTGAAATCCAACAGCACAAATGAATGAAAATGAGAAATAAAAGACGTAAATGAGCACTTTTCACATTAACAATACATAAAATGATTTATTTTACACATTAAGCATTGCAGATACATGACATCATCACTTTACTATGACATCATCACGTTACCATGACATCACCATGTTACCATGGCATCACCATGTTACTATGACATCACCATGTTACTATGACATCACCATGTTATCATGACATCACCATGTAACTATGACAACACCATGTTACCATGACATCACCATGTTACCATGACATCATTATGTTACCATGACATCACGTTACAATGATATCATCACGTTACCATGACATCAACACATTACCATCAACAAACTTGTCAACAAACAAACTATTAAATTAATTAAAATAGCATTTAAAATGTTTTGTTAAAAAAAAAAGATTAAAAATTTCTTCATATATATTGTTATTTCATATTTGATTAAAAGCAAGCTGATAACATGTGTACAAACGTAACAAAGGACATTAATTGGTTTGTTCAGTGGAGATCACCCAGTTACTTTTAATAAGTCACTTTAACGTCAGTCATCAATCTATTCTTAAACAAAGATACAACAATGCTGTTCCAAAAGAAATGGAACAATAAACATGCTTGACTTAAAAATATGTCTTTAAAATCATATAGCAGTAAATACTTGTACTGTTCAACAAATTATACAGTAATGGTACTTCACAGAGAAGCACCTATCAATATTTTGCCCCAGGAGGGGAGCGGTGGGCATACACAGGACAAAGACGATTCTTGACGAGACGGGAATTTGCTGCGCCAAATGATTCTGGGTCCAATGAAATAGACTTAAGCTGGATTTCAGATCCAGTATTGGGGAATTTAGATGCCGCAACAAAGTCAACAATCATTTAAAGATAGCAGGCCATTTAATGGCTCTAGGGTAGGGAATTTAGACCCCAACAAGAGGGCCCTTTGGGGCTCACCTGTCAAACTTGACATATATTTTGTTGAGATGATCATTGTGACCAAGTTTCATACGGATTAGGTCAAAATTGTGACCTCTATTGACTACACAAGGTTTTTATATGATTTGACCTAATGACCAAGTTTTTGACCCCGGATGACCTAATATCGAACTTGGCCTAGATTTTGTTGACATGATCATTGTGATCAAGTTCCAAAAAAGATTTTGCCAAAATTATGACCTCTAGTGACTACAGAAGCAAATTGTTGACGGACGGACAAGAGTGATCACAAAAGCTCATTCAGCTAAAAAGAAAAACTGTCTAATTCTCTTGGGTCTGCCCGTCGCTCTCCCCTGGGGCAAAATATTGATAGGTGCAAGATGGGATGTTTATTCAATAACTGATGCAAGTTTACAGACATGGGAATGATTGACCACAAAAATAGCATCGTTGGATACCCACAGTTGCTGAATAGAACAGAACAAAACATAATTTTCCCCAAGTACAATAATGTCCCTCTCTATCCACACCAGGAAACAGTAAACAGAGGGTAGGGAAAAACATGTTTTCTTAGTTCTATAATTCTGGATTCTAATTTTGTACCAGTAATTTGGAAGAAAATATGAATGGGTATATTTGACAGGTTCTAAGTCATTTCAAAGTAATAAAGAATGAGAAAAAAAATATTTGACAGGTTCTTGCTGATTAAATGTCAGTCTGTTAAATGGATAATGTTTAAGCCCTGCCGTCCTATTCCTAGTATGTAATGATCTAAGGATTAAATTGATGTAAGAGTAAAACAACTTGCGACATGATGTTTTAAACAAAACATGTGGTGTAGTTGCATACAAGTGACATAAATAACAGAGTTCAGGGTAGAATACATGATTGTGGGTAACTTCCTTTTTCATTCTTTGAATAAGGGCACAGAATATACCCCAACTTCTTTGAAGGTGGGGCTTAAATATTGCCAATAGCATAATTAGTAAAAACCCTGTTCATTATCCTAGATATTCAAACATTCAGTGGCGTTATATCAAACCGAAAAGACCCATGGTCATATTAGTGCAGAAAAAACTACATGAATAGTCCGTCATAGAACAGTACAATTTAATATGTATAGATTGATCAAGAATTCATACATTGTATCACCTTAGCGATTATAGTCGGACAAAGCATAAGCACAATATACTCTGCAAAAATATTAAAAATCAAAGTTAACAGTCTAAGAGATATGGAGAGATAATATTTTGCGTATAAAAATTTAGCATGAAAATTAACATTTCTCTTCAAAGCAATTATTTTAAAGACTCTATTCTGTTCAATAGCATCACTTTCCCATAAAGAGGAAAGCCATTTTTAACAGAATGTACATGAAAAGGAAATGTTTGCGTCTAATATAAAAATTGAAAAATAAGCTACAGATTTTTTACATAAATTCAAAAAGTAACTTAAAATCAAGAGAGAATTCAATAAAATATGCACCAATATGTGAGCACAATAAAATTATATATTTATGTATGTATATATGTATAATATTATGGATAGATAGTTAATTTAAATCTAAATCTACATTCATACCAGATCTGTTTTTAATTTTATACAAGGGAAGTAACACCGTCAGTCTAAGCTTCTAAAGATAACACAATATTAGTCTCCCTTACAATACTAATGTCATTTTCAGCCCATTTTATCAGTGTACTCATAAAAATTAAAATTAATGGCTGAATCATTTAATACTCAAATTGTAAAGAAAACAATACGGCCGTCTATGAGTGAATTGTAATGACATATATTCTTCTTACGGTAAAAAAAAGTTACGGTATTAGAAATCGAAGTTATAATCAGGAATGAGATTGTTTCTGTCTGTGTGTTTCAACTGCTACAAACTCTTGAAAATAAATGTAAAACCAGAGTTACCTAACTTGTCTGACTAATGATAAGGGAGTAAAAATGTAGATATGGAATGATGTTTCAAGGCTGCTGGTCTTACATTCCTGCTAGTAAATTAGTTTACATGTATTTACATGTATATAATACATGTATAATTATATAAAGCATAAACTATAAGCCAAGACGGTACAGGACGCTAGACTGTAGTACTTCCTTCTTAAATAAGCAGTAACTACAGTCTTGCGGACTACTCTCGATGTATAATACACTATGGCATTTCAGGCCAATCAACAATGCATGTATGTTTATTTTGACAATTTGGATACATGGGAAAAACCCTGAATCAGCAGAAATGTTCCAGTTTGTAATTTCAATATAAGGCCAATATAAATAAATTGTTGGATAGTCATTCTAATCATTAAACTACGGGAACAAGGGGACGTATTTGAATTTTCAAAAACATGATAAACCGATGTATTGGTACTTCTGTGCTGGTATTTATAAAGCATCTTGGGGAAAACTTAAATATTTCAACTTAAGTCAAATATTTGCAATGTGCATATTGTCCACAAATTGAAGAATAACTCATGTTTCCTTAGTGATTACGGAAGCTCCCTACATAATGCATATGTAAGCAATTTTAATACAATTGTAAGCTTGATTGCATATTATTCAGCTAATTCACTTAAAGAAAAAATAAGATATTAAGAAAATCAAGTTTTCTTCTAAGATGCTTTATAAATACCGACCCAGGTCTCAATTTCCATATTTTTAAACCACAGCAAATTTATAGATTGTTTTGATACAATCTATTACTTGTTTCAAAGAAAAAAGGAAGGTTTTTGTTGGTGTGGAAAATGGAGAAATGATGATAACCTAGAAATTAATTTATGTTGGCCTAATATCAAATACCGGCAGACAAAATCAGAAGTTTACTACATACACATTTACTATTTTGATTGGTCAGATATCCAGGAATAAATTGGAATGAAGAATTCTGTTATATATATCAGTAGCTATATCCATAACACAAATACATAACAATGAGAATACAACTGTACTACTAAATCAGTAAGTTTTTTGAGCTTTAAATTTTTCAAATTGTTTATTCATAAGTAGTTTGCGAGGTTAAATGAAAGTGATTTTCAAACTTCAGACAGAACTGTATCCTATGTTTATGCACCAGCCAATATTTTGTCCGCCCGGGGGAGCGGCGGGCGACCCAAGGGGAATTTTCATTTTTTATGTCTAAATTCCCACCCTGGAGACAATGCTTACTGTCTATAAATAAAAGTATCACTGTCGTCTTTCGTGGTGTAGAAATTCCCGGACCAAAGTCTATTTCCCGGGATAAGGTAGTTTAATTCCCACCTGTCGGGAAGATTCCCCCGTCTAATGCTCCCTGGACAGGCATAATATTGACTGGTGCATTAGCTATCATTGTTTCAGTTCATGAGTACAGATTTTTCGCGAAATAATATTGAATTCACAAATATAGCAGAAATTAATCACTCGCAAAAATTTCAGATTTTATTGTGTCTACTATCATTTACTATCATAATCTGAGGGCCATGTAAAAATACATGATAAACATCTGAACAATCATTACAATGATAATACATTGTTGAAATGTAAAAATTGGTTTAACAATTATTGACATATACAATAGATGATAAGCTGTTAATACATGTGTTTAGATCTAAGTTGACCTTTGAACTCATTTTATAACAAACTATGGATCCCTGTCATCTATAATCATGTGAAGGATGTATACAGCAATAATGCAGTGTAACTTTCCAAGGCCAAAAATAGTTTGTATTGTGGTTCTGATATAGTGAAATTTTATTCATCTGTCAAAAAACATAATTACATGGTAGGTGACCACTATCGATACATCATCTCCGAAAAGGTGAAGGCTACTAGTATATAGTGAGCAGTTATCGTGTAATCATATTTATTTTGACAGGTAAAAAATTTCACTATAACATGCTAACAAAAGTAGGGTAGGTCAGTAGGCAAAACATATTTTTTAAAATCATTTTATAGATTTTTGCACTGCAAAATCAATGATCCAGGGAGATTTCTAGTAAAATGTCAATAGAATATTTAGGGTAAGGGGCAAAACATAGGGTAGGAGGGGTAAAACATAGGGTAGGAGGGGTAAAACATAGGGTAGGAGGGGCAAAACATAGGGTAGGAGGGGCAAAACATAGGGTAGGAGGGGCAAAACATAGGGTAGGAGGGGTAAAACATAGGGTAGGAGGGACTAACAGAGCCACAATATCATTTGTTTTGGCCTTAGGAGATGATGCAGGCAGATATCCACATGTATTGAATGTATATAAAATATTACACTATATTGATGATTACGATCAAAACAAAGACAAACAAACTGTTCATCCCAAATTGTTTGTCCTAATTGTTTGTCTGAGTAGAATGATATAGGTATTACATTCAGGCCACCTTCAACAAATATTCATTGATTGTAAAACAAATCTTGATTCCGATGTTAGCAACTTAAAGTTAATAAATGGTCACAACTAAACACGGTAAATCCTGTGTCAGTGGTCACCTGGTAAAACCTGTGTCAGTGGTCACCTGAATTAAGCAACCACCTGCCTGGAGCAGATAATGTTAAACCCTAATCTGTCATTTTTATTTGTATTAACCAGCAATCAGCTTAATGCAGCCATATTTAACATATACTATAAATGGCTGTTAAAGATAGATTATAAGGTAACAATTTTTACAGCCTAAACAAATTAATCTGGTCCTCGACCTTTATGTATGAATATATTACACAAGCTCTAGCGCAGAATATATCAATTTCCAGGAGAAATTGGCCTTGTCAAAGATTTAGACAAGTGTTTATAGTACATTTCTCTCCGCTTTTGAAAACAAAGGCCGAAGCTCATAAGACAAGAAATAAACTGTTTAAATCATGCTAATTGAAGGTTCAAGGACCAGGTTAATTTGTTTATACTATACCAGTAAGTATAATAATTGCTCATCATCAATTGCATTGTTTGTATGAATTTACCCTTAACCTGATACACAAACTATTAGTATTCCTATATTATGTTATATCATTCAGCCTCAATAATAGGACCATCCTAACAAACCCTCGAAAACAGGTCATGCAAGACAAGCGGTCTTAATACTAAGGTTGATAAAACAGCAAAATATATTGTGCAGTGAAAATGGATATACAATTTGAAGTTGTTAATTTGGAGGTGGACTTATTATTGAAGTGGTCGGTCAATGAAGGTTTACAGTATCTAAAATAGTCTGTAATCTGTAAGAATAACAGTGTTGTTACAATCATGACCATCTAAGAGAGATAATTCTTGATAAATGACCAAAACTATTCAAAATGTGTACCTAGGTCACCTCATGTCCCCAATATCAGCGATAAATTTATCATAGCTTCACTCGCCTAAACTATTTTTGCTTTTGATAACATTGATACAAAAATAGTGTAAGTAGGGGTAAATCGGTCCGTGTTTCTGAATGCTATATTACAGTTAACTCCACAGTGTCCAAACTATATGTAAGTCAGTTTGCAAAATAATTTGAGGGTTCATGGGAAAGAGGTCCCAAAAAAATGAGAAATTGGTTATAAAATTGATTTCTTACCCACTACAGACTATAAATACCCTTTGTATTAAATAACGCCATTTTTGGACAACGTTAGGTTAACTACCATAGCTTTACTTGATCCAATTGATGTAGTATTTAGTACTAAACTAGGACAATTACAGTGACTATGTAGTTAAAATAATTTCAAACACCAACAAAAAACTTACAGAGTATTTAAAGACCATCTTACTGGTGAAAACCACTTTTAGTTTGTTAACATAAGTGTATATGTTTAAAGAACTGTCATGGTTATCATGACGTCTACCACAAGTATAACTGCTATGACTTCCATAATGGCATTAAGGAAATTTCAAGCTTGTGACATTTTAATAAACATCAGTTGATTTTTGGTCAGCAACAATCTATAGTAAGCTAACAAAACTTAATCTGAATGCGTTAATAAGCAATTATACAAAGGAAAATAAGGGCACACCCCTTTAATATACACATGTACAAGGAAAAAATGGCTTCAAGGAAATTAAGTTTTTTTTAACTCTTGAATGTCAAAATCACTTTCAGTGAGAACATTACCAATCAAGTGACCAAGGAGAGTCAGTATTGTTTCCTGTCATGTAAATTGCAATCCAATTATTCCATACATAGTTAAAACAGAGAAGCAATAAATTCATAACATTAAAATGTCTACTTCAAAACAATAAAATTACTATCATAGTTAGATATTTAACATATAATACTGTAATGTACAACAATATTTGTCATGTAAAATTAACTTTTTATAGCCAATTAAACCTACAGTATCTTAATTATGTAACTTTTCATGTCAAAATAAAGTCATTAATTGTTAATCATTAGCTGAACATCAAGATATTAACGTCTATACAGGGGACAATTTGCAGGTCCATTGGTCGGGTGCATCTTATAGCCAATGTAGCATGAGTATACAATACATTAAATTAAGTCTAAAACTTTGCAGTCCCCAAGAAATTGTCTTGTTAATTAAATTCCCACTAAAATAACAGATTTTATGGTAATATTGAAAAGTTTGTACTAAATGCAGGTCGTCAGCACATTAACCATCATGCTGTTTTAAGTAGAATGAATCTGGATTTTATGTGTATTTACTGTTAAACATAATACCCTTAATAGTGTTATTTTACCAGTATGTAACATTGTCACTCACTTTAATATAATGTAAAAAAGTCTTAAATTGATCAACGATGTATTAAATTCAAATATTAAATTCGGCTTTTAATTTCATTTTTCAAGGTCTATCCCTCAAGTAATATGTTAAGGCTTCAAAAGTGGTTTGTTTCTGATTTCCAGCAGCTGTAGGAAGTAGGCAAGTTTTATTTCAAGTTTTTGCTGTTATACCTATATTTCATGATTTTCATCCGTTAAAAGCCATAATTGCTCATCAGTTTTCTTGTTTCATACACTGACAAGCCATTATGGTTTTCAACAGGCACTATTTTTAGCGAAAAATTCAAAAAGTGTTGCAAAGAGTAAACTGTTCATCAAAGCCAGTAAAAAGGTCTAGAGTTTCTCTTAAGGTAGGTAGGGAGACCAGTGGCTTATCAGTTATGACACTAATCAATCTATTTAATATATTACAAACAAGATTCATACATCATAGGTAAATATATGAGACAAGGGAGTAACATGTAAGCAATATGTCGCCTCAAACTTTGTTTGAAAGAGAGATAAAAAACATCTATATCTTATCACAGTCTTTTGAAAAAAAAAACAAGTACATTTTTTCATACTCTCAATTTGTAATTTATGGAGCATTATGGCTCATGAAGTGGTGGAGGGTAGCGATCTATGTTCCTGAGTATGTGATGACACAGATGAACCTAACATACCCCGCTCCCCTTTAGCAGAAGCAGAAATGTTTGATTCACTGTACAGTCCTGATTCAGATCTATTCCTATGACCTTGACTTTGACCAGGGCTTTCTCTTTGATGTAGTGATGATTCTGCCTTCATTTCTAACGAATTTCCGTCTATTTTAATTTGTTGTTGTTGTTGTTGCTGCAGTGAGATTTCTTCGGCACGTTCGGTCACTTCTTTGTGAGTTAATGACACACATATATCGCCAACAGAAAGTTTCTGACAATCCAGACCGTAACGTTTCATTGTCCATGTCGGCTCACATGATGACCAGCCCTGACCAAATACAAAGAATGGATGCTCTACTGTGGCCTCAACAGTCACCTGAAAAATACAATGAAGAATTTTGAACAGGTTGTACACAATGTTTCAATGACTGGTATATGACAACATTGGAACTGGAACTCTTTATTCTTTGTGTGTTTTTGTTACTGTACCTTACCTTAACAATGTTTTGACAAGATATTTATAGAGCGCCAACAATAATGAGAAAAGCGGGAAAATTTAGTATATTCTGCAAATGTGGATTAATCAGATTTGCACGATTTATCAGTGATGTTTTTACCACAAAACTGACTATATCTGTTTACTTAAGCACTTTGTAAACCAATTTTGAAACGGTTGACCAACATCACAATAAAATAATCCTGGGCGCACTATAAAATATAAATATTCCTTGCTTTTCCATTGTCCTACCATCTTTGTTACTTAAAGAAGTCAACACATTATTACGGTACTGTAAAGAAAACACGCAAAGATGAATGAGTCCAGTGCAGTTCAATTATGTCGCATAATATTATGAGGAGATCAAACTGGCACTCATTATTTTGTCGTGTGTTTTCGTTATTACTATAAGAATGTTTTGACATGTTATAGTAACCAACCTGATAGGATGTGAATAAGCATGGAATATTCACAAGGTCCAATTTAATGTTGCCACACTATCACTGGAATCATAAACCTCTTATACAGTAATAAAACTATTATATACACCAGCTTTGGAAACCTTGGAAACGGTATAACAAGACCAGCCTAAATTGGGAACCTTGAAAAGAGTATAACAAGACAAGGCTAAATTGGGAACCTTGAAAACGGTACAACAAGACCAGCCTAAAATGGGAACCTTGAAAACGGTACAACAAGACCAGCCTAAAATGGGAACCTTGAAAACGGTACAACAAGACCAGCCTAAAATGGAAATCTTGAAAATGATACAAGACCAGTCTAAAATGGGAACCTTGAAAACGGTACAACAAGACCAGCCTAAAATGGGAACCTTGAAAACGGTATAACAAGACCAGCCTAAAATGGGAACCTTGAAAATGATACAAGACCAGCCTAAAATGGGAACCTTGAAAACAGTGTTGTTATACTATATTGTTATATATAGTGTGCGGCGAACAAGTGGAAGACAGGCCTGACCTGAAACTGATCAAACTTCGACAAGGACTTTGTGACTCGGGCCAATCCTCAGTCAAACTATGTGATGCTGTATAATCTTACCATGAAAACATGAACACATACATTTATCTCATGATGTGGATTTATTGATATGAGATGTTAAACATCTGTTACTATAGAGTGAATAAACTAGCCGATGACTCAATGCGTATCCTTGATATTCCATATTACCCATAAATGGATCTAAGTGTTTGTTTATTCGTTTTTAACGCTGTTCCTCAACAATTTTTCCCAGTTATATACGACCGCTGATTCACCTTAATTAGTTTTTCTGGACTGTCTCCGAACCAGTACTAACTAACCGTTCCACAAGAAACCAGCAACTTCTCCACAAGTGGAGGAAAATTTTGATGGAAGCTAGGGTATGACCAGCCGGGATCGGGAATCAAGCCTGGATCGCCAGGTTACATATCAAGAGCATTTAAAGCACTGAACCACGCCCGCGGCTCATTATACATGGATCTACAAATACATGAACACAAATAGAGAGTTGAATAGTGTACAGCTTATACCGCCACAAACAGCCTCTAATTAAACATACACACAAACATACACCATCTAGTACAGTATTTGTACATGTATAGTGTACAGCTAATACCACCACAAACAGCCTCTAATTAAACATGCACACAAACATGCATCCTCTAGTACAGTATTTCTACATGTATAACATCACTGCACCAGGAATTATGCATGACATGTGAATTGGCCCTAGGCTTTATTCTGATCAACATACACAACTACACTTCACCAGCCTCAAACAAATCATTCATATTAAGGTCATTTTAAATATTACCCCAATGTAAATGAATTGCATGTACATTATCATCTAAATTCTGTAAAATAATTTCATTTTTAAAAAGATATCTGGTTTCGATTTTGACTGATTTCCATTCTTTTTATTTTTGAAATGATTTCTTTATACCTAAATTGCACGTTATCTGTCAAATCAATTATTTGGAAATGGATTAATATTTTAAAACTAGAAAAACTCGATATGGTTATAAGACGCTATTGATTAAATCAAAACAGATTAGCTTAAATGTTGCTAAGCAACACCTTGATTTCATCTGACTATGTCCTAATGACCGGCTGACTGTCCATCTGGCCTACAGCCCACTTGCAGGCTAATCAACGGACAGCTATCAAATTGGATTTGTAAGCCAGGTATTATACATATAAGCTGAGTTTGTGAGCCATGTATTATACATGTAAGCTGATTTTGTGAGCCAGGTATTATACATGTAAGCTGAGTTTGTGAGCCAGGTATTATACATGTAAGCTGATTTTGTGAGCCAGGTATTATACATGTAAGCTCAGTTTGTGAGCCAGGTATCATACATGTAAGCTAATTTTGTGAGCCAGGTATTATACATGTAAGCTCAGTTTGTGAGCCAGGTATTATACATGTAAGCTGATTTTGTGAGCCAGGTATTATACATGAAAGCTGATTTTGTGAGCCAGGTATTATACATGTCAGCTGAGTTTGTGAGCCAGGTATTACCGGTATACATGTAAGCTGAGTTTGTGAGCCAGGTATTACCGGTATACATGTAAGCTGAGTTTGTGAGCCAGGTATTATACATGTAAGCTGAGGTTGTGAGCCAGGTATCATACATGTAAGCTGAGTTTGTAAGTCAGGTATTATACATGTAAGCTGAGTTTGTGAGCCAGGTATTATACATGTAAGTTGAGTTTGTGAGCCAGGTATTATACATGTAAGTTGAGTTTGTGAGCCAGGTATTATACATGTAAGCTGAGTTTGTGAGCCAGGTATCATACATGTAAGCTGAGTTTGTGAGCCAGGTATTATACATGTAAGCTGAGTTTGTGAGCCAGGTATTATACATGTAAGCTGAGTTTGTGAGCCAGGTATTATACATGTAAGCTGAGTTTGTGAGCCAGGTATTATACATGTAAGCTGAGTTTTAGACTTAGCTCGACGACTATAGTAACAATATAGGTAACAAAACCTTTTTAGGAAATTTTGCAATTAATCATGAACAACAGAACTTTTGAAAGGCAACTGGAGGGAGCAATTATAACACACTTCAGTTATATACACATGCAATCAACCAACTGTTTATGATAAAAGTTTCAGCACGTTATTTAACTTATTTTGAACCCTTCAATACAACATAGTTACACTTATCGTAATTAATATGATCACAAGGTACGAGCTTAATTTACTAGTTATGTATTTGATAATAGACGGAAAGTCACGCAGAATAAAATACTTCGTTATTCAAGGAAATAACCCAGCTTGTAAATAGAAAATATCAATTTGTGAGTAATTCACTTTAAGTGCTCTTACAAAATAACACTTAATGGAGTTGAACATGAACGTGCAACAATTTAGGAGGAATATAATTGGTCAAATTTCCATATTTTATCCTCTTCAACCCACTTGAGAAAACGGAAAATGTACTAAGGAAATTTATATTATCAACAAACTTACTGTAAACATTAATTATACTATTATGATTAATTCTATCAATTAGAGCTGTTATCATGAATATCTCTAACTATTCATACATGTGAAGTATGTGCATGTAAGTGGGAATTCACCGTAGTAATCCCGATACACTGCTTCTCAGTTCCCTCAGAGAAATGCACTGTTCTTATATTGGCTCTGACGATATAAAGATATGACGGAACTCAGGATACAAACATTTGTGTTCCGTCAGAGCGTAACATTATACAATTCAGTTCCGTTAGAGCCACAGAGTAAATTCGCTGACGGAACTGAGAAGCATTGTGATAGGGTTTCTACCATTGACTTTGCAGCACGATATAATGAAGACCCAAACTTGCTTGGCACTGACAACATAAGCAGGGACACTGGCACACTCCTGGAGATGAACAAAATTAGGAACATGAACTATGATCACTATAACTGTGATGAAGACCCCAGATATTGCCCAACTATGATCACTATAATGATGATGAAGGCCCAAGATATTGCCCAACTATGATCACTATAATGATGATGAAGGCCCAAGATATTGCCCAACTATGATCACTATAATGATGATGAAGGCCCAAGATATTGCCCAACTATGATCACTATAACGGTGATGAAGGCCCCAGATATTGCCCAACTATGATCACTATAACGGTGATGAAGGCCCCAGATATTGCCCAACTATGATCACTATAATGATGATGAAGGCCCAAGATATTGCCCAACTATGATCACTATAATGATGATGAAGGCCCAAGATATTGCCCAACTATGATCACTATAATGATGATGAAGGCCCCAGATATTGCCCAACTATGATCACTATAACGGTGATGAAGGCCCCAGATATTGCCCAACTATGATCACTATAATGATGATGAAGGCCCAAGATATTGCCCAACTATGATCACTATAACGGTGATGAAGGCCCCAGATATTGCCAAACTATGATCACTATAATGATGATGAAGGCCCCAGATATTGCCCAACTATGATCACTATAACGGTGATGAAGGCCCCAGATATTGCCCAACTATGATCACTTTAACGGTGATGAAGGACCCAGATATTGCCCAACTATGATCACTTTAACGGTGATGAAGGCCCCAGATATTGCCTAACTATGATCACTTTAACGGTGATGAAGGCCCCAGATATTGCCCAACTATGATCACTATAACGGTGATGAAGACCTCAGATATTGCCTAACACAGTAGTTCCTTAGCTTCCGATTCATTTATTTAGAAATGTGACCTACATTGCAGTGAACAGAAACAACAACAAAGGCTGTGTCAGAGTCGGGTGATGCTACCCATGGGGTGTTTGTCACAGAAAAAATACTCCAAAAATATGCAAAAGAGAGTTATGGTCTTGTGCACTGCGCATCCTCTCATCTATTCACCTATGAAGTTTCAAAATGATATATCTAATACTGTATGAGTTATGGCCCGCACAAGAATTAAAGTGTGAAAAATTACCTCCAAAAATATGCATAAAAGAGTTATGGTTCTTGAGCACTGCACATCCCCTCAATGAGATCTATTCAACAATTGTCATAGTTTTTTGAGTTATCATCCGGACAAAAATATGTCAGATGGATGGACAAAGCGGTGACTATATGCTTCTCCCAAAAATATTTTGGGGAGCATAATAACAATAATACAATTTTTTTAAGAGGACTATCTAAGAATCATTCCTTCAGAACATGATTAAATTGATTTCGCTCTTTTAACGTGTATACATTTATATTTTTTGACCAGTGAACTTTATATGCAGTGGTTAAGAACATTCATGCACATTTACCCATGACAGACACCTAACCATCAGAAAAGCTCACCTTGAGCTTAGATGCAAGGAGGAAAAAACCCAAGGTTATATAAAAATTTACTTTCCCCAAGATGATGGTTACGCTCTATACAGCATTGAAACCCACAGCCATAATTATATTGAATAATGCATATAAAAATTTCTGAAACTAGATATATCTAAACATGTTTTGCAACAAAACAAGACTTAAATCCTACCACAGAAATATGATGATGTTATTAAATCAGAAAATGTCCCTGCATATCCAGACTTTCTGCTTAATAAATTATAAGTCGACCACAAGACGCTCAATGCAGTTTCAATGTGACATTTCAACCTAGGCTATCTAAGGTCTCAATTAACACCAAAAAACGTCAAAACTTGTGCTTGATATGATAATTAAGTTAATTATTGTCCCTTAAGAGTATTATGGGAAGAAATTTCTAAAAATAGAAATCCAGATCTAATTTCAACCAAACTATGACGACAATGTCTCATTTGAATTTTTTTTGCTCGGATGCAGTGTACATTTTTTACGTAACCTGTCAATAAATGATGAGACGGTAGTAATTTTACGCTGAGGTGTTACCGATATAACTGTGAATTCACTATCTATGCATGGCCGATGCTGTCAGCTAATGTGTTTTCAAGTAAATTGAACACCACAATAGCAGTAAATAGATTCAATAGAGAAAGTGTGGGCGAGGACGCAGCAACATTACCGCAGATTCACAGGGAAGACATCCAGGAGAATTAAATGTTGTAACTATAGTAGATATAATTATGTGCTAGAATTGTATTTGATAACAGGTCTCAATGAATCCACTTGTCCGCTCGTCTTGCACAATATCTTCCTTCTTTATTTATATAGCAGGACAAGTAACATTTTGGGGTTTTCTGCTTTGTCTATATTGCAGGACGAGTGCTTTAAAAAATATTTGTTGAGGCCTGGATACTGATCAGACTATGATTAACCAACAATGGTTGCATGTATATAATATGTAGTAGTATTTGAATTATATACTAGTATTCATCCTAAGAATCCATCATTAACTCTTTACTCCATAGACAACCGATGCATTGACCTGAACAAGTGTGTAAGCTGGACAGAGGAAATCCTCACCATTCACACCCTTGTTACCCTGATAAAACAACATGATTGGATAATCGCAACATGATTGAAAAATGGCCGACATGAAAAATATGCTAAGTGCATTGTTTTTGCAATATTTTCCATATAAACTATCCAGATTGTTTATTTTAATATTACATAATCAACATATGAAGAAAATGTACTATTTGCACTAAACAATTTGCATATAGGTAATATTTTTCACTATGTAAAGCCTTAAAGAATGTGTGGATTTTGCATTTGAGAATGAGTTTTGTACTTAAAAACGTTGTAAAACTCATTTATTGGACTCTATGTAATGAATATCATTTGGGAAGTATCGGCAGTTGTATAAACTATGATTTGGACGTTTCAATTTTTTAAAATCTTAGATAAATTTACGCTCACCAACAAAAATTCAAACATGTATAGTATTTTTTGGATACTGACCGACGTGATTGTTATATTTATTAGGATACTGGCCAACATGATTGTGGATAAAAGCCAACATTACCAATTGAAATCTTGCCAATGGGATTCTCAAGGTACAAATAATTGTACATTAAAGAAGTGTGCTCATAAATTGTGGTAGCAGGTTTATGAGCATACCCGATGTAAGGCATTTCACACCCAGTCTATAGCACATGCTTTTAGGACACTTAATAATCAAATCACTAAGAGTGCTGATGGGAGGCGATCTGGTTGCTGCTACTAAAGCTTAAACGACTTTACACGTTTAATGTTCGTTTTCTTACTGCCGATCTTGTCTTGAATGTCAAAATAGGCATATGTGACTATATAGGCATGTTGGGTATCTAAATAATTGTAAAAAGGGGCATATTGATGTATATGTCATACGTGTATTGAATGCGTATATCAAAAGTGGTTTTAAAATAATACTACGCGCCTATTTATCAGATTCTACAGTACCGTCTTGTAATCACTTCCATCACAGCGTGATACATCTCTAGAAAGCGGCTAGTATAGCCACATCATATGATTGCATAACATAACGATATACGATTCATTGATAAAACCATCACGTGACCCTGGTCTGAAGTTTCTAAAAGTAGCTATACGGCTGGGACATTGATGAACACGTCATTTTCATATTACGAAACAAGTTCGATATCTCCCCGGCTGAGTGATTATCTGCAAAAATATCGATTCAACGAACAGTTTCACAATAATTGTTGATCGTAGAATAAACAATTGTTGCTGATTGAATTAAATAAGTTTAAAAATTTGAAGAAACATATGTTGCAGTATTGGGAATGTTGACAGTTTCTGGAACTACTTGAATGCGGATTCACATAGCAGCCTAAAGGCGGTCCATGTTGCATTAAGAAATGGGCAATGGTAGTATAGAGAGGCTTACGCCTACCAAAAATGGGTACAAATGTTCACCACATCAAGACGATGTGTCATGCACAAAACCCAGGTCCCTAGCTTAAAGGTCAAGGTCACACTTAGAGGTCAAAGGTTAAAAGGCTCAAATAGGCATGTGATTCGTGTCCGCTCTGTTATTTTGTCATCTCCTATTGGATATTTATAATATTTGGTACAAATGTTCACCACATCAAGATGATATGTCATGTGCAAGACCCAGGTCCCTAACTTAAAGGGCAAGGTCACACTTAGAGATCAAAAGTTAAAATTCACAAATAGGCATGTGATTCATGTCCGCTCTGTAACTATGTCATTTCTTATTGGATATTTATAACACTTGGTACAAATGTTCACCACATCGAGACGGCGTGTAATGCGCAAGACCTTGGTCCCTTGCTCAAAGGTAAAGGTCACACTTAGAGATCGAAGGTAAAAAGGTTCAAATAGGCATGTGATTCATGTCAGCTCTGTAACTATGTCATTTCTTATTTCATATTAATATTACTCGCCACAAATGTTCACATCATCAAGACGAGGTGTCATGCGCAAGACCCAGGTCCCTAACTCAAAGGTCAAGGTCACACTTAGAGATCAGAAGTTAAAATTCTCAAATAGGCATGTGATTCATGTCAGATCTTTAACTATGTCATTTCTTATTTTATATTTATATTACTTGCCACAAATGTTTACATCATCAAGACGAGGTGACATGCACAAAACCCAGGTCCCTAACGCAAAGGTCAAGGTCATACTTAGAGATTAAAAGTTAAAAGGCACAAGTATACGCTTCTGGTCTGCTTTGTTTTTTTGTTATTTCGTTCTGGATTTTAAAATTACTTGGTTACATTCGCATTTACACCCTGACTCAAATGTAAAGGTCACACTTACAGACCCAGCTCTTGTCTGCTGTTCAATGTCACATTTAAGCAATTACAAACTTGTTTCAAGTTATTCCATTTGCATAGCTTTATACTTAGGTGTCTGATGACAGCTTTTAGCGGGGCCATCCGTGTCCTGTTGACATATTTCTAGTTAGATACTTTTTTCTGCTATATGTTGGTAAAATTCATAATAAGTCAAGACAGGTAAATTTAACACATGTATCTAAATGTGCAAAATTCACCGGGAATAGGAACAGTGAATTGTGGGGACCAGGCTAAACGCTGGGAGCATGTCTTGAATGGTGCCAAATTACATTTCTAATTTAAAAAGGGGACATAATTTCAACATATATTTGATAGAGTTGCCTATTCATGTGGAGGTCATGGCGTCATGATGGTGATAAAGTATGCAAAGTATCAAAGATACATGTCTTAGAGGTTAAAATGGTGTACATAAACTGTAAACTTTTGTATTTCTAAGTACATTAGTCCAAATGGGGCATAACATTCAACAACATGCTTGATAGAGTGCAAAAGTTGTGGTCAAGACGGTTGACAAGTATGCAAAGTATCACAGCAATATGAACATGCACTTAGATATTATAGGTTAATACCTTGAACGTAAACTTACAAATTTGCACGAAGTTGAAAAAAGGGACATATTTACCGATAAATACTTCATAGAGTTATCTACTCCTACGTACGTGTTGGGATCATCCCATTATTCTTCCAATAGTGAAACTACATATTAAATTCGCACTGCAGTGCATCAATGAAAATTCAATGTTGGTCAGCATCCACTTTAAAAGATAAATCATGTTGATCTTTATCCTCAATCATGTTGGTTTTTATCCATTTTTCACACATGGGTTACTTTAAATAGTTATCACGTAGAAACGGCAAATGTAAATAACTTACTCTAAACTAAGTCTGATAGTGAAATGAATGAGCTGTATAAACAAAAGATCTTAACCCAAAATAAACAACAATATATATGTTTTATAGACTGTCAAATAAATCCAACACAGATTTTTCTAACTTTTTAACGTATTGTGTATCACATTCACAAACATACGGATAAATAGTTTTAGTTTCATGGAAGGAATGTACAAGTTTATCTTCATACAGCATCAAAAGGTGGTTAAACCCATAGATTTTGAAGAATTGGCCGAAAATGCGATGAATATGTAAACATACATCTGCCATTTTTCAATCATGTTGTGAATATCCAATCATGTTGTTTTATCAGGGTAACAAGGGTGATACAGGTTATGATTATTTGAACGGGATGATTTAATATTCAGGACCCTTACTCCACTTTGGGGGACTGGGACCCAGGCCCTGTTTAGGGGATTTGTTTTTAGAAAGAGGGGAAAGAACATACCTTTTAGATAGGAGAAAAGGGCCAAATTTCTGCCCCAAAAATGGTTGAACTAGGGGCCTGATATCCAATATTTGTTGGTGGTGTGGATGGTTAGTTTGAATACATTATGAGGGTCCTCTGGTTCTTGGCTTATTAATTAACAATTGCATCCGGAATGCAGGCCGGGCAATCCCTGTGTAAGTCTAATTATTGTATACGGCTTGACAACAGATGGAGAGGGGGCATGTGATCAGGAAATAGAAGTGACATAACAATCAGTATACTAACACTGATAAGAAACAGGACAAGGTTAGCCTACGCAATATTGAAGTATTTATATTTACGTCATCTGACATGTACATGCACTGATATAATCAATCTCTAACTATATTCATGTATTTTAAGTTGATTGTAAAGTTCTTTGCAATTTATGTTATCCACACAAAATATAGACGTTATTATTATTACACTGTAGTATAGACAATTTGACCCGATCCTCGACCTCCTATTAGCATAATTTAACAGCTGATATCTTGTCAATATTTATAACCCTTGTTGTAATAAGTGAGCATGATCATGAAGACGCTCAAGGTGTAATAAATTACAAATACGAATTTAAAGGACTGATATTGCACGATTTGCCAATTTGCGGAAGTTTATATTATATTCAACGCAATAACTCATATACTCAATAATATATTCATGCATAAAGGTCATGATCAAGCCAAATTCTCCATACTAATACATTTAAAATAAGAAATACCTGAATTTTATGCTCTCCTACAGCAAATCCAAGAACTGCCGTACCATGCGCTTCATTCTCATCAATCTGGACCACAGTGCTTGAGTCTATTTTGAGATCACTACTCACATCTGCACTTACTCGAAAATCATTTGTCTCTAAATCCTCGACACGTTTATACTCGCCATTACCTAACTGAATTATAGAGCCCTTCTGAAAATGTGGTGGATAATGTAGACGTGGGTTCCTTCCCGAGGTATCAGGGGTCTGCCTTCCAGGATCCAGAAACCGAGACCCTTTTTGATTGGCATCCTTGCTGTCTAGTCCTGAATGTTCTAATTTAGTTCGTTTTGTTAAGGGTTCATCAGTATTGAAAGCACTATGATGTGGGATACCTGTAGGAACTGTGCTCACCGATTCCGGTCGTAAAATCCTATGTTTTAATGAACCTTCACGACCTGAAGATCCCTTGTAATAATCCTGTGGGTCACGAGAATGACTCGGAGATTCACGCAATGTGGTTGAGAAAGACACTCGTGAGGGTTGTTCCGTATATCCTGATGGCACAGAGAACTGATGCTTCTCCTCCTTGATAACACCCGTACTATAACGTCTTTTCTCCATTTCTGTATCACGTCTGTATTTATTCTCATCTCTATCTAGGCTAGTACTCCCTATATAAGTTTTCCCACTGGGTGAGGTTGTAAGCGGTACTCCCATGGAATACTGTCCTAACACCGTTGAGCTGCCAACAGCCCCACTACCCACAGCGCCAGCATATGGAGTACGAGGAACTTGGGATTGTGCTGCATGTGTTCCCATGCTTTGTAAAACAGCAGAATATGATCCCAACTGTGGATCTATCGTACCGTGCATAACGCCGGCACTGTATCCAGGGTACTGACTGTAAAACGCGCTGTAAGGCGCTAACCCAGCCCCGTGCGATCCTGTTGCGTACACTGGAGAATAGGGACCAACTGCTGATGACCCTGCAGCAGTCGTGAAAGCAGTTGCGTAACGTGCTGTTTCAGTAACAGAATGTGGCGGCCGAAACACAGGAACACCTACAGTTACTTGGGGGCCAGCCCCTACAGTTCCAGCCACTATGCTACGTGAACTAATATCATGTAAAGCAACACCCCCAGTCCCACCAATACGTCCTAATAGCATCCCCTCAGTTGTTGAACCAGACTGGGGCAGAACTTGCCCCGGGGTACTTGAACCATCAGACAACCTACTTAAATTATTGTTGTTGTTCCCAGGCACCGAGCTACCAGTCATTCTATGCCTATCGAAGCCATTAGGACCCGACATTCGCCACCCACTGTCAACTTCATTTCCAGTAAATTTCAAATTGTCGTCTGAACATTTAGTTTGAAAATTCGAATTAATATCCGGCTTTAAATGATTGTCGTTTTTGTTTATTCCGTTATCACCAAGCAAGGCGGCTTTAAGAAGTTCCCCACTGTCACCCTTCTGACCTATCTTCTTATGTAGACATGGCAGAATGCCATTACTTGCCGAAGCATTATCTAGCAGTGACTTCCCCAGACTTCTAAAAGCCGATTCCCTTTCAGATCCCTTGTCACTGTGTGTCCAAACAATCGAAGGGCCAGTTGAGGTCCAGCCACTGTCATCACTAGGTGGCGTTGGTGAGGTGAACGTTTCTGAGCAGAGAAGTAACTGAGAATCTTCTTCTGAAAATAAAAATAAATCAATGTAAATATTGTGTGTAGAGTATACCAGATTATATTACCTTAAGAAAAATATACATTAGACAATAAAGCTTTATCTTATTAGAAATGGACGATCCCATTATCAAGGCCAAGCTCTAGTCAATGCCTTATTAAGCCAAGTTAATTTGCCTTAATAGATTCAGGTTTCATCATATTGCCATGCCAAAATAAATATTCAACTCACATATATCAAAGCAAAACCACAAATATAGAAACTTTCATAATGTCACGTTGTTTATAGGTCTTGTTTTTGCTTTAAATACAGCATAAAATAATTACATATGACTCGACATTAAATATATTAGTAAGGAATGTCAAGACGTATGTTGGGTTTATTAGTTGTAGTAAAATTTAAATTTAACCCATATTAAGTAGAAGGGGGGGATAGACATGTTTACTGTTGAACGTCAACATGGACTTTTAGCGGTAAATATTGAATTATGGGATAAATCGCTACAGATATACGGGATTGTGTAGTGTAGTTAGGTCGGTCAAACCTTGTGACCCCACCAGTACATAAATACTGTATTACACAATTATATGAATGACCAACAGTTATGAATGAACCGAAAATGTGTGACATAAAATGGACCATTAATCTTTATTGGAAATCTTTCAAATCATGTTTGCGATGAAAGGTCACACCAGATGTTTCGCAATGCAATCTAATAATTTTGTAATAGCATTTCAAATGGCCATTTAATAATTGTATAGTTTATTTATTAAGTTCACATGTATAGCTTTAAGTGTTTTGGTAGTTAAGCTTGCCCAGCTAGCACAAGGTCAATATAGCTGCCAGGTCAGCAAAGTCGATAGAGCAACCTAGCTAGCTGAGTCAATAGAGCCGCCCGACTCACAGAGTCGACATAGAACACAGCTAGCAGAGTGAATTGAGCCGCCAGGTTAGCAAAGTCGATCAAGCAACCTAGCTAGCAGAGTTAATAGAGCCGTCCGACTTGCTGAGTCAACACAGACCTCAGCTAGAGCCGTCCGACTCGCCGAGTCAACACAGACCTCAGCTAGCAGTGAATAGAGCCCTCTGACTAACACAATCAATGGCCACCCAACAAGCAGAGTCAATACAATGCTGAATGTCTGGTCCAAGGCACAGAAAAGGTTCTATGTTACAAAGACAAAAATTTGTATATCACCGGCAATCTAGCTACTAGTTAGTACAGCCCACCTATCACAGTTACTAGCTTCTATCAATGATTCATTGGTTAACCTTGAAATATTTCACATTACATGGATACACAAATATGTTAATCAGTAACTTCTCAAATCAGCTGTTTTTTTGGTACATGAATTTTATTAAATACAAGTCTGTACCAGTCATCAATGCTCTACCACAATCAAAGCGCTGTAAAGCTCTTGGCATTAACCAAAAGTGGGACCATCAGTATGGTAGAGCCAAAAGCTTTTACCAACATATAATAAAACTAGAGCTGTCACCAATCAAGACTTATATACTATAATGCCTGCTCGGCAGCCTTGAAATTGTCGCAATTCATTGCTGATCACATCATATTATAACACAGACATTGTCAACCATTCATGTGATTTGTGAACCACGTATTAATGGAACCAACCCCCCCCCCCCCCCCCCCCCCCAACACACACTGCCCTTCTGTACAGGATAGCAAAATTATCTTCAATACGGAAGAGCCAAAATGTTATTGACATTAATAAGATGACCTCCTATACAGAAGAGTCGCTGTTGAAGCTTATATCCTGTCAATGCAGTCTTTTCTCCTGACAAAAATCAATAAATTCTCCCACTTTTTATTTCATGAAAGCAAGTTTAGCTTTACAAATACTATTTCATGAATAAGTCATTTAGCCCTAAAACAAGGCCAGGGAATTTACTAGGTAATAAATACAGTGGTCTGTTGATTTTACAAGTACGAACCAAAAGCTTTTATCAATATGTACTAAATATTATAAATGCTAGAACCATTACGACAAATAATTTGAGAGATAACCTTTGATACGTGGAGTTCAATTACTACTAGAGGAATGTGGCTGGTACGATATCCTGTCTATATTATTCATGTTTATAGTATTACAGCTAAATCAATTAAGTAACGATTTTTTCCCATGTATGATCCTTGAGCATAGTATCATAATCCAGCCCTATGTTTAAACAAAATTTAATTTTACATTGAAAACTTAGTTTGTTTGCTTACCAGGGCAATGTATTTCCACAAGTACAGGGAAAAAACTTTGGACTTTAATTATTCACCATTGGTGGTAATCCCCGTACGTTTGTATGGACAATGAAACAGGATGTGGACCAATAAACAACATACAGCCGTATTTACAAGAATATGAGTGAATTATAAACATATGAACTATCCTTAGATCTTTTAAGAATGCCCAAGAAGTCAGTGTTGCTAAAATTGTCAAAAGCGATATGTTTAGACTGAACATCATCTGCAGGCTATCTGCCTGGACTGGTCCACAGTGTAAATTTACTCTTAGAACAGTAAATAGAACAATCCAAGTAAATGATGGATCAATCCATTTCCCCTGATACTGGTAAAATAGACTGATCCAAATCAAATGATGGATTGATCCATTTCCCCTGATACGGGTAAAATAGACTGATCCAAATCAAATGATGGATTGATCCATTTCACATATTAGGCGGGGAAGTATTCATAAAGCAACCTTCCGATATAAAGTAATGTCCCATCAGTTTGGCACACTCAGTTAAACAGCAAACATATAGATGATAATGAACTGTGAATTCATATTCTACACCCACGAGTCAATTATATGAGATAGATGAACAAGCCCGGCAAACAACTAACCAAGCCGATATGATTGTCAGCAATTAAAACTAAAAGCAATTTGTGACATAAATAGAAACTTGGTGACATGATATTATGAGAAATTATGAGAATTTTGTCCCGCTAATGGTTTTGAGTCGTATTGTTAAAAAACCACTTCCTAATAATTCAAAAGAATTTTGCTGTATGACGTAAAACAGTTTGATGTGGATCAGGAACCTGTGTACGGTTTTCTATCACCAATTCACAGGCTGTTAAATATCTCCGCATGTGGAAGAAAATTGTAATAGTTTTCAAATACTGGCTCATATAAAACAGGTGCCTGTTTAAAACAGGTGTATAAAACTAGCTGATTCAGGGATTTCATATTAAGTATTGCGCAAGTTAAATTCAGGCCACTGCTAATTTAATATATAATTGATTATATAAGGTCAACAATGCTTTATCATGGCAATCACCAGGGTTCCCACTAATAATATTCTGACATGATTTCCTGACTTTTCCCGGATTTTTTCCTGACCATTAAGAGCAGTTTCCCTGACCTTAAAGCTATCGAGCCACCAAAGCATAATGCTTCATTTTCACAAAAGATGACAATACAAATAGAGAAAGGGCAATTACTATGACAATTCTGGAGTATGTGGAGATGTAAAGGTTGAATCTTCTTCTACAATTTACCCCAACTGTACTTAGATTAAAGATCAAAGCACTGGTGAGGGTAAATAGTTCACTTCAGTTCATCGAAACCTTAAAAAGTTCTACATGACATTGATTCTATACCAGAAAGGATATTAAAACAACCGCAGTAATAACAGGCACTGCATGTAACAATCAAACTGCTTCATTAATCTTGGTACAGACATTGGACCGGAAATATGCTTGGAAATTGGAGAAATCAAACCTGAATTAAACAACCACCTGTTTTACACAGCCAATATATTAACCAAATGCTTATCTGCAGCTATTTCTTTATTAAGCCAATTTTATATTAAACGCTACTGGATAAAACAGCCACCTGTTTAATTACTCTTTATTTAATTCAACATTAAGACCAACTTAATATTGATTAATCATCAGTTTTCAAAGATTCAAGTGGTGGTCTTACTATTGCGGTTTGATAACCTAATTTCGTACAATTAACCCACTTTTCAGCAGGAAATTTTGGCACATAATGCAAAATTTCAGTAATATCACTTTGACACAATTATTTTCAAACCTGTAGTGTAAAACATATTAAAGCATTGAATGGACCAGGTGTTCCGTAATTATCACTATGTTGTTAAAATTACAAGGCGTTCAGGCGGTAAGGAGGAAGGACGTGGCTCTATTCTCTCCAAAAAGTTTTAAATTATACTAATTAACGGTATCATTACATGGTAAGAGTTATCTAGCACAGAACCTGATAATTAGAGATTTCGGAGGCTAAAGTTGGCTTCAAATTACATGAACAGCTATATATAATCCTGATTTATCGATTAAAATCTTGCTTTATCTTTTACGAAAACTAGTGTTCAGTGGCACTGAAGGCATGAAGTTATTTTTATTACACAAACATTTTAAACAAAGAACATACTATGAAAAACGGTTACTGTGGCGTAACCATTAAATGATAACATCAGAGGTATAAAGGTGGCATAAAGTCTTCAAACATCTTGAACTTATCACATACAACTCTATCTTATAAATTATACCTATAAGTCTTAAAACCTGTAATAAGCAGCCAGTTGAGGGGTACGTAAGAGGTTAACCTTTGGACCATTATTTAAAGCAGTTGGCTGTATACCAGAAGTAATTTTACATATCAGGTTGATTAAAAACAATATTCTTACACAACCAGCAGTTTTCCCTATATACATGTATACACAGGAAATCAAGGTGTGCATGAATTACTGATAAAACACAGCTATGGCAAATAACTTTGTAGCATTTCGCGGAAGAAAATAGTGAAGCGATACTATGTCTTGAAATCACTAGTGATTTAATTACTATGCATCCAAACTCGTGACCGTGATTTATTCTATGATAAAACACAGGTACATATTCATTATTTCTTCAATAACTCAAAAAATAATAAGACGGGTGGTTGCCACAGACTTGGCCAAACAAAGCATTACCCTAGCAGAGAAACACCCTGTAAGAAGCGGCCATTGTTAAATGGTCAGTGCTCATTTAGAAAGGTCAAATTCAATTTATGTAGTGATTTCTTTTTTCACAAGATAAGCTGAAAATAAATGAATTGACAGCTAGGGTTTTACTTAGGTCATCATAGTTAATTACCCACAAAAATAAAACTTAATTATTTAGTAAATCAAATGATATATGTTAATTATTTAGCTCTCGCACAACTGACAATATACGTCATTTTAGACATGTACTTTGATCATCTATGTTTTTCATCTATTTTTCATACACATAAATCCTATTTAATATCTGGAACTAATGTGTTAATTATCCAGATAATAAGTTCTCCCAGAAAAACACCACAATATTCTGTGAATCAATATAAACAGTACAAAGGTTTGCCTAGAATGGAACCACTATAAACACGGACATCAATGGTGTAAGTAGGCAATTTACATACTAGCTGGAATATCAATACTATATACTCGGAATGAAAAATTAGGACCCTGGACATTCACATCACTTCAAAAATATCCCACCCGTAAAAATACTCGAAAGATGAATAAATTTAAGTCAGAAAAACACTATGTTGCAGTTGCGTTCCATATTTTAAAATACCATGCATTTATTGTCTACAAGACAATTTTATACTAATATAAGTATTTCATATTTGGCAGATCATATCATAGAAACATCTATACACATTGCAAGAGACTTCTGAAACACTATTACCTACAGTGACCCAAAAATCAATATGGTTCATCCAAAGGCTGAGTTCAATATCATTCAGACAGAAGTTTTCCCCTAAAGTCATCAATTTGACCTTAACCTTTGACCCAGTGACCCTAAAATTTGTTAGGGTTTATCTACAACTTATACAAACAACATTACATACCAATATTTTACACCAACTGTGCGACCAAAGGTACTTGTCAATGAGTAATTGTGAAGATATGGATTTCAAGGTAACAGTCAGTTTGGCCTTGACCTTTGGTTATAGTTACAGAAAACCCTAAGGGTTCATAATTCTACCAACCTTCCTACCATGTTCAATATTCCTATTTCTATTTACCAGTGCTTGCAAATACTTAGTTAACCTTCTTTAAAGTTCAGGTAAGCACAACTGTGACCTTTGACCTTAAGTGACCTGCACATAACCTGCATGAAACTTCTAATCAAGTTATATGACAAGAAGCCTAACAACTTTTTTAACCAGAAATTAATATATTATAACTCCTATTCATATAGAGATAACTAGGTCAAAGGTCATGGTTGTGTTGACCTTCGACCATCAGTACAAGAATTCCACAAATTGTAGGTCATTATGAAGACTTAGAAAATGATAGTTTGTATATATCTGTGATCGATGTCCTTAAGAATGGAAACCATTTGGCCTACGGACAGACACATAGACATACCCAGGTCAGCATTAAATTGTGTGTATAAAGCCTAGCTATGCCTCGTTTAAGGGGGTTGGGCATGAAATATAATAAACAAGATGTCAGCATTGATAATACTGACTATGATCATTGTCCTTGTACTTTAAGTGAAGTATTTACATACATATAGACTGTCAGATAGAACAGTAAAACAATTATTGAATTATCAACCCAGTTTGATTTCCCAGATATTCAGTGAAATATATACACTAAATTAAACAACATGTTTAGGTGTGCATTTTACAAACCGGTAATTTAAAACGAAATACTTTCAAGATCAATTCAAACAATAAGTCAGAATTTACGTCATAGTAAAAATACCAAGAGAAATATAATCATACCTGCCAGTCGGTAGTTTATAATCAACAAATATTAACTCAAGTTTTAAATGTTCCAATTTGTTAAAAAAATATCCCACGTCAAACAACGAGCTATTTATAAACGCCTGAAAAATACATGGAGAAGAAAGTTGAGTTATTATCCTCGTATCACGCCATAGCCTGTCCAATTCATGAATCCTCAGTCAAAACAAAAGTTCTCACACATAGTAACTGAATAACTGAGCACGAGCTTACTGCAAACCAACAAAACTAGCGTATAACATCAATGTGCACTAATATCGCTGGTTTCTAAATATACTCAGTCCCTCCAACTATAAGTTTCACACACACTCTTTCACTTCATTATATATCCTCCTTACTAGTTTGTATATTACTATCAGCCGGGCACATACCAGTACACTGTGGGAGGAATGAGAATTGCTATTGCATGTACCAGTGGCCTACAAATGTCAATTACTCAATACATACAGAGGTTTATAAACCATACAGGGGGTTTTACTATCGCCCTGTACTACATATACCAAGTAATTGGCACTATTCCCATACATATAACCAATAACATCATAGCAAACTGGCGAACCACAACCTAAATAGATCGAAAAACTGTGAATGCATTATTTTCTATCGTGGAGGGGGGGGGGGGGGGGGGTTAAGTTGTTTAAAAGTTTTACAAAACACAATGCCCAAATTCAGTACAAGGGTCTGTTATAAGTGAAAGTTTAAGTGGCTCGATCAACTTAAATGAATTTTAGATTTAAATGACTACATTTTTTTCAGACCATTGGATCATACAGTTAACACTCATTAATACGTCCACCCTTAAGACCCTTACAATGAAGTGACCTGAACTCGTCCACCCTCAAGACCCTTACAATGAAGTGACCTGAACTCGTCCACCCTGAAGACCCTTACAATGAAGTGACCTGAACTGTACAACTACCTGTCTCAAACAACCAATAAGATTCAATCACTATTGGCCTGATGTTATATATAATTCTCACATATTAAACCAACACCTGATTTAAATACAATTGTAGTCATTCCGAAATTCTCCGGTCCGAAGGACAAGTTTGGAAGATTTTGATACGGTCCGCCGCTTTTCTATCAGGAACCAGAAAGTTGTACTGTATCTCTTAAGAATGGCTGTTTATGTCAGGTTCACCTTCATATACAGTACAACCTCTGTAGAGCGACACTCTTTCCGAGCTGCAAATATTGGCCACTGTGAAGAGGTTGTTGCTCTACAGAGGGCCACTATGGAGAGGTTGTACTGTAAATTAACTGGCCATTCTATTGAGGTTTAACTATAACCCTTTATACATTAACACTATTCAGATGTAACATATGTCTATAATCAGTTGGTACAGTATATCCAACTAATATCAAGGTAGTATAAAAACTTAGTACATGTTAATACCTTAACCAATAATTTAGAATAAAATACTAGGAAAATAGTAAGTAAATACAAATATTTTATGCAAACTTGGCCCTATGATCAAAGATAAATTATTCATAATGGGTTATATATCTCACTAGAGTGATATAAACGGTACCACCTAGTCCGGGTTCATCATTGATTCAGTGTAAAGATGTGTGGGTGTTTCACCGAGACGACAAGCGTGTTCAGTGTTCATTGATTTGATCCGACATCGTAACATGGCGGTTTTCAGATTTTATAAATTAATACTCGCTTTTGACCTTGATCAACTAGGCTGCATTCGTCTTGCAAGGGAGATAAATCTAAAATCTATTATTGTTCATTGCTGTATTTTTACGTGATTGAGTAAAGAAGCATGAAATGTCAATTTTAAAGCTGCAGTCTCAAAGATTTATGTAAATAATATGTAAGTACAAGGTTGTTTTGCATTTGGGGGCGCTGACCTGTCTTGCGGGGGGGGGGGGGGGGGGTCCTGGTAGTTTAGTAACTGTTGCAGCATCTGAGTACAATAATAAAGGGAAATTCATAAAATGACTGTGGAAACTAACCAAACCATTAAATATCCGAGGCATGTTACTATATTTGAACCTTTAAATATCCGAGGCATGTTACTATATTTGAACCATTAAATATCCGTGGCATGTTACTATATTTGAACCATTAAATATCCGTGGCATGTTACTATATTTGAACCTTTAAATATCCGAGGCATGTTACTATATTTGAACCATTAAATATCCGTGGCATGTTACTATATTTGAACCATTAAATATCAGTGGCATGTTACTATATTTGAACCATTAAATATCCGTGGCATGTTACTATATTTGAACCATTAAATATCCGTGGCATGTTACTATATTTGAACCATTAAATATCCGTGGCATGTTACTATATTTGAACCTTTAAATATCCGTGGCATGTTACTATATTTTGATCCTTTAAATATCCGTGGCTTGTTACAATATTTGAACCTTTAAATATCCGTGGCATGTTACTATATTTGAAGATTAATGACACAATATCATTAACAGTGTTAAATTACTCCCAGTTCAATCTTCCATTTATTAATTACAAAGTGCATGTCCAAAACTAAACAAATATTTTATTCCAAACATAGCAACAGGGGTATGTGAAATATTTGTATATTAAAAGACAACCAGTCTGTATCGAGTGAAACTATTAAAATACCAGACTATTCAAATATATCTGTACACTGAAAAACTGCTATGAAATATATGATCATCACATAAAATAGTGTCCTAAAAGTTCAAATTGCTTAAGCATCCAAGATTTTGACAAAATGCCATCACAGACAGAACCCTTCCGATTTCCTTGTTTCGAAACAGCATGTCGTCTGCATTGCCGTATGTTTGACAACCAGACGGTTTTCAAAAAATCAAATCCCACAGGAGGCAGCCTGTGTGTGATATTCATTCAACAGGCTAATGAAATCACAGATTCTTCTAACCACACACCACAAGACTATTTTATGTCATCAGTTCAAGCCATTTTTTAGAAATCAAATAGACTGTACCCCACCCACCATATGTATACAGACATTTTCACCGCTTACCATTCTGCTGTAAGTTGTACAAGCTGAGTCAATAAACTGTAAAAATACTACAAAACAATGTAACACTTCATTTGCATATTGTTCCAGATATGTAAAAAATTTACATAATTATTCAAATCTAACTTCACTGAATACATTTTTCTTTGTTGTTTTTTATATTGATGAAATCAAACGCAAGAATAAACAAGTTGCTTGGTTATCATCCACTCACTAATTTTATGTTGCACATCATACAGAACCAGTCTGACATGACTCGCGCTGTAGGGAACCAGTCTGTCATGTCTCATATTGTAGGGAAAAAGTCTGTCACATTTCACATTGTAGGAGCCCAGTCTGTCATGTCTCACATGGTAGGAAACCAGTCTATCATGTCTCACATGGTAGGAAACCAGTCTGTCATGTCTTATATTGTTGACAATTAGTCTGCCATGTCTCATATTGTAGAGAACCAGTCTGTCATGTCTCATATTGAAGGAAACCAGTCTGTCATGTCTCACATTGTAGGAAACCAGTCTGACATGTCTCACATTGTAGGCAACCAGCCTGCGATGTCTCATATTGTAGGCAACCAGCCTGGCATGTCTCACATTGTAGGAAACCAGTCTGACATGTCTCACATTGTAGGCAACCAGCCTGGCATGTCTCACATTGTAGGCAACCAGCCTGGCATGTCTCACATTGTAGGCAACCAGCCTGGCATGTCTCACATTGTAGGAAACCAGCCTGGCATGTCTCACATTGTAGGCAACCAGCCTGGCATGTCTCACATTGTAGGCAACCAGCCTGGCATGTCTCACATTGTAGGCAACCAGCCTGGCATGTCTCACATTGTAGGCAACCAGCCTGGCATGTCTCATATTGAAGTGAATCAGCCTGGCATGTCTCATATTGTAGGCAACCAGCCTGGCATGTCTCATATTGTAGGCAACCAGCCTGGCATGTCTCATATTGTAGGAAACCAGCCTGCTAAACCTCATTTTATATGCATGTCTGAATGAAGTTGCGTTGAAACATGTAAATTACAAAAGGTGAAAAAATGACCATGTAGGTGTCTATTATAGGGTTGATTGCACTTTAGTTCACTGTACTGAAAGTTTCTAAGATAAATGCATGTTCAGCAATCTAGTACTTGATCAATAGTCGTCAACCTATATATATATTGATGACGCACATTTATCGTGAAAATCAATCGACACTACAAGAGCATGTGACAAGGAGTGGATTTCTAGCGTAATTATCCAATTTTATTCCATTTTTAGACGAGAAAACTTCCTAATTTAGGTACTGTATTGAACATTAATTGAAATTACATGTTTATAACCACTAAGACTGACATCACTTGAGAATGAACTCTGTCTGCACGTTTATGTGTCTTGAAGTGCATATTAGGCACGCAGTACAAAATCTGTAACATGCAACACTATCTGAAACACACAGTGTAAAACACATTACTATCTGAAACACACAGTGTAACACACATTACTATCTGAAACACACAGTACTATCTGTAACACTCATTACTATCTGAAACACACAGTGTAACACACATTACTATCTGAAACACACAGTGTAACACACATTACTATTGGTAACACACAGTACTATCTGTAACACACAGTACTATCTGTAACACACAGTACTATCTGAAACACACAGTACTATCTGTAACACACAGTACTATCTGTAACACACAGTACTATCTGTAACACACAGTATAACACACAGTACTATCTGTAACACACAGTGTAACACACAGTACTATCTGTAACACACAGTGTAACACACAGTGCTATCTGTAACACACAGTGTAACACACAGTACTACCTGTAACACACAGAACTATATGGAACACAAAGTACTATCTGTAACACAAAGTACTATCTGTAACACAAAGTACTATCTGTAACACACAGTGCTATCTGTAACACACAGTGTAACACAAAGTACTATCTGTATTTGTAACACACAGTGCTATCTGTAACACACAGTACTATCTGTAACACACAGTACTATCTGTTACAACCAACACTCCCTGCTATATGTTCTCCTACATATATACAGCACACAATGTAACTTGTTAGCATGATCTATATATCATAGAACATCATGTGAAATAAACAGCACACAATGTAACTGTTAGCATGATCTATATATCATAGAACATCATGTGAAATATACAGCACACAATGTAACTTGTTAGCATGATCTATATATCATAGAACATCATGTGAAATTGACAGACAATGACCGTAACATCACCATAGACAGCTGTTATTGTCAACATACACACTGTTATAGGAAGTACTTGACACAAGTTCCCCATTAAAGAAACAAAACAATACATATATTAATTGAAATGAAATCATGCAAACAATGGTATCGTAATTATGTAAAAGTTGCAACCAAAGTTGAAGTTTAATTTATACAATACAAGAAGTTATATTCCCCATGACAGCCAAACAATCAGAAATGTTATAAGCCAAGGTAACCTTAATCATTGACCTATTGACTTAAACATACATCAAGATCTTTCTACTGTTGCAAGCCAACACCATTATAGGTATGAGGTTTTCAACGTAAACTATTTAATTACAAACATGTGCAAGGGAAGTAACCCTTTCATCTACGACCATATACAACTGATTTTTCCCCTGTCAGACCATTCTCAATGACATTAAACCTGCTAAGAGAGGCCACCCGTTACATTAGCTCTTGTTTGATAGTATACCTAGCTTAGTCTTGTATTATACAGCCATTGATTTAAGCAGCCACTTAAATTTTGATGTATCCATTGACTGGTTCATTAAAACAGGATGGACTCAAGTAACATTCGTTGTAGTGGCCTGACACCTAACTTTTAAGTAATAACCTAATTTTAGTGGTTTGACACCTGAATTTAGTAATGACATAATTTAATGGTCTGACACCTGAATTAAGTAATATTTATTGTTTTAGTGGTCTGACACCTGAAGAAGCCAATACTGTTAATTTCATTTTAATTTCACCTGTAGAAAGAAGTTACGTAATTATATCCCTTGACTGGCAGCTTAAGACAGGTTTTACTAATTAGGATCGTATCAACATTACATGTAGCTTGTGTACCTGTCATACTGGCAGATAATCCTCAATGAAAATACCTAACAGCACAGAGCTGGATATGATCCCATATCATCAACTATTAATAGCCCACACCGGCCTAGGTAATGTGAACATTTCAAATAGCAAATACAATTTATTTACACAACTCACATAGAAATAGTTTCATTATTTACAGACAGCATACCAACGACAGCACCTGCACCAAGAAGCCCTAGTATCTCGAGCAGTCATTATTTAAGATTACTTGTTATGTAAATACAGGTGTGGAATTTATAGTGTACCTTTGTACGAGATACAGGAAGTAGGATTCAATTCAACAAGTGGTTAAGAGTATCTGACGAATATCTGACCAGTATCCATGCATGCCAGTATCTGCCGAATATCTGACAAGTATCTGCCTAATATCTGACCAGTATCTGCCGAATATCTGACAAGTATCTGCCGAATATCTGACCAGTATCTGCCGAATATCTGACCAGTATCTGCCGAATACCTGACAAGTATCTGCCGAATACCTGACCAGTATCTGACGAATATCTGCCGAATATCTGACCAGTATCTGCCGAATATCTGACCAGTATCAGACGAATATCTGCCGAATATCTGACCAGTATCTGCCGAATATCTGACCAGTATCTGCCGGATATCTGACAAGTATCTGCCGAATATCTGACCAGTATCTGACGAATATCTGCCGAATATCTGACCAGTATCTGCCGAATATCTGACCAGTATCTCCAAATATCTGAAGTCAGAATAGGCAACTGCAGACAGCTTGTCCAATTTTAAGGGGCTATTAGTAAAGGTCCAACTAAAGTGATGACCCTGAATGGCAAACATTTTATTAGACAGCATTCCCAGACAAATAAATTATATTTTGAGAGACCACTTTATTTTGGACCCTTTTAATACAAGTGGACAAGCTGTCATCCATGAATTGTGTCCAAATTTGACCAGAATAGTTAGAGAAATGCAGTTGAAACAGCACATATATGAACACTGACTCACTATACAACTAGCTCAAACGTCAACAGACAGGTCATAAAATGCTGATAATAGGCGCATGTTCTGTTCTGTTCATGATAACATAAATGAAATAGGTTTTTATATATCAGACTATCTAATCATCCCCTAATTGACAGATTGCCATCAAATATACATATCACAGCTGGTGTACAATATTACAGGTCAAATTAATGAAATCGTGAAAACTCTAATGTCACTGAGTATCTTGATTTCTGATAAGATAAAGGGAAATAACAGACAACAGGGGAACAAACAGCATTCTCCATCTTGAAGTGTCTTAACAAATGGCTTCAATAATTAAAGGGGCATGCCCTGGAACTGAAGTGTCTTGAATAGCAATCAAATTGGTATCATGTTAATACCTAAGTCAAATAACGAAAACCTTGTAAAAAAGTTACGATATATCCCGCTATCTTTTAAAAAAAATATTTTAAGAATAACTAAATATCGTTGTCGTCAATAAAAGGCTGACAGCCTTTCATTCAAATTGATATACAAAATATCGAAGCGTGCGTTATAGAGTAAATTTTTAAGTCAAATTCTTCTTTGACTTTTCGGTAATAGTTGGTTTTACCAGTAATAAACGCAATTTTGTTGTATGCAAACCAAGACACTCCAGTTTCTGGGCATGCCCCTTTAAGTCAGGGAAACCAGAATGCCTTTAACTGTAGTCCAGCAATAATGTTCAAAATAGGAAAGCACCAAACTTTGCACAAACATTCCTAGGAACATTTTACCCATGATACCCTTTTAATATGTCACCGTTTGTGTTTTCTGGTTGCCATAGCAACCATTCACTGCATAATGTGTGTGGTTCCACTTCTGAATTGGGTAGAACCTCTCTCAGGCCCACCATAAGTTGGTATATGGCAGCTGAATTTGGTATAGTTCTATATGGCAGCTGATTGGTACAGTTCTACGTAGTAAGGCCAATTGTTCTGAATCTTCCTGCCCACTAGTCCTGGGTACTGTTTTATCAAAGGACTTACGGAAATCATAAATTAACGATCAAATTTACATTCTTTATAATTTGTTTACAATTATAAAGTGTGGTAAATGGAGCTGCAATGCTAATACTGATTCAGTTAATAAACTCCTACAAACCATATCCATCACCAATTTGCAATTGTTAAAGAATTATAAAGAATTCAAATTTGAGAGTAACTTTAAGACTTTCGTAAGTGCTTTGATAAAACAGTACCCTGGTAACCATCACAAGCTGTGTGAGCTTCAATGTTTACATGTCATGTAGTATGTGACACCTACATAAAGCCCCAGCAGAATGATGACAAAAATAAGACAAATGTTAAACAGCTGGGAGGATCAAGGAGGCCTAATTAGCAATTAATTGACTCTCTGGTCTTATAACTATTATAAATGCTCTTTGAAAAAACAGCTGTTTATCAGCCATTAATTTATTTATATATTTCTTTTTCTAAATCGAGATCCACTTCAATTAATGATGATTTAAAAACGTGATTCATGCTATATAAGCATGACTGTGTGTTAATTATGTATGTATAATTATCAGTTTACCTACCTAATGACCTCCATCTTCCCCTGAATTAGTTTACACTTCAAACCATCCCACTTATATTTTGTTACTTAAATTATAACTAATTCAAAGTACTAAGTAAAGTAAAACCTCACTAGTACAAAATCCTTTAACCCTTTATTCCATAGTTCCAACTATTTGCAACCCTATCAAACATCAACTATTCTCAAATAACGAGTATGGAGATATCTCTAAGAGTCTTACCCAGTGAACACTAATCGTGAGCTTGTCCATCTGTGATGCCTCTTTTAGACGTTAAAAAAACATTATTAATATTATTATTTAAGAAATAAACTATGTAAACCGTAGTATACCGGCTGTTATACAATGGTTTGGAGATTTGATGAGTAGGAATTAACCACGTAGGCCTGAGTGGTTAAAATCAAGCGTCAGAATGACAAACCATTGTATAACAAAGGTATACTACTGCTTTTGAATATTTTAATTAAATTCTAACATGATTTAAACTCGGAATTATATATTAAGCCAGTGTTACTTTGTGAGAGTATGTTGTTTACTTACATGACATCATAAAAACGACGTGATGTCACTTTCCTTGCATATCAGACGTTATACAACATAATGTTTGTTCTTAATTGTCTATATAGACGAAATGGTTGGTCATGTTAGAATAATAATTATATAGTCTCTCAATGAGAATACAACAAGTTTTAGCAGTTTATGGAGTTAAGGGTTAATTAATGCGAAGATTTGGCTGTTGTTGAGAGGTTCATGTACAGTAGAGAAAGACTGCATGAACACTGCAGTGATTCTTTTCCTTCTGTATTAGGGTCTGGTGAACGGACCCTTGCCCAATTGCAAACAGGCTATAATTTGAATGGAGAAATTCCCAATGAACAATTTAAAAAACATATTTCAAAATCGGGCTTAAATTGATGAAGTTATGAACATTTTTGACAAGAGGTCAAGCACAAAGTTCAAAGAAACCAGTTAACATTCACAGTAATCTCTTTTTCTGTTTTATTTGACCTTTCTGCTTCATGGAATTTCCCAATTTCAAGTTGCCACGACGAGAAAATTCCCAATCTGAACGGATCCGAACCCTTTCCCAGAGGCAAAAAAACCTTAGACACTACTTGATTTGTTGTTAATGACAAAGAGGTCACTTTCAGAATGTAATCACCATGTAGCATATTATATTACCTTTTATTATTTTTTATTTATTTATTCAAATAAATTGGTTAACTGAATTGCTGTAGTGCTTATATTATAACGGTTTTCAATAAATATTGTTAGCAATGCTAAGCATATAACAAGTAACCACAAAATGCAGTACTTGTATCATGAAACAAGTATAGTCATGTTCAACATGATTAACATCCAGCAAGTTAAGGAAGTGACTAATACAATATCAACCTTAACTGAGACATATTTGAAACAACTGTCAATTGAAACAAGTATCAAGTCAATAATGAATCACAAGAAGGTTTAAAGATCAGCCCTTAGGGTCTCACCTGAGTTACCTTCACGTTAGCTTGATCTATAGATTGTCACCAAATAACTATTCTCTTCTTATTTATCAGACTAAAAAAATATGTACACATGTTTAATCACCTTATTGCACATACCAAGTTTCATAAACCTTAGTATGGCTTAGGTCTGACTGACCGACGACTGACCGACTGAGGGCAACCCTATATAGTTACTGTCCCCTAAGACTGGAAACTGGCAGAGTAATCTCTAATCTAGTCTGCAGCACTTTGACCTATAAAGATGAATAACAAATGTGGCCTATATATTACTTGATACAACCATTGTGACTTGGTTTCATGAAGACTGAGTCATGATCATATTGACCTATTATATGTAAACAAATGAATAGAGGACAACAGGCAGCCAATCGACAACCTAGAAGCTCACCAGCAGCCAATTGACAACCTAGAAGCTCACCACCAGCCAATCAACAACCTAGAAGCTCACCAGCAGCCAATCGACAACCTAGAAGCTCACCAGCAGCCAATCGACAACCTAGAAGCTCACCAGCAGCCAATCGACAACCTAGAAGCTCACCAGCAGCCAATCGACAACCTAGAAGCTCACCAGCAGCCGATCAACAACCTAGAAGCTCACCAGCAGCCGATCGACAACCTAGAAGCTCACCAGCAGCCAATCGACAACCTAGAAGCTCACCAGCAGCCAATCGACAACCTAGAAGCTCACCAGCAGCCAATCGACAACCTAGAAGCTCACCAGCAGCCAATCGACAACCTAGAAGCTCACCAGCAGCCAATCGACAACCTAGAAGCTCACCAGCAGCGATCGACAACCTAGAAGCTCACCAGCAGCCGATCGACAACCTAGAAGCTCACCAGCAGCCGATCGACAACCTAGAAGCTCACCAGCAGCCAATCGACAACCTAGAAGCTCACCAGCAGCCGATCGACAACCTAGAAGCTCACCAGCAGCCGATCGACAACCTAGAAGCTCACCAGCAGCCGATCGACAACCTAGAAGCTCACCAGCAGCCGATCGACAACCTAGAAGCTCACCAGCAGCCAATCGACAACCTAGAAGCTCACCAGCAGCCAATCGACAACCTAGAAGCTCACCAGCAGCCAATCGACAACCTAGAAGCTCATCAGCAGCCAATCGACAACCTAGAAGCTCACCAGCAGCCAATCAACAATCTCGAAGCTCACCGGCGGCCAATCAACAACCTAGAAACTCAACAGCAACCAATCAACAACCTAGAAGCTCACCAGCAGCCAATCAACAACCTAGAAGTTCACCAGCAGCCAATTGAAAACCTAGAAGCTCACCAGCAGCCAATCAACAACCTAGAAGCTCACCAGCAGCCAATCGAAAACCTAGAAGCTTCCCAGCAGCCAATCAACAACCTAGAAGCTCACCAGCAGCTAATCAACAACCTAGAAGCTCACCAGCAGCCAATCGAAACCTAGAAGCTCACCAGCAGCCAATCAACAACCTAGAAGCTCACCAGCAGCTAATCAACAACCTAGAAGCTCACCAGCAGCCAATCAACAACCTAGAAGCTCACCAGTTGATCACTTTGTGTTGAGGTGAGCTCAAAATTCTTCTTGCAATTAAACAGTGCCTGACTATTACAAGCAAATCTGTATCGTTTTTACTAGATGCCAATAGATGCTACACAAAATAACTCGACAAGAATCGGTGCAAGTATATATATTCACAATAATGAACAATGTTATATTTATACAATATAATCAAATGAAACCCACGACAATTTTAACATGTTCTATAAACAGACAAAGCTATAAACTGTTAAGGCATGCAAACATTCATATTTAGCAGTTATATTTAGATTCTAAATCTGGTACTGATAATGGCGAAAAAATGTGTGCCAAGTGCAATGTAATTGCATTGACTGTAGCACTTTGTATTATAGGTACGATCTCTCTACAGAAATACATACAATTATATCTCTGTAGCAGTCAATAAGGCAATTCCCGTAACACTGCCGCCCACCCATATAGAGCAATGACGCAGTTCAACTATATCTATAACTGCTGTCTCCTAGCACTATGTAACTTAGACAGGAGAAGAATACAAGCTTGACAATAAACTACCACATTTCTAGGGAGTATGAGCATTTTCAATTTTCCCAAACAATTCAAGTCCCAAAATAACTTGGGTTAGGGTCAGCTACGGTTTCTTTTGTGACTATATTGGGAAATGCAATATAATAATGTTGCTACGTTGAACATGTCAACTTTATCAAGCCTATGGGACATTTAAACCATTGACATTGCATGTTTCATCAGGCAGGACAGAAATAATACTTGATCAGTTTATAGCAGCAAAGCATCCATCAATTACAGCCTCCCTGAGAGTAAAACAATCCCATGTTATAAACACAGGCAGGACTCTGTGAAAAAATTTAGATTCATAACTGAGAGTGATATCAATTTTATACCTGCACTTGACACTATGCAGTTAGAAATATATGTCTATATATAGCATAGGTGTGTTCCACTTTAATCCCAATGCAAATGAAATCAAGGGGCACAACTCAATAAATCCAATCGCAAATGAAATCAAGGAGCACAACTCAATAAATCCAATTGCAAATGAAATCAAGGAGCACAACTCAATAAATCCAATCGCAAATGAAATCAAGGAGCACAACTCAATAAATCCAATCCCAAATGAAATCCAGGGGCACAACTCAATGAATCCAATTGCAAATGAAATCAAGGGGCACAACTCAATGAATCCAATTGCAAATGAAATCAAGGGGCACAACTCAATAAATCCAATTGCAAATGAAATCAAGGGGCACAACTCAATGAATCCAATTGCAAATGAAATCCAGGGGAACAACTCAATGAATCCAATTGCAAATGAAATCAAGGGGCACAACTCAATGAATCCAAATGCAAATGAAATCCAGGGCACAACTCAATGAATCCAATTGCAAATGAAATCAAGGGGCACAACTCAATAAATCCAATCAAAATAATCCTCTACTTATCCACAGCCAAGCAACAACTTCTCCACAGTCTCCACATGTGGAAGACTGTGATGACTGTATCCTTTATGTTACGACAGAACATGGTTAGTCCAACCAGTGAATCGTACTCAGTCATAACGTCCAAGTGACAGTCTGAGCACTGAACCAACTGTGCTAACTGAAACACGTATTCTTTTAAACAGTCTTCACTTATAAATTGAACAAAAGCACAATTCAGTGATCTGGAAAACAACACAACGGCATCAATAATACTACACATACGTCAATACGATATTGCAATAATTACAATCAACCATAGCCAAATATTTTCAATGCACTTCGTACGAAGCAAAATACTACAAACACAAAAAACCACTGTATTTATTCTCACAACTTCTTCAAGATTTGTACGCCCTACTATATTACATACAGATATAATTATTCCCCCCCCCCCGACATTAAAATTCACTTATGTTTTCGTATGATGAAGGTATTTACGCAATTAAATGTCTATACAAGTGACAAACACTACATCGATAGTCAAAATGTTCGTAAAATTTGTAAACTCACTGAATGCATGAAGAATTTCAATGCAATAATAATGGGCTAGGACCGAATGAATGTCATCAAATTTCATTTTGATGATTTAGTGATTAAAAGTGTTCCCAAACTCAGGCCAAGGTCGTTTTTCTTTAAACATACTCAAGCATGAAATGTATATTCCTTAAAATTATCCAGCAAACAATATATAGTATATATGACAATGACAACATAGTGAGGTAATACCATCGATTTTTTAAGCCAAGAAAGTTCAAGTTCTCTAAGTAAGAGCTTGCGGATAAAAGCTGCCATCATTTAACTGCAAACTCGGGTTCACAATTGCAAGCTCTGAATCTAAGTGCAGTCACCATGTCAATGTACAGAAATGTGACAAGTATACAGAGTACGATCAGCATATGGTGTCAAGTATACATGGTGTGATCAGGGTATGGTGTCAAGTATACAGGGTATGATCACATATGGTGTCAAGTATACAGGGTGTGATCAGGGTATGGTGTCAAGTATACAGGGTATGATCCCATTATGGTGTCAAGAACACAGGGTGTGATCATGGTATGGTGTCAAGTATACAGGGTGTGGTAAGGGTATGGTGTCAAGTATACAGGGTGTGATCATGATATGGTGTCAAGCATACAGAGTACGATCGGCATATGGTGTCAATTATACAGTGTATAATCACTAGTGTCAAGAATACAGGGTGTGATCAGGGGATGGTGTAAGTACACAGGTTATGTTATGGTATGGTTTAGTTTCACCATGTTTAGTCAAGAAAAGCGATGCATGAAAAGCAGTTAATTTAGAATTACAATGAAACAGAGGTTATTACTTTAAAACACAAGTTATCTCTAGATGAATTCAATGTGACATCTATTACAGTCATTACATTATAATCTGTAGTAATGCAAAACCTCTAGTATTACATAACATGAACATTTAAAACATTTATGCTGCATAAAACAATTTATGTTTAGACATACGGACAGACAGCTTTATAAGGCAAGCAAAACTAACAATCAAGTGTCATGAAAATACACTTAACGGGTTTGTATCGATTGAACAAAGCTCTCCATTCACAGAGTTTGTAGACAGTTTAAATGATACAATACCATTGATTTAACCAATCAATACAACCCGTTTTATGTAATTGATCGAGTAGACAAAATTACGTTGCAGAGAAGCAAACACGTCAATGGACAGTTAAAGACGGCTAAATTTGGATCCAGTCACTTACCGATACAGCTTTATATAGAATCAAGCTTGACATTGTACTTCACTAGCAGCTAGCAAGATTTGATGGTACTCTAAAACAGTATGCAATCAATATAGGCTAAATTATCGCAACCGTTATCGTTCATGAAAAAGAAATGACGGCACTCCCACTCCCAGACATTAGCCTTGCATAAGACTAGTACAACTGATTAATTAAATTGTGAAACCGAAAAAGCGAACAGCCAGATTTTGTTATTTTCAGCCAGACTTTGTTATTTTTAAACAGTTACTATAGCAACGAAAATAACAGTAAGAGTATTGTAATGCCATTAAACTTTATATATAAATATATTATGATATTTTTGTACTATTTTTTCTCACATTTTCAAGATCAAGGTTAAGTTCATGTCTACCTTGAAAGGAAATCTAAAAAATTATTAAACAAGAAAAAGAAAAACCTTCAAAATAAGACCACCCTTAAGCATGCAACCATTAAAACTGGTTATAATCAGAATGTGGCAGCAGGGATTTAAACCTTTGACCCCCAGCTCCCAAGTCAGGCACTAAAGGACATGAATATGTCAAAAACTCTGATTACATTGGTTTTATGCAAAACATTAGTGACACTACGGTGAGCAAACATTCATTATACACACATAAGAATCAATGCATTCAAACATGGGATTAGATTTCAACATTTCAATGATCAAAGTTTGGAGAATTTTAACCTGACAAGGTATGTGACAGCGATTACACACACCTTACATAGTGCACGCTAAGAGGAAAAGATAAAATAGTGAAATGTGAATCCTTGATTTTACCAAATTACAGTAAAACCTGTACTAACAGACCACTTGCCAACAAAGAATTAGACTTATTACAATCCCTGTCTGCAAAGACCACCAATCCCTATAATCTCACATCAGACCATTTTCAATGATATTTAACCTGTTAGAGGAGCCACCTGTCAACAAAGACCATTTTTTTGCTGTTTCAGTGGGTGGTCTTTATAGACAGGTTTGACTAGACATTGAGCAGTTTGATTTTGTGTGGCAATTTATTAATGCTTATTTTCAGATATTATTCCACATGTACGCAGTATGTGTGGCACACACCTCCTGGTAATCAATAAAGTTGTTTGAAACCCAACCTGTTACACGATTGGTCAATATTTTGTAAAACATGTTTGGATTGGCTGAAAGGCTAACATTTTGTTTATAAATCGATCAGCATTTATTTTTCATCAGCTTTTATGCTGTATATGCTTTTTATGATTTTTCAGTCATGTCTTAATAATACAGCTAGAGCATTAGTGACCTAATTAAAGCGAGATCGGAGCATTGGTGACCTAATTAAAGCCAGATCAGAAAAATAACCATAATAAGCAATTAGAATCTGCATGAATTCATGCAATGAAATTTTGTAGATTGTTTTACACTTTAATTAGCTAATTGATTAATTTCAGACACTTTTAATTATGTTCACGTAAAGTGACCTCATGCCCATTAACATTCTTTCCTACAGAAAGTACACACAAAAATACCTGCAACAGGCTTAAATTACTACAGTTGAAACCTACTTAAGGCCAAAATGAATCAATTTCAAGATTATCATCCCTTTAGTAACTATATTTTTCTTGCCACCACAACTAAATTTTTTATTTGCCTTAAAAATTCTGTCAGATGATCGATCGTCCATCAAGTCAGTGCAAATTGGCTTATAATTATCACTTTTTGAAAATAAAGATAAACAAGTACCGTTTAGTTAAGAATTGCAAGCAATACAGAAGTCCCCTACCGGTTTTAAGCCATAGCAACCACAATTTTTGGTCAGAATCAAACTATATTTAGACGTGCATAATCCCCTCATTGCCCCCTATCCACATATCAAGTTTCATAAACCTAGCTTGAAAACTGTTTGAGTTATGGCAGAATCCAGATTTGGGCATATTTTCACTCTTTCTGTCGCCATAGCAACCACAATTTTGTCAGAATCAAAATATTTTTAGACAAGCATAATCCCCTTATTGCCCCCTATCCACATACCAAGTTTCATAAACATAGCTTGGAAACTGTTTGAGTTATGTCAGGATCCATATTTTTTGACAGACGGACTGACCGACTGACGGATGGACGGACTAGTCCCCTCCGGTCAAAAACCGGTAGGGGACTAAAAATTGATCTCTCTTTTTTACAGAAAACATTGATTTGCTGTACTTTATGCTTTGGTAATTGGACATTTCATTACAGCGACTTTAACCCAGCAATACCAGTAAGTTATGACCACGAGTTTCCTTTAAGTCAAGGCCCTCGTAACATATACAGTTGACACTTAACATACCAAAACATGACATTTATTTTATCATAAAATTGAACAAATTCAAATTTAACGACCTGAACAAGTGTTTAGACTATGACTAGGCTAGTTTTATGGTTCCTGACTGTATATATCTTAACTACATCATAATATTGTCATGAAAAATGGACCCAGTAAACTTTTAAGATTATTCAATAGACAAACTTAACACACACATGCAAATACACGGAAAATAAACAAACAACTCCCTACCTGACTATAATTAAATCCAATATCATTAAAAAATCTGTTAAACCAACTTTGTAACACACACTTTTAAACACCTCGATAAAAGTGTTTAACAGTTTAAGCTAAAGTACGTTTATGCAATTTTACACTTCACCGTACCATACATACATATACCTAGTACCGATAGTAAAACATAGAAGAGATCGAGGGTTCTGGAGCGTATCTCGTTTTTTAAGAAAATAAGCCACAAGAAGTACATGACGTTTACTACTACGAAATTCTTACAACCTTCACAAAGATTTGTAGCGGCAGTAATCTTGTGCCTACTCAACCTACAAGCTTTTTCTCCCATGCATGTTAACAAGGTTTATTTTTAGAAACAGTTACTACCTCGCATAAAAAATAAGAGGAAAAGATAACTTTTGAACAAACATGTGTCTGTTGATTTACCTATCCAAACTGATCCATGGAGTTGAAAACTACTGAATGACCTTAATGTATACAAAGGAACCATGAAACACTACATTCAGTAGTCTAGCCCCCCCCCCCCCCCCCCCCGATATATTTCACATCTGAGGTCTGGTATATAATTAGTATACTGTAGATATGAAATGTGACAGCAGATCTAGGTTGTCCTAACAGTAATACATGGGTGGCAGCAGATCTAGGTTGTCCTAACAGTAATACATGGGTGACAGCAGATCTAGGTTGTCCTAACAGTAATACATGGGTGACAGCAGATCTAGGTTGTCCTAACAGTAATACATGGGTGGCAGCAGATCAAGGTTGTCCTAACAGTAATACATGGGTGACAGCAGATAGCAGATCTAGGTTGTCCTAACAGTAATACATGGGTGACAGCAGATCTAGGTTGTCCTAACAGTAATACATGGGTGACAGCAGATCTAGATTGTCCTAACAGTAATACATGGGTGACAGCAGATCTAGGTTGTCCTAACAGTAATACATGGGTGACAGCAGATCTAGGTTGTCCTAACAGTAATACATGGGTGAAAGCAGATCTAGGTTGTCCTTACAGTAATACATGGGTGAAAGCAGATAGCAGATCTAGGTTGTCCTACCAGTAATACATGGGTGACAGCAGATCTAGGTTGTCCTAACAGTGATACATGGGCGACACCCTATCAAGGTTGTCCTAACAGTAATACATGGGTGACAGCAGATCTAGAAATAACTATAACTGGTTGCGAGGAACCATGAAAATTGTTTATGTTTTATTTTTGCTCAGTTATTGTATTTATCTGAGTTTATGTTAATATTTGCAGTCTGCAAACAATGAATGTACTCAATAATTCATGTAGGTAGAACGTCTTGTTTGTACTGCAGACAAATTAAATCTCTCAGATTGAACACCACATCACACAACATGATGTAACCAGAACTTACAACTTGCATGGTACAGGACAACTTGTATACAGGTACCAGGACAGCCTAGCATGGTACAGGAAAACTTGTTTACATGTACCAGCACAGTCTAGCACGGTACAGGACAACTTGTATACATGTACCAGGACAGCCTAGCACGGTACAGGACAACTTGTATACATGTACCAGGACAGCCTAGCACGGTACAGGACAACTTGTATACATGTACCAGGACAGTCTAGCATGGTACAGGACAACTTGTATACATGTACCAGGACAGCCTAGCATGGTACAGGACAACTTGTATACATGTACCAGGACAGCCTAGCATGGTACAGGACAACTTGTATACATGTACCAGGACAGCCTAGAATGGTACAGGACAGCCTAGCATGGTACAGGACAACTTGTATACATGTACCAGGACAGTAGGGTGTTTCATTTTTTGAACTTTTTCTTTGATCGCTTAGATAATTAAATCAACTGTTCTCTAGTATAAACAATATTCCCAGACCAAATTTCAGCTCAATCAAAACATGTCTTGATCCCCCCCTACCGAGTTGAAATTTTGGCCAAAAGACGCCATTTAGGCATTTTTCACTCCGAAAAGGTTTCTTAAATAGCCAATTTCACCAATATTATTTTGTTGTATTTGTGTAAGATGAATGAATGGAGGTTGTTTAAACCCATTTATGTCAATATTTTACAATAGAACGGTCCAAATTATATACGGGATCAGTTCATTTTATAGCAAAAAGTGGTGATTTTCTGAAAATTAGAGAAAATTTGAATTTTTTGAAGTTTTTCCCTTAACAAACATCCCAGGTCCAAATCACCCTGCTCTTATAAAAAGTCATCTAATTTTGGTAAGAACTGTCATGCTTTTGAATACTTTATGATGAACTAATTTGATTTTACAGGTATAATCAATGTTTTATACAAACTTAACCATATATTAGCATGTTTCTTAAAACTTGGACGGCAATAATGCACTCATGCTTTCTATAACAGTATATACTGTTATAAATGATAATAAAAATGGACAGGGGGAGATAGATTGAGTGGTGAGTTGAGTGACAGGCACATAAATGTGACTTTCTATTCATACAGCATCATGACAGTGCCACCTACATATATGAACAGGGTGCGACCAAAGAGAAAATCCCACAGCCAGTGCTTACAGAATAATTGACCAAGCGTCAAGCTAGTGCATTCAACGAATTATAACATGTTTCTCATACAACCTTCAAGGAACTGAATCTTCACATTTCCTTGGTTTTCCAAGAAATATTTTGATAAACTCCACTTATTTCAATATTTAGGTCATCGTTGGTTCCATGCTCTGTAGCCACAAATCATGCATTTGGACTGAGTGTTTCATTTGGGAAACTCCATTTCAAGTCAGTCAATTTAGACATTCTGATTATATTGGTCCACAACTTGTATATTTGATATTTGTAAAACTGTCAAGGAGACATCTAGAGTTACTGACCCATTCACAAATCGATTATATATAAGTTGTTGATTTGAGAAAATCATTGGATAGTATCTATGCTTAACATGTTAAACAGAGTCTGAGCAATTTATAAAGGTTCTCTCAGGTACGTGTTCACCAATTAGAATAGGCCTGAATATTTCTCCCCCTCTCACCAGCAATAACCTAGATACAAGTGACATTTTAGCGCCCCATCTACCTCAAATTGACGTTGAAACCACCAACCACCGATAACTATGTGAACTTATTTAAAAACAAGTACCTAGGTGACCGCTTGCTTAAGATACCGGTCTGTGGCACTTTGGGATGCATTTGTAATTAAAGCTCCTGGTGTGTTTCACTCTGTCAGATTGTTATTGAAGCTTGCTATGCTGCCCAATATAGCAATCATGATCCCTCTCACACCAAACTAGAAAGAATGCAATAAAGTTCTCTTTCCATGGACATGGTTCCTTCAAGCCAGTATGTATGCAATTCCACCATGATTGGGCTTCGAGTTATGGGACCTGATGGCTACACACGTGCACCCGTTGATGCTCCTATCACACACATAACTTTCCTTCTAAGACACCCTTGATCTTCCTCTTCTTACTTGGCAAGTCTGTGGCACCTGATGTCAAGGAAGTTTTGGCTCTTAACTTATAAGTCACAGAGGCCACAAACTTCCAAAATCTGACCTCTAACTGGTATAATAACAGCGAACCATCCAATGGATCTGCTTATTGGACCGGAGTCGTGGTTTCTATTTTATGTTATGGTAATATATGTTGCCCAGATCACAATGTTCCTGATCAGTGGAGAATATTCGAAAGTACAACAATGGGAAATGTTGTGACAAACCTTGAAGTGGCGAATGATGTTGCTGAACGGGGAGTGATTGATAATCAGTATATATCGTCTTGAAGTTCCAACAGTAAGACAAAACAATCTGTTGCATACTATTACTAACTTGTAAGTATAACAAAAATGTTCGTGAATTTGATTTAAGTTTTTATCTCAGTTACTAGTAATTATTTACGTCCAAAGAATGCATATTGATCCTGGGGACAAACATTCAGCTTTCACAAAAAATTGAAAAGTCTACCGGCGACTTATGAAAGGGTACAGTATCGACAAAAATCTCGACTTCTTAGCCAAAAGTCACCCTACGACTTATGGCCGATTATTTACGGTACATGTATATAGTTAATTTTGTTTAATTATAGAGTCATGTAAAATCACATTAGTACATTATAAAGTGTTTAAAAACAGTTTTCAATTTGGGCCCTTAAAGTTTGTGAATTGAGAATATCTGATAATTTCTAATTTTCTTTAATTTTCAGAAAAACACCACTTTTTGCTATGAAATGAACTGGTCCAGTATATAATTTGGATCCTTATATAATAAGATATGGACATAAATGGGTTCAAACGACCACAAATCATTCATCTTACACAAATACAACAAAATAATGTTGGTGGAATTGGCTATTAAAGAAACCTTTTTGGAGTGAAAAATGCCTACATGTCGTCTTTGGGTCAAAATTTCAACTCGGTAGGGGGGGATCAAGACATTTTTTGATTGAGCTGAAATTTGGTCTGGGAGTATTGTTTATACTAGAGAACAGTTGGTTTAATTATCTAAGCGATCAAGGAAAAAGTTCAAAAAATGAAACACCCTACAGGACAGTCTAGCACGGTACAGGACAGCCTAGCACTGTACAGGACAACTTGTATACATGTACCAGGACAGCCTAGCACTGTACAGGACAACTTGTATACAGGTACCAGGACAGCCTAGCACGGTACAGGACAGTCTAGCATGGTACAGGACAACTTGTATACATGTACCAGGACAGCCTAGCACGGTACAGGACAACTTGTATACATGTACCAGGACAGTCTAGCACGGTACAGGACAGCCTAGCATGGTACAGGACAACTTGTATACATGTACCAGGACAGTCTAGCACGGTACAGGACAGCCTAGCACGGTACAGGACAACTTGTATACATGTACCAGGACAGCCTAGAATGGTACAGGACAGCCTAGCATGGTACAGGACAGCCTAGCATGGTACAGGACAACTTGTATACAGGTACCAGGACAGTCTAGCATGGTACAGGTCAACTTGTATACATGTACCAGGACAGTCTAGCATGGTACAGGACAGCCTAGCATGGTACAGGTCAACTTGTATACAGGTACCAGGACAGTCTAGCATGGTACAGGTCAACTTGTATACATGTACCAGGACAGCCTAGCATGGTACAGGACAACTTGTTTACAGGTACCAGGACAGTCTAGCACGGTACAGGACAACTTGTATACAGGTACCAGGACAGCCTAGCATGGTACAGGACAACTTGTATACATGTACCAGCACAGTCTAGCATGGTACAGGACAACTTGTATACATGTACCAGGACAGTCTAGCATGGTACAGGACAACTTGTATACATGTACCAGGACAGCCTAGCATGGTACAGGACAACGTGTTTACAGGTACCAGGACAGCCTAGCATGGTACAGGAAAACTTGTATACATGTACCAGGACAGTCTAGCATGGTACAGGACAACTTGTTTACAGGTACCAGGACAGTCTAGCATGGTACAGGACAACGTGTTTACAGGTACCAGGACAGCCTAGCATGGTACAGGACAGCCTAGCACGGTACAGGTCAACTTGTATACATGTACCAGGACAGCCTAGCATGGTACAGGACAACGTGTTTACAGGTACCAGGACAGCCTAGCATGGTACAGGACAACGTGTTTACAGGTACCAGCACAGTCTAGCATGGTACAGGACAGTCTAGCATGGTACAGGACAGCCTAGCATGGTACAGGACAACTTGTATACAGGTACCAGGACAGCCTAGCATGGTACAGGACAGCCTAGCATGGTACAGGACAACTTGTATACATGTACCAGGACAGTTTAGCATGGTACAGGACAGTCTAGCATGGTACAGGACAGCCTAGCATGGTACAGGACAGCCTAGCATGGTACAGGACAGCCTAGCATGGTACAGGACAACTTGTATACAGGTACCAGGACAGCCTAGCATGGTACAGGACAGCCTAGCATGGTACAGGACAACTTGTATACATGTACCAGGACAGTCTAATATGGTACAGGACAGCCTAGCATGGTACAGGACAACTTGTATACATGTACCAGGACAGCCTAGCATGGTACAGGACAACTTGTATACAGGTACCAGGACAGCCTAGCATGGTACAGGACAGTCTAGCATGGTACAGGACAGCTTGTATACATGTACCAGGACAGTTTAGCATGGTACAGGACAGCCTAGCATGGTACAGGACATATTCTCACGTGTCCTAGTAGTTCATGCAGACCCCCTAATGGTAGCCTCTATTGCATGTTCAAGGTTTTCATATTGTCTTATGAAGGGACCTTGTAATTTACATCAAATAGACCTAATGGCATATTGAAGTTTAAGCCAAGTTTTGTCTATGATTTGGCCTAATGACCTTGTTTTTGACCCTAGATGACCCAATATCTAACTTCACATAGATTTTGTTGAGATGATCATTGTGACCAAGTTTCATAAAGATTACGTGAAAGTTGTGACCTCTACAGACTACACAAGGTTTTTCTATGATTTGATCTTGTGACCTAGTTTTTTACTCTGGATGACCCAATATCAAACTTGGCCTAGATTTTGTTGAGATGATCATTGTGACCAAGTTTCATAAAGATTAAGTGAAAATTGTGACCTCTAAAGACTACACAAGGTTTTTCTATGATTTGACCTTGTGACCTAGTTTTTGACCCAAGATGACCCAATATCTGACCTAGATTTTGTTGACATGATCATTGTGACCTAGTTTCATGAAGATTAGGCAAAATTGTGTCCTCTACAGACTACACAAGGTTTATCTATGGTTTGACCTTGTGACCTAGTTTTTGACCCCGGATGACCCAATATCGAACTTGACCTAGATTTTGTTGACATGATCATTTGACCAAATTTAATAAAGAATAAGTCAAAATTGTGACCTCTAGTGACTACAGAAGCAAATTGTTGACGGACGGACAAGAGTGATCACAAAAGCTCATTCAGCTAAAAAGAAAACTGTCTAATTCTCTTGGGTCTGCCCGTCGCTCTCCCCTGGGGCAAAATATCGATAGGTGCAAGACTACACAAGGTTTTTCTATGATTTAACCTTGTGACCTAGTTTTTGAGCCCAGATGACCCAATATCGAACTTGACCTAGATTTTGTGGACATGATATTGTGACCTAGTTTCATAAAGATTAAGTCAAAATTGTGACCTCTACAGACTATACAAGGTTTTTCTATGATTTGACCTTGTGACCTAGTTTTTGACCCGGAAGACCCAATATCGAACTTGACCTAGATTTTGTTGAAATGATCATTGTGACCAAGTTTCATAATGATTAGGCCAAAACTGTGACTTCTAGTGTCTACACAAGTAAATTGTGGATGGACGAGGGACGACGGACGAAGAGTGATCACAAAAGCTCACTCTGTCACTTTGTGACAGGTGAGCTAAAAAGCAACAAAATTTCAGTTTCATTCAATTATTTATCATGTGAAGGATTAGAGTACTAGATGTAATTCAAAGCTTGTTTAATAAATCATTTTTGGTCAGTAATTTAGGGATTAATCATTGTTATGGTAAAATAAGGCACTTAATATTATTTTTCTCTTTATAATTTTGCACTTGCCCAACGGCAAGCTAGATGGAAAAATCTACTTGCCCGCAGGCAAAAAGCCCAAGTCGGGCAAGTCTGACATAGGAATTCCACAACCCTGATACATGAAGCCTTAGTTACAAATGACCTTAAAAAAGAAAATGCAACACATTTGGCGGGACTTCAGGCAATAATTAAGTGCAAGGAATATCCTGAATCATATCTCGAGCAAGTTGCACACATTACATGTAACTGAATGATGATGTCATCTTCGATGAGTCGGCAAACAGCTGTCTTTCTCCCCAGTTTCTGAAGGTTATCAAATGAAGGTCACTCGCTGTATGTGTGTGACCTAGATTTATACCAAAACAATAATGTGTGGGTATAAAACTGTAGTTCTTGCAGCATGACATCATCTTACAAGCAGTTGCTTATAGCACAGTGAACTGATAACTACTACCAGAACTACTTACAGATTCTAATACCTGTAGCCAAAAGTTGTACTCGCATTGTCTGGAAACCAGTCAAGAATGTGTGTATTTTTGTTTCTCCATGTGAACAAGTCTAACATACTTGAGAAGCATGATCAATGTGATCAAGAGGAATGAATGAATCATCTGAGTCAGAAAAATGCTTGGAATAACTGCAGGGGTAGATTCCAAACAGATTACAATGGGAACAGATTGTTTACCTTTTACCAAAGAAAACGTATTATTCATCAAAGCTGGTAGAGGGAGATTTTCTGCTATATTGTTGATATTCTGTTTTTCTAATCACTTACAAATACCGCAAATACTATTCCCAATAGTAACAACCAAATTCCAGAAATCATGATTGTATTTAATGTAGGCAGTAGTTAGCAAGCATAAAAAGTGCACGAATATTCACAGAACATTTTTTCTCCAAAAACCACAACCTCAATCGTATATTACACTGCACGTAGTATTACAGTAGTGGTCGCAGGCTTCTGTATTATATATATCCCAAGCAGAAATGAGACTGATACAGCTACAAATTGTGTAGCATGTCACCTTAATACAAATAAATGTCAACATAGCTTTCCTGTCGTTTGGCAAGCACACCCTTCAGGCCATCACTAGAAATTATTTGTTTGGTTCTGGCCTAGTGTAACCCATATTTATGTACAAGCACTTATATTCATTCAAAATTTGTTGCCTTAGTACACTTTGTCTATTATTCATACTTTCTTTAAAGAAAAGAAAGATTATCAAGGGTTACACCCGCGGTGACCCCCTGAAGTAAAGAAGGTCATCTACATTTATCTATGGTTAAACCCTCATAAAGTAAAGCAAGGGTATCACTAGTTATCTAAGGTTACACCCCCTAATTAAAGTAAAGAATCCCCCCCAAGTAAAGAAGGGTTTCTACAGTTATAGTTCTACCGTAGGCTTATAATACCCCTTTAAGTAAAGGGCATATGGGGTTATACCCCCATAAGTAATGCAGTGCATCTCAGGTTATACCCCCATAAGTAAAGAAGATATCTACATTTATCTAGGGTTATACCCCCTTAAGTAAAGAAGGGTATCCACAGTTATCTAGGGTTATACCCCCTTAAAGTAAAGAAGGTTTATCAATGGTTATCTTGGGTTATCAATAGTTATCTAGTATTATACCAACTATTCCTTAATGGTGGCCCTATAATGATGGTGATATATTGTAATTATGTCATAGATGAGACAAAAGATGAAAACATTGGGAGACAATTATTACGATGGAATCTGAAAGCTTGAGTTGTGTCCAATATTATGTCAAACATTCCAGACTAGTTTCAGTGAACTTACTACCACAATATTACACTATTGTCAACAGATATTTTCCTGACATGATTAGTATCAGTTCAATCTGACAATGTTGGTACCAGTCCACAGATTTAGATCAGACATCTAGAGCCAGTCAGGATGAACTTGTATAATGATCTTAAGCCTAGACAAATACTCCCTACATGTAGTCAAACCAGGTTAACAATTTGGCATCCGTTCCACACAGCCTAATAGAACTGGAGCAATGGAAAAAGATAACAAATTGGACTGGGAAGGCGGCACTCGATAGAAACAGTAGAAGTCTCCATTGGCAACAGAATTGAACCCATCAGAATGAATAACTCTACAACAGTCAGCATTATAATAAGATATATACCGCATCAACAGTCCCAGTATTTTATAAGTATTTATATACACTGCATACATTCTAAGAGTAGTATTTGGGCAACTCCTGTTGTTCTAGTACCTAAGAAAGATAGAACAATCAGTATGTGTGTAGACAACAGAAGTTTAATTGACTGTTCTAATGGTGGATCAAATATCTGGATGCTCTGGTTAAATGTTCAGTCTGATCTACCTACATAGACCAAAACTCGGATATTTGGATAATTGTATTTCATCCAGTTTTTGCAGTGTTTCCGATTTGGATGTTTTGTAGTTTTTTCCAACCAATGAAAGTCAAACTTATTTTTCAAATTTTCCTTAGCTTTGGATTGATAATTTAATCATTTTCAAATGTAAATGACTTTCTTCAATGATCACACTGCCATTTTGGCACCCTTTCCAAACGAGTTTGAAATGTACCCCAACCCGTTCAAAAGTGCATCAATCTTGGAAATGGTCCCCCATATGGTTTCCATGGAAATTCAACAGCCCTGTGTATTAATAGTTAAGTGGCTATATATGAAAATGTTTAGAAGTGCATATCAAATTGCTAGAATGAAATTAGGAACTAAATCTGGCACATATGATGTCTAATTCTAACTGGTAATAGAATAACCACTATAAATAAATCACATGCTAACAGACATATGACAAGCAGTGAAGAGAACTACATAATCAATTTGTTCTGCTTGACAAATGAAGACAGGTAAGTACTTGAAGCTATTCCAGGATTAGAACTTACATAATAACGATGGAACACTTAATATTCCAGGATTGGAACTTATATAATAACGATGTTATATTCTAAGTCTGTAGAACAAAATAAGTAAATTTTAGTGACTAAAAAGGACTTGCTTCGCTCCTCTCGCTCCGCCCTTTTTAATCATTTAAATTTACTTAATATGTTCTAACTATAACTTAAATTAATGTTTTTCTGTGGCATCTGCCTTCAAAGGTCTTATTCATGTAATGTATTTATAGCAGTCATTAATACTGTGGTATGTAGCACAGTGTGAAGAGATAAACAGGTTACATCAGCACTATATTTATGTACATTGCTACTTATACTTAATGTGAGTAATTTAAGCATGTGATAAACTTTGCCTACAGTGTACACTTAAAATATACTGTGACTTTAAATACCAAAATCCCCTAGTGAGCCTAAATAAGCATGGGAACTTAACCAGAGCATTTTTCATATATATTTGTTTCTGAATTTATATCAAGAAGGACCCTCTTTAGGCCCTAGGTCGCTCACATGTCGTAGTAGTTCATGCAGGCCCCAATGGTGACCTTTCGAAGAAATAATTTACAACTTCTAAGAGTCAAGTAAATGCATGCTCTATTGCATGTACAAGGTTTTTTATTTTGTCCTAAACAGCAACCTTATTTACATCAGACAACCCATATTGACAAATAAGCCAAAATTATGACCGCAAGTGTACCCTACACAAGGTTTTTCTATGACCTAGTGACCTAGTTTTTGACTCATGATGACCAAATGTCAAACTTGACCTAGATTTTGTAACGATGATCATTGTCATCATGTTTATAATTATGTCTAAATTGTGACCTCCAGTGACTACACAAGGTTTTTCTATGATTTGACCTAGTGACCTAGTTTTTGACCCCAGATGACCCATTATCAAACTTGACCTAGATTTTGTTGCAAGGATCATTGAAGTCAAGTTTCATAAAGATCAGGCAAAACGTAACCTCAGTCTGTAAACAACCAATTGTGGACAGATTTGACCTAGTGACCTAGTTCTGCACTCAAGACGACCCAATATCGAAAGGAACATAGATTTTCAGGAGAATTGACCACAAATTGTGACCAAGTTTCATAAATATCAGGTCAAAATTATAACCTCAATTGAGTAAACAACCAATTGTGGACAGACATATAAGATTTGACCTAGTGACCTAGTTTTTGACCCCCCATGGCCAAATATCAAAAGAAACCTAGCTTTTGTGGAAATGATCATGGTGACAAAGTTTCATAAAGATCAGGCCAATATTTTAACCTCTAGTGAGTAAACAAGAGTGATCACAAAAGCTAAACTTGAGCTAAAAACATCGAACCATGCCATGATTTTGTTGACGTCCATATGGTCGTCACATCCATCCGGCCTAACTGATAAACAGAAAAGTATGCCGGTCTATGGACAGCCATCAGACTGGATTTGTAACCTAGGTATAAGACAGGTGGTTGTTTAATTAAGGTGACTGCTAGCTCAGGTTTGACTTTAACTGCCTAACACAAAAGTCATATACATGTAATTGCAAAAAATAGCAAATAAGTTCGGTGACAGGCAAGACACTAGACTTTAATTACATTAATTAAATGTTTACCTTTAGATGACCAGATTTGCTGTACAGGTCATGAAGATCATAAACATCCATGTAATGCATTTAATTTCAATGTCACTCTAATGTCAAAAGGTAAGCTTATATAGATATGGACCATCATAGCTATAAGCAAATATTTACAGCCAGACCTTGATCATGTTCTCTCAATGAACTGAAATTAAATTAATTACCAATGTTGAACCTTGGGGCTATATATATCTATATAGTGTGAGCTGTTTCAAATATTGTAGTAGTATTTCATACATAACCAGATTTGTTATACATTAAATAATTTGAATTTGTAAAAATGTTGAGTAAACAAATATTATAATAGGAGAATTTTCATTCAGTGAAAATTGACAATTGTGCAAAAAGGCATTATGCCAGTACAAACTGCCAAAATTTCATTGAAGTTTTGTTTAAATGCACGAGGCATAGTAAATTAATTCAGTGGAATGTTACTAACAAATGACCTACAGGAATACTAGGAGTGTTTAACAACAGTATCTAATCAACCCTGACCCCCGTGAGCATGCCAAAATTGTGGGGGCAATTCATGTAACAGTTCCTTCAGTGTACCGTCCCATAAAGAACATAGGAACATTTGCCAAAATATTTATAATGAAATAAAAGAATATACCTGGCAAATAATCATAAGTGATTAGTAGCAATTTAGAATTTGACGTCCAGTCTAACCATACCTTTACGTAAATCTTTAGAAAGATGCAAATAGGCTTAAACAGTGCATTATTTTTAGAAACTTTGCATGGTAACAAAAAGCCAGGAACATATAAATAATTATTTAACCGTAATAATGCTGTTTTTAATTGAAATTTAATATTAACATATACTACCTTAATGAAAAATAATTTACACACATAGTAAAAACAACTAGGGACAATTAAAAACACTAAATTGTTCGTAATTTTAAAATCAAGAAAACTTAGGATTTACTGGTTATTTATGGAGCTTTATGTTTGAAAATAATTGGAATCCATTATAATTGTAGTACTCAATGAAAGTTCAACGCCTTTTCAAATCAATGTCTCATCTCGAGAACAATTTCAAATCAATGTCTCATCTTGAGAACAATTTCAAATCAATGTCTCAGACATCTTGAGAACAATTTCATATCAGTGTCTCATCTCGAGAACAATTTCTAAACAATGTCTCATTTCGAGAACAGTTTAAAATCAATGTCTCATCTTGAGAACAGTTTAAAATCAATGTCTCATCTTGAGAACAGTTTCAAATCAATGTCTGTCATCTCGAAAACCACTTCAAATCAATAACTCATTTTGAGAACAGTTTAAAATAAATGTGGCATCTTGAGAACAATCTCAAGACCAATTTAAAATCAATATTTCATCTCGAAAACAATTTAAAATCAATGACTCATCCGAGAACCATTAAAAATAAATGTCTCATCTCCAGAGCAATTGAAAATCAATGTGTCACCAAAGTCAATTTCAAATAAATGTTTCACCCGAGTACCATTAAAAACGATATCTGGCCCCGATCTCCTGAAGCGTCTCAAATTGAGTAAAATCTCATCTCAAATATTGGGCTGTATCTTTCAGTTAACTTTCATGGGAGGTTGGACTCTAAATTGGCATCACAGTATAGAAACATTATTCTGAGTTTATTACAGTAAAACTTCAAAAGCTCAAACTTCAGATTTATTTCAAATTCACACTCTGATTTGAGCAAAATCTCAATTTGAGCTGTGATTTCTACTTGAGATGTTTAGGGGGATCACAGGCTCTCGGTGCAATTTCAGACTTTAGAGTTTTTACCAGACCCTGAAATCGCACAGAGTCAAGCAGCCTGTGACCAGGGAGATCGGGACCTGAACTTGCAAAGACTGTATACTATATATACATAATCATCCAGCTGTAGTATCACGCTTTACATCGTTAACAAATGTAGATTAATTATCATCAAATAAGCCAGTTTACAGTAACATTAAAATTTGCTCAAATATTTGTATTTATAAAGAACATACAGGAATAATTATGGCTCAACCTACCTTAAAAAGTGGCTCTTCAAAAACTGTGCCAAACAGGTGTATAAACTAACAATTGTAACTCATCTGTATGTAAAAGCCTACAAAACTATGCACACTTTTTTATCTCACTTAACTGAAAATTCAATCAATTTGCATCATATATTCCCTGACAAGATAAAACGATTTCACAGACAAAATCCTGAACCGTTTACTTTAGTCACTAGTTTAAAAACTAACACATATTTTAAGTCCTACACGCACATTTTATACATTAAACTATTTCTAACATTTACAACTGTTTACTTAACCACTATACTACGCTCAGGTCATGTAAAATACCGGCATTCTACACTTGTCAAAAAAAGTTTCTGCATCCACCATAGGTTAAATTTCACAAAGAACATGAATAGAAGGAAACTAATCTACATTAATATGAATGTATGCAAGCTGTAGAGGAATAGTAAGCACAAGTTGAACCAACAAGGCTTTTCAATCTCAATGATTGAGAAATATGACTCCTTTATTACATTTTATAATTTCAGTCATTCAAATTTTGTGTCCCAAACCCTAATGCATATTATCTACAGAAATCAAGAACCAAACATCTTTAAGGACATTAAAGCAAAGTTGTAACACTAACTGGAGCATCAGATCTACTTCAAACCATTCAGACCACACAGCCTAGTTATACCAGAGAACATCTACATCAACCAAGGATCATACGGCCTAGTTATACCAGAGATCATCTACATCAACCAAGGACCAAACAAGCCAAGTTATATCAGGGATCATTTACACTAACCAAGGACCAAACAAGCCGAATTATACCAGGGAGCATTTACACCAACCAAGGACCAAACAAGCCAAGTTATACCAAGGAGCATCTACATCAACCAAGGACCAAACAAGCCAAGATATACCAGGGAGCATCTAAATCAACCAAGGACCAAACAAGCCAAGTTATACCAGGAAGCATTTACACCAACCATCAAGGACCAAACAAGCCAAGTTATACCAGGGAGCATTTACATCAACCAAGGACCAAACAAGCCAAGTTAAACCAAGAAGCATCTACATCAACCAAGGACCAAACAAGCCAAGTTATACCAGGAAGCATTTACATAAACCATCAAGGACCAAACAAGCCAAGTTATACCAGGGATCATCTACATCAACCAAGGACCAAACAGGCCAAGTTATACCAGGGAGCATTTACACCAACCATCAAGGACCAAACAAGCCAAGTTGTACCAAGGAGCATCTACATCAACCAAGGACCAAACAAGCCAAGTTATACCGGGGAGCATTTACACCAACCATCAAGGACCAAACAAGCCAAGTTATACCAGGGAGCATCTACATCAACCAAGGACCAAACAAGCCAACTTATACCACGGAGCATTTACACCAACCAAGGACTAAACAAGCCAAGTTATACCAGTAAGCATCTACATCAACCAAGGACCAAACAAGCCAAATTATACCACAGAGAATTTACACCGACCATCAAGGACCAAACAAGCCGAGTTATACCAGTAAGCATCTACATCAACCAAGGACCAAACAAGCCAACTTATACCACGGAGCATTAACACCAACCAAGGACCAAACAAGCCAAGTTATACCAGGGAGCATTTACATCAACCAAGGACCAAATTAGCCAAGTTATACCAGGGAGCATTTACATCAACCAAGGACCAAACAAACCGAATTATACCAGAAAGCATTTACACCAACCAAGGACCCAATAAGCCAAGTTATACCAGGGAGCATCTACATCAACCAAGGACCAAACAAGCCAAGTTATACCAAGGATCATCTACATCAACCAAGGACCAAACAAGCCAAGTTATATCAGGGAGCATCTACACCAACCAAGGACCAAACAAGCCAAGTTATACCAGGGATCATCTACATCGACCAAGAACCAAACAAGCCAAGTTATACCAGGGAGCATTTACACCAACCAAGGACCAAACAAGGCAAGTTATTCCAGGGAGCATTTACACCAACCAAGGACCAAACAAGCCGAATTATACCAGGGAGCATTTACACCAACCAAGTACCAAACAAGCCAAATTATACCAGGGAGCATTTACATCAACCAAAGACCAAACAAGCCAAGATTTACCAGGGAGCATCTACATCAACCAAGGACCAAACAAGCCAACTTATACCACGGAGCATTTACAACAACAATCAAGGACCAAACAAGCCAAGTTATACCAGGGAGCATTTACACCAACCAAGGACCAAACAAGCCAAGTTATACCAGGGAGCATTTACATCAACCGAGGACCAAACAAGCCAAGTTATACCAGGGAGCATTTACACCAACCATCAAGGACCAAACAAGCCAAGTTATACCAGGGAGCATTTACACCAACCATCAAGGACCAAACAAGCCAAGATATACCAGGAAGCATTTACACCAACAATCAAGGACCAAACAAGCCAAGTTATACCAGGGAGCATTTACACCAACCAAGGACCAAACAAGCCAAGTTATACCAGGGAGCATTTACACCAACCAAGGACCAAACAAGCCAAGTTATACCAGGGAGCATTTACACCAAACCAAGGACCAAACAAGCCAAGTTATACCAAGGAGCATCTACATCAACCGATGACCAAACAAGCCAAGTTATACCAGGAAGCATTTACACCAACCATCAAGGACCAAACAAGCCAAGTTATACCAGGCAGCATTTACACCAACCATCAAGGACCAAACAAGCCAAGTTATACCAAGGAGCATTAACACCAACCATCAAGGAACAAACAGTCCAACATTGACAATAGGTATACATCAGTTAAAAGTAAGCATAATGCGCTTGTTTAACCTAACTAAAGTTCATGGACACCATGACATGGAAATGCAAAGTGACAGAGAAAAAAATGGACTGAATGCCCTCACCTTGTATGAGCCTGTCCAGACATATATACATCTACTGTGACACAATAATACACATAATTACGTATTCAGTGTTGTAATAAATTTTGTTAATGGTCACAAAGCAAGCCTTTTGCATTAAGTGACATTAATGTGTAGCCTAAATTGGAGCTATTTATTATATACACCATGTCTGTCCAGAAAGATGGCAAGAATGTTGGTATGAATGAAAATACAGTGTAACCATTTGCAAGCAGCCACTTAGGGAAGCCAGATTAGCTGCTTAAGCAAGGTGACCATTTAATGAAGGATTTTATTTTGAAAACAAGCATGTGTCAAACTGTCACACAATTGTAACAGCCCCTTTGAGCTATGGTTAATGTCAACAAAAATGCATTGTCAGCAAGTTTCATGAGAAACAGACAAAAATATTTTGGATAAGAGTCTTGACAAGGCTTCTTGTTCCGTTTTTTGTACTTTAAGGGCCAATGTTTACTCCTTGAAGGCCTGTGGTGATTTGACGTCAATGATTACCAGCCGGCCCAGCCTCACCGGACCTCTATTCTCTAAATTCAGTTTCTAGGCATTAGTACGTAAATATCAACACCAGACACTGGATTTGTTTACTCATGAGTAAACCAGAGTAAACACATCAAATGCTCTGTTGTATCCTGTTTCGCAAATCCTTGAACATTGAAAACTTCAGTCGCAAAACAGAACAACGCCCATTTTTGAAGAATTTGAAATTGTTATCCGGGAATGTTGATAAGACGAACGTTATTGAGAAGTGGGTGGGTGGATCAGAAAATAAATTTCAATGATATCCTGTAGCAAACTTTCTGTGGGTGTCTTCATGTCAGCACATTCAGTACTTGGCTGATAAACCATTATAACAAACATTCATGAACAGAAGGTGTCTCCATCTTAATGTACATGCCAGGCAATATTTTATAACTTCAATACAAAAGTTGTGGTCAGCTAGAACTTTAACTCACACAATTATATCATGTCAAACGCACTGGGTCTTGTATGGGTGTAATAGTATTAGTGACCAGGCAACCAACAATAGGATTGTACTCTAATCTGAACCACAGGGATTTCCTCCAGGGGCCAGTACTACAACCAATACTTACACTCAGCACTCCGCACTCAAATCTTGAAATTCACTATTTTGAGGTTTATTTTGACATTTTTTGAGAGTACGAAGTTGTTATTTTGTTAAATAGGTACTAAATATTATTTTTGGCTTACTTCATTGTGTAATTAAAGTGTATTTGTGAGCTATACTTGTAATTTATCAGTCTGAGTGCTGAGTTTGGGACTCAGATTCAATAAATACATATATACCTCATAAATAGTACACAATGGCAAACAAATGTATCAAATGTTATTTTCAATGCTCTTATAACAATTCTATACACTTTCCTCATCTAGATTTGCAATCTAGGAAACGTAAGGGATCATTATATTACATTTTCAATATATGAGTGTTGAGTGCTGAGTGTAAGTATGGGTTGTGATTTCGAGCCCAGGGTCCCGACCTTTATAAGCCACCTTCTCAGGAAAAATGACTTAATTTCAAAACAAGCAATTTTCCTAAATATAATCAGTTTATAAGTGATATAAAATTTGAAGTTCTTGTGGGCAAGAATAAACTGACGACTACATTCCTTAAAACAGACCACAATGTAATGCTAAACTATACTTGAGAGAAAAAATACAACTTTACTTAAATTTTACAAATCGAAACCTACTTCAACTTCAGATATATTTAACCATGTGACAAGTTTTTAATACTTAAACTTTTCAACAAATCGCTGAATCATCCTAATCTTTACATAGCTACAATATTATCGTGATCAAGCAAAAGATTCCGATCTAGGGTGTTTAACAAATGATCTTCTATACATCCAAGTTTATACAAACATAAAATCTAAATCTTTATTTTCTAGAGACTAAAATTTAGTGTAACCCAGGGACAGATTTTTAAAAGCAAACTTTAGCAGTTACCCCAAAAACAGCACACAACCTTTCTCAGATGGACTTAATGGCAAATCATATAGCATATCATATAAAACTCAAAGGTACCATAATTATGTGAAAATGTCATATATTTACCACTACGCTGTGATGCTTGTTATGTTGAGGTAATTGCGTGCTAACCAGTAATCAACCCATGTGTAATAAGTGTGCTAACCAGTAATCCACATAGGTGTTATAAGTGTGCTAACAAGTCATCCCCCCAGGTGTGATAAGTGTGCTAACCAGTAATCCACTCAGGTGTGATAAGTGTGCTAACAAGTCATCCATTCCGGTGGAATGATATCTTTTTGTGTGCTAACAAGTAATCCACTCAGATGTTGTGGTAAGTATGCTAACAGGTAATCCACTCAGGTGTGATAAGTGTGCTAACAAGTAATCCACTCAGGTGGTGTGATAAGTGTGCTAACAAGTCATCCACTCAGGTGGTGTGTTAAGGGTGCTAACAGGTAATCCACTCAGGTGTGGTAAGTGCGCTTACAGGTAATCCACTCAGGCGGTGTGTTAAGGGTGCTAACAGGTAATCCACTCAGGTGGTGTGTTAAGTGCGCTTACATGTAATCCACTCAGGTGCGGTAAGTGCGCTTACAGGTAATCCACTCAGGTGTTGTGGTAAGTATGCTAACAGGTAATCAACTCAGGTGGTGTGTTAAGGGTGCTTACAGGTAATCCACTCAGGTGGTGCGTTAAGGGTGCTTACAGGTAATCCACTCAGGTGGTGCGTTAAGGGTGCTTACAGGTAATCCACTCAGGTGGTGTGTTAAGGGTGCTTACAGGTGATCCACTCAGGTGGTGCGTTAAGGGTGCTTACAGGTAATCCACTCAGGTGGTGCGTTAAGGGTGCTTACAGGTAATCCACTCAGGTGGTGCGTTAAGGGTGCTTACAGGTGATCCACTCAGGTGGTGCGTTAAGGGTGCTTACAGGTGATCCACTCAGGTGGTGTGTTAAGGGTGCTTACAGGTAATCCACTCAGGTGGTGCGTTAAGGGAGCTTACAGGTAATCCACTCAGGTGGTGTGTTAAGGGTGCTTACAGGTGATCCACTCAGGTGGTGTGTTAAGGGTGCTTACAGGTAATCCACTCAGGTGGTGCGTTAAGGGTGCTTACAGGTGATCCACTCAGGTGGTGCGTTAAGGGTGCTTACAGGTAATCCACTCAGGTGGTGCGTTAAGGGTGCTTACAGGTAATCCACTCAGGTGGTGCGTTAAGGGTGCTTACAGGTGATCCACTCAGGTGGTGCGTTAAGGGTGCTTACAGGTAATCCACTCAGGTGGTGTGTTAAGTGTGCTAACAGGTAATCCACTCAGGTGCGGTAAGTGTGCCTACAGGTAATCCACTCAGGTGGTGTGTTAAGGGTGCTTACAGGTAATCCACTCAGGTGGTGTGTTAAGTGTGCTAACAGGTAATCCACTCAGGTGCGGTAAGTGTGCCTACAGGTAATCCACTCAGGTGGTGCGTTAAGGGTGCTTACAGGTAATCCACTCAGGTGGTGCGTTAAGGGTGCTTACAGGTAATCCACTCAGGTGGTGCGTTAAGGGTGCTTACAGGTGATCCACTCAGGTGGTGCGTTAAGGGTGCTTACAGGTAATCCACTCAGGTGGTGTGTTAAGTGTGCTAACAGGTAATCCACTCAGGTGCGGTAAGTGTGCCTACAGGTAATCCACTCAGGTGGTGTGTTAAGGGTGCTTACAGGTAATCCATTCAGGTGGTGTGTTAAGTGTGCTAACAGGTAATCCACTCAGGTGTTGTGGTAAGTATGCTAACAGGTAATCCACTCAGGTGTTGTGGTAAGTATGCTAACAGGTAATCCACTCAGGTGGTGTGTTAAGTGTGCTAACAGGTAATCCACTCAGGTGCAGTAAGTGCGCTTACAGGTAATCTACTCAGGTGGTGCGTTAAGGGTGCTTACAGGTGATCCACTCAGGTGGTGCGTTAAGTGTGCCTACAGGTAATCCACTCAGGTGGTGTGTTAAGGGTGCTTACAGGTAATCCACTCAGGTGGTGTGTTAAGTGTGCTAACACGTAATCCACTCAGGTGTTGTGGTAAGTATGCTAACAGGTAATCCACTCAGGTGTTGTGGTAAGTATGCTAACAGGTAATCCACTCAGGTGTTGTGGTAAGTATGCTAACAGGTAATCCACTCAGGTGTTGTGGTAAGTGTGCTAACACGTAATCCACTCAGGTGTTGTGGTAAGTATGCTAACAGGTAATCCACTCAGGTGTTGTGGTAAGTATGCTAACAGGTAATCCACTCAGGTGGTGTGTTAAGTGTGCTAACAGGTAATCCACTCAGGTGCGGTAAGTGCGCTTACAGGTAATCCACTCAGGTGGTGCGTTAAGGGTGCTTACAGGTAATCCACTCAGGTGGTGTGTTAAGTGTGCTAACAGGTAATCCACTCAGGTGCGGTAAGTGCGCTTACAGGTAATCCACTCAGGTGGTGTGTTAAGGGTGCTTACAGGTGATCCACTCAGGTGGTGCGTTAAGGGTGCTTACAGGTAATCCACTCAGGTGGTGTGGTAAGTGCACTTACAGGTAATACACAGGTAGCTTTTCATTAGCAAAACTACTGTGGTCATGCACTTATAAGGAAATAAATGAAAACTGTTGGAAACTTATATATTACGAAGGCCCTGCATGGTTTTAAAACAGTTAAGGTGATTCAACAGTTCCATAATTTCCCTTAAAATTAATGTGACAGTAAACTATTCAACTATTATATTCTCACAAAAGGCCACAAACGTAAACTATCAGTGAGCTAAGCTTTCAAAAGGGAGACAACTCTAAAAGCTTGTTAATTAACATAAATGACAAAATGGGTTACCTCCCTTGAAATACATATAGGTAAGTAATATATTGACCTCAAACTCTGAGGTCTAATGGAGTTTACTGTAACTAATCATATATTATCTTCATATTTACTTGTGCACTGAAACAAGGATGCTAACTTTTAATGGATGAATGGACTACATATCAACTGGAATCCCCAACAAACATAAAATCCCTATTTTGAATCCCTTTTTTCCTATAATAGAGCATCATCACCTAACAATTATTATGCTAAATGACTACTTTACCCAAAATTGAAGGAATTGTCATCAATCCGTCTGCATGATTGATACAAATTTTGGATCTTGTACCCTTGACCTTTATGGACAGGAGTTCCACTAGTTTCTGAATTTCAACGGTTATTTTGATATTTTTGACTGAGTTTTACCATTTTGTAGGTAAATACTCATGATTTTTGGAATAATTGACCCTTCAAACTAAAATCTTGAGGGTCAAAATGTGTTTTTTTTTGGAAATTTCAAGGGTCAAAACCCCTACTTCAGGGCCAAATGGAAGCCCTGATGCATAGTATGACTACCTGGAGATTATACAGCATATAGATAGTGGGACTGATCTAGTCATGCAGAATCTTCACATCTTTATTTGATCTTACAAAGATACGTCATCACTACTATATTCCTGTATTTGCAGTAATCGAAATTCTCTCAAGATTCTCGTCAAATCGATTGAGAAATACAAACCCAATTCCAGACTTCCCAAGATCTCTCCATTCATAAAATGTGTAAGTTATATAGTATTTGGTTGCCAGTTAGGAACGAATAATAGCTTGGAAACTGGAGAGCTTCTCGTAGAAGTCTGGCTACAGAAATAGAATGTATTGCTATAGAATTGAATGAGGTGTTTAACTAGAATAACGTCATACGTGATATTGACAATGGTGCGTAAAGTAGCGAGGGATTGTCATGACAATATACTATCATCTGTACTTACAAAAGATATATTAATACTAGATACATAACCCTGACAAACTATTTAAAGCATTTCGCCGGCAGCACATGCAAGGTGGCAAAAACGTTTTAATATATAATTATATACAGGGTTAAAAACGTGCACATACAGCATTACATAACTTTAGTCTATAACGGAATTACATGATTTGAATAAATGTATTGGAATAAATATGGATAAACAGAAATTTATTAGCTCAGTGTATTTCCTGGTAGTATTTATATACAGTATATAATATTATAAAGTCTGATGCAGCATGTCACATGGGGCATGTTCGTAGCGTCTGTTCCGCACACTGTGCGGGATGTTCTACTCCGAACAACTTACGAACAAAACGGAACTGTCCTGCACAGTGTGCCGAATGTTCTACTCCAAACACCTTACGAACAAAACGGAACAGAAAGTAAAATGTTTAAGACGACCAAAATTGTAGTTGCAGCCGTAATATTTGAGAAAAAATATGCATAACGATATATTTGAATGTGACTGTTTGCCCGCAATGCCCCATAATTGGAAAATAAATTTATTATATTCTATTTTATGACACAAGCGACCATTGTTCTTGCTGTAATCACGTGACTGTTCTGGCTGCACCACCTCTGTGGCGGGCACAGAAAGAACATGTTCCGAACAGTGTTCCGGTTTGTTCGTAAGTGTGTTCCACTGTCCGGAATGTGCGGAACAGCGTTCCGAACAGGTCCATGATGTGTATTGTAAGGCCAGTTTTTTAATTTTTTGTTACTCAAACATTTTTCAGAAAAAAATCTACAGGAGGGAAAAAAATAAAAACTCCCAAAATATAACTTCCACAAGCTGTTGGTGGTAGAATAGTCAATGACGGTCCAATTTAAAGCAATCAATATTCAACAACAGTGTTAGTTTTCAAGAAAACAGCCAATTTATCTTAAGACTAGTACACTGCAGTGAAACACTAATATACTAAAACTAATTTTTAACAAAATAATAAATAATAATACAAGGCTGGTCCATTTATCATCAAAACATTATATGCATTTTTTTTCTCCAGTTTTTCAAAAAGTTTTTGTTGAAAATGCCAAAAAATTGGGCAGGAGGGTCCGAGTAACAAAAAATAAAAGAACTCTAGCCTAAGTGCAACATGGTATGCCTGATGACATACCATACCGACATGATAAAATCTGTGTCATTACATCTTGTATCTAACAGACAGTCTCACTGGAGTGTGCATCTGCAGGGCTTTAAATTGGTCCTTGTTGGGTCTGGAAAATGGAGCGTGAATCCTAAGCAAAAAAAAATGTTCGGTGTTTTCCTAAAACAGCCCAGAAAATTACCGAATTTATGATATTCCAAAGAAATAAATATACACAACTTTAAAAGACAGCAGCCTTTAATAATGTTTGATGTTTTTGTATGCTTTTATTTAACCTCACCACTGGGAGACGACATATTGGTGATGGCCCCCAGAAGAGACTAGTCAGTTTAGTTTTTGGGGGATACCGTGCAAGATACAGAAGATGCCCCAGTTCCAGAAGCATCCTTGGTTCTTTTACGTTCCTCAGATGTAAAGCATCATAATTATCAAACTAACATTGTCTGTAATAAAGACTATTAGTTATGATAGGCCTATGGTTAGTTTACTTAGTTATGTTAAGTAGGAAACACTTTTGAAAAGCAATTGCGTTTTTATCGGGCTGGAGGCAGGATTGAACACACAACCTTTAGATCAGCAGTCAGTAGTTGTAACCACTAGACCTCTAGTCAACCTGACTGCAGCCTTGTACATAATGACTCAGTAATTTTCACAACTTTCCTGGAGACTGGCTCATATATCACACCATACCTTCAATACCTCTTGATTTTATGCAAAAGGTGCAAACTGTTAACTATTTGTTAACACAATAGACCAACATGGAGAAATAATGCAATACTTTATGCATATATATATTATTCTTATATATTGTAATATACTATGCATGTAGAACGTATTGCACATATGTGCTAATTATAATTTAAGAATGGGTGCTAGCTAGTTTTCACGCTTAGTACTCAACATGTTATACTCAGAACATATCAACTCAAATCACCACCTAAATCAAGTCAATTCAAGTTGGGTACCCCAGTACCTTTAAGAGCAATTTTAATTTTGGACTTCAGTACCTTAAAAATTTGACTGCTATTATTTGAATAGTAGGTGGCTCATGAACATGTTAGAATAAACCTCTCCCTTATTCAATCCTTTGACTTCCCATACCAAAGTCAGATGCCCTAACTACCACTCTGACAACCTCTCCCTTATTCAATCCTTTGACTTCCCATACCAAAGTCAGTTGCCCTAACTACCACTCTGACATAGCAATCATGCCTTAAAGGCGGGTCGATTTTTATGTGATTCTTCGCTCTACAATGCGGAATTTTTGCTAAAACTTTAATACAAATTCATTATATTATAAGTGTCTGCATGCACAAACACAAATATATTTATGAAACGCTATTCCGATTCATTCCGATTGTAAGCAAATTGTAGGAGAACTTTGATAAAATGGGCTGAAAGTCTTTATTTGGAACATTCAATGCATATAATATGCTTTTGCAGACTCATTAACGTTAATAAAGATCTGTAGGAAGTTGTCATAAAAGATACAAAAAATATCTCGCTAACATATCAGCGCTATGAGTAACTATCAATTTGTCCGATTAGTCATCGTCGAAAATTCCAGTAACTATTTTCAGCTTCTCATTCAGGTATTATGTTTTAACATTATACGATTTTTTACCACATTCCCAAGGTATTACCTCATTGTCAGAGAGTGCCAAATCACCGCCAATAAATGCTGACTTTTTACCACCACAGAATTATTCTCCCATTGACATTCCATAGTAACGTTTACAGTGGTTGTTTCAGTTAGTTTCTCACCTGTATGCGTTCAGCCATTTTACATACACCAAACGTTACATCATATGCGCACATTCAGTAATAAAAAACATTTTTGCTGCTTCCCGCTTTTTTTTCTGCTTTCCCGCTTCTTTTTTCTCTGTTATAAACCTTACTAAACTCTCAGCATCTGTGCTACCTGCTGTTTTATAACATAATTCATCCATTCACAGCCAAAAGGGCCTATCAGCATATGAAATAAGAAGGCTAATAGCTCCTTTTGGTTGTTAATGGACAAATTATTATGCTATTGCTGCTTAATATTCTAGCTTACAATTACAAGTGAATACTCATACAAGTACAAATCTATGTTATTCGTCACAGAAATAGGACAGACTACGAGCTGTATGTATCACACATGTATTAGCGATTTTATTCCTGAAATTATGAGTCTTTCTGTTTTATTATTATAATATATGCAAAACATATTTAAATATAGTCCAACCTATACATGTTCATGACCACCTGTGAACAAAGACCACATGTATAAAACCTGTATGCAAAGATCATCACTTCTATCTCCCATTATAGGCCACCTGTGAACAAAGGCCACAGGTATAAAACCTGTATGCAAAGATCATCACTTCTATCTCCCATTATAGGCCACCTTTGAACAAAGACCTCTTTTGCTGTTCTATGATGGGTGGTCTTTACAGGCAGGTTTGACTGTGTATCATAATAATGAACCAAAAAAGTTCCAGTGACACCAGTCAGAGAACCTGACATCAAAATAGAAATCCAGATTAAGTTTCTATTCTAAACAAAAGCTCCACGAGTAGCATGTGTCGCCTGACGACATGCACATTTGTCATGGCAAACTATCCAGTATTTGGCTACATATCAGACTCACAAGAGTTCTCTAGTCATCTAAACTCACAAGAGGGCCCAAAGGGCCCTAGGTCGCTCACCTGTCGTAGTAGTGCATGCAAGCACTGTGATTTAACCTAGTGACTAAAATGGTTACCTCTAGTGACTACACAAGGATTTTCTATGATTTGATCTAGTGACCTAGATTTTGACCCCAGATGACCCAATATTGAACTTGACCTAGATTTTGTTGAGAGAAACATTGTAATTAAGTTTCATGCAGATTAGGCCAATATTGTGACCTCTAGTGACTACACAAGGTTTTTATATGATTTGACGAGGTCATTGTGACCTAGTTTTTTAACCCGGATGACCAATATCAAAACTTGACCTAGATTTTGTTGAGATAATCATTGTGACTAAGTTTCATAAAGAAAGTCAAAATTGTAACCTCTAGTGACTACACAAGGTTTTTCTGTGATTTGACCTTGTGACCTAGTTTTTGACCCAGGATGACCCAATATTGAACTTGACCTAGATTTTGTTGAGATGATCATTATGACCAAGTTTCATAAAGATTATGTCAAAATTGTGACCTCTAGTGTTTACACAAGCAAATTGTTGACTGACGGACGACGGACAAAGAGTGATCACAAAAGCTCACTCTGTCACTTTGTGACAGGTGAGCTAAAAACAACAAGGTTATGCTCTAGACAAAAGAATGTCCTGATAAAATCAATCAAAAGGGAATCATTCAAACACTATACAAGGTAGAGTTATGATTCTTGTGCACTGCACTTCATGTCACAGAAAGAAACATGCATATCAATTTTGGAATCATTCATACTTATGGTGATGTCCCGGACAAGAAATGCTTATAAGAGAAATCAAAGGGAGATAATTAAAAAATGATGCATGGTAGAGTTATGGTTCTGCTTATTGCAAGAAACATGCATACCAAATCTTGAGTCATTTGAACTTAAGATGACAAAGTTATGCTCCGGACAAGAATTGCTCTACTGAAATCAATCAAAGGGAAATAATTTCGGCTTATTGCAAGAAACATGCATACCAAATCTTGAGTCACTTGAACTTAAAGTGACAAAGTTATGCTCCGGACAAGCAATTTGTGATTCCGCAGCCACAGCCGCCGCCACCGCCGATGCCAAAATAACACCTATATGTCGCCTTTTCAGGCAACACAAAAAACTAATATGTCATTCCATTCCATATTTTTCCTATGTGTAACCTACACCAATATCACCTTTTGTTTCTAAAAATGGTAAAAAACTTCACATAAAATAACCAATTCTTAACGGAAATGACAATGATCTAATTTCCAACTAGAAGCCTAGATTTTATAGAGACAGACATTAATTGTCATCAGGTTTCTTAATAATTTGGTCAAAATTGTGACACCTAGAGTTAGCAAACCATACAATACTTGAGAACGAACGATGACGAATGTTTAACAATCCTTACACTCACCTTAAGCATTCTATGCTATCAAAATATTGTAATGTTGTGGGTAGTCTTAAGGAGAATAACTTAAATTACTCAGGAGCATCAAAATGGACAAATATGGTAATTAACATATATATTGCTGTAATATAATATCAATAACTTCCTCTTGATTATTGGTATATATAATATACATACATTAATGGCACCAAGTTCACACTGAACATGACATAATGTGACAGACTAATGTATAGTTGTCTACAGTCACTGGGTCAGTAAGCAGAATTTAGTATCTGTGGTTACAGTATAATAATGCACCTATCAATGTTTTCCCCCGAAGGGGGGGGGGGGGGGGGGGGGGGGGGTGCTGCGGGCTGACCCAGGGGAATTTGACATTTTTACTTCTTCAAAGTCTAAATTCCCACCCTAGAGCAAGGGCAATTTGTCAAAATCCCCTCACTGGGAGATGCTTCACATACCCTCCAGGACCAAAATTTCGGCAAAAGTCAAAATTTCCCGGGACTCGGCACCGTTCTGTCTGTCAAATTCCCATCTATCGGGAACAGCCTTCTGTCAAAAGTCCCGTGTATGCCCGCCACCCCCCCCCCCCCTGTGGGAAAACATTGATAGGTGCATAATACCAGTATAAATCACAGAGAAGGGAGATAACTGGTGTGTGGTTACAATATAATACCAGTATAAATCACAGAGAAGGGAGATAACTGCTGTGTATGTGTAGTTGCAATATAATACCAGTATAAATCACAGAAAAGGGAGATAACTGCTGTGTATGTGTAGTTGCAATATAATACCAGTATAAATCACAGAGAAGGGAGATAACTGCTGTGTAGTTACAATATAATACCAGTATAAATCACAGAGAAGGGAGATAACTGCTGTGTATGTGTAGTTGCAATATAATACCAGTATAAATCACAGAAAAGGGAGATAACTGCTGTGTATGTGTAGTTGCAATATAATACCAGTATAAATCATAGAGAAGGGAGATAACTGCTGTGTAGTTACAATATAATACCAGTATAAATCACAGAGAAGGGAGATAACTGCTGTGTAGTTACAATATAATACCAGTATAAATCACAGAGAAGGGAGATAACTGCTGTGTAGTTACAATATAATATCAGTATTAATCACAGAGAAGGGAGATAACTGCTGTGTAGTTACAATATAATATTAATATAAATCACAGAAAAGGGAGATAACTGTGGTGTATGTGTAGTTACAATATAATACCAGGATAAATCACAGAAAAGGGAGATAACTGCCGTGTATGTGTAGTTACAATATAGCCTCTATTCCTATAACTTCGTGCATTCCTACAAGTTCGTGTATTTTAGTAAAACGTAGATTGCTTTGCTAATAATCTCATTTCCAAGCCAAAATTAATTTTAAATTACTAACAAAACATTTATCCAGCCGAACAATGCAAAAAAATCGACCAAAACAGGGTTCGTTATGTTTACGGCGAGTTTTATCCGAGGAGGGATTTTATTGTTTACATAATCACCGGTTCCGGTCGTGAAATCTGGAGACATTTGTTAATCTCATAATTTGCATTAGATGCGATATATTTACGAACGGGAAAATGTGCTAATTTACTGACAAAAGATCAAACTTTATGTTACAAAACTTTTTATTAGCAAAATCTTTCCCGTGCGTTCTTAATGACGTCATCAGTTTATGTGCACGAACTTACAGGTCACAAATGTTTATCTTAAGACTGCAGACTGCATCTAACATTGAGGCCGATTTTTCAACTTTTTGCAGTTTGGCATTCAATTTGTGTTTGAATGTTGTTAATAGACAGATAATTGATATTGTTTATCACATGGTTGGTCCCAGTGTATTTGTTTTTGTGCAGATGCGCCAATTTTCAATCTAAGATGCACAAACTTGTAGGTGTAGAGGCTAATACCAGCATAAATCACAGTGAAGGGAGATAACTGCTGTGTAGTTACATGATACCAGTATAAATCACAGAGAAGGGAGATAACTGCTGTGTGGTTTTACTGGGGAAGCTTATCAGAGTGCTGATATAGTATGGACTCACTCAGACTCGCTGAAAGATCCAAATTGTTAAATATATCAGACTCACAAAAGCTGAAAGTCTTTTATATACATAAAAATACTACTTGTGCATGCTTATACTACCACTTTTAAAATGTGATGTTAAGAAAGTCTCAGCACTCGACACACCGTTCAGAGGTGCTCCTTGGAGAGATGTAGTGAGATACAGAGTTCTATCAGTGAAATACTTCCTATATCATTTATTGGTTGTCACTCACTGCAGTGTGGGTAATAAAAACTCGGTCATGGGGAACTATTAACTTTGATTTTAAAGATCATCACACAAAGTCTTGAGAAATTGAATGAATGTCTGATATTTTATTATTGAACCAAAACATGTCATGAAGCCCATATTCATTTTCGTAGATTCTAAAAAAGTTTCTCAAGTCAACATAATGCAATATGGCGGATTAAGAATTGAAAATTTGAATCGGATGATGTATAATCATCCACATGTTCAATAATAACCACTATGGTAATATGGGAAAATGGTACTATTTTTTGCAAGCATAAAAACAAAATGCTTGTTTTGATTGAATATGGTATATATCTCATCTTAATTGTAGTGATAAAATTTTAACATTTTGTTTCACGAGCGCTATGCATTTGATTATAAACGGAACTCGCATCACTAATGCTTAATTTATGGTTAAACTCTTTTTTCAGTTAAGTCATATTAAACCAGGGTTTATTGACGATAGAAATCTTTGTTTAAAATTGTGTTTGAATCCTTTTTTTTGCAAAATAGAAGATTTTTTATGAACAATTAGTATGGAAAGGCTCCTGACCAAATGAGTTGTTTTTCCTGTCAATCTGGTATCAATAATAATAATGAAAACCCTGCATAACAATGTTTGTTGTTCTTTTTAAAAAAGAAACCCCCAGCTATCTTTTCTTGTTTTCAAAATATAATGTGATTGTCATGCCAATAGAATAATATGCTGCTGATAAGCCCAACATGGCTTGGTAGTACTAATGGGTCTTGTGAAGTTAATTTGAAATCTGACCAATGGTAACAGAGATAAAGTGACATTGATTGAACAAAAATAGTCAAAGGGCAATAACTCCATAAATTCATCAGAGCATAACATGTCACTGAATATGTGCAACTTAGACAAATGGTACTTTTAACATAGTGAAGTGAAGTGTCATTGAAATCTGATTAATATAACAGAGAAATAGCCAAGACAAAACAATCGGCAAATTACATTCAAAGGGCAATAATTTACTCATCCAAGCATAACATGCTGCCAATATGCGCAACTAGACTTGGTACTTATATGTTGTGTGAAGTTTTATTGAAATCCAACCAGTGAAACAGAGAAAAGGTGCAGATAAAATATTTTGATGGAAAATGTTTGTTACTGTACTTTTTATTTCAGTACCTATATATAACAATTAACCTTATAATTCCATCTATATTTTATCTTTGGAATCGTAATGTAACACTATGTTAAGTATGATATACAGGGTTCGTTCCCAATGTTTACGTTTCAATAGTTAATTTTTCTGACGTTTTTCTGAAGTTTGTAAAATTTTAGATTAAATTCTAGAGGGATCTACCATTGTTCTCATCTTTCCGGCATTAAATGAAGCTATTAGAGTAAGAAATTAATAGTTGACACTGAATACAAAACTTAGAAAAAAAAGTAAGAATTTAAATTTTGAGAACAAACTATTTTAACACCCTGTATATAACAAAAAATAATGGATGACGCAGACAGAATACATTTAACTTTCTTTATAGGGGTTTTCAATATTGAAGTACAATGCTTTTAATAAAAGGTTAAATCGTCACTATATCATAGCAACCATGTAACATAAATTATGTGTACTTTAACAACAAGAACCTGATATATCAGTGATGAGGTATTTGTATTATATATCCCCCAATGGGCGTTTGTCACAGAAAGATATAAAGTTCAAAATGATCAAATATAAACTTTCATTAGAAGTGCAAATTTTAACATGTATTACGTTATGAGATGAGCTGTGGAAATAATAGGAAAGAAACAAAGGGCAATAACTCCAAAATCAAGTAATGCATGTCTATTAAATAGTGCTCATAAAATATACATGAAAGAACAGATCTGATGGACAGACAAAGCAGCAGCAATAATAAGGAAACCCAAAAAACATAAATATGTAGTAAATTTCCCAAATCAAACATCAAATATATTGATAACTTATGAGTGTTTTGCTTGTTAGTGAGGTTTTGCTTTAAATGGCAGTTTTTGACAATTATAGCAAATTTATATTTTAAATACATTTCTTATCATTTCAGCCTGGTAAGAATTCATAGCTTTTATTCATTTTAGCATAGAGATAATTAATAGCCCTTTCTTCTATTTTAGAAATTGTTCATAATTTATTATTGATTTTCACAATTTAAATTAGCAAGGAAACAGCTCAGCCATTAAAATTTGTTTCATTTTTGAAAAGATTCAAACCAATTTTTTTTAATTTTAGCACTTTTAACTAAGTTACAAAAATTAATTAAAATAGAAAAATAAATAAAAATGTGGTCTTACCTTTACACACTGGACATTAACAGAAATTATCTCACACAAATTGTAAGCACAAATAAATAAATAAGTCTTTTCTAGTGAAGTAAGAATGACTGTACTATAGATAGTTACAATATTCTGGCACACTGCCTTGTCCCTATAGAACAAGATTCTCCAATATTTATGAATGAGAAGTTGGCCTGATTTACAGAATAATGATTTTCTTATCAATAATATCTCCCTCGACTTTCGCCTCAATATATATGTGAACCATTAGATAACTATGCCAATACGCCTTGCTATTCTCTCCTTGCAAACGTCATACCAGTCGTAACATAACACCAATCACACATACGCTACGTTACTATGTATTATATGTCGTAGTAATTTTACAACTGCTGAGATACTAGAAGAGAATAAAAAAAGAAACTCCCACAATGGTCTTAAATAAATTCAGACTTATGTAAATATGCTTATATAACACATTACCGTAACAAGTGGGTGTGTATCCAAGAAAAACTAAACATGAGACTGTTCTACATTTATATGAAACACTAGAAACAACAGTAAAGGGCACTTGAGTGTTTAGCTTGTCAACAATAATATTTGCCTTGTTTACAAACAAAGACTGGTAATTTATCTCATTTACGATTTTGCTATATTTCCAATACATCATACATAACCCCTTCCAAGCACTTTAAACACACACATAATAATGCAACTATCAATGTTTTCCCCCAGGAGGGGGGCGGCAGGCTGACCCAGGGGAATTTGACATTTTAACTTTTTCAAAGTCTAAATTCCCACCCTAGAGCAAGGGCAATTTGTCAAAATCCCTCACTGGGAGATGCTTTACATTCCACCCGGGATAAAAATTTCGGCCAAAGTCAAAATTTCCCGGGACTCAGCACCATTCGGTCTGTCAAATTCCCACCTATCGGGAACAGCCTTCTGTCAAAAGTCCCGTGTATGCCCGCCGCTCCCCCCCTGGGGGAAAACATTGATAGGTGTATAATTGTAAACAAGCCGTTTCTCGCCAATGTATTGCTTACATGACAATGTCTCACATAACAAGATGTTTGTAAAACACGCATGCCCCCATGGCAGCCCAATAGTCAGATATTGTAAAGGTCACAGTGACCTTGACCTTTGACCTACATACCTCAATCAATAGACGACATCTACTGTTAATGACCAAGTAGGTTGATGTTCCACATACGGAATCCAAGATGGACACAAGGTAGGTTGATGTGCCTTAGAACCAAGAAGGGCACAAGGTAGATTGATGTGCCTTAGAACCCAAGATGGACACAAGGTAGGTTGATGTGCCTTAGAATCCAAGATGGACACAAGGTAGGCTGAAGTGCCTTAGAACCCAAGATGGACACAAGGTAGGTTGATGTACCTTAGAACCCAAGATGGACACAAGGTAGGTTGATGTACCTTAGAACCCAAGATGGACACAAGATAGGTTGATGTACCTTAGAACCCAAGATGGACACAAGATAGGTTGATGTACCTTAGAATCCAAGACTGACACAAGGTAGGTTGATGTGCCTTAGAACCCAAGAAGGACACAAGGTAGGTTGATGTGCCTTAGAACCCGAGATGGACACATGGTACATGTATATATAGCCCCCCCTACTTTAGTAGTGGGGGTATAAACATGAACCAGGAAATGGGATCAGCATATAGGGAGCTGACAAAAACCAATACTCAGATGACAAAGACACCAAACAACATGGCATCAACAAACACATTGTGCACTAAACTTAGTTGATCACAGAATGATGTCAATTACACCCTAACTTCTAATGCGGTGGATGTCAATTGCATGAATGCTTATCACACAGGAGAGAATTTAGCCACAAATAGATGTTTATGGTCATGACATAGACATTCCCAGAGTTATTGTGGGAGGCACACACATGGAGAGGACACGCAGCACAATTTTCAAGTTATATAACCTCATAGATTTTTATTACTATCTCAGGTGTTTAACAGCAACGTGTTATGATACCACAGTGTTATGATACCACCGCACACCTACAACTTAAATTTCTCTCTCAGACAAAAACCTTTCTAAATGTGGTTCTATTATGAGTATTTCTTTTACAATATAAAGTTCTGCGCAATCAATAACATGAATATAATCTGAGAAGAAAATTATCTTCTGGTTTGACGCAGGTGTAATATAACTTCCCACAATGTCAATGCCAACATTCTCAATAATTCTCATATAAAGGCATATGATAGAACTTGGTTTCAGAACTTAATATAAATGTATAACATCAGACTATTTTAGTAAGAATGTTTTACACAATTCATTTGAAATTACCTTCTTACAAGCAAAAAATATTTCTTCCTTCCTTGAAATCGATATAGTGTATTTTTAGAAAAGACTTTGACAATTTGTCCACAAGGTTGTATCTTTTTACATACTACTTTATACAGTAGTGAGATAAAACCTTGTTGCGCCAAAGAGACAAATTCGGCCTACAATATGATTGGCCACCTAAATTAATCAGATTGGAACTAAATGACAACTTATTTCCACATGAAAGGTTGCATGCAGCTTCTAGTCCAAGGTCACAGGTACCAGTGACAACAAGTCATCTCGTATGGAACAAGCCATGCCTTCTTAGATTGACATTGTAACTAGGGCTGTCACGATTTACTGGTGCACCGGTGAATTGCGATCTAAACAGCCAGATACGATCATGTCTTAACGGCAGCTAAAATAAAAGGCATATCGCGATTCACTTAAAATCTATTCAATTTCCGTTCATTTTTAAAACAAAACTTTATTTTTTACCATAATTTCATTTGAAATCCGCCGTGGATTCCCCCAGGAAGAATGTTTACAACATACACGTAAATTCAGTACTGTCGTTAGTTTTGAATTTGCTAAACTTGTACAGTAAACTCCCTCAAAACCGGACCCTGTCCGGACCGGTTCGAAAGTCCGGTTTTGTGGGAGGTCCGGTTTTAAGGGAGTTCTGTATCATGTACACTTTGATATGTTATCATAGGGAATATACTGTGTGTTTCGTGATACATGTTTACGTTACATGTACAGTGCAACCTTTGAAGAGCATCACCATTAAGGGAGCTGCAAATATTTCAATTCAAATATCCATGAGTACTCAAATTGCTCATTTTTCATTGGCCATCAAAACTATCCAATGACATAGACAGTGCAATCTTACAAATCCCGAAATGCAAGTGTGAGCTAATTGGAGGCATATTAATTTAATACGATTGAGTGCAGTGTTTGTCGTAATTACAACATTTTGATGGGCTAAACGATCCTTTGTTCCAGTAAATGTTTGTTGCAATACCTACCCGAAGAACAAAACATCAAATGGAAGGACCGTTTTCTTATTACGTTCGTAATTAGGCAATTATTTAATTTCATCTCGGCGAATTTCAGAAAGTATTTTTCACGGCTGTGCAAATTACACGCGAGACCGTTTAAGAGTAAACATTAAAAACACGCCTTGTTATTCGCACCTTTTGTTATGACACGTTCTTTAACTAACAATTAACAAAGTGACATTTTTGACAAGAAAAATGTACGCGTTAAGTTTTCCGTCAGGTTAGACAAATATACGCGTCCGGTATTCCGCAAGTAATTATCGTTGAAAATCTTGTCAGCGGACCGAAAATGCCGTCCGGAATCCGGAATTATGAGAGTCCGGTATTGCGAGAGCTTTTTAAGTTAACTTTATAAGAAGAAAATACGGGACCCAGGAAATCGTCCGATTTTATGGGGATTCCGGTTTTGAGGGAGTCCGATTTTGAGGGAGTTTACTGTACTTTAGATTTCGATAATAGAATACATCTCCGAGTTTCCTTTATTTTTCATGAATCATGTTGATATTTATTTTCACGGATCAGTTAAACGTGTCTAGATACGTATCGTGAATCGTGAGTACTGTATCTAGATACGTATCGTGAATCGTGAGTACTGTATCTAGATACATACCGTATCTTCACTGGGCAGGCGATCCACAGCCCTAATTGTTACACACATGATGCCACTTTGAGAAGTTGATGTGCTGATACTGGATAGGATTATAAATTGACTGTTAGCTTGATGAGTCTGGGTCAGTTGGCATCTGTTGTTGTTAATGACACACATATATAAGTTAATCAGATAACATCAGCTGTTGTCTGACTGGTAGGGATTCTTCATTGTGGCCATAATGATGAGCATAGCATGCATAAACACTGAGATGCCTCTGGACGTTTAAAATGAGTTCCTGGTAAGCAGCAAGCTTGTAATGAAATTCATCGGGGATTTTTCAGTAATTATTATCTTCCAACCCTCAATGCCATTTAATTACCACCCCCCCCACCATTTTCATAAAATTTCAAATACTTAATAGATCCAAAAATCATGTAAATGATTACTGAATAATCCTGACATCAATTTGGCAGACATTGATGGCCCCATAGTTAATAAAGATTTCATTGTTTTTGCTTCAAAGATTCATTTTCCTAATATGTTGGTTATATCATAACTGTTTGTACTGCCTACATCATATCAATGCATTTTTTTCTCATTTTGGGTCTTGATCGACAGATTCTTTCAAATTTTAAAGAATAGAACAAAACTGAAAATACTAAGGCGGAGTCCTTTTTTTAAAAAGTAGGCATAGTCAATCACAGGTCCATACTTTTCAAAAACACTTGTGTATGACAAAAGCCATAGGTGACTGTATTAGGTGGGTAGTGCATTAGGTGGGTAGTTGATCAACTACTCAGGTCTAGCTTGAGGTGTTAGGTAACATAAACACATGATAATCATCTTTTATTAATAACTTCCACAATTCAAGTTCAATTTACAGAGAACTTGAAAGAGTAAGCTTGAGTATCAAGATCAATGCTGAGACAGAAATATAACACAAGACCACAAATCCATGTAGGCGGGAAAATTTATCACATGGATTACAATATACTACATAAATTACATAATGTCATTCATTTATGGTTGTACAATATATATAATAAAGGATATATATGTATCATGCAATGAAAGTGCAAGTACATGAACATCTCCAATTAATGAAACAATATAATATTTGAACCTGTGTTATTAGAAGACCATCATTGAACAAAACATACCAAGATCAACTTTGAACTAAACCCACCATTTCAAAACCTGTCTCCAAAGATCACCAATTTAAAGACCACCTTTGAATTAAACCCACCATTTCAAAACCTGTCTCCAAAGATATATAAAAAATGTGACCTCTAGAGTGTTAACAAGGTTTTTCTTCAATGTAACCTTGTGACCTAGTTTTTGCCCCAGGTGACCCAATTGCCAACTTGACCTAGATTTCATAGAGGTTCACATTGTGACCAAGTTTCATTAAGATTATGTCAAAATTGTGACCTCTAGAGTGTTAACATGATTTTTCTTTGATTTGACCTAGTGACCCAGTTTTTGACCCAGTTATGAACTTGACCTAGAATTCATAGAGACAAACATTGTGACCAAGTTTCATAAAGATTAAGTGAAAACTGTGACTTCTAGAGTGTTAACAGGCCATTTGTTGACGACGGACCGTGGACGACGGACATAGGGCGATCACAATAGCTCACCTTGAGCACTTCATGCTCAGGTGAGCTAAAAAGTCACAGACAGGCCTGGGCTGAGGAACCAGTGAAGTTCCTTAAGGCAGGCAACACAGAGACCAGTACAGTTCCTTAAGGCAGGCCACACAGGAACCAGTACAGTTCATTAAGGCAGGCCATGACAGTTCAATGAGGCAGGCCACACAGGAACCAGTACAGTTCCTTAAGGCAGGTCACAAAGGAACCAGTACAGTTCCTTAAGGCAGGTCACACAGGAACCAGTACAGTTCCTTAAGGCAGGTCACACAGGAACCAGAACAGTTCCATTAGACAGGCCACACAGGAACCAGTACAGTTCCTCAAGACAGACCACACAGGAACCAGTACAATTCCTCAAGACAGTCCACACAGGAACCAGTACAGTTCCTCAAGACAGACCACACAGGAACCAGTACAGTTCCTCAAGACAGGCCACACAGGAACCAGTACAGTTCCTCAAGACAGGCCACACAGGAACCAGTACAGTTCCTTAAGAAAGGCCACCAAGAACCAGTATAGTTCCTTAAGACAGACCACACAGGAACCAGTACAGTTCCTTCAGACAGGCTACACAGGAACCAGTACAGTTCCTTAAGACAGACCACACAGGAATCAGTAGTTCCTTTAGAAAGGCTACACAGGAATAAGTACAGTTCATTAAGGCAGGTCACACAGGAACCAGTAGTTCCTTTAGACAGGCCGACAGGAACCAGTACAGTTCCTTAAGGCAGGCCACACAGGAATCAGTACAGTTCCTCAAGACAGGCCACACAGGAACCAGTACAGTTCCTTAAGACAGGCCACACAGGAACCAGTACAGTTCCTTAAGACATACCACACAGGAACCAGTACAGTTCCTTTAGACAGGCTACACAGGAACCAGTACAGTTCCTTAATACAGACCACACAGGAACCAGTAGTTCCTTTAGAAAGGCTACACAGGAATCAGTACAGTTCCTTAAGGCAGGTCACACAGGAACCAGTAGTTCCTTTAGACAGGCCGACAGGAACCAGTACAGTTCCTTAAGGCAGGCCACACAGGAATCAGTACAGTTCCATAAGACAGGCCACACAGGAACCAGTACAGTTCCATAAGACAGGCCACACAGGAACCAGTACAGTTCCTTAAGACAGGCCACACAGGAAACAGTACAGTTCCATAAGACAGGCCACACAGGAACCAGTACAGTTTCATAAGACAGGCCACACAGGAACCAGTACAGTTCCATAAGACAGGCCACACCGGAATCAGTACAGTTCCTTTAGACAGGCCACACGAACCAGTACAGTTCCTTAAGACAGGCCACACAGGAACCAGTACAGTTCCATAAGACAGGCCACACAGGAACCAGTACAGTTCCTTAAGGCAGGCCACACAGGAACCAGTACAGTTCCATAAGACAGGCCACACAGGAACCAGTACAGTTCCATAAGACAGGCCACACAGGAACCAGTACAGTTCCATAAGACAGGCCACACAGGAATCGGTACAGTTCCTTTAGACAGGCCACACAGGAACCAGTACAGTTCCTTTAAAGACAGGACACACAGGAATCGGTACAGTTCCTTTAGACAGGTCACACAGGAACCAGTACAGTTCCTTAAGACAGGACACACAGGAATCAGTACAGTTCCTTAAGACAGGCCACACAGGAACCAGTACAGTTCCTTAAGACAGGCCACACAGGAACCAGTACAGTTCCTTAAGGAGGTACGCGCACCTTTGATCTAACGATCGAATTTTCCTTGAAACATCTTAAAATGACAGAACAATCTTCTAGAACAACATACAGGGCTTTCTAATGACCTACCATTGTATTTTTGTCATTTTATCTATTTCCTGCATTTATGTCACCATTATGTTCTTTTTAAGATTTTTACTTTATGAAACCACTTTTAAGCAATGCATGATATTGTATGCGTTTAATGGTCATTCCTATTGACATTAGTCACAATTCCGGCTGCCTGGTGAACAAATTCAGTATTTGAACATGATAAATAGTTACCCCACCCACTTGCAAAAGAGTGTGATTTTCAAATGAACATCAAAAAATATCTATTTAACGCTCGAAAATAATTTAGAATTGGTCATAAGTTGAGTATCAAATAGAACACCAGTTTAGTCCAATAAAAAATAGGGGTCACCAACCTTTTTTGGGAGCTATTCATCAAAAAGTACTAATTATGAATAAATTTGCATAAAATGAACCTAATTTGCATATTGTAATGAAATAAATTTTTATTAAAAATATTTCAAAGTGTGGCTACTTAATATAACTAAACCATGCACTACATATTATATAAAGCATATGCATTTGAACAATTGTAGGGACTTATTGTGAACCCATACTATTCACAATTTTGCCGTTCCCCACCCACTTTTCATACATGCAAAAAAATAAAAAGTTAAAAATATCTCTTTTGTGCAAAGTATCATGTTTATTGTCATTAATCATCATTCATATGCGATCATTGAAACTAAAATTCATGTTTTTTCGTATACGATTTTGAAATTTCTCGCTTGCGCACAAGGTAGCTCAAACCTCCTTAAGACAGACCACACAGGAATCAGTACAGTTCCTTTAGACAGGCTACACAGGAACCAGTACAGTTAATTTAGGCCAGTTTTTTATGTTTTTGTTGACGGGTATTTGCGAGGGCCCTAGGGCAAAAAGAGGCCTTCTTGTTATAAACTAGGACTTCTCTATTCATTCCGAGTGTGTTCATATAGATAGAATCTGACCTCTGAGCCGTAACCTTTGGGTTTCCTTTGGGTTTCCACTATATAAAGTCTAAAGCGAAAAGGGCAGTCATGACTCAATACTCGTTTTTTTATCTATAATGACATAGTTAATCACGTCACCAAAGGAAACATATCAGATTTCTTCCTTTCATTACGTGGTGTACCAAGCAAGTTACATAAATTTTACGTGTTTCGAATGAATGATACATTGATCTAAATTTAAACAACGTATTTCAGAAAAAAGTGTCAAGAACTATATATAAAGCAGGTCATTTATATATTACGAAACATACTTATATAACTATGACATCAATAAATTCAGTTCAATATATTGGCACTGGTTTCATATGTATAGCATCATACGTAGATAATAAATAGTACATTTAATTGAATTATCTGCGTACTAGTAATGAAGATGCGTGAAAGTCATCAGAAATACAATACATGTATTATATGGTAAGTGGGGTAGGCGCCTATCTCACACGTGTCTGCATCTGATACCACGTCTACAGCCAGCCATCATGTTCACGATTCCATAGTAGCGCGATGATGGACGGAAATCTTATAGGGTCAAATGAGATCATGGTTATCACGAGGGAACTTGGTGGAATCATGTTGAGAGTAACACGAACATGACACAATGTTTGACAGTCAAACAAGGGAACTGGGTGGGATCATGATGATCATAACATGAACATGACACAATGTTTGACAGTCAAACGAGGGAACTTGGTGGGATCATGATGATCATAACATGAACATGACACAATGTTTGACAGTCAAACAAGGGAACTTGGTGGGATCATGATGATCATAACATGAACATGACACAATGTTTGACAGCCAAACAAGGGAACTTGGTGGGATCATGATGATCATAACATGAACATGACACAATGTTTGACTGTCAAACAAGGGAACTTGGTGGGATCATGATGATCATAACTTGAACATGACACAATGTTTGACAGTCAAACAAGGGAACTTGGTGGGATCATGATGATCATAACATGAACATGACACAATGTTTGACAGTCAAACAAGGGAACTTGGTGGGATCATGATGATCATAACATAAATATGACACAATGTTTGACAGTCAAAATTTTGGCCACTATTATTCCAATTTATAATTAATCTTGATAGAGCATGATAGAAAATGGAAATCTTTGTAGTGCTTAATACAGTTTGGTAGACCTAACAATATGGAAGTGGTGGCCTGGAGGTAGGGCGCGCACTTAGGGATCTAGAGCGTCTGGGTTCAATCCCGTCTGGACCACTTGTCAATTTCTCTAAGCAAGAACTACCCACATTGCTCTTCTTCCCCAGGAGTATGAATGGAAACCTGACAGAGTAAAAGCCAATATGCTGTGGCTGCCAATAGCGCTTGTAACAAGTCAACTTGCCACTCAATGATAGGAGGTCAGATGTACAGTTGCTTGAACAGACACATGTCTGAAAATAGACTTTACCTGGGTACTTGATTTTAATATATTCCACCAGACCTTGATTCCACATCATAGGGGATCTTTGTGAACTACATTTTCATCATTTCATTCATCTTTATTGGTACTGGGGATATTACAATTGTTGTATTTCATTCAGTTTTATGATATGGTAAAAGGCGTGGGAATTTCATTGATTATGTAGTAAATTAAATATAAAATACTACCGGTACCCAAACTATACGCATCTTCATTTTTAGCTTGTAATGACCATCATTGTCTGACATCCAAAAATCCTTTGTGATGAGCTAAACATTCTTTTAGAGTTATTAGTGAGACAAATAATTCATCATTCCACTCTGATAATATTGGACAAAACTGAACCAACTTAATACCTAGTTCAACAGCTATATATGCTGTCAAATTTTTGTCAGAAGTTTTAACGACTTATGCTCAAATATATTGCAAGTTACTTGTGACTCAGCATGCATTTTGAGACAGAATTACACTTAGGACAGATCTCTGTATATCCCCCAAACTTAGGGAGGGCATAAACGTCTGGGTCTCTTACACCACAAGTGCACTCCTTGAATGCCTATGATATATCCACTTCAACTCCAATAGCCTCATTTTTACTAGAAACTAAACACAGTTTTTCAAACATCAGCAAAAAACAAACAAGAGGGCCCAAAGGGCCCTAGGTCGCTCACCTGTCGAACTTGACCTAGATTTTGTTCTGATGATCATTGTGACCAAGTTTCATACAGATTAGGCCAATATCGTGACCTCTAGTGACTACACAAGGTTTTTATATGATTTGACCTAATGACCTAGTTTTTGACCCCAAATAAACCAATATCAAACTTGACCTAGATTTTGTTGAGATGATCATTGTGACCAAGTTTCATAAAGATAAGGTCGAAATTGTGACCTCTAGTGACTACAAAAGGTTTTTCTATGATTTGACCATGTGACCTAGTTCTTGACCCCGGATGACTCAATATCGAACTTGACCTAGATTTTGTTCAGATGATCATTGTGACCAAGTTTCATACAGATTAGGCCAATATTGTGACCTCTAGTGACTACACAAAGTTTTTCTATTATTTGACCTTGTGACCTAGTTTTTGACCCCGGATGACCCAATATCGATCCTGACCTAGACTATGTTAAGATGATCATTGTGACTGAGTTTCATAAAGATTAGACCAAAATTGTGACCTCTAGTGACTACACAAGGTTTTTCTATGATTTTACCTTGTGACCTAGATTTTGACCCCGGATGACCCAATATCCAACTTGACCTAGATTTTATCGAGATGATCATTGTGACTGAGTTTCATAAAGATTTAGTCAAAATCATGACCTCTAGTGACTACACAAGGTTTTTCTATGATTTGACCTTGTGACCTAGTTTTTGACCCCGGATGACCCAATATCAAACTTGACCTAGATTTTGTACAGATGATCATTGTGACCAAGTTTCATAAAGATTAAGTCAAAATTGTGACCTCTAGTGACTACACAAGGTTTTTCTATGATTTGACCTTGTGACCTAGTTTTTGACCCCGGATAACCCAATATCGAAATTGACCTAGATTTTGTTGAGATGATCATTGTGACTGAATTTCATAAAGATTAAGTCAAAATTGTGACCTCTAGTGACTACACAAGGTTTTTCTATGATTTGACCTAATGACCAAGTTTTTGACCCAGGATGACCCATTATCGAACTTGACCTAGATTTTGTTGACATGATCATTGTGACTGAGTTTCATAAAGATTAAGTAAAAATTGTGACCTCTAGCGACTACACAAGGTTTTTCTATGATTTGACCTTGTGACCTAGTTTTTGACCCCAGATGACCCAATATCAAACTTGACCTAGATTTTGTTCAGATGATCATTGTGACCAAGTTTCATAAAGATTAAGTCAAAATGGTGACCTCCAGTGACTACACAAGGTATTTCTATGATTTAACCTAGTGACCTAGTTTTTGACCCCAGATGACCCATTATCAAACTTGACCTAGATTTTGTTGAGATGATCATTGTGACCAAGTGTCATAAAGATTAAATCAAAATTGTGACCTATAGTGACTACACAAGGTTTTTCTATGATTTGACCTAGTGACCTAGTTTTTGACCCCAAATGACCCAATATCGAACTTGGCCTAGATTTTGTTGAGATGATCGTTGTGACCAAGTTTCATAAAGATTAGGCTAAAATTGTGACCTCTAGTGTCTACACAAGCCAATTGTTGACGGACGGACGGACGGACGAAGAGTGATCACAAAAGCTCACTCTGTCACTTTGTGACAGGTGAGCTAAAAAGTTGCAAATCATTTTAAGATCAATTTTTTTTTAGTTTTTGTGTTTTTGGTTCAATGTGCAAAGACAATTAAGATCTGCTCATAAAATTTCATTATATTGGTTTCATGATCCCATTCTTTCAATCAATGTTCTGAGAATAAAAATAATCCGGAGCCCACCCCATGTTTTCATACCATCCTGACCAAGAGCAGAGCTGAATGGAGAAAATCTAGTGGTGACCTTACGATCCGATCGGATCCAGGTGTCAGATCCAGGGGAACAAGTGTAAGTTAGTAAACCTTTATTTTCTTCTAGATGAAAACTATAAACTGTTAAATGCTCGTGACTTATCAATATATTAAACATTTTCTACTGAGGCATAATGTCCAATGCTGAAAATACAATACTGGGTAGCCATTATGACTTATACTTGTAATCAAATTAACATAACTTAGCCATTTATTTTCTGCAGAAAAGTTCATTTTTTCTAACGGGTTTTGAGAATAATTTTGGAATTGTACTACATCTGAATAATAATCTAACAAATTACCATTAAATCATAATGGCCTTAAAAGTTCTTCTATTGCCTTCTTCAGAATCAGCCCCCAGCAATAATTCAAGGAAATACATAAAAGACATATATTACAATATACAGACACATATCTTAATCTCATCCAGCCCACATATTACTACAACAATCTTTAAATAACCAATCGGAAATCTGTCTATATCATTATCAGACATGTTGTGCACACAATGGGAATAATTTTTTTAAAAATCCCAGCAATATAACAATGTTAGTTGTTACGATCCGGAAATGCCCATCTATATGGTACATACTTATATCATGACTATTGACTGCAAAGTCATACCTTGTGCTTAAAGCTTATATCATGACTATTGACTGCTAAGTGAGACCTTGTGCTTAAAGCTTATATCATGACTATTGACCGCTAAGTGAGACCTTGTGCTTAAAGCTTTTATCATGACTGTTGACCGCTAAGTGAGACCTTCAGCTTAAAGCTTATATCATGACTATTGAATTTGCTAAGTGAGACCTTGTGCTTAAAGCATATATCATGACTGTTGACCGCTTAGTGAGACCTTGTGCTTAAAGCTGTTATCATGACTGTTGACCGCTAAGTGAGACCTTCAGCTTAAAGCTTATATCATGACTATTGAATTTGCTAAGTGAGACCTTGTGCTTAAAGCTTTTATCATGACTATTGACCGCTAAGTGAGACCTTGTGCTTAAAGCTTTTATCATGACTGTTGACCGCTAAGTGAGACCTTGTGCTTAAAGCTTTTATCATAACTGTTGACCGCTAAGTGAGACCTTGAACTTAAAGCTTATATCATGACTATTGACCGCTAAGTGAGACCTTGAGCTTAAGGCTTATATCATGACTATTGACTGCTAAGTGAGACCTTGAGCTTAAAGCTTTTATCATGACTATTGACCGCTAAGTGAGACCTTGAGCTTAAGGCTTATATCATGACTATTGACCGCTGAGTGAGACCTTCAGCTTAAAGCTTTTATCATGACTATTGACCGCTAAGTGAGACCTTGTGCTTAAAGCTTTTATTATGACTATTGAATTTGTTACGTGAGACCTTGTGCTTAAAGATTTTATCATGACTATTGACTGCTAAGTGAGACCTTGAGCTTAAGGCTTATATCATGACTATTGACCGCTAAGTGAGACCTTCAGCTTAAAGCTTTTATCATGACTATTGACCGCTAAGTGAGACCTTGTGCTTAAAGCTTTTATCATGACTATTGAATTTATTACGTGAGACCTTGAGCTCAAGGCTTATATCATGACTATTGACCGCTAAGTGAGACCTTCAGCTTAAAGCTTATATCATGACTATTGAATTTGTTAAGTGAGACCTTGTGCTTAAAGCTTATATCATGACTATTGACCGCTAAGTGAGACCTTGAGCTTAAGGCTTATATCATGACTATTGACCGCTAAGTGAGACCTTCAGCTTAAAGCTTTTATCATGACTATTGACCGCTAAGTGAGACCTTGTGCTTAAAGCTTGTATCATGACTATTGAATTTGTTACGTGAGACCTTGAGCTTAAAGCTTATATCAAGACTATTGACTGCTAAGTGAGACCTTGTGCTTAAAGCCTATATCATGACTATTGACCGCTAAGTGAGACCTTGTGCTTAAAGCTTTTATCATGACTATTGAATTTGTTAAGAGAGACCTTGAGCTTAAAGCTTATATCATGACTATTGAATTTGTTAAGTGAGACCTTGTGCTTAAAGCTTATATAACAATGCATATTTTCACAATATTTCTTGTTACAACTGCATAATTATAAAGATTTATATTTCTTAATATCTGAAATTATCAAAGTACTTATTTATTCATTTGGTATGATATATAGACATATTTAGTATCAAAATTAATGTTGTTTTATAAGGAATATGATTTTAATAGTTTTAAGTGATAAGTGTTGAGTCAGTTTCAATATTTTGAAATAGTTTGATAATTTTAAATATGTTCAGAATCATATTTGTAGAATATTATATAAACATAAGTATGTATATTTATGCCACATGGCTTTTCATTGTTTCATCAACATTTCCTGTTCAGTTGAGACAGTTTGTCACCAAATATATTTTATAAGTGTTAAACTTGATTAATACCTATTGTGTTGAAACAAGCTGTTAAATTGAGAAAGATTTAAGTTGTTTCTCAACTTAGACATAAGTAATAGATTCCATCTGTCAAGTTAAGCCTATGGCTTCTGGCTATGATTGGTTAAGTAATCAATAGGTTGAACCAATGAAATGTAAATGTTTAATTGAATTGATTTCCCAACCAATGAGATTGTTATATGATATTTAGTAATTTTAAAAGTAAAATAAAATAATGAAACTTATATAATTAAAACAGAGAATTTGGAGATACCTTTTGGAACTTGTAGAAATAAGATTACTGTGTGTAATAAAAGAAACATTTTGACTTTATAAGAAATTTACAAACAAGATAACTTTGTGTATGACTTTGTGTATGACTTTGTGTCAATTTACTTCACGTGTTAAATTAAATGAACTTTGTGGATATTGTATAAAGTTGTTATAGACTGTAATAAACGTCAAAAACTAATTACAACGTTGTGTTCATTTGGGACAGTATTGAGTATAACATATAATAGAACAGCAGTAATAAGCAGAAGTTGGTAGTCATCATTAATAGACACCAACGGCATACTCCGGAGAGCAGGATCATTGGCGCTTCATCAACACAAATAGCGCAACACAATCCACACACAGCGTTCATCAGTTGCGAAGTAGTCAGCGCAAAGCGACACTTTGTAATAGTTTTGGTGAGAGAATCCGGCTGCAACACTATTCAGCTGTTGCAGCTTTCCCGATACCTCTACAGTACAGCAAGCGAGTATTTCCCACATTGGTTTGAGAGAACTGACAGCTATCGGAAAGAAACACATTGAAGAAGGTCACTCTATAAAGGATCATAGACGCATAGCCATGATACCAAGAGGACCATTCAAGTTTTACCATAATAGGCCTGCAGTTAATATAGTTCAGATGCTTCTACAGCCAGAATGGCAGAGGACTGGAAACTCTAAATGTGAACGTTGTGGTGAGATGCATAATCTTTATTCTATTTGTAAAGCTTTGCACCGGAGATGCTATAAATGTAGATCATATGGTCACTATTCAAATTTATGTAAAACCAAGATGACCAAAAATCAACCCGAACAACCAGAAATAGCTGAACCAACCGTCATACTGAAAGAAGATCCAGTTTTAACTGAAAGGGCATATGTATGTTGTTCAATGCCTTTCAGTTGTGTGGAAAGTGTTAAATTAAAGAAATAGTGTGAATTTAATTCAGCTATTGGAAATTCAAATAGAGGTAAAAAGTTACAAAGCAAGCTTAATCAAGTGTCAAAAGAGTTGAATGAGCTGAAGTGTTCTTCTCGACCATCTAAGGTAATCACAGTGAATGATATAGAAACACTAAGAAGTGAACAGAAAAAACAACCGGGATATGAGTCAACTTCACCAAATGAAATATTTGAAATTTTGATTGAAGATATAAAATCTCTGACAACATGGTTAAGTGACATTGTGGTCCATGAGAGAGTTCCAAAGCATTTGCTAAGTTATTTTCAAAACTTGCCTTTCAATTGTAAACATTGTGGCTCAACTAAGTACCATACAGAACATATGTGTCCAGCATTTGTAGTGCGAACATTGCATGATAAGACATGCATGTTTTGTGATATTGGTCTTTGTGGTAAGACATGGCACCTATCAGCATTCTGTCCTAAGAAGCCATTTTAATATGTACATTATTTCTTGTTTACTTTCGGGTCGAAAGTTCAAAAAGCAGGGGAGAATTATAACAATGCATATTTTCACAATATTTCTTGTTACAACTGCATGATTATAAAGATTATAAGAATCCATCATGAGTTTCTATGTAGGATAAGGATATCTCACCCGAGGGGTCGGATTTTAACCAGGGACGAGGCTTGCCGAGTTCCTGGTTAAAATTCCGACCCCGAGGGTGAGATATCCTTATCCTACATCGACTGTCTCATGATGGATTATTTTTCTCCGACGTAATTTGAACAAATTAGAATTTATAACAATATTAAGCGTTCATGGCGTCAACATGACGTCATCATAACGTGACGTTTGCCGTACGTTCTTATTCAAAACAATCATTAATAATAACGTAAATAAAGCGTACACAATTATGTTATTCTCAAGAATAAGCTTTTAAATGGTTTAGAGCCTATTGGTATTCGTATTCATTAGCTTTATATCGCCATTATCACGTAAATTCCGAAATAAAGGTCGGAATGGAATCACGCGCTTGGTCTCTCATGTAAGATAGATGTTGCTAATGGAAGATAGGAGTTTCTTACATGAGCTGAAAACCTATCTTACACCGGTTAAAGTGGGAGAATTATATTTCTTAATATCTGAAATTATCAAAGTACTTATTTATTCATTTGGTATGATATATAGACATATTTAGTATCAAAATTAATGTTGTTTTATAAGGAATATGATTTTAATAGTTTTAAGTGATAAGTGTTGAGTCAGTTTCAATATTTTGAAATAGTTTGATAATTTTAAATATGTTCAGAATCATATTTGTAGAATATTATATAAACATAAGTATGTATATTTATGCCACATGGCTTTTCATTGTTTCATCAACATTTCCTGTTCAGTTGAGACAGTTTGTCACCAAATATATTTTTTAAGTGTTAAACTTGATTAATACCTATTGTGTTGAAACAAGCTGTTAAATTGAGAAAGATTTAAGTTGTTTCTCAACTTAGACATAAGTAATAGATTCCATCTGTCAAGTTAAGCCTATGGCTTCTGGCTATGATTGGTTAAGTAATCAATAGGTTGAACCAATGAAATGTAAATGTTTAATTGAATTGATTTCCCAACCAATGAGATTGTTATATGATATTTAGTAATTTTAAAAGTAAAATAAAATAATGAAACTTATATAATTAAAACAGAGAATTTGGAGATACCTTTTGGAACTTGTAGAAATAAGATTACTGTGTGTAATAAAAGAAACATTTTGACTTTATAAGAAATTTACAAACAAGATAACTTTGTGTATGACTTTGTGTATGACTTTGTGTCAATTTACTTCACGTGTTAAATTAAATGAACTTTGTGGATATTGTATAAAGTTGTTATAGACTGTAATAAACGTCAAAAACTAATTACAACGTTGTGTTCATTTGGGACAGTATTGAGTATAACATATAATAGAACAGCAGTAATAAGCAGAAGTTGGTAGTCATCATTAATAGACACCAACGGCATACTCCGGAGAGCAGGATCATTGGCGCTTCATCAACACAAATAGCGCAACACAATCCACACACAGCGTTCATCAGTTGCGAAGTAGTCAGCGCAAAGCGACACTTTGTAATAGTTATATCATGACTATTGAATTTGTTAAGTGAGACCTTGTGCTTAAAGCTTATATCATGACAATTGAATTTGTTAAGTGAGACCTTGAGCTTAAAGCTGATATCATGACTGTTGACTGCTAAGTGAGACCTTGAGCTTAAAGCTTATATCATGACTATTGACCGCTAAGTGAGACCTTGTGCTTAAAGCTTATATCATGACTGTTGACTGATAAGTCAGACCTTGACCCTTAATCTAAGGATATAGGTGTGACACATTGACTAGATCTGGTCATCAATTCCCAGCCAACTTCAATCTGGCCGTCCTTAAAAAGTTGTTAGCTGTATCGTGACCCAGGATTTTAAAGGTGGGTAACACCTTGACACCTAAGTGTGACCTTCATCTTTGAACTGATGGGGACCTGGGTTCTGAGCCTGACACGTTGCCTACAGCGCAGACAGGATTTTGAACATACTCCAATGTGTAGACAGAGGTAACTATATACAATTCTAATACACCTAGCAGTTTCACCTATATGAACATAGCAGGGGAACCCGAGATGTGCATGAATTACCGTTAAAACACCCCTACGGAAAATAACCTAATAGGGGTCTGAGGAAAAAATAGTGCAGTGATTACTATGTATTGATGTGTTGTCAAATGCGAAATATTAGCTATGCTACGCACTTATGATTTATGATTTAATTATTACGCATCCAAACTCGTGACCGTGCTTTACTCTGTGATAAAACACAGGTACATATTCATCAATTCTTAAATATATGCTCCTGGTGGGTGATTATTTATAACAGCTTCTTCTAGTTAATCTGTCTAATTCTGGAGACACAGATTCCATTGTCATTAAGTTTCACCATTACAAATATAGTACTCAAATGATGAAGTTCAATACCAGCTCAAGACACTGGCATTTATGCTGAGAGAAGGTGTTTCATTCATTCGGAAAATAATCAGCTATTAGTTCACAAATAAATCACATAGGATCGGCTGGAATTGAGAGGCGCGGCAGACATGGAACAAAGTTCTAGGTGAAATAATAGCACAAAACTAGATTTTATTGAGACATTATGACCAGGTTTTTTTACAGATTAAGACAAAACTCAAGCATGTAAATAAACAAACCGTGGACATTGACAAATATTGAACACTCCTAAAAGCTCACCTTGAGCGCTTTGAGCTGGAAACACAAATTTGTCCGACCAGCATGTGCCGAGGATATGCACAACTAGACTTGGTACTGATCACTCATGCAAAGTTTTGTTGAAATCAGACCAATGGTTAGAGAAATAGCGTGGACAAAATTTGCACGGACCAACCAACAGACCAACCAACCAACCTCAAGCATGACTCCAATATAGCCCCCATATACTATGTATCTGGGGGTATAACAACGGCAGATAATTCATAAACAAGAGGGCCCACAGGGCCCTAGGTCGCTCACCTGTGCACATTGATCAAGTAGAACCATGTTGTCTTTTTAAAAAGTTTTTTCCAATCAGTTGTCATGGCAACCAGAATTCTGCATGGATTATAATTCTTTTAGCTACTTTTAGAAAGGATAACCCAAGGAATATTGTTACCCATTTAATATGAAATTCAACCAGTACTTTTAGAGGAGTAGATTTTTAAATATTTTACTATAGATATATAGGGAAAAACAGCACCCCACCCACTGGCGGCCATGTTTTATGACGAATCAGGACAAATATGTCAATTTTGTAAGAGGGTCACCCAACAACTATTTCTGTAAAATTATTTCGAAATCTGGCAAGCAGTTGATTTTTATGATTTCTTTAAAGATTTTCCTATCGGTTGCCATGGCAACCAGAGTAATTTATAGATTACAATTCTTTTAGCTGTTATTAGAAAGGACCACCCAAGGAACATTCCTTTGAAGTTTGGTTGAAATTCGTCAAGTGTTTTAGGAGGAGAAGTCGTTTGAATGAAATGTTGACGGACGGACGGACGACGGACGAAGAGTGATCACAATAGCTCACCTTGTCACTTTGTGACAGGTGAGCTAAAAAGGTCAAAGGGTTACCATCCTTGTCAGTATGGACTCCCCCTGTGAGGATGTTGAGTTTCAAGTGGATACCTTTGATAGTCTTTGAGAACTAGACATTTTTGTGTAAAAATTTAAAGCCTGAAAAGGGGAATAACTCTTATAAATTGCTGGATAGATCTGTTTCCTCTTGTTAGTAGATGTAGGTCATCACATTCCACAAGTGTATTGACTTTCAATTTAAAAGCTTTGATAGTGTTTGAGAAAATTCAAAATTCAGTTAATTTGTAAAACTGGCAACTATTTATATGTACTAAGTCAAACAAGGGCAGATAACTCCATAAATATAGGTCACAGAGTTATCAGCCTTGTCAATATGGACTTCCCTTGTGATCGTGAATAACTATGTTGAATTTCAAGTGGGTACCTTTGATAGTCTCTGAGAAAATGACTCTGACAATAAACTTAACCAACGCACGCGCAGACGCACACGATCCCAACACGACAATAGCTCAACTTTTTTTCTTCAAAAAGTTGCGTTAAAAATTCTGTATACCCCCCCCAAAGGCCCATTCAGTTTTGTTTGTGGACTCTGTTATGGGGAATTAAAAATTTGAATATTTTTTTCTCAATCTTCATATACATTTGGATAGTACAGGGGTTACAATTGACCCTTCACCCATGAAATTTGCAAAATGCCATATTTTGACTCATCATTTTGGCTGAAATTAGGGTAAATTTGATTTCAAATTATACATATTTTAGTTATAAACAAGATTACTCCAGTAGGTATGGATGTGACTACTCCAGTACATTGACGTGACTACTCCAGTACATTGACGTGACTACTCCAGTACATTGATGTGACTACTCCAGTAAGTTGACGTGACTACTCCAGTACGTTGACGTGACTACTCCAGTACTTTGAGGTGACTACTCCAGTACGTTGACGTGATTACTCCAGTATGTTGACATGACTACTCCAGTATTATGACGTGACTACTCCAGTACATTGAGGTGACTACTCCAGTACATTGATGTGACTACTCCAGTACATTGACGTGACTACTCCAGTACGTTGACGTGACTACTCCAATACGTTGACGTGACTACTCCAGTACATTGACGTGACAACTCCAATACATTGACGTGACTACTCAAGTACGTTGAGGTGACTACTCCAGTACGTTGACGTGACTACTCCAGTATGTTGACGTGACTACTCCAGTATTTTGACGTGACTACTCCAGTATGTTGGACATGCTATCCGACAGATCAGAACATTACAGTGAGTAGGTGTGAATTCGACCAGTCACAGTTTTGTTACTGTTGCTAATTTCAAACAAGAATAGACCATAACAACGCATGTATTTCACGGATAAACCAAACTATGATGTTTGTGATGAGAATTCAGTAAACAAAACAAGCATACTACATGTGTGCACGTACATTAGCAGAACAAGTGTGAACAATCTAAGGTGGGCCGCAAATACAAAACAATTTATACATAGTTGCAAACAAAGAAACAATTTAGTGCCAAGCCCTGGAATGAAACCATTAAAAGACATTTTATCCAGTTTAAATGCAGATTAAAAATACTAGTACCATTTCTAAATAGAATACAGGTCATGTTTAGTCACAGAAATTCAATACCTGTGAAAATTCTGGTTACTAGGTCGATTCCATTTTAGTATGTGAAACCCAATGACACTTATTCTTATAGTTGTCGTCATTAGTCCCGTCATTAGAGATAAATATATCTATTTTAAAATTGTAAATCCCGCAATAATGGAGATCAGATTGCGAAATTCAACTCAGTGATGGTTAATGTAACAACACATTCCGTTAAATGTGCAGAATAGACAATTTTGAGGTATTTTTTAAGTATCATGATCCAAATTAAACACATAAATTATGTCATGGCTCAGGTTTCAATCAGGCTATTTTTTCTTTTCAATTTTTCAGAAAATATAATAATGTAACACATAGTCGAATGGTGCTAATTTGGAAGTTTATTATCTCCAATGAGTCGTGACATCATCCCCTCCTAGGGGTGACTTTTGAGTCCAATTTTTACTATTGCAATATTATTGATATTGCTGAAATGACTATTGCGATACTATTGTATTGCTGGACACTATTGCGATACTATTGCAATAGTTATTGCCAAGATTTGAAAACCAGAGATTAACTTGTAATTGCAAATTTAAATTAAATTTAATTTTAAATCTAATATATTTTATCAAAGATCGTACACCTTTGATTTTATCACGTATATTAAAGTTTTTATCGTGTTCAATGGATGAGTGCTTTCATGCTTCTGGCTATATGTTGAACGATTGCGATTTTGGTCCTTTGTGGCAGTTTGGTTGAAATAAGTTTTTTAGACGAGGACGAAAGTTGTTTTAAATTAATAATAAACTTTATTTGTAAAAATGAAACTATCGTAACTATCGATAAATGAGCTAACTATCGGCGATAGTTATTGGATCGAGACTTTTACTATCGATACATACTATCGGGCCACTCAGGATCGCAATGCATCGATATTTCGATGCATTGGCCCACCCCTATCCCTTACTACTCCTATAATCATGTAGTGTAATCATTCTGTGGTGTATACATAACATGCTAAACTTTGGTAAAACTGTTTGTTGAAAAAGCATGACTTTCTTTTTTTTGTCGTTTTACGTACATAGTAGGTCAAACCCTTCCAAGGAAGTTTGACAACAACAATGTTGATCCCCCATCTTGAGAAGTTACCAGCTCCTTGCAGAAGGATCAGTTAGTACTGGTTATGATACAGTCCAGGAAACTTAGTTAGTGAATCAGCCACTGCATATAACTGAAAAGTTGTTCAGAATAAGAGCAAGAGCTGTCACTGTAAGGGACATCTGCCCCCCCCCCCCCCCCCCCGAAGCGCAATGTTGATAGTATACACAAGTACTTTCAGTTACAAAAATGTCTAAGTTAAAAAGGGAGGTAACTTCTTACAAAATAATCCTATAATTATGTGACTTGTCTAGTAAAGTTGTCTAATGATCTCAAGTATGACTACTAAGTTACATTACAATAGCATTGAGAGTAAACAAAAATATTGATTTTTTTTTTTAAACTTTAACCAAAATCTCTAAGTTAAATGGGCCATATGTCCTTACAAAATCATCTTAGAGTTATGTCCTTTGTATAGTATGATTGTCTTATGATGATAGATAAGTGTACCAATTTTCAATGCAATAGCATTGATAGTAATATTGCATTGATAGTACATACCGTATTACCTCGTATTATCGCCCCCGGGGGCGATGCATTTTGCGAAAAAATAATTCCAGAGACAGTCAAAACTCGTATAAATGAGCCTCCCCCCACACCCCCACGATCCGCACTACACGACCTCACAATATAACCTAAACATGTCGCACGCTTCGAGTGACGTCATCCGTGTTAAATTTGATCAATACTGCATCGTTAGGCCAGTTGAAAAAATCTAGCGGTTTTCGTAGCATGGAGTCTTACGCTACGTCTTTTAAACTGAACATAATACAGTTTGCCGAAGAAGTAAGAAACAAACAAATTAATTGGCATGTGCCTAATCAGTAGATGTAGGGAGATCAAAGACGGAGCCGACACTGGAAGCCGACGTTTGATCTCTGACATCAAACACGGGAACATTCCGTATTTGATGTCGGTATACACCCTCCCATCAGGCGAATATCGGTCAGTCAAGCGTTTTAAATAACAAATATTTAATAGGTTGAGTCGTACTCATATTGACCGCGTGTTACGTAGCGAATTAAAATAAGGTCGACGATTGACTCGGGCGTACCGTATACACGTACCGTATACACGATATTAAACATGTACGATGTAATTACTCGACGGTAATTAATTGGTCGTTCGAATGGATTATCATGACTGACTGTTATTCTGGATTTGTTTGGATAATTAGTTGGATTACCATAGGACCAATTATTGAAGGTGAGATTTTTTTGGTTCAAAAATCGGCGGGGGGCGTTAATTAGAGATAATACGAGGTAATACGGTACTATTGAATTTAATTTAAGAAATAAAAATCTGTTTGCGTATTTTATCGGTGAATAAAACATGGGCAGGAGTTTGGATGAGGAAAAATTAAATCACGAGTGTGTAGCACGAGTGATTTAATTTTCCGCATCCGAACGAGTGCCTGTGTTTTATTCACCGATAAAATACAAGAACAGAGTTTTTATTTCGATTCTTATCACGATAATATCCCAAACTATTTAACTGCGCGCATTCCATTTTCACCCATTTAACATTGAACATAATTCCACGCTGAAATTGACTGGCTTATTAGCTGGTACAATTACCTCCCTCGTTAATGAAAACGACATTCGTAATTTTCTGAAGGAAATACCACATTTTAAACATTGAAACAATTTTAATGTATCTATTTCATGAAATGAAAAATATAAATGAATTGATTATCAGAAGTTTTTATGAAACTTAGTTTCGAGATTATATTGAAGTTTCTAAAAATAGATGCGTCATAGCTGTAACACTGGATTCTCGCGTGAAAGTTTTTACTATAATTCATTCATAAATAGGTCACGTGATACGGGACGTAAATAGTAACAGCCAATTTGATACCATGTTTTATTGCGGTAATAATACATGGCCAGGTCTGCTCTATGTTTAATGGATTAATCCGCAGATCGTGTTAGAATAAAATTTTTAATCTGAATGCCCGCCCAAACGGATGGACTCACGGATGGCATAAAAAGCATTAATCCTGAAAGTGAATAAACAAAGAGCTTGGAAAATACAGTATAAGCACAAACCTTTCTGTTCATTGTCTGGGCTTGTAGTTCTGTACTCCATGTGCAAGTTGGCACCAGTTGGATCTGAGTTTGTACCAGTCGGATGTGAGTTGGTACCAGTCAGATGGGAGTTGGTTCCTGTCAGATGTAAGTTGGTACCAGTCATATAGGAGTTGGTACCAATTGGATGCGAGTTGGTACCAGTGGGATATGAGTTGGTACCAGTCGGATAAGAATTGGTACTAGTCAGATAAGAATTGGTACTAGTCGGGTGCGAGTTGGTACCAGTCAGATGTGAGTTGGTACCAGTCATATAGGAGGTGGTACCAGTTGGATGCGAGTTGGTACCAGTTGAATGTGAGTTGGTACCAGTCAGATATGAACTGGTACCAGTTGGGTGCGAGTTGGTACCAGTCAGATATGAGTTGGTACCAGTCAGATGTGAGTTGGTACCAGTCAGATGTGAGTTGGTACCAGTCGGATGCTCCACCACTAGGTGACCATTATCAACTTGTACAAGAGAGTAACTTCCCCTGGGTAGAGATTCCAATTGTTGAATATTGCTGTAGTCTGCTTGCGTATTATATAACATAACCTGGTACTTCACTGGAGCAGACTGGTTCACAGTATTTTGAACCACATGATTGTAATATTGCTGCCCAGACTGTGTCCCAGTCTGATATACTCCACCCTGAGTTATCTGCTCATGGTTGTTCTCAGACATTGCTGAATTATACCTGAAAGAAAATTACACTAAATGTGTTATGAGTAACAAAAGTCTGCGAAATTAGCTCTTGTCCAGATCAACAGTCTGGGACAAGTAATTGTTGATTCGGGCAAGTAACTTCAGCAGTAATTATGCATAGAGCAGGGGTGTGGAATTCCTATGTCGGACTTGCCCGACTTGGGCTTTTTTGCCTGCGGGCAAGTAGATTTTTCCATCCAGCTTGCCCACGGGCAAGTGCAAAATCATCACGAGAAAATGATGGTCCCTGCATGGTGGAATGAGAAGTGTTGATAAAAAGAATACAGTTCATTTAAGGGGTTGTGGGTTTTCCACTTAATTTATTTGAATAATTTAAATCAATGATGAAAGCAGTGTTTCCCTGTTTGACAACCTTCGACTGGTGGATGACCCATGAGTCTCAAATGCCATTAGATGGATGATTTCAGAGTAGTTGGGTTAGAGCTCAGTAGGTAGAGCATTGTTTAATAAGGTTTGAACTCTCATCAGGCTGACCCCAAGATAATTACTTCAGTCGTATTTACTGTATGTCTCTAATGCCAAATTTCACCAGGCAGAAACTGTGTTTACATTAAACAATATGTGTAAAACATTGTCACATTTTCATGAGTAACAAAGAGTACATGGCAGCATCAATATGGAGTTCAGGTCATGTATTAACCTAAAGTCGTCGCTAGGGTGTAAAGGCCATAATGAGATAGGAAAAATTCTCCACTGGACAGTATAATGACCGCAGTTTAAACATGTCCTAAATATCCTGCAATACAGATCAAACTGTCAAATGTTTAGAAACGAAAATGCAATCAATAAATTAACTGTTAATAGCTTCATTAGACCACAAATTACCCGTGTTACCAATCATAAGTGTTATATTTAATCATACTAGAATGTGTTACCAATCATAAGTGTTATATTTAATTATACTAGAATGTGTAACCAATCATAAGTATTATATTTAATTATACTAGAATGTGTTACCAATCATAAGTATTATATTTAATCATACTAGAATGTGTTACATGTACCAATCATAAGTGTTATATTTAATCATACTAGAATGTGTTACCAATTATAAGGGCTATATTTAATCATACTAGAATGTGTTACCAATCATAAGTGTTACGGTATATTTAATCATACTAGAATGTGTTACCAATCATAAGTGTTATATTTAATCATACTAGAATGTGTTACCAATCATAAGTGTTATATTTAATCATACTAGAATGTGTTACCAATCATATGTGTTATATTTAATCATACTAGAATGCATTGTCTTAGTCATGGTTGCTACTTGCATAATATGTGCAATTTAGTTGGATGAATCAAACATCAAATTCACATCATATCTAAGACAACCAACGTATGCCAAGCATTTACTGATTAAGGACTCTGTGATCGATGATTTTTTGTAGGGCAGGTTGTTGTTCTAGTTGGTGTTTATTTATACAGAGGCATCCTTCTCACATGAAAACAGCTAGAAGTTGTAAAGCTGGGCATATTTTTGTAAAACTTATGGTGAATCTATCAAGTTGAGTCGTAACCAACAGCCAGACTTTCATGTCCATCTTCCAAATTATGATATGACATCAATGGGTGTTTCTTAGATATTGAATGAAATGTTATTTTATATTGTGTGAATAATATTTAGACATGTTTTAGCTCTCTGGGTGGGTCCGTTGTATAGTGGGTTACTGGTGGGGGTACTTTGGGGTCACTCAGTGAGCCAACATATATATGCCAAATACCTGTGAAGCAGACGACAATTTGGGAAAACCTAAATTAATCATGTGGTTTGTTTCAGAAGCTGAACACTTTTGTTATTACCTCATTCAAATAAATGACCATCAGCGAGAAAAACTGTCACATGTAGCGGTTTGAAACAATTAATGGAGTTGATGGTATTTGTACGCTGATAGAACATGGTCCAATTGATAAGGTGTCAATATCATTATTACATGTATGTTGAAAACATGCGTTTTGTCATAAAACCAACATAACTCAAACTGCATTATGTAACATAACTGAAACCCGCCTGTTCTGTTGCAAAGAAGAAACAGCTTTGACAATATAAATGATAATTACCAAAGATCTTGGACTATTTTAACTCAAGCCACTGCATGCGTCTATTTATCTTTGCAGTTAGATTTACTTAGAAGCGATAATTTGCAGATTTTTCTTATTTCAACACACTTAATTACTTATTCAGTAAATAGATTAAATGACGTCATGCAGAAAACGATTATGTTCGAAAAGTGAGATCGACCAGTGCAAATCGCATATTTCGTGCAGCACGTTCCATAATTAAGTACGAAAGTACTCGAGGCCGAAATGGAGCATCGATCTTGCTATTTTCCTTTGTTGTGAAATCGGCGAATAAGCATTTGCAAAGAAAAGGTGATGAAATGATGTAACCATATTACTGGCTTGTAAATAATCATGCCGTGACTTACATAATGCTCGTAAACGGAGATCATAGTGATTATTGCTGCAGAATTTTGTAAACAGCTGATTTATCGTTCACATTATTCGTCCTCGGAAACTAGAACCTCCAAATTGAAGAGCATCAAATGAACATAATGATTTTTCAACTCCAGAGCGCAAACAGCCTATTAGGCCTTCCAAATTGGAGGGGTAGTCAAAAGGCACACTTCTGAATAATATAAGAGGTCAACATATTTGCAAACAATACATCAAATAAACATTTTTTAGTATCATAATGCCACATGCGTGTTTAATTGAAAGCAGAAATGTGCATGAAGGGAAACAACTGTAACAAACTGACTTCACATTGTTCCAGAATTTTTACTTCCCTTCATTTGTCTGATTTATGTTCTGACACATACAAATCTTGATTGTCGCACTTTGTGGCTTGAAGCTCAAACATTTAAAGGTCAAATACGACGAAAAAATTCTAAATTTAAATATAACAACGATTTCCAGAGATATCAGACAGTGTAGCAATACCACGTGACTTTTGACTACAGTTACAAGAAGAATAGCCATAAGTATCTTATTTCTTCATTGATTTCTATGAAATATACGCGACGCTAAGGGGAAAATTATTTGCTTACCATGAAATATAAAATCTGTTTCAGTGGCTGTGCCGTTTTGTCCATTACCTTGTGGAACCTGTAGGTTTCACCGGCGGCACGAAATACCCAAATATACCTAAGTTTTACCCAAATATATGCATTTTATTAACAATTAAGCCTAAATAAACTAAATTACGCAGTTTAGGGAATAAAAATGTCAAATAGTAAGTTTTTTCGGTAAATAAACACCATGAAAAACACAAATACGCCCATAGTCACCCAAATATTACCCAAATATACATTAAGTTGTTCTAATTTCACCCACATTATTGCATTTTATTGTTTCACAGGGTAATGGAAAAATCGGTAAAACTGCTGAAAAAAATCTTATATTTCACGGAAAGTAAGTAATTGTCCCCTTAGCGTGGCGTATACTAGTATTTGATAGAAATCGATGAAGAAATAAAATACTTATGGCTATATTTGTGTTCCCATGTTTACAAATTTCTACTTGTAACTGTAGCCAAAAGCCACGTGGTATTGCTACACTGGATATGTATCCTATAAAATACTTGGTATACTTGTTTTTCCGCATAATTTTAATACATATGCTAATTTTAAACGACCAAGTTGCCGATACAAGCGTAGTCTCCAGGAAAGCCAGCTATTTTGACATTATGCACTTTCTGTACGTTTTAAAAAAGCTCGATCTGAAATATAAAAAAATACAATTTATACATAATCTATTCAAACACCTAAGATATAATGTAGATCTACAGGTATTTGATCTATTTAACAAATTTTAATTAAGTTATTTATCCATGGATATAGAACAGCTATCTATTGGGATGATATGGTGGGGGGGGGGGTGCGGGAGGGGTGTCCCCTCCCTACGAAGATTTTTTCACTCTTCGACTTAAATTCATGCACTTTCCTGCACTTTAAGCTTTTAAGATCAGAAGTTAAGGTACTAAACTTGTACTGCTACATCAACAGAAAATACGATGAGTTTAACAATTATTTAAAAATAATTTCTTTCAATTCCCTAAAATTTACAAACCAGGCGTCAAATTATTAAAATTCACGCTACATAATCAGACATCGGAAATTTTTTATGTAATTATTTAAACAAATATTTACACCATTGAAGATTTTTTTCAAATAAGAACTTTAATTTTTTGAGTTAGACGTTAAATAATTGAAAGTGTAGGTCTACTGCTACAAATCAAAATACAGAATCCATGAAATAAACAATATAAGATCTATAACTGAAAGTTTCGACAGGTTCAGATCGATTTTTTGTAACATTTTAATAAAACAATCATGAAATTTCCGCTCTGTAACTTTTAAAAGATAAAAAAATATATTCAACGCTAGACCAAAGATCATACACACATATTCTTTGGCTAGACACATTGAACTTTAAAAATGTGCCCCCCCCCCTTGCGAAGATTTTTGTCAAGTTTGCATTATAATCGTTTTTGCAGCTTTTATGTTCTAAAAACTCACGTGAAATTGTTATTATATTAAAATTGCATTGTTACATAATCAGTAATAAATCTATCAACAAGAAAATTTCGAAATGTAATTTAAGCTCTATCGTGTCACTATTATCAAAGATTACATGACGTCTAGTGTATATCCATGCTATTATTTAATCGATCAGTTCACACATTATATAGTAACATAGTGTATCAAAATCATTTGTTAAGCGTCTGAATGATACAGATCGGGAGTAATTAGGGCCTGGATAAACAACAGGGGGCACATTTTATTGCACTCGCTTCCATTATTTGTAATATACAGATGCTGTTATCACAAAATATCGGTCCATAGCCAGATCGATTGGTAATATTTTAAGGATTTTAACATTTTTTGGGATGTATAAAATGGTCACTCCGAGGTAAACTGGGCCCCTGAGCCCCCGGTGGATCCGGGCCTGACTAACACTGCCTCAGCTTTGTAGAAATGTCACTCGGGACTCCAAATACCCGACCATGCCCGATATAGAAATATCATCCTAATGGAACTCCGCCATGTGAACCTTAATTAATATGATAACACTCTTCCAAAGATATTGGCTCACTAGGTTAGGTATTGGCTCGAAGGCGTCATTCCGTCAAATGACGCTTGAATGACATCACGCAAAAATGCTCAAAACAGCAGGCTCTACAAAAATAGCTGTAACTTCCTAAAATATTAGGAATTGGGGAGACCGGGGCAATGTGTTACATTTTTCAGTTTTATCCCTTTTTATAAAACATGAACTCGTATATAGCCATGGTAATGATCGATGCATACGTAAAACTACACTTAATTTTGACCAAACAAGTTCTTTCTTTAATCAATTTAACTATGCAATAGCAATTTACAGCGTGTGGAAATGGTAAAAAAATGTAACACTTTGCCCCGATGGTTGGGTCAAAGTGTTACAATCCCTGGGGCAAAGTGTTACATGTAGTAAATGCCGACAACCCTAAAGCTTGCCTGCCAGAAACATGGTCGGGGTGAAGAGGCGAGGTTGGAAAGGTTGGGGATGGTTGGATTTTGATTAATAGGTACCTAGTTATATTTCTAATACTTGACCGCCCTTAGCCCCAAAAAGTCGGGGCAAAGTGTTACATATACGAACCAGTTTAAGCGGTTAAATTTGTCGATGCATAGTTCTATTGATTAATCAAAGAACTTGATTTGTCAAAATTAAGTGTATTTTCATGTACACACCTTTACTAGGGCTGTATACGAGTTCATGCTTTCTAAAATGAAAAACTTTAAAAAATGTAACACTTTGCCCCTGTGGACCTTTTGCATTATGTAACACTTTGCTCCCAAACGCACTTACATGAATACAATCGCTCTACAGTAAATATCAAAGGTGACCGAATCCTATTTCTTAAAGCTACGTCATGTTTGACGTGTACTCAAACCTTGGCCCATAAGACAAAATATGAACCAAATTGTGAATACAGAATAAATTGAGATTTGAAAAATTGTAAAAAAGTTACCAAAATGCCTAAAAAAGTGTTTTTGCTCTGAAAAACTTTCAATGTTGCGTTAAACTGGTTACAACCTAGCAGATAAAATGGCGGCTCGAAAAATGACAACATCAACATTAATGATGATGTTATATAAGGACATCATAGGTTTGAAAAATGCAGTGTAACATTTTGCCCCGTGTAACACATTGCCCCGGTCTCCCCTATGAACATAAATTCTTATGCATTTTGATTTATTACAATTTCACTTTTAAACTATGAAAAAAACCCTCAAAACAAATAAGATTGTCGAAATAGCAGGTTTAGCAGTTGCTGACGATAAAGGTCATTATGTAACTCTTCAGAGGCGGTATGTGTCTCTACGGTCCTGTATAGGAGGCTGTCATCGGCGAATGTATAATAGTCTTGCCTTAGGAGTGACCTTGTCTGGTCGGTCGTTTATGCACGCAAATAATCTAGAGCAATGTGCTTTAGACGCTACTCTTGATTAACCAAGACTGTCAGAGTTATTGGCGCAGTAGAAGACTGTGGATACGAGTGTTTTTCAATGAAACTTCAAACGTGATGAATCAGAATTTATTCTATCAACGTTCTTTAAACCATGTGCAATAGATTATATTTCATAGTCTGATCGTCGTCTGCAATTTTGCACCTTTCCTGAAGGCGAACATTTGAAAACAATAATGATAATATGCGCATATACATACAGGGTGATTCATAGTATCTGTCCCAGTTTCAAACTGTCATATAAACTGCAGGAATAATGATGACTTCATTGTGTCAAAAACAATATCATAAACAGATGATTTCCGAGACGTTGCTTTCGAAGCATAACTAAATGCAGCATAACTTTGATCAGCACTGTTTTGAAAGCCATTTTCCAACTTAAACCATAATACCAATGCAAAAACATTATACTGATTATGATAAACTGTCTAGATGAAAGACACACATGCTTGTTAAATGGTTTAAGTAAATGTATCGATAGAAAATGGCAACATTAAAATAAGCTTTGACGCCATCATTATGCGAAATGGACGTCACATTGAATATATTTTTTTATTTGCTATCAATGGATTATGGAGATTTTTCAGTGAAAATAACAGTGACATTATCATTTTGTTATTTTCACTGTTTCAGAAAAAGTATCATGCAGAAAAAGAAACGTAATGTCAACGGCGCCGGGCTTTAAAATATGCGTTACCTCATCATGACGTCATAGATATTTTCACGTCGTGACGTTCCAATTTCAACGTGATTTTTTCCAATTAAGCTAATTAAGATACCCTTTTAAGAGAAATTAAGGCATGTAGTAAACAGAAAATTTGTGGATTTTGGGTGTAAGATCCATGGAGAGATGCATTGATTAATTAGTAACCCATCAATAATGTTTTATGCTATTTATGCCATCATTCAATGTGTTATATTATCTGCTCATTACTTTTCCCTTCTTTCAGCTGTGTTTATATACTTTTATATATTTATATTACTTTGTCATTCATGTAACTTTTGTAAATGTACATGTATTATGTTATATGAGGCTCACAGGGAAGACTGGGCATACCCAACTGTGTTGCCTCTTTAAATAAAGTCTTTATTATTATTATTATTATTTTATTTCACTCGTGATCAAAGAAAATTAAATTTTCATTCGTGGCTACGCCACTCGTAAAAACATTGATTTTCTGTGACTACTCAGTGAAATAAAATTCGATCTGACACCAAAATCAACAAATATCCTCTATTTCTTTTGTAGATTGAAATATACATGCAATTTATAATATTGTATTTCAAATAAAACTTTAAAACATATGTGTTTTGGATGTGTAAACTATTTGTTGTTATACACAAACATGTAAAATCTGTTTCATTTGAAACGTATGGCAGATATTATGATTCACCATGTACATGTATCAGAGTAAACAAATTTAAAAAAAGAACACAACTACATACATCAGATGAACAGAAATTGAAAATTTCCTTTTTTTTATTATTTTTCTGCGATTTTATGAAATAAGTTTTCGTAATTGTTGGAAGATATGTCTTCCTCTTTTTACTTTCTTCTGGGACATTCTCGCCTGGTAACTTGGTAACTCATCTTCGCCTGAAATAGTTTATTTTTAATGATTAACTATTTATTATCATTGTAACTAGTTTACTGCCTGGCATAATAATGCCGTGACCGGGACCTAAAAGTGATATAGATATATAATGCCCGCATTTTAAGTAATTTGATTGGCTCCTAGAGCAGGTCCAAAAGTCTCGACTAGTTACTTAAACCCGGTATGTAACACGGAATGGAACAAAATATGGGACACGGAATAGAACGGACCATTGAATCATCGAATGGAACAAAATATAGGACTTGGAATGGAACGGAACATTGAATCATCGAATGGAACAAAATATAGGACTTGGAATGGAACGGAACATTGAATCATAGAATGGAACAAAATATGGGACTTGGAATGGAACGGAACATTGAATCATAGAATGGAACAAAATATGGGACTTGGAATGGAACGGAACATTGAATCATAGAATGGAACAAAATATGGGACTTGGAATGGAACGGAACATTGAATCATAGAATGGAACAAAATATGGGACTTGGAATGGAACGGAACATTGAATCATAGAATGGAACAAAATATGGGACACGGAATGGAACGGAACATTGAATCATAGAATGGAAAAAAATATGGGACTCGGAATGGAACGGAACATTGAATCATAGAATGGAACAAAATATGGGACACGGAATGGAACGGAACATTGAATCATAGAATGGAAAAAAATATGGGACTCGGAATGGAACGGAACATTGAATCATAGAATGGAACAAAATATGGGACTCGGAATGGAACGGAAAATTGAATCATAGAATGGAACAAAATATGGGACTCGGAATGGAACGGAACATAGAATCATAAAATAATGGAACAAAATAAGGGACACGGAATGGAACGGATCACGGAATCATAGAATGGAACAAAATAAGGGACACGTCATGGAACGGATCATGGAATTATAAAATAGAAGCGTACATACTTTATGTTAGCGAGGAAAGGTAAACAAACATACTCACTGGTGTAATGGGTGTATGAAACAATAAACATCTCAGCTATCCTATCCAAATCTTCCTGTGTATACACTGGTTGTTTGGCCCTCAATTCCACCAATGGTGAAACACGATACTCTCGGAGTAGATCTATTGGATATGTTGGATGTGAAGATTTCAGAACAGGATCAGGTGATGGTTTGATGGTGGGACGTTGTCGTCGACATCGCATGTCAGTAAACTCAACTAAGTCTGAAAAATTTAGGGTAATGTACTTTTAAAGTTTCTGTTGTTAGCTGAGACACAACCATTGCTGAGGTAGAGGATATTGTATTAGGAATTAAGTACGAGTATATACATGCATAATCGATATTTACATTGTATATGTTTTAACACAGGAACTTGCATAATTTAAAACAAATGAAAAAAAATGGATTTTTTTTCTGTAGATCTATTAAAATATATTTATTGATACTGGCTCTACAGTACAGTAGGCCTGGTGAAAACAAATCCAAAATTTTTTTTTTAAGTTATGCAAGTTCCTGTGGTATTAATGTCAACTCAGAAAAACATAATTCAAAGAGGACAAAGAAGCGTTTTCATGTACATTTGTATATCAGTGGTCCTTTGGCTTCCATGCTTTATGAAAGTTATACATTTGTACATGTACATGTATATGAATATTACAGATTGTCTGATCTTTGAATGAGCAAAAAGATGATAATTTATTTCTTCGAACAATTTTACAGCATATAAATTTGATGGTTGTTTTATTTGCATTACGTTTTACGAAGGAACACATTATTTTACTAACCATTTCTTTTGTTGAAACCAGAAAATGCATCATTTTTCAGAACTGTTACTTCAGTGAAGTAAATATCCTTTCTTGGATTTCTGAAAAGATAGTTGTTTTTACAAATTTGAGAACTAGCAAAGGTTATTTGTTATTTAAAATCACACCGGAAATTCTTACCTAAACAATTCGTAGAAAATAGTGAAATAAGTCTCGAAAGAGTATTGGGGTAACGGCAACCCCGTATAAGTATGTTTGTGAACATTTCGCTTCCGGTGGTGACCGTGATAACCGCTTTTATAGAAGTATATATACGGTTCATTATGATGAACGTACATGTTAGCGTTACTTAATGAGAAATGTTACAAGTTAGCATAATAAATCACACATCCTTGCAAAAAAATACTGTAACGAATTTGCGTTTATGCTCCTTGTGTACACGGTCCATTCGTTACTCCTTTCGCCCCCTACTTCATTTATTACTCCTTTCATTCTTTATCATATTCATTGCTCCTTTCATGAATACTCCTTTTATGTATTGCATCATTCTAGGAAGGAACACTTAGTCATTACTCCTTTCATGCTTGCTCCTTTTATGTATTACATCATCCTAAGAAGGAGCACAGGAGCTACTTGGGCCTCCTATTAGGAGCGTAGGAGCTACTGTGGCCATCTTGTAGGAGCACAGCTTGCTATATATACTCATGTTTTGTCATCAGTTGTGAGATACGAACGTTCGGTGGAAATAAATAGTCACGTGTTGAGTAATTGTGTGTTGTTCTTCGTTCTATAGAATTCTCAATGCGTTTCAGTACATTGAATAAGCAATTCTCGACAGAAAAGCTAGTACATGTACATGTATAATATGCCGACGTATACCAATTAGCCACATCAATTTAAATAATACTCAATACATGAGGCATTGGCTTTGTAAAGAAGATACATATCAGGAATCATTAAATCTATTGGAAGTCTATAGACCTGCATACATGTATTAATTAAGTCAATAGTTAAATAAATAAAACTTTATACCTGATAAATAAATATCTCATGTTTCTAAACATATCCATCCTTGTATCGTTTGTAATTATGAAAATATCTCAGAGTAGTTTTCTCTCGATCTGCTCGTTGTGCTCAATGCGGTAACTATGTAACTAACGTAACGTCATATTACGTCACCATATTGTGTGTGTGTGACGTCATGAAGTCGCTTTTTCGACGTATGTGTGCATAATGTAGTGTGTTAATTAAACAAGACGTATTATGTAAATATCACAAGCGATATAAAGACCTATATCACTAATTTGCATTCTGTGCACACTCCTTGAACACATAATTACATCTTGGCTATCCACTCACTTCACCAAACACAACATACTCTAAGAACTATAACACGGATTCCGTGAACAACTGTCCTGTGAGACTCAGCACATAGAGTTAGTTGATAGTCTAGCTAATTATCATTCCTCAGATAAACAGTCTGGCCTTATCTAATAAGACTTCAACAAAGTGTTTGAAAAGGTTAATCACAAGAAATTACTATTCAAACTCCGAAAACAGTCAAATTCTATCCTGGATCGAGTCATTTCTGTTTTCACAAACAGTAGTGGTAAAATGGTCACAATTATGGTTAGGTTGCTGTAACTTCAGTTGTCCCACAGATGTTCGTCTTGTGTCATTATTCTTACTGCTTTATATAAATGAAATTCCTGACAAACTCACTTACCAGGTACGGCTCTTTGCTGATGACGCAACCGCCTACCTTGTAGCCACATCCCTCTCAGATTGACATGCGTTACACAATGCCCAGCTAAAACATGAAAACTTGGAAAGACAGAGGATATGCTATCCCAGAAAGTGTCATCAGGTTCTCCATATCTCAAGGAGCAGAAGTCCGATCAAATTTCCATACATGTTCCATAGCTCCTAACTCTCCTCAGTCACAGATTCAAAATACCTTGGTGTCGACATCAGTGATGACCACAGCCGGAACACCCACATATACTAGTACAGGATAACAACAACAGCAAACAAAACACTTGTCTTCCTCAAACGTAACATCAAACAAAACATGAAATTAAAAAAAAAACATTGGCCTAAAAAACTCAAGTTAGACCACAACTGGAACATGCATCATCCGTTTGGTCACCACATACACAGGTCATCATTAACAAGCTGGAAATGATACAACGACGTGGTATTAGATGGGTTAAAATGATTACTCCCGATATATTGTACCAGCGTATCGGACCTTCATTAGGATTTAGCTCCATTGAGAGCAGACGCCTTGCCTCCAAGCTTTGTTTATTTCTACAAGAATTATATAAATATTGTATGTACATCTCTTTCGGCTTATTTAGAAGTCACAGTCAGGTCAACAAGACATACACACCCCAATAATATCCGCCCTGTCAAAGCCAACTCTGACTTGTTAAATTTTTCTTTCTTTCTTTCTTCCCCATACCAAAATCCTGTTCTTTCTCCTCCTATACGACAATAGTCCGGCCCCAAACCCAAAATACCTTGCATTGGAGTATAACGTTTTTTTCTTTGCTGATTTCAGTAGACAAGACCTTTCGAATGGAATTTCTAACGGGTGACATTGTGTCACCCTTGAGCATTTTGAGAAAATTACGATAAAAGTTCCAAAATATAAACGAAACTGCGAATTTTCGGAATCGGTGTACTACATTGTTATTTATAATCATATTTTACAATAAATCACATGTATATTTAGTTATTAAGTTGCAGTTGAAGACTGCAATATTTTAGTGCCGTGCATTTATGCAAAAGGAGGTATTTTTGGGGTAAAACGTTAAAAAGTGCGTGAAAAAGTGCGAATTTTCGGAATCGGTCATAAGCCATTATATTTGGTAAATAATCGTTGTAATTGTTTAAAAGTGACTTGCGATGACGATATTAAACACCTAAAGCTAGTTTTAATTTTGGGGGTAAACACTAAAGAATATAACGGAAAGTGCGAATTGTCGGAACTGATTGACTTCAATGTCATGGATCATTTTATTTGGTAATTACTATAATATGATCTATAGTAATGTGGTATTAATGATAACAATAATCGCAATCATGGTATCGTGCAAAATATATAATTTTAGGATAGAACATACACAATTGTCACGAAAAGTATGATTTTTTGGGAGTATGTTTACTACGTACGCTGTTATAATTAATTTAACTTGATAGTAAATCACCGTGAGTGGTACATATCAATATGCAGTTCAAGTTATCTATCATCTTATGCCACGCTTTAAGCTAAATGCGATGTATTTGGGTAAAACATCACTAAAATTGTATGAACATTTTTAATCTACGGACAAGTCAGATTTTATTGCATAAAGCCATTTCCGGCCTTATTATTATTTTGTATACTCATCAACACCAAGCCCACCATTATTGAACATACGAGGTACCCATTAGAACCAGATAAATGCATCACAAGTCGTGCCCTATAGAGTACCTACCATCACTGAGTACAAGCTTGCTAGGCCGAGTAGGGTATTAAAACCAACAGTGAGTTCACCATTCAATGTCCTATGAGTACAAACACTCTAAGACCTACTGTAGAGCCCTTACCACCATTTAATAAAGCCATGTCTGTAAAAACGTTAACCTATACATAACCATATGAAGTACTCACCACCACCAGCCATTCATCATCGAATTTGGTACAGGCCACTGCTACTTATCTTATGTTATTGGATACCTTTAATTCCCTGGCGCAGCAAGTCGTTACCCTTTGTGGTACCTGGCTCAGCAATTTCTGGCTCTATACGTACGTAATCCTGCATGACAGTCACCCCTAGCGCTATCGATACTATATATACTGCTGTGTACAGTCACTCCTCGATAGCCTAGTGGAAGAGCGTTCGCTTCGATTGCGGGATGTCCCAGACTCAATTCTAGGCTGGTCATATAAAATGCTACCATGGAGTAATTCCCTTGCATATATATATATATACTTAACATAAATGGGACGCTGGTTTCTCTCTCATACCACCGTAGCGATCAATAATTAGTCTCCGGGCGTGATTAATTAATATGAGTTGAAAGAACTTGTTTCAAAATCAACCTAACATAATGTTTTTTTGTATATATAGTGTCTATTCCTAGAACCAACCTGACACTTTTTGGCACATGCCTTCTGTGGTACCTAACACTGCTCATTAGATAGCAATTACTATCAGACACAGTCATTCATGGCTTTATATGCTATATATTACTGCTTGGGTCTGCTATTTATTGCTCTATGGGATATGTAACACATCATTTCCCAGCTCCAAAGGATAGCATATATATAGCAATTTATTACCTAATTGGGTTACTTAATACTGTTGGAAGCATGGCAATGATTATTCCTGAATTTATAAGGATATACATTACCTGTCAAGCCATCCCTGGTTGAATATTGCCTGACAGAGTCATTCCGGACTTCATTTGAAACACAATACTACTGGATGCAGTCATTTGTAAATCTATAGGGTATCAAACAGTACATTTGACATTTAAAGTTAAAACGTTACTGAGTTTTGGAGGGCCACTTTCAGAATTTCAGCCGTTCAGCCTCCCCATGACATTCATTGGGCTACCTAAGGATACTTGCATTCCAGTCTCCCTGTGGAGACTAGTTCTCCTCTGGAATGTGTGCCGCCAAAATCGAGATACGGCGTCCAGAAATATCGAACATGCACATAATCAAAAGCACCAATTCACACCTTTGTCGAGTGGCATTGTAGGTTATTCTTGCTCAGAGAAATTAAGCAAAAAAATGGAGCAGAGTGGGATCGAACCCGGAACCTCTCGATCCCAAAGCATGCACCCTACCTCTAGGCTATTCCTTGCTTAATTCGGATACATACATGACCTGAAACAGCCATTCCTTGCTTTAATTGGTACCCAACACAGTTTACAACTGCTCTAAAGTGTTGTACTGTGGGGTACTAATTATATAACATACACTTTATTAACTTTATAGTGTACCACTGATTGTCATTGTGATGTATGACCCACTGACCAGAAACTTATAGATTATAAGCTAAGGCCATATATAGAATTGTTTGTCTGGTCGAGTGCCAGTCATATGATCGTATGAATTAGTAACCTGTACTGCTGTGAACAGCCGTTCCTTGATCTATTTGGGATGTTCTGACTCTACATGGCACAGTTTCGACTTGTTTTGTGATGTCTAAAACTGTCATTCCAGACTTTATATGGCATTGAACACTGCATAGAATAGCCATACTATGCTATTATGATACCTTACACTGCTGTGAACAGGTATTCCTGGTTCTATGAGGGTGACAAAACACTGCCTGGTATACCAGTATAGTCATTCCTTGCGGGATATCATATCAACTACTGCGCCTGACGCTGCTATTGGTTTGATTACTGTTTCGGGTACTCAGCACTATAGAGAATTCATTACTGGCTCTATTAAAATCTATATTTGTCTTGCGCAGCATCATCTCCTAGTCTATATGCGATAACACATACTAATTAATTGCTAGTAATAGTTATTTGTGTAACTTACACTCAGCATTTCTATGACGCGGATACATATCATATAAAATTATAAATATCTATAATAAAGTCTACGGATTCCAAAAATCACTGTTTTCGTTTATATTTTATAGCATTTTATCCCAATATATCATATTCATCTCAATAACATTACACATGTATAGGTTTGATATATTAAACTCTACATGTTAATAACTAAATGTTGCATGGATTTACGATGAAATAAAACGATAAAAGACTGTGTAGTCTACCACCTCGAAAAATTTGCCCTTTTTCTTTATATTTTGAAGTTACAATGTATACCCCAAATTAGCACATTTGCACAATAGCCGAACTAAGGACGTTTAGGAACGTGATATCAAAACTGTAAGGTTATTAACACCATTCATATTGATTAATCACACAGAAAAGATACATGACATTGTACCTGGTCTACCTATTCCAAAGAATTGCAGTTTTCCTCCATACATGTTACGATGTACTATTTAATGTTTTGCCCCAGAAATACCACATTTAGTACCATAGGTTAGCTTAAAATGTTTGATATCTTAATGACAAGTCACTATAAAATTACCACAGCGATTATTTACAAAATATAATGGCCAGTGACGTTAAATTTCACCGATTCCGAAAATTCGCATTTTTAAATGCACTTTTTAACGTTTTAACTCCAAAGTACCACATTTTGTACCATAGCCTAGCTTAAGGTGTTTAATATCTTCATCGCCAGTCACTATAAAACTGTAACGTGCAGGGACTCTATCTCTGAACCCGCCAGGGAGTATAGTTGCAACTATTAGCATTCACAACAAACTTATTTCGACAAACAGCAACACACCTAATTCATTCAAATATATACACAGAATCACCTATATACAAGTGGGATCTATAACCTTGTCAAGCATATGTCTAAGAGCTTAAGAGTGAAAGATACTAGTAGTGACAGTTTTGAACAAGTCAACTTCAGAATAGTTCAAACGTACCGTGGTGTATACCAAATATACCAGTATCAGCAAACAGATTCTCCAGTCACAGCTGCGTAACTGAACAATACAACTTCAAACGAGTAGAACAACACCCGTGAACCTAACACAGGCTCACGTTTGACTCAGCTTTGAACAACGAGACACCTTGTGGGACCTTGTAACGTTTCCAGCTACCACTAACAGTAGTTCGCCCTAACCACCCAACCAGACGAACAAAATCCACTGTAGTCCAAACCACTGGAAACACGCTACATCAAACACCAACAAAAGACGTACTGTCTATGCTGCTTCTCAGATGTCACGTTATTCTAACCACGCAGACAGCAAGAGTCAAACGCTGGTCCAACAGAATTATCACTTCGTTCTACCAATATAATCAACTTTCACAAGCTCAACTAGTCTAACCAAAACCCAGCAGTACCATCTATGCCCAATCGAGCACCCTTGCGAGTAGGACGATTCCGTATATAGCGGCACCACACGAAGCTTCAGCCAGACTAACTATCAACTAACTAATAACTCGGCAATACCAACTATGCTAATCGAGCACCCTTGCGAGTTGGACAATTCCGTATATAGAGGTATCACCAAGTTCGAACCAAGACAACACAACCAACCTCAACTAGACTAACCAAAACCAAACAGTACCATCTATGCCCAATCGAGCACCCTTGCGAGTTGGACGATTCCGTATATAGCGGCACTGCACGAAGCTCCAGCCAGACTACGCTATCTAACTATCGGAACAACCAAAGTTCAACAGTCTCGTAGCAGAACTACAATAAATCTAAAACTAACTACTGTAAGTAACTACTGCGTTTAATTACTACTGCGTTCCCTCTCCGAGATCGGTGAGCATACGAATAACGAATTTCAGTCGCCTTATATAAGCTTATTCTGGAACGTCATACTTACAGTCGGCGTATTTCAGCAACCATCGCCAAATGTTTAATAAGCGTCTCGTTTGTCTATATTTAATGAGCGTCTATTAGATAACCATGATTTTGAGACTACCGGAGGGCTCCTAGCTTGAATTATTGGTCTAAATAGCAAGAGTGTAATATTCTTAATTGATAACAACCAAAACAACTGTCTAAGGACTTCTGAATTTCAAGCGAAGTAAATATTTATGAAATGCAATTTCCCTATGCGTTCAAGAACCATGACTTCCGGGGAATACGATTTAAAAGCGTCTACATGAGTATGATAAAAGTATAAAGTTTCAACGTATTTTACGGACTAATACCAAATTAATAGAAGTATTTTATGATGCAAATACACTATGAAAACATAAATCTTGGCTCGACATGCACTATTTAATTGAATATTAACATAATAGACAAATCGGTATTATGTTACTTCCTGGTACGAACAGACTTAGTGCGAATCTGGAATCAAACCACGGTGGTCTCCCCTTCCGAACGAGAAATGAGTAATATATAATACTGCATGGAGTTTAACGAAACCGCTGTTCGTTACAAAACTATCACTGCGATTATTTACCAAATATAATGGCTAATAACGTTAAAGTCCACCGATTCCGAAAATTCGCACTGTTCCATGCACATTTTAACGTTTTACCCCAAAAATACCTCCTTTTGCATAAATGCACGGCAATAAAATTTTGCAGTCTTCAACTGCAACTTAATAACGACATATAAATGTGATTAATTATAAAATATGATGATAAATAACAATGTAGTTCGACAACTCCAAAAATTCGCAGTTTCGTTAATTTTTTGGAACTTTTATCCCAATTTTCTCAAAATGCTCAAGAGTGACATGATGTCACCCGTTAGAAATTCCATTCGAAAGGTTTTGTCTACTGAAATCAGCAAAGAAAAAAAACTTTATACTCCAATGCAAGGTTCAGTCAAATTTCGGGGATTTCGGGGCGGACTACAATCCTGTTCTTTCTCCCCATACCACACTCCTGTTCTTTCTCCCCATACCACAATCCTGTTCTTTCTCGCCATACCACAATCCTGTTCTTTCTCACCATACCACAATCCTGTTCTTTCTCACCATACCACACTCCTGTTCTTTCTCCCCATACCACAATCCTGTTCTTTCTCCTCCTGTACGACAATCCTGTTCTTTCTCCCCATACGACAATCCTGTTCTTTCTTTCCATACGACAATCCTGTTCTTTCTTCCCCATACCACAGTCCTGTAATTCTTCCCCATACCACAATCCTGATCTTTCTTCCCCATACCATAATCCTGTTCTTTCTTCCCCATACCATAATCCTGTTCTTTCTTCCCCATACCACAATCCTGTTCTTTCTTCCCCATGCCATATTCCTGTAATTCTTCCCAATATCACAATCCTGTAATTCTTCCCCATACCACAATCATGTTCTTTCTTCCCCATACCACAATCCTGTTCTTTCTCCCCCATACCACAATCCTGTTCTTTCTTCCCCATACCACAATCCTGTTCTTTCTTCCCCATACCACAATCCTGTTCTGTCTTCCCCATACCACAATCATGTAATTCTTCCCCTTACCACAATCATGTAATTCTTCCCCATACCACAATCCTGTAATTCTTCCCAATATCACAATCCTGTAATTCTTCCCCATACCACAATCATGTTTTTTCTTCCCCATACCACAATCCTGTTCTTTCTCCCCCATACCACAATCCTGTTCTTTCTTCCCCATACCACAATCCTGTTCTGTCTTCCCCATACCACAATCATGTAATTCTTCCCCATACCACAATCCTGTAATTCTTCCCCATACCACAATCCTGTAATTCTTCCCAATATCACAATCCTGTAATTCTTCCCCATACCACAATCATGTTTTTTCTTCCCCATACCACAATCCTGTTCTTTCTTCCCCATACCACAATCCTGTTCTTTCTTCCCCATACCACAATCCTGTTCTTTCTTCCCCATACCACAATCCTGTTCTTTCTTCCCCATACCACAATCCTGTAATTCTTCCCCATACCACAATCCTGTAATTCTTCCCCATACCACAATCCTGTAATTCTTCCCCATACCACAATCCTGTTCTTTCTTCCCCATACCACAATCCTGTAATTCTTCCCCATACCACAATCCTGTTCTTTCTTCCCCATACCACAATCCTGTTCTTTCTTCCCCATACCACAATCCTGTAATTTTTCCCCATACCACAATCCTGTAATTCTTCCCCATACCACAATCCTGTAATTCTTCCCCATACCACAATCCTGTTCTTTCTTCCCCATACCTTAATCCTGTAATTCTTCCCCATACCACAATCCTGTTCTTTCTTCCCCATACCATAATCCTGTAATTCTTCCCCTACCACTGTCCTGTAATTCTTCCCCATACCACAGTACTGTTCATTCATCCCCATGCCACAATAATGTTCTTTCTTCCCCATACCACAATCCTGTTCTTTCTTCCTCATACCACAATCATGTTCTTTCTTCCCCATACCACAATCCTGTTCATTCTTCCCCATACCACAATAATGTTCTTTCTTCCCCATACCACAATCCTGTTCTTTCTTCCTCATACCACAATCATGTTCTTTCTTCCCCATACCACAATCCTGTTCTTTCTTCCCCATACCACAATAATGTTCTTTCTTCCCCATACCACAATCCTGTTCATTCATCCCGATACCACAATAATGTTCTTTCTTCCTCATACCACAATCCTGTTCTTTCTTCCCCATACCACAATCCTGTTCTTTCTTCCCCATACCACAATCCTGTTCATTCTTCCCCATACCACAATCCTGTTCATTCTTTCCCATGCTATAATAATGTTCTTTCTTCCCCATACCCCAATCCGGTTCATTCTTCCCCATACCACAATCATGTTCTTTCTTCCCCATACCACAATCCTGTAATTCTTCCCCATACCACAATCCTGTTCATTCTTCCCCATATCACAATCATGTTCATTCTTCCCCATACCACCATCATGTTCTTTCTTCCCCATACCACAATAATGTTCTTTCTTCCCCATACCACAATCATGTTCTTTCTTCCTCATACCACAATCCTGTTCATTATTCCCCATATCACAATCCTGTTCATTCTTCTCCATACCACAATAATGTTCATTTTTCCCCATACCACAATAATGTTCTTTCTTCCCCATATCTCAATCCTGTTCATTCTTCCCCATACCACAATCATGTTCTTTCTTCCCCATATCACAATCCTGTAATTCTTCCCCATATCACAATCATGTTCTTTCTTCCCCATATCACAATCCTGTAATTCTTCCCCATACCACAATCATGTTCTTTCTTCCCGATACCAAAATCCTGTATTTTCTTCCCCATACCACAATCCTGCAATTCTTCCCCATACCACAATCCTGTAATTCTTCCCCATATCACAATCATGTAATTCTTCCCCATACCACAATCCTGTTCTTTCTTCCCCATACCACAATCCTGTTCTTTCTTCCCCAAATCACAATCCTGTAATTCTTCCCCATACCACAATCCTGTTCTTTCTTCCCCATACCCCAATCCTGTTCTTTTTTCCCCATACCACACTCCAGTTCTTTCTTCCCCATACCACAATCATGTTCTTTCTGCCCCAAACCACAATCCTGTTATTCTTCCCCATACCACAATCCTGTAATTCTTCCCCATACCACAATCCTGTTCTTTCTTCCCCATACCACAATCCTGTTCTTTCTTCCCCATACCACAATCCTGTAATTCTTCCCCATACCACAATCCTGTTCTTTCTTTCCCATACCACAATCCTGTAATTCTTCCCCATACCACAATCCTGTTCTTTCTTCCCCATACCACAATCCTGTAATTCTTCCCCATACCACAATCCTGTTCTTTCTTCCCCATACCACAATCATGTTCTTTCTTCCCCATACCACAATCCTGTTCTTTGTTCCCACATACCACAATCCTGATGAAAAGATTACCCTCCCATATCGCGACTCTGACCGATCGTGAATCGTACAAGCAGTCAGTGGTCTAGATATATCAGAATTACATGTGCACGTCAGTTGTCTTTATCTTTTACTTTTTACTATTTTGACATCTTAACCTTATCTAGATGGAAGTTCTTTCTTTCAGTTTTGTTACTGTACTCTTTTACTTTCTTTGATAACTGGCGTGCACTCTGCTAATAATACTCGTAAGAGGCAGTGTGAAGAGATGTATGGACGGATCGATCTGTTCGTTCAATTGATTATTTTCTAAAGTCTACGATCTAAACCTCGTTAATAGGCCAGTCATTCTAGCCCAAAAATGGCCTTAACCTAGACAAAATTGCAAAAGTTTTGTTTTGAGTATGTTTAAGTTTTTTAATGTCTAAACTACTACCAGGAAAAAATCCCCTGTTCAGAAAGTTGCGGAAGTACCTTAAAAAGCGATTTTAAGAAGGTCACTATACTTTTCATAATTTTATTCCATGAACATTTGGGTATAACAGTTTATCAGTAGTTTAATGTTATACACACACGCAGGTTAAAATATCAAACCATGTTGTTGATAAAAGAAATTCACAAGCAAAATATTTTCAATAAACCATTTATTTCAATTTTTTAAGCAAATAATGTGAAAATGAAGGGGTAGATTTACCCCACCCACTTTTCAGAAAATATGATAATTATTTTTGTACCATAAAACATGAATTAATTTCTTTATTTTGGGTAAACATATCTAAATGAGAGTGTTTTATAAGTCATCAACTGATAAACATGCATCAGGATCTTAATTTGACCTACATACGTGTGTCCATCCGTTTGTCTGTAAGTTTAGTCATGCTCATCCGTGAAGAAATCTTTATTATATGATTAAGTAAAATAATTTTCATGGTGTCGTTATTAAAGTTAGTATGTGGAGAGGGGCCTATAAGGGGCTTGTCATGAGATAGTGAATAACATTTCATATTTATATTATGACAACAATCCCGGTTGCTATGGAAACGAAAATGGTGAAAACATTACATTTTCTTGCATATTGTAAGGTTTATGAGAACTGGAGTATTAACAGAGCTAGGCCGCTAGCCTGCCAACTTCACGACCATGTAGGCTGAATAATGCACATCATTGTATTGTTTGAATTTCACTAACTATTTGCTGATATGGTAGCATGAACTTCTATTTCACTGTTTAAGCTTTATATTCGATTTGTTTAATGTATCGTCACGTAGGTGATTTCCGGACAATCCAGGTCAATTATAATATAATTTATGTTTGTGATACCTTGGAACTTATGAAGTGCAATCACAAGTCGGAGTGCCTTTTGCAATGAAGTTCATTTATGTCATAATAAATATACCAGTAATATATAAACACCAAAGTAGATGAATGTATCTGACGTTTTATTAATATCATAATAAGGTTATGTTAGCCAATTATGACATTATGAAGTTGGACAAAGCAAAGTCTACGTTTGAGCTATAAAAATGATGCGTTTGTCGGGACTAACATTTAATGCAGGTCTGCGATCAACCAAAACATGTATGCCATTGACACAGGGTGTGCGAAATGCCTAATTCATCAAGAACAGGATCGCATCTACCAACAACAACCGCGGTTGTTGCATGGACAGCAGTTTTTAAAATAATGCGAAACATCGCCGATGTGTCGGGAAACCTCTGGGATGCCTCGAATAATTAGTTTTATCGCGGAAGCATCCCCGATCATTCCCCGAGGTTCTGGATACCTCGGGAATGCCTCCCGGGATATTCCCGAATTTCGGGGATGCCTCCCCGAGATGTTCCCGACATGACATCGTGAGTACATCGGGTAAAATTCAATACATACATTGAAATTTCCCGATGTACTCGCGATCTGACTAAATGTCTCAAGACTTCGGGGAGCTTCCACCAGACATCGGTGAACCTCCTGATGCCAATCGGCAATACATCCCGAAGCAGTTAGACCAACGCATAAAGTCGGGAATACATCGGGAGTTCGTCTGATGCCTCCCGATTCACAAATTGTTTCGAGACTGCCCCGAAGCTTCCCAAAGACCACGAGGATCATGCTCTCGATGTCTACCGAAGCTAATTTGTTTCTATCGGGAGTACATCGCCGACGCAAAAAAGCTCAGTGGGACCTAGGCTTTAACTGTCACACCTGGATAACATTTCAGTTAAAAAAGTGTGGGTTCACACATTAAACGTTAGCACCAGCGTTGTTTAGCGTTGCAAAGGTATAAGCAAGAGCTGTCCACGAACAGCGCGCTCCTTTATTCTCAGTGGCATGCTAGGGTAGTATAATCATTATATATTCAAAACAAAATTCTTCATAGATGCAACATTTCCCTCTTCTGTATAGAGGTTGTGCCTTGCAGTGATTTTTTGGCCTCTTTGGGAAACGGTCCAGGTCCGTTCAGATTGGGAATTTTCGCGTCGTGACAACTTGAAATTGGGAAATGTTTTGAAGCAGAAAGGCCAAATAAAACAAAAAAAGTTATTACATGTGACTGCTTACTGGTTTCTGTAAATTTTTATGCTTGATCTTTTGTCAAAAATGTTCATAACTTCTTCATTTTATGCCCGATTTTGATTTTTTTTTAAATGTTCATTTGGAGTTTCTCACTTCAAATTTGGGAAAATAATAGCCTTTTTCAAATTGGGAAGGTACCGTTTACCGGCAGCAAACAAAGAAGGAAAAAATAACTGCCTTGTACGTATTTTATGTTCTCTGTGCTCGGTTGGTTCAGTTGGGCATCTTGCCTTGTGTGTTTTTAATGTTTTCTGTGCTCGGCTGGTTAAGTTGAGTGCTGCCTTCCATGTCTGACTTAATACTATCTTTTTTCTAAGTCTAAAATGGCCGATCACATAGAGAATAATAGGTTATAAGTGCCGTGGATGAATAAGTTTATCTGGAATGACGGAGGAATTTATCGGGTGAGCCGTAGGCGAATCCGATAATTTCCGCATCCAAGCCGGATAAACTTTTACTTCATTCACGGCACTAACCTATTATACTATTTATCCAGTCGCTTAATCTGCTCTGTAAGGGGATCAAACTCGGGACTTTACTGTTACTCTTTATTAACTAGCGCACAACGTCACGTTCGTTCCTTGACGTCACGATAAACAACGACGTCTGGCATATTGATAGACGCCGTGTAGACGCTGGGAAGTCGAAGAAAATAACCGATCAACCACCAGCTCATTTAGGATAGGAAAACCTCACCCTCGGTCACGGAAATGCAACCTGCGACTCTCATATAAGAAGAAGTCCGTCAGATCACATGGTAAGGTGACAGATTATCACTAATCACATGACGAGGTGACCGAGTATAGCTAAGTTTAATTAGCACCACGTTAACTCGCAGATTTTGCCGGAAGTGACTGGATAAAGTTCCCTACCCGTGTGTATGAGTTGGTGTTATAATGTTGAGCAAGTATGCAAAGTATCAAAGAAACCTTGAAAATAGTCGAGGTTTAAGAAATTGTACCTATACTTTAGCATTTGCATTAAGTTGAACAAAGGGGCATAATTTCAACAAAATGCTTGATAGAGTTACCTACTCCTGTGTAGGAGTTGGGGTCATGATGGTGAACAAGTATACAAAGTATCAAAACAACATGGCAAAGGACTTTGGAAATATAAGAGGGTACCTGTTCCAGTACGTCAAAATTAGTGCAAATAGTAGCTCCAAGTATAAATTTTAATTTGTTCCGACACACGGCTTCCCATAGTCGGGAAAAAAATCTCACGTGACCTTGTTTGAATATGCCTTTAAAATGTTTTAATTTGTTTATATGGAGAATTTCGATGTTTTACTATAGTTTGCATTGTGTGAAATTTGAATTTGTTAATATGTAACATTTCATGTCGTCATAAACACAAGTATGGGACGCCGTTTTACATGAACTACTTTGCGCATTTTCCAAAAAACTGTCTTCATCAAATGCAAGAAAACGGCGATGTCTATCGATGGGGATTTTTTTCTGTGACTATATGGGACAACACTCTTCACAAATATGTACAAAGAAATTCTTTTGCAATTTTGTCTAGGTTAAAACCTAGAATGACTGGACTATAATGACACTGACATAATTATAACATTACTCGGGTTAGCGGTATAATAATAATTTTCTACATGTTTGTTTCATGATTTGTTAAAGGCTGGTGTTGCTTTTCCTTTTCCGAATATCTGTTAATTCTGGTTAATTTCTTTCAAAATTATTTCAAACCAAGGTAATGTACTCCAGAATGCTTGACACCAGGCCAAGTATTTACACTGGGCTGAACTGATCGAATTGACTCTAGGTCAAGATTGTTCATATTAGCCTCTGATGAACTACTATCAATGCCAGCCATCTTGTCTGTGACAATTAAGTATCTGAATGATATCCAACATACACTAAGAGGCACTTATAACTGTGCACTTACTCAAATCTCACTATCTCAGTATTTAGTGGGTATATTTGGTTGAAATTTGCAGCAAGTGTAGTTAAAAGATGTGTGATAATGTTTTAGTAAATTTCATTTCATAACACAAAAGATTTAGGAAACGCTAGCACATTATTAAGCGTTGCGTAAAATTGTGAATTCACGAAATCTGCCCCGGCTTAAAACGCACAGTTTTCCAATAGCTAAGAACGTGTCCTTCTGGGCGTTTTAGCTATGCAATGTTGTCACATTGACGTCATATTTGAAGGGCAATGTCAGTGACAGTTGGTCCTAGCATAACATGCCGCACGTATCCACATACGTTGAAATCCGACCAGTCATTGCTGAGAAATGACGTTGACAAATTTTAACAATGAAAGGACAGACAGTCAGGTTGAATATGGCTCCAAATACCTGTAGGGGTTTTAATGATTGCATAACACATACTTTTACTTATTGGAACGCCAAAATTAATTGTATGCCAACAGTAATATAGAGACGCCTGTGATGATATACCCGACGTCACGGCGTCATTCTAGACACATATTTTATTTTGTGTTTTATTGGGTTAACTGGTCATGAATTCAATGAAAATTATCACGTGTAATTTTATTTCCCGCTGTTTCACGATTTTCTCGTGAAATTCGTTAATTTTTTATTTTCCCAGTCAAATGGGCAATATTCATTGAACCGTAAGATTTAAATATTGGATTACGTTGTGCGTCGACTAACAACCAATTACACAAAAATGCACAGTTATAAGTGCCTCTTAGTGTAAATCCTGTCCATATATACTAGTACTGGAAGCTATAGCATTCTGGTATGATCTTAGATAATGATCTACAAGTTTAAATGTTGTCCATACCTGACCTCTGTATTTGTTCCGTTGAACTTTTTAATAGTGGCTCGTTAATTACGTTCCCTTTCTACATTGTACAAATGCATTCCAATTTAGCATAGTATTCTGCCTTTTCACATTTATATCGACAATTATGTAAAAACATATTTAAAAAATAAAATAAAAATCATTTTTCATAAAAATGCACTTCAAACATTTCTAACATTAGTTGTTATATTTACAAAAATGTTAAATTATGGCATATAATGTATCATGGAAAACTTGATAACCTCTACTTCAAAATGGTATTTCCGGATTTTATGTAATGCATAAGTAAGTTAAAACAGTTTCGAAAATTGTAATATATATTTTGAAACACACTGTACTTGCATTTTGAAATTGTTAATACTTAATATATTTAGTTATTTACGGACGTAGTACAGTTTTTATGCTCCTACAATGTTCAGAAATCAACTACTCAAATCTAATCGAAGCATTAAATTATTTTATAATAACAAGCGACTAAAACAGAGCATACGAGTATAAATTCCCATGAATACAGAGTGATGGCATGTCTACAGGTCAGTCGTGTTAGTTGAACACTTAGAATAATTGTATCCAGAAGTACGTGACCTTAAAGAAGGACAATGACCTCTTACTTGGGTCCATGAGTCCTGTCCATGAGTCCTGTCATTGAGTCTAGTCCACGAGTCCAGTCCATGAGTCCAGTCCAGCTTTAGGTGAGGAACGCCTACTAAAGGTTTAACTCAGCAATAAAGAGGTCAGTTAAAGATATTAGAGACACTGTCAATAAATACAATCCCCAGGGTTATTTTGCATGTCAACAGCGTTAAATGTGGATGGGTTACACTAAACGTCCTTAGCGATAAAATAATAAATCTTTAAAAACGTACTGTTAAGTATATTTAATAAAACAGCAACAGTTGACTAATTTTGGAAGTCAATAAGACAATGCTGTGCTGTAATTTCATTGTGCATTAGCATATATATTGTTGCACAATGATATGAGCTCTCGCACAATGGAGATAATAAAACGATATTATTGATGGCTTACCATTAGCCATATTTGGCGCAATTATTTGTTCACCCTACGAATAGAGCTTATATGTGAGCTTTATTTGGCGTAATATCACCCATCCAAATCGAACCACTAACGTATGATTTCACGTTCAAAGACAAAGCATGACAAATTTCCTGCGATTTTAGTCGCGCAAATTAAAATAATTTCCCTAAAGGTAATGCATCTTTAAAATAAATGTTACAAATGATACCTTTTCGGCATTTTTACCAGCAATTGGTGCTTCATAATAATGTGATCAAACCATAATATTTTTAATGATTTATGTAGCCTACTTATTATTGCTGTATTTGTTGATTCTTTTCTTTGAAAAATAGGATGAATAGTTATTAGCAAAGATCTAATAACATTTTTAGATCTTTGTATTTTTAGATCTTTGTAATTAGATACATCGCATTTTATATTCATCACACTAATGCATCTTATCATGGGTCGAAACTTTTGAGGTTATGTCTATGAGATATCCTTGCTCTGTTCGCGAATAAACTCCTTAGCCCGTTGTATACAACACCAATACAGCCGAGACTACCATTTGTCAACCAGGTCATCAAATAAGACTTTATAGATACTCTCATTTTAATGTACAATTGACGTACATTATAAATTATTGAACAAGTTACAATGTTACACAAAATAAGTCTTAGGAATTCGAAATTAAATAGTGCGATATCAAAGTAAGTATCACGGTATAAAGTCTAAATAGGATAACATGAAATTAAGATTTATTAAGATCAATGATTTCCTTCAATGCGTATCCATCGACCTATGAATAAATGATACAGTTTTGTAGCTTGAAAGAGAATTAGTCGTATTCCATGGACTCCGTCTTATTAATCATGTTTTTTATTTGTCAGTTAACATTCAGCTGGGTAACGAACAAGTGCTTTAAGTGATTCCTATGTCTTTACGACGGCTGAACATGGCGCGGATTTACTTACTGTTTGCTACGTTTTCTTTTACGAGTTCGGTTGTGAGTTCTTCGGCGTCTTGTTCCAGAGTGGCCAATGCGACGTTTTTCAACCAACATTACCTGTATGGATCAGTTCCTGAACTGTTTGATGACTTCACATTGCACGAATGCGTCCATAAGTGTCGATCTGACGTCAGGTGCAAGGCATTCTTGTTCTTTCGGCTTGAGATACAATGCGCATTATATTACTTTGACTCAACAACACACCACCCAGGCCTTGGCCCGGTAGACTATATTCCGAAATCAGCCACATACGACATATCAGCATGGAATGTGGTAGGAATTTTACACTTTTTCTAGTTAACTAGCATTTAGTTCAGACTTGCCTCTGTTTTCTGTACTAGTTTTTTTGTAGTTCATTATTTTACTGTGGTTTGTATGCTATATTTTTCGTTCAATGGTTGGCACGGGGATCGGGAGGTTAACGCTGTCGACTACCAAACCGGGGGTCACTTGTTCGAATCTCACTGCAATAAAACGCAGAAAATAAAAGCTATTTGATAAAAAACAAATTTACACAATTTTGGTCATTTTAAATTTCATAACCAGAATTTTCTATCATTATCATTGATTCAAACTTTGAAGAGGTAGCGGGTAATGAAATTCATCACCATTTTACCATTTCGTGTATTTGTATTGTGTCGTTCAATATTTGACCAACGAATTTTTTCATGATAACTCCCGATCAAGTACCATCATCATATGATCATACTAGGCAAATAACCCATTTGACAATAAACACTAAAGATTTGTCGGGGACAATGAATGTACAAACCACGTGATCACGCACCGCGGCCTACGTTTCTGTACACAGTCATGTAACGTTACTAGCGAACAAAAAATCCGTAAAATTAGTGAAATAAAATGCATTGTGAAGCAAGAAGACAAATACATAAAATAATTGCAATTACTTCAATAACTGGATAACTATTGTGAAATTGTATTATTTGTACAGAACTCAATGAGAGTCAAGCTCAAAATGTGTTACTTATTTCAAACGCTTAGGGAAGCAAAAATATCTTATTCCATTTTAATAATCAAATCGCTGCAAGCGCTGAAGGCCTGGGGCTAAACTTTATTCGCCTGGGAAGCAGTTTACCGACTAAACTGAAGTAAATGTAAACGGATAAACAATGTTTTGTTACGGATTCCTGTTAGTGCCATTTAAAATATCGTGTATCGCCCTCCAAAGGCGAGACTCGAGAATTGCGCGAGATAAGAAACGAGACACAAGAAATGACGCGATATTTGAAACGAGACACGAGAACTGCGCGAAGCCTGAAACAGACACGAGAATTAAAAAATTAATTATCGCGTTTTTAATCTCGCCCTCGACCCACATCGCGTCGATACCATTGTCGTATATCGCGTCGAGACACGAGAATTGCGCGACAGTATTGTCGTGAATCGGGGCGAGACATAGAGAGAACATTTCGCTACTGCAATAGCGTAATAGAACTACAACAACAACAACAAGACACGAGAATTGCGCGATATTTGCACGATAGCCTTCTCGTGCCTCGCGTTTAATTCTCGTGTCTCGTTTGAATTGTCGTGTCTCGTGGACCAAATAGAAACGCTACACAAGAGAATTGCGCGATATTTGCACGATATTACTGTTGTATCTCGCGTTGGATTCTCGAGCCTCGCGTTGAATTATTGTGTCTCGTTTAATTATCATGGGTCGCCCTTAGAAGTCGAGACACGAGATTAAGAGGCGATATTTGAAACGAGAATCGACTGCGAGGCATGATTAGATACGCGAGAATTGCACGATATTAGATACTAAATTGCAAAAGTTGTCGGCCTAGGGCGAGATTAATAACGCGATAATTCAATTTTTAATTCACGTGTCTCGTTTCAGGCCTTGCACAATTCTCGTGTCTCGTTTCAAATATCGCGTCTAATTCTCGTGTCTCGTTTCTTATCTCGCGCAATTCTCGTGTCTCGTCCTTGGATGGCGATACACGATATTTAAAATGGCACTAACAGGATTCCGTAGTTTTGTGGTGGCTGCATATAGCGTATAGAGCAACCAGGTACAAAAATCGCGATTATTTTAGCCAAATTATAAGAATTTGTAAAAAGTCTTAATTGAACACAATGACAACATTATTTTATGACCTCGCTGACAATATTTCCCCTAAATTAGATGTTTAACTTGAAACATGCGTATATTCGTCTCGTCATCTGTATCGAGCTACGGAAGCGACAGTGTAGCATAAAATGCAATACTTCAAATATAAAGCATTTTTAGGATAATTCTTGCTAATGTTAAAAAACAAAGATGTTAAATGGATAATGTGCAAAAATTGTTTTATATGTGTTTAATGTTTAAACGTTGAAAAAAGAATAATTATATACAATCCCGCTATACGGCCTATTGCCCGCTACCCCCCTGACCGTAAAATACCGGTTCAGGAAAAACGGGGTTTACCGTGTAATGTCGATATCGAGAATGTAGTATTACCTTGTTAATGTTTTGGCAAATAATGCCAAAAGCATAGCGAAATTATCAATGGAAATCTAAATTACGGCCACCTTTTCATGCTTCTATTTCTGCACTATAACAACGTGATCACCAATTATCACAATTACTTTCGTTATCAGTATACCAAATCATACTTATTTGCAAAGCACACAAAATGACGGCATTGCATCGTAAACGGAAGGGAGGTGATCCAGTCTAAGAATTATGCAATCATAACGGTCCGTACGGCATTTATACTCCTACGAAGTTATCTTTCTCCCTTGCTACTTTTAAAGGCAGAACGAAAACTGTTTTATGGCGCAATGAGTGTTGTTATCAATGCCAATTTTGCTTCAATACTACTTCTTTTACACTTTTACATGAAACTGTCATGATAAATAGAGATGTTTTGCATTTTTAAATGCGGGTTAGTGAGTTCTGGGGGAACTACTTTTATTGCGCGTGAATGTGCATGTAATGCAATTGGGCGTTTGGGGAATTTGGCCCTAGGCCAAAAATATATTGAAGTAAAGTACAAAGATTGCAGATTACTTCAATAACTGGATAAATGATGTTAAATAATGCTTTTGATAACTTTAGTTGAGTTAAAGATTGCACCACGCTATATTTCAATAGGCCGAAAAGTGACCGATAACGAGTGTCTCGATAAGGTATTCATTTTAATAATGGAGACAATTTCGCCAATAAGCTAGCAAAATAGCTTAGATTTCTGAGTATGTTTAGAAACGCTTTTCAGTGTTTTCCACCCACTTAGAGATTAACTGATTGGTAATCATGAGGTCGGTGTTACTATTCAGGAACATTAAAGAACCAATGAGTCTGTTCGGAAAGAGTTAGGGTGTCCCACCTGGATTTCTTGTATCAAACCACTGCCTCTTCTACTTGCTGCCCCTACGGCAAAACACCGGACCCCATTGGAAATAGGTGCTTGCACTTTTGTGGGTTACCCTTGACAGAAAGGTTTAAATAATTAGTTAGTTGCTATCCGGTTTCCCCTTCCTAATTAGCCAATAGCTTCAAATTTCAAGGGACGTGACAGTTGTAAGATAAAAGGAATCCATGTAAGATACACTATCCCATTCCGAATAAATCCATTGGTTCTTTAACGTGCCTGATTTATTTTCATTCGGTTAAGCGAAGCGCATAAGACGGAAAATGCTTTTCTGTGATTGGTTAAGATCTTCTGATTGCACGAATCAGGACTTGTTATGTTGGTAACTATAGCGCACGAGTTGTCGTGCGCAGTGATTGAAGGTATGTGGTCATTCAGCTTTGGGCACTTAGAGCTTACAAGGCGTATAATTTTTAGTTCATGAAAATGGGGAAAGATGCGTGTTATGTGCTAGAATTTTGTTACATGTACTTTATGTATATGAGATGATGTTGGTATATTAATGTGTATGCATATTTATGAGATGAACTGTTGCTGATAGAATGATGAATGTATTGATAATAGAAAGTAAGCTAGCTTGCCTAAGTGCTTATTACAATTATACTATGTAATAAGTTATAAAGTGTTTGTTGTTTAATGTAGTAGATCTATGGTATAGATCTGTGAAGATCACAGGAAGTGTATATTTCGTCAACGCTGGATAGAAAGAAGCTGACATTTGAACCGTAACCATTGGGTATCAATTATACATAGTTTATAGCTTAAAGTGCAGTCACGGCTCAATACTCCTTTCGATCTATAATATCTGTTCTAACACAACCAGCGGTTTCAGCTGTATACACATAGAGGAAATCACAGTGTGATAAAACTACCAATAAAACACATCTACGGCTGAATAACTCCAAACTGCTAATAACCTTCCGATGAAGAAAATAGTTCTGTGGTTATTATGTCTTGATGTGTTGTCAAATGTGGATTACTTGCTATGTTAGAATCGAAATAATGAACATGTACCGGTGTTTTATATATATTAAAGCACGGTCACTTGTTCGGATGCGTACATTAAATCACTTGTGCTACACAGTTGCGATTTAATTACTACGCATTCGAACTCGTGACTGTGCCTTATTCTACGATAAAACACAGGTTCATATTATTTTATTCCTCAAATAATATATTAGCTTGAAAGCCTTCGCCAAAAACCTTCCACAAACAACAAGACCGAGCAATCGTTGATCTGGCCTAATGTAGTTATAACAAAAATTGGTATGTTTTCTCGACACGGAACTTTGACTTTGTTTTTCGTACTTGTTGTTTGTAAACAATATTACAAATAACCAAAATTTCTTGTATTTTTCAGGGACCATGTGCAGGTCACACATGTGAAGCTGACGAAAGATGTTACCCAGCGGGAACTAACTTTGTTTGCCGGAAAGCAAGTAAGGAATGCATACCTTAAGCGTGTAATATAATGTTGCGACCAATTTCGGTAACATGACGTTGGCCTTATTTTTATACGAAATTTTCCTTATAGGCATATCACTAATCACAAATCACTTATCTTATCTGTTTGAATTAATACGATATCAAGTTACTGGTATCATTAAGTGATAAATAGTACAGGTGTATTAAAAATATAGTTCTTATACAAATTAGCCATAATATCGACCTTTAAAACAAGAAAACATGCACACAGATGTGAGTTATTACTAACCAGGACGTTTTAATAAATATAAATAAATTTTACATTTTGCATGTACCAAAACCACGGAAATACATTTTTGTGATAAATCAATATTTTTTGTGATCTTTGGGTGTCCTCTATTTGTTGAAAATGATCAAACCACCTTAGTTTTGTGGTTTTGACACGAAAAAAGATTTCTTTTGGATAAGTTATGTTCACAATTATCGTGCTTACCGAAGCGCGCAATGCATTATGGGTAGTCAGGTCATAACTAGGCTATTTTTAGACCTGCTTATCCGTTCTGTGTATATCCGTGCCAAAACATATGTTTTCGCAAAAAAATGAGTGGCATGTACTCGTGTTCGTACTAAAGACTTGATAGATACATTTTGTACTGATTTGTTTTCAGGGAAAATGCAAACATGGAAACGAATCGATGCAAATAATATTAAAATAATATTGCCCTTGTATATTCACAGTTGATGTCTGTTTCAAACGGATGCCCGTAGAAGTCTGCTTCAGACAGTATAAAAACCTGTTTATGCCTGGCGCCGACGAGTATGTACTTGACGAAGTACTGGTCGACACTCTACAAGAATGCGTGTTACACTGCCACGGGCATGCCCCGGAGTATACAACTATTAGCTACGTCCCGCATGAACCCATAAACTGTATCTGTTACACTACATCCGTGGCCGAGTATCAGCTGCTCGCCGAGTTTGTAGGCTTGGCGTTTTACCCCGAAGCAGCTATTTATGAAAAACTTAATTAAGGTCATGTTATGTGCGAATGGTGTTTCAAACGTATGCTTTGTTGAACCGACAATGGCTCACACGTAAGCTCTTTTCGTAGGGTGAACAAAATATTGCGCCGAGTATGGCTCATATTGATGGCTCATATTGAGTCATACTCATCGCTGTACACCGAATAAGCCCGTGAGCTATATTCGCGGATGAGGTGCTTTTTGCTCCGAATATGGCTCACGTCATTTTTTGTCGGTTTTTCCAGATAGGTGAAAGGGTTGTAGTTTAGATCCCATATTTTTATATCGCTTTCCTTTCTACTCTTTTGAGGCTTGTTTTGCAATTATAGTACAACCCCTCCCGAACGGCCCTCTATAGAGCAACAACCTCTCTATAACAATACTTTCAAAAATTCATTCCCTAGTCCTATATTTTATATAAATTTAACTTCTGTATAGCAACAACCTCTAAACAACGGCCAATATTCGCTGCTCCCAAAAGGTGTTGCTATACAGTGGTTACACTGTGTATAAAAAAGTTTGAATTAATATTGAAATTTTGTCTTTAGCATTCATCCGATTCTATCGAAAAAAGTCGCCCGGTCGTACTTTGGCACTTTTTGTGATGAGACATTGTCGCGTTCCTTTGATTCGCCGGGTTTTGTCTTTTTGTCCTTTAAATTTATCGATATGTATAAAGAGTTCGGGATTTTTGTCGGTACCAGTTAAGAGAATCGGAGAATGCCAGCGACAGAGATTTGCAGCAAAAGTTGAATCCCGCTTAAGCACGCTTAAATAGGTTTCCTAGAACCAATTTGTAATGAGAATAGAGTTTCTTGATCAAGAAACAACGAGGGTCGCTGAAAGGATTTGAACCACATCCCCTGAATCGCCGTAACCCCTCGGGCATGCTTGCTCCGTTGGATGTTTATCAGGTGCGACCGAGCTTCGCGTACCGTAATCTTACTAATGACTTCAACGACGAATCCTCACCTTTCTATTCATTCACATGTCCAGAAATCAGACCCCGCTTTAAAAACTATAAGTACGAGAAAATATCATTTAAAAAGACGCTGAAAATGGTACATTTTGTATAATTTGTACAGAACTCAGTAAATGTGTCTCGAGCTCAAAATTAGCTACTTATATCCTTTCCGCTACCACGATTTTTTGGGAGGCTATGAGAAAATCATATGGTCCCTATATCCCGTCCCTGAGACACTATTGACTTGCAGCACTGATAACAACTCGATACATCCGGATGCTACACACCTGCCTCAAAGTGAAAGTAGAAACAATTGTCATCATTTCGACTAAAGGTCACCGGAAATGACGATGTGACGGTGACCCTTGCGCGAAAAACTTTTTGTTTTTGCTTGGTAGGCCTACTTTTGGACACCTTTAGGGCACTGATCCTGACCACTTTGTTTTGCCTTATATTCCTTCTATAGAAAAATAAAAACATTTTGGCACTAAATGTTATCGCAATTCCACAGGGAATCGTACCGCAATGTAATTTCAGTTTTGGAAAATCTACGTTCAAAGCCCTCTTTAAAGGGGACCAGCGAGCCCAAAAACCTGTACACGACCCTGGGTCCGTAATATCCTTTAGACTGGGATGCCTGTGTACCCATTACAGCAAAAGTCCTGAATTTGGGCATTTAGGTCGAAAACTACGGAAGGCCGAAATGGTCATCCCGGCAGTCTGCATTAGTACGCTATGGTAGCGGAAAGGATATACAAAGTTTTAGTGGTAATTTGTGTCTGAAATGCATTTTTTTCGACATATTAGCGATATTTCAGTCTGCATTAGTACGCTATGGTAGCGGAAAGGACATCAAACACTTGGGGGAAGCAAGAAGATCATATTCAGTTTAGATAAAAATCATGTAATGCTTTTGATGACTTTTAAGGCTTTAAAAAGTTACCACTCTATATTTTAGTAGGCGTAAAGTGACCGATAACGGCTCATTGAGTGTTTCGATAAGGTATTAATCAGGATAGGAATACCACGTGATTTTCAGCAGCTTGATTTGTTTGTTCCAGTACCCTGTGAAACCGGTATTTTCCATGGTTTCACCGGGTGGTGGACAAAACGGCATAGTTGATGAAAAGGATCTTATAATTCATGGAAAGCAAATAATTTCCGCCTGACCTGCTGTCCACTAGGACCTTTAAGGGTTCCCGTAGGCTCAATTTGCCCAATCGGGATGTTTCGGCATGTCTTCGCGATGTTCTAGAACCCTTCCGTGTCATTCCTGTACGCTTCTGGACACTTCGGGACCGAAAAATCTTCGGCATCCAAATTTTAAAACTTTTAAAATATGGACGCCGAAGGTCTTGTTCGGGAGTGCTTCGGTGAAATCGGAATACTATCGGCAACAGTTCTGCGAGGCTTAGTAATCATTTTAACCATCCCGAGCGGTTCCCGAAGGACGCCAAGAAACACACCGAATAGTTGCCGAAGGATGAATCTTATGGCATTGGTGTCGACAGTAGCCTTTGGCAGTACATGCATATGAAAGCTCATATTTTGTTACTAATTTTCCTAGCATAGGCTCACAAAGTGTACCCATATATATATATTCTCAGACACGAACCCAATGCTAGAATAGATAATATTATTATACATTTATAGTATTATAGAGTCCATGTTTTGACCATTGTCAATGACTACGAAGCAATCATTTGCCGACTTATTAGTGATGTTACATCATGTACACAAAAAGTCACATGTATATTTAGCACCTATGTACACAGGTAACTGTATCATTGAAAAACAAATTGTTTTTCGAAACTATATTTCAATTTCTGTAAACTAAAATCTTCATCAATGATAAATCTCGCTGGCTTAGAATTAGAAAGTTGTTAGTACGAAATCAATATGTTGAGAAAACAAGAAAATACTGTCTGAAAACTAATCTTTAATTATGGAAAAAACAAGCTTTTTAAACTTCAGTTTGGTCAACATGACTACTTCCGATTTTCATGATTATAGGCTCATAAGAAGCGCCTTGGGGTGCAGATTTCAAATATAAATGAGTCTTATAAGGTCGTAAGTAGTAATAACCTTCTAATTATAAGCCAGCGATCTACCTATGCCTATGTATAGATACAAATATAATTTTATCCTTGAATCTTATCTTGATTATCATAGTTTAGAATATGATTTAAAATTGTACAAAACATATTTAATGTATCCTTACATAAACTTGAAATAGCAAGGGAAGAGACTTTAGTGTTTCAACATTATAAAGAGTATTCACATTGTGTACGTCAACAACTGTGGAAAACGAGTATCGGTTTCTGTTAACATATCCTAGTAAATTTCTAGGTTATGCATATTGTTGTACTTTAAACTATGGACTAATCCGATTATAGGTATACTAAATAAGCATATTGATTTTTACAGTTGTGATAGATACTCAGCATGAAAACATGTCTCCCCTTTTCAGAAGACGAGTCCGTGTTTGGATTACCAAAGTTAGAAATATACCTATATATATTCAGATTTACGTAAACAAATAAAAATGTATTAAAACCACATTATTTTACCTGTCCAACTTTTCAAAAATTTGATAAAATGTTTTGTCATCATGTAGATGTTATCAATGATAAAATATGTTGTTGTTGTTGTTGTTATACGGAATGGATTTCTCGTAAAGCTGGTATGTTTTTCACGTGAATCCCGTGTAAAGCAAGTTTCATTAATTACGAAACGTCCCTCGTATACAAAGAAGATCATTGTGTTTGGATAGGAGTTCCCTGCAACCTTGGTTTCGACCTTTCGTGCGCCATGCAGAAAACTGGGTACTGTTTTATCAAAGCACATACGAAAATCTTAAAGTTACACTCAAATTTAAATTCTTTATAATTATTTAACAACTGCAAACCTGCGACGGATAGGGTTTTGTATGATTTCTGTTACTGAATCATTATTAGTACTGCAGCTCCATTTACCACACTTCATAATTGTAAACAAATTATAAAGAATTTAAATTTGATCGTAACTTTAAGATTTCCGTAAGTGCTTTGATAAAACAGTACCGAAGTGATTCTAGAATCGGATTTTTGGCTTAGTTATTAATGAACTTGTGACCAACATACTAGTGATTTATGAAAATGTTTTTGGATTTATATTGAATAATTGAATGTAAAAGAATTGGAAATTGTAAATTTTTTACATATAATATGAATAAATATATCACATAGTAAAAGAGTTTGACATTTTAGATGTGTTTATAGAATGAGAGGAATAGTTTTGCTCAGTGTATTATCATAATAAAGCGTGGCGAATAGTGCGCCCAGGATAATGTGAAAGCGGGAAAATTTGGTATGGTCCACAAAGGTCGATTACAATTATGTGCACCAATTATCAAAGATGTTTTGAGTACAATACTGACCTTATCTCTTTATTTAAGTGATTTGTAAAAAAAATTGCCACAGTTGACCAAACCTATTGATGTTTGTAAATATCACATTATCCTGGGCGGAATATAGCATGGAATATCAGTTTGGTGAACAACATCTCTACCAGAGTTATGGCTACTCCATGTACAGAAAGACCGTACAGTAGATACCAATTATTGGATTGTATATTTGTGACTACCAAATGAAGAAACATTAACTGTGTTGAAAAAGTATAACCTTTAAAAATACAGAGGTAAACGAGCTGGTCACCCGAGGATAAAGTCTAATGCTGGCATTCACTACTCAAATTAAGCTAGATCATACATTCTTATTAAATGCTTGAAGAATAAAACAAGTTGAACTTTCAACTGTGAACATAAGGTCTGTTCGTGGAAAATCTTCTGCCCTTCTCCAGCACATCTACGGGGAACAAACAAAGCAAACATATCTATGGCCATCAGTTACCAAAATGTTGGAACGATCCACCCAGATACCTGTATAGATCATATTCTTTGCTACCTGAAAGACATTCACTGCGAAGCCAAGTAAGGATCAAATAAATTGATAACATATTTATAGTCGGTTTCAAGGATAATGAGTGCTCTGGCTACAAGTCAATTCAGTGTTTTATGACTAAATCAAAGCTCTAGAATCATAGTGTGTCATGTAATTGTGAAGCGCAAACGAATATGTTTAAATCATTGTTGCGCTATATAAATGACATGTATTTGTATACCATACCAGTTTCTGACTTGGTTCTTTCTCCCCATACCACAATCATGTTCTTTCTCCCCCATACCACAATCCTGTTCTTTCTCCCCAATACCACAATCCAGTTCTTTCTCCCCCATACCCCAAGCATGTTCGTCCTCCCCCATACCCAAATCCTGTTCTTTCTCCCCCATACCACAATCATGTTCTTTCTCCCCCATACCCCAAATCCTGTTCTTTCTCCCCCATACCCAAATCCTGTTCTTTCTCCCCTATACCACAATCCTGTTCTGTCTCCCCCATACCACAGTCCTGTTCTTTCTGCCCAAAACACAATCCTGTTCTTTATCCTCCCATACCAAAATCCTGTTCTTTCTCCCCCATACCACAATCCTGTTCTTTCTCTCCATACCACAATCCTGTTCTTTCTCCTCCCATACCCAAATCCTGTTATTTCTCCCCATACCACAATCCTGTTCTTTCTCTCACATACCAAAATCCTGTTATTTCTCCCCATACCACTATCCTGTTCTTTCTCCCCCCATTCCACAATCGTGTTTTTTTCTCCCCCATACCACAATCGTGTTCTTTCTTCCCCCATACCCCAACCGTGTTCTTTCTCCCCCATACCACAATCCTGTCCTTTCTTCCCCCATACCCCAACCGTGTTCTTTCTCCCCATACCACAAGCCTGTTCTTTCTCCTCACATACCCCAATCATGTTCTTTCTTCCCACATACCACAACCCTGATGAATAGGTTACCCTCCCATATCGCGACTCTGACCGATCGTGAATCGTACAAGCAGTCAGTGGCCTAGATATATCAGAATTACATGTGCACGTCAGTTGTTTTTATCTTTTACTTTTTACTACTAGTATTTTGACATTTTAACCTTATCTAGATGGAAGTTCTTTCTTTCAGTTTTTTACTGTACTGTTTTACTTTCTTTGATAACTGGCGTGCACCCAGCTATTATTACTCGTAAGAGGCGTAAGGCAGTGTGAAGAGATGTATGGATGGATCGATCTGTTCGTTCAATTGATTATTCTCTAAAGTCTACGATCTAAACCTCGTTAATGACACTGACATAATTATAACATTACTCGGGGTTAGCGGTATAATAATAATTTTCTACATGTTTGTTTCATAATTTATTAAAGGCTGGCGTTGCTTTTCCTTTTCCGAACCTCTGTTAATTCTGGTTAATTTATTCCAAAAGTATTTCAAACCAAAGTAATGCACTCCAGAATGCTGGATAACAGGCCAAGTATTTACACTGGGCTGAGCTCATCGAATTGACTCTAGGTCAAGATTGTTCTCATTAGCCTCTGATGAACTACTATCAATGCCAGCCATCTTGTCTCTAACAATTATCTGAATGATATCCAACATAGATCCTGTCCATATATACTAGTACTGGAAGATATAGCATTCTGGTATGATCTTAAATAATGATGTACAAGTTTAAATGTTGTCCATACCCGACCTCTGTATTGTTCCGTTGAACTTTTTAATAGTGGCTCGTTAATTATGTTCCCTTTCTACATTGTACAAATGCATTCCAATTTAGCATAGTATTTTCCTTTTACACAGTTATATATACAAAAATGTAAAAAAATTATTATTTAAAAAATAAAATAAAAATCATTTTTCATAAAAATGCAATTCAAACATTTCTAACATTAGTTGTTATATTTAAAAAAATGTTAAATTATGGCATATAATGTATCATGGAAAACTTGCTAACCTCTACTTCAAAATGGTATTTCCGGATTTTATGTAATGCATAAGTAAATTAAAAAAGTTTCGAAAATTGTAACATATAATTTGAAACACAGAGTACTTGCATTTTGAAATTGTTAATACTTAATATATTTGGTTATTTACCGACATAGTACAGTTTTTATGCTCCTACAATCTTCAGAAATCAACTACTCAAAACTAATCGAAGCATTAAATTATTTTATCATAACAAGCGAATGAAACAGAGCATTATATTCCGATGAATACAGAGTGATGGCATGTCTACAGGTCAGTTGTGTTAGTTGAACACTTAGAATAATTGTATCCAGAAGTACGTGCCCTTAAAGAAGGACAATGACCTCTTATTTGGGTCCATGAGTCCAGTCCACGAGCCCTGTCCATGAGTCCAGTCCACGAGTCCAGTCCATGAGTCCAGTCCAGCTTTAGGTGAGGAACGCCTACTAAAGGGTTAACTCAGCAATAAAGGGGTCAGCTAAAGATATCAGAGACACTGTCAATAAATACAATCCCCAGGGTTATTTTGCATGTCAACAGCGTTAAATGTGGATGGGTTACACTAAACGTCCTTAGCGATAAAATAATAAATCTTTAAAAACGTACTGTTAAGTATATTTAATAAAACAGCAACAGTTGACTAATTTTGGAAGTCAATAAGACAATGCTGAGCTGTGCTTTCATTGTGCATTAGCATGTATATTGTTGCACAATGATATGAGCTCTCCAACAATGGAGATAATAAAACGATATTATTGATGGCTTACCATTAACCATATTTGGCGCAATTATTTGTTCACCCTACGAATAGAGCTTATATGTCAGCTATATTTGGCGTAATATCACCCATCCAAATCGAACCACTAACGTATGATTTCACGTTCAAAGACAAAGCATGACAAATTCCTGCAATTTTAGTCGCGAAAAATAAAATAATTTCCCTAAAGGTCCTGTATCTTTAAAATAAATGTTACAAATAATACCTTTTCGGCATTTTTACCAGCCATTGGTGCTTCATAATAATGTGATCAAACCATAATATTTTTAATGATTTATGTAGCCCACTTATTATTGCTGTATTTGTTGATTCTTTTCTTTGAAAAATAGGATGAATAGTTATTAGCAAAGATCTAATAACATTTTTAGATCTTTGTATTTTTAGATCTTTGTAATTAGATACATCGCATTTTATATTCATCACACTAATGCATTTTGTTATGGGTCGAAACTTTTGAGGTTATGTCTATGAGATAGCCTTGCTCTCCTTGGCCCGTTGTATACAACACCAATACACGCGAGACTACCATTTGTCAACCAGGTCATCAAATAAGACTTTATAGATACTCTCATTTTAATGTACAATTGATGTACATTATAAATTATTGAACAAGTTACAATGTTACACAAAATAAGTCTGAGGAATTCGATATTAAATACTAGTAGTGCGATATCAAAGTAAGTATCACGGTATAAATTCTACATAGGGTAAGCATGAAATTAAGAGTTATTAAGATCAATGATTTCCTTCAATGCGTATCCATCGACCTATGAATAAATGATACATTTTTATACCTTAAAAGAGAATAAGTCATATTCCATGGGGTCCGTCTTATTATAAGATGTTTATTTTATTTGTCAGTAACCATTCAGCTGGGTAACGAACAAGTGCTTTAAGTATTCCTATGTCTTTACGACGGCTGAACATGGCGCGGATTTACTTACTGTTTGCTACGTTTTCTTTTACGAGTTCGGTTGTGAGTTCTTCGGCGTCTTGTTCCAGAGTGGCCAATGCGACGTTTTTCAACCAACATTACCTGTATGGATCAGATCCTGAACTGTTTGATGACTTCACATTGCACGAATGCGTCCATAAGTGTCGATCTGACGTCAGGTGCAAGGCATTCTTGTTCTTTCGGCTTGAGATACAATGCGCATTATATTACTTTGACTCAACAACACACCACCCAGGCCTTGGCCCGGTAGACTATATTCCGAAATCAGCCACATACGACATATCAGCATGGAATGTGGTAGGAATTTTACACTTTTTCTTGTTAACTAGCATTTAGTTCAGACTTGCCTCTGTTTTCTGTACTAGTTTTTTTGTAGTTCATTATTTTACTGTGGTTTGTATGCTATATTTTTCGTTCAATGGTTGGCACGGGGATCGGGAGGTTAACGCTGTCGACTACCAAACCGGGGATCACTTGTTCGAATCTCACTGCAATAAAACGCAGAAAATAAAAGCTATTTGATGAAAACAAATTCACACAATTTTGGTCATTTTAAATTTCATAACCAGAATTTTCTATCATTATCATTGATTCAAACTTTGAAGAGGTAGCGGGTAATGAAATTCATCACCATTTTACCATTTCGTGTATTTGTATTGTGTCGTTCAATATTTGACCAACGAATTTTTTCATGATAACTCCCGATCAAGTACCATCATCATATGATCATACTAGGCAAATAACCCATTTGACAATAAACACTAAAGATTTGTCGGGGACAATGAATGTACAAACCACGTGATCACGCACCGCGGCCTACGTTTCTGTACACAGTCATGTAACGTTACTAGCGAACAAAAAATCCGTAAAATTAGTGAAATAAAATGCATTGTGAAGCAAGAAGACAAATACATAAAATAATTGCAATTACTTCAATAACTGGATAACTATTGTGAAATTGTATTATTTGTACAGAACTCAATGAGAGTCAAGCTCAAAATGTGTTACTTATTTCAAACGCTTAGGGAAGCAAAAATATCATATTCCATTTTAATAATCAAATCGCTGCAAGCGCTGAAGGCCTGGGGCTAAACTTTATTCGCCTGGGAAGCAGTTTACCGACTAAACTGAAGTAAATGTAAACGGATAAACAATGTTTTGTTACGGATTCCTGTTAGTGCCATTTAAAATATCGTCTATCGCCCTCCAAAGGCGAGACTCGAGAATTGCGCGAGATAAGAAACGAGACACGAGAAATGACGCGATATTTGAAACGAGACACGAGAACTGCGCGAAGCCTGAAACAGACACGAGAATTAAAAAATTAATTATCGCGTTTTTAATCTCGCCCTCGACCCACATCGCGTCGTATATCGCGTCGAGACACGAGAATTGCGCGACAGTATTGTCGTGAATCGGGGCGAGACATAGAGAGAACATTTCGCTACTGCAATAGCGTAATAGAACTACAACAACAACAACAAGACACGATAATTGCGCGATATTTGCACGATAGCATTCTCGTGCCTCGCGTTTAATTCTCGTGTCTCGTTTGAATTGTCGTGTCTCGTGGACCAAATAGAAACGCTACACAAGAGAATTGCGCGATATTTGCACGATATTACTGTTGTATCTCGCGTTGGATTCTCGAGCCTCGCGTTGAATTATTGTGTCTCGTTTAATTATCATGGGTCGCCCTTAGAAGTCGAGACACGAGATTAAGAGGCGATATTTGAAACGAGAATCGACTGCGAGGCATGATTAGATACGCGAGAATTGCACGATATTAGATACTAAATTGCAAAAGTTGTCGGCCTAGGGCGAGATTAACAACGCGATAATTCAATTTTTAATTCACGTGTCTCGTTTCAGGCCTTGCACAATTCTCGTGTCTCGTTTCAAATATCGCGTCTAATTCTCGTGTCTCGTTTCTTATCTCGCGCAATTCTCGTGTCTCGTCCTTGGATGGCGATACACGATATTTAAAATGGCACTAACAGGATTCCGTAGTTTTGTGGAGGCTGCATATAGCGTATAGAGCAACCAGGTACAAAAATCGCGATTATTTTAGCCAAATTATAAGAATTTGTAAAAAGTCTTAATTGAACACAATGACAACATTATTTTATGACCTCGCTGACAATATTTCCCCTAAATTAGATGTTTAACTTGAAACATGCGTATATTCGTCTCGTCATCTGTATCGAGCTACGGAAGCGACAGTGTAGCATAAAATGCAATACTTCAAATATAAAGCATTTTTAGGATAATTCTTGCTAATGTTAAAAAACAAAGATGTTAAATGGATAATGTGCAAAAATTGTTTTATATGTGTTTAATGTTTAAACGTTGAAAAAAGAATAAGTATATACAATCCCGCTATACGGCCTATTGCCCGCTACCCCCCTGGCCGTAAAATACCGGTTCAGGAAAAACGGGGTTTACCGTGTAATGTCGATATCGAGGATGTAGTATTACCTTGTTAATGTTTTGGCAAATAATGCCAAAAGCATAGCGAAATTATCAATGGAAATCTAAATTACGGCCACCTTTTCATGCTTCTATTTCTGCACTATAACAACGTGATCACCAATTATCACAATTACTTTCGTTATCAGTATACCAAATCATACTTATTTGCAAAGCACACAAAATGACGGCATTGCATCGTAAACGGAAGGGAGGTGATCCAGTCTAACAATTATGCAATCATAACGGTCCGTACGACATTTATACTCCTACGAAGTTATCTTTCTCCCTTGCTACTTTTAAAGGCAGAACGAAAACTGTTTTATGGCGCATGTAGTGTTGTTATCAATGCCAATTTTGCTTCAATACTACTTCTTTTACACTTTTACATGAAACTGTCATGATAAATAGAGATGTTTTGCATTTTTAAATGCGGGTTAGTGAGTTCTGGGGGAACTACTTTTATTGCGCGTGAATGTGCATGTAATGCAATTGGGCGTTTGGGGAATTTGGCCCTAGGCCAAAAATATATTGAAGTAAAGTACAAAGATTGCAGATTACTTCAATAACTGGATAAATGATGTTAAATAATGCTTTTGATAACTTTAGTTGAGTTAAAGATTGCACCACGCTATATTTCAATAGGCCGAAAAGTGACCGATAACGAGTGTCTCGATAAGGTATTCATTTTAATAATGGAGACAATTTCGCCAATAAGCTAGCAAAATAGCTTAGATTTCTGAGTATGTTTAGAAACGCTTTTCAGTGTTTTCCACCCACTTAGAGATTAACTGATTGGTAATCATGAGGTCGGTGTTACTATTCAGGAACATTAAAGAACCAATGAGTCTGTTCGGAAAGAGTTAGGGTGTCCCACCTGGATTTCTTGTATCAAACCACTGCCTCTTCTACTTGCTGCCCCTACGGCAAAACACCGGACCCCATTGGAAATAGGTGCTTGCACTTTTGTGGGTTACCCTTGACAGAAAGGTTTAAATAATTAGTTAGTTGCTATCCGGTTTCCCCTTCCTAATTAGCCAATAGCTTCAAATTTCAAGGGACGTGACAGTTGTAAGATAAAAGGAATCCATGTAAGATACACTATCCCATTCCGAATAAATCCATTGGTTCTTTAACGTGCCTGATTTATTTTCATTCGGTTAAGCGAAGCGCATAAGACGGAAAATGCTTTTCTGTGATTGGTTAAGATCTTCTGATTGCACGAATCAGGACTTGTTATGTTGGTAACTATAGCGCACGATTGAAGGTATGTGGTCATTCAGCTTTGGGCACTTAGAGCTTACAAAGCGTATAATTTTTAGTTCATAAAAATGGGGAAAGATGCGTGTTATGTGCTATAATTTTGTTACATGTACTTTATGTATATGAGATGATGTTGGTATATTAATGTGTATGCATATTTATGAGATGAACTGTTGCTGATAGAATGATGAATGTACTGATAATAGAAAGTAAGCTAGCTTGCCTAAGTGCTTATTACAATTATACTATGTAATAAGTTATAAAGTGTTTGTTGTTAAATGTAGTAGATCTATGGTATAGATCTGTGAAGATCACAGGAAGTGTATATTTCGTCAACGCTGGATAGAAAGAAGCTGACATTTGAACCGTAACCATTGGGTATCAATTATACATAGTTTATAGCTTAAAGTGCAGTCACGGCTCAATACTCCTTTCGATCTATAATATCTGTTCTAACACAACCAGCGGTTTCAGCTGTATACACATAGAGGAAATCACAGTGTGATAAAACTACCAATAAAACACATCTACGGCTGAATAACTCCAAACTGCTAATAACCTTCCGATGAAGAAAATAGTTCTGTGGTTATTATGTCTTGATGGGTTGTCAAATGTGGATTACTTGCTATGTTAGAATCGAAATAATGAACATGTACCGGTGTTTTATATATATTAAAGCACAGTCACTTGTTCGGATGCGTACATTAAATCACTTGTGCTACACAGTTGCGATTTAATTACTACGCGTTCGAACTCGTGACTGTGCCTTATTCTACGATAAAACACAGGTTCATATTATTTTATTCCTCAAATAATATATTAGCTTGAAAGCCTTCGCCAAAAACCTTCCACAAACAACAAGGCCGAGCAATCGTTGATCTGGCCTAATGTAGTTATAACAAAACTTGGTATGTTTTTTCGACACGGAACTTTGACTTTGTTTTTCGTACTTGTTGTTTGTAAACAATACTACAAATAACCAAAATTTCTTGTATTTTTCAGGGACCATGTGCAGGTCACACATGTGAAGCTGACGAAAGATGTTACCCAGCGGGAACTAACTTTGTTTGCCGGAAAGCAAGTAAGGAATGCATACCTTAAGCGTGTAATATAATGTTGCGACCAATTTCGGTAACATGACGTTGGCCTTATTTTTATACGAAATTTTCGTTATAGGCATATCACTAATCACTAATCACTAATCTTATCTGTTTGAATTAATACGATATCAAGTTACTGGTATCATTAAGTGATAAATAGTACAGGTGTATTAAAAATATAGTTCTTATACAAATTAGCCATAATATCGCCCTTTAAAACAAGAAAACATGCACACAGATGTGAGTTATTACTAACCAGGACGTTTTAATAAATATAAATAAATTTTACATTTTGCATGTACCAAAACATATGTTTTCGCAAAAAAATGAGTGGCATGTACTCGTGTTCGTACTAAAGACTTGATAGATACATTTTGTACTGATTTGTTTTCAGGGAAAATGCAAACATGGAAACGAATCGATGCAAATAATATTAAAATAATATTGCCCTTGTATATTCACAGTTGATGTCTGTTTCAAACGGATGCCCGTAGAAGTCTGCTTCAGACGGTATAAAAACCTGTTTATGCCTGGCGCCGACGAGTATGTACTTGACGAAGTACTGGTCGACACTCTACAAGAATGCGTGTTACACTGCCACGGGCATGCCCCGGAGTATACAACTATTAGCTACGTCCCGCATGAACCCATAAACTGTATCTGTTACACTACATCCGTGGCCGAGTATCAGCTGCTCGCCGAGTTTGTAGGCTTGGCGTTTTACCCCGAAGCAGCTATTTATGAAAAACTTAATTAAGGTCATGTTATGTGCGAATGGTGTTTCAAACGTATGCTTTGTTGAACCGACAATGGCTCACACGTAAGCTCTATTCGTAGGGTGAACAAAATATTGCGCCGAGTATGGCTCATATTGATGGCTCATATTGAGTCATACTCATCGCTGTACACCGAATAAGCCCGTGAGCTATATTCGCGGATGAGGTGCTTTTTGCTCCGAATATGGCTCACGTCATTTTTTGTCGGTTTTTCCAGATAGGTGAAAGGGTTGTAGTTTAGATCCCATATTTTTATATCGCTTTCCTTTCTACTCTTTTGAGGCTTGTTTTGCAATTATAGTACAACCCCTCCCGAGTGGCCCTCTATAGAGCAACAACCTCTCTATAACAACACTTTCAAAAATTCATTCCCTAGTCCTATATTTTATATAAATTTAACTTCTGTATAGCAACAACCTCTAAACAACGGCCAATATTCGCTGCTCCCAAAAGGTGTTGCTATACAGTGGTTACACTGTGTATAAAAAAGTTTGAATTAAAATTGAAATTTTGTTTTAGCATTCATCCGATTCTATCGAAAAATCGTATTTTGGCACTTTTTGTGATGAGACATTGTCGCGTTCCTTTGATTCGCCGGGTTTTGTCTTTTTGTCCTTTAAATGTATCGATATGTATAAAGAGTTCGGGATTTTTGTCGGTACCAGTTAAGAGAATCGGAGAATGCCAGCGACAGAGATTGGCAGCAAAAGTTGAATCCCGCTTAAGCACGCTTAAATAGGTTTCCTAGAACCAATTTGTAATGAGAATAGAGTTTCTTGATCAAGAAACAACGAGGGTCGCTGAAAGGATTTGAACCACATCCCCTGAATCGCCGTAACCCCTCGGGCATGCTTGCTCCGTTGGATGTTTATCAGGTGCGACCGAGCTTCGCGTACCGTAATCTTACTAAAGACTTCAACGACGAATCATCACCTGTCTATTCATTCACATGTCCAGAAATCAGACCCCGCTTTAAAAAGTATAAGTACGAGAAAATATCATTTAAAAAGACGCTGAAAATGGTACATTTTGTATAATTTGTACAGAACTCAGTAAATGTGTCTCGAGCTCAAAATTAGCTACTTATATCCTTTCCGCTACCACGATTTTTTGGGAGGCTATGAGAAAATCATATGGTCCCTATATCCCGTCCCTGAGACACTATTGACTTGCAGCACTGATAAAAACTCGATACATCCGGATGCTACACACCTGCCTCAAAGTGAAAGTAGAAAAAATTGTCATCATTTCGACTAAAGGTCACCGGAAATGACGATGTGACGGTGACCCTTGCGCGAAAAACTTTTTGTTTTTGCTTGGTAGGCCTACTTTTGGACACCTTTAGGGCACTGATCCTGACCCCTTTGTTTTGCCTTATATTCCTTCTATAGAAAAATAAAAACGTTTGGCACTAAATGTTAATGCAATTCCACAGGGAATCGTACCGCAATGGCGGGTAGGACCAGTAATTTCAGTTTTGGAAAATCTACGTTCAAAGCCCTCTTTAAAAATGTGTACATCCTTTAGACTGGGATGCCTGTGTACCCATTACAGCAAAAGTCCTGAATTTGGGCATTTAGGTCGAAAACTACGGAAGGCCGAAATGGTCATCCCGGCAGTCTGCATTAGTACGCTATGGTAGCGGAAAGGATATACAAAGTTCCAGAAATGCCCGTTTTAGTGGTAATTTGGGTCTGAAATGCATTTTTTTCGACAAAGTAGCGATATTTCAGTCTGCATTAGTACGCTATGTTAGCGGAAAGGACATCAAACACTTGGGGGAAGCAAGAAGATCATATTCAATTTAGATAAAAATCATGTAATGCTTTTGATGACTTTTAAGCCTTTAAAAAGTTACCACTCTATATTTTGATAGGCGTAAAGTGACCGATAACGGCTCATTGAGTGTTTCGATAAGGTATTAATCAGGATAGGAATACCACGTGATTTTCAGCAGCTTGATTTGTTTGTTCCAGTACCCTGTGAAACCGGTATTTTCCATGGTTTCACCGGGTGGTGGACAAAACGGCATAGTTGATGAAAAGGATCTTATAATTCATGGAAAGCGAATAATTTCCCCCTGACCTACTGTCCACTAGGACCTTTAAGGGTTCCCGAAGGCTCAATTTGCCCAATCGGGATGTTTCGGCATGTCTTCGCGATGTTCTAGAACCCTTCCGTGTCATTCCTGTACGCTTCTGGACACTTCGGGACCGAAAAATCTTCGGCATCCAAATTTTAAAACTTTTAAAATATGGACGCCGAAGGTCTTGTTCGGGAGTGCTTCGGTGAAATCGGAATACTATCGGCAACAGTTTGGGGTGTTCGGGAATCCATCGTCATTCACTCGGCATCTTCGGGAAGCCTTCTGCGAGGCTTAGTAATCATTTTAACCATCCCGAGCGGTTCCCGAAGGACGCCAAGAAACACACCGAATAGTTGCCGAAGGATGAATCTTATGGCATTGGTGTCGACAGTAGCCTTTGGCAGTACATGCATATGAAAGCTCATATTTTGTTACTAATTGTCCTAGCATAGGCTCACAAAGTGTACCCATATATATATATTCTCAGACACGAACCCAATGCTAGAATAGATAATATTATTATACATTTATAGTATTATAGAGTCCATGTTTTGACCATTGTCAATGACTACGAAGCAATCATTTGCCGACTTATTAGTGATGTTACATCATGTACACAAAAAGTCACATGTATATTTAGCACCTATGTACACAGGTAACTGTATCATTGAAAAACAAATTGTTTTTCGAAACTATATTTCAATTTCTGTAAACTAAAATCTTTATCAATGATAAATCTCGCTGGCTTATAATTAGAAAGTTGTTAGTACGAAATCAATATGTTGAGAAAACAAGAAAGTACTGTCGGAAAACTAATCTTTAATTATGGAAAAAACTTTTAAGCTTTTTAAACTTCAGTTTGGTCAACATGACCACTTCCGATTTTCATGATTATAGGCTCATAAGAAGCGCCTTGGGGTGCAGATTTCAAATATAAATGAGTCTTATAAGGTCGTAAGTAGTAATAACCTTCTAATTATAAGCCAGCGATCTACCTATGCCTATGTATAGATGCAAATATAATTTTATCCTTGAATCTTATCTTGATTATCATAGTTTAGAATATGATTTAAAATTGTACAAAACATATTTAATGTATCCTTACATAAACTTGAAATAGCAAGGGAAGAGACTTTAGTGTTTCAACATTATAAAGAGTATTCACATTGTGTACGTCAACAACTGTGGAAAACGAGTATCGGTTTCTGTTAACATATCCTAGTAAATTTCTAGGTTATGCATATTGTTGTACTTTAAACTATGGACTAATCCGATTATAGGTATACTAAATAAGCACATTGATTTTTACAGTTGTGATAGATACTCAGCATGAAAACATGTCTCCCCTTTTCAGAAGACGAGTCCGTGTTTGGATTACTAAAGTTAGAAATATACCTATATATATTCAGATTTACGTAAACAAATAAAAAATGTATTAAAACCACATTATTTTACCTGTCCAACTTTTCAAAATTTGATAAAATGTTTTGTCATCATGTAGATGTTATAAATGATAAAATATGTTGTTGTTGTTATACGGAATGGATTTCTCGTAAAGCTGGTATGTTTTTCACGTGAATCCCGTGTAAAGCAAGTTTCATTAATTACGAAACGTCCCTCGTATACAAAGAAGATCCTTGTGTTTGAATAGGAGTTCCCTGCAACCTTGTTCATGGTTTCGACCTTTCGTGCGCCATGCAGAAAACTGGGTACTGTTTTATCAAAGCACATACGAAAATCTTAGTTACACTCAAATTTAAATTCTTTATAATTATTTAACAACTGCAAACCTGCGACGGATAGGGTTTTGTATGATTTCTGTTACTGAATCATTATTAGTACTGCAGCTCCATTTACCACACTTCATAATTGTAAACAAATTATAAAGAATTTAAATTTGATCGTAACTTTAAGATTTCCGTAAGTGCTTTGATAAAACAGTACCGAAGTGATTCTAGAATCGGATTTTTGGCTTAGTTATTAATGAACTTGTGACCAACATACTAGTGATTATGAAAATGTTTTTGGATTTATATTGAATAATTGAATGTAAAAGAATTGTAAATTGTTAATTTTTTACATATAATATGAATAAATATATCACATAGTAAAAGAGTTTGACATTTTAGATGTGTTTATAGAATGAGAGGAATAGTTTTGCTCAGTGTGTTATCATAATAAAGCGTGGCGTATAGTGCGCCCAGGATAATGTGAAAGCGGGAAAATTTGGTATCGTCCACAAAGGTCGATTACAATTATGTGCACCAATTATCAAAGATGTTTTGAGTACAATACTGACCTTATCTCTTTATTTAAGTGATTTGTAAAAAAATAATTGCCACAGTTGACCAAACCTATTGATGTTTGTAAATATCACATTATCCTGGGCGGAATATAGCCTCGACAGGCTCTCTATTGTTTGATAATGGAATATCAGTTTGGTGAACAACATCTCTACCAGAGTTATGGCTACTCCATGTACAGAAAGACCGTACAGTAGATACCAATTATTGGATTGTATATTTGTGACTACCAAATGAAGAAACATTAACTTTGTTGAAAAAGTATAACCTTTTAAAATACAGAGGTAAACGAGCTGGTCACCCGAGGATAAAGTCTAATGCTGGCATTCACTACTCAAATTAAGCTAGATCATACATTCTTATTAAATGCTTGAAGAATAAAACAAGTTGAACTTTCAACTGTGAACATAAGGTCTGTTCGTGGAAAATCTTCTGTCCTTCTCCAGCACATCTACGGGGAACAAACAAAGCAAACATATCTATGGCCATCAGTTACCCAAAATGTTGGAACGATCCACCCAGATACCTGTATAGATCATATTCTTTGCTACCTGAAAGACATTCACTGCGAAGCCAAGTGAAGATCAAATAAATTGGTAACATATTTATAGTCGGTTTCAAGGATAATGAGTGCTCTGGTTACAAGTCAATTCAGTGTTTTATGACTAAATCCAAGCTCTAGAATCATAGTATGTCATGTAATTGTGAAGCGCAAACGAATATGTTTAAATTATTGTTGCGCTATATAAATGACATGTATTTGTATACCATACCAGTTTCTGACTTGGTTCTTTCTCCCCATACCACAATCATGTTCTTTCTCCCCCATACCACAATCCTGTTCTTTCTCCCCAATACCACAATCCAGTTCTTTCTCCCCCATACCCCAAGCATTTTCTTCCTCCCCCCATACCACAATCCTGTTCTTTCTCCCCCATACCACAATCATGTTCTTTCTCCCCCATACCCCAATCCTGTTCTTTCTCCCCCATACCCCAATCCTGTTCTTTCTCCCCTATACCACAATCCTGTTCTGTCTCCCCCATACCACAGTCCTGTTCTTTCTGCCCAAAACACAATCCTGTTCTTTATCCTCCCATACCAAAATCCTGTTCTTTCTCCCCCATACCACAATCCTGTTCTTTCTCTCCATACCACAATCCTGTTCTTTCTCCTCCCATACCCAAATCCTGTTATTTCTCCCCATACCACAATCCTGTTCTTTCTCTCACATACCAAAATCCTGTTATTTCTCCCCATACCACTATCCTGTTCTTTCTCCCCCCATTCCACAATCGTGTTTTTTTCTCCCCCATACCACAATCGTGTTCTTTCTTCCCCCATACCCCAACCGTGTTCTTTCTCCCCCATACCACAATCCTGTCCTTTCTTCCCCCATACCCCAACCGTGTTCTTTCTCCCCATACCACAAGCCTGTTCTTTCTCCTCACATACCCCAATCATGTTCTTTCTTCCCACATACCACAACCCTGATGAATAGGTTACCCTCCCATATCGCGACTCTGACCGATCGTGAATTGTACAAGCAGTCAGTGGCTTAGATATATCAGAATTACATGTGCACGTCAGTTGTTTTTATCTTTTACTTTTTACTACTAGTATTTTGACATTTTAACCTTATCTAGATGGAAGTTCTTTCTTTCAGTTTTTTACTGTACTCTTTTACTTTCTTTGATAACTGGCGTGCACCCGGCTATTATTACTCGTAACAGGCGTAAGGCAGTGTGAAGAGATGTACGGATGGATCGATCTGTTCGTTCAATTGATTATTCTCTAAAGTCTACGATCTAAACCTCGTTAATGACACTGACATAATTATAACATTATGTCGGGGCTGTCTTCTTCCACCTGGGTGGGGTAGAGCTCTGAGGGTCTAATATAATAACAACACCAATGAGTTTCTGTGTGATCTATAATACCTCCTGTAGTCGTATATTGTATATCGTAGACTTACATCTCCTTCTACCTGTAATAATTGATATAAAACACTAATCTATGTATGCAATTCATGTAATATATATAACGACATTAAAGTATGAATATCGTGTAATAATTGATATTAAACACTAATCTATGTATGTAAATCATGTAATATATAACGACATTAAAGTATATAAAGTTTACCAAATATGTGTTTCGTTAAAGTATCGTATATTGATCTAAGGAATTCGATTGATTGATGGCGCGCGGACGGACAAAGGACAAAGGAATAATCAATCGTTACTGTTACTTGGTATGAATATAAAGGAGATCTATTACATGAAATAATGCATTAGAAACAATAATAACAACGTTACAAAACAATATAAAAACAAACTAGTTACCTGCTGGTTTTAAATAAAAACCTACAAAATTGGATTTCATCAACAAATGTTTACTTCTTATATGGTGTAATGGCGGGTGGCTACTGCGGCCGGATATGGTCAGTGACGTGTTATATATATGGAAAGGTTAAAGTTGAATATGAATATTAATTAAGGTTAGATGTTACTAAATATTAGGTAAGATGTTACTAAATGTTACTTTTACTTCTAAAACTATTCAAACTACATAGGCTACCTACTAATAGAATTCTACCCTACGACATATACCCCCACTTAGGAAAGTGGCGTCCCGACACTTCAAACATAATTAAAACCATAGAACATATTACACATTTGTACAAATCTTACTTCACTTACTAAACCTTACACACATACACACAATCACTCGTTACCAAACATACAAATGCTTACCCACATACGTATACATAATATACGCATATAACGTATTAAAATAAAATACATATAAAGAATATATGGACGTAATCTGATACACTCCTCTGTAACAACTTCATATCTGCTTCGTCACCAAGTTCAACTTACCGTCATGGAAGTTAAATGCAATACCCAGTACTGTACCCCTAATCTGCATAATACCCTATAACGTTATCATCTAATTAAATGTGCCTTCACATAATGAACAAAAACACCATGACAACTACAAATAGGTTCAAGTTATACACTTCTAGATAAAGCTATGCAGTATATACATGGTCCGTTACAACACAAGGGAATACAAGTACTTGTACTATAAATATCAAAAGCAGCAAACCAATAATCACTGCACAACGTCGCAAAGCGTTATTACTTTAATATGTAATATAATATACATGTAAACTAAACATTATCATGCAAAGCATAATACAATAACCCGGTTACAGGTTAACACCCATTGCACATATATTACTAAAGTATTGGTGTCTGCAATGGTACACTCACACCACAAAAAAACCCCATCAAAGTAGTCATTAGCAATAATTACATAAAAAGCAATGTTACTCATTCTCGATTAAGTTTGCTAATCTAATTGAGTATATGTAACGAATAAAATAGTAAGTATTGCTCTGTACAAAGATATGATCGTGTTACGCTTCACTCGAACATAGCTTACTGACCTATAATGAGTACATATTACTCTATAGTACCATACGTTACCGTAAAACTTGAAAATTTTACCTTCTCCAGTCGTCTGATTCCAGCCACTTTGGTTGCCGTCTAAGCCTCTTAGGACGTATGTTGGTTGGTTCATCTGAATCAGAATCTTCGTCTTGGTCGTTGATATGAAGCGAGGTAGTTACCTGGTTGTGTTCCCTGCGCTGTGGAATAACGTATCTGTTGCGTTGCTCTGTTGATGCCATCCCAAGCGGAAGCAGTAAATTCCGGTGTAATCGCCGTATCCGTCTCGCACCAGTAGTGTTCTTTCTTACATCAAACACTGGTTGATCTTGGTAGGCCTGAGAGATAACGACATATGGTTCCTCCTCCCACCTGTCAGCCAACTTGTGCTTGCCGCGTAACGTAACATTGCGGACAAGAACGAGATCCCCTGGTTGAATGGACGCGGCGTGTGCATCGCGGTCGTACTGCTTCTTGTTCGAACATGATGTTTTCGCAGCAGTAGCCTTGGCCTTGTCATATGCTGTTGAAAGACGTTGTCTTAGCTTTCTGACATATTCGTTGTGGGATCTAGATTCTTCAGCATCGATGTTTATACCCATCAAGGCATCGACAGCAAGCTTGGGTTTTCGCCCGAACAACAGGAAGTATGGCGAGAATCCAGTGCTGGGATGAATGGTGACATTGTAGGCATGAACAAGTGGGCCTACATAGGACTTCCAGTCAGTCTTTTGCTCTAATTCCAAAGTCCCAAGCATCTTCAGCAAAGTCTGGTTGACTCGTTCGACCATACCATTTCCCATAGGGTGGTAAGGTGTTGTTCTGGACTTGATAACCCCAGCCAGCTGACATAACTCCTTGATGAGTGTTGATTCGAAGTTCGCTCCCTGGTCACTATGGATCCGCGCCGGGAACCCATAGTGTACGAAGAACTTTTCGAATAGAACTTTTGCGGTGGTTCTTGCCGTCTGATTGGTGGTGGGGAACGCCTGAGCATATCTACTGAAGTGGTCTGTGATGACCAATATATGCTCAGGGCCTCCTTTCGATCTCTCTAAGCTGAGGAAATCTATGCAGACCAAATCCATTGGCGAGTTGGATGTAATACCAACCATTGCACTTTTCGGCTGTAGAGTTTTCCGTCTGATGCACCTTGGACAGGAAGCTACCTTTTCTCGTATGAAGGAGTCCATTCCTGGCCAATAAAATCTCTCTTTGAAGAGTGACAAGGTTCGGTCTCGACCTTGGTGTCCGAGGTCATCGTGCAGGGCAAGGAACATATCGCTTCTGAGGTTGTCTGGGAGGAGAAGCTGTCTTTGATCAGGATTCGTCCCATGTCGATATAGTACTCCATCGCGAAACTCCAACTTGTCCCAGTCACGCAGATATTTGAGCACACGAGAAAATGTATCCGAGTTCTGCTTAGCAGAGGGTCTCGTGCCTTCTGGTATGTGTTCAAATAACTGTGATATGACAGGATCTGCAAGCTGTGCACACTTCCAATCTTTGGAGCTCAAAGAATGTGCTCTCATCAACTCTGGAGGGACCTGAGGTGGGTTATCTACCACTGCAATGGAGCTGGGTTTGGTAATACTGTACGCAAAAGGAAGTTCTTCGACTGATGCTTCTGCAACTATTGACAAAGCTGATACAATAGTCTCGACAGTTTCTTCTGATGTAGTTGGAATTCTAGACATGCCATCTGCATCGGCGTTGAGCTTACCAGCTCGATATGTTGGCACAAAGTCATAATTCGCTGGGCCGATATCCATCTTTGGCCTGTGGCGTCCAACTTGGCGGTTGTGGTGACGTAAGTGAGAGGGTTATTATCGGTAACCACTTCAAACTTGGTGCCATACAAGTAATCATGGAACTTTTCAGTTACCGCCCACTTAAGAGCAAGAAACTCGAGCTTGTGAGCTGGGTAATGCTTTTCAGAGGGCTTAAGTGAACGGCTTGCGTAAGCAATCACTCTACTCTCACCCTCTTGCTTTTGGTAAAGCACACCACCAAGCCCACGTGTTGAAGCATCTACATGTAACGTGAATTGCAGCGAATAATCAGCATATCCGAGTATTGGTGGTTCTATGAGTTTCTGCTTGAGTTCGTCAAAGGCTGCTTGTTGACTCTCACCCCAATGGAACGTAACTTTCTTCACCTTGATGTCTTTCTGCTTGCCTTTGGTACTGCCAATCGGATGTCCAATTAGTAGGTCATTCAATGGTCGTGCTATATTGGAGAAACCTTTGATGAACCGCCTGTAGTACCCTACGAATCCTAGAAATTTCCTGGTGTATTTTACACTACGGGGAATTGGCCAAGTCAAGACGGCTTCTAGCTTCTGTGGATCGGCTTGTATTCCTTCTGCTGAAACCACATGCCCTAGGTAGGTAATCTTGGATTTGAAAAACTCGCACTTTTTCAGATTGATTTTCAAATTGTACGATGACAACCTTTCAAACACTCTATCCAACCTCTCTATATGTGAGTCAATATCCTTGGAAAATATGATAATATCGTCCAAGTATATCAAACAGTCTTGTAGGTTGATATCTCCCATACATCGTTCCATCAGTCGTTGAAACGTAGCTGGTGCGTTGCATAAACCAAACGGCATTCTATCACATTCAAAGAATCCTACACCTCCAACATGGAACGCTGTTTTCTCTTTATCCGACTCTTCCATCTCCACCTGCCAATAACCAGATTTCAAATCTAACTTCGAAAAGTATTTGGCTCCAGACAAGGTGTGTAAGGTATCATCTATCCTTGGTATTGCGTATGCATCCTTCTTTGTCCTTGAGTTGAGTTTTCGAAAGTCAATGCATAGTCTGATTGTGCCGTCTTTCTTTCTTACAATTACTACATTGGAACTAAAGGGACTTTTGGATTCTTTGATAGCACCTGCAGCCAACATTTCTTGAATGTGTACTTTAACTTCATGGTAAATTCCTGGTGGGATTCGTCGGTATGGTTCTTTAATAGTTCTTCATTGGTCAAGTTTATTTTATGCTTTACTTTGTCCGTAAATCAAAGGTCCTTTGATGATGTGGGAATTACATTACTCCATTTGTCAAATATGTTGAGCACTTTTTCTTTCTGTTCAGCAGTTAATTCTATATCACCAAATTTGATGTTATGTCCATTGTCGGAAGATGATATTTCCGTGTCTGTACTAGCCAGTTGTTCATCAAAAGGGTCACGGATAACAGTGACCTCATTCAACTTGCATAGCTCTTGTTTTGCATTAATCTTAATGGGCCGTGCGGTGACGTTACACAATCTGACTGGTATTCTGGCGTTACGTCCATCAGATTTTACTTGATCTAGTCTTGGACAGATGATAGCACTGTGCGTGGCATCGTCGCCATGTTCAGTAATTGCAGATTCAACATATTTCTGTTTACGCAAAAATCCTGTTACTGTTCTTGTTTCGCCCGGACGTAACGTAATCGGTTTGGTACTTGTAACACGTCCTACATCTGCAGACATCTTGAACAATGCAGATTTCCATTCCGGTGGCATGTTGTCCGAGCCCTGATCCTTAATTTCTCTTATGATGTTGGTCCCTATCAATATCGGTACCTGTTCATTGCACTTTTCTCCTGGTGTTATAAGCATCAGAGTGTGTATTTCTGTATTCGTTACTAGAACAGTTGTTTCTATGTATCCGATATATGGTATGCTTCCTCCATTTGCTCCTTTTAAATCAATACCAAATCCATCCATTGATTTCAATTCGGGTATTGGATTCACGTTCGAATAAAATTCTTCATTGATAGTACTAACTTGAGATCCACTATCTATCAAAGCTTGGACTCGTGTCCCTTCTATTTCAATAGTTGTGACGTTTGCTGGTCCAATCACTTTGTTGATAACCTTACGGTTGTATTCCACATTGAGGCTTTCTATCCTGGGTTTGCTCTCATCCGCCTCTTCGATCAGAGCTGTTGGTCGTTTAAATGTTCTTCTTGATGTTCTTGTTGCAAGTTGCCGTTTCTTCTTCCTCTTTCATTAAATCGCCTTCCTCTGTATGATCCTCTTCTCCCTCAATCTGTTCCTCTATAGTATTGATTTTCTGTAGTCACTGTTTGATCTTTTGCTATTTGTTCCAGTTTAACTTTCATTTCTTTCATTTCCTCCATTAATTGTTTTATCATGTCCATTTGTTCACAGGATTGGCTATTTACGCTTACATTAGTTGTTTTTCTTTCGCTATCAATTCTCATATCCATTTCTTCCTGTCGGATCATTCTTCTTAATTCCTCAAAGCTGTCAGACGTTTCGTAAAAAAATCTTGTTGATGATCTTAATTCAGTGTTGTAAAGGTGTCTCCAAAATCTAGTTCTTAGCAAGTGTTCTTTTTGATTCTTCATCACCTGTCCTTTAACTACTGCTTTCTGTATTAATCCCTCAAGACGTATCCCCCAGTCGGAAATTGTCTCGTTTTTGGCTTGTGACGACTGATAAAACTCTTCTATAATTGATTCACATGATCTAACGTTCCCATAAATATTCTCTAGTTTGTCAACTATTTGTCTTGTAGATGCCGTTGAGTTCATAGTTAATAAAATTTTCCTAGTATTTCCAGTCAATGAATTTCTTAAAGCTTGTCTTATAATTTCAGCATCATATATTTTAGAATTTATCACAGCATCTACTTCTAATTTCCATTCTTCAAATGTGCTCTCTGTTAGTTTTGGTATTGTCGGTTTAATGGATGGTATGTGCCGTTGATAGCTTCGATCCTCTAAATATCTATGGTTCCCTTCTTCTAAATTATCCAGTGTACATTCTCTTTCTGTGATACTGTTGCGTAATTCGTCTCTTTCCATTTTCAGTTTACTGATCCGTTCCTTTTTGGCTGCTTCTTTGATCTTATAAAGTCGTCTAATTTCAAATTGTTCTTCTTCATATCTCCTTTTTCTCTCTTTCTCCTTCATTTCCTTTAGCAAGTGTCCTTCCTTTATCTTCATTTCTGCTATTTCTTGTTTGATCTCTTCTTCTTCATCATCATCCTCCTCCTTATAATCAATTCTGTCCTCAGAATTCTTACTCTGAATGATACTCTCTTTCAACTTTTCATTCAACCATTCCATTTCTCTTTCTAATGTGTCTCTCTCCTTAATTATTTTCTGATACGACTGTGCCATATTTCCTTGACTACTTCTTCTTGATGTAGTGTGGTCGATGGTATTAAGTGCTGTTGTGTCAATATGTAAATCGTCTATATCTAATCCATTGTTATCATCATAGTTTGAATCTTTCCTGGTTATATTAACGCCCTGCCTATGTACTATCAAAGCATCTCTTTGTTTTCTCAATTCTTCCAATCGTTGCAATTTATCAGGAACGTCTCTATCACTCAAATGTAATGTATCTGTAGTACCAGTATCTTGTCTATGTGATCTCCTTATTTGTCTAAGTTCTCTATCTGACAAGTAATTAGCCATCCTTATTTCACTTTCACTTCACACACAAGTTAATGTTAACTTTCTGTAATGAATCCACTTCAATTCACACCACAACTACTTTTTACTTCAAACACAAGTTAATGATAACTTTCTGTAATGAATCCACTTCAATTCACACCACAACTACTTTTCACTTTCACTTCAAACACAAGTTAATGTTAACTTTCTGTAATGAATCCACTTCAATTCACACCACAACTACTTTTCACTTTCACTTCAAACACAAGTTAATGTTAACTTTCTGTAATGTATCCGCTTCAGTTCACACCACAATTACTTTTCACTTTCAACTCAAAACACCAGTGAATGTTTACTTTACTTCACAACTACTTTCACTTCACAACATATGTCTATAACACAAGTATACTTTCACTTTACAAACAACATATGTCTATAACACAAGGACCTTGTTTCTACTTTCACTTTACGAAAACAAATGTTTATAACACAAGTACCGTGTGTCTACTTTCACTTTACAACCAACAATTGTATATAACACCAGTCTACTTTCACTTTACAAACACAATGTGTCTAGAACACAAGTATACTTTCACTTTACAAACACCATGTATCTATAACACAAGTACCTTGTGTCTACTTTCACTTTACACAAAAAATATATATCAAACACAAGTACCTTGTTACTATTTTCACTTTACATACAACATATGTCTATAACACAAGTACTGTGTGTCTACTTTCACTTTACAAACAACATATGTTTATAACACAAAGAAGCAGGGACGATAAGGAGTGTTTTAGGCCCTAAGAATTTTTGAAAAAATAAAATCGCCGATGGGACGTTTTTCTTTGCATATATAAACGAAACAATGTCTAAACTGTCAGTTAATCACGTTAATATGTATTTATACTTGCATTCTGACTGCATATGGGGCCTATTTGGACCCCCAGAATGGCCAAAATCGGCAATTTTGACCGAAATATCGCCAAAAAAATACAAAGTGTGATACGAGCACAGTTGTGTACCAAGTTCATATTGCGAACAAATGATGTTATTTTAAAAACAAATTGTTGTACAAAGTATGAAATTGGTACACAGCCGTGCTCGTATCTAGCTTTTTAAAAAGCTCAAATTCCGTAACCCACTGGTTTTTAGTACCGCCACCTCTAAAATCAGCAAAATACTCGTTAAATATAATGACAAGTCAATCTTTTTGCTAAGTGTAGTTAAGATATGTTTAACCAAACTTATTTTTACAAAAGTTTGAAACCGGGTTGACTAATCGAAATAAATGAATTAAAACACGAACCAACGAGTGGGTACGAAGCAATTTGATGACGAATATAACTAAGTAAACAAACATCGCGCACCTTCTTAGCGACGACCTACTTTCAGTTTGACAGGTGGTCGGGTGATCAATAAACAAACATCTATCAGCCAGATTCCATGTTCATATCGTCAAAATACTTTGCTGTGCGAGTAAGTAAGTAAACATTTTTAATTTATTACTAGAGTAATTTCTATCGTGTTTCTGACTTTCATTGAATCAACACCGTTTTGCACACGTTTCGTCTGCAAAATGATGTCTGAAATTCCAATTGAAATTGACGAGATTTGAGCCTGTTAATATATGAAATACGAATAAAGGGATACCAGACTTATTATAACGTAAATTAAACCTACACAGTGTCGGTTTATGAACCAGTTTTTCAAACATTCACGGTGAGAGTGAGACCAGATTCGGACGGTGATCTGCGTCAGATTGTACACCAATGCATGGTCTAAAATACTGTTTTCTTTGGTTCAGCATTGGTGTGATTTAACTAACGCGTTTGTTCAAAGCATATCATGAAACGATCCTTAATCGTGTTGTCGTTGGTCAATTGCTCTGCAATATTAGGTATGAATTATAAAAAATAAGGTTCGACCGTCAATAGTATGTATAGCCGAGTGGTAAGGCTACTCGCGCACCACATTGACGGTCGTGGTTCAAAGCTCGGTTGAGTCGATTTTTTTATTATTTTTTTTTAATTATAGATTGAATACTAAAAATGTAATAAGTTTACACTGTTCATAATTTAAAGTAGATCTTTATTTTGTATTTTTCAGACACTTGTCAAGGCTACCAAAGGTCAACTGAAATGTGCATGTGACCAGTATAATGAGTAGATTATATTGTAAAAGAATTATAACAAATCTGACAGAACTGTTCATCATCCATGTGACCAGTATTGTAAAATGGTTACAACAAATCTGACAGAGATGGCATTACTCAACAGAACTGTACATGTGACCAGACGAGTATTGTAAAATGGTTATAACAAATCTGACAGGGAAGGCATCACTCAATAGAACTGAACTGTGCATGTGACCAGTATTGTAAAGATTATAACAAATCGGATAGGAAATACAACACTCACCAGAACTGTGCACGTGCACATAAACCCATTAAAACTTGAATTGTGTCATATATACATGTTCATGTCAGATTCCTTAATTCTTGTTTGGATAGCAAAGTTCACTTGATCATGCTGTCTTTGCTGCCATCAGAATGGGTGTAGTTTGTAGAACTTATCATTAGCAAGTCACTTTAGTATATCATTTACAAATCAAAAATGACAAACTCAATTTTCAACTGTTTGTTGCTTGCAATAGAACTTCTTTCAAATTGAATGTTCCTGACTTTTGTGCTTTATATAACTTGGAAATTGTACTTATCAAAGATCTAAAAAAATCCATGCGTTTAGATCTTTGTACTGATGCACTACAGTGTGTATATAAGACTGGAACTATTAGTGTTTAGTTCAATTTGCCATGTAAAAACTGTTTGTTGTCAGTTACATATATCTTTTTGTTAAGGTAATATTGATATTATCACCCTAATGGAGTATTTATAACAGCTATAGTACTAGTAAATGGTAACAAACAATGTCCTTACATAACCTTGGCGTTTTGATTTTGCCTTTTCAAAAGTGGACATCTTCATCTAATTGATAATACATTGGATTATGTTTATTTCTTCACTTGTTACATTTTAATTGTTTAATGTTATTTCCTATAGATGTATATAACATTACTTTACATATAATGTATGTTAATTGTTGAGTTAACTTACAAGTGTTAATTTGTTTATGTATTAATTGTGATTCATAATCAAATACATGTATAACATAATTGTATATATTATGCATTTATAGTAATTAATATACATGCACATATGCAGTAAAACTGCAATAATTATGTTGCCATATGAACAATTAAGTCTGTTTCATATTGAGTAGGATTGAAATTGAATAAGAGTAAATCATCAAAAAATACCATTTTGTCCTAAATGTTTTGCTGATTGTATCAAAGAGGATGATTGTAAGTGAGGTAAACTTGTTTTATTGTCTTACATTGTTTATTAATTGTTTGAATGGATGGTCTTCACTATCAAAGTTGACCAGTTATACTGCTTTATCACTAATCTTACAGTGGCTGAATTAATTGAATTTAAAAACGACTGTATAAGTCTTAATTCAGAATCCACATTTACATGGGTTTATGCTGTACACCTATGTTAAACCTCAACTAAAATGCCTGATTAAACAACTAGATTATTTGGTTTCATTGCTGTGACAATCATTGCAATGTGATATTGTCCCATTTGCTATTTTACAAGTGAACCAGTGATAAGATTAAACTGCATGTTCTCTAACATATATAATATATGCCTCTTTCTGGTTCTGTAATTCCATGTGATCATTTTATGTACAAATACATAAGAAGATGTTTTGGGAGTATGTTACAATTACCATAAAATTAAAGTGTTCATGTTTTACTTGACAGTGTTTGTCTTTTTATTGACATTTTTTTCATAAAAAATAATATGAAATACAGTTTTACTTGTTTTTAGCTTGACTCTTCAAAGAATAAGGAGGGTTGTTGTAATCACACACACTTAAGTGACAAACACAAAGATTTGAAAAAATATTTCAGACATAATTATGTAGTGGAGGTCAATTATTCTTCCATAGACAGTAGCTTGATCAGTCTGGTTTCAATACTGTGCACCTGTAATGGGAAGTGGGATTCAAATATGTACTGTATTTCACTTAGCAATGCAAAAGAATGAACATGTTAGACCAATTGACTATCACAATAACTCACTAAAAGGTTGCACAAATACCAGTAACCAGTTTTAATGTGACTTCAACACACCAGTAATATGCTGATATATTAATAGCAACACTTACTACAACAAGCACTTTTACATAGAGATAAACACTATACTTTCAACTTGTGTTTTGTTGGCATGCAGTACCACAATTTTCTACATATTCTATTTAATTTTAAGAAATGGTCGCTATGGCAACAGAAAACACCATAGCAGATGAATGAAATGGGACACAAAGAAGAACTGTTTTTCATTCACATAATACATGAAATATGGTCATTTTCCACGTACTGGTTGTTTTCTAGAAATGGTTGCTATGGCAACGATAAAGAATTAGAATGAATAAACCATGTCTGTTTAATATGCAGGGATATAAAGTCCTTCATTTATGGTACATTCACAAAAAAAAAGGGAAAACTGAAAATTGGACATTTTTGAGATTTTTGAAGTGGTTGCTATGGCAACAAAATCAATAAAATATAACATCAATAATTTTAACCATATGATTGAATGTTGTGTATATTATTGACATCACTTATAAAAAATCAGATGTCTTATAAACTTTGTTTAAACATATTTAAGTTAAAACAATAAATGGTTGCTATGGCAACCAAAAATATGAAAATGAAGAAATAAATATTTGAATCATACTCAATGAGGTATGGTCTTTCATCAACAACATTTTCACAAAAGTACCATGTAAAATACGCATTTTGGCATTTTTGTGTAATTTAAAGAAATGGTTGCCATGGCAACAAAAATGAAAAATAATGTATAAAAATATTAAAATCTTTCACTGGATGTGCATACCTTTAAATGACAAAAGTTTCATAAAAATTGGAAGTGGGGCCAAAATCACCCCTTATCGTCCCTGCTCCTTTACTTTCACTGTACAAACACCATGTGTCTATAACACAAGTACCTTGTGTCTACTTTCACTTTACAAAAAACAAAATTATTTCATAACACAAGTACCTTGTGTCTACTTTCACTTTACAAACAACTTACGTTTATAACACGAGTATACTTTCACTTTACAACCAACATATGTCTATACCACAAGTACCTTGTGTCTACTTTCACTTTACAAAAATATATGTATATAACACAAGTACCTAGTGTCTACTTGCACTTTACAACCAACATATGTATATAACACAAGTCTACTTTCACTTTACAAACACATATGTATATAACACAAGTACCTTGTTACTACTTTCACTTTACAAACAACATATGTCTATAACACAAGTTTACTTTCACTTTACAAACACCATGTGTCTATAACACAATTACCTTGTGTCTACTTTCACTTTACAAACAACATATGTCTATAACACAAGTACCTTGTGTCTACTCTCACTTTACAAACAACATATGTCTATAACACAAGTTTACTTTCACTTTACAAACACCATGTGTCTATAACACAAGTATACTTTCACTTTACAAACACCATGTATCTATAACACAAGTACCTTGTGTCTACTTTCACTTCACAAAAAAACCAATTTATTTCATAACACAAGTTCCTTGTGTCTACTTTCACTTTACATAAAACATATGTATATAACACAAGTATACTTTCACTTTACAAACAACACATGTCTATCAAAGTAGTTCTTCCTATAAATCTCAATTATGACCTAATAAAATAACAATAGTGGTGATTTAAAGTAATGATACTTGTAATAAATATGTCAAAAGCCTAATTGCTTATATTTCAAATAAATTTAATCATCTCAAAAAAATCAAATCAATTTATCAGTAATCAATCAATCAATCAATCAATCAATCAATCAATCAATCAATCAATCAATCAATCAATCAATCAATCAATCAATCACTAATTAATTAGTACCGAATTAACCTGAGTTAAATCAACTATCACTCAATAAAAGCAATCAAGTATGCAGTATCTGCACTAATGAGCAATTAATCAATGAATATCTAATTAACCTAAGTAAATTCAATGATACAATTCAACCAGTTAGTCAACAATCAAACACCCAATCACTCCTTAATTAACGCTCAATCAATATAGAATTTAATTTGTAATTTTTCTGCCAATTACCAATTAATTATTCAATCAAACTAAGTCAATCAATCAAAATATTGTTTAATGTCCCCTATTCTGTTCTGTATTGTATGTACCCTTTTTATTTATCAATAAATCATTAACTTGTTCAATTAGTGTATCATATACAAGACCTTTAATTAATACAATGAAGTTAATTGATAATTATTATATTATCTTTAACTTTAAACCAATGTTTAAATTAGTTTAATTAGTTTAATTAGTTTTAAATTAGATACTCAATAGATGATTAGTCAATATGTATTAAGATTGGTTTATCTTATTTATTATTTATTTATTTATCTATTTATTAATTCTTAATTACATGTGTATCAATATATTTAACTCTTGTTTAAAGTCAATATATATTTTCAAAAAAAAAAGAAAAAAATTCAACCGTTCCTAAGTTTCGAACCAATGGCTTTATAAGACAAACCCAATACACAACCGCTTAGCCTACTACGCTAATCCAGGTCATTGGTCAATTATTGTCAATATTATTACTATCTATCGTTTAACTGGACACCACGTGACACATGAAACGACAATTGTGATATAATTTTTGACCCTATTCAAAACTTCCGACAGACGACAAAATTCGTTTTGTTTATAAAATCTACCAGAGGTTTTTAACTCTCATAAACTTTTATAAACACTAACGTTTCAATGACGGCGCGACACACGTACCATGAATTAACAAATTTTATTAAATGTTGTACTTAGTATAACATTGAATAAATGATTTGAGTTTTAATTCAGTATTAGCAGAGACCTATAAACCTATGTATTATTTGTCTCTGGAACAATCAGTGAAAAAGGTTGATCAAGCCTTTTACTGCCGTTCAAACCTGAAAATTTTATATGCAAACCCAATGATATACAGTCATACAAACATTTAGGACTATTCACAGCTTATTGTAGAGTTCTCGGTTTCAATGTCATCCGTCTAACCTATTTAAATCAATACTACAGTACTTGGTATAATCTCGTAGCTATACAAACAAATACTACACAATTAATACTACTATTTACTACAATATTTACTACAACTGCTGGATATGGATTAATGAATGAAATAGTATTGGTAACACATGCACGGGTTAGGTGTTATAAGGAGGACAGGTAATGGCCAATGTATAACTTTGTGTGACTTTCCAAAAACAAAATGTAAACAATGGAATCTAAACCTCAAAAGACAAGAACCTGGCAGGTATTACAAACGTTACTTATCATACATATATGGGGAAAACATTCATATAATACATATCAACACAATAGACAATTAGAATGGGAAATAATGCACATGTAATCATAAATGTAAACAAACAATGGATGCTATATAAAAATATCACACAAATAAATTGTTCACATAATCCACAGTTCATATAGTCTATCCAACGATGAAATATCCTTGACGTAGAATGTGTAGAAATGTCTCACTGGGCCCTTACGTATGATTCGCGAACATGCATGTATTAAAATTTATGGCCATAAAGAATGGGGAATATACCGTTTCCTAGATGCGACGTATAATTCTGTTGAATGTGTTGAACACCAATGTTCTATCCGGAGTCTCGATCGTTTATATGCTGGGCGCCATTGTCGGGGCTGTCTTCTTCCACCTGGGTGGGGTAGAGCTCTGAGGGTCTAATATAATAACAACACCAATGAGTTTCTGTGTGATCTATAATACCTCCTGTAGTCGTATATTGTATATCGTAGACTTACATCTACTTCTACCTGTAATAATTGATATAAAACACTAATCTATGTATGCAATTCATGTAATATATATAACGACATTAAAGTATGAATATCGTGTAATAATTGATATTAAACACTAATCTATGTATGTAAATCATGTAATATATAACGACATTAAAGTATATAAAGTTTACCAAATATGTGTTTCGTTAAAGTATCGTATATTGATCTAAGGAATTCGATTGATTGATGGCGCGCGGACGGACAAAGGACAAAGGAATAATCAATCGTTACTGTTACTTGGTATGAATATAAAGGAGATCTATTACATGAAATAATGCATTAGAAACAATAATAACAACGTTACAAAACAATATAAAAACAAACTAGTTATAACTCCAACGCGATAAATTGCAGTACAAAAACAAACACAATACTGCCCGTATTTTTGTTATGGATTAAAATCAAGGACCGTAACACTTACTAATGAAAGCATTCAAACATTTGGCACAACATATAAAGTTTTCATGCTCCTAAATATTCAGAAACGATAAATATAGCGGATTTTGTGTTTGTTTTTGTATTGCAATTTATCGCGCTAGAGTTATACCTGCAGGTTTTAAATAAAAACCTACAAAATTGGATTTCATCAACAAATGTTTACTTCTTATATGGTGTAATGGCGGGTGGCTACTGCGGCCGGAAATGGTCAGTGACGTGTTATATATATGGAAAGGTTAAAGTTGAATATGAATATTAATTAAGGTTAGATGTTACTTAATATTAGGTAAGATGTTACTAAATGTTACTTTTACTTCTAAAACTATTCAAACTACATAGGCTACCTACTAATAGAATTCTACCCTACGACAATTACTCGGGTTAGCGGTATAATAATAATTTTCTACATGTTTGTTTCATAATTTATTAAAGGCTGGCGTTGCTTTTCCTTTTCCGAACCTCTGTTAATTCTGGTTAATTTATTCCAAAAGTATTTCAAACCAAAGTAATGCACTCCAGAATGCTGGATAACAGGCCAAGTATTTACACTGGGCTGAGCTCATCGAATTGACTCTAGGTCAAGATTGTTCTCATTAGCCTCTGATGAACTACTATCAATGCCAGCCATCTTGTCTCTAACAATTATCTGAATGATATCCAACATAGATCCTGTCCATATATACTAGTACTGGAAGATATAGCATTCTGGTATGATCTTAAATAATGATGTACAAGTTTAAATGTTGTCCATACCCGACCTCTGTATTGTTCCGTTGAACTTTTTAATAGTGGCTCGTTAATTATGTTCCCTTTCTACATTGTACAAATGCATTCCAATTTAGCATTGTATTTTGCTTTTACACAGTTATATATACAAAAATGTAAAAAAATTATTATTTAAAAAATAAAATAAAAATCATTTTTCATAAAAATGCAATTCAAACATTTCTAACATTAGTTGTTATATTTAAAAAAATGTTAAATTATGGCATATAATGTATCATGGAAAACTTGCTAACCTCTACTTCAAAATGGTATTTCCGGATTTTATGTAATGCATAAGTAAATTAAAAAAGTTTCGAAAATTGTAACATATAATTTGAAACACAGAGTACTTGCATTTTGAAATTGTTAATACTTAATATATTTGGTTATTTACCGACATAGTACAGTTTTTATGCTCCTACAATCTTCAGAAATCAACTACTCAAAACTAATCGAAGCATTAAATTATTTTATCATAACAAGCGAATGAAACAGAGCATTATATTCCGATGAATACAGAGTGATGGCATGTCTACAGGTCAGTTGTGTTAGTTGAACACTTAGAATAATTGTATCCAGAAGTACGTGCCCTTAAAGAAGGACAATGACCTCTTATTTGGGTCCATGAGTCCAGTCCACGAGCCCTGTCCATGAGTCCAGTCCACGAGTCCAGTCCATGAGTCCAGTCCAGCTTTAGGTGAGGAACGCCTACTAAAGGGTTAACTCAGCAATAAAGGGGTCAGCTAAAGATATCAGAGACACTGTCAATAAATACAATCCCCAGGGTTATTTTGCATGTCAACAGCGTTAAATGTGGATGGGTTACACTAAACGTCCTTAGCGATAAAATAATAAATCTTTAAAAACGTACTGTTAAGTATATTTAATAAAACAGCAACAGTTGACTAATTTTGGAAGTCAATAAGACAATGCTGAGCTGTGCTTTCATTGTGCATTAGCATGTATATTGTTGCACAATGATATGAGCTCTCCAACAATGGAGATAATAAAACGATATTATTGATGGCTTACCATTAACCATATTTGGCGCAATTATTTGTTCACCCTACGAATAGAGCTTATATGTCAGCTATATTTGGCGTAATATCACCCATCCAAATCGAACCACTAACGTATGATTTCACGTTCAAAGACAAAGCATGACAAATTCCTGCAATTTTAGTCGCGAAAAATAAAATAATTTCCCTAAAGGTCCTGTATCTTTAAAATAAATGTTACAAATAATACCTTTTCGGCATTTTTACCAGCCATTGGTGCTTCATAATAATGTGATCAAACCATAATATTTTTAATGATTTATGTAGCCCACTTATTATTGCTGTATTTGTTGATTCTTTTCTTTGAAAAATAGGATGAATAGTTATTAGCAAAGATCTAATAACATTTTTAGATCTTTGTATTTTTAGATCTTTGTAATTAGATACATCGCATTTTATATTCATCACACTAATGCATTTTGTTATGGGTCGAAACTTTTGAGGTTATGTCTATGAGATATCCTTGCTCTCCTTGGCCCGTTGTATACAACACCAATACACGCGAGACTACCATTTGTCAACCAGTTCATCAAATAAGACTTTATAGATACTCTCATTTTAATCATAGGGGTCTGTATCGACTCACTGGACTCTCAATCACTAGATATAGATTAACAGGGACGTAACTGGTATCAAAATTGCGACACCACCAACTTTACAAACGGTCTTGTAACTTTTCCAAAAAGGCAATTAATCACATACTGTTTTCTCCAGTAGCAAGCTTATACATTTATCTTCGAGATACAACCAATCTTATGTCAAAATATATCGCACTCGAGCCGTTACAAATGCATACATGTTGAAAATATACTGAAAAATAAAAACAGGACAAAAATGTGGACAGGCCCTTACCATGCTATAGGGCTCTTCACACAGGAGTGTCGACAAAAATAATTCCATGGTTGGATGAGCGTATAATAACTAAAACTATAACCAAAATATCTCCTCTGAAAGGTAACACAAGCGCTAGTGCGGTCATTCTATCATTTTGAAATCTAAAAATGTTCATCGGACTCCCATTTTGAGTCACGTGACGTAATGTCGAATACCCGATGATACAAGCCATTTTATTGGACACGCTTTGGTGGAACATGTGACGTCACAAACCATACCTTGGGACATTAGGAAATTCGATCGAGGGTTGATCAACAAATATCCGGAAAAGTTACTAATTTAGTACTGTAGGCCTATCTACTTTATTCGTCATTGGAAGTCTGTGAAACGTTCTAAATATATAGGTACCCTTTCTTTAACCATATATTCTTATTGTTAACCAAAGTCCGAATAGACATGACCTCCTGTGGTAACTTCGTTCGACGCATGTTTCCAACGTTGCGTGTCGCAAACTGTTTTACAAGTACCAATCGTGCGTTTGTAACGTCATGTTTTGATAACGGGTTGGTTTTGATCGTGCATTGATATATACATTTGTAGTTGTATATATATATGGTATCAATATACATGTAGTAAAGTACAGAGAATTTAACTTGATCCTATTCTATTAGCATAAATTAACAAATGATATAGATATTGTCTATATTTATTATTTGCTTTCAATGGATTACGGATATTTTTCAGTGAAAATAACAGTGAAAATAACAGTGAAATGACCACTTTGTTATTTTCACTGTTGTAGAAGCTGGTTCCAGTATCGTTCAGAAAAAGAAACGTAACGTCTACGGCGCCGGGCTTTTAAATGTACGTTACGTCATCATGACGTCACAATTGTATTTGAGTTCTACATCCAATATTTCCATTCACTTCTTTCGACTCCGCAATTTTCTAAACCGGAAATAACTTTTTCTAAAACGATTAGTACCGATTCAAAACTCTGAAGAACATAGGCACGTGCGTGTTACTGGTATGGGTATTTACAATTTGTTCGCAGAAATTCAAAATTCAACGCAAGAACTTGTTATATATTCAAGTATACAGTAAAGGTAAGGATCAGACCCATTTCTCAGTGATGTACTCCTTATTACACATGTCGTGAATTTTTAAATAAAATAATCCAAATACATAAACGTTAAGTTGTGTGTTTGTTTGTGTTAAAATGAACGTTTTTTATAGTTCATTATTTATAATAAGCCAATATATTATATGTTTAAACAACATTGGTAACTTAACAATAATTTATGAGCATTTTCCTTTTTATGTGTTGATCATCCCTCATGTACATTTAACGTGTGCTTCTTAAAATGGGGAGTAGACTCATTGATTAGTTTAAAACCTTTAACTGCTGCACGCTTTTCAGTGGAATATAGTAATATTTACAACCATTCTACATTCCTTGCTTACTCACTTGGATCAGAACACGAGTTTTTCGTGCACAATTTGTAGACCGATACGTAGTATTTTTATTTACAAACTACTTGATCCCGCATGTGCATCCAATACGTATCACCTGCGCTAGAATATCGAGAACTAGTATATCTGTTTTCAGTGGTCACATGTTCGAAAGTTTATCCAGTAAAATAGCTTGTATCATCGGGTGTTCGGCTTCACAAACATGGAAGTCCGATGAACATTTTTAGATTTCAAAATGATAGAATGACCGCACTAGCGCTTGTGTTACTTTTCAGAGGTGATATTTTGGTTATAGTTTTAGTTATTATACGCTTATCGAAGATAAATGTATAAGCTTGCTACTGGAGAAAACAGTATGTGATTAATTGCCTTTTTGGAAAAGTTACAAGACTGTTTGTAAAGTTGGTGGTGTCGCAATTTTGATACCAGTTACGTCCCTGTTAATCTATATCTAGTGATTGGGAGACCAGTGAGTCGATACAGACCCCTATGATTTTAATGTACAATTGATGTACATTATAAATTATTGAACAAGTTACAATGTTACACAAAATAAGTCTGAGGAATTCGAAATTAAATAGTGCGATATCAAAGTAAGTATCACGGTATAAATTCTACATAGGGTAAGCATGAAATTAAGAGTTATTAAGATCAGTGATTTCCTTCAATGCGTATCCATCGACCTATGAATAAATGATACATTTTTATACCTTAAAAGAGAATTAGTCATATTCCATGGGGTCCGTCTTATTATAAGATGTTTATTTTATTTGTCAGTAACCATTCAGCTGGGTAACGAACAAGTGCTTTAAGTATTCCTATGTCTTTACGACGGCTGAACATGGCGCGGATTTACTTACTGTTTGCTACGGTTTTTTTTACGAGTTCGGTTGTGAGTTCTTCGGCGTCTTGTTCCAGAGTAGCCAATGCGACTTTTTTCAACCAACATTACCTGTATGGATCATATCCTGAACAGTTTCATGACTTCACATTGCACGAATGCGTCCATAAGTGTCGATCTGACGTCAGGTGCAAGGCATTCTTGTTCTATCGGCCCGGTCTACTATGCGCATTATATTACTTTGACTCAACAACACACCACCCAGGCCTTGGACCGGTATACTATAAGCCGACATCAGCCACATACGACATATCAGCATGGAATGTGGTAGGAATTTTACACTTGTTCTTGTTAACTAGCATTTAGTTCAGACTTTTCTCTGTTATCTGTACTTGTTTTTTTGTAGTTCATTATTTCACTGTGGTTTGTTTGCTATATTTTTCGTTCAATGGGTGGCACGGGGATCGGGAGGTTAACGCTGTCGACTACCAAACCGGGGGTCACTTGTTCGAATCTCACTGCAATAAAACGCAGAAAATAAAGTTATTTGATGAAAAAATTGGACACAATTATGGTCATTTTAAATTTCATAACCAGAATTTGAGCAGAAGACACTGTTTGAACTAAGATTTGGTGTAGGGGTTTGTGCTAATAACAACCGAAACAGACTTTTCAATTTGTTTTCATGATTGGGCATTTAGCCTCAGTAGAACCCCTGATAATTGAAAAAAATCTTCAACAGAGCGCACATTTGTTCTAATAAATGTATAATTAGACTACGTTGTCTGAGTATGTAGCGAACAATTTTAATAATTCCACGTCTGCGTTTAAAATTAAAGGTAACTTGAAAAAAAATATTTTTGAACATTTGTTTAATTCTTGTTATTTTCTGATGATGTAATGGTCCAATTTGAATACCTTTACTCTGGAACTTAAATGCATAAGTGCGGGAAATTGCAAAATTGCATGATAACAATAAAACAGAGGTAGATAGTTTATTTCTTCCAATACACGAAGAGTTAAACAGATACAAATACATTTTCACATACAGACATGCAATACAAAACAACCATACCCTTACGAAATATCCCATAAAGTTAACTTGTGGAATTAGGGTTTTCTATCATTATCATTGATTCAAACCATGAAGAGGTAGCGGGTTATAAAATTCACAACCATTTTACCATTTCGTGTATTTCTATTGTGTCTTTCAATATTTGACTAACGACTTTCTTCATGATAACTCCTGATAAAGTACCATCATCATATGATCATACTTAATCAGAGGCAAATAACCCATTTGACAATAAACACCAAAGATTTCCACACCTTCAGTGTCGGGGACAATGTACAAACTACGTGATCACGCACCGCGGCCTGTGCTTCTGTACACAGTCATGTAACGTTACTAGATGACAAAAATTCCGTAAAATTAGTGAAATTAAACGCACAGTGAAGCAAGAAGACAAATACATTAAATAATTGAAAGTAAGAATTATCTTTCTAGTTTACTTCAATAGATAACTGTTGAAATAGAAGAAAATAATATGAACTAAGGCATTGCCTAAAGGGGATTCAATCATCCATTGATAATAGATCAAAATAACTCATTACAGTTATTAGTGAGGGGCATCTTCACAGTATGGTTGTTCATACATTTTGTATTTATTTTACATTTCATGAAATTCAGATAGAATTTTAATAACTCGAGGGCAAAAACTCAAGGAAAATTGACTAGTACAACAAGAGGACCATTGGCTCTAAAGTGCTCACCATATGACCAGCAGTTTAGGCAGAATCAGTAACCTGGTGACCTAGTTTTAGACCCCAGATGACCCAGTTACGAACTAGACCTAGATTTCATAAAGCTACACATTGTGGCCAAGTGTCATTAATATAACATCAAAAATGTGACCTCTAGAGAAGTAAACAAGGTTTAAAATTGATGTGACCTAGTTTTTTACCCAAGATGACCCAGTTACGCACTTGACTTAGATTTCATAGCGACAAACATTGTGTCCAAGTTTCATATAGATTAGGTAAAACATGTGACCTCTAGAGTGCTAACAAGGTTTTTTCTTTGATGTGACCTTGTGACCTAGTTCTTGACGCCAGGAGACCCAGATTTCATAAAGCTACACATTGTGGCCAAGTGTCATTAATATAACATCAAAAATGTGACCTCTAGAGCGTAAACAAGGTTTTAATTTGATGTGACCTAGTTTTTGACCCCAGATGACCCAGTTACGCACTTTGCCTAGTTTGCAAAGCGACAAACATTGTGACCAAGTTTCATATAGATTAGGTAAAACATGTTCACGAGTGCTCGGGTGAGCTAAAAACTTGACGGACATCATCACAGTATGAGCGTTCCTGGTCATTTTAAGTTTCATGAAATCCTACCAGCTATTTACAAAGAAATGAATGTGAATGGACGGGCGGGGTGAATTCTTCATTAAATCAAGGGCAATAACTCTTAAGAAAATTGTCCAATAACAAAACTTGACTGGCATCATCTTAGTGTGAGCATTCATATTCGTTTTAAGTTTCATGTAATTTTACCGGCTAGTTCCAAAGAAATGACTAAGAAAGGACGGGCGGAGGTAATTCTTCAATAAATCAAGGGCAACAACTCAAGAAAATTGACACACAGAATGTGTGTTCATATTCATTTTAAGTTACATGAAATTCTACCAGCTAATTACAAAGAACTGAATGCAAATGGACTGGCAGATGAAATTTTTCAACAAATCAAGGGCAATAACTCTAAGGAAATTTGACCAATAATGAAACTTGACAGTCATCATCACAGTAATTGGGTGCTCATATTCATTTTATGTTTCATGAAATTCTACAAGCTAGTTACAAAGAAAGGAATGCGAATGGACGGTCATAGTGCATTATACTATAAATCAAGGGTAATAACTCTTAAGGAAAATTGACCAACTTAAACAAACTTGACGGGCATCATGACTTTTTTATTTAAGTTGCTTAAAAATGTAGCAGTTAGTAGAAAAATGGCTGCAGTCGGAAGGACAGACAGAAATATTTAATAAATCAAGGTAAATGACTGTCAAAGGAAAAACACCTGACAGGCATCATCAAAGTACTGTATAGTTGTTCATATTCATTTTGATTAAGTTCCATGAAACTCTACATGCAAGTTACAGAGAAATGGCTGTTGATGGCGATGCGTCTTTGCAAGCCGTATGGCCAGTCCACACGCACATTACCCCAAGTGCCGGAGTAAAAGTTAAGCATTACATAAGTTCAGTGAGTCACAATGTAACTATATAGTTTTCACATAATCTTCCTTTTGGCAAAAATAATCGCGATTATTGTACCTAGTTGCTCTATTGGCTTAATGCAGCCACCCCCCTGTCAAAAAATATTAGATTCAGAATTTCACGCACATTGCTGTTAAATTAATTCTGTTATACCGGAAAACGGGTTTTATCCTATAATGTTGATATGGTCAGTGACAAACCCTATCTGCAGTTATAACTGAACTACCTTTTAGGAGACCCCTAAGGAATCAAAATGATAATCAGCCAGAATATGGTTTTAAGAACAGTGTGTTTTAGCGTTTTCTTGAATGACGACTAGAGCTGTCATTGATACGACCCAAGGCATATCGATGATTCCAATATAGAGGAAGACAAGCATCGGCGATACATCGTTATACAGTTACACATATAGACGAACAAGAAACAGGCTTTTCAGTCAATGATCCCTTTTTAGCCATTCTACACCGTACATGTTGGGTATATATTCAGCTTTGAGATAGCACGTTTCTTTAGAGTTTAGACTTGACACATTTTTACAATTTGTGAACTTACATTTAACAGACGGACTGTTTTGTGCAGGAAAAGGAGGATTTTCGGTGGTTCCATTCATTTACTCAGGTATCGGTTCTCGATATCGACATTACTCAGTAAAACCCAATTTTCCGGAACCGGAATTTCACGGTCAGGGTGTTAGCAAGCAATAAGCGGTATAGCGGGAGTGTATATTTTTTCTTTTTTCAACGTTTAAACATGAAAAACATATAAAACAATTGTTGCACATTATCATTAAACATCTTAATTTTTAAACTTTAGCAAGAATTATCTGAAAAAATGTTCAATATTTGAAATATTGCATTTTATTCTACACTGTCGCTTTCGAAGCTCGATACCGATGGTGAGAAAATATACTCATTTTTCAAGTTAAACATATTATTGTGGCAAAAAATTGTCAGCGAAGTCGTAAAATAATGTTGTCAATGTGTTCAAGTAAGACTTTATTCAAATTCTTATCTTTTGGCTAAAATAATCGCGATTTTTGTACCTAGTTGCTCTATACGCTATATCAGTTTCCCCCCTGACGTACATTCGGAATATCTCGCACATTGTCGCTGAATTAATTCCGTAATCCCAGACAACAGGTTTTAACCAGTAATGTCGATATGGGGAATATTCTAAAATGTGAATCGATAATCGACTGGTTAAAAATATTGTTGATACCGCTTAGGTCAATGACAGCTCTTATGATTGCATCACACCGGAGGTCACATGGCAGCTACATACTGTAATGGACAGTCACAGCAGAGCGAAAGATGAATACTGATCAACACGACAGAAACTTTGTTAAACACGGGTCAACCAACACAGGCCTTAACTGGATCTGAGGGTTCATTGAACTTGAAGGGTCTTGGGACAACTGTCACTTCTTCGGTCTTGTTATGTTCATACTATCCACAGACAAAAAGCACCGAGGAATTCATGTTCTTTGTTAACTTATATTTTGAGCTTTTTTCCCAAAAAACTTTCTTATAAATGATCATAAAAGCACTCATGAAAAGTTACATTGTTTTGGTCAATTCTCATATGTTTTCACGGAGATCTGTATTGACAAACCAGCAGTAGACAGTTGTCCTACATTATAAGATCAATTAACATGGTCATCTAACACAGAATAATTGTTGATAATTAATTCACAATAAATGGTTGGGTTGATTGTTTGTTGTTGACAATTTGGGTACGAACAAATTTGGATACGCTTCGTTTATCAAACTTTGTGATGCAAATTAGCATCGAAAGTTGATTCCTTTGTTTACCTACGCTAATTATGTGTATAGAAGACAGTTTTCCTTGTTTGAAACAAGTACTTTAATCGTATATGCAGTTATTTTAACGATTGTAGGCTGTACTTACTTGACCGAAGCGAGGATGGCAGACGAGGGACAGTCTAAAATCCTAACCGACCGCCTTTATCTCGCGCGCTAGCATTCTTACCTCCCCTTTTGTAAGCTAGGGCCTTCGGTTATCTCAAGGAACATTTTTAAACATCATTAAAAAATAAAAGATAATTTATTAACAACAATAATATTTTTTAAATGAGTTTGCCAATTCCATTCACGTCTTCAGAGTACCCCGAAAAAACCACTTCCTGTACACACAAATTTCACTCTGACAGGGGTGACCAAATTTTGGATGGGCTAAAAACTCGCAACACGTACAATGCCGTCTGGCGATTCTAAATCGCGATGCCTTCGGCATCGCGATTCTAGAATCCCTATCATCTAAAAATACCATGTAACGCTTAAAATGGTACCGGTATTATTTGTACAGAACTCAATGAGACTCGAGCTCAAAATTAGTTACTTTTTTCAAACGTTTTTGGAAGCAAAAAGATCATAATCTATTTAATAATCAAAGCGCTACAAGCGCTGAATGCCTGGGCTAAATTTTATTCACTTTGGAAGCAGTTTACTGACTAAACTGAAGTAAATGTAAACGAATAAAAAAATGTTTTGTAGAAAATACACGTCCTCTTTTACTGCCAGTTATGTTGACCTTAGAAAGTTGTAGGGTTAATGTATTGGTCATGCTTAACTAGCCTCTGTACCTAGTTTATGTACTACTAGTAATAAACAAGATATCTCCGAATCCAATTATTGCCCCCACTACCCACATACATACACAGTCTAATATTGAACTACATCCACCATATCGACATTACAGGGTAAACCCGCTTTCCGGCATTATGGAATTATTTAAGCGACAATATGCGAGCTATTCTGATTATACGTCAGGGTGGTGGCTGCATGTATCGTAGAGAGCAACCAGGTACAAGTGATTATTAGCGATTATTTTAGCAAAATTATAAGAATTTGTAAAAGGACTTACATGGGCACAATGACAACATTATTTTACGACATCTTGATTCTTGCTAAAGTTTAAAAACAAAGAAGTTAAATAGATAATGTGTAATAATTGTTTTATATGTGTTTCATGTTTAAACGTTGAAAAAAGAATAATTATATACAATCCCGCTATACGGCCTATTGCCCGCTGCCCCCTGACCGTAACATTCCGGTTCAGGAAAAACGGGTTTAACATGTAATGTCGATATCGAGATTGTAGTACCTTGTTAATGTTTTGGCAAATAACGCCAAAAGCATAGCGAAATTATCAATGGAAATCGAAATTACGGTCACCTTTTCATGCTTCCATTTCTGCACTAAAACAACGTGACCACCAATTATCAAAATTACCTTCGTTATCAGTATACCAAATCATACTAATTTGCCAAGCTCACAAAATGACGACATTGCATTGTAAACGTAGGGGAGGTAATCCAGTCTAAGAATGATGAAGTCAGAAGGGTTCATACGGCATTTATACTCCTCCTTTGCTACTTTTAAAGGCGGTGAGAACTACTTTTATTGCGCTTGTAGTGTTGTTATCAATGCCAATTTTGCTTTAATACTGTTTCTTTTACAACTTTTACATGCAACTGTCATGTTAAATAGTGATGTTCTGCATTTTTAAAGGCGGGTTAGTGAGACCTGAGAGAACTACTTTTGTTGCGCTTGTATTCGCATTTAATGTTATTGGGCGTTTAGGGAGTTTGGATTTGGCAGTCTGCCAAGTCGGACAGGCTGAGAAATTGGTATTATAGCTATGGCCTTTGGGCCCCGCCCAAGGCCAAAAATATATTGAAGTAAAGTAAAAAGATAGCAGATAACTTCAATAACTGGATAAATGTTGCTACATAATGCTTTTGATAACTTCAGTTGAGTTAAAGATTTCACCACTCTATATTTCAATAGGCGTAAAGTGACCGATAACGAGTGTCTCGATAAGGTATTAATTTGCAAAATGACTTGGATTTCTGGGTATGTTTAGAAACGTTTTTCAGTGTTTTCCACTCACTTAGAGATTATCTGATTAGTAACCATCAGGAACATTAAAGAACCAATGAGTCTTTCTGAAAGAGCTAGGGTATCCCACCCGGATTTCTTGTATCAAACCACTGTCTTTTCTACTTGCTGTCCCTTCGGCAAAACACCGGACCCATTAGAAATAGGTGCTTGCACTTTTATGGGTTATCCTTGACAGAAAGTTTTAAATAATTTGTTTGTGGCTATCCGGTTTCCCCTACCTTAAATTAGCCAATAGCTTCATACTTCTAGGGAAGTGACAGTTGAAGGATACAAGCAATCCATGTACGATACACTACCCCATTCCAAATAAACCCATTGGTTCTTTAACGTGCCTGTTGTATGTTTCGTCATCGCTGGATAGAAAGAATCTGACCTTTGAGCCGTTACCTTTGGGTATTCACTATACAAAGTTTATAGCTAAAAGTGCATTCACTGCTCAATACTCGTTTCGATCTATAACATCCGTTCTATCACAACCAGCGGTTTCAGCTGTATACACATAGAGGACATCACAATGTGCTAAAACTACCAATAAAACACAGCTGTGACCGAATAACTTCAAACCGCTAATAACAATCCGAGGAAGAAAATAGTTCTGTGATTATTTTGTCTTGATGTGTTGTCAGAATTGAAATAATGAATACGTACCTGTGTTTTATCTATATGTATCTATATTGTTCGGATGCGTACATTAAATCACTTGTGCTACGCACTCGCGATTTAATTACTACACATTCGAACTCGTGACTGTGCCTTATTCTACGATAAAAGACAGGTATACCTCTGTCTCTTTTTTTCGTGTCATCTCCTGAAATCCGTGCTTGGATTTATTAAGCTGAAACATATACTTTGCATTGTTATCATAGTAAAATTACCCAAAATAATAAGCACACAAATAGTAGGTATCAATTGAGACAGTCATTTTGGACGAATCATCATAGTTGTCTCCTTGAGTTAAATGCGGGTAGTAATTATTTCAAATGGTATTCTTCATCTGGTGTTAATTATTGTTACATGCCATTTTCACATCCTCATACATCAGTGGTTAGTCAAGTTCCCAGACTATCATGTTTCGGACGATGTTTCGGACGTTCACTACTCTGGTGAACGAGAATGCATTTTCATTACGCATCTTATTTATTACCATATAATGTAACACTCAGACTGAGAACACAGTTTGATAAGTACTACTCCAAATTTACTTAATTTAAAAACAATTAAAAATTTCACAACATGGGGCCCTAATACAGATAAGTTTTAGGGAGGCACGGATTTCATGGTTACCAGTCAACAAGATCCAGAGCACCGACCTAGACATATATATTATTAAGCTATAATTTTTACGGATTTTCATAAACAGTTGTTATAGCTTTTTGCTTTTATTAGTTAAGTCAACATTTTTTCTTTACAAAATGGTGTAGAACTTTTTGAACTTGTTTGCGCGAGTGCGCATGCGCCGATGAAACTGTTAAAAAGAACGGATATACGAGACAGCAGGATACATATTCTTTTATTCTTCAAATAATATATTAGCTTGAAAGCCTTCGCCAAACGCCTTCCACAAACAACAAGGTCGAGCAATCTTTGATCTGGCATAATGTTAATTATAACAGAACTTGGTATGTTTTCTCGGCACGGAACCTTGAATTTGTTTTTCTTACTTGTTGTTTGTAAACACTATTACAATTAACTAAGATTTCATGTATTTTCCAGGGACCATGTGCAGGTCACACATGTAAAGCTGACGAAAGATGCTACCCAGCGGGAACTAACTTTGTTTGCCGGAAAGCAAGTAAGGAATACATACCTTAAGCGTGTAATATAATGTTGCGAGCAATTTCGGTAACATGACGTTGGCCTTATCTTTATACGAAATTTTCGTTATAGGCATATCACTAATCACTAATCTTATCTGTTTGAATTAATACGATATCAAGATACTGGTAACATTAAGTGATAAATAGTACAGGTGTATTAAAAATATAGTTCTTATACAAATTAGCCATAATATCGCCCTTTAAAACAAGAAAACGTGCATACAGATGTGAGTTATTACTAACCTGGATTTTTAATAAATATAAATAAATTTTACATTTTGCATGTACCAAAACATATGTTTTCGCAAAAATATGAGTCGAATATACTCGTATTCGTACTAAAGACTTGATAGATACATTTTGTACTGATATGTTGTCAGGGAAAATGCAAACATGCAAACGAATCGATGCAGATAATATTTAAAAAATATTGCCCTTGTATATTCACAGTTGATGTCTGTTTCAAACGGATGCCCGTAGAAGTCTGTTTCAGACGGTATAAAAACCTGTTTATGCCTGGCGCCTACGAGTATGTACTTGACGGAGTACTGGTCGACACTCTACAAGAATGCGTGTTACACTGCCATGGGCATGCCCCGGAGTATACAACTATTAGCTACCTCCAGCATGGATCCATAAACTGTATCTGTTACACTACATCCGTGGCCGAGTATCAGCTGCTCGCCGAGTTTGTAGGCTTGGCGTTTAACCCCGAAGCAGATATTTATGAAAAACTTAATTAAGGTCATGTTATGTACGAATGGTGTTTCAAACGTATCAAACCGACAATGGCTCACACGTAAGCTCTATTCGTAGGGTGAACAAAATATTGCGCCGAGTATGGCTCATATTGATGGCTCATATTGAGTCATACTCGTCGCTGTACACCGAATATGACCGTGAGCTATATTCGCGGATGAGGTGCTTTTTGCTCCGAATATGGCTCACGTCATTTTTTGTCGGATTTTACAGATAGGTGAAATGGTTGTAGTTTATATCCCATAATTTTATATCGCTTTCCTTTCTACTCTTTTGAGGCTTGTTTTGCAATTATAGTACAACCCCTCCCGAGCGGCCCTCTATCGAGCAACAACCTCTCTAAAACAACACTTTCAAAATTTCCCTAGACCTATTTAATATTAATTTTACCCTTGTATAGCAACAACCTATAAACAACGGCCAATATTTGCAGCTCCCAAAAGGTGTGCTTTAAAGTGGTTACACTTTGTATAAAAAAGTTTGAATTAAAATTTTGTCTTTGTCTTTAGCATTCAACCGATTCTCTTGTAAAAAGTCGCCCGGTCGTATTTTGGCACTTTTTGTGATGAGACATTGTCGCGTTCCTTTGATTTGACTTTTTGTCCTTTAAATGTATCGATATGTATAAAGAGTTCGGTGTTTTTGTCGGTACGTGTTACGAGAATCTGAGAATGCCAGCGACATAGATTGGCAGCAAAACGGCATATAGTTTGTTAGATCAAGTATCATCGTTGTATCTGTTGCTGTAAAGGTACAACGTTTTAGACTTTATTTAAATCGCGGTTAAATAGGTTTCCTAGAACCAATTTGTAATTAGAATAGAGTTTCTTGATCAAGAACGAGGGTCGCTGAATGGATTTGAACCACATCCCCTGAATCGCCGTAACCCCTCGGGCATGCTTGCACGGTTGGATGTTGATCGGGTGCAACCGAGCTTCGCGTACCGTAATTTTACTAATGACTTCAACGACGAATCCTCACCTTTTCATTTATTCACATTTCCAGAAATCAGACCGGGTTTTTAAAAGTATAAGTATAGCCCGTTTGCAGCGAAAAAAATCGTCTAAAATGAAGATTTCACAGTATTTAATGAACCTACAAGTATGAGATTTTGCCCGAGTGAATGAAATGTATCTACCTAATATACAATTTAATCTAAACAAAATTGGGCATGTGTGAAAAAAGTTTTGTTCATAAGTTCTATGTAAAATATTTGTAGTTTACAATGAAACTACATGTTAGAAGACTCGATACACACAACAGCCAATTTTATGGTCACGTGACACGTCTAACGGTAGATTTACGTATTTGTAACATATTTAATATAGCATATACGAGACCCGTCTGTGCATCTGTACTGTCTGTGTGTATCATATTTTCGGGTCTAAACGTAAAACTGGCTTGCGTCTAGCAGCCTCATTCTCGAACTATAAAAACACGGATTTCACATCGTCTTTAAACGATTTTGACTGCTTAATATTAGCATTCTTCAAACGTGTGAATGTCGATTTCAGACCAATACTTATAGTTTGGGAAGACGTATATTACTCAATTATTTAGGACTGGTTCAGCCATATGACTACGTGTCATTGCGCGCATAAACATTACAATGCTTTTATTAATTCTTAATTTAACATTATTATGTACGTGTATGTCCATGTATGAGACTATACATAGCTTATGTAGCTTAGTGAATAAGGGTTTGGTTTTCACTGATTTTTCGTTATATTACATGTATTATACATAATCTGTAAACACACAAGCGACATACCTAAATAAATCGACTTATATGGGCCTCATAAATTTCGCTTTCATCACTGCAAAGTTAATCTGGCTGATCACGGATTATAACAGTTAAAAAAATGACAGTAAAACATAGATGGAATACCAGATTACCTCCCTGCGTTAATGTGTCCAAATGCAAGTATTATCAATATACAATAAAGAATAAACTTGTTTGAATAAGTAATTAAAAATTATGAAATTTGAAATGGGAGTAGGTAGAATGTAATTATGATTCTACGTAAATTTTTATCAACATCTGATGAATAGATTTTTAACAATTCAAAATTTAGACGAATCGTTTCGCTGCAAACGGACTTTTTTATACGAGAAAACATCATTTAAAAAGACGCTGAAAATGGTATCATTTGTACAGAACTCAGTAAATGTGTCTGGAGCTCAAAATTAGCTACTTATATCAAACACTTGGGGAGGCAATAAAATCATATTCAATTTAGATAAAAATACATATTGAAAAAAAGTAAAATGGTTGCAGATAACTTCAATAACTGGATACATGTTGTCATGTAATGCTTTTGATGACTTTTAAGGCTTTAAAAAGTTACCACTCTATATTTTAGTAGGCGTAAAGTGACCGATAACGGCTAATCGAGTGTTTCGATAAGGTATTAATCAGGGTAGGAATACCACGTGATTTTCAGCAGCTTGATTTGTGTTTTCCAGTACCCTGTGAAACCGGTATTTTTCATGGTTTCACCGGGTGGTGGACAAAACGGCACAGTTGATGAAAAGGATCTTATAATTCATGGAAAGCAAATAATTTCCCCCTGACCTGCTGTCCACTAGGACCTTTAAGGGTTCCCGAAGGCTCAATTTGCCCAATCAGGATGTTTCGGCATGTTTTCGCGATGTTCTAGAACCCTTCCGTGTCATTCCTGTACGCTTCTGGACACTTCGGGACCGAACAATCTTCGGCATCCAAATTTTAAAACTTTTAAAACTTGGACGCCGAAGGTCTTGTTCGGGAGTGCTTCGGGAGTGCTTCGGTGAAATCGGAATACTATCGGCAACAGTTCGGGATGTTCGAGAATCCATCATCATCCACTCGGCATCTTCGGGAAGTCTTCTGCGAGGCTTCGTTATCATTTTAACTATCCAGAGTGGTTCCCGAAGGAAGCTGAATCGATGCCGAAAGCTCACTGGATATACGAACAACGGATAAATTATACACACGGAAGCTACGCCGATCATGCCAAGAAACACGCCGAATAGTTGCCGAAGGATGAATCTTATGGCATTGGTGTCGACAGTAGCCTTTGGCAGTACATGTACTAGCGTAGGCTCTCAAAGTGTACACATATATATATATATATTCTCAGACACGAATCCAATGCTAGAATAGATAGTATTATCACGCACGTAACGTGCGTGGTATTATTATACATTTATAGTATTATAGAGTCCATGTTTTAACCATTGTCAATGACTACGAAGCAATCATTTGCCGAATTATTAGTGATGTTAAATCATGTACACAAAAAGTCACATGTAGATTTAGCACCTATGTACACAGGTAACTGTATCATTGAAAAACAAATGGATTTTCGAAACTATATTTCAATTTCTGTAAACTAAGATCTTCACCAATGATACATCTCGCTGGCTTAGAATTAGAAAGTTGTTAGTACGAAATCAATATGTTGAGAAAACAAGACAGTACTGTCGGAAAACTAATCTTTAATTATGTAGATGTTATCAATGATAAAATATGTTGTTGTTGTTGTTGTTATACGGAATGGATTTCTCGTAAAGCTGGTATGTTTTTCACGTGAATCCCGTGTAAAGCAAGTTTCATTAATTACGAAACGTCCCTCGTATACAAAGAAGATCATTGTGTTTGGATAGGAGTTCCCTGCAACCTTGTTCATGGTTTCGACTTTTCGTGCGCCATGCAGAAAACTGGGTACTGTTTTATCAAAGCACATACGAAAATCTTAAAGTTACACTCAAATTTAAATTCTTTATAATTATTTAACAACTGCAAACCTGCGACGGATAGGGTTTTGTATGATTTCTGTTACTGAATCATTATTAGTACTGCAGCTCCATTTACCACACTTCATAATTGTAAACAAATTATAAAGAATTTAAATTTGATCGTAACTTTAAGATTTCCGTAAGTGCTTTGATAAAACAGTACCGAAGTGATTCTAGAATCGGATTTTTGGCTTAGTTATTAATGAACTTGTGACCAACATACTAGTGATTTATGAAAATGTTTTTGGATTTATATTGAATAATTGAATGTAAAAGAATTGGAAATTGTAAAAACATTTCAAATAGAGGAATAGATATATCACATAGTAAAAGAGTTTGACATTTTAGATGTGTTTATAGAATGAGAGGAATAGTTTTGCTCAGTGTGTTATCATAATAAAGCGTGGCGTATAGAAGAAATATATTTTATTTTCGTCTCATTTATGTACATACATATAACAAACACATTTAACGTAACAGGTAAAACTAAGTACACAACCATTCAATCTTGAATTATAGGAGACGTATGATAATCATATAATAATCTAATTATCATAATTCCATATCTAGTTCTCCAAAAATTACGATTACATTAGTAATGAACAATATTTACATATGTAAAATTAAGAGACTGTCGTCAATGCGTTGTATTAAAATACTGCTAAATTAATTATTATTTAAGAAACTGATATTTGTAAGTGGGGCACTAATGCGCTAATAAAAACATTTTAATAAATCATTTATCACCCCGGTCAGACCGTAGATGAACTGATTAACAACAGTCTCTTAGATGTCACTAAAACTACAAGAATAAATAAAAAAGATACAAATACATTATTTACACAGATAAAATTGTCTTTTTTGCAAAATCATAAAGCAGGTTTTGGCACAAATATAGTGCGCCCAGGATAATGTGAAAGGCGGGAAAATTTGGTATGGTCCACAAAGGTGTATTACAATTATGTGCACCAATTATCAGTTATGTTTTGAGTACAATACTGACCTTATCTCTTTATTTAAGTGATTTGTAAAACCAATTTTGCCACAGTTGACCAAACCTATTGATGTTTGTAAACATCACATTATCCTGGGCGGAATATAGCGTTGACAGGCTCTCTATTGTTTGATCATGTATTATCAGTTTGGTGAACAACATCTCTACCAGAGTTATGGCTACTCCATGTACAGTAAGACCGTACAGTAGAGACCAATTATTGGATTATAGAGTATATGTACTATCAAATGAAGAATCATTATCTGTGTTGAAAAGTATAACCTTTTGAAATACAGTGGTAAAAGCGCTGGTCATCCGAGGATAAAGTCTAATGCTTAAATGCTAGAAGAATAAAACAAATTAAACTTTCAACTGTGAACATAAGCGATGTTCGTGGAAAATAGTCTGCCCTTCTCCAGCACATCTACGGGAACAAAATTAGCAGACAGATTTACGGCCATCAGTTGCCCAAAATTTTGGAACGATCCACCTAGCTACCTGCAAAGATCATTTTCCGAGTATTCTTTGCTACCTGAAATACATTCACTGCGAAAACACATTTATAGTCGATTTCACGGACAATGAGTGTGCTCTTGCTTATAACTAATTCAGTGTTTTATGACTAAATCCAAGCTCTAGAATCCTAGTGTGTCATGTAATTGTGAAGCGCAAAAGAAGATGTTTAAATAATTCTGGCGCTATATAAATGCCATGTATTTGTATACCATACCAGTCTCTGACTTGGATCGATTCCTGGAAGTATAGATTTCTAAAATAATATATTCAAGAGGCTTTCTCGTGGGGACAACCTCGGTGATGATCGCAATTACAATACATGTACTTAACAGAACTAGTCCATGCATTACGATGATTGAGACCCTGGACGATTGAGACCGGTATTTGAACCAGGCTTGCTTGGTTAGAAATCTAGAGCATTGGGTCACGGCTGCGGCTTTGTTCAGAGTATTGATTTTTGAGTACATAATTATACTCTCGTATAGTTTGGGGGGTAGAGCCTAATCTATAGTGAACTTTTCTTTCAAAAGTTTTTTGTCTTCAAATTTAAGTTGTTGGGTGAAAAAGAATTGTATTATGATTTACTACATTTACTATTGGGGTTAGACAAAAATGAATCTAAAAAAGCAAATTCATCGAAGCATGACCGCAATTTCATTGCAAATTTTGCTCCGGTGTCCTTCTAATTCTAAGCCAGCGATTAGTAAATGGCTAAACTTTACTATTTCCTTCCTTACACATATAGATATGGTATTGTTGGAAAGGTAATAAATACATATTTCTGCTGAAACTGTTTTTGTAACATATCGTTCAACGAATAACAGGTACACGTACGAAACAGGTTCGAAACGTGACGAAATATATCCTTGATGAACACAGGGCAGGAGTCGCTATTCGAAAGCCACCATCAATACTTTAAATACTATTTACTGGATAAATGCTCACCTTCTAGAAAGTAAGCATGTTCGTTTTTGGCTAAATCACTCGTAATACACAAATGATTATTAAATGATACAAACATTCAAAACCATGGATATCAACGAATTTGAGACACATTTGTGTCTGTTTCCGTAATGATACACCTTACTACATGTATTATGTTTAGTAACATCAAGTCCACACTATTCTATTGACACTCATGTACAATCGTAAAAGCTCGGCCATTTCCGTTTGTCTTCGGTATGCATGCATAAAGGCCGATGTGATCAGAATGACACATATAAAGACTAGTTCACGGTATTAGATGCACAACGTTTGATGATTTAAATCAAAGCGTGATACACTACTTCCGTCAATGAGTTCAACACTGTCTAGCAGAATATAGGATTTCAAGCTGTGCATCATCAGAGCAGATAATATAATAGAATCTAGATCTAGACGTTGGTATTATCCTGACGCCATGAGCCGATCAAGGCATGGATTAGCTTACGTCGCGTCAGACTAATTTAAATATTTATTGCACACTCTGGGAATGCCGAACGTTACTTATGACACGGCTATACGGCACTGCTGGACCGCAGGTTATGTGATAAAAATGTTTGATGTACAATGTAGTGCATTAATGAAATATCAATGCTGGCTTTTATCCGTTTTAAAAGATGAATCATGATGTTACTTATCCGCGACCATTCTGACTATTATCCATTTTTCACACATGGGTCACTTTAAATTGTTTTCAGGTACAAACCGCCAATGTGAATAACTTTCTCTAAACTAAAAAATCAAGCCACAAAACAACTAGAAATATGTTTAATTAACTTTCAAATAAATCCAACATTGATTTTTTAAACTGTTTAACACATTGAGTATCATATTAAAAAAATCGGTAAAATAGTTTCAGTTTCATGAAAGAAACTGTAAGTATCATCACAGGAACTTGCATAACTTAAATTTTTCTTCTGTAGATCTATTAAAATATATTTATTGATACTGGCTCTACAGTAGGCCTAGTGAAAACAAATTCAAAAACAATTTTTTTTTCAAATTTTTTTTTAAGTTATGCAAGTTCCTGTGGTACCATTCTGTCTTCATACAGCATCAGAAGGTTATTAAACCAGTAGAAAATGGGATGTATACCTAAACATATATCTGACACCCTAAACAACCTCGTTGTGGTAAAGTGACGTTACAGACATGGTGACCATGTCTATACAGCATCGTTGTTGAATATTGACGTTACGGACATCGTAACAACGTATATACAGCCTCATTCTGGTATATTGACGTTACAGACATCGTAACAACGTATATACAGCCTCGTTCTGGTATATTGACGTTACAGACATCGTAACAACGTATATACAGCCTCATTCTGGTATATTGACGTTACAGACATCGTAACAACGTATATACAGCCTCATTCTGGTATATTGACGTTACAGACATCGTAACAACGTATATACAGCCTCGTTCTGGTATATTGACGTTACAGACATCGTAACAACGTATATACAGCCTCGTTCTGGTATATTGACGTTACAGACATCGTAACAACGGTTATTGATGTTACATATGTGGTGACAATGTTTATGCAGCATCTTCAATGTATATTTACATCACAGGCGTTTGTGACTACGTCTATACAGCCTTTCTTGTATGTAGTCACAGACATCGCGGCTACGTAAATACAGCCTCGCTCTGGTATACTGACGTCACAGACATGGTGACTATATGTATGCAGCCTAGCTGGTACATTGACGTAACAGACGGGGTGATAACGTATATATAGCCTCGTTCTGGTATGTTGACGTCACAGACATGGTGACAACGTCTATGCAGCCTCGCTCTGGTATATTGACGTTACATACATCGAAACAACATATACAGCCTCGTTCTGGTATATTGACGTTAAAGACGCGGTGACAACATGTGTACATCCTCGCTCTAGTATGTTAACGTCACAGACATGGTGAATACCTATATACAGCTACGTTCTTGACATATGTTTGATGTTGAGAGATGCAGTGCTGTCTTGGTTTCTCCCTACACCAGGAGAAAGCACTTTTCCTAGCCAACAGCTCAACTGTAGACTTTATAGCCTCCCTTGTTATACAACGATAGTAAACAATGACCCAATCCAGTCGCGGGGATTAGTTACTATAGTTCAATTTTGACCCGAGAGCTACGACCTTTCCGACGAGTCTCATTGAGCGCACAAGTAACTGTATCATTGATAAATAGCAAAAAATAAATACATGTAGTTTTTTATACTAAATTTATGTTATCTTAGAAAGGTTCATAACACGAGAAATTACCAGTCACTGAGGTGCATTTTGTTTTAATACACATTTCATTAAAACTCGTGTTATTTAAAATAATTATCAGAAACCAGAGAGTTTCATCTTTAGTTTGATATCAATATGTTTAAAATCCGTCAATAAATAAAAAAATAAACCTCTAGTGTAGTGAAATCACTTGTTATATTTTGTTTAGAATAGCATTGTCGTTTCTATTGAACGCACCTTAGTGATTGACTGGACAACGTGATGTACATTTCATGGCATAACTTTTAACTAGTTGATCTATTTCGAATGGATTTCGCATTGAGGAAGATCTGACAATGTCGTGTGTACTTTATGAAGATATCGAAAGCCAATTCTTGTTTTAAATACCATGAAAATGTGACCGATTTTGTACAAATGTACTTAAGATAACATAAATTTTACAATTTTTTTTTTTTAATCTTCATCAATAATACAGTTACCCGTGGTTGAGCGGGTAACCTGTAATTCAATACGTTCAGTAATGATGATTTAAAGATATGATACTTACCGATGCATGTGTCTGATCAGTTGACAATTTAGCACAGTTAGAAATACAGGTAAAGTTAAAATAAGGTGCTTAAACTGAGACAGGTCGATGATATCATTATTAAAAGGTTAATCCCTGAGGAATGTTATAGTAAATAAACGTTAAGTAAAGTGACGTTACGGACAAGGTGACAACGTCTATACAGCCTCGTTCTATATTGACGCTACAGACAAGGTGACAACGTCCTTATAGTCCCGTTCTGGTCGATTGACGTTACGGACATGGCGGCAACGTCTATACACCCTTTGGCTGGTATATTGACGTTAGGTGACATTGCCTGTACATCCTCGTTCTGGTATAGTGATAATGACATGGTGACAACGTCTTTACAGCCCGGTCCTGGTATGGTGACGTTACTGGCATGGTGACAGCGTCTTTACAGCCCAGTCCTGGTATAGTGACGTTACTGGCATGGTGACAGCGTCTTAACAGCCCAGTCCTGGTATAGTGACGTTACTGGCATGGTGAGAGCGTCTTTACAGCCAGGTCCTGGTAAAGTGACGTTACTGGCATGGTGACAGCGTCTTTACAGCCAGGTCCTGGTAAAGTGACGTTACTGGCATGGTGAGAGCGTCTTTACAGCCCGGTCCTGGTATAGTGACATTACTGGCATGGTGAGAGCGTCTTTACAGCCCAGTCCTGGTATAGTGACGTTACTGGCATGGTGACAGCGTCTTTACAGCGTCGTTCTGGTATAGTGACGTTATGGACATGGTGACAACGTCCTTACAGCCCGGTCCTGGTATAGTGACGTTACTGGCATGGTGACAGCATCTTTACAGCGTCGTTCTGTTATAGTGATGTTACGGATATAGTGACAACGTCTTTACAGCGTCTTTTTGGTATAGGAACGTTACTGACATGGTGACAGCGTCTTTACAGCGTCGTTCTGGTATAGTGACGTTACTGACATGGTGACAACGTCTTTACAGCCCGGTCCTGGTATAGTGACGTTACTGGCATATTGACAGCGTCTTTACAGCGTCGTTCTGGTATAGTGACGTTATGGACATGGTGACAACGTCTTTACAACCCGGTCCTGGTATAGTGACGTTACTGGCATATTGACAGCGTCTTTACAGCGTCGTTCTTGTTTAGTGACGTTATGGACATGGTGACAGCGTCTTTACAGCGTCGTTCTGGTATAGTGACGTTAATGACATGGTGACAACGTCTTTACAGCCCGGTCCTGGTATAGTGACGTTACTGGCATGGTGACAGCGTCTTTACAGCGTCGTTCTGGTATAGAGACGTTACTGCATGGTGACAACGTCTTTACAGCCCGGTCCTGGTATAGTGACGTTACTGGCATGGTGACAGCGTCTTTACAGCGTCGTTCTGGTATAGTGACGTTACTGGCATGGTGACAGCGTCTTTACAGCGTCGTTCTGGTATAGAGACGTTACTGGCATGGTGACAGCGTCTTTACAGCGTCGTTCTGGTATAGTGATGTTATGGACATGGTGACAGCGTCTTTACAGCGTCGTTCTGGTATAGTGACGTTAATGACATGGCGACCGCGTCTTTACAGCCCGGTCCTGGTATAGTGACGTTACTGGCATGGTGACAGCGTCTTTACATCGTCGTTCTGGTATAGTGACGTTATGGACATGATGACAGCGTCTTTACAGCGTCGTCCTGGTATAGTGACGTTAATGACATGGTGACAGCGTCTTTACAGCCCGGTCCTGGTATAGTGACGTTACTGGCATGGTGACAGCGTCTTTACAGCGTCGTTCTGGTATAGTGACGTTATGGACATGGTGACAGCGTCTTTACAGCCCGGTCCTGGTATATTGACGTTACTGGCATGGTGACAGCGTCTTTACAGCGTCGTTCTGGTATAGTGATGTTACTGACATGGTGACAACGTCTTTACAGCGTCGTTCTGTAATAGTGATGTTACTGACATGGTGACAACGTCTTTACAGCGTCGTTCTGGTATAGTGACGTTACTGGCATGGTGAAAACGTCTTTACAGCGTCGTTCTGGTATAGTGACGTTACTGACATGGTGACAGCGTCTTTACAGCGTCGTTCTGGTATAGTGACGTTACTGACATGGTGACAACGTCTTTACAGCGTCGTTCTGGTATAGTGACGTTACTGGCATGGTGACAGCGTCTTTACAGCGTCGTTCTGGTATAGTGACGTTACTGGCATGGTGACAGCGTCTTTACAGCGTCGTTCTGGTATAGTGACGTTACTGGCATGGTGACAGCGTCTTTACAGCGTCGTTCTGGTATAGTGACGTTGTGGATATAGTGACAACGTCTTTACAGCGTCGTTCTGGTATAGGAACGTTACTGACATGGTGACAGCGTCTTTACAGGGTCGTTCTGGTATAGTGACGTTACTGGCATGGTGACAGCGTCTTTTCAGCGTCGTTCTGGTATAGTGACGTTACTAACATGGTGACAGCGTCTTTACAGCGTCGTTCTGGTATAGTGACGTTGTGGATATAGTGACAACGTCTTTACAGCGTCGTTCTGGTATAGGAACGTTACTGACATGGTGACAGCGTCTTTACAGCGTCGTTCTGGTATAGTGACGTTACTGACATGGTGACAGCGTCTTTACAGCGTCGTTCTGGTATAGTGACGTTACTGGCATGGTGACAGCGTCTTTTCAGCGTCGTTCTGGTATAGTGACGTTACTAACATGGTGACAGCGTCTTTACAGCGTCGTTCTGGTATAGTGACGTTGTGGATATAGTGACAACGTCTTTACAGCGTCGTTCTGGTATAGGAACGTTACTGACATGGTGACAGCGTCTTTACAGCGTCGTTCTGGTATAGTGACGTTACTGGCATGGTGACAGCGTCTTTACAGCGTCGTTCTGGTATAGTGACGTTGTGGATATAGTGACAACGTCTTTACAGCGTCGTTCTGGTATAGGAACGTTACTGACATGGTGACAGCGTCTTTACAGCGTCGTTCTGGTATAGTGACGTTACTGGCATGGTGACAGCGTCTTTACAGCGTCGTTCTGGTATAGTGATGTTGCGGATATAGTGACAACGTCTGTACATCCTTCTTCTGATAAAGCAACGTTATGGACATGGTGACAACGTCTGTAAAGCCTCGTTCTGGTATCGTGACGTTACGGATATAGTGACAACGTCTATACAGGCTCGTTCTGGTATATTGACGTTACGGACATAGTGACAACGTCTATACAGCCTCGTTCTGGTAAAGTGACGTTGCAGACAAGGCGACAATGTATATACAACCTCGTTTTGGCATATCGACGTTACGGACATGATGACACAGTCAAAACAACATTGTCGTGGTATTTTGACGTAAAGGACATGGTGACAGCGTCTTTACAGCCTCGTTCTGGTAAAATAATGATGTTATGGACATCGTGACAACGGCTATGCACCTTCTTCTGGTATAGTGACGTGACGGACATGATGACAACGTCTATACAGCCTCGGTCTGGTATGTTGACGTAACGTCATAGCGGCATCGCATATACAGCCCCGTTGTCGTGTAGTGACGTAACGGACATGGTGACAACCTATTTTTAGCCTCGTTCTGGTATATTCACGTTACTGACATGGTGACAACGCATATACAACCTTCTTCTGATAAAGTGACGTTACGGACATGGTGACAAAGTATGTATAGCATATACTTATCACATATCTTTCTACATGGAAAACAGTATATCTTTACAAGTAAATACAAAAATGATTTACCTTCATTTACCTCTTTCAAAATTAAATTTGAGAGTAGATTAAAACTAGAACGGAAGCTAGCCCTAGATCAAGGAAACCTATACAATTTTAATAAAACATGGGAACAATTTATGAACACCTGACGACTTCTGTGACATACAAATAATACTTCGAACCTACGTCTGTATAGCCTCGTTCTGGTAGGTGACGTTGCAGACACAGTGACAACGTCTATACAGCCTCGATCTGCTATAGTGATACTACGTGAAAACGTCTATATACCTTATTCTTGTATAGTGACGTTACGGACATGATGACAAGGTATCACACCGGTCGAAAGTACTTCCGGATCGTAGTATGCCAAAATAGTTCCTACCTAAATGTTGATTATGTTATGTTCCAGTGGTGTTTTAATGTGGAAAGTGTGAACTGCTGACCATGTATGTATGTATTTCAAATATGGACTGCCTGTCGACAGTTAACAGTGTTTTGTTGATATTTTTTACGATTACTACGCGTTGGTGGAGGAATAGAAATGTGTGGGTGCTTCGGCCGAATCAGCTGTTACGCATTGAATAATAACACAGTGTAACCGGAAGACTTGAAATAGCACGAAAAGTAAAAGTTCAACGTGCCATTTTTTACGGATAATTTGGAATGACAGTGGGTGTATTTTATGAAAACGGCAATAGAAAAATCATTCGGAACGTCAGTGTAACCAAGTGAGAGATGCGGAATTGAGTAATTTTAAATATACTTGAATGGGAGAAAATTTCACCGGTGATATACGACAACGTCTATACTGCCTCGTTCTCGTATATTGACGTAACGGACATAATGACAACGTCTATATAGCCTCGTTCTGGTATATTCAGGTTACTGGCATGGTGACATTGTCTATTAAACCTTCTTCTGGTATAGTGACGTAACGAGCATGGTGACAACGTCTATACAGTCTCGTTATGGTATAGTGACGTTGCGGACATGGTGGCAACGTCTTCACAGCCTCGTTCTCGTATAATGATGTTACGGACATGGTGACAACGTCAATACATTCTCGTTCTGGTATTGTGACGTTACGGGCATGGTGACAACGTCTATACAGTCTCGTTCTGGTATTGTAACGTTACGGGCATGGTGACAACGTCTATACAGTCTCGTTCTGGTTTTGTGACGTAACGGGCATGGTGACAACGTCATTACATTTTCGTACTAGTTTGGGAAGTAACGGACATGGTGACAATGCTATACAGTCTTGTTCTGGTATAGTGACGTTGCGGATATAGTGACAACGTCTATACAGTCTCGTTCTGGTATAGTGACGTTGCGGATATAGTGACAACGTCTATACAAACTTCTTCTGATAAAGTAACGTTACGGACATGGTGACAACGTCTGTACAGTCTCGTTCTGGTATTTTGACGTTACGGACTTACTGTCATCGCCTATACAGCCTCGTAACGGATATGGTGACAACGCTCTACAGTCTTGTTCTGGTATATTGACGTAACGGATTTTGTGACATGGCCTATACAACCTCGTTCTTGTGTATTGACGTAACGGACATTGTGGCAACGTCTATACAACCATCTTCTTGTATAGTGACATTACAGACATGATGGTTGTCTATACAGCTTCGTTCTCGTATATTGACGTAACAAACTTGGTGACAACGTCTATACAGCCTCGTTCTGGTATATTCACGTTACTGACTTGTTGACAACGTCTATACAGCCTCGTTCTAGTATTGCGAAGTAACGGGCATGATGACAACGTCTGTATAGTCTCGTTCTGGTATTGTAACGTTACAGACTTTGTTACAACTTCTTTACAGCGTTGTTATGATATATTGACGTTACGGACTTTGTTACAACTTTTATATAACATCATTATGATACATTGACGTTACGGACTTTGTTACAACTTTTATATAACCTCGTTATGATATATTGTCGTTACGGACTTTGTTACAACTTTTATATAACCTCGTTATGGTATATTGACGTTACGGACTTTGTTACAACTTTTATATAACCTCGTTATGGTATATTGACGTTACAGACTTTGTTACAACTTCTATATAACCTCGTTATGGTATATTGACGTTACGGACCTGGTTAAAACTTCTATATAACCTCATTATGGTATATTGACGTTACGGACCTAGTTAAAACTTTTATATAACCTCGTTATGGTATATTGACGTTACGGACTTGGTTAAAACTTCTATACAGCGTATATTGACTTTACATATTTGGTTACACTTCTTTATGTATACAGCGGTGTTAGGGTATATTGACGTTATAACTTACATAATTTGTTACATCTTCTATACTGCCTCGTTATGGTATATTTACGTTACAGACATAAGGATGTTACGGACATGGTGACAACGTCTATACACTCTCGTTCTAGCTACATACATGGTTACAACTTCTATACAGCGTCGTTATGGTATATTATAGCATAAAAACGGTGATTTTGCCCATACGTTAACGGGGCGAAAACCATGCGTAAACATAAAGATTCACGCGCTGTTAACGTCCAGTTTTATGTAATACTATGCTTATTTCAGGGCCGCGCCTTCGACTATAAACGTTATACAGCGTCAAATGAACAGTAGTTCCAATTCGATTTCTAACTACGAATTAGTTTTCTATAATATTTAAATTATAAATTTAAACAAACCCGCAGTATCCATGTTTTCTTAGTATTTGTCTATCCCGGTAGTCGACGTGCATAACAATAACTTGTATGACGTTACGTTTGTTTTCGCGACGTCGCGACAAAATTTCCCGCCAAAATATCATGTTTTTTCGCGTTATAACATATGCAGAGTCCCTCGGGAGCGTTGGTGCCCTCGCCCTGGCGGGCTTGGGCACCAACCGTCCACTCGGGACTCTGCAGATGTTATAGCCCGAAAAAGCATGTGTTAACCCTACATTGACGTTACGGACTTTGTTACAACCTTTATACAGCGTCGTTACGGTATATTGACGTTACGGACTTTGTTACAACTTTTATACAGCGTCGTTACGGTATATTGACGTTACGGACTTTGTTACAACTTTTATACAGCGTTGTTATGGTATATTGAAATTACTGAGATTCATTTCTTGCAATTTATTTAGACTTATAGATAATGACTGCACCGTTGATAGAAAGTCCAATGATCAGGTTAATATGTTCGCACTTTACTCTCCCTATCGTTATTGAATAATCAAAGTGCACTATGGAGACTAATGAATTATTATAGCGGAATTGTAATTTTGTGATATGAATCTGCGTACTAGTATATCACACGTCCCCTATTGTTTCAGTGATAAATACTGTATAATATAAAGCGCAAACGTGATAATAAATCCATTAATATTTAGATCACACATTCATCATTGTTACTTTAATTAAAAGTCTTATACATATTTGAATCTCTCTTTTGTATGATATTGATACATGTATCAACGAGATAAATTGCAGTATAAAAGCAAACTAGACTGCGAAATTAAATCCCATTGAATAGTAGCCATAACAAACGTAACACGATTTTTTGTGTGGCGTAAACGCCACACAATGATATTACCACTTTTCAGCTTACGACCAATTTAACGCATTAGGCCTCGGCAAATAAATAGTTCTATGATTTGAACAATATTACAAGCATGCAACAAAGGTTACACGTATCATTGGACCTGATTTGTTTACATTACCAACATTTACTTATATTAAGACCAACAATTATATCAGACTTTTATTTTTAGAGGATATTTATAGCAAATCATTCCGCAACGGACTATATTTTTACTACCAAAGAATGTTCTCACTGGTGGCGGGAATCTACAATAGTTCCCACGGCTTTCAATCGTATACTGTAACGTATGTAAATCACCCCGCCGCTGCACATTGCAGACGATGACCTAATTATGTTGTATACAAACATTGATGCTATATATAGCTGGCGGGGGGAACTGAAATAGTTCTACGTACATATCGATCGGCCGATTAACAATGTTACCGCGGTAAGCGTTAAACGCACTAGTCAATTTCTACCCTGCTTTATATAAGACCTCATAATTTTCGTATCTATTATGCGATTTTGAATATTTAAAGCTTGTAATGAAGCAGAGATATATGTCTCTCTTTTAGACAACATTCAACACGATACCCTAATTATTAAATCCACGGCGACGAGTAAGAATCCGTTCCGCGTAAAAGTAAGTTTAAAATATCCCGTTTTATACCAAATAAAAATTCAATCAACGGTCGAAAATCATCAATTATTAATTTAATATTCGATCGATTTTGTTCATTAAAGCTTGTTTTAAAAGTTAATACTTTAAGGTTTTATAAAATGTAAAACTTGATTTTAAAGCATTAATCGGCCGATCGATATGTGTGAGCGAAACCATGTTTACCCCTTTTACATACGTATATATAGAGTGTCATATACATTTAATTAACATGCGTGGTCATACAGAGAATAAACAGTCACTTATCTTGACACTGGTCGAATTCTCCAAGTCGTTAAAAATGGTATTTGTAAATATCCCTTCATTGTTGCTCAGCATAGTTACTTAAGTAAGTTCCAGGTAACTGCTGGTTCTCTTGCTGTCTTTAGCAGCACAAATGTTTGAGTAAGGGTGGGCTTATCAGAACTGTGACATAAAATTATGATACAACCTGGATTCGATATTGGATTTAATGGCATCAGTACGCCACACATCAGTACTTTCAGTGCTTTGATTTCTTAAAATATTAAAATCCATGAAATCAATAATAACCATATTTCAATTTTTCTATAATCCGCGACATTTAATTCCCGTGAAAATTAATGATTTTACTGTAGACACATGTATTTCGTAAGATGTTTTATTTTTGCAAATGGTCGCTTTCGAGCCTTACATAGCTTTACAAATTATGGCATATGTATTTTGTGCATTTTGTTATATGAAACCATCATTATAAATTAACAGCCGATTTTCTTAATGATCTACATTGATCTCAGATTCACAACAGTCGTATACCAACTCCCAAGACCTTCCTCTTCAATAAAAAATAAGTTGTGAAATGTTCTACCATCGGAAGGGGTCGCACCCATTTTTAAGCCCATTTTTGAGGTTTGGCCATTAGTCTGTTAGGGTAGATGATGTATTGTCGGTTTCCATTGTAGGTGATGTTAAAACCTATGCGTGTCACAATGAACAAATCGTAAACATTCTAGAATATTAATGGAAACGGAAAACAAACTATTTTGGGCATTAATCAAGATGTTATATCGTAAATTTTAAAATTATTGATGTTTTTTTATTATCAAGCTCAGAGTGCCAAGTATTTACTGAAACTACTTAAATTCTCTATTAGAAATACATTGTATATATACATATATGGGAGCCGACACCGTTTTGATACGTAATAAATACCATTCCCGAAACGGGTGTTATAACATCATCATTTACAACATTTGATCGAAGAGATAATACTATGAAAATTATCTTTTTTACTATTGATACATTTGTATTAACATTATATTATACTGCGCATTTCTATAAGTTATGACCATTTATGGCCCTTATATAGTCAAAAACAAGTTTGCTCACGCTTGTTCTTTTCAACAACTGGTAGGATTTCAATGAAACGTCTTGAAAAATGAATAGTTGGTACCAAGCCTATTGTCAGGAATGTCGGGTCGGATGCATTTTGTAAGAATTATAGCCCTTTGTGGGAGGCATACGTTTTTGTGTCCAAAAACCCTTTACATGTATTGTATAAATGAATCGCAATTTTATGATATGGAAATATACGGGTAGACTATATCATAAAATAATCAATTGGCCAGAAATACACGTTTTCGGTTGGATATGTTGTTCTGTATGTAAAAGCCGATACATTCTGATCGCAGAAATTGTTGCATGTACACATACGAGGGGTGATTAATATATGACGAGAAATGCTTACAACTTTGTTATTAAATGTTATTTTCTAAAAATAATTTATGTTGTGGTTAATACATATATTGGAAGAAACGAACTAAATAGTTTTCAAATACGCGTATATCGAACAATAAATTATTTGAAACATTTTTGCCGGAAGACATGGTAATATTTTGACACCCGTTTAAAATGTAGCGCCGAGTGAAGATGGAAATCATGATTTCAGTGAACAAAAACGTCTCATCTGTCTTGTTAGCATTTAGTTAACATGGAAAATCAATTAAAGTTTGTTGTATTTCAAGTACTTAAATCAGGCAGAAAACACCTATCAAGTTTATGTCTGGTTGATATGAAACACGTTCTCATGTTCTCCTCTCCAACATTAAAGTTTTGATTTTATCATTATCTCTATCTATTTGAGCGTCCCCGTGTGTCATACAGCACTAACATGCTCTTGTTTTGCAACACGAAACGTAGATTTTAATCGCATCCCAGCACAGTTCTAGGGGGAAATAGCATCTTGTCATTCCGTTTAAACATGCCCGTAGATAACGAACAACCACGAAGGCCAAAAGATAAAGCCAATCGGACAGAGAAGGCAGCATGAGAAGAGACAGCTGAGCAAAAAAGCTCAAAGGCATACTGAAGGTCAACAACAATAATGATATTCCATCATCCTTTTAGTGCATGAAATTGAGTAATGCAGATATCCTACGCTAGCTGGAATTATTTCAGGGTATAGCACATTGCAAGTACAGGGTGTTAAAAAAGTTTATTCTTAAAAATTGAATACATACTTATTTTATCTGAGCTATATATGCAGTGTAGACTTTCAATTTCTTGCTCTTATAGCTTCATTGCATGCCAGACAGAGTAAAATAATAGTAGAACCCGCTGGAATTTAACCTGAAAATTTGATATTCTTCTGATGTGTGAAAAATCAACTTTTGACCCTTAAAAATTTAGAACGAACTTTTTTAACAACCTGTACAATGTATACATTTAAGGCTACTAAGTAGACATCGATTACCTGCCACCTGACAGATATATGCAATTATTCACACTGCAACCAGGATATACCACTAAAAGCCGACAACATCAATCAACAATCAAGTACAATGTCAACACGCATCCTGGTTTTATAAACATGTATCATGCCAATGAAAGTATCTATAATCCATTATTGCTCACAAAACTAAGCTGTAATGAGGTGATGTTTTTGGTGCGCATCATTTGAAATTATGCTGCGTTGTAACTGAAAATTACATAAAGTATTGACAGATGTGCTTACTGAAAAAACTTTGTGCTTTGCTCATCATTTTTAAAATAATCCATGCCAGTAGTCACGTGATATAATTTATTTACTAATATAACGTTCCATATTATGAAACCGAGGCGCAGATTGGCTAGCGTAAAGTGCACTAGAACATGACCTTAATGGGTCGTCGTCAGATCATCATACAATATGATTAGTTAGACTATGTCAATGACACTATAGATATCTCAACGTATAGTAGAAAACTATCACATATTGCCTACAGTGACGCAACATATATTTCCTCAAACCCCTCCTAGCGATAACGACACGCGTTGCTACATTTAGCTGTAAGGGAGATCAATGCATCTGAGTTTGGTATTTCCTCTGGTGCGTTTCGTTAATATAAACAAGGTCGCTCACCTGTCGAACTTGACCTAGATTTTGTTGAGATGGTCATTGTGACCAAGTTTTATACAGATTAGGCCAATATTGTGACCTCTAGTGACTACACAAGGTTTTTATATGGATGACCTAATGACCTCCTTTTTTACCCCAGATGACCCAATATCGAACTTGACCTAGATTTTGTTGAGATGATCATTGTGACCAAGTTTCTTAAAGATCAAGCCAAAACTGTGACCTCTAGTGACTACACAAGGTTTTTCTATTATTTGACCTTGTGACCTAGTTTTTTACCCCGGATCACCCAATATCAAACTTGATCTAGATTTTGTTGAGATGATCATTGTGACCGAGTTTCATAAATATTAAGTCAAATTTGTGACCTCTAGTGACTACACAAGGTTTTTCTATAATTTGACCTAGTGACCTAGTTTTTGATCCCAGTTGACCCAATATCGAACTTGGCCTAGATTTTGTTAAGATGATCATTGTGACCAAGTTTCATAAGGATTAGGCTAAAATTGTAACCTCTAGTGCCTACACAAGCCAATTGTTGACGGACGGACGGACGACGGACGACGGACGAAGAGTGATCACAAAAGCTCACTCTGTCACTTTGTGACAGGTGAGCTAAAAATGCATGTGTACTGTTTCTGTTGTGTGCTGTTTTGCGGGTTGTCCATGTGACATGTGATCGTCCTTTTGATTGGTTTTTGTCTGCTGACTCTTGCTCCGGATTGGTTGTTGTCTGCTGACTCTTGCTCCGGATTGGTTGTTGTCTGCTAACTCTTGCTCCGGATTGGTTTTTGTCTGCTGACTCTTGCTCCGGATTGGTTGTTGTCTGCTGACTCTTGCTCCGGATTGGTTGTTGTCTGCTGACTCTTGTTCCGGATTTGTTTGACTGACTGAAGCAGCAAACTCAATGGGGATAACGTATAGAACGGAAGTGATACCCCTGACGGGTTTTCGAGTGTAAATTTCGTCGCTTCGGTAAGTAAATCTTGATTTTTCTTTGTTTTGTAAGACGCTTTCAATGAAATCACCTAGCCCACCGTACCCGGCCCTATGGATACTTGCAGACCCAAGCCCATTTTCCCTTCACATACCTGTGATTAAGGAGAACATTCGATTCTAGTGCGGTTTTGGTTACTGCACCCCTGACGACCCGTCTACATTTTTTCCAATTTCTGCCGATTTGCATGGTGTGTTGCTGTTTTATGGGGTCAACTTCATTGTTTACCTTATTCTATGTATGCATTTTGCAAAATTAGTTCGATGCAGTCAGGTTATGAGGCAGAATAGACGAAAGAACCACTATGATACCCCTGACGGTTGCTGTCCCTCACTGATACCCCTGACGCCTCAAAATACTATAATGTTGTAATACGATGTCGGTCGGCTCTGTACATGTTCAACCACTAAAAAATCAAGATTCTAATCAATACAGTTATTGCGTAAATACATGAAGAACTTGATAAACAATTCCAATAGACAAAAACAGTTGCAAACATAGATTTGGAATCGTACAGCAAGACAAGTTGTTTGAGCTATAACAATTCATATCACAAATTATTATAAAGGAGTCCGTATTAATTTATTTATTAATCTTACATTTCGACGGCTCATTGTTGAATATTGGAACCACCGTAAATGGGTTGTTATTAAGCTGCTGTTTGCTGTGCGGGTGCCTTGATACTTCAGTAAGTACTACTTAGGAAGCTCCACCAATCTAAACGAAATGCTTGTTCATAATAGGCAATATTTGACAAGCATTTTTATAAATTAATTGTGATATATCGTTGTTTCGCATCGAATTGTGTTTAGGAAATATAACTTATGTGAATATTCAGACTTAATAATTCAGATCACCTCACGATGTGACGCGGACATTATTTTATACACGCGTTCGTTTCAATTCAAATATGACATTGTATTACTTCATGACATGTACTTGTATTACATTTCTTATTCTTCTTTCTTTGAACGCTTTACTTATTACTTACATTTCTATTTATTTACATCCAGTTCTTGTTTACTTTGACCAGTAACCACCCATCAAATTAAAGTCAAGTGTGACTGACATGATGTAAATTATAGAATGATGTATAGTTTAACTTATACAGCAGATTAATATATTGTGATCTGAGGTACCTTGTACTGCCCTGCATTCAACGAAGCATTATGTGAGGGGTGTTACGTACCTATGTCGTACCTGCCCTGCGTTCAAGGAAAGTTACCTGTAAACATGTTAAAAATCAGGGTTTTTTGTCGCTATAATTATGGGTGTCATGGTGGTCGAGTGGATAACGCCCTTGACTACTGACCGAGAGGTCCCTGGTTCGAATTTCGGCCGGGACACTTGGTCATTTCTGGAACAATTTTCAGTGTTTCCCACCCAACTAGAGATGAACTGGTTGGAAACCCAGAAGTAGTCTCGCGTGTATCGGTGCTATACATCGGGCACGTTAAAGAACCAGGGAGTCTATTCGGAACGAGCTAGGGTAACGCACCCGGATTCCTTGTATCACAACTCTTTCTTCTACTCGCTGTCCCTTCAGCAAAAAACAGGACCCCATTGGAAATAAGTGCTTGCACTTTCATGGGTTATCCTTGACCGAAAGGCCATAATAATTACATATACACATACACATAATCCTTCGCTGTACGCTTCGTTTGCGGCAAACAATTTGAAAGTATAAGTCCCCGTTTTTTTCGTTCTCAGTTTTGAAATATGTACGCATGTACGGGTTTTGCTATTCATATTCTTTTGTTTGCCTCTGTCCGCCATTTTGTTTAATTACACCAATACACGCACACCACCTCAGGATATGGTTATTGTTCAACGAATAACAGGTACATACCAGGTAAAAACGTGCGTCACTTTATTTTTTCCTTGAACGCAGGGCTGTTATTCATTTAACGTTATGTTAAAAAAACCTGTTCGTCACGTGAGCGAAGTTTGGCTAACCATATCCGGAGGTGGTATACCTAAATTGGTAAATTTTAACAAAATGGCGGACAGAGGCAAACAAAACAATGGCAATAATGCCACCCATGCATCCGTACATATATCGAAATGTCCTGCGTTCAACGAAGAATTACGTGACGCTCGTTTCGACACGTTATTCTTCGTTGAACGCAGGGTGGTCGAGAAGGGAAAAAACGGAGATTTATACTTTCAATGTGTTTGTCGCAAACGAAGCGTACAACCAAGGATTGTAACGACAAAACCCTCTTTTTTAACATGTTTGCAGGTAACATTCCTTGAACGCAGGGATGTTTTGTTATGCTTGTTCAAGTGAATTACACAAGTTAATAACATTTAATGTTTGCTTATCGTTCGTGTAATTATATAAGCGGAAACTAGCAGGCACTACTCGGTATCATTTCCGGGTTGCGGAAACTTGTGACAGTTCACTCAATAGCCATCGGTCCAGAAGCAAGCAATTCAGACGTTGCAGGTATCGATGCATGTCAACAAACTCTTTAAATTGACATACCTTTCTATGTCTGAAGTATGCTTATTTACATGTGCGTTTGATTTGAACGATCAACGCTGTGTTTGCTATAAACCGGTGTAGTTGTGAACGTAATGTACATGTGTAGAATACCACCAAACTCCTGGCAGTAGCTCACTACCTTAGTCCTTACTTAAGTATAGAAGAAAATATAAATAAATCCGTAAACTAGTTCCTTGCGTACTTATAGTTCTAAATAGTAAATCGGCTTTCAAAAATAATGTTAACATTAAAAAATAAATTCAGTTTATACTTCTTCAAACCCCATAGCCAATGAAAATGGGTGGCTTTCGATTTCTGTTGATATTTTATATTGCCAGTCTTTGTTTTGTCTGTGTCTGATTATATTATAACGTCTATTTTATCAATAAAACAATGCGTAGGAACTTCTTTTAACGGTTTGTTCTACATTGGTAGAGAAGTGCCAGAACTATGAGTTCTTCATGTTTTTACGCAATTGATTAGAATCTTGATTTTTTAGTGGTTGAACATGTACAGAGCCGACCGTCTCGTATTACAACATTATAGTATTTTGAGGCGTCAGGGGTATCAGTGAGGGACAGCAACCGTCAGGGGTATCATAGTGGTTCTTTCGTCTATTCTGCCTCATAACCTGACTGCATCGAACTAATTTTGCAAAATGCATACATAGAATAAGGTAAACAATGAAGTTGACCCCATAAAACAGCAACACACCATGCAAATCGGCAGAAATTGGAAAAAATGTAGACGGGTCGTCAGGGGTGCAGTAACCAAAACCGCACTAGAATCGAATGTTCTCCTTAATCACAGGTATTTGAAGGGAAAATGGGCTTGGGTCTGCAAGTATCCATAGGGCCGGGTACGGTGGGCTAGGTGATTTCATTGAAAGCGTCTTACAAAACAAAGAAAAATCAAGATTTACTTACCGAAGCGACGAAATTTACACTCGAAAAACCGTCAGGGGTATCACTTCCGTTCTATACGTTATCCCCATTGAGACTGTCGGATTGGGATGTCGTGTTTATGTAGCTGTTCAGCCAGTCGTGCTCTGCTGTTTCTGTTGGGCGCTGTCGTCCCTTTCAGATTTATCATCGTTTTGTCCTTGTAATATGTGGTCGTCCTTGTGATTCGATATTGTCTGCTGGCTCTTACTGTAAGGTAATGTCTAACAGACTGAGGCAACATACTGCCGGAGTAGGTCGTCGGTATTTTTGTAACTCTTTAGTTTATTTTGTTTTGTTACAGGGAATTGGGTTGTTTGTCTTTGTCTTTGTGATTTTGTATTTTCTTTTATCTTTGCTTTTCTGCCTTTCGTACTCTGCTGTTTCTTTAGAGTGCTTCATTCCCTGTCGGATGTGTTATTATCGTTGCATTGTTTACAACCATCCAACAACATTCCCTGTTCCTACATTCAATCAAGTTTCCGTAGTTGGTATAATTTCGAACCGTAAGTTCAAATCACTATGACTTCTCTGGAAGCAACTAGCACTTTGGCTAGTTTCAAACTTGCAAAAAACACTAAATATATGTCACTACTGGGTGTCCCAAAAATATCGGGGAACTTCCTAAACCCTTATAGCTTATTTGACTTTTAATGATTTTGACTGTTCTTTTGTGAGAGTATGTAAAAGCGACCTGTACTTCTAAAATAGGTTTTATCAATTATGTTTTGCTTTAAAACAGGAAGTAACGTAATCTCTGGGTTCAAATCCTGTTTTTTTTTGCTGACTAACGTGGAAAATGTCATCATTTGATAAGACATTGTTGTCTGAGCGTTCATTGAGAAGAAAAGGTTTTTGAGACACATGGTGATGATCTCGAACATGTTGTAAAAAGCGAAAAACTAAATAAAAGGGAAATATGCAATCTTCAAAATATTCCTTGGCATATTAAATATTTACTTATTATCATTGAGAACAATCAACAAAAAATCTTAGTAAGAAGCAAACGTAAGCAGGTGAACTTTTAACCAAATCAACAGTTCATAGATATACTTGTATATCAGAGCCATTTTGTGTGTCAGCATTTATAAGAAATCAGACACCACTTGTAACAACACACCAGCAGCAAAAAGATGATTAATACGTTCGCAAGAAAGTACTGACATTTGACCTCAAGGGCAAGCTCGGACATGAGCCCTAAAGTGAACCTGTTTGCCACTCATAATAAGCATTAGTATATGCAGATCCATAATTCTTGAACCCTGGGTATTTGACTAAATAATCACAATTATGATGCTGGTATTTTGAACTGTGTTTACCCCTTAATGTTTTGTCATATTGACAATGTGTTAGTGATAAAAGAGACAAAGTTACGAATGTTTAACCCTAGGTCCCCGTTTTTTTGGGAGACCCTGTATATTAATTTATTTACCAATTGTTTTATAGTATAGCGTTTTTTTGTGGCTGTTAGAACTCAATGAAGACAATTTTATCAATTTATTATGCTGGCGATTACGAACGTCAACAACGTATCAGTAATGACTTCGTGGTTAAACGAAGCGTGTAATTTTTTGTTGAAGCTCTGCAACGTAGCTCGTGTTTCCACTGGCTAAAGGCTGTTATGGAAGAAAACACGTGCTATATGTTCGCTCCATTTAACTGTAATATAAATGATGTTTTTATTCACCAGCAAATAGTAAGATTTTTTTATTGCGTTCCAGGAGGCACAAAACTAAATAAATAAACGCTGTAGTAAATTGTAGACGTTTTTGTTTTGTCTGGTATATGTGATGGTTATTGACGTTGTTGGATACCTTCATAATTAGGATAGAACCTCCCGCCAAACAACTGACACATTTTTGGGTGGCCTATTGTATGTTTTTAGTTTGAAACCAATCAACTCAGCTGTTACCTGTCCAGTGACGTGTCATAGATCGTAATCATTAACAAAACATATCCATTCTTTCCACCAGACCAATTTTGACGCAATAAATATATTGTGATAATTTCAAAAATTTGTTTTTTCAGTGTTCGAAATAAGTGTAATTAATGGTTTCTCCCTTAAACTGAAACATACAGTAATTATCACAGACATCCAATCTCACGAACCATTAGCAAAGGTTGCACGTGTGAGGAGAAATATTTTTTTTCATTCTAACAACCACCATACGTTATGGAATTATACGAAAGATTCTTCGATTTTCACATTAGGAAGACACGACGCCTCCCCGCACACATCGCTGGCGTACACTGTAGCGCACTCATGTAACCAAGAGCTAAGGTTTGGATTCATAGGCAGTCAGCACGTAGCTTATTTGGACCAAAACACCTCCAGTCAAATGTCACATGTCTATGTCACATAACTTGTCGTCGTTTTTTATATTATTCAGTCAAATGAGAAGTTACGGATACCAGCATTTAGCTAATAAATTGTAGCCGTTTACACACACACACAGATAGACAGAATCAAGTGCCTCCTCGTGCATACATATATATAATTTACATTCCAAGAATGCCCCGAGAACAATCCGATGATATCGGCTATTTCTTTCGAACGCCTATACAAATTACCGAAATATTTGGAATATGCGTACGGAAATGCCCGAGATGTTGAGTTAAGCCTACGGAAATTGCCATAGTGTTGTGGAAATTCCGGAAATGTTGTGATTAAATTGTTTGATTGCTATATGTAATACTCGTACATGTATTGAGTTGACGTCTAGAAATGTGGAAGCACCAACAACGGTAAATCCATGCTAGATTGTTGTATTTAACATAATCCTCAACCCTTCAGCAACCCAATTAAACTCTAAACATCACCTTGGTAACATTACAAATATTTGTTTCAAATGGATTGTATAACCTTCGAATGTGCCTTGTTAATATTTCCACTTCAATTGCGAAAAAAACATACGCTTGCTACAATCAATGTTTTATAAGCAAGTGATGTTCTACTGTTACAACAATATTTTATACATTTATTTAGTCATACTTTTTACAGTTTACATTGAATTACGAAAATGTTTTTATGGTGTTCTTCTAGATTTCTCCAAATAAAAGAGGTTGCATGTAAAATATATCACGTCGCAACCGAAAGCAAAATTTCTGTGGGGCCATGGTTTAATTTACCTTTACCTGTTTGTGGGTTGATCATCTGAATTCTATACCATCATGTTGAGTACCATGACTACATGTGCATAGTCTCAGACTACAAGAGGGCATGGTTTCATGTCCCAATCTGCGAACAGTGTCACGTTTCGAAATCAAAATTAGCACATGTATCAGAATATAAACATGTTCCGAAATGTAACATTTCTATAGCTCATTCTTGTGATATTTCTTCCAATGTGAACCTTAGATCTGATATTATATTTGAGATAATCTGGGACCTGGCGAGCGATATAGGGTCATCATGGCTATCTTGTTTCAACATTAGTGATACAGTTATTGGTACGATGATTACCGCGTTTGGTAATCATCATTTGTCTTATATACAGACATGCTGTGCTACAATGGTTGCTCTATTTGTAAAATAAGATATGCATGTGTTTGTTTACCTAACTCAAATCTCTATTTTTTTGTTTATATATTTGATTTATTAAGATCAATTTAGCCCCTTCTAATATCATTGTAGATACTATCACATCATTAGTCATTCTTGCCTCAATATGTATAAATACATGTGCTGTCTATGAAGCTTGAGGAAATCTCAGCTGATTCTCTCTAGTACAATCATTTCTCCAGGTGTGATAGGTATGTTAATGATTACCAAGTTTATCTCGCTTTATGCTAATTAAGTCACTTGGAGGTACAGGCACACAACGCATGCTTGTATATTTACCAATTGATATTTACATTTCGGTAGTGACCCACTTTAAAGTCATTATTAATAAACACTATTTCCTGTTTCATTTTGGCGGTCATGCCCCTTGCTCGTGTTAGTTGTATCGTCTGCATTTATGTATAACATGTTCCTTACACCGGGCTTCAGGTCTGCTAGGGGAGTTTAACCAGCATTTTTTTACTTCTTATTGTACATTGTTTTTGTTCATATAAATGCTGTTCCACTGATCTGATTAGCAAATCAACGTCAGCTGCAAACCATATCTTCGTTAATTCGTAGTGTAACGCTTGGAAAAGTCTACTCAGCTTGGTGTGCCATCGGTTTCCTCAATACTGTTGCTCCAAGTTATACTTTACATGACACCCGGACGACGGACGATGTCCCTGTATCCCATGTGAACCCGAAGTATAGACACCGTGCTGGGTCCGCAGAAGAGACATATATCACACCGGTTGATGTCTTGGCCCCGTGAGTGATTTTGTAATTATAATGTTGATTTTCAGTGATGGGTATAACGTGATCGACGAATAAAATCATTCATTTCTTTTAGCAGTGCACAACAGAAACAATCAGAAACACCACTATTATCACTTATCCAGGACGATTGAAGCTGCTATATGACTCAGTATTTCAGTCTTTACAAAATCAAAATGGACACATGCATACGACGTTTGTAGATATGACAATAATTTCAATTTGTACAGATACGCAATAATAATATTTTCTGGTTTGGTTCGTCAACATGAAGCAATGGCAGGTTCCGGAATATCATAATGTAACCCTGGTCATTTTATCTGTCACTGTGTTGTCTTGTCCCTGTGTTTATACATGTTTGTTGTATTGTATGTATTTGCCTAACTGTGTGTAAGTCGTCTGTAAGAGAATGATTGGAATGTGTATTGTCCGGCCTGAGTGAATTAATGTGAGTGAATGTTTTAGAACTGGTATGTTTGGTGAGTAAGTGATCACGAAAGTTCCCATGCATGAAATTCCTTCCCGCTACTAATCTTTTCTTCAGCCCTGCACTTCTTTAGTCAGGCACTCCTTTCAATACTCTTGAAGGAGTCAGACATACTTAACAGTTATTGTCATTCTATTTATATATTCTACTATACTGGTAGATTAATATTCATAATTTTATTCACTTTCACAAGTGATAAGAGTATTATTTTCTACTGGTCCTGGTAAGTACTTTGAATTAATTACTTGTATTTCGTTTGTAAGATTTCGTTTAGATCGCGCTGAATTATGTATTTATGATAACTTTTATTTATTTAGATTTCGCGATCTTGTATAACATCAATGGACGGTATTCTTTGTCCTGTAACTAATTATGTTGTTCTTATTTTATGTTCTTGTATTATATATAATAATTATATATTGAATTTCGAAGAAATGAGTTGGTTTTATCTACAACCCACACCCGGTTACAATAATATTGTCATAGATTTCCAGTAGAAAATAGAAGTTTTATCAAAGGATTAAAGCAAATACCAGCATGCCTTATTGGCACACTTTAATTGTTGGTTTTATAATAAAAATATATTTAGATATGTTGCGAAACAAGTTATATATACAGCTTATATTAATCACCATCGACACCTCATTCCTGATTGTATCCATCATTCAACACGAGATAATTCATGAGATACAAGAAGTTTCCCCTAAATAATGCTGAGCACCAAGCCAGGCATTAAGACATTATCACTTCTAAGGTTGAGTTATACGAAAATTTGTCATGACATGCACACATAAGTAAACATTACAATGGAATAACTCATACTTACTGTGTACTGGCAATTACTTCACGAGCACTTACAAACCAGCTGCACACATACAACCGAAGCATAGGGGTATTTATCTTAATTGTACAAATACTGAAGGTTGCCTATAAAAAACTAAAATAGAACACAAGAGGACACATATTAACTTGATTTGGTCACCTGAGTAATATTCACAATTTAAATGGAGATGTAACTGTTTCTAAGTTACATGAACATTTCATGTGGTTTCAGAGGTGAAGAGTTTATACTTTTCACATTTAAAATAGATTTAGCTTATGCAACCTAATTAAGAAATAAACAAAAACCATTGGAACTACCTTAATAGAGGGTCATCCAATGTAAAGTTTGGTTAGTTCAGGAGAAGAATTCATTCAAAGGAATCATTGACGACGACGGTCGACGACGGCGTACACAAGACAACCACATATCCTAATAGTTCACCAATGAGCATTTAGTGCTTCTCATCTGATTGTACGTGCATAACTACAGCATCTGGACCACACAAACAAAGCCATCTGACACTGTATTAGTACAAGTATCATTCATGTAGTAACATGAACATAATAAAGTTCACATAATACAACGTATATATGTATCAGGAGATTTAGTTGGTGATCTTTTAAGGCGCATCGACAGCTAGGGTCAGTTAGCAGGCATTAATAAATCGTAATATCAATATCAATAGTTACAACGGAAAAATATACAAAGGAAAAATCAAGACATGGGAATATAAAACGGAGAAAGTCCCATGTAGACACATTTTACGCCATCCAAGTGTGACGCATGGTTTTGGAGTCGACAACAACATTTGACAAATAGGACAGGAGTGAATAGAGGACTAAAATACGTGCACCTTGTTAAACATTAAATAATGAAACAATTGTAGTCTGTTATGAAGTACTAGATAGAAATACACAGCAACAACAGCGCCAATAAACTCACGCCTTATTATTTAAAACGCCGGAAACCAAGTCGATCTAAAACCTATACGGCATTTGAAGCATAATGATCCATTGTATGTGCATCCAAAGTTCGTGCCAATAAATGCTACATATGCTACCGAAATCCCTTGGTCGGTCAATTACCTATACATTTGTTGTATTTATATTTAGATAATTACAATCATTTTTTTTAAGTTATCCAAGTTCAGAAAACATAGATGCATGCGATATACAGATATGCGTGTACTTTCACGTAGAGCTAGCAATCTGTACACTGTTCTCATTTGGTGTTCAGCTGTTTCTGCTAAATACTGCCTACCCTGTCCGATGTTTTATGATCTTTATGAACTGAGAATATATATGAAATGTTATTGTACCCAGAGCGGCATGCATTGTGTACACGTGTACATGGTCTATCTAGTATATGAGTAAGATTTTGATTGTTGTTGACTGAACGCCATAATTTATTTTTCTAGTTCAATTTCTAGTGGATGCTAATCTATTTATTAATTCATTTTAAAACTGAAAATCAAAATAATAGATTCGTTCTTGCTGAGGCAATGTATACTTGATATTTAATTTTTCGAGTTTGGATTTTGACATTGTGAATGTATGAGCCATCTGATATGCAAATATGATTTTGACACTTGACACACAATCAGTTCAACTTCTTGTACGTAAATGCTATAATTGATTTATTTTAAACATTTTAAAACTTAAGTATCAATTCAATTAACAGATTCTTTCTCCTTGAGGCCATGCATACCCCTATGAATGTTTATGAGATAAATTCATTTTACCACATATCTTCAATGTTAACAGATAGAATCGGTCGTGTTTTTTTTGGCATTCATAAATATATCATTTGAATATATCTTCCGAAAAAGCACTTTTTTATTTCAGTATGCCACAATTATCTTTACGGGTCAGATATTTACAGGTATGAAGTGTCAAATGATTTAAACATATGGATTGTTGCACTGAATGTTATTGTGTAGCCGTCTATGTTTCTCAATGATTTATCTTGGTTCAATGAATGACCATACGAGATCCAATCATGCTTCCCCTCTACTATGTTCAAGTTGCCATTCGAATATGTTCATTGCTTCTACTCGATTATGTTTAAGTTGCCATTCGAATATGTTCATTGCTTCTACTCGATTAAGTTCAAGTTGCCATCCGAATATGTCTTTTGCTTTCAATTGGTTATGTTTGCGTTTCCATTCGAAGATGTCGATTGCTTCCCCTTTCATATCACATGTATGTATGTTCTTATTAACATTGGATCTACGTAACTCGTAGTAATGACCTACCATTGGTTGCCTCATTCTCTCATGGTTTTGATATCTTATAAATCTTCTAGATAGCACCATCATTTGAAAACATGTTATAACCAACTAATTTTGAAATTAGCGTAGTTAAGCAGTTCGATATTGTACTTATGTGAGACCATTCTGTTTTCCCCAACACATGAAGCCAATATAGTAAGGTATATTTTGTAGTTATCTATACTATAATCTGCATGTAAACAAACACCACAACTTCTTATGCCACGGAAAGGTGAGTATTTATTTATTTAACGTGATACAGAATAGCAAGGTAACACACATAATATATAAACTATACAGCAGAATAGCTTCATTCAAACATATTTGTTTATTAAGTTAATGCAAATTGTGTGTTGTTCATGCGTCATGGGTATTTTAGCGCTGTGTAATTAGTCTGAAATAAAAATCGGGAAACGCACACACTCGCATGCACAAACGCACACATACACGTACGCTGTTTTGGCGAAACGATACACCAAAGCCTCCTTTTAAAGGGGACAGCTGTCTCTTAGTCTACTCGTGCAAGTTCTTGATCAAGCACGTGAGGTATGCATGTATATCCATGACATTGACATATCCGCCGAATTCGGACAATTTCAATGTAACCTATGGAAGCATGACAATACTATTCCGTTCAATATGCATTATTCTAACACGATCTGCGGATTAATCCATATACGCATAGAGCAAACCAGGGCATGTATTATTACCGCAATTAAAACATACCTATCAAATTGACTGTTACCTCGTACCACGTGACATATTTATGAATGAATGAACGTAAACTTTATAGTAAAACTTCTACGAGTCGCGATGACAAGGCAAGTTGCACGAGTATCAAGTGTTACAGCTATGACGCATCTTTTTTTAGAAACTCCAATTTACTCTCGAAACTAAGTTTCATAAAACCTTCTGATAATCAATTCATTTATATTTTTATTTCATAAAATAGATACACTATACTCGTGTTATTAAAATTGTTTCAATGTTTAAAATGTGTTATTTCCTTCAGAAAATTACGAAGGTCGTTTTCATTAACGAGGGAGGTAATTGTACCAGCTAATAAGCCACTCAATTTCAGCGTGTAATTGTGTTCGCAGGCAAATGGATGAAAATGGAATTGAATGGAAGTTAAATAGTACGTGATATTATCGTATTTAGAATCGAAAAAAAAACTCTGTTCTTGTATTTTGTCGGTGAATAAAACACAGGCACTCGTTCGGATGCGGAAAATATACGCACTCGTGATTTAAATTTTCCGCATCCGAACGATGTTTTATTCACCGACAAAATACAAGGAAAGAGTTTTAATTCTTACGTAAATTACGGTAACGGAGAGGATAAAAAAGAGTATATTAAGTCAGACAGGGAAGGCAGCACTCAACTTAACCAGCCGAGCACAGAAAACATTAAAAACACACAAAGCACAATGCCCAACTAAACAAGCGCAGATCCGCCCAAGTCCAAGCTGTCGAAAAGTATAATAAATCATAACTAGCTGAATGACCCAGTAGAAAAGATACAGCAACCAAAAGGCGGAATGCCTACGCTGAATGACCTAGTAACAACAGTAAAACTGCTGAACTACATAGTTATAGCAGCCTTTAGTCTCAAAAGTTAAATAACAGTATTAAAACGTTGAAAGGCCCGTATAGTCGGATGACCTACTAACTAGCTGAATGACCCAGTTTCCACAGCAAAAGGACTATATTGCCCCATCATACAACCTTCTTAATACATTAGTGTTACACAAAGGGTAACATACGCAAATTAGCGAAAACTTTTCTCATATATCCACACCTTTCTGACGAAGCGAACGAAGCTAAAAGATAATAAAATCCGGACTGGGAAGGCAGCACTCACCTGAAACAGCCGAGCACTAATGACAAGAAGACAACATAGATCACAATCACACGACCTAATAACACGTACCTTATAGTGGTCTAAATATAAGGTACACGTCTCTACCTTCTCAATGATTTGGTAAAAATTAACCAGTCATCTCATTGGACCTGTAAACGTGCAGTAAATATTCAATGACAATAATATTATTATAAACAACAACATGGACATTTTATAACACGAACCAATATTTCTAAAAACCTACCGCCTGCATACACGCCTGAAAATCACTTAGAATACGTCCGTCTAGTAATGAGTTTCTCGACTGAAAATCATTCAAATCTTCGTGTCGATATGGTTGATCAGTATAAATGTAAAACCATTCACTATCTTCCCGGTAATATGTACATCAAACGAAGCTTCCATGGTGCGATAGCAACACATATACTATTATTATACACATATAATAAATACTAGTATTATTCTTCCAATCTGACTAAAGTACACAATTATTTTAAAGCTTCGAAGCGTTTGTCGAACAGGTGATTTTTATGAGATTGACTGACATTTGAACCCAGTGATTTGAGTCACTGTCGGACACCTTTGTGATATGCCCTGTTTCGGAGCTTATAGATAGTTATTTAAATACGTATGTGCTGGTATCAAATACTGTACAATACGCAGACAATTCGAAGCCATAAAGAGTCGATGGCATCGCCTTGCCACCCACGAAAGAGACGGACATAGAACGTACCATCCGTGTTTCAAAAAAAGGATATTTCAAGTAAGCCAATACCGCCTCGCACTACAATGAATGACATACTGTATGACTGTTGAAATTTTGATATTTAGCATATTTTATTACCATGAATGGAGGTAATTGCAAATGACAACTACAATGTATGCCTGTTGTGTGGCATTAAATGATTTGAGTCGATGGGTAGATGGGTGTTGCAAGTAGAGGTGTATCATAAGCTGTTATGACTTTTATGATAAATAATCACTAAATTAACATTGTATTTAATTGAATGTCATTAACTCCAAAGTTGGTTATGTGAAGTTGGCCATTAGTGAAAAACTAAAACAGCACTGTTGAAATTGATGTACAAAGACAAAGGGTCTGAACCGTTACGTTCATCTTAAGAATAATACATTTAGTACGCAGGCGCCATTTGTTATAACGATGCATTCCATCTATATCATATTACATAATCATCATGCTATATGATACCTATACATCAGAATAATGATTAATCTAAATTTTGCATGAACAAGTTCTATTAGACACGAATATGAATAAAAGACAAACAGCCCCAGTTATATTGTAAAAGGTCCATAATAAATTGTGCAAGAATTGCAAAGAAAGCTTCCAGGCTTACATTATCAATGCAGTTTTGCAGAACAATGCATATTATGTAATATTCTGTCAACTTAATTATACAATGATTATAATCATACAAACCAGAGAGAATTTAATCAGAAGAGGTAAGCTATTATTTTAGATAAAACCTTTCAACTGAGAGGTATTGTAAATTCTCATACATATATTACCGGTATGTCAGAAATATGCACTAAGTACATAAAGAAACGCGCATGCAACATTTTCTCCATAGGGTTACATGTTAAGCCGGTCATTTTAGTCAGCCTGCCATTTTCTTCCTGTACTACGAATATTAGTCATTTTTGTGTCTACATGTTTACAGGTATCTCTGCGTTTATTCTTAGTCTGTATACGCACGTAACCACGAGTGAAAATTTATAAATGGAATTTAATCTTTCACCAAATATCAACACATTTTCTGTTTATTATATGCTTCAATTTCTCGTAAAGGCCTAATTGGAAAAATACGTTGACATTTGAATATCACGACGTGACAATTATTGCCACGTTATGCTTCTTTTTATGTATGGTAATGGAACCAGCTCCTAAAACAGTGAAAATACTGTTATTTTCATTGGAATTTTTTGACTGATAAATCTCTATAATCCATTGACAGCACATACTAAAATACTTATAATACTAAAATACTTATAATACTCAAATTGTAAAATGACCGATACGACCTCCTGTGATAAAAATGCATAAAGTACGAAATAAAATGACTAATGAATAGTAGTCGGACACAGCCATGCACTTAATACAATTAATGTCACATGTTATAAATAACAACACATGCTACTTCAAATGAGATTAATCATTTGACATAAATGCTCACTTCATAGTTTTACTTCAGGGTACTTGATTCAATACATGAATACTTGTGTTACCTGTACTATTATTTATATTTTGCACTAATGATAATTAGTTTTTCATGTTCGTATGTTCTAATAGAAATAATAAATATTTCTTGCAGTTTTGCTCGAAATAATGCTTAGCAGTATCCTCACAAGAAAGTAAGACGACAATGGAACATTCAGTAAACTAATTATTATGTTTCCAACAGAGACACATTCTTAACACTGCAGTGATTTGCTTTCATGAAAACGGGTAATGCTTGTATCAGCCGGTTATGAAAGTAGCCAATTACAAGTTTAGTCATAAAACATTTAATTTTTATACTCTTTGTAGTTCATTTATCTTTCATGATATCTTTGCAAGCGTCTTTGGTGCACGGTTGCAATTCATGTTCCGGATCCAAAACACAAGACAATTAAACATTATACCAGACAGCCATTGTTTGTTTGCCACCAATAATTAATATTGGATGTATTGTAAACATCACCAAGAAGATGAAAATCATTGTAAACATATTTTCATATTATTTCAGCTAATGAGACATCTGCAAATATCAACTGCAGTGTTAAGTTTAAAGAAATGGTGTTTTGTTGCACAAATAAATGATGCAGAAGAATTTATACAACGATGCAATAATAACAAAAAGTTATTTTTGTGGATATTTTATTACGCATACTGCACACATGTGTCTGTATCGGTTCCTTTACAGTTTGATTACTAAGTATTGTAATAAAATAACGATACAGCCACCTGTGATATTATCAAACTGTGAGACTCGCAATGTTTCCTTGATGGAATAGAAGAGCTGGATAAGTCTCCTCCTTATAAATCATTATTATGATTACTATAACATACGTAATGTCATACCTTTGAACCTAATCTTATAAATTATTATTTCGTGTTAATAGAGTCGGTTATGTAAATATAATTTGTAATTATTCGACACAATAATAACATGCAGCTGTTTTGAATGCATAAATATACTATAATTATAATTTAAAATTAACAAGCATCTGTTTCAAATGAAAATATTCAAGTTGTTTCTTATGGAATCAATCAATTATTCTGAATGAGTTGTCCATGCTAATAAGCTACAATGTTCAGAATGACAATTGGCAGATTGGCAGATGTATTATGGTTGCTTACACTCAACAACACTAGATCTACTGTGAAATATTTGAATTCGCAAGGGTAAAATACAGTTCTGCGCAGACCTTCTTTCGGGTAACTTAATCTCACACTTTAGGTAATGTCATCAGGGTTAATTTGCGATTTATTTCTTGTGCGTGTTCTTCCGCGACATTACCTACGGTTATGTACTTCACATGTGAAGCAGTTTACAGCTTCTTACTGAACAGCATTGAAAAGCGAATTTAAATAAAACGTTGTCTAATGTTCTTTGAAAAAGTGACTATATAGATGTATAATACATAACCTTGAATTATTAGAACCACTCGAAGACTACATGTGTTTATGGATGGAAGATCATTCTACTCGCATAGTACTATGCTTATGTAGAACACAAGATGGGCATTTTTACCTTTTATTATGCAGAAAAATTCACATATTTATATTTGAATTAATCTTACCTTAATAATACATAATCAATCAATCTAAATGTGTTGCCGACTCTCGAACAAACAATCCTCTGTACAACGCACACAAAACGTCATTATTATGGTACAGCTGGTACTAAATGCCATTTAGTGTTCTGTTGAATATTGGTATCCATAACCTACTGTAAATGAACAAATAGACAATACAATTTATCACAAACTCAACTTGCCAAATATTTCTTTGACAAACAGAGAAGAATTACTTGTATGTTGTGTCCATGTAACAATACTGTATGTACTCGTTCACAGTTTGTTTTCAGATCGCCAAAGATGACTATGGTATGGTTTATTGTAGTATATGACAAGCACAAAATGTAGCACACCCGGCTGACTAATTCAGTTGGTAGAACGTTCGATTTCTACCGGTAAGTCCGTTTAATTATTATTCTTGGATTGGTGAGGTTTTACACTTTGTTCTTCGGATGCAAGTACCAAGTCATGTCATACTAGTGTAGAAACGTTGCCAGTTGATAGCGAAGTAATTAAATACGTGTTTCTTTATAATCAAGATAATAGCTTAGGTCAACTAATTTCGATTATGGTGTTTTAAAATATGGCTGTTCCAATTGCGTACTATAAAATCAACTTATGTCCAATTGTCGTTCCAATTGTTACTAATAGAAGAAATAGAATAAGGACAATTACAAAACTGTTTTTGGCAATGTGCCTTTTTCTTAGACTGTGTTCATTTTAGTGGTTGTGCATGCCGTTTTGGACATTTTTGAAAGCCTGCTCAAAGCAACTTTGTTTAATTCAAAAGAGCATGTAAAGGAGCAATGTTCCCGTTAAGCGTTGCTTTGTGGCTTGTCATTGTGATGTGTGGTCATCTGTGTAGCTCGTTATGTGGCTCCGGTTATGTTGAACTGATCGATGCAGCAGGCTGTCGGTGTACATAGTGTCGTGTTCAGTTTTAGTTTTTCTTGTTCATTTTTTGTGTGTCAAAATATGGCCTTTGCTTGTAGGTTGATGTTTGTGAGAATCCTGCTTATGCATTTCGTCCTTTGCTGCTTCATTTGAGTGCAGCCTTCCTGTCCGATCTATCATTATCCTTTTGTTTGTAAATGTAGTCCTTCGGATTGACACTTGCTTGACACGAGTGCGATCTGGCTTCTAATCTTGGTCGAGCAGGTTATGCTTTTCTGTGGAGAAGTTGTCAGTTTCTCGTGGAAGAGCAAATTAGTACTAGTTGAATATTTATTCCAGAACAATTTGGTTAGGTCATCTGACGGCCTCATACTGCTCTGGTACCATTCTCAAACTACATGTAGCACACTCGATAACAAAGAACTCATTTTTTCATTTTTATTCATTTTAATGTGTTCGTATAAAAATAAATAACAAATTGAACATAATATTATACAAATGCTGTGCAATGTACTTTACATGTAAATTTGTGAATTAAAAAAATATGACAATTAATCATCAATTTTATATTAAATTATTAATTAACTGTTGATGATAACAAACATAAAATCTTAATCAATACTTTAGTACGATTAGCAACCCCCAAAGCGTACAGCAACTATTGGGCTTAAATGTTTCTCTATTAACAGAATCGCCAATAAATCATGTAACATCATATCATATTTGTGACTCTCCACAAAGAACCACGCTTGGTTATAATATTAATAACATACTTATATTTATTGGAAACTAACTCAATGTTGTTTTTGTGTATTTGTAATTTCATTTGTGTAAAACCATATTTATGAGCCTTGATAATGTCGTTGCATTTTGTTAACCTCATTTTTTCATGTAAACATGAAATGAGAGAATAAAAGGTATTTGACTTGACTTGACCTGACTTGACTATTACACGATCATCAATATACCGCTTTATATTATAACAATAATATAATATATTATAACAATGATATATTATATGATAATTGCACCCCATAGATTGTATCAACACGTCATGGTGTATCAACCATACATTAAAGCGTCATTATTTAATTATAAAAGCCGTACGTTGTATAAGTCCTCACAGGCAAAACATTTTTTCATTTTGTTGAAGTCGGTATATTTTGTGAGCACATATTATTTGTTTAGATAGATGTGGTCGTAGACAATGTCGCTATCTTTGTAGAAGTCATAGTCTCGAGAAGAAAATTTCAAACTTTTAAACAGAACAGGTTTCGTTTCATTGATCCAAATTTCAAATTAATTCTTTTGTAAATATGTAATTGAAGCAATAATAATTACATCAGATAAGATATTTAGTGTGCATATGTATACCAGTGATGCTTAATATTGTATAATTGTAGTTTATTTGTATCAATAATGAGGTAGATCTATCTTTAAAGCATACTACACGAACTTGAAGTACAACTTTTCAAAGATCTAATGTATCTTACAACAAAGCCACAATATGCTGAAACAATTACTAATACAACAAGAACAGAGGACTGTTTTTGAAAACGTTCATTCACTTTTGGCATGGTACTGTACTGTACAGTTTTCAAAATGGCATTTTGATCAGTAAATATTATAGCATACGTCGTCATGACATAGCAACTATAGATATTGATGACGTCACGAAATTTTATTTTGAAAACGATAAGGCATCATGTGGTCGATAGATCACTTTTTCAAGTAACAAAAATGGTATATTTATCAAAAAAGGCATCTAATCATTTAATAAAATCCAAAATGTGATTAATATTCTTCCGAAGGTGCTTGATCAAAAATGGAAAACGTACAGATTGTGAAAGTATCAGTATCGTATACAAGAACCGTGACAATATTAAAGAATATTTATTAATATTTGGTGGCTGAAAAGGGAAATGGAAAAAAAGAGATTACGATTGCAATCATCCAAATAACTTTATCAAAGGGCATACATTTTTTGCAACGAGTCATTAACATTGAATTTATTTGACCAACGTTACGTGTAACATCTGTACTGCTATTGTACAATCATACAACATACACTGTACATCGCAAAACACTACGGAAATCTATATTGACAGGCCATTACCGGGATTACTGTTTGGGTAGTTTCTATAACAATACTCATTCACCATTCGGCATGCATACGCATGAATGGACATATGGACTGAACGTAAACATAACTTAGTTTCACTTGGTATTCTTTAACATTCGTACAAACCAACGTATGAACACATATTGCACTATTCTAGATTCCCTATTATTATACTTAGAAACTCATCCATTATTACTTTAGCTTAGCTTACAATGATAAAATATTCAACGTAAGACGTTAAGAAGAAGCCTCGGTATTTCACGGAATCCACAGTATGTAAACACAGACACGCATGCACAAACGCATGTATACACGTACGCCCTTTTAAAGGGGACATTGGCCTCTTAATTTACTCGTGCAAGATCTTGATCAAGCACGTAGGGTATGCATGTGTATCCGTGATAGTGATATCCGCCGAATTCGGACAATTACAATGTAAACTATGGAAGCATGAAAAAACCAGTCCGTTCAATATAAATTAGTAACCTACGGTAACAGAAATTATAAACCATGATAATAAAATGCACGTTTTGTGTCTGTCATACAATTGATACATTAATGTTACATAAAGGGTAACATATGCAAATAAGCCGAAACATACTTTTCTCATATATCCACACCTTTCTGACAAAGCGAGCGAAGCTAAAAGATAATAAAATCCGGACTGGGAAGGCAGCACTCATTTGAAACAGCCCAGCACAAATAACATCAAAACAACATAGATCACAATCACATGACCTAATAACATGAACCTTATCGTGGTCTAAATATAAGGTACACGTCTCTACAATCTCAATGATTTGGTAATAATTAACCAGTGACCTCATTGGACCTGAGAATGTGCAGTAAATATTCAATGACAATAATATAATATTATAATTATTAACTACAACCTTTCATATTATCGGCATTTTATAATACGAACCAATATTTCTAAAAACCTACCGCCTGCATACACGCCTGAAAATCACTTAGTCTTAGTCTAGTAATGAATTTCTCGACTGAAAATCAATCAAATCTGCGGGTCGACATGGTTGATCAGTATAAATGTAAAAACATTCATTATCTTCCCGGTAATAATATTATGTACTAACATAGAAGTATGTACATCAAACGAAGCTTCCATGGTGCGATAGCAACACTTATACTATTATTATACACATACTTGCAAATGATAACTATGTACAATGTATTCTTGTAGCGTGGCATTAAATGAATTGAGTCGATGGTAGGTGGGTGTTGCAAGCATAGGTGTATCTTAAAGTTTTATTCCTTTTATGATAAATAATAAATCACTTAATTAACATTGTATGTAATTAAATGTCATTTACTCCAAAGTTGGTTTAGTGAATTTGGCTATTAGTGAAAAACTAAAACAGCATTGTTGAAATTGATATGCAAAGACAAAGTGTCTGAACCGTTATGTTCATCTTTAGAATAAAACGTTTTTATTATATTCCGTATACGAGGGCCACTTAAAAAGTGTTAATCAGTGGCCAATAATAATATTATATCCAATCAATATGTATAAAAGTGGACATTTTCTGAAAGATACAACCTTTGCCTAGCTAACCAATAATACAATATTACAATCGGTAAAATATCCATTCACTCATAGTGCATTGAACCAGTAGGGGTATGAAACACTGGAATTGCAAGAAAATAAGGCATATTAGAAGACGTATGGGTTGATATTAATGGTCATTATTTCTATAATTATTATCCGATTGATTTGAAATGTGCAGATTTCATGCACCGTACACTTGTTTAACTAGTGGTGAACCAACACTATTGTTTGGACAGTCTAGATGGATTTAGTTGTACAATGAATCTGCCATGTTCGAAATACTCCAAAAATTGCATTTTGCTGGGACTATACCCTATACTTTGTTGCTGTATTGTACTACTGTACGTCTTAAGTGGGAAAGTCAAACATGTAGCTTTTTTACACATTATGTATGTTTCTATCTTTCACATGATAAATATTTCCTGAATTATTCATAATTTGTTCTTTACAGCAGCTCATAGAACATGATCACGTGACCAAAAAATACGTATTTTAGATTTATGACGTCATATCCCTAATACGATAATACAGAAAACAAAAATAAAAACACATGATAGTAATTTCATATAAGAAGAACTACATGAAATGGACAAACGTGGTGAAGTTTCTTTGTTTATCATAAATAAGGTGTATAACATTACCCCACCCACTTTTAAAAAGTTGGGTAAAAAATAAAATTGAGGTAAAATTATTAAAATCATTCGACGAATGAAACTACATATAATAATCTAGAAAAATTGATATATTAAGAATAAATTAGTGTTTATTTACTTGGTAAATATCTAATATTAATTAGGGTGTAAGTGTGGTATTTTGAGTCTCGGATGTTACTTGTTTATATTGCTATAGCTTGATAATAATTTAATGTTTTCAAAATTAGCGATTGTCATTTAAGAGTACAATGCTACATATTACAAATGATATCAATTTAATTTCAGTAAGCCTGAATGACATTTGACAACAACGCTCAGAAATCGTATGAGCCCCTTTAACACAATTTTCTCACGTATTTATGATATATTTTTGTTCAGTGCTTTAAACCATGTCCTGTTTGAATATCAATAAAATGGAAATGCTTTCATATTAAATGATGAAAATACCACGAATGGCTAGCTGAGAGATTGTTCTTTAAGAAAACATACACTTTTTATATAGACAGAGGCCATGATATTGATTTATCGCCCACTGATTAATACCTTTTAAGTGGCCCTCGTACACAGGCGCCATTTGTTATGACCATGCAATCCATCTATATCGTATTACATAATCAGCATGCTATGATACCTATACATCAGAATAATGTCCAATCTAAATGTTGCTCGAGGATACCATCCGATCTTCTATTCCCATGAACAAGCTCTATTAGACCAGAAAAAATGAATACAAGACAAACAGCCACAGTTATATTGTAAAAAGTGCATAATAAATTATGCAAGAGTTGCAGAGAAAGCTCCCAGGCTTACATCATACAATGCAGGCTTACATCATACAATGCAGTTTTACAGAACAATGCATATTATGTAATATTCTGTCAACTTACATTTACTATGGATATAAACATACCAACCGGAGAGAACATAATCAGAAATGGTAATATAAGATATTATTTTAGATAAAACTGTTCAACTGAGAGATATTGTAAATTCTCATACATATATTACAGGTATGTCAGAAATATACACTAAGTACATAAAGAAACGCACATGCTACATTTTCTCCATCGGGTTACATGTTAAACAGGTGTCTGTATCGGTTTCTTTACAGTTTGATTAATAAGTATTGTAATAAAACAACGATACATCAAACTGTGATATTACAAAGCTGTGAGACTCGCAATGTTTCCTTGATAGAATAGAAGAACTATATTAGTTTATCCTCCTTGTTTTTCACATGATATTTTAACTAATTAATTAATTAACATTATCATTAGTTTAGTTTTTACTAATTTATTAGAGGTCGATTGTAAAACAAGTCGTTCTAACTTATATTAATCACTCTCGACACCTCATTCCTGATTTTATCCATCGCCACGAGGGTATAAGAGAAGAGAAGCATGTTTCCCTTTTATGCAGAGCGTCTAGCTAGGGAATTTCTGGTGCCATTTTTATTTCCTGTTTGGCTTGACGCGATGTGGGATCGAATTATTATTCTTATTGTTATGATTATTAATACATAATGCCATACCTTTGAACCTAATCTTATTAATAGTTATTTCGTTTTTATAGAGTCGGTTATGTCAGTGTAATTTTAATTATACGACACAATAATAACATGCAGCTGTTTTGAATGATTAAATACACTATCATTATATATAATTTAATGTATAACAGATGTTCCTCGCATTTTATATTGAACTTCTAATTTTAAGAGTCGTTAATTAACAAGCCTCTGTTTCAAATGAAAATATTCAAGTAGTTTCTTATGGAATCGATTATTTGTTCTGGATGAGTGTGAAAGTATGCTGTTTATATCAATGTATTAAGGTTGCTTCAACTCAACTACACTAGATCTGCTGTGAAATAATTTGAATTAACTTGGGTGAAACTACTCGGAAGCGACAGAATGTCAATTTTTCGCAGACTTTTGTTTCTGGTACCTTTATATAAAATTTAGACAATATCACAGTGATTAATTTGCACTTTATTTCTTGTGCGTATTCTTCCTCTACAATAGCTACGGCATGCTATTGCCTCCACATGTGAAGAAGTTATCAGTCGCTTTCGTAAGAGCTTTCAAAAGCGATTTTTCAAAAGTACGTTTGTCTAATGTTATTTGAAAAATGTGAATGTATAATTATATGTATAATACGTCTATTTAACATTGAGTGATTGGATCCGCACGAAGAATACATGGGTATGTGAATGTACGATCTTTCTACTGTCATATTGCTACGCGTTTGTATACTCCCAGTAGTTTAATGGTATATGTAGAATACTAGATGTGCATTGTTTTAATTACGCAGAAAAATCCACATATTTGTATTTTAATTAGTCCTACCTTAATAATAATAATCTAAATCAACCAATGACTCTCCAACATCAGTTCTTATGGTGAAGCTGGTACACAAAGTCATTAAGTGATCTGTTGAATATTGGTATACATAACCTACAGTCAAATGAATGAACCATTAATGAACCATAAACAAATAAACAAAATAATTTATCACAAACCTAACTTACCATATTATTCCTTGACAAATAGAGAAACATTATTTGTATGGTGTACGTATAGAACACCACTATACTCGTTCCGTATGAGACAAGTACATGTAGTACTTAGTATCTTCTTTGTCTTCTTCTAGTTTGCTATCACACAGTCATTTAGGCCAGTGTCCAGGATGAACTTTGTTGTCCGCCTGAGGTATTCCACATCCCCATGTAGTTTCTGATGTAGAGTTGTCTCAGTGCGCCATATTGCAGCTCTCTCCTGATAGTGTATTATACAGTGCTGGAGCACATGCTCCGTTGATTGATTGTCCTCACCACTAGGACAGACAGCTGTTGGTACCATTTTCATCTTTTTGTGCATGCGAGCATTTAACCGGTTGTGCACTGATCTCAATCTCACCATAATTACTTGTTCGGGTCTACTAAGGAGGTGGTAAGCGTCATTTTCCTTATTTGGCTTCATCAGTGCTTTAATTATGGTGATCTTGTCTTGGTAGCTTACATTAGCATCAGGTTGCTTTGCTAGATGTTGCAGTTTGTTCTTACTCAGGGCTTGTAGTACTGACAGCACGTCTGTGAGGAAAACAACCATGGAACTCTTCTGTCTGGATTCCTTAACAAGAGAAATGGTCTTCATCAATATGTCCGACTCTGCTTTGTAGTTGCTGCAGTGTTTTCCAGTGTCAGCACATGCCGCTTCCGAGGCTCCACTAGGGTAGTAGCTGAAATACCAGCCCTACCGTCCTGAATGGCATTTGTTGCTGAACCATTAGTATAATTATACATGAGCCCCTGGGGCCGAGATTACAACGAATACTTACACTCAGCACTCAACACTCAAATATTGAAAATGTAATATAATGAGCTATTATTTCTCCTAGATTGCAAATTTAGATGAGGAAAATGTATTAGATAGTTAATGAGTGTTGAAAATAACATTTGATACATTTTTTTTGCAATTTTGTACTATTTATGAGGTGTAAATGTAATTATTAAATCTGAGTGCCACACTCAGCACTCAGACTGATAAATTGCAATTATAGCTTACAAATACACTAAATTAAACTAGGAAGTCAGCCAAAAACAGTTTTAGTACCTATTTAACATTTTTACAACGTCTTGCTCTTTGAAAATGCCACAATGAACCTGAAAAGAGCGAATTTGAATATTTGAGTATTGAGTGCTGAGTGTAAGTATTCGTTGTAATTCTGGCCCCAGGTTTCTGGTGGATATAATTAGCGAATTATGGCTAGAGTCTGGTTTCGCTTGGTGTTGTCATCTTCAGTTCCCTGCTCTATGTATAGTGCCTTGATACTTATTGTCACTGCCGATAGATCATGTTCCAGTGGGTTTGTGATATTAGCAATACCCAGGGAAGTAACTGGCATGTCTAAGGCGAGTGCATGCTGTCTTTTCAATTTCTTGGCTTTATGGACGAAACTACTTCGCTTCAATCTGTTCTTAATGTAGCCTCGTGGTTTGTCCTTCATGTAGCTGTTCGGGAGGCACTCACACTTCTGGGATTGATAACAGAATTTTGGTGTTCCTCCTTTCATGCAGGGGCTGAATCCCAGTAATTTTCTCCATGTATTGGGTAGGTGTTGACTTTCTGGCTCCAGTGATAATGGTTTTGAACTCTATCTAGGGTATGTAGATGACTTTAGGCTGTTGTGGCCCATGTTGTTGAGCTGTACTCTAGGTGGGGTCTGACAGTTCCCTGATATATTGTCTTTAGTATCTGCTCATCTGCACCCAATGTTGTCCCATCGTGCGTGCTTAGGCATTATAGGAAGCTTTTGCCGAGCCTTTCCCTCTGCATGGGCTATGTGTGGCTTCCATGTGTACCTATTGTCGAATGTAAACTCCAAGATACGTAGCCTGAGTGTCTTCTTTCAGTGTCGCTGTGCCCATCCTTAGATTGTCAGCTCTTTGTGTTGATGACAGGGTAAACAGTGTGGTTGAGAACTTGTCTTTGTTGATGACTACACCCCAGTCTTCAGCACATGCGGTGAATTCATTCAGTGCCTCTTGCATCCTAAATATGGCTGTGGTGGCGTGTTCATCTTTGCACCATAGTACAAATGTACCACGTCATCTGCATATATTACAGCATGTACTCCTCGTGGTAGTTCTAACACCAGGTCATTGATGAAGGGTAAGAACAGTGTTGTTGAGAACTCCTCCTTGAGGGACACCCTGTCGTAAAAGGAACTTCCTACTGCTATTTTGGTCAATGCTGACTCTTCCTCTTCTGTTGAAGAGGTAGGATTTGATCCATTGTAACATGTGACCGTTTACTCTAGGAGTATTACTGTCAGGAGTATATTTACGTTTGTGGTGTTTTTAACTATGGCCGTTCCAATGTCGTACTACAAATTATAATGATAATATTATGCCAAGCTGTCGTTCTAAATGTTTAAAACAGAATAAGAAAAGATACAAACATATTTTGGCGCTGTACCTCTTTCTTGAAATATGTTCATTTTAGTGGTTGTACATGTCGTTTTGCAACTTTGTGAAGTCCAGCACAAAGCTACTTGATTTAATTCAAGAGCATGCAATGTTTTTTGTTAAGCGTTCTTTTGTGGGTTGTCATTGTGATGTGTGGTAATCTGTATAATATGTGACTCCGGTTATGTTGGACTGATCGATGCAGCAGGCTGTCTGTGTACATAGTGTCGTGTTTTTGTAGCTGTTCAGTTAAAGTTTTTCTTGTTCATGTTTCGTTTGTCATTATATGGCATCTGCTTGTAAGTTGATGTTTTGCATATATTCTGTTTGTGTCTTTCGTGATTTGCTGTTTAAGTTGAGTGTAATCTTCTCCCCTCTCCGATTTGTTACCATCTTTTTTATGTATAAAATGTAGTCCTTTGGATTGATACTTGCTTTACACGAGAGCGACCCGGCTTCTAATCTTAGTCGACCAGGTGATATGGAGTAAGTGTCAGTTTCTTGTGGAAGAGCAAGTTGGCACTGGTTGATCATACATTCCAGGAAAACGTGTTAGGTCACCAAACGACCGTATATTGCTCTGGTACCATTCTCAAACTAGTACAATCAGTAACCACAAACTCAATGTTTTATTTTTATTCATTTTAATGTGTTTGTATAAAAATAAATAACAAATTGAACATAATATTATACAAATGCTGTGCAATGTACTTTACATGTAAATTTGTGAATTAAAAAAAACATGACAATTAATCATCAATTTTATATTAAATTATTAATTAACTTATGATGATAACAAACATAAAATCTTAATCAATACTTTAGTACGATTAGCAACCTCCAAAGCGTACAGCAACTATTGGGCTATTACATGATAATCAATATACCGCTTTATATCATAACAATAATATATTATAACAATGATATATTATATGATAATTGCACCCCATAGATTGTATCAACACGTCATGGTTTATCAACCATACATTAAAGCGTCATTATTAAATTATAAAAGCCGAATGTAGTGTAAGTCGTCACCAGCAAAAAGATAATATTAAGTCAGACAGGGAAGGCAGCGCTCAGCTTGACCAGCCGAGCACAGAAAACATTTTTTTCACTTTGTTGAAGTCGGTATATTTTGTGAGAACATATTATTTGTTTAGATAGATGTGGTCGTAGACAATGTCGCTATCTTTGTAGAAGTCATAGTCTCGAGAAGAAAATTTCAAACTTTTAAATAGAACAGGTTTCGTTTCATTGATCCAAATTTCAAATTAATTCTTTTGTGAATATGTAATTGAAGCAATAATAAATACATCAGATAAGATAAACAGTGTGCATATGTATACTAGTGATGCTAAATATTGTATAATTGCAGTATATTTGTATCAATAATTAGGCATTTAAAAGCATACTACACGAACTTTTAGTGCAAGTTTTCAAATATCTAGTGTATCTTACAACAAAGCCACAATATGCTGAAAAAATTACAACTACATCAAGAACAGAGGACTGTTTTTGAAAAAGCTCATTCAATTTTGGCATGGAACTATACTGTACAGTTTTCAAAATGGCATTTTGATCAGTAAATATTATAGCATACGTCGTAATGACATTGGAACTATAGATATAGATGACGTCACGAAATTTTATTTTGAAACGATAAGGCATCACGTGGTCGATAGATCACTTTTCCTAGTAACAAAAATGGTACATTTATCAAAAAAGGTTACTTAAGTGTAAAACATAACGAATAATCACTCGTACAATTTTGAATTGACCTGTATCTCAACAGATACGTAGGCATCTAATCATTTAATAAAAACCAATATTTTAATATAGACTAATATAGAAAAATGTGATTAATATGCTTCCGAAGGTGCTTAATCAAAAATGGAAAACGTACAGATTGTGAAAGTATCAGTATCGTATACAAGAACCGTGACAATATTAAAGAATATTGATTAATATTTGGTGTCTGAAAAGGGAAATGGAAAAACGTGGTTACGCTTGATTGTAACCATCCAAATAACGTTATCAAAGAGAATACATGTTTAACGAAGAGTCATTAACATTGTGTATGAATACGGTCCATTTAACCAACGTTACGTGTAACATCTGTACTGATATTGTACAATCATACATCATACAATGTACATACTAAAACACTACGGACATCTATATTGACTGGCCATTACCGGGATTACTGTTTAGACAGTTATTATAACAATACTCATTCACTATTCTTAAGGCATGCATACGCATGAACGGACACATAGACTGAACGTAAACATCGCTTAGTTTCACTTGGCAGTCGTTAACATTCGTACAAACGAACAGGGTACTCAGTACTGTTTTATCAAAGTATTTAAGGAAATCGTAAACTTACGCTCAGATTTAAATTCTTTATAATTTGTTTACAATTGTAAAGTGTGGCAAACGGAGCCGCAATTATAATAATGGTTCAGTTACTGAACTCCAACAAACCATACCCGTCACCATTTTGCAGTTGTTAACGAACTATAAAGCATTTAAATATGAGCGTAACTTTAAGATTTTCGTAAGTTCTTTGATAAAACAGTACCCTGATGAACACATATTTCAACGTAAGTTAAGATTAGTTTCACTATTCTAGTTATCCTATCATTCTTAGACACCCATCCATAATAACATTAGCTTAGCTAACACATACTAAATATTCAACGTAAGACGTTAAGAAGAAGCCTCGGTATTTTCCGGAATCCACAACATGTAAACACTCCAGTATATTATATTGAAAACAATGAATGTAGAAGGGAACACTATCCGTGATATCCTATCTAAAGTTCGAGCTTTCTGTCTGCCCGCTGCAATCATTGGAAATCGTGATAGTTTCTTGGTATCTGGCCTTTCCTGAAATAAAAAAATGTTATTATACAATAATAATTGAATTACGACATATGCTGTGTGCACGTCATTGCAATCCCATTAAAATCAAATCCTTATGACGCTTCATTACTTTATGCTGATATAGCGAATGTTAAGATCTGATTTTAATGAGGTTTAGTAAGATTGGCATCATCGTACAATACACTTACAAATTACTTCATGTATATACAAACCTTTGATAGTGCAATTAACTCACAAAATATGTATGGACTAGCAGTTCTTTATACACTCCATACAATGCAAGACTTGGTTGATTTCACATACAGCGGTTCTCAGCCAAACTGTACAATTGTAGTCAAATGCCATTAGTATAACTAATTAAATGTCATTAAATTAAACACTGAAATACACAGCGCATTAAAGATAAGTTTATACTATTTTCTTTTTGTAAGTACATTGTGTAATCACTCTCGACACCTTATTTCTGATGGAATACATCGCTACGATGATATAGGAGAGAATTCAACATTCACTGTTATGCTGAGAGACTAACAATTACTGCTAACATTTCAATTTCGTCTTTATTCAAGATTAATTAAATACAAGTGAATATAACTTATTTAAATGAACTATGTCCGTTATATCTAGTATTCTTGTCTCATGGTCAAGCATTATTTAGACAAAATACAATATACTAGTGCATGTATAAGCAACTTAAAGGAACTACTCGTACTATACACACTTTATGACTACTGTAAACCTAGAAATTATTTCGCGCGATTTGGTTTTGCAGAGTTCGCGAATGGTAGAATTTCGCGAAATTAATATGAAAGTCAAGGAAAGTCAAGTCGACAAATACAAGTTACATGTATTTAGTCGTTTTGTTTGATGAGTTAGAGAAACATGTATGTCATTTTTAATTGTTTAAGTTTGGAGTTGTTTGTTACGTCAACCATATTACAGCAAACATATGTACTAGTATTGTAATAAAAGTGAAAGCGTTTGAATGGACTATGTTTTCTGATTCGCAATAAAAGTCTAAAAGCTATTTGATGGACCGAATACAAATCTCTAGAGCATTTTACAGACAAATGACTTGGTCGCAAAATAATCCACTTGGATATCGCATGAAGATTTAATGCTGATCTGAAGTATCCATCGGTGACAATAAACGTGAGAGTTCATTTCAATTTCTCATTCTCAAAGAACATGACGTGTTCAATACCGTGAGGAACTCGTATATTATGTGAATGGCAAATAAGAAAGTTTATTCAGTTATCCATTTACATCATAGATTCTTTAACGGGACAAAACTTGAAACATTATATGACAAGATAAAAGGCAAGCGACAGGACATGGTGAAAGGAAGTGGATATTTAACATCCCTCTTAATCATAATAATGTAATATTACCTCCATATCAGGATCCTGTCCATTCTGACATTTACTTGTGGAAACTATACTTTCACGATACCGTCTTTTCTCTACACGAGAGTGAACATTTACATAAGCAAATTCTATCAGACCAGCAAATACAAATATGAGACACGCAGCCATCCAAACATCGATCGCTGTAATATATAGTAGTACAATGATAGTTTGAGAGATAATTGCTATATTAATATAGTGTAGGATATATTCAGTCAACGTACAATACTAATTCTCGTAGACAGGTAGGAACAATTCAACAAACACCAAACAACACGTACATACATATCATTTTATCTTGATGAACTTTTTCCAAAAAACAAATGCAGCGGACGTTTTGTTTTTAATTCCTGCAGTAGGTATCATACCGACGTGAGAATATTATATTTAATATGTATACTATGTGAGTACTGGTATACAATGGATATCAACCGTGACATCATTTGTTAGTTAAGTTACCGTTTAACATATTGAAGGTGCACACAGCATTTCTTAATTAGAAAGACGTTTAGTGCGATGCATGTTCTATAATGGTAAACGTTTAAGTAACATTTGTGCCCCGATAAGTCTGACCTATAACATTTAAAATGAAATTACATACCTTTAACGTATGAAACTTTTGGTAGAGATGCACGAGCGCCTGAGCTTTGTGTTGTCATGGTTAGGACAGTGAGAAGACCGAGAGATATTCTGGCAGGTACAGCATCTATATCTAACCAGAATGATACCCATGATAAAATCACGATGAGTACACTTGGTATGTACACTTGTGTGATGTAGAAACCAAAACTGCGTATTAATACAAACTCATACATCAAACACGTGTAATTCACTGGAAATAGAAATAAATTCCAAACAATGATTGAAATAGGAACTCGCCTGCAAACAAAAAAGACGATGCATGAATAGGATGAAAAGAAAATGATAACACTTAATTTAACGATAAATCAAATGACGGAGAACACGTTTCTCGTTGAATAAAACGTATGGTATAAGTAAGTATATCGTTAACCTGATTTAGTTGCTCTTGAACGAAATCTGTCAATTTGTTATAGGACAGAGAACTGAAAGTGACGTTACGTTTAAATTACCGTCATATCCCTATATATTTATATACCGAATACAAATTAAAGCGATTGAATGACTCACCATCCACATACTGTTTGTCGCACCTTAATGTTGTCGTATCGCCAAATTCAAATTGAGCCAGTGTCAGACTAATGTCTTTGAACACAGGTTGTGGATGCCATTTGAATACCAGAGTCTCAGTACTGTAACCATCTGTGAATAAATAGTCGAAATATCACTACATTGTTTACACAAAGAGATATTAATAAACCGGACAGCGAAGAAAGTTCTCAGAAACAGCAGAGCACGAAAGGCACAGCACAAAAAACAACAACACAAAATACAAGTAAAAGTCACAAACATAAAAAGTGAGGTCGAAAAAAGAATCTCTAATAAAAGAGATAATAACAAATCAGACATGGAAGGCAGTGACCAGGAAAGCAGGGCATGAAAGGCACTTCACAATAAAGAACACGCACTAAATAATAAATACAAATTACAAGTAAAAAAATAAAGATAATGAAACATTAAACCGAACAACTACAAAAACACACCACTCATTCGCTCAGTCTGTGAAACATAACCGGAGTAAGAGTCAGCAAACGACTACGAATTCCTAGAACGATTCCAATTTATAAGGGTAACCGTCAAAGAAGCTCCCAAGAGAAACAATTCATGTTACGAATTAAAATTCTAGAGTGATTACTTTATGTTTAGATACTTACAACTCTCAAGCATGATATGGCATGTCTGTGTGTCCATTGGGTATTTTCTCAAGTTCATATTGCATTGTAAAGTCGCTGTTATTCTGAAACAATAAACATGCGCACTGGTCAATACAAATCATTCTAACGACAACCAAAAGACGATATTTATTCAAACAAATGATACATTTCATGAATTGCAAAACGGAGTGTGGAAAATGGTACAAAATACACCACATTAAGAAACTCAAGTGTGCCTATCACAAAATACGCAGTCTGAATTATGTATTCTGTGAAATAAAAGGCAATAATCGAGGAATACCAGTAAAGATTTGAATGATAAACAAACTAGGAAGAGGTATTATTTGGTAAGTCAAGGGACATAATCTAGGAATGCCCGAGGTGATCTTAAACCGAGAAATTATGCCCATAAACCTTGTCGCTAAGCTTGGAGACGATCAGATGCAAACTATTTGAATAAGAGTACAAAAGTTATACACTTAATGCCCACCTGGTATTTATTTTAAGGTTTCACTTACCACGACATTTTCAATTAATGATATAAACATCAGTTAGCACCGAGTGAGGACACAAAAGGCATAGAGACGTATTAGAATTATGCCGACAATGTCAAAATACACCAGGTGCCAAGGTAAAATAAACTAAATTACCTGACGCTGTATTGTACCCGACCTTCGGGATAAATATGCATCAGCTTATTTGGTACGGTCACCGTGTGGAAATGTGCCTTTTTCTCATTAGCCATGAATAAATCAGGAACCCATATTCTATCCATTAATCGTGTATCCAGTTCTAGTGATCTTAGACGTGGCAGTTTATTGTATCTTAACCGTGTATCATTCCATGTCTGTCGTATAAACATGCCCAACGAGAAATCCTGCAAACAAAAAGACACACACACTGAAGTATTGACCCAGTCGGATACAAACGCTACTAGATGTACTAACCGAGATGATATAAGTGATGATTTTCTAACAAACGTAATAACAGAATGATAAACATTTCAAATGGACCAATGCCAAGCATAATAATGCAGTAAAAGTTTTATTTTTTTTAAGGCTATGTAAAATAGCGACATTGCTAGAATATGTCGAAGTGTTTGTGTGCTTTGTTTGCATTCGACTGCGATAGTCGTAAGTGAATGGTCATTTGTTTTTTTCCGACTTTGAGGGAGTTGTTTCTTTTCCCAATTGATTTACAAAACATCGTTTTCAGGAGCACTTCAAATGTGTGCTTTGACATACTGTTCAGAAATATGTGTGTTCGTGTTATATTCGAAATTATTGGTAAAGTTCAAAACGACTCTCAAATAAGGATACTTTATACAAGACAAAAGTAAGTAATATAAATCATAAATATTATCATGAATAATTACAATAATTGAGATGTAAACGGACTTAATCTAATTCTTAACTGGAACCCACAAGGCACTACGAGAAGAAGACTCAAAATATTTTGGCGAAGAACCCTGGACATCGACTTGAGGAAGTTAAGTATGAGATGGTGAGAAGGCAAAGCTAAGGCAACAGCCCGTGTACAATGGAAAGCTGTAGTGGAGGGCCTTTCTCTAATGGGAGTGAAGAGCACTAAGTGAAGTAAGTAAGTGAAACAGACTAATATAACTCTTCGCTTACCATACTTGATTCACTAATACTGTCAATGTTTGTGATATGCAGCTGTACACTCACTTCCACTGGAAAATCTGAAACACAACACACAGTTATTGCGTATTAAAAAAGATTATATTAAGTCAGACAGGGAAGGCAGCACTCAACTTAACCAGTCGAGCACAGAAAACATTAAAAACACACACAGCACAATGCCCAACTGAACCAACCGAGCACAGGAAACATAAAACACATAAAGACACAATAACTTGCATTTGAAAGAAATTAACGTTGTTGCCAGCCTCATCGTCGATTTGCAGAGAGCGTGTACCAAACAAAGAGGTAGTTGATATACTCGTTTAAACGTGATAAAAGGAAAAGAACTACCAGCATGAAATTAGGGGACATTATCATTTGGCGACTGTGTATTAGTTTGCAAGTAATACTTACGACCGAGCAAAAACTAGTCGAGAGGCAAATCACTAAGACATGACATTTGATCTAGTCGTAAAGGCAATGAGACTAAGAACAATATCGTAATGAAACTGTACTTGTTATATTCTTGGTATTTTCTCAACTAGCTTTATTCAATTTCCATGTAACTTCTTGTCGGAATTAATAGGCGTATTACAATTATATTACTTTTCCATCATATTCTGTGTGAAACGTTTTCTATCACGAATTCCAATTGATTAGTAGGAAAGAAAAACCTTCCAGTCATTCCGTTGAGAAATGTACAGAGTGCAATAGTACAAACTCTAATCTCAAAAACATATTCCACGCATCCAATTAATGTTTACACCCAACAGGGATTAGTAAGTTTACTTCATTAACAACTAACGTATGTTTATATTGTATTGTTAATGCCGTTTCTCAATAACAGTTCTGTTACACGAAACTACGATGGCAAGCTGACCTAACGCATGCTCCGTTGCTAGCGTTCAGTATTACTCATGCAGTTCTTCTGCAAACGACTGACTTCTTCGACCAAATTTACACTGAAGAGCAACGTCTCGAACAATTTTCAATCCGCGAAGCGACCTCTAGATGAGTTATACATTGTACCAGCTGAGCGAACCTGGTGGGTACCCATGGGATCTTCAATTAACAATGTCAACACTGCAATTCGAACATGGTAGTCATGGTATTTTCTCATTCAATGATCGAATTAGTCACTTTATAAAGATGACGAAGAACAGTTATTGTTTTAAGATGCAAGTAATGATAATTGCTCATGTAATTCCACTCAAGGGATAACGAAAGTTTTAAAGAATACTATAATCCCAGCTGTCTAATTTCTCACTGACAACCAATAGTTCATACTTAATCCAACGTTTATCGCAAAACATTTAATCATGTTTAACGAACGCGCACGCCTGTGGACATGACAATAATAATTTGCCGCACAAAATCAAGCAAGTATTTCTTTAATGCACAATTGACGAGAAGCAGAAGAAATTTCCCAATTGTGTTTTGTTGATATTGATTGATTCGAATTGTCACTTTGAAGCAACTACTTATTTTCCATGGTATGTCCTTTTTATCCCTCATATATAATTGCAGAGGAAATTGTCGAGTCGACTATATTCATAGCATCCCGTTTCATACAATAAAGATTGGCTGTTTCTTAAGCTTGTATGCCGACCTTTCATTACGTACTGTGTGGGAAGGTACCGTCCTGGGAAAGTGGCGTAATACGTTATTTATTTATAAACGTACTTTGAAATGCCAATTTGCTATCTAGTAATCTCAATAGCAGAATATACACACCTTCTTCGTAATTGGGTGGAATTCTTGGATCATAGTTGTTCAATATTTCGTCAATTGTTCGTTGTCTGAAAACAATCAACGCGAGTTATTATATGTTTTAATACTGTAATTATATGCATAAAGTACATCAACGTAGTGTGATGTAGAATGAGTATGTGTTTATCATTTAACCTGATGTGTATTGCGATACAACTTCACGACCTCCTCGAAATCCTAGTGGTAGAGCGTTTGTATCGAGTGGGAGAGGTCCCGGGTTCGATCCCAGGCCGCGTCATACCAAAGTCAAAATAAAATGGTACCAGTAATTCCCTTGCTAGACGTTCGACATAAATGGGAATCTGGATTCTCTTCTCTCATACCCTCGCAGGAATGAGGCGTCGAGAGTGAATAGTATATGTTAGAAATAAACTTGTTTCACAATCGACCTAAAATAAATTAGTATAAACTATATCATGAAGTATCAAGATAATGACATATCGGACAGGATAGGCAACACTCAACAGAAACAACAAAGCATGGAAGGCCAAACAAGAATACACAGAAAAGAAGGCAGTGTGATGCAACTCTTTACTAACTTTTCACTTGAGTTTTTGACGGACACGATGGGCAGAACTATTCCAATAGTATGCTATGTGTAAAACTTATGTTAATTAGACCATGTACATGTATGTGCATACTTTATGGTTTTGACTTCAAGTCTCAATCGGAAGTAGAAATCTCTATCATAAGGAGACTACCGAATCACATTATCCTGACACTGGAACTTCTCTTTGTACCAAGTAATGGTACTACTGTATTCCAGTGCCAGTTTAATAAGATTGGTATGTCACGGACTTGGGGATGAAATCCACAACTCCCTTTCACAGTGTGGAGGTTCTAACCACAATACAACACTTGAACAGGTAACGGTGGTTTAATTATTGCAACATGTTAGAGGTTGAGCGATTTGATTAATATACCGGACAAAAACAGAAACGTCTACTGTACATCATATTTTTAAATAATGTTTTATGACCGATAGAAACACCATTTATTACTATTAAAGCATAACTTAACAGTAATGATCATATCAATATCATCGCTAACGCCGTCAACGGTAGACATACAACCCATGTTTTGTTCTGATTTTTGGCTGATTGAGCAGAAAGCACGGAAAACATGCCTGCGCTTGATGGCACTTAGGGGCTTCAATTAACAGTATTTTCATTAGTGTTAAATTTTTCTCGGTAACAAAGTGTGATTCTGTTTGTCAGCTAAACAATATTGAAACATATGGCGAAGTTAATGAGTTGTATGTAGTAGTCGTAAAATTAACGCTGTATATTACAATGTGTTAAATGTAGACGTTTCATTTTGCCTATAGGAGAGATCATGTTTGTATACAAAGGAATTAGTACCACCAGATTGTTCATTCATCCAATAGATTGCCGGTGGGCATTTTGCATATGAATACGGTGATCTCTCATATTATATGAAGTAGTAACAGTAATAATTGTAATATTGAGTATTGATTACGTTGAGATACGAAAATTAAATATTCTCTACATGTATTATATAAACACATATCATTGGAATTACCAACATTTCTATCCGTTATCTTCTGTATTAAATTATTTAGGAGGATTTAATGCCAGGCAAAAACCATCATCATTAATTTTGTTATTTGCATAATGTTAGATGTACAATGTAAATGCTGTGTCGAAAGCTTTGAAGTTTATAAACAGGTACCTTCGGGAATAATATATTTACACATTTAATGAACTTGGCATTAACACTATCGTTATTTATGAATGTTATAAATTGAAACAGTAAGAGAAAAGCGAGGTAAAACATTACTTATCATTATAGAACTAGAATAAAGCTTTAGCTATCAGTAAACTCGAACTTGGGAAAACCTCGCCATACATAACCTGTCTGATTTATCAATAAGTTGTAAAGGAGACCTTGCACCATTTGTTGATATCTGACCGATTATCTCGACCAATACATATAACAGGATGGTCAGACTGTTGAATGTGGTCAGCTTCATCTTCAATGTCCACTACCATTACCATGTCCATTTACCTGTAATTCAAAGTAAATACATTACGGTAAGTTCTTCACTAAACGTCGATCACAGTTCAATCTCATCTAAAACCTACCCCACTATTAGAAAGCCATTTTTCGTTGTTAAGTCCTTAGTCTTATACAGAATTACACTCAGCACGGATATGTTTCACTTGCTGGTCTCCTGACACGCCTGATTCCATATAAATCGCTAACAGTTACACATGACGATTGAATCTTCTGTAAGACATGTGACAATACATATTCATTCATGAACAACATATTCTTTACAAGATGAAGGACATGCATGATGCAGGAAATGTCAAAATACATATGACATAACGACATCAAAAGCAAAATGAAACGTACATACATAAATAACCTCTATTTCTACCATATTGCTATTATTGTTGCGTCTCATTTACAGGGTAATTACATATATGATGATGAGTGCCGTCAAATCTGTTCACACTGACAGTCTCATTATACAGATACAAAGATCCATGGTTCATTATCTAGTGTTGATGTACAAATGTCAAACTGTCTTATTTATCATAACACGCTTATTTATATCTTCTAACACAAACATAACAATTTCGATCAGTATGCTAATCAGAATTCATATCTGTACTTCGAGTACATTTGCAATACCAAAATTCTGAACATAAACAGATTTTGACGTTAGGTTGAACACTTTATAATCGTTTCTTGGCAGTCTAATTACTACACGTTTTGTATGTAACAAAACCCTTACTTAATTGTAACGTTACCGAGAGACGTGTGGTTTCACTAAGCATAGATTACGGCCATTGGCCATTACTCAGATGATATGTGGTTCTCATTAAATTAAAATCCCAAGTGTATAACTTCAGTTTCTGATAAAAACAATCCTGTGATTTTTTATAATTATAACTCCTAACGCCTTTAGAGACACCATTGACCTAAAAGCTGCTGTCACACGCTCGTCCTACTAACATCTGTCCGAAATCGGCAACCTAATAAACATTTTATCCATTAGGAATACTTTGACAATAAAATAAATCCTTTCTGATAGGCATAGGCACCATAAATCCCGTATAGTTGTTTTCACATTTGTCTTATCTCATTCAATATGATGTTATGTGTTTTTTATGCTAATGTAATTGCATTGAATACTTCGTCCACAATCAATGACATTTTATATGCTCTAGTGGGGTAAAATTCCAAACAATATAATCTTATCTTTTATATATTCATTAATAACCGATGCTTTATGATGTTTATGATTAAAGGCAACACGTATAAACATGATGGAATTACATTAGCTGGCAATACGGGGGTCAACTATATTTCTAATGTCCATTTGTGTGTATATTGTTCGTTTGTCATAAATGCCATTGTCACCAGTAAACATGTCGCTTCATTAGACTAGCTCTATACAAAGACTGGAGGAATAAACAATGCATAGAGAGACCAACAAAATTTAATAACAGGTAAGAAAACACATAATACAACAGTTCATCATAACAATACTGTTCCAATTTCACTAAACTCAACAAAATGTCGTCCAGAGAAAGTTCTACACCCAAAATAAAAACACGAATCAATAAAATTGCCTTTAGCCACCATGACAACACATTACAGATTCTAACCAAATTGAAGAATAAATGATGAATTTTATTCACAATACGTTTTGACTCGGCTAATTCAATTTCTTCTGTACGAATTCAATTATCTATATGTGTCTGTCGCACGGGCAAGTAGACATAATTTCCATTCCAATAGCGTAGAAGAAATAATACACGAGATGTTCCCAAACATACGGCTTTCAGTAAATGTTTTGGATATGATAAGAAATATAGCCGACAGATCGGAAAAGGTCGTATGTATGTATCATTAGTTTTGTTTTAATCCATGCCCAAGCTTCGGCTCCATCGTCAACCTCCTATTTGATGCTCTGTTTTATAAAGGGAGTACCCATATGTAATATATATTGAACCTGTTAATTGTCAAAAGGGTCTTCTTACAAGGGTAATTGTACAGTTTGATGAGGACAAAGAACATAATTGTCCGAGGCAAAAATAACCCTTGTAAGAAGACACGTTTGACGAATAACTAGTACTATATCTGACTTATACTCCGACATAAATAAAACGATCACCAGAGAGATAATAATTATCAAAATCTATCCTGGTACAATTCAAGAACAGAAGTTGTTTTGCATTTTAGAAAATATAATTGTAATGTTCAAAATAAGCTTGACCTTATGATCCTATGGAATTATCTAACTTTCCATGCATTCATACAGTGCTGATCATTTATTAGCATGAGAACATATATTGAGTAACATCAAGTGTGCCCATGTGTTATTACACCACATTAAATAATGCAAGAATGTTGAGACAATGTATTTGGTTTATATTTGAAAAAACTACATGTATTATTATAAGATCCTTGACGAAATGACATATTTTCTAGTTTAAACATACATTTTTCACATGGATATATTTATTGATAAAATGTTGTATTGAAGTGATACTTAATGACATCACCAATGCTCAAGTAAAAATGGAAAAGAAATGTTTTAGCCACTAATCGGTTGATGTATAGGAGAAATCATGTTTGTATACAAAGGGACAAGTACATGTACCACCAGCTAGCTATTGGTGAATGTCAGGTTTTCATGGTTAATTAATCCAATAGATTGCTGGTGGGCATTTGCATATGAATAGGGTGCTCTCTCCTATATAATTCTGGTTTCTTGCAAATTATTGTCAATTTGCACAATATATGTTTCAAGCTTACAAATGGTTTGTAGTTCTGTTTCAATCGCTACTGATTATTAATACTGTAAAAGCATTCAATTTAGAGGAGTGTTACTCCCTGTTCTGGGGATTATAAGAAAAAGCCATTGTTGTATAATTGTTGGGATGTAGATAAATTGTGAAGATTGAATTTTATGATAGAGTTAAACCAAGACATTGATTGACAATTTAACTCCAAAAACTTGATGTTTTATTTATTTTTACAGTATTGCAGCATATTAATCCATGCTGTGTGTTTTTACAATTTCCTAGCTCCATGTTTTATGCTTTAGGTAATCAGTCGCTATGTCGTTTATTTCACTGTTACACAGATTTGTCATAGTTTTCGTCTAATTGACCATTTATGTTAATTATTTTCTGAGTGTTTTCTAGTAGCTCACAAAAGTGTCCGCAAACGAAAATAATGTACACTTTCTGAATTCAATAATTGGGCATGTCGGAGTATAAGAGTATAGACTGTGTATAAACGAGTTAGTTAAGATAAAATATTAACTTTTCTGCCTTTATTTGAAAAAATTAATATAAAAATGCGCATCATTTAATTTTTTCATAACATATTACAAAAATACGAATCTTTCTTAATCCTGTAGTACAGTGAATTGTATTTCGTGATGATTTCGAAAATGAAGCAACTAGATCAAGTCAGATTAGGGTGATTTTGCAATCATTTAGTTTTCAGTCAAGTTATAATAAGATCGGGATTATCTAATTATATTGATATTTGTGGCTTTCCATTGCTCCTCCAGCTGTGAGATCTCAATGGCACTTTTATAATTAATACATGTCACGTTCTCACGTTTAAAAACTATTTCTCATGCGTAATTGATTTTGAATGTAAGTGATATTCTCTAAATAGGAATTTACCAACGAGAGAGTTGTAATCAAAACTCAAATTGGTATTTACTATCAATGAAATCATATTAGTTTTTAATAAAAGTAAATATGACGAGTCTTGACTGATTATATGACTGCGTTGTTTAAATATCTTGTTTAATAGTATCGCTAATAGGAAAAATACTCAGTAAATAAAAAATATATGATATGTAGTGAAAACTGGTATTATTCCCATGCATTTATTCATTTAATTGTGAAACGTTTAACTGGTGTGTATAGGAGAGAACTAACATTAAAGACTTTCACATCAATCTGGTGCACAATTATGCATGCGATCACTACTTGGGGCACCTATTAGGTAAATTGTTTGGTTTTCTTTACGTCTTCTGAAAGAACGTCCTACGAAATCTTAAGGTCGCACAATGAAAAAAGATAATATTAAGTCGGACAGGGAAGGCAGCAATCAACTTCACCAGCCGAGCACAGAAAACATAAAAATATGCCCAACACACAACCAAACGAGAAAATGGTCCGCTCAAGTCCATAGGGGTCTGTATCGACTCACTGGTCTCTCAATCACTAGATATAGATTAGCAGGGACGTAACTGGTATCAAAATTGCGACACCACCAACTTTACAAACAGTCTTGTAACTTTTCCAAAAAGGCAATTAATCACATACTGTTTTCTCCAGTAGCAAGCTTATACATTTATCTTCGAGATAAAACCAATCTTATGTCAAAATATATCGCACTCGAGCCGTTACAAATGCATACATGTTGAAAATATACTGAAAAATAAAAACAGGACAAAAATGTGGACAGGCCCTTACCATACTATAGGGCTCTTCACACAGGAGTGTCGACAAAAACAATGCCATGGTTGGATGAGCGTATAATAACTAAAACTATAACCAAAATATCACCTCTGAAAAGTAACACAATCGCTAGTGCGGTCATTCTATCATTTTGAAATCTAAAAATGTTCATCGGACTTCCATGTTTGTAAAGCCGAACACCCGATGATACAAGCTATTTTACTGGATAAACTTTCGAACATGCGACCACTGCAAACAGATATACTAGTTCTCGATATTCTAGCGCAGGTGATACGTATTGGATGCACAACCGGGATCAAGTAGTTTGTAAATAAAAATACTACGTATCGGTCTACAAATTGTGCACGAAAAACTCGTGTTCTGATCCAAGTGAGTAAGCAAGGAATGTAGAATGGTTGTAAATATTACTATATTCCACTGAAAAGCGTGCAGCAGTTAAAGGTTTTAAACTAATCAATGAGTCTTCTCCCCATTTTAAGAAGCACACGTTAAATGTACATGAGGGATGATCAACACATAAAAAGGAAAATGCTCATAAATTATTGTTAAGTGACCAATGTTGTTTAAACATATAATATATTGGTTTATTATAAATAATGAACTATAAAAAACGTTCATTTTAACACAAACAAACAAACAACTTAACGTTTATGTATTTGGATTATTTTATTTAAAAATTCACGACATGTGTAATAAGGAGTACAGCACTGAGAATTGGGTCTGATCCTTACCTTTACTGTATACTTGAATATATAACAAGTTCTTGCGTTGAATTCATGAATTTCTGCGAACAAATTGTAAATACCCATACCAGTAACAGGCACGTGCCTATGTTCTTCAGAGTTTTGAATCGGTACTAATCGTTTTAGAAAAAGTTATTTCCGGTTTAGAAAATTGCGGAGTCGAAAGAAGTGAATGGCTGAAAGTATTCAAATTGCGAAACTTTTGAGTCCTAACATATTCTTTCATAACGTTAAGCCTGATTCAAATCATGAAAATTATTGAAAAAATACATATCTTATTTAATCCAACGTAAATAAAACAATATGGCGACGTCGGAATTGACGTCACATCATTAACGCGACGTCATCGCACGTTAACGCGACGTCGTCGCACGACATAGCGCGCCAACTTGTGAATAAAATTATGTTGAATTGAAATATAAATAGAGGATATTACATGAGTGTCTTAACTTTGACGACATCGCCTATACTTTGAGTGACGTCACGTCAAAACTTTATTACACAAGTGTATTATCAAAATAAATAATGGCTTTATTACGCTGCCGCGACGTCAAACATATGATAAATAGCAATTCTAACATAGCACGTGAGATTTGCCTTCTTTGCGTATATTGAGCTTACCATATTTTATTACCGCGATAAAATATAGCTGATTGATGACGTCACGTTTGACGTCATATAGTATGACAAATGATGTAACGGTGATGGTAACGTTCCTATGAAAGAAAGTAGTTTGACGTCAACCTGTCTTGTTGTGCTATAAATGGTAAAGCATTGGCGATGTTAAAATCGAAATAATAAATAGAAGATGTGATTTGTTGTATTATAAAATATAGGCACTCGTTTGAATGCATACGCACTCGTGATTTAATTACTACGCATCCAAACACGTGCCTATATTTTATTACGCAACAAAACATAGCTACGTATTCATTATTTCTTTAATAAAAGACGAGTGTAAAACTATAATAACTATTTATAGGGAATATCTGTGCAACCCGTCTCTTAGATTGGAAAACACTCTTTTCGAAGTATTTGTTCGCCTGGTTTTCTATGTGGTGCTGCCTTGGCAGCCAGAGGCTAGATCTATAGTCTCTGTAGTAGAGCATACAAATTCCAAAGTCATTTTTTTCTTCGATCAGATTATCAAAAAATCTGATGGGAAATCCCCGCTGGATGCAGTGCATTTGTTCATATTACATATAGACAATATATCATCTGTTAATTTATGCTAATAGAATAGGATCAAGTTAAATTCTCTGTACTTTACTACATGTATATTAATACCATATATATATACAACTACAAATGTATATATCAACGCACGATCAAAACCAACCCGTTATCAAAACATGACGTTACAAACGCACGATTGGTACTTGTAAAACAGTTTGCGACACGCAACGTTGGAAACATTAAGCTGTAAGGCGTCGAACGAAGTTACCACAGGAGGTCATGTCTATTCGGACTTTGGTTAATAATAAGAATATATGGTTAAAGAAAGGGTACCTATATATTTAGAACGTTTCATAGACTTCCAATGACGAATAAAGTAGATAGGCCTACAGTACTAAATTAGTAACTTTTCCGCATATTTGTTGATCAACCCTCGATCGAATTTCCTGATGTCCCAAGGTATGGTTTGTGACGTCACATGTTCCACCAAAGCGTGTCCAATAAAATGGCTTGTATCATCGGGTATTCGACATTACGTCACGTGACTCAAAATGGAAGTCCGATGAACATTATCAGATTTCAAAATGATAGAATGACCGCACTAGCGCTTGTGTTACCTTTCAGAGGTGATATTTTGGTTATAGTTTTAGTTATTATACACTCATCCAACCATGGAATTGTTTTTGTCGACACTCATGTGTGAAGAGCCCTATAGTATGGTAAGGGCCTGTCCACATTTTTGTCCTGTTTTTATTTTTCAGTATATTTTCAACATGTATGCATTTGTAACGGCTCGAGTGCGATATATTTTGACATAAGATTGGTTGTATCTCGAAGATAAATGTATAAGCTTGCTACTGGAGAAAACAGTATGTGATTAATTGCCTTTTTGGAAAAGTTACAAGACTGTTTGTAAAGTTGGTGGTGTCGCAATTTTGATACCAGTTACGTCCCTGTTAATCTATATCTAGTGATTGAGAGACCAGTGAGTCGATACAGACCCCTATGCTCAAGTCTAAGTTGTCACAAAGCTGAATGAACTAGTTCAACAATCAAAAAGCTGAAACCCAAGCTGAAAGACAAAGTTTAAACAGTAAAACGGCTCAAATACCTAGTTCTAGCTGTCTTAAGTCCTAAAATCACGAATGGTTAAATTTGGCCTTGTGGTTTATTAAAAAATATATGAATGTATGTCCCTACGTATAAATCTGTTCTATGTCTTTAATAACTGTGCACTGCCTTTCAAAAGTTTAATCATGGATATCCTAACATTCCTTGTAATATATACACACAAATCCTCTCAAAATATGTCACACTTTGCAAAAATAGCTTTTTAACCATTTGCATGACGATTCATGGCGCAAAATCTTCTGAAAAAGTAGATCTATGTTGACATTCTTGCTACACTTTTATATTTTGTACATACATGTACATATATTTATGTAGAAACCTTGTTATGTAATAATTTAGAAGTGTAGCATTACTGTCAACAATTTTGTTTGGAAGATTAAACGTCAAAAACTATTTCGAAAATGGTTAAACGGTGCATGCTTAGTTTTTGAAATGCACTGTATGTATCAAAATTCGTGCACATTGCCTTTTATCGAATAGCAGTACAATTTGACACTAAATAAATGTACGCCAAAACAATTTTATGAACATTTTCATAAGATACCGTCATACTGTATAAAACACTAATCTAAATGACATAACATAATTGTTGGTATATCTATGAACTTCAATAACATTTATAATTAAGCATTAAACATTTAATACACAAATTGGACAGGGAAGGCAGCAATGAACAGAAACAGCAGAACACGAAAGGTACAAAAGAAAATACTAAAAATAGAAACAAATATACCACAATAATACGACAAAAATGACAAACACAAAAATGAACAAGAAAAAAACCTTAACAGCTACATAGTCCTACTTAAACATTGCAAATATTGGAAATAATAGAGAACTGTGAAATACCACTTACATTGTTTGAACTTTGAATTGTTATAAAAGTCCTTAAACTACGAATAATATCCCCAAAATAATTAATTTTCGATGGAGATAAACTTTTACATAATACTATACGTCTAACAGTTGAACGCACGATCAAGAAATTTAAATCCTTACAAATGACTACGCAGTCATACAGTTAATGCGCATGCACAAGAAGTAGTTTTTTCGTAACAATTTGCTTTACAAGCGTCAATTATTCATAAGAAAACCAATGGAACCTGTCTTCACGAAAATAGTACTGAATCGAAATGTTCGCCAGCGCTGCTATTTGAGAGAACTTCGATTGCTTATTATTGCATTATGCTCTTAATTTATCGAAGTGTTTTTGTGTAAATCCGTGTACAATGTATTGCAAACAGAAATTATGACAATGAATACTACATAGCTGTATTATATGGTAGAAAATTTAGAAAAGCCTTGGTTACGCTAAGGTCAAGAATATCTAGTGGGCTCATTGTCTTTCCATAGAAACAGGTCGCCACAACAACATACTCTAACACAACGAGAGTAACAGTTATAGCATCACCAATCCCTTGGCTTAGATAATTTGGTGCTTCTAAGCTGATAAAACCCTCATCCCCGGAGACATAATTCCCATTGTAATTGTAGAAAGAGAGAGTAATATACCAATATTTACGAGGTGAATGCTTCTCGCAAATGTTCTATCGAATTTAACAGATCATGTTGTTAAGGAATGACGTTTTGTTGATGGCCTGAATAAAACCCTTTATAGTTCCCATGACTACGATATATATGCGTTTCAAGTGTTAGTCCAACGCGATTATTTTGGAATTAAAACACCAAAATAAAGTGTACGATTGACCTTTAAAAACAGTCTAGTATGTAGATTGGTCCTAATTATTAAGAACTTTGTTGTGTTTCTTTTTGTTAGGCGATTCATAGCGCTGAAGTTATACTATTTCAACTGTTTCGCATTTTGAAACCGAAACGTTAAATATTGCTGTAGTAAAATATCTGTACGGATATGATTTTGCAGTTGGAACAGATGCGTAACAAATCGATATGTATTTTATAGTTTCTTTTCCAATCAAGAACTTCCATTGATTTTAAGACAAAGCAAGAGAGAGTTCGAACATATCATAAAAGTTGGCTTATTTCATAAAACGTTTTTAAGCTCCTACAAATAAGCAATCAAGTAGATTTAGACAGTTAAGCTAGATTTCATATATAGAACCTAGATATCAATGCTCTAGCCATTTGAAAGCAAACAAAATGAACTGTGAATCAATCCTGTTCAAAATTATTCTTTCAAGCTGCAAAAATCATGAATGTAGAATTGGAGGCAGCATTGAAGACTTAAGACAAAGATTTCAGAATTCCAAGTTAAAATTCTTAACAGTTCTACACATCTACAACAGCAAGGAAGATGTGATTAAAACGTGCAGAAAGAAACGAAACATACGATTACGTTTATTAGGAAACGCATACATTGTATAGTAGCATTGGAGTTATAAAAAGACGAAAACAGTATACAAAAACGTATTTGTAAGATATTAGAGAACAGCACTGAGGGCAGTAAACGTTCGAATACCTGACTTAGCACTGAGTGCAGTAAAATTAGAATACCTGACTTAGCACTGAGGGCAGTAAACGTTCGAATACCTGACCTAGCACTGAGTGCAGTTAACATTCGAATACCTGACCTAGCACTGAGTGCAGTAAACATTCGAAAACTGTCTTAAATTATTATTGATATTACTGAGTAATGTCAATACTATGTATGGAAAATACACGCAAAAGCACATATAATAGTCATTTACGCGTTATCGACAATCCCATAAGACGTGTTATATCCTGCCTGAATGCATTTTCCATCTGTTACATTTTCTTTTGTAAGAAAGACTTAACCTTAGAGAATTGTAGAACTAACGTTTTTCTGACTTAATGCTATACACTCGGTCTCCATAGAAATCAGAGAGCAAATGATTTACTAAAAATATATGCCAATGTATAATAAATATTAATTTAGTTTCTGAATGGAAATTGACGTACACTAGATAACAATGAACTGATCAATGTGGTTCAATAATGACCATTCATATATGTGATGTTCAGATACGTTTACCTTAATCATATTGGTTACAGTTTCTGATACTAGCGTTGTTTTCAGGACACATGCTACATGTAAAATGGCGGATAACACAAAATACAATAATAATCGGACAAAATAGGCAGCACTCAACCGAAACTTACAGCTGGGCACGAAAGGCACAAATAGGAACACGCAGGAAAGAAAAACACAGACAACAAGCATACTGAACACGATAATTAAACTAAACCACTACAAGTCCTAATTACAGGTGCCAAAAAGTCCTAAAAAGTTGAAGAAACACTGTAAACTGTATAAGCCTGTAGCGACCCTGGTAACTAACAAAACGAAAATAAATAATCGAATAGGGGATGATTGGGTGCAAGAAAAAAGAAAATGCGACCAAAAAGTTACTACATACAGCACAAATGTAAAATATCGAACATGAAATCCTGAAATAGTTACACACTTTCCAGTCACAGTAATTTAGAACAATAACTCAGAATAAATAACGATTGCTATCAAACATTGTTGGCAAACACACCAAACACCGAATCAAGCTGTTTTAATTATACATTTATAATTCCAAAGTCAGCAAATCCCTGCATTCAGATTGGCTAAGACGTGACGTTTACACATCAGTGAACCTCCGTTTTCACTAATCGGGACCCTCGGACATTACTGACGTAAACGTTCTAGACGAATGTGTGTGGAATAAGTCAAACTGCAAAGGCCCATCACAACTGTACAAGCTCTTATAGCTTAATTTTGATATAGAATATTACCTAGATGTATGTTCATCCCCTGATTTTGTGTTTACGTAAGGAACAAAGCATCTAAACACATTTTGCTTAGCTAACTTAATTCACCAAACGTCACGTTATGTTGATGTCACGTTTACGACGTCATTAAATCAAGGCCATTTTTTAAAAAAGCGCGGGAGTAATTTCAATGTTTTCATTGATATTTGTGTGATTAAGCGTCAGTTTGTAATTATATGGATTAAACGACCATTTATTGACGTTCACTGATGGGTAAACACCCGATCTGAAGGCACACAATTAACATAAAGCCCCTTTGGGGCTTTACACAATGTGTTGCTTCAGATCGGGTGTTTACACATCAGTGAACGTCAACAAATGGTCGTTTAATCCTATAGTATAACAGCTATTAAATGGTATCTGGAAATCAATATCATCATTTTGTTGTTGGATAGTGGTGAATAAAGTGTTAAATGAGATTGTGTCTATAAAACAGTACCTACTTCCATTTAATATTAACCGGGCTGCAAAGAGTATAATGTGAACATTTATTTTGGCACAACAAACATAAACTAACATAAATGGAGATATATCATAGTCATGGGGGATATAAAGCGTTTGAAGCAGGCTAACAAGAATAAATAAAATCCACAATGGCAGTTGAATTCGGTCGAACATTCGCAAGGACCATTCACAGCGTAAATACTGATATATAACAATCTATTTTATCAGCTTCAATGAAAATATTTGACTTAGGGACAAGCCTAATGTCAACTTAAAAGCACTGAAATATTACGTTATAGGCTCTGTGGTGTTACAGTTAGTATTCTCATTGTTTTCATATGGTACTAGGTGTAAATTTATAGGATATAGAATTATAAATGCTCTTTAGTTCGACAACATCAATATGTTTCTTGAAAGCAGGCAAATGGGCAATGTTACCTTAAACGTGTTCGTTATTATTGATTTAGTATAGGCAGCGTGTTATACATGAAGTTAGGCATTCTTTTATTACCTGTCAATGTGGCCTTTTTGTTAGAGGGCATTACATGGCGGGAAACTTTTATTTACACTGTAATGTGCTATAAGGTTGTCTATTGGGTAAGTGTGAGGTTTGGTGCACTGTAAAACGTTTAAGCCCTCAGTGACATTTGTCGCTGTCCGTACCAAGGCGGAAGCCCTTTGGTCAACCTTCCTCTATGTATGTATTGTCCACTTTATAGTAAAAATACAAAAATATTTCGCTATTGTGCCTTTTTGTTGAACTTTGTTCATTTTGTATGTGCCATTCTGCAATTTCTTTGTCCAGCACAAGGCTGTGTCGTATCTTTCAAAATTGCATGTACACTATATATGTTGTAGATTGTCCTTGTGGTGTGTGGTGTCCGGTTGTTGTTTTCTCGTCACATGGCTCTCGTTCCGTTTTAGTTTGACTGACTGAGGCGGCAGACTTTCGGGACGGGATGCCGTGTTTTTAGTGCTTTTTGTGTTTTTTACGTTTTCTGTGCTCGGCTGGTTAAGTTGAGTGCTGCATTTCCTGTCTGACTTAATATAATCTTTTTGTATAAGATTGTACGTTTATTTCAGTACATAGGTAATACATTACAGTCGACGGATATTTGAAGCATTGGTTTGTCATCAAAGAAGTTGTCAGGTGCTTGCGGATTAGGGGGGAGATTCATTATTACAATTAAATAGTTCAAAGAAAATTGGTTAGATCAACATACTACCATATATGACTAAGTTAGTGCCGAAGCAACACTAGTACTAAACACGAATACGCAAAAGAAAACCCCATAAATAAAAATAAACATTGTTAATGAATTGATGAATTACCGTTCTGCCCAACCATATATTGATATACCATGGTTATGTATGAATATATACACGGGTGGACCGAATATAGGCCAAACTGTAGACAAAAGGTCGCTATGTTATTAGATGAAATAGCAATACATGTATACGGACGCATCAATATCAAATGAGAGTAATATAAATTTCCAGATGTTTGAAGTTGAGCTAACACTTAAATACAACACCACTTTAGCGCCATTTACAAAAAGGTGTCAGATGTTGTTGCAGAATATTGATATATTGCTATTATATGGCTATTGTTTGCTTTTATCTTGAAAAAATATGACTATAATAAGAGCATAACATCATATTACTATAGTTATGTAATGAATAAGTTATGATAACTCGATTTTATGTACGGTTTTATGACGGACTGATGTTTGGTCCCTACATGTTTCTGATTTATATCTTGTATTGCGTTGAAGCAACATCCGCATGTGGTACCAGTATCGGAAAAGGCATGGTTATTTTTTTACATGATACGTCTTGTGCATTCATAAAAGATTGCCTCCTCTAAGATTCTTAGAAAACATTCGCAAAAAACACCACACAAAATGACGTAACAGGTCGTCGATATCAATCAAAGAAACAGCTTCGTTCAAACATGGATCAATTATATAAATGTATGATCCTCAAAGGCAAGCACTAATGATTCAGAACTACTTCGTATTTCCAAATGACTTCAACGACGTCGAATTGTCGCTTTTCTCCTCAAATGATATAAATTGATGGGGAATCAAACAAAGCGAAATGTTTGCCACATATCACATAAAATAATGTATTTAAGTAGTCAGTCGATACTCTTAATATCAAAGTTTATAAATAATCTATATGATAGTCAAGGTTTCGCATTTGGAAGCATCACAGTTTAGAACGTACACGTGGGTTTCTTTCTAATATCCAGTACAAACGGTTTACACACTATGTGGGCTTCAGTAATATGTTAAATGCCAATGAGTTAATGCAATGGAATAGTTAAGCAGCTTAACACCATTACATTAGAAGGAAACAAGCTTTTGAGATATACGGGAGTCTTTAATTGACATACCAAAGACAAGCTAATAAAAGTAAAAAAGATATGGTCGGATCAATTACAATATAAAATGACAAGAGTATAATTTGAACAGGAACTCATTGATAGCTGTTGATGAAAACATTTTGCAAAAATGAATGCAGACTGTATGAAAATTCTAAATTGCATTCATTTAAACCAAATTAAGATAAAATATAATATGTGCAGAATACAAGAGATATGAACTACGAAGTCGATTGTAAATTGAGAGTCTGTTTGATTAACGGAGCACCAGCACGCCAAATATGCTTCAATGTAGAATGTGTTTAACATGTATCGCCTTTCTCTGCAATGTGTAAACGTCAAAATCTGTAAGTGTAATCATAGCCTCTGATAAAACATTAGACAAATCTATTTCGTTAAATTATGTTGCATCAAGTTCCAACATCCAGAAGCCAATAACAACGAAGCAAGCTCATGTTGATGTTATAGCAGTGAATTAATATTCAATTAAACTAGACCAAATTACGTTCAGCCAGATCTGATATTTACGCCTGCAAGTTCCTATTATCATATGCCAAACTCATGTCTTTGATTCACATTACAGTGAAAATTAATAAAGCATTCATATACGAATCCATTAGCGGTAGTTTTGACTTGCAATGCTTTTTTTATTTAGATATTGTGCAACCCATATGTGAGATTGTCATAGTTAATATGCAACCATTTAATTCTTTGTCTAATCGAGGGAACAGAGGCCTAAAAAATCCTACAAAAACGATGGAAAACAGTGGCCCAATGTAATTGAAAGGCATTGCAAAATGCAACTTCGAGTAAGATTGTTTAGTTTCATAATAGTCTAATTGTTTCCTTGTGGAACTTATACAACTAACGTAAATCACATTTCTACAAAGCCCTTAGTCATTGAAAAACCTTTATATAATATTGTCTCCACATTTCAAGCACCAATGACGTGAATCTTGAAGTATCATTGGTGCTTGAAATGTGGCACTGTGGATATTATCGTAAGTGTTTTCAAAGACCTAAGGCTTTGTGGTTATGTAATTTATTCTAAGTAGTTATATCCACTCCATATTGAACATTGATATATTATCAAAAAGTTCGATGACACGACAAAATTGATACCAAAACTTCAAATTGACCAAAATTGACCATCGACATTGTGAAAATTAATAAATATAGTCGAAATGTATTTAGGTATTTAAGAGAAACTTATTCCTATTTCAGCAAACTTTGAGTGCTTTTTGGCTGCAACTTTTATTCAATAATTAGTATCTACCGCAGATGTGCGACATTGGCATTAAACACATTCAGGAGTATCTCGAAGTTTGACAAGTTTGGTAAACATTCGAAATAACAGGCTTAGAACTGCTTAATGTCAGAAATACCTGAATAAAATGGCAAAACAAATATAACTGAATCTTCACAGTGTTTAATCATCATTATAGAATTTGTTACGTCTTGCCTTCACATTTTTCCATCTGTTACATTTTGTTTGTTTTCATAGTGTTAAACCCTAATAGTTGTAGAAATCCTGCACACCCGTACAGATCAAACTGTTTGTGTGTACCATTGGACATCTCCTTGATTAATTCAAAACGTTATTTACTATAAACGCATAGCATCACCTAAGGTTTCATCTAACTATGTGTATAAGTTCGCAGGATCCAGACTAACAAAACAATGTATATATGAACTGATATTACGTGTAAGCGTATGGAAGCAAGACAGAACAGCGCATATTTGTAATGAATTTATCCATACTTAAATACAGGTATCTTGCATGGAATTCAAATTAAAAGGTTATCTTTACATGCTTCATACTAAAGTGCTTTAAAGGACGTACGGTTCGTTCCGTTCGTTCCAACATTTTGGTTCTAAGTAGCAATATAAAACGATGGTTAGATGCCATAATGAATAAAATATCTTTATAAAATAAACGACGATTTATATATTTTTCCTTCAGTGCCTGCATACTAGTATTTTATTGTTTAATATACCATAACGATCATTAATATTTTGCAAAACGAAATGAAGTTTCACATTTTGTTTAGGTGCATTGGTTGTCTTTGGTCAATGATTGTTAAGGAATATCGATGCACAGAATACAATTGTCCTTGATACATTACTTAAATAAAGATATAGTATGTCCCCATCTTTGATGAGGGGGTATATTGCCTGACACATGTCGGTCGGTCTGTTGGTCGGTCGGAAAACCAAATGGTTTCCGTTAAATAAGTCAAGAACAATTTGCCCTAGGATCTTCACATTTATATGGAGGTTTGTCATCAGCAGTAGATACCCCCGATTAATTTGAAAAGAGTAGGTCAAAGTCACATTTTTGACTATTGGGCTGCCATGGGGCATACGTGTGTAAAAACATCTCTTGTTTACTTTTATTATTATTTACGTTCTACTCAAAATGTAAAGACTAATAACCAACATACAAAACAGATATATCAGGGTCAGCTATAAACGTATTGAATAATATTAACGATAAAAGGTCATTCATCAGCAAGTTGTATTCGATCAGCAATTTGTGATGGACATTTTATCCGTAAATATTGGCATATTGATAAGATATTTTCTATCAAAATGCCAATTGCAATATTAGCTAAGATGTGATAAATAACAACGTTGTAGTGCTTAGTGTAATTTGAGGATTACTTGGTATTGGCTTTGTTGATTAGTCAATACACACTGATGTTAGATCGTTGAGAGATCTCGTAAATTCTTTTTAATTCGAAGTTTGTCAGAATGTTTATGGTTTGTGCTAATAGGCTTGTGCAATTTACATAACCTCGGTGGCAAGAACAGTTGAATGACTGATTAAAGAGAGCTTGAAGTACTTATAATAGTTTGCAATGTTAAGACATGTCTGCGTATGAGTGTATGTCATAAATATATTGCATGTTGTCAAATTAACCCACGAACAATTTGTCAGACATGAATGGCTGAAATATTGCATTCAAATGTTAAGAATATAGAGAACCTGAAGCAAATATCATTTTGTAATAAGGACGACAGGCTGTAATCAACTAGCTAAGAAAAAAGTGTTTACCAGTACACTTGATGGCTTTGCAGATCATGCGGAATTGTATCTCGTATAAGAGACTCCATTAGGTAACGTATGTCTAGTGTATTTTGCTGACAAATCATCCCATATGGACAGTTTTGACACGTTTGCAGCAAATGTGTGATAAAGCATCAACTGTACATAATCGGTGACTATTTGAAGTACAATATTCTTATATTTATTCCAGTGCTAACCGTATACAACATAATTATTATCACAAGCAACATATTGAACAACAAATGCTTTTGATATCTATGGTTTTAATGGAGTAAAAATAATGGCCGTGTTTTATTATACTATATTACTATTATAAAATACTATTGTCTGTAACTCAGCAGGAATATTTCAGATGAAAGGTGTCTTGAAATGGACAGGTAAACAATAAAACCGTCATTCATATTGCTTTCAATAACTGGATGAAAACGTTCTTTAACTTCAAAGCATTTATTGATGATGAAGTAAAAAGTAAAAATAATGATAGTATTTTATTACTAAGCAATACTATTACGTCTGGTGGGTAAGGTGTAACTCAACTGGAGTATAAGTATGTTATTTCAAATTAAACATGTATTTCAAAGTGAAAAGAAACCTATAAACCCGTTCGTTCATATTGACAATTGACGTGCAACGCAGTAATACACGTGTTTTGATTTGAACAGAATACTCATGATTGCACCATGTGTGTGATAAAACTGATACCACCAGCATCATATAACATCAGTTATAATCATAAAATAACATATTTCATATGACAGATGAATGGATTCTCATTTTCTATACGCGGCATTTATTTTGTAAGAAGTCCGCTACTCCAGACCTCTGAGATGCTGTTCACGTTATTACAATTGTGAGAAGTCTGATCGAATGCGATATGGTATTTACACACGGTATGAACCTGGGAGACAGAACATCTTTGGAATGTTTCAGTCGTTGAATGATTACAATATCGAATAAAGTACATGGAAATAGTGGTCTTGAAAGGTTACGTATTTTTTTTAAATGAAATCGATAAGTGATGAGTATATTAAACAGTTCACCATGACCCCTGTCTATAATGACATAATCTTTTCTTTATAACCTATATGTACGTATTGCGAGTCGTTGCCGCTACGTTACAAAATGTCACACTTTCTGCAGTTCGGCTATAATCAAAAAGGTAAAATTTCGTCAATTACTAGTATAACGTCAGCAAAAGCATTTGAACCTTCATTTTTATTTTAAAGATAGGGGCCAACATATCTGTTCATATGTTCCTAGTATAATAACCACATACAGGATGCATGTCAAAACTTTTTTTTAAATTAAATGACGATATGATTAAAAAAATTATTGACGACTAGAATAATAACTACCTTAATACCATGGTACGTTACTGCTTACATAGTTGTTTCAAACGTATAATGTGATTAAAATAGTATCAAAGCTATTGCATGCTTTTAATTACGGTTTCAGTGAAAATTGCAAATTGATTGATCAAAAAGGTTCTGTTTAATATTCTTTAGTTGTTTAGAAAGTATATGTAATGTACATTAATTGCGAAAAAACAGAACCCGGATTATCACTTAAACATTTCACAATGTTACCCGATGAATGGCTTTTGGAGGCTTATTAACGACTAAGGACGCGCCAGGATTCATAGTAATTAAACAGATAAATGACATTTATTTGTTAATGAATTGTTTCGTGTCAGCACTTTTGCTATTTAAAGATATTTAAATTGTCTGTATAACACACGGTGATCCCATCTGTATGTAATACATGTTATAGACAGAGATTAACAAACATGAAGTATATATTAAGTCGAGGTTGCAGATTATAATATACTAGTATCAGTTGTTTGTAACCAATGCACATTCGATAAATTAAAGTATCTGATTCTCCGGCTCCGGTAGCATCAAACCAACTAATGTTTATGTGTGAGTATATATTATAAGTATGCCTGCAACATTACTCTACTACTACGTTATTATGATACGTCACAGGTATTGGTGCATTTACTAGCGTTCTTGTCGTTCATTGGGTACTAGAAACTGACTTTAATAAATTCAATTAGAGTAAACAGGTGTGAAATACTTAAATTAGCGAGACGGAGTATTCTAGTTTATGGATGTAAACACTCGATATGGCTAATTACAAAGTCTATGCTTAGATAGAGTGCTAAATGGCATGAAGCTTAAAGTATACTTTGTTATAGGGTGTGATAAACAGAGTACAATAACTTCCGTCCATGATATTTATAGATTGGTCTGAAACTATAGCACTCCTTCAATAAACATTGCGGTTCGCCTTTCCTCTTCAGTTAACGTCAATGTTAATGATACAAATAATAATTATATGCATTTAGTCTAATACATTGGACCTCAATGACAATGATTGATGAATGAAAATCATTGTCAGTGTCATACATTGGACTTCAATTTTTTTTCTTGAACTACGAGTCCACAAGCATCCATATTTTGTTATATAAAGACCAACCATATTATATGAATTCAATGCTTAATTATTCGCCATATGATATCAACTTATAATCAAAGCGCTTCTAGCGCTGAAGGCCTGGGGCTAAACTTAATTCGTTAGGGGAGCAGTTTACTCAATAAACTGAAGTAAATGTAAAAGGATCAAAATTGTTTTGTAGAAAATGCCCGTCCTCTTTACTGCCCGTAATGTTGACCTTAGAAAATTGTAGGGTTAATTTATTGGACATGATTACCTTACCTCTGTATCTTGTTTATGTGCACTAGTAATTAAAAAAAGATATCAGAATCCCATTATTGCTCCCCCCCATTACCCACATACATGCACAGTCACAAATTGAACTTCATGTTAATAAATCTAGAACGGAACAAAACTTATCTTATTCAAGTCATTAAAGAACGCTACAATCACCAAGACAAGTATTTAAGTGAGAGTTTACAACAATATCGCTACTTGAATTATTCTCTCCTCCAAGGTTTTCCTGATATAAGCTCAGCTGTTATCAGCATTACAACATCATTGATGAAAATAAAATTAGCATGCCTTATGAAACAAAGTGCATATCTAAGTGTTACATGAATCAGTTTTTTCACTATACTGATAAATACATTGATACATACATGTTTAATTAAAGAGTAAAAGTAAGTAAATTGTTTATCGTAGTGATGTGTAGATAAATAGTAACAAACATGAACAATTCACAAAACAAGGAGACAACAGGCCCATTGCGCCTATAAGTCACCATAGTGGAAATACAAATACTTTAGATCCGCTTATAGGAGTTATAAATAGTTTGAAAAAATGAATACAAAACTTTAATTGGAGTAGTAGAAATATTTTTTGATAAAAAGTAGATATGAAAAAAAACTCACAGTGTAATAATTCCTCGAGGTTCAGCATCAAACTGTCAACTAAGCTATGGAATTCTTAAAATACTATATATCAACTGCAGAAACCACTAGCTATAAAAATATAAACCATCCAGTTTTGATTGGTTCGTGTATTTTATAGACATTGTAAACCAATAGCCAACAGCCTTTAGTGCTGAGCATGCGTGCTGAACGTATGACGCATAGGCAACAATTCCAATTATTGTACTTTGATTGTCTTAGTAAAATACTGTATGTAATATGCAAATAAGAGTCTACCAATTGCTGCTGTTTGTAGTGTGTTAAGTGTAGTATCAATGGTATCTAACGTAAGAAGAATGAAGCAGTTAAGTAGATATATATCGGTCTATTCATACGCAATAAAATATTAACTTAATAAAATTACTATTGGAATAACGCAATCAAATGAACCATTTGGAAAGTAAATTTTGAAGGTAAACGAAAGGAATGATCTTCCTTTAAGTTATTAAACTATTCTCCTTCTCAGCGTTTTCAACAATGACATTGACTATCCTGCAATCTGCATTTATAGCATACGAGAATGATATATCAGGTACCACATTACGAACAATGCAAAATAACGAGGAATGGTATAATTGTGCTTCTTGCAATGTGTAATCAGCGACCCAATGGTATTTTGGTTGTCACATCATTCCCATGGCTTAGACAGACAACCATTATTGATTATTAAAACAAATGAAGCAGTTAATATTTTCATTTACCGAGCAACACTGCACTTAATTCTCATCAGCTTCCCAGATCGTATCAAATTAATTGCCGCCCTTAGCCAACAGTATGCGAAATAATTCCAACAGATCTTTGATAAACTAGAATGAATCACTTTTATAAGTGCAAGGTGAAACGATTGAAGAAGGTTATAAACACCACTATAATGTATGCTTTTTGACAGCTAAAACTTGGACTTTCTGAATTTTGACATCTGAAACTTGGACTTTGAGCGGGTTGGTTTCATTTTCTCGTTCACTTGTGTGTTGGATATTGTGTCGTGTGATTGTGGTCTGTGTAATTTCTGCTTTGATATGTGATCGTCTGTTTCAGTTGAGTGCTGGCTTCCCTGTCTGAATTTGCATTATCTTTTTTAATCAAGAGCACTTTCATTATGTTATATAATTAGAGAAAGAAAATTATGGTTGTTTTACAAACATAAAATATTTCAGTTTAATACAATTATTAACTACACATAGCCCAATCATAATACAGTTTAATACAAAACAACATGTTAAACATAAAACATATTGTTGGCATAAAACTGACAACCACATGACCAGCGACATAGGTTTCAAGGTTTTTAGGTTTATTGTACAAAGGCCTCCAGCCCATACACAAATTATATGATAGCATACATATATACACATTGATATGACAGTGGAAGACATATAAACACCACAATGGGGTTAGTGTGGTCCGGAACTCATGCAATAATACGCAATTTAGCATTCAACCCCAATAAAAACAATGCTGGTTTCAAATTAGGTTTTGAGTGAGATATAAAAAAGTTAAGAAACAAATCTAACAGGGTAGACAACACTTAACATAAATAGCAGAACATGAAAAGCACAAAAAGAGACACACTAATAGAAATATCGCAAACCACAAGTACAAGCGTAACTAACAAACACAAACACGAACAAGACAAAAGGAAACTTAACATCTCCTAAATTCCTACAAATTGATGTTTAGAATGCAACATTACCATAAATGTTTCTTTTAACTTTTCATACCAAATCCTGATCATTTGGCACTTTTAATAATGTACTTTTAATAGTCCGAGCCTTCATTCATATATCCAAATCAGACACGTTACACACATCAATGATTACGTCTTGACTGGATTAAAGAGGAGTTTCACTAATATTATTCAAAAATATTCATCTAAACTTAAAGCGGCACAAGTATGCTTTATTCGAAAATAAGTGCATTGCTTGTTTGCTTAGAACATCAATCGATGAAACTGCGTCACCAAGCTAGGATAAACAGCAAATTATCTTAAACACGCAAGAGATAATAACAAATGAATTGGAACATACTGGTAGAAACGAAGAAAAAAAATAATTAAGAATTTCCTTAGAAGCGGTTAATAGCATATGCCCGGGGTAATTGTTGATCATATAAATCATGGTAATGTTTACGTTTAAATGACCAATCATGTATGATTGTATAGGACGAAAATACCAATTGATGTAGCTCTAGATTGGTATTACCAAAAACAGTTTTATAGTAGAACCTTTTAAAATGTCTGAACATACGAAGTAAACACTTAGACGTGGAAATAATTATGATCTGACACACAAAAACAAACGTTATCTTCCGATTGTGATCAACTTCATGTATATTCAAATTTATGTCTAACTAACAAAAAACCCCATACAGTCTTCATAATATAAATATTTATAAATACATTGATATACGTATACTGACAGTATTTCAGTTATATGTGCTTTGCCCAGTCACATTATCCAGACCTTATGTGCATCAGCCATAGCATTACTGTTTTCTAAAGGCGCCTTCCACGGTAGCTATAATAACACTTTTTTTAAAGAATTTATTATACAAATGTAGGACTCTAACCATCACGAACAATCCATATATTACGAAAGGTAACATTTAAAGATGAAAGAAAAGAGTTCCATACCAAAGACATAATAAAAATGGCAACACCTATTCCCTAATTTGTCGCTCAGCATGTCTCTCTTACCCTAGTCGCACTGGATTCAATCAGGAATGATGTTTCGATAGTGATGATTGGTATTAGTTGGAAGAAGTTGTTTTACCTTGCAAAAATTAGGATAAACTTAATAAAAAGAAGTTATTAATAGTTACTAATTGACAGAACTCAAGTTGAACCACTTACAAATGCTAAACTGCGCGCGTGTTTCATGAGCATTTATCACGATATATCATATTTATAAGATGCTGATAAACCCAGTATTACGCTAAGTAAGTATCATTCATACATAATTGTGGCATATCTTTATGCCAGGTGATGATATAGGCATTCACCAAAAATGACAGTTATATAATGCGGTGTGTTAATGAATAGTTGTATTCTAGAGAGACTGCATTCATAAATACACCACAGGAATCAGAGAGAACGTCTAGCGTGAATCCGTACAGACTGCATTCATACATACGCCACAGGCATCAGAGAGAACGTCTTGCGTGAATAGTTCTCAGATCAAACAGATAAATAGCAAATCGTACAGGGAAGGCAGCCCTCAACAGAAAGAGCAGAGCACAAAAGACACAAAAGTACATAGTACAAAATGATAGGAGTCACCTATAAAATGAAGAATATTGAGATTTGATTGATAATTTAAGTTTGAATAAAACACATCCGCATCGGTACCAGACAGTATAACCACCGACTTAAGGCTAAATCAATATCATTTGTTATTCATATGGTATATCCAAAATATAGTTTAACAAGTAATTAAGAATTGCAAGCAATACAGACGTCCTCTACCGGGTTGAGGCCATTTTAAATGTTTCTCACAATTTTTCTCAGAATCAAAAGTTTTTTAGACGTGCATAATCCCCTTATTGCCCCCTATCCACATACCAAGTTTCATAAACCTAGCTAGGAAACTGTTTGAGTTATGTCAGGATCCAGATTGTTGGACGGACGGACGGACGGAGGGCAAACCTATAGTCCCCTCCGGTCAAAAACCGGTAGGGGACTAATAATTGTTATGAGTTAGGGCTATATTGAGGACAGTTATCCATATTATTTGTGTCCAAAACGATAATGCTTAAAAATGATTAGCTCTTTTATAAAAGTGTCATGTGAAGCAATCACGTCATTATCTCACTAGGAGTTCAAAGGTAAAAAGTTCATGCTGTTACAATATGGAAAGACACCACGCATTCTTAAGTGTATCTTACAGCAACTGTCTGAAGAAGCACTTAATGCCACCTGCTTCATGTATATAACCAAACATATAACCTAGGTAAATGAAACTATTAGATAATTAGACTATAAGTAGTATTCATTTCTAATGATACATATGCTACTAATTGGTTTAGTGCTAATGAGTTGTACTAAAAACATTGTATAATCATTTCATACGCATACATGATTTCTAAAGCTTGAACCATTAGACATCGACTAGTATGTTATAAAAATATATTTATGGCGGTATACCTGTTTAAAAGTCATCACAGGCACAATCATTAGCAGGAATAAACTAAATTATGTGTTTTCTTTGCAACGGACATTTTGCACTGTATTCACGTTATATGTTTTAGTTTGTTTCAAATTAGATTGGATTAATTAGTGAAATACTTAAAAAATCATTTGTTATAATGGTCTGTGTAAATTCGCATGAGAAATGCAAAACAAAAGATCGACATTTCATTTACTAGTATGTGGCCAAATGGGTATAGCTAAATGGGCTCGTTATCAAGGCACCTAAAGGCTAGACATATATGAGCCAGTCTCCAGGAAAACCTGCTATTTTGACAAAACATTTGATTTTGAGATTTTTTATTATATAAAAGAGTAATCTTAATTAAGCAAAATGCAAAAGACATTTTGTTGATATCATGATTTTTAAGGAAGTTACAGCTGTTTAGTTGAGGCCCTATTCAGACCCTTTTTGCGTGACGTCACAAGCGTCATTCAAACGTTATTCGAAGTCGTTGTAACAAGTACTTTATAAATACTGCATTTGATCAATTATTGACGTAAACTGGTCAAAATGGTATCAAGTTTTAGAATTATGATGTTTTAAGTTTAAAAATATACACCCAAATTGTAAATGTTCACATTTAGAGAAAGACTACTACTGTTTTAAACAACTAACTACTCGTTTTCTCAATCAGAGTACTTTTCTGAAATTTGTCATCATAGCAACGAAGTAAATGATTTCGACATAATTCATAAGAAATTTTGAAGCTAAGAAATAGTTATATATGGATAAATGACTTAAAATTGAATCTATTGATATGTCATTTTTTCTTATTTGAAAGCTTTTTTAAAAGCTTGATACAGACAGTAATTACATAATGTCAATATAGCAGGTTTTCCTGGAGACTGGCTTATATACATATAAACGTAATACACACTTTTAAGAAAGATGCATGCACAAAGCATGACAATTGTCAAAGAAATACTCAATGATGACAATAAATCGGACAGGGAAGGAAGCGCTCAACATCGCACGATAAGCACAAAAAAGGAACAAGCAAAATAGACAAATCACAAAACACAAGCTTCCACCACAAGGACAAACACAATAAGGAACAAGAACAAAATGAATCGGAACAGCTACAAAATGCTACATTAATGCAGTATTAAATTCTTACCGGACATTGGTGAAATCCATAAATCCTGTTAGAAATAAATAAAGCACGTAATAAAGCATCCGTTAACTCCAGTAAATATTGAATATTGGTATCACATTTACACAGGAAATTGAACACTGCTTGTCAGCGGAATTTAAGATAATTCTTCGCGTTATTACATTACAACATCCTGAATACTAAAGCTGATCTGTAAATTATCATAACATAGAACATGCAGTTGATACCATAGTACATAGAGTGCAGTTTACACCAGATCACTCATTCAGTACACTCACAAATAAGTCATAAAACACAGCACAATAAGTGGCGTCATGCAGCATCGCGCAGCTTATTTAATAGAAATATCCTGCTAATTCTCGGTTACACAAACAGTATAAGAACTGTTGTAAAAATGACAATTTAACGGAACTGTTTATGTAAAATGCACAACACATTCAGTGAGTACATAACAGTCACATGTCAAAGGAGAAAACGTTGGCAATACATTCAAAATAATCATTTTGCCAATAAAATACCAGATTCTAATTAAATGTTCAGAATATCGCGCTAGTAGAGCTAATATATCGTACAGAATTGTCCGATGGTTGTTTTATGTATGAGAGAGAGAGAGAGAGAAAGAGAGAGAGAGGGATAGGTTATAATCAAGTGTGAATTGCACTATGTACGTTTGTTGTTATGATGTAAATATGCATATCATAAGTACATAGTGTTCTCAACTAATTTGTGTGACATATAGTTTTTGTCTCCACAAACCATTCGTGTAATTTGATAGAATTTACTTGGTACTGATTAAATGTCGGCAAGCTCCTCGCGGGTAACCATCGTCTGTAGTTATAACGCACCAGAATGTTCATTTATAGATCGGCGATTAACGAATGCAGGGTATGGACTATATTAATGTGTCTAGCCAATTCTATCAAATTATACTAAAGTTTCAACATCGTCCACCAACGACGCGTAACAAATAAAATGGAAGACAACACTTTAATTTAAATGGTTTATAGCAAATGTTTCTACTTATGTTATCCAAAATCTCTTAGATTAATTATATGTCATTTGTTTTTTTTTTATTATTCAAAATTAGTTTACTGTGTACACAGGTCAATCGTTTGCAAAACATGTTTTCATAGGTATGCTTTGTCAACAAACCGTCATGCAAATAAGAATACACAATGCGTAACCATTGGAAATTCCATATATAGTCTGTTTATATTCTTATAAAAGTTTTGGCCGAATTTATACATGAAAAGTAGGACTTGTAGCTGTAAGTTTACTTCTTTCTTGTTCGCTTTTGTGTTTGTCATTGTGGTATATGCGTGGTCCGTGATTTTTCTTTTCTGAGTGTTCCTTTTTGTACGTTTCGTGCTCTGATATTTCTGTTATATAGTACTCCTTAACATGCTTTTTATAATATATTTTTTAAATGGTCGTAAAGGATTTATTTTGTTCAATAATGATTAACACATTTGACACACTATCTAATACACACAAACGAGGAGGCTTACAACGTTCCAGAAAAATGTTCTTTGATGTGTCAATGCAACAGTCTTTATGACTCCACATCTGACTTATTCTTGTGTGTAGCGATGAACTATATACGTTTTGTACTGTATAACAACTGGGCAACAGCTTTAAGAAAAATGTCAATATTCTTATTAATATAAACGGAGGTAAGCTCAGTTAAGACCAAAGACTGATTCAATTGATTGTAGTAATTCGTTCAAGTAGTAATTACGTTTCTTAGATACTGTAATTGGTACAGTTGTATGCTATAAAGCGTTTGGAATGTTGATGTATTCTAGACTAACAATTTAAGTACATTTTGTATTTGTAGGTATTCTATTGTTATAATGCCTGTGAAAGCCAACCAGGCATATTGTAAATATTCGATTAAGATACATTTGTGACAGCAGATTACTTTATACGTATTTATTTTATGTCGATTTGGAAACAAGTTCTTTCAACTTTTATTAATCACTATAGACTTTCCCTATTAATGTAAAGTTCCAAGACTTAGTAATTGCCATAATGGTACCATTAATACTTGGTATGTCGCAACAAAGACAACCCCGACTCTCTACCAGTCAAAGTAATGACTCAATCATGCATTTGAATATAAACAAGCTTCATTTATTTAAATACTGACTTATTAATAAATAGGTTTAATCATGTTAGTTTATTGCTGGCAACTTGATTAGAGTACTCCAAAAGAAATTAATTCTAAGTATTTTATCCAAGGCACATATCTTTAAAGTCAGCATCAAAGAGGTATAAAGGTACTTGATTGCGGGTATATTCATGTACATTTGTATTACATGGTTGTATCATTGTATTATTTGGGAGGTTGCCAAAATGAACTTGTACGAGTATACATGTATGTATGTCTAGCTACCCGGTTACGTACACGTAAAGGTTATAATTTAAATTTGCTTGCGATACAAAACGCATGCGTGTAAAATCACGTGACCGTTACAACATGATTTCTTGATGAATCGAGATGAGTGGTTATACAACTCTATGGAGTCCATGGGCGATAAAATCTTGAGCGTCCCTTGTATACGCGTATTTTTGTGGTATATTCCACACACTAATTTCGCCTGTCACACGTTTCAAACCTTGCAGACGTAATGCTAAAAAAAGTCATCACGTAATCGGTATCGCAACCTCCCTATTATACAGTGTTTGAACTTGACTCGTTATCCTCATGTCAAACATACTATAATACAGATAGATCAACTAGCTTGATTGAGCTATATCACTTATCAGAAGTTTCCATATTCTATCCTAAGCCGAGTAAACATTTCATTATTATATTCCCAGAGGTAATTATTATTGTATCAACCTCTGACAGAGGGATGCTTCTCTTCTGTAATTGTTTGTGTGTTTAGATTATTGAAGAACAATGCAAATTGCTATGATTCCGTGATATTTGGAATACAGTAACGGAATGATTATGTTATTACAGCTACCGTTCCTTTCTGTGCCTTTTCTATTTCGTGTGTTCTTTTTGTGCATTTTGTGTCTGCTGTTTCTGTTGGATGTAGTTTCACATTCTAATTCCACAGTCTCAAATCATAAGCTCCAACAACATTGATGATACTAATTTCAAACTTAAATAATTAACAAAAACTCATCAAATCTCATTAATCGTCAGTTTCTAAGGGATCACTGTCATGCAGATCTTGCAATTTCTACACAGTTCTTTTTTGTGCCCTTCGTGCTGATTATGTTGAGTAATGCCTCCTCTGTTTGATTTATTATGATATGTTTCTTCATCAAAGGAAAAACCACCTTACGCTATATATACACATGTACATGTATATTGGAGCATAACATATCATATATATATATATATATATATATATATATATATATATATATATATATATATATATATATATATATATATACAGGGTGTTAAAAACGTTTGTTCCCAAACTTTAATTCATACAAAATCTTATCTGAGCTATGTACGTGGTGCACAATTTTAATTTCTTACTCTGATAGCTTTATTTAATGCCATAATGATTAGCACACTGATAGAACCCTCTGAAATTTAACTTGAACATGTGATATGTTATGCTCCAACTGCCTTCTGCTTCAGTCAGTCAAACAAATCCGGAGCCAAGAGCCAGCAGACAACAACGAATTAAAAGGACGAACGCGCACCACAAGGGCAACGCACAAAACAATACTCGGTGGTAACAGTGTTAATGCCCGTTTGAAAGCAGCAGTCTATATTTTTCTCGGTCTTTTAGATTTGACATTGTGTTTGTAGAACACCTCGTGCTTATTCGTTATACTTCCCGCTACGAAATCAAACAATCAGAGTAAAATATAAACAATATCAACTCTTGAAATATGGTAAACGATTAAGTTAGTATCTCCGCACTATATGTATTATCATTAATGTTAGTATGATGTTTATCTGAATATGTTTCCAGATGATGCGTAATTAGTTGACAGTAGCAGATGTTTATAAGAAATGGTAGGATTAAGAAAACCCAGGAATGATATGTTTAACTATAAGTTCAACCTGATGAAATTTCTCTGCAAATAATCAATAAACAGCGCATTTGTAATCAGATCAAAGCATATTATATGGCACCGCTGGTAGCAATAAGCCGACGTAGTATTCAATTAGTTACCGTAAACTATTTATGTAAAATCCTTTGATACTACATTAACACTCACTAGCAACTTCGTTATCAAGTTATACAAATAAAATAAAAAGGTGTTCATAAAAAAATCAATCGCTCATACACAGGTTTATTCAGTTTTATTTCATATGGTATATTAGTATGTTGTAAAGGGCAGACAGTTGTATAGTGCAACTGAACATACCAGAACACAAATGAAACATGAAACAGACCGAGGTTATTAACATTTTACGTCACTCAGAACTGATTGTTTGCTCAGTAATTTTTTATTGTATCTAACGCCATTGTTTAGTTATGTGCGGAGGACAGTAAGTAAATATTGTCTAAACAATTTTCAGTGAATTAAATATGGAGAGCGGTGGCCAAGAGGTAGGGCGCGCGCTTTAAGGTCCTGGGTTCAATCTGCGCCACTGGTCAATTTCTAGGAGCAAAGTGTGCGATTTTCTGTGTCTTTCGTACTCTACTGCATCCGTCGAGTGCTACCTTCCCCGTCCAATTTGGTATGATCATTTGAGTCAAGTTGTTTTTTGTGACGATAAACAAATCTTAGTAAGGGATCTTATTTATTTTATACATGTACGCTTTATTACATTTACGTATAACTTCGGTATTGTTTATTTGATATGATGAAATCGTATTTTTAATTGATTGCAACACTTTTATATACAAATGTACATATAATGCATGTCTTAAAAATGAAATATTGTACGAATACCTTTCAACTGATTTTGCCTTGTTGTAGTAAGTCAATGCAATACATATTTACTAAGCGCACATACAACAACTAACATTATTTGCCTATAATGCACTGCATTTATTACTATGGGTGTAACATATAATCTGTCCTAACGAGAGTCATTATAAATAATCCTCTGCTCATTGAACACACATAGTGCATTACATAGACGTACTCATTAATTATGCTACAGCTACAATACGTTGTTAATTATTGCAGCACCAATGTATGTTACTATACTGTAGACCCTCTTCCCACTACATGTTGTACTAAATTATAGACTGTTTTACTAGTAGGTATGCTATGCAAGAGTCCGTTAACAACCACTCCCATGTAAACGTTACTAGTGTCAGTAGAGACACCGGAACCCCAACCAAAGTTTAATTTTCTACAATGCCGGCGACCTTGGTATTACTTTATCGAAGGTAACACAAGTTGAAATACACTGGATATACATGCGTACAACTTATAGAAATTATACAATTTACAATTTACAGAAATATGATATGAAACAGATAATTACCAGTCAGACCAGGAAGTACGGAGCACGAGAGACATACCAATAACACACACAAACAATACATAAAACACATATTACTAGTACAAATCACGAGGCAAACATAAACAAGAAAAATATGAAACTGAACCGCCACAAAAACAAGATATCCTACTAACTCCGACAGTCCGTCGCATCAGTCAGTCAAAAAGCCGACAAACGACAACGAATCACATGGACTAATCACAAGGACGACCTCAAAGCACAAACATAACGCATACAGAAACAGAAATGCCCACAGTGTCGTATGATTTGATATTGAAGATCGGCCATAAAACAAAGTGGTTTGCTGTCGTAAGACCAAATTGCAAAGTGTTCTTACAATTCTCGTAATCATGCTGTATTTAAATCCACGAAAATACTGAAGTGAATTCCATCGACTTCGGCCGTTCAGATAAAAAAACAAATCAAAGTAGCAATGATTTAGTAAGGGTAACCAATACTGAATTACTTATACAAATACATCTTTGAGTTGTAGAATAATCTTGACAATATATCTTGATATCATCATTACAGACGATTCATCAATGAAGAAACTATTCTCATCCCACATCAATCAAAAGTACCGAAATAGAAAGATCATTACGTATTACATCTCAGAAGATGATGGTATTGAAATTCAATAATTATAATTCCACTAGTACTCATGACGAAGTATTTTGATTTATCCAGTCACTTTCGGCAAAATCTGCCTGTTAACGGAGTGCCTGATAAACTAGTGACTAGTGATAATCCGTCACCTTACCACGTGATCTGACGGACTTCTTATATGAGAGTCGCCGGTTGCAATTCCGTGCCCGAGGGTGAGGTTATCCTATCCTAAATGAGCTGGTGGTTGATCGGTTATTTTCTTCGTCTTACCTGCGTCTACATGACGTCTATCAAGATGTCCGACGTCGTTGTTTATCATGACGTCACGGAACGAACGTGACGTTGTGTGCTAGTTAATGAAAGAGTGACAATATAGTCCCGAGTTTGATCCCCCTGACAGAGCAGATTAAGCGACTGGATAAATAGAATAATAGGTTAGTACCGTGAATGAAGTAAAAGTTTATCCGGCTCGGCTACGGCTCACCCGATAAATTCCTCCATATAAACTTTTTCATCCACGGCACTAACCTATTATTCTCTATTCATAAATACCTTCGTTTACAGGACATACTCTTCGTTCAGATACGATAAATACACTCATTAAAAGTTATTATAAGTACACCAACATTGTACATAGCGATCTATGCAAATAGTGTATATCATTTTGCTTCTAGCTTGTAATATAACACAATATAGAACTACAAAATGTAGGATATTATGTTTCTTTGAAAGTTACATGTATTATATCTTAGGCATTGTAAGTAGTTAAGTTTTGTATGCCTCCGTATCGTAGATGTGGGGTTTATTACTTAGCACATGCATGTCGATCGGTCGGGTGGTAGAGTAAATGTTTTCCGATCAATGACTCCAGAACGGTTGAACCTAGAACCCACAAACTTTCAGTGGAGATTGTTTATCATCAGTAGATGACCCCCATAAATTTTGAGGTCGCTGTGGTTCAAAGGTCAAATTTACCGTGATCTTCAAATACACAACAGTTTCGGATCCACAACGTAAGAACGATGGATCCTAAGATCGCAAAACTTCACCGACAGATGGACTGATCATCAGCAGAAGACTTCAACAAATTTGTAGGTCAATAGGTCAAAGGTCAAAGTTGGAATGACCTTAAGTATACATGACTATTTGGTTGTCATGAGACAGGCATGTTTTACAAACACCTCTTGTTCTTTCTGTAATCGGAATTCTTTAGAGTTTATGTTTTTTTAGGGTTATGTATTGCTGGACGATGTGTAGTGAACATTTCAAGACATTGTACAATACACAGTGTTGTGCGCGTGCATTTTTCTGAATTTGGAGGGTTCACGGTTCATTGCTTACACCAAGCCAAATACAAATATTCAATTATCGGATATTGTTGTTATACTAATAGCATTAACACATGCAAAAAATGAACAAGCTAACATGTATAATAAAAAAGATACAGGCGTAACAAGTTGGTGTACTTATAACATTTAATGAGTGTACATGGTTAGTGTTTCTGCTGGTGTATCTTTTAGGGTTTAGCCTCTACGCATTTTTGTGAATCTGTGTTTATGTTGTTGTACCCTTCTGTAATGGTGTAGTCAGGCATAAAGCTGCTTAATTTCATTCAAAAGTGCATATACATTATATCTGTTGAGTGTTGTTTGTGGGTTGTCTTTGTGGTTTGGGTCCTTCTTGTGATCGTTCTTGTCTGTAGGCGCTTGCTATGATTTTGTTTAAATGAATGATGTGGTGTCGGAGTAGGTTCTGTAGATGTTCAGTTTGTTGTTTCTTCATATTGTGTTCAATCATTGTGGCTTCATGTCCTGCAGTGTCTGTTAAGTACATCCGATTTTCTATTATCTTTTTGAAAGGAATGCCGTAGAATTATTTTCAAGAACGGTATTGTACGCAGCTATTTACATAGCTAATTAACGGTCCGATATCTACCTGATCTTTGCATACAAGAAACAGTGTTATTCACTCACTATCGTATGCAGATCTCATAAGGCTTACAGTAATGTAACATATCAATGATTCTCGTTCAATATAATGGGAAAATAACGATTTCATCAAGATGGGTTAGCGTTTCATTACTACATGTACATGTACAACCTTTGGGCAAAATAATCAAATTCCACAACTATTTTAGTATGGCCTACAGCTTCACATGATTATATTGATTATATTTTTAAAGATAAGATTATTTCATAATGACAATGAATAAATGTACTCGCGAAGAAAAGAGATTAATCGAAACAGTTCAGAAGCAAAGTATCTGGGAGTAATATTCCATTGCAAACTCAATTAAGATTATCGAACTAAATTTTGAAGCAAAAAAATATTTTTCTGTAATCTAAATATGTAGATGGAAAGCAAGAAAAGTATCAACAATAGGTAATATTAGTGTTTTAGAAACGCTTATTATTCCAAAACTTACTTTTTTATTTTCGGTACTCATAAATCCATCCATACAAACGATCAAAATACCAAACAAAAAAACCGTTGACTTTATATGGGGATGCATACAAGAAAAGGTTAGAAGAAACAATGTCATTCAAGAACATAAAGATGGAGGTTTAAACATGGTAGATTTAGAAATATACATACATTCATTAAAAGCAGCATGGGTACGAAAACTAATAGACAATAATAATTAAGGGGAATGGAAACATATCTATACAGAACAATTAAAACCATTGGGAAATACGACAATTTGATCCACAAAAGATACGTATAAACATTCTTAAATATATATACTTAGTATTAGAATCGTCGTGTAAATTAAATTACAAAAAAGAAAACAAACTAACTCAAACACTATTATCTGGAATAACAGTGACCTAAAATGCAAAATTGAAATTCTAAATAGTACTACATGGATGAATAACGGTATTATGACACTCTCTGACATAAATGACAAAAGTTTACAACACTCACAATACGATATAATCTGACTGCAAACGATTTCAATAATTATCAAAAAGTAAAATATTTCATAACAGACGAATTTAATAGACAGTACAAAATAATATATGCTGATAATAATACATTATATCAAAAAATAAATCATATAAAGGAAGAAACATAACAAAAATTATATCCAAAATCCAAATAAAACAAAATAACTTTGATTTGGGACAAATTAATATAACTCTGAAACAAAATAAAAATTTTCGTTATAAATGTATTCATACAAACATACAAATGCATATTTATTCAAATGTATGATGATTGAATCTAGCCTGTGCAACTTCTGCTATGCATTAATAGAAACAATGGATAATCTCTTTTTGAAATGCCATTACATTGAAATTTTCTGGAACAAAATAAAACAATACTGCGATACAAAGCATGTAAATGGAGAGATAAATAAAACCAACACTTGCATGTGTATTTCAAGGAACCCTACCTTATCACATATCTTTCTATATGGAAAACAATATATCTTTACAAGTAAAAATAGAAATGAATTACCTTCATTTACCTCTTTCAAAATTTGAGAGTAGATTAGAACTACAACAGAAGCTAGCCCTAGATCAAGGAAACCTAGACAATATAAATAAAACATGGGAACAATTTATGAACACCTGACGACTTCTGTTACCGGCGAAATAATAACGACCAAAAATAAAACGAAACATCTCTATAAGACAACATTTTGTCTCTCTATTCGTCATTCTTTGACGAAAAAAGGTCCCAATCCCTTTTATCATCCCCAAATATCTCATTTACGAAGACAAGTATAGTATATTTATTTATTGTTTTGTTTTTGAACAAGTACTTGTTTATATTATATGCAATGTTGTAAGGTTTGTAGAGGTGATTCTCCAACCCCCATAAAACCATTGGACGGGGAGAATAAATTAGGTTTGTCTTCTTGGGCCCGATACAAACCAATGAAAAGGAGAGAAAAATGTACTATTTGTTTCTATAAAATATTAATTTATATGTCTGTGGTTTTGTTTATCAATACAATCCAAATCGCATCATTTATAGTTAAATCTGTTTGAGGAACTTTGTTTTATCCTATAAAGTCAGAAAAGCTAAATTCATAGAGGGTTTCATAAGAAATTAGAAAATGGCCTATATTGGCATTATCGACACACGCTTTGACGGAGAAAAATCAAAGCACTCTCATTCATTTGAAGCAATATAGAATGTATTGCAACGTCTTGGGAAATTAAGCCATACGGTATATGGGCAAACAATAATTGTTTGGTTTGTTATGTATTGCTTTCGTAGGGTTTTACACATTTGTCAACAAAATAGATGGTTACTAACCACTGTTAATGGCATTGAGGTTTAAATTTTTTTTAAAAAATCCGTTGCAAAAAGGTCTTATATTGGCGCCTTATTAAGTATTATTATTCAAATGAAGCTATTCGATACCATACGTTATATTCGTATATGGTTAAATTCACCCCAAGGCAAAGCTTGCAGAAAGCTATTACCATAACTCACAGACATATTCAATGAAATGCAAATACGTTAGAAGCATATTCCTATTTTCCAGAAGAGGAAAGCTAACAACTATGAAAGACTATGATATTAAACCAGACAGAACTAGCGTCTATAACATGACATTTATCAAGAAAAACCAGAGTACTATTGAATACTGGCTCATGTCATTATACTTGATATCAATAATCAGAATAAATCCAGAGAGCATTTTTGCATATTCGGAATAGTACACATAACCGTAAGGTACTCACATAAGGACAAATGTGAAACATTTGCTAAAAGTGCGTACGTGAAGATCAAACATTGGATAGTATATCAAAGTTGTTAAGCGTTATGTTGTAATAGATTACACGCGACGGAATCTACACTTCATAACTAAGTTATTACTTTTTACAGACAGTCATGAACATTTAAACACAATCATTTCATAACATTATGGTATAAAAACGGACAATTGATCTAATAACGCATCTATGATGTTTCCCCGTTTTTGATTGTATCGCAATAACGCAATTACGTGTGTTATCATTTACTCAAAACAGGTTAGGATAGGAATATTTGCATTATATAGCGCAAAACGGATATTTTTAATAGATAGATCGCTGGTTTAGAAGAAAAGGGTTGTTTATAGTGCAACATACGGCCTGATAAGTCCTATACATATTCGAAATCTGCACCAGAATGCGTATCGTTTGAACCAATTTTTATGAATTTGGAAGAGGTCGTGTTGAAACAACTGATGTAGAAAAGGCTTGTTTTTTCTATAAGTAAAGATGTGAAATATTAAATAACTTCAAAGTGCCGATGTTTTGCAAGTTATTTAAATGTCAGTGTTGTTGTTTATGGCATATTCAGGCAACTATATCAATATTACACGGATGTTTGACAATTTTGTTTATTTTTGAAATCCACCAATACGTAAGGCAGCACCTTTAATACGAAATTTAGATAGACGGATACTTATTGTATTTTGCATAGCCGTTAAATAAAAGCGAGGTTAGTATGATGAGTTTAAGTAATTAGTTACTTTTTGCTGAAAGACCAGTCGTGAGTTTAGAGATGCCCGTTTATTGTTCGTCGAATGTTCTTTGGAGAAGGTTTGAGATAGATAGAGATAGATGAAATCCGTTGTATTGTCACCAATATCTTAGGGTGCTGTCCTATCATCCTGATTTCATGTTTTGTGTTCCTTGCTGATTATTTATGTATTCCTGTCATTGACATTTCGATAACGGTCCATTTGTGTACCCGACCGAAAAGTGGACCTTAAGGATTAAATAAAATAAAAAGTTTTTAATTTGTTTCGCCGTAATATCAAGTTTAAACTTCTTATATAAAACAGACAAGTCTACTTCTTCACATACTTCTGTGTCTGTTTCTTGTGAACACCGTGTGATAGTCTTGTCAATTATGTTTGCTCAAAGAACCCTTATCATGTATTTCAGACTGAGTACCAGGTTTTCTTTTTACATATTTAATCTAATCAAGTTAATGTAACAGTAGGGAAATAACCATAATAAGAAGTTTGGTAGTATGAACTTAACGAAATATCTGATAACGTGGTTAGTTTGTAGCAAACCGCAAACAGCAAACCTCGACTTGGAACTTAGTGGCAGTCAGCCGGCTTGGCATTATACAAATGCAGCGATTCAATACCATACGTATTGAGCATGAAGAAGAAATATTTCAGACAGTAATTATCATAACTCAAAGAAATATTCAATAAAAAACAACTACATTATATTCCTATTTTCCAGAAGAGCGTTTTATGCGGGCTAATAACTGGTTCTGGATAGTCTTACATGGAATCTAAGAATTGGACTGCAAGATAAATCACTGGAACAAATTGGTCTGTTCGGGAAATTATGGAATCACAAAGTCAAGAAACGGGACACAAAACAAACATTGTTGTGAACATTTGGCTTACAGCTCGTACGGGCATCCAAACGATGGGCAGACTTATGATTGCTATACGTATAAGCGTCCTTGTACTGATTTTCACATAACTATAGAATATTATATCAGCTGATCAGAAATCAAATAATCGGACTCCATAATAAATATGATCGATACAATCGATACAACTTTCTTGGCAATACGTATTAAGAAATTCAGCTAATCTTCATAAAGGGCACAAATATTGTGCAGCTTCCAGAACACACAATGTACGTAACCTAATCATTTACTTATCAACCAGGAAAGTCAGCGACTTAGTTATGTCACTTATTGCCTTGAATACGTTTCAGTAGAATCTCCCTGACATGACCATTTAATAGATGCATTATAAGCATGTAGCAGTTGGTTGCTATGGATTAAAATGTATGCTCTTATGTAAATACAGTCGTACGGTATACCGATATCTGACGTGCGGAAGAAATATTGCCCTCCCTAAAAAGGTTTCATCGTTTGACAGACTCTAATGAAAATTTAAACCCAAACTGTTCGCAACGATCCGTCGAATGTGTACAGTTTATCAAATAATGCACTCATGTTCCTCCCCAGCCGGTCATTTTTCACAATAACACATTTACCTGACTCATCATCGCACATTAATAGGAAATTATGTTTAAATTGTGCAAAACAGATATATTGTTACCGTGAATGTATTGATCGCATCAGATGAACTAGTTTGCAAATACGTACGTTTTACACTTGCAAATAACATACACCATCAGACAAACTGATTTGCAACTTTAACATCTTGTCGAAGACAGTAACATTTTAATATGAACTAATGCACAGCATATTTTTAGCGGACTATGTCAGTTGTCCTACATTATTTGTAACATGCTTATCTAGTACTGGATTTTTTGGATAATACACGTTTTTCAATTTGTTTAATTCTAGGTCTACTTAATTCAGGGGTAACTAATTTAAAAATGAATAATTAGATATATAAACACAGATAAAAACTGATTTCAAATAGGCCTTATTTGATATTTTACCTTTTTTTAATGGGTTGCATGAGCATACCAGATAGTACTTTTGTTCAAAAGAAAAGGCTATTTTCATTTCAATTAATCATATTACGATTAAATATCAAACATCTTTAAACTTAATCACCTTTTTTTGTTAAATAAACCCTGCAAATCGTCACAACATAAAAGAGATTTAGACGGAAAATTACGGGTTTTATTGTATCCAATAACGACAACAACAACATTTAATTAGATTTCGCGACCTTTATCCCGCGAATATTTTTCGACGATTTTGGAGGGATTTTTTATTACATCTCGGCGAGGAATTACGAAAACGCATTTGTTTTACTTTCTTTACAATAACCTACAACTACGATGTGTATTATCACCGTCCGGTCCAGATATACCCGAAACGGACTTTAATTAATTGTATTGCAAACTTTGCGATGGGAAATAACCAAAACATGTGTCTTTTTTATTAGCTTTTCTTAAGATTGGTTGATATTTCGCGCATATGAACGATTCCCGCTCGACTTACTTCGTTATGTGTCTCATAACAGTTTGTAGCATCGTTTATGCACTGAAAATGTTAAAATTTCCTTCCGAAGCGGGCAAAAAAATGGCTGCCTTTTTTGTGTCCAAACATTTAGGAAATAGCCCTCCCCATATAAAAGATTGGTTGCACATAGCAACCATGGAAGACTGATAATTATTATCTTTTCTTTTCTAGACAGGGGCCTACGCTAGTTTTTGGAATATTTTTAAACATCATTAAAAAATAAAAGAAAATTTATGAGCTGCCGAATATCGCATTTTAAATTTTTTTGTTATTCTATTGGCAGCCATTTTCTAGTATCTTTGCTTCAGTGCGGGATTTTAACACACATTTTAGATCCATTAGTGAATTCAAACTCTGACCAAATCACGTGACATGTGTTATCGTAAACCGGATCTTATCCGTTGGGCTTCGCCCAACGTATAGTCCGCTATCAAATAACAAATATTGTCACCCAGTTAAAGTTAGACAATGACAAAGTTATAAAAGATTTTCCAGCTTTGGTGGTAATTGATTTCACCATCTCGGTGGGGTATAAATCCATCATAAAAATAACTTTCAACTAAGTTTAATTGCACACGTTTTAATACGAGTTGAAGTTAAAAATAATTTTATTAGAAACACTTGATAGAAAAAATTCTAGTTTCCGTAATCTTGTTCCAACTTTATAATATTTGATGTAATAATCAATGTGACACCGTGGGAACTGCAGAAGTATGAAGCTAAATTGTTTAGCGTTCTTACTATCACGTTGTATTTAAATTCACGAAAAATACAAAGTGATTGTAAGAACGACTTCGGCCGTTCAGATGATATTACAAATCAAAGTAGCAATGATTTATTACGGATAAGTGAATTACTGATACAAACACAGCTTTGAGTTGTTGAATAATCTAGACAATATATCTTGATATCATCTTTACAGACGATTCATCAATGAAGCAACTATTCTCTTCCCGCATCAATCAAAAGTACAGAAATAGAAATATCATTATCGTTTAATCTCAGTAGATGATATTTCAATTTAAATCCCACCACTTGTATTCAGTTTGTATTTTAACGTTCATTTACAGAACAATCATCCTCTGCGTTCAGGTACGAAACTGGTTTGCATACGGTTTCAGTTTGGCATTGCCTTGTGTTGGCCTGACTAAGACGGCATCATGTCGGAGTACTAGTATGCTGTCGTGTTTGTAGCTGGTCAGTTAGTGGCTATTCTTGTGTTGGACTCACTAAGACGGCATCATGTCGGAGTACTAGTATGCTGTCATGTTTGTAGCTGTTCAGTTAGTGGTTATCCTTGTGTTGGACTGACTAAGACGGTATGATGTCGGAGTATGCTGTCGTGTTTGTAGCTGTTCAGTTCGTATCTAGTTTTAAAATATCCCTAATAGGGGATCACAGTTATATTTGTTGATAATTCACTCTTTTTGCTCAATATTTCGACATGCAAGGTCTTCTTCAGGGGAATGCACCACTTGAAATTGATTTACATTGTTTAGCTGTATAGTAGCATGTTGCAGTCGCCTGAAGGTCAAAATACTGAGCAAAAAGAGTGAATTATCAACAAATATGTTCAGTTAGTGATTGACCTTGAGACTAGTACTTGTAATATGTGAGTTTTCCTTTCGTGTGTTCATTTTTGTGACTATCATGATCCGTTCTTTCTGTTGAGGAATGCCGTCTCTGTCAGATTAGCTATTATCATTTGAATGGAATGTAGTAGAACTATTTTTAGGCACGGTATTGTACGCAGTTATTTACATAGCTAATTAACGGTCCGATATTTTCTTGATCTTTGCAAATATGAAACTGTGATATACACTGACTATTTATTAATATACATATCGTATGCAGATCTCATACTGGCTTACAGTAATGTTTCATACCAATGATTCTCTTTCATGATAATGGGAAAATAACGGTTTCATCAAGATAGGTTAGCGCTTCATTACTACATGTACCACCTTTGGGCGAAATAATTAAATTCCAGAACTATTCCAGTTAGCCTCCAGCTTCACATGATTGTAATGAAAAGGAAAGAAAAATGTACATTTTAGATCTATAAAATACTAATCTATATATCTGTAGTTTTGTTATCAAAATAACCTAAATCGCATAATTTATTGTTAAATCTTATTGAGGAACTCTGATTGTCTGAAAAACTAAATTCATAGAGAGTTTCATAAGCCGAGTTAGAAATCAGAAAATGGCCTATATTGGCAGTATTGACAAACGCTTTTACAAAAAAAGAATAATTAAAGCACTCCGATTCATTTGAAGCAATATAGAATGTATTGCCATGTCTTGGAAAATTAAGCCATACGGTATATGGGCAAACAATAATCGTTTAGTTTGTTATGTATTGCATTCGTAGGGTTTTACACATTTGTCAACAAAATAGCTGATTATTTACCACTGTTGCTGGCATTGTGGCTTTAAAAGTTCTAAATTGAGTAAAAGCCGTTGCAAAAAGGTCTAATATGGGCGCCTTATTAAGTATTATTATTCAAATTAATCCATTCGATATCATACGTTATACTTGTATATGTTTGATTTTACCCCGAGGCAAATCTTGCAGAAAGCTATTATCATAACTCACAGACACATTCAATAAAATGCAAATATGTTACAAGCATATTCCTATTTTCCAGAAGAAGAAAGCTAACAACTATGAAAGACTATGATATTAAACCAGACAGGACTAGCGTCTATAACATGGCATTTATTTAAAAAGTCAGAAAACTATGCAATACTGGATACGGTCAATAATCAATAATCAGAGTAAATCCGGAGAACGATTATGCATATTCGGAATGGTATATAATCGTAATATACTCACGTACAGGAGAGATATCAAACATTTGTTAAACGTACGTACGTGAAGACCAAACATTGGATAGACTATCAAAGTTATCAATGACATATTAATGAGGGCAGTCATGTAACGTAATCCTTCTTTTAAGACTTCTAGACAAGGACATTCATTATATACATGCATGGGGACAAGTATACAATTAATGTATCGTGAAAGATATCAATATGCCTTCTTAACAATTCTGGAATCAAGTATTTTGTTCCTTTTTGATTAGAAAGTGTAGTCTTGAACAAACGCGTAATCAAATTTCAGTCCTGCATGGTACTAATAGTTTCCACGCGACGGAATCTACACTTTATAGCTAAGTCATTACTTTTTACAAACAGTTATGCAAATTTAAACACAATCATTTCATAACATTCTGGTAAAAACGTACAATTGATCTAATAACGCATCCATGGTATGTCTTCGTTTATGATTGTATCGCAATAACGCAATTACGTTATCATTTACCAAAATCAGGCTAGGATAGGAATGTTTGCATTACATAGCGTAAAACATATACTTTTTGTGCAGATAGCTGGTTTATAAGAATAAAGTCGTAAGGTCGTAAGTGCTTCAACGTGCAACTTACGCCATTTTAAGTGTCATACATATTTCTAATCTGCACCAGTAGGCGTATCTTTTAAACGAGGCTATGTTGACCAAGCTGATGTAGAAATTGCTTGTTTTTCTATAAATAAAGACTAGTTTTCTGACGTGTTTCTCAAAAAAGCATTTCTTCAAAGCCAACGAGATAGTTGAGCGCTATTTCTCTTTGTAATAAATGGTTTAGGAACTTCGCTCGTTCTTCGTTCTTCAGAGGACTGATTTATGTATAGGACAAAACATTCGATTCCGGTTCAATCAACATCAGCGTTTTAATACGAAAGATAGATAGGTGAATACTTGTTGTCATACACTTAAACGTTTTGCATAACAGTTCAATAAAGGAGAGGTTATCATGCTGAGTTTAAGTTGTCAGTACCTTTGTTGCTAATACACCATTTGCCATGTTAGAGATTACTTCCTCTCATTATATATCGAATGTTTTTTTGGGGAAGGTTTGCAAGTGAAGTGATATAACTTGCAAGCATATTTCATAATTTGTTAACACCTAACAAACGATCAATGCCATGTTGTAGATACTGTACTGTTATCCTATATTCATGTTTTGAGTTCGTTGATGATCATTTATGTGCTTCTGTCATTGCCATTTCAATGACGTTTTTTGTATGTGCTCTTAAAATGAGAGCCTTAGGATCAACCTAAAATGCTAGCTTTTTAATCGTGCTTGACATTAACTAGATCTGTAAGCTTCTTCAATGAAACAGATATTTCTTCGTCTTAATATATTTCTATGTCTGTTTCTTTTATTCACCTTATCAATTTTGTTTGCACAAATAATCCTTATCATGTATTAAATATTGAGTATTGAGTTTTCCTTATAAACCTTATATATGATCTAAGTAATGTAACAGTAGGGTAGAAACCGATTTAGTTTTAGTAAAACAACCCCTCAAAGAATGCACTTACAGAAATCTCGCTACAACGTGGTTAGTTTTGTAGCAAACATCAACATTCAACAAGGAATTTCATGGCAATTAGCCGGCTTTGCTCACTTTTAACAATATACACATGAAGCGATTCGATACCATACGTTTTAAATATATTTTTGGCGAATCATTAATCCATAACTCACGCTGATATTCAATAAAAAAAACAATTGCATTATTATGTTCCTATTTTCCAGAAGGGCAATTTTTATGATGGCTTATAACGGGTTCTGGATCGTCTTACATGTAGTCAAAGCATTGGACTGCAAGATAAATCACTGGAACAAATTTGCCTATTCGGAAAATTATGTTATCATCAAGTCCTGAAATAGGACACAGAGCAAACATTGTTGTGAACATTTGGCTTACAGCTCGTACAGGCATCCAAACAATGGGCAGACTAATGACAGTTATGCGCATTAGCGTCATTGTAATGATTTTCACATAAATATAGAGTAATCTTTTATGTAAGCTGATCAGGTATCAAACAATCGGACTATGGTAATATGATAAATCGATATACCTTTCTTCTTGACAATACGTATTCAGAAATTCATTTAACCACACAATCTTCTTAGATGACACAAACATTGTATAGCTTCCAGAACACACATGACAAATTGTACGCAGCATATGCATTTACTTATAAAACAGGAAAGTCAGCTACATATTATTTATGCCACTTATTGTCTTGTATACGTTGCAATAGACCATCTCAGACATGACCCTTCAATAGATACATTTTAGATGCAACTTGTTTTAATTTTAATACAGTCGTGCGGTAATATCCCCAATGCGATAGGAACATTACACTTTCTAAACAGATTTCATCGTTTTACAGACACTAATGAATATTTAAACCCAAGCTGTTCGCAATCACCCGGTGAAAGTGTACAGTTTCTTTAATAATGCACTTATGTTCCTCCCCAGTCGGTCATTTTATCTGCAATAACACGTTTAATTGACTTATCATCGCACAGTGATAGGAAATTCTGTGTATTTTGTGCAAAACGGATATTACATTACCGTGAATGTATTGATCGCACCAGATGAACTAGAATCCAAATACGTAAGTTTTACACTTGCAAATAATATATGCCATCAGACAAACTTATTTTCAAATTGCACATTTTACAGCTTGTTGAAGGCAGTAACATTACATTTCATAACATATAGTTTCACCCAGTTAAATATAGGCAGTACCAAGCTGATAGCCGCTATGCTGTCAACTACACGCTGCTATGATGCCAGGCTGTCATCTTTACGCTGCCAGGCTGCTAGGTTGCCAACTTCACACTGCTATGATGCTAGGCCGCCAGGCTGCCAACTACACGCTGGTATGCTGTCAGGCTGTCAACTTCACACTGCTATGCTGCTAGGCCGCCAGACTGCCAACGCAATGCTGCCAGGCTGCTAGGCCGCCAGACTGCCAACTTCACGCACATCCGGTTTCATAAGTTACGCATAAATGTGTATTGCGTATCATAATAAGAATATCACCATACAATGTATCTTATATTTGAGCACGTTAGTGGTAGCTGCATGATTAACCACAAAATCAACGTAGAGCTATCATATTATGTCGGACATGTTGTTTTGTACATGTATCCGACTTATATAATAAAGATTGTACTGTATGTATCAAGATTAAATGTCGAATATGATCATCCACTAACCTTTTCATCATAATCATGACTAAATTATACGGAGGTTCAGACAAAAAGTTACGGTATTTAAATATATCACATAGGATTGTTTAAAGAAAACCACGTTTTTTGCTAAAAATACGTTTTATTCAAAATAATATAAAAACATCATTGATTCTTTTGAGCCCCATGTACGTACGAGGGGTGTTCCATATGTATTGTCACTTGGGTCACAAATCAAAAAAATTCGTTGATATCTTTAAATCTTTATACATTTCTAGAACCATCAAGATTTCCGCGATATTTCGTGAAAAAATCAATAAAATTTAATTACCGGAATGTTGTTTCTGTTGTCTTTTCAAAGGACTAGTAATAGACATTGCGACTTTGTTCGAATAACTGTCGATTAAAACTTCCTTTCGGGAAATATTCTTATTCCACAACTATCATACCGTAATTATTGTAAATTCCTTCGATAAAAACACGATTTGCTGTACTTGATTGCCATTTTTAACAAAATAAGAGCATTTCAAAGTCGCGAAAATAAGTGTCAAAATTAGTCAAAAAAGCATGCTACTTTTCAATGAAAATTTTCGATTAGTTTAATTGATTGGAATTTGACATATCATACAGGTATGTAAGCCATTGACCATCAACATTGATTTTTGGGAAGAATTTGCAATCAAAGTACAATTGATATGAAGTTATCGGTGCGTGAAACAACAAGCATCATTTGGTATAAATTAGAGTGATCTCCCTTGTTTTGACCGTCTTACTCGTAGACAACAAATAATTTCATTTTGATTTAAAGTTCTAATGGAAGTATAAGGGTCCAGTTATCGTATCTTATGTTGCAGTTTAAAGAATACTGACATTTACTTTTCTAAACAACTACTGCAAAGATGACACAAATTTAGCTTTAAATTAACATAAGGCCAGTGTACTCGAGCATACCCTCTTCTAAGTTCAATAAATTACTTAATTGTTGACGAAAGGCTATGTTATTTTCCAGATATAGAATAGAAACATGCACCTTTTAGACAGTCATCGTAGAATCCTTCTAAATATTGCCATAGAAAAATGCAAAGGACAGTGACAATATATATGGAACACCCCTCGTATAGTTTGTGTTCATCATGCTTAAAATTACATAATAATGTGTTGTTAATGGTTTCTTATTATAAAAGCACATTCTTCCATCATTCGGGATTGGGAATACAACCAAAGTTACGCTTGTCTGGTCATGTAATTGTATCTTTATATTCAGTCAGAATGCAGGAACATTGAACAGGCAATATTTGCAGGACACAACTGTTTCAATAGATGTTGTTCTTCTATATTGTAGCAAACTTTAAGTGACCCTAGTACATATTCCGTGCTTTTCCGTCTTCTTGTCATGTTTTTTTAATTATAGGAGATCAAAACATTCTTACGGTACAATAACGAAAACACACGAACTGAATAATGCGTATCACTTCAATAGTGCCACACTATACGTTCAACGCACTGTGCTACATTATTACCGTTAAGTGTATCTACATTACCTATATACGTGTATGTTAGAATGGTGTATGACTTACTGCAGTAATTAACGTGTTTATATGTGTATTACTTACTGCAGTAATTAACGTGTTAATATGTGTATTATTGTTTCAATAATCATCTGTTAATTGATAAGAACATTCAGATGTGTTGACCATGATAATACTATCATTGATACATTATACCATTTCCCTCAGTAAAACAGAGCAGCACATATCTAAACATCGTGCTTCTGTTATGTTCAGTAAAACAGAGCAGCACATATCTAAACATCGTGCTTCTGTTATGTTCAGTAAAACAGAGCAGCACATAACTAAACATCGTGCTTCTGTTATGTTCAGTTAAACAGAGCAGCACATAACTAAACATCGTCGTGCTTCTGTTATGTTCAAAAAGCTTGAACAGTTCATTTCTACTCGTGTATTTGTTACGGGTAATCATTATTGGACCATATTGAAAATTGATATTGCTGTCAAATATGTAAACCACAATAAAAAAGTCGTTATTATTATCATGGCCATAGATCAAAACAATTAGACATGTCACTAATTATGAAAACAACTCATAACAACCACAGGTAACTGTATCATTAATAAACAGTACCTAAAAAAAATTTTAAAAATTTGTTTTTGTTAAATTTAGAATTCTTATACAAGGTGTATTTCCCGAAGAATTGATCGTACAGTCACTGGGTGTATTTTTTTTTCATAATTTAAAGCATTAATGATACAGTTACCTGTGATAACAACAAGCAAGACGGTATTCGAAATAATTGGCTTACTGGTTCGTAGTATATTGTTTGCAAGAATGTCCTGTGTCATGTGGTATATCATTTATTGATCTATGATAGATGCATGTCATAGCATGCACTTCATTTCAGTCACATTTGTGTGCTGTAGTCTTTCCTTGCTTAACATTATATAATGCTTGTTTTTCAAAATGACAACAATGTACTGGTTGAACAATTCGTACTCATAAACAATAACTGCAATCATCGTTGTATGCAGAAAATATATTGTTATTTCAAAATGACTTTATGCAAAATATAGAAACAGGACAAGTTAGTAACAGTTAAATAATTCTTATTCACGTACAACTCCAATTATTGCATTTTGTAGAAACACGCACTGTTTGTTCTCTGTACACATAAATGTCAGCTATATAATCTCACACTGTATGTTTTCGCTAAATGGACAAATCACCCATTCTACTAAAACATCAATGCATGATATGTAGATTGCATATTGCAGCAAAACACTTTGACAGGGTTCTAACCTTTTCCCATGGCATACATAGAACATGTACTTAGTTAAAGCCAACGGTCACAAATATAGGTCATTATTGTTTCAATTGGGTAGAGCACGCAAACACGTTTTATACTCAAGGGGTCAGAGCTATAACACACCATGTTACGCTCTAAACTGTATTAATGTTTAACATATTACATAATAATGTTATACCTAATCGGACAGAAAATTAATGACTAAATAAGGAATATTAACGATTACATTATTGAACAACAAGCCCTGCCCCACTCCCTCTGGTGGTCATGTTTTTTATCAGATCAAGACATGAAATAGGAATCTGAAAGAGGACCAACCAAGCATCAATCTAGTCAAGTTTCATAAAAAAGGCACAGCAGTAGTTTTAATTAATTGTTCACGACGGACGGACGTCGGACGGACACAGGTCTTCTGTTGGGGGGGGGGGGGTGTATTTATTAAAAACTTTTTTTTAAATCTTTAGAAAATGTATCAGCTAAATTAGGAAATCAAAACTATTTGATTCTTACCATTGTGAATATAGCTAGATAATCACTAAGAAACATGTTTTTTTTAATTAAGTATGAGCGGCATTTTTAAAAACAAAATATTTAAGTGTTCAACTAAGATGCTTATATTAGTGAAAACCAGCCCAAATGAGCATAAAACGCAATAATAAGTAAAAACATTAATCTTACATTCCTGTTATATCCAGTTAATTCAAGAATTTCCAGAACTTCCATGACCTTGTCCGTTTCTATAACACTGCATGGTGTTTAGTGAGAACAAATTAAATAAGTCCTCGAACCTTCTGTTGGCATAATCTAACGCATGATGTACTGTCTACTAATATATGAACTTTCGGTCTTTGTTTTCATTAGTGGAGAGTAAAGCTTGTAGCATTTTACATGGCACCCGTGAATATATGAGTTCATCCGTAGGCCAATCAGATTTGTTATTTCAACCAGTCTTAAAGTACAAGAATGTAAACCCACGAAGACTAATTAAGCTTGGTGAAGAGTTATGTACTACAAAATGTATATTACGAATATATGTGATGTGTACATGTTCTATTTACATTAATCTGCATTAACACCAAGGAACGGCCGATTATTCCGCAAAAAAACTTGTATATACAAAAATATTGAGGTCTAAGTTAATTAGTTCGGACTACTACTGATACAGGTAGACACAACAATACATATACGTCGGTAATACTACAGACAAGATAAGTATCTCCATATGATCAGTACAGAATAGGCATCAATGAAATAGAGAATATTTCTTAATCAATTTGTTTATTTTGTTGCAAGCATCGGGTGGTTAAGGAAAGATTCTCCTCCATCGATGAATACTGCCTGGGTCACAAAACGCATACGATGTTTGTATGACTTTAACAACTTTTACGACTCCCCAAAGTTTAGAATCCTAAGAGTCATTGTACAAGGTCCCATACGTAATTCAAGCGATGAAATCGTACGATATTTGTACCGACATCGCAGACAGGTCATGTTTGAACTCACAAGGATGCTCGAAGCTTCGAACGGAACTCACAAAACAGTCGTACGATGTACGTACGGTCACTGGATGTCCTTGTGAGTTCCCTGCTTGGGAATGAGCAAGCTGTGTGGATCTCTTGCTACATCAAAACGTTTACGGACTCATGAGTAACATAATACATTCTCACCGAGTTTTAGAGTCACTACAATCCGTACGAGGATCGTACGAGTCTATGCTACCGGTACAGCCTTCCGACGGACGCCATCGATGTGCATTGTAGCCACAAGTTTTGTAATAACACACGAACCCTTGCTCTAGGCCACCGCTACCCTCTGATTATCGTCACAAATCATAGCTGACAAATACAGGTTTACACTTTCCTCTGGTAGCAGATTAAATGGAAAATTCAATTAACTTTAAGACACATCTATTCCCATGGCTAAGTGTTCACCCACTGTTTGCATGATTATTTACATACTAAGTTCAACTTGATTCTGATTTATTTATTACAAACCATATCATGAGGTGATATTTGACAGCACAGAGTAATACTGGCTACATAACAAATTACCCATCGTCAGAAACCGTACTTTAATCATGATCTATCATTTATGCATGCCACCTTTTGGCACAACATTGCGTGTTTTCTATTAAGAAACGCATTTATCGATATTTCGTTTGTATTCCAACTTTACTCGGTATGTACAAGTGTAAGTGGAAACGTAAGAACAACATATTGTATATATTTGTTCTGGTCCTGTGGCGTCACTTTTAGGTGAATCGTACCCTATTTATTTTACATTTCACCAAGATGTTAGAACAGATTACGAAAATAGAGCCAACGCGTCAAAACTGCTATGAAAATCACGTGCCGCCAGGTTACGCATGTATTCAACGCCGATATACTTACTATTTCAGACTAAATCCACCACAATTGTAAAGTTTACATATAATACTCCAGCCATATCGTATATCGAAGGTCGACTCTTTCAGTAAAAAGGGTACTATGATCAGGTTTTTAGTCACATATGACTGCTAGTTACAAAACAAGGTTTCTTGGATTTTAATGAACTAACACTAACGTTTTCTTTCGAAAGTAATTTGTCACGTTCTCCACATTTGGATGACATGAAATAAGCCTGTCACCGAGGCACATTATTTGCCAGACCCAGTATCGAACCTAGGTTGGACCGGTAACATGCGTGCACTGAACCAACTGCGCTAATTTAGTGGACTATATTCCGAGGAAACTTAGGTATGTATATCAGTAGACGACACGGGTGTACGATGGCACATCCTTAGTATGTATACCAGTAGACGACACGGGTGTACGATGGCACATCCTTACTATGTATACCAGTAGACGACACGTGTGTACGATGGCACATCCTTAGTATGTATACCAGTAGACGACACGGGTGTACGATGGCACATCCTTAGTATGTATACCAGTAGACGACACGGGTGTACGATAGCACATCCTTAGTATGTATACCAGTGGACGACACGGGTGTACGATAGCACATCCTTAGTATGTATACCAGTAGACGACACGTGTATGCGATAGCACATCCTTAGTGTGTATACCAGTAGTGGACACGGGTGTACGATAGCACATCCTTAGTATGTATACCAGTAGACGACACGGGTGTACGATGGCACATCCTTAGTATGTATACCAGTAGACGACACGGGTGTACGATAGCACATCCTTAGTATGTATACCAGTAGACGACACGGGTGTACGATAGCACATCCTTAGTATGTATACCAGTAGACGACACGTGTGTACGATGGCACATCCTTAGTATGTATACTAGTGGAAGACATGGGTGTACGATGGCACATCCTTAGTATGTATACCAGTAGACGACACGGGTGTACGATAGCACATCCTTAGTATGTATACCAGTAGACGACACGTGTATATGATAGCACATCCTTAGTGTGTATACCAGTAGACGACACGGGTGTACGATAGCACATCCTTAGTATGTATACCAGTAGACGACACGGGTGTACGATAGCACATCCTTAGTATTTGTACCAGTAGATGACACGGGTGTACGATAGCACATCCTTAGTATGTGAACCAGTAGACGACACGGGTGTACGATAGCACATCCTTAGTATGTGTACCAGTAGACGACACGGGTGTACGATAGCACATCCTTAGTATGTATACCAGTAGACGACACGGGTGTACGATAGCACATCCTTAGTATGTATACCAGTAGACGACACGGGTGTACGATAGCACATTCTTAGTATGTGTACCAGTAGACGACACGGGTGTACGATAGCACATCCTTAGTATGTATACCAGTAGACGACACGGGTGTACGATAGCACATCCTTAGTATGAATACCAGTAGACGACACGGGTGTACGATGGCACATCCTTTGTATGTGAACAAGAAAGCAAGGAGAACAGCCTTGTTAATCTTTACATACCAACATGTAATAGTAGATATACTTTCATGAAATGATACGATAAAAACGGATCGCAAAATATGGCAGAACGGGGTTATGATTTAAACTTAATCAAAAAGTAACATAGATGGGAAAGGTGCGCCTGCCTTTGTCCCACAAAAACCAGCTCGCGACAACAATGACTAATGGAACGAGTATTGAACAACATTGGATACACAATGGACAAGGACGTTTTTCACTACGAAGAAACAACGCTAAAGTCATTACAATAACTGGATGACTAGGCGCTGTTGTGATTGTCTGTGCGCTTCAGTATTTACATGCGAAAACCCCATCTCTTGTTGGCTTGTTTAAGTTACACTGTTATTGCCAATATATATTTCTGGCATAACCATTTACAAGACATGCTTTTAGACAGACATGTTGTAGATTAAATGCTGCTATTATAGATAAGAAAGGTACACTCTTGTGTAATATACAAATACAAATGTACCAAATTACAGCAATTCTGACATCCATGATTCCCTTGTGATAAACACGCTCAGTTCATAATTACGTTTCCGTGTTTACCAGACATTTATGAAATTTTATTTGCAAGTGTTTCAAATGTTTGCACAACTAATTTGATCACACACTGTCCGTACTCGTCCCTAGTTGATAATTTTGGATCTGTTGCCCATTTAGCTGGAAGAACCATCGCTTTGATATAGTATATTTAGAATAACTGTCTATTTTTGCCAAAAAAGTTGCACAAATATCAGTTTAACGATTTGTCTGAATGGTATAATAATCATTCGGTCAGAAAATATTATCCTGTTTGGTTCATTATCACACAGTATAAACCGAAGTATGGCCCACCGAGTGATGACTACCCAACAGAGGTAAATACTGATGCCCCACCGAGTGATGACTACCCAACAGAGATAAATAATGATGCCCCACCGAGTGATGACTACCCAACAGAGATAAATACTGATGCCCCACCGAGTGATGACTTCCCAACAGAGGTAAATACTGATGCCCCACCGAGTGATGACTACCCAACAGAGATAAATACTGATGCCCCACCGAGTGATGACTACCCAACAGATGTAAATACTGATGACGGGTGAGTAGTGCTGTTATATTTCTTGCCAGCAATTTTCCATTTCGAGATTTTCTTGTGGATCTAACGATTTGTGAATGAGCATGCTATCTTTGTGGAATGAAGCTGATAACTCCAGTTTATACACGACACGCAGAAAATAATGTTCAAATCTCACATTCATAGCCCGAAATTAAACAGTTTGCTATAGTATTGAACTATTTAACCTCACAGATTTAACGAAAGTTTAACACCTATGATCTATTTAGTCAAGTTGCAACGATGTACGTGCTTTTAAACCCAAAGAGACACTGGTATGCGCAAAAATGATGGCGTTTACCCAGAGTTGATTTCGTGATGATGACGTGAACAACATGAAAAATATGGATGACGTTTACGGCCGAGGAAACATTGCCATTTTGCACAGTTTCAATCTTTTTTTACTCCGGTAAAGCATGGACTCTTTAGAAGAGTACATACTAATGAGCATTTTTTCACCAAAAAGTGTTGAATATGATTGCCTAACATATATTAGATGTTATTCATATGTATTCAATATAAAGCGTCATTGTAGTTACTGTAGACACTTGAATAATCTATGACATTTACGAGACAAATCTTTATATAGTGTATATCCATGCACAAAGGACAATATCATAAACCAGAGCTGACTGGTTTTGATTTGTGTGCAGTTCGAACATTCCCGCAATGTTGTTAAAATACACATTAGGCCATTTCGACTGGGCTGTTTCGTGGAGCAGGTTACACTCTGGTTTCCGTTCTAATTTTACATTTGTATTACTGTAGTAGTGCTGTAATTGTGGGGACGGGAACCAGGCTAAAACTTGCTTCACGAAACAGCCCAGTCGAAAAGGCCTATTGTGTGTTTGGACATTGCCATTGGCGATCAAATGACGGAGGTCAGGACAAGAACAAAGACTACTTCAAAAAGAACAAGTATAATTCTATAGAGAACGATGAACACATCTGAATTCGATAATTGGGCTAACATTAATCACTCGTGTATTTATACCTCTGCATTGTGTTGAAAAGAAATTCACTCAGTCGTGAACGCCATAATAATCCGTGCAGTACGATCACAATATGTCATTCTTACATTCTCAACCACGTCGGAAGGATTTAAAAATTTGACACATCAAACCAGGACGTTCAGATAGGTGTTGTACAATTTTCTTTATTTATTTGTAGACATTTTAACGGGAATTTTTACTGGATGTGTACCTCCGACTGTTAATTATAAACACGCATTTGCTACAAACACGCGCAGCTGCAAATGTAGTCTATAGAACAATAAAAAAACAAATATCTTGAAAAGTTATTTCGATTGTTTTTATCCGGTTAAATACTTTCTTTCAATCACCATTTGCCCAGTCATATAAATGTACTGATATACACGGCAACCAATTTACTGACTACATCTCCACCTATCTCCTGCACAATTATCTCCCTTGCACACAACGCTCTCGGAACAGATCCCCCTGTCGCCACAATATTTTAGCTAAAATTCAGCTAAGGAGATTTTTCTATTTAACTACAATGAAGATAAATTGATTTCGAAGTAACACAGAGAAGTGGTTCGCAATACCAAATAGTGACTTTGAATGTTTACACACATCGGTTTGTATCCGAAATCGAAACTTAAAGTAAACAGAAAATTTTCAAATTTACAAAGTCAAATAAGTTTCATTGTAAAATAAAGTTTTTATTTTCATTGTGGCCGAAACAGATAGAGACATAGAGCAGTTGACTATTTTCTTGTATCGTCTAAACATGATGAAGTAAATGAACAGTTTTAAATAAATATTCACTACGTGTACATGTATATACATTTTGTATCAACCATGAAGATTATATATTCTAATTTAGAGGACATCATGACTGCTATAGCTACAGGATCACATCGTAGCCTGCAAACACAGGATGAAAACCAACACATAGATGTCAAGACAATGAAAACAGTCAGTGACCATATGAAGACAAAAAGTTTTACCGACTTCAAATTCAAAGCCCAAGACATTCCTAAACAGGTAACATTGTACAATTCCAGTACACTAAGCATAAGAATCCTGCAATGTCTTCCTACAATGTGTAACATACTGTAGTATCACACTATTCTTAGAGACGAAATTCGTTGGGTAAACTTGTAAGCGTACCAAATCCTCACATATAATCAGCATTGTAACGCCATGGTATTGGAACTATTGAACTAACTTACATTGCAAAAATATATGTATGGACAATATTTGGCCATTTGACGTACCGAGCGGGCAGGTTTGATTCAATAAAATTTGATTACACAGTAACTTTACATGATCACCTATTCATATAAGTGTCCACGTAAATTTATTTGATGAATGAACAAAAAAAACAGCCAGTCGCCAATAGCTAGCTGGTGAGCAAATATTGCATGTTATGAATATTTATGTATACAAACATGTTCTTTCCTATAATTAAATAATGTTTTTTTTCAGAAACAGGTCGGTCTGTCTGACGGGTCCAACACACAGACACATCATCATATTGCGGGCGGTTACATCAACAAAATACGCAGGGATTCTGTCAATAAGGTGAAAGAACAGAAGAAGGTCCCATTGGTTAGAAAAAACAGCAAAGTCTTCTTCAAGCCCACTGGTAAATTATTTGTGTTTATTCTGAGGGCACACTTGTAAGGGTGTTTAGTAAATGACAAGGTTCGTGTCCGGCTGTTTCTTTTGAGTGCTACCTTCCCTGTCCGATTTTTCAATGTCTTTCTGATGTAGATGTTGCAAAAATGAAATGACGTTTATTATTTTAAAGAGTCGCACTGAACAGATATATTGTACATTGTTACTATAGTTACGATCACTAACAGATTGTGAGTCAGCATTATAAGCCCACACATATCAATACGTATGCAAATCATAGAAAATATGTGCAACAATGTGTCGGACATATCGCAGTGTACTTATATAATTATTTGAAATCATTGGCATATTGCATTATTTTCGAAATAAACTATCTATCTTCATTTATGTGAATATTCATATGTAATCAGCGATTCTTGCTGAATTCACGGATTGTTTGAGAGTAGATGAAGGGCTTAAACATCTTAAAGGCGTATCAACAAGTCATTATATGTAATTTACCAATATCATGATAAACACCTCATTTTTCATACATCAGCAGGAAGAAAGGTTGGAGCTCAGACAGAGAAGAAACCATTTTCTGTACCAGTGCCTGAGCCTGTTTTACCAAAGAATCATGGTAAATTAATTTATTTAATTTATACTAATTTATTTAAGGTCGATTGTGAAACAAGTTTTTCCAACTTATATTAATCACTCTCGACACCTCATTACTGATGTTATCCATCGCCTATAGGATATGAGAGAAGAGAAGCCAGTTTCCCTTTTATGCTGAGCGTCTAGCAAGGGAAAAATTGGTACCATTTTTATTTCGTCATTGTTGTGACGCGGCCAGGGATCGAACACGATACCTCCCACACTCGAAGCGGACGCTCAACCACTACGCTATCGAGGAGGCGGTTGTATCATGATATGTTGTGTACTCTTACTTACTTACTTACTTACTTACTTACTTACTTACTTACTTACTTACTTACTTACTTACTTACTTACTTACTTACTTACTTACTTACTTACTTACTTACTTGTCTGATTCATTCGGATTCCTAATGTCCTTTCATCAAAGTATGTAGCGACAGGTTGACTTATAAAATACGGTACAAGTGGATATTTTAGCGGGTCCAGATGTTAGTGAATTTTGAATTTCACACAATTCGCGTGCGGAAATATTAGCGATTTTGTATTATTTCATTATACATGTATATTGTATAGTGTTGTTTGTAGGTCAACATTTACGCAAGAGGAAATTTTAGCGATTTTTTTTTTAATTCGCAAAATTTGACAATATTTACACGTCGCCATCCTCACCACTTACACACGTTTTCACACCAAACCGTGCCCTTATTATTTAGAGTTCTCTCCCATGGATGTTGATTCCCCAATGGTACGGGTCCGGAAGTTTATGACCAGGAAGCGACATGGTGTTGTTGATATAGACGCCATCAAGGATCCTCTCGCATGTTCTGAATACGCACAGGATGTCATAGATTATTTACAGGTCGGTGGCAAGTTTTGTGGTTTCAAATATTTGGTCTATGCACATTGGTCAATATCGTATTTTCTCATTGATTGACCATTGGTCAGTTGTAAATAGGTATGGAAGTAAATAACAAATCCATCTTTAGTTAATCGCGTGTAAGCATTGTTACAAGGTTATGCTATAAGTTAATTTTGGTTGATTCATTCCAAGAGCTCCCTACATGTTTACACATTATGATTAACCGTTATGTGATGATTACATAAAGCAATCATGTATACCCCACTACCATAGATAGGGGGTATATAGGAGTCACTTTGTCGGTCGGTCCGATCAATAACTCAAGATGGTTGAGCTATGAATCTTCAAATTTTAAATGGAGGTTGGTTATCGACAGTAGATGACCCCTATTCATTTTGGGGTCAGTAGGACAAAGGTCTAGGTCACTTTGGCTTTTAACATACATAAATAGACCGAATGGTTTCTGATCAAAAACACAAGAATGGTTGGACGCACGATCTACTTACTTTATAGGTATGTTGGTCATCATCAAGATTTGACCCCTATTGATTTTGAGGTCAGTAGGTCAAGGTCGCCATCCAATCATTGATATTTCTGACTACTGGGCTGTCATGGGGCATTTATGTTTTGTTAAACGCATAACATAGACATTTCTGAAACAACTCTAACTGTAAATATCAAAAGAAATGTTTGTGTTTGTAGGCGGTGGAGCAACGTTATACCATACCTAAGAACTTCTTGACTCTAAAAGAAGGTAATGTGTCACCTCACATGAGAACCATGCTGGTTGATTGGCTGATACAAGTTCAGGTAAGCGTTGATTGGTTGGTACACCTTACCAATGACTGACTAGTCACTAAATGTTTGTGTAATGTGCTATAAAGTTAAGCTATGAATTTAACATCTTATATATGTGATTACTACTTTGTAAGGAAGGTTTCTACTGTTTTACTTTCAGTTTGCTTTTGAATATTACCAAAGTAAGTCGTTAAAAATGGCATTGGTACGATTGACCCTCACCATAGTTAGTTCCTTCCAGGTTCGTCCGGCGTCGAGATAATGGGATTGGGTAGTCTCCATATGATTGGTTAAATTGTGATCAGTGGGACTTAGCAGCAGTATTTAAAGTTATAATAGTTTCTGGAATAAGACACTTAAAAGCAATACACTGATTGTCATACTAGATCTATGTTTTCAGGTACACCAGAGTTTATCTCAGCATACTTTACATTTGTGTATTAATCTACTCGACAAGTTCCTGTCCCTACAACCTGTCCAGATAGACACATTGCAACTTGTTGGAATCACATGCTTGCTACTGGCGTCCAAATACCATGACAGATTTCCACCAGAGGTAAACTGAATTATATAACATCCCGTCCTTAATGAAACATGTATAATGCCTGGTTCGCATACGTCCTGTAATATTGCACCACTCTTTTTCTTGATTATTTCGCCAGTCGAAGACTAACATTTTATTGTTTAACACCAAACAGCGAACAACATGACGGCGATGTTGCTTTACTACATAGCATCATTGAATCAGAACGCACATAGGTGCTGAAATATGTAACCCACAGATTGCATTTGATTTTTTACACAGAAATTAAAGCAAATTAACTACACCGTTTACATGCATGTCATAAGCAAAATACTGCTATATTAAGCGTTTGATATTGAACTGTGTCGGGAGGTTGGTTTGGTAATGAACACTAAAAAACAGTTTAGCTCTGCGTGACGTAGCGTTAAAAATACAATACATGTACGCTCAAAGCCACCAATTTATAGCATGATTAAGTACGACATTTAACACATTTATGCAAAGTTTGGCGTCGCTATGCGGAACATACGGAAAATAGGCGACATTCTAGGTTACCGTAGTACTTACTGAACAATTTTGCTGAAAAGCGTGGCACTTTGGATACACTTCAACTGGTCGCAATTGAAACGGTGGCTGTTTTGTTTATATTATAAATTTGGTCAATCGGTATATCGGCTACATAAGACAGGTGGATACTCAATTCAGGTACTAACACAGGTTTAGTGTATAATAACTGTTGTCCTAAGATGACGTTTAAATGTTCTACAAAGTATTTATATTTTAGATTCCAGAACTATGTTACTTGACAGACGACACGTACAAGCCTAGTCAAGTTCTCAAGATGGAACAGTTCATACTGAAAAAGTTGAAATTCGACCTGAATCTACCAGAACATGTGACATTCCTTGAACGATTTCTCATGATTCATCAGTGTGAGAAGAAATCACTCGTAAGCATTTGAATTATGTACCGTATTTTAACTTTTCTTTGCGTATAGTTCCAACAAATTAACATGCCCTTTCCTCTTACCTTATACTTGTATAGTTTACCAGTTTCGTACGTGGTTAGTATATACTACGAGTCAGTAAATCTTCCTGGCTGGTATTTTGCAAATTTGATATGATGTACTGATTGAAGTTTCAGAAAACATCTGTTTCCTGTGAACTATTGTAAACACATAAATTCTAAATAAGATGCGCAAGTCTTGATAAGCCCAGCCGCAATATGAGAATGAAGAACGAGTCCACACATACATGTTCTTTCTGACACAAATGTCTAGCCCCTTGCGTTTCCCCTAAAATACTTACCAAATATTATAAATGAGTTTATATAATTTCAGCCATTGTTTTACATTTAAGTGGGGAGCGGTGGCCTAGAGGTAGAGCGTGCGCTTTCGAACCGAGAGGTCTCGGGTTCGATCCTCGCCTGCGCTCTGCTTAATTTCTCTGAGCAAGAATACCCCCACAGTGCTCCACTTGACCAAGGTGTGAATTGGTACCTGTGAGGTCGGTGTCTGAACATGTTCGACATTCCTTGGCGCCATATCTCCATGTTGGCTGCTCACAACCAGGAGAAAAATACTCTCCTGAGGGAGACTCGAACGCATGATTCCTTCTAATAGGTAGTCCGATGACCAGGGTAAGTCAAATGTCAAAGGGTGGCTTAATTGCTTAAAGCGGCCCTCTAAAACTGGTAATTTAACTCTTTTTCTTACAGATTCAGAGTATGTCCTTGTATCTAGTGGACCTGACGCTGACCGAGATGCAGTTCGTACATTTCTACCCGTCCCTGGTATCTGCTAGTGCGATATATGTGGCTAGACAGTTGCTTGGTTGTGAATTCACCTGGGATAGTACCTTCGTACATTACACGAAATACACCGAGAAGGAGCTATTTGAATGTGCACAAGCTTTAAAAAGATGTCTGGCTAAATTAAGCAAGTGCAAATACACGGTATGTATGATATCAAGTAAGCAATCAATATGTTGTCAAGTGTGCTTTTAAATAATTTCTTTTGGGTGTTTCAAATCTGGGATATATGTTTACTAAGTTGGTACTGTTTTGATAAATGTGCTTTTATATAGACTGTCTACATCAGCGTAATAAAGCATTAGATATAGTCCAGTAGGATAAAAATCCAGTGACGCAGCGGTCGAGTCCACTACAACGGTGTAAAACAAATTATAAAGGCTTATACTGTCCTAACAACTATAATTCCAATGTTAAACTAACATTCTAAACGTCGCTCTACCTGTTTAGACAATGGTTAGAAGAACTGTACCTTGTTCATACCTGCCTTGTTTCCGTATGTAAGTATAAACTACAGGATTTTATGTTTTCATGCCGAGTGTAAGTTACTCGAAGCTAAGTTACTTGTACTTTAACTACGTATAGGACACTCGACAACGTTTTTAAACATAATCAACTTGCGTTCCATTTTCAGGGTGCCAAAGTGAAGTATGCACATCATAACTACGACTCTATAAGTTCACACAAAGTTCTGAACCCTACACAACTGTGGCCAGAACTACAAGACAATACTACAGAAACTATCATCATCTAACCAACCATTGGATGGGCTACCAGGGTCTTTCACTTTGAACATTGTGTTCACAAAAATCAGCCCACTACGGGTGTATACGACAATACTGTATTTCGGGGAGTGTTTTTTCTGATAAGATTATGAAGCATTGAATGCTGCAGTCTGTCGTATTTGGACATATATATTTAATTTATTCGTTCCGTTCTGTTTGTTTGCTTGTTCGTTCGTTCACAGGAATTGGATAAAATGTTAAAAATTCCTGTGGTTTGTCTTTATTTTGTTTATTTTTGTTTACATTCATGTTCTATTTATTTATCTTATAAAGTGATAATTGATAAACTTGTGATAGAATAATTTTGATTATTTAAAAATTGTTGAAAAATCCTTTTATACCCAGTGTTTGGGTAACAAGCCTATGGACAGCACTTGTACGGTATTAGTAAATTTACATACTGTAGCTTTGGTTTCTACGCTAACATGCATTACAAGTATAGATCCACTGCTAGTTGAAGACACCATGTAGAGTGTATACAATATATATGAGCCAGTCTCCAGGAAAACCTGCTATTTAGACAAATATATTAATTTTAACATTTTCCATAGTTTTACAGGAAATTGTTAATTTAAGCAATTGCAAAAGAAATTATGTTGATATCTCCAGTTTTACAAAAGTTACAGCTGTTTTTGTAGAGTCCATATTCGGAGATTTTTTGTGACGTCGCAAACGTCATTCAAACGTTATTCGATGTAACTGAAAAAGATTTCATATTTACACCATTTGATCAATTCTTGACATAAACTGTTGAAAAAATACCACATTTTATAATTCTGTTTCACTTTTCAAAATATATATCAAAATCGAATTTGTTTGTATTCAGAGAAAGGCTACTACTGTTTTAAACAACTAACTCCTCGTTTTTCTCAATCCGAGTACTTATTCTGAAATTGGTCACCTGCATAGCAACGAAGTTTTTGATTTCGACATACTTCATAGAAAAATCTAAAGCTAAGATATAGTACTATATGGATCAATTACTAAAATAGAATCCATAGATATGTAGTTTCCTTATTTTAGAGCTTTATTAAAACATTGTTACATATAGTAATTACATAATGTCAAAATAGCAGGTTTTCATGGAGACTGGCTCATATGTTGATCAATCGTTTGTAAAACATGTTTTCATTGGTCAGTAGTTTGGGTGCATCTCGAAGTTGGTTTGCAACTTTTTTCGGGAAAATGAATGTTAACGGACTTTACTCTTGGTTGTAATACAAGTGCTTATTAATATCTGTGTTTTTGGTTTTATTTGTATTATCAGATTCACGTGGGGGAGTGTACTAACGTCCTCTCCCACATGTGGATGTCATTTCATGAGCCATTGTCACGGAAGAACATAAAATATCTAAACACGGCATCGAACTATGATGACAGATAATATTATGCTTCGACAAACGACAGCCAAATCATAGTAGAAAACATAACCAGGTCAACCAAGTAATCGAGCTTTGAGATTGGTTTCCTTCTCGTAATGTTCATAATACAGTATAGCCTCTGTAAAGCAATACCCTTTAGAAGCTGTAACTATCGGACAATGTTTAGAGGTTGTCGCTCTACAAAGGTTAAATTTAGAGTAAGTATCACCTTGTTCGAAAGTGTTGTTGTAGAGAGACTGTTGTTCTACTGAGTGCCGCTTTTGAGAGGTTGTACTGTATACCAGAATTATAGGGAACAACCCATTCATAGACAATGCATTACCCGATCGGACTACAAGAAACAACCAGCATGTATATAACATTCTACATTTCTACATTTAGTGTTATGTACACAACGTATTTATTAGGATATTTTATACTACCAGTAGTTGTACGTCGCCTGACGGATGACAATGACATGTTCGGGTATAAGAAAATTCAGGAGAAACCCAATTTGGAAACAAAAACAATAACATATCAATCATGGACAGTATACTTCAGGTCACTTTAAACGATTTGATACGATATACGCTCAGTCTTGAACACAAACAGAGCACACAGTGTGGATATTTTAAATTATTTATCTGGTTGTTGATCAACAAAAGAATGGAATATAATTTTATGTAATGCATAGTTTTAATATGATAGTATGTACAGTACATACATTGACCTTGGTGGTCGTCTGGGTACTGTTTTATCAAAGCACTTACGGATATCGTAAACTAACGTACACATTTGAAATCTTTGCTATTCTTTAAGACCTACTCATAGGCGACACATATGTTTTGTAGGGGTTCCATGCCTGAATAATAAATAACATTGAACAACCCTTTACTACCATTTATAGTTGTTAAAGCATTTAATTTTGAACGTATATTTAAGATTTCCGTAAGTGCTTTGATAAAACAGTACCCAGGTGAGGAATTCACCACTATAATAGATAAGAGAAATCGGTTTCATCACACCCAAATCATTATAAAATATTGCTAGTATTGCTCCATTTTATGGTGTCTAGTGTCCAATGGTAGTTCCAGGGATATTTACCCAATATCTGGCCATTATGACGGTTTTACGGTATTTGACTGTAATGGCTTGAAAAGTACCACAAATCCGATGAAAACAACACAGTATTTCTCTACACTTTAATGTAATATACTAAGCGTAAAAAGTTTTGCCACTATTGTAAACCAAGAAATTATTTCGCGCGATTTAATTTCGCGGGGTTCGTATGTGGTTGAGTTTCGCGAAATTAAGTAACCGCGAAAGTACTTAAAACATTAAAATGGACATTGGGGGAAACTTAAAAACGCAAAAATTTGTAGTTGCGAATATGCCGATGACCAGCAAAACGCGAAAGTTAGTATTCGCGAAAGTAAATTGGAATTGAAATACCCAATTTTTTTAATTCTTGGCTCGAAAGAACTTTTCACTTCTACGTGTCCATGAGGGCAACGTAAATGTTTATTTCTAAACTAGTGTCGCCATTTCCGCCACGCTTGAATGATCACACTGTCCATGCTGTCGCAAAATGGTTAATCGTCTATTCAAGCACGTGCAAATCGGGTAATTCATTTTCCATTCAAATACTTTACATGTTCTTCAAACATGTCTGTATACAAAATGAATACACTATTACTATCCGACCAACAATTTTTGACAGTTACGTCATTTTGTCAACAATCTATAAATAACCAGGGTATATCCCCAACGGATTAATGATCTTATTAAATAGAAGTATGTCCTTATCAATTCTAATAGTCCAAACAAAACATGGTCCTGTGGATGTGTTTGTTGCTTCTCACACAGGCGGTCCAAGATCAAAGCTTGTGGTAGACAAACTATATGAATGTATTTTTTGTACAATATACGGGGAACACATTTAATGATTTAATACAATAACGAATTTGAAAATATTCTTTTGTCATAATTATGATTAATAAAAGCTCTTACAAATGACATAATCTCTAAAACACGTTTAGAACAGACGTTGCTTTCTCGTTATTCATAAAAAGACTTATTACAATTATCTAAAACGCGTTCTTAGCTATTTAAATTAGCCATCTTAAGTTTAGTGAAATGACAAAGATGTAATTCATTTTTCACACATAATTTGTATTCAATTGCAAAATAGTTACAAGCGGAAAAAAGTTACGCTGACGGGGATCGAACTCCAACCTTTCAACTACTAATACTGCCCCGTTATCCTCTCGACTACGATATCATATTGAGATTATAGCAAAAGTAATATAATGATAATCCACATTTTTGTAAAACAATTAATAAAGTAAACATTGGATTGTAAACACAATGTGACGTCACTGTCAGGTATTCCTGGTCAGATAGTAGTTCTTTAATTCAGCTAGACATATACGCTTAAAATGATTACCAAAATATGTAATGATGAACGCAATCGTGTATATGAGATGCTGAACTAAAGCTGCTTCCTGTTGCATTAAACTGTCAACTTTATCATTACTAGATTGGGTTATCAGATCCAACAGGCAGATCCGGTGTTAATTTGGATTTAAACAATTCTTTAATTTGATAACTGTTACGGATTCATATTGAATATTATTGAAGAAATTCCAATGTACACATATGTAGTTGTTTCAGCATGAACTAGTTTGTGATTCAAAAAAAAAGACGAAAAGTATAGAGTTGCGAAACGTTTGACGCTCAGAATACAAAGACCCAGTAAAAGTATCTTCAAAATATCCGTTGTCATGGCAACTACGTATCAGAAAATATACAATGACGTAATACTCTTCTTCTAGTGATATATAATTCTAGCTTTGTTACATTTTCAGTTTTGTTTGAAATTTGATGTTTCTGTAACCATATCAGCCATTAATAAAATATACAATAATTATCTAAACGCTCGCCTGCATTTAAGTGAAGTCTGAAAGTGAAACTTACAGCAAGGAACGCACACGTTCATTAAATAAACATGCCCATATGTTGGAATAAGTATCATAATGCATAATTTTCAGAAACATCTGCTTTTTAAATAACTTATTTTAACACGTACTGTATAATCAGAAATTTTCTCGAGGTCAATTTTCGCGATTTTGTTATTCTATTGCAGTTTGCGCGGTTCAATGTTCGCGAATTTGTTATTCTGGTGTTGTTTGCGCGGTTCAATATTCGCGATTTTATTATTCTAGTGTAGTTTGCGCGGTTCAATATTCGCGATTTTGTTATTCTAGTGTAGTTTGCGCGGTTCAATATTCGCGATTTTGTTATTCTAGTGTAGTTTGCGCGGTTCAATATTCGCGATTTTATTATTCTAGTGTAGTTTGCGCGGTTCAATATTCGCGATTTTATTATTCTAGTGCAGTTTGCGAGGTCAAATATTCGCGATTTTGTTATTCCAGTGCAGTTTGCACAGTTCAATATTCGCGATTTTGTTATTCTAGTGCACTTTGCGCGGTTCAACATTCGCGATTTTATTATTCTAGTGCAGTTTGCGCAGTTCAATATTCGCGATTTTGCTATTCTAGAGTAGTTTGCGCGGTCAAATCTCGCGATTTTGTTATTCTAGTGCAGTTTGCGAGGTCAAATATTCGCGATTTTGTTATTCTAGTGCAGTTTGCGAAGTTCAATATTCGCGATTTTGTTATTCTAGTGCAGTTTGCGAAGTTCAATATTCGCGATTTTGTTATTCTAGTGTAGTTTGCGCGGTTCAATACTCGCGATTTTATTATTCTAGTGCAGTTTGCGCGGTCAAATATTCGCGATTTTCTTTTTCTAGTGCAGTTTGCGCGGTCAAATATTCGCGATTTTATTATTCTAGTGCAGTTTGTGCGGTCAAATATTCGCGATTTTGTTATTCTAGTGCAGTTGGCGCAGTTCAATATTCGCAATTTTGTTATTCTAGTGCAGTTTGCGCAGTTCAATATTCGCGATTTTGTTATTCTCGTGCAGTTTGCGCGGTTCAATATTCGCGATTTTATTATTCTAGTGCAGTTTGCGAGGTCAAATATTCACGATTTTATTATTCTAGTGCAGTTTGTGCGGTCAAATATTCGCGATTTTATTATTCTAGTGCAGTTTGCGCGGTCAAATATTCGCGATTTTCAAACTTTGGAACGAATTACTATCTGATTTTTACTGTCATTGTATAAGTTCGCGAGCATATATATTCGAGAATATATCATTTGCGAAAATAAAAGACAGAAACAATTACGTTCATTGATCAATGCGACCTTTACCTGTTCTGTGGATCGGTTAAAACTAATCCCTCGCGAAAGTACATTATTTTACAGTAATTTAAAGCAGATGCAATATTGTTTAATTTTAACTCTCTCATCAAAGGTATAAAAATGTATTCTTTCAACGTTATCTTGGCATTGCGTTTTATCGTGAGTGGACTTCAAAGCTACTACAATTGAAGTATGTGACAGAAAATAATAAACGAGGATAAAATTATAAATTTTTAAACGATGCCATCGGGATACAGACTTAATTATTTGGTGTCAGATTTCTACTGCACAACTATCATATGATTGATAAATTCCAAAATGATGATACACGAGGGTGTTCAAAAATGTTGATAAATATTGATTACTGGAAAGATTTAATGAAAAATAATTCAGAATGATTCATTCTGCGTCAGATTTAGATTATGAATGAGAAACTCATAAATACAAACACCTGATGATGCCAAAATACTTGGATAACCACCATAGTTAATCTTAATCCGGTATGCCAATCAATTTTTAAAAAGCTGGTGTGCCCCGAACAAACATTTTTACGAACAGATGGACAAAGATTATTACAATGTCACACCGTCTTTTCGTAAGTACTACTAACGCCCTTATACAGACTCGTGGATATTTGAAATTTGCATCTAAAGGCGCTTCTTATGAGCCTGTGTTCATGAAAATCGGAAGTGGTCATGTTGACAAAACTGAAGTTTAAAAAGCTTGCTTTTCCATAAGTAAAAAGTAGTATCAGACAGTTTTTTTTTGTTTTTTGAAAATATTGATTTTGTACTTACGACCTTCTCATTCTAAGCCAGCGATATGTTTACCATATGTTTATATGCTATTTATCATGCTTGTCAATGTCAGTGAGTTCATGTCTACTTGTCTGTTAGATTAAGTTGGCACAACAATCTATGACAATGACTGCAAGGTTATTTATGAACGATTCTGAGCAGGAATACAGCATTAATAACCACATCAATCAATGCCATATATTACTTATTACCCATATTCACAATGAAATAAAACTGCATCGTCAAAACAGAACAATAACACTTCAATAGCAGCAGAGAGTCAGCATACAGTAACGACTAACAAGGAAGAACATACGTCACAAGGACGAACATACGTCACAAGGACGAACATACGTCACAAGGACGAACATACGTCACAAGGACGAACATACGTCACAAGGACGAACATACGTCACAAGAACGAACATACGTCACAAGGACGAACATACGTCACAAGGACAAACATACGTCCTTGTCGTCACAAGGACGAACATACGTCACATGGACGAACATACGTCACAAGGACAAACATACGTCACAAGGACGAACATACGTCACAAGGACGAACATACGTCACAAGGACAACCACACGTCACAAAGACAACATACGTCACAAGGACGAACATACGTCACAAGGACAACCACACGTCACAAGGACAACATACGTCACAAGGACGAACATTCGTCACAAGGACAAACATACGTCACAAGGACAAACATACGTCACAAGGACGAACATACGTCACAAGAACGAACATACGTCACAAGGACGAACATACGTCACAAGGACAACATACGTCACAAGGACGAACATACGTCACAAGGACGAACATACGTCACAAGGATGAACATACGTCACAAGGACGAACATACGTCACAAGGACGAACATACGTCACAAGGACGCCGTCACAAGGACAACATCCAAAAGCATCACCCAACACAAACAGCACACATGCCATTCCGCAACAGGATATCAGTTAATCAATTGCTAGCTTATCAGCTCTGCATGAATAATTTTTTCTTCACGAAAGGGATTTGTACGTTTACAAAAAGCGACGTAGTAGGCGCAAATATTAGTTGAGGTTTATGAGCTCAATCACAATTATGCATCATTTTCTATCCGGAAAGGTAAGGTGCATACTTCTGACACTAATGCCTTTATGGAATAATACCCTGCATGCAATGCAGTGCGATTGAACATCCGCATGCACATCCTATGTATTATGTTCGTTACAATGAAAATTGCTGATTGAAAATATAATTTAGGTTTCCTTAATGCATCAATATTATGTAATTGTCTTCTTTGAATGACAAAGTATGCATTTTCTACTTTTTAAGATATACATGTAGTATTTACTGGACCAGTAGCTCGAACTTCCGTCGATTTTATAAACTTTCGGATACAACCATAGGCGACATTTAAGTAATATTGCTTATCCCGAACTACATGCATATTCTTTTTCAGGATCAGCTAACCTGTTTTAATAGAAATATGGCAACTCCAAATACTGTTTGTTAAAAAGAAAATAATTATGACCATCAAGTAAATGCACAAATATCGGGAGAAAGCGGTTCCGTACTACTATATATATTTTATGGATATCGCAAAACTAGGTGGAAAAAATTCATTACCTAATTTATTTAGGTTATGCATGAGTTTCAAGATCACAGAATATGTTGAAAAATATCTGATATCATTGTTTAATGCCAAAGAATATATAGAAAAGTATTTGTTAACAACTGATGTCTGTTGTTTCCACTTCTCAGACGAGATTATTACGGTGTATATAGCAGAATTAATAACCTCCTGCATTCGTTCATTATTAACTCATTATTCCAATTACTTCCATAATTAATACAACCGGTGTGTTCATCATCACTAAGTTATAGAACGCAAACTCGAGGTTGTCTTATTTTGTCGAGGGCGTAGCCCGAGACAAAATAAACAACCAAGAGTTTAGTTTTTCTTTCTGACTTAAATCATTGGCTGTCACTTTGTAAACATAAGGCGTGGCCAAATTTTTACAATGCTGACCGATTAACATGTCCAATGAAAATCAATAGCACGGTGTTGTGATTTTAAAGGTGTGGACTCCCATACAACTCGACCACGAAAATCGATAGAGGTCACGTTGACCGAAGTAAAGTACAATGAAGTTGTATGTATACAGTGCAGGATAATATTATCCAGCACTGTAGTAATTGCACTCATTCCTTTGAAAAAAAGGCACACCCCATCAATTATCATCGGATTTAGCCACACCGCATCAGTTAACATCAATGTAAATTGCCGTAGCCATGATATAATATATGATTATCAAATAGCACATGCATTATAACCATTCGTAATACTTTGTATTGCGTTTTATCTTCAGTTAATATCAAATAGTTACGGATCGTTTAATTATTTGTATAATATTTATAGAACTAGCATTTATTAATCTTGCACTAAAACAACGGAAGGACATGGTATGACCAGATAGCGTGATAGTGTTTTCAGAATCCCCTACAGTATGTATATGATGTATTAGATCAATCGAATTATATACTAAAACCCATCATTCTACTGCCTTCCTCGTTAAATGTGTTATCATTACCATATATAATTGTTTACGACAAGGAGCAAGTACGTCAGGGTTTTGTTCGATGCTCAGTTCCAACAATGTGAAATCCATGGTCGATATATCGAAGACAGAAGATGAGCCTTTGGTACGAGTGAAACAAACATGAGAAGCCGTAAATGTAATTATATAATTCCCATACCAGCCATTGTCTCGGTGATTCATTAACTATGTAAGACGTTAACAAGACAGTACGCGTGTTTCATGTAACAGCGTAAATAAGAAATGCCTTCAAACAAATTAGCTTTCCAGCAATGTGGCAATTGCGTGACCAAATAATTGAGCACGTATCAAACAGACAAACTCATGTCTGCAAAAAGAATAGTGACAAAAATTTATATAAGCTTTTCTGTTAAAATGAAAGCAATTATGGTATCGTGTGTATCGCTTGCAAATGCCAATTTTCTTTTAAATGTTTATAACATTTTGAAAATAAGAGAAATGACTTAAAATATGGCCTACATCCGAAATGCGATGTTATTTTGAATATCGTATATACTTCAGTAAAACAAGTACGGAACAAGAACCAGCAAACAAGAACGTTCTTATGATTCGCTATTGTCTTCTGGCTCTTTCTCCGGTTCTGCTGATGGTGTTTTAATTGCTCTCAATGATCCGAATAACAAATATCTGTTTTGCTTTTCTGTGTGTTTGTGTGCCTTTCTTGCTCTTTTTTCTTTGTGTTTTTTTTCTACTGAATGTTGCGTTCCCTGTCCGATTTATTGCGTATTACCTTTTATGGTCGATATGCAGATGAAGCAGATTTCAATGTAAACACGTTTTATGCATGGAGTAGGACGATGTAAATATTGCAGAAAGCTTAGATGCCATAACTATCAAACTATACAGTGTATGCAAATATAACTAAATTTTAAGACCATTATATAACATTAAGGTTGTCAGAAAAATTGATATATTTATCGTTAATAGAGATTTAATGCTAACCCTTGTGTCTGGATGCATAAAATAATTAAATCGTCTACCCCATACACTAATAAATCGTATGGTATGCATTAAGCACTTCCTAAGGCCATTGCCATCAGACGACAACATATCCCAATACATTAACGTCTTCTTTTTGCTTCCCAAAGGTATAATTCTATTTAATAACATAGTTGAAACGATAATACAAAAAGACAAGGGTGATTATGATTATGTGGTTTGTCTGCCTGGGTGATATTTTCAAATTTAAAACCAACGCTATGCGATGGAGTAATGACTTAAGGCTGCAAATCATGCACGGCATTCCCGAAAGATATTATCGACACAAATGCATTTGGCATCTGTGAAAGGAAACTAGTACAGAGTTTGACTATGATTGAATGGAAATTCATTCCATATCCCAAAGTATTTTCTAAGTTTTATGTTTGACTAACCGATCTGACAGGCTGTTGGAGTCTTAAACGGTGTTTTGACATTTAATTTAGATGTTCCTTTTTGTCGAGTTGTTCGTTTTTCTGCTTATTTGCACACTGCTGTTTCTGGTGCTGTTCATGGCCAATTTGGTATTAAAGTTTAGAGCCTATGAAAATCAAAGAGGTAGCTTGTGAAACGTGCAGCTGTGTCATCAGCAAACGGTCATACATTGAACATGACTTAAGTTAAGTTACAAATTTTCGAGGGCTGCTTTCAGCAGTTCAGTCGTTCAGCCAACTTTTGACATTTTAACTTCCCCTTGGCACTGGGTTACCTATGGAAACCTGCCTTCGAGTCTCACTGGGAAGACTATTTCTCCCGGTGGGTGTGCAGCCAACATCGATCTGCGGCGCCCAGGACTATCGAACATGTTAAGACATAGCCCTCACAGGTACCAATTCACACCTTAGTCGAGTAGAGCATGTGGGTTAGAGAAATTAAAAGGTGGTCAAGACGGGGGTTGAAGCCGGGACCCGAAGCGCGCGCCCTACCTCTAGGCTACTGCTCCCCACATAAGAGTGTTTCTAGTAAGGAGTAAGGGTTCTTGGACTGACCCCATGGGAACGGGATCCTTTTCAAAGTCTTGATATTATATTGAAAATCAAAGGGTACTACGACCAAGATTTATTGTCAGCAAATATCAGACAACTTTAAGATGAACATTCGAACTAAGCTAATCAAAGCACTGAGGGTGCTGGTTGGAGGCGATCTGGTTGCTGCTATTAAAGCTCAAACCGACTTTACATGTTTAATGTTCGTTTTCTTACTACCGATTTTGTCTTGAATGTCAAAATAGGCCGATGTGACTATATAGACATGCTGTGTATCTAAATAATTGTAAAAAGGGGCAAAGGGGCATATTAATTTATTTGCATTACATGTATTGAACGCGTATATCAAAAGTGGCTCTAAAATAATAATAGGCGCCTATTTATCAGATTCTACAGTACCGTCTTGTAATCACTTCCCTCACAACGTAAGCCAGTCTATAGAAAGCTACTATATACCTAGGTCAGTGCCACACCATGTGACTACATAACGATATCCAAGTCATTAATAAAACCACCACGTGACCCTGGTCTGGAGCTTGGTGTAACACTCCTATATTCTAAAAATAGCTAAACCTCAAATACAAGTCTTAAAATAGATGTACAGCCGGGACATTTGATTAACCCGTCATTTTCATAATACGAAACAAGTTCGATATCGCTCCGGAGGAGTGATTATCTGCAAAAATATCGATTTAACAAACAGTTTGACAATAATTGTTAAACAAATGTTGCTTGATTTAATTAAATCAGTTTAAAAAATTGGAGAAACATATGTAGCAGTATTGGGAATGTTGACAGGTTCTGGAACTACTTCAGTGCGTATTCACATTGTTTAACATAAAGGCGTTCAGTTGGTATTAATAAATAGGCAATGATACATTTGAGAGGCTAATCGCCTCCCAAAAACGAAACCGAACTTTTGCAAACTAAAGAGCGTGTCAGTTTTCAACCTTATCTGGGCGTTTTTATATATATATATCTTGATGTAACTTTAAACATCGTTACCAATAAATCACTGACAGGTAATAATAAATACAAAAGTACCACCTGGAAGAAAGTGTTTCGTTACTTCAAAATATGTCAAACAGTTGTTTATAGAAGCCAACTAATAATAATGGTGTATGTGTCTGAGAAACGGCATTATGTTATAGTTAGAACATATTAAGTAAATTTTAATGATTAAAAAGGGCGGAGCGAGCGAAGCGAACCGAGGCCTTTTTAGTCATTAAAATTTACTTAATATGTTCTAACTAACTTAGAATATAACATTCTGCATTCTGATTGGCCGATAGAAATTAGCGCCAACGCAAGACGTCAAGTCTGTTAAGAGAAAATTTTAATGATAAAATTTTCATTTAACCGCGAAAATGCGGCGTTTTCATTGGCTCATAATGTAGGTTATATTCTAAAGATAAGTCAATGATGATAGAAGTTTCGTATGAATGAAATACTGGCATAGTTATTTACTTATTCACTTGTTAACGTCATCTAAATACGTGTAATGCATAACTCGCATCATTAACACAGTGTTTTCATGAGCAATAAATAACATACACCTCTATATCATCAAACAATCAGTCTCTGTCTGACAGATTTGGCAAACTCTTATAACTACAAGTTCTTCTACCAAGTTTACGGTACTTTGCAGTTATCATTTATAGCTCGTATATTTGAAATATAGTAAATAATGTTTCAAATTATTCGTGTGCTCCGGTATACGTAATCGACCTTATTTAAGATACCGATGGTTTTGAAACGGTTCTCAACATATCGGTAAAAAATTGTCAAAGCAAAGAAAATACCGGCGTATTCATTCACTGAAAACATGATAAAATAAAACAGTTATGGTCAAATTCCGCGAACTGTTTTATACCCCCTCGTAACTAAGCCATTCGGATCGAAAATAAAAGCAAGGAAGCCCACACCAATTCAAAAAAGAAATAATTTCACTAAATTATATCATATTATACTGTATTTCGTTTGATTTATTAAATTATTGAGGGAATAAAACATAATCCCCGGGGAAATTGCAACTTTGATACTGGTGATTTATATCTCTGTCTTGTGTATACAAAATTTACAAATATAAAAACTTTAAAAGTTTTACTACCAATCAATGTGCATTACAAAAGTCTATATATATATATATATATGACACGCCAGGGTAAAATGCGTATTATTGTTGTTCCTGATATATAGCACATAAAAGTGGTTTCCAAGCGAGTGGGTTTCTCCTAATTATTACGTTTGCTATGAATAATTACGTAGTATATCTTAGAACAATTACTGACATTACAATAGCTTGACACAGAGCCTCTATCGTTTTCCGAAACAATTTCCGAAATAGTTTGACAAACAACAGAACAAGTCATGAATTTACGCTCCGTGCAGCGAAAACGCAAAGTATACGTAACTCATAGTTTACCAATGCGTGTAATATAGCCATTGAATATACCATTATGTAAATATTGTTGCAGTGTGCCAAAATCACAAAGGTCTGTCAGTTTCGGTGTTATTTGTAGCTTTTGTGATTTCTTTGTCATAAATACATCTAATACAATGTACAAGATATATTTCTTGAAACATATCTGGAATATGTGTTGACCATTATCGCTAAAGAAAGTGCAACATTATTTTGGAAGAAACTTCTTTAGACTTTTGTCGAACTTGAGTGTACATATAATGGAGTTAATAAATACAGCGCTTTAAAATTCATAAATACTTAAATACTACAGTCAAACGACAGGAAATGACATCATACGATAGAGTAGTGAAATCATGGAAGTGATCTATTGAAATGATTTCTTGGTATTTATTTATTCATTGCTGCTAAAAGATATAGTAACATAAATACAAACAAGACATAAGACTTATGATGATACATCCATTCAAAACATAAGTTCCACAAAAGATAGATATAGAGGATCGTACATGAGTGTCTTTCCATATTGAATTTATTAAACGAGTTGAATAAAATTATAAATAAAGAGCCTCGCATTATATCATTTTTATTCAGCGAGTTTAATAAATTCAATATGGAATGACACGAATGTAAGATTCTTTTTATCACATAAACTAAATACACAGTAGAAGTGTGTCAATAAGGCACACACTTCGACTTTAGGAAAAAAACTCCATAGGAGTAAAGCGGTTCCTTGAAAGAGCTAAGAAAATAGTGCAACAAAGCATACCCCAATATGTAAATTTATCAGCTTTTGAAATAATATTTTTAGGATATCTAAAATTCTGCAGATCTAGAATTACGCTTAACAAAATAAATAAATAAATTAATCTGGGTCCGGAAAGATAGCTTATTCTGTCCGTTCCATGTTCCGTGCTGGGTTTTAGAAACAACAAAGGAACAGGGAAAGTGACTCAGTATTCCGCGTGATTCTATTCGTCTGAATAGCCGATATCAGTTAATTAACTGATTACAACACGATGCAAGGACTTTGTATGCAAGGAAAATCGTATTTAATACTTAAAATGAACTTATTTATACAATGAAATCAACATCCGATGCCGTGTGTGTGTGTAGTCGTCAGAGGTTTCGTAAGTACATTTCGTCCCGATCTTATTCATACCCACGACCAACGGACCCATCGATATGTTTACTATGGTTATATCTCTTATGTTCTTGTACATCTGTTATTGTGTGATTGCATATGTCCGAGAGGGCTCATAACTGGATATAGAATTTATTCCATTCTAAAAATGTATTCTTTTGCTTTTTTGACTCGCCGTTGTATATACCTCATTTGCATGTTTATTTCACGTATTACGGTTTTTATGTAATGGGTTTATTAAACTCCAGAGCGTATCGTATGTGATAAAAGATGTTTGTTAATAAGCTACAATAAGTTTGACAACTAGTTTGTCTTGATTTTCGTCACGACAATTTCAGCAACGTAAATTACATATATATTTTTCAACAAAATATTACGGTATATTACCCTTTGCATTAAAAATGACAACTTAGGAAAAAGAGAAATAATGTTGATTCCTTTATTGCATTAGTACGGATTACGTCTTGCTATGCATTTCATAAACCTTTGAAATGTTAGCTTTCCATTGATATACAAAATGGTTATATGAGATCAAGCATTTTTACATCGCATTCGGTTGTTATCGTTACAATAACACATAGTATGGGACATCCTGTGTTACAGTTTTATTAGTCTGCACTTTTATTATAAAACATTTGACACTTTGACATTTTCGACATCAGAAAAACAAAGACCAGTGTAGGTAAGGAACCACTTAATACATAAGCGACAAAAATGGTGATACACTCAAAGAGTTCTGAACGAAAAATTGGATTGACTGGAAATTGTGGTATGGATTGACAAGTCTGCTTTGAAATTGAGTTTAAAGTGTTTGTGCACATGTATGTGATGTAGTGAAAATGTTTAATCTTAAATTTTGTGACATTTTCACCTAAATATGAAAGTGAGAATAGAGTAGGAGTTAACCGGTCTGGGATCAATCCGCGCGATAGCTAAAATATGTTTCGATCAGCAAAATCTTTCTTAGAAGATACATGACCCCACTTTTTATCGTATTATTTTTAAGCTTAAATATGCCTCTTTAAAATGAGATATGTGTGCCAGGTGGCCATAGACTAAACCTTGTTGAAATTTGAGACCGGTAATTGTCACTTTACATTGAGCTAAAGAACAAATTTATTTGGTGGTTCCTAACCTGTAGTCACGTGTTTTATCCGTCTCGTGTCGGAGAATTATTAATGCAACGGGGCTTAGATTGGATGCTGATAACCATGTCATTCTGGAATAGTTGATGATCAAATAATCCATTCGCATTGATTAAGCACAACATTATGATGCTATTGAAACACAGTTATTTTTTTTCAAACAAAATCAAAGAATTGTCAGTATACATCTATGTTATATTAAAGGAAATTGTTTATGGTAGTAAAACAAAAAGTCTATTATATCTGGTGTTGCCTAGACCTCACAAGTAGCCTATCGCAGCTGTATTTGATGCCTAGACCTCACAAGTAGCCTATCGCAGCAGTATATCACACCGTACGCTTTATGAGTCAAATATCATGACTCGTCATCAGAAAACTATACAACTGATAACGTTGGAGCTTCATTTAAAGATAAACTTACATTTGTAAATTTATTTCACCAGTGCTTTTTTATGCTGTTTTGACGTGATATTTTATCTCTATTCATCACGAAACATCATTAAGACATAATCAGTGACAGGAAATAATAAATACAAACACTACTGCCACCATGACACACAGTGATTCATTACTTATTGAATTTCAACTTTCCAAATCAGTAAATCGATTGTTAACATAATGCCGCAAAAAGTACTCAACGTCTGAGAAGCGCCAAGATTGACCAGACAAGACTAATCAAGGTTGTGTATGAATGGCATATTTACTAATACGATAGTTATCCGAATGCTAATATAACATAACATTTATAATTAACTGTCGAATGTAATCTAGGTAGTTCTCATGTTATCACTACTAGTGATCATAACTTGTAAAGCGTAAGTAACGTAAGTTCTTGTAATTTACATGAGGCCAGTTAATGTTGTCAATCAATTACCTAGAGCTAGGTTATCGCACCCGGATTCCTTGTGTCACTCAAATGTTTCTGTCTCCTCCTTCTAAGCCGGACTCTTCGGCCAATTACGCAGGGAAACAACCGGATCACCACACACAACTGTCAGGCAAATGCAAATAAACAAACAACACTAACTTTCTTTGCCATTTGGCTTGTTGGATATCAGAGAAAGACATTAAGGCCACGCCTAAGCCATAAGGTCGAGCACAAGCTACCCATCTATTTTAGTGTAATCCTCATTATATGATACATTTCTATTATGGTTATTGATAAATATGAGAAGGTTGATTCTGATGTGAAATGGTCAATCGCTTATATAATTGCTATCAATTTAAATAATTGTATTTGTTATTGATAATTATCCACGCATGTATTATCGCATTTATCACGAAAGCTGGGGAAATAAAATTCAAAAATTTACAGTGTCGACAGGAATCAGGGGATTGCACAGCAAATCCGCTAAAATGTAACTGACACAGTTCCCATGCTTGTAGTTCATCATATTATACAAACACCATTGTTGAAGTTGCTGTGGGATTTTATTTGTTGGTGGTGGGTAACCAAGTGCATGATATGATTATACAATTACCACGCACTCACAAGTCTGTTATTTGTCATTTGATTTAAACATGTACGCGTTGCATTTGGTTGTTAAAGTAACACATATACATCTATAATATGTATGCAACTATTCTGATCTATATATTCTTAGGACAAGTGGCATATTTTCGGGCTTTGCATGAAATTGATATGACAAATGTACGTTTTAGTACTGTCTGGGTGCGCAAAGGATAAGAACAATTAGTTTGCATGTATACGCTCTAAGATGTATATTTATAGCAAGCATCACTGTCTGTATTTCTTATTATGTATATGTATTTATAATGTACCCATGTTGTATTATGTACCTTGGATAAATGTTTTGTTCTGTTCTTTGTTTCCATTTTTGTTTTGGTACAAAGAAACAACATGTCAATAAACATAAATCCAAGCATAATCGCAAACATAATACATGTCCAAAAACGCGTTTTCCTATGCTTCATTACTGGGTGATAATTTATTAAGAAGGAGTGGTCTCACTAAAGATTTTGATTGAGATCAGATGAACTACATTCACTGCAGTTGATACGGCCAAAGGCAAATATTTTGCAGATGTCCAATAAACTGTAATCTTCTATTAAGCATGCACGTCGATAGTTAAAGATAAAATTTAACGACGGAATAGATGAATACATTTGAGAGCTGTACAAACAAAGGCACATGAGTATTCGGTGCAATGTCCCCTCAACGTCAATCAAGTCAATAGCAACCTTGCATCATGTCAATTGATATTCAATCCGGAAATGTTTTAATGTCTTAATGATATAATTCCTAGCACTGCAGAAGAGATTTTTTGAGATTATTTAAGCAATATCCGCCTATCCATCTGCGCTACAGTGAACGTTGTAATTTAACAATAAATTTACAATTTAATGAACTGCTCGTGTGGAGTTATTGTGTTCTTTGAATGAAAATTGCATTATATGTGTGTTCTCTAATGAGATCCGAGAAACCATTATTGTTTATCCTTTATATCAACGACATCGTTACTGACATCGGTTCTAACATCCGTCTCTTCGCTGATGACACAAGCCTCTATATAACGGTTGATGATCCAATCAATTCAGCAATTGCTCTCAATACAGACCTCAATACTATCTCAAACTGGGCCGAAAAATGGCTGGTCGATTTCAATCCAAATAAAACAACTGCCTTGCTTATTTCTCGAAAACACAACAAGCCATTTCACCCCCTCTCTCTATGAATAATACAATTATATCAGAAGTTAGTTCTCACAAACATCTAGGAGTTACATTCTCTCATGACGGAACTTGGCATGAGCACATCGACGCAATGAGAAGGAAAGCATGGCAACGTATCAGTATCATGCGCTCACTCAAATTCACCCTTGATAGAAAGTCATTAGAAACTATATACTCGTCTTTCATTCGACCTCTATTGGAGTATTCAGACGTTGTTTGGGACAATCTTTCTCTCCATGATCAAAACGAGTTGGAGAAAATACAACATGAGGCTTGTAGAATCATATGTGGAGCCACGAAACTTATCTCCATTGAGAATCTTCATAAGGAAACCTGCTTTGAAACTCTCAAACAAAGGAGGGAAAAACACAAACTAACACTCTTTTATAAAATGACAAATAACTTATCTCCTCAGTATCTCAATTCTCTAGTACCGGAAATCGTAGGCGATACAACAACGTACAATCTGCGAAACGCCAACAACACGGGAGGCATCCCATGTCATACTCAGCTCTATGCAAATTCATTTCTACCATCAGCTGTTCATGCATGGAATCAACTTCCTCTAAACCACCGCAACTGCTCATCACTCAATGCTTTCAAAACCCAACTCAATGTTAATAAACCCAAGGTCCCTTTTCATTACTACTCTGGCGACCGCAAACAGCAAATTCTACACACTCGTCTCAGAACCCACTGCAGCAACTTAAACGAACACTTATTTTCTAAAAACTTGATACCGAGCCCTCTCTGTGAATGTGGCTTCATCGAGAATACTCACCATTACTTCTTTGAGTGTCACTTGTATCAGCAACAACGCAATGAACTCTTCGAGCTCATTCAACACCTTACTACACCTTCGCTGTCTACCTTTTTATATGGTGATCCAGTTCTCTCGGATGACTCTAACAGCGAAATTTTCGCACATGTCCAAAACTACATTAGATCAACAAATCGTTTTGATGCATAACATTCTTCTTTATTAATGTTATACATGCAACTGAAATAATTTCTAATTATTGGCACAATGTATCAATCCACAAACACGTTTAGGCATGCTCATATTTTAGAACCAACTACACGTCCCGTTGGTATATGTGATCATACCCCTATATATCTAAATCTCTCCATCTTTTCTATCTCTATCAATCTGTCAAACACTCTTTTCCATTCTTTTCCCTCCCAAAATCATCATTTATGTACATAATTTCCACTGTTTACAACATTATAAAGTTACCAATTATTCCCTGCTATTCATAAGGAACGAGTTTATAAATAAGCTTTGCTTTCTACTCAATCCTTAATATGTGTAAATGAATGTTATCATATTATATGTTTATAAAGAAATAAATATTGTTTAAACTAAACTAAACTAAATCATTACAAGCGCCTCGTATGCATTGAAGCATGGCTCGCTGGACGTCCACTGAGGAAACTTCCGGGTAAAACCAATACACACATCATGTATCAAATGTATGTAACATGTCATTGGTTATCATTTATCAGTGTTAAAATACCAGCTATTTGTTTTTAACAGCAACATTCCAACACCAGAAACAACATAGGTATCAGTCAAACGTGTTTAAAATCACATCCATTAGCTATAAAGTATTCTAAATTTCTAGTCACTCTAGTCAAGAATGCCTCACTTATACCCAAAAATGTAAGGTACAGACTAATACATTAATGATTAATTGAATAATACCTTCAATGCAGAGGGATTGAACATCCGCATGCACATCCTATTCATTTTGTTCGTTACAATGAAAGTTCCAGATTGAAAATAAAATTATAGGTTCTCCTAACGCATCGATCCTCTTTGAATGACATTGTTTGTCATTTGTACTTGTTAAAATAAATAATAATCACTGATGCAATAGCAATAACTTCCGATAAAACCACTGGTGATACATTAGTAATACTGCATATCCCACAAACACGAACAACATGCATATGTTACTAATTATTTGTCAAGATTAGATAAAATGTTTTAATAGCAATATGTCAACTCCAAACACTGTTTGTTAAGAACATAATTATGGCCATCGAATAAACGCAACAATTGTAGTTATAAAGTGGTTGCAGACCACTGTATATATTTTATGAATATCACACACCAGGTGGAATAAACACATTACATAATTTATTTAGATTTGTGAATGAGTTTTAATGCCACAGTTGATAATCTGATAACATTTTGAAACATCACAATAACATATGAAAAAGTATTTGTTTACAAATGATGTCTGTTGTTTCTACTTCCCAGACGAGATTAATACGGTGCATTGTGTCTGAATTAATAACCGCTTGTACTCATTCATTATTTACTTATTATTCCAATAACTTCCATAATAAACACAGCCGGTTTGTACGTACATCATCATTAATATATAAATATCAAATTACACCGCGTGTTATAACCATTCGTAATGCTTTGTATTGCCTTTTATCTTCAGAAAATATCAAATAGTTATCGACGGTATAAGTACTCGTATGTTGTATGATATGGCATTCAGATCCATTAATCTACAAAGAAATGCAATGATGCGACAAGATATCGTGACAGTGCTTAACCTGAGTATTTTAGCCTTTTTACTGTTGAAACTAGGTCTATCAGCTAGGGCATTTAGTTTTTTATCGCTGAAACTGGGTCATTCAGCTTTTTGGCAGCTGGGACTTGGGCAGTTAATTTTCTCGTTCAGTTATGTGTTGGACAATGTCGTTTATATAATACCGGGTATAAATATAATTCATTTTCTATATTTTAATTGTGGTATGTGATGTTTTTATGTTTTCTGTGCTTGGCTGTTAAGTTGAGTGCTGCCCGTCTTTCTATTATTCTAAGAATTCTTTTCAGAATCGAAATGATATATTTGATCAATCTTATAACATACTGTTACACATTCTTTTACTACCTTCCCCGGCATATTTAGTATCATTACCATGTATATGACAAGGAGCATAGCGTAAGGATTTTCTTCCGTGACAACTAAAGGCTCCGTTCTATAAATGTTGAAAACCACGGTCGATATATTGAAGACAGTAGCTGAACTCTGTGTACGAGTCAAACAAACATATAAAGAAGTAAATAATTCCCATACCAGCCATTGTCTCTGTGATTCATTAACTATGTAAGACGCCCACAAGACAGTACGCGTTTTCATGTAACAGTGTGATTTGGAATGTCTTCAAGCAGATTAACTAGAATCCCAACAACGAAGCAATTGCGTGACCACGTATCAAATAGACAGACTCGAGTCTGCAAATAGAATAATAATCAGAATTTATATAAATGTTGTGTTGTATTTACTGCCCGTCACAATGCTAAATTTGCATATTATCATAAAGGGAGGTAATGGCATGTAATAAGTACACGACCCAAACGGTTAATGTATCAAACTATTTCAATCATTCTCGATACCCATATGTTGTTTGTGCTCTTTTTTCTTCTCTGTGTGTTTGTGTGTCTTGTTTGCTGTGCTGTTTCCACCGAGTGTATCATTATCTGACTGATTTATTATGCATTATCATTTACGATCGACATGAAGATTTAGTAGTTTCTAATGTAAACACGTTTTATGCATGAAGTACGACGAGCAAATACTAGTATTCCAGAAAGCTAATGCCATAACGAGCTGATGTCATAACTAGCAGACTGTACAGTGTATGCAAATATAACTTATCTTTAAGACCATCATATAACATACAAGTTGTCAGAAATATTGACGATGTTATCGTTAAAAGAGATTTAATGCAAAACCTTGTGTCTGGACGCATACAATAATTAAATCGTATGGTATGCATTAAGGATGTTGGAGCGGTTCAGATCCCTCATTAAGATTCTGTTTAAATTTTGTCAGTTAGTATAGAAATCTATTTTGACACAAACTATGGTGAAAATTCACTAAGTCACGGAACTCGTTTAACCCATCCGCTTCATCTTTAATGCAGCAAAATAGCACCCAGATAAAATCCTTAAACTTTTTTTCACTCATTAAATATTTTGTAGATTTTGTTAAATAGATCTTCACAATTATGCAAAAAAAATACATGTCACCCAGGTGTCTTTTTCGCAAATTTTGTTTTTCTGTTAAATGTGGCTTAAATGCTGAGAAAATCAATGAAAACGTTTAAACAAAAATTATTGAACATGCACATATTGCGAAACCCCATAAACACACAATAAACAAACATTACGAAACGAACCTGATTCCCCAAGAAGCTATATCTTTTACCCAACCCACCTATTTTGCAATGTGTTTTTTTTCGAAATGTCAACCGTCAATACGATTAGTATTGTCTATTTTTAATGCAAAATGTGTATCAAAATTGTTCAATTTGATTTTCTTTAGATTATTTCAACACAGTTTAACATTTATAAGGCACATAACGTACTATGACAAATGATGCATGCACACTAAACTGATCTAGCATCCTTAAGTACTTTCGAAGGACACAACATATCCCAATGCATTAACGGTCACTTAATTTTTCTTCACAAAGGTTCATTTTAATTAATAAATGAAAGATAAATACAAAAAGACAAGTATCAGTGCAACCATATGCTCTGTCTGTCTGGACCATAATTCTAACATAAAACCAACACTATGTATTAGAGCAGTGACTTAAGGTTGCATATAAGCATGGCATTCCTGAAATATATTATTGTGTCAAGGAAATGACATTATAGATAAGTCAATGAAGCTAGCGGTTTCGTATGAATGGAATACTGGCATATTTACTAATTCAATAGTTAACTCGATGCAAATACTTGTACTGCATAACTCACATCATTAACACAGTGTTTTCATGAGCAATAAATAACATACATCTCAAACCATCATCAAACAATAAGCCAATCTGACAGATTTGGCAAACTCTTATAACTAGAAGTTCTTCTACCAAGTGTACGGTACGTAGCATTAATCATTTAAAGCTGATATAACTAAGCCATTGGTTCAAAAATAAAAGCAAGGGAGCCATCGCCATTTAAGAAAGAAATATTCCCATTAAATTATATAATAATATTATACTGTATGTCGTTTGATTTATTAAATTCTTGAGGGAATAAACCTCGGGTAATTGCAACTTTTATGCTGGTGATTTATATCCGTGTCTCGTGTATACAAAATTAATGTTTATTAATAAACGTATGTTTATTCAATTCCAAGAAACTGTGCAAGTTTATTACCAATCAATGTGCGTTACAAAAGTCTATAAATGACATGCCAGGGTAAAATGCGTATTATTTTTGTCCTGATATATAGCACATAAAAGTGGTTTCCAAGTAAGTGCGTTTCTCCTATGTTTGCTATGAATAATGACGTAGTCTATCTTAGAACAATTACTGACATTACAATAGCGTGACACAGAGCCGCTATCGTTTTCCGAAACAATTTCCGAAATAGTTTGACAAACAACCGAACAGGTCATGAATTTACGCTCCGTGCAGCGGACACTTAACGTTTACGTTTCTCTTAGTTTACCAATGCGTGCCATTGAATATACCATCATGTAAATATTGTTGCAGTTTGCCAAAATCGCAAAGGTCTGTCAGATTGGGTTTTATTTGTAGCCTCTGTGATTTCATCGTCATACATACATCTAAAGCAATATATATTTCTTGAAAATATTTGGAATATGTGGAGACCATTATCGCCAAAGAATGTACAAAATTATTTGGGAAGAAATTTCTTCAGACTTTTGTCGAACTTGAGTATACATATAATGGAGTTCATGAATACAGCACTTTAAAATTCATAAATACTTTAATACTACAGTCTAAGGACAGGAAATGACATTATACGATATAGTCGGTGTGTTTTTTAAAGAAGCCTTAGTCTTTGTTTAATACTGAAAGCCATTATTTGGTGGTATATTGCTTCGCGTTATGTTTGTTATATGAGTGACATTTTAACACATGAGAAGATCATTTTCTTTTATTTTTCAGTGAAATCATTGAAGTGATCTGTTGAGAATGTGTATTATTACATTCTTCCAGAGGATTCATATATTCATTGCTGCTTTAACATATGGTAAACATAATAGAAACAAGGCATAACACTTATGTTAATGCATCCATACAAAACATGACTTCCACAAAATATAGTTAAGATGTTGGTGAATAAGCTGTAATAAGTTAGAAAACTAGTTTGTTTTAAAGGACATCTTTGGGAAAAAGAGAAAAAAAATAGAAAAAATAAATAGGCAAAATATTTTTGCAAGAATCTTGATTCCTGTATTGCATTAGTACGGATATTGTCATGCTATACATTTAGTAACCTTTGAAATGTTAGCATTCTACTGATATATAAAAAGGTTATATAAGATCAAGATTTTTACATCGCATTCGGTTGTTAGCGATCTAGTAACACATAGTACGCGACATTCTATATTATCGTTGCATTAATCTACACTTTTATTTCGAAATATTTGAAACTTTGACACTTTGGACGCTAGAAAAAGAAAATTAAAGGTCAGTGAAGTCATGTGTTTTGTCTGTCACGTGCCAGAATAATTTTTGTAATGGGGATTTGATTGGATGGTGATAAGTATGACATTCCGGAATATTTGATGATCAAAAAATTCATTCGGATTAATTTAGCACTATATTATGATGCAATTAAAACACTTTTTTTCAAACCAAATCGAAGAATTGTCAGTATAAATCTATGTTATGTTAAATGACATTGTTAATGGTAGTAAACAAATAGTCTGTTATATCTGTTGATGCCGATACCTCACAAGTAACCTATCGCAGCAGTGTATAATACACATTTATAATTAACACAGTGTTATCATTTGCATTAATAGACGATTGTAATATAGGTATTTTCTATGTTAGTAGTCATCGTAATTCGTGAAGCGTAAGTAACGCAATTCTTGCAATTTACATGAGGTCAGTAAACGTTGCCAATCAATTAGCTAGGGTATTGCACCCGAATTCCTTGTGTCGCTCAAATGTTTCTGTCTCTTTCTTCTAAGCCAGACTCGACGGCCAATTAGGCAGGGACACAGCCGGATAACCACACTCTTTCAACTGTCAGGCGAATGCAAATAAATAAACAACACTAACTTACTTTGTCCTTTGGCTTGTTGGATATACGAGACATACATCATGGCCGCGCTGAAGCCATAAGGTCGAGCAACCAGCTACCCATCTATTCTAGTGTACTACATGTACTCATATTATGATACATTTTAATATGATTATTGATACATATGACGCCGTAATTCATGGTTCATTCCGATGCGAAATGGTCAATCTCTTAATTGCTATCAATTTAAATAATTGCGTTTGTTATCGATTATTATCAACGCATTTATTATCGGACTATAAATCTCGAAAACTGGGGAAATAAAATTAAAAGTTTACAGTGCCGACAGGAATCAGGTGAATCCGCTAAAATGTTACCGACATAGTTTTCATGCTTGTAGCTGTGCATATTAGTTCATCCTGGACAATTAAACAAATACCATTGTTCAAGTCGCCCTGGGAATTTATTTCTTGCTGGCAGGTTATCAAGTGCATGAATTATTATATAGTTACCACGCACTCACAATTATATTATTAGTCAACTGATTTCTTGATTGGCAATAGGCGACGAGGTACTTTTTTTAGGATAGACACAATATCACTGAAATATTGTTGGTACATTCAATATAACTACGTGTAAATACATCAAAGAAACTGTTATGAACTATATATTATTAGGATATGACACACTTTCTTGCTTCTTCATGAAATTTATATTACCAGTGTACGTTTCAGTACGCTTAATGTGTGCAAAGGGTAAGCGATATTTAGTTTGCATGTATATGGTCTAAGATATATATTTATAGCAAGCATCACTGACCGTATTTCTTTTTTCAAGTGTCCACATATCAATGACCATAACTCTAAGCCGAATCGCAAACAAAAACATGTCAATGACCCCAAATTCAAACATAATCGTCAACAAAATCATGTCAATGACACCCAATTCAAGCATAATCGCAAACAAAAACATGTCTATGACCCCAAGTTCAGGAATAATCGCAAACAAAATAAATGTCAATGACCCCAAATTCAAGCATAATCGCAAACAAATACATGTCAAAGAACACAAATTAAAGCATAATCGATAACGAAATACATGTCAATGACCCCAAATTCAAGCATAATCGCAAACAAATACATGTCAAAGAACACAAATTAAAACATAATTGCATCTAGCAATGTCATACCGGTAATATGTATACATATTACACTGATTCACTGTAGTGATACGTTTTAGTCACATACAAAATACTGAAAATAGTAATTTGCGTTGGTTTGATCTGATGTGCCGTTTATTTGCATATATACCTATTTGTCTTCAAACAATACATGAGTATTCAATTCTGGAGTTAATCCAAAACGTAAAGTTGATAAACAATAAACGTGGATATGTTCGCATGCTATTAACTTTATATAACCATATTTGAAACTATCAGGGGAAAATCACGCCATTTAATAAAGACCATTAAAAGAGTATTTATTTAATAAATGCGATTATTCATGTACATGCCGTTCGATAACATATCTCATTAAAGTCAGTAAAAAAATTGTAACTTCGGTCAATTCCTATTGATGATTTATATCACACCCTCGTGCATAATGGTGTTTATTAAGTTTCAAAATTGCAATATTATAATGATAAAACATCACAGTATAAAATATGTAGTGTTTCCTGCTCTGATATGTTGCATGTACGTTCGTAAAGGCCAAGAAAATGCGTTCTCCTATGTTTGCAATGAATGAAGTTGTACATAGAACAATCAATGTCCTAACAATAACATTACACGGGACGTTTTCAGAAACATAGCACAAGTCAAAATCATTTACATTCCGTGCACTGATACTTTACAGAGAACGTACAACTTTTACGAATTTCATAATTTAATCAAAGTGTTTCACGAGCATTGGTCGGTTGGTTTGAAGAGCAGGCTTTTGTTGCAGACACACCAGTTGATAAACCATTTAATGGGTGTACCACCAAAATCATTTGAATCTAAATAGTATTTGTTGACAAAACAAGTGATATAGCTAATACGAGTTTAGCAACGCTCCTGCTTAGCGACTGTTTCTTATAATGTTTCAAAGATGCTCGTAGCATTTTTAAAGAGACATCAACGGATATATGGAAAAATCATGTCCTGCATTACTGGGTGATAATTTGTTAGCCACGAAAAGTCTCACTGACATGTTGTTTGTGGTAAGATGAAATACATTTACATTAGTTGATTTGGCTAAAGGCAAATATTTTTTCAGATGGTCATTTAACTGTAAATTGCTATTAAGCATTGTACGTCGATTGATAAAATATAATTTTACGACAAAATAGATAACCACATTTGAAATCTGAACAAACAAAAGCACATGAGTATTCGGTGCAATGCCTCAGCAAGCTCAATCAGGTTGATAACAACCATGCATCATTTCAATTGATATTCAATCCGGATATGTTTTAATGTCTTAATGATATAATTCCTAGCACTGCAGAAGAGATTTTTTGAGATTGTTTAAGTAATATCCGCCTATCCATCTCCGCTACAGTGAACGTTGTAATTTAACAATAAATTTGGAATTTAATGAAATGCTCATGTGGAGTTATTGTGTTCTTTGAAAGAAAATTGCATTTAAATGTGTGGTCTCTAATGAGATTCGAGAAACCATTACAAGCGCGTCGTATGCATTGAAGCATGTATTTGATGTTGGTCCATTGATGAAACTGCCGGGTAAAACCAATACCGATACATTGACAAACTAATGTCAAATGGCATTTGTTATCACCTATCTTAGTTAAAATGCGAGTTATTAGCTTTTAATAGCAAATTTACAACACCAGAAACACTTCAGTAGTATGTGTAAAATTCCACCCGTTAGCATTAAAGTAGAATCTAGACTAAATTTAAATAATTTGATATAGAATTCATCGTTAAAACGTAATTAAAACTTCTTCGAGCAAGCCGCAATTCACCATAAAATTAATCAAAAATGAATTAACAACAGAACCTTTCAACATTACACTATTTTACGATAAAATTAAATGTAGTAAAATGGTTCGTAATATTATCCTTTTATATTTAAATGCTTGTGGCTGTGGACATTATTCAGATGGTATCGCTTAGCGGGAAACTTTTATTTACACTGTCCCGTTTCGTTAAGTTTATCTTGATGGCAAATGTGATGTTTGGTGCACCCTGAAACTAATTTGAATGCTTTGAACCTATCGCTGGGTTCGATTACAAACTGTAAGGCCTCATCCAAACCATTCGGTTATCGCAACAACCACTTATACAAGTTACGCTTACAACCAGTATTAACATGACTAAATCGCACCACATCCGTAACAGTTAAAACCTCTCTTTCATACTACACTCAAAAGAATATAATGGCAATACAAGTTTCTGTGGATCTGTTTTAAAGAATTCCCAGTGGTGTGGAAATGTTATCTTGGTTTTATAAAGCCATTATGTAACTGTCTCGGTAGTATTGCATGTTTCCTGAATAACATATTTACATGACAGAGAAGCTAAACGAGACTTATCTTCTATTATCAAGTAGCTGCGCCTTTCCGTAAAATGACAATGACATTTCAAGATAAAAGATAAAAGCAACTTGGACAGGAAAGGCAGCACACAACAAAAACTGCGGGACACGAATGGTGCAAAAAAGGAACAAATATCTTGTTGTTCGAGAAAGTGATCCCAGTCATTGTAACGAACAATAAGAGTTGATAAGAGTTGATGATGTTTCTATCAGGTTGAAAACTATATTTGTTGACGGTTTTGGATGTTACATATTTAGCATGTTCTAGAAGCCTTTATCGGACTTTGTTGCTCGTGCGGTATGTAATATGAGAAACATCAAATACTTACGTAAGGATTATTAATCGATCTCATTAATTTTGTCATTTAGTACCGTTAAATTCCTATCACTGTCTAAGGCATAAGAGTTAGATCTGACTTCCTAAGTCATCTCTATAGCTCCACTTCAGAGTTCATTGACTATATTATATTATATGTGAATATCAGTTATTGACGAACAAGCCTCATAAAACCGACCACTTTGAGGGAGCAAACAGTTGCCTACAGTTATCCGTCTGAATCGGAGAAGCAATAAATGTAGTTATATAATTCCCATAACGGCCATCCGGTCATAGTCATGGTTATTGATACATTATGTAAAATATTCTCTATGCGTGCTGTGTACATTTATATAGTGTGAATATCACTAAATAAAGAATGGCCAGAAACAAATTAACACGCTCCTCAACAATACCGCAGTGAGCAAGAATTGTGCGAACGTTGAACAGACGAAACATGCAAGTGAACATACATGTGTCTTCTTTTTGGAAACACAGATTATTGCATACCAGTATTTTATATCGTATACTAGTAACATCAATCAATAAAAATACCTGAGGGAGTAATATTGCTCGATTTTACCTACAATGCTGCAAACTTATAATCTATGATTTAGCCTAATTGTTATGTGCTTGCTGTACGTATATAACTACTTTTCGCTTGCTGTCCGGAGAAAATACATGTATGCTCCTAAGAGAAACATTAATACACTTTTAACCATGTCATTTAGAATGGTTTAACAATTTATATTTTTGTTTCTACTTTAAACATGCATTTTAACATGCACCCATGCATGTTACGTAGTATAATGACAAACCAGTCAGGGAATACAGCTTTCACCAAAAGCAATATAGCACCAATGCACCAAAAAATCCATGAAAACGAAACATCACAGATTATAAGCAATCAAAGTCACAGCTACAAAAATGTACAAGAAGAAATGAAGCAACAGTTATAAAAGCACGATAGTCTGTGCCGACAGCCTGTCACCTCGGCCAGACAATGGTAACCGTTCAAAGAGCCTGCAAAAGCCAACGGACAGGAACAAATCACAAGGATGACTACTTCACAAACACAACCTTGAAAGCAACATCAAACAGAAATAGTATGCAAGCCTTTTAGAATTGTCAATATATACACTTACTTGCTACAGTTTGTAAACATTTGAGTATTCCATAGATTCTACACTAGTATAGTCAATGTATATCTTTATCACTGTAAAAACTATAACCGCGTGGAGACAAAGTTTAGTATTAGATCTAGTATCTTGTCACTAATATCTCACTGACTATGAGACATTATCGATTCGGTGGTGAGAGATTTGTTCATTTGGAACGTCTTGTTTCCGTAATTGGACTGTCTTATTGTAACAGACAAGCAATGATTCTCTAATGTCACAACCCTTGTAATTGCGTGGCTGCAAATCAACTACAAATCCATAAGGGAAATATGTAATTTACATATGGCTTCGACTTCTTCTCTCTTTTGTGAATGATTTGACAGAAAGATAAACTTAGAACCAAATATATATTTCATACCGTTGTACGTAACGTAAATTTTCGCGGTAAGAACAGCTTTTCGTAAATAAAAATCAGCAATTAATCTAAAAAACTAAATGTTTTGTGGCATTAAAATGTGTTCCCTTACACAACCATGTTTGATACTTTAATGGCGGAGATTAAATAATAAATCATGTCGGGCAAGGTTTATCGAAGCACGGATATATTGATTCAAGAGTGATTTTTTGGTGGTGGCATAATGGACAAATAATTGTCCTTAAAAAAAACTTTTTGCATTCATATGGTTTCAGTGCCGACTAAACCAACCTATCGGCAATGCCTCTCACCGCCAGTCGACGGAACTTGAAGAGCATGTTTCTGTACATATAAGCTCTTGTAATACCTGTCATGATCTGATTATAGATCGTATTACTCTAATTATAAGCCCATTATACATTTATTATTGATGTAAAAGATGTTATATTAACGATCATAATAAAAATGCAGGGTAGGTGGGTGCTAGTTCCGTGATCTTCCCTGCAAAGCTCTGTATTATTTCATTACGTTGTGCATTTTCAGATTGAATATCAAATTATGATCGAACGGATTAATCACGACTAGGTATTGTGCTTAATAAGTGTGTGCACTTGTCTATCCAGCTTTAAAATCGCACTTGTTTATTCTCATGAAAGGTTCGTCTTACTTTAGTTTGTATAACTAAATTACATTCGCAAGTCGATATCGATGTGGCCAATGTTCGAGAAAGAGTGTATATAATTTACCTTGCAAAGCAGAGTTTTCTCAAATAAGTGAGGAATCCATAAACCATATGTTTGTTTTTGATCAGCCAATGGCTTAGATATTTATTGGTTAGCCACATGCCTGATATGCCGGTCTCTAACAGGCAGAGTTCTACATTTCGGCAATAATTTCTTGTTGATCAAAAGTCTTTTCCGACATTAATTCGCGTATATATTACGCTATTACATCGGAGCTAAACTGTACCTTACACAAGAAACGCTTGCTGTTACGCAGACGGATACGCTTTAATGTGTTCAATACAAAGAATTTGACCAAACAGATTTTTGTATTTTCAACATGTGACGTTGGAAGCGAATGAAGTTGACTAGTGTATGTTTTGTATAATCTGAGCATATGCTACGTTGATTGGGTAAAATATTTACCCCGGCTGAATAATGAAATATGTTCGTAACGTAAATTGTATACATTTTCCTTTCCGACCGACAAATGTAACAGTCAAAATACAAAGCTCATAAAATATAAAATGTTTACACATTTGTAAATATATAAACGAGTAGAAGAATTCCATACAACATGCTGATTATTTACCTCAATCAAATATTCGTCCTATCCCTTAGTTAGTACTTGTATATTGAATGTCGTTTACATTTTAGATGTATAGATGTACGGAAACCAACTGTTAACAACATCAATGCCATGCCATTTACAGGACAAAAATATGTGACCTTATCGATTAAGCGACAAAATATATTCAGTCGGTTTAGGAATGTCAGCTTGCAAAGAAAATTGCCCTGTGTCCCCAACCTTTGTCATTGTGTGAGAGAAAACAACTTGCTAATATCAGGAAGAGGAATATTGAATTAATATACATGTACATAGTTATATTACGACAGCTCTGTCTCTCCCTTGTGAACATATTTATTATCTAGATACATTTCCACAAGTTATCTTACAATTACTGTAATTGTCCGATCTGAAGATTGGAATTTGGATCAGACATTCTCAAATAGATGATTTGGAAAGATAATTACCGCAATATACAGTTCGTGGACACGTTAAGATATTTGGGCATTTTGTACGTGTTATTCACTATTTTGTTTACTATTCTGTTTAGCAACATTCGTCAGTGTATTGAGTGAAACGTAATCAGCAACTGTGCATATCCGACGATGGCGTCTGTATCTACCCTAATGAGTATTTAGTTTTATTTATTATACCCACCTATATAGTATATGGTGTCTATATTGGAGTCATGCTTGAGGTTGGTTGGTCTGTTGGTTGGTCGGTTGGTTTGTCAGTATAATTTTGTCCGCGCTATTTTTCTGCAATCATTGTTCGGATTTCAAAGAAACTTTGCGCGACTCATAAGTACCAAGTCTAGTTGTACATGTCCTCGGCGCTGATTGGCCAAATATTTTTAAGAGAGTTATTGTCCTTTGTTTTTTGTTAACACTTATAACACTTATAATTTTGTCCGCGCTATTTCTCTGTAACCGTTTGTCGGATTTCAATCAAACTTTGCGTGACCCATCAGTACCAAGTATAGCTGTGCATATCCTAGTCGCACGTTGGTCGGATATTTTAAAGGAGTTATGGCCCTTTGTTTTTTTACACTTATAAATTTGTCCGCGCTATTTCTCTTTTACCAATGGTCTTATTTCAACGAAACTTTGCATGACTCATCAATACCAAGTCTAGTAGTGTATATTGTCGGCACAAGATGATTGGATTTTCAAGGGAGTTATGGCCCTTTGTTTTATTTCACTTATAAATTTTGTCTGCATTTTTACTCATTTTAATCATTGGTTGGTGCAGTGACTGTGTCAAGTAGTATCTGGGGGTATGCATAACAGTCAGTGATCTTTCTTGTTGCAATTGATACCATGCCTTCGACCGTTCGTATTTTATTTCAATACCGCATTAATCCTTTCTACACACAATACTATTATACCGAAGTAGAACCCTCTAATAGTTTCAATCTCTGTACAGTGTATGTTAATATCGTCTAATATATACATTACAAGTATTTCATTGATCTGAATCAGTTTAGACTTGTATGGATTTATGATAGGGTTTGATGATCAAGTTCAACTCATCAGTTAAAGTTCATATGTGTATCCAACCGTTATTTTTCGTCCATTTGTTCCTGTCAAACTTTGATTGGCATATGTTTATTGCATCGTGGTATGTTTCTATAATCTGGTTTTTGATTTGCGTACCTTTGTCAGTATTTTGCCAGACCCCAAACACGTTATCAAATGCAATGAAATGGTGTATGACTGATTGAATGTCCGTTTCATCTACAAGATATCATTAAGCGAGGTCATTTACCTTCAGTCATAGGATTTGTTAAGCTCGTTACGAAGTTTGCATTTATTTACTTATGGTATTCAATGTACTACTACTTATAACTGGCCAATTCCTGTTGGACTGCTTGAGTTCCTTACTCTGGAAGCAAACTGGTACTGAGTGGTTCCGTAACAACGTTGTATAAGTCAATCATCCATCGTACGTAAATCCTGTTGCAATACGGTGTAATATAACAACAACAAATAACCTACCTGCTAATTCATTCACTTTAACTGAGAATAACATAAAGCAACATGTGTTGTAATTCATGTGTATAATGTACAAGGTGATGTTAACGAGCTGTAACTTCATCATATTAAGTGTTTTTTTGTGATTCATTTTTTTTCTTAGTGATAAACCTGCAATACAGGATAATTATACATGTATGTTAGTTATAAGATCTGTGCGACGTTCCTTTTAACTCTTCATAAATCGATCATGTCGATACAGTCCATTAGTTTGTCATCGTGTTTTTTAATTGTTTGTTTGCAGTTAATTACAGCGAGAGTTTTCATTGAAGTACATACTACGTATTACTACATAGCTTCTCTGCACGCCTCTGACATAGAGGAATGTATCAGAAACCAAGAAAGGTGCTGCTAAAGGAATACATATTCATCCCAACTTGACTAAATTTATATTTTCATACAGAATTGTTTCTACTTTATTATTGTATTATTGTATCGATGTTAATACTAGTATATGTATAATTGTCTTATAAGTACTTATATTTGTCATTTTCAATTACTTACATATATATATAACTTATACCTTTCTACCGCCAATTTGATTTGTATATATGTTTACTTGGCGATGGACTTTGTTGTTTATGCCAATAAATAATTTGACTTGCTAAAAATGGGAAGTTGTTTACCCAAACTTACTTACCATAATCATTTTCAAATTCGTATTGTTGACAACCATAAAACATTTATGTAGCTGAAAGGTTATATCATTTACAGTGACTTTTTGACACCTGAAATTTTAGAACTTGTAGTGGTTTACTTTCATTTTCTTGTTCAGTTTCGCATTGGGCATTGTGACATATGCTTGTGCTCTGTGTTGTTTTGTTTGTGTTTTTGTGAGCGTTCCTTTCTGTGCCTTTCGTGCTTGGCTGTTTCTATTGAGTGCTGTCTTCCATGTCCGATGTTTCATTATCTTTAAATAATCGATCAAAAGTGATGAAATCCACTATTCGTCATTTTGGCCGAGGCCGCTTTTAAACAGAGCTGACAATTTATACACTATTCTTTATTGTGCATTTCGTGCTCTGCTGTTCCTGTTGGTGTTACCTTACCTGACAGATATTTTATGTAGTATTAACATCACAATTAGTTTATAGTTGAAACAAGTGTAATTTTATTAAATAATAATACACATGTACATACATGTAAATATACCAAAACATTATGAAATATCATTCCTAAAATGCAATGGTAATAGGAATCGTGTTAAACACAAAACAAAACAATTTTGTCATTTAGTACCGTTAAATTTCTACCACTGTTCAAGGCATAAGAGTTAGATCTGACTTCCTAAGTCATCTCTATAGCTCCACTTGAGAGTTCATTGACTATATTATATTAAATGTGAATATCAGTTATTGACGAACAAGCCTCACAAAACCGACCACTTTGAGGGAGCAAACAGTTGCCTACAGTTATCCGTCTGAACCGGAGAAGCAATAAATGTAGTTATATAATTCCCATAACGGCCATCCGGCCATAGTCATTGTAATTGATATATTATTTAATATGTTCACTATGCGTGCTGTGTACATGTATATAGTGTGAATATCACTTAATAAAGAATGGCCAGAAACAAATTAACAAGCTCCCCAACAATACCACAGTGACCAAAGAATTGTGCGAAGGTTGAACAGACGAAACATGCAAGAGAATCATAAATATATAACTATGTTCTTACTTGGATTGCATTGTCAGTGCGCTGCAGTATTAATAAGTACATAATACATTAATAATGTACATTACTCCACAATCGTGATTTACATCATACTGACAGGACGTGTTGGGCGTGTATAAAAAACAGTTGCGACATTTATCTAACAGTGACTGGTGGTAAAAATATGGTTTTTGAAACAAAAACCAGTAAAAATGTTTGTTTTTGTATTACAATTTATTATAAAATCATCAACAGTCTAACTCACACAGCTAAAATGTTGAAGAACAGAACATACATGTGTCTTCTTTTTGGAAACACAGATTATTGCATACCAGTATTTTATATCGTATACTAGTAACATCAATCAATAAAAATACCCGAGGGAGTCATATTATTTGTTACTATCACACATACGAGCTCGTATGTAGTCAAGTATTACATATATACTAGGTCGTTGTGTATGCAAGTGTATTATTTCTGTCATAAATGGATATTAAATTGCTCGATTTTACCTACAATGCTGCAAACTTATAATCTATGATTTAGCCTAATTGCTATGTGCTTGTTGTACGTATATAACTACTTTTCGCTTGCTGTCCTGAGAAAATACATGTATGCTCCTAAGAGAAACATTAATACACTTTTAGCCATGTCATTCAGAATGGTTTAACAATTTATATTTTTGTTTCTACTTTTAACATGCATTTTAACATGCATCCATACATGTTACGTAGTATAATGACAAACCAGTCAGGGAATACAGCATTCACCAAAAGAAATATAGCACCAATGCACCACAGAATCCATGAAAACGAAACATCACAGATTGTAAGCAATCAAAGTCACAGCTACAAAAATGTACAAGAAGAAATGAAGCAACAGCTATAAAAACGCGATAGTCTGTGCCTGCAGCCTGTCACCTCAGCCAGACAATGATAACCGACCAAAGAGCCTGCAAAAGCCAGCGGACAAGAACAAATCACAAGGATGACTACTTTACAAACACAACCTTGAAAGCAACATCAAACAGAAATAGTATGCAAGCCTTTTAGAATTGTCAATATATACACTTACTTGCTACAGTTTGTAAACATTTGAGTATTCCATAGATTCTACACTAGTATAGTCAATGTATATCTTTATCACTGTAAAACTATAAACGTGTGGAGACAAAGTTTAGCATCATTTCTATTATCTTGTCACTAATATCTCACTGACTATGGGACATTATCGATTCGGTGGTGAGAGATTTGTTCATTTGGAACGTCTTGTTTCCGTAATTGGACTGTCTTATTGCAACAGACAAGCAATGATTCTCTAATGTCACAACCCTTGTCCTTGCGTGGCTGCAAATCAACTACAAATACATAAGGGAAATATGTAATTTACATATGGCTTCGACTTCTTCTCTCTTTTGTGAATGATTTGACAGAAAGATAACCTGGGAACCAAATATTGGTTCAGATTTAATGGTTAGGTCCTTTTTGAACAGGTTCTCTCGGAAATTTGGTCCTTAAAATGAAATGCTGATCTATATTTCGAACCGTTGTAAATGTTCGCGGTAAGAACAGCTTCTCGTAGAAAAATCAGCAAATTAATCTAACAAGCTAAATGTTTTGTGGCATGAAAATGTGTTTGATACTTTTATGGCGGAGATTAAATAATAAATCATGTCGAGCAAGGTTTATCGAAGCAAGGATATATTGATTCAAGATTGATTTTTTGGTGGTAGCATAATGGACAAATAATTTTCCTTAAAAATACTTTTTGTATTCATATGGTTTCAGTGCCGACTAAACCAACGTATCGGCAATGCCTCTCACCGCCAGTCGACGGAACTTGAAGAGCATGTTTCTGTACATATAAGCTCTTGTAATACCTGTCATAATCTGATTATATATCGTATTACTCTAATTATAACCCCTTTATAAATTTATTATTGATGTAAAAGATGTTATATTAACGATCATAATGAAAATGGTGGGTAGGTTGGTGCTAGTTCCGTGATCTTCCCTGCAAAGCGCGGTATTATTTTATTACGTTGTGCATTTTCAGATTGAATATCATTTGAAATTATGATTTAACGGATTAACCACGACTAGGCATTGTGCTTAACCAGTGTGTGCACTTGTCTATCCAGCTTTAAAAACGTATTTGTTTATTCTTATGAAAGGTTCATCTTACTTTAGTTTGTATAACTAAATTACATTCGCAAGTCGATATCGATGTGGCCAATGTTCGAGAAAGAGTGTATATAATTTACCTTGAATAGCAGAGTTTTGTCCAATAAGTGAGGAATCCATAAACCATATGTTTATTTTTGATCAGCCAATGGCTTAGATATTTATTGGTTAGCCACATGCCTGATATGCCGGCCTCTATAAGCAAAGTTCTACATTTCGGCAATAATTTCTTGTTTATCAAAAGTCTTTTTTGACATTAATTCGCGTATATATTACGCTATCACATCGAAGCTAAACTGTACCTTACCCGAGAAACGCTTGCTGTTACGCAGACGGATACGCGTTTATGTGTTCAATACAAACAATTTGACCAAACAGATTTTTGTATATTCAACATGTGATGTTGGAAGCGAATGAACTTGACTAGTGTATGTTTTGTATGATCTGAGCATATGTTACGTTGATTGGGTAAAATATTTACAATTTATAATGAAATATGTTCGTAACGTAAATTGTATACATTTTCGTTTCCGACTAACAAATGCAACAGTCAAAATACAAAGCTCATAAAATATAAAATGTTTACACATTTGTTAAGATATAAACGAGTATAAGAATTCCATTTAATACGATTACAACATGCTGATTATTTACCTCAATCAAATATTCGTCCTATCCCTTAGTTAGTTCTTGTATATTCAATGTCGTTTACATTTTAGATGTATAGATGTACGGAAACCAACTGTTAACAGCATCAATGCCATGCCATTTACAGGACAAAAATATGTGACCTTATCGATTACGCGACGAAAAAATATCTTCAGTCGGTAATTGGAATGTCAGCTTGCAAAGAAAATTGCCCTGTGTCCCCAACCTTTGTCATTGTGTGAGCGAAAACAACTTGCTAATATCAGGAAGAGGAATATTGAATTAATATACATGTACATAGTTATATTACGACAGCTCTGTCTCTCCCTTGTGAACATATTTATTATCTAGATATATTTCCACAAGTTATCTCACAATTACTGTAATTGTCCGATCTGAAGATTGGAATTTGGATCAGACATTCTCAAATAGATGATTTGGAAAGATAATTACCGCAGTATACAGTTCGTGGACACGTTAAGATATTTGGGCATTTTGTACGTGGTTTTCACTATTTTGTTTACTATTCTGTTTAGCTACATTCGTCAGTGTATTAAGGGAAACGTAATCAGCAACTTTGCATATCCGACGATAGCGTCTGTATATACCCTAATGAGTATTTAGTGTTTTTATTATACCCACAGATATATAGTATATGGTGTCTATATTGAAGTCATGCTTGAGATTGGTTGGTCTGTTGGTTGGTTAGTCGGTTGGTTTGTCCGTATAATTTTGTCCGCGCTTTTTCTCTGCAATCATTGTTCGGATTTCAATGAAACTTTGCATGCCTCATTAGTACCAAGTCTAGTTGTACATGTCCTCGGCGCTGATTGGTCAAATATTTTAAGGGAGTAATTGTCTTTTGTTTTTTGCTTACACTTATTACACTTATAATTTTGTCCGCGCTATTTCTCTGTAACCGTTTGTCGGATTTCAATCAAACTTTGCGTGACCCATCATTACCAAGTATAGCTGTGCATATCCTAGGCGCACATTAGTCGGATATTTTTAAGGGAGTTATCTCCCTTTGTTTTTTACATTTGTAAATTTGTCCGCGCTATTTCTCTTTTACCAATGGTCTTATTTCAACGAAACTTTGCATGACTCATCAATACCAAGTCTAGTTGTGCATATTGTCGGCACAAGGTGATTGGATTTTCAAGGGAGTTATGGCCCTTTGTTTTATTTCACTTATAAATTGTATCTGCATTTTTACTCATTTTAATCATTGGTTAGTGCAGTGACTGTGTCAAGCAGTATCTGGGGTATTCATAACAGTCAGTGATCTTTCTTGTTGCAATTGGTACCATGCCTTCGACCGTTCGTATTTTATTTTCAATACCGCATTAATCCTTTCTACACACACTACTATTATACCGAAGTAGAACCCAATAGTTTCAATCTCTGTACAGTGTATGTTAATATCGTCTAATATATACATTACAAGTATTTCATAGATCTGAATCAGTTTAGACTTGTATGGATTTATGATGGATTCATGATGGATTTATGATGGATTTATGATATGGTTTGATTATTAAGTTCAACTCATCAGTTAAAGTTCATATGTGTATCCAACCGTTATTTTTCATCCATTTGTTCCTGTCAAAGTTCGTCGTTAGGTACTTTGATTGGCATATGTTTATTGCATCGTGGTATGTTTCTATAATCTGGTTTTTGATTTGCGTATCTTTGTCAGTATTTTTCCAGATCCCAAACACGTTATCAAATGCAATGTAATTGTGTATGACTGATGGAATGTCCGTTTCATCTACCAGATATCAATAAGCGAGGTCATACACCTGCAGTCATAGCATTTGTTAAGCTTGTTACGAAGTTTGCTTTTATTTACTTATGGTATTCAGTGTACTACTTATAACTGGCCAATTCCTGTTGGAATGTTTGAGTTCCTTACTCTAAGAGCAAACCGGTACTGAGTGGTGTCGTTACAACGTTGTATAAGTCGATCATCCATCGTACGTAAATACTGTTGCAATACGGTGTAATATAACAACAACAAATAACCTACCTGCTAATTCATTCACTATAACTGAGAATAACATAAAGCAACATGTGTTGTAGTTCATGTGTACAACGTACAAGGTGATGTTAACGAGCTGTAACTTCATCATACAGGGTGATCCATTAATTCCGCACATTAGTAAATGCTTATAACTTGAACATCTTTAAAGCTATCATATTAAATAAAACATGTAATTGCAGAGTATATGTGAAAGTTTTGTTCTGATCTAAAACGGATATTCAACAATAGAATCCTTATCTAAATCAGACGTTCAATGTGACCACCCATTTTCTCTGAAACGAGTTTCAAACGTCGTTTTAAATTCTGTACGTGACGCTGTTGCATGCAGCTAGGTAACCAGTCTCTTTTCCCGACGAATCGAATATTTCATTTCATTGGACATATCCAACAATATTCCTCCTTGAAGGCACATTCGTATTTGGACACCCTTTTCAAGTGTTTTTTTTCAACTTAAATCGCACATTTCACCAATTTATACTAAAGTTTTATGATTCGAGTTTGGAAATACTCAAATTTATGACGTCATCGATGACGTCAAAACGTCACTTTGACGGCACAATGCCAAAGATTTGTTTCATGTCAATAGAAATTTTTATTTATTACCTTTCCAACAATACCAAATTTATATGTGTAAGTCAAGAAATAGTGAAGATATAGGCATTTACTAATGTGCGGAATTAATGGATCACCTGTATTAAGTGTTTTTTGTGATTCATTTTTTTTCTATGTAATAAACCTGCAATACAGGATAATTATATGTTAGTTATAAGATCTGTGCGACGTTCCTTTTAACTCTTGATAAATCGATCATGTCGATACAGTCCATTAGTTTGCCACCGTGTTTTTCAATTGTTTGTTTGCAGTAAATTACAGCGAGAGTTTTCATTGAAGTACATACTACGTATAACCACCTTTCTTCTCTGCACGCCTCTGACACAGAGGAACGAATCAGAAACCAAAAAAGGTGCTGCTAAAAATAGAACGATTTTTGCCCAAACTTACTTACCATAATCATTTTCAAATTCGTATTGTTGACAACCATAAAACGTTTATGTAGCTGAAAGGTTATATCATTTACAGTGACTTTTTGACACCTGAAATTAAAACTTGTAGTGGTTTACTTTCATTTTCTTGTTCAGTTTGGCATTGGGCATTGTGACATATGCTTGTGTTCTGTGTTGTTTTGTTGGTGTTTTTGTGAGTGTTCCTTTCTGTGACTTTCGTGCTTGGCTGTTTCTACTGAGTGCTGTCTTCCATGTCCGATTTTTCATTATCTTTTTAAATAATCGATCAAAAGTGATCAAATCCACTATTCGTCATTTTGGCCGAGGCCGCTTTTAAGCAGAGCTGACAATTTGTACACTATTTTTTATTGTGCATTTCGTGCTCTGCTGTTCCTGTTGGTGTTACCTTACCTGACAGATATTTTATGTAGTATTAATATCACAATTAGTTTATAGTTGAAACAAGTGTAATTTTATTAAATAGTTATACACATGTACATACATGTAAATATACGAAAACATTATGAAATATCATTCCTAAAATGCAATGGTAATAGGAATCGTGTTAAACACAAAACAAAACAAGTTGAAACATAGTAAAAAGTAACAATATTAACTACGGTTTGAACTACATGAGCATTAACAAGAATGTCTAATATACAATTATAAAAAATCTAAAACTACACATTTAGTTCATTGGCAATGTGATGAAATTTGAGCATGGATCGTTTTAATTAATGGATATCCCCACGGTCTGGACTCCAAAATATATATACACACCAGTATATCAAATTAAATGTACAAAATGCAAGTGGAAATGCAGCACGTGAAAGTCGATCTAGAGTTCTGGCTTTATCTTCATTCGGTAGGAACATATTGAACATTGTTTTACGTGATTCCTCAATATCCTGAAATAAAACATCAAACGATTCGTTAGGACAAGTCCACAATACAAGATAATAATCCGTTAGAACATGACAAGCAACATAACAAAATAATTAACAAGATAATGATCAGTTAGGACAGGACAAGCAACCAACAACAGAAACATCAATAAGATAATGACAGAGTAAGCAAGTACAAAGATGCACACTACAAAGGTAACAAGAAAACTTCAATGAATAAAAACTTTCTCCAGTTTCTACATGTGGTTATCAAATACAGTATTTTACTAGGTTTGTCAAGTTATATTGCGCCATTGAGAGATATTTACACCTGCACTTTTATCAAAATGGTTCTAATTACAAGTACTGATGTTTTAGTCAATGTGATCACAAAAAGGGTAAGGAAAAATGTTTGTTGTAACTTTTTCAGTATACCTTTAAAGCATAACTTGTTTATAATGAAATAATGGGAATTGAAACATTACCACATCATTGGTTTGTGGAGCTGTACTAAGTGGCTCAGTCTTTTCCTTTGGTTCGTCTTTGTAACGTTTCTGTACTCTCGACAAAACATTGACGTAAGCAAATTCAATCAACGCAGCAAATACAAATATCAGACACGCTGCCATCCATACATCTATACCTAAAACGATTGAACCAAACTTCAGGAATAATTCATACAGAATAGCAATTGACTTCACTGAAACATGGCACTAATTTGAGTATTTTGAGTGACATAACATACATTTGACTCTCTTCTCCGATGCTTTATTCGCCACTAGCATTGTATGCTGCATCGTTAATATTACTTGAAATTATATATACGACATATAACGATTTTATTAAATCCAAAAATCGTCTAAAATATTACCATATAAAAGGAAGACATATATCGTATAGTACTAGACAAGTCTTCTTAGCAGAAAGAGCAAACTATATCGGAAACCATCAGCTACGTCTAAAGGGATTTAGAAAATATAAAGCCACGACATTGTGGTAAATCTAGTTGACTCTAAGCATTCATTGCATTTTCAATATTACGAGAGTGTGTACTGTTATCAAAATCAGAATTGTCGAACTCGTAGAGTCACGTACGAGTTGTTTCCCATTTGCTTTCACATAAACAATCCACAAATGGCAAAGTGTTTGCAGGCAATATATCTCCCTCGTTAATTTGATTTGTCATTTTTTAATTTCAAGACTTGCAATCATATGACAACACTCACACTCTCCTTTTATTATACTAGCATACAGCCTGATCAGTTGCTAAAGTCTTATGTTTATAACTTTTCCCGATCTCCCGAATTTCAAAATTTACTCGCGGTGTCAGACCTCGGATTATATATATGATGGGGTACATTATTTCTGCGTCCACTCTTAAGAATTGGTCTATATGTTATGGTTAAATGTGACACTCCGACAGGTACCATTATTGTACGATCACACTTAATACTCGTGTGTACCATAGGGGTAGAAAAGGGTTAACAAGAAGGGGTATTTTTGTTTTATGGTCTGATGCATTCAACATTTCAAATATTTACCTGATTATAGCTTTACAAATATAACAGTATAGTAAGGTATATACAAATTACGAGCTTACTAGTAAGAGAGAAGCAATCATTGAAGACGACGCTGTGGATGGTGAGTATTTACCTTTAGCATACGACACTTTGGGTAATGACGACCTTGCTCCCGCACTTTGTGTCGTCATGGTGAGAACTGTCAGTAAACCGAGTGAGATTCGTGCTGGTACGGCGTCTTTATCTAACCAGAATGATAACCAGGAGAGTATGACAATCAGGATACTAGGTAGGTAGACTTGTGTCATGTAATATCCCAGACTTCTCATCAACTCAAAACGTAGTTCTATACAGGTGTAATTCACTGAAAAATATTGCCATTATCTAGATGTAGATATATACAATTATAGTCTTATAAGAAAATACCTTCTCCTTACCGTATAACCTGATAACGCGACACCACGTGATAACGCGATACCACGAGATAACGTGACACCACAAAAAAACGAGACATAACGAGATAGCGCGACACCAGATCGGACTACGCAGCACTAAAAAAAACCTTCATGTTTTTTTGTTTTTTGTTTTTTTTTCGATAACGCGACACCTCGAGGTAATATGGCACCAGATTGAACTGCACGATCATTCAAAAAACAAAAACCTTCATGTTGATGTCAATTGTTTTCACATGTATCGATACAATATATGAATGGATGAAACCTCGATTCGTACCAGGTTTCGGGATAGAAAGGGGCATCCATGGTGTAATCGGGTTCTCATGCATTCATATCTTGTATACATGTATATCAAATTGAAAACACTGACATCAACCAGAAGGATTTTGTTTTTTGAATGATCGTGCAGTTCAATCAGGTGCCATGTTACCTCGAGGTGTCGCGTTATCGAGTTGCACTGTGTGGTCTTCATGACAAGTGGTTAAGGCATCAGTCTTTGGAGAGGTAGGTCAAAGTTAGAATCCCAACGTAGTTTCGTTCTGATATGAACTTCTGATGAACCACCGACTATTTGAATGATGGTTACCAAATGTTACCTAGTGCCTTACATTGAATGATATGAGCGGAGGGCACTGTGATCGGAAAAGGAATGGCTTACGCATAAACCAATTTGACTGGTCCTTGACACCAAGTTAAACAAACGCGTTGTCTTGCATTTCCCAAGACAGCATCAGTCTGTCACATGGGTCTCCTGTTAACTCGAAGTGGGATAGTTGCAAGTTAATGAAACGTTCGTAACAGCTGTTATACTAAATACATGTCAATTTAATTTATGTTATAATTTTAAATCCGTTAACCATAGAAACACTGGACAATAAATACTGACATTTAGAAGGCATACGAATATAAATATTGGCACTGCTTGTGTGTTGGATGGGCAGGATGGCACATACTCACATTCCTGGTACTGCTTGTCACAGCGTAACGTATGGAACTCCTCTAAGTAAAATTGTGGTAAACTCAACATCGGATCTTTGATAACTGGGTCTGAATGCCAGTTGAAATCCAAGTTATCTCTGCTGTAACCATCTGTAAACAAAAAAACCCACAATGATTACATCAAATTATTGCCAATGTTGTAAAGGTTAAGATATATAAGGTGAGTATCATTCCTGACCGAGAAAGACAAACACCTGACCACATATCGAGCTTCAATGGTTGCTAAGATCGGAAATGAGAACGGGACATTGTGTAATGTATTTTGTCATCAGGATACATTTAATATGGATATCTACAAGTCACCTAAAGTAGCATCTACATATAGTTTATTCGTTCAGGAAAAGTATCGGACTTCTTTGTGGTGCTCCGTTTGCAAAAATATAATAACAAATCAGACAGGAAATGAAGCACACAACAGAAACAACGGAGCACGAACGGTACAATAAGAAGAATGTACAAATGGCTAGCTTTGCACGAAGGTGCCCCGTAGAAAATGACGAATAATGTGGTTGGATAACTTTTGTTGATTATTAAATTTTGAAACCTATTATGGTTGAGATTTAAATTAAACCTAGTCCCTTTTCTAGTATTGTATGTAGAAAATCGAAACTAGGGTATTTTAGCACTGGTCACTTACAACTTTCGATGAATACTATTATTGTTGAGATCAAAATTAGACCTAGTCCCCTTTTCTAGTATTGTATGTAGAAAAGCGAAACTAGGGTATTTTAGCACTGGTAACTTACAACTTTCGATGAATACGGAGCATTCTTGTGTATCGAGGGGATACTTCCGTAAGTCCATATTGCACTTCAATGTTGCTGATATTCTGAAGGGAAAACGTCAAATGTTTAAAAAATAAACAATGCATCGACTTTTTTGAACATCCGTGAAACATCTTATTTTTAAATCACATGTATTTAAATGAGCAGCATGTTTTATTTTGATGTTTGTTCCTACAAGATATCCGCTATGGGCTAGGGAAATCGAAATAAATATCAGCGAAATTCGTGTAAAAATCTTAATAGTCATACTAAAAAACCCATTTGGAAGCAGAAATCGTAGGTCATTAAAATCATAAAGTCAACTGAGACGAGGACAATGAATGCACGCCTCTTTAATGGCTACGGTTTGACGAAATCGCGCTCAGTGTCGGTAAATTACGATCGATAAATAGCTTAAATGTATTGTCTAGCAATCAATGATTTTTAACTCCCAAAGTGCTGATTTCACTTAAGATAATTCTCGTTTGGAGTTATCAAGATTTAATTAGTGCCAATATATCGACGAAACACTCTCGAGTGTAAATAATATTTAAAAAGCTATTGGAAATATTCGCACTATATACGCACTATATGTACATGACACATGCAAATATATCAGACAGAATGACATTTCTCAGCATGATGCATTTTAGCTTAACTGTTTTGCATTCGTCATTTAAACCTGAGGTTATTATGAAAAAGTTATCCGAACAATAATAATTGTGTTTGCATATTCTGGACTTTGCAGTTAATTAAGGTCATCATAAAATCAATTATTCACCGTTTTGGATGAACATGTCAAGCCCCAAATGGATTATGTACGTTTAATTAGTAATTATTCAACTTAATCCATAAAAAAGATGAAGAGCAAGATGACATAACGTTGGGCAAAGTGGATTTTATATGCATGTGTAATACTTTTCTTTCAATACATGCAGTTTGTTACTTATACAGTATAATGCTACTGATACACCGATTCCGTGGCCACCTAGTGATTAAAGCATTCGCGTTGGGGACAGAAGGTCGATGGTTCGAATCCCGGTAGGTGTCCGTTCTGAAATGACCAGTGAGTTCAATTCAATGTGCTTTCCTGGCCCTTTGGATAGAAATAAACATTTTATACTGTACAATTGCTTGTTTAAAGTCCCACAAATATTTCAGTTAAAGGAACACCGGATTTCCGGAAACACAAACCTGGGACAAGTACCATTTAGAACAAATTTGTTAAGCGGCGGCTTTTGGTCCCTAAAACGTATTACTGTATGAATAGTGTATGGTTACTATGGTTACCTGACACTGTAAAGTATTGTTCCATCTGGGTATATATGCATCAGTTTGTTTGGAACTGTCACTGTGTGGAAATGTGCTGATTTCTCATTAGCTATAAACAAGTCGGGCACCCAAACTTTGTCCATGAACTTCGAGTCAAGTTCTAAAGATCGGAGTCTTGGTAGAGGCGTATATTCCAGTCTGTCATCATGCCAGGTCTGACGGATATATACATCCATTGTATATTCCTATAAAGCAACCACACTAAAAAGATGATATGTTCATTGACTGTTCTAAATACAACATACGTTTTGTAAAAGTGCAAGTTTGTGGCAATGATATCAGGAATGGAAACATAAATTAATTTATCACATATGAAAACGTTAGATTTGTTAAGGTTTCTTTCTGAATAGTATGATATTTCATTTATTGCTGTGTCTTAAAAAATAAGTGCACTACTAGTTGTATACCTGTGCAATTCACGTAATTTCAACATTATGTCGCAACATTGTGCGTAATATCAAAGCCATTTGTCGTCGTTTTTTAATTTCGAAGTAGAGTTGAACCATGGGAGTATTACAATTTAATCCCCGCGAAAAATAATGGTCTTTACAATCACCATTTTATACGTTCATATATGCAATGATACATATTTTAAGCAACACATTCTATATTAATTTTGCTATATACAATGTAGTATATAAATTATGAATATAAAACAGAAACGGGTTTCTTTTGCTGTACGCTCATAGAATAAAAATTGTGATGTTATCCTTGTTCACATTCGTGCCACTGTCGGAAACTAATTAATCACACAAAAATGTTTCATACTACGTATGAACCGGGCAATTATAACAAAAAATATAACAAAACATAACTTCAGTGCGGTACATTGTAATACAATTCAAACAAAAACACGTTTATACGATACGTGCGGTGCACCTTGTCTGAATAATCAACATATAGGTACTTTATGAGTTGTGATGTATGTTTCAATGTCATGGTCCTAAGTGTAATTTCAGCAAATATGTGGTTTGGTCAAATTATTGTTCTTAACTGGTAAAGATCTTGAAATAATTATTTGAAAGCTTCTTAAATATAAAAACAAGGAAGAGACAAATGAACATGTCTAAGCATATAGCTAAATAAACATTAAGGCAAATCTTAAGCACAGTGGCGGGAATGTCAAATGGGAAATTGCTGCAGATAGCTTTTACTATGAGAGAACGTTACAGTTACTCATAGTTTACGAAATTGTTCCAGATGTATGTCAGTACGGAACCGCCGCCAAATGAAACATCAATTAAGCAAAGTACTAATAGAGAACAGCAAGTAATTAAGTTTAAAAAATTGGCTTTTTGCAAGAATTATTTGGTTCTCATTTATTTCAAACTTTCGACAGAATTATAGTATTTTTGTTTCTTTTAAACACAATAAACCAAATATATATCTTTGAAAATAAGGGTGAACTTGTCACTGTATGGAAAGCAGTTGTTAATAGCCGATGGTGCACGTGTCAGCAGTTATTATGTATACTCCTAAATAATTATCCCCAGTTATATATACAGTTGTCCTAATTGTACCATGTCATTTTTATATTTATGTTCACACTCCAAAAAAACAACATAACGGCCACAGTTAACATTCATTTTAGTCTGTATCATTTCTTGGTAGTGCTACATGTACAATGTATTCCTCTGGGATTTGATTTCGTGAATGAGGTGAACCATGAACACCACGAAATTAAATCCATGACGAATATTAATGAATTTACAGTATATACGGTTTAATGGTTAAATGCTTAAACATGAATTATTTAAACACATTTAATTTAATGCATATCACTTATGAACATGGTAACTAATTTACATTCTCACATTTGAATGATAAAATACCGATATTTATGATAAGCTGTGATCGGTGAGGATCTATCAGACTCAATATTGATCATTGACGGGGAAATAAACAACATGATGCTGAATATTTATCATGTAGTTTTCATACGTTTCTATAATCGTCAGAAATATCATATTTAATTGATATACCATATATTGATATTATTTACAAAAAGCCGTCGCTACCTTGTTTTTAAACATTCTACGAAACTTCGTATTTATGAAATATGAATTTGGTTTCTTTTTGAAAAAATTGAAACTATTATTTTACGAAAAAAGTAGTGTAATGAAATGAAACAGCAAAAAAAAAAATACTTGTTGGTTGTCAACTGCATACAAGAGAATCAAACAGAACTAGTTTTACCATATTTGTTTCGCTAATACTGTCAATGTTGGTAATATGAAGTTGAACAACGACTTGTACTGGGAAATCTGAAAGAAAAAACAATCTATATCAGAGGACGTTTGGAGCAGAAACAATCTATATCAGAGGACGTTTGGAGAAGAAAAGCACATAAAAAATGTCATTTCACGAGCTTAACAGGTTGATAACATATAATAAGGATGCTGTTGACGCCTTTGGTGAAATAAGTCTTGATTTAAATGCAAAGTTGTATTTGGACAACATTCAAATAGCAAACAGAAAATATCAAATAATTAAGTGAATGTCAATATTCATCTTGCAGAGTAAACATGACATAGCACATGTTAATATTCACAGTAATTAGACAGCCACCTGCCTTAATCAGTCAATATTTTTTATAAAATATTTTTTATACCAAATCATTACATTTTTGTACTAATTTCTGTTAGGTAGATTGGGCAAAAAGTTCACACATCATGTTTTTAATATTCTCAACACCTCATGTCTGATGGTAGACATCACCACGAGCTAATGAGAGACATCGATGGCTTAGAATGAGAAGGTCGTAAGTACAAAATTAATATTCTGAGAAAACAAGAAAAAACTGTCTGAAAACTATTATTTACTTATAGAAAAACAAGCTTTTTAAACGTCGGTTTGGTCAACTTAACCAGTTTCGATTTTCATGCAAATAATTATCATGCGTAGGCTCGTAGGAAGCGCATCGTGATGCAGACTTACGACCTTCTTATTCTAAGCCAGCGATTGAGGATCCAATTTCCATTTATGTTGAGCATCTAGCATGGCTTATACTGGTACCATTTTAATTTCAACTCTGTCATGATGTAGCATGGGATCGAATCCGGGACCTCAATTCATAATTGGTGAGTTTTATATTATTTATTACATCATACATACACATGCATTAGCTAGCCACCTGTTTAAAGCAGTCACATTTTATGTATCCCTTGAATGGCCGCTTATGGCAGGGTTAGACTGTCTCCGGTATATCCCAATACTTCGTAAATAACAACAATGACATCACGACTTACAACTATGGAAAGATACGAGGTCAAATATCGATCTATACTCTAAACAATAGATTACGACTAAGTGCATGTACAGTTTATCATGACGTATCACTCTTCTGGGGATAATGGAAGTTAATTACTTTCATGCATTAACTGAAGTCCATGTTGAAAGAGCATTTATCTACACACTTTACAATTACACCAACATATTACTTATCCGCCACCCCGATAGCCTAATGGTAAAGCGTCAGCTTCGAGTGCTTGAGGTCCCTGGCTTGACGAAATAAAAATGGTACCAGTAATTCCTTTGCTAGGCGCACTGACTTCTCTCTCAAACCGTCGTGGCCATGGAAAACATTTATGCTTAATATAAGTGAGAAAAATTGGTTTTACATCGACCTAAAACAAATTAGTATAAACTAAATGATTTATCTATTTAAGCAAGTTAATAAAATATGCTTTAGCTTTTCATATAAATGATTTGTGAGATAGTTATGAAGGCTCGTATTGAAAGAATCTCTTAGTTTTCATAGTTTAAGTGGTCGATTCTATGCTCGCGAACATCGTTGCTACGAATAATATGAATAATTACACAATATACTACATACATGTTACCATACGTGAACCTAACATTAAACGCAATAAAAGTCTGTAAATGACATACCTAGAGATTGAGCAAAAAAGAGAAACGTTTGTGTATAATGACCTTGCACTTTTGTACACGTGTGATACTTAATCAACATATTTTACAACATGTTAGATGTAGTGTTCGCGACCTCTTTAATAGCATAACATAAATAAATATTTAATCCTTTACCATTATTATTATCCTGTCTTATCTTCTGTTATATATAAATTAATGGTGTAATTAACGAAGTAATTAGCTAGAGTAAAGAATACCAGCATGATGTAAACATTTATACATATCTGGTTTACCTGTTTAGCCGTGTAAATATATGAAGTATACAAACGCATCATATCTAGCGATTCTATTCAGAAATACGTCGAAATGTGCCGGCGTGCATCTAGCTTCAATTATTCAGTTTCAACATAAAATCGTTTCTTACAAATGGAATCAGACAAATGTATACATGGAAATACACCTGGGGTGGTATTCAATATTGGTCTTACTTGACTTAAGGATAAGGACAGCCAATCAGATCACACCATGTTAAACCTTTGGTCAGTAACAGGCGATATGATTGGCTATCCTTATTCTCCAATTAAATAAGATCAATATTGAATACCACCCCAGCAGTACTACCAACAAACATATCAAGTGATAGGTTAAGACTTAGAATGTAACTGTTCGTATAAACCCTTTATTTGCTCTTGTCTGTATGCTAAAAGAATTTCAATAACTTTCAAATGCATGCAATGGCTAGCATCAATCAAAACAAAATAATAGTGAAGTTCACTTCGTGTCCCTTACCGTTTATAGTCAAGTGTCAGTATCGTTAGTGACTGGCGATTTAAGTAGATCACACTAATTATTTCTGGTGTATATGACATAAATTCTGCCAAAAAGCTGCGCTTAGTTAACAGCATATTTGAACGTAACTAAAGGTTCTGCTATTATCAAAATGCAGTTACGTTCATTATACATAAATTGTAACATTAAAGTAGTCACATGCTTTAACATTGACTGGTTGGAGTTATTGGACGAACTGTTGTGCGAACTTATGCAGCTGTTTTCTTGAAATATTTTGTGTTTGTCCTTGTGATTTTTCTTCCTGTGTATTCTGTTGGGGCCTTTCTTGCTCTGTTGTTTCTGTTTCTGTGATGCCTTCCCTCTGTATCTGTTATTATCTTTTCTTTTTATAGTACTGAACTGATCTGCACAATGAATTGCTATGAACAAAACTTTTTTTCTGATCCATTTACAGCTGATACGTTATTTCGTGTAACGTTCGTATACGTCTACCAAGGCAACGTAAGATACCGGCATGTACACTACAAACCGTGAACACTTCATTTTATAGCGTTTGTTTTCTTTACTGTAATGATCATGTAGTACACCATTTAATAAAGCATGTTTTGCATCACAACTTTATATTGGTTTGAACTTCTTCATTTTATAGCGTTCTTCCTTTGTTGTAGTACCACTTTGGCTGTATGTTTTGTTATCCTATTTGTATTCTACACACCACGTGTACCATCTTCTGAACGTAAGTTGCTGAAGTGGATATATTAACTAAAGATATCTGAAGCACTGTGTACCTACTTAAAAACTGTACAATAAACGTGCATTGTTTGTGCATATAACTAGCATGTAAACAATCGTTTTATACACCACAATGTTTTATTGGAATGGCTTACGATCTCGCTAATTTCAAACCCACATTGAGATAATCAGTTATCGTGTTTATTACTTTTGTTTTATATAGTTCGCTAATTGTATGATTTGGTAATGCAATCATGTCACTCAGGTTTTGCATGTTTACAATCTTGATACCTTGACCCATGTTTATATATCCTGGCACGTGTTTGTATAGTATGTTGATATGTTTCACGGTTATTATTGTGTTTGGATATTTGTAAAAACTAAAGTCGTGTAAAAACCTACAAGTCTGTTTCCGTTTGTTTACATCATCATCAATCATCATACCATTTTCCGGCAGTTATTATTGTCCGCTTATATATACCCGTTAGTGCGAAATGCTGGCAATTTGGTATTACCCAGGATGGGGATTCATTTACATGTATTAGGCCATGACGACTTTAATGTTTTATGAACATTCCACTAGTCCATCGTATTTAATTAGCAAAACATTTACAACGAAAATGTGTTGACCCTTATCGAATTGTACGTCGTATATTGTTTCAGATACATACTAGTATGATATTTAAAACGAGTCTTTTTTCCTCATTCAATTTATCACCTAATTACATATATAACTTCAACAATATAATTGACATATCTATCACATCAATGCTATTACATATACAGGTAGGTCAAACAAATATATATAATTATTTAACATCAGAAGGTATTATATGAAGCCTACCGTCTTCATAGTTTGGTGGAATTCTTGAATCATATTGACGAAGCAAATCATCGAGCAGCCTTTGTCTGAAAGTAAAGAAACAATTAAAACATGTAACATGTTCTCTATAGATGCATAAAACTGCATTTTGCCAATAAACAATTTAGTGTAAACATGAAATTCTATATGCATTCCAGGTTTTGCACATTATGTAGTTTGGATCACTATCAAACATCAAAGCTACATAAGTATAAATGTACACTAGTCTTGTTAGAATTAACATTTACAAAAATATACAAATGTATTACTAGTATATTAAGTGGTTCTTAAGTGGTGCTCATACTGGCATGTTTCTTTATAATATAATGCGCTGCACTAAAAAACGATACATGCACGATTATTAACAAATTTGATAGGGAAGTTGCATCCAGCAGACACAACTGAGCACGAAAAGCACACACTAAGAACACATAAAAAAACACATAAAGAACACATGAAAAAGCACATAAAGAACACATGAAAAAGAACATAAAGAGCACATGAAAAAGAAAAATAACAGATAGCAAGTACAAGTCAAACGCAAAACTACGCATGAAAACTGAAACTCAAAAGCTAAAACAATACTCGGACAGCCTGTCAGACATAACTGGTGCAAGAGCCAACAGACAAGAACGTGTCATGTGAGCAATATGTCACCTCTGCGTATTGTTTTATGTAACTCGTTGGGGGCTAGCAAACTAAAGGTGCTTCCACTGTTATCCTGTCATGGTTCGTCTTTCAGTTTTACTATCTTAACTTATTAATCATATTACACAAAATTATAAGGTTGCTAAGACAGAAAAACGGAAGGTTGGGGTATTTCCGCACGCGTCTTTGTCGTAATTCTGCTCACATTATTTTATAATAACGTTCCGTTTTGACACTGGACTTTTCTAATCGTCACCTCACTGTTAGTGACATCATACTATTTTGAAGGTTTAGTTTCCTATTTTGTACGTCTATTGTCAAGACTCACGCATTTAGAAATTGTAAAATCTTGTAAGAGAAGCATCAGCATGAAATGGATATATTGGAAGTTTCATTTACTGCTTGTAACTTGCTCTGTCACAAAGTCATCTGCAAAATGAAGACTAATAAGCTACTTGCAGCCGAAATATGCGTTTTATTCAATATTTTGTAGTATTCCAATGTTTCTGGTGTGGCTGTCCTAAAGACTTGGAAAGTGGTACAAGAAGACATCTTGTTATGCCGTTCACCATGATCAACACATTTTTTTTACATTTAAAAACAAAACAAAAACGTATAAAGAAGTTTAAAAAATAAACTTCTAAGATTATGATAATCGTATTTTCATGCATACGTACTAGGAGAAATACATTTGTACGTTAAAAAAACATAAACGATAAATAATATATACTCGTAGATGTTTGCAAAACAACATCTATAATAATTACTGACGTTTATGCATATAACGCAAGCCACATCCTCACTATATCAAACAAACGTCCTTGGTATTGCAAAACATATCACATTGTGATGCACGATTAACCGTGTGATTGATGAAAATGGTTTGATGTGTTGTTCACATCTGCAGACATGGACACAGGGGGCAAACAGCAGGAGGTGATTACGGAGGTGATTCTTCAAGACGATTTGAATGTAAATATGCAAAGAAAACTGGACAATGACTAGGAAAAATAATGCAATATGTAGAACCTGTCAAACAGAGTTATCTAATAAACATTATTCAACCCCAGATTAAATCATGTCTACTAGTTCAAGGTTAAACTGAGAAAAGACAGATATACTCAGAAATATTATGATATTATGTTGATTTTTTAGACGCATGTTGTGCAGACTCCCATTTAACAGATTCCATGTGCACAATGACTACATAGCATAACATAGGGATAGAGTGCAATATGATTTAGAGAGTTAACTAAAACAACAGACTGAATAAATTTAATATTGACATAAATATTTGAAAGCAATTCCATACCTTGCAGATTTTGTTACTTTCACCGTAGCTGCTCCTGTAAGTTCATCTGCTGGTCCAGTTGAATTCTCTGGTACCGCTGTTATTGTTGTTACACAAATGGCGCATACTATGATAATACACGGTGTCCATTCCATGGCTACGTAAACCTGTTATACAAGAAAAAACGAGTTGAGTGTTGCGAATAAAGCAAGACTTACTGGTCTGCAACACAAGTACAGTTACGGATTCAGATCTTTACCCGTATTCCAAAACTTCTAAGTGTGTTTTTGTTTGTTGAATATACATGTAATTATAAGATTTTACAAAAAACTTTTAGTCTTTGTTTAAGATGGATTTAACAGTCCGATGAAAACAGTTGAGATCATTTTATTTCTAATTCTATTTTTATAAAAACAATACTTATAAAATATCCAAGAAGTTTTGTGATTACTGGCCCCGTAAGCGTATTGTAATTGGATCGTAAAACAGTGACATGTGTAAACAAATAGTTCGTACTTTATACATATATAGTTTGAAGGAATGACATGCCATGTCCATTTCATTGTGCTTTGAGCCGTTATTAACACGTTCGGTCATAAACAGCAGTCGATTGACCTAACCGGCTTTGCTGGAATGTATCAGAACTAACTAGCTATTCCACGAACAACTGCCAGCTATATGTGTGATTCGTGGTAAATATCACAACTATAATATTTCCAGGAATATACTGGTATTTTTAATTTAAAACAATGATTATTTATGATGTTCCATTTCGTTGCACTGGCCATTAGTCGTATTATACACAGTGTATTATAAAAATGACACAGACATTTCGTACAGATTGAAATTCGTTTCTGATCTATTTCCAATATACATATTACTATGAACTCAGTTTACAAAACTTGTTAACAATGACACAACAAGAGGGCCCAAAGGGCCCTAGATCGCTCACATGTCATAGTAGTGCATGCAAGTCATTTGATTTGACCTAGTGACCAATATCGCACTTGACCTAGATTTTGTTAAGATGATCATTGTGACCAACTTTCAGAAACTTTCGAACGAAGATGACTTAGAAGTGAAGACTGTCTAGCTTAGCATAGCGCTCTATTGTCGAAACAACTTTTTAATGAATGTAATTTACAATATTGTACTAAAATAGTGATTGGATCTTAGACTCGCCAAAAAAGCCACTGCAATGTTATCTGACACGTATGTGTATTATTTGTTTACTGCACGTATTACAAAAAAATGTTCAGATCTTGTAAACAGTTATAACAAAATATAAACAACCAATATAATAGTACACCTAATGTGCATGCTGCTAAGCTAGTGTGGTTTTACGTGCATTAATGTGTACATAGACAGAGTAAAACATATGTGTGGAAATGACATACTGGTATCTGTATATGATAAGAAACATGTGAATTTGATTTAAAGTTTTTGCACTGCAATGACGAGAACTCCATTTCGCAGAAATGTATTTGTTTCTATATCATCAAACAAAACTAAAATCGAGTAACGTAAATTGAAGATGACATGGTAAGAGCATTAGTTACAATATGAAATGGGTGGAATTATCATGCATTGTTTTGATATTCTTTTTCATTCATACGATAAATCGGATAAGTAAAGATCATAAAGCTAATGAAAATTGTACAAATGCCATATCATTCATCAACGACAAATTGATCACTTTGATTGTATTACTGATTCTAATTAGTTATGATATATTGCTGCAATATGTTATGTGTTGTATTAAGCCTAGATTGATCCATTTGCATAAACCGAGATCAATGTAATACTGCAGATGCTAATTTTGTTTTTGTAAGTTTCTCTTAGTCAGAACTGTCTAACTGCATACAATTTGCGTTTTACAAAAAAGTGCCTGAAAAATAATATATGTTGTAATGTGTGATCATATGACATGTTAGATATGTTTAAAACGTGTGACATTTATATGTTCTTCTATGATCCATAATTACTTGTGATTGGAGCATTAGATTATATAACAGTCATTTTATGGTATAGTATTTTTTAAACATGCACTAATTATTAGATAACCTTAAGATGAAAACACAATTCGTACATGTCCAATTATTCGATATATTTGTACTTCTGTTTATACATTGATTTTTTATTCTTTTAGCAATATGTGACCCCTCTCAATCAATTTTATCATTTGCAATGAATAAAGCATCGGACAAAGAAGGCAGCTCTGAACAGAAACAGCTGAGCACGTCATACAAACAGAAAAAAACCTGTTAATCTATAAAGAATTATAAAATAGTTTGTAGTATGCATATGATACCAACCAGCAAGTATTTCAACATTATGATGCATGTATTTAATTGGGAACGCCACTAATATAAAATTTCTCTGCGTCGTCCCACTGTGATACCAGGTGATTGCGATCTTGTAAAAACTGATATATTTTATGAGAGATTTAGAAGACCATCAATCATTTGATGCTATCACATTGAATATGCATTTCATTAGAGAACACTAAAAAAGTAAAACAGGGGAATATTGCTGGGTCGTAATGTTCTGCTTCTCCCAATAATGATTATATTGATTGAAGTCATGTTAATCAGTTTTAGATAAAATCTTTGTCACCGACACATTATCTAGACACATGGAAATACAACTTACGATTCCGTGGAAAACAAATAAGAAAATATTCTATTGTACTATTTAACATAGTTTCATTTAAATAAGGAATGGTTAAAAGTTATCGAAAGCGAATCACAAGACAGTGCCTGACCTTACATCACTAACTAAAAAGATAATAAAAACCTAACAAGGTAGTACTCGTCCGAAACAGCCGAGCATAAAATACACAAAATCACACGAAAAAGAAAATCACTGAGCATAATTTCAAAGACAATCACCAAAGTAGCGCAAGAAAAAAGGAAAATGAACAGCTTGTGCATTTACAGTAACACAAAAACACAAGGATAAGAAGATGCACATAGAGATCTCGCTGTGAGTAGCAAGTAAATTGGGAATCAAGGAAAACAGCTTGACTAACTTATCAACCACATTCAATAATAGGGGACAAAACGTGCATGAACATGGAAATGATTGATGATTTATATTATACAGCGGTTAAACGAAGAGTTATACTGCACACACGAAGAGTTATACTGCACACATACGGTTCAGATATACAATATATCATATCTTCTATCTACATCTATGTTGATGTACGATGCAAGATGCATTTACGATAACAATTTGAAGATGATTGATAATAATAAAAACTGATCCAAAGAGATTCCAAGATAATGTCAATAAAAATGTTGCAAGAAAACTATCCTACCTAGCTACACGGCTTTGAAAACTTACATAGCTTATATGTATGCATGTATGTATTTACCCATAACTCGGCCAATATGCATTACATTTTGCTGAAATTTTCAGCATTTGTAGCTAAAATATATGGCATAATAATCGATTTCATTCCATGACAATCTGATAAGACCCTTTACAGCCACAATAAAACAATGATGTCATAAACAAAATCAAAATTTATGCCCTGTGTCCTTTTGCGTTTTTCAAATTGTAAATGCAGATAATAATGTACCAATTCTTCGTATAAATTTCATGAAGAGGTGTCCGTGCATATCATGTCGGCAGAAATAAAGTAAAACACAGATACATATAAAGTTCAATTTAGATTTTAAAAAATGAATAATATTCACTCTATCTCTATCCAGAATTACTTCCCCTTGACTGTAAAATTGGGAGTATTTTTTGGTAAATCTGAAACATTGCTATCAAGCGTTTTCGAAACTTCACGACCACTATGTTGCGGAGTGGTAAATTGTCTTATTTTGTGATTTTAGAATTTGACGATTGATTGACTATTCAAATTGACCTTACATAAAATAATACATTTGTGTGAGGGCATCATACAATCAATTCCTCTTACATATTTCGTTTTATCCATTTCATGGTTCAATGCACCATTGTATCGAATTTAGATGGAAAGAACAACGAGTTACAATCCATGGGTAGCCAATAACACGCAAACACAATTTCTTTGAGAAATATTAATAAATAAAAAAGTTATTTTTATTTTCATTAGTGTTGCGTTTTCAAAGTCGCTCAGTGTATAAATAAACATATCGGCATAAAATGTCTGTTTTAACAATACACAGAAGTTCAATAAAAAATAGCGAAAAATAGCGGTAAAACAATGTCAACTTGTTAATGTTTTTATATACTTATACAATAACGATACTAGCAAGCAAGAAAGACGCTTGAATTTTGATAAAAAGCTAAAATGGAAAACCAGTTTATAATCTTACATAGGTGTTAACTAATTAATGCTTTAACATATCGTAACAGGCTAGTTGGTGGAATATATTATGGACAACTAAGTAAGTCAGATGATTGTGAAAACAACACATGAGCCATAATGACACATACTATTCCAAATTTGCATATTCCAAAAAAATTATTTGTACGCATTTTAATAACATTGTGTAATGTAAAAAGGGTCTATGCATGCGCTTCTTACCAAAACGATTCTAAAATTTTGGCACTCAACTTATATTTACATGCCAATCGTAATATTAAAACATACATGTACAATACAGTAAATAAAAACATGTGAAAGCATGAATTAATAAAACAGCCATGTCAAATCCACATTATATATCAAGGATAACACAAGAAAGGGCTCAATGAAAATCTTATTTCCATCATGATTCTTGACAAAACATAAAAACCAACACAGACCACAATTACACGGCACAAACCATTGTTTCAGAGAGTAGTGTGAAGACGCTGAACAAATATTACGGTGCGTGTATCATTACTTCAAAATAAATTGTACACCTTATGCTCTATCATTTCCGAAACTTTGTTCCTATCTCGATAATTGATTTAAAAGATCGTTAATTGATTGCGCAGAAATGTATGATTAAGTTGCCTATTTGATTGAATTGTTATAATGTATCCACAAATCTAAATGCAGATGTATGTTGATTATTCACAGAGCTTGTGGGACTTTAGGAATGCTTCTAGAACTGCAGGGAACACCTCCTTTCTTACGACGTCCATCAAACATCAACGTAAACAGCGTTGCGCTAACATTTCGTGCAGATTGAAATTCGTTTCTGATCTATTTCCAATATACATATTACTATGAACTCAGTTTACAAAACTTGTTAACAATGACACAACAAGAGGGCCCAAAGGGCCCTTGGTCGTTCACATATCATAGTAGTGCATGCAAGTCATTTGATTTGACCTAGTGACCAATATCGCACTTGACCTAGATTTTGTTGAGATTATCATTGTGACCAACTTTCAGAAATATTGTGACCAACTTTAAGAAATATTAGGCTAAATGGTGACATCTAGTGACCACACAAGTAATTCTGATGATGATCTAGTGCCCTAGTTTTTACCCCCTGATGACCAAATATCACTATTTACCTAGATTTTGTTAAGATGATCATTGTGACAGAGTTTCATGTATATTAGGTCGAAATTGTGACCTCTAGTGACTAAACAAGATTTTTCGATGATTTGACCTTGTGACATAGTTTTTGATCTCAAAATTACCCAATATCGAACTTGACCTGGATTTTGTTGAAATGATCATTGTGACTACGTGTCATATCTATTAGGCCAAAATTGTGACCTCTAGTGTCTGCACAAGCAAATTGTTGACGTTTAGACGACGGACGAAGAGTGATCACAAAAGCTCACTATGTCACTTTGTGACCGGTGAGCTAAAAACATAGAAATACAGCTATCGTTCAGAGTGAGGTTCGAACGAAGATGTCTTAGAAGTGAAGACTGTCTAGCTTAGCATAGCGCTCTATTGTCGATACGACTTTTTATGAATGTTATGTAAGTTGTGTTTTAAAATAGTGATTTGATCTTAGACTCGCGCAAAACACCACTGCAACGTTGTCTGACACGTATGTGTATTAATTTTCTACTGCACGTATTACAAAATAATTGCTCAGATCTTGTAAACAGTTATAACAAAACATAAACAACAAATATAATAGTACACCTAATATGCATGCTGCTGAGCTAGTGTGGTTTTACGTGCATTAATGTGTACATAGACAGAGTAAAACATCTGTGTAGAAATGACATACTGGTATCTGTATATGATAAGAAACATGTGAATTTGATTAACAGTTTTTGCACTGCAATGACGAGAACTCCATTTCACAGAAATATATGTTTCTATATCATCAAACAAAACTAAAATCGAGTAACGTTAAATGATAATGACAAGTTAAGAGCATTAATTACAATATGGAATGGGAGGAATTATCATGCATTGTTTTGATATTCATTTTCATTCATACGATTACATGTAGTCGGATAAGTAAATGATCTTGAAGCTAATGAAAATTGTACACACCCTATATCATTCATCAACGACAAATTGATCACTTTGATTGTATTACTGATTCTAATTAGTTATGATATATTGCTGCAATATGTTATGTGTTGTATTAAGCCTAGATTCATCCATTTACATATAAACCGAGATCAATGTAATACTGGAGATGATGTTTTGTTTTTGTAAGTTTCTCTTAGTCAGAATTGTCTGACTGCATTCAGTTTGGAGGGTTGATTTGCGTTTTACACATAATGCCTAAAAATATATTTGTTGTAATGTGTGAGGTCATAGGACTTGTTAGATTTGTTTAAAACGTGTGGCATTCAAATGCCCTTCTGTGATCCATAATTATTTGTGATTGGAGCATTACAGATTTACCAAATAAAACAGTGCTTTTATGGTATAGTTTTTTTAAACATCCAATAATTATTAGATAACCTTAAGATGAAAACTCACATATCAAAATATTATTTATTATTTCAGCAATATGTGAACCCTCTCAATAAATTTGATCATTTGCAATGAATAACAAATCGGGCAAGGAAGACAGCTCTCAACAGCAATAGCTGAGCACCACATGCAGAAAAAGAACCTGATAACCTATAAGGAATTATAAAATAGTTTGTAGTGTGCATATTATTTCAACAAGCAAGGAATTCAAGATAATGCTACATGCATTTTTTGGAATGCCACATATATAAGACTGCGCTGCGTCTTTCCATTGTGAAACCAGGAGGAACTGATATATACTACTCAAACTTTGCTAAGGGCCAATAAATTGATTTTGATGTCCGTCTCGCGTTAAATGTACAAAACCGATGAAGAAAACGTTGTGCTTTTAATAAAATATCATCTTATCTGCTGCTTAATTTCGAAACTTGATGTCTTGCATTTGAAATGCATTGCCAAAATGACGTCGTTTTCCAGGTACTGATAAGCCCTATTGGCGGGGCCCAAAGTGGCGAGATTAACATGGAAACTTGTATCCCGTTTTTATTACCATATCGTGTCAGACCCAAAATGCCAAGAAAATGACCGCATTCCGTTACTACAGAGGCTTGAATGCAGCACGAACATTTAATTGGATTAGGCTTATCAGCACTTAGACATGAAATTATGAAGTAATATTTATTAGTTTACAATATTGCAGATGTAGCATTATGTTTCTGAAAATTCGACCTGTCAATCTTATTCAATTTGCAAAATATTCAAATGGAAAATTTATTGGCCCTTATCAAATTTTGAGTAGTATTTTATGCAATCGAGTGTTCTGATTTATATTATCATGAGAGAATAAGAAGAACATCAATCATTTGATGCTATGACATTGAATATGCATTTCATTAGAGCACACTAACTATGTAAAGCAGAGGGATATCGCTGGGGTCTTAATGTCCCGTTTCTCCTAATAATGATTAAGGACAGCCTCGGCGATGTACTCCGTGGTCTAGTAAAGTCTCGGGGAAGTCATAAGACAGTGTGGGATATCGGAAGGAATTGATGAATCCGTTGGTATCGAAGGAAATCGGGAGAACATCGCCGATGTGGAATTCCTTAGTGGGACCAAAGCTTATATTGATTAAAGTCCTACTACTCAGTGATTGGTAAAATCGTCGTCTGGGACACATTATCTAGACACAAGGAAATACAACTCACGATTCCCTTGAAAACAAGTAACAAAAACATTCTCCTGTTCTAGTCAACATCGTTTCAGTTAAACAAGGAATGGTTAAAAGTTATCGAAATCGATTTTGTTACCTCAAGACATTGCCTGACCTTACATCACTTACTAAAAAGAAAATATCAAATTGGACAGGGTAACATTATCCTGCTTGTGGAAGCTTTATGCACTGAAGAGTGCGAAGAGGTCTAAATAAATAAGTAAGCATTCTTCAGAAACAGCAGAGCACGAGAGACACAAAAAGAACACACGAGAAAGAAAAATCACATGTACAACTCAAAAGGACCCACTAAAAAGAAACTGAACAGCTAGTGCCTAAACAGCAACACAAAAAACACAAGAATATGAAGATGCGCTAGTGATCTCGATATTAGGGAAAAGTAGAATCAAGGAACACAGCTTGACTAACTTATCAATTACATACAATTATAGGGGACTGTGCATGAACATGAATTAGACTAATGTTTTATTCTATACACCGGTTTGAAAGAAGAGTAATACTGCACACATGCAGACGTGCGATTCAGATATACGGTATTCCGTATCTTATATCTGCATCTGCGTTGATGTACGATGAAAGATGCATTTATGATAACAATTTGAAGATGCTGCAAATAAAAACTGATCCAAAGAGACTCCAAGATAACGTCAATCCGAATGTTGCAAGAAAACTATCCTATCTATTGCTGTAAATAAACAAATCGGGACGAATTGTCTGTTTTAATAATAAACCGAAAATGGTAAAGCAGTTAATGGTCTTGCAGATATATCAACTAGTTAATGTTTCTTTTATATAGTTTTACAATAACTATTCTAGCAAGCAAGAAAGTCGCTGGAATTTTGAAAAAAAAGCTAAAATGAAAAGTCAGTTAATGATCTTACATGGTGTTTACTAGTTAATGCTTTGACATACAGTAACAGGCTATTCAATGGGATATATTATGGACAACTGAGTAAGACAGATGATTGTGAAAACAACACATGAGTCATAATGGCACATACAATACCAATTACTGTGAAGCGATTTGCTTATTCCAAAAATAAGTATCTATACGCATATTAATAACATTGTGTAACGTAAAGAAGGACCTATACATGCGTTTCTTACAAAAAAGATAGTAAAAAACTCGGCACTTAACTAAGATATCTATATTTATTTGGAAATAAAATTAAAAGGACAAGGTTCATTTATGGCTTGATTTGGCCCTGAGTTTTATCGAAAAATAGAAATGCATCTTCCTATAAATCTGTCCTATGTTTCTAATAGCCTAACATAGTCTTTCAAAAAAGTAAGCATACTTTTCCAAATTTCCTTCGTAATATGTTGACAAATCTACTTGAAATAGGTTAAGTTTACCAAAAATGTCATTTTTAGCCATTTTCATGGTTTTTTATGGCGTAAAACCTTCCCAAAAACCACGATGGCACTCTTGCGACACCTTGATATTTTGTACATATATAAGGACTTGCAGAACACTAATTATGTGAAAATATAAAAGTGCCGCAAGAGTGCCATCGTGGTTTTTGGGAAGGATTTGCGTCGTTAACAGTCGTGAAAATGGCCAAAAATGACATTTTGGGCTAAACATGACATATACGTCATATTCTTGGCAGTTTTGTCAACAAATTACAAGGGAAATTGGGATATGTATGCTTACTTTTTACACAGGAAATGTTAAGTTATTTGAATTATAGGACAGATTTATAGGAACATGCATTTTTATTTTTTGAAAATTCACAGGGCCAAATTAAGCCATTAGTGAACCTTGTGCAAATTTACATGGCAATCATAGTATTAAAACGTACAACTGTTGTGTAAAAATACAGCAAATACAATGTACAAAACAAATGTACATACAAGTGTAAGCATGAATTGATAAAACAGCCATGTCAAACCAACATTATATGTCAAGGATAACACAAGAACAGGTTCAAAGAAAACCTTATTTCCATTGTGGCCCTTAGAAGCCGAGCAAATGGTTAAAACAACACAGACCACAATTATACGGCACATAGCTTTGTTTCAGACCATAGGTTGATTTACGGGTGCGTATATCATTACTTAAACATAATAAGTACACCTCATGCTCTATCATTTCAGAAACTTTGTTCCTATCTCGATAATTGATTTTAAAGATCGTTAATTGATTGCGCAGAAATGTATGATTAAGTTGCCTATCGGATTGAATTGTAAAAATGTATACACCAAATCTAAATGCTGAGGTATGTTGATTATTCACAGAGCTTGTGGGACTTTAGGAATGCTTATAGAACTACACGGAACACCTCCTTTCTTACAGCGTCCATAAAAACATCAACGTAAACAGCGTTGCAATAACGCAGCATTCAGTTTGTGGTATTAAATCCCGTAAGACTAAAATATATTTCTCTGAAAATAGTGATATGAACTGTTTTGTTTATACCATAGGATCAAAACACTTCAAACCGATAATAAAGATACTACAAGCAACATAGTATTTACAAGAGAGTGAATCAGATGAAACAACAACATGCAATACATCAGATAATAATCTAGTGTTCAATGGAAAAGCATATCGCCATACCGACGTGTCTTCAAAAATGATGCAAGGGGATAAATTGTGAACAGGGAAAATGGTAGATGGAATAAGCAACGCGAAACCTCTTTTTATTTTAGTATTGCAAGAACAGTTTTATGTTTTATACAAGGGTGATCAATTAATTGGTGATTGCCTTAAACATTTACCAGGAATATATACAGTGATTTCTAACTTCATTTACAACTTATCATAACAAGTACATAAATACTAAGATAAAATAAGTACACAAATACTCGTCCTATAAATTCCTTGATAAACATTTTCATCTCTAGTTAACTAATAGTTGCACCTAAAGTGGGAATCGAGCGTATATTGAACTGTGCCATCGTCTAGCATCGCATTAGACCATTCGAATATTGCAAAAATAACAAAATAATAGTGAAGGAGTCGCAAAAAAACATGTTGCGGTCGCCTAAAGTCTCCTGTACATAAAAGTCAGTCAGGATGTACCTGTAGTAACCCTCATATCAACCTAATGATACTGGCTAGTTGTATAACCTTTGAGGGGTTGTTGCGATAGCCGAATGGCCTCATATGCGTTCGTACTTCGCATTGCTATGGCAACGTATAGTATGCGTCCGAATCCCAGAAAACTACTTATAAAAGTTCAATGTTCTTATAGATTGTTTAGGTTGCATGGTATTAAGCTGCTTAGGAAGCATCACTCGTTTATCTTGGGTGTAATATATTTGTGCGTATCTATGCGACGGCCCTACGTTCACATAGTAACCAAATCATAATATTATTGTATGTAAGAGTAACAATCACAAACGGTCAATGCCCTTGACACTATACATGAATTAATCATTAATCGGTAAGTTTGAACATATAATAAATCTATGTAGTTTGTGACAGTTTAACTACGTGAACTTTATAAAAGTTTCTATATTAAGAAACATAACTGGAGAAATTACTTACGTCTACGAGTTAATCACTAATTTATAAATCCTGTCACCAAGCTATATAATAACCAGCGTGTCGTGTCATCCTCAGCACGTGTTTGGTGTGTATATCGAGAAAACCGGTGTTCTATTCACTACTATAACACATACTCTCGCTTATAATTATGTTTCAGTTCAGCACTTGTATAGAATTCATGGCGAGCTCTGATATGTTATTGGTTTCTTCTGATGAGTTCTAAGTGCATAAGAAACACGTTGTATAACTCGAATATTGTTCTTCTTATATTGGTGCTTACGATTAAGTTTATGTTTTCATGCTAGCTTTTAGTTGCATATCCTAAGTTGTGTATACAAACTTATTTGGTTTGGTGCAAAAGTTCAGATCATAGTATATGTTTAGTGGTGTGGATTCCATGCTCGTGTCCCGCACATATTTCACAGGCAATTGACCCGTGCTAAGACGTTTGTTTTATGATGCAAACTAAATAGTTTTCGCATTAGTCGTAACTTGAATCATGCTATAATGCATTATTAAATCTAATTACGGAAAAAAAATATTTTAACAATTTTTCGTGTCATTTCTTTTTTTTTACCTAGATCATTTTATACTCTCGAGTTTTCAACTTTGGTTATTTCTGTTTAGATGCAAAATGACATAAGCTTGCAAGAATCTACATAATATGTCTGCCAGAAAACCTTTAATTATTCGTTAGATACTCGTACGTAGCAGTGTATTGTCACAAATGAAGATGTGTTCAAGCCTCCTACAAGCAATGATTCAAATTGGATGTGGAATATGAAAATTTCAAATTATTACAACTTGTCTCTATTGATAAGATGTCGCTTGCCCATACTCAAACGTTATACATTTAAAAATAACATTTTCTCATGATTCACTGTAATGTTTCATTTATTGTACATCTACATAATGTATGTAACACAACGTGCACATTTCAGTCGATTCATTTACAACACAAATCCTCGTCCTCAGTATATTTACTGAAAATGTGTTGATTGGTTGGTCCACATCATCTCTTGTTGCTTGTGTTAGTACAGCATCTTCCTCGACCTTTCTGCATTACAAAACCAACTTTATGTATTAGGCTCCATCGTTCTTTGCGTAAACACTACACATAAGTTATTGCTTTAAATTTTAACAAACAACGCCAACGAAATATTATATACGTATCGTACATAGAGATCTTAATGCTTCGTATCAACAAAACAAAAGTGCCACCAATGTACATAAGTGCAACCAATGCCACTTACTTATTCAAACATCAACATGATTGGGTATATGATCTTAATATTTTTCGGAGCTTACAATCTAACTAACGTCTCGTTAGGTAGCACAGTTTTAAACATCGCGGTGCTCGTTGTAATAGCCAACATTTTTTAACCGTTGCGCACTCCATATAATTCAGACTGTAATGTCAAATGAATAGTTAAGATTACGTGTCATTCCTGATATTGAGTATTGTTGATATTTGAGTATAGTTAAGGCCGCGTCATTTGATCGCTGTGATCATGGTGATACAGAAATTACTTCGTTTTGCATCGATTTCGCATGGGCTTTAATTTTTGAGTTATCGGGTCAATAAGGAACATTCACAAATCTTACGCATACAATGTATTTATCATCAATTGGGGACTTCTTAAACGACACAAAAAAGATAAAAGGTATAAAGCAGGTCTGTTTGATACTATCCGAGCCAATACAATGTAATTTATACCAGAGGGGATGAACTTCGATTAAATGTACCCGTTTATCAAGCCTAATATTAAAAACATAAGTGATTGTATCACGCTAAAACTTCTATATTACCCGCTATATCAATTTCTAGACACTTTGTATCGGTCTAAATCTTCCAGCTTCGATTTCCCATTTCCCATTACCATGTAATCACGAGCTGTTACTGACGTAATTTGTTTGTGTGTTATCCAGACGTCTAGAATAGCAACTTTGAACAGAGACCACCATTATGGATATATGCAGCTCTAGGTAATGGCTTCATGTGTTAACTGTTGATATATAGTTTGCTTTCTTGCTCTGCCTGCTACTTGACTGATGTATGCCATGTCCGGTCTATTATTATCTTTTGCCACATGGTGTTGTTCAGTCTATATTATACACACGGAATTTCACTGCAGTTTGTTGCTCCGCTGGAGACTAATACCTAAAGTTGGTTTTGTAGTGCAGTAAGGTTTAGCAAGGTGCTGGACTAACACAAGCATCAAGAGATGATGCGGACCAACAAATTAACACATTTACATTAACTATATTGAGGACGAGGTTTTTGTGAATTAAATTATTCAACTGAAATGTGCAAGTTGTGTTACATTATACAGATGTACAATAAATGAATCATTACTGTGAATCATGGGAAATGTTAATTTTAAATTTGACACCTTAAATGCACGTGTTTTGTTTCACTGTTTTAATGTTTAATAGCACACGAACGTGACTTTGGTATACGGGTCATCGTCCTTCAATTGCGGACAATTTCTCTTCTATAAATACATGTTGTTAGTTAGACCACCGCCTTTCCATACGTGTTTGTATATAAATGTACATGAACATTATGTTAATAGCGGACAATACGCAGGCCGCAAGGCCTGCGGATGTCGTTCTCCGCTTTACGATAACACGTGTGCCCGTGGTTTGGTCAGAGTTTGAATTCACTAATGGATCTAAAAATTTGTGTTAAATCCCGCACTGAAGCAAAGATACTAGAAAATGGCTGCTAATAGAATAACAAAAAAAATTAAGATGCGATATTCGGCAGCTCATAAATTTTCTTTTTTTTTTAATGATGTTTAAAAATATTCCAAAAACTAGCGTAGGCCCCTGTCTAGAAAAAAAAGATAATAATTATCAGTCTTCCATGGTTGCTATGCAACCAATCTTTTTATATGGGGAGGGCTATTTCCTAAATGTTTGGACACAAAAAAGGCAGCCATTGTTTTGCCCACTTCGGAAGGGAATTTTAACATTTCAGTGCATAAACGATGCTACAAACTGTTATGAGACACATGATTACTCTGAGATAACGAATTAAGTCGAGCGGGAATCGTTCATATGCGCGAAATATCAACTAATCTTAAGAAAATCTAATGAAAAAGACACAAGTTTCGGTTATTTCCCATCGCAAAGTTTGCAATACAATTAATTAAAGTCCGTTTCGGGTATTTACGTATCTGGACCGGACGGTGATAATCCACATCGTAGTTGTAGGTTATTGTAAAGAAAGTAAAACAAATGCATTTTCGTAATTCCTCGCCGAGATGTAATTAAAAAATCCCTCCAAAATCGTCAAAAAATATTCGCGGGATGAAGGTCGCGAAAACTAATTACATGTTGTTGTTGTCGTTATTGGATACAATAAAACCCGTAATTTTCCGTCTAAATCTCTTTTATGTTGTGACGATTTGCAGGGTTTATTTAACGAAAAAAGGTGATTAAGATTAAAGATGTTTGATATTTAATCGTAATATGATTAATTGAAATGAAAATAGCCTTTTCTTTTGAACAAAAGTACTATCTGGTATGCTCATGAGCATAGATGAGCATGTTACAAATAATGTAGGACAACTGACATAGTCCGCTACATATGCTGTGCATTAGTTCATATTATTATGAAATGCTAATAGTACATTTCTGTTACTATTGCTCCTACTAACATATTGCTCGCAAGTTTTATCATTTAGGACCTTGAACATGGTCCAATGTAGTCCATTATGTGTTAGTTGTACAACTCCTTTGACAAAAAGAATGCTACATGCATTTTTGGAAAGCCGCAAATATAAGACTGCTCTGTGTCGTCCCACTGTGATACCAGGAGATAGCGATCTTGTAAAAACTGATATATTATGCATTTGAGAGTTCTGATTTATATTATCATGAGAGAATAAGAAGAACATCAATCATTTGATGCTATCAATTGAATATGCATTTCATTAGAGAACACTAACTATGTATCCGAGAGGAATATTGCTGGTGTCGTAATGACCCGTTTCTCCCAATAATGATTATATTGGTTGAAGTTATGTTGATCAGTTTTAGATAAAATCTTCGTCAGCGACACATTATGTAGACACATGGAAATACAACTAACGATTCCCTGGAAAACAAATAAGAAAATATTCTATTGTATTATTTAACATCGTTTTATTTAAATAAGAACTGGTTAAAGGTTATCAAAAGCGATTTCGTAATCACAAGACATCGCCTGACCTCACAGCACTAACTAAAAAGTAAATAAAAATCTAACAAGGCAGCATTCGTTAGAAACAGCCGAGCACGAAAGGCATAAAGACAAAGGAAATGAATATTCACTGGTTAAAAGTTCAATTCACAAGGACAAGCACCAAAGATGCGCAAGAAAAAAAGAAACTGAACAGCTAGTGCTTTAATAGCAACACACAAAACACAAGGATAAGAAGATGCCCATAGAGATCTCGCTATAAAGTAAATAGAGAATCAAACAGCTTGCTTGACTAACTTTTCAATCACCTACAATACTAGGGGACAAAACGTACATAAACATGGAAATGATTCATGATTTATCTTATACAGCGGTTTAACGAAGAGTAATACATTTAGATATACGATATCCCATATCTTCTATCTGCATCTACGTTCATGTACGATGAAAGATGCATTTATGATAACAATTTCAAGATGATGCAAATAAAAACTGATCCAAAGAGATTCCAAGATAACTTCAATCAGAAAATTGCAAGAAAACTATCCTATCTATATTTATGTTAATAAACAAATCGGCACAAACTGTCGTTTTTAATAATAAGTTCGATTTAATAGCGGGAAATAGTCTTACAGATATATCAACTACTTAATGTTTGTTTTATATAGTTTACAATAACTATACTAGCAAGCAAGAGAGTCGCTTGAATTTTGATATACAGTTAAAATGGAAAGTCAGTTTATGACCTTACAGAGGTGTTAATGTTAATGCTTTGACATATAGTAACATGCTATTCGGTGGGATCTATTATGGACAACTGAGTAAGACAGATGATTGTGAAAACAAACATGAGCTATAATGACACATACAATACCAATAACTGGGAGGCGATTTGCTTATTCTAGAAAAAACATCTATACGCATATTTAGTACGTTGTGTAACGTAAAAAAGGCCTATGCATGCGCTTCTTACCACAAAGATAGTAAAAAGAGTCGGCACTCAACTTAGATAGATATATTTATTTCGACATAAAATGAAAATTTACATGGCAATTATAATATTAAAAGTACATGTACAAATACAGTAAATAAAAACATGTGTAAGCGTGAATTAATAAAACAGCCATGTCAAACCAACATACATGTAATATGTCAAGGATAACTCAAGAAAGGGTTTAAAGGAATCTTATTTCCATCGTGGCCCTTAAACAGCCGAGCAAAAATAAAACGCAGACCACAATTATACGACACAAACCTTTGTTTCAGAGCATAGGTTGAAGACGCTGAACAATATACGGTTCGTATACCATTACCTAAACGTAATTAGTACACCTTATGCTCTATCATTTCAGAAAATGTGTTCCTATCTCGATAATTGATTTTAAAAATCATTAATTGATTGTGCAGAAATGTATGATTAAATTGCCTATCGGACTGAATTGTAATAATGTATTCACCAAATCTAAATACAGAGCTATGTTGATTATTCAAAGAGCTAGTGGGACTTTAGGAAAGTTTATAGAACTGCAGGTAACACCTCCTTTCTTACAGCGTCCATAAACACATCAACGTAAACAGCGTTGCACTAATGCAGCATTCAGTTTGGTGGTAATAAATCCCCTAAGACTAAAATATATTTCTATGAAAATAGTGCTTTCTACTGTTTTGTTTACACAATAACAAGATCAAAACATATAATTAAGATACATCAAGCAACATAGTATTCACAAGAGAGTGAATCAGATCAAACAACAACATGCAAGACATTAGATAATAATCTCTAGTGTACAATGGAAAGCATATCGCCAGATCGACGTTTCACCAAAAAAGATGTAAGGGGATATATTGTGGACAGGAAAAATGGTAGATGGAATAAGCAACGCAATGGGTGATTGCCATAAAGAATTTTCGCCAGGAATACATGCAATGGTTTCTAATTTCATTTACAACTTAATATAACAAGTGGATAAATATTAAACGAATGTAAACAGATACTCGTCCTATAAATTCGTCGATAAACATTTTAATCTCTAGTTAACTAATAGTTTGCACCTATAGTGGGAATCGAGCGTATACCGAACGGTGCCATTGCCTAGCATTGCAATATACCACACGGATATTGCAAAAATAACAACACATTAGTTAAGGAGTCGCAAAAACATGTTGCTGTCGCCTAAATTCTCCCGTACATAATAGTCAGTCAGGATGTTCCTGTAGTGATCCACATATCAACCAAATGATACTAGTTAGTTGTGTAATCTTTGTTGGGATAGCCGAATTGTCTAATGTGTTCGTACTTCGCCTTGATATGGCACCGTACAGTATGCGTCCGAATCCCAGAAAACTGCTAATAAAATCTCAATTTTATTACATATATTGTTTAGATTATTTAGGTTGTATGGTATTTAGCTGCTTAGGAAGCATCAATCGTTAATCTTGGGTGTAATATATTTGTGCGTATCCATGCGACAGCCCTACGTTCACCTAGTAACCAAATCATAATATTATTGTACGTAAGAGTAACAATAACAAACGGCCAATGCCCTTGATACTATACATGAATTAATCATTAAGCACTTAAGTTTTACCATGTGATTGATATATGCAGTTAGTGACAGTTAAAATAAACTTAACTATAGCCTACGCAAACTATACAAAAGGTCCTATATTAAGAAACATAACTGGAGAAATTACTTACGTCTACGAGTTAATCACTAATTTATAAATCCTGTCACCAAGCTATAGTATAACCAGCGTGTCGTGTCATCCTCGGCACATGTACGTTGTTTATATCGAGAAAACCGGTGTATCATTCACTACTATAACCCATACTCTTACTTATAATTATGTTTCAGTTCAGCACTTGTATAGAATTCATGGCGAGCTCTGATATGTTATTGGTTTCTTCTGAAGAGTTCTAAGTACATAAGAAACACGTAGTATGACTGGTATATTGGTGCTTAGTATTAGGTTTATATGTATATGCTTATATTTGCATACCCTAAGTTGTGATTTGTTATGGTGTTAGAAGTTCAGATCCAATATGTTTAACGGCGTGTACGTATGTGGATTTCATGCTCGTGCCCCGCCTAGGCGTATCTTTTATGACGCAAATTAAATATCTTACGCCATTGTTGTACTTGAAATTATACCATAAAAAAGTATTTAGTTCCTTTACCGATGGAATAATGTTTTTATCAAGTGTACGTTCCATTTCATTTACCTAGATCATGTTATGATCTTGCGTTTTCAGCTCTTGTTATTTTGGCTTTGATGCTAAATAAGCATGCCAGTGTAACGGTCGCTCAGTGCATAAATGGAGGTAATTGGCTTATTATGCACATTTTGTAAACCTTGTAGATTGTCATTAGAGTATAATGACTGTATTAAGTTCAACAAATCACCCTTAGTGGTGAGCTAGCTTTTCACTGACGGGATTGGTTGGTGTATGTCCGACCGAAACGTAACACCAGCATCTACATAACATGTGGGTCATATAACCTTTATTATACGTACACTACTCATACATATCGGTGTGCTTTAACAAATAAAGACAATTATGCACAGTGCATGCTATCTTTTCCCCGTACAACACTTCAATGTAGCTATCATATACAATTACCTCCCTTACGAATTATTACAGGCTTGCTCGAGGTAACCTATTCTTGGGATACCGATGGTGCGTTCAGTGTATGTCTCGTGTGTGCATGGCTCTCTGTACGGCTTTGAATTGCCTGTGCCTTACTAGTATATAATTCAATACAAGGGTAAATTTTCTCCATCAGTACAGTGTGATCTTCAGATTATGTATCGCACGTTAATGACGTCAAGTTCCGCGTAAATATATCGAGGACGAGGTTATTGTGTAGTCAATGATTCAACTGAAATGTGCACTATGTTTTTCATTCTGTAGATGTATTATATAGTCCAGTCAGGATAAAAATCCAGTGACGCAGCGGTCGAGTCCACTATAACGGTGCAAAACCAATTATAAAGACTTATACTGTACAAACAACTATAATTTCAATGCCAAACTAACATACTAAACTTCGCTCTACCTGTTTAGACAATGGTTGTGATTTTTGCGTACACATAAACTGCAACGTCACTGTCACAATATCCTAACTAGACTATACATGTAACATTACTGCAAATGCGTTGATTCGTTGGGTCGTATTATCTCTCGTTGGTTTTGTTTTACCGCATCTCATTCGACCTTACGGTATTACACACCCAACTTGATGTGGTATGGTCTAACTCCAGTAAGAACCGCGTATATGGTATAGACTGAAAAACAACACCATGAGCCAAAAGAAAATAATAATCCGGACAGGGAATTCGAAGATAGTGCTCAACACAAACAGCAGAGCACGAAAGTAAAACTTGTATCAACAATATTACATATAAATCTATTACCTCAGTATCGTTAATGGTGATCATTGTTCAAAGTTGCTGATCTAGGCGTCTAGATAACACGCAAACAAATTATGTCTGTAACAGCTTGTGATTACTGGGTAATGGGAAATGGGAAATCGAAGCTGGAAGATTTAGACCGATAAACTGACAAAGTGTCTAGAAATTGATATAACTGGTACTATAGGGCCCACATCAGGATTTATGTTGGATCCAGAAGTTTTGGCGTGCTACAATCGTTTATGTGTGTAATATTAGGCTTGATAAATGGGTACATTTAATCTGAGTTCATCCCCTCTCGTATAGATCACATTGTTTTGCTTCTGATAGTATCAGACAGACATGGTTTATGCCTTTTAGCTTTTGGTGTCGTTTAAAAGTCTCCATATCAAAAACGTTATATGCATACTCTTGAATATTCATAGTGTACCCAATACTTCGAACTGTCAATGCGAATATGATGCAAAATGAAGCTGTGTCTTATCACAAACATTGAGCACAACCAGTTGTATGTCTGAACGCCGTTGTAAATGGTTTAATATTTCGAGATTTATTGTTGTACGGCGACCGAAGTCGAAACTTTGCACATTCTAATTACAACAAATCGTATGCTTCATCCTAGTATTCAACTGTCTGATACAATTGTCCATGGTACAAACATTCAACGTGAATTATTACTAAAGTATTTATGCCCACTTGGGAGAAAACTTGACAACAAGGTAATTAACTGACATAAAATGAACTATTTTAATAATTAAGCACACAAACTGCTCATGAAAAAAATTATATTTACAAATATGCATAAAACTAATATTATCTAGTTCGTTGAAAATCGATGTATTATCGTATAACAGCACTGGATCATGATAGACAATTCCAGGAAAACAGGTTAGGTCTACAGACCACTTTGTGCATGACAAAAACGTTTGTAAAACGCTTGAAAACTACATATATGACTATTGTCAATTAAAAACATAATTGTAAGTAATATCAAATTGACGGACTTATATTCACTCAAAATATCAGACATGCTAAATATCAAGAATGACACTTACAGAAATCTCAACTATTCATTGACATTACAGTTTGAATTATATAAGGAGTGCACAACAGTTTAAAATAGTTTGCTATTACAACAAGCACCGCCATGTTGAAAACCTAACGAGACGTTTGTAAGATTGTAAGTTTCGAAAGATCTGGTTGCCGGACGTCCGCAGCTAACAAACTCATCGCTTGTGTCGTCTTAACTCCTTATTGTGCAAAACTGTCAATGCTAGATTTAATTGGAAACTTCAAAGAAATCAGATCAATACGTGTGCAACTGATTACCATCTGATTAACATCTGCGCCGTTTTATTTCAGCTGATATTGGAAATGATGTCAGACAGATATGAAAGCAACCTGCTGCCACCACTGGTGTTTAGCAAAAACTCCGAGTGAAGAAACAGTCAATATGAATAAGACATTTGGTGTCACCAATTGATATCGATATGATGTATTCAACTATGCAACTAAAAGGATGCAGCCAAATCACATGAAAATGGAGCATTTATAATCAGAGTTCTTACGACCTTTGCTCTGCCCAAGACTGCTTCTATATAGCCTAATGGTAGAGCGTCCGCTTTGTGGTCGAGGGGTCAGGTGATCGCCCGTGTCCTCGATCGATTCTAGGCAATGGAAAAGGGGATGAAAGCATTCATTCTAACATGCCTTCGTGGCGATGAATTCTCAGGAATAAGGTATCCCATAGTGATAGATATAGGTTGTAACACTTCTTTCACATTCAACCTTGAGCGACATGTATAAAATATAAAACCCTACTTTCTGTTACCAAAAAACGAGTTGTAAGGGGGTATTCTGGATTCAGCTTGTCTGTCTTTTGGTTTGTGTTTTGTTTTTAGGTCGTGTTTGTAAACAAATGCTGGCTTGAACTAGTAGAGTACATCGGTTATATGATGTTAATGGTATAATATTAATGTAGAAATGTCCTTCATATGAGCTGTGATCGTGTACATATTATATGAGGTATAATTACATACAATTCATCATAACGACATCTCACTCATTTTATAAATGGAAGACCGCGAGGTCTAAATCTCATGGGTCCTTCTTCAGTGGCTAAATGTACTGCGTAAATAATAGTACACTACAAAAAGAAATCGTTCCACTCTTAAAGCCCCATTAAACCTTAAACGGTTATTTTCAAAAGGCAGAAACTTGGTAACCTGTCTGCAGAATTATGCATTTTGAGCACTTTAGTCGAGCCCCAAAGGCGGAAAACACCATACGATGGTAAGAAACGAAATACAGCCTAGAGTTAGTTTGTTAACAAAATAACGATTTGTAAACGATCAGTGCACAATTTACAGTATAAGGGAAGCAACTCTTGCAATATTTGTATTTTGTCTGACTTTTGGCAAACTACAAGATTATAAAATTTCCAGAATGTGTTTAATATATATATATAATCTATCAAAGGTTGAATTGATATAAACTTATATTAAACGAATTCTGGAATTTTATGAAGCGAGCCTCTGGCGACAAAAACTTCATTAGTAGTCACGACGTTTTCTAATTCCCCATTCAATTCTCGACTTCTCTCATAAAATTGAACAGGTTTGCTTCATTGATCTCCGACAGTTCTGTGTAATGGATGGATCAAGTTCTAAAATTGATGAGGTACAGACAACTGTTATGTAGGTTGAATGACATCAATATCAAATTCCCACATTCTTATTGTTTGTTTGTATACTCAAAGTTGTACCCTTTGTCACGGGGAGGGCAAATGACTTGTTACTGTGATTGTTGCTTGTTATAAAATCAATTATTTCTTTCTTGCATTTATTTTGACAACTGGGAAAAGAAAACACTGCAACATACTTCAAACTCTGCGTGGTAAAAAGAAATGTAGTTGTGTTGCCGGCCTCTGGGATATTAAAGTACAATTATATTTGAACGAATGGATCACGAATGATAGCATGCTGCTTGTTCTCTAATTGGCTCTTACCAACTACAAACGAAAAATGAAATTGAAATCTCGGTATGGCCTTATTCACTGGCCATTTTCCCGAAACTATTTAACGATAGACTGTAAATATTAGCGTTATTGTGTTAAAGCATGACTCACATGGCTCAGACATTATAAATAATACAATAATAATGATTTAGGTCCATGTAGTATATGTAATAGAAGCTTGTTCGTTCAACTGAGATAAGTACCATCATGTCTACCCACGAAAACGATAAATCCTTATTGAAACGTGTGTAAGTAGTCTGACTATTAAACTTAATGGTATACTTGTATGTTATTCTGTACCACAGCATTGGCTAATAGAAGTCATAAAGCATTCGAGATTATCTTGTCTCATTCAAAAGTTCGATTCATTTTAGACTGAGTAAACGGATCCTGGTCTAGCCATTTTTGGAACTGTTTCAATTTGCCCAGTCTGAATACCAGTATACGGAGCTTATGCCAGATGGAGTATGTTTCTGCAATTCAGCCGCTTCTACCACTTATGTATCACTGTTCTTACTCTTACCATGTGTGCATGTTCTGCTATCAACTTTGTGTACTGTAAACTCTTTTATTTTGTTAGTATTTTACTGGATTTCGACACTGCTACATTGGCAGGTAATTCCGTGAACATTGCATGCCACTTGCATCATGAATACCGATTGAGTACTTAGATATTATTGTGTCAAAATTGTATGGCATTATTGCTTTTTGACACTGGTGTATTATTTACATAATTGGCATATAACTTAAAAAAGCGAGAGGTTAAGACGTTATAGCAAATAAGTGTGTGTTTTTTGCTCAGTCTGAAGCTTTGCATGACTCGCTTTGCACTTGGTTTACATTTTGGAAATGTGTGGATCGTGTAATAACTTGTAATGGAACGCCAACTCCTATCTTATATACAATATATTATACTCATAATCTTATCATGTACTTCCAGATGGGGGTCTGGTCTAAATCCAAACACTAGTGTGTGCGTTATGTAATGTTCATTTATATATAATAATATTTTATTCAATTATGCATTTTATTCAGTACTGAATGCTACTGAGCAGTTGCAAAGAAAGGCCTTTAATTTTCTGCACAAACATACTAAGCCCACTATAATGGTCTACCATGACCTATCTCATTTGACTAAAATGACAAATCAGATCCCTTGATAAACGGTATTATGCTACGGTCACATTTGCCCTACGAGCTCCTTACGAGCTACGTACTTACGAGCTACGTACGAGTTGATTTTGGTGAACTCGCACGGCGTCCGTACGGAGCCCGTACGGATATCGAAAATCGTTCGAGCATCGTACGGATTTTCGTGACTCGTAGAGGACTCGGCGATTCGGTGAAAATGTTTCACCGAGCTCCCGAGCTGTCTACGAGCTCGTAGATATTTTTGAAGTCTGTATTATCTCGCACGAGGCTCGTGTGGACACCGCACGAGCTACGAAATAGTCGTGCGAGTATCGTACGATAACCTTACGGATAGGGAAATTTGTAAGGTTTTGCATCGCATGGGACGCCATTCGGATGTAGATAGTTAACATTATCTCAACTGCTTAACTTATGACAATGAATTGTTATGAGTATGGCGTATATTGAAATATTGAATTAAAATTTTGGAAGACATACAGACTGTGCGAGCGTAACAAAATTTGTACACAGACTTTTATTATCTTTATTTCGAATGTACATGTAATAACACATGGCATTGTTGTACACACTATGACATTGTAGCTGTATCATGTATCCAAGTTCCGGTAGAAAGACTTTGCCAACAGCAAAAACACAACATTGATTAATTCATGAAAACAATATCGTATTTTTATATCATCATTATGGTATTCTCATATTATCATTATCGTATTCTCGTGTCATCATAATCGTATTCTCGTAATATCATTACCGAGCAATCGTATTATCATTATCGTATTCTCGTAATTATCAGCATCGTTCTATCGCATTATCATCATCGTATTCTCGTATTATCATAATCTTATTATTGTATTATCTTTATTGTATTATCACCATCTTATTATTGTATTATCATCATCAAATTCTCGTATTATCATTATCTTATCATTGCATTATCACCATCGTATTCCCGTATTATCATTTTCGATTCTCGTGTCATCATAATCGTATTCTCGTAATATCATCACCGAGCTATCGTATTATCATTATCGTATTCTTGTAATTATCATCATCGTTCTATCGCATTATCATCATCATCGTTTTCTCGTATTATTATAATCTTATTATTGTATTATCTTTATCGTATTATCACCATCTTATTATTGTATTATCATCATCGTATTCTCGTATTATCATTATCTTATCATTGCATTATCATCGTCGTATTCTTGTAAATCATCATCTTATTATTATATTGTCATTATCGTATTGTCGTATTATCATCATCCTATTATTGTATTATCATCGTCGTATTATCTTATTATCATCATCTTACTATTGTATTATCATTATAGTATCCTCGTATTATTTTTATCTTATCATGGTATTATCATTATCAGATTCTCGTTCTATCGTATTCTCGTATTCTCATCATCCTAGTTAAGTATTGTATTATCATTATCGTATTCTACTATCATCATCATCATACTTAAAGATCCGACCAGCAACCTTTCTCCAAGTAGGTACGCATCAGACTTTGATCCGTGACATATAATTATAACCGCGACCGTGGTTGGGTGATTTTGGCGTCCGTATAGGAAGCGGGAGATCGAAAGTTCGAACCCCGTAGAAAGTTAGGTTATAACTGATGTAGTCGTTTGGTAAGACACCAGCTAGTTCACGAATGGTAACTGTAGGCCCAACTCTGCCAGGCACCGGCAATACATGTATTAGAATGGATTCGGGTAATTTGCTTGAGAGGGGGTCCGTCCAGCTATATTTTATCCAAGTTGGTACCCAGTAGACTCCCAGCAAGACGTACTCCTCTCATTGTATTAGATGACCACAATTCACCACAATTCCAGGGTCCAGGTCTACCCCATCTGGATCCGCACACGCTCAGTGTATGATAATTGTTGTTTCCTTGATTCTCGTGCATAGAACTTATGAGTACACATCAAATCATTGTCTATGTATCTACATAAATTATGTATATCCTTGCATTCATTTAATTCTTTTGGTAAAATATATATTTGGTGCGGTACACATGAGACACATACGTGTATATACCCTTTGTACTACATGTATTTAAAACGTTATGGCGAAATAAGCTGAATTTCAGAGGCTGTCGAGGGACAATTATGCATTTTTCCTTGCATATATAAACATGACATGAAGTATCAACTAATCCATAATCATCTTACATAATATAAAAATACATAAAATGGGTGAGGACAGCTTCCTCGTGAACCTTCTGCTTCTAATATCTCTACGAGCTCGTAGATAACTCGGAGATCGGTGAAACATTTTCGCCGAGCTCCCGAGTCCTCTACGAGTTACAAAAATCCGTACGATGCCCTTACGAGTTTACGACGTCCGTACGGACTCCGTACGAACTTGCTAAAATTCGACTCGCACGGAGCTCGTACGATCAATGTGACCAGGGTCTTAAAATAGATTAAAATTCGCTGAATATATCCATTATTGTCGCACGGACACCGCACGGCAATCGTGCGGTCACCGTACGGACACCGTACGAGTTATCTACGAGCTCTGATTAATCTACGAGCACCGTGCGATGTACGGCCGGGCTCCTTGCGAGCCCCGTACGGTGTCCGTATGGATATTACGATGTCCGTACGGATATCGTACGATTGCATCTCTATAAATCGTTGGTAAATTCGTACGGATATCGTACGAGCTTTGTGACCGTAGCATTAGTCATACATAATTTATTTGATTTTTTTTCGAAGAAATTTTATGGAAATAACGCCCAGGCTGGTAGGGTGTATGCTATTTAAGTTTTTATTACTACACAATGTCATGCCCATATATAGGTAAATTGATATACAATGTATTACACTAATATATTAAAATAATTTCTTCAGCGTTTGTTTTAATTGCAAAAATCAGCAAAGATCGTTAGACTACGAGTCATCATAACTGTTATATACTAAGGGGAGTAACTCTGTAAATCCCCATTATATGTCCGTAATTTAGTGTTAATAAAGTTATCTTCCATATCGAGGTAAAACTTCTGAAATGGCTAATAGTTTGTAATACGTTCAATAAGCTAAACATTTTAATGTGGGAAAATGTTATTTCTAACTTTGACACAATAAATTACATGTTTTGTATCACTTTTTCAGTGTTTAATAGCACACGATCGTGGCTTTTGTATACGGGTCATCGTCCTTGAATTGCGGACATATTGTCAGTAGCTTGTTTTATATCTATTGATATAAGGACAAAAACAATATTTTTATATTAATATAGAGAACTGAAACGGCGGGTATATTATTTAGTCGACAAACACGGGGTACTCGGGGTACATTTTTTAGTCGAGGCCGAAAGTTTTGTTCTCTATCTCTGTCTGTTTTGAATCACTTTAAATGAGGATGTGGTGGATGTTGTAGTAATATATGCATGCCCAGTGTAGTATTACAGTTATTGCACTCTTTTCAAGTATTGTCTTGTGTTGATAGTGCACTCTTTTCCGCCAGAGCGATGATACAAGGATAGTTTAAAATTCGCAATGATGCATAGTAAAGACGAATCAGGCCCCGATCTCCCGAAGCATCTCAAGTAGAAATCTCAACTCAAATTGAGATTTTGATAATTTCAAAGTCTGAATTTGAGAAAATATGAATCTTGAACTCTCAAAAGTTTGCTGAAATAAACTAAGAATAAGGTTTCTGTTTTGTTATACCAATTTAGAGTACAATTTTGCATTGAAACTACCTCAGACGATAGGTGACCAAATTCGAGTTATGATTGAGCTCAGATTGAGATGTTTCGGGAGATCGGGACCAGGTCCCATGATTTTAAAGCCTTTTTCATGCTGCACTCAATTTTGAGCATGAAGCTTAATTTGCTCATTTACTGTGTAAAACTTGTTTCTTCTTTCTCCATCAAAACAAATACTGGTTTATTAAGGTTATTCAACTAATATAAAAGTTGCAGTTAAACACAAATATATACAATTGAGCATGAAAACAAGTTTTATAATCATGGGACCAGGCAACATAATGGAACAATGGATGTAGATACATGTAATCAAAATTATGCTACAGTCAGTTGAGAAACATAGAACGGTATTTTTGATCAACTTGGAAGAAAATACTTAACAGTCGGGTTTTAGTCGTGAAATTTCGGCTATTTCTGTTTTCTTCGGTAAATAAAGGCCGAGACGATTTATATGATTTGGACCAAATATGTTTAAATGAGGTATGTTGTACTCTACTGAGATAAATGTAACGAACAACAACTTCTTTATATCAAATAATCACAGTTTTTACAGTATAGTTCATATTGTTATATACAACGTAGATGTTAAAGTATGTAGACAATAACCGATTTATTGCATAGTGTCATTTTGACGGACAGTTATGATGCAAAAAAGCAAAGAATGAAATACGATTGAAATAGTTTAGTTTAAACTTAAAGCGAGCGCAGTGCAACAAAAATATACATAGCTTTTTGTGAAGAAAATATTCAAGTAAATTGATCGAATAAAAACGTAGGTTGACGCTTTTTTGCTATAGTACATTTGATATTTATCGTTACACGACTTTATGTATGGTTGTATTAATAGTATAACTTACTATTATCGTATATTTTAATTCATAATGCATAACATGGTGATTAATTACGGGAACTAATTGTTTTCATTTTTGCAAATTCTTCTTCTGTTTAGATGTGTACACGTAATATATGGCAATCGCAGCTTTTCAATGTCGCTAGCCATACATGCTTGCACACGCATATCTGAAAATACCAACATGGATGCCGTAACAGTTTACACTTGATACTCGTTATACTTCTACACATCATACGACAAATAGACCCGTTCAATAATATAGATAATGCATAATCAGTAATGGAAAGAAAGGAAATGACTGCTTAGATATTTTTGACAATCAAGGAACTGGACTTGACCAGCTTCCATGGCGGTAACAGGGATTGGATCCTGACTAAAATAGCTTAGCACCTATCAAACGGGTGTACTTCATATCTGAGTGGAGGGGTCCTCTTAGAATAAGAGTTTCTTAAGCTCCTTCTTGAATAATGACAAGAAAGGAGCCCAAGCTATGGCGACGATAAGCATACGGTTTGACAGGGAAACAGGGAAATCTTCGGAACAAACCTTTTTGAACAAACAATATATACATGTCCATATTACAAAACATGCAGATTTCAATTAACGTTTTGAGAAATTATCAAAAAATGAGTTCGACTGTGTGTGTTTTTATGATTGAGAATTATTTATGATTGTGTAATGGTCTGTTACATCGGCGCACGCATTCACACTTATTTAATGTTCTGCTTCCGCAGTACTTCGCAAAGGCCAAAGGGTTTGGATACAGGATTTGCTGTCGTAGATGATTTTGAAAATTTTAAGTTCAATTTCTAGTGATAGCACACGATTCCGTGGTTGGTTTTTTATGTGACATTTTCTACATTTATAATGGATTTCTGCAATTTTATTTTCGTGACGTCATCTCTGCTGGTGATGATATGCAATAGGGTAAGTTTTTACACTTTTATTTGAAATATTTAGGGGTTTGTTGGGGTTAATAGTATTTAGTAAAATACGGCGGTCAGTAAATCTTACTAGTTTAGTGTATTTCGTTTATATTTCGTGAACACAATTGTAACCTAATGGTCGATACACCAGAACATCGGAAACATGGACAATCATCGAGTTTGTTGTTACACAGAAACCAAAGCAAACCACTACGTACTACTGCGTACAGTAATCTTCCATGCCGCAGTATTCTGTGAAAATCAACGCCTGACCGTTATCGCAAAGATAATGAGTTTAGCTCCAAGTAATTATCGATGTTGGATCAAATCAAACTCAAGTTCCATACTAGAATGCGATAACAGTTTTAGGGGAAAACATTACAAAGTAAAACATTTGTATAGCAAGAGTACTTATACCAAGTTTAAACATTAGTTTTCTCACATCACAGGTCGGTTAAGAGTGTCCAGTACCGCCTATACATATTTAAATATTTATTACATAAGCGGTACTGGACACTTTTCACCGACCTATAGGCGGCACTGGACACTTTTCACCGACCTATAGGCGGCACTGGACACTTTTCACAGACTTATGACTCACATAACCCTCGAACATATATATTAATACGTCCTTGTTTGGAAACTAGAAGTGGTTTTCAATATATTATAATTTTATAAATATTGCAAAATCGTTTCGATAGATATTTTTATATATTAGTGGTGATCAATAAATACACCCGGAATAATGCTGTCAATTGTATATTCATTCACTTTTATTACCTCCAATGTGTGAGAGCTCATACAGTTACATATGCAAACAATATACACAATAATGTAGGTTTCTAAATAAATAAAATAACGCCAGCATTGACTTTATGGTTACAGATTGTTGTGTGTACAGGGAAGGTAGAAGTTCGTTTATTAACGTTTGAGAATATAGAAGGTAAAACATCTTATGGACGATGTTGTGATCCCAGCAGTGGTAGACAGTGTATGGGAGAATGTGATCATCTCTTTATACTCTGTCTCGATAAACGAAACGGGTAAATATATCATGTACGAGTATAAGTGGTTAAGTTCGCGTCGTTGAAATGTTTGTGTTTTTCGTGAATGGTCTATTTTCGCGAACCGTTCCGCTAGCGAAATTACAACCTTCTTGTTATCAATATTATACGCGCCCAATACCGGTTGTTTATGAAAAAAACATTTAGCGTATAAAAACCGTACTGACCGTTATCAAACCTTTTCATGGGATACAAAATGTATCAACAGTTACAGATATATGGACATTGGCACAGACTGGAAAAAATGCCTTGAATTGCGAATTCGCGAAGTTTTCGACACGCGAATGTATCCACTTATACAGCACCAGTACATTTTGTACTAAATTGCTTTGTAGCAACCAATGTCCCCTCATCTCATTTACAGTACATGACCGGACATGAAACAAATGTTACGGGGAAACTTTACCGGTCCAGCCCAGACATGTACCGATACCAGCCCAACCCGAAAATCCAACCCATACATCATGTCCCTGGCGATTTATTAATCAGAGCACCATCCTGCCTTAGCGCTGAGCATATTATCAACAGATGCAGTATTTCATATTTGGAGTCTTTATAATGATTATTATGATATCATAGTTTATTGTTTATCTGTGTTATAGGTTTGTAAACAGACATCTTCATTGGACTGTTATTTGTTTCGCATTTGTTTGTACTCTGTTCAAAAACAACGGGAGTGTGTTCTCTATATCACAAATATATTGGGCCTACGCCATCGTCAATTGATACATTCAGTATTCATAGATGTTAAACCAATACTTGCTATGTATTTGTTTGTTTTTATAAGACCAACAAGTACATGGGCGTGTCCATATGGCAGAGTGGCTACGGGACATTATGACGATGCAAACATTATAACATTTGGTGGAAGTATTGCCGGTACAAGTAATCCTGTCATCTTTCCCTTCGATAGATGGCCGGTAAGTCTAGATTAACGTCATTCTAAATAGATTATATAAAACATTTCATTTTGCCATTTTATTTCGGACATTTTGGTATCCAAATATGCCATAATTATGTAAATAAGATAATATTCTTTTAAATAGCAGAAACTTGCGTTATTTTGTCAGAACAAAAACGTCAACGACGTAATTTTAAGGATTTGGTTGACGCGTTGTGAAATTAATGTGTAATAATTATGCATGTACGGACGCGCACTCATCACGTGAACCGAATGCCATAAGTTTGACGTCACTGATGTTATTATTACGACTTCCACAGTCGTTTTACTACTCGTAACGTTTGTCGCGCCGTAACGTAAAAAACGTGCGATACATAGCAACTTAACGACGTCATAGTAACGTCATTATCTTAAAAATGGAAGTTTAACGTTCAGTTTAAAATTGAAAATAACTTCAATTTTACAATGATACCAAATTTGTATATAGACTCTGACATTTTATAATCCAATGGTTCCCAAATTTGTATACAGACTTTGACATTTTTTAATCCAATAGTTCCACCGTAATCAGCATTATGCTAGTAGCATATACCGCATGACTTTGTTGTTTGGGTATCTATCCTCTAAGCCAAGTGTTCATCAATACGCACTTATCCATTAGATCGACTTAAATACCCAACATTTTGTATAATCGATTGTGAAATACTGAAATACTAGCACTATAATAACTGTCATTCATTTCATGACTGCTAACTTTCACACAATTGATTAATCTAAAAAAACTAGTTGTATTACCGGTATTCGTATAATTATGGCGTCGAGCGCAGGAAAACGTCCCTTACGACGTCACGACGATAACGTCATAAAATGCGTCATAAAATGCGTTAGACTAGACCGCGCATACAGAGAAATACAACTCAAAATGTGTTATGACCAAACCTTAAACAATATTTTCAATTATAATCATGTGTTCGTATTTATCAACTAAATATAAATGAATGGGTTATTTTCTTTTCTTATTGAAATGACGCTGTTTATTTAATGTTGACGTCGCGACGTTTGGCAAATAATGATGCAGCACGCATCATGCATAAATGGTCATAACTTAAGAAATAGGCAATATATAATCATCAAATAAAGTTCTGAACGAAGCCAAATATTGTGGGCGACCGATTATGTAAAAGGGTAAAACACTTGTCCTAAGGGCCCTTTTCCTGCGCTCGACGCCATATGTTGATTTCCTTGTTGAGTTCATCCTAAAATTGTAAATCAACGAATTGTAATCACAGGGAATGAGAATGAGATCCTTGCTATGTTATATAACCTTCCAGGGATCCATGAAACTAAAGGTGAGAGTGGAAGACTACGACCCCAGTAAGAACGACTTTGTGGAACTATTTCGAACATATCTAGATGTCAGACCCTCCATTTCCGAAGCTACAGCAACTGAAACGGAAATTCCAATTCAAAAGAGAACAAAGTAATATCATTGTACAGATTTATTCAATTGAAAAGACAAAGGCGTATAGGATCCGTCTTGAGTTGACTTTGAAGATCAACATTCTAAAACGAGTTTAAAAACAAAGTTATTAGGCGAGCCTTAGTATCACACATACGTTGGAGACCATTGTACCGTGCATAGTTCTCACATAAAAGATCACGGTATTAAATAATTATGTGATCAAGCGTGATAGTATTATGATAATGATAAACCTTTAATGGTTTCGTTGTCTCAAAGTCGAACCTGTCCTAAGCAGTTAATCAAGACATGCAAATATGTGGATGCTTAAAAGATAACCATGTACTTGAATTTAATATCATGTACACTTTTTTAATTCATGTGTGGTTACTTTTCTCTGGTAAATGAACCGACTGGAATTTACTCATTTTATTGCTTAAGACAAATTGCTGCTTCAGCCAGGCCACCATTACGCGTAATTGACTGCATAGTTATACTAACATAGTTTACCCCAAAAAAAGAACTATAAACCAGGATTTCAAAATGCTCCGTATAATTGACTTAAAATATATGACCTTTTTGTTTGATTTTACCGTATACTAGTGGTAGTCATACTTTCCGTATGTACTGCTTTATATTAAAGGCTTCGAGCGAAGCCCTTACTGAATTGGGCATTTCCGAGTCTGCGAATCATAGCATTTTGTCACTGGGATTAAACAGCATATTGCCAGATGGGTTCAACACCAATGTCTATTATTCCCTTTATACATTGTAGATTACTGCTAACGACGAAGATTTACTGTGATCCAATGTATCATGGACCAGGATGTACAGTTTACTGCAAGCCTAAAGATAACCTCATGGGACACTATACATGTGATGTGGATACTGGAAGGAAGATGTGTCTTCCTGGTCAGTTTATGTTATCTGTTGTTATATTTGTTCTTCTTCTGTGTTCCATCTTCAACGACCGTTTATAACTTCAGTTTGTACGTTGTGATGAGATGTACCGTCTTCTGTAGGTTGCTGACATCTTCCAACAGCATGATCTCGAAGAATGTGTATGTGTGCCAAGCTTTCTGTCGTGCTTTTGAATAGTGTCGCGGCTCTCTGCAGCGCTCTGATAACAAACTGTCTGCGCAAGACCCGCTATCATATCGTGCAATATCATTAGTAGCGGCACGTTTAATGTTGGTTAATTTTCAAATCATGGTGGATAGGTTGTCGGTCGCTAAATATATTAGTTAAAAGTTCAAGCCAAATCGCGTCTCATTACCAGATACAATGTATATTTGTTTGTCTAGGAGACATACTCGATCTCGGTACGAAATATAATTCTCCGACCATTTCTAAACTTGTACATAAACTCTTGAATTGAGATATTTTCTTGTGATACTGTGATACTGAGACCAAAGTAAGGGGTCATCTGAATTTAGCAAACACCTGTCTTAAATACATTATACTATTAAACCACATCATGTCAATTCTATATCGGTAAATGACTTTGAATTTAGCAAACATTTCTATATATTCCTGGATATGTACAAGTCGTAGCTGTTAAGTGTCATTTTTCTTTGTTCATTTTCGTGTTTGTCATTGGTACGTGTGATTGTGGTCTGTGTTTGTCATTGGTACGTGTGATTGTGGTCTGTGTTTGTCATTGGTACGTGTGATTGTGGTCTGTGTTTGTCATTGGTACGTGTGATTGTGGTCTATGTTTGTCATTGGTACGTGTGATTGTGGTCTGTGTTTGTCATTGGTACGTGTGATTGTGGTCTATGTTTGTCATTGGTACGTGTGATTGTGGTCTGTGTTTGTTATTAGTACGTGTGATTGTGGTCTGTGTTTGTTATTGGTACGTGTGATTGTGGTCTGTGTTTGTCATTGGTACGTGTGATTGTGGTCTGTGTTTGTTATTGGTACGTGTGATTGTGGTCTGTGTTTGTTATTGGTACGTGTGAATGTGTTGCCTTCCCTGACCGAATGTGCAGCCTTCCCTGACCGGATGTGCAGCCTTCTCTGACTAAATGTGCTGCCTTCCCTGTCCGAATGTGCTGCCTTCCCTGTTCGAATATGCAGCCTTCCCTGCCCGAATGTGCTGTCTTCCCTGACCGAATGTGCTGTCTTCCCTGTCCGAATGCGCTGCCTTCCCTGTTCGAATATGCAGCCTTCCCTGCCCGAATGTGCTGTCTTCCCTGACCGAATGTGCTGCCTTCCCTGTCCGAATGTGCTGCCTTCCCTGTTCGAATATGCAGCCTTCCCTGCCCGAATGTGCTGTCTTCCCTGACCGAATGTGCTGTCTTCCCTGTCCGAATGCGCTGCCTTCCCTGTCCGAATGTGCTGCCTTCCCTGTCCAAATGTTATTGTATATTGCTAGGATGGAGAGGTTCTAACTGTGAGAGAAGTCTAGATGATTGTACCGGAAATAGATGCACAAACGGTGGCATGTGTGTAGACGGAGATGGTGCATACACATGTAAATGTCCTCCAAAGTACAGAGGTATGTCAACTTGAAAACACATTATTTCATAATTTAACGAGTTCTGTTTATACTCTAATCAAATTATATTTATTAGGGAATTGCTACTAGCGGTCGTGTTATATGCTGTTGCTATAATTATAAAGCAACACGAGTGTTATACAGTAAGTCTACACATGTTCGTGTTACTCGGGATTCTCGCCCATTTTCAACCAGTTTCAGGCATATAAGGTTAACGGATTTAAAAACGCGACACTTGGGTATGATGGTACATTTTAGGAAAACAAAATTCAATTTATAAAACGTATTTGTATATTCGTTAAGGCTTATTCAAGTTATAGTTAGAACATATTAAGTAAATTTTAATGATTAAAAAGGGCGGAGCGAGCGAAGCGAAGCGAGTCCTAACTTAGAATATAACATTCTGCATTCTGATTGGCCGATAGAAATTAGCGCCAACGCATGACGTTAAGTCTGTGAAGATAAAATTTTAATGATTAAATTTTCATTTAACCGCTAAAATTCGGCGTTTTCATTGGCTCATAATGTAGGTTATATTCTAATGTCGTTTTGATACCAAACTTAATAAAATTCTACGAGTATTAACTAAATTATCGCACGAATAAGACATTGGTCCAGAAAACAAAACTAACATCGGCACATCATTTTTATCGTTGAAAATGACCAGCCTGTATAACAGATCGAATATTTACCTAAGGCTAGTCTAACTTCTATATACAGATTCTAAATTAAATTGAATACATGTATAATAAATGACATACCCAACTTTTATTTAAAATATGTCTTCATGACACGAAACATTGTTGCGGGAAACATACACCGTTGTCCCATAGACCTGCATAATGTTTGTATGCTCAAGGAGAGGTAACCCTACACATAAGAAATTAATTTTAGCCAGAACGCGACTTTTGTTTTCTGGATCGACGTATTGATAGCACTATATATTTGTTAATAGTCATCTCATTTTTATCATCTTAGTACCAAAATGATGCCAATACATTTACCTTTAATCTGCACTATTCAAATACCAGCATAAACTTGAATTGTCTGCTATAAAACAACATAGCCCAGTGTCGCCTTTTTAAATCCGTTAGTATATCATGAACAATGTACAGTTCAATTAAACCAGTTGTGCTTGGCAGTATAGTACCGTGAGTTCCAACAAGCTCTTCCACGATCTGACAAGTTCTTCAAACATACGGATTGTTCATGTACATGTAATAACATAAAAATGTTAAATTAATAACATAGCTATGTTATGTTGTGTATTGATATGTACATGTATGTACTTTGTGTATGGGCTGGATGGCCATTGACACAATCAATATTTACATTGAATTGCCATGATAGAACATAAATTACCCGAACCGGGAACCAAACTAAGGCCGTATAGGAGCTGTTATTTGTGGTCAAGTGGCCATAGTGTACATAATACATATAACGATGGTGGTCATTCTAGGCGTTTCAAGTCAAAGACACTACAGCGTGTGCGATAATTGTTATCATCATATTTTACAGGATTCTACTGTGAACAATACTACGAATCTTGTCGTAGACAACCCTGTCAGAACGGAGGTACATGCGAAGATATTGGTGGCGGGGAATTTACCTGTTCATGTATACATGGTTTTGTCGGACATTCGTGTGAAGAGGAAGTGAACGAATGCCAACCCAACCCTTGCGAACATGGCGCCAAATGTACCGACATTGTTGGCAGATTCGAATGTGACTGTGTTGGGTTTAAGGGACACACTTGTGCCATAGATATAGACGAATGCACTGCAGATAATCGTTGTGTAAATGGTGGAACGTGCAAAAATAACATCGGTTCATATTCATGTGAGTGTGTTGAAGGGTGGCAAGGTCCACATTGTGAAATCGATGTAGATGAATGTGTTGGGAGTCCATGTAAGAATTACGGCACATGCGTGAACTATTTAGGAACGTTTACTTGCCAGTGTGAAGACGGCTTCCAGGGAGAGCTATGTGCAGATGATATTAACGAATGTGAAAAGAGCCCATGTGGAGGTCTAGGTGATTGCCATAATACACATGGTTCGTACGCTTGTCATTGTTCAGATGGTTTCTATGGAAAACTTTGTAACTTAGACATAGATGAATGTGACAGACAGCCGTGTAGACATGGAGGAAGTTGTACTAACGTACCGGGATCGTATGCCTGTAAATGTGAGGCCGGTTTCTCGGGTCGCCATTGTGCGGAGGATATTGACGAATGTAAAACAATAAAATGTAACAATGGAGGTACATGTATTAACACACATGGTTCGTTTATTTGTGAGTGTATGAAAAATTTTACCGGCTCATTTTGTGAAAACGATGTTCATGAATGTGCGAATTCGCCATGTAAAAATGGAGGAAAATGCAGAGATTTGATTGGTTTATTTGAATGCGAATGTAGGCCTGGATGGAATGGTGCGCTCTGCGAAGTTGATGTCAACGAATGTGATTTTGACACATGCCAAAATGAAGCAACTTGCAGAAACACTGCAGGGTCATTTAGTTGCAAATGTGTGAACGGATTCCAGGGAGATATTTGTGCTACCGATATGAACGAGTGTACATTTGGTATATGCGAAAACGATGCAACATGTACAAACACCTACGGGTCTTACGATTGCAAATGTCAAGCTGGCTTTTTGGGACAGACATGTAGCGAAGATGTGGTCGAGTGCGATGCAAATCCTTGCAATAATGACGCTACTTGTCACAATTCGTTTGGTTCATATAGTTGTTTGTGTCTAAAGGGATGGGAGGGCTTTAATTGTGAGATTGACGTAAATGAATGTAAAGATAATCCGTGTAAAAATGACGGTGTATGTATCAATTACTCTGGAAACTACACGTGCCATTGTGCCCCAGGTTTCACCGAAGAACACTGTACTATTGACGTCAATGAGTGCGAGGAATCACCCTGTGGATACTTTGGAACTTGTCAGAATACACAGGGTTCCTTTACGTGCGAATGTGACGCTGGGTTCTATGGTAAGCTTTGTAATACGGATCTTGACGAATGCGAACATAGTCCTTGTGAAAATAATGCAATTTGTGACAATGTCCCTGGTTCCTACTCATGTTTATGCAAAGAAGGATTTTGGGGTAAAAACTGTTCCATGGATACGAACGAATGTGAAAGTATTGAATGTCATAACGGAGGAACGTGTGTCAATGCACTTGGTTCCTGGTATTGTGAATGTACCAAATATTTCATCGGAAAATTCTGCGAAGAAGATGTAAACGAATGTGTCGAGTCTCCGTGTAAAAATGGCGCCGAATGTACTGAAAGAATAGGATCATTTGAATGTAAATGTACACCCGGATGGACGGGAGCTCTATGTGATGAAGATATTAACGAGTGCGAAACAGCAACGTGTGAAAATGATGCTACATGCGTTAACACGGAAGGATCATTCAATTGTTTCTGTTTCGAAGGATTTCAAGGTAATGTATGTTCCAAAGACTTTAACGAATGTGAGTATGACATATGTGACAATAATGGTACCTGCACTAACACATTCGGCTCCTTTGATTGTAAGTGTTTAGAAGGCTATGCAGGACAGACCTGCGACGAGGATTTAGACGAGTGTTTGGAAAGTCCTTGTGGCAATGGTGCGTCATGTCAGAACACAGAAGGTTCATACTTTTGTGAATGTCATGAAGGGTGGAAAGGAAAGTTTTGCGAAGTTGACGTTAACGAATGTGATGCTCTACCATGTGAAAACGAGGCTATCTGCAGAAATCTGGTTGGGTCGTTTGAATGCGAATGTGCAGCTGGCTGGGTAGGTACTCTTTGCAATAAAGACGAAGATGAATGCGAACTAGGTCAATGTAAAAACGATGCTACTTGTCAAAATACGGAGGGGTCTTTTAGTTGTTTTTGTTTTGAAGGTTATCAGGGAAATGTGTGCGCTGATGATGTCGACGAATGTGAATACAATATATGCTCGAACGAAGGTACTTGTACAAATACTTACGGCTCATTCGACTGTAAATGTGTTGATGGGTTTTCGGGGTTGACGTGTGCTGGAGAGATTGACGAATGCTTAGAGACCCCTTGTAGTAATGGTGCAACTTGTATAAATAACGATGGGTCTTATCTGTGTGATTGCGTTGAAGGCTGGAAAGGTAAACATTGTGAAATAGACGTTGATGAATGTACCGGGAGCCCGTGTGAAAACAACGGAACATGTAAGAATTTAGTGGGAACATTTGAGTGTGCATGCCCTCCGGAATGGACCGGTCGTGTTTGCAAGGAAGATGTTAATGAGTGCGAATCTGACATATGTCAGAACAATGCGACATGCCTTAATTTGCTTGGTTTATATACGTGCTTCTGTAACCATGGTTATCATGGTTCACTGTGTACTGATGATGTAAATGAATGTGAATACGATATATGTGAACATAATGCAACTTGTGTGAACAATTATGGTTCATATAGTTGTATGTGCATCCAGGGCTATGAAGGTCCTACTTGTGAAGATGATTTCAATGAATGCTCAGAGGATCCATGCGCTAATGGAGTTGAATGTATCAACTCGATCGGGTCATATTATTGCGAATGTTCAGATGGTTGGCAAGGAACAGACTGTGACAATGATGTCAATGAATGTAAGGATACACCATGCATGAACAATGGATCTTGTATTAACGCTTTAGGATCATTTAAATGTCAATGTGATGTTGGATTTATGGATCACAAATGTTCGACCGACGTTGATGAATGTAACACACTTCCTTGTGGTGACTTCGGAAAGTGTGAAAATACTTTCGGTTCCTATAACTGCCACTGTTCGGAAGGTTTCTATGGCCATTTGTGTAATTCTGAACATGACGAATGTACTGATAAACCGTGTGAAAACAATGGAACATGTGTTAACGTGCCGGGGTCTTATTCTTGTTTATGTGCTGAAGGCTTTCAAGAGAAGAATTGTTCGGTTGATGTCAATGAATGTGATAGCATTTTGTGTGAAAATAGTGGAACGTGTGAGAACACTTTCGGGTCATTCTTTTGCGAATGTACAGATGCTTACACCGGGTATGTTTGTGAAGTTGATATGAACGAATGTGACCAATCACCATGCAAGAATAATGGAACTTGCAATAATAAGTATGGATCATTCAGTTGTGCCTGTCAACCTGGATTCAGTGGTACATTATGTGAGTCTGACATTGACGAATGTTTGGAGGGACCATGTGGTGTTACCGGAGTTTGCTCTAATACCCAGGGATCATACTCCTGCGAGTGTCATACTGGTTATATCGGCGTACACTGCCAAACAGACATCAACGAATGCGAAGCTAAACCATGCTTCAATAATGCGTCTTGTAGAAATGCACCAGGCTCTTACAAGTGTTTGTGTAATCCGGGTTTCATTGGAAATTTGTGCGAGGAGGACATAGACGAATGTTTGAAGAATCCTTGTGTCAATGGTACATGTCTGAACAAATATGGGTCTTTCGTTTGTGAATGCTTAAACGGGTATAAGGGAATACTATGTGAGGAACAGATGAAATTTATAGAAAAGGTAAGTCACTATATAGATTGTCAACATACATGCCTACCACTACTTTCATCAACTGCCCAGAGGCACACGGGTTCGTCGATTTTAACAACTTATATTGAAAAAATAGATTCCGTGTACATGTACTTTCTTAATTTCCTGGGGGAAAATCCGGATTTTTTTTTCAATATAAGTTGTTAAAATCGACGAAACCGTGTGCCTGTGCAACTGCCAAGAAGCATTAATAACGTCCCTACTATTTGACTCTCGTGCAAAGGCAACCGCATACAACTTTATTACTCAACACCTTAGCGTGGAGCGTCGTAAGATTGCAACTCCGCACCTTAGCGTGGAGCGTCGTTAGATTGCTTTGAACAGCCGTTGTACATTGAAAAACATGTGTAGGCATTCTAATAATATTCGTTGCTTGTTTTCCTACATGCACTGTCAAGTTTGGACATTTTGAAGGTGTTGGTATCATATTTCTGGTCGTCAAGATCTTTCTTCTTAATATCCTAATTGGTTTATTGAAATGTGTAGACTGTAAAGTTGTTACTATCCGCGGTAGAGAAAATTTTGTTGAATTCGCGACGGAACTAAACCGCGAAAATAAATCCCCTCGAATAAATGATCTCAAAAATACGTAACAATAGACTTTTCTTTCAATAATTAAACTCACGAATTTTAGAAACCACCAAATTACCATTTTACCAAAATGCGAGGAATTTAATACCCGCGAAAATTAATGATTTTACAGTAAGTAAGGCATATCGCATTCACAGAAAGCACTATTATCGTTGGAAACACTTGCATGGGTTCTACAGTACCTCACCATAAACATCCTTGCAACATACATGTGTTTTGCAAGATTTACATTTATGATTTTTGAAAATTATTTTTGTACTGAGTTTATGACCTTGTGTGTGTTCGTAACGTATGCCGAATGTTTCACTCCGAACAACTTACGAAACAAAACGGAACAGAACAGGGAGTATTTTTAAAATGGCTGACATTGTAGTCGCTGCCGTATTATCAGAGGAAGAAACATGCCGCAAGCACGTTTCGTGAAGTTTCCGCTGGTCATTGTTGTTGTTATTAGCACGTGACTGCTCTGGCAGCACCACCTCATTTGCGGACACAGAGAGAACATATTCCGAACAGTGTTCTGGTTTGTTCGTAAGTGTGCTCCATTGTCCGGAATGTGTCGAACAACGTTACGAACATACCCCTTGTGCTGTTGAATAATAGTACACTATATGCTACTATATAGTCCAGTCAGGGTAATAATCCAGTGACGCAGTGGTCGAGTCCACTATAACGGTGTAAAACCAATTATAAAGGCTTATACAAACAACTATAATTTCAATGCTGAACTACCATTAACTTTGCTCTACCTGTTTAGACAATGGTTGTGATTTTTTGCGTACAGATAAACTGCAACGTCACTGTCACACTTTATATATTAACCGCCTCATTAATAACTCTGTTCGTGTTTATTGAATTTTACTTACAGTTAGTTTACTTTGATCACATGGTTGACGTCACAGCAGTGCAATACAGCCAACTACGTATTTTTAATAAAAAGCTTAATCCTGACATCACTCAAAGTATAGGCGTGTTTATAACAGTCAGTTAAATGAAAGTATTCTTCGTCGAATAAACGTATTTAATCGCATGTGTCTTTTATTTTGTTAGTACTGGCCACGGGATTCCATTGGAGGGAATGCGTTGCAATCCTTGTCAGTATAATAAATACATAGAGCGATTTTGAATGGATTGACTGCTACGATATTTTATGAAAATAATTTCAAATTCCAGGGGTGGTATTCAATCTTACTTGACTTAAGGATAAGGACAACCAATCAGATCACACCATAATAAACTCTTGGTCAGTAACAGGCGATAAGATTGGCTATCCTTATTCTTCAATTAAATAAGATCAATACTGAATACCACCCCTGGGCTTCAATCAATAGTATAGCCCGTTTGCGCTGAAAAAAATCGTCTAAAATGAAGATTTCACAGTATTTACTGCACCTACAAGTATAAGATTTTGCACGAGGCAATGAAATTTATCTACCTAATACACAGTGTAATCTAAGCAACATTGGACATGAATTACTATTTTCTCAATTCCCTCCTTTTTCTTGTCTTTTTTCCAATATGTCTTTTCAATTTTGTCTCGGACATGTTTGCATGCATTCTCCGACTTCTTTTGGGTTCAGTCATAAGACTACTGTCATTGTGTACATTAGCATTGCCATGCTTTTATTAAGTTGTTAAATTAACATTAGGATATACATTTGTATATACATGTATGAGTATGTACATAGCTTAGTGAACAAGGTTGTGGTTTTCAATGTTTTTTCATGATATTATTATACATTATCTGTATACTAGCGACATACCTAACTAATCCGACTGACACGGGCCTCAAAAATTTCGCCTTCGTCACACAAATGTCAATCTCGTTGATCACTGATTATAACGGTTAAAAAAATACCGTAAAACATCAATGGAATACCAGATTACCTCCCTGCGTTAAAGTTCCAAATACATGTAATTTCAATATACAATAAAGAACAAACTTGTATTTTTAAGTAATTAAAAATGGTTCTACGTAAATTTTTACATACATCTGATGAATAGATTTTCAGAAATTTAGATTTTAGACGATTTTTTTCAGCGCAAACGGGCTATATAATAATACTTGAAAAACAGGTTTGCAGATGGACGCGGTAATCGGATGGATAATCATTTATCAGCGATTATGGAGAGTTTTTGTTCAATTACAATTGTTCGACACCTATCCAAATTTCATATTGATTTTAAGTTTTTATCATTGTGTTACCTTATTATTTAGTTTGTGGTAGATTTAATATATATATCAAGTTTTTGTGTGTTATGTTTTCATTACTGTTTTGTCTTCATTCTTAATCTACCAATGTGTATCTTACATGTAATTGTTTTTATCTTACAATAATCATACAATTATATGATGCAAATCACAAATAGATAATTGAACATAAAAATCAAATTAAATGTTAGGGATTGATCCTACAACTCAGAATAAAATTGCAACTTGTAGGGAGTGTGCGTTTTCCTATTACACTGCAGTGCCTTTGATATATGGAATGCGCTTCACAGTTTGATATCGATCCCATTAACGTTAGGGAGAACGTCCAAGCAACTGTTCATTCTAGACGAGGCCCCATTATTTCTCTGGAATTGACAGTTACATGGACTTTCTCTGACTTAAAATACACCATAATATTGACTGATGCATATTTCAAATTTTGAACAATTGTTACTTATCAACCGATTTCGATAAGATGAAGCCCGTTGCCTAATCAAACCGCTACCGAGCGCTCGGTAGCGCTACGCTAGGAAACGACTTGCTTCCAAAAAGCGCTTCGTAGCGGACGAAGCGGAAACATTATATGCTACCGGCGAGCGCTCGCGGATAGCAGACCGTTCCCTAGCAAAGCGCTATCGGTAGCGCTTGCCTAGCAAAGTGTAAAGAAACGGTATGCTATCGGCGAGCACTGCTCGCTCGTAGCGTGTCGTTGCATAGACGTAGGAAAGCGCTCGGTAGCGCCTTTTGGAAGCAGCTTGGTTAGGCAACGGGCACATGATGGATTTCTTGATTCAGCGCATTCAACGCGTTTAGGGGAACAAGTTTTGTTATCGGATTAGAGCAAAATTGCATCCATTTACTGGATTAGTGCAGTATAGCAACGTATTATATTCAGTAGCCTCTGTTGCTAAGTGGATATGTGCATGGACATATGTTTCGTTTGAAATCTTTGGTTTTGAGTTCAAGCCCAGCACAAGTCGTCTTCTTTTACTTTGCATTGATATAAAATGGTATTTGATTTTATTTTTATTTAATATATAGAGGATATTTGTTGATTTTGGTGTAAGATTTTTTCACTGAAAATCTCCGTAATCCATTAAAAGCAAATAATTAAAGTACGTATTGATCAATATCCAATACATTAACCGGTTCGTCTGGTACGACAGTTTTAAATACATTTTGACTAATAAGTGGGTCTTTGGTTTGTATGTATTTTACATTCTTCGAGAAAGGTTCGATTTCCTGAATTTACTTTCTTCTATTCATGAATTAAATGTCATACCTTTTTGTCAGCCTGAGACCACAAAACAAAACAAAACAAATAGCGATTAGCAACGGTTTATGTATACGCGTTGTTTTAAAAAAAATACTGTGAGTGGGGGTTGAACCTGAAACGCTATTCCTTCGGTATTTGAAACTATCTGCTCTGCCAACTGCGCTATGTTTTTAATTTAAAATGCTGTGCTTTGTGTTGCCTAATAAAGAGTTTGTATGCATGTTATCAAAGCTGGATCACCTGTATAATGTTTATGTCATTGCCTTCGTCAAAAGTGGCAGTCACGACTCACTACTCATTTTCAATCTATACCGACATTACACTCTCCATAACTGAAAAATAATGGACAGTTATTGGAAGTCTTAATCTCTTGGGTGTGTTATAATTGTATTATTCATACTTTGAGTAACAAAAACTTGAAGTTGAACAATCAATTAGTTCTTTCAATATTTCAATCGTCAACTCGTGAAATGATTTAATGACTTTTATCGTCGCACTTTAGTTATTTCAGCAATAACATTCAAATATCGGAAGGATCATTGTCATACAAGTGAATTTTATTAGTGGCATATCAAATGTCGGCCTTCGGGCCATACGCAACGCACGACAGCGCGATACTACAATGCGACAGGACAAGGCGACAGAGGGTTACAACTGACGACGAAAATGTGAAATGGCGCACCACAACGCGTTACGACTGACAACAATGGGATACGGCGTGCCACAACGCGTTACGACTGACAACAATGGGATACGGCGTGCCACCACGCGTTACGACTAACGACAATGGGATACGGCGTGTCACAACGCGTTACGACTAACGACAATGGGATACGGCGTGCAACAACGCGTTACGACTGACGACAATGGGATACGGCGCCACACAACGCGTTACGACTGACGACAATGGGATACGGCGTGCAACAACGCGTTACGACTGACGACAATGGGATACGGCGTGCAACAACGCGTTACGACTGACGACAATGGGATACGGCGTGCAACAACGCGTTACGACTGACGACAATGGGATACGGCGTGCCACAACGCGTTACGACGGACGACAATGGGAGTCAGATTGAACAAACTCTTAAGAAGTGCAATAGTTATCTATATCTTCTCCTAAGTATCAAAAGCTTCTTAAACATCCACTCTAGGAAAATGTTTTTCAATGCGTACATATTGCCCTATATTGACTACTGTTGTACAGTATGGGGAAACTGCAGTGGAGAATTGTTAGACACTGTTCTGGAGTTCCAAAAACGCGCAGCCAGAATTATTCTTGATAAGGAATTTGATGCACCATCTGCAGAATTATTTAAATAATTAAAGTGGATGACTTTCCAAGACAGAGTTCATTACAAAAAGGCAATATTAATATACAAATCACTAAATAATATTTGCCCAGAATACTTTCATTCGAAATTCACATTTAACCAAAACTACCAACACTCAGATCGCCAGCTTAGATCAACTGAAAATTGTGAACTTACCATTCCTAAACCACGGCTCGAATTCTACCGCAAGTCCTTAAATTATTCCGGCCACATGATTTAACATTTACATGTTTCACAACATTACGCAATCAATTATATCTACAAATTACATTGTTGAATTTTGTATATCATAATTATTTACCATTACCTTAACATCGTGCTGTTGTGTTTTTGTTTTGTTTTGCATCTTTATTATTGACTCCATGGGTTTTTCTGTTATGTTTTTCTTTTGCTCATAATATTATCATGTAATCCTGTAATTGATTGCATATATCGCATGTTGATGTAGACCATATTGAAAATTGGTCTAGAACCAAATATGTCATTCACTATAAATAAAGTCGTTATTATTATTATTATTATATTATTATACGGCGCGCCACAACGTGTTACGACTGACGACAATGGGATACGGCGCGCCACAACGCGGTACGACTGACGACAATGGGATACGGCGCGCCACAACGTGTTACGACTGACGACAATGGGATACGGCGCGCCACAACGCGGTACGACTGATGACAATGGGATACGGCGCGCCACAACGCGTTATGACGGACGACAATGGAATACGGCGCGCCTCAACGCGTTATGACGGATGACAATGCGTATCATGTTGTCGTGCGTCGCGTTTGTAGATCGGAGAAGGGGGAAACGGACAACATTAGGCATGACACTTACAGGATTCCTTAATTACCGGTAGTAGTGAACTTTACGTCTTTAGAGAACACCAAAGTGTGCCAAAATTGCAATATGACTGATGTTTCATTTTTAATAGCACAATGTTACCCAAAAAGGTCGTCATGAGATTTTCTCTAAGCTCTTAGTGCATTTGTTTGTTCGTCACTCAATACTTTCCAGTTATACATGTAAGCCTATATAGCGACCGATTCACCTAACCAGTTTTCAGATCTCCTAACAAGTACTTACTTATCATATCACAAGGAACCAGCAACTGCTCCAAGTGTGTTGAAAATTCGACACAGTTGTCAATCTTTCAAAGAATGGTATGACCTGGTGCGATCGGAAATCGTTTAAGAAATCCAACACATTGACGATTGGACCACGACCGAGGCTCTTCATAAAGTGCATACTGAACGAAATATGATTGTATGCACGTTATATGAATTTAAGTTATTGAACTATTTTTAAAAGTTTTTTTCTAACAACTGGTGTATTATATTATTACAGACAGACTGGGCTACTACTCATTGGTATGCTGTACTAACTATTGTTGTCGGGTCCCTAATACTTTCGATGTTACCGGTAGCTATATACATGAACAGACACGGGTACGTATACCTCCACCAGTGACAGAACACACGCCGGCAAGGGAACAAACCCTCAGCTGACATATCAAATCATTTTTTACGTTTTAATTGTTTCGTAAATACAATATAAGTCTATATATAGTCCAGGAGCCAGATTTCAAAAGGGCCTTAAAATAGATTTCCATTTACCCCATCTGGTAGTAAAGGTGGTTGGTATTTTCGAATAATATAGAAATTGAGGCTTTGGAAAAAGGTGGATGTCACCTGAAAGTGGTGCAGATTATTTTAACAGGGGCAACAACTTTTGCTTCCGAACAAATACCAATCGTACATGTAGCCTCGTGGAACCAATTATCGACAGTTTTGTTTGACATAATGAGTGCTAGTTTATCTTCACAATGATGTGGACTATATAGATGTCTAAATGATAACAGACGTACCTTTACTCTTTTATTTTCACTTTCATTGTGTAGCACGACTTTGACAAATCCCTTCGTTTATCTGAAGTTTGGTAAATTCTTACATTACAGGTTAAAGAAACAGCGCAGTGCGGACACAGTGAAACGTTGGTTGTATCCTGATGAGATTGCTATGTACGGATACGATCCATTTACCTACGGTGGACAAATAAGAAACACACATTGATCATCCTAATGGAGTATACATGAGCTTCAAATAAAGTACAAAAACGCTTAATTGCGAAATCGTGTGACAACACAGTGATTTTGTCCAGAGAGACGCTATGAGTCTCAGTTACGAAATTTCACAGCCCATGTAAAACACAAAACATCTAAGTTACCCCATTTCAAATGTGTGTGATTGCACATTATTTAGAAACAATATGGTCCGCAGTAACCGCTTTTCGAAGTCAAAAAGAAATACCAAAACAGTATCTCATGGTCAAAAGTGGTTGCTCGCCCAATGTTTATTTCATGCAAGAAGCTTTCAATGTTTGCCATTTTTCAATCTTTACCATTTTGGATGCCGAAATATCAACTTATCCGTATGCACGTACACTCCAACAAACTTCTAATTTGACAACCGTTGTATTCATAGGAAACTATGTTTCACTCTATATTTTGTACACCATAACAATAATAAAACCTTCATAATGACTCCTTACATGCTTGACTTAGGAGAACGACTACACAAGCTATAACGAAACTCGTCTACTAAACAGTGAGGTGAGCGACAGTGTTCCCTGTCTGTCACATTCCGGTGATTGTGAGACATGTATAATGAAGACGGTTAATGGTGTGTTGCTGATGTCAATGTGGTGGCGCGTAATGTTAGCCACGCTCACCGGATGCTGCTGCTGAAGTAAGTATAGGTTTCCAAACGTTGATGTATACTTTAAATTATTTCAATTCCAACCGTTGATGGATAACTAACTTCGTAGAGTTTTAGATGTTTTTAATTCAGTTCAACAAATGTATATTTCAGCAGCATCCGGTGAGCGTGGCTAACATTACGCGCCACCACATAGACATCAACAACACACCACAAACCGCTTCATTATACATGTATATACATAAATCGCGTACAATAATGTGTCAGGTAAAATATGCACTCACTGTTTGGTCTGTTTGCAATATGATTGGAGCCGAAAGAGGGTGTGGCGTTTGGCTTTTTGAAGACCGAAAACTCCCATTGATGGTGTAAACATTGGTCGAGTGTTATCACTGCTGCTTTATCGGTAAGATTCCAATTCTATGGATGTAGGATTGTTATACTTCGGCATTTACTATTCTTGTGTAATATACTCGGAATTCGTGTTCTTAAGGTAGCGAATATTGTGATTGTGGCGGGGTATGAAGCTGATTATTGACCAAAACACCATGTTCAATACATTGTCGACAGGAACGAGATGTGGCAAGATTTGTGTCCAAAAACGATTTTTAACGCTAGGAGCACAGAACCCTGCGCTATCCCTTTGTAGGATAAATATGAGTTCTATTTTATTAGTTTTAACAAACAACAGCACAAGTCAGGCAAACGGGTGAGACATATTGCTTAACGAACGTTAACTTTTTGGTAGTCTCGAAGACATTTCTCAAATAGTGTTCTTTTACCGTAAATATATCAATGATAAAGCATTATCTCATTAGAGGGGACTAAGTTATCGAAATTACTGTTCCGTTGTAGCATATACGGGTGTTTAGGGTTGTCTCCCTTGTATTTTTTGGGTAAAATCGCTGGTGAAAACCAATTGTCGAAATTACATTATTGGTGGTGCCTTAGGATACTCCTACTTTCAATGAAATCCCCTTTTTGGTTATTGGGTACGATTATTGAAGGAATCGTCTCTTTTTGCGTCATTTCACTTATTAGAGCAACATAACGTAAAACATCCTTCTAGTGACGAAAAATTCTGATATTCATCACAGAAACGGTATATCCATGATCTCTTAACACCTTCTTGGTGCTTCTTAATGAGTATTTGGCCTTCAAAAAGCCAAACGACACACCCTCTACAGAATTGCTGATTTCGGCTCGAATCATATTGCAAACAGACCAAACAGTAAGTGCATAATTATGTTATCTGACACATTATTTTACGCGGTTCAAAAGAGTTATTTCATTTATATCGGATTAGCATGAACATATCGGATATTCAACGGTGTTCAAATATAAGTTGGACAAATCTCGTATAGTCACATAATTGGGTCTGATTTCCCACAGTATATAGTCCATGTGACAGACCGAATTTCATTACCAAAAAGGTGAACAGATCCAACAATGATTTTTGGTTAGCTTGATATCTCAGCAGTCTGAAAATGGTTGATGGACTTGCGGGTCACTTTGCCAAATGACCTTTCGGCGGCCATCTTTAAAAATGGCCGCCATTATTTTAAGCAATCAGAAGCTTTGGGAAAACTTGAAATAGTCCTCACTCAATAGGGCTATCGGCTTGCAATATGTCTTAAAATGTTCGTATTTCAACCCAACATATGTTGATATATACATAATAATATTATGATAAAGTGATAAGTTCGAATTTATTGATATTCTAAGAAAATCTAGATATTTTTCACTTTTTGTCATTATTTTTGTCTTGTAATTCTGATTGGGATTTGTATTTAGCCATTTTTTGTTTGTTATATTCAGTGAATAATTCTAGGCATCCATTATATACATTACATTGATAAATTTTAACTTCGAAGTCCAAAATAGCTCAGGAATATATGACAACTGATGCCTAAATTAAATAGATATTTTAGGACATATGAATAGACCGTTTCCAACAATCTCAGGAAAAAAGAATTGGTTTGTTTTATTCCATGGCTACTTTGTTGATACGATGCGTATATATATGCGTAAGTGTCCAGTACCATGTCACACGGGTGTTAGTGTAGTATCTGACCCCTAGCTGGATGGTTTGGGGGCTTGGATCCGACCAGTTGTATTAGTTCATATGACATTATTTTCAAAACAATGGTTATTAATAACTATTCAGCGAAACGGAAAATCTACATAAAGATGATTCGAAAATAATTTGATATGAGTTTATACATTTTTATTTTTGTTTATAAAGTTCCGAATATTACGTACAGTAAAAATACATTATTTTAACGTTGTTTTTATAAATTCTTCTTTAATTATAGTGAAGCATGTTAGGATTCATACCTCCCACTGTTAAATTCTGTTCTTTCGCACATTCACTATGAAATGAAAATGTGAAAGCAGGAACGTACTCGAAGGGAAACAACAAGGGATAGAGGGGATACAAAATAAACAAAATTATATATTGAATCAGTTAATCTTTGCCTAGTGTCTAGATAACTACTTTTCTGACTCAGGTGGAGCTTAGTAACCTTTAAATAACCGTTCTGGATAGAATTTGTAAAAAATATAGACACACACTTAAAGCCTCAACAACCCTACCACAACTTAGGCTGTAATTGGTGACACGATGGTGGCTGATGGGGTATAATATATATAGTGCTCTTGACTACCAATCCGGAGATCCCTGGTTCGAAATTTCATTGACCAGTGTTCAGTATAATATTCCCACCCAACTACAGATGAACTGGTTGTTAACCGTGTGATAGTCTCACGAGTATCGGTGCTATACACTGGGCACGTTAAAGAACCAAAAATGAATATGTTCGGAAAGAGCTAGGGTATCCCATCCAGATTCCTTGTATCACATCACTGTCACTTCTACTTGTTGTCCCTTCAGCAAAGCACAGAACCCCATATGAAATATTAAGAAGTTATCCGTGACTGAAAGGTTTAAATAATTACAACTACAAATACCACAATAAGGTGTCAACCACGGGGATATTTATCCTGGAGTTATGAATGTTTTCAGTATCACCGCTATCTCTGTCATGCCTGCAGGCACTACTTTTTGATGTGTGCATCCATAATTACATATGGGTATACTTTTCTTGTTGGGTTGGGTCATATGTTATTGCTCCGTGATGTACATCCTAAAGATGAGCATACTTATTCCTGAACTCATGGATTACTAGTATGTGTCGGCTACAGTCAACCCTGTTTTGTACATATTACGGATGGACAGCCCCATTCCTGACTATATGGGTTATTAATGCATACCGGTACAAGATGGGTACAGTAATTTGTAACAATACAAGATACATATTACAGTTAGGTTCATTCGTTCCTGACCATATTGGGTACATACTACACATGAATACAGATATTCTTGACCACATATGATACTTAGTACACATACTAACCATATGAGTACTAAAACATGCTACATGAAGGAACATTCATTCCTGGCCAAATGAGGTACATTCTACTGATAGGTACAATTGTTCCTGACCATATGGAGTCTGTAGTAGATGGGGACAGCCATGCCTTACCATATATGTGGTACGTACTACATAATGGGTACTTAAATTCCTGGCCATATGTAGTCCACAGTAAAGATGGGGACAGTCATTCCCAACTATGTGTGGTACAGCCTACATATGGGTACAAACTGTAGATTCCTGGTCATGCGGGGCACATATTATTATATCAATTTCTTATCATATGGAACCCGTAGTACAGATGGGTATACAACTATTCCTGACCATAACTATGTCATGGGTATACAACTATTCCTGACCATAACTATGTCATACATATTACATATGGGTACACCCATTACTGTCAATACAGATACATACATACAGCCTTTCATAACTGTGCAGTTGGGCACGGGCATTCCTGACCATACGGGGTACATCATACAGAGGAGTAGAATGAGTACAGCCACTCCTGACCATATGAGGTACATTCTACTGATGGGTACATTCATTACTGATCTTATTGGGGGTACTGGAACATAACCATATTCATATGAGGTATATACTACGGACATATTCCTGGCCACAAGAGGTACATACTATACAAAAGTGCAAATGGGAAAATCCATTCCTGACCATATGAGGTACATGTAAATGATTGTTTATACAACAGATAGTAACAGTCATTTCTGATTTAATACTAGTAGGTGAATATGCATGGTCATTCCTTACCGTATTGGACTTATTATTTTATCGGTATAGTCTTTCCTGGTCCTTAAAGTACACCATATTTCTAAGTAAACCATTCTTAACCCCATGGGGAATATTCCACCGATTAAATCCGACCATTTTCTTAATATATAGAAGAACCTTCCTTCAGAAATGCTTATGTCCATTCCTGTCCCAATATTCTACTGCCTGTAGATCATTTTCTCTCTATGGTAGTAAAGTCCACCACATAGTACATCCACTTTGGTTCCTATGGGGTACATTCTGCAGTCAAGTTCAGCTATTACATGTACTGATAAGGGATAACGACCAATGACAGGAACAACACTTCCTCTCTTAATGGGTATCCCGCACATCACTTTGTCTGTGCTTGTGTCATGGGCTATTCATGTTCAACAGGCGAAGCTATACCTACAAGGTCATATGATGCGTCTTACTACACGGTTTGATGCTATTCCTGTCTCCATGATGTACATGTATATAAGTAATTCCCCGCCAGATTGGTTCCCTACAACCATTGGGTGCAACTACCACTGGTAACAGTTACCTAATATTAGGCATAGCAACTCCTAGGCCTACTGCTTTCCTACAATCAAGGGGTATGACTAACGCCGGTCATGAATACCTACAAAAACAGTGTACATCAAATCCTAGCCCTGCAATCAAGGTGTATGATTCTTAATATAAACACCGGCCATGAATGTAGGAACAAACGACTTGCATCTTCGATATTAAAATTATATTGTATGTAAAAAAACACCCAGTTAAAGTCAATGTTTTAAGACATTCGACCGACTGTACATTTACTCATTGAGTCTCACGTAAGCTGTTACACTCGCTCGGCGCTGTAGGCTGCTGACTGCTGGCAGGCTTTTAACCTCCTAAAGTACCTATTTATACATTTTGGTAAGTGGGGCAGGTGGATTATTCTTGCTCAGAGAAATTAAGCAGTGGTCCAGAAGGGATTGAACCGGGTACCTCTCGATCCCGAAGCGCGCACCCTACACATAGGCTCCCCACAGGTATCATTATAGTTCACGCAGCAGTTTTTAATCCTTTAACTTAAACATAACGTCAGTGGTGGCAATTATATAGACCAAGATAGTCAGTCTGGTGATGCCAGATACAGAACCCTTCGCTTGAGACAATAATATATTTCATTATGACCTCTCTAAAACGTCACCGAAACATACTTTTCAGAACACAACATAAAACTTAGGAACATAAAATTTGGCATACATTTGTGTTGAAAAATAAGAATGCAATTCGCTAATGATTCACTATTTGGAAAAGAAAGAATCAAATATTAAGTTATACTGAATCAAAGGCCCATGGCGTGTATGATCCTGTACTAATAGCCGGACCCTCGCCTGCAAGACTTCTAGCTGGGGTCCGCTATTAGGCATAGGATTCGATTTCCGGATACCTACACATGTTTAACTATGTGCATATGAACAAGCAAAGTAACTTTGAAATAATAAATCAAAATTAAAAATGTTTGTTTCTGAGATTATTGGAAAAGATATATTCATGCGTCTTAAAAATATCCATTTAATACGATATCAGTTGTCATATATTCCTGACCAGTTTTTGACTTCAAAGTGAAAATCTATGAATGTAATGTATATTATGGATGCCTAGAATTACCCTCTGAAGATAACAAATAAAAAATGGCTAAATACAAATCCCAATCAGAATTGCAAGACAAAAATAATGACAAAAAGTGAAAAATATCAAACTTTTCTTAGAATATCATAAATTTCGAACTAATAACTTTATTTTAATTTTAATATGTATATATCAACATATGCGGGGTTGCAATACGAACATTTTAAGACATATTACAAGCCGATAGCCCTATTGGGTGAGGAATAATTCAAGTTTTTCCCAAATCTTATGATTGCTTAAAATAATGGCGGCCATCTTTAAAGATGGCCACCAAAAGGTCATTTGGCAAAGTGACCCGCAAGTCCATCAACCGTTTTCAGACTGCAGAGATATCAAGCTAACCGAAAATCATTGTTGGATCTGTTCACCTTTTTGGTAATGAACCTTCAATTTTCAAGGCCTGGGACATGGACTAATACGTCAGTAAATTATTTATTGGTTTCTAATTATTTGTCATGTGATGGACGGCAAGTATTTTCTGGCAATAGTCTTAGGTTGTGAACGTTGTTTCAATTTTAATGTTGATTTACTTGATTTTGTCGTCAGTGATATGTATCTTTTTTCCACATGGACATTATTTAACATCTAGCGTGTTAAATATGCAGACCTTATTGTGGTTTCAAGTACTGAAGATTTGATCTGATTATATTTACTCTACTGATAAAGTACATGAAGGTCAATCTCCTACAGTTAATAAAGGTCAATGTATTGCTGAAACTCGGTCATATTATAGTTTGGTGAATAACACATTCATAACTATAAAAAAATATATATTTCTAAGAATCTTAAAAACAGTAACATCACTTTGGCTACACCGGGCCAACTTATCATGCCGTCATTACATGTAAACGAATTCCTACTCATTCGCGGGCATACTTCATGGTGCATTGGTAAAAAATAAAAACATTTTTTTACTATTTATCAATAAAACAGTTATTTGTGTTGTAAACTGAAATTAAAAAACCTTGCATCAAAATTAATGAAATAGCTGCAGAAGTGGTTTGAAATGAATAACGCATTTCAGCGCTGAAATTCCCGAGCCTGCGTATGAGAGGATATACAATACATACACATGTTTAAAATGTCATTTTATATTTGTTTCATTTTGGAACATTGACATTGGTAATATGTGATATTCAATTTACAACACAACTTTTTCCCGCCGATTTCTGTAACTTCGATAAAACTTAGTCTAGCTCTGAAATTATATTAATGTGCTTTGTAAATCACGAGCGTGTAGCACTGTTTACCGTTATATGTTGATATGGTCATAAAACTTTGTAAAGTTAGCATTCAATGGATACATGGAAATGTCATATTTTATCAAGCATTTTCACACGACCTTCAGTTGTAATAGTAACAAATATTATGGGACACTCTGTAAGCATTGCTATTCATCGGCAGGCGTCCTTACGAGACGAGGGGTGTTCGGAAGGTAATGCAACTTGCCCTCTAATTTGTTATTGAATGAAATTCACGGAACACATTCATTAAACTCTTAGCCTTATAGAGCTGAGGGCGATTTATTCAAACAAATTGTCCAAATCTGAAACTTACACCAAAGTTAGTCGTATGACTGAACATTTAGAACATCCATTTCTTACAAATTGTCTATTTCACCTTGAATCTCACTTTAAAATTCAAGATTAAAATCATGTTTTGACGTCTGCAAAAGTTACAACACTCTGGTAATATAATACATGCGCTCTACTGAATGCGATTTAAGTCTAATGAGTTAAAACTAGATGCATGTGACTAGGTCTAAAAGAGACTTGGTGATCAAGCATTCGCGTGTGCTTTTCGCTCAAAAAACTACTTTACAGTAGATGCTTTGTGCGAAGAAAGATTTTCATGTGAAATGCACATAATTGCCTTTCTATTAACAATTCGACACTTTATAAAATATTTCTCAAGTTTTTCCTCTACAAAATATCTGTAGAACCTACTTGTTACATATTTTTCCATTGCGGTCCATATTGCAGCTTTGAGACGAATATCTTACTTTTTACCAATGGTCTGTTTTCGTCGTCATTGTCTTTCAGATGCTCTTGGCCTGTTTTGAAACATGTAATAAACGTGTAACAATGCTTAAAGACACCTTACGATGTCCTAAATTCTCACAAAGTTCATCATGTATAAGTTTATCACTTAATTCCAGTTTAGACCTTTCTTCGATATAAGGCATGCTTTCAGTCAGTTTGACCATACGTTTTTCAAACGTTATTTACCTTAGTAAAAATGAGTATGTGTTTGTTAAACAAACGCTATCACCAAACCGATGAATGGGAGTAAACTATTTTCCCCTAATAATTGGCAATTGTCTAATTGGTACTCATGCCAAGTTTGAAGCGCGAAAACCCGGAAAATGCAAATATATGCATGGAGTTGCATTTGTTTTCGAACATCCCTCGTACCTAGATGTCGGATACACTGATTTGTGACCTAATAAGTATTAATCGTTCCGAAGTAATCCGATCGGAATCTATTATGCTGTCGACGGGATTCGTGATGTTAACCCTACTGACCTAAATATACACTGGAAGCGTCTACTTATGATGTCTAGCTGTGAGGATCTAAAAAAAATATTTACACACCATTTGTGAAAGAAATATTGTTAACATAACTAATAAAGCAAAAAACTAAGACAAATGTTTATGAAAATACGTAAAATTATAACTCTTATATGTCTAAGTGTTTTCAGGCTGTGTGTTGTAGTATGTGGCAATAAATAAAATACATAATGAAAATTGCATGCGCAAATACATTGTAATTAACACCAGTTGAAGAATACCATTTGGAATAATTACTATCCGTATTTACTTCGTCGTCAAAGTGACAACTTTGATGAGTCATCCAAAATGACTGCATCATTTGATACCTACTATTTGTGTGATTATTGTATCGGGTAATTTTACTATAATAACAATGTAGCTCATATGTTTGAGCTTAATTAAACCAAGCACGGATTTCAGGAGAAGACACGAAAATTAGAGACAGTAGTATTCATAAGTTTCCATTAGCTTTATGTCCATTAAGTATTACCATTTTCTACATTTTCTAATATTCCACCTTATCTATAAAATATGACGAATCATTGTTCTAGCACTGGGAAAATGGACTATAGTTTGTGCACACTGACCTGATTCTAATAGGTCTATAAGGCTTTGTCATCAATACAGATTTTTATTAGTTCCTTTCAACATTATATAATTATTCATGATATCATTGAATACATTCGTGGTTTGGAACAATTCTAAAACATTGAATACAAACTCCAATCCTTCCTCAATATATCTGTCGTTTCCGTTTTGGAAAATGTGCATTTTCTGTGAAGATACAGAGGTTTAAATTGAACGAGGTACAAAAACAATGCTAACGAAATAGGCAGTCAGCGATGATCACCAGGTATGTAATATATTCCGTTTGTCAACTTGATGAAAATAACCACTAAACACTCGTGATTCTTGGTGAAATGGACTTTGGAATACAGCCTAACATGAATCTGGGTTATATTTATAACATACAAATCGTACAAAGGGGTTTTATGGCCCGTCAAGTCATTAGAATTTCTGCCTTTGTCGTTAGCACAAGTCTCTTATCCCTGCCTCTGCGTTAGCATTAATATTTAACGCTCTGCCTTTGTCGTTATCATTCGAAAAACATAACTGCCTATTTCATTAGCTTTTTTTGTACCTCGTTCAATTTAAACCTCTGTATCTTCACAGAAAATGCACATTTTCGAAAACGGAAACGACAGATACGAGGGCCACTTAAAAAGTATTAATCATCGGGCGATAAATCAACATCCTTGGCTCTGACTATATAAAAAGTGTATATTTTCTTAAAGAACAATCTCTCAGCTAGACGTTCGTTGTATTTTCATGATTTTATATTAAAGCATTTCCATTTTATTGATATTTAAACAGGACATGGTTTAAAGCACTGGACAAAAAATACCTCATAAATACGTGATAAAATTGTGTTATATGGGCTCTTACGATTTAGGAGCGTTTTTGTCAAATGTCATTCAGGCTTACTGAAATTAAATTGATATCATTTGCAATATATACCATGCACTATTAAATGGCAATCCAAAATTTTGAAAACATTTAATTATTATCAAACTATAGCAATATAAACAAGTCACACCGAGACTCAAAATACCACACTTACACCCTAATTAATATTAGATATATACTAGGTAAATAAACACTAATTTATTCTTAATATGTCAATTTTCCTAGATTATTATATGTAGTTTCATTCGTCGGACGATTTTAATCATTTTTACCTAAATTTATTTTTTTACAACAAAAGTTTATGTTGGATCCCAACTTTTAAAAAGTGGGTGGGGTAATGTTATACCCCCTATTTACGATAGAAATAGAAAATTTACTCCTGTTGTCCATTCCATGTAATTCTTCTTATATAAAATTACTATCATGTGTTTTTATTTTTGTTTTCTGTATTTTTGTATTAGGGATATGACGTCATAAATCTAAAATACGTATTTTTTGGTCACGTGATCATGTTCTTTGAGCTGTTGTAAAGAACAAATTATGAATAATTCAGGACATAGTTATCATGTGAAAGATAGTTACATCAATAAATGTGTAAAAAAGCTACATGTTTGACTTTCCCACTTAAGACGTACAGTAGGACAATACAGCAACAACGTATAGGGTATAGTCCCAGCAAAATGCAGTTTTTGGAGTATTTCGGACATGACAGATTCCTTGTACAAGTAAACCCATTTTTACTGTCCAAACAGTAATGTTGATTCACCACTAGTTAAACAAGTATACGGTGCATGAATTCTGCAAATTTCAAAATCAGTCTGATAACTATTATAGAAATTATGACCATTAATATCAACCCTTAAGTCTACTAAAATACCTTATTTTCTCGCAATTCCAGTGTTTCATACTCCTATTGGTTCAATGTCAAATGGATGGATGAATATTTTATATAGAAATTATGACCATTAATATCAACCCTTAAGTCTACTAAAATACCTTATTTTCTCGCAATTCCAGTGTTTCATACTCCTATTGGTTCAATGTCAAATGGATGGATGAATATTTTACCGATTGCAGTATTGTTTTATTGGTTAGCTAGGCAAATGTTGTATCTTTCAGAAAATGTCCACTTTTATACACATTGATTGAATATTAAACGTATCATTGGCCACTGATTAAGAGCAGTTCTCTGAGAAAACCAAATTTTTAAAGAAGGGCTGCGGCACGCATAGTCACCGATTTTCCTGAAACTTTCAGGACTTAGTTGTATCCATGCACATACAAAGTATTGAGGTTCATTTTATTCCTAACACTTCCGGTTACCATGGTAACGGATGTTGAAGTTTTTGGTCAAAATCGGGTTAATTGAAGTAGAAAAATTTCCGTAAAACACGAGTTTTGTACTACCCTTGCTGGAAAACTGAATATATACAGAAAAAGTTAGTCTGCATTATTGAATAAAGATATTATCAGGTAAACGTAATGAACTATAGTCAAAATTTTACATTGACTAAATACTATTCAATGGTTGTTACAAAAGTAGGCACTTTCGCAGAATTTCATTTTTTTGAAAAATGTTAAAAACGGCGATTTTTAAAGTAATATAATTTTATAACGCAGCAAAACTAGACACAGTGGTGCATATTTTCTGAAAAACCTAACCTTGGTTTATCATATAATGAAATAAAATCGCTGGGCACTCCGGAAACTTTTTTTTAACAAAACACCAAATATGACCCAAAATATGTACTGTGTAAATTCTTGTTTATCTCTCTTTCTAAGACAAGTTGCTATTATTTTTTAAATGTTATATTTACATTTATTTTCCCATGATAAAAACATTCTATGTTCGTAGTATTTCATTTTAATTTCAATTTAATTGCAAAAAATGACTTTCAAAGTTGTTGCCATGGCAACCATTTAGAAAAAATATCAAAAAATGTTTGTTTATTGGCTCGGAGTTGTCTAATATGCTGGAAAACATTCTAGTACCATTACATATTCTTCTTTATGGCAAAATACTACATATTCTTATTGATTTGTATCATTTATTAGGTTCACAATTTCTTCATAGTATGTATATCTGCTTTATTAGGCCCCTACCTTCTGTCAGTCCATCCGTCAAAAATCTGGATCCTGACATAACTCGAACAGTTTCCAAGCTAGGTTTATGAAACTTGGTATGTAAGTGAGGGCCAATAAGGAGATTATGTACATCTAATTGATTTTTATTTTGTTGCTAATTCTGGTTGCTATGGATACGAAAACAGTGAAAATACTTCAAAATCTGGGATCCTGCCATAACGCATACAGTTTCCAAGCTAGGTTTATGAAACTTAGTATATGGAATTGAGTCTATAAGAATTTCATGTACACTCAAATATTTTTTATTCTGACAAAACATGTGGTTGCTATGGATACTGAAGTAGTTACATGACTATTTTGGTATAATCCAAAAATTATCAACGCTAGGGTGACAATTTATGGTGACTGTGTGCACTATGTGTGGTCAATGTTGAGATGGGGCCTATTAATTAATATTAATATTTGTTACCTCCTTTTAAGGTACTAGATGTCCTTATGGTTAGAATTTACTGAATAAACAAGAGATTCATCACAATCTAATATAATTGCCTTTATTAAGCATCATTCTAATGTTTACTTTAAGTGCCAAAGACATAATTCACAGCAAGTCTTGAACTATCATGCCAGTTTCAGTGCAGCTGTAATCTAGTAAACCCGCCTTGAATCTCTTCTTCTATGTTCATTTTGTAGTTTAATATGGTCAACCAAAAGTTATTAACACTCTGGACCATTACAATTAGATAAAACACGAGTTCGTTCATTTATGTCTCTGACACCTACACTGTTTTCAGTCGTCTGTCAAAAAATCCGTCCCAGAAATGGCCCTTTCTCAGTGAAAATCACAGTAATATACAATATAACATCTGCAACAGTTATTCTCTGATGGTTCCTGTCTTAATCTTGATCAAAACAGATTGTTGTCACCCTATTAATACTGTAAATCCAAAGAATAGTTTGACTTTATAAAACAAAAGTCAAATGTCCGCCATTTTGAATTGAAGAGTTATTTTCGCAAGGGAGAGCACTCGGGACATCAATTTAGGCAAGAGACCACCAAATTACAGCAAATTTCTCAAAATTGTCAATTTTCTGGCTAGAGTTGTAGATTTGTTTTTAGAGTGCCCACAAATGTTTTTCTTTATACTTGTAGACTGACTCTATGCTCATTCACCTATATTAATGGCTATATTGAGTAATGCTGCGATTATTGTATAAATGCATGTAAAAAAGACCACAAAATCATGTTTTTTGCCTCAAAACCTCGAGTTTAACAGGCTATAAAAAAATTACTAAAGTATATATTTGTTTTCTTTCGCTATCAATTGTTAGGTTATTTATTTTAGTTTATGATTATAACTTTAAATATTTGTTGTTATAGCAATTGTTGGAAAAATAATTAATATTTCGAGAACAGGTCTCTTTTTCACGTTTTTTCACATTTTCACAACTTTAAGACCGGTTGCTATGGAAACAGAGAGGAATTTCAAGAAACGGAAAACATTTGAAATTAAAATATGGGGTCGGTCTACACAACTAACACATTTTTATCAAAATCTGAGAGATTGCGTGGCCAAAAAAATTTGGTGCTCTCAGAGAACTGCTCTTTTTTAAGTGGCCCTCGTATATTGAGGAAGGATTGAAGTTTGTATTCAATGTTTTAGAATTGTTCCAAACCACGAATTAAGTTGAGAATTCAATGTCAAAGGCGAAAGTTTCGAACTTTTGGTAAACATCGCATACCTAAACCCTGTTTACTCGAATAATATGCCATTTGTGGGCACATAAATTGTATATACTTATTGTTCATTCATCGCGTCAACGATATATGTAAGTGATCATTTTCAAAAGCAACGCAAAGCACATATAAATTAACAAATACTTACCCCACTCTAGTGGCGTAAAACGTGTGTGTCTCTGCCTTCAACATACAGAACTGCCTTACACACAGCGGGTTGTACGGTGTGGATAAGCAATCTACTGTTTAATATTACTAATTGTCGTTAAAGTTACAAGTCACGTGTTATAGTCCGTAAAACGCGTACCGGGGTTTATCGCATTATTGAGCTGAGAGCTGAGAGCACGTCTTTACCGGAGTTGAGTTAACGGGACGCCCAGTATTTTAACTTCGCTGATTTATAGTTTTGAGTACTTTCATTAGGGTCTTTTTCACTGGCGGGATATATTTAGATGCGCTAAATATTTTGCTGCTTTCGTCATGAAGATTAGGTTTGTGACATCTATAGCATGTCTTTGTGCAACAACTGGGATTTTACTGGCATGTGGTACCAGCATGTTTGTCAAGTTACAAAATGCTGATTCAAAACTAACCGCTAGCGACGACATAGAACATTCAAACGTCGCCTCGGTTACATCATGTTTAGCACTGTGTAGAGAAACTAACGGATGTGTCTATATAAGCTACCATGAAGACCAGGACTCCTGCTTCCTACATCAAATAAACGGCGTTACTACAGTCTCCAGTACAGGTTGGAACATTTACTTCAAGGTGTTAGATGATAACGGTAAGTAAGCAATTCATATACTTTCAAACGAATCATTTAGATATAGATTCCGCTTTCTTGATCGGGTGGTTAGGGCATCTGGATCGAAGGTTCGAATCCCGGCGAAAACTGATGCGATCGATTGGTAGGCCGCCAGCTAGTTAAAGTATGGTTACCGTTTGCCCATCTCCGCCAGGCGCCCGGTAATAAGAGAAGGGATTCGGGATCTCGCAAAATAACACTGGTTTTATATATGATTCCGGGTTTAAATCATGTTAGAATCGAAATAAACTATGAAAAACCATTGTATACCGGCTGTTATACAATGGTTTGTCGTTCTGACGCTTGTTATTAACCACTCAGGCAAACGTACCATGCTCGATTAAATTAAACATAGACTACAAACACAATTTTAGTATTACTTAAAAAGTAACTTTTAATGAAAAAAATACACAAAGAAATACACATTATACATCGGTTGTATAATTTTATAGAATAGAATATTGTTTATTTGCATGTGTAGTCCTTAAAAGGACTTTTAACAATGCAACAATAATACAATTCAATAAATAGCATGGTGATATATGGCGAGACAGTAAGCAATATGATATTATAGCAAATTAGAAAAAATATTTTATATGTGTAAACTTGCGAGACAGATTTTGGCCCGGATTCAGGAGAGACAGTATTACTAGAAAATTTACAGATGCAGAGACATACATACTGATACTATGTGTTAAGCACAACCTTTCTTATTAGTGGAAATATTGTGCATAACATACGATATAATTGTACAATTACGCAATAAAAAAATTCTATGAATTTCCATTATAAAATTTACCTTGTCGAAAGAAACACAAGGCATACTTAATGGTCTGTGGTTACAGTTATTAACCTGCGGCCTTGTTATATTGGATTGCCAAAAGTAAAATGACCATGGAGGGGCACGTGACATGTTCTCGATGGTTTACGATTTCAAAAATAATATCCAAAAAAAGAAGCATTTTGTAAGAATGTCGTGAACCAGACTAATTCCATTATTCCATGCGGATAACATCGGTCTTTATCGCATTACAATAGTTTATTTACCAAAGAAAGCAGAACTATTCCGGTAGTTTATGCGCATCCTTTCTGGGCATATACCTTATACGTGAATATAGGTCGTGTTTTACACTGGATCGTCATGAAACTTCCAGGCAAAATGTTTGTCATTATATCATCTAGGTTTATTATTAATATTGGTAATTTGGGTAAAAAATTAAATCACTTGGTAAATAATATGAAAACACTCTGTGTGATAAAGCGATTACATTTTCATTCACTTATCGTTAAATTAGGAATTATTACTTGGGTTACCTGCATCCATATAGAATGAGTGTTTATATTACCTGGCATTACCCTGATCCCGTTTTACTAATATATAGGGAATACATTAATGATTTCTTGGCCAAACTTGTGCAAATTATTCAGGTGGGCGATACAGGGCCAATCTGTGCCCCTTGATATCTGGAATGCTACTTCACTGCAAAATTGGGGAAAGGGGGGATAATTCTGTCATTATAGCACAAAAAGTATCCTGATAACCTATGTTTTATTTTAATGTTTAGATTAAGTACACTTTAATCAACATGCTTAGCCAAATATAAATTTTGACAAGACAAGAAATTATGGAGAAAACATGTGTGCAAAATGTACTATTTTTTCTTTTTTGAGCCATTTAACCGGAAAAAAAATTGAAAAGGGGCACACTTACGTCGTAACTTCACAAAAAGAATCATGGTATCATGTCAATTTTTTCTTATTTTGTATTCGCTATACTTGCATCTATATCATATGCAAATGTAAGCACTCTTTTTAGTGTTAAGACTATTTTAGGCGATTAAGCCTCTCATTACTACCATTGCCCATTTCTTAATACAAAATTAACTGCCTTTAGGCTGCTATGTGAATCCGCATTCAAGTAGTTCCAGAAACTGTCAACATTTCCAATACTGCTACATATATTTCTCCAAATTTTTTAACTTATTTAAGCCAATCAGCAACATTTGTTTATTCTAAGATCAAAAATTATTGTGAAACTGTTCGTTAAATCGATATTTTGGCCAAAAAAATCACTACACCGGCTGATACCGAACTTGTTTCATAGTACGAAAATGACGTGTCCATCAAATGTCCCGGCTGTAAAGCTATTTTTAGACTAACTTCAGACTACGGTTTTATCAATGAATCGTTTACGGTCTGCAAAGTACTGTTATGCAATCATATGGTGTCGCTGTACTAGCTAGCCGTTTTCTATAGACTGTCTCCCGCTGCGAGGGAAGTGATTACAATACGGTACTGTAGAATCTGATAAATGGGCGCGTAGTATTATTTTAAAGCCACTTTTGATATACGCATTCAAAACACGTATTACATATAAATAATATGCACCTTTTACCAATTATTTAGATACCCAACATGCCTATATAGTCACATATGCCTATTTTGACATTCAAGACAAGATCGGCAGTAAGAAAACGAACATAAAACGTGTAAAGTCGGTTTAAGCTTTAGTGGCAGCAACCAGATCGCCTGCCACTAGTACTCTCATTGCTTTGATTATGATAGTGAGGCAATTATGACATCAGAGCGCAAAAAGTAGTAACTTAAAATTATTTAACTTTTGGGTTGAGTACACATTTATCAACAAAATAAGCAATACAAATTAAATTAGTCATCGAGGTCGTTTTTGATCATCGGCCAATTTTGTGTATTGTTTGTCTTTTTAGCGTCATTTTTCGGAAATTTTGACTTTCCTTGTCTTGTCAAAAATCTGTGAATTTTCTTATCAATACCAAAAGTGTATAGGAATGTTTGAATAATAAATGTGTTTGTACATGTTAACCCATGGAAATGATTTTAATTGAAAAGTATCGATTTTATTGCAAAAATGAAAACATTGCGAAATATCGGGATTTTTTGGTAATTTTCTTGAAAAGAGATGTTGCAAAAGGGCTCATTATATATTGTACATGTACAGTCCATTGGAAGCTTACAGAAACGCCCCCACCAAATATGTCCCCGGGTATAAATATTTATCATAGCAAATGATAGTCAAACTATGATATTTACCTGGCAAACTAACTAAGTAAACGCATTTTCCCAATGGAATATGCCATTTCTCTAAATGCTAGTAATTCATTATTTACGTTGCAGGGACTGCATTATTTATCAGTAAACACCATCTTTAAGGCATCTGTTTGTTGATAATCTGAGCGTAACAAATTGCTGAAAATACGGCACTTCGCTGTTAACAAGTTCGAAAAAACAATGACGACAAAATGCTTAGATCCGTCAGTGTGACTTTACCACCGATAGTTAATGTAATAAAAACTATATTAAAAACGATTTTAAGTACAGTCATGTATAATGAATTATTGCTTGCCTTTGAAATCCACAAGAGATGTTATCCGTTGTAACTATAAAAATATGGTGTTTATGTTGCCTGTAAATAATTGATGGAACCTACAATTCATTAAGGATGTACATTCGGCACCACATATACCGTAGAGTCACCGGTTTTCGTTAGGATAAGGATATATAACGTGCGGTAAATATCCACCAGCACACTATTTTGATACTATAAATATATCAAAATGCGATAATAGTATTAAGAAAACCGTCAATATCAGTGTTAACAAAACTACTTCATCCATTATCGCGAATGCCGCTCATTTAATGCGGCCTAGAGTATGCATTAAAAACACGCGTAAACCTGAAATTGTGACCTTTGAACTTGTTGTCATAAAATCTTTCACCTTGCAAGTAACATAATTCTAAACTTAAAATACCCGTATGACATAAAAAGTGTAATATGTTACAAATTTGTAATCAAAACGAATAATTAAGAAACTAAATAAGACCGCACTTGAAATGAGTATCACTACGCGCTTTCACAACATAGATCCAGTGTAGTTGGCTAGGTAATTACGGAATCTACAAACTGTATCACTACGCGCTTTCACAACATAGATCCGGTGTAGTTGGCTAGGTAAATACGGAATCTACAAACGATTAAGCAACTTAACAGTTATTTTGAGTGCCGAATGACGTTAATAAATATCAAATTTGCGACAAAAATTAGTAACAACTTTGTGAGATGCCGAATATGCCTATGATACAATGAATTTCCAAGAAAACACGATCGTGAAAATTACCTTTCATGGGTCCGCATGGCATAAAATTACGTCATAGTTTGTCACTGTAGCAACGTTAAATGTCGCATCGACGCTAAATGTCGCACCTGACGTTAAATGTCGCAAGGCTGACGCTAAATGTCGCAACCGACGCTAAATGTCGCAATCCCCCCTGACGCTAAATGTCGCATCTGTGACGTTAAATGTCGCAACAAACTGGCCTGACGTTAAATGTCGCAACATTAACGCTAAATGTCGCAATCCTTTATAAACACTCTTTTATAGTATTACTGTTCTAGTTTTAGTTCAGACGTATCGACAGTTATTAGGGGTTTACCCAAAGGGGTTCGACACATAAGTCTGTAGTGATTAAAAACTTTTTTCAAAAAAAATATTTTTTTATTTCTTCTAAGTACATGTATGTTGTAATGTATAAAATATACACAGTAGAAATAAAAATTTATTTTTTTTAAAACAGTTTTTAATCACTGAAAGTTTATGTGTCGAACCCCTTTAGGTTTAACGGGATGAACCGAATCTTACTCGGTATACCCGGTTCAGTGAACCGTCGTACAACCGTAACAACGCTGGATCGGCAAGACGAACTATGGTGAACCGTGATACTCTTATCAAACTGGCAAAAAAGAGACCCGATTGTTATAAAATGTTTAAAGCCTCATGTAGTCATCTGGAGCTACCGGGAGGAATGGTCAAGATTTCAACAGAATCGAAATATGGGGTCAAAACTGGATTACAACCGTTGCTACACATTAGCTCTACCGCGATGTTGCATCCCGGTCTCAGTACGGATTATCCCGCTGTATCCACAGTGTATCCCGGTTCTGAGCTGACAGCAGACCTTGTGCCGGTTTGGCACCCCCGGTTTGTCCCGTTGTATGAACCTTAGAGACATCGTGAAGTTCTTAGTCGATTCGGGCTAACCGTGACGAGCCGTGTTGCTACGACCGTATGACGTCGTACAGTATGGGTTCGATATCCACTATAGGTGCAAACCTATTCTGGTATTTTATTTATTTATAAACCGTGGTATACCGGCATTATTTGGACTGCGCTAAACTCTGGCTCTACACCGGCTGAGTCCCAGTAAAGTGCGTTTCATACCGATGGAGGCAGGGAACAACATAGTAGCATATACCCGAATTATGGTTATATACGGTATGCCCGGTAGAAACCCGTTTCGTTACGGATTATACTTAATTATACTGGTTTCATCACGACCAAGGTCTGTGTAGTTCCAGTTACCGAGTATTTGTCGAACAATGCAATTTACACTAAATAAATAATTATGTAAATCATAATTGAAATTCTGTTAATATCAATTTATTTGTGTTTACGAAAAGTAGCATTCAAACCCGCACGATGAGTTACTTAGAGGATAATGCACGGCTATGTAGGACGGGGTCTAGATAATCGGCCCGCAGGAAGCATAATCGCCCGAGTGGCTTTAGCCCGAGGGTTATTATCAATCCGAAAGGTCCGTACGGCATTTTTACGAGTTCGACACAGTCATGAACCTGCAGTGATTTTTTTTTCCAAAAAAAATATTTTTTTATTTCTACTGTGTAAATTTCATACAATGCACATTTACATAGTAGAAGTAAAAAAAAAAAATTTTTTTTGAAAACAGTTTTTTATCACTAAATGCTTATGTGTCGTACCCCTTTGGGTAAACCCCTAAGAACTGTCGATACGTCTGGACTTAAACTAGAACAGTAATACTACAAATGAGTGTTTATAAAGGATTGCGACATTTAGCGTTAATGTTGCGACATTTAACGTCAGGCCAGTTTGTTGCGACATTTAACGTCACAGATGCGACATTTAGCGTCAGGATGGATTGCGACATTTAGCGTCGGTTGCGACATTTAGCGTCAGCCTTGCGACATTTAACGTCAGGTGCGACATTTAGCGTCGATGCGACATTTAACGTTGCTACAGTCACCCTTGTTTTAATTTGTAAATGAAGGAACCAGTCCATTTTGATCATTTGAAATGCGTAAACAAACAGTCGATGGCTAAAATTGATGTAAATCGATCAGCGAATTAATTTAAATGGAAATTGATTGGGATTAATTGGCATTACATTATGACGTCATAACTAAAATATCAACGAAGATTTAAGAGTAGTTCCACTATAACGATTACAAGGGTATCACGATTTCAGGTTACTCGATGGTATATAGTTAGGCAAAAACTACCTCTGAATTCTATAATAATAGTTAAAGCTACTGCCTTACATATTGGTATGTTGCAAAAATAATATAAAATTGTCAAATATTCGCGTAATGTTGGTATAGTTGCCTGTATATCCCATTAACAACCACACTGACATCTAAAATAACTTGAGAAACTTCGGCATTTTGTATAATAATACCTTATAGAATTAACACTACTTTTACTTAAATTGCCAGAAATGTGTTCGCATTTGATGAAAACAAATCGAAAAACGAACCAAATACCTCACTGATGTTTACGTTGTAGTTTGTTGATGTTACAGTCCGCTCACGGGTGAATTACATAATTCACAAAGCATGTTGGAAGGAAACTTAATACTCAGTGGGCGACAACGAGAGTGGATAAAATTGCTTTTTTGCACCAAATCCTTCATAAAGCAAGCGTCAGTGGCTTTCTATTACAGCAATATTTGGTTAGGTTGGAAAATCACGATATACACAATGTTAGCCCAATCAGTGAGGCAGCGCCTTTAATACATTTAATAACCAATTATTGAACTCATCGAATGCGCAGAAGATGTAACGCATGTTTGCTAAATCGAAGTTCTGTAATAAACGCGGGTCGGTAATATTGACTCATGAGAGCGTATAAGGTTCGCACACTCTTGCATATGCCATCCAATAAGACCGTACCAAAAACATTTTGCCGTCGGTCCGGTCGGGCCGGGCAAATTAGTTTCAACTGCATTATCGGTGATAGATCTGTTAATTAAATATGATATATTGTATAATTCATATATAGAGATAAAACTAGACATTGTAAGGGTCATTGATCAATTTACAACAAGAGAATTGCGGGTCTATATAGGTAATTATCAGTGCGTTTCTCCTGAATGCTACAAAAATAGCTATTGCTATGAATACGCCAAAGCATCTCGATCAACGAGTATGCATTGTAGGTTATCCAATTTTTAAAAATAAAATAATGTCAAAGCAAAACATTACCTTGGCCAACAAACCGATCCAGGCACTGCATGGAGATTGTTTTGACTACGCTCACACTCCCCAACTTTAAAGCAAGCGTGTGTGTATATATTTCAGTCCCCACACCAATGGACTTAAAGGACGGTGCAACTGCTTCACAAACAACAACATACAATGTTGGGTTTTCCTACACCGCCGATTTAGCAATCGATGGCAATAAAAATACTCATCTTTCTGGCTTCACTTGTGCCATCACAGACGGTCCTAACTCCTTTTGGATAATGCAGTTTGGAGCGCCGGGCGTAGTTGATAAGGTGGATATCTACCTGCGGTCAGACTATGGTAAGTACAGTCCGGTTAAGATATTGTGAGAGTGACGTAGTGGTTTATGTGTCACCAAAATATTACAACCATTGTCTGAACAGGTATAGTATGTTAGTTTATTATTGTAATTATAGCAGTCTAGATAAGCCTTTATAATTGGTTTTACACAATAATAGTGGATTCGTCCGCTGCGTCACTCCATTCTTACCTTGACTGGACTATATAGAGAGGTTGCTTATTGACTATCAACGAGTACCGGCAGTACCCACGTGTGCGCGTAAAAATAACATCACAGTTGGTGCATGATCTCTTCAGGAATCGATAATGAGTGCCTACATAACTCAATGAGTCCACGAGTGAGCAAATCGAATGTTTCCCGCGCATACGCATACTGATAGTACACTATCTAATTTCGTCTGTCGCACGTCCATTACGTGTAAAAACCACACATACCTTGATGACGAAATGCTCAAAAGTATTACATTTTATACACGTCACAACCTAATGTTGTCTTTATTGTGTAACGTTTAAAATATGCTTGTGTAGTTTGGTTGTCCTTGTGATAAGTTCTTGTATGATGACTCTTTTGACTGACTGAGGCGGCATGCTGCTGAAGTAGGTTATCGTTTTTCATAGCTGTTCAATTTTTCTTTCTTCGCGCAAATTTGTGCTGGTACCAGTGACTAGCACTTATATGTGATTAATCTTTTAAAATGAAAATTATTAGATCTATATTTGAATTATCTATGATGTTAATTAAACGCTTTAGTCGCTTTTTTACTACATGTAAATACATTTCGTATGAGAAGGTGAACACAATTTTTAAAAAAGTTTTTAAATAGGAAATATATTATAGTTCATAATAATCAATTGTGTTCTATTGTTTTATCTAACGGAATGCTTAATGTGCATTTTTATTGCAATGTAGCCCGCAAACAATTTCAATATTGTATCAAGCATAGCTCTAGATCTACATAATTATGAACTATTTATTATGTACATTTTTGACAGTTATGCGGAATTCCGATCGGAAGGTATGGGTGGCACAAACAGACAATGTCACCAGCGGTACAGTGTGTGGCAGCTATACTGGACCTCTGATTGACCAAACACCGTACATACTGACCATTGAATGTGACGGTCCCATATTTGGCGGGTTCCTAGGCATGCAATACCTTGGGGTCGATGACATATGGGAAATATGTGAGGTGGACGTTTTCAGCCCATGTTCGTCTTGCTAAAACACAGACACCGCCATGTAGTATGTCCCTCAAACTTCTAGACCCAAATACTACACATAACTTGTCAGAGCGAAAACATGTTGTAACAAACTTCTTATGGACACCCGAAATGAAGTGTATTATTCTACTATAGAAGGTTTTTTACACATCTATGCACTTTATTTTAGTACAAACGCCTCCGTAAGGCACATTGTGTATTTTAGATATGAATGTGACATCATTTTTGACGTTGATCTTCTTTTTATAAAGATGACGTCACGTACGCAAAGTTGGCCTGGGTATAGTGTACATAGCGCTGTATTATATACTTAACGGATTTAAAAACGCGACAGTGGGGAAACGTTTATTTTTACCAGGAAAACAAACTAGTTCTTATATCTATATGCATTATATTTAAGGTGAAATTAATGCAGTCGTTTTGGTACCTAAATAATAAAAATGAGACAGGATAATGTGAAAGGCGGGGAAATTTGGTATGGTCCACAAAGGTGAATTACAATTATGTGCACCAATTATCCGTGATGTTTTGAGGACAATACCGACCTAATCTGTTTATTTTAAGGATTTGTAAAACCAATTTTGCAACAGTTGACCAAACCGATTCATGTTTGTAAATATCACATTATCCTGGGCGGACTATACTTCATTTTGTTACAGTGATGTTGAAAACATTTGATGTGCCATTAATTTTATGTATAGTATCATTGACATTGTTATAACATGATTTCTTTCGCTTTTTTACTAAAAAAATATTCGACCTTAACTAAGGTTTGTCGCATTGAGCCTTAAGGTGATTGGCAACTCTTAGACTTTTCTGTACAAGAGGTATCAAACACCTGATTTTTATGAAGAACACACTCATTGTAGTGCAAATCCATAACAGTTTTGCTCGGCTAGTTTTTAAGATATTCCTAGATTACGGGGAAACCCCCTAAAAACTGATATTTGCATTTTACCGAAACAGTTTACATGAAACTTGGCATGCACGCAATTTCGTATATATATATGGACTCACACGCTAATGTTTATTTTAGAATATGCATGCTATATTCATTTTTAAAAGATACTTTAAAATATGTTATTTTTTTATTTTTTAAGTTAAACGAAAAAGCTAGTTGAACAACATACTGTTTTCGTACATGCAACAAGTAGAGTAATTATCATAGAAGTTTTATCACAAATTTAATTGCAGTTTTTCAGCGTTAGCTGTCTAGCTTGGTTTTTGACCTACTTTAAAAACCAATGAAATGTTAACAAAAAAAATAGAAGAAACTGAATATTTACTTGTCATTGGTCAGTATATGCTATACTCATCACAAAAGATACCGCGAAAAAGTTACATTTATGTTTAACTTGTAACCAAAGGTACCGTAGATACACACAGAGATTTGTTATTTGCGTTTCTCTAAGTGCGTAGTGTATTTCTTATTAATTCTATTTTTAACTGTTTGACCTTAATGTGACCCAGGTCAAGTATAAAATGGATTTATAATAGTAATACGGCGCTTAAAAAATTAGTATCGGAATTAGCTACATAGGTAGCGCGTTCGTCTACACCATATCACTTTGTGAGCATATAGTCCAAGAGCTGAGGGCCATTTATTTACAATTCTTGTCCAAATCTATAATTGGTATGAATTGAAAGCATAAAGTGTCCAGTTTACGAAAATCCATTTCTTACAAAAATCTGCTGTCACAACGCTGAGAAATCCAAGATGGCCGCCAAGATGGCCGCCAATTTTTAAAATTTCACCCCTGTGACATAATATACATATTATAAGTACCAATTCTGTCTTATAACATGTTTTATGTGTTATTTTTATAGGAAACATGTTGAAATACACAAATCAAGCTCAAATCATGATGTTTTTATATTGAATATTTGAAAATCATGCTTTTATGAGGATAAAGCACCATGGACAATATTGAACTATATTATTTTGTATTCTGGGTAAAAGTCACCTAATCCCATTGTCGCGTTTTTAAATCCTAGTATTTTTATTGATTTGTTTCCTATTTACATTAAATCTGCTCTATATTATGCTTGATCACCAAGTTGATTGCAATAACTTATATTGGACTTTATTTTATTATACACATACTTTATAACTTCCTGTCATAAAGGGAACTAGTATTGTTTTATTATCTACTACTAGGGCCTCTAATCAACTAATTAACAGAGTATGCAATATTATGTAATATTACATAATAGGATGCAATACTGGTAGATATCTTATAAATCAGAGACTACATGCTGAGAAAATTTAGACCAAATGTTGTTGGACCAGTGCCATAATATACGTCTTTAACCATACAGTTTTCATAGTTTAGTGTCCAATCCTTTACATGTGCACAAACAGTTATACAAATAGCCATCATAATTAACAACAATACTAAACATGACTGGTCAATCTAAAAATATTTGTATTGGATTTAACGAGTTATGTCAAGTACAATGTCTTTTTTTTAATATCAATAAAAATACAGATAAAATACAAACTAAAACATAGAATTGTATTGCCACTCTAATGTACTAATTAAAAACTAATGACTTAAACATAAAAGGCAAAAATAAGAATAATATTTTATCACATGTAAAATGTGTAAAATGTCTGTATATAAAACAATCTTATTTTTCCTATTTGTTACAGTATGATTGTGATAAATCGAGGAAACTACATCAATTTATACCCCAAAAGTCATTTTACGCGCGTCCATGCGTAAAAAATTCGCTACCCGAAAAACGCGTCAATGGAAACGTCATCATGCAACATAGAGTGAAGCGAATTATTTTTATTCGGCGCGTAATACGCGCCGAATAAATACGCGCTGAAAACGCGTAGGTTTAACACTTAATGGAAACGGGGCTTAAAGCGGTGTATTCGATGGAATAATTGGAACTTTTAATCGATCAAGTCATGTGCTCTTTAGAAACGCCTTATACAATATGACAGCTAATTACATAAACGCCTTATACAATATGACAGCTAATTACATAAACGCCTTATACAATATGACAGCTAATTACATAAATGCACGGTTGCCTTATTTAATCTAGGTCTACGCTCTCGGCAAATAAGACGACCTCGCGATTGCAAACTCTTTTTATAACATACAGGATATTTTTAAGCAGCTGTGCCATTTTTGTCCAGCACCCAGTGAAACCTGCAGAACGGTTACATATGCGATAGGACTACAGGTTCAAGCCGTCTTCTTTTTCAAGGTTTCATGAGATGCTGAAAAAACGGCGCTGCTGTTGATAGGACCCAGCATTTCGTGGAAAGCTTACAATTTTCCCTTAGACGTATGTTTCATGGAAATTGGTATAGAAATAAGATACCTACGGCTATTTTTGTTTTCCATACATATAGATTATATTATTGTACATTATATATTGGACATCCATGGCTACCCCAATCAAGGCATGTCATTTGATAAACTGACAGTTCGGATTATATATTTTGTAGTTGCTAGATTTTTACGTTGGACAGTGTCTGTGCCGCTTATATGTTTTCTGTGCCCGGCTGGTTAAGTTGAGTGCTGCCTTCCTGTCTGACTTAATATTATCGTTTTTATACAATATAATTATATACATATTGAACAGTACTTTTGTTCACAGTTGATTATTGATTTTGTATGTATACTACGCTATTTAATTATAGGTTAACGTTTTAAACAATACATGAGTATCCTATATTGTTAAGTTTAACTAATACTGTTTCATTTTCTTTATAAATTTGTTTGTATATTATCATGTATTTAATGTATCATATATGTTTATTATGTAGACCATATTGAAAATTGGTATAACACGAAATATGTTATCTACTATAAATAAATCGTTACTTACTTACTTACTATATATATTACTCGTTTAAACAATTTAATTGTGTCACCTCGGAGAATGGGGTAGGCCTATGTTGCACCTCTTATGAGAGACACAGGGGCCCGCTTCATAGACATATCTTAGCTAAGATTGGAAGTTTCCGTAGATTATTTAGAGCATACTAAGTTAACCCATACATAGTTGTAAAGTTAAACTAGTTATTGATGATAATTCTAGTTCACATACATGTAATATACTTATTATCTTAGTTTTATTAAAACAGAATACGAACAAGTAGAATCTTACCTAAGATATGTCTATGAAACGGGCTCAAGCTTCGGTAAGAAAACACTGAAAACGCGAACTTTATATCACGGTTAATAAAAACTTCTAATGGACACTGCAAACAATTTGTATTATGCTACTACGTATTTTTGTTTTCGCATAAAAAGGAATATATTTAATAAAATATTTAAAAGCACTTATTGTTACTGTTGCTATTGTAGTTATTTCACTATCCCCGTTTCAACTTAAGAAATAAAAATCTGTTCGCGTATTTTATCGGTGAATAAAACATCCGAACGAGTGCCTGTGTTTTATTCACCGATAAAATACAAGAACAGAGTTTTTATTTCGATTCTAAACAGGATGATACCCCGAACTATTTAACTGCGCGCATTCCATTTTCACCCATTTGACATTGAACATAATTCCACGCTGAAATTGACTGATTTATAAGCTGGTACAATTACCTCCCTCGTTAATGAAAACGACATTCGTAATTTTCTGAAGGAAACACCAAATTTTAAACATTGAAACAATTTTAATAACACGAGTATAGGGTATCTATTTCATGAAATGAAAAATATAAATGAATTGATTATCAGAAGTTTTTATGAAACTTCGTTTCGAGATTATTTTGGAGTTTCTAAAAATAGATGCGTCATAGCTGTAACACTGGATTCTCGTGCAACTCATGACGCGTGGAAGTATTTTCTATAAAGTTTACGTTCATTCATTCATAAATACGGGGCGTAAATAGTAACAGCCAATTTGATACCATGTTTTATGGGGTCAATAATACATGGCCATGCCTGCACTATGTTTAATTGATTAATCCGCAGATCGTGTTAGAATTTACAATAAACACTCGCCCGCTAATTTGTCGAAATGGTAGAACAGAGACTTAAACATTACGCCTTATTTCGACAGGCTAGCTATAGTTTGGTTACCGTCCCCAATAGTACATTAGTAGTACTGTAGTTATATTTTAATATTGTGGACGGGAACAATACCACAGCCTGCTCCACAAAACAACCCGTAGTCCATGTGACAGACCGAATTTCATTACCAAAAAGGTGAACAGATCCAACAATGATTTTCGGTTAGCTTGATATCTCAGCAGTCTGAAAATGGTTGATGGACTTGCGGGTCACTTTGCCAAATGACCTTTCGGCGGCCATCTTTAAAAATGGCCGCCATTATTTTAAGCAATCAGAAGCTTTGGGAAAACTTGAAATAGTCCTCACTCAATAGGGCTATCGGCTTGCAATATGTCTTAAAATGTTCGTATTTCAACCCAACATATGTTGATATATACATAATAATATTATGATAAAGTGATAAGTTCGAATTTATTGATATTCTAAGAAAATCTAGATATTTTTCACTTTTTGTCATTATTTTTGTCTTGTAATTCTGATTGGGATTTGTATTTAGCCATTTTTTGTTTGTTATATTCAGTGAATAATTCTAGGCATCCATTATATACATTACATTGATAGATTTTAACTTCGAAGTCCAAAATAGGTCAGGAATATATGACAACTGATGCCTAAATTAAATAGATATTTTAGGACATATGAATAGACCGTTTCCAACAATCTCAGGAAAAAAGAATTGGTTTGTTTTATTCCATGGCTACTTTGTTGATACGATGCGTATATATATGCGTAGGTGTCCAGTACCATGTCTGGATGGTTTGGAGGCTTGGATCCGACCAGTTGTATGAGTTCATATGACATTATTTTCAAAACAATGGTTATTAATAACTATTCAGCGAAACGGAAAATCTACATAAAGATGATTCGAAAATAATTTGATATGAGTTTATACATTTTTATTTTTGTTTATAAAGTTCCGAATATTACGTACAGTAAAAATACATTATTTTAACGTTGTTTTTATAAATTCTTCTTTAATTATAGTGAAGCATGTTAGGATTCATACCTCCCACTGTTAAATTCTGTTCTTTCGCACATTCACTATGAAATGAAAATGTGAAAGCAGGAACGTACTTGAAGGGAAACAATAAGGGATAGAGGGGATACAAAATAAACAAAATTATATATTGAATCAGTTAATCTTTGTCTAGTGTCTAGATTACTACTTTTCTGACTCAAGTGGACCTTAGTAACCTTTAAATAACCGTTCTGGATAGAATTTGTAAAAAATATAGACACACACTTAAAGCCTCAACAACCCTACCACAACTTAGGTTGTAATTGGTGACACGATGGTGGCTGATGGGGTATAATATATATAGTGCTCTTGACTACCAATCCGGAGATCCCTGGTTCGAAATTTCATTGACCAGTGTTCAGTATAATATTTCCCACCAACTACAGATGAACTGGTTGTTAACCGTGTGATAGTCTCACGAGTATCGGTGCTATACACTGGGCACGTTAAAGAACCAAAAATGAATATGTTCGGAAAGAGCTAGGGTATCCCATCTAGATTCCTTGTATCACATCACTTCTACTTGTTGTCCCTTCAGCAAAGCACAGAACCCCATATGAAATATTAAGAAGTTATCCGTGACTGAAAGGTTTAAATAATTACAACTACAAATACCACCACAATGTGTTAACCACGGGGATATTTTTCCTGGGAGTTATGAATGTTTTCAGTATCACCGCTATCTCTGTCATGCCTGCAGGCACTACTTTTTGATGTGTGCATCCATAATTACATATGGGTATACTTTTCTTGTTAGGTTGGGTCATATGTTATTGCTCCGTGATGTACATCCTAAAGATGAGCATACTTATTCCTGAACTCATGGATTACTAGTATGTGTCGGCTACAGTCAAACCTGTTTTGTACATATTACGGATGGACAGCCCCATTCCTGACTATATGGGTTATTAATGCATACCGGTACAAGATGGGTACAGTAATTTGTAACAATACAAGATACATATTACAGTTAGGTTCATTCGTTCCTGACCATATTGGGTACATACTACACATGAATACAGATATTCTTGACCACATATGATACTTAGTACACATACTAACCATATGAGTGCTAAAACATGCTACATGAAGGAACATTCATTCCTGGCCATATGAGGTACATTCTACTGATAGGTACAATTGTTCCTGACCATATGGAGTCTGTAGTAGATGGGGACAGCCATGCCTTACCATATATGTGGTACGTACTACATAATGGGTACCTAAATTCCTGGCCATATGTAGTCCACAGTAAAGATGGGGACAGTCATTCCCAACTATGTGTGGTACAGCCTACATATGGGTACAAACTGTAGATTCCTGGTCATGTGGGGCACATATTATTATATCAATTCCTTATCATATGGAACTCGTAGTACAGATGGGTATACAACTATTCCTGACCATAACTATGGCATACATATTACATATGGGTACACCCATTACTGTCAATACAGATACATACATACAGCCTTTCATAACTGTGCAGTTGGGCACGGGCATTCCTGACCATACGGGGTACATCATACAGAGGAGTAGAATGAGTACAGCCACTCCTGACCATATGAGGTACATTCTACTGATGGGTACATTCATTACTGATCTTATTGGGGGTACTGGAACATAACCATATTCATATGAGGTATATACTACGGACAGTTTCCTGGCCACAAGAGGTACATACTATACAAAAGTGCAAATGGGAAAATCCATTCCTGACCATATGAGGTACATGTAAATGATTGTTTATACAACAGATGGTAACAGTCATTTCTGATTTAATACTAGTAGGTGAATATGCATGGTCATTCCTTACCGTATTGGACTTACTATTTTATCGGTATAGTCTTTCCTGGTCCTTAAAGTACACCATATTTCTAAGTAAACCATTCTTAACCCCATGGGGAATATTCCACCGATTAAATCCGTCCATTTTCTTAATATATAGAAGAACCTTCCTTCAGAAATGCTTATGTCCATTCCTGTCCCAATATTCTACTGCCTGTAGATCATTTTCTCTCTATGGTAGTAAAGTCCACCACATAGTACATCCACTTTGGTTCCTCTGGGGTACATTCAGCAGTCAAGTTCAGCTATTGCATGTACTGATAAGGGATAACGACCACTGACAGGAACAACACTTCCTCTCCTAATGGCTATCCCCCACATCACTTTGTCTGTGCTTGTGTCATGTGCTATCCATATTCAACAGGCGAAGCTATACCTACAAGATCATATGATGCGTCTTACTACACGGTTTGATGCTATTTCTGTCTCCATGATGTACATGTATATAAGTAATTCCCCGCCAGATTGGTTCCCTACAACCATTGGGTGCAACTACCACTGGTAACAGTTACCTAATATTAGGCATAGCAACTCCTAGGCCTACTGCTTTCCTACAATCAAGGGGTATGACTAACGCCGGTCATGAATACCTACAAAAACAGTGTACATCAAATCCTAGCCCTGCAATCAAGGTGTATGATTCTTAATATAAACACCGGCCATGAATGTAGGAACAAACGACTTGCATCTTCGATATTAAAATTATATTATATGTAAAAAGCACCCAGTTAAAGTCAATGTTTTAAGACATTCGACCGACTGTACATTTACTCATTGAGTCTCACGTAAGCTGTTACACTCGCTCGGCGCTGTTGGCTGCTGGCAGGCTTTTAACCTCCTAAAGTACCTATTTATACATTTGGGTAAGTGGGGCAGGTGGATTATTCTTGCTCAGTGAAATTAAGCAGTGGTCAAGAAGGGGATTGAACCGGGTACCTCTCGATCCCGAAGCGCGCACCCTACACATAGGCTCCCCACAGGTATCATTATAATTCACGCAGCAGTTTTTAATCCTTTAACTTAAACATAACGTCAGTGATGGCAATTATATAGACCAAGATAGTCAGTCTGGTGATGCCAGATACAGAACCCTTCGCTTGAAACAATAATATATTTCATTATGACCTCTCTAAAACGTCACCGAAACATACTTTTCAGAACACAACATAAAACTTAGGAACATAAAATTTGGCATACATTTGTGTTGAAAAATAAGAATGCAATTCGCTAATGATTCACTATTTGGAAAAGAAAGAATCAAATATTAAGTTATACTGAATCAAAGGCCCATGGCGTGTATGATCCTGTACTAATAGCCGGACCCTCGCCTGCAAGACTTCTAGCTGGGGTCCGCTATTAGGCATAGGATTCGATTTCCGGATACCTACACATGTTTAACTATGTGCATATGAACAAGCAAAGTAACTTTGAAATAATAAATCAAAATTAAAAATGTTTGTTTCTGAGATTATTGGAAAAGATATATTCATGCGTCTTAAAAATATCCATTTAATATGATATCAGTTGTCATATATTCCTGACCAATTTTTGACTTCAAAGTGAAAATCTATAAATGTAATGTATATTATAGATGCCTAGAATTACCCTCTGAAGATAACAAATAAAAAATGGCTAAATACAAATCCCAATCAGAATTGCAAGACAAAAAATAATGACAAAAAGTGAAAAATATCAAACTTTTCTTAGAATATCATAAATTTCGAACTAATAACTTTATTATAATTTTAATATGTATATATCAACATATGCGGGGTGGAAATACGAACATTTAAGACATATTTCAAGCCGATAGCCCTATTGGGTGGGGAATAATTCAAGTTTTTCCCAAATCTTCTGATTGCTTAAAATAATGGCGGCCATCTTTAAAGATGGCCACCCAAAAGGTCATTTGGCAAAGTGACCCGCAAGTCCATCAACCGTTTTCAGACTGCAGAGATATCAAGCTAACCGAAAATCATTGTTGGATCTGTTCACCTTTTTGGTAATGAACCTTCAATTTTCAAGGCCTGGGACATGGACTATAAAGAATATAGAAAAGTTGCTTAGTACATGTGTTCATATGGTGTGTTTGTGAATAAGTATGCATGTGACGGACATGGCAGGAAATATCCGCCCAGCATATGCCGTTCTATATGTAACAGTAAGACAGCGACCTATGAACATATTAATTATTCAGACTTAACCAGTACTATTTACTAAGTTTTTTATCCCTGGTCAGTAACTGTATAAGTCAAATAGTTTTCTGCGGGCAGATGATTTAGTTGTATTGTTTAGGGTGTGTTTCTTGCAGTTTGGATGTTGATCAAATTTATTCCGGTGTATGTTTAAATATATCTGTCCAAATAATTCAAGTACATGACTTGTAATATCGGACAATTCCGATTATTCTAACATTACCAACTATAATATGTAACAGTAATTTTAAACTTTATCACAACAAATGTCATGATGAGATATAAATCGTATTCAGTTTAAACAAACATATATCCTCTAATTATTTGGTTTTGTTATGTGCCAAGCGAATGAACAACAAAGAATTTGAAAAACATTTATCATGTATCAATATACCATGCTTCTGTTAATCTAGCAATGCATTCTCTACGGGATGTTCTCCATTGCTCACTATAGTTATCATTGACCGAGACGCTTTGCTTGTGCAGCTGCAGACACCTGCTGTTTAGATACATGGCCGCAATTGCCTAGCGCTCACAGTAAAATTTCGGACAGTTCTGATTTCTTCGGAAAATAAACTATTGCAATGCGTCAAAGACCGATGTTATCCGCATGGAATAATGGAATTAGTCTGGTTCACGACATTCTTACAAAATGCTTTTTTTTTGAAATCGTAAACCATCGAGAACAGATCACGTGCCCCTCATAGACTTTTTACTTTGGGTAATAACGGGAAAATTAAAACTCATTCACTGAGACAGTGCATTGATGTGATTGGTACATGCAGACCCCTATTTGGTGACCAAAGAAATCATTTACAATTTCCAAATTAAGTAAATGCAGCCTCTGAATATTGCATGCACAAGGTTTTCATTTTGCCTTAACCAGCGACCATGTTATTTTACATCAGATAAGCCATATTGACAGTTTAGGATTAAATTGTGACCTCTATTGAATACACAAGGTTTTTCTATGAATTGACCTAGTGACCTAGTTGTTTTACCTCGGATTGTAGTGTAATGATTGAGGGATAGCTAATTATATAATATTAATTTCAATGTACTTTCCTATCGACCGTGCATAAATATAGATTTGTACTAAGTTATATATGTCAATATATTTCGATGTCCATACGCTAAAACCAGACTGCCTCGAGCATACACTTGTCAGTGTGAGGAAGTGTTTCCTTAACATATGTCTAGGCTGGTCAAATATATCATAGACCATGTAACTGGGGATGTCAGTTAAGTTTGAGTTGAGTGGAGAGTCAGTGGAGTTGAGTTAGAGACAAGTTAGGTGTGGGCCGTCAACAAGCGAGTAGCTTGGGCCATAAGCCTGGACATTATGTTTAGAGTATGAAGGAGTTGACTTATGCTGTTGAACCTGTGAAGTACTATGTTTATGAACTGTGTAACAAACTATATGAATAAAACCAATATACAAACACGAGCGTTAAGTTCTTTACCAACTCATAAGGGCTACGTAACAATTAATGGAGTCGTGACCAGAGATTTTGAATATAAGTTCAACGGAAAAGCAGCAGGAAACGTACTGGACAGCACTTGATAACCGTATATCCCGACGAAATTGGAACCTCGGAGAACAAGTGAGTGACTTGGTTATTTTCTGTACGCTTAAAAATGGCAGATCAAAACATATGTAGAAATATTAAAAATTGATCAGATCAATTGGGAAATTATTGTTCATCACTAGGTAAAAATTGAACAAAAAAGTACCAAATTTTGATGGGGAAAATAACAGAGAATGTAAATTTTGGATAAGTTCATTAGCAAAATATGGTTTTATAAACAAGTTAAATGATGATGGCAAGAAAAGATTTGTTTTCATACTTCTAGATGGATTGTATCAAATTTTATTCAGGGATATTTAAATGATGATCCGCATTGAACATGTGCAGAACTATTGGGTGAATTAAAAGTAAGATTTTCGGAAATAACAGATTCTCATCATGCATTGCGCTTGTTAAGCGAATTTAAACAAAGACCAAATGAAAGCGTACAAATTTATTATCAAAAATTAATTGATTTAGCAAAAACTGCATATGATGGTCAAGATCTAAGCCAATATCCTACATTAGTAATTAGACAGCTAATTCATTTTTTCACCGACGGATTGTTAAATGAGTCTATTAAAATTCACTTACTTCGGCAAAATCCTCAGACATTAGATCAAGCAGTAAATCTTGCAATAAAAGAACAAAATATTAGGGCTAGACTTAGGTTAAGAAATTTTAAGGACATTTTCTATAGTTTTTCTTCTTCCAAGAATTTTTTTTAACTCACTTTATTTTATAGGAAATTTTATTCTGAAAACAATAAGCTAAAGAAAAACAGGGGTCGCCGAACTCGTTTTCTCAGAAAATGATATTTTTCAACATCACTTTTCTATAAAAATGACAAAAATCATGAATTTTCAAATGTTTTTATTTTTTTAATAAAAATCACTATTTTTTCTTCAGAATTTTTGTTGTCCTTATTCAGATGTACAAAAACATATGATTCAAAAGCACCTATGCACATTTTGAATTTTTAATAACATTCACACATCCAAGATTTTTTTTTATTTTTGCAAATAATGTTGATGAAAGTATGCTCTTTCAGAATATTAAGAAAAAAACATAGGTCACCGTGCTTCTGTTTGCACTATTCAACCAGAATTGTCTCCCTTTTTAATTAAAATGGCATGAAAATGACTCAAAATAGTACTTTAGAGGCCAACAAAAAATATCTGGTCCAAGAATTTTTCTTATTTTTGCATATGCTGTTGATGAAAGTGTACTCTATTAGAATATTAAGAAAAAAAAACATAGGTCACCGTGCGTCTTTTTGCGCTATTCAACCATAATTGTCTCCCTTTTTAAAGAAAATGACATGAAAATGACCCAAAATAGTACCCTAAAGGCCAACAAAAAATATCTGGTCCAAGAATTTTTCTTATTTTTGCATATGATGTTGATGAAAGTGTACTCTATTAGAATATTAAGAAAAAAACGTAGGTCATCGTGCTTCTTTTTGCGCTATTCAACCAGAATTGTCTCCCTTTTTCAAGAAGATGGCATGAAAATGACCCAAAATAATACCCTAAATGCCAACAAAACATATCTGGTCCAAGAATTTTTCTTATTTTTGCATATGATGTTGATGAAAGTGTACTCTATTAGAATATTAAGAAAAAAACAGGTCACCGTGCTTCTTTTTGTGCTATTCAACCAGAATTGTCTCCCTTTTTAAAGAAAATGACATGGAAATGACCCAAAATAGTACCATAAAGGCCTACAAAAAATATCTGGTCCAAGAATTAATCTTATTTTTGCAAATATTGTTGATGAAAGTGTACTCTATTGGAATATTAAGAAAAAGCATAGGTCACCGTGCTTGTTTTTGGCTATTTAACCGGAATTGTCTCCCTTTTTAATGAAAATGGCATGAAAATGACCCAAAATAGTACTCTAGAGGCCAACAAAAAATTTCTGGTCCAAGAACTTTTCTTATTTTTGCAAATGATGTTGATGAAACTGTACTCTATTCGAATATTAAGAAAAAAATCATAGGTCACCATGCTTCTGTTTTATGTAGTGGCTAAATGACCTAACCAGTTTTCCTGGACTGTGTCTTAAGCAGAACTAACTTACTCTTCCACAGGAAATCAGCAACCTCTCCACATGGAGATGGACATGTACATTGTTGTCAAATTTCATAGAATGCCATGACACGAGGAATCAAAATCAGATTATCAGGTTACAAAACCCAAAGCTTAGTAAATTGATAATAACATTTACAGTATGAAAAGTGTTCTCTGTCATAAGAACATAGAATTATATAGTTTTGTGTGTCAATATTAATATTCTATGAACAGCAAGTAGAAGAAATCAAGAATCAAAAACAAATGAATCATTACCACAATTTGATTTAAATTCATACAATTGAAAATTATATTGCACTTTTTGTCCTTCAATTATGTTCAATTCAACTGTTCTTGACAATTTGGCATATTCTTCATGCGTTTATGTTACTTTTTAAAGTACATGTATATCAAATAGAGTCAAAACACTTTTTTAGCTTGCATCCTTCTTCTTTTGGACTTTCACTAACTGAAATAAAACAAAATCAAGATTTAAGTAATATTCAGACAAACACGATGATGCATATAAATCTTTTTTTAGAAATTTATCATCAATCCAGCTTGAGTTGGAGCACAGACAAGGCAACTTTCACAGTTTTTGGTAATTCAAGGGCGGCATTATTCAAGTAGGCCTTGGCCAATAATCGAACTTGGCCAAGATATTATGCCCATATAAACATTCATATGAATGCAGGTCTTTTTCCACTGCATTGTGAAGAGGCCCATGTCCTTTAGTTTTGTGAAAATTTAGTGCGAAAATTCTCAAAATTTTGAAAAAGTTTGCGCGGAAAATTTTGAAATTGTGAAAAAGTTAGCGCGCAAACTTTTTGGAAAAGCTTGCGATAAATCACCAAATTGTGAAATAAAATTTTTCAGATGTAATTCATTTTTTGTCAAATTGTCCCAAACATGCATATACCTATGATATAATACTTTATATCAAGTCCAGTACATGAATATATCATTGTTATCTATGATTGGTTTGTTTGGTGCTTTGTGGTGAAGTTGTTTTTACAAAAACCAAGATGCAAATTCTAATTGTGAAGGAGCCTATAGGAAATTGTAAAGGGGCCAATAGGAAATTGTAAAGGGGACTTATATAGGCCCCTCATATATAGTGAAAAAAGCCCTGGAATGAGTGTCACAAAGTTCGAAGAGGATAAGATGAAAAGTTAAACTGTTTAACTGCTGTCCGCCAAGAGGGTTCGAATAAGATGTCCCATTTTCTACAGTCGTAACGTCCCATTTTTAATGGGTGAAAAAGAGGGAAGAGTGAAGCAATCAATATCAGAAGTCAAGAAAGGAAATGTATACTAGATGTGTCTAATTTAAGATTATAATCATAAATGGACACTTCAGAGTGTTGTCCTTAGTCACAACAAAGTTGGGAGGAGTGTGTAGCCCCCATAGTAAAAGTAAAAATTGTAAATTATATAAAAGTATTAAACAACAAAATTAAAGATTAAGCATCATTTAACAAACAATTTAACATGTACACTATATTGCTTCTTAGTTACCTGTAGAGGAGTGTAGGTATTTAGCTTACTGTAAATGTAAGACTCACAACAAAGTATTGTGGATTATGATCTATAACTGCAAAGCCATTCATTGGACCAGTACTGTACACACACCAGAAGGCCTTGGTCTACAAAAAAAAACGGCAATAAATAAAATAATGCACAGTTCACACAGGTCAACCTCGTGATTTTTTTACATTCTCTAACTAATTGAATGACGAAGGCGAAATGCACAAAATGTGTATTTAATATTGAAAATTAATGCGAATTCATGACGTTGCTATAATGGTTCAATTTACTGCGAGGTCGAAACGTCTTGGGGTCGAATCTGTTTGGTCCTGACTTGATTGTGTGACATACTTGCGAGTCATACTTATTACAATAGTCATCGTAATTCTGCAAAACATGTATTTAAATCAAGCTAAAGTTTGCAAAGATGTCATTACGATAACAAATTAACTGATACAACTTACACCGAAAGCTGTCTGCTCGAACGACACTTCGACATTGAGGCGAATCTAGACGAATCCATTGGTCTTGACACAATCGTAGTTGTTTAGATATTTATTCCATGTTCTTGTCGATTGATATCGACCGTTAGTTGTTCGATAATGGGCTGACATAACGACATTATTACTAAAGTATCGTCACTGTGACCTCGTATGATCCGGCGAATTAACTGTCCGAAATATTGAACACTCGCTAATAAACCCAAAGGAAAATAAACCGCGCAATTGTAATCAGCACAAAGATTTGTTGGATCTTGATCGGAGGATTTTTGTAGGGCCTCAAGTAAGATTCGTCATGCTATCATATGTTTATTGTTGATGGGGTCTGCTGATCCGAAATTATAATATTAAATTGCTCAGTTCGCGCAATTCTCCTTGGTGAAGAGTCACACTTGCGCAATAGGATGCGCAGAAATTACTACCGAAAACATGCTTAAACCGGTCAATCATAAATTTCAAAATAGAGATAAATACATAAATGCGGTAGTTCAATAGATTTTCACACAAGAAGAGATTTAATCATGTTAGTAATCAGAAAACGTTTAATTCACGAACATTCAATATAGCAGTTGCGAGAAACCCAGATTCATGTATACTAAATATGCAAAATAATAAATAACGAGCATTAGTAGATTCAGGCGCTGAAGTTTCATTGATAAATAGAAGGATATTTAGAACCTTAAGACAAAAGACAGAAATTAAAGATGATAAGATTTATCTTCAATCAGTAAATGGTGGTTCATTAAATGTAGATGGTTGTGTAAACCTAGCATTTAAAATTGGGAATACTGAAATGAGTCACCCATTTGATGTTGTTGAACATATAAATAGGAACATTATTTTAGGGCGTGATTGGTGAATTACTGTGATTTATGTTGATTTAGGCTGTTTAAAAGTAGGACAATCATTTGTTAATCTAGTAGAAGACAGACAGATAGCTTCTTTAGTAAGACTTCAAAAGGATACCCTCCTTAAACCTCAAACTGTCAATTATTGTAATGGCAATTAAAACAGAACCCGGGTATACAAATTTTCAAAACTTATGAGCTTAAAACTGTGGAAAGTGGGTACATAGGATCAGAGCCAGGAATTATAGTTTCAAATTCAGTCTTTACATTACAAAAACATAGGAGACTTCCTGTGGTTATCACAAATAATTCAAATAAGACCATAAAATTAAGGAAGGGGTGTGTTATAGCTAAGGTAGAATTGATTGATGAAAAATGCATAGCTTCTGTGAGTAACAGAAATCAATCAAAATCACAGCCAGAGATATTCACTCCCATTGATGAGTCTTACATTATTACCCCCTCAGAACATTTCCCTTATGTGATAGACCTGTTGCACACTCATCGGGATGTGTTGGCAAATAATGACTCTGAGCTGATTGAAACCAGTACAGTCACTATGAAAATTCCAACTGTTGAACATCAGCCTGTCAGACTTAGACCATATAGAGTACCATTAAATGACAGGGATAAACTGAATGAAGTCATTGATGGAATGTTATAAGATAAGGTTATTAGGCCATCACATAGTCCGTATGCCAGCCCTGTGGTTCTCGTTGACAAAAGGAATGATAATAGTAAAAGACTTAGCGTAGATTTCCGTAAGTTAAATAAAGTCATAATTCCTACATCATATCCATTACCCCATATTGATGATATAGTAGCAAATTTGGGACATTCAAAATATTTCACAAGTTTAGATATCAGACAAGGTTATTGGCAAATACCAATTGATGAGAATGACCGGGAAAAGACGGCATTCACAACATTTAGGGGTTTATTTGAGTTTAATCGCATGCCATTTGGTTTAGTTAATGCCCTAGGGGTATTCCAAGATTTAATGGCTAGAGTTCTAGATGGTTTAGGATCATTTACGGTAGCATATTTAGATGATATATTTTCAAGATCATTAGAAGAACACAAACGACACTTAGAGATTGTATTTCAACGTATGCGAGATCATAATCTCAAACTCAAGTTAAGAAAAGGTCAATTTTTACAGCATCAAACTAGTTATTTAGGTTTTGTTATAGACAAAGATAGGATTAGACCAAACCCAGACAAAGTTAAAGCCATGGGGTCACTGACCGAGCCAAAACGTGTGCGTGATGTAAGATCATTTATAGGAGCCACCTCATTTTACAGGCGATTTGTGCCTTAATTTTCAAAAATTGCAGAGCCATTAACAAATTTAACACGTAAAAAAGGTTCCATTTAAATGGACGGACAGCTGTCAGAATAGTTTTGACACTTTAAAGATAAAGTTAGCACAGATTCCAATGTTAGCATATCCAGATACAAGTTAACCATATGTGTTGTATACAGATGCTAGTAATTCGCATATAGGTGCGTGTTTAGTTCAAAAGTTTACAAATCCAGACAGTACGTCGATACACAGAGAAATCCAACGATCTATCTAGTTTTTGTCTCACGAACTCAGTGACACACAAACACGTTATAGCACAATTGAAAAAGAAGCATATGATATATATTACGCCTTACAAAAGCTAGATCATTACTTGCACAATGCTGAATTCATAATCAAGACTGATCACAAACCACTGATAAATTTATTGAATAGTCCGATACAAAACAAGAAAATTCAATTGTGGGCATTGTCTTTCACCGGTTATAACTGCCGTATTGAACATATCAGTGGAAAGTCTAACGTAATTGCCGACTTCTTCTCGGGGCCCCCTGAATCTGAAAATAGACAAACAGAAAATGCATCAGACAATCATGACAATACATACAAGATCCAGTCTCAAAACAACATAAATTCAAATTACGTTTTATCAGTAAATGCAATCATTTAAAACACAATTGACACAAAACAATATGTGAATACACCATATGAGAAAACCCTTGATTCTTTAGAACCAGTTAAGATCCAGAGATCTTGCAGATTAAAATGAAGTTAAGGCATGCCATTATAATGTATTTAAAACATGTCTGTGACACTTGTTTTTTCATAGACTTAATCTATTATCACCACTTTTTAAGTAATCGACTTCAAGAAATGCATTTTATGATATCAACATATTAATTCTTGATATCAAAAATTCGATTTCTTGGTATCAAAATAACCGTTCATGTATCCACTGACTACGTGATAACATAAATTCCTACAGAATTGAATTTATGTTAAGTTTTGCACTGATCTTTATTGTCAAAATAAATGTATATTTTCTTCAATTTTCTTCAATACCTTACAATTTAGGCACATTTTTTACACTGATCTTTATTGTCAAAATAAATGTATATTTTCTTCAATTTTCTTCAATACCTTACAATTTAGGCACATTTATTACTATTCACCCTATATATTACCGTACTTTACCAGACCTTTTGTTTGTGATATTTCATTTATTTAGTCTCGTCAATTTACAAAACTCACGCGCAATATATACGTATTGAATGCGACATGGTCACATAACATTATATTTAGTTGGCCTAACATATTGGGAAATAATTCGCAAGTGGTGCGGTCACATGTTATATATACCGTTAGATGAACCACAGGTAATATTCAGGGTGAATAGTAACAATTGTGCCTAATTGGTAAGCTATGGAAGGAAGTTTATTTTATTTGACAATAAAAATAAGTGTGTGTTGTTTTTTAATGTCAAATTCTACATTCAAACAAAACAAAACAAAACTTGGCATAGATTCAATTTCATAGAAATCTATGTTATCACGAAGTCAGTTGATACAATAAAAGATATTATAATACCAAGAAATTGAATTTTTGATATCAAGAATTAATTATTTGATATCAGAAAATGCATTAATTTTCTTGGTATCAGAAAAGGCATTTCTTTATATCAAGAAGTCGATTACATAAAAAGTGGTGAACTGATAATAGATTAAGTCAATGAAAAACCAAGTGTCACAGACGTGTTTAAAATACATTATAACGACATGTCCATGTTGTTAATTTAATTGAGTATAATAACGCCTTTCAGAAATAACACGGTAAACTAGCATTTCTTTTGTTGGCCACCTTACATTTTGGGAGTTAATCCCCCAGCTGTGTGCATACCGTTAGATAAACCACAGGTGGTCATATCGATTTTTACCATGACAGTTCGTTGGTAGCCTATATAATACAAGAGCTGTCCACGAACAGCGCGCTCCACTATTCGCAGCGCCATGCTAGGATAGTACAATTATTATATATTCAAAACAAAATGCTTCATAACAGCAGCATTTCCCTCTGCTTTGTAGAGGTTGGGGCTTCTAAGTCGAAAAGGTGGTGATAATTTGACAAATTATGCAGGACCGTTACCTACTCATGTGTAGGTCCCCTTGGTCATGAAGGTAAGCAAATAAGCATTTCATAGTCCAAAAGGGGGCATAATGTCAACAAAATGCTAAGTAGTTATCTTCTCCTGTGTAGGGGTTGGGGTCATGATGGTAAAAAGTATGCAAAGTATCAAAGCAATATATCAATTTACTTTGCCGATATAAGGGGTTAAAAAACCTGTACCTAAACTTTAATATTTGCATTTCCAAGTCCAACAGGGGGCATAATTTCAACAAAATGCTTGACAGAGTTACCCACACCTGTGTAGGGGTTGGGGTCATGATGAAGAACAAGTATGCATAGCATTATATGAATGCACTTTGAAAATATTGGAGGTGAAAAAACCTGGACCTAAACATGAACATTTGCACTTAGTTGAAAAAGGGGGCATAATTGCACCGAAATGCTTAATAGAGTTACCTACCCCTGTGTATGGGTTGGGGTCATGATGGTGAACAAATATGCAAAGTATCAAATCAATATGTCAATGCACTTTGAAGATATTAGAGGTTAAAAAACCTCTACCTAAACTTTAACATTTGCATTTCCAAGTCCAAAAGGGGGCATAATTTCAACAAAATGCTCAATAGAGTTACCCACCCCTGTTTAGGGGTTGGGGTCATGATGGAGAACAAGTATTCAAAGCAATATGTAAATGCACTTTGAAAATATTTGAGGTAAAAAACCCTGTACCTAAACTTTAACATTCGCACTAAGTTGAAAAAAGGGGGCATAATTCCACCAAAATGCTTAATAGAGTTGCCTACCCCTGTGTATGGGTTGGGGTCATGATGGTGAACAAGTATGCAAAGTATTAAAGCAATATGTCAATGCACTATGAAGATATTAGAGGCTAAAAAACCTGTACCTAAACTTTAACATTTGCACTATTAGCACTAAGTATCAAAAAGGCATAATTTCAAAACAAGAGGGCCCAAAGGGCCCTAGGTCGCTCACCTGTCGTACTAGTGCATGCACACCCCTATGGTGATCCTACACATTTTCTGAATAAAATTTAAGGAAATTCAGCCTCTATTGCAAGTTTTTGTATGATTTGACCATGTGACCTAGCGTTTGACCCCAGATGACTTAATTAATATCAAACTTAACCTAGATTGTGTTGAGATGATTATTAGGACCAAATTTCATTAAGATTAAGTCGAAATTGTAACCTCTGGTGACTACACAGGGTTTTTCTATGATCTGACCTATAATTTAAACAAAATATTTCCTCCATATAACTGTACAAATACATGCTATAAAGACAGAACAATACCTAAACACTTAAAAAAATAATTATGGTTCCAGTGGGGTTTGAACCCACGACCCTCAGGAAAATGTCAATTGACATTGTGACCTTGTTTTTGACGCCAGATGACCCAAAATCGAACTTGGCCTAGATTTTGTTAACAGGATAATTGTGACAAAGTTTCATAAAGATTAAATTGAAATTGTAACCTCCGGTGACTGACTACACAAGGTTTTTCTATGATTTGACCTATATTTTAAGCAAAATATTTTGGAATATTTTTCCTCGATATAACTGTACAAATACATGCTATAAAGACAAAACAATACCTAAACACTTAAAAAAATAAAAAATAAAAATTATGGTTCCAGTGGGGTTGAACCCACGACCATCAGGAAAATGTACAAATACATGCTATAAAGACAAAGCAATACCTAAACACTTAAAAAAATAAAAATAAAAAAATAAAAATTATGGTTCCAGTGGGGGTTGAACCCACGACTATCAGGAAAATGTACAAATAAATGCTTTACAGACAAAACAATACCTAAACACTCAAAAAAAATAAAAATAAAAAAATAAAAATTATGGTTCCAGTGGAGGTTGAACCCACGACCATCAGGAAAATGTACAAATACATGCTATAAACTAAACACTAAAAAAAAATAAAAGAATAAAAATAAAAAAATAAAAATTATGGTTCCAGTGGGGGTTGAACCCACGACCATCAGGAAAATGTACAAATACATGCTATAAAGACAAAACAATACCTAAACACTTAAAAAAATAAAAATAAAAAAATAAAAATTATGGTTCCAGTGGGGTTTGAACCCACGACCCTCAGGAAAATGTCTACGCTCCCTACAGCGCTTTGATTTCCACTTAACCTTTTACAATTCACACCCTGCTTAAAATACTAGAATATTTTGATATTTGACCTTTACAAAACTGCTGTGAACCCTGATACACATTTTCATTGGTTGATGAAAGTTTAATTGTATGTATAGACAGTAGAGAGTTATAGCAGAGAGTTTAGTGACCATGAAGACTACATGTTGAAAGGTTTAAAACAAGGTTTTTCTATAATTTGACCTAGTGAGCTAGTTTTTGACCTCAGATGACCCAATATCGAACTTGACCTAGATTTTGTTGAGATGATCATTGTGACAAAGTTTCATAAAGATTAGGCCAAAATTGTGACCTCTAGAGAGGACACAACCCAATTGTTGACGGACGGACGGACGGACAGACGGATGACGGACCAAGTGTGATCATAAAAGCTCACTCTGTCACTTTGTGACAGGTGAGCTAAAATGCCTGATATACTAACCTACTCCTGCCTATGGTTTGGGGTCATGATGGCAAACAAGTATGCAAAGTATGAAAGCAATATCTCAAAGGACTTAGAGAATTATAAGAGGTTAAAAACATGTACCTAAACTTTAACAAAAGTGTTACGCCGACGCCGACTCCGACGCTGACGCCGACGCTCGGGTGACTGCAATAGTTCCCCTTTTTCTACGAATAGTGGAGCTAATAAACTACCAAATGATGAAACTATGCGGCCAACTCTGGTTTGTTTAAAACGTTACTCAGGATTTTCTCCCCTAAACGCACGGGTGATTAGACAGTCAGTGAGTTGGATATGTCTTATATTCTTTTGAGACGACCCCCTCAACATAATTCCTTTAATTATTCAGTTTAAGTTTCAGTTCGGACATGTCCATTAGGCATAATGTTTCATCAAGTTCAAAGTTTTCGCCATTTTATTTATTATATAACAGAGACCCAGTACTGCCTATTGATAATTTGTTAAAACCAAGAGCTAAGTACCATGGTGAGGAATATTCAAAAAGTGCATTGCAAGAAACACACAGAACATTTATGCTAGCATACAGACATTTGAAACATGCAAAACGAAGAAACAAAAAGTTAGTTGATAAAAATGCACAAGACATCAGTTTTGAGGTTAATGACGCAATATATTATAAGAATTTCCGTCCGAAAGGTAAATTGTCGCCTAAATGGAAATCACATTTCAGAATAATTGAAAAATTGTCACAATTGACTTATTTGATTAAAAATCAGTTGGATAATAAAATCATGAAAGTGCATGCAGATCAAATTAGAAAAGCAAATTTGGATAAATGGCCAAAAGTAAAGTCCTCAAATAAACGTACGACAACCAATGTTGTACGACCAAGTGATAGTAGTTCAAGTGACAGTGAACGTGAAAGCAGTTCAAGTGATGAAATTGATATTGAAAGGCCAGGGTTAAATGACGTCACGTCCAATAGCTCGGAGAATAATATGAATGCTTCTGCGTATGAAGGGGATACTGAGATTTATGACCCCGCCTCATATATTGACAATAAAATTATGAGCTATTCAAGTAATTCAGATTTCAATGGTATTACAGACAAGAGGGCCCAAAGGGCCCTAGGTCGCTCACCTGTTGTAGCAGTACATGCAAGATCTGTGATTGGACCTAGTGACCTAGTTCTTGGTCCCATATGACACAATATCGCACTTCACCTAGATGTTGCTGAGATGATCACTCTGACCAAGTTTCATAAGGATTAGGCTAAAATTGTGACCTCTAGTGACTACACAAGGTTTTTCTATGATTTGACCTTGAGACCTAGTTTTTGACCCCGGATGACCCAATATCGAGCTTGATCTAGATTGTATTGTGATGTTAATTGTGACCAAGTTTCATAAAGATTAGATCAAAACTGTGACCTCTAGTGACTACACAAGGTTTTTCTATGATTTGACCTTGTGACCTAGTTTTTGACCCCGGATAACCCAATATCGAACTTGACCTAGATTTTGTTGTGATGATCATTATGACCAAGTTTCATAAAGATTAGGTCAAAATTGTGACCTCTAGTGACTACACAAAGTTTTTCTATAATTTGACCTTGTGACCTAGTGTTTGACCCCGGACAACCCAATATCGAACTTGACCTAGATTTTATTAAGATAATCATTGTGACCAAGTTTCATAAAGATGAGGTCAAAATTGTGACCTCTAGTGACTACACAAGGTTTTTCTATGATTTGACCTTGTGACCTAGTTTTTGACCCCGGATAACCCAATATCGAACTTGACCTAGATTTTGTTGTGATGATCATTGTGACCAAGTTTCATAAAGATTAGGTCAGAATTGTGACCTCTAGTGACTACACAAAGTTTTTCTATAATTTGACCTTGTGACCTAGTTTTTGACCCCGGATAACCCAATATCGAACTTGACCTAGATTTTGTTAATATAATCATTGTGACCAAGTTTCATAAAGATGAGGTCAAAATTGTGACCTCTAATGACTACACAAGGTTTTCCCATGATTTGACCTTGTGACCTAGTTTTTGACCCCAGATGACCCAATATCGAACTTGACCTAGATTTTGTTAATATGATCATTGTGACCAAGTTTCATAATGATTAGGCCAAAATTGTGACCTCTAGTGTCTACACAAGCAAATTGTTGACGGACGGACGGACGGACGACGGAAGGACGGACGGACGACGGACGAAGAGTGATCACAAAAGCTCACTCTGTCACTATGTGACAGGTGAGCTAAAAATGATAGTTCAGACAATTGTATGGAAATAGGCGCTGTGCAAAATAGGCAAATCCAAGATAAAAAGGAGTCTAAAGAATCAGATATTCCTACGACTATGTAAACTAAAGATTGTGGTAGTTTTAAAGAAACTATGGCCATGTATAATAATATGTTTTTGAGTATACTTGACAAATATAAAAATAAATTGTAAAAGTTTCAACTTACCTGAATTTTAAAGTCAAATTCTGTGGTAAATATAGGTTGACATCTATCATTTTTACATGAAATCATTTCACAATGAAGATCGGAAATAAATTACATCAACTTAAGGTTATTATCAAGGTGTAAATATGTTGAATTCTTAGGAAAATTCTCCTTTGTAGAGAGTATCTATTCAAAGGAAAGTAATTGAAGAACGAATGTTTTATATATCGTTATCGTCTATATTAAAATAATGTTATATAGGCCTACCAGTTATGTCCAATGTGAGGAGTGTTATCATTTATTTTATCGTTGATTAATCTAAGATATACTAATTAAATGTAATATGTAATAATTAATGAGGCTGGTACTAAGTTGTTCTTGCTATTATTTCGTGATCAATGTAGGGAAAGACATTTTATTTATAAGGGTTTTACAAATACATACTGCATTAGATCTGCCAATGATAAGTGTTTCAGTTAATATACCGGGGATCGAACGAGTTACTCCGAACCATGGCGGACTATCAGCAAATCGAACATGTTACTCAGAACTATAGAGACTATCAGCAAATCTAAAACATTACTACTCCGAACCCTGGCAGACTTTCAACAAAATCAAAATTGGAGATAGTGATTCGCAGATCTCCATCATTCGATTAGAGATAAACATTCGTATACATATACGATGGACTACCAACAACAAACAATTCACATCGGATATGTGTCCAACGTTCAATTTGGAGATAATCATTCGCAGATCTCCATCATTCGATTAGAGATAAACATTCGTATACATATACGATGAACTACCAACAGATGCATACCACAACGAAACAATTTACAATGGAAATTTCTCAACAGTTCAATTGGAGATAATCATTCGTAGATCTCCAATCGGAGATAATCATTCGTATATCCATATGATCATCATTTCAACCCGTTATTGACTATGTACGGAGATTCATCAGATGTGACGACTCCAGATGCCATATACAGATAAATCTACATACAATTCATCGTGACAAACATTGTGACAACAAGTGATGTAGTTATTTCATTTATATCTATATGGACATGAATTAAACCAGCTGAGTATGCTGAAAATGAAGCTACATTTGTAGTGATGCCATTTTATTGTGTGTATATATGTGTTTATGTTGCAGTTATTATTGTTATGATTATGTGCTATTATTATACAGGTTTTATGTTCACTATATGACTATGATTATCATTGTGTGATTTTACGTTATAATATTGGATAGGACAGAATGGTCAACCTATGGTAACATACCATTTTAAAAAGTTTGGGGTAATATGTTAAAATTTTAATTAAGATAAAATTTTGTTTTCCAACAGAGGGAGGGAATAGTAGTGTAATGATTGAGGGATAGCAAATTATATAATATTAATTTCAGTGTACTTTCCTATCGACCGTGCATAAATATAGATTTGTACTAAGTTATATATGTCAATATATTTCGATGTCCATACGCTAAAACCAGACTGCCTCGAGCATACACTTGTCAGTGTGAGGAAGTGTTTCCTTAACATCTGTCTAGGCTGGTCAAATATATCATAGACCATGTAACTGGGGATGTCAGTTAAGTTTGAGTTGAGTGGAGAGTCAGTGGAGTTGAGTTAGAAACCAGTTAGGTTTGGCCCCCCAACAAGCGAGTAGCTTGGGCCATAAGCCTGGACATTATTTTAGAGTATGAAAAGTTGACTTATGCTGTTGAACCTGTGAAGTACTATGTTTATGAACTGTGTAACAAACTATATGAATAAAACAACTATACGAACACGAGCGTTACGTTCATTACCAACTCATAAGGACTACGTAACAGGATGACCCAGTATCGAACTTTAATTAGATTTTGTTAAGTTGGTCATTACCACCAAGTTTCATAAAGATAAGTGTAAAACTGTTTCTTCTAGTGACTACACAAGGTTAACCCAGTGACCTAGCGTTTTAACCCCGGATGACACAATACTAAACTTGACCTACATTTTGTTGAGATTATCATTGTGACCAAGCTTCAAAAAGAGTATGCTAAAATTGTGACCTCTAGTGACTATATAATGAAGCGGTTTGCGGTGTGTTCTGGTGTCTATGTGGTGGCGCGTAATGTTAGCCACGCTCACCGGATGCTGCTGCTGACGTTGGTATAAGTTTCCAAAGGTTGATGTTGATAGATATAAGTGTGAACCCGTTGATGTAAAACTAACTTTGTCAGGTTTAGATATTTTTAATCCAGTTCGACAAATGTATATTTCACAAAGTTTATAATAATGCATAATGTCACAAAGTTTAGTTCTCACAAATTTATTAATCAATTGGTAATCCAATATTTATATTTTAACTTGAACTCAAGTTAGTATTTTGTATGGTACTCCATATTTAGTCCTACTTATGTGCTAGTTAGGAACTCCTAACTAACACAACCTAACGCCTAAAAATTACTAGTTACTAATGTACTCTTAATATGATTTCCTTGACTTATATACAAAGTCTGTAGACATTGACACCTAGAGCAATTGATCTCAAAGGAAGTGGCTTTTAACACTTAATAATAAAACAGTCAAACATAATTATTTTAAGACTTCAATCTATGACAATTAAACAATAGGTGTAAAAATAATAAAAGAAAGTTTGCAACATGGTTTGAAAGATATGGCTTGATAGGAAATTGATAATATCTCAGGAAACAAGGTATTATAATTAAGAACTCAAAATTGACATGTGTTCAGAGATTGAGCAATATTATTTGAAAGTTGAATTTTAAACAATAGAAACCATGATTGGTTATGTAACAATGATTATGAAAAATAAATGGCAAATTTTACATCATAAAAACTACATAAATGTTTCTATTATTTGACCTAGTGACTTAGTTTTTAACGACGGTTGACCCAATATCGAACCTATGTACATATGTGAAATTATGCAGCGATCAAAAACCAACATAGCACACATTGACCTTCTAAGTCATCAAACACTTCAAACACATTAGGGGCAATCCACAGTTAAATTTTTCTCTTGACAGATTCACAATTGCAGAGATACGTTTTCAAGTAAACCGGCCAAGTTATTGTTCAACATTGTAAACTGATTTCATAATACTTCCACAAAGTTCAACAAACTTATTCCATTACAAGAACAGAATTTAATAACGTTTCATCAGTTATCCTATTGTATTTGATGATAATAAAAGTATGCACTATATGCAACACACTTCACGAAATGAATTCAGTAAAGAACTCATTGTAGTTAATATGTAGTAGTTATCTCTTTATGCCAACTCAAAAACCATATTCGACCTTTCAGTTATTGCGCTGATACCATGTTCAATTGGAAATGAAATACATACACTTTTCTGAAGTGGTTCTCCTTCCGGTGTAGTGTCTCCTTTAATGTTCATACTGCCACTTATTACGGATACAACTCTTACAAAACATTTATGTCTTTGAAACTTCGTCATACAGTTTACCGCACCGGAGTCGCCTTTACACGCGTACGATAAATCTGCGTCTTTGGGTTCTATCAACACCAACCTTCTTTCCTCATCACGTACACCTTTAATTAGGTAGTCAATTGACATAACAGTGCCTTCGGTATAATTTGATCCAGCTCCACGCTTGTAGACACTATCTCCCATCTCAACAGCAGGGTCATCAAAAATCGAACCTTGGCACTCCTCTTCGTCCTCATTTCTCAACCTTCTATTACATCGATCGCGTACATCGTCCATCACTCTCAAAGCTGCGATGTCAATAATTGGAAGTTCTGGTTTTCCAATAATAATTCGAAGGTTAGGTTCACTTGTAGCAAACGGTTCTAGTGCACCATTTGTATCAATGGAAACCTGTCGTTGCTGACCATTGTCCTGTTCAAACATATGAGCGCATGTCATTCCATAGAGATCACTGGTGTTGGATGTTTTTAAAAAGCAACCCAACGTTTCATTGAGCGTAATATGTTCAGGTCGCACCGCCGCACCCTGCTGGAATAAACGATGTGGAGAACCAACTATTTGTCTTATTCTTACCGGGGTTTGATACGACATCTGATTCAAAGCTTCCTTGATTTCCCTCTCAGCATTCCTTACATCACACTCACCAACATGGACTTCTACATCACCATAGATTGTACCCACACCAAACACATATTCAAACCTGTAGAGACAAATCACATTAAATCGTATAAATGCAAATAACTATAAAGCTGATTATATCAATGTTACAATTAGTAAGATCTTATTCACTACATAACTAGTATATTTTGTAAATGTAACCTATTGCAGTATGGTCTGCACCATCGAAAACATCGAACTCTGGGAACGATAATACACATTTTTATATTCATTAATATTTCTGCACGACATTTTGTTGGTGTGCTAATGACCAAGATACTGAAACTCGAAGCATTTTCATCTAAATTTCAAAACAACGGTGCACTAAATCCAGAAACGACAAAATCGGTAAAATGTACGGAAATTGAAAAAGGTGCATCATCGTTATGTTTGGTCAAATAGAATGGTCGATCGATCGACAAATTCCAGACACACGAAATAATGCGGGTCTCCACTCAGCCAAGTGGTTGTCGTTAACTTTCTAAAGTGATTAGCACTTTTTTAGGACTACCGCCAATTACTCATAGTTTTAGTGGAGGAGAGGTAATCCGTAGGGGAGGTGGGAAGCGTCGTAATCTAAACTAAGGTAGAGCATCATTTTGTCGTTAACTCTGTCTCCGCAACAAGCCCACATACTAATACACAAACTTTAACAACTACCCAAACACCGAAGGACACATGCCATAAAGTGTGCAACATTAACTTTTGCTGAATACATCATTTATTTACTCCGTTTGTTAAGTTAGTAAACCGATTCAAATCAATTTAAATCAATTAAAATAGTATGCCACAAACCACAGTTGTATAGTATATGTTGAAAATGTCAGAAAGATCTAACTTGTATTTACCCAGCTAATGATAATTGAATACATGCACTCTTATGACAAGCATTGAATAAACAATCACTTTGATCTACATGAAGAAGAAACAAAGAGAATTATTGATAAGTTCAGGTACTTATCGGCAAACAAAAAGTATGAGCTCGTGAGATAAACTGTTTCTTTGATGTGGCATAAGTGCATGGTTCTAAAGTTCGAAATAGATACAAAGACAAGCATGCTGTGATCTCCCTGGTGTATAAGGTTATCTTTGACATAGGTTAGTGACCTGAACTGGTATTCACAAAGCATCTCAGTGGAAAACTAAAATATTTTGACACAAGTTAAAACTTTGTGTTGCGCATGTTTCCCAAACGTTAAAGATTAACCCATGTTTTCTCTGTGGTTATAATGGATATTTTTATTACCTTTGAAACTTATGTTAAGAATATATTCTATTGATTTATTGTTTTGCTTATAAATACACTTAAACACATTTTAAGAAAATCCTAAGTTTTCTACTAGTTTGTGAATACCACCCGGTGTTCCACTCAGTTGTAAACTAGCCTATATTTTACAGACATAAACATCATGGACAGGTATAAATACTGGTTTCATTATAGTAAAAGTAGTGACGTCGAGAGTGAACATTATTTGGCGGACTTGACCAAGAGTTTATAAAGACAACAATTGTTACAAAGTGATATTTCTATCTGTTTAATGAAATGCTGTTTTTTTCAACATGTTTTTGCCATAAAGGCTCATAGCTTAAAATATAGTCGTTATTATGACCAAACTGATTGATATGCTGCAAGAGCTCTGAATAGCTCCTTGCTGGGTCTCTACAGGGTGGAGTACAATGGGTCCCCATTTCAAAGGTTTCAATACAGAGAAGCTATGTTTTAACATGATGCACCTGAGTGATGTGAGTATCGAACTAAGGATCACAATTGAAACAAATAATCTTTGTATAGAACCTTCGGAAAATGCTCCATACAAAATACCAGTGTTTTGGGTCTGTATGTTTTAGATAAGATTTTGCATTAGCACAATCAATTGTCAATTCATTAAACTATATGTGGAAAATATGTTGAACATTTCTATGCATTATGTTCCGGTGTACTTACTGTTTAAGCTGTTGAAACACATCGTATGGAACATGCGTCACATTGCATTCATCTGGTTCTATTTTATGCTGCAAGGCACTTATCTCAAACAGCAACCTCCTGATGCTGTAAGCTGTCGTCTTCAATGGTAAAAGACTCTGTTCAAACCCGGATACAATCTTTTCCACATCATTTCTTATAGAACTTGCTATATAAACATAACTATCTGCCGGAAAATGTGTGTATTTGTCACCCCCTTTAACAGCTTCATATAAAGCTCTGCAGTCAGGCTCCATCTGATTCAATAAATATCTCGTGTTTTTGATAACAGCTCCAGCAAGTTTATCTTCTAAACCATATGCATGAGCAAGTTTGTTGCACACAGACTCGACAAATCCGTGCTTGATGGACGTAACTTGTACAATTGAACACCTCAAAGTTTTTTTCAAACTTTGAAGCAGTAGATCAATGAATGGTTCATCGCCGCCATCTTCCAGAATGTCAACAAATGCATAACCATTTCTCAGAAACCCTTCAACTGCAGTTACGAATTCCTCTGAATGAATGATAGTGATATCCTCATTGCGAATATCTCGAGTGATCCGAACAAAGTTTTTCAGATACGCCTTCATTCCTTCCAAATGGCAAGATACCGTCATTGTAGTGATCCAGGTTGAGAGACAATTACCTAATTCTCCAACATCCATGACAATGTTTTTCCTTTGTAGAGCATGTTTAAAGTACTTCTCTGTTTTAGCTTGAACAGCATCGATGGATGGTGCATACGTTGTTGGCTTGGATTTCTCATATTCCCCCTGCATTACAATCATCACAGAATCGCTTATGTCCTCATTATTTCCAACCATTGTATATAGGAATGCTAGCGACTCTGATATTTCCTGCAATAAATAGTTTTCTCTATATGATTGGGGGACTTTGCTTTGTTTATAACTTTTATAAATAAGGTCTACCAGAAAAGAGGTACGTGTAAGTGAAACAAGTGTTTCAAATGTAATATGAACCTATGTACGAGTGATGTCTCAGCCATGTATATTTGACCCACGTCTAGACATGAACAAGGCTGTTGGCACTGTTAATTCTTGGGAAGTGATGAATAAAAAGATCATTTTCGTAGTTTATTATTATGTCGATTTTTGATAGAATTTCGCCAGTACACCAGAGGCTGCTGCTGTGTCAATATATTCAACTCATCGAAAACTGAAATTTATTAATAATTTTTAGAATACCTTGAGTCCCTTGGTTCCTTCTTCTGTAATGTTTATTATATAAACCGTCAGCCCAGTCCCAGTGGCTCGACCGGTCCCTGTGGTTTGACCAGCTAGTTCCTGTAAAATAATAATGAATAGGTAACAGTAAAACATCATCTAACAAAGGCAATAGTGTTTTATTACAGCAGAACATGTGTACACATGCATAGCTGGACATGAAACATGGTCATTACAAAACTTCTAAAAACTAATTTATCACATAACATGCGGTGCAGGAGTGCGGTAAAGCCGTGACGTAAATATCGTTCGGCACTCCCAGACCCTGCAATAAATAGAGGATCTTGCATGAGTGCTCACTACACACGAGTTTTATTAAACGAGTGGACAAAATGATAAGACACAAGGCTTTGCCGAGTGTCATATGGTTTTTGTCGACGAGTTTAATAAACCTTGTATGTAACGAGCATGAATGTAAGATTCTATTTATCGCATAACCTTAGAAAACACTCATTATTGTCCAAAAGGAGTATGTACGCTGCATATATTTCAGCCAAAATTCAGCGGTACAATTAGCGCGACGTCATAGTGACGTTGATATTATCCTGACTTCATTGACGGATCAATGCATGGATTGGCTAATGTCACGTCAAGCTCATTTAAATACTTATTGCACAGTCTGGGAGTGCCGAACGATATTTACGGCACAGCTTTACGGCACTCCTGAACCGCAGGTTATGTGATAAATATTTAAATTAGCTTGACGTGACGTTAGCCAATCCATGCATTGATCCGTCACTGACGTCAGGATAATATCAACGCCACCATGACGTCACGCTCATTGTACCGCTAAATTTTGGCTGAAACATATGCAGCGCACATCATCCTTCTGAACAATATTGAGCGTTTTCTAAGGTTATGGGATAAATAGAATCTTACATTCGTGCTCATTACATACGAGTTTTATTAAACTCGTCGACAAAAACAATATGACACGAGGCTTTATCATTTTGTCCAATGTTTAATAAAGTTTGTATGCAATGAGCACTCATGCAAGATCCTCTATTTAACACACTCGAAGCTTAATTAAGGAAGCCCCTTCCTGCTGATTGAAATCCTTGTAAAGTTTATAGACAAAGCACCAATCACCTACAGATATAAATGCACAACAAACTGGTGATTGTTGAGTATTGCGCACTTAACATCTTTATATCAATAGTTTAACTAGTTAGCAAGTACCAGAAACCCAAGTAATTGCTATCTTGTAATCACAATTATTTACTTTCCTGTATCCAAAATTATGTGTTATCTTGAAACCACAACTATATGTTAATGACATGTTCTAATATGTTGTGATTTGTGCATTCTGTTAAAACGTTTTGTTCCGATGAATGTTATTAATTTCGTGTAGTTACACATGTATATGTAAATGTAACTTTCTGGTTCTTGTATGTGTTGCTTGACTTGTACTTGTGCATATTGCAATTGTTGAACTCGGGTTTTCCTGTGTATTTGCTATGTAGTTTGAAAGTTGGTATGTGTTAGTAAGTGTATTTATAGATGAATATTATACATGTAATGTGGTGTTGTCACATGAGGCTGCTCTACATGTAACCGTGTGTATATAAACATGGAAATTTGTATACCTTTGAACTGTTTGTGCTGAGCATAAGATGTCTGTCATCAAAGTTCATCCTTCCAATAACATGACACGTCAGAATATCAGAAATCTGAGTGAATGCATTCAATGAGTCAAGTTCTTCATTATCCTGATATAGGTCAGACATAGACTTCTTGGCTATAAACATAATATCACATATAGGTCAGTCATAGACTTCTTGGCTATAAACATAATATCACATATAGGTCAGTCATAGACTACTTGGTTATAAACATAATATCACATATAGGTCAGTCATAGACTTCTTGGCTATATACATAATATCACATATAGGTCAGTCATAGACTTCTTGGCTATAAACATAATATCACATATAGGTCAGTCATAGACTTCTTGGCTATCAACATAATATCGCATATACGTCAGACATAGACTTCTTGGCTATAAACATAATATTGCATATACGTCAGACATAGACTTCTTGCTATATACATAATATCACATATAGGTCAGTCATAGACTTCTTGGCTATAAACATAATATCACATATACGTCAGACATAGACTTCTTGGCTATAAACATAATATCGCATATACGTCAGACATAGACTTCTTGGCTATAAACATAATATCGCATATACGTCAGACACAGACTTCTTAGCTATATACATAATATCGCATATAGGTCAGACATAGACTTCTTGGCTATAAACATAATATCGCATATACGTCAGACATAGACTTCTTGGCTATAAACATAATATCACATATAGGTCAGTCATAGACTTCTTGGCTATAAACATAATATCACATATACGTCAGACATAGACTTCTTGACTATAAACATAATATCGCATATATGTCAGACATAGACTTCTTGGCTATAAACATAATATCGCATATACGTCAGACACAGACTTCTTAGCTATATACATAATATCGCATATACGTCAGACATAGACTTCTTGGCATTAAACATAATATCGCATATACGTCAGACATAGACTTCTTAGCTATATACATAATATCGCATATACGTCAGACATAGACTTCTTGGCTATAAACATAATATCACATATACGTCAGACATAGACTTCTTAGCTATATACATAATATCGCATATACGTCAGACAAAGACCTCTTGGCTATAAACATAATATCACATGTAGGTCAGACATACACGTCTTGGCTGTTAAAATGATATCACATATAGGTCCGACATACACTTCTTGGCTATAAACATAATATCACATGTAGGTCAGACATACACGTCTTGGCTGTTAAAATGATATCACATATAGGTCAGACATACACTTCTTGGCTATAAACATAATATCACATATAGGTCAGTCAGACTTCTTGGCTATAAACATAATATCACATATAGGTCAGACATACACTGTCTGGCTATAAACATAATATCATATATATGTCAGACATATACTTCTTGGCCTTAAACATAATATCATATATAGGTCAGACATACATATAAACATAATATCACATATAGGTCAGATCCACTTCTTGGCTATAAACATAATATCACATATAGGTCAGACATACACGTCTTGGCTATAACATAATATTACAAACAGATCACCGTACATGTCCCATCTACAAACCTTTCACATATGATTCATAAGAAGAATTCAAGTTAGAGACAGACTTGTTTAGGAATCTTACAAGATATCTTATTAGCCACAGAATATTTATACAAACACGCAAAACTACAGCCAGGCTTCATCATTGGTGTGAAATACTTATCCCAGGACAGTTTTGGGTAGTTAAAATCACCCAATATCCAGAAGTTTCCTTTAAAGATTCTAGATATATCTAAAGATTTCCTTAATTCATTGGAGCTATGAGCATCCGATTCATTAGGCCGATAGTAAGCTGAGATATAAAGAGGTTTACAAGATTTGATGGCTAATTTGACCCATAAAATTTCGCAGTCAGTTTTTAGTTGTTTCTGTTCTGGTTGCTAAGATGGAATATGTCACAAGAATAAATACTCCACCCCTTTGCTACCTCTATCTTGAGGAAATGGTGTAAAACCTAAGTGTTTAAGGAAAATTTCACAGTCTTTAATGTCTTTATGCAACCAAGATTCTGTGCCAATCACTATGTCTGGTTTGTGGCGAGATAATAGTGCATTCAATTCTGCTTTTTTATTTACAATGGATTGGCAGTTTAATGATATTACTTTAAGTTTCGGAAGTTGTTCAGATTAATTGGTTGGCGTCTTGGTATGTTGTCTGTCAGTTATGTTGTGAGTCAAGTCCCCGGTCTGTACATCTGATAAGTCATCTAGTATACTAAAACTGTTATGAGAAGATATGCTAGATATCGAGTGAGACAATGGTGCAGAATGGTTGACTGCATCACAGTGTGAGCACGCCCATGAGAACGAAACGTCACTATATTCTGCAGGGGTGACATTTTGACAGTTAATGTGGAACCACTGTAAACAATGATCACATTCCAGGGCACTATCAAGAGTCCTTAACCTCTTGTCCACACGAACCACATGGAAAATCATACTCAGGACCAGGGTTTTTCTCTACATCAGGAGTAGGATGCATAGGTATGCCAATCCCCATATATTTTGCATTTTGACGTCTAAAAACTCTATCAATACAATGTATACTCACATATAAGAGAGGTAAATGTTTTGTGAACATCTCTGCTTTTCCTCATCAAGTACCGTGCCTGTGGGTAAGCCTCCAAGCTCACAGCATGGGTGAAACATTGAACAGCCATCAGTAAATGTTACCACATACGTGTTCCTTCAAACAGAAGATCAATGTATCTACCGAACACAACACGGTGTAGAAGGAGGTGGTTAACAGTATGCTTTCACCTAGTCACAGCAATTGATAAATCAACATTAACTATACAATGGAAACTAATGTTTATACAAGGGACGTTAAAAAATAAACGGGCTGGGGCCCTCAAGGGTTCAGTTTTAAACATTATACACATAGCATTAGTTATTATTGAATCGGAATGCTATCGCGAAAAACGATATCAGATTTATCATGTAACATTATCATGTTCGTTCATAATAGTATATTTTGAAACCATGGTAACACGCGCCCGACGCAGCCTGTCAATGTCCATTGATGTCGACTATGTAACGAGATATATCTATAATATTATCCTATAGTTAGTTTTTAAACATCTACAAAACATTCCATGTTACATGTTGCAAGTTGTCTGCAAAAATCACAAAATTTAAATGTTAGGTGTTTATAAACAAACGTTTAACTCCAAGATTCCAAATGTCGTAACACGAAGATGACGTCGTCAGAACGTTAGGAAAAGCAGACACATTCTAAGTTCGGTCCAATGCAACATGACAAGTCCTCGTCAATATGAAAATATAGTAGCTACTATAGGATGGAGTTCTGCAGGTTTTTCGTTAGTTTTAGACGAGCACAAACGGTTTAGGGATGGTTGCTCAGACTTGAAAGACAGGAAAGTAATAGAAAATCACAAGAGCGTTTATGACGTCAGTTACCGAGACATTGTCGAAATATTAACGTTTCATGGTACGGATTGTCGCACAGATCCTCGATGTAAGATCCGAAAAAATCAATGCGACTCACTAGTTTACGATTTACGTGTTTGGCTAAAGTGTGGTACATAAATATATTCAATACCATTGTCAATCTGTCACTATAAACATCGTATTCCATAGCCCTTCGAGAAGGACTTACGCTGTGTAAAATAATATTACGTCATTAACGTCATCTGGTGCGATGGGTCAGTGTTAGTGACCCTGCTTAGACGCCTGTATCTCCCGAACTGTGTATTTATTTTCGTTCATAATTGTACTGTATGTAGAAAAAGGATTCCGCTTTCTGTTGATGTATATGGTTATGTTTTCGAATGTTCACCGGTGTATTTAATGGCCATCAACTCAATTATCTTTTCAATTACTCTTTTTTTGCACGCTTGTCCTTTTACTGTTGTAAATTACATTTACTTTATATTTTTATTATTTTGTCTAAGGCACATGTAGCCCTCCATCATTGACACATTGATTGCATGTATATATCAACATAGCTTTTTTATGTATTCACTCATTTTCTTTTTTCATGAATTTATCACGAACTCAATTTTGTCTTCATGTTTTCAACAGTTATATTATCTCATTATGTGCTCATGTATTAATTCATTAAATTGATTGCATACCTATTACAGTCTTCATGTTTGAATAATTGTTACGATCTCAATATTTGCAAGCACCGGTAACTGTATCATTCATAAAGAGTAAAAAATCTGTTATAAAATTTATGTTATCTTAGATATTGTAAAGTTTATACATAAAACATGTTTGTCTTATTTATTCTTTATTAATGGTACAGTAACCTGTGTGTGCAAGTGCATTAATCCATTATCGTTTCTCCAAGTGCACATACTTATGTGACTTTATCACTATTACATTCATGGTTACTCCATTCATTAATTCTACTATTCATGTTTATATTAAACCAATGCAGGCCCGGGTCCACCGGGGGGGGGGGCACAGGGGGCCCGTCCCCCCCAAGTTGGCCTCAGAGTGACCATTTTATACAGTCTAAAAACGCTAAAATCCTTAAAATATTACCAATTGATTAGGCTATGAATCGTTATTTTGTGACAACAATCTCTGTATATTACATATAGCGGAAGCGAAGGCAATCAAATGTGCCCCCTGTTGTTTATCCAGGCCCTAATTACACCCGATCTGAGTCAATTGGACGCTTTCCCAAATGATTTTATAGCGTCTGAAAAATCATGATTTATATGATTCATTGATCAATTGTTACTAAAACGTGTGAACTGATCGATTTAAAAAAAGTGACCCGACATATCGAATTTTTCTTGTTGATAGATTTATTACTGATAATGACATTTTGTAAACTAACAGTGCAATTTTAATAATTTCAGGTGTGATTTAAAACCTTAAAAGCTAGAAAAACAAGTTTAATTCAAAATATTCGGGGGGGACACATTTTTTCTAAATTTCCATGTGCCTAGCATTGAATTTTAATGTTTTTAAGATGTTGTAGTGTATGAAATTTCATGATTTTTATTAAAAGTTAAAGTTTACTAAAAAATCTATCTGAACCAGTGGAAACTTTTAGGTTTAATATTGTTTATTTCATGGGCTATGTATTTCGATGTGTAGCAGTTAATTTCAAAAATTTAAAGTCTAAATATAAAATTTAAAGTTCTTACTTGATAAATGGGGTAAACATACATGTATATTTAAATAATTGCTTAAAAAATGAACGTTGTCTGATTATGTAGCGAACAGAGAATTTTAATAATTTGACGCCTGCTTTGTAAATTTTAAGGAATTGAAAGAAACTACTTTTAAATATATATTTTTTAAACTCGTCATATTTTATGTTGATCTTGCAGTACAATTTTAATACCTTTACTTCTGATTTTAAGCTTAAAGTGCTGGAAATTGCACGATTTTAATTCGAAAAGTGAAAAAATCTTCACCGGGAGGGGTGCACACACCCAAACATAATATCAAAAAAAATATCTGGGCCCCCCCAGTCAAAAAATTCTGGATCCGGGCCTGCAATGTATGTATATATTGCCACATGGATCTCTGACTGTATCAAACTGTATCATGTACATTGCCTTATATTGTTTAACCAGACGGGTTTAATGACAAAAATCCTGGCTATCTTTTAACGTCTCTCATATCAGTTACCATTATTGTGTCAAAGGGGGGGGGGGGGTTATATTGACTCCACACTAGAGAAACTGATATATATCTAACTTGTATAAATTTGGTGATTGAAGTGTCATAGAGCAGTTTTTACCTTACATTCTATTTACTTGAGCCCTTTCATTCCCTTAAAATGCAGCATTATTGTTTAAAACCCGTAAACATTTCATGCCACTCTGTCCCCTTAAACTGTTAAATTAGAAATTATAAAATAACGACATTTTGTTTTGTGAATGAAACTTGAAATCGAAAATGAAACAGATTAAAGCATTATAATTATATTAAAACTTCGATTAAATCAGCACAAATGTTCAACATTACATAATAAACTATAGAAAATAAAATTACTAAATTGATATCAATGTTCCGAATCAGTTATACTCGTACATCGAGTTATATGAGTGCTGGAAGAAATGTGTTGATTAAATTCGAAATCGAAAGTAGAAACAAATTAGCATATTAACTCCTTTTTGAATGCAATTCAATGATATCAAAACGTCGATCAAATAAATACAAAAGGTTTATATTCCAGGTAAACTTTATATAAACATGTTACCAGCCGTATACGCCTCTAAGATGCAAATGCAGCCTGTGACAGTTAATTGATAAAAACGGCGATGGACAAATATTGACGTGTTGTCTCCCTTTGTGACCAAGAGCACAGACTAAAATCCTGTATCTTCCGGAATTGAAAACCACTATCATCGCAGAGCGTAAGTAATTAAATTTAATATGGAACGAAAAGGTACAGTAAACTCGATTTATTAGATCTATACATATTAAATTAGTTTATTAAATTATCGTAAGTACCGTATAATGCAGTATACATGTAGATCTATCTCTCAGTACACCGGCCGCGAATATTATCTACACTTCTACACTAAGGGGAACGTTTTCCTTTTATAGCAATAGTAAATAATTTGAAATACGAAAATGGTTTTAAAAGATGGTAACATCTAATTAAGAAAAACAGTGACTGCATCTTAGTCAACTGGCACTAGTCAGCTCACATCACGGCGTAATTTAAAAAAATGTTAAAAATTAACACTGGGTCCCTCAGAATGCAATCTTTATTTAATATTGTCTCGGCGGTGGTCCTGGAACCTCACCGTCGGGGGATTATACAACTTTCGTTGAGTGTGGGTATACTTTTTGAAATTCTGGCAACTCATCTGCAAAGGTTGCATTGTGTATGGGTACCCGGCATTTTCTTGTTTCATGGATATATAGTTTATTTCAATTTTCAGTAAGTCATAGGCCCATGTGAACATACTACTGCTACTAATAATAATAATAATAAAGACTTTATTTTAGGAGGAAACTCATTTGACAATTATATTAAATGGCAATCTTCAATGAGATCCTCAACAATAAACAGTTGAACAATAACACAAGTACATAAAAGAAAAAAAGCATAATGGCAATTCGGCCCATATGACGTCCACAATATCATAATTTCATATATAATTGGGGAATTTCATAAAAGAGTTTCAGTGCAAGGATGTGCGTTTCGATATGTATGGGATCTACAATAAAAGGTAGGTATAAACACAATACAAGTTTCATATGACAGTAACAAGTGGCAAAATAGACTTCAGTTATTACATTGTTAATAAAGGTAGATAGGCAGTATTTTAATTAATGATGTTTGTATCATAAATGTGAGATGACAACAAGACAACAAGAGATACAACATAGGAAAAGAGGACAGGTCAGATTCTGGTGGAGAAGGTGTCTATAATTTGAGTTATATAATTCTTTGGTATTTCAACATATGATGAAAGCAACCCTAATCACTTTATGAATCATTTCTAAGCTAAACAATAAACTAACAAAAAATAACTTGTATATATAAGTATACTTAATTTGCTCTGAATCTGGTTGAATTTAGATGTTTTCCTCCGAAAACCTGCTTATGTTGATAATTTTCACCGAGTCACCATTCTCCGTGTGTCTCTGTATGGCTACGGGCCTGATACCATCACTGATTCTGATTTAGACCTTAGCTGTACATTTTTTATGTATATAGTACGGAAATACTTAAACTTTGATATTATAAATCCATATGTATGGGTTATATTGCATTATTCGTATGCATACTGGCTATATTAATTTCGGCCAGCACGTACTGCTGTATAAGTGGTTATTTTCGCGTGTCGAAAAGTTCGCGAATCCATCATTCCCATAGGCGGATCCAAGGGGGTGCGGACCCGGCGTACGCCCCCCCTAAAATCGTCGGAGCCTAGGTAATTTATCATATTTTGGATGTAAGATCAATATTGGTATGCAATACTTTTTCGCTCGCTTCGCTCGCGTCAATAAAAAAATAATCAATTTATTGATTTTAAAGTGAACTTAATGCTGTATGCAAGCAACAAGATATGGCTGATTGGTAGCAAGGTGCCAAACATCGGCTACAGAGATTATTACACATTAAAAATGTCTGACAAGTCATAAAAGATTAATACAGTTGGCTTGATTTTCTAATAAACCTGTCCTTTTCATTAAAAAAGATACCACAGAATGCAGCTGACGAATTCTGTGGTTCTTTTTAGAACGTCACGAGGCAAAAAGCAACTGGACCCCCTAGTCGCTGGATCCCAAGTATTTCACATTTCCACTTGAACAAAAGTGAAGCCCTGGAGTTCGCAGGGTATGCTGCTCAGATAGACAGTGCATTTTTTTTCGTGACGTATTCACAGCAGCTATATATCAGTGAATATTATTCAGTCGATTATCGTTAGTCCTGGCTATATAAACAAAGATTTTCTTGCTCGTTTCGCTCGCTGTAGATCTACGCAAATTCAATGAAAGTTTTCGATTTATCAATGAGTTTGTTGGGTATGCTGCTCAGATAAACACTGATTTTTTCCAATTCTCACAATTACTAAATCAGTGAATATTACCAAGTGATAAGTGTGTGGTGTATGCTGCTGAAATAGATGATTGCATTTTTTTTCTTGCTCGCTCCGCTCGCACAACCGCTATCAGTTAAGTTCGTCAAGTAGGGAATGGGTATGCGGGATATGCTGCCCGAATAATTAATGCTTATATTCTTGCTCGCCTGACTCTCACATTAACTTTATCAATGAATATTATAAGATGAAGAACGAAATTGTGTGGAATGCTTCTCAGAGATACATTTTTTCTTGCTCGCTTCGCTCGCACATTTCTTTGAGGGGGGGTCAATACATGAATGTACGCCCCCCCTAACGCCAAATTCTGGATCCGCCCCTGATTCCAGGCATTTCGCGTACATAAATCTTCGCGAAAATACGATTTTTCAAATAGCGTAATAACTACACGTCGTGAAAATCGATAAGAAATGCTATGTCCTGGTATTACCGTACCGGACAGATTGTCCTTTAATAATAAATTACCTTCATTAACGAGGGGATTAGTTTTGGTTTGACCTCGTATTTTATGCATATTGTGTGTATTTAACATGATATGTGATCAGATATGCTCACAAGAAATAATCTTTATGTATGAAATTAATATTACTGTTACTCATTGATATTGACTCAACTGAATATAACTGAATAAATCGTAAAAAGCTTGTCACGTCTTGTTTTGTGTTGGTGTTTTCTTGTATCATTGTATATAATAATTGTTCACACCTAGAACAATAGGCCCCCTTTCACAGTTTATGATAAACTGCCATAGATCAATGTAGACACAAGTCTTTCACCCGTCGTTTGTGCATGTGTGATCAACCAGCGTTTGGCATAGTTGATGTTTTCAAGGCAGATCGCTAAAACTTTGAAACTTTTAATGAAAACACACCAGAAACTCGATATAATCCGAAATGCATTCGTGCAGTGTTAACAAAGGGAGATAAATAGGACTGAATTAATCAATCATAATAAAGTATGTTTACACCGGTGACTCGCCCGTGTGCGTATGTAAACTAGTCGTGACGGTTGAAATGTCAATACAATATTTATTTCACTGTAATTTTCTAAAGTATTCGTCATTTTACAGCTATGTTTTCTTTATTTTCATATCACACTCCATTAACATTTCCTATATTGGTTTGTATAATACGAACAAGCATCGTAAGTGATGAAATCATAGTTGATCGTACATTAACACCGTTTAATGATGGCAGATATTTACGCGGGCGGAAAACTTCGCGAAAATGTGCCATTCGCGAAAAACGCGAAGATTTCCACGACGCAAACTTAACCACTTATACAGTGTGTCAATGTGTTTCTGTTTCTGTTTCGCCTGCATATTCGTAATATTCTCATGTACTGTATCAAATCACATACTGGAAACTTCAACTTATGTTTAAATGTATCTGTAATAATAATGCATTGTACTGATTCGGTTAATGAACTCCTACAAACGACATGTGCCACAATTATCAGTTGTCAGAGCATCATTAATCATTTAAATTTGAACGTAAGTTTACGATAGGCCTACCCGTAAAATCATTGATAAAACAGTACCCGAGGGTATAAGTGTATATATTATACATGTATTGCTATTGATAATAAACATGTACCTGTCCATGCATGGTGATATACAAGTACTAATAAGTCATACAGTACCGGAAGTAACAAGTGATTTTGCTCGCAATGAGTCATACAGGTTGATTTATATAGCATCGCAGAAAAGATACAGTGATTAGGTTAGTGGTAATTCTAAAATTCAAGAGAACAGTCAGTGTGTGAGCTTTTATTAACTGGCCGGTGTGTCACACTTTCCTCCCTTTGTTTCATCGTTGGTATAGTCGGGACATATTAACGTGGCCCGAGCCTATATGCATGAATATGTTACAATCATCTTGCACGGTATATATCAATTTCTGCGAGAATATCGTGCCTTTTAGGCGATTTAAATGATTGTGTATATTACACCTGGAATGAATTCGTAATACCATTCACAAATGAAAACTACCGAAATTAACTATATATAGACAAGAAATCCATTGTTAAATTATGCTAATAGAGGGTTCAATGAGCAGGTTAATTTGTTCGCAAGTTATATACATGTAATTATGTCTGGATACATTCATAAAATATATCATATTATTGTCGTTATGTTACCAATACATATTGCATGGCTATTAACATGGCAATAAGGAAACTTATGTATTACTATAACTATATGGAGTGTGTTAATGACCCACGACATCATGACCACATAACATGCATAATGAGACATCGATATTCACTGAATTATTGCGTTTTTATGTACAGCGGGACTTGTAATAAAATACACCAATATCAAACACTGTAGACATGGAAGACAATGGCGATGACGTCGTTGATGTTGCTGATAGAAGTGATGTCGCTGAAAGAAGTGATGTCGCTGATGGAGGCGATGTTGCTGATAGAAGTGATGTCGCTGAAAGAAGTGATGTTGTTGATAGAAGTGATGTCGCTGATAGAAGTGATGTTGCTGATAGAAGTGATGTTGCTGATAGAAGTGATGTCGCTGAAAGAAGTGATGTTGTTGATAGAAGTGATGTTGTTAGTATAGCTGTCGGTGGGGAAATATTATGTTGTTGGTGGTGATTGTATTCATTTCAGTTGACAATAATTCGGGTGGTGACCATAAGACAATCGTAACTGGTTGGGTCTGGTGTATCAAGCGAAATGATTAAGACGAATATCGCCCGTTATTCGCCTCAATGTCTGCCGGAACAAGATGTCACTACGCTTTAGAAAATAGTTCAAATAATGGCGACGTTTTACTTACACCCGAGTCATGTTCCGTCAGTAAAGTCTGAAGGGTCCAAATTGACCATAGGGGTCTGTTATCGTGTCCTTGATTGCATACACATATTAAAAATGCAAATGTTCCAACTAGACCCATTTTGTTTTTATTATATTCCGTTGTTAAAAACAAGCAAAGTGAAGGTAAATATTTTGAATTATAAATGTTTTTTCTCATAACATGGTGTTATGCAGACTCCAAACCAGTTTTTCATAAATACGAACACACTATCCAACAAAACATTATAATCCTCATTCAGAACGAAACTTAGAAATACACTTAAAAAGATCTCGTTGGAACTTTTGCTCAGGATTATGTACACGTATTGAGATCAAGGGAGACAATACGGTGCATTGTGTTTGTGTATGATACAACAAGCAACTAGATCTAGTGAAGTTAGGTCGTAACAAACAATCCCTGTGATATCACATCACGTTCATGAAATACATCGCGTAAATATCACACGCCACATGTATAGTCCAGAGAATTTGACACGACTCTCGACCTTCAATTAGCATAATTTAACAGCTGATCTACTGTCTATATTTATAAACACCGGCTGTGTGTTTTCACGCTCAAGGTGTAATACCAACACAAGCCTAAAGAACCGATATTGCACGATTTGTTCGCGGAAATTTATATATCCAACGCAAGTAACTTGCAATACATTCATGCATAAAGGTCAGGATAATGTCAAATTCTCTATGCGATACACCATGGGGTATGTTCGGAACGTCTGTTCCGCACACTGTGCGGGATGTTCTACTCCGAACAACTTACAAACAAAACGGAACTGTCCTGCACAGTGTTCCGAATGTTCTACTCCAAACACCTTACGACAAAACGGAACAGAAAGTAAAATGTTAAAGATGATCAAAATTGTAGTTGCAGCCGAAATATTGGAGGAAGAAATATGCATGTGGATATATTTAAGTGCGACTGTTTGCCCGCAATGGTCCATAATTGGAAAATAAATTTATTATATTCTATTTTATGACACAAGCGGCCATTGTTCTTGCTTTAACCACGTGACTGTTCTGGCTGCACCACCTCTGCGGCGGGCACAGAAAGAACATGTTCCGAACAGTGTTCCGGTTTGTTCGTAAGTGTGTTCCACTGTCCGGGATGTGCGGAACAGCGTTACGAACGCGCCCCATATTGCGTGTCCACCATACATCACGTGACCTTCGTACATCACATGGTCACCATACAGCACGAGACCATCGTACAAGAGCGAGCTCACATGGAAACTCTAGGGTAGGGTATGCTATTACAGGAATGATGGTTACCCCCACAAATACAGCCCTGCGTTCAAGGAAAAATCACGTGATACGTTTCGTACCTGGTACGCAAACGATGCGAAGCGTTTCGCACCTGGTACGTACAAGGTACGAAACGTGCTTCACGTTATTTTTCCTTGAACGTAGAACAGGTCTCTAAATGTATCAACCAATCAACAGCTTGGCCCTGGTACGTTGTAATACATTTGTATATAAAACAGCTTTTGTCCCGCTCATTTTGCGTACTGTACAGTACAGTACTACTACAGAACCAGGGAACCAGTAAACCCTGCCAGGATGTGGTGTTAGTGGAGTTCGAGTCTTCAGAGGTGAAGGCACAAAAAGTGTAGAAACCAAATGCGTTCGGATGGAACACAAGTCTACCTAGACCGAACTCGCGTTCCATGTGATTTTGTCCCAAGTGACCATCATACATCACTTGAACAGCGTATGAAACGTGCACATCATGCATCACATGACCATCCTACACCACGTGATAACACAGTGACACACTGACACCAAAACGTCGCTCTGTTCTATTTAGTGGATAAAATCAGCAGTAGAACACCATTATTTATACATCATATAACTTATTTGTTAATGGGATAAAACTGAGGACATCTAATAAATAAACACATACATATTAATTATAAATTTAGCGTCGTCTTAGAAGTTGCAGCGTCATTGTAAATATCCGAATATAGCTTTTATTTACTTAATATGTTAAATAAACAGTAAGTGATATACATGTACTGCACTCCGAGAAGACGTAGTAGTCTAGGTACAGAACACAGTTAATAATATGAGCCCGTATTCACAAAACGTCCAATATGTGTTCTTAAAGGTGCCGCCCCACAGATTTGCCTAAAATGTTTGTATATCGTGATTTTCCTACCTAACCAAGTATTGATGTAATAGAAAGCCACTGACGGTTGCTTTATAAAAAGATTTGGTGCAAATCAGCAATTTTAACCATTTTTTTCATGAAAAAAATGCTAAGTTTCCTTCCAACATGCTTTGTGAATTATGTAATTCACATGTTGTCGAACTGTAACATCAACAAACTACATGTACAGCGTAAACATCAGTGAGGTATTTGGTTCGATTTTCGATTCGTTTTCATCAAATGCGAACAAATTTCAGGCAATTTAGTAATAGTAGTGTTAATTCTATAGGGTATTAATACCCTATAAAAATTTTGTTGTAAAAATACGAAATAACTACCAAATGCCAAAATTTCTCAAGTTATTTTAGATGTCAGTGTGGTTGTTTATGGAATATACAGCCAACTGTACCAAAATAAAGCAATTATTTAACATGTTTCACTTATAAAATTAAATAATCTCATGTGTTATCTTAAACATTTCTAACTGTTTCCATAATAAAATTCATTTACATGGACAAAATCACAATTTTTGAAGCGGCTTATTTAAAACTTCATCGTGTTTAAATTAAAGTTATTGTGTACACTGTAAACGCGATATTGCATCGACTCTCGCGACCTTAGGGTCCGTATTTACATATCTGAGATGTTTCTTTGCCTGAGCAAAAATCAAGCCGTCTTTGAAAAATCGTTATATAGCAAAAAATTATCTAAGTTCTAATTCATCTAAGAAAAGACATTTAGAAAATTAAAACACCTTATGAACACAAATACCCAAACACTTATTCGCGGGTCACGTAGTAGAGATATTATCAGCTGCAATTTTAGCAAAATGGTTCTATGTTCTATATAAGAATGGGTGGTTTAGCTAAAGTGATCACAAAATAATTAAATACTTTTAAAAGAAAATGTTCCAATGGGTAGAGTTGCTCGTTTTTTGTGATACAATGTCGACTCGTGACGGAAAGGGGCCATAATTGGGGAGTTCTTTTAGTCTGGCATAAAATAGAAGATCTACAACACGCGCGAATTTTCATCACATTTATTGTGTAATTTTAAGTAAGCTTGCATTACCGAAAAAAACGTAAGCACCAATTAAATAAAAACATTCGAAACAACATCCATCCTTCAATTTTAGCAGCGAAAGCATATATACAAACAGAACAAATTATCCCATAAAGTTGAACACCATTGGTTCGAGCATGTAGATACCGTTTACACAGATAGCCACGAGGCGACTTGGTGCTCGACACCTTTGTCGAGATTTGTATGGACACGGAGAACAAGGTACGGGTAGGTAACATCCGGAATTCAGGCGACACGTATCTGAAATATATAACAATATCATCTGGATTGGTATTCACATAGCAACTTAGTCACATATCGGACACCTCTCTGTGCAAAATGAGTAAACCCACCCCTCTCTGTGTTGGCACTGGACAGTCTCTGTTAAAACAATGGTTTTTCAGGCGGCTCTGGGCCAACGGGTCAACAAAATCAACGTATTTGTCCCAAACACGCGATTTTGCATAACAAATTATAGACGATAAGTTGACGCAGGTATCTACCATTGTATTTTTATCATTATGTTTGTTTTATTTGTTAGCACAATTTCCAACTAAGATGGTATGTAGACCGGATGTACTTGCTCGGGTAACATCGAGTCGTGTTTATGAAGCCTTAATACGACTTTTCTTGAAGACAGCGACTATCTAGCACGTATAATATGTGAAGCCGTTGATCCAATCTTACTTCTAAATACGTTTATGTGGCCATTTTCACCAGCTTTTCATAAAAAGCATACCATACTTTACGTTTCTTTGATGAACCGGACTCTCTATGTTGTTGCACGGGACCCCTACATTTTGTTTGCTTATGTTGTAGCTTAATATAAAGTGTATTTTGATCAAAATACAGCTAAATTAGATGTAACACGCATGTTGAACTAAAGAAAAGTGGTAACAGTTTTTCCCCAACGACCAGTAACAAAAAAATACAATGTAGGCAAAGAGAAGAGAAGGTCCAGTGCCACAACAGAGGGGGGGGGGGGGGGGGTCAGTGCATCAACGAACCCCAAAGTAGGACGTATTTTAGGAAACCTGGTGAAATCGACCACAAGTAAGTGTACTTAAAGGGTTTCACATCAGAGGTGCTTGATATTTGCTTTATTCAAGAAAAGTCACTTTTAAGCTTCACAATTGAGCAAGTACCATTGGTCAACATTCCATTTTAGTTTGAACTTGGAACAATAACAAGACAATGGTAGATCATTGGGTCAACTAATGGTCTATATATTTTTATGAACATCCTTTGTTTTAGACAAAACCGTTGGTTTTCTCACATGTCTAGCCAATTGCTGGCCGTCAAAACCATCGTTTTGCACAGAGTGTCCAGTGACAGCACATATAGGGGTTCGTTTTCTCATTTTTACAGAGAGGGGTCCGATGTAAATATACACCGTGTTAGATGAAAATTTGAATATAAATACATGTATGTGCCGCTTACATTTCCCGAAATTTTAAGAAATATCTAGAAGTTCTTCAGGATATTCTGTACATGCTGAGGAAAAAAGAACTTGATAAATGCTTTCAAAAAGAAGGACTTGAGCCTGATCCAAAAATTTAATTCTTTGCGAACATGGCCAGATGTGCTCCAGTGAAGGCGGTAACCGTTGCTACTTGTTAATTTAAGAAAGTTGGATTATCGGACATAAAAGAGAGATGATGCCCAAAGTTGGCCATGTTTGTAATGAAGACCAGTTTTATTGTAGAACAATTGTTACATGTACACTATAGGTCAAAATCTGTGTAATATACATGTATGTGTTATATAGTGCTAGAATGATCTGACTAGCACGGGTTTAACTGTGTTCTATCACGCTGAGATAACATACATGTGTACGTGTTATATTATGCTAGAATTATCTGACTAGCACGGGCTTTACTGTGTTCTATCACGATGATACAACATACATGTGTATGTGTTATATTATGCTAGAATTATCTGACTAGCACGGGCTTTAACTGTGTTATATCACGCTGAGATAATATACATGTGTATGTGTAATATTGTGCTAGAATTATCTAACTAGCACGGGCTTTAACTGTGTTATATCACGCTGAAATAACATACATGTGTATGTGTAATATTGTGCTAGAATTATCTGACTAGCACGGGTTTAACTGTGTTATGTCACGCTGAAATAACATACATGTGTATGTGTAATATTGTGCTAGAATTATCAACTAGCACGGGTTTAACTGTGTTCTATCACGCTGATACAACATACATGCCCTGTAATGTAGATTGGCATTTCCCATTTATGTATGATACATGGAGTCGCCCATTTCCCTGAAGTTACGTCGTTTTTTATGAGAATTAATTTTCATTACACGGTATATAAATAACTTGCTGGCGTTGACGTATGTTTCTTTGGGATCGCATATCTTCAGAAGATTGGATATGTACGTAACGTTGTATAGGCACGGATAAACACAGAATGTATTTCCGTGGTATAGGCTAGTATCAGTCCAACGTGTAATCATTCTAGCTACCGGCGTACTTTCTACAATACATGTATATGTATACATTGTGAACCTAAATGAGTATTATGAGATTCCCGACAACTAATTAACTGGATCGATTTGGCAACAAATGTCGTTTGAATTCATTAATTTGTCGTATTACGTATTAGTACGAGTATTTCAACAATGATAAACGTTTGGTTTAGCAATGTTATACAAGTTTACTGTTATACACATTTGTATCATAGTTATGGCGGAAAAGAGTTCAATACTTAAAATAATGCCAAGAAAAAAAGCACGGCAACTGCAATACCGCACTGAAAAAATAGTGCGGTAACTGTAATACTGCACTGTGCGTACCTTTTTACCGCCACACACACACCGCCAAAAATTAAAAAATTCCCAATATAAATATGTTCGCTGCAGCTTCTAGTATAAGAGATGGGGCGAAAAGTAGTCCCAATAATAGAATGTTTTCAAGCCCTGAAAACACAGTAGCATGTTAGAAACAGAAACATGGAAAAATAAGTATAGGTCATCGAACTTGTTTATGAGTTATCTACCCTCGAAACTAGTGGGTTCTTTTCTCCAAATATCAAGAACTCATAATTTAAGCACGATCACCTATGATTAGTTTTTGATTTTTCTGTTGCTAGTATGATACACAAAGTTTGAACAAATTCTATTATTGGAAAATAGTTTTCCTATGTCTCACAAGAAACTGCCACAAACCCCCTTAACCTCAGACTATACACGTTCGACTAAATAAAAAAGCCTCAACTTACCTTGGAAACGGAACCTACCGGCGCCTCTTTGTGGAGACTGTCTTGGCTGTTGGAATTCTTGAAATACATTTCTATGCATAAAAAGTCTTTTATCGGGAAGTGATTGTCGCCTGTCATGTGTATTACGTCTATTATTCACATTGTTAAAATTGTTTCTCGGCATTTTGAATTGTTGCTGTTTTCGTTTCCGTTGTTGTTGTGGTTGTTGCTGTTTTCGTTGTTGTTGTTGTCGTTTAGCAGTGGATGGCCTGCTAGTAACAGAGCTAAGATCAATAACCATAACTTTAGGTCTACGTGCTGGAGTTACAGGACGCTTCTTTCTAATCACAGTAATTGTACGAGGCTTTTTTCTCAGTATGTTACTTGCATTACTCACATTTTGTTTTTGTTTTGTCTTTTGTTTCATTTTCAGTACAATGTTATTTATAGAACTAGATTCTCTTAACACGGGTTTCACTGGCTTTTGTTTTGCCTTAACATGTTTTCTGATTTTATGTTTTGTTTGTATATCAATATCCCATGGCCATACGCCAGAATAGTCACAATAAAATGTAATAAATCCCGGATGTGACGCAGCTTCCGGTAAGTCATCCGGGTGCTCAGCGCTCCAGACGCCATTAACCGCTTCGGCATAGTTTTCACCGTACATTTTTGGCTTATCTGGAGTAATCCTAATGACACCTGAACAAGGCGAGGATTTCGGTGGATTAGTAGAGGTATCCAGACAAAAAGGTCTACATGTTCTACCACAATAGTCAAATGCATACACTATGACGTCAGTGAAATTTGAATCCGGGCTTTTTACACCAAGATATGTTGTTGCGGAAGACAAGGCGTGTCTTTGGTCAAGAATGGTAAAATCTTTATATTTACCATAATAGTTCAAACCATACGACTCTACGTATATTTTACGCGCTACTGAACTGGTTAACTTGCAGTTTGGATATGCAGCTAAACTTCTACTTAACGTTTTATTTATTGAAATTGTAGAAAACACATCGGCAGTTGTAACCGGACGGTTGTTAAACACAGGGTATGCTTTATAGTTAACAAATTCCGGTGGACGTTGAAGCACTATGTTAACAGGAATATAAGCCCATTTCCGTATATCACAGTATTGGTTTATAGCGAATGTGTTCTGCACAGCACGTGTTAACTGTGCTTCCACACATATTTCTGTTTCTGGCCCCGAGTCCCCTTGCACCTCCTCTCGTGATAGACTAACACATAAAGGATGAGAACGAGTGACGTCACAACGTAGATACTTAGATATACATGTTGGATGTGTTCTGGTACAGACAGGCATCGGTTCATATTTCACCATATCTGCTAACACATTACTTAAAGCATCCACGTTTCTTAGATCACCAAACCCTAGCGCGGCATCAGGGGCGTGTTTCTTACCGCCATAATCGGATTTAGGATAGTCAGTTTCTGGATCGATGCCCATCATTTTTTGTCGTGTTCGAAACTCTTCCCATAAATAATCTATAAACGAATGATGTAAAAAGAATACGGGATCTTCAGCGCTTGTACTGAGGTCCTCCATATTGCCACCAATCCATAGATGAACTGTATTATGTTGTAATTCTAAGTTAAATTTATGTGGTGCACCCGGGCTAACAATCTGCTCCGTGTGGTTACGAGAGAGAATATTATGTATTCCTTCATTGGTCATCAACGACCCGGAACCTCCGATGTTCCTTGTCAGCACAGAATCCATTGAATACACCTTAAAGTCCGAGAATGGTCCAGTAGTAACGAAACCGTCACCGTTACCTAGGAACAAGTCGGACCAGATAATTGATTTTGTTGGATCTTCCATTTCTGCATCTAGATTGGACGCCCAGTACGGTATGGAAACAGCGGGGTCCTTCATTCTAAGGGCTGTCTCAAATCTGCAATGGAACAATTTCACATTGGTAGGTTCTCTTGAAAAAATAAAATAATAATCAGAACAAACAGCAGAGCACGAAAGGTAGAACCTCTACAAACACCCGACACCCGACACCCACCTCCGACACCCGACATCCGACACCCCCTCCGATAGCCTGCTGTTTCAGTCAGTCAAACAAATCCGGAGCAAGAGTCCGCAGACAAATATAAACCAAAAGGACGATCACACATCACACGGACAACCGCACATCACACGGACAACCGCACATCACACGAATAACCTGAATAGGTGGACATGTGGTCTAGCGGTAAGGGCTACTAACTGCTGATCTGAAGGCAGTGGGTTCGATCCCTACTCCAGCAAGGTATAAAACAGAAATACTTTTCCACCTAACATAACTAAAATTACTAACGGACGAGACGTTAAGCGAGGTCCCGTGTATGATGCTTTACATCGGCACGTAAAAGAACCAGGGATGTTTCTGGAACTGGTGCATCTTCTGTACCATGCACTATCCCCCAAGAACTAAAGCGACTCATATCCAACTATTTGTCCCATTTGTATTCGCACATGTGACAATTTTTTTACCATTGGAAGGCATGGGGACTCCACGTAAAATTGTCCATATGATAATAACTATTTGAGATATTTCTTATGTGCAAACATATTTTGTAGTTTGATATGTCTACAATATAATGCACTAAATTTCATAGTTGTATCTTTATGGGATCAACCCCCTTTTTAAAGGTTTTTAACATGACTATCACTCACATTTAAGAAAGAAGGAAATGAACGGATTTGATATCAAACTTGGTTACTTTCTTGTCCGTAGTTCTTTTGTTTCTCGGGGAATATATTTTGTGCAAACTTGATTAATAGTTTAATTTCTTCCCGTCAGATTGGTGTTTTGATATAAGAAATGTGATAATTAGATCTGCCCCCTTTTTACGGTTTTTTAAAACAGGTATCATTTTTTTTATTAAAAAAGTAATACACCTATATTTCTATAACCGCTATATTTCCTGTATACATACTTTATTATGATTTTAGAGATTTGAAACTTCGACTTTATTGCCGATTTGGAAAGTAATACATGCATTATAATAATAAAAAGTGAAATGTCATAAGCTCACGCATAATTTAAAATTATAATAATCGAACAGGTGAGACATAAAAATGAAGAATCATGTCATTCCTATGACACTTGTTAAATAAACTGGTTAATTGACACGTTGTACCACCTAATTGAATATATACGAATTGTAAAATAAAAATTAAAATATATGACTTTGTTGGTTATATGATTGATGTTATGATTTGATTAAAACAATGAAAACTGATTTAGTATTTGTTTAACATTTCAACTCTTCATAACTTTGAAAGCACTTGTCCAACATAAATAAGTTGAACAAATGTTTCATCCCGATATCTTGAAAAAATAAAATATTTGTGACAATTAGAGGGAAAATTTGAGTTTTGTCGGATCCGCAAGCGCGCGAATATTCTCCTATTTAATTCAAGAAAAAAACGCTCTATTTCACGAACTTAAAATTGTCATAACTTTTTTATTTTTCAAGATATTAAAAAACCAGTTCCATAATTGTATGGTCTATGGCTCGAAGATGCAACTGAACAATCAACCGTACAACATACTTGAAAAATCAACAGTGGTTGCTAAATTTCATTTAAACTGTACTTTGTGATATTGCACACATACTCAAGCATTGTACAGTTACTAGTAACCGTGTTTTTTTTATCATCCATCGAATATGCATGATAATAAGTATACATATCGTGACATGTATTGCGGTTACTAGTATAACAAATGCATAATTGTTAGATTCCTCACACATGATCAACGAATTCTGTATGATACCATGGAAGCATTCAAATGTTCCTGATGATACCTACCTTATGAACAAAATTTCATAATGACATAAAGATCCTGGTATGCATCATATACAAAATGTCAAAAATACCAAAGTGTAACTGAACGCACAAAACCCCTCAAGCAAATGATATACATTAATTTATACACTCCGACAAACCGCTGAGTTAGCATAGCGCGATTACGCAATCGAGATAAGATCGATCAGATTAAAACCGGTATAACACCAGTCAAGGGAAGGTAACTGTGGTCGACTTGAAAACACGTTCAATACAAATGGGACAAATAGTTGGATATGAACCTCTTCTGGGGGCCTCGCCCATATGAATTTCCGGTGGCGAGGATAAATAAAAGCAAATAAACCAAACACGGATAACCCACATCAGATCAACCATTATGAAATAAATGTTCTTTTAAGAGACTAATATATAATGTCATTTCCTTTTTTATATAAAATATTACAGAATATAAATAATATTGAAAATATTTTATTATTTAATTCGATATTATGTCATTCAAATTTCGTGGGCGACAATATTACGATTTTTCAAAATGTTTGATAAACTAGAAGCACGGTTGATCGTTTGCGATATCTAGGACCGGTGTAACATGATTTGTTAATGTTTACAAACATCTTGATTTGGTATCTGAAACTGACCCTTAGTATAAAACACGACCAAGTTATCACCAATATTTTTAACGGAAATAGAAGAACTTACATTAGTAGAAACACTCTGTGCCATCCAGGAAAGCCAGCACCAAAATGTGCCATAGGAATAATATCACCAGCATGTAGTTCAGCAATGGCTGTTAACACATTTGGTTTCAATGTCTGAAATTAAACATACCAAAGTGTCGCTTTTAAATTCGTTAACCATACATATATAATTCTGTATCGCGTGTGTACACTAGTAAAAAGACTCAAACAAATCGGACAGGAAATATAGCAGCAGAGCACGAAATGCACAAAAAAGGCACACAAAAAGAAAAGCACACGCCACAATGACCAAAGCAAAAAAGTAGGAAATGTGGTGGCTAAAGCTACAAAGACCTAATAGCAAGTGTCAAAAACATTTAAGCATCATTATAAATGGTTTTGCAGCTGCATACACGATAATAAGGGTTGTCCACAAAAAGGTAAAAACAAATCGTTCGGGGACGAATAGATTGTTCATGCAAATACATTTAGATCCGACATACCTTGTCTTCCTTTAAACCTTTCAGTGCTTTATGGAAACGGTCTCTCTCCTCGTCCGTAAGCATTCGATAATCTTTCCGTATCCTTGGAAATTGTGACGCTGCTGAGTCTACAGCCAATCGTAGCATTTGATTTAAATAATCACGTGTTTCCCGTGTAACGTTATGTCCCATCTCTTCCGCCATCTGCCACATTACACGCTGCATGCATTCCCAGAAAATCTGCTCACCTAGAAAATACAAACCGTGTATGTACTATATGACAAATACTAGTAGGATGCATGCATTCCTAGAAAATCTGCTCACCTAGAAAACACAAACCGTGTATGTACTATAGAACAAATACTAGTGAAACATGCATTCTTAGAAAATCTGCTCACCTAGAAAACACAAACCGTGTACTAGTTAAGAAATAAAAATCTGTTCGCGTTTATTGTCGGTGGATAAAACACAGGCACTCGTTCGGATGCGGAAAAATTAAATCACGAGTGCGTTTTTATTTCGATTCTAAACACGATAGTATCCCGTACTATTTAACTGCGCGCATTCCACTTTACCTGTTTACCTTTCACGATTGCTGAAATTGAGTGGCAATAGCTGGTACAATTACCTCCCCCGACACCGATACATACCGGAAGTGCATTTTACTACCAACCGGAAGAATAATTTACTACAATGTTTACAGTTTGACACGTGATATTTATTTCACACGACGGTAGTTGGAACTATTTTTGAAACGCACATGTTGATGTTCGATGTATTGTGAAGAAGCGAAACACATTTTGAAAGTTTAATTTGTTTATTTGCAGAAACAGCAGTAACAGTGTATTGAATAAATGCTTATTATGTATTTTATTGAGTTGTTTTGCCATTTTAGAGCGCACAAACAGATATGACCAATTTGCTGTATACGGGGCGTAAATAGTAACAGCCAATGTGACAGCTATTTATTATGGGGGGTAATAAAACATGGTTCGGTTTGCTCTTTGTGTATTGGATTAATCCGCGGATCGTGTTAGAATATGTAATATAGGACACCTACTAGAAGGATAGAGATGTGCGCAAATATGTCCATGTAAATTTATTTTAAAATTAGGAGGTAAGGGCTTTTTTGACACATGGGCCCGGGATTACAACCAATACTCAGCACTCAGCACTCAGCACTCAGCACTCAGCACTCAGCACTCAGCTATTGAAATTCAGTCTTCTGAGGTTCATGGCGACACGTTTTGAGAAAAAAGAAGTTGTAATAATGTTAAAAAGGTACTAAATATTATTATTGGCTTATTTCATAGTGAAATTTAGTGTATTTGTAAGCTATAAATGTATTTTTTCAGTCTGAATGCTGATAGTGGCACTCATATTCAATAAATACATTTATACGTCATAATAAGTACACAATGACATAAAAAGTGTGTCAAATAACATGTTCAACACTCATTTAATAATTGTATACATTTTCCTCATCAAAATTTGCAATCTAGGACAAAGAATAGCTCATTATATCACATTTTCAATATTTGAGTACTGAGTGCCGAGTGTAAGTATTGGTTGTAATTCCGGGCCCTGAAATTAGGACTTGGAGCGGTTTTGTTTCATATTCTTGTACGGCGAAGCCACGAGTGAAAATTTAATTTTCTGTGATCACGAGTGAAATAAAATTGATCTTACACCCAAAATCAACACATTTTCTGTTTATTATATGCCTCAATTCCTCTTAGAATATAACCTACATTACGAGCCAATGAAAACGTCGCATTTTCGCGGTTAAATGAAAATTTAATCATTAAAATTTTCTCTTAACAGACTTGACGTCTTGGCGCTAATTCCTATCGGCCAATCAGAATGCAGAATGTAATATTCTAAGTTAGTTAGAACATATTAAGTAAATTTTAATGACTAAAAAGGCCTCGCTTCGCTTCGCTCGCTCCGCCCTTTTTAATCATTAAAATTTACTTAATATGTTCTAACTATAACTTAGAATATAACCTACATTATGAGCCAATGAAAACGCCATATTTTCGCGGTTAAATGAAAATTTAATCATTAAAATTTTCTCTTAACAGACTTGACGTCATGCGTTGGCGCTAATTTCTATCGGCCAATCAGAATGCAGAATGTTATATTCTAAGTTAGTTAGAACATATTAAGTAAATTTTAATGACTAAAAAGGACACGCTTCGCTTCGCTCGCTCCGCCATTTTTAATCATTAAAATTTACTTAATATGTTCTAACTATAACTTAAATATGTGCCGTAATTGGCTTAATTGGAAAAAATACGTCGAAATTAGAACGTCACGTCGTGAGAATTATGACGTCATGATGACGTAACGCATATTTTAAAGCCCGGCGCCGTTGACGTTACGTTTGCTTTTCTGCATGATACAGTAACCAGCTACTAAAACAGTGAATATAACAAAGTGGTAATTTCACTGTTATTTTCACTGTTATTTTCACTGTTATTTTCACTGAAAAATCTCCATAATCCATTGAAAGCAAATAATAAATGCAGTTAATGTATAAACATGTAGTTAGTGCTGTCCATTAAATTCAATTAAATTCATTTTTATTAACAAAGACAATAGCTGTTCATCGCCATTAAAATAGTTGTGTATGACGGTATACCCAAACATAGTATAAATTAATACTACTCCAGGTATACCTATTACTAGTAATTAATTAACAAAATGATAAATCTGCAGTATGATAGTGCCGTCTATGACTGTGAAGCGTAGCGTTGTTGATTGAGGTTGACTACTGATGGGGGTCGGGTAATAAATGGGAAATGAACGTGACAAATCTACACGAGTCAGACATTTGTCTGTCCCTAGGGTAACTAAAATAATAAATGAGTAAACTCATAATTATAGAGTTCTTCTTGGTTCAACCACCAATAAACTCGTTTAATTATATGTAACATCTAATGTATGTCGACTCATTATGTTAGGGTTAACATATATACAATGTTAGATGCGCCAGTACTACATTTTTTCCAAAACAGTTTAAATTATCTCACTGATGCATAGCTCAGGTAATACTATAAATGAGTATTTAGTACTAAGAACGCATAAAATGGATGGTGCCCATATTGGACGCCATCTTGGATTCTGAAGCATATTGTGAAAGAGAAAATTTGTAAGAACTTCACTTTGACTAGCTTTGGCTTCGGTGCAAAAGATAGGCTCAATTTGTTTTAAGGAATCGCCCTAAGAACTTCACTTTGACTAGCTTTGGTTTCGGTGCAAAAGATAGGCTCAATTTGTTTTAAGGAATCGCCCTAAGAACTTCACTTTGACTAGCTTTGGTTTCGGTGCAAAAGATAGGCTCAATTTGTTTTAAGGAATCGCCCTAAGAACTTCACTTTGACTAGCTTTGGTTTCGGTGCAAAAGATGGGCTCAATTTGTTTTAAGAAATCGCCCTCAACCCTTAAGCTATGTTCGAAGTTCCATAAAGTGTCTATCACATGTATACATGTATAATGTGCCCGTATTAGTACCGCTTATATCGTTATATGAAGTGAATACCATTTACATCATTTACATGTATGAAATTTAAGTCTCATTTGATTCGGTTTATTGTCGATTGTGGCGGTTGTACTACTGATAACGGTGTGTATGAGAGTTCTTCTGGTCGCATACCCAATGGTTTTAGCTTATAATGGCGCCCATTATGAAGTTTCACTATTTACGTGATTTTACCCCACCCACTTCACAATATTAAGCATGACCAATTTTAAAACAGCGAAATGCTGCAATAAATATATCTAATAAAACCAAAGAGACTTGTACTGTCTATATTAATCAAAATAATTCATAGAATGCAATTTCTGCAAATTGTCATTATTCTCATTTTTGCAGTTTTTTACCCCACCCACTTTTAACAGGCGAAGTCATGTAACGTGTTTATGTACAATCTCTCATTTATTATATACAAAAGTAGCTTGAAGAACATCTCAGAATAGTTTATCATAGGTCAGAAGAAAAACAGAGCTTCATTGGTTAATCTCGTTATTAAATCTTTAAAACTATTTATGAAATTTTACCCCACCCACTTCGTGAAATAAAGCACAAGCCACCCACACTGATTTCAAAATGCATAATTTCATTCACATTATATAAGTCAACCCAATATGGTCTAAATACATAAAGAATTAGTTAAAAAGAGGCAGTTTCTTATTTTTTCACTTTTGATGTGAATTTACCCCACCCACTTCACACCCTTAGGGAACGCATAAAACTAAAAAAGTTGTACATCTTACACCCTCATATTTTTCACACTAAATATATAGAATAAATGAAACCAATTAAAGGTAAAATTTACAGTCATAAATGTACTTTTAAGTTATTGACAATACAAAATTAAGAAAAATACCCTAAAAATAGCCAATATATGGGTCATAGCTTTTCCAAAATGTCGAAATTTACTATTAAAACAGATAAAAGTGTGTCTTCCATTCATTTTTCAACTTATAAGTACATTTTGAAACATATTTGTGAGAAAACAATTCATTTCATGCACAAATAAGCGTATAGTACCATTTTCGCGTAAAAATGGCGGCCATCTTGGACGCCATCTTGGATGCTGAGCGGTTGTGAAAGAGGAAATTTGTAAGAAATGGATTTTCTTAATGTTCGGTCATATGTCCAACTGTGGTGCAAGTTTAAGAGATGGACTCCAATTTTGAATAAATCGCCCTCAGCTCTTAGGCTAATAAGGCTTATAAGTTTACATTAAAATATAGTAACAAAATACATTTGCATTGACATTTCATTGACAAATTACGCATTCACATTTGCTTGAATAAGTGCATTGGATTTGATTATATAACATGCACGGCATTATATGACAATACTTTACTAATCACACTAACATGAATTATATGACAATATTTTAAAAAGCACACTAAAATGCATCATATGACAATACTTTACTAAGCACACTAACATGCATTATATGGCAATTCTTTACAAAGCACACTGACAGACATTATATGACAATACTTTACTTAGCACACTAACAGACATTACATGACAAAACTTTACTAAGCATACTAACAGACATTATATGGCAATTCTTTATAAAGCACACTTATAGCAGGCATTAAATGTCAAAACCTTACTAAGCACTCTAACAGACATAATATGACATTTACTTTACTGAGGAGACTTACATACATTATATGGCAATACTTTACTGAGCAAACTAACATACTTTGTATGACAATACCATACTAAGCACACTAACATGCATTTAATGACAACACTTTACTGAAGACACTTACAGACATTAAATGGTAATACTAAACTTAGCTTAGATTTTATTAAACAATAACGCTTACCTGTGATGTCTGATATATTATGCTGGATTTTAGCACTGTTGAAATATGACTGTAGTCCGTCGGGCATGTGTAGTTTCTGTATCATAGTGGAGGTCAGCAAGATGGAACTGAGTAAAACTAGCAAACATGACTGCAGCTTGACCATCTGTAAGGAGAAATACCGTACATACAGATTGGAGCCACTAACAATCTACTAACAAATGCTTAACAAAATAATACACCCATCTATCTCTATACACATCCTGTAAAACATGTACATTTGTATTAAAATGATGCCTATAGCATTCTCCATGTGTAGGTTTCCACCTCATATCGTACGTGTCCAACGCCAATGTACATATTCACACCCTATGTACGTCTCCCACAATCAAGTACGTGTTGACACTCTATGTACGTGTCCCACAATCTAGTACGTGTTGAAACCCTATGTACGTCTCCCACAATCAAGTACGTGTTGACACTCTATGTACGTGTCCCACAATCTAGTACGTGTTGAAACTCTATGTACGTCTCCCACAATCAAGTACGTGTTGACACTCTATGTACGTGTACCACAATCTAGTACGTGTTGTCCCTCTATGTACGTGTACCACAATCAAGTACGTGTTGTCCCTCTATGTACGTGTACCACAATCAATGTACGTGCTGACACTCTATGTACGTGTACCACAATCAAGTACGTGTTGACACTCTATGTACGTGTCCCACAATCTAGTACGTGTTGAAACCCTATGTACGTGTCCCACAATCAAGTACGTGTTGTCCCTCTATGTACGTGTACCACAATCAATGTACGTGTTGACACTCTAAGTACGTGTACCACAATCAATGTACGTGTTGACACTCTATGTACGTGTCCCACAATCAATGTACGTGCTGACACTCTATGTACGTGTCCCACAATCAATGTACGTGCTGACACTCTATGTACGTGTACCACAATCAATGTACGTGTTTACACTCTAAGTACGTGTACCACAATCAATGTACGTGCTGACACTCTATGTACGTGTACCATAATCCATGTACGTGTCCCACAATCCATGTACGTGTCCCACAATCAATTCACGTGTCCCACTACCAATGTACGTGTCCCACAGTCAATGTACGTGTCCCACAATCCATGTACGTGTCCCACAATCGTTGTACGTGTCCCACAATCAATGTACGTGTCCCTCAATCAATGTACGTGTTTACACACTATGTACGTGTCCCACAATCAATGTACGTGTTTACACCCTATGTACGTGTTTTTCTTCCTATGTTCGTGTCCTAAACCAAATTCTATTTGACATGGCCTGATAACGCAAACCCGGTTGTTAACCTTTACGGACAAATACCATATTGTATAAAATTGAAGATAATGTGAGAGTTACAACCGTGTATTCATGTTGAACAAACATCAATTATATTATTTATCATAATAATGATTTACATAAATATATTAAAATGACAGCGTATGTCACATCACATTAAATTTAGTATAGTCGGTCGTTTTTCGTTAATGTGTTAATTATTATTGTATCAAAATTGATACATAAATAATTTTTTATGTTTTAGGAGAATAATTCATATGATGTTACATGATCATTCAAATACTCCTTAGAATCAGAAGAATTCGTTGACTATTATGGTGTTCCAAATATATTCGTAAAACTGCACCGCGACGGGGGGATATCGCAGTTCTTGGTAATATTTGGTTTACCTTAAATGGTAATGGAATAGAACAATTGTGAATATTGTGAAAACTTTTCAGAAATTTAAAATCGCATAGTTTGTTACTGTGGTGACCAATTTCGGAAAAGTACTCCCATTGAGAAAAACGAGGAGTTAATGGTTTTAAACAATAGTAGCCTTTCGTTAGATGCGAACATTTTCGATGTTGATGTTTATTTTAAAAATTAAAACATTATTCTAAAACGTGACACTATTGTGAACAGTTTATGTCAAGAATTGATTAAAAGGTGTATTAATGAAAAACTTGTTATTGTGAACATTACGTCGAATAACGTTTGAATGGCGTTTGTGACATCACACAAAAATCTCAAAATAGGGACTGAACAATATCAGCTACAAATTTCTTAAAACTCATATAAAGATATTGACAACATTTCTCTTGCTTCATTAAGATTACACTTTGAAACAATAGTAAAATTTCAAAATCATTTTTTTTTTTCAAAATAGCAGGTTTTCCTGTAGACTGGCTCAATTATATGTACTAAATATCGGTACGCCAGTAACATAGTATGTACAGTCATTTAAAATATTCTATCAGACAATGCGGCCATCTATCATATTTCATGTGGTTAATATAATTATCAGAATAAATAAATTAGTGTTGGTTGTATCTTGACAGAATATCTAATGTGACAAGTTATATTGTTGACTGTAATTTATTATCAGTGACGCAGAATCTATCTGTGTCGTCAGGGAAATGTGCAATACTATTCATCCACTTTAATACTTATTTTATAAAATGCTAAATAAGCAAAATTTCTGTTTCAGAATTCATATAATTTATAATGATCATTATTTAAGGTTTTTTAAAACATTTTAGAAAACTAGCATCTATATATCGGCCTTATCACAGCTTGTGTGTATTCTTTTTTGTGCCTTATGTGCCCTTTGATTCTCATAGTTTCGTACTTCAACATATTTTGCTAGAAAATGGTGCTAGGTCATGATTTCAAACTCAAACAAGAGCACCGCCTTGCGGGTGCAGACGCTCATCTGATCATTGTCACTGTAAAAAAGGCCCATCACCCGACACCGACGACGATCAAGTGATGACAATAACTCATCTTTTTTTCAAAAATCAGATGAGCTAAAAACCGTCAACGAGAATAATTTTCAAACTCAAATGATCAATCAAAAGTAATCAAATCCTAGTATGCGTCTTTTTGACCACACGTTCGTGCTGAGCTATTAATTTTTGCACCATTCTTTATGTGCCTTTCCTGTCCTGTTGTTTCTGTTTCTCTTTTTGCATAAGTTTTATATTTCTGTCCCCGTTAATGTTTTGGGATTTTGTAAAAATGTGAGAAACAAGTTATTTTCATCTTAATACAGTACTTTTTGTTCAATCTCATAATCATGCTCTGCTGTTTGATTAAGTTGTGCCTTCCCTGACTGACCGGTTTGTTATTATCTTTGTTTAAATCATTGAAGTAAATGCATTCTTATTAATCTGCAGAAATTCACTTGAACAGTGTAGTGGACCAGTATTGTACACCTATGTTTTCCTTTGATTGATACCATATGCAAATACAACCTATTGTATAAATCTCACCTGCCTTCAAATATTACATTGTCCCACTATACGGCAAGCAACTGATAATTGCATCACCTTGAGGAAAAATACACGGTCAAAGTCTAGGAAAAACATAATCTTCCAAATCCGGTAAAAAATAATAATGAATACTTTATTTAAAGAGGCAACACAGTTGGGTATTTTAAAACAGTCGACCCTGTGAGCCTCATAAACACATTTACATAATATGTACAATACTAACAGAAGATAACGAATCACTAAAAATAACAATTAAAACAATTAACAATAACATACAAAATAATGACATGGCTGAAAGAGAACTTAAAGATGTACTTACATGTATAAATAATGAATATAGATACAGTAAGTCATTGACATAAATGGTTGGTAGCTAATAGGTTCAGGGCCCAGAATTACAACCTATACTTACACTCAGCACTCAACACTCAAATATTGAAAATGTATCATAATGAGCTAATATCTGTTCTACATTGCAAATCTAGATGAGGAAAATGGGTCAAATTGTTACAATACAAGTGTTCAATATAACATTTGATACATTCTTTTTGCGATTTTGTACTTTTTATGAAGTATATAATTTTATGTAATTATTGAATCTGAGTACCACACTCAACACCAGACTGATAAATTACAATAATAACTACCAAATACACAATACACTAAATTACAATAGGAAATAAGCGAAAAATAATGTTTAGTACCATTTGGCATTTTACATTATTACAACTTCATGCTATCAACAAATGTCGCAATGAACCTCAAAAAGGTGAATTTCAATATTTGAGTGTGGAGTGCTGAACTGTAAGTATTGGTTGTAATCCAGGCCCCTGGTCATTAATTGATTTTACAATTAGAGAAAAGCTTTGTTGACCACCAGAAAACCACCACTTTAGATATTTGTTTTTGTAACTAACCAAGATGTTGTGGGCCCATGTTCACATTTCATATTATCTAAAGATTTGTTAAGATGAAAAAATATTTCACTCAGATATATATACTAAATAAATAAATAAATATTTAAGATTTTACACTGAAACATACGTAAAATTTCACCAATCTTAGGCAAAATCTAAAAGTTGTTCGTAAAAGACTTCTAAAAGTAGTTTTTCTTAGACCAAAAAAGGTTTGTGAATATATATGACCAGGGGTTTTCGGCTTGTACAGGACAGGCGTGTATACATATGAATTAAATACGTGCTATATAAATACATTACAGAAGACGTTTTTGAAATCTTGGGTTGTTTTTCGACTTATCGATATTATGATACTTGAAACTCTTTTTTAAAGATCGCATTATGAAATTACAAGCAGCTACATGTATGCCTATTACATTATTGATATGTCGACAGTTACTCGAAAATAAGACATGTAATATCATCATACATTGACAGGCAGACTGTAAAAGTAACATATTCTCCTTTTACGTTAATTTGAAACATGTTTCACATGCCGCAGCCAATTGTCTCACCATATTCTTAAAAAACAGAATTACGTAAGAAACAAACCGATGTCGTCACTTCAAAATGCCGGAGGTACAATTTTGGTGTTAGCGAATTTTACAACATTATAAGCGTAAAGAGGATGCGCATCTTTCTGCAAAATGCCGAAGCCATCGACCAATTAGAAAAGCCTACAGGAACATGTTGTGGTAACACACTTCAGAGCCTACTGTAGCTACGGTTTATTGCAGTTGTAGCAAGGTTCAAGTTCGGCTCATTGACACGTTTTTTGACACGTTACATGTGAAATGCCGAAACTGCACCAACAACTAGTTAGTGAAGCAAAATGCCGAACATACATTTTGTAACAAAAAGTATAGTTCTTTTCCCAACAGATTCGCAACTAAGCGTCTTATCTACACGGCATATCAAAAATGTCACTGTTTCAATTGCATTTTTGCAGAATAAAATTCCGTGAAGCGATAAAGATAAAGGGTTGCTCCTGATAACCTAGATTTTTGTAGTTTCGGTATTTTGAAGTGGTGCCATCAATCACTATATACATACATGTATATAAGTTCAGACGTAATATAAAATGTTCTATGTAAGCTTACCTTTGAATGGCAGTCTAGTAATCTATGATAGAAGTCTGCATGATTCACGTACGTGTTGAAGTATAGGATGGTATTGTATCAAGCATGGAATAAACGCTGTACCCTCCTTATGATGCATATTTAGACACGTGTCTTGATAGACATTATCCAATTAGCAAAAAAAAACTTAAGTAGATCTCTAATTATTTTCATAAAATGACGGTAAATCAGTCAACGTTATGTTGTCTGTATCATCACAATGTAGTCCTCATTTGTACACATGTATAAACACCAATTAATGATACACTTCGAAAGTTCGTGTGTTGAGAAACACCGAAATTTACCCAGACATGAATATGCGTACTATCCTGTTTAACAATAGCTACCAACTCCACGTACCAGATAATACAAAAGGACGTGATGTCCTTTGTTTCAAAATTGTAACTTTGTTTCAAACTCAGACGTGAAATTAACTTCGCTTTTTGACTCCATGCTCATAATTATTCCCTCCGATGAATCATTTGTGAACTAACCATACACGCACCACGCGCTAAACAACGTTTTCTTGTAGTTTCTGTCTTCTTATTAATTGTTTTTCTCTTAATTGATAATTAACACTGCAAGCTTTGCTTTTCATAAAAGAGTGAAACCGTCCATTTAAATGATTGTTCCTTATTATTTAAAAAAGAAAGAATATAAATTACATCTTTTTTCCAGCCGTAATTTCATAAGAAAATTGCAAACACATGGTTTATATTTAAGGCGATTAATGAACAACACTATATATTGTTGAAGTGAATGTATGGTCGTGTCGTGGACATTAATATCTGTTCATGAGTACGTGTGTCGTAAACGTGTCATAATGTGTTTATTTTACAATATACATAATCACTAATTCTGCCCTCACCGCCACCTTTACTATACCAGGCCAAGCAAACGTCACTATGTGGTTCTATGCATAACACCTTCACTATACCAGGGTTAGCAAACGCCACTATAGTATGTGGTTCTATGTATACCACATATACTATATTAGTGCCAACAAAGGTCACTTTTTAGTTTTGAATACATCACTAGGTTACACAAACGTCCATATTTAGTTTTGAATACATCACTAGGTAACACAAACGTCCATATTTAGTTTTGAATACATCACTAGGTAACACAAACGTCCATATTTAGTTTTGAATACATCACTAGGTAACACAAACGTCCATATTTAGTTTTGAATACATCACTAGGTAACACAAACGTCCATATTTAGTTTTGAATACATCACTAGGTAACACAAACGTCCATATTTAGTTTTGAATACATCACTAAGTAACACAAACGTCCATATTTAGTTTTGAATACATCACTAGGTAACACAAACGTCCATATTTAGTTTTGAATACATCACTAGGTTACACACACGTCAATATTTAGTTTGAATACATTCAAGGTTACACCAATAAGGATGCCAATTCACCAGACAACATATTCTTCAATAAACAAGGACTTAACTTTGTCCACCTTCATATTCATTATTTGTGCCCAAAATTTGATGAACTGAAAATTTTATTGGCTGATCATGAAGAAATCGATATATTGTGTCTATGTGAAACATTTCTAAACAAACAACTTGATGATAAGGAATTTCAAATAAATTATTACAACCTCTTTCGACGTGATAGACCAACTAATGGAGGAGGTCTGGTAACTTATGTCAGCTGCAAATACCAATGTGAACAGAGACTTGATCTGGACCGAGAACAAATAGAAGCACTATGGCTAGAAATTAAGGTCTCCAGATAGAAACCATTCGTTTTCGGATATATCTACAGACCATCATCATCATATAACAATTGGAATAATTAACTTGAAAACATTTTGGAAAAAATATATGGAGAAAGCGAAGAAATTATTTTGTCAGGAGACTTTAATTATAACATTGTGAACTCTGAAATTGTTAATAATGCATGGAAAAATATAACTGATGCATTTAATTTGAAACGACTGGTAGATAAACCAACCAGAGTAACTTCAAATACTACAACTATCATAGATCATGTATTCACTAATACACCATGCAATATTGTTGATGTTCAAATACCTACAGTTACTCTGAGCGACGACTACCCTGTATGTTTCACACGTAAAACGTCATCTAATAACAGCAATGGTCCAATCCATAAAATGATAACTTACAGAAATATGAACAAATTTAATGAAAATGATTTTCTGCAGTCATTAAACACACAACCTTGGTCAGTCATAGAAATATCTGATGATCCTGATGACACATTGGATTGTTTCATTGACCTTTTTACGAATACTCTAAATTCACATGCTCCAGTCAAACAAAAACGTGTTAAGAGTGTTAATTTGCCCGACTGGTTTAATTCTGATATTGCTGAGGGAATACAAAAACGAGATAGTGCTAAGGTATCAAATGATAAAGTCAACTACAAATACTGGCGCAACAAGCTAAAAATCTGTATATCCAATGCTAAAAAAATCATTTTACAGTACTACGATTAATGAAAATAAAAAGAATCCCAAGAAACTTTGGAAAAATCTGAAAGATTTATCAGGAAAATCAACCAAGCACCAAACCAACTTTATAACCGACACAGCAGGAAATCCAATTCAGGATCCACAAACAACAGCTGAAATTTTCAACCACTTTTTTACAAACATCTTCAAAATGGCTCCAACAGAATGCTGCAACATTACACAAAGGGACGAAAGTACAGTACAAGAATTTGTTACCAATCACATAAACGCAACTACATGTTTTAATATACCCGGCATAACTCAAGAGGTTGTCACGAAAAAATTACAATCACTTGATACAAGTAAAGCAACAGGACTAGATGGATTGGGAGCTAAATTTCTTAAGATGAGTGCAGATATCATAGCTAAACCTCTAACTTACATCTTTAACCAAAGTATTTCAAAATCTAGTTTTCCACAACTTTTCAAGAGAGCAAAAGTAATTCCAATCTATAAGAAGAGAAATAAATCTGATACAAACAACTACCGTCCTATATCTATTCTTCCTGTACTGTCAAAATTCCTTAAAACCCATGTCAGTGATAATTAAAAAGTATACCTTGAGAACTACTCTCTCATTCACAAGACCCAATCAGGCTTTCGCTCTAATCACTCCTGTGAAACTGCTTAAACTTCTGTTGTTGACACATGGATAAATGCAATTCTTTGCTGTATCTGCTTTTAAGAATAAAGCAGTATCTTAGTATTCACATGAGAAAAATTGTCTTCAATGCTTATATTTTGCCACACCTGGATTATTGCTGCACTATATTGGGCAATTGCAGTGATGGATTATTACATAAGTTGCATAAATTCCAGAAAAGAGCAGCTAGAATAATTCTAGACAAGCCTTATGATGCACCAACTCAAACCTTATTCATCGATCTGAAATGGATGAAAATACAGGACCGTATCTTTTATAAAAAAGCGGTGTTTGTCTATAAATCCTTAAATAATTTATTTGCCGAGTACATGTCCAGCCTATTTATTGAAACTAATAATACATCCTTAAGATCTCATTCAAACAATACTCTCTACATTCCAAAACCTATATATATATACGATTTTATTCCACCTTTACAGTGATGTATACATTCATTTTATAAACAATAGAAATAGTGATAATTGATAGAGAACAACATTAATATATACAAAGCACATGTGAAATATAAAGAATAGAGAATGCATAGGAATAATATAATATGAAACAAACACATTTTACAAATACATGTTATGTCATTGCTTTGTGTCTACTGTTAGTGAACATGCGTTTCTAGGTAACTAATTATTTACGTGAATGCGATGTACAAATGTCATGTATGTATTTAATTGATAGCTCAAGAAAGCTCAATTGTAAGTCATGGGACAATGAATATAATACGGACAATTGTGCATTAAACAAACATTGGGTAAAGGACTCGCTATCAGCTGTGTCTAGAAATGTTCCTACATTTTCTCCGCAGACGTGTGTTATGCTTTGTATGAATGAAACTTTTTTACGGCGAGTATACATACATTGTGCCAAGAGATGTAAGTTTATGTCGACAGTTTCTGTTTTGCAGTATTTACATGTTGCCTTGTTTTGAAACTGTCTATATGTCAGCATTCGAACTGCCGTGAACGCGTATATTAATTTAGAGCGAGTATTTGCTGACGACCATATAACAGAAGGTGAGACTGTTCGTGAATAAGTCTGAATCTTCGAAATTCATCGTCATTATGCACTCTACCCTGCCAATTACGCAATTGAAATTCATATACAGATTTATTTACAATTATTTTCCACGAATTTAGTCCTGGATACGATGTGTCTGATAAATATTGCTGAATATAGTTCAACAATTTGTATTTAGCAAGTAACTTGAAAATATCGGGAATGAAACCGCGCTGGTTTTTAAAGCCCTTCAGTATGAACAGTTGGAGTATGTAGCAAAATATTTTCCGACATAGATTTTCGGATGGCATTGTACACAATTTTTGAAGAAAGCAAAGCTTTCTCCGATCTATTTCGGTTTCTATGTTAAACCAACCTACTGTGCTGAGGGCCATATCGGTTCTCGTATAAGTCGGTAAATGTTGAATCTTTTTAGCGGCAAGCCTTAAAAGCTTTTCAAGCTTTAGTAACTCATTTGTTGAAATATTGTACCATAATTCTACGCCATACAGCGCAGTTGGAATTACCACACTACGAACAAGTGACGCCATCACAAGAGGATTGATGTCACCTATGTTTTGTTCCAGGGATAAGATTGAGAAAAGTGACGATCTGGCTTTTCTTATCCGTGCATCAATTGTATCTGTACACGTGAGGGGTGTATTAAGTACAATACCAACATGAACTGTTGAGTTCACTGGGGTTATTTGAGAGTCATAAAATTTAACAGATGTATTTATGTTTTTGGTTTTTTCCCAAATATCATTAGTTTGCATTTGTCAAAATTAAACTCGTAACCCCAGCGATTAGCATAATTACGAACGGTATCTAGCTGTTGCTCTAGGGCTAACTTTGAATAACTTAAGACAGTAAGGTCGTCTGCTAGAGTAGGATTGCCGCAGTGTATTGAACCTAATTGGACACCGTTCATACTGGCTTGGAGTGATTTAAGGAGTTCGTCGATAAAGAGCAAGTAACTCCATGTTGACATTACTCCCCCTTGTCGACAACTTTGCAATATTGGGAAAGTATCGGACGTAAAGCCATTTGCGCGGACGCACCCGTATATATTTGTAAAGGAATTTATAAATAACCGCATGAACTTTCCTTTGATACCGAGTTCCATCATTTTCACAAATAACGCATTGTGGCGTACATTATCAAAAGCGCCTGCTGTGTCTAAAAACATGGCGAATACATTTGAATTGAGTTCTATAGATTCGTTAACTGCTTCCTGGAGATTAAAAGAAGCAGTTATTGAGCTAAGGTGCCTTTTATAAGCATTTTGTTGCTCGTTTGGAAAGTCAGTATGTCGGTACGAACACCACTTATTTAATCTGGTGTGAAGCACCCTTTCAAATAATTTGTAAATTACCGGAAGAAGGGTAATTGGGCGATAGCTCTTAGGTTCCGTGCGAGGTTTGCCGTCTTTGTAAATTGGTATTATTATACCAGTTTTGCAATTTTGCGGTATATAGGCTGTAGTTATTATCATGTTAAATAACTTTCGTAAGTACGTGTGTAATGTAAGCCCACCATGGACTATTTGTTCGGGATATATTTCATCATTTCCCGGGGACTTGAGTAGTTTAACCGTTTGAATAGCTGAGTTTAATTCACTTGCAGATATATGTGCAGTGAGTATACTATCGTCTGAATGGTCTTCCGAATCTAAGAATTCTTGGACCTTATTGTCTAACTTTTCGAAGAAAGATTGGTCGAAGCTAGGGCTGTGTTTTGGAGTGAAGACATTTGCATAGTAAGTCTTAAAAATGTCGACGACTACTTCCGGGTCTCGTACTACGCCCATATCCAACTATTTGTCCCATTTGTATTAGCACATGTGACAATTTTTTTACCATTGGAAGGCATGGGGACTCCACGTAAAATTGTCCATATGATAATAACTATTTGAGATATTTCTTATGTGCAAACATATTTTGTAGTTTGATATGTCTACAATATAATGCACTAAATTTCATAGTTGTATCTTTATGGGATCAACCCCCTTTTTAAAGGTTTTTAACATGACTATCACTCACATTGAACAAAGAAGGAAATAAACGGATTTGATATCAAACTTGGTTACTTTCTTGTCCGTAGTTCTTTTGTTTCTCGGGGAATATATTTTGTGCAAACTTGATTAATAGTTTAATTTCTTCCCGTCAGATTGGTGTTTTGATATAAGAAATGTGATAATTAGATCTGCCCCCTTTTTACGGTTTTTTAAAACAGGTATCATTTTTTTTAGTAAAAAAGTAATACATATATTTAATTTGCACATTGTTAATTGTTTTATGACGCGCCCCGCTGCGATTGTCACAGCATGTGGGGTAATAAAAGTGGTACATTCGCGTGAAGGGTTATAACCGCTATATTTCTATAACCGCTATATTTCCTGTATACATACTTTATTATGATTTTAGAGATTTGAAACTTTGACTTTATTGCCGATTTGGAAAGTAATACATGCATTAAAATAATTAAAAGTGAAATGTCATAAGCTCACGCATAATTTAAAATTATAATAATCGAACAGGTGAGACATAAAAATGAAGAATCATGTCATTCCTATGACACTTGTTAAATAAACTGGTTAATTGACACGTTGTACCACCTAATTGAATATATACGAATTGTAAAATGAAAATTAAACGTCAAAAAAGGTGAGAAAAATGTGTAATAGAAACACAAATTTGAAATACCGATATCGCACGACTTGCTTGCGGAAATTGATATTCATGTATTCAAAGCAAGAACCTTGTAATATAGTCTTGCATAAAGGTCAGTTTCAGGTCAAAATAGCCAAACTACATTTTTTGATAACTGGAAAATGAATATATGACTGTGTTGGTTATATGATTGTTGTTATAGTTTGATTAAAACAATGAAAACTGATTTAGTATTTGTTTAACATTTCGACTCTTCATAACTTTGAAAGCACTTGTCCAACATAAATAAGTTGAACAAATGTTTCATCCCGATATCTTGAAAAAAATAAAATATTTGTGACAATTAGAGGGACAATTTGTGTTTTGTCGGGTCCGCAAGCGCGCGAATATTCTCCTATTTAATTCAAGAAAAAAACGCTCTATTTCACGAACTTAAAATTGTCATAACTTTTTTATTTTTCAAGATATTAAAAAACCAGTTCCATAATTGTATGGTCTATGGCTCGAAGATGCAACTGAACAATCAACCGTACAACATACTTGAAAAATCAGCAGTGGTTGCTAAATTTCATTTAAACTGTACTTTGTGATATTGCACACATACTCAGGCATTGTACAGTTACTAGTAACCGTTTATTTTTTATCATCCATCGAATATGCATGATAATAAGTATACATATCGTGACATGTATTGCGGTTACTAGTATAACAAATGCATAATTGTTAGATTCCTCACACATGATCAACGAATTCTGAATGATACCATGGAAGCATTTAAATGTTCCTGATGATACCTACCTTATGAACAAAATTTCATAATGACAGAGATATGCCCATAAAAAAGATCCTGGTATGCATCATATACAAAATGTCAAAAATACCAAAGTGTAACTGAACGCACAAAACCCCTCCAGCAAATGATATACATTAATTTATACACTCCGACAACCCGCTGAGTTAGCATAGCGCGATTACGCAATCGAGATAAGATCGATCAGATTAAAACCGGTATAACACCAGTCAAGGGAAGGTAACTGTGGTCGACTTGAAAACACATTCAATACAAATGGGACAAATAGTTGGATATGAGTATCGTTCTTTATTTCATTTATCGGGGATAGCCGTTTTGTGCGTTTCTTCTGGACAAGTTTCCAGAACAATGTGACATCGCATTCCGCAGTTTTATTGAGATCGTTAAAGAATTTACTATTCAACTCGTAAATTGCTTTTTTCTGTGCATTTATAAACGCTCTTTATGCGGTTTTGTAGTTCGTAAAGTGTACGTTATCACGTGAACGTGGACGACCTTGTTGTATCCATTTTATACGTTCGTACATTTGCTTTTTATGGGCTGCTTTAACAGACTGGTTCCAGTAAGGTTTTGCATTGCGGTTGAACTTAACCTTTGGTAAGGAAGAGCTTGTCGCTGTGGAAATACTATCAATTGTATGGTTATATAGACGCTTAATACTCTCCGGGTCATTTTGTAATGTATTTAGAGGTATATTTGTAAGAGCACTTTCTAGTGTTGCAGCGAACTGAGTTAAAACATCAGCATTACATTTATTCCATGCGATTTTCGGTGCGTTGGGTAAAGTGTAATGTTGTAATGGTATTTTGCATATACAAAGCAATGGCAAATGATCAGACACTGTACAACAAGCATCATCTATAACTCTAGCTTTAGTAATATTGTCTTTTTGAGTATTACTCGTCACAATGTAGTCTAAAGTTCTTTCGGCTGGTCGAAATGTAAATGGAACTCCACATTTTTGACTACATCAGCATTATTGTTCTTTAAAAAGTTTATGAATGCATTCAATCTGTGATCAGTTTGTTTACGAGTAGCATGGCGTTCGCACTGTACATCGACATTCATATCTCCACAGAGGATTATATTACCAATTGGTGCGTAAGAATCATATATACTCTGTAAATTATCAATGCATATATTATAATCATCATTGGAATAGTTAGAAGAGGGTAAATACACTGCGAATATGAATGTCGGAGTAACTTGGCGATTTACATGACTAAGTTTCACACCAATTATTCTATCAGTCTGTAAATTGGAAATCACGTTTATAGACATAGATATAGAGGTTTTACGCTTGTGGACTAAATGATATGTCTTTGTGAATAGTGTCACATATAATCTTTCAAGTAGGTTTGTGAATATTGTCACATGTTTGTTATTCACATTTTTTCAGTAGTATTATCATTAATTTATGTTTTATTTGCTTATTCTTGTTAACATGTATATATATGTGCTAATCATTTGAGGCTCGCAGGGAAGACTGGGCTTGCCCAACTGTGTTGCCTCTTTAAATAAAGTCGTTATTATTATTATTATCCTTGGCACAATGAACATGCTTCTACTTCGTTTCTCGTTCAAATCCGCTTAGCACACATAATTACTAGGGGAAAGGGGTGCGATTTCTGCCGCATGTGCAATGATAAAAGTAATTTAGTGAACTTTGAAACTTAAACACAAACGTCTTAACATACTTTAAATACAGTGTACGTTGCATTATTTACAATTACATGCATGATTGGCTGAACAGCCTGTTTAAATTTAAGCTGTCCATGCTATCCAGGTTGGTGACCTTGGTTGCTAGGCTGTTCCATGGGGGTGACAGTTCTTGGAAAGAACGAGTGTTGATACACTGTTACGCAGTGGTAGGCCTATGTTATAAATCTAACTTAATTTATTATTTGCGGGTGTAGCTTTATATGTAGATATGATATTGGTACTGTCACTAGGTTGTTAACAATTTTGAACATAAGCATTAGGTCTTATATTGGGCGACGCTGTTCAAGTAATGGCCATTGAAATTTATGTATCAATGTAACACTATCAGGTTTGTTGCGATTGAAAGGTTTGTTCAAGACGAATCCCGCAGCATTTCTCTAAATGTGTTCAATTTGTTTGATCTACACAGGTGTTACTTGTTATAATGTATAAATGATGTTGATAAATCAAGCATGAACAGGACAGTAGTTTTATTTTGATCTAGAGTACAAAGGATTTCGTTTTGTACTCAGTCAGAGCAGAGGAATTTTTTATATTATGCTGACTGACGTTTTTCACGCCTAATGAAGATAATGCAGTGCTTATCCAGTATTTATTTGGAAATAAAGCAATAGCCCTTTGATTATGAATTTTTTGTTATATGTTTAAATATGCCATATTGTGTATTTCATGTTGGTATATGAAACTCTTTCATGAGAATAAATATTATAACTTAAAATACGGATTTTTACCGGATTTGTTGGGTGTTACCAATTTCGATACATTTTTCACGACATGATAGATTTCACGAGGGATAAATATTGATCTGCGCATGCGTAGTAGCTAGCCACAGGTGCAAACTGTCAAAATTCGTGTAAAGTCCTGTCTTAAGTCGATCTATTTGTGCACATCATAATCATGCGTTGAAATGTCGATTCCATAAATGTGGATTAAGTTCATCAAGCTGACAGAATGCCATTCTTGATTCCCGAATGCATCCACCTTCACTGATCGGCGTGGTAACAAAGGACGCTAATTTGCAAATGGCGGATGATGTGTTACCTGCCAATATACCGTAGTAAACTTTGAGCCCTGCACGCATATATGTTTATTGTCATCTTGCTATAAGACTTGGAATCTGCAGTTGAATATCAATACAGTCAGATTTCCATGTTAGTATCGTCTATGCAAGTTTAATAATTGAGAAATCAGTGTGTCCAGCAGCGCAATTGATTCCTAAAAAAATCAGTATCAGGAAATAGACCTGAAGTTTAAAGGTAATAACACTGACCAGAATCTCGAGATGTCGACAACACGTAAAAAATCAAAAGAACAAAGGATCTTGGCCAATAGGTACCAGGTTATAAAAAAGCTTGGCAAGGGGAATTTTGGTACGGCTTACTTATGTAAAGATTTGCGGAACAAGTCCGGGGATGAGGAAAGCAGTCTGTAAGTATCCACATTATCTGTGCGATAATCAGGTCTATTATATCGTCCGATCTGTATAATACACAGATTTGTATATCATATACAGATTTGTGTGTCATTTGATACACAAATCGGGATATTGCATAAATATGCAATTGCAATAAATTGTTTAAAACTAAAAAGTCTCTGATGCATATCTTTGAATATGCACATATTTTAATAATCAGTCTTATTTTTTCTTTAAATATCTTGCTAAATGTGCCTGTTAGGAAAAAAGTAAAAACGCAAGAATCGCACTAATAGGCATAACAAATGATTATTGTGCTGAAACATGTGTTACATACACATGTATACTGTTTCTGCAACGAAATGCACTTTTTGCTCATTAAAAAAATATTCCCATTTTTCTTATGACATATCCCGATTTGTGTATCAAGGTATACACAGATCTGTATATGATATACAAATTGGGAGGATACACAAATCGGGCGATATAATAGACCTGATAATATAGTTACTCTGTTGTTAAACAGGTCCCACTCTGAGAATGTCTTTCAAGGTGCATGTACAAGGTTCATGGAAGAGGCTGAGAGCAGCACCAACATAATTTAGCATGTTAATTTTGTTAGTTTGTGTTCAACTGAGACTTGTACGAAATAGAAAAAAAAATTAACAACTACAAAAGTTAAATCACGACTGCCTACTCTTCACTGCCTGCCGCCTTAATTAGTCAAGCATAACCAGAACAGTTACTTAGACTCATTGAACAATGAATCACAAGGACAACCACTCACTGAACCGCACATTGAAGTACAATGTACTAATTTTCCACCAGAATCTTTGGCCAAATATATCAACCATGTTTTATCTTTCCCAATCCATGTGTGTCAGTAAAATATTCTTTAACAGAAAACATTTATCTTTAACAATTTTCATCATCTATAAATGTTGCTTTTGCTCTTGAATTTTTTAATAGTTGCAAAATATGTGTACTATTTCTCTTTCTCAGAAAAGTGCTGAAGGAAATATCAGTGGGAGATTTACAACCTGATGAAACTGTTGATGCAATGCATGAAGCAAAACTTCTCTCTAAGCTTGACCATCCGAGTATTGTACAATTCCATGACAGTTTTATTGATGGAGAATATTTCTGCATAGTCACCGAATATTGTGAGGTATGTTTTCATTGGAAAATTCTGCAACCCAAATTGTCCTATCAAATGTTCAACTCAAATGTAAGTCAGTCAACAATGTTTTGTTTTATGTTTAGATGAAGTTGATCTATGAGATAATTGGATCTTCATCAACAATGTCTCATCTTTCACCAGTAAATTGAGTAATGCATGAAACTTGGTCGGATATTTGTTTAAATAAAACCTGTATTAAAAACATGGTAATCTGTGCTTAAAAAGGTTGGCCACTAGGTCAAAATATAGAACAGCTTGTTTGTTAACACTCCTGAGTCCTGACGGGTGCTTTTTAACTTCATCTAGATTATAAAAAATGTTCATCTTAATATAAAATAAAGGGCATTTGTGTCCTCTTTGGTAAAATGTAGGACAAATTTAACTTGAATTAGGCCGAACTTAAAATGTTCTTTGTTTCCCCATCCCGACCCTAGCAGATTTAGAATGGGTAGGTAGGTAGGGTAAATATTTTTTTTTTTAATTGTTTCAGTATGATAGTTATTGGTTAAGACATACAAATAATGAAATTTAGAATTAACTTTAAGGTGAAAACCAACAATAATGAAATTTAGAATTAACTCTAAGGTAAAAACCAACAGTCTTAAAGTTAATGGTAAGAAAGAAGCCAGTAAACAAAAAAATAAAATTTTCAATTCCAATTTTTAATAAAAAAAAAATATTATTTCAATTTGGGCAATAAAATATTTTGGGTAGGGCCCTTTTTAGTCGGGTAGGTAGGGGATGGGGAAACAAACAATATTTTATTTTAGGCCTTATAGAGTTAGCACTCTAGGGTTTATATTAGCATATGTATTTTTTCTGTAAAGGTCATGGTGAAAGTACTTGTCTGACAATGAAATACATAGATTCAAGTATATAGATATGGTACTAGCTCACTTGAGTTCAATTTCATACTAATTCACAGGGCCACATCATAGATTTTCAAACATATGACTACTTTGACACCATCCAAAGTTTGTCTTTATAATGCTTGGGTATTGTACTGGTATTCCAAGCACATTAATTCAAAATATATCACAAAAATACAGAGTTTGGCACTCCCAACTTTTCCAAGGTCCTAGATTGGGGTCCATAAACAATAGACAAGTACCCTTTATTTTTCACCATACACTAGATTATGTAAACTCTGCTTTTTAATATCCCTTTATTTTGGTTCTGTCATGCTCCTGTTTTTTTATACTATCATGGCTTGGTAACATTGTGTAACATGGCTGTAGTAGCTTTAGTGCTATGAGCATATATTTATGTTATACAATTGATACATATAGGGTGGAGATCTAGATATGAGAATTTTGGATTGTAAGAAGTCAAAGAAGACATTTGATGAGAGTACAGTACTGGATTGGTTTGTTCAGTTATTGTTGGCCGTACATTACATGCACAGTAGAAGAGTGCTACATAGAGATCTCAAAACAAGGTATGTTCACACATACTACGTACAATAAAGCTCCATCTAACAATTACTGGTCCGATAATCCAACTGTTCGCATTACATGACCGCTTTTTTGTGGACCCAATTATCTGTTCTAAATTTCAATAGTTGCAGGTTCTGTTATTATGACCACCCTGTTATTGCATAATACGACCGTTATTATCTGGTCCCAATGACCAGTTTATTGCCGTTGTACAAGAAGGGGTGATAGTCAAATATACAGTTACACTAAGTATTATATTATTTTCAAATATCCCATCAAACTACAGTAGAACTTCGATGCCTCGAACTACCTTCGGACCAGGAAAATAGTTCGAGGCATCTAGGGTGTTCGAGGCATCTATGGTATCCAAGAATATGCATGGTTATAAGTTCGAACTGATGTCAGTACGTGTACATTTACAAATTGTGTGTGTATATTGCAGAATTTATGTGTATAACTAATATAGGTCTATAATTGTTTGTAATTTTATTCATAACAATAATGAAACAATATAGTTTGACCAAATTGACATGAAATCTGACTTATCTCCTTCAAGCTCTTCGAGTGTTTACGCATGTGAGGTTTCTCGTTAAACAGCATATTTATATACGAGTATAAAAATAAAGCTGCAAGCCACATAATATCATCATGTCCTGGGTCAATTAAGTTCCACTACAAATCAATAAATGGAAATGTAACAGATTCTTTTGCCAAACGTTGAAAAATGATTATTTTATTCCGATTTATTTAAAAATAAATAAGTTACAATTTCCTGGACGGCCTTCATTAACCATTTAATGGATGTATAAATGTTTAAAAACGTGTTATACAATGAAGTCGAACACAAACAATTGTTTGGTACAGTAATTATCACAACTTGTCGCCGACTACCCGCGGTCGAACAATGGATTTCAACCGTCAATGAAAGGTGCGAAAACTTGTATTGTTCGACTCATCTACGGGTTAATCATAGCAAGGGACCGTCCAATCAGTTCGAGTGTTCGACCTAGATACTGTTCGAGTCATCTACTGTTTACCATGTGAATAAAGAAGGAATTTTGACCGGACCGAAGAACTAGTTCGAGGCATCTAGGGTGTTCGAGGCAAGTACTGTTCGAGGCATCGAAGTTCTACTGCATTTGTTTTAGTTCATCACAAACAGAAATTCAATAGTAATTTGTTGCATAAGGGCAAGTTACTATGAATAAGTAGAATTGTGTATATTCCATGTGCAATTATAAGATATTGACAGGGGCGAACCCAGAGACATTTTGATGTGTATGCCCAAACATACTAAACAGAGCTTATCTTCAATGGACGGAGTGCATTCATTCTTTGACGAAGGTGGGCTACAAGTTCTTGCACTTTATGTTGCAGTGCTTGGACATGCTGCTCTTTCACATCCTAGACTTGCTTGCTTGGAAAACAGATCTAGTGTTGGTTAACCAGATATATATAAATTATAAGCAAAATCTTTCATTGTAGCACACGTCTTGTATATTTCAGAAATATCTTCTTAAAAAAGAACATGGTAAAAATTGGAGATTTTGGAATTTCTCGAATCCTCATGGGGACGACCGACTTAGCTTCCACGTTTACAGGAACACCTTACTACATGAGTCCTGAGGTGTTAAAACATGAGGGATATAATTCTAAGTCAGATGTCTGGTAGGTTATTTATGTATTTTCATGTAGTATTGTAGGCTTACTGCATGCCCCTGTATCAACACTGTTCTAGTGAGAGTAATTAAATTCTAGACTGCAGAACTATGTTCTATGTGGAATTACGAGTTACTGGTATACATATTTTGAAAGAGGCTCTCAGGTCCAACTGTGTTGCCACTATAAATAAAATATTGTTCCACATTGAACATGGGAACTTTCAACACATACTGTCTCAGTTATTTCAAACATTAACTGTATTCCTATATTCAAACAAAGTTAACTTTTCCTATATCCAGACATAAGTTGACTATTCCTTCAGATATTGGTTTAATTTTACCATATTCAGACATAAGTTGACTATTCCTTTCTTCAGCTGTTGGTTTAATTTTCCTATATTCAGACAAGGGTTTTCTCTCAAAGTCGGAGGTTCTTGGTCAATAAGGCAGGAATAAATCCAGATAGCCATGCACTATGACTGCCTCAGTGGAACGCAAAAAGAAAAAAAAGACATGTGTTTACTATTGTGGCTACAGATATTTTGCAATGTGTCTTGATAATCAACCTGCTAGTGGCTTCACTAAACTACCACTTAATAATGTGATCTCTTATTATATGTGCTTCATTGTATTATTCGATCATATTTATTTTCAGGTCAATAGGATGTATATTATATGAAATGTGTGCATTAGATCATGCATTTGATGGGAAAAGTCTAATGGCAGTTATGTATAAAATAGTTGAAGGTGACCCACCTGACTTGCCGTCCAAATACTCCAAGGAATTAAACAAAGTATTAAAATTGTAAGTACTACCTCTGTTTTGATAGAAACGTAAGAGTATAGGGCTGCTGTTTTCAAACTTATTTACTTATATCTTTAGCTACATGTATTATGTTGTGAACACTATCTTCATACAAGTTATTTGCCTGACTGTCACTCTCATACCATGTAACACGTCTACATTGATAGTATGTTAATGTGTTGAGGAATATCTACATGTTAATACAGTAGATAACAAACTGTGTGTATTTTTGGATTAAAGAAAGTAAATACTTTATTCTCATTGAAAAAACTATATTGTCATTGTACACCAATATTTCAGAATGTTAAACAAGGAACCAGAGAAACGACCTAATGCCACAGATTTGATTAAAATACCTCTCATCTCTTCACATATAGCAGTAAGTATACAATTCTTGTTCAGTTTGACTATTCGGGTCATGATATATATGGCATTATGGCATGTGTTACTAAATATAGTAACAAAATTGCGCTGTATTGTAACTGATATGTGCGTCTAGTGTGCCAAATATCGATATCTGGCCCTCTTCTGGTGTGCCAAAATTCCGTATCGAGGTTATATCCGGTCATATCGGTAGGAACGCGCGTACGTAACGTACACAAACATGTGATGTCATTAGCATGCATGAATGCGAATTGAAGATTCTGACTGTTTTGCAGCTCTGAAAAAGTTAGATCTGTGTGTGTTTTGTTATCTCACATTTAAAAAAAACAGTGGAGTTAAACATATGCGATAAAAAGGTTATAAAACAGGGTCGTTGTGCATCAAGTAGACCGGTATTGGCACTCGGGCTGAAGTCCTCAAGCCAATTAGATATATACTAGGTAAATAAACACAAATTTATTCTTAATATGTCATTTTTTCTAGATTATTATATGTAGTTTCATTCGTCGGGCAATTTAATCATTTTTACCTCAATTTTATTTTTTAACAAAATTTTATGATCGAGCCCAACTTTAAAAAAGTGGGTGGGGTAATGTTATACCCCTTATTTATGATAAACAAAGACAATTCACCCCTGGTGCCCATTCCATGTAATTCGTCTTATATAAAATTACTATCATGTGCTTTTATTTTTGTTTTCTGTATTATTTTATTAGGGATATGACGTCATAAATCTAAAATACGTATTTTTTGGTCACATGATCATGTTCTTTGGGCTGTAGTAAAGAACAAATTATGAATAATTCAGGACTTATAAATCGTGTGAAATATAGTAACATATCTAAATGTGTAAAAAATATACTTGTTTGATTTTCCCACTTAAGACGTATGGAAGTACCATGCAGCAACAACGTATAGGGTACAGTCCCAGCAAAATGCATATTTTTTAATATTTCGAACATGGCAGATTCCTTGTACAACTAAATCATTTAGACAGTCCAAACAATCATGTTGACCCAGCACTAGTTAAACAAGTATACGGGGCATACAATCTGCAAATTTCAAAGCAATCGGATAAAAATTATATAAATTATTACCATTAATATCAACCTTTACGTCTACTAATATACCTTATTTTCTCGCAATTCCAGTGTTTCATACCCCTATTGGTTCAATGTCACATAGGTGAATGGATATTTTACCGATTGCAGTATTATTTTATTAGTTAGCTAGGCAAAGGTTGTATCTTTCAGAAAATGTCCACTTTTATACACATTGTTTGAATATTAAACGTTTTATCAGCCACTGATTAATACTTTTTAAGTGGATATTCCAGGTTGAAAAGTTAGAAAATTCAGAAATTCAAATGTTTAGCGTGTCGAAATATTAGTGACTTTTACCATTGTAGCATTCTTTATTAGCCAAAATTAACGCTAGACGAGTGTTAGCAAAATTTGTAGATTAGTGAATTTCACCAGTACTTCTACTTTGCTAGCTATACCACTTATATTTTCATAATTTTTACTGATACTCATAATTAACTTGAGGTCTTATGATGTTGTTTGTGGGTTAACTAATAGTGAGGAATGGTGGCCTCGATGTAGGGCGTGCGCTTTGTGTTTGAGAGATCCTGGGTTTGATCCCAGTCTGCGCCACTGCTGAATTTCTCTGCAAGAATGACCCATGGTACCTGTGAGGACGGTGTCTGTACATGTTCCATAGTCCTGGGCGCCGTATCTCGATATTGGCTGCTCACAAACCAGGAGCAATATAGTATCCCCGGGGAGACTACAACACATGTTTCCTTAGGTACTCAAGTGACCAGGGGAAGTTAAATGTCAAAGAGTTGCTGAATTGCTGAAAGCAGCCCTCGAAAACTGTTATCTTAACTTTTTAGTCCCCTACCGGTTTTTGACCGGAGGGGACTATAGGTTTGCCCTCCGTCAGTCAGTCAGGACGTCCGTCCGTCAAAAAATCTGGATCCTGACATAACTCAAACAGTTTCCAAGCTAGGTTTATGAAACTTGGTATGTGGATAGGTGGCAATAAGGGGATTATGCACGTCTATAAATATTTTTGATTCTGACAAAAATTGTGGTTGCTATATATATGGCAACAGAAACATTGAAAATGGCTTAAAACCCGTAGGGGACTTCTGTATTGCTTGCAATTCTTAATTACTTGTTTATTTCTCCTTTGTGTGTATGTAACAAACATTGTACTGATTATATTTACAGAAAATGTCAGAAGCCTATCAAGCCAAGAACAGTATTAGTCACAACAGTAATCATGCCAGCTCCGATGCTGTAGAAATAGCTAAAGTCTTGTAAGTATTAAGGCCCTGATCTGAAACATTACAATATGAGCTAAACTCGTCCGGTTTTCCACCAAACTAGAGGTGAACTGGTTGGTAACCCAGTGATACAGTATTGTGAATATCCATGCTTAACACCAGGGTACTGTTTTATCAAAGCACTTTCGAAAATTGTATACTAACGTTCAAATTCAAATTCTTTATAATTCTTCAAAAACTGCAAATTTTGGGACAGATATGGTTTGTAGGAGTTCTTAACTGAATGATTATTAGTATTGCAAATCCATTTACCATACTTTGTTGTCGTAAAATATTTATAATGAATTTAACTTTGGGCGTAATATTAAGAATTTCGTTAGTGCTTTGATAAAACAGTACCCTTGCATGTCAAACAACCAAGGATCCTATTTGAAAAGAGATGTTGTAGTGCACCTGTACTCCTTGTATCACTCAACTTTCTCTTCCCTTGAAATGGTAGGTCATTGGTCAATCAGACAGGGTAAAAACGAATGACCAAGCACATAGAACTGTCTCAGTTGAACGCAAATCAACATTTACAATTTAAAATCTGTCTAATGTGAAGACATTATAGCAGTTGTTCAAAGTTTTGTATTTCTCTACTTCTTTCACTGTATTGTCTTTATCAGTATAACCATTCTTCTACTGGAATTATCTGAAGTAAAACAATGGTCTGAACATTACTTGTTTATAAAATTCTGCTACAGTATAATGACCTGTATAAAATTTAATTCAGAAAAGAGAAGGCATGTTTAGATGATTTACGTAAATCTGAAGATGATATCAAATGGAAAAATCTTCCACCAAGAGAACGTATGAGATTAAAGAAGTTACAACAATCAGATATGGAAGCTAAGAGATTAAGGTATAGGGTAACATACACTTCTCAGGGGTTATAGCCAGTTAGGGAATGGGGAAATACTGAACTCAACCATAAAATCTGATACCTACAAATGGTTGACCTCCCAAATATGGGACAAGACCTTCCCCTTCCATATTTTGTAAATGTTTGAATTTACAACCCAACGAAAATTGCATTTACCAAAATCAATAAAATTTTAGTTATTTTACTGTATGATGGGCACTTTCGAGGTGATATATCATATTTGCTTTATACAGTTGGCGTAGTCAATATTCGCAATACCTCTTTAGCAGTTTTGATTGGTTTTTTAGTCCAGTATTATTTTTTGGGAAGATAAATGTTATTTGATATTTAAGGAAAAAAAGTCATAAAAATTTATGTACTAGGCCGACTTTAAAAATATGTTTGTTTCCCCTCCCGCGACCCTAACCAGCTAGGGTAGGGTAGGTAGGTAGGGAAAATATTTTTTTTATTGAAATATTTTTTCATAAACTTAACTTTTTTATTGTAGAGATAGACATACAGGTATAATTTGGCAGTCAATGAACTTCTTATTGAAGCATAAATTATGAATGTCAAAATCATTAATTAATGCTTTCAGTTAAACAAGTCAGTATCAATGTCTAAACTGACCAAGACAGACCCTATTAAGTGCTATACTGACCAAGACAGGCCCTATTAAGTGCTAAGAAGCTATCTTCACTGGTTGTCGTATGTGTGTTGTCAATTTGTGCAAATGTTTGAAATGCCGTTTGTAATAAAGTCCAATACTGTGTAAATGACGTCATATTTGTCGATCGCGTATGGCTGAGTATCGTTTTCTCGGGCCGACACTTACTAAGCCTTTATTCAAGTCATCATTCTCATTCAGATGGCTGTGAGTTATGCCAATTACCTCATTCAATAGATCATAAAATGTTTATTTGGGCGACGCTTTGATAATGCACTTTTTAACAAGTATCCATGTAAAAACATCGTTTTTAACACTCACTGAAACTCAAATTGTGTGCTGCGCCGCCAAGCTTGACAAAGGTTCCCTACTTCAACCCATTAATATCGACAATTACGCTGAAATTACATGAACCAGCGAGCAGCTACTAAAAACCGTACCAGGCCGGATCGGAGTGTTTCGTACCCAATTATAATCGTACCTAAAATATTCGCACCCGGGCATTTTTTTACGAAAAAAAATATTTACGGTCGTGACCATTTTCAACGGTCGGTCGGGGGAGGGGAAACAAACAATATTTTATTATTGGCCCTAGATTTAACCATAACACCGACAATATATGCGATTTTTGGAAACATTCTTGTATTTTAAATATGTACATTGCCTTAAGCTGAAAGACATTCTTCATGCATGTACTGTAATCTATAATTATTGTATTTGATAGTGAGGTAGCTCGTGTTCAACTGATAGAGAATCAACAACGTAGAACTGCAATACATCAAACATTGTTCCAACCTTCGGTAAGTTATAGTGCACCCAGGATAATGTGAAAGGTGGGAAAATTTGGTATGTTCCACAAAGGCGGACTACAATTATGTGCACCAATTATCAGTGATGTTTTGAGTACAATACTGACCTTATCTGTTTATTTAAGTGATTTATAAAACCAATTTTGCCACAGTTGACCAAATTGATTCATGTTTGTAAATATCAAACTATCCTGGGCGGACTATACACCATTTCTCAAAAACATTTCAGTTATATACTGCGGCTAATTCACCTAACCAGTTTTCCTGGACTGTATCCTAACCAGTACAAATTTACCATGTCACAAAGAACCGCAACTTCTCCATATGTGGAGTGATATCTACATTGTTGTCACATTTCCTTGGAATGGTATGACTTGCCGCAACCAGATCGAACCTGAATCACCAGGTTACAAATCCAGTGCACTTACCACTGGACCACGGCTGCAGTACACCCGGGTATACATTTCCACTTCATGATATATCTTATGATATCTACAGAATTTATTGTTTGAAAACAGTGTGATAATTGGAAGGGCATACTTAGTTGAGCATGTGTCGTAAACATTTTTTAAAATATTTTAGCTATTTTACCTGTTTACGGATCTATAAACACACATTACTGTCAAAGATAGATATTCTGTTTACATGTAGTTATACACATTTTATTGGGATTGTGCGATGTGTATTGTTTTAGAAAATTTAAACTGGTTTGACCTAGTAATCGGATCATATCCGATTAACCAAGTAATGTTCCCTATCCTTATGATTATATTTTTTGTACAGATCCCGGCATGGCAAGGTGGTACTGGGGAAGGTAACAACCTGAGGTCAGCACTTACTGTCAAAGGCTCAGATAAACATGCAGGCAAGGATTTTGGTACGAGATCTGCACCGAGTGAGTGTTTGTTTGTAGTGATCACCTAATGCACATTGTGTCCCCTTTTATCACATGACTCTACTTGTATGCCGGTTAATACAACAAGACCAAGCTCTCAAATGACGTCACATTATCTTTTATAAATGACGTCACTTTGACTGTGTTGACTTTTTCGTGTTATTTGAACATTTCATGAATAAAAAGAATCTCAACACTCGCAAATTCATACCAGAGAGAGACCTTTTGATGCACACTCATCCTGTTCATGCATTCTGTCCAGAATGAAACATCATCATATAACTTGTTTGAACCTTACTTCTTGATATAAATCCACTAAGTTCTGTAATTGCAAGTGTAAACCTCAGTTTTGTTCATTGAAATACTTTCTTATTACTGATATTCCTAGAGTTAAAGTTGAGACCAGTACCGGCAATGTTATACGGGTCATGTTATACCAGCGGTATACCGGCCTAATGTGAATCAACGTCATATGCAGTATCATATTTACTAACTGACTGCCACAGATAGAATTATCTCTGTTCTATATCAAGGAAATGATAGTTCAATGGTGTGATACCCATACAACTATAGTAGACTCTATTCTCAAATTTATTTCACACAGTTGTTCTAGGTTAAATCCTACACTCAGAAACACATAGAAGTCCTATAACTGTTCTTGTTATATCCCCAGATACAAAGTATATGGGGGCTATTTTAAAATCATGCTTGAGGTTGGTCTGTTGGTCGGTCGGTTGGTCCGTGCAAAATTTGTCCGTGTTATTTCTCTGTAACCATTTGAAACATGCTCCGATATAATATATCTCAAATAGATCGCTGTTTAAATAGTTATTTCTGCCAAATTTATGCCTCTCACATATAGTGGGGGAGACTATAAGAATTCATCATGAGCTTCTATGTAGGATAAGGATATCTCACCCGAGGGGTCAGATTTTAACCAGGGACAAGGCTTGCCGAGTTCCTGGTTAAAATTCCGACCCCGAGGGTGAGATATGCTTATCCTACATCGACTGTCTCATGATGGATTATTTTTCTCCGACGTAATTTGAGACAATTGGACTTTATAACACTATTCAGTTTTTATGGCGTCAACATGATGTCATCATAACGTGCTGTTTGCAGTACGTTCTCATTCAAAGCAATCATTAATAATAACGTAAATAAAGCGTACGCTATTATGTTATGCTCAAGAATATTCTTTTTAAATGGTATGGAACCTATTGGCATTCGCTTTCATTAGTTTTATATCGCCATTAACACGTACATCCTGAAATTAAAGTCGGAATGAAATCACGCGGTGGTCGCTCATGTAAGATAGATGTTGCTAATGTAAGATAGGAGTTTCTTACATGAGCTGAAAACCTATCTTACACAAGTTAAAGTGGGAGAATTATTGATCTTGTGCTGGATGCCTGGATGGATATCATTTTGACAAGTTTTATTGCGCTTGTTCTCCTTAACTACTGATTGTATTTCAATGAATCTTCAAATGAATAGTTGCTACCTAGCCTTGTTGTGCATTTGTCAGGATATTAAGCTTGGATGAATATTACCAGAGTTATGACCCTTTGTGTGAGACAGTTGTTTTTGTGTCACAAACCCTTCTAGTCTAGTTATTTGATGTAATCTTTCCATTACCTGTAGTGGTATTATATGATGAGAATAGGAACTCGGACGAAGATGAATCTACAATCAGATATCAGGCTATGAAGACCGCTGGCGGTCCATCTCTGGAACAGTACTTGCCTAGTGCCTCTGATGATGATCCTGATAACAGACCCATCACTCCATTAAAGGATAAAATGGTTTATGATAAATTGTACTCATCTCTAGATTTTAAAGATGGTGAGTTGAAGCATCTGGGGTCCGTTGCCTAAGTAAAGCGCTACCAAACATCTTCATTTAGTTACCTCCAGTTCAATGAAATATAGTGGGCATGGATTATCTTCCGTAAAATGCGCAATGAAGCGCTTTTCTAGGTTAACAGACTCCAGGCATTATTATTTAACTCATAATTGTATTTAATTAATGATAATTCTAATTCATTTAAAAACAATAAAAGGCTTGCAGGGAAGACTGGGCTTGCCCAACTTGGTTGCCTCTTAAACCAAAGCCTTTATTGCTTTCCACATGTTGTTTGGTCTGTGTGTCTGTTGCTTGACCATAGATTTCCAATTTACATGGGGGTTGGTCATCAACTGTATATACATGGCTCCTATTGACCTTCAACATAATAAGTAGACCAATTTTTTATTGTTTTCTGATCAATAACTCAGTTGGGCCCATGATCTTATTTTATAGGGATGTTGGTCTCCATCAGTAGTTGACCCTATTGATTGAGGTCAGTAGGTCACGGTCACTATGACCTTAAACATTTTGGAGTATTTGGCTGCCATAAGGAGCGTACATGTTTCACAAATACCTATTGTATTTAGATTGAATTTTGCTGTGTAAATTAGATTTTTCCTATGATAAACCTTTGAAAGTGTGTGTGTGTGAGTTTATATATTTGCATGGCACTGTTTGTCACCTATCTCTAACCTGAACCAGTTTTTTTTCTATTTGATCATAAATGCCATCCTCAATTACAAATGATCAAATAAGTTCTTTTGAAGATACAGTATACTTCATTAAAGTATAGTCTTTTAAAGGGACTGCCTCACATATTGATGTATTGCAAAAATAAAATAAAATTGTCAAATATTCGCTTAATTTTGGTATAGTTGCCTGTATATCTTATAAACAACCACACTGGCATCTAAAATAATTTGAAAAACTTCGGCATTTTGTAGTTATTTAGTATTTTTACATCAAAAATTCTATAGGGTATTAATACCCTATAGAATTAACACTACTATTACTTAAATTGCCTGAAATTTGTTCGCATTTGATGAAAACGAATCGAAAAACGGACCAAATACCTCACTGATGTTTACGCTGTAGTTTGTTGATGTTACAGTTCAATCATGTGTGGATTACATAATTCACAAAGCATGTTGGAAGGAAACTCAGCGATTTTTTTCAAGAAAAAAATACTCAGTGGGCGATATCGAGTGTGGTTAAAATTGCTTATCTGCACCAAAGCCTTCATAAAGCAACCATCAGTGGCTTTCTACTACATCAATACTTGGTTAGGTTGGAAAATCACGATATACAAAAGTTTTAGCCCAATCTGTGAGGCAGCACCTTTAACATATAACATTCAATGTACATAAACTTTGGTTCTTGTATGAACTATCTGTAATTGATTCAAATAAATGTAGCTTCATTAATTTATTATGCCCCCCATCTTTGATGAGGGGGTATATTGCTTTGCAAATGTCTGTCTGTCGGTTGGTCGGTCGTATAAAATTGTTTCCGTTCAATAAATCAAGAACACTTAGACCTAGGACCTTCAAACTTTACATGGTGGTTGGTCAGCAACAGTAGATTGATTTTTAGGTCAGTAGGTCAAAGGTCAAGGTCACTGCGGCCTTCACCATTTATGATTATTGGGCTGCTATTGGGGCATACATGTTTTACAAACATCTCTTGTTAACTTTATACTCAAGTACTGTAAACCAATTTACCTTCGTGAATACAAACTCTTGCGTTTTGCTGATCGTCGGCATATTCTCGACTACCAATTTTTGTGTTTTTAGCTCACCTGCCACAAAGTGGCAAGGTGAGCTATTGTGATTGTTTTTTGTCCGTCTTCCGTCTGTCCATTAAACTTTTAACCGTTAACACTCTAGCACTTTCAATTTTGTTTTGATCTTCATCAAACTTGGTCGGTAGTTGTTCCTGAATGAAATCTAGGTCAAGTTCGAAGTTGGGTCATGTGGGGTCAAAAACTAGGTCAATAGGTCAAATAATAGGAAAACTTTGTTAACACTCTTGAGGTCACATTTTTGCTTAGATCTTCATCAAACTTGGTCAGTAGTTGTACCTCACTGAAATCAAGGTCAAGTTCGAAGTTGGGTCATGTGGGGTCAATAGGTCAATAGGTCAAATAATAGGAAAACCTCGTTAACACTCTGGAGGTCACATTTTTGCTTTAATCTTCATGAAGTTTGGTCAAAATGTTTATCTTGATGACCTTAAGGTCAAGTTAGAAGTTGGGTCATGTGGGTTCAAAAACTAGGTCAAAAGGTTAAATAATAGGAAAACCTTGTTAACACTCTGGGGGCCACATTTTTGCTTTAATCTTCATGAAGTTTGGTCAAAATGTATATCTTGGTGACCTTAAACCTTTTTAACACTCTGGAGGCCTCAGTTTTACTTTAACCTTCATCAAGTTTAGTCAAAATGCTTATCTTGATGACCTTAAGGTCGAGTTCAAAGTTTGGCCATGTTTAGCAGGTGAGCGCCCCAGGATCTATGATCCTCTTGTTAAGTGTCCCGCAATGTCCATATTAATTTTTTTTTGCACTTTAAATTGCGCGAAATAATTTCTTGTTTACCGTATTTGTCTCCTAATGTTGTAAAAGAAATTAATTAATTCCATCAGACTATCAACCGGTCTGTATTGCTTTTGTTGTTTTGTTATCATGTATGACATATTTTATTGTGTGACATTTCTTCCTGTATGGTTAGTCCTCAAGTAAAACGATATGTCTTTATGTACGACTTGTCCTCATGTATGGCGTATCCTTATGTATGATATGTGTCCTCATGTACGACGTGTCCTCGTGTATGGCGTATCCTTATGTATGATATGTGTCCTCATGTACGACGTGCATGTATGTTCGACATGGGCTAACGTACAGCATGTATTATGAAATGTTTTAAAAGAATTATTAAGTACATAGCTTTATAACCTGAACAAAACCTTTCTTATGATGGCACAAAGATCGAGTCGGAACCACACATGACTAACAAACAAGAGTTCCCTTGCTCAAATCTTGGCGTGGGCACTTGGTCATTTCTAAAACGTCAGTGTTTTTCAGCCCAACTAGAGATACACTGGTTGGTAACCCAGAGGTAGTCTCACATGTATCAGTGCTATACACCAGGCACATTAAAGAACCAAGGAGTCTATTCGGAAAGAGCTTGGGTTGTTCACTTGAATTCCTTTGGATTCCTTATATCGAAAATAGAGAGAAACCACCAAACACGAATAACATTTAATGTATATATTTAATGTATATATCATATATATTTTTTTTTTTTTTTTGGATTCCTTGTATCATACACAGAGATAGAAATACCATAATTTGTTCATATCAGTTAGAAGGTGTGAGAGTTATATTATAAGACTGTTTATAGAACTCTATTTAATGATTGTAGGTATACCTGATTCTCCTGCTCTTGCCAATACATACTACTCTCAGTTTGATGATGAGTTTACACCATCTGATGAAGAGGCAGACGAAGCTGCTGAAACTGTTATACGTCGTAAAGTCGGTCATGTTGACGGCTCTGATGATGATGATGACATTATGTTCTACTCTGATGACGGCACATTAACAAAGAAAGATGATGAAAACGAATTTTTCAACCATTTACAACATGTGTTAGATAAAAATGCAGACACAGGTTTGTTTCTTGTATTATTATTTCTCCCACATAGAGTAGGAGAGACGTATTGATATTGTGCTGGATGGCTGTCACAAAGTTTATCCACGCTAATTCTCCTTAGACATTGGCTGGATTTCATTAGAAATTCACATGAATACTTGATACCAAGCCTAGTTGTGTATTTTGTCAGGAATTTGACAGATGTAGATGTTTGAAGAAATGTGTTGCCTATGGAATATTTATTTAAAGATATATATAATACTTGTGAAAAGTTTAAACAATCTGACTGATAAGAAAATTTTAGTCTTAATCACACCGGGTCCTGTCTCTGTCACACAAGAATAAGATGTCCAGTCTCTATGGGAGTCACACAAGAATTAGATGTCTGTTGATTTCAATAGACACTCAACAGGCATCCAATTTTCTTGTGACAAAGAAGAGACCCAGTGAATCAAACTACCAGATATTTCAGCTTTCCAGAACACATATTGTTGAACAAAACATAATGTACCTCCAACTGCTAACTTCTGATGTACATAATCCATTCTACATATATATATATATATATTTTATTACAGAAGGCACCCTGACCCTGGTGGATGACGCCGAAGCTGGAGCATTTGGACCTGTAGCTCGGGAAGCCAAGATAAAAAATCTCAGAGTGTATCCTTTCATAATGTTCACTCATTGTAGACGCTAACTGTCGTGGGACATACTTCACAGCTGGTTTATTTGTTTCCACTTTCACAAATACTGGTATATTGTGTGTGTCTTTATGTAGAGGGTTAGGTTGGTAGGAGTAGGCTTGAAAATTTGTAAGGTCACATTCGTCATTGAATGAAATTAAGATGTGCTGTAGAATCCATTCAACCTGAGCTTTCTTTTCTGGAAGCGTTATAACTTAGTTTCCTGCAACAGAGCTCAAACTACCAAATCATTGTCCAAAAGGTCTACTGGTGTTCATAATCTCAGCTTGTCTAAAGCTTTTTGGGTGAACCCCTAACCAAGGGACAGATTTCAACCGAATGTGCCTACATTTTGTAAATTGACTGCTAGTCCTTGTACAGTAGGTTAGCACACACGTTTCATACATGTAGAATGTTGAATAAAATGTATTTCTGCTTGAAAATATGATTCTTACTTTCCTTTACCATAACATAGTGAGTGTGAGAAGATGCTGGGGAAAGATGGTTTTGATAGAGCGTATGATTACTTAAAAACCGCACGTTATGATCGAGCTAATGAGGCCACAGAAGAGGATATAATGCAAGGACTTAGAGACTTTGTGAAAAATCCTAGTGATTGTTTCCTAGTGGATCAGTTATTATTTCTAGAAGAACAACATGGGATGGCTTTGTCCTAGTTCTATATGACACATGTGTGGTGTGTTTGTAACTATCTTACAATCTGTGTTAACCAGTTTCTATCAATCTGTGTTAACCAGTTTCCATCAATCTGTGTTAACCAGTGTCCGTCCATCTGTGTTAACCAGTTTCCATTGATCTGTGTTAACCAGTTTCCATCAGTCTGTGTTAACCAGTTTCTGTCAATCGGTGTTAACCAGTTGCTGTTAATCTGAGTTAACCAGTTTCTGTCAATCTGTGTTAACCAGTTTCCATCACTCTGTGTTAACTAGTCTACATCAGTCTGTGTTAACCAGTTTTACATCAGTCTGTGTAAACCAGTTTTACATCAGTCTGTGTTAACCAGTTTCCAGTGTTTTCACTTCAGTCAGGTTGTGATCTGTGAAGTTGTTTATATAGAACAGGTCAGAAACTGTGAGCTGACGTGATGCTGTGTGTGGAGAATAAGTTATTTATAGAATTATGTGATATTCATCTGTGGTCATTCTGTGTGTATCATACAACATCATACAAGATACCGGAACAATTCTGTCTGCTTGTGACTGCAGCATCATACAACATCATACAAGATACCGGAACAATTCTGTCTGCTTGTGACTGCGAAGTCATACACGTGGTACTTCATGGAATGGAAATGTAAGAATTCTGACAATCAACGATGGTTGCTGCAAGAATTGAGCTTGGTGTGTTTGTAACTAACATTTTGTTGAAGATGTCTAGATACTGATATCATGGAAGTCTCATTGAACACATACATAATGAATACTGAATTATAGGTGTTACAGTTTGCTCTCATGTGAAAACGTCAGTAACGTTGAATGATATGATTGCTGTCTGCTAGATGCAAGCATACAGAGAATGATTTGAGATGCAAGCATACAGAGAATGATATGATTGCTGTCTGCTAGATGCAAGCTTACAGAGAGATATGGTCATCATGGGAAATGTTTTTATGCCCCCGTATCGATAGATCGGGAGGCATATAGTGATGCACCTGTCCGTCCGTCCGTCCGTCCGTTCGTCCGTTCGTCCGTCCGTCCTGGTTAACCCAAATTGACCGTTTCTTCTAGCATCATTATGGCTTGCTGCAAAGCTTCAAAACTTGCATGGATGTTGTATATGAACACTCTCCACACACCTGTATCACCTGACCCTTTTTGACCTTCACCTTGACCTAATTTTGGACTTAGACTTATTTATGGACAAGGCTTCCACAGGGGGCATAAGCGTTTATTGAACGCAGTCTTGTTGTATCTCTAAAATCATTTGACAAGTTACGTGAAAATTAATACGGTCAAGTGATAATTGAAACAGTCATGTGTCCAATCATGTGATGATTAATACAGTCATGTGACTAGTCATGTGATATTCCAAAATACATTCCATCCATGTCTTGAGCTAATTTAAGTTTTGAATATTAAATGTTTTGTTACTGTTTGACATATCTTAACTGTTTTAGTAATACGACATAGTCTCAGATTTTGATATGGAATTCTGAAGTTTATCATAAGTGATTCATTGATATATGGTATATCAAATGTTTTACCACGCTTTTCTTCGTCTTTGCCTATATAGGCAAAATTGAAGGTAATGTTAGAATGTATGCTGATGTTAGCCATGTTTTGCAAGGTCTAATGAATACCGGTAAATTGTTGCCAAAATGCATGAGGTGCTTATATGCATGTTAACCATGACAAATAGAAAAAAATCATTCATACCTTATTATGGTCACTGACATATAATTTCATTCTTGTCAAACACTCACTGTAGTTTTATTTTGTGCTCACATTAGAATACAATAATTTTACACATTTGGTCATTTTGTTAGTTGTGTGCAAACATGTACATCTGATTTGTTGCTCTGTGCTATTACTGATACTAGAAGAATGTGTTATTTGTAACTTATGTGTGATTGTGTATATTCCTGTAAGAGTTTAACTAAATGTAATGAAGTGCTGCATTAATCAAGGAATGAGATTATCTTCGTATAACTTTATAAATCTGTCAAAATATTTACTTCAAACATGAAGCATGAAGGGTGTAACATGTATAGTAAGGAACCCTAGGAATTACAGTAAAATTTTAATACCCCGACAAAATGATGATGAACTAGTTCATGCCTCCTCAAACTAGTTTCCCAGTCCAAAGGCAATGCAAGGCATCAAAGTTCTACTGTATTTAAGTTAAACAAATTTGATTATTGGGTTAGCGATAGTGTACATGACATTACATTTGTTTGGGTTATACATTACTTGTTGAGATTTGGTCAGTGTAGTAGAATATATACATGGTGAAGATGTCGCTATTAGATATATTTTAGGTCCAACAGTTGAAGACAAACATTTCTAGTCAGACTGATGTATTTATGTATCACACAAAAACCTGCCTTGTATTGTAAGAGTAGACCTGCTGTGTATGGCTGCGAGGGCAACTTATTCTTCATCATTGTATACTGGTACAATGTATCTAGAAATCTTCATGGTTCGAATCCCACTATACTATAGTTACTAACTATTATTTAGATAATCTACAAAATCTGAACTGTGATATTACAAGCCTCACAATAAGACTTGGAAGTAATTAGTCTGGAAGGCTGTGGAGTTTGCTCTATGGAGCATTTTACACCAAAGAATAAATAAAGTTGTGCCCATGCTGTAAAATAAAACTGATAAAATGCTCTGCAGAACCTCATATTGTATTTTAGTCATTTTAATAAATTCAGTAAGTAGAGATGACACTTGTGTAAGACACAAATAGTAAATGAACATGTTGGATATGAGTTGTAGATGAGTGAGCTCACTCACATGGTGTATTTTGTACCGTTTACAGATGTGATAGTCAACTTTACTGCTGAATAATTCTCATGACGCATAGTTTGGTGCAAGAAACATTGAGATTGTTGTTGTTGCCATGGTGACAAAAGTCGAGATTTTACTGTGATTGCATGTAAGGATGAGATGCGACATGTATTCATCAATCAACCAATCAAAATAAAGAATTATTTTCAATGATGCATGTTAAATGAATATTCATTGATTTGCCCCATGATTATAAAGATTTTTTTATGCTCAACTCAACTTCTACATGAAGCCTGATTGCTCCTTTACAGGTCAACATTTCAATGATTTACTATATGAGAAGCCATTGCTCTGCTGTCTTTCAGGCTTTCCACCTAAATTAAAAGTTTCATTGAAACACAAGACAGTTTACTGTTCGAAACATTTGGAGTTTGAACACAGAATTGAGTTTAGCATGCAAAAGGTTTTATAATCCTTGGGCCAGATCTTAGATGTAAATATGCTTATATAATACATGTTGTACAAACATTAGTATAGTGCATATGTATCCTTCACCACATTTTCCTACAGACCTGGTGTTATATAGATTGGTGAATTGTGTAGGCCTCATCATTTTTTAAGCCGAACTTGAGATCTGGATTGTCATCATGCAACTTAGCTGGAATTGATGATCAACACAAGGTTGTGCACCTCAGGGTATACTGTTTTACTAACATGCTGTTAAGAAAATCACAAAGTATGATTAAAAGTTTTGATTCAAATAAAACAAGGCAACGTCTCCAGAATTGCCCTCTACATGTAGAGTAAGAGTCTTTCTTAAGCAACATAATCATTTTGTTCCAGAAATAACCATTTACTGTAAATTTTACCTCTCCAGAGCAACAACCTCTGTACAACTATCAAACTTTGTAAAAAAAAGTCCGAAGTTTGGTTGTCTGCAAGTGCAATAAATTTCATTTAATGAGCTAGTGTATGCAATGCATTCCTCTTCCTCAATCAGATGTTAAAGAACTACATTGTATATCAATCATGTCAATTTGCGTGGATGTTTAAGACACATGTTAGGAACTTTGACAAAATGGTACCCTGAGGTTTTGGTTTTGTAGGAAACTAATTTCAGCAGTTATGTACCTTGTTTGAAAACCTGGTTTTCGTGGACATTCCATGTTCTGTAAAATCATTATTTTTTGAGGGGATATATATTTTGTTGATTTCATGGTTGAACTTTACCACAAAATCTAATCGCCACGATTTAATAAACCTCCCTGTTATACAGAACAAGGGTTCCCCTTCCAGGTTTTGTAATCGATGAATTTACAGCCCAGCAAAATTGCATTATACCATAATTAACGAAATTTAATGCCCACAAAAATATGTGATTTTACGATATGTTGTTTTAGCTTGGATCTGCTCAAATAATTGACCTCATTTAATTATAGCAGACATGTTTGATTGTGTATTATTTCATGTTTTATTGAATACTAAGTACTTCCACTTACTTCAGCCATTCACTATCACTTGTTCTTATATTGTTGCTATATACATGTTGTTATTTTCTGTGATATTCATTAAAATTGTGCTACGTCTGTACTACATACAGCTATTGTATAACCATACTATCAAACAAAGAGATTAAAACACGATGAAGTTCACTCATTCACTGTATTTTGATCATAAATATCCCTTATGGAAATATAGCAGTGATATAATAATAGGTTTGATCCCAATATATGTACTTATGTTGTAAAGTTTATAAGATCCATCTTGGATCATGTGAAAAGTGGTATATTACCTAAAGAGGTGGTAGATTCATCAATGAAATGACATTTAGCAATTTGTTTCAGTTATCAATCAACCCATGGGTTAATTAAATGCTACCCGTAATCTTTTTGTAATGGTTCAAGCAGTGCGCAATGTACACAGTTTTACAGAGTTAATATGTTTGCATTTCTTATGTGTCCAAGTGTGAAGACTTTCATTAACAATTATTGTTAAGCATTTTTTCCTATGTGTGTTATTTATACAGAGACTCATGTATGAGATATTTTTGTATCTAGTTCATTTCGTAAAGAAGTCAAATCATGATCACATGTTTGTATAATTGATTTTCATAAGAATCATCGTCATCCATTATTTGAAGGATCATCAATGTCAACTACTGCATATCAATGTCTCCCATATAAAGTGGGGGGACATATGGTTTGTTCTGGATGTCTGTCTAGATGTATAGATGTGACAAAGTTTAGCTGAGTTTGTTCGCCTTTCCCACTGATCTGGCCCCAATTCCACGAAAAAACTTAAGTTATTGCTCAGCTGAGACTGCTATTTCAAAAACATATTTTGTAGGTTAAATGACTTTATGTATACTTGTATATACTGTTTCGTCACAGTTAGATGCCTATTTAATAAAGCAATACAAAATAAGTCCAATTTTCACAGAAAATAGTGTTTTAAAGTTATAAACAACTAAAGCAAAAACTTAAGTCTGTTATAACAGGCTCAAGTATGACGTTCTTTATTATTCATTGCTGTCGGATTCCCATGAGAATTACATACAAAAATCACCTGCTATATCATTATTTACCAATAAATACACAGTTTCTGGTAGCAATCCACATCACAAGACTATACTTGTAGTCACATAATAAATTCAAAATAACAGTCTCAGCTGAGCAATAACTTAAGTTTTTTCGTGGAATTGGGGCCAGACCTGATGATGTCAATGAAACTTGAGATGAATATTTGGTACCAAGCCTAGTTCTGCCTATTGTCATTTAAATCCGATGATTATTGCCTGGATTATGACCCTTTGCAATGGGAGACATGTTTTTTGTGTCAAAACCATCTCTTATTTTAATCTCATTTAATGATTTTTTACAAACTTCCTCCTTCTCGTATCAAAGTTTGTTAAAATATTTACATTTCAGTATGTTACATCTTATTGTAGAAATATGTTATGATTATATGGGCATAATATTTCACTATTGTATGATCAGTATATTTGGCATATGGAGACTGTTTGTGGATTAGTTTGATAATTCTTGGTTAAACAGTTTACAGTTTAATTAGTATAATCGGCATGTGAAATGCCTTTGACCATTTACATAATAAAAAAGATGGTCAAGACAAAATATATACATACATAAACATAAACAAGTTCAGTTAGATAACTCTTAGTTTAAACAAGTTAAGTTAGATAAATCTTGGTTTAAACAAGTTCAGTTAGATAAATCTTGGTTTAAACAAGTTCAGGTAGATAAATCTTGGTTTAAACAAGTTAAGTTAGATAATTCTTGGTGTAAACAAGTTCAGTTAGATAACTCTTGGTTTAAACAAGTTCAGTTAGATAACTCTTGGTTTAAACGAGTTCAGTTAGATAACTCTTGGTTTAAACAAGTTCAGTTAGATAACTCTTGGTTTAAACAAGTTCAGTGATGATTAACATTTGATGTTAAGGTATTGTTGTGTCTGTGATATATAAATATATAGTGCAACAAATATCCTCTATATATAGTGCAAACAAATCGACCTGGTCCTCGAAAATTCTCTCTGAACTTTCATCAACCATAATGTACATTATATAAATGAGCTTGGGTTGTTCAGAAATGCCTTTGTTGTAAATTGCGGCTATTTATAAGCAGTATGATATGCGTTCTGGTCCCATTCCTAATTATAAAACTATTATCATGCTCAACTCAGTTTTATAATCACAGGGCCTGTTTCTGCTCATCAGACCGGAGCTGAATAGCATGTCATATTTGAACTCTTAATATTTACACTATTAATAATGTTTTATTCTATTCTGTTACATTTCTAGATTTGATTTTACATATTCAGAACACTAGGCTAGGCTGTTTTTACTAACATCATACCACATGTATAACTGGAACTAAGTCTCTACCCCTGCCATGGTATTGTATATTACTGCACTAATGGAATCATACATGTTAGTGCCTTAAAGAAATGTCTGGCCATACACTACTGGTAGTGTATCAGCAAGTCAACGGAATATTTCATGTACCCGAGTACTGTAAGGTTCCGCTAGTAAGACCATTCCAATTATTTTGAAATATATAATGCCAAATTTTGCATCTGAATGTATTAAATTTAAAACAACAAAATAAGTCCTCTATTGAGAGCTACTCGCTATTGGGACCAACTTTTGAGAGGTGTTTTTAGCGAATCTTGACTGTATTACATAACTGTGATTATGTTTCTATATCTTGAGATGCAACATTTCTTTAGAATAGTAGTTTGATTGTGTTAGTTAAGTACATTGTATAACATTGACATCCTTTTAAATGAGTATTGTTTTGTATGCATTGGGTAATTTTAAACATTGTCATATAAATAATGTATATTGATCATGCAATAATTAAACATATCATGATTTCAATGTTACGTTTTTGTTAATATCCAGGATCCTGTTCAGTCACTGAAAATGTGGTAGTCTTTTGAAACAAGTCATGGACGTGTGTTTTAGGGAAATTACTTAAAAAACGAAAAATGAAAAACCTTGGTACACCAGCTATTTAACAATGGCTTTGAGCTCTGGGGCTAAAGTCTCCAGAAAGATATGACATAGTTATGCAACTGCTGCGATGCCACTACGATTTTGATACATGGCATGGGTATCTCCAAGCACCTCATAGTGTAGTGACGTGTTGTAGGTTACAACATAGAACATAGTGTGTTGTACAAGCGACAGGTTACGAATGACAAAATACCACACATTTACTCATTTGTCATCAACAGTTAATTATTGTGACAGGCGGGAAACTAGCCAACAATAGAGCCATGATGACCCTATATTACTCAGGTGAGTACCATGATCGGATGTTAGCATGCATCAAATATGGGAACAGAAGGGCATGTTCAATATTTACATTGGGCCGAATTATGAACATTACTGTTGAGAATCTCTGAAAAATGCTACAAGTTCAGTAGGAAAACAATTTCATATCACTTCCCGTATAAATATTGACAACTAGAAATGTGTCCATATGACATGAATGCCCCCTCTAAAATTTTATCATTTCAAGGGCCACAACTCTGCTAATACTAGCCGAATCTGAATATAAAACATGACTATGACTGACGCAGTGTTAGATCTTCTTTTCAAGACATGTACAATACAAGTATTTTTTTATGAATTTTAAGGGCCACAACTCTGCTAATACTGGTCGGATCAGAATAAAAATATACAGATGCAAAATAAGTCAAGCTGATTAGTTAACATTCCTATATGAACTTGGCCCTGATACGTTATCTCTAATTTATTATCACTGCTAGTCTGATAATGTGTTATTCGTCCCAGCATGCATACACAGCGTCAGAATGACAAACAGTATTTAATAGAAGTTTTTTTTATTCCTCGTTCTAGAACGACCTATATAAGTAATTATGTCTTAAATAGAGGATCTTGCATGAGTGCTCATTACATACGAGTTTTATTAAACGAGTGGACAAAATGATATGACACGAGGCTTTGCCGAGTGTCATATTGTTTTTGTCGACGAGTTTAATAAAACTCGTATGTAATGAGCACGAATGTAAGATTCTATTTATCATATAACCTTAGAAAACGCTCAATATTGTTCAGAAGGATGATGTGCGCTGCATATGGTTCAGCCAAAATTTAGCGGTACAATGAGCGCGACGTCATGGTGACGTTGATATTATCCTGACGTCAGTGACGGATCAATGCATTGATTGGCTAACGTCACGTCAAGCTAATTTAAATATTTATTGCACGGTCTGGGAGTGCCGAACGATATTTACGTCACGGCTTTACGGCACTCCTGGGCCGCATGTTATGTGATAATTAAGTCCCTGTAATCTTAGTCTACCTATATGACGTCATAATTGGAATACCTGCGCGACGTGACGTCACTACAGGTACACTGCTTTTACCAGGCATTGACACGTTGTAACATTCGTTTATGCAAAGATATAGTGAAAAACGTAGCTGGGTCATGTTAGAATATTATATATCGGTTAGACAAACACTCCACTGACAAAAATGATGGAATCGCGCATCATGGCACACTTTCTAAAATTATTCTTCCGTTCAGGTAAGTATCTTTGAAATTGTTGGTGTTGTATTTAATAGAGGATCTTGCATGAGTGCTCATTACATACGAGTTTTATTAAACGAGTGGACAAAATGATATGACACGAGGCTTTGCCGAGTGTCATATTGTTTTTGTCGACGAGTTTAATACTCGTTTGTGATGTGCACGAATGTAAGATTCTATTTATCACATAACCTTAGAAAATGCTCATTATTGTTCAGAAGGATGATGTGCGCTGCATATGTTTCAGCCAAAATTTAGCGGTACAATGAGCGCGACGTCATGGCGACGGTGATATTATCCTGACGTCAGTGACGGCTCAATGCATGGATTGGCTAACGTCACGTCAAGCTAATTTAAATATTTATTGCACGGTCTGGGAGTGCCGAACGATATTTACGTCACGGCTTTACGGCACTCCTGGACCGCATGTTATGTGATAAAAGCATATTATTTTCAAGAAAATACGCCAAAATCGTTGTGGATAATGTACGTAGTGTCGCCCTTCGTTCTAAATACATTTTGCAGTGCCAATAATTTTATTTCAAAAATGGCGCGAAAATATACGAAGCCGACCGATTGTTTACGGAAACGATCGAGAGCTCTTCGCTGTTCTCTTACCTCCCTTTGTACGAGTTTAAGGCGGCGCACCTTCGTGCAAGTCTGTAAAGATGGCACATTCCCTGTTTGACTCGTTACCAGGTATCCTTATTGTTGTATTTATATTATGTGTTTTTTAATACTTTCTCTATTAATGAAGTTTATCTCTAAAGATCGAGTCTGTGTAGTTGATGGTACAACTTGGAAGAGCGAAATCGGTGAATCCGCCATCTTGATTTACCCATCTGAAAAATATTTTTATGATCACGTACTGTACTCATAATATCGTCAATTTTGACAAGAATTCAACGTTGTTGTAAGCAATAATTCATAACAGAAATAACCGTGTGTTTAAACTATTATACGATCGGTTAAAAAGTTGCTGGTCATCTAGTGACCTTAGTGGCGAAAGGGGCGAACAACCTTGATGGAACATCCAAAATAACCAACCTAATCAAAGTACTAAAATCACTTATCTTTGAAAGGAGACAAATATCCACAAACCCACTTCAACAATTTGAACAAATCATTGTCTTACATTGGTAAAACAATACAGTCAATGGGTGAACAATACTTAAGCTTAAAGAAAGAAAAACTCTGGTGACTATAAATGAAGTTCAGGGATGTCATCATGTCTCGCAGGGGCGTACCAATTTATACCAGGGTGTCCGAGGTGATTCCCTGCTAGAATTAAATGTTGATTTAACGGTTGATAGTCTGTGGTGCATTTTGGCCTATAAAACTGTACATTTTGGTCACTTCACAAGTAATTAAACTGTCTTAAAATGACTTATTAATTTCTTAAAATTATTTTAGCACCCCATCAACATGGCCAGACCTGCAACACATGTATACAGGGTCCATATACAGCACTTACTTTATATATGTACCCATCATGACATTTATATTTACAGGGAACATGTCTACAATAGAGAATCAATCAGCTATACAGTCTATATTGGATTCACAGACTGTGACGGATCAGAGTAATACTCAATGTAAATTATTGTGATACCTTATATAATATACAGTGACAGCGCTTGATTATTCCATGTTTGGCACACCATTCTCATGTTCTTGATGACAATCATGTCCAAATGTATCTTTTTCTAAATATTCTTCAAATGACCCAGGGTTGTCATTAAAAATGCCTGTATCAACCAGGGGCGTAACTTTGGCCACCTCAAAACTTATAATATATGTAGGTACTTATCCACTTCTTTTAATTGATGAAATGTTTTGTCCGCCTCAAATTTAAATTAAGCCTGCTTGGCAAAATTTTAATGAAAACCCTGTAACAATGTTATATAAAACTTTAAAAGTTAGAATTCAGCTTGATACAGCTTGAAGCAATGAATATATGTATAATTATATACATGAATGTTGCTGTCTCTACTGTACTTAAGCAAAGACCTAAATATACACAGATTGGACACTTAATTGAAAATGGAGAGAAAATGCAAAATAGCATGCAGCAGATTCTGATATTTTGCATGAACTCTTTTGTTTGTCATCCTTTTTTAATGACCAATATCTCTTTTTGAAAATCTTAGATTCTTCTACCGCATGATGAAACTTATTATTTTCGATCATTTATAGAATTCAAAAAAATATTGTTCAAATGAGGCAGATCAGGTATTTTCTGATAAAATTAGAATTTCCATTAAAATGAGAGTAGGTCTGGCTCTTTGAGGTCTTTTGTTTTATTCCTTAACTGATTTCAATAAATTAAGTATCATTTTAAAGCAGAATAATAAACCTTTTGCATAATTAGTTTATTAGTTTGTTCCTATGTATATTAAAACAGGAGATATAAGGTATTAAGAACAAACGAGATTTCGCGAGATTTCAGAAAACCGCCGCGAAATATTGTGAGATTTGGTAGATATTTCCAATCTTTGTATATTTAGGTCTTTGACTTAAGATATTATTTGAGATATTTTATTTTGACTATCTTTAATTGAGTTTCCGCAAATTCATAAATCTGCGTTAATATACTTCATAAGATTAAGACAAATCCTGGAACCTTTGACTGCAAATTTATAAATCTATGAAATAGATTACCTAACTTGGCGAAATAAAGATCATGAAAATATATGGTGAAATAGAGCTCTACAGTAGGTTGTGATATAGAGCTCTACAGTAGGTTGTGATATAGAGCTCTACAGTAGGTTGTGATATAGAGCTCTACAGTAGGTAGTGATATAGAGCTCTACAGTTGGTAGTGGAATACACAGTAGATAGTGATATAGAGCTTTACAGTAGGTATCATGTTCCATAGAATTACAAGATCTTTATACACCATACTTTATTCACATGTTGACAGTGGAAGATGAGGATTTTTTACAATGTGGAAAATGTAAGAAGCAATTTTCCAACTTGAGTCTCTTTGTTGGTCATAAACAAACTCGCTGTACACCTGTGGTTCCACGACCGACTCTACAGAATGCTACACTACAGAATGCTACCATCATACAGAGTTTGAACAACAGTGCATTTACATCTCCTGCTGCACAGCAGAATATTAGAGCTCAAATCTCACAGGTTAGTACTGTATTAGAGCTCAAATCTCACAAGTAATGTACTGTATTAGAGCTCAAATCTCACAGGTAACCCAATGTACTAGAGCTCAACTAAAAATTAAAATGTACTTTAATCAAGCTCAAATCTTCCTGGTACTGTAGTTGAGCTCAAATCTCCCTGGTAATATACTGTATTAGAGCTCAAAAATGTACTCTTGTTAGAGCTTAAAACTCCCAGGCAATGTGTACTGTATTAGAGGTCAAATAAAATGTACTGTATTTGGACTCAAATCTCCCATGTAATATACTGTATTAGAGCTTAAAAGTATACTGTATTAGATATAAAAAATGTAGTGTATTAGAGCTCAAATAAAATGTACTGTCTCCCATCCCAGGTAATGTTCTATATTAGAGCTCAAAACATTCAGGTAATGTTAGATGTATAAGACTCAGATCTATAAGATAATAATCTGTATAAGAGCTCATATTTCCCAGGTAATGAATTTATTTGAGCTCAAATCTGTCTGACACTGTTTTAGAGCTTAAAAGGTATTATACTGAAGTAGAGCTCAGATCTCTCAGGTAATGTCCTGGCACTGCATTAAAGCTAAAATATCTCATGGATTCCTTATAATATAAATTTTTCATAATCAGATTTTGAAACATAGGACTTTCAGAGCTTGGCCTGTTGTGATCAGCAGATTTTGTTTATTGCATTTTATAAAATGCAAGTTTATAGTCATTTCAAAGATAAAAATTCATGTGCTGTCAATAGTGTGTGTAAGCTGTTGTTTATGTTTGGTTGTATAGATGTTGTTTTAATGTTGTTGTTGATATATTTCAGCATCCTGTACCGAGTTATAACAGTGTATCACAAGCACCGCTTACTCAGCTGACACAGAATATGGTTCTATCAGAGGAACAGATGTTAGCATTCAGTGATATCACACAAACTGTACAGAATGGTATTATACAAGGAAATACATTACATCTAGTATGTACTGACTTCATGCTACATCCAGTTATTAATCCCTCCCTCACCAAGAAGTAATACTAAGGGGGTTTATAAGAATGATAACTCTGCCATTCCACCCATCTGTCTGTTACAAAATCATGTTCACTTCATTTCTGTGAAACGTAAAAAACAAAAGTGTAACTCATGGAGAAAATGTGCAGAGCCCACATTCCAAATGTGCCAGCTTAAGGTCCACTGTTTGAGCCTTTGATTTTATATCTGCTCCATACCTTTTGACCCCTTGTCTGTTTTTTATGAAACATGTACCATGCACATATTACTATGATCAATTGTTTCCTGATAACTGCTATTTGTTAAAAAATCTGTAAGGAATTATATAATACATATGAAACGTGATATATGAACTTACGGTCCCCCAAGTACATGTACGATGGTGCATAGCACTGAAATTACCACAACCATACTGATTTCACCACTGAGACAACTTACAAAAAGTTGCTGAAATAGCGCTGATATGGCTCATGTTACTGTGGTAGATGTGTCATCATGCGGGAAATATTGTATTATCTCAGAAATTAGTTCTGTTACTTAAGTTTAAAATACATAATTACCAGTATACATGCTAATTTTACAGACTCCAGGTAATGCAGTGAACAATGGATCATTCCTGTCACCTGTTACCCAGCTTGCACCTCGACCATCTAACAGTGTGACTATATTCAGTGCTGTACAACCTACCACATCACTGTCAGCATCCAGTAGTTCCGCATTCACCAGTACAGTCTCTGTCAGTAATCTTCAACCATTGGTACAACAACAACAAATCACCATAGCAACCGTTCCAGAGAAACCACAAAATATGCATATAATAAAACCAAGTCCTACAAAAGCAGGTCAGTAAAACTGTGTATACTGTATATTTATTAGATTAAATCTCAGGATTATAAATTTCTAAATTTTTAAATAAATGTCAAAACCAACAGGTGTTGAAATTATTTAATTTGTATTATTTTTTTTAATTTTTAAGAAAAATAAAAACAATGATTAAACTGTTGAGAATGTGATTTCTTGGTAACTAAGAGTGAAAATTACTTTGAAAACTGTTCATTATTTTGATGTGGTCTAATTAATAATTATTCAGTGTTCTTGTCATCAAGTTTTTTTTGCAGGGTTTTCATTATGAGGCGACCTAGATGGCTGTCTCAACTGCAGCTTTGGTCACTTCAAAACTAAAATTAATAATTTCCTTTAATTGATGAAATAACAGTTTTGGCAACGTCAAATTTAAACAAGCCTGTTCAGCAAAATCTTAATGAAAACCCTGTATTGTTGAAGTGGTCTTATTCAGTTAGGTTTTATTGTATATTATACACACAGCGAGGAAGTCAGCTCAGGCTTCAGCATTGAATGGTGGAGAATCGGATCATTCTGGTTATACAGACGACGGGAAGAAGAAACTATCATGTACATATTGTGGTAAAACTTTCATGAAGAACTTTGATCTACAGCAGCATATTAGGTTTGTTCTATTGTTATATTGTTATTGATGCCATGATTATAAAAAGTTTTGGGTAAGATAAATATAAATAAAATTAACAGATATTGCTATCCAACAAACTTGGTTATGACGAATATTTGTACCTGAATTATTTTTTTTTATTTTAAAATGCCAAGCATAGCCTTTATTTGCCAGTCAGCTTTATGCTGAAATATGGCAGGCATATATGTGTGCCTCCATCTGGATTTTAACCAGGGTCGCCAGATTAGATGGCAAGCGGGCTAACCATTGAGCTACGGAGGACACTCGATTGGCTGAACTTGTAGATATTCAAGTACCCGGTACTCACAGCAGCTCTATGTATACTACAGTTATTGATGCTATGATTATTGTATGTTATAGATCTCATACTGGAGAGAAACCATTCCAGTGTGTGGTATGTGGTCGAGCATTCGCACAGAAATCCAATGTGAAGAAACATATGGCTACACATAAAGTAGGAAATTACTGCATTCTTGACTTGTTAAATTCTGTGCATACAATTTGTTCTGGAGGACTGTAAAGTAACTTCAATGCATATAAATTCAGAGACTTCCTTATAATTGGGGCCGCTATTATTTGTCTTCCTCAATATTCTCTAAAATCATGCAGTTTTCCTCAAAAATTGAAGACATCTTCTATGACCCCATCCCCAATATTAGAAAAAACGTCAGGCTGAAGTGTAACTATGTCTCCGGGAGAAACAGTGTTTTTTGCTGGATGCTGTCTTGATGTCACAAAGTTTGTCCGTATTTGTTCTCCTCAACCATTGGTTGGATCAATGAAACTACATGTGAATAGTTGATATCAAGCCTAGTTACCGGTATGTATATTGTCCGGAATTTTAGATAGGGTGATTATTGTCAGAGTAAAGGCCCTTTGTGGAAGATTTAAATGACTCCAGTTGTATAAGTTTAAAGGTTGATATTTAATTTGCTCTTTAAAGTTTCAATTCCTGATAACCTTGTAAGTCTAGATTCTTTAAATGTTTTGTTACTACAAAATATTTGCTGCTGGCTTAAAAGGATTAGGTTGTAAGAACTAAAGAAAATAAGGAAAAAATGTCTGAAAATTACTGTTTTCTTCTTCTGTTTGGTCACTGGATATTTTACGATTTTGCAGATTCCAAATATGTGAGTCCTATACGACTTGTTTTAAGCCAAATTATATCAGTGTTGAATACTTGTGTATGGTAACTGTTGTACTGGATATTGTAGGTGTGGCCATCGGGGCCTTCTGGTAGTAATCTACCAATACAACCCCCAGCCATGTTAGTACCTGTAGAGACAGAACCGATAAAAAAACTACCAGAACCTGAAGATAAACCAGAGACCCCACCTGAGGTAATATATAACTTAACTAGAGGCCCTGTCTCAGATAAAATATAAGTCAACTAGAGGCCCTGTCTGAGGTAATATATTATTAGAGGCCCTGTCTTGGGTAAAATATTAGTCAACTAGAGGCCCTGTCTGAGGTAAAATAATACTTAACTAGAGGCCCTGTCTGAGATAAAATATAACTTAACTAGAGGCCCTGTCTGAGGTAAAATAGTACTTAGAATAAAGGCCCTGTCTGAGATAAAATATTGATTAACCATTAATATAGAAACTCTTCACAATTTGAAGGAAGTTGGGCCAAATATCAGCCCCAAGACATCAGTTGCTCTACCTGTCTATCACTACATATTGGTGTTATATTTCAACAGGAGAAAGAACTTGTGTCTCATGTAGAGGAGAAATCCGACGAGGCAGAGAAGATGAAGAAAGATCAGTACAAGTTGAAGGTGGTCATTGATAACTCGTACTTGTGTCAGTATTGTCCGGAGAAGTTCAAGTCCTACTATCTACTTAAATCACATATGGTCAAACATAAATCATTTCAGGTAACATAGTTCTCTACATTATAAATTTATACAAGTATTTACTGTGGATACATTGGATGCTTTGATTGACCTTCAGGCCTCAACAAATATTTTTAAAAGCACTCGTCCTGCAATATAGACAAAGAAGAAAACCCCAAACTCTCACTGGTCCTGCTATATAAATAAAGAAGGCAAATATTGTGCAGGAAGAGTGGATTTATTGAGGCCTGACCTTTTGAGCGCGATGTCTTGATGACGTTATTATTATCCTGACATCTGGGAGTGCCAAACGATATTTACAGCACATGCTTACGACACTGCTAGGTTGCAGGTTATGCAATAAAAAAGGCTATGCTCCTATAGTGTCTTGCTGTAGGAATCTAGTTAGATGTTTGTAATTTTTGAAAATTTCGAATAATATTTTTTTTATACCCCTTCTCTTCTATTATAACTTTGTTACTTTACTTTACATGATCAAGTCATATATACACAGGAGAGCAGGCATTCTTAAAATTGTATTGACTCCTAAGTTTGATTAAGTGCCAGTTTTGACTATTGAAAATTTGAGCTGAAGAGTCAAATTTACTATTCTTATGATACATAATTATGCTGTTGCAATATTTATGACTCTTGAATTTTAAAGTCAGGAGACAGTTTGACTTGTTTTGGAGGCTTGTGAAAGCCCTGCTGGGAATAATAACTGATTATGTCTCTAACATATAGGGGGGAGGCATTGCTTTGTGCTGGATGATAACTGTCACAGTTTGTCCAATTTTAATATTAAACTTAGTACAGGCTAGTTGTTCATATTGTCAGGAATTTTAGCTCAGATAAATTTTGCCAGAGTTACGGCCTCTTGTGGAAGACATTCATTTCTGTGTCAAAAACCTTCTAGTTTATTAGAATATAATATGTTGATGTATCATAATTCACATATTGTAATAATGTATTATATATTACAGGTATATACATGTGTACTATCTGAGTGTGCAGAGACACAGTGTATCATACATCACATATTGTAATAATGTATTGTATATTACAGGTATATAAATGTGTACTATCTGAGTGTGCAGAGACACAGTGTATCATACATCACATATTGTAATAATGTATTGTATATTACAGGTATATAAATGTGTATTAGCTGAGTGTGCGGAGACACAGTGTATCATACATCACATATTGTAATAATGTATTGTATATTTCAGGTATATAAATGTGTACTATCTGAGTGTGCAGAGACACAGTGTATCATACATCACATATTGTAATAATGTATTGTATATTACAGGTATATAAATGTGTATTAGCTGAGTGTGCGGAGACATTCAAGGATCTCGATGCATTCCTGGAACATACCACCACACACAATGAAAACATGACGTATAGATGTCATCAATGTTCTAAACTCTTCTCAACACTCTATGAGTTAGGTGTACATCAGTATACACATAGTTTATATCAGAATCCCAGTAAATCTGGACCATGGTATGTTCACATTCACTATCAACACTCTATGAGTTAGGTGTTCATCAGTATACACATAGTTTATATCAGAATCCCAGTAAATCTGGACCATGGTATGTTCACATTCACTATCAACACTCTATGAGTTAGGTGTTCATCAGTATACACATATTTTATATCAGAATCCCAGTAAATCTGGACCATGGTATGTTCACATTCACTATCAACACTCTATGAGTTAGGTGTACATCAGTATACACATAGTTTATATCAGAATCCCAGTAAATCTGGACCATGGTAAGTTCACATTCACTATCAACACTCTATGAGTTAGGTGTACATCAGTATACACATAGTTTATACCAGAATCCCAGTAAATCTGGACCATGGTATGTTCACATTCACTATCAACACTCTATGAGTTACTATGAGTTAGGTGTACATCAGTATACACATAGTTTATATCAGAATCCCAGTAAATCTGGACCATGGTAAGTTCACATTCACTATCAACACTCTATGAGTTAGGTGTACATCAGTATACACATAGTTTATACCAGAATCCCAGTAAATCTGGACCATGGTAAGTTCACATTCACTATCAACACTCTATGAGTTAGGTGTACATCAGTATACACATAGTTTATACCAGAATCCCAGTAAATCTGGACCATGGTATGTTCACATTCACTATCAACACTCTATGAGTTAGGTGTTCATCAGTATACACATAGTTTATATCAGTATCCCAGTAAATCTGGACCATGGTAAGTTCACATTCACTATCAACACTCTATGAGTTAGGTGTTCATCAGTATACACATAGTTTATATCAGTATCCCAGTAAATCTGGACCATGGTAAGTTCACATTCACTATCAACACTCTATGAGTTAGGTGTTCATCAGTATACACATAGTTTATATCAGTATCCCAGTAAATCTGGACCATGGTATGTTCACATTCACTATCAACACTCTATGAGTTAGGTGTACATCAGTATACACATAGTTTATATCAGTATCCCAGTAAATCTGGACCATGGTATGTTCACACAGATCTAAATTCACTATCTTCACTTTTAAGTTCTAAAACTATTAAGGCGGCATAAGTTTGGTTACTGTAAAAGGTTAAACTTTTAAACTGGTAACACACAACACAATAATTACATTACTTTGTGCACATTACTCTGTCCCACTTTGTGCAAGGGTTAGGGACTTTTTTATAGTGACAAATATCAGATGAGTGTCTGTACCCTCGTGACAGTGATCTTGTTACTATACATACTCTTTGATGAGAACTGATCTGTGCTATAGTAGGGGCACCTGCGTCCTATGGACACAATTATGGTTTAACCGATTTTTAGCTCACCTGTCACTAAGTGACAGAGTGAGCTTTTGTGATCACTCTTCGCCTGTCGTCCGTCCGTCAACAATTTGCTTGTGTAGACACTAGAGGTTACAATTTGACTTAATCTTTATGAAACTTGGTCACAATGATTATCTCAACAAAATCTAGGTCAAGTTCGATATTGGGTCATCCGGGGTCAAAAACTAGATCACAAGGTCAAACCATAGAAAAACCTTGTGTAGTCATTAGAGGTCACAATTTTGACCTAATCTTTAGGAAACTTGGTCACAATGATCATCATAACAAAATCTAGGTCAAGTTCGATATTGGCTCATCAGGGGTCAAAAACTAGGTCACAAGGTCAAATCATAGAAAAACCTTGTGTAGACACTAGAGGTCACAATTTTGACTTAATCTTTATGAAACTTGGTCACAATGATCATCTCAACAAAATCTAGGTCAAGTTCGATATTGGGTCATCCGGGGTCAAAAACTACGTCACAAGGTCAAATTATAGAAAAACCTTGTGTAGTCACTAGAGGTCACAATTTTGACCTAATCTTTATGAAACTTAGACACAATGATCATCACAACAAAATCTAGGTCAAGTTCAATATTTGGTCATCTTGGGTCTAAAACTAGGTCATAAGGTCAAATCATAGAAAAACCTTGTGTAGTCATTAGAGGTCACAATTTTGACCTAATCTTTAGGAAACTTGGTCACAATTATCATCTCAACAAAATCTAGGTCAAGTTCGATATTGGGTCATCCGGGGGTCAAAAACTAGGTCACAAGGTCAAATCATAGAAAAACCTTGTGTAGACACTAGAGGTCACAATTTTGACTTAATCTTTATGAAATTGGTCACAATGATCATCTCAACAAAATCTAGGTCAAGTTTGATATTGGGTCATCCGGGGTCAAAAACTAGGCCACAAGGTCAAATCATAGAAAAACATTGTATAGTCACTAGAGGTCACAATTTTGCCTAATCCTTAAAAACTTGGTCAGAGTGATCATCTCAACAAAATCTAGGTCAAGTGCGATATTGTGTCATATGGGGCCAAGAACTATGTCGCTAGGTCAAATCACAGGTCTTGCATGTACTGCTATAACAGGTGAACGACCTAGGGCCCTTTGGGCCCTCTTGTTAGTTTTAATAATGATCGGAAGTTCGCATGGAAATGAGATGTTACAGGAAATGTAGGGAAGTGGCATTCATTGTCTCTATACACATATACTGTAAATATAAGTTGATATACAGTAGGGGTTCCATTTGACCCTTGAAATGACACTTTGACCCCTGAAAAGTAAGCAAAAGACATTATTTTGACCCTGAGAGTTTTAACTGAATGGTTATACATTTATTTTCTTTAAATGTTACATATTTTTGCTGTAAAATGGTAAATTTTGGTACAAAAGAATTGAAATGATCCTTGAGAATCACCCCTCGTGGAACCCTTGTATACATGTATAACCAGTATTTTATGATTGTATTTCAGGCATTATCAGTGTAACATGTGCATGAACAAATATGCCACACCCGAGGCCCTACATCATCACATGAGTACAACCAGTCACGAGTATCCATGTCCACACTGTCAGAAGAACTTCTCATGTGAGAGATTCCTACGTAAACATCTTGCTTCTCATGGAACCGAAAGTGAGCATTGTTTTATACTGTGTTACTTTGTCTGTTTGTTTGTGAACATATAGAGCATTTTCAAATTAGCAACCTGAGTAAAAAATTTGGGCATGCGCAGGCGGATTACTCGGTAGTGATATCAAGAACATATCGAGTACATATCGAGTCGAGTTCAAAATGGCGACCAAAGGTCTAGCAATTATGATGTTAGAAGAAATATTAAACAGCGACGAGGAGGATGACATTATGACTGAAAACAACTGTATTATAATAAACTGTCTGATATGAGCAACGAAACGTAATGTTCCCAAAGTTCAAAATATAGGTTAGAGATAATACGCATTCCTCACGCTATCCACCATTTTGACTCTAGAGAATTATACGTTTGGCACTGCGTTTACCCGACCCATTCCTTTTACAACTTGTGTTACTCGTGTAAACCGAGTTGGTAATTGGAAAAAGCTCATATATTTTGTCTTCAATAATTCAAAACATTGTAGCTCCTAATTGTCATTCCATCTTTCTTTAAATATACACAAAATGTCATGTAGAATTTGTATCACTTATAGTTAGTTCCAGGTTGGCCATGTGTCAGGATAATGTGACCAGATAGTCTCCATATGACTGAAATACTGTTGATCCGGTGACCATTGGGACTTAAAACAATATTTAAAAAATATATTTTTGAATATCTCAGTACAATTTATGATTTTAAATGCCAAACATAGCCTTTATTTGCCTGTCAGCTTTCTGCTGAAATGTGGCAGGCATATGAGTGGCTCTATCGTATTTGAACATGGGTCGCCAGATTAGACGGCAAGCGCGCTAACCATTGAGCTACGGAAGCACACAAAAACCTTTGATTGTAGATGATTGGTTAGTGTTCTGAGATAGGAGATGAAATACTGTTAGAAGGACGGGTACTCGGCTGATGATGTATGTGAGAAACAGTATAGATACTGTATATTACCATCTATTAAAGCTTGTATGATTGATTATATTTCAGGTCAATATGAATGCAATGTATGTAAGAAATGTTTCAAGTCTGAACATTATCTGAAGAACCATGCATTGATCCATACGGGTGAGAAACCGTTTGAGTGTGAGACGTGTGGTAACACATTCAATAGAAAGGATAAACTGAAGAGACATAACCTCATACATGATACCAAGATGAAGTACAAATGTCCATTCAAAGCTGTATCTGGTAGGTTTCTATTTCCTCATCCGGCGTGTTACTCTGTGGTCTGGTCCCAATCTCCGGACGCTTCTTAAGTTCTCTATCAAGGCTAAATCTCATCTCAATTACTGTCATTGGTCTTAAAATGGAAGGCTTCCATGGAAGGCTTTACAAAACAGAAACATGATAATGTGTTAATAGTTGAGTATGATGATTAAGTGCTTGGTTTTTCCTAGGAGCAAATAACAAAGGAGCCATAGAGCTTGAATGTATATAAAATTATGTGCTTCTGAAGTGAAATGTCCCCCTAAAAAATCATCAAATATTTTAAATTGGCCATGTTTGCAATGACCTGAGACAGTCATTTACGAGTCTTTTTATGCCCCCCCCCCCCATCTTTGTGCTTTGCAGTCATTTACAAGTCTTTTTATGCCCCACATCTTTGTGCTTTGCACCTGGCTGTCAGTCGGTTGTATAAATGTTTCCATTCAATAACTCAAGAACGCTTTGCCCTAGGATCTTTAAACTTTACATGGAGGTTGGTCATCAACAGTAGATGACCCCTATTGATTTGGAGGTCAGTAGGTCAAAGGTCACTGTGACCTTCACCAATTTTGACTATTCAAATGGTTTCAACTCAAGAAGACTTTGCCCATGGTCAAACTTTACATGGAGGTTGGCCATCAACATGAGGTCACCCCTATTAATTTTGAGGTCAGTAGGTCTAAGTTCAAGGTCACTGTGACTTTCACCATTTCCGACTTTTCAAATGGTTTCCGTTCAGTAACTCAAGAATGCATTGCCCTAGGATCTTCAAACTTTCCATGGAGGTTGGTCATCAACAGTAGATGACCCCTATTGATTTTGAGGTCAAAGGGCAAGGTTTCTGTGACCTTCACCATTTTTGACTGTTCAAATGGTTTCCGTTCAATAACTCAAGAACACTTTGCTCTAGGATCTTCAAACTTTACATGAATGTTGGTCATCAACAGTAGATGACCCTGTTAATTTTGAGGTCAAAGGTCACGATCACTGTGACCTTCACCATTTTTGACTATTGGGCTGCCATTGGGGCATGCATGTTTTACTAACATCTCTTGTGTTATTTATTATTGTCACTGCTAAAACTGTGTTATGAAAGGAATGTTTTAATTTACCAATTGACGTAAGTTGGTTCTGTTTCTAGGTTGTACAAAGGAATTCAGTCGTCCAGATAAGTTGAAAGCTCACCTGATGACTCACAGCTGTGAGAAACCATTTTGTTGCGAGATCTGTGGTAAAGACTTCTCCCGTAAACCACATTATACGGAGCACATGCGGGGACATAAAAATGACTATCCATATAATTGTGAGCGTTGCAAGCGAGGATTTTTCCGACCTAAACTATTCCGTGAACACAAGTGTGAGAACGCAAATGGACAGTTGAAGAAAAAGAGAGTCTTTCAGCCTAGGCGTGTCAAGCGTAAGCCAGGAAGACCAAGAAAAATCGTGAGAACCGAGGCAAATAAAGCTAAGAATAATAATCTAGTGTTTCTAGAACATTCTAAAGGTATTTATGTTATGGATAAAATCTCTCAAGAAGATAAACTGGTGGACAAGTCAGAAAGTTCAAGTATAGATGAGTCAGTGGAGATTAGAGTGGTAGAGAGTCAAGTAGAGAGTAAATCTCCTGATGTAGATGACATAGTAGAAGACTCGGATAAAACAGTTGATGATATAGCTCCAGTTAACACTGGTGATAAAGATATTGTGAAAGATAATGAGGAAGCAGCGCTGAATGAGGAGAGTGAAAGTGTTGATGGGGAAACACAGAATGCTGTGAAGAAACCTAAACCCGAATGTTACGTTAAATTATCTCCAGCGCTTGTGCCTGTATCCATGGTGGAACGTTACGTAACTGTGCAGCTGACCTCGGCTAACGGTATGCAGCTGACCTCTGCTAACGGTATGCAGTTGACCTCCGCTAATAGTGGTGACCATACTGACTTACAGACTCAGCTAATACCTGCATCAGATATAAATGGGATACAATTTGCTCATCCTGGTGCCCATCTTCAGATCAATCCATCGTCTACTGGTCATACGTTTCACCCGATACAGATCATTGATGGACAGCCGATATTGACGGTGTCACAGGGTGATCAGCTAGGTGACCTTAGTGTCGGAGAGACCGGAGTGATAGATATACCAGTAGATATAGTGACTGTATCCAATGATCAAGCTATGTTGTGTGCCCAGGAAGTGACTAATGATGGAGACGCTACCCAGCCTGCTTATAGTACCTTAGTTAACTACGGACCTGAACACCTCATCAATACATCCGTAGAAATGTTAGCTCCTGAAAATATCTGATGAATAGTAAAGCTCCTGAAAATATCTGATGTTTTCATCCGGTAGTATAGTAAACACTTCACCTTTCATCAGATTTTGTGATTGCTCTGCATTTGTTGTCTGTCCACAATTGCATGTAAACACGAAAGAGACCAGTTGTCAAGTTCAATCTTCTTGAAACTTGATCAGAATGAGTATCTCAATAATATGTTGGTAGAGCTCGAAAATTGGTCATGTTGGGTCAAATAACAAGGTCAATCAAAGAAAAGGCATGTGAACACTAAAGAATAATTTGTTTTACTTCAATCTTCTTGATTTACCGCCTCCTCGATAGCCTAGTGGTTGAGCGTTAGCTTTGAGTGCGGGAGGTCTCGGGTTTGATCCCTGGTCACGTCATACCAAAGACGAAATAAAAATTGTACCGGAAATTCCCTTGCTAGACGCTCAGCATAAAAGGGAAAATGGCTTATCTACTCTCATACCCTCATGGCGATGGATAGCATCAGGAATGAGGTGTCGAGAGTGATTAATATAATTTGGAAAAACTTGTTTCACAATCCACCTTAAATAAATTAGTATAAACTAATCTTGATACTTTGTCAGAATGATTGTTTCAATGAAATCTCGGACATGTTTGATTGGGTCATACTAGTATGGAAACCAAAACTAGGTCACCATACAAAATTAAAAAAAGCTCTTTACACTGTAGAGATCGCAGTATAATTAAATCCTTATGAATTTTGGTCTTACTGAAGTAAAGCGATGGCACCATTTCAAAATGTCGAAGCTTCAAGTCTAGATTTTCAGAAGCACCATTTTTCTTCATTTCTTTGTGATTTTTTTTCATATAAAACTGCAATTTGAACAGTGAAGAGTTTTAATATGCGTGGGTGCTATATTGCAAAGCTTTTGGGAAAAGGAACTGTACTGAATCAGCATTTTACCTAAAATATTTGGTGCAGCTTCGGCCGTTTCACATGCAATAGGTCAAATAATGTGTCAAATAGTCGAACTTGCACCTTTCTACATTTGTAATATGACGAGGCTACAGGAGGTTTGGTGTTTCGCTACCACAGACATGCTCTTGTAGGCCTTTCTAGTTCGACAATGGCTTTGGCATTTTGCAGAAGGATGCGCCTTTTGTCTTTACATTTATATTTTTAGCTCACCTGTCACAAAGTGACAGAGTGAGCTTTTGTGATCACTCTTCGTCCGTCGTCCGTCCGTCCGTCAACAATTTGCTTGTGTAGACACTAGAGGTCACAATTTTGACTTAATCTTTATGAAACTTGGTCACAATGATCATCTCAACAAAATCTAGGTCAAGTTCTATATTGGGTCATCCGGGGTCAAAAACTAGGTCACAAGGTCAAATCATAGAAAAACCTTGTGTAGTCACTAGAGGTCACAATTTTGACCTAATCTTTATGAAACTTGGTCACAATGATCATCTCAACAAAATCTAGGTCAAGTTCGATATTGGGTCATTCAGGGTCAAAAACTAGGTCACAAGGTCAAATCATAGAAAAACCTTGTGCAGTCACTAGAGGTCACAATTTTGACCTAATCTTTATGAAACTTGGTCACAAGGATCATCACAACAAAATCTAGGTCGAGTTCGATATTTGGTCATCCGGGGTCAAAAACTAGGTCACAAGGTCAAATCATAGAAAAACCTTGTATAGTCACTATAAGTCACACTTTTGGCCTAATCCTTAAAAACTTGGTCAGAGTGATCATCTCAACAAAATCTAGGTCAAGTGCGATATTGCGTCATATGGGGCCAAGAACTAGGTCACTAGGTCAAATCACAGGTCTTGCATGTACTGCTATAACAGGTGAGCGACCTAGGGCCCTTTGGGCCCTCTTGTTTTATAATGATGTAAAAATCCCCAAATTTCCAAAATTTTAAGTTCGGCATTTTGATGTGATATCATCAAAAGGTGTATCATGTATGAGGCTGTTCTCTATGGTATCCTGGTATCACCGAACTGATGTTATCAGCGACAGTTTAGCTAAATGTTCTGAAATCAAATTTCCCCCCATATGTGATTGTTATTATATTAAATTGCCTAGTATATACTTAGTTGTCTATGGAAACAGGAAGATTTAACACATGAGACAACACTATTTTTCTTACCCAAAATTTTTAGATTTTTATTCTTGTTATTTCAATTGTTTATTTACAAATCAATTATTTTACATAAATTCAAGATGTTTACTTAGGAGATTTCCTTGCTTCTTGTGGGATGAACTGCATGCATTGTCAGGAATAATGTAATTGTATTATGCTAAATTAATTGCTGTATTTAGTTGTTGTTAATTGTTGTCATACTAAGCTATAATTTTGTTGTTTGTTAATTAGGGGCGACTATTGAGTCTATTTTTGACTATTGCAATACTATTGCTATTGTTGAAAGTACTATTGCGATATTATTGTATTGCTGGAAAATATTGGGATACTATTGCAATAGTTATTGCCAAGACTTAAAAACCAAAGATTAACTTATGACTGCACTGTGTATAGGAAAAAATAAGGTTTACGTCACTGATATAACTAATATATTTTATCACGTAAATCAAAGTTTTTATCGTGTTCAATGGAAAGTGTATCCATGCTTCTGGTTATAAAAGTTGAACGATTGTGATATTGGTCTCTTGTGGCAGTTTTGATGCGTTTAAGATTAGTTTTTTTAACAAGAAGGGAAGTTATTTTAAATTAATAATAAACTTTATTTAAAAAATGGAAACTATCGTAACCATCGATAGTTGAGCTTACTATCGGCGATAGTTATTGGATCGAGACTTTTACTATCGATCCATACTTTCGGGACACTTGGGATCGCAATGTATTGGCCCAACCTATTGTTAATCATCAACAAATAAACATCTCATTGATACATTGTGTTTGTCTGTTTATCTTCTCAGATTACCTAGACTCACTTGGTATTTTACCCGTGGTTGGCTGGGGGAGAACCGGCCGACTTGCCTCATATAAAGTGGTGACTAAATGGGTCCAAGTACTTTGGAGCCTATGCAACCCTTGACTTCAGCAGAATGCTTTGGTTCCTTGTGCTTTTTAAGCTCAAGACAAGCTTTTGTGATCTCTCTTTGTTCTTTGTCAGTCCCATTGTAATCACTGCACCAGACATGACACCCCTGAAATGACTTCTATACCATTCATCTCCGCAAAAAAATCTACAGTTGAAGGTATTTTAATTTATTCAAAATGTTGGTGGTCTCAAGGGAGCAATCAAGGAACCCTCTTGTTGATAATTCAGAATAGATGTGACAACTACATTTCCTTGGGTTTTTAATACTTTTTGATAAGGTGTTCTTTGTATAAATTAAGTTGGTTGCAGATTGACCAATGACCGCTGACTTCAAGGAAGAGACATTTTATACAAGGAACCCATGTGTGACACCCTAGCTCATTCCCAAAACTGCCTACAGTACAACACCGAGAATCCAACAAGGGACCTCGATTTGTTGTAAAGAGTACATGAAAATAAAACCAACACAAACATGCATATCATTTTTAATTAAGTTATTTTTCTTTTGTCTACAAATCTTCTGCAAAAAATTGACGAAGTTCACATACAAAAAAATACATTTAACAAAAAATATGACAAGAAAATTATATGAAATATCGAGTGAAAACGCTTCAACGTAAGTGAGAAATAGCAAAAAATAGCCTAGAAAAAATCCATATTGAATGGGTACCTGACATCATTTAAAGCAATGGTTTATATAAATCATAGCATCAATCAATAATACTGGCTTCATATTTGGAGAAATTCTACATATACATGTTAACCTAGTATACCTCCACAAAGCAAGAAGTATACTCCACAAAATAGCTTCTGTTGATCATATGATTCATCTAATCCTGTATTTCACCTTTTGTTATTACAAGTTAAGGAAATAAAACAACACTATAACATTTCGGGAACAAAATCAATCTGGGGTCCTACTGTGGTAAAATGCCTAATCCTGATAAAATGTCGCAAGCCTTGTTTCTTTGCAACAAGCACACATTTGTACACGAAACTTTGTTTCAAACATTGTTTTTGTTACCATTCAGCTTATGAGATTTCAAATTAACATAAAGTTAGTACTTCAAATCATCTCATCAAACTTATATCAGCAGTTCATTGTTTCTAGTGTAGCAAATCCGGATTTGTAGGACCCTGATCAATAGAAGAACATACAGATGTCAAATAATTCATTATCACCTTCAAGTTGACATTACCGTATACAGAATGTAATCAAATGTAATCATACATCTACTAAAGATAACTAAACTAAAGAAAAATATTTACGATCATCTAAGAGCTAACAAAATCAAATAATTGGTCTTCAAATAAATTATTCATTATTCCACAATTTCTGCATACAAGTCCCTGAGTTGAAAAGCGAGGCTGAAAATACTCATGGAATTAAATAGGGCATGAAATTTGAACACATTTTCACCATTCATGTTTTAACATTCCACTGAACAACATCACATTTTATTAAATGAAGACCATAAAACTGCTGAGCACTGCTACTCAACTGTTGCACAACCAGATGGCTGTCACATAACATACACAGAATTCGATTTAACAAACTTCCAGGTAACTGCTGATTTGCCTGGTGGCAAGACACTGTGACTGTATTGTCTCCATATCATATGACTGAAAATGTTTACAAAACCTCGAGTCCATTTTGATTTTGGGTCATCCTGGGTGGAAAACAAGGTCACTAGGCAAAATTTATGTAAAAATATTTAAGCTAAGCGAATAAATCAGGAGTACTAACAACACTTTCCGTCATTTTGAAGAACAAATAGATGCTAATCTTAACTCGTCATCTTGACCCAACTAAATACCACATTTTTAGTCTCTCACAATGCTGGAATTGTACAAGAGACTTATTTACCATCGTAGTACAAGAGCTGAGTAGCAGGATCACACAACAGTCATACTATGTACAGACATGTATTGCTCTAATTCTCTCCATGTTTACAGTTATATCTACAGAGCCATTTGAAAAAATAAATACAAGCACCCTCTCACTTGTCAAAGCAGATACACATAATAAATCTATCATACGCGTTTTAACATAATCCCCCAGTATGTCCATTATTAACAGCAACCATCTTTAACCTACACTTGGTTGAAAATACATTTTTCAGAACCATTTAATCAGGCTCACGACATATATGACATAGTGACTATCAATTAGGCTCAGAAATGGTCCATACCACATAACATAGTGGCTAGCAACCAGGTTCGGGATCAGTCCATGATAGCGGTTAACAACTAGGCTCAGAACCAGTTCATGACATAGTGGCTAGCAACTAGGTTCGGGATCAGTCCATGATAGTGGTTAACAACTAGGCACAGAACCAGTTCATGACATAGTGGCTAGCAACCAGGTTCCGGATCAGTCCTTAACATAGTGGCTAGCAATAAGGCTCAGGACCGGTTCATGACATAGTGGTTAGCAACCAGGTTCAGAACCGGTCCATGACAGTGGTTAACAACTAGGCTCCGAACCAGTTCATGACATAGTGGCTAGCAACCACGTTCCGGATCAGTCCATGACATAGTGGTTAACTACTAGGCTCAGAACCAGTCCATGACATAGTGGTTAGCAATAAGGCTCAGGACCAGTCCATAACATAGTGGCTAGCAACCAGGTTCAGAACCGGTCCATGACAGTGGTTAACAACTAGGCTCAGGACCAGTCCATAACATAGTGGCTAGCAACCGGGCTAAGGACCAGTCCATAACATAGTGGCTAGCAACCAAATTGAGAACAGGTTCATAACCTAGTAGATAGCAGCCGGCTCTGGTCTGGTCCATAATGTAGTGGCTAGCAACTAGTTTAAGAACCGGTCCATAACACAGTGACTAGCAACCAGGCTACGAACCGGTCCACAACATAGTGACTAGCAACAAGGCTACGAACAGGTCCACAACATAGTGACTAGCAACTAGTTTAAGAACCGGTCCATAACACAGTGGCTAGCAACCAGGCTACAAACCGGTCCATACCATGGGTGACCACAACAAAGCATAGGACTGGTCCTTAAACTGTAGCTGAAACCATATTCTAACCCCAAAGTGGCTGCAACCAAGCATGTTAAGAATGCCTGTTGAGACAGGAACAAGGAAGGGGATGTTATGCTAAACATACAGCATCGGTGAGAAACACTACAAAATATGTTGTAATAAATAAATATGATAAACACTACAAATGATGCAAGCTAACACACAGACGCAGGTACTCAACATATGTATGAAGATGAGTCAACATTCATTGTATCAATAAATAACAATTTAGAATCACGTTCAATAGCCTGCATAAGATTCTATCAATTCACTAGATTTGCATTTCAAAAATGAAGCAAACATTCTCACAATTGTGATCCAATTATCTCCGTATCATGGCAGTAAAATCTTGTGTTTAATGACACAATTCGGAGACAAATAATCATTATTGGCAAAAATGTACGCTTTTACTATAAAAATATAAAACAAGAGGGCCAGGGTAGCCCTGTATCGCTCACCCGAGTGAAAAATGTTCATTTAACAAGTGACCCTCAGAGGGGTATAATATGACCAATCTTGGAAAAATACCTCATGATAATGTTCCATGCAAAATATCAAAGCTGCATGCCATGCAGTTTAAGGAGATTGTCAATTCAAAAGTTTATGCTGGTTTTTGTCAACGGTATGTTACTATGCCAACTTGCCAATAAACTTTGGAACTATATCCTTCTCTAAACAAGTCTGACAGAAGACAACCAATCATCCTAAAAGGTCATACTTTGTACCAAATCTAGTGCTTTGATAATTTTGTTCTTAATTCATTTTGCTTTATACAATTTAACAATAAATTGATGGAAAATAAAGCTTTGTGCACTGTGATCATTTCATTACACACAGTACTTAGTACAGAAGATTGGTTGGTTGGTTCTCGGCCTTATGTAGCCGCAATATCTTCCCAGGTACTTGTCATATTCACAGGTAGTCATCATATAAAGTCTCGCAGGTAGAAGATGATAACCTTTCACTTTGTAAGAAATGCTTTAGGTCAAATGCCGTTAATACAGTCAAATAAATATCCATCCTAACCAACATTCCACCAATGGTCAAGTCCCCACAACTTGGCCACTGAGTGAAGGTATCAGAATGCACTCAATTATTGATAAAACTTATGGAAAGTAGATATGTTTAAGACAAATTAACACGCTGGTGGGCAGTGTGACATAACTAGGATATATCTCACATAAAGTGAACACACCCAATGTATTGTAAGTCAAATTTCTACCAAAAATGTCAAATACATAATAATATCAAAAAATAAATATACAAGACTATGAGAATTATTGGCAATCTTTGGTGGCAATAAAAACACTTGTTATATAATAAAACCCAATTACTTTGTCACATATAGCCCAAATATTAAGCATCATTCCAGACAGAGGAATAAACGGTCAACCAACTACACTCTCATCAAACAGCTTTGACATACACATATTGAGATATTGATCACTTGCATGACAAAATACAAACAGTAAATAATAACTTATCCTCACTTGTCTCATCAAAAAGGCAGCAGCAAAGTGATATGCATAAAATGGCACAACAGTCCTTCATAATAATACTTGTATGTTAGTCTCTAATATCAACATGTGGACCAGCAGTTCATTTCTAAACAACAATGCAGTCAATATTTGTAAATGAAGAGATTTTCACAAATCAATCAAGCACACATCAAATCATATAATCTCTTCACAAAAAAACATTCGGACAACTTTTAATGTTTTGATCCAGAAGTATGGTATAGTCACACAAGCACACTTCATGATGACTTCACTATACCATACAAATTGCAAACATGGGATATGTACACACACATGTATACCTCATATTCTTCTCAAATGATTCACAACCCAAAGTTCACATGCAGCTATGTACAATTATGAGATAAATGATGAAAACACTGTCAATGTATTTGCTATGATGTCTCGCCATCAGAATCCCCTCTTTTCATGTCATCGGCAATGTCGGATCCCTGAGAGCTTGACTTTTGCTTTAATGACAAGTCTTTAGAACTTTTCAGTTGTTTAGAAGGGCTATCCCCAAGATGTTTATGCTGTTTTGAAGCCAACATTTCGTCTCGATCTCTTTGTTGCTTAGCTGCGAGTAATTCTTGTACGATCTTGGGAACAGATTCTTTATGATTGGACGCTGATGATGAAGATGTTGATGATGATGATCCAAGTTTCAGGGACACAGAATTTAAAGAATCCTTTCTAGATGAGCTTTCTGATCGTTTAGAACTCGAATCACTAGATTTGTCTTTTAAATTTAACACTGCATCAATACTATGTGAACGACTGTCTGAATGTCTACGACTTTCAGGCTCATCTTTGGGACCTTTCTCGTCCATTTTGTTCACTCTGAATTTCAACGAATCAACAATCCTACTTAGTTTATCTGAACTGCAGATCTTTTGTTTTGATTTCTCTTCCTTTGTTTTTGGCTTCATTGAGAGGTCACACGGCATATCGTCCTCTTCAATACTGACATCCATTTTCAACTTTGGTTTACTGGCACTATGAGCAACTGTCGTATTCTCCACAGGTTTTGATGGTTTTTTACTGCTTCGCACACTGAGATCTTCAGCTAGACTATGATCAGAATATTCTTTCACAGATGATCGAGATTTAGAGTTACTGCTGGTTCGACTTGTACTTGCTTCCTCCTTTGATGGAGTATGTCCATTAATATAACTCGAGTCCAAACCAGCAAGACTAGTTGGCAACGTAGGGAAATTAGCAAGACCTTGAGCAGCCAGAAGTGCAGGATTGAACAACAATGGGTTATACATGAGAGGAAATGATGGATGGGGACTTGAGCTTTTGTCTTCCTCCTTAGATTTTTCACTATCGTCTTTTGATCCCTTAGAATCTTTGTGTTTGGATTCTGATTTCTCAGGCACTGGTGAGCCAGACATGCCTGGAAAGCCGAATCCAGATAATCCTAACATAGGATTCAATCCTAAGCCCGGTATCGAGCCAAATGGTAGAGGTAGTTTACCGAATCCAGCTGCCATCAGTTGTGCAGCGTTCATCGCTTCCATGGATGCAGCTATGGCAGCTGCCTGGTGTGGATCACTGGTTCCTAACATAGGGTGCGACAAGGGGCTGTCTCGGGGCTTACGCCCCCTTCTTGAAGGTGTTACAATACGAGGCAGTAAGGTTTTTGGTAATGAGCCCTGCAAATGAAAGCAAGGAGCGCGTAAATACACTGAGGAAAGCTAAACTATTCGTGGAAATAGTGTTACATCTTACACTCCCTTCAGCAATACCTTACGGACTAGAGTTCAAACTAAGTAGTAAGATAGTGAGAAGATTCAAAATCCAACCCATGCAATGAAAACTGACGTAGAGGATACTTATATGTCAAAACTTAACTAGGGAATGAAAACAAGCCCTCAGTGAGCTATATATTACTCAAATAGTAAGAGCTATTGTCCCACATATTTACTGTAACAACAAATACTATAGATCATGAGAAGATATTCACCTTAGCTCTGACTAGTTCGGACCATTTAGGATCCACGTCCCACATAGGATTCTGTTCCAGCCATTCAGCCAGGAACCTCAGCGGCGGGGCTTTAGCTCCAGTTATCTGTAATATTCAATGTTACTGATACATTATACAACTTATACACAATACATACAATTCTATGGACTGAGGACTAATACATGAATAACTGACAAAGACTTAAAACCATTGAACAAAACTAATGCATATAGAAATTAATAGACAAAACATGAATGTGTAAAACGTTTGGGCAGATGATTCCAGTTGAAAATTTGTCAGCAATCAATATGGATACGTTTTGGAAGGTCGGCAATATGATAACTTGTGTTCAAATTTAATTAATATCGGACAAAAACATAGCATAGAAATACTACTTATATACATGAAACTGCTTCTGCAAAATTAAAGTCTTAATGTGTAGGTTACTTAAGGCGGTAACACCAAAGCAGTTGCATGTTACTACTACAACATGGTTGCAATCTTGAATTAACACTTATATCATAAACCAGGCCTTCACTACCACCGGAACATTCCTCAGAAACAAAGTCAGAGTAAGTTGAACTCAACGAGCGGCTGGGACAATAAAGTCAACCAGCAACACACTCTCGGTATTAGCATGGCGAGTCATCATTGGAATGTTATACAGTAATCTGTACATGTTTAATTTTGTAAAACAGACGAAATGTCCCTTGATACATAAGGGACCAATTTGAGGGTTTTTTTTGCAAAAATAACTGGTTCATAAGCATGTAATTAACTAATTGTACAGTCAAAATAGTAGGTGGTCGTAATTGTCTCAAACTTTACTGTTAGGTGTATGGCCTATGGGGAGCTTACCTTTTTTCCTGTTAATCTGTTGATGACTGAAACATTCTCTTCGCCAGTCAGTTTGTCAACTTCTAGATAAGCCGGATCAAACTTGGGTTTACGTCCCTTCCTTCGTTCAGGGAAATCGGAGAGCTGTGTGAAATACAATATTCTAAAGTGTAAGTTTCAACAAATCAAGTAAACTTACTGAAAAGCAAAGACTGAACCAGTCCCTATTACAAAGAACTTACAGGGAGTCTGACTAAGACATACTTTCCAATCCTAAAATAAGTTGCAAGTTTGCTTTGGTGCCATTATCATTTGCACACATCTCTACACCCAAACTCTGTATCAAACATTGTTCTACTTATATTGTTCTACTAAGTTAGAATTAAGCTAATAATATTCTGATTTTTTTCATTCCTTCTAGTGCAGCAAGTCTCGATTCCGAATACCCCTGGACATATCGGACTGCTAGTGATATAGAACAACAGTAAAACTGTGTAAATGATGAAGTATCAGTAAGAAGTAACTTACAATTTCTCCCTCCTCCAGATCATCTACCCGACTATCCACCATGTAACCAGGATGTTGTACCAACCATTTCTCTATGTTCTTCTTCAGAGGAGCTTCCTCACCTGATAATCTGCTACCATCTTCTAGGTTGATCACAGGTACTCGAGATTCTAAATGCAAGTATTAACAAAGTTTAGATTATGCTAGAAAAAGCGTTTTGAAAACAAAAACATGTCTCCCCAAAGGGAGCCATAACACCACACAATTTTTATCCAACCTACAATCGTTAAGGAGAACATGTGTGGACAAATTTCATGAAAGATATCGATCCTGACAGATTTCCAGCAATTTCTCCCCCATTGCATATCATAAGATATGAGACATACAAAATATTATAAACCTACAACAAGAGAAAACGTATCGTATTAAAATGCTGCAAGCTCAGTTTTGTTTATAAATCATTTATCTCTAGTAAACTAACCTGGTTCCAATGTAGCAAGAGCACGCGCTGTTTGACGTCTGGCTAAAGCTTCAGCCATAGCGATCTCAGCCATTTTCTCTTCCTTCCGTTTCCTACCACGGCGACCTTGTCTAGGAAACAACAAACCTTGTTCCAACTGTAACAGATTTAATTCTTCCCATCATACTGATACTTATATAAGTATTTAGAAGTGATGTATTAAGAAGCATAAACCATTAACTAGAAGGGGTTTGACACAAAAACGGTAAGTCTCCCATAAAGGGCCATAACCCTGGCAATATTCATCCAACCCAAATTTCCTGACAATAAGCACAACTAGATTTGGTAACTATACTTGTGTGTGAAATTTTATTGAAATCGGTCCAGTGGTTAAGGAGAACAAGTGCTGACAAACTTTGTAAAATCCGTACAAATGCCATGGACAAAAACAATATGTCTCCCCCACATTAACATAGTTAAATAAACCGCCTCCTCGATAGCCTAGTGGTTGAGCGTCCGCTTCAAGTGCGGGAGGTCACGGGTTCGATCCCAAAGACGAAATACAAAAGACGAAATAAAAATGGTACCAGAAATTTCCTTGCTAGACGCTCAGCGTAAAAGGGAAACTGGCTTCTCTTCTCTCATACCCTCGTGGCAATGGTCAACATCAGGAATGAGGTGTCGAGAGTGATTAATATAAGTTCGAAAAACTTTTTTCACAATCGACCTTAAATAAATTAGTATAAACTAACATAGTTAAAGGGATAATTTAAGTGGCATGTAATAAAAGTCTGTTTGTCTGATGTTTAAGTGCAGACACAGAAAGGTCACTTACTAGATGTCTGTTCATCATGAGTTCTTCCTCAGACATCGGTGGACCTCCATTCAGGAACGGGCTGTCTGCACCACCCTATATAAGTAAATAGTAACACACCATACAATAACATTCACATACAGCAGAACATGTCAATCTATATATCATTCCAATAGCAAGTTGTCAGTAAAACCATATCTTACATAGTATGAGTACATGCATGTACAAAACTATGATGTTTGTACAAGAAGTCCCCTACCAGTGGCTAAATACTTGTTTATGATCTAAGGACAATTGTATCTTGACCAGCTTGATCCAAGGTCACTGGCACCTTGGCCTGCTTACTTCAAAAGCAATAGTGTTCACCAGTAGGTCATGACCAACATTCGTACTAAGTCTAGTGTCCACCCTTCATTAACAAAACATGGTTTGAACAACTCTTCATCAACCAAACATGGTTTGATCTACTGACTGACTGACTGGCTGGCTGACTGACATGCAGTTTATTTGGGTTTAAAGCCATTTCTCAACAATATTTTAGATAAGGCAGCTGGTTCACCGAACCAGTTTTCCTGGACTGTATCCTAACCAGTACTTACTTCCACATAAATCTACAATAACCAGACTTTTCTCAATTTCATATATTATACTCTGATTGAAATGTACTATATTAACCATGGGTGAAAGTTTGAAATTCTGAAAAACCTGAAATCCTGAAAATCTGTCAATTTATATCATGAAAATAAACAAAAGTAGGCTTTTTGGTATTCTCAAAAACCAGAACAAATGCCAAAAATCGTTCACCCATGATTAACAGTAAATAAATACAAGTCATTGAAATTCAAACATGATATAAGTAACAAAGTACAAGCAGACGCCACTCCCTTGACAACCAACACTCAAAGCTGAACATCAAATTAAACAAATTAAAAAATTTGGGTAAATATAAGATAATTGGATAATGAATTTTATCATGAATTCCATCAAAAGTAAACAAACAAGCTTTTGACAACTGGTCTTAACAGATTTGTTTTAATTACTTACGTACGAATACAAAATTTGGTTAATAATAATGCAAGTGTGTTGGTTGCCATGGTGACCATTATAATAAATATCTAAGGGTATTATAAAACTTACAGGAAGGTGACTATTGACAACATAAAAAGCAGAGCTACAATCATAAGTATGCAATCTTTACCTTCTTACAGACCAACAGATTAACAAATTGAGAGACACAAGTCCAACAAGGATCAGATAGACAGAAGTTCAACAAGGATCAGATAGACAGAAGTTCAACAAGGATCAGATAGACAGAAGTTCAACAAGGATCAGATAGACAGAAGTTCAACAAGGATCAGATAGACAGAAGTTCAACAAGGATCAGATAAACAGAAGTCCAACAAGTATCAGATAGATAGAAGTTCAACAAGGATCAGATGGACAGAAGTCCAACAAGGATCAGATAGACAAGGTGAGAGACAGAAGTTCAACACAGATCAGATAGACAAATTGAGAGACAGAAGTTCAACAAGGATCAGATAGACAAATTAAGAGACAGAAGTTCAACAAGGATCAGATAGACAAGGTGAGAGACAGAAGTTCAACACAGATCAGATAGACAAATTGAGAGACAGAAGTTCAACAAGGACCAGATAGACAAATTGAGAGACAGAAGTTCAACACAGATCAGATAGACAAGGTGAGAGACAGAAGTTCAACAAAGCTTAAATAAAGCAGATCACTGATAGAAAGGAGAGGTCAAACAACCGGATTTTTTTGGAACCCATACATGCCACAAACCCAGACTTGTGTTAATGTACAACTGACATACGAGAAGTAATCTACTCGTCTAGAAAAGCAACTAAACTTTAGAATTCCTATACCCAACAGCGTCTAATTGCCAGAGGTCATAGCCTACACATTTGAACAACTGACCTCAAAACCAATATGGGTCAAACAACCTGTAACCAAGTAACCTTTAACTTTAACCTACTCACCTCAAAATCAGTATCATTAATCATGTCTATCCCGTCTACTTAAGACACACATTAGATTGGTATCAAGTTTTTATGTGAAGTTTCATTGAAATCTGACCAACAGTTTAGAAGAGCTAGTGCCTACAATCCCTGTGGGATCCTTCCAGACAGATGGACATCCAGAATAAAAACATTGTCTACCCCACTCTATGTGAGAGACATAATAGCATAAAACTGCTTAATTCATATCCTAGTACACTAATCATAGCACGATACATATTTGACACACACAGGTTTATGACGGGTAACTTCAAGACAAGCAACTTCATATGCGCAAGAAATATAAACCTAACTTGTAAAATATACAGTAATAGCCCATGAGCATTTAAGTTGTTTGGAAAATTTACATGCAAGCATTTAATTATAATAGGACAATCAACATCTACTCAAGTATAACATGCATTTAGTCTCATACACCGTATACCAAGAAAATGAAAAGAAAAACAATCAACAAGTTTGTCCAAAACTAGAGATTTCTCACTCATAGCAACCTGGTCTTCAAAACTAGAGTTCTCACTTATAGTAACCTGGTCTTCAAAACTAGTGAGTTCTCTAGCAACCTGGTCTTCAAATCTAGAGAGTTCTCAGTTATGGCAACCTGGTCTTCAAAACTAGAGTTCTCATCTAAAGCAACCTTTTCTCCAAAGCAAAGAGGCAATGGGGTAATAATACAGACAAGTACATACTATAAAGAGTAATGCAGAAAAATTGTCTATAAAACTAAGATAAGCCATGCATATAATGAAAGCTCTGCAGATCTACTTCTAGACTGTGTGGTGTCCATTCACAGTCTCTGTTTCAAGTGCATGACACAAGCCATGCTTGGTTATCCCTATAAAATTTAGCAACTACTTATTTAGTGTTGTATAGAAAATACACCATGCTGGAAATATTGCAATTGGAAATATGAACATAATTATTTAGATGAACTTAATTCTCACTCGACACTTCCCAAAACCAGTGAACAATGTTATCAAAATTAATAAATGGATTAAACATACCATAGAACTATGCATCCACTATAATGTCATGCAGTATCATTGTTCACACCTACGCTGACTTCAATAGCACACAGATCTCATGAATAGTTTATACTAACATTCGAATTTCCAATTAAAGACTAGGAGGTCCTAATAGCTCTCTTTTTTGTTCTAAATTTATTACATTTGTCCTTTACATTGCAAAATTCGCCATGATTTTAAAATAACTTAGGAGCTCTTAATAGAAGATACAATTTCCCCTTTTAATTACACCTTCAAACATGGGTCACAAATCACCCTTACGCAGAATGATGTCTGTGTATCTGATGTGCATCGTGGAGATCCTGCCTGCCTGACTGGCCTCAGGCCATATTAGGCAAATAATCATTAAATTTGATTTGTGACCCAGGTACAACGAAGCCTTGACCCACTAGTCAGATAGACATCATTTTTCCATGTTCTGCAATATTTCCATATAATCCAGTTGAAGAAATATAAAGTCCAGCAGGCTGTGTCATGCATTACGTTGTCATAGTCACAAACCTGCATAGGTGCCACCATTTGGAAAGGTGGTGGCGGGGAAGGATGCCAAGGTGATGGCCATGATACCTGAGACATTGAAGACAAGATTGAGTCCTGCTGACTGTCATCACTGGATGCCTGAGATTGTGCGATACTCTGAGTTAGGATTGCTTGGATTCTTGCAGCTGCAATATTCAATATGTCTCAATATACAATACATCCAATATACAATACATCCGATATTCAATAAATCTCAATATACAATACATCCAATATACAATAAATCCAATATTAAATTTTACAAGTTGGTATATTGTGACATCATTTTGTCCCTTTGGCGGTTGTATCTCACTTTATACTATATTTTGTTGAACCAAAGGGATGAAATGTTTTTTTAGGGGTGTCAACAGGGCCAAATTAAAAATCAGGAAAATCATATGCGGCAAACCGTTTTTGCTAAACTAGATGCCTTCAATGACATTGTTTCCATAATTAACTCAGTTTGCATTAAAAAAATCCTTGAGGGCAGATTAAATTTACCATAACTTTGCCATTTCTTGAGATATTTTTATAAAATAACTTATTTTGTTCAGAAGCCATTGCTCTTTCAGGAATTATAAATCCGGGTTCCGGATAAATCAGGAAAATTGACACCCCTGGTTTTTTATAATTGTATTAAAGCAGTATTTTACATATGGTTAAGTAACAGTATGAATGGAAAACTGTGCTTCTTTCCTAGCATGTAATATACGAACATCTGCTCTGTGTTAACATGAGACATTCAAACATCTGTCCTTAATGACATCAGCAATACAATATACCCACCGATTTTGATGGGAAAAGGTGAGAGAAAATGAAAGCATATTCTACCATTTGCAGAACAATACAAGTTTAAGTATATTCACGTTCACAGCTGTTTCTCATCAATTATTTGGTTTTATACAGCTGCCAACTCTTATAACCAATAATTCCTGAACTATATATATACCTAACAAATCTTGACTTAACATTCCACAAGGAACATTTGGAGGAAAATCGACATTGATGTCGAATTTTCTTGAAAGATTATGACCTCATACAACTGGGAATCGAACCAGATCACCAGGCCTCAATCTCCCGAAGCATCTCAAGTAGAAATCTCATCTTAAGTTGAGATTTTGCTCAAATCAGAGTCTGAATCTGAGATCAATCTGAAGTTTGAGCTCTTTGAATTTATGTAATAAACTCAGAATAATGTTTCTGTTTTGTGATCCAACCTTCCATGGAAATCAACTAAAAGATATATGCCAGTATTTGAGTTGAGATTTAGCTCAGATTGAGATGTTTCGGGAGATTGGTGCCTGGTTACAAATCCAGCACACTAACCACTGGACCTACACTGTGGATTGGAACTATACAAGGAGTGGTTATAATGAGATGTTGTATACGTGTATCTACCTTTCTCTGCCTCTGCAGCTGCATCACCCATAGATCTTCTATTCTTCTCTGCTTTCTTATGGAATGTCATCTTCAAACCTTCACCCTGTAAACATTCATATACAGTCATCAACTCTACAAGCACTGGAGATTCTAGTCCTGTACCCCTGGTCATTATGTAAACAGTCATCAACTCTACAAGCTCCTGTACCCCGGGTCATTATGTAAACAGTCATCAACTCTACAAGCACTGGAGATTCAAGTCCTGTACCCCGGGTGATTATGTAAACAGTCATCAACTCTACAAGAACTGGAGATTCTAGTCCTGTACCCCGTGTCATTACGTAAACAGTCATCAACTCTACAAGCACTGGAGATTCTAGTCATGTACCCCGGGTCATTATGTAAACAGTCATCAACTCTACAAGCTCCTGTACCCCGGGTCATTATGTAAACAGTCATCAACTCTACAAGCACAGGAAATTCTAGTCCTGTACCCCGGGTCATTATGTAAACAGTCATCAACTCTACAAGCTCCTGTACCCGGGTCATTATGTAAACAGTCATCAACTCTACAAGCTCCTGTACCCCGGGTCATTATGTAAACACTCATCAACTCTACAAGCACTGGAAATTCTAGTCCTGTACCCCGGGTCAATATGTAAATAGCCAACTCTACAAGCACTGGAGATTCTAATCCTGTACCCCGGGTCATTATGTAAACACTCATCAACTCTTCAAGCACTGGAGATTCTAGTCCTGTACCCCGGGTCATTATGTAAACATTCATCAACTCTACAAGCACTGGAGATTCTAGTCCTGTACCCCGGGTCATTATGTAAACAGTCATCAACTTTACAAGCACTGGAGATTCTAGTCCTGTACCCCGGGTCATTATGTAAACATTCATCAACTCTACAAGCACTGGAGATTCTAGTCCTGTACCCCGGGTCATTATGTAAACAGTCATCAACTCTACAAGCACTGGAGATTCTAGTCCTGTACCCCGGGTCATTATGTAAACAGTCATCAACTCTACAAGCACTGGAGATTCTAGTCCTGTACCCCAGGTCATTATGTAAACATTCATACACAATCATCAACTTTACAAACCTTCACCATGTAAACATTCATATACACGTTGACTTGAGGCCCACATGGAAGATTGGGAAACCAAATGTGTAGCCTCGTTAAATAAAGTTCTTACTTACTTACTTACTAACTTACTTACTATACAGTCATCAACTCTACACCCAGACCAGTGGATTACCATGAAGGCTACATGCAAGACTCATATTTAGAAAAGTTGTAACATTGTTGTTCTGGTGGCCATTTATCGTTGTTGCCAGATATGCGAATAATGTTATTCAATCAAAAGCTGCATATATAACTGAACAGTAGCATTTCAAACAAAACAAAATCAGATAACGAGAACTAATGACTCTGATGAACATTATTCTGTCACAGGGTCAACTAACCAAGGAACCAGTTCCATTTAAACAACTATAGTTTGTCAGGCCTAGTATTGAACCCCACAACCTCCGGGTCTTGACTCTCTAACCATTGACTGTGACTACATCACCAGCAACAATAGTTTTCAAATCTCCAAACCCTTTGTTTTCTAGCTAAATTGTCCAGGTAAACCAAAACATACCTCAGCCAACTGTACTTCAAAGTCCTTCTCCTTGGGCGCTGGTTTCTCACTCACACTTTCCTTGCTCTCTTCCTCTGGTTTAGGGGTCAGTGGGGTCATGGATCGTGTTGGTGTGTTACTGTTGGAATCTATACCCAGGATATGTAGGTTCTTCATCTTAGCTGGGAACGGCCAATCTCCTGTCTCCACGCAGTAACATATCTGCTCCAACCGATGGAACACAACTCGATCCTAAAACAAGGTAACATTTCTCATGAATTCTCTTTATTTTATAATTCCTAGATCAGTTCCAAGAATAACTAAAATTAACTGGTTTATTGACAGCATACAAAATGAGCAGCATTTATACATATGCAATTTAGTTTTATAGTGTTGTTTTATGGTGCATCGAAAACTAATGTCTACACAAAGGAAGAGTTGAGTTCTAACTTACCTTAGGCCATTGAGCCAGTAGATTTTGCGAGACACTAGCAAACATATCAGGTGTGGCATCTTCATCCTCCATATGCATCCTCACCTCCTGCAATATACCAAGCATTGACATCTTACAACACATATGCGGAATGAAGGAGAATTTGATCAAAAATCTATACATTGATTGGAACAAACCCAAAGACTCGGGATTAATGCAAAATCAGTGAACTTAAAAATAATGCCGAGCATAGCCTTTACTCAGCTTTCTGCTGAAATACGGCAGGGATGTGAGTGCCTCCAACCATATTTGAACCCGGAACGGCAGGTTAGACGGCAAGCACCCTAACCATTTAGCTACGGAGGCAAACTCCATAAAAAACGCTATTCAATAATTTGTGAACTCCCTCAGTTGTTTTAAAGACAGAAGTAGTTACTATGAAATAACAGATTGATAACTTACCTCATCAGGGTCGGTCTTCAGATCATCTTCATCCTTGATTTCCTTCTTAACTTCATCCTTAACTTCATCCTTAGCTTCTTCTTTAACTTCTTCTTTAACTTCATCTTTAACCTCTTCCTTATCAGCATTTTCCGACTTTTCCTTCTTAGTCTGTTTCTCCAACGCTTCCTCTACGTCCATACTGTCACCAATATCTGTATCTTCATCATCATCAACATCCATCTCAGACTTCTCTCTAACATCATCCTTTTCCACTTTCTCATCCTCAGCACCAGTATCTCCTTCAGTATCAGAATCATCCTTCACTTTATCAACACTATCAGCACCTTCACTTTTACCTTTTTCACTTTTTTCTGGACTAGATTTTTTATCAGATTTTTTATCAGTATCTTCGAGATCTTCAGAATCATTAGCACTAGGAATAGTTTGTTCATCATCATCATCACCAATATCTTCTTTCTTCATACTCTCAGTTTTCACAGAGTCAGACTTTTCAGCACTTTTATCATCAACTTTGTCTTTATCGTCACTTTTACCATCTTCAGATTTAATGTCCGATTTTTCATCTTTTTCCAATTTTTCATCTTTTTCCGATTTTTCATCTTTTTCCGATTTTACATCTAGAAAATAAATACATTTCATAAATAATTAAAATTGTTTTGTTAAACATGATAAAATACTGTGCATTGTATGTCAACATTGTACTTGACTCTTGAATTTTCCGTGTTAATCAGTAGTCTGCTCAGGTTTATTATTCTAACAAGTCAAATCACTCTTACAGTACAATAACCAAATGTAATACAAACCTTCAATATTTACCTATTCAGAATACTCATACTCTTCCGCAGGTCAAAAACTTTATAGAGTGTGGAAATCATTATTAATTTCTTCAATTTACTTCATGCCAGGAGAAATATTAATGAATTTTGTAAATTCATGAAATTCGCCATAATTTCCATGTGGGTATCTTAACAACTTACACACAGTTATTAACTTTCCGACTTGGTCACAGCATCAAAAACCTTTTTTTCAAATTGAGTGTACTAAGAATGTTCCTAAGAATAGAATGATAACCCATAAGTTATACCTTTTTTCTCCAGATCTTTGCCAAACATTTTGAAATCTGCCGGTGAGTTGGAATGTTTCTGTATAAATCCCTTAATGACATCATGGAATGTCAGACCTTCATCATTCATGATGTAATAGTCAGTTCTTGCTAAACCATGCCTGAAAATACAATGTTTATGTTGAGTTGGTTACCTCGTATCACAATTAACAAATATTGTAAATCACTTTATATTTGTGTAAATTCACATATTTTGTTTAACTGAATTCACAGATTTATGAATTTGTGGTAGAGGATTCTAGGATAGGTCTTCATGTTATGACAGAACCTTTATGCAAAAACAAAAGCTAGGTAAGTACAAATCTATCATCATAACTGTGAGTACTTACTTGGCAGCACCAATCAAGAGTTCGCGATCATGACGTCCACATTTCCACCATGTCGGCAGATCCAATGATTTCTGACATAGTTTAACTCTCTGTTCCATTTTAGGATGTACAATAATCTCCTCACGTATTTTACTGAGTAGATCTATACGAGCGATACAACGATTAGCTCGCTCTTCTGTGATGGGTTCAATATATACAGGTGTGGGTGGATAGGCTGAAAACATAAACAAGGGTATATGTGAATTCTTGGCTTCATAGTTAGGGATTTCAACGCATCTACTAAATATTTCCTAACAGACGCAATAACCTTACTTCCCTGTTACAAGAGTCAATCACATTTAAAACCATTTGGAGCTGAAAATACATAAATCTTGGCCAGAAATGGCCTTAGCATGGCATACTTTCATACCAGGTGATCAGAAAAATCACGCGACAGAGTACTGCCTCTTTGACAAAGGCTCTGGCTAGATAATTTGAAACCAAGATGTACAAAGGCAGTTATCTACATGATTTCTTTTTCATTATGCCATAAAAGACAGTGATACTTCAAGGATATACGTGTCAGAGAACTCACCTTCTTCCTTGATCTTGCGACAAACCCTGAGGCACATATGATAGAAGGATATAAAGTACTCGGTTAACTGTTCATCTGTCTTCTTCTCTAGACGAGCCATAATACGGAATTTATCCCAAATATATCGTCCCTTATGTCGGTCAAACTCTATACCATACGTAGACACAATACGATAGAAGTCGGTCTCTTCCCTGCGGGTCCATTTCATCTGTGTTTGTTTCTTCCTAGCCTCTCTCTCACGGAATACTGCGTCCAGTTTCTCTCGTTTCTCCATTTTCTGACAAATCAATAACATAGTGTAACATAAGGCACTTCACTTACCAGAACCTACCTCATTAACTTGTAATAGTCTCCTATTTAACTTAAACATCACAAGGGTTTATGAATATCTATCATGTCTGTTCCACAAAAACTATAAAACATTCCTCAGAAGTAATGTTAGAGTAAGTTGAACTCAACGAGCGGCTGGGACAATCAAGTCGACCAGCAACACACTCTCGGTATTAGCATGGCGAGTCATCATTGGAATGCTTTATTATATACACATAGAGAGACAGTATACCTGCCTTAACTTTTAAGGCAAGTATAAAACAAATGATTGTATTCTTGTATATTTTCATATCTGTGATAGAAAAAAAGCCCAGATACTATATGCAAGAATCTGAAATATCTTTATTTTGATAATGAAATGAATGCAGACACTAGGCTTATAAATGTCACTTCTTCAAGTTCTCAAAGTATAATTGAAACATACTTAGACGCCCACTTATGTACCCACTCAAAGCAGGTTAGGCATGTCCAAAACATTTAATTTATTTGAAAGTATAGTTGAGATATGCTTGTACCTTAGCTTGTTGTTCTTTCTTCAACTGTTGTTTCTTGAAATCTCTCTGGTAAGTTGTAATGATACGTCGGAGTCGTGTGTTCATCTCAGACGCTGTAGGGAACGGATGTTTACCGTCCTCTGCTTCCATAGCTTCCTGATCTTTGTTCTCTCCGGCGGTACTCGCAGCCTTGGTGGGCGTGGCTGTGATATCAGACGAGCACGTCAACGATTCCTCATCATCGTCGTCCTTCAACATACCTGTCTCGTCTAGATCATCACTGTAACAGACACAAACATACCATGCACTCATCAATAATCAGACATTCATCAACATTTTGTGGACAGTTTATCATTAATAATTTCAATTACACGGCAACCTCTACAGAGCAGTGCTCACTTCAGGAACAACCTCTGCAGCAACATTATAATTCTGTACCCGAAGTAACCCTTCACATTTCATTAACCACTACATAGCAACAAAAAAATGTGGACCTAGGTTAAACATTTGAAACTATGTCTCTTTTATCAATAACAAATTGTCAATATGACAAAACATTAAGGGATAAGCAGTTCAAAATACTAGCCTCATAATTAAATAAGTTATTAGGGTTTTAGGTAAGTCTCCGTTTTATGGGACACCCTGTACCTTTGTAATTCGTTTGCAGTTGTCATGTTAAAATTGAAAAGAAATGTTGAATCTTAATCAAACCCGGTAAAACAATTATAGTTAAACATTGTAGTTTTCATCCATTATATAAGGAGATCTTACAGATAAAACATTCCTCAGAAATAAAGTAGAAAGAGTTAAACTCAACGAGCGGCTGGGACAGTGAAGTCAACCAGCAACACACTCTCGGTATTAGCATGGCGAGTCATCATTGGAATGCTTTATCATACATACACAACCAACCGAACAAAACAACAAAGTATTCATAATAAATCTCAAAATTAGACAATGAATATCCAACATGTTTTTCGAACCAACTTGATTTGTCATAAATTTTGGCATTAACTATACACGGTATTTGGCCCTAAAAGAAGCTGGCTTCCAATTTCATTCCTATACTAACACTTTATTGAAACAGTATATAGCATTATTTTATGTGAAAACATTTTATCCAGTAACAGGCACACAGTACACAACACTATCTATGACATTCACTTACAAACAAATTCTACAAGTTAACTAATCAAACCCATTTTTAACCCAGCCAATTGTGTGAAACAATTAGAACCTTACCCTTCATTATCGTCATCATCTTTAAGTTCAGCAGCGAGTGCAGCATTATCTGGTGGCCCACATTTATCCAGGAATACTAACAGAGGATCTTGTCTCATCAGGTTATACTTCTCATAGCCATGTTTGTACACACCCACCAATAATGACTTGTCAGCTAAATCATCCCACCATAATGTCGGAGGTTCATTGTCAGCCATAGGAGCACTTAGTTGGATATCCCTACAAAACATACATATTCACATTAAATACAAAATAATTCTAGTATTTACAGTCTGTGACTTTAGAATTTAAAACTACAGGGGTGTCAACAGAGCCAAATTAAAAATCCTGAAAATCATATGCGGCTGACCATTTTCGACAAACTAGAGGCCGTCAACCATATCAAACTCAGTTTTTCAAACTTTTTATTGAAGAAAATCCTTTAGAGCAGATATAATTGACCATAACTTTGCCATTTCTAAAGATATTTTCATCAAATAACTTTTATATTTGTCAGAAAGCATAGCTCTTCAAGGAAAGACAAATCCGGAATTCCGGATAAATCCGGAAAATTGACACCCCTGAAAACTACTTGCCCGAATCACCAAGACTGAATAGGTTTCCATTATACTCTATACACATTTCCTGCAGACGTTACTTGTCGGAATCAATATTTAAAGTACTTGTCCCGGACAACCAGACAAGTGCTAATTTTGTAGACTGCAGTATTTAGAAGTAACTCAAGTATTAAAGACCATAGTCCATATACTGTACAATTTGATATTTAGCCAATTTTGAATATCAGATATTTGGCATGTGGAAATACTATTGATTTTTTTATTTCTCAGTGGAGTTCATTGCAAGCCAAAGTTTACAAATGTCATCATCATTTACACAGTCACCTAACTTAACCACTTACACATTTACTATGTAAGCATTGACAAGTCTGCTTTATAGCAGTAACTGGACAAAAACATAAAGATCTTAGCATTGGTCTACTTTAATAGACAAGATTGAGAATCAGGGAAGAATGGAAAGAAAGCAAGCATTATAGCTAATGCAATGTTATCTAATTTAGTCAATCATAAATCAAAGGCAGTTCACCGTACAGAAACGTTAAACTCTTTAAAACATTTGAATTCGCCTGAATGAAACAAACAGGCCTAATTTTATGCAGTATTAATCAAGTAACATGTTCAATCGGAAATGATTCCTAGCACAAAATATTGCCCGCATAAATTAGTAAGGCAGTGATTGGTATATTTGACTTACTTGACATGTTTGCCTTCATCTATCTGGCTCACACAATCACCCAACACTTCATGTTTGAGATAATACAATGTTCTTACACGCAACAATACTCTGAAACAATAAAACATTATTTACTTTCAAACTTCAGTATTCCTACATAGCACCAATATATCTCACATGACTGGCTATCTACATTCTAGCAGACAATGTTCAAGGTATCATCCCTTATTCTGAAATTAAGCATTGCCCCATAACCTCTAGTCCAGCAGTGCTGTGAAGCCGTGCGGGAAATATCTTTCGGAACTCCCAGAGTGTGCAATAGGTATTTCAATTAGCCTGACAAGATGTAAGCTAATCAATGCTTCCATTAGCCCATAATGTCAAGACATAGAGCTTATTATCCCGCTAAATTTTGGTTGAAACCTATACAGAATACCTTATTTATTTTGTCCACTCGTCTAATAAAATTTGTATGTAATGAGCACTCATGCAAGATCCCCTAAGCATTGACAGATGAATCATTACGTCACACCCTTGTAACAGCTTTATGATCATGGCTTTATCAAAAAATAATTTCAGAGCTACTCATCTAGCAGGACAAGTGACTTGAAATCCACTCAGGTAATCCACTTGTGATATCAGGTTATGTTCCGGTACTTACTTGTTTGAATGACGATGTATATGTCTCTTGTAAGCATTCTTGTTGAATACAATATCCCTGTCCATCTTGATACCAGCTTTCTCTATTTCCTCGTTAGCATCAAAATGTATTTCCTGGTCACGTGATTTCTTCCCCTTTCTGCCTCGAGGTACAGGGGCCGACAAACCTGTTATAAAAACACCATTCTCATTGATGGACCTTATACAACTGGCATATCATTTCTATTTGAAGGGACAATTTTTGTAATTTCATGGAAAAATACAAAATCAAAGATATTCAAGGTTTTTTCTCTATGTTTTTTTTTCACCTGTAAACTTGAAATCTGCTTATTTAATACCACTTATTCCCTTGAAGTTGGAGATTATTGGCCAATCTGTTAGGAAAAAAACGAATGATCACACACTTATGACTGTCTCACTCCATTGCAAATATTAAACAGGTATTTTCAAGTTGAAGAATATGACTATAAATTAGAGAAATTACTTTACAGTACACTAACTATCCACCATGTGAAAAAGTCTATGTAAGGTATGTCTACGTTTGCAATGAATTGTATGCTAGCTGGTCTTAGTTTACACACAACAGATAGGTCAAATCATACATCAGAAATAAATAATGTTTTGTCTCCAACTGGTTTGGTCAGAGTTGGATCTCTTATTTCATCATGTGTAACATAATCTCTACATGTTCTATTCAATGCTTCGTATGCACAATGTGCACTGAACCATGACAGCAGCACAAACTTTATTACAATTACTGGCAACAGTAAGCAGGGGTGTCAACAGGGCCAAATTCAAAATCAGGAAAATTGTATGTGGCCGACCACTTTTGCCAAATAAGAAGCCTTCAATGAAATTGTTTCCATAATTAACTCAGTTTGTATTAAAGAAAATCCTTCAGAGTAGATTAAAGTTACATTAACTTTGGCATTTCGTGAGATATTTTCATCAAATAACTTTGATTTTGCTCAGAAGCCATTGCTCTTTCAGAAATGATAAATCCGGAATTCCAGATAAATCAGGAAAATTGACACCCCTCAGTTAGATAGCGGCACAAACTTTATAACAAATACTAGCAACATTAAGATAACAATGAGAGTATGTACCTGAATGATTTTTCAATCCCCCTTCTTTCTCCTGAGATATGAGATCAGAAATAAATTCTTTGATTCTTTCATCACCTTTATAATACTGTAGACCGTAGAGTAACTGAAATATGTGATACATGGTGTACATACAACTGTGAATGTTCAAATTCAACTTTCTTCAGGGGTTGGGCCTGACTTCACAACTATAGTACTTTAAGAGAAGCATGCAACTTTAACGCCTGCCTGCCTATTGAATTTGCAAATTCAGTAAATCATTCTTTATTGATGAATCAAGTAAATAAACATTTATATGTCAATCATTCGGAAATACACATTGCTTGATAAGTTTTAATTGAATTCTATGGTCTTTGAAGAAATTTTTTTTATCAAGCATGAATATGTAACAGTAACAAAAGGTTAATGGTGATGGGATCAATGACTTACGATCGCTTTAGCAACGTTTTCAACATCCTTCTCTTCCATTGGTCGCTTAAATCTGGCATGACCCAAAATATCCGACCATCTACCCCACCTGTAAATAGACATAGGTTGCAATTAAAGCAAACAAGAGAGCCAGGTGGTTTTAGTGACGGATTTCAGTTACCACTGAGGGGCAGAGCTAATATTTACTCCCACAGCGTAATTTTGTAAATTTTTGTGAACAATGTGCTTCATCAAATCGAATTAAGAAAAAAGATTTTTAAAGATTTTCCAATCTAAAGGACTACGGAGTAAATTGAAAATCACACAAAATCTTGTAATATATTCCTGCATTAAGTTAAGGATCACGTTTGTATTTTCAGACAATAAAACAATATAATTGACTAGGATATTTGTAATTCTAAATTGTCACAAGATAGACAAATTTAATTAATCTATTTTAATATCAATGACAGCCAAATCAGGGAGAAATTGTACTAGTTACATGTAGTGGATACAAAACACAAAACATGTGCCAAATGTGACAAGTTATACAATATTCTAGCAAGACGTTGAAAAGCCATAAACCAAATTTAAAGTTGACAATCGAGAGACGTATAACAATACCTACCCATAATGTAACAACCCTTTCTCCACTTTGAATAATTCAGAACGACCATATCCAGTGCCAACAGGCTTTGCTCTATGTCGTTCCTTCTCAAAATCTTCGTCATCATCACCACGGCGACTTCTACGACCTTTCTTTCCTCCTGCTTAATACAGGAACACACAAATTGGTACAAGAATGACACATAATGGAATTTAGATAATTACCTCAATGTGTTTTCAAATACACTACCCACAATGGCTTTTCTTCTTGTTAGTTTATGTTTTTACAAGTTTTTTTTGTTTTTTTTTTAAATTGTTTCAAGTCCCATATCAGTATATCAAGTAATATGGAAACAACCTGGAACTAACTATGTTGAGTGTCAAGCAAGGGAGATATACTAGTACCATTTTTAACAACTTTGGTACTTTTCATCAGGGATCGAGTCCAATAACCCTCACAGAGGATGATCTACCAATTGCTAGGTCAGGGACATGTACAAATAACATTTTGCTTGATATGAACTTACCTCCCTTCTTACTTTCGTCATCATTAGAGTCGCTATCTGATCCAAGGTCAGACATATCAGCAAGGTTATCATTGTTACCATAGCGAGCTGTTCTCTTACGTACTCGCGGTTCATCCACTATCAACTCTTTCTGTAAACATAAAGGATTTATAACATTAATTAAACCATAGAAAATGGAAGGGTATACTCAAACAAATTTTCATTTGTAACAAAATGTAACGCCAAGAAACTTTTCACATTCAACTTAATTGAAAATGTATTATGAACGAATTAAAGCAAAATGGTTAGGCACAACACTTGAGTTATGGTTACAACTGTTTTGTGGTTAGGTTTGTGGTTACTACAGTTTGGCGGTTATGGTAGACTGGTGGTTTAGAATAGTTTTGTGGTTATGGTAGACTGGTGGTTTAGAATAGTTTTGTGGTTATGGTAGACTGGTGGTTTAGAATAGTTTTGTGGTTATGGTAGACTGGTGGTTTAGAATAGTTTTGTGGTTATGGTAGACTGGTGGTTTAGAATAGTTTTGTGGTTATGGTAGACTTGTTGTTCTGATGTGTTGGTGGTTATGGTAGACTTGTTGTTCTGATGTGTTAGTGGTTATGGTAGACTGGTTGTTCTGATGTGTTAGTGGTTATGGTAGACTTGTTGTTCTGATGTGTTGGTGGTTATGGTAGACTGGTTGTTCTGATGTGTTAGTGGTTATGGTAGACTGGTTGTTCTGATGTGTTTGTGGTTATGGTAGACTGGTTGTTCTGATGTGTTTGTGGTTATGGTAGACTGGTTGTTCTGATGTGTTAGTGGTTATGGTAGACTGGTTGTTCTGATGTGTTAGTGGTTATGGTAGACTGGTTGTTCTGATGTGTTTGTGGTTATGGTAGACTTGTTGTTCTGATGTGTTAGTGGTTATGGAAGACTTGTTGTTCTGATGTGTTAGTGGTTATATTCCATTTGTTCCCAATCCTAACCTTAAATCTGTCTCTAGCTCTACTAAACTATACACTTACAGTATCCAACATTTCAGTGTCCACATCAGCTTTCTTAGCCCACTTCTGCCAGAACTCAGGATCGTTGATATCGATATCATCTCGGTTTGATGTAACAGAGAAACTTGCCTGAAAAACAAGATAGTATACATGTACTACAATAACTACATTTTGCATGTCTTCCACAGGTTAGAAATCGTTCCAGTGTTACCTGAGTTACTTCCCCTGCACCACCGTATATTTACATCAAACCACAAACTATTGAGTTCCACTGAAGATTCTTATGCCTGTAGTCTAGCCTCATTCAGAGATTATAAAGATCACAATATTGATTTTTGCTAGCAAAATTGTTTTAAGAGTTTCATACTTACTGTGCAAGTGGCTAGGATTGTGTATAAATTAAGCGTTTAACTAAACAGTTTTAAATCCATAAAAGCAACTTTGAATAGATTTTTTCACCAAAATTACATTATTCATTTGCTTTGTAGTATTCCATAACAAATATATATGTATATAGAGCAATCAGATCAAGAATATGAAGTTGTATTGAGTTCAGATGTTTTTTCCTTTCTCAAATTGAACAGTTAGGATGTTTTTTCCTTTCTCCAATTGAAGAGTTAAGACAGTTTTTCCTTTCTCCAATTGAAGTGTTAAGACAGTTTTTCCTTTCTCCAATTGAAGAGTTAAGACAGTTTTTCCTTTCTCCAATTGAAGAGTTAAGACAGTTTTTCCTTTCTCCAATTGAAGTGTTAGGATATTTTTTCCTTCATTCAAAAGAAGAGTTAGGATGTTTTTCATACAAAGAAATGATATGCTACCTTAGAGAAAGTTGATCCCTTTCCTTCACTCTCTATCTGTATTACTTGTGTACGGCCCTTCAAGATTTGTTCGATATCTTCCTCACAGAACTTATCCCCGGCACTATCATCGTCCATCAAAGCACCGTAAGCACCTTTACGTAACAGATCCTCGATCTCTCTCTTAGATAACTGTTGTTGCTGTAATATAAACATGTACATACATATCACACTGAAATATCATCCATGTTCGTCTGATTCTGGGTAAAACTACAAACTATCAGAAATCGGAGTGTGAGCAAGGATCTATATTCTCATCCTATGTATGATATCATACGGTACATTCAAATTATTTACATGTAATGTTTTCCAAAGGATTTCATTGATAATTCAAACTAATATCCCTTGCTAAATAAACTTATCATATCCACTATCAGAAATAACATTTTGTCTCCAACTGTTTTTGTCAGAGTTGGATCTCTTATTTCATCATTTGTTAATAATTATACAGGGGGTCCTACTAAGGCATAATGCCCGATCCTGTAATTAAGATGCAAGTCTGTTTTGGGTGTCATTAGCACACATTCCTACACCTAAACTCAAGCATAGTTCAGCTATCCAATTATCATTAGCACACATTCCTACACCTAAACTCAAGCATAGTTCAGCTATCAAAGTATCATTAGCACACATTCCTACACCTAAACTCAAGCATAGTTCAGCTATCAAAGTATCATTAGCACACATTCCTACACCTAAACTCAAGCATAGTTCAGCTATCCAATTATCATTAGCACACATTCCTACACCTAAACTCAAGCATAGTTCAGCTATCCAAGTATCATTAGCACACATGCCTACACCTAAACTCAAGCATAGTTCAGCTATCAAAGTATCATTAGCACACATTCCTACACCTAAACTCAAGCATAGTTCAGCTATCAAAGTATCATTAGCACACATTCCTACACCTAAACTCAAGCATAGTTCAGCTATCAAAGTATCATTAGCACACATTCCTACACCTAAACTCAAGCATAGTTCAGCTATCAAAGTATCATTAGCACACATTCCTACACCTAAACTCAAGCATAGTTCAGCTATCCAATTATCATTAGCACACATTCCTACACCTAAACTCAAGCATAGTTCAGCTATCCAATTATCATTAGCACACATTCCTACACCTAAACTCAAGCATAGTTCAGCTATCAAAGTATCATTAGCACACATTCCTACACCTAAACTCAAGCATAGTTCAGCTATCAAAGTATCATTAGCACACATTCCTACACCTAAACTCAAGCATAGTTCAGCTATCAAAGTATCATTAGCACACATTCCTACACCTAAACTCGAGCATAGTTCAGCTATCAAAGTATCATTAGCACACATTCCTACACCTAAACTCAAGCATAGTTCAGCTATCCAATTATCATTAGCACACATTCCTACACCTAAACTCAAGCATAGTTCAGCTATCCAATTATCATTAGCACACATTCCTACACCTAAACTATAGCATAGTTCAGCTATCCAATTATCATTAGCACACATTCCTACACCTAAACTCAAGCATAGTTCAGCTATCCAATTATCATTAGCACACATTCCTACACCTAAACTCAAGCATAGTTCAGCTATCCAATTATCATTAGCACACATTCCTACACCTAAACTCAAGCATAGTTCAGCTATCAAATTATCATAACTATGCCAATAATTTTGAATTTTTTCATCAAATAACTTGAATTTTCTGAGGAAATTGTTCATTTTTTCTAGTGCAGATTTTTGCAGATTTGTAGGGCCCCAGAACTCTAATTAATACTTATATTAACATGTTGTTTAGAACAATGAACAGTCGACAAGATTCATTGGTAGTAGTGGCCTCTGAGATTAATTCCATGGTTTATCTGACCAAAATATGCTGTTGGGGTTTCAATGAAATGATGAACAAACTTCATTACTCCTTGTCCAACTAACGGGTATATTCACTACTCTTAATATAATGATTTAAATGCATCAATCATGTCATTCCAATGTAAAGCATTAAAAACTAAAGGCAGGACAATATTTCAATGTCAGAAATGATTTATTGATCTTCAACTTTCTGTCGCAATATGTCCCTAGTTGGATCTCATGTTTCATCATTTACATATATTCAAACAAAAACATTTGTACATTTGAGAGAACTGTGATTATCTGACTATTATTGTCAATTGGCTGTTCCAATTATATAAATCAATTCTGTTATTCAAATATTAAATATCAACATACAGAGATCATGTATTGCGCAATATTTCAATTAGACAGACAGTGAGCTCATATTATAATTTCTATGTGGTAATTTTCCATCACAAAGCAATCAATAATCTCTATACAGTAGACAGTGTACTATAAGACCCATGGGTGAAAGTTCAAAATTTTCGAGAGAGTTAGAACTTATTTTCAACATTCTTATATGGAAGTTTTTCATATCAAGAACAGTGCAATTATTTCTCAAAATACTGAAATCAATACTGATGAAAACTTCCACCCATGAACTAAGACCACCGATGGGACTGCTAGAAGTTAAATAAGTTACGGGGTCAATTTAAGGGCAACAAATGCTAACTTACAGGGCTGATTTTCTCTCCTCCCATAGACTGCAGGACTGCTTTATCTAAACCTAACTTCATACTGGCTCTATTAAACATTTCCCTCTCATACGAGTTACGTGTGATCAGTCGATAGACTTTCACCATTTTACTTTGTCCAATACGATGACAGCGTGCCTGCGCCTAGAAACAGTAGAAAGTATCATAAACAAACATGTACATCTAAACATACAGACATTATAAGCTCAACATGTGATTACTACTTGGTTTACAGGATATGTATGAAAACACTTGCCACAGACTGTAGCTATCGTCACAACAGAACAAAACCAGTCTATGAACACTTGCCACAGACTGTAGCTATCGTCACAACAGAACAAAACCAGTCTATGAACACTTGCCACAGACTGTAGCTATCGTCACAACAGAACAAAACCAGTCTATGAACACTTGCCACAGACTGTAGCTATCGTCACAACAGAACAAAACCAGTCTATGAACACTTGCCACAGACTGTAGCTATCGTCACAACAGAACAAAACCAGTCTATGAACACTTGCCACAGACTGTATCTATCACCACAACAGAACAAAACCAGTCTATGAACACTTGCCACAGACTGTAGCTATCGTCACAACAGAACAAAACCAGTCTATGAACACTTGCCACAGACTGTAGCTATCGTCACAACAGAACAAAACCAGTCTATGAACACTTGCCACAGACTGTATCTATCGTCACAACAGAACAAAACCAGTCTATGAACACTTGCCACAGACTGTGGCTATCGTCATAACAGAACAAAACCAGTCTATGAACACTTGCCACAGACTGTAGCTATCGTCACAACAGAACAAAACCAGTCTATGAACACTTGCCACAGACTGTAGCTATCGTCACAACAGAACAAAACCAGTCTATGAACACTTGCCACAGACTGTAGCTATCGTCACAACAGAACAAAAACAGTCTATGAAATAGAATTAGTAATTTCAGTAATAATATCATTCAATGTTGACTATAAATTATTAATCAATCTTAGAATCTTTCACTGACCATTCATATAACAACCAATCAAACTCTTAAGATATTCATACACATTACTCAGATACAAATTCACAAAATTCCCTTCACCAGTTTTCAAAACCAACCCAAATTAGCTAACCATTTCATTTCATTGGCTTGGGTACTCTTTTATCAAAGTCGTTCACAACAATGTGTAGTTGTTAAAGAATTAGAAAGTATTTTAATTTGTGAGTCAAGTTTAAGATTTCGATAAGTGCTTTGATTAACAACAGCACTTGGTCTAGTGATTGAATATAAACAACTTATAAAATACAGATATTGAAATAAAACTCTGACATGAATCGCAATTAAGTGAAAACAAATTGAATATGAAGTGGCATACTTGTAGATCATTCTGTGGATTCCAGTCCGAGTCATAGATGACGACCGTGTCAGCAGCTGTCAGGTTGATACCCAGACCACCAGCCTTCGTACAGATCAGGAACACAAATCTATCCGAGTCAGGTTTAGAGTATCTATCAATGGCTTCCTGACGAAGGTTACCACGGATACGACCATCTAATCTCTCATATAAATACCTGTAACGAGTTTGTTCATTCTTAAATTGGAACAATAAATCAAGCAATCAATTAACAGTATATAAAGATGTTAGTATGACATGCATGTTCAGACACAGGTAAAATAGGTTAAAAAGAGACTAAACTCCATTGATTTCATTTATCGAGTCAGAAAATTACTACTGGTGAATACCCATGTATGAATATTTATGCTGTATCACTATCATCTGGACATTTAACCTGCTAACCACAAAAGCAATAATGTTTTCTGTAGTTCATGACTAATCTCCAAAATCCGAATGAGAACAGTTGGCTAAAACATTCTCCCTGGACTGTAGGCTCAAGCATATCTAGTTCATGTCGATTAAACATTGTTTGATCAAGCAATGCATAGATATAGATCAACTTAGGGATATGTAGGAATGCAATATAATATTCTCAATTCTTTGAAGAAGAGCAGAAATAATAAATCCATCAAGCACTTACGAAAGTGCACTTTACTTCAGGGGTTCTATTGAGCCATAATGGCAAATCCTGAAAATGAGTCACAAGTCTGTTTTGGATGGTACCAGCATATATCCCTACACCAATACGAAGTTCACACTTGGTTCTATTGTTAAAATTCAGCTTATGAAATTTCAAATGTCCATAACTTGGTCAATTCTTTGAATTTTTTCATCAAACAACTTTTATTTTCTGCAGAAAAGTTTATTTTTTTCAGTGCAGCAAATCCAGATTTCCGGATTATTCCGGAATTGTAGGACCCCTGTTTACTTACAACATTAAACATTAGACTAATAAGTAAGTTTTACACATGATACACTTACTTTTTATGGATGAGGTAATCTTCAATGATATCTAGTACTCGTATCATCTGAGAGAAGATGAGAACACGGTGACCGTTCTGTTTGAGATTAGGTAACAGTTTATCTAGCAGTACAAACTTTCCTGAAGCTTGGATCAATGCTTGGATATGTTCTGGTTCTTTCCCCTCCTTCATTCGTAATTCTGACAAGATATTCTCTTCAGCACCTGTGTGTAGATTGTCAGACAATAAATAGTGTACAATACCATTCTGTCAAAATATCTCAACAGAAACATTTTTACACTTGTTTATTTTAGGTCAATTGCTAAACAAAATCTACGACTTATACTAATCACGCTCGACACCTCATTCCTGATGTGTGTCCATTGCCAAAATTCAAACTTAATACTTCAAATGACCATACTTTAAAATCCAATTCAATACTTTGAATTTGTTCATCAAATAACTTTCATTTTCAGTCGAAAAGTTTGACTTTGTTTACCAAATAACTTTCATTTTCTGTAGAAAGTTCATTCTTTCTAGTGCAGCAAAACTGGATTTCCAGATTTGTAGGAGCCCTGTGACATACATTCAGATAGACTTTCAGCACAACAAATACTCTATATTGGAGGCATAATCATCAAGTGTTTAAAAACTATATACTTACCATTGAGCAAGTACGGATGATTACAGCATTTTCTCAGTTCCATCATTGTATTAAGAAGACTGGGAACATTTGTCGAGTTAGCACCTTTACACAGGTATGAGAAGTTCTTCTCTAATATTGCACGATAATACTTCTTCTGAATATTGGTCAGCTCAACCTGTCACAAGGTAAACATCAGATTAGCTAAGTTTGTTTGTTCAGTCGGGTATAATAACATTTTCCAACAATTTTTCCAGTTTTAAACAGCAGCTGATTCACCTATCCAGGTTTCCTGGACTGTATCCTTACCAGGCCCAGTCTCCAAAAGCATCTTAAGTAGAAATATCAGCTCAAATTGAGATTTTGCTCAAATCAGAGTCTGAATTTTAGATACATCAGAAGTTTGTAATCATGACATCTTACTGTAATAAACTCAGAATAAAGTGACTGTTTGTGATGCTAATTTTGAATCTATCCTCCCATGGAAATTACTTAAAAGATGAATGACAATATGCGAGATGAGATTTGACTCAAATTGAGATCCTTAGGGAGATCGGGCCAGTACTAACTGAATCTTGCACACGTAACCAGCAACTTTTTCACATTTGAAGGAAAACCGACATTGATGTCAAATTTTCATTCAAGAGTTCATAAAAGTGTATGACCTGCTGCAGCCGGAATGATTTAGTCACATAAAATTAAATATTATCATAGTAAATTTTCAGCAATACAGAATCGTGAAGGCAGAATGACATTCAAACAACACACAAGAAAATTGCTTCAAAACTAGAAATGTGGACATATATACATACAAAAGTACAAGACCTCCGCAAATTAACAGTTTGAATTTTTTATATGCCAACTCAAAACTAAGGCATCAACAACTGTCCAAGACTAACAGTTAAACTATAATAAGGGGTGTTACAGAGGCAAGTTGTTCAATTCTAGAATATGATGTAACAAATCTTGTTTTAGATGATGTTAACACACATCCCTGCACCATAGTTATAATTCTGCTGATGAAATTTACTTAGATTCCTGAATTATGCTATGTATGTATCATTGTCTATAGAGACAATACTCAATGACATAATGGCTGGAAGTATCATATTACCTCGATAATGGTTTCCTCTTTTCTGGCTATATTCTTTTCGACATCTTCCTTTAGACGTCTCAACATCATAGGCTTCAAAATCTATAATTACAAAGTAAATACAGTCATAGGGATGGAAAGTATGTAAGCGCTAACAATGGGTAAATCCTTTGAGATGAAAATGGCAAATATTAATTTTCCTCACATCTTTTAAACTTGTTAAATCAAACATAAATTTAATTCAAATTTACCGGCTGAGAATATTTTATCTGATATGAGATAGTCTGGAGGGAATTGTTGTGATTTTAACAAAACATCAAACCCAGACATCAAACCTAGACATCATACAAACAACAAAGCATCATATATAAACTTACAGCTTTCAATTTATCGACTTGTTCTTCAGTTTGAAGATTTCCAAATTCGGCAAGAAAAGCGTCAGATGACGTGAATTGACTAGGTTCCAAGAAATTCAACAAACTAAACAACTCCTCCACATTATTTTGAAGAGGCGTCCCAGACAGCAACACTTTATGCTCCTGAAATCATAACAACAAATATTGTAAGGCCCGATTATAAACATTTCTTGATTATCACTCCGGCCGGCCATGTATTTGTCAGGCCTGACTTTTTCATTTGATTTACAACAAACGATAGTGATGACGTAATCATGAAATCAGGATGCTTAATACATGTAATGATTTATATCATGACGTTTTTCTTTTCAGCATGAAGTTCTAATTTTCATGTGATGTTTTCAATTTTAGACAATACAAAAATACATTTACTAGAAACTGAAACAATAAATACACTTGTAAAAATTTTATTATTTTTTGGTCAAATCAGATTTCGCTTATGCCCACAGAAAATTACCACTCAGCAAATATCCTTTCTTCAGTGCAGCTGTTAATTTGCTTACAACAAAAACTGTTTCAATGCGTAACCATGGAAGTTATTAACACATATAACATCAAAGTCTCTCTCAGTGAGTAATAATTAACAAAAACTTACAAAGCCAAAGGATCGTAGACACTTGATGAGACTACAGTTTTTATTTTTCAATCTGTGGGCTTCATCAATGATAATACACCGCCAATCAATAGATTTCAACAATTCGAGGTCTGATAGAATGATCTCGTAGGTTGTAACGATAGCATGAAACTTTAAGAAGTCTGTGATCTTTCCACCTTCGTCATCTCTGTAGTACATCTCATACTCCTGTAACATGTATCTGCTTGGTGACCTGTAATATATCATCAAATAATCTCTCTGTGAGTGTCAGACATTCCTTCATTCAGGTTTAACCCCATTTTCAACAAATTTTCATATACCATTATTATGACTCCCAATTCACCAAACCAATTTTCCTGGAATGCATCCTAACCAGTACAAACTTGCCCTTCCCCAAGAAACGGGTAACTTCTCCGCATGTGGAAGAAAAATTACAATTTGGTATGACCTGCCGCAGCTGGGAATCAAACCCAGATCAGCAGATCAAAGTCAAGTTACAAAAGCTTTATAGTTAGGGTTTGAATGTCAAGGGTCATTTTGATAATTTTCAACTTTTTGCACCAAATTTGACCATTTTGTACCCAAAATATCAGAAATTAAAGAGGTCAAAGGGTGGCTTTTTGGAATTTCAAGGGGCCAAAGGGTTATTTCAAGAGCCAAATGAACAGTCAGCAGATATATTCATTATAGTAGAATGTCAGTGTAACAAGACGAAGACACATTGTTCAGCTGTTTGCTGAATGAACACTCCTTAACGTTTAATACAAAAGCCATTAATAAACTGATTTCATTCAACTTGCTCATTATAACAGCAAGGATTGGTTTGCACATTAATGATACCATACATCAAATGAAACATTCACATATGACACCCACACTCTGACAATTACTTGCTCATCTTTCACAATTAAATACAGGTAAGTGTAATAATACTATAAGCACTGTGTGCCACAATCATTATTTCACCACCAATTAAGATAGCTTTATTTTTTTGCAATTACATGTTTTCTTCTATGATTAGATATATTTCATGTGATCAATTGAAATCAAGTTGTATCTTTCCACCAGTTTGACTGCTTTATTCATGTTACAAATATTCAAATTGCAGAATATTCATAAGCATCCCAAGAAAATCAAACATTAATCGCATTTACTGAATACGGTTCAGTAAAATAACACCAGATAACACTCTGGAATTTATTAAATCCATGTGATAAGCCTATAAACAGCTAAAATCTTAACAAGTTAACGATTTTTACAATTTCACATCTTCACTAATCGACTTCGGCAGCACACTGATTGGCGCAGGGACAGTACTATCTCATTTTAGACGAATGTGTTTTGGACGAAAAAGAATCGAACATTTTCAAGTCAAGAATATCTCCATTTCTTTAGGTAGCTTTATCCCTCAAAGCCAGGTCATTGGCTAATTAGGCAGAGACATAACAGAAAGGTCACACACACGCAAAACAAGTTAATTTTATATTATAGGAGCAACAAGGCTTAAATGCATGATGTACTTACGTTCCGTGATATGTTATGGCATTGATATCTGTCCATGTTTCAAACTCACGCTGCCAGTTAGCTATCGTTGATAATGGTGCCACAACCAGGAAAGGTCCTCGTATACCGTAGTTAAACATCTCTTGTAGGAAAGTAATACTCTGAATGGTTTTACCCAGACCCATCTCATCAGCCAATATACAGTTTTGTCTGAAGTGAAGAGAATTTAAAATTATTTATGCAACAAAAGAGCTATTCCAGTACCTCAAGTTCCTATAAATACTGCAATAACCAGTCTTGTTCCAGTATAAATCTGACCGATTTTCAAACACTATAATCATTTTCATGTTCTTACGGTCTCTGCAGCAAGGTTTTATAATATCTCATACTTCTGTAGCAACTTACTTTCATACATAAATTAAATACTAGATGTTTGTAAAATTCTCCACATGTTGAGAATTCTGATCTTAAAAAATTTTATTTGTTACATTGAATTCTATGTTTTTTGTTTCTATGAGATATATTTTATTAGATTATCCTATGTATAAAGATATCAAAACTTACCTTTTATGCCAGTTAAATGTTAACCAATTAACACCTTCTAATTGATACTCTCTTAATGTATTGTTATTCTTATACTTGTGTGTTTCCTTCAATGCTTTCCATTCTGATGCCTTAGGACGAGGTTTCACCTGGAAATATTAACAAGAAAATTGAAAATACAACAAAAACCTGATTTTTTATAAGGTCTGTATCTCAACCCAATTTCAAAACTGCATCTTCATTTTCATAACTGTACCTAAATGTGATTTGGATATTTAGGTGGTTAAAAGTCCCACAAATGAGCAGTACTTCAGTCATATGGAGACTACCGAGACACATTACCAATGTCATGAATGTTATAATTCTGCCCTGCGTTCAAGGAAAAATCACGTTTCGTACCTATAACATACCAGACTGTACTAGGCCTAAAACATTCTTTATAGGGTTTTTCATAAAAGTCAAATAGAACAACTTTCGCAAATTTCATCCCCACACCTCCAATTTTTTTCTGATTTCTCAATAATTTAATTTTTGGGTAAGGACAATTTTGGTGAGTACGTTTTGGAAGGAGAATCAAACAATATATTATTGTAAGTCTTACATCTTGTTCATCTTCTGGTGGTAACTCACGATAAACCTTGAACTGTTTCACTTTCTCTGGATCCACATCTTGTTGAAGTTCCCACGTACTATCCTCGTACGCTAATGATCGCCATTTTACCAAATAATGTGTCACTTCCTCGTTAGTATTTGGATCTATTACTTTTGACTCTTCTAGCACCCTATCTACCTCCACATAGTCTGGATTGAAGAGTTCTTCATCATCATCCTTTTAGAAAAGAAAGTTCATTTTCAATTATTGTGCATTTAAGTTTTGTTGCTAAGTACAAGAAGACTAGAAGATTGTACTAGCAATAAATATTCATTAAACCTCATGAAGAAAATTTTCATTATTCATATCTTCGTAGATCTAGATGTACTTCTGAGTGACACAATGCAAGGTTATTAACAATTATTCACTACTACTCAATTGTTATTAATGTTGGATGTCAAAATGTGATTTTAAGTAGATGTTCCTGCATGAAACACAAAAACTTGGTTGCTGTACAGAGGTTGTTGCTATGGAGAGTTAATGTTAGTATTAAATGTTACTGTTGGACAACAAATGATGATGCTGCTATATATATACAGAATGGTTGTTGCTCAAGGGAGGGTCACTCTGGAGAGGTAGCACTGTATACAGTCATTATGACTGTGTTAATTTGCCAAGCCATAAAATAACTTATTTACCGGTATATATAATGTAATGATATAGTTTATATAACTTCATACTTACAAAGACATCATTAAGTAGCATCTTCTTCATTTTATATCGTTTGATTTTGCCAGCAATACGTTTATCTCTAATTTCTGCTTCGGTTCTCCATTCACAGTGTAAATATGAACTGTAGGAAAACAAAATATAATACATACATATTCAACTTCATCCTACCACACATCATAGTTAAGGGATTTCAAAAGACCCTTAAAAAGTCCCTTTTTGACCTGCAGGATTCTTACAGAATGTTCAATTTTTTTCTCAGAATTAGAGGCATTTTGGCTTAAAATAAGAAACTCCGGAGTTAATTATCAAAATGACTCACATGCGGTTTTTTTATTGGTTTTAGTCACCCTGGTCAGCAGTATTTCATACATTATGGAGACTACCCAGTCACATTTAGTGACACGAGGCCAACCACCAGTTATCTGGAATTACCCTTACATGCAGGGTGTCAAGCAGCACCATTTTCAACCAATTCGGTCTGTCTAGGCCTAGAATTGAACCTGCAGGCTTCGGTTCCTAAGGCATCTGCTTCAAACACTTGGCCATCCCAGATACTATTCACCAGTTTTACCCTTAATGAAAGATTATGATGATAAAGTTAGTCTAGTGCTGCATTTAAGTTGATATTGTGTAACTTACAAGTTTTTGTATTTAACAAAGAATTCCTCCACTTCTTCCATATCAGTTTCCTCCTGAAATGTTACATAAACAATCTCATCAGCTACACATACATATATCCCTAAATAGTAATATAATATCTATGTATTGATGCAAAATGTACCGTCAACCTTTCTTACTAAAATTGGTACATATGATAGCCCAAGGCCAATCACCCGAGTGTACTGCACAGGTTGGATAAATAAATCGTTATTTGTAAAAAATTTAACTTCTCAATACAGTGTCTTTATTATACAGTCTACTTTTCTGTTAAATCAAAAGTGCTTTTTTTCATAAGTCCCACTATTATTCCTTCTTGAACAATTACAACCAGTGCAAATTTTGGACGTATAAGTGAGATTTTCATTTAGGTAAACTATTTCCATTGGTCCTGAAAAGTTAAAGATAACAAGAGTTTTCTGTATAGTGTTCACAAACACATTGTGGACCTCAGACAACTGATGCAATTACAGATATATAAGTTCTCCACATTAGAAGTAAAACAGTGAAACAATCACAGATACATCACTTACATCATCATCTGGCTTCCTCATCCTAGCACCAAGAATCTTGTCCACAATCACAGCATCTTCTTCTGCCGGATTCTCCTAGAAATACAGTATACATAATGTACATCATTTCACACCCACACTCCAGTATAGAAATCGGAACTCCTTGTCAATTTAAGGAATGCCTTGGATGTATTGGAATGCTCAACATTGTAGCTTTTTCATGTCATTTACAATGCAGCATGAACATATCCACCCAGTAGATTCAAATATTCTGACGACTCAATTTGAAAACCTGTCAGCTATTACAGTAACTGTTAGCTTTACTGAAAACAAGAATTTGAAGTTAATTGCAACTTATTGAAACATTACAAGGTATTTGTAGTTCGTAACAAACTGAACTTCGTGTTATAGTTTTGAACGATGTGAAGGAAGCTTCCTCCATATTAGATGATGTTATTTGCCAGGAAAGAAAGCCGACCTAATACATCCGAGACATGATTCAAACAGAACTGTGCAAGGTGTTCCGATTGGCAGTATAGTATAACTGTTAATGCAATATCCGTTCATTCTGAATGGTTTGACTTAGTATATTGACACAGTGATGAGTGGAGTGTATGAACCAATGAGGAATGATATATACAAGTACAATGCAATTAATACATCAAGCATGAAATAGAAAGTTTTATAGAAACATGTCAGCTAGATCAAAGCAATTTAACGACTCCTAATAACATGCATTAAAGCTAGGATTCAACAAATCATCAATAATTAACTCAAACAGAACAGTCAAATAAAATGGTATATTGTATAGAAACAATGCATTAAATGTAATCAAATGCGTGTTTCACTTAACATTGATTAACAGTAAAGAAAGTAAGTTAACCATTGAATGCTATAACAAAGTTAGCGTGTTAGTAGTGAAGATAGGACTATATTGTGAAAGGAAATAAAGTAAAGATAAACTTGTATGCATGCAATACACTTAACTGATCCAATTTAGATGTTTTTCATGTTACACAGTTTTATATCAACACCCACGAATATTTTTCTCTTTTTTAAATATGCATTAAGTCTGATTGGTCAACAGTATTTAAGTCCTATGGAGACTACCAAGTCACATTATCCTGACAATGGGCAAGCCAGCAGCTACCGGGTACTAACTATGTTGAGTGTCAAGCAAGGGAAATATACCTTTGCCATTTTTAACAACTGGTATGTTACAGCCTGGGATCAAACCAGGATCTCTAACACTCAATGTGGACAATCTACCTATAGGCTATGGAGCCAGATTTAGTGTATCCTTAATGATGAAAAAATAAATCAAATTATAGTTACACTACATCTACAAGTACATGTTTTAAACAAGTCCAAAGTAAAAGACGACAGTACAAAACAAGATGGTATAGTGCTGAGACATTAACCTGATCCTGACCTTAATGCATTAATATGTTATAAGGTTCTTGTGCACAATATTTTCATTTCTACAAAAATTTGTGCATAATTAGTCTTCAGATATGTGTTTGTAGCACTCCTAGTGCATACTCTTAATACTTTATGAAAACATACAACTGGAGTTAAAACACAGACAAGAAATCAGCTGTTAAATTACGTTAATAGAGTTAACGAGGATCAGGTTTCGAGTATCAGTTTACGAGGATCAGGTTTCGAGGATCAGGTTACTATCTCGGCACTATATCTTCATACTCAGGATATCTACATGCATAGTTCTAACTAGTATAACAGTATATACAGAGGAGGAAGCACAGAGAACCAAGCACAGCACACAGCATTTACTACAAGCACAGCACACAGCTAGAAACACACAGCATTTACTACAAGCACAGCACACAGCTAGAAACACACAACATTCACTGCAAGTGTTAGTACTCAGAGTTGCCATAAAAAACCCAATAACCCAAACTTTAATTTTCAAAATGTCCCAAAATTTAAATTTTTTACAAGAGTAGATAACTCCTGCTTGGCTGTTTCTTTGTGTTCTTCAGGTTCTTCTTGGTCCTTGTGGCTGTATGATCTTAAGTGATTCTGATGGAGGACATTGCAGTTGGATGCTGCTTCTTGTTTTTCAAGATTATTTCCAGCTGTTTTGGTAGGCCTACTTTGTGGTTGTTTTGGTATCTTGTGGAATTTTTATACTTTGTGGCTGTTTGGTACTTTCAAATAGTTTGCTACTTTGTGCTTGTTCTGCTACTTTGAGGTTTTATTTTGGTACTTTGTAACTGTAAATGTTTGGTTCTTAGTATTTGTTTGGTGCTAAATGGGTGTCTGCTACTTTGAGGTTGTTTAGGTACCTTTTGGTCTGCTCTGTACTTTGTAGTTGTCCGGTAATTTGTAATACCAATGTAGTTCAGTATAGCAACTCTGCTCTATGTCATTGTCTAGTTCTTATGTTGTTTGCTCATTTGTGATCATTTGTTTTTTTTAGTCTGAATGCCAACTATATGTATCAGGGGTGTCAACAGGGCCAAAATAAAAATCAGGAAAATTGTATGCAGCAGACCATTATTGCCAAACAAGAGGCCTTCAATGGCATTCTTTCCATCATTAACTTAGTTTGTATTAAAGAAAATCCTTCAGAATAGATTAAATTTACCATAACTTTGCCGTTTCTTGAGATATTGTCATCAAATAAGTTTTGTTTTGGCCAGAAGCCATTGCTCTTTCAGGCATTATAAATCCGGAATTCCGGATAAATCAGGAAAATTGACACCACTGATGTAAATGACGAACAGCCCATGTATTTGCTTTTACAAAATAGGCAAACTCTGAGAGAGGAATCTAGAACTAGAGGCTTGCAGGGTAAAATACTTCGCAAAAAGTTGGCAGTAAAAATTGTTTCAGTCACATTAACATGCATGATATAGTCTGAAAATATGCTGCAAAGCCAAAAACAGTCAAAGACGTGTAGCATGATGTATGAGAAAATGAACGTGGCATAATGTTTTATATGCACATAATTACAGAAGTATATCACAAAATACATCAATATTTCATGAATGCCCTCTCCTGCATTTGTGAGGGGTGAATGTCACAAAAACTTTATAATCCGTATTTAATAGCATCTTACCAAATAACTCCCAGCACATGAAATGGAACTGGTTATAAAGTAATCTTTACCTCTGCACATTTTCCTGTCAAAAACCACTTACGACCTGAACTTTATCTACATAAATACTTTCAGGACACAGGGAGTCTTCATCAAATGTTTTCAGGATTGTGACATCAAGTCATATTTCAATTAATCATATAAGGTTGTTTGTTATCTACTGTAAATGTATGTTGTTTTAGAATATAACAAATACAGACCATGTAACACTTCAAGTACTAGATTGTCTGACAGACAATGTCAATGTAGAAGATGAGTTCCATATTCAAAACAAATTTAGATGCCAAGGCAACTTTTAGATTTGGATGTAGTGTTGTTTTGTGGAGCATCAACAACTAAGAGTACAGTAGGGTGCAGATAAATAAACAATGCCCGGGCATCTTAACATCTTTATATAGTCAATTTTAAATTTTGTCGAGAAAACTCCCTGTTAAGTGATTGGCCAGGCTAAGGTTAGTAACAGCCATGCATACCACAAACAGTACCGGTTTTACCACGGCTCCCTCCACTTCCTGACTAGGGGCATCAATTGTATCTTCTTCTGAGAGATTCAAGTCTACATCATCCATGTACTTCTTACGTTTAACATTCCGTCCTGATCTTCTCTTGTACTGTAACAGAATACACAGGATAGATGGTAAATGTCCGGGTTTAAGTCTTCTTTCAAACATGTATGAGTTTGTCAATTCATATTAAAATTTATAACAACAGGAGAGTGAAACAACATAGAACATTAAATTTTATCAGGCAAAGTCTTCTAAAGCTTTATTTGTGAATAAGAACCCTAGTGCTGCGGCCATGGTTCAGTAATTACTGCAGGATTTGGCAGGGTTTGATTTCCAGTCTTGGCAGGTCATACCCTTCAATGAAAGTTTGACAACATGTCACTTTTCCTACACACGAGGAGAAGTTTCTGGTACCAGTTAGTACTGGTTGGGATACAGTCCTGCAAAACTTATAAGGTGAAGTTAGTACTGGTTGGGATACAGTCCTGCAAAATTTATAAGGTGAATCAGCCACTGTAGGTTACTGATTTTTTTCGAGAAATGATGTTAAACCGACATAAACAAAACTTTTAAGGCCCAAGATATACATGTATTTATAGTACTAAGAATGTTGTATACCTCATCATGTTCTGGTGAAGGTGGTGGGGTAACTTTGACCTCAGGCTCTGACCCGTCAGATGAACCTCTCCTCTTACGTTTCTTGTTCTTCAAAAATGTTGCCGGTGGTCTACAATGTTATAGTATTTAGTTTTTTAATATATTATACAGTACTTGGAAAACATAAATGCATATATCACAGGTGAAAAAAGACGCAGTCTGACCTGGGCTCAAACTTGGGACCCTTTGCTTTCGGACGATTGCTCTACCAACTGAGCAATACGGCAACCTGCAGATATCCTCTCACCCATATTGTGTAAAATTATAAATACAGTAACTATATTTCTGATGTTTTATCACAATTTGATCCCAATGAAGAGATCAATTATCACCATTAACATCTGTACCATTATACAATGTCAGGTGGCGTTTTATAGGAGACATTTTATTGCTAACCTATAAGTGAACTTTGGTAATGAGTCATAGATAGGTGCCATAAACAAACAAACAGATGCTAATTGACATGTTATATAACCTGAGAGGGGGGGGGGTCATACTGAGGCATAATGCCCAATCCTGAAAATGAGTCGCACGTCTGTTTAGGGTGCCATTAGCACACATTCACCCACCATAACTAGGTTTCTAACATACTTTTATAGTTAAAATTCAGATTATGGAACTTCAAATCACCATAACTTGTTCAATTCTTTGAATTTTCTCATAAAATAACTTCCATTTTGTACAGAAAATATTCTTCTTTCTGATGCAGCAAATCTGGATTATTCCGGATTTGTAGGACCCCTGGTTTCTAGGTAGGGTCATTCGGACCAATTTTATTTGACCTGATGACCTAGTTCTTTTCCTTCCATGATCCTTTTTCAAACTCAAGCTAGATTTTACACAGAGACTTACAAATTGACCAAGATTCATGAAAAGTGGACTTCAATGAAGGACAACTAGTGTATTAGTCATGCATACAAGTAATTGAGGCCGAATGCTGGATGGACGACTGACAAAAGACAGTGATTTTTTTCCTTCTTTATTAGGGTCCAATACGGACCCTTTCCCAATTGCAAATAGGCTATAATTTTGAATGGAGAAATTCCCAATAAACAATTTAAATTTTTTTTTTTCAAAATCGGACATAAAATCGGACATAAAATGACGAAGTTATGAACATTTTTGACAAGGGGTCAAGCATAAAAGTTCAAAGAAACCAGTAAACATTCACATGTAATCTCTTTTTCTGTTTTATTTGGCCTTTCTGCTTCATGGAAATTCCCAATTTCAAGTTGTCACGACACAAAAATTCCCAATCTGAACGGACCCGGACCCTTTCCCAAAGAGGCAAAAAAAATCACTGAAAGAACAATCAAAATCAGGACATGGAATAATTTTATCCATGGTTTCAAAAACATCACATCTGATTTCCATTTTGTGTTATAATATCTTTCCTTTTTAATAACTTTGAACACTTCATAAATTCTCTATCAAGTTTTCCACTAAATCAATGCATGAATATTAACACTCACATGGTGCGGTATTAGAGTATTGATTTTTTTAGGTCAAATAACAAAATGTCAGCGATATAACAGTCACCAATGGGAACAGATGAAAATCTAGGTATCAATTATTTTGTACCAAGTACTCACTTTTTAGATTTCTTTTTCTCAGATTTTGGCATTCTTTCTACATGTTTTTTATCACTTTTCTTCTTCTTTGGTTTCTTCTCTTTTTCCTCTTTTAGATCAATTTTCAAATCGTCAGATAGTATATCCATGCTTGCCTCGGTGGCCACAGAGGGAATCACATCATCAGTAGTACTAGTAACAGCTTCCTCTTTCAGTGCTTTGTCAAGTTTCTTCTTTTTCTTACTACTCTTTGGAGTCTTTTCACGTTTTTCACTACTCTTTTCTCTCTTTTCTCCCTTTTCCCCCCTTTCTTTTCTTGGGGTATATTTTCGTTTCTTTTTCTTCTTTCCAGTCTCTTCAGGTAATTGTTCTGGGTTATCCAGATCCCCTAGTGTGGCAGGTAACTCAGGTGGTTGTAAAACACGAGGAATCGCCGTATTTCCCGATTTCTGAGCTTTAGCAATAGCTTCAGCAATTATCTTATTAGCTTTTTCTTGCTGCTGATTACCGTCACCATTTGTAGTGTTTTCGTTGTTTACTGGAGTTTGACCAGGTATTTGACCAGGTACGCCTGCACTTTGAATCATGACTGCTTGGTTTGTTGGTGGATTAGCAGCAGTGGGAGGTTTGATCACTATAGGCTGGTTTATCTGTGCAGTGCCATTCAACACTGGCTGAGGTAGAGTTGTAAGGGTAGGGACTTGTGTCGCTAGGACAGTCTGAGGTTTGGACAGGAGGGTTGGTTGTTGCTGCGATTGTTGTTGTTGCTGTTGTTGTACAGGGGCTGGTTGTTGCAACTGAGGATTTGGCATTCTCTGTCCAGACGGCTAAAAATATAACAACACAATGTTAACATAATGTTTAACATAAATCATTACAGGAAACAGGGATATTTTTCGGCTGCAAAAAAGTTGATTAAGTGATATCAATAGCACACTGGATTCATTTACCCATGCCACTGGCGTTCGTTCCATGATAATTTTGATCTGAATTCCTACCAAGAGTGACCATGAAATTATTATACAATCCTTTCATGAAAAGACAGCATTTTGTTGTTTTTTAATTATTTTAGCTCTAAAATTTGATAATCAACAAATGATACTTCTGCTTGGCCTTCATGAAGTATTTAATATACAACAGGGGTCCTATTGAGACAAATACCCAATCCTGAAAATAAGACGCAAGGGCGTTTCTGATGCCAATAGCACACTTCCCTTCACTAAAACTCTGCTTCAAACATTTTTCAACTGTTAAAATTCAGCTTATGAAATTTAAAATGACCGTAACTTGGTCATTACTTTCGATTTTTTGTCCTTTATAACTTTTATTTTCTGCAGAAAGGTTCATTCTTTCTAGTGCATCAAATTCAGGAAGGATGCTTGGGATCAATAAGTGATCACTTGGCCACACAGTACATTTACAAACTATTAGGTAACAAGTGTCTCTGACAATCTCCGACCAAACAAAGGATGTCAAACTGTACATAAATGAAGGTGTGAACTATTGCATTGTACCAAGGGGTAAAAGCAAACCGTTGATCAATGCAAAAGAGTGGGATACAATACTATATCAACACTGACAATATAGCAAACTGATTGGTTGTATTCTGATTACCTACTTCTTAGATTGAAATTATTGCTACTACTAGCGGCCTAATAGGTACCATTAGAATTGAACTTATTGCTAGGGACTGTTCAGATTGAATTTTATGCTTGGGATCGTTAATACTTAATACCCATGTAGTAAGAACACAAGAAATAAACACAATTCATAACAACATTAGGTACAGTTACTGGAATTAAAGTATGCATACATCTACTAATGTTTGACCTAACATCAACTCGAATCTTACAATCCATTTAGTATGAAAAGTTCATAAAAAACGTACATTGCAAAACACGGGAGTATGAACAGGACAAGTTTAAAAATTTGAAATACAAAACCTATAATCTAAAACTATTAGCCAACTCATGACATTGCGACCAGCTGACATCTGATAATACAACACATAACCAGTTATACAACAAAATGAAATGACAAAGGGAATGGATTCAGGCACACACTCCAGAGAGCATTTTTATTGATTAAATAATTACAATGTATGGTGAAATATAATCCCCCAGTCAATATTAACTTCAAATATTCTGCATCATATAACCCTCTCCTTTGTTTCCATTTAACAAATACCGAGTACTACAAAATTATGGATAAAATCACACAGACCCTGACGGTATACTCCTCTCGAGCTTTAACATCTGAATTCTGATTTAATACCACACAAGACATGAATTTCCTCAGTCAGAAACAATGAGCACAGAATTTATATTCTTCAAAAACACTAGAAATTCTCAATTTTCAAAACACTCGAGTATGAAACACTTAGCTACATTTATAACACTTAAATTCTTTATTGCCTTTATTTTAGCTCCAGATTATTTCCACTAACACATTTGTTTGTCTTTATCACGCACAAAATGAATCCCAACATCATAAAATGGAAGTCTTATTGTAATACTGCTAACCACACACTACAAATCATTCATTATACTAGCCATGTTTAGCATGCTACAACTATCCAACAATCAATAATTATATTATCAGAAAAAATATGGCAGTTCCTTTCTACTACAGTATCTCCCAATATCAATATAGCCAGAGATTGAACACCAAATTCCACCATCAGGCACAATTTTCATAATTATCTCTTGTAAAAACACAATCCCCGCTTGAGGACGTTCATAAAAGTCATTCTCCAATAGCATGACATTTGTAAACTAAATATCAATACTCTATCTATTTTAATTTTCTGCAAGCGGCCATGTGGTAATCACAAAAGATGCGACACTAGAAATCTACACAGAAAGAACTTTGAGTGCAGATGAACAATCTTACATTTACTTTCAACAAGACTCGGATCAATATCTCGCGAAAAAATCTAGTTTTCTATTCATACATTTTCCTCATTTAACATTGCTAATTTACCGCAACTCGTGTTTATACACTGAACATGATAACAAAGAAATACTAACGTAACCCACTGACAAAGGATTTACATTGAAAATATGCAAAAACCACGAGCAATCCCATATTGCTAGAGATGCTCATCAGAAATTAACTGATGACTCTATTAATATTTCATCTGGTCATAAATTGCAAAATTCAATATATAAAAATTCAACTTATTCGTTGACATGGCAACTGTCATGGTGTACTGCAACTAACACATAGAAATCATCTATAAATAGATATTTCAATAGACATTTCTTGTAGTAACTTAATCTATGTATTGATTATGGTGAAACATTAACGCTATATTCACCATGTATTCAGTATTTAAGTGAGAGATTTATCTTCATATAAACACAACTTAAAGTGATGTACCATCATCTTCCTATAACTGAGTTCGGTTCTTCATAGAATGTATGTACGACATCAAGGTTGACCTCAACAGTTCTTTGTTAGACATACAACTCACGAAAATCCAAGCAATTCAACTCGGGTTTTGTTTTTTCTTTCAGGAGACATTTATTTACACCCATAAGTTTAAGTTAACATCCATCTCTACCTACCCATCTAAACATTTCTGGATCCTGTAACTCAAAACTAAGAATTTGTTTAGCCAAACATTTTCATAGGCCAAAATAATAACAACATTTCAATTTTGTATGAAATCGCCAGATGAAATATTGAATTTAAGCAATGAAATAGCTTGCTAAAACCAGAAAGACAACACCAGACCTGAAAACCTAAGAATAAGATTGGTACAACATTCAAACCAGACAAACCAAGACCTTGCAAGCCAGGTATGACTTTCCATTCCATCACAAAATGTTTCAATGCATTAATCCAAGGTTTGTACCAGAATTTCTGGTTACAGAAACGATTTACACAACACCACACAACTAACATTTATACATTCAAACTAATAATGGTTCAGAAAAAGTACCAGAAAGTACCAACCAGCCTCGATGGAATCACATTCTAGTTTTCAGTTACAAGTTTTAAACAAATAAATCTTTGAAAGAAACCTTGAACCAACCATCACATAGTAAAGATACCTTAAATATCAATACTTCTCAGATAATTGTACTTTAAATGTGAAAACATGTCATTAGGCCAAAACAAGATAATAATGCGGTTATAGTAACCCCTGTTTTTTGCCTGCTACCCAAAATTATTCTATGGCATTTTCTGGAAATCAGAGGATCGTAGATTTTCCAGTCCATGAATTAATATTAATTTAATTATTTCAAAAAATAAAAGAGTATTTCCTACCTACCTACCCTATTTTTTCCCAGCAAGTTACCAGAACCACAAAATTAACATGTTTAGGCCCTTATGTGGTACAATTTTTTAATGTAAATTTATTTCATTATCTGATACAAATGTTACACAGGTGACTATTACATGATATTGTAACAATGTGATTAACATACAAATGAAACCTCCAACCAGGTTATTTATTATACCTAAAATTTCACCAGTGCAAACAGGGAAAGTGTTTGAACATTACCATATAATTAAACACAATGACTTCACGTTCATGAAAAAATCATGAATGGCATTTTCATTTAAGGGAAAGAAAATGACATGACATCTGAAGTAAATAATGTGTCAGGTAAAATAAAGTACTGCCATACAAGAACCCATGGTGTTGGAATTGTTTCTATCATTCTTACTAGTTTTATTTACTTGAGATTTGTTGTAAACTAAGCATGGCAAATGAATGAAGTTCTCTAACAAGTTTTCTAAAATAATAAATATGGTGAACTAATATATTGTATAAATTACAAATGTAATATGTTTACTGAAAAAACTTTATTATTCTAAACTTATAACGTTAACAGAAGTTTATTTGCTTATAACATTTACATCCCATATATCCAGATATTTAGTCAATACAGTTTTTGGTAATCTTCGGTTGTTCTCCCCTTTGATTTTAGAATTGTTTTAACGTAACTGAGTCCATTTCTATTATTTAGCTCTGTCAAAAACGGGGTACCATATTGTTCTATAGCAAGAATTTTGAATAAAAATCTGGAGAAAAGTGACTTACTCTTATATTTGAACAATTATGGTACATGAACAGATTTCTAAGACTATCACCAATAGTCACATAAACTGCGGTTTGACTGTCAGTTAACCTCAACAAAAAGGCCACAATATAGGGCACCTGAGTTAAAAGACCCATTTAAATCTTTGTTACATGTACATTAGCAAAAAATATAACCAGTCAGCCTACGCCTTAAAGCATGTAAAACATCCCTTAGCAGGTGACCTCTAAGGTGGGTCTAGTTTTGACACCAGGGACATATTTTAAACAATCTTGATCGAGAACCACAAGATGATGTTGCATGTAAAGTATCAAAGTAAAAGGCTTCATGATTTCAAAAGTTTCAACTTTAAAGATCGGTTACAGCTCCTGTGCAATGAACCATAACTACATGAACTCCTGTAAAGTTGGGTTCAATTCCATCAAGGGGTTTTGGGAGAGCTGTAGGCGGACGGCGATAGACAACCGACAGCCACCTGACACTCAGCCTCACCAGAGTGCTCAGTTGAGCTAAAAACATTTTATTCTATCAAACAGCTATAAGATAGAAAGTATACGTGTTTATCACATGTTTGACGTCGCGGTAGCGAAATAAAGCCATTATTTATTTTTGATAATACACTAGTGTAATAAAGCTTTGACGCAACGTCATTCAAAGTATAGGCGACGTCGTCAAAGTTGCGAGTTTTTTATAGTGAAAATAAGAAGCTATTTTACGTTTCGGCCGGAAAAAGGCTAACATGTGATAAAAAGAACATTACATTTGTGACTTTCCACATTGAATCTATTAAACTCATTGAATAAAATCGATAAAATGCTCGGCAGAGCCTCGCATTTTATTATTTTATTCAACTCATATAATACCCTCTATGTACAATGTTTGTTTTTATACAATAAGAAGCCAGTGTGACAGCAAGCTTGGAAGAGCTGTGAGCATATAACTAACATACTAATTATACATATTAATCAAATTTACGGAGAAACACAGACAGAGAAAATCAATTTTTACATCGTAGAACGAGAACAAACATCGGTAACTTTACCAGTAACATCACATCTATTATACTCCATTACAAACAACCCACTATACAAGTAACAAACAATCAATATACACACAGTTTTATAAACTAGTCAAACACAAATTTTCAACAATCGTAAAAATTCCCGGAACAGTTTGTGAATGATTGCCTACCAATGCGCCATTAATATGTATCTGCATCATCGTCAATTCCTGCTTCAGTATAAGGTATTGATTATTAAAATGTAAGAAAAACCAAAATAGCTTGCAATTGGTTTAGTCGAACATCATGCAAAAGTATATCTAAGGCTAGATCAACTAATGCAAACGTGACGCCTATGACACCATTATTGGTTTTTTCTCTCGAAAACTTCCAGACTCCACTTTAATTCATATCCAGTAGAATTTACGCCATACTTTTAACATGGTATCTTTATTCTTATATAGGATATAACAGAATAATAAAAATGAGGCAACTGTGTTTCATGACCCTTGCCCCAGTGAAGGGATTTTCCAAAAGCAAGGGGACCATGACCATCAAAGCAGTCTTCCTAGCAATATTATGGGTGGACACACATAACCCTTAAAACCTTTTCTATGTTATCAATACACAATTACCTCCCTTGCATAGAGATCTAGTAGTTTTTAACAATTTTTTAAAATGTTTTAAACTTTTTTGAATTGAAAGTTTGTTTTTATCACCTATTTATATGCAAAGAACCTATAGTCCGTTTAATTAGGTCTGTCACTTGTATACAAACATTGCAATATCATAACATTGTATTTTTATTGTTTTAAACATTTCAGTTGGAAAAAAGGCAGTGAAAAACAATACTTTCTTCACTAAGCTACATACTAATACATATAATGTCTATTAAAATAATACATTAATAAAAGAAATTGCAATGTTTATATACACAATGTTATGTAAACAAGTGACCGACCCGATTAATTGATTTATACCAGCAGTCTAGGTAACAAACCACCAAATAAATTTGTTCTTTAACTCAATGTAAAGTGACAAATTGCTGACCCAAAAAATGTCAAACTTTTGTCCATGGGGACCTCTCAAAATCCACCAATCAATAGAAATAGCATATAGCCTCAAGAAAATTAAAAAAAATCAGGGGGTTGCTATCATATAAGAAAAATTTGGTTCTTCAAACGCAGTGAACATATTGACTGATTCGAAGTCCGCTAGCCACAACCCTACTTCCACTTTCATATTTAAGCCAGAATATCAAAATTTTCTAAATACAACAGTTTCACTACATCACATACATGAGTACAAAGCATTTAAACCCAATAATATGATTCTAATGCCGATTTGTCAAGACACACCAACATTTTCAGCCAAATCCAAGTTTTTTACAGGACTACTTGAGTGTATCTGATTTTGGTCCGCGTAGGCATTTGGTGGTTTGTTACCTCTATTGGATGAAGGAACAATAAAATCATTCCATTCACCATTAGCTAGATGGCTATAGGTGTATTTCTAGGTTATGCATGTTTATGTACTTTAACCATAGAGTTTATACAGTTAATCCCCCCCCGTTTAGCTACCCAAGTTGGAAATTTACCTATACATATAAATACCCCTGTATACAAACATGATCACCATGTTGTCACATTTTATGGAACAAATAATGACCTACTGCAACCTGGAAAACCAATTTACAAATCCCGTGCACTAACCTCTGGACCACAGCTGGGGCTATTTCTATGATGTAAGGTGCAACCAATCCAGATTATAAATACACATGGGATTCTTACCAAATAGATGTTTAGACCTAACCCCAATTATGTAATATTTTTTCACTTGATCTCAAAGAGTAGACCCAAATATCACATGTGAGCATCTATGAGCATCAAATGTTCTAGAATGTGACAACATATTTGCAACTTGTTCACTTAGAAATATAAACTAGTGTAACAGCAAACAATATTAGACAAATACTTGTTTAAGAAATATTTGACAAATAAATCGTGTACATGCACATACAGTTCTATCTGTGATATTATCTTTATGCTATAACAATCACATTAAGGAAGTATAAAGCATAGACAGGAAGTTGTTTGTTGATATCATGATAACATATCTAGTAGATATTATCAAATTAAAACAAGAAATGTGGTAATGCCATGAATCCACATTTTCAATATTGACTTTATGTGACTAAAAAAAGTCACTTCCTCTCAATCCAAGCTACCTGTACAGCAATTTGATGACTATAGCACATTACTTACAATTTAGTAAAGCGATAACTGTTTTCTATTTTTACTAATTTTTTAGTAACAGTGACTTTGACCACAATGGTCCTTCCCACTTTCAATCAGGTGACCACAATGGTCCGTCCCACTTTCATTTAGGTGACCACAATGGTCCGTCCCACTTTCATTTAGATGACCACAATCATCCGTCCCACTTTCATTTAGGTGACCACAATGGTCCGTCCCACTTTCATTTAGGTGACCACAATGGTCCGTCCCACTTTCAATCGGGTGACCACAATGGTCCATCCCACTTTCATTTAGGTGACCACAATGGTCCGTCCCACTTTCATTTAGGTGACCGTCCACTTTCATTAAGGTGACCACAATGGTCCGTCCCACTTTCAGTTAGGTGACCACAATGGTCCGTCCCACTTTCATTTAGATGACCACAATGGTCCGTCCCACTTTCATTTAGGTGACCACAATGGTCCGTCCCACTTTCAATCGAGTGACCACAATGGTCCGTCCCACTTTCAATCGGGTGACCACAATGGTCCGTCCCACTTTCAATCGGGTGACCACAATGGTCCATCCCACTTTCAAACGGGAAACCACAATGGTCCGTCCCACTTTCAATAAGAAACTTCCCACACAAGCTACCTGAAGTTCAGTTTAACAATTGTACAGTCATGCAATGGACAATAAATCGTTCACAAAAGCTAAATATTATAAGACAACACCATCAAGAACAAAGAAGATCGGCCAGGCAGTATACATAGACACGTAGCAGTGAAACGTTAGCCATGTGAGCTGGGAATCAAACCCAGATCCCATGAATTGTTGGTCCAATGTGCTAACCATTACAATAGAGACTACATAATTTTACACAGCTAATTGAAAGCATATACTTCAGCTTGCCAAATTATTTATTATTTGGACTATTGGACAAGAATGACTACAATACTAGACATCAGTACTATGAATAAGGGGTCCTACTGAGGCATAATGCCCAATCCTGACAATAAGTCTGTTTGGGGAGCCAATAACACTCTACAATGAAAGTCTGTTTCAAACATTTTTCTTTTAGTAAAAGTCAGCTTATGAAATTTCAAATGAAAATAACGTAGTCAATACTTCGAATTTTTTCATCAAAAAAATATCATTTTCTGTAGAAAAGCCGGATTTCCGGATTATATTGGAATGGTAGAACCCCTGAGATATTAACTTGATCCTGATATTTGTATTACAAGGCTCTTGCATTTAATTCATTTAAATCTCTGAAAGCAAATAGTGCACAATTGGTCCTTTAGATTTGTGTTTGTATTGCACCTTGGGATAATTGAAACATTTCCATTTATGAAAACATACAACTGGAGATGAATATAGACAAAAAATCAGCTTTTAAATTATGCTAAGAGAAGGTACAAGGATCATGTTAATATCTCCACACTATATGATTAAAACAACATGTTATGCTGCAAGTTACATACCCAGTGAGAGGTGGGTGAAGACAAAATATGGATACATGACAAACAATTTCGAGAATGTGTAAGAATAGAAAATATGTCTCAATGGTTTTCTCTCCCAGTTCAAGCGAAATATAACTCTTAGAGCATATAGTGAGACAAACAATCACTTTTGAATGTAGATAATATACTAGTAATTGAGTATATTTACTAGTACCGGTACGTATACATTCTCATCAAAACAGAAATTGTGCATAAAATTATGCTTTCGACTTAAGCAACAGTGGCATCGCTATTCACCGTTGCTACAATAATATACTAACTTTCTAGATATTGACACTGAAGTCACTATAAACAAGAGATGTTTGTAAAACACGTATTCCCCCATGGCAGCCCAATAGTCAGAAATGTGAAGGTTGCAGTGACCTTGACCTTTGACCTACTAACCTCAAAATCATCTACTGTTGCTGACCCACCTCCATGTAACATTTGAAGATCCTAGGTCAAAGTGTTCTTAGAGTTATTGAACGGAAACCATTTTATACGACCAACCGACAGACAAGACACGTGCAAAGCAATATACCCCCTCATCAAAGATTGGGGGCATAATTAGTAAAGCATGATATTATGATGTTCCTGGGCAAACTATTGATATAAAACCTTATATCAATTAACTCTATTTATAGGACAACGCTGACTTTCATTTGACTCTCGAAATTGCATTTTTACTCTTGAATTTACTAAACTTATAATACGAATCTTGAAACATTTTGTCTCCTTACTTTTGGAGGCAATAGTGAAAGCCCAGACATTGAAATGTAAAAATGACAACATAGTGCAATTGAATGGATATAGCATACTTGCTATGTACAGAACTCTTGACCATCATTGGTCAACTGGTATCATAGTAATACAAGCAAGTTGCGTGCACATTTTTTAGACAAGGTATATATTTTACAACATCAAATTTGCCATCTTGGCAAAGCACCAAAGCAACATCAAACTAACCTGGATTATAAATATCTTCTGTTGTGGATTCTGGTTTCCTTGACCAGTTTGGACGAGACGAACCACCTGACCAGGCTGGACCAACTGTGGCCTTTGCTGAACGACCTGTGTCCCTGGCTGAACAATCTGCTGTCCATTCTGACCAACATGCACGAGCTGACCTGCTAGCTGACCACCCTGCTGTACCATGGGAGTACATTGTACTATTTGGGTACCAGCAGGTACTTGTGCTATTTGGGTACCAGCAGATATCTGTGCAATCTGGGCACCCGCGGGTACTTGTGCTATCTGGGTACCAGCAGGTATTTGTGCTATCTGGGTACCAGCAGGTATCTGTGCTATCTGGGTACCAGCAGGAACTTGTGCTATCTGGGTACCAGCAGGTAAAACTGGAGACACATGTATCTGCTGGCTTGATGGAACAGCTGGACTTGCTGATTGTGACACAGGACTTATCTGTGACTGTGACACCACTCCAGATGCAGCCTGCAGCAATAGAACAATTAATAAATTAAGTATACATCAAGAATACGGGCAATAGCTGTACTTGGAAATGTATTACCGTAAAATCCCATGTAAAAGTCGCGGTCGTGTATTGCACGCAGGTAAAAAAGGAGAGAAGAATCAGAGGAAAAAAAATTTGAAGGAAATCGAGCATTAATTGTGAAAATACGAGCAAAAACAGTAAAAAAACGTATTTTCGGCCGCCATTTTCGTATTTTCGGCGCGCCGTAAAAATTACCAAATTGTGATAATTGCTAGTTAACTGGTGTCAAAATAAAATATAGAAAAACTGCAATTGTTTTTATTTATTGACAACCAAGAATGGTGAATAGTGTTGTTAATATATTGACAACAGAGAAGCATGTTTGTGACATGTGTCAAAAGTGTATGAGTAAGCATTGAAATCTCCACTCTATAATCACAATGGGTCACAACTTTTCAACACAAGTTTGCAAACAACTTCTCAACATCATGTCAACACCTTCTTAAACTTATCAATGGATTTTTATAGCCTGGTCAATTAGCAAACATGGCACACATCCAACTCCAAATCGGTAATTAGACTGTTTGCAAAACTTGCTAAGTAGGGCCATTTAATGTGAAACAGTATTGATTGCTTTTAAAAAAACATTATTTTATTTTTTAAACGCTTTCATTAATATTATTTTTGTAAAAATGTATAAATTATCTAGTTATAAATTTTTATATTGATCATTCATACAATGGTATTAAAATCCGCATAATGTACGGAACGGTACGGCACTTAGCCACTACCAAACCAGTATGAATTATTTCCCCTTTATTACAAATGGTGGACTTCATGAAAGTTCGTTTTTTACCGATGGAGACTTGGAAAATGGCTATATCATTGTAAAAGACGCATCTAACTTTTGGTTTCGATTCTGGGAGGAAAAATGTGCGTCTTATACATGCAAAAATACGGTAAGTAACATTTACAATTCAAAGATCAACCATACAGTAACATTTTTAAAATTTGTATACTATATACTATATTTTGCATGCCACATTGCATTAAATGTTTTAAACCCATAATTCATCCAATTAGTCTACATGCTAACCTACTTGCCCAAAACCCAGGGCTAGTGAACTTGAATTCAGGCTAGAAGAAATTATAAAACTTAAACAATCTGGATACTGAAGAAATTGTAAAACTTACACAATCTGGCTAATTTAAAATTTATTGATTAGCATTGATTATACACGAGTTCTCGCGAGTGGCCCAACAACGTTTATGCAAAGACAGTCGTTCCCAGTACATCATACTACATCTGATTTTTTGGATTTTTGTCAAATGACTTTGTTAGGTTTTACTGGTATCACAATACATAGTTCATACATTTACAGGCCTCAATAAATCCACTCGTCCTGCACAATATTTGCCTTCTTTATTTATATAGCAGGACCAGTGAGAGTTTGGGGGTTTCTTCTTTGTCTATATTGCAGGACGAGTGCTTTTAAAAATATTTGTTGAGGCCTGATTTATCTACATAGAGAATCATCTTACCATTACATGTGACTGTGGAGGCGAGACCATCTGTTGAGGCTGTGTAACACTGGCTGGCTGCTGCACACTCACTACTGTAGACTGGAATGTCTGCTGTAATGGTTGACCAGGTCGTGGAGACTGTTGCATCGCTTGTACTGGTGGTCTAGGTGATTGTTGCATCTGTCCGGCAGAACGTGGAGATTGCTGCATGGGTTGGGACTTTATCTGCTGAACTTTCTCTTGCAGATCAAGTATTTTCTGTTGGGTTTGAGGGGTCTGTGGCATGCTATACAACTGTTGTATCTGTTGATTCAAGTTCTGAAGTTCTATATTCAAGTTTTTAGGTGATGTTACCGGAGCAATAGGTGATAGAACCTTCTTTACAGGACTTGCTTGACTAGCACTACTGGCATCCATCATGTTAGTGTTCACTGTGACATTCATACCTGCATGTGTACCATTAGTCTGGTTGGTACTTTGTGCAGGTAATACATTCATACCTTGATTAAATGGAAAGTTTGATTTGTCACTCATGTCACTGTTGGTTTGGAACATTGATGCACTAGTTGGCTGTGAATGATTGGGTGACGGCTCCATCGAGTTAAAGCCACCTTGGTGAGACGAGGTAGATCCAGTAGGTGATAGCATGCCTGGTGTTAGCGATGGTGAGGCAGGAGGTGGGGTTGGACGAGGGGACAGTATTGGCACAGATGCTCTCTGTTGAGACATGGTATTCATGTTATTGAATGGCATTCGTTGCTGCGGTACAGAAGGCTGAGAGGGACTAGTCTGTGGGAATCTCATGATGTTCTGTTGTTGGGCATTGACAGGGTTATCTGCAATGATCTGTGGCTGTGTTTGCTGCAAAGGCTGCTGATACTGAAAAGACTGCTGCTGTTGTTGCTGCTGAGGCTGAAACTGCTGGTTAGGTTGCTGCGGTTGGCACACAAACTGTTGAGGTTTCGCCTGTTGCTGAATTCTGATGGGATCATTTGGCATACTTGCTGGAGTAATGTTTATAGAACCAAAGTTCTGATTACCATGAAGAAACATTTGGTTGGACATTCCCATGGTACTCGGTTGGCTGTTATTGACATTAGGCATCCTATGAATAGCAGTTGGTGAAGTCATCCTCTGCATATACATAGCTTGATTCTGACCAGATGGAGCCCCAGAGAACTGAGGCTGGAGGTGCATTTGTGATTTCGATGAGTTTGAATGATTATAGTCATGCTGTTGAATATATTGCTGCTGCGGTTGTTGCGGCTGTTGTTGTTGCTGAGGCTGCTGTTGGGGATTAAACATCTGCTGCTTCTGATTCCAACCTTGAACCTGCGCCATTTTTATTTGTTGTTGTTGTTGCTGTTGTTGTACTGGGTTAGGAAGTCGGGGACCGCTCTGACTCGCACCTTGGTTATATTGATACATCACCTGTCCCTGGTGTACCATACCAGCTGGCGGACTGCCAAACTGATTCCTATGACTCGGAGACATCATGGGGTTCTGGTTCATGAGTCCTTGTTTCTGACTAGGAGTAGACACAACCATACCTTGATTATACACTGGCTGATTATTAAATTGACTATAATTTGGCTGGTTGAACGGCGTGGTTTGTGGTTGTTGTCCCTGAAACTGTATGTTATAAGCTGCTCCTTGTTGCTGCTGTTGTGGTTGTTGCATACCAGCCATGTTGTAGCCAGGGTGGGGATGACCAGGCTGCATCATAGCCATATTATTAGCTGGCATCTGACCGGAGCTTTGAGGCAGCATTCCAGGCATTGTTGGTCGTTGCTGCTGTGGAATATTGGCAGATTGTTCATCTAAAAATAGAATAATAATGTTGATATGGGAAATACATTATCTTTCTAACCAATACATTTCATCTACAAGAAATGAGTATTTTTCAAGGTTTAGGTTATTTGACGGTATCAAATACTATATTTGTATTTATACAGATCATACATGCCATATTTTGCTGAACCATTTGCAGGAGATTGGTGATGGAAATGCAGGAGATTTCAATAAAATGCAGGAGATTTTTCTTGCTCAAACTATCGACTAAAATTAATGAAGTTTATATGCAGTTTGCACTTATTTTACTTGTATGACAATACCATGCATGCATACATGCTTCATGAATAAATTTAAACTAGTGTTTGGGATGATATTCATGATGTAAACAACAAATGTCCCATATGTTGAAGTCTTATGACTCATAGTTAAAATATTTGTAAGTTATCAAACCAAATGCTGACTGGACATGTATTAGTTATTGTTACATTTATGATATACCAGTGCATTTATCATACACCTGAAAAGTAGACATGTCAAGCAGAAGATTACCTGATAAAAATAACTATAGAAAAGAACTGATATGTTACTATAATGTTCAAAATGTTGCTAACATATTCATTCAAACTCAATAATGCATTGATAATACAGAAATAAAATCAATTCAGTTAATTTAAAAGCTTCAAGAAATGTATCTGAAATTGATGTGGACTGAATATCATGCAAGTTCCAAATTACAAACTAAAAAATGTTGAGGTCCTTTTCCTTTGATGCTGTAACTGCAAGGGGAAGTAACTGCTACGAGTTTAGTTCTGTAATGTACGGTCATGTGAGGGCTTTTAAACATGACCAGTAAACAAAACTATTTTCGGCTGCAAAATTAGTTGGAAAGATGTTATCAGTTTATGACACCTTAGCATACTCTTATCGGGGCAATTATCGATTGTTTATTGGAGTGACCAATCTCCTGGGGTGTTATAAAGGTTTGTTATGTAATGACTTGTTGATTAATTGTAAATTTATCACCGGAAATTACGAGAAAAGTGAAACTTTAATCATTCTGAGATTCTTACGCGGATTTTTTCAAATCCGGTAAATTTGATCAAAATGCAGGAGTGCGTGAGTAGAGTCTCAAATGCGGTAGACTCACGCACGATGCGGGAGATATGGCACGTATGACAGATGCACTTTTTAACAATAAATAGGAGCTTTATGCTCAATTACCAGAAATTTCCATTTTTCCGATTTACATGAATATTTTTACAGGTCAAAGGGAGACAATTCAGAAATATTTCAAAGTGACAACCACATTGCATTAGTATACTCAGCATCAACAAATATAGGCCTAAACAAATACATATGAATTGTCTCCCTTTGACCTACCTCGGGAACCTCACTCACTGTCTACCAACAAGAAGTTCAGCAATTTCCAGTATACACTACAAGGTACCTTTAATAGTCTTTGTAGTCAGAAACTAGCAATTAACATCAGAATAACATTTGATTTGATTTTGAATGTGATGTGGTATACGGACTAGCGGATTTTACATAAAACCTTTCTGTAATAGTAATACTGTATATTAAAAGGCGAAAATCGATACAGCCACCTGAGTTAAACCAAAAGAAACAAGAAATGTTTCCACATGACACGAGTGCCTTCACTCACCATTTGACAATGTCAATGGCAATAAAAGCCCATAAATAAATACTGGATGAAAATATACAATTACACTAATGCTTATTAATATTCCTATAAAGTTTGACGACTGTAGCTCATATACAAAATTTCATTATTTCAAGACCGACAACTCTGCAAAAACTGGATTAATCTGAATCAAAATTATGTGACCTAAGAGCACAACTCAACATGCAAACTAATATTCCTATGAAGTTTGATGATTGTCATATTACTTGTGACACTGACTGACTGACTTACAATGGCACATCAATATCACCCGCTATATTTGGTCACATGGGGCATAAAAGGTAAGAAAAGGGGATTTCTCCTGAAGATAACCAAAAAACAAACTTACTGGTACCACTTGCTAATTCCTCCAGGAAACCAGGATCTGAATCAAACAAGCCGCCTAAATCGTCGGCCATACTCGTATTCTAGCAAATAAGCTTCTATAAGCATGTGGCCATACTTGCAAGAAGACAGGACACTATTACTACTGCCCTGAAACAAACAAAAACAATAATGATACAATATGGCATAAGCATTGAATAATATGTAGCTAGTTCAAGTAAAATTCAACACACATCTACAATTGTATGTCAATTTTTGACAACAGAAGCCTAAAAACTAACTGACAGACGACCCCATCTATATTCCTAAAGGGTTAACCCAATCAGCAAGGTTGTTGCAAGTGGCCTATAATTACTACAATCCTCCCCTATTAATTTTTAGAGCTTTCATCATGCACAAGTTTGTCGAGTATGTGCAACATAACAAGAGATGTTTGTAAAACATGTATGCCCCCATGGCAGCCCAATAGTCAGAAATGGTAGAGGTCACAGTGACCTTGACCTTTGACCTACTGACCTCAAAATTAATAGGGGTCATCTACTGCTAATGACCAACCTTCATGTAAAGTTTGAAGATCCTAGGTCGAAGCGTTCTTGGGTAATTGAACGGAAACCATTTTATTTGACTGACCGACATACTGACCGACAGACACATGTGCAAAGCAATATACCCCCTCATCAAAGATGGGGGGCATAATTAAAGTATATTGAGGGATGAAAACTACAAGGAGAAACCAAGGCTTAGTTTTAACAGAATAATTATGCACCTTTCAATATTTTGACCCAGGGGGAGAGGGAGGGGTATGGCATGCTTGGGGTATCTAATAGACCACCATCTTTAAATGGTAGTCTGCTTTTTTGGGCCATCTAAATTCCCCAAATCCAACCAAAGTCCATTTCCCGGGATATGGAATTCCCGCCTATCAGGAATCGCCTTCTTACTACAGTCTCGAGTATGCCTGCCATGCATATAATTTCTACAACTTCAATCTAAGTCTCAAAATAACAATTGCAACATAATTTGATATCTTTGAAATGTAAAGATACTGTCATTATTCAATTTATTGTAACATAATATCCTAATGGAGCTATGGCTTATCATTCATAGTAGTACACTCACTCAGTTAACATTGTTATAGTATTTGTTCAATAAATAGTAAGAACACACCAATCTTATTGTTCTTTATACAGCAATACAACAAATAACATAACATGGTGTCAGAAGCAGTCATCACACATTTGCCGGTCCGACTGTCAGCACATTTATTCAGAGTTCAAAAAAAGTTTTTTTAATCGTTGTTCGGCAGTTTTGCTTTTGGTTCCGGCTGTTTGTAATACCTTAACGGACTGAATATCTGTCCATTTTTTCCAACTTTCGGGATGTCTGCAGAAGTGGGACCAGACTGGCTTATCAGTAACTCAGTTCTAGTTGTACACTCACTCAATCTAACATTGTTAGTATTCGTTCTATAAATAGTAAGAACACCAATCTTTTCGTTCTTTATGTAATAGTTATAATATGTTCTAACTTAGATCTGTAACATCCAGCTTTTTGATGGGCCGATAGAATATAGCGCCAAGACATGATGTCACATCTGTTAAGACTAGGGTAAAATTTAAATGACTAAATTTTCATTTAACCAGCGCAGATCGGTGCTTTCATTGGTTTAGAATGTAGGTAATATTCTAAAGAGCAATACAACAAACAACATTACAATTAATTTCAGAAATTTCATAATCGTATGAAATACTATCAAACAATAAACTTAATTGGCTGGCCAAACACAGATCAACTGTTTCAACAACAAATAAAAGAAAATAATAAAAGACAATGATCAGTCTGTGAGGTGGAAATATTCTTCCATGGTATTTGGCTTTAAGAATCTGAACACAGCATGGACAGAGAAACAAAATCAATATCAATTAATTTCACAAAACAAATTTAACAATGCTTCAATGCCAATGGACAAATCTATCAAAATTGTGTTTTCCGAGTAACATAAAACTAAACAGACAGCATGTTAGAAGTTCTTTTGTTAACAAGGACAAAAAGACCACATTCAATCATGCGTAACGGGTGCCCTAGCCAAGTCAACTTCTCGACCCAATCAAAACATCGAAAAGCTTGGAATTGTTGTTTGTTTCTATCCGAAACACGTGCAACCCACATGGAAAGTAGCAAAAATGTCCCTAAAACAACGTAATAAGCGATTATACTCAATAACAATCATAAGCAAGTCAAATTAGTCTAAATGCACAATGTGCATTATGCAAAAAGTGTGATTTGATCGCCATTTCGGTCGATTTTTTGGACAAAATTATCAAAACAGAAGCTCAAACAAAACTGGATGAAACTTGGACAGAGTGGTCAAATTTTGACACACAACAATGACATGATGGTCCATTTTTCATCTTACAACATGTTTACCAAAGAATAATTAAGAATTACCTGTTAAATTAGTTGAATAATTTGGTAATTTTCAAAGAATGACTTTGTAGATTACACCGCTAATTCTCAACATCATGTATCGACAATAACTATGCATGAAAGCACGATTCTCATTGGCTGAATGAAAAGCCCCGCTGTAGTGCATTTATGCCATTTATTTCAAGAATCTTTGAATAACAACTATAATTTCTGTCATAGGGCGATTACATTTCAATTAATGTTTCATAATTTTGCAAAATATTAAAGCAATAGTCAAAATTCCAAATTGAAGTGCACTTACTAACACTCTAGCACTGAAGCTTTAGACCAATCAAAATACGTTTTACGAAATCGCATTTTTATTGAATATTTCAGTGCTGATCAAGTACTCTGACCAATCAACGACGGGGTCATGAACAAATGCCCGTATGTAATTACTAAATTGAGAACTGTGTTGCTATATATAGATTGACATAAAACTTAAAAGTGAAACCGAATAAAACACGGAAATCGAGTTTGAATGCACTGACAGTAATAAGTACTCATCGAAGCATGATGATAAACGTGTAGATGCTTATTTGGCGGCAAGACATCATCACAAAAAGCCTTTCCATTCAATTAAATTCTGGGATTTCCGTCCCAAAACGACGAAAACTTTTGGATTTCCCCTGTTACTAAGCAAAGCCAGTAGGTCAACCCCAAAATACGCTCGGAACACGTTTTAGATGTGTTTTGTTTCTAAAATACAGTTTTGCGACATTCGATCATTATTCGGAGCCATGAAATAAAGCCAAAAATGATACTTCCATTCTACTTGAAGATTTATTTAAGCATTCATGAACTCATGTATAAAAAATATTTTATAAGCTCAATTAATGAATCCATCCATCGCTTATTCCATGATCTAAAAACATCTCCTAATTAAATAATTAATTGCAAAATTTAAAATGACCGGATGTACAGCTGGAATTTAGACTAACTGCTCTATGTACTTGATCTGCATCTTTGGAACCACGAACTGATGGAACAATTATACATGTAATCAAAGCACTGAAAGCATTCAATACTCATGATTATTCTGATCACGTCGAACGTTATCTTCTAAAGATGGCTGTTGACATGTTCAATTCAAAACAAGCTGCCTACATGTATGACAGTCTGTAACATAGATGTGGAAACGATCTGCAACTGTTGCATTCTGGCCTACAATTTAAATATAGCCTAACATAGTTTATTTGGTGAACTACATCAATTATCTATTCTTTAACTGGCATGCTAATTCTAAATTGACTCATGCATGTATTATAAAAAATGAAATCTGCTATAAAAAGTATATAGAATCCCTGCACATAGAGTGGGGGCGCAGATGTATTTTGGGATGTTATGGTGGGGTGGGTGCGGGGGGATGTACCATCCCGGCGAAGATTTTTTCACTTTTCGAATTAAAATCATGCAATTTCCTGCACTTAAGCTTTTAAAATCTGAAGTAAAGGTATTAAAATTGTACTGCTACATCAACAGAAAATACGAGTTTAACAATTATTTCAAAATAATTTCTTTCAATTCCCTAAAATTTATAAGATCAGACGTCAAATTATTATCTGTGCCCCCCCCCCCCCCCCCCCCGGTGGATCAGTGCCTGACAAAAGAAGCATGCATGTGATTGGTCACGTGACCATATAGATAAGGCGGTACGAATCTATAATCAGAGTGAAAATATTAGATGCATTACCACTCATCACTGCCTGTAGAGTTTTCCCTATATCTCAATCTAACACTGAACTTGGAGTGTGGCGGCTGTAAAAAAGATTACCGGACTTCACTTCAGTGTAGTTATCAGTTGCAATTAGCCTACCTCCCTCTATGGTAACATGCTAATTTTAAAACGCATACAGTAAGTCATTAATTGTGGGGGTCAATAAATTGTATACAGGCTTGCTTGAAGTATCCTTTTTGGGGGATCATGCGGGCGGTACGTTTTTTGTATGTCTCTTGCGTGGATGGCTAGGCGCTGCCAACCCTTCTGGTTTGAATTGTCTGTGCATTATAACTTTTTATCAATGATAAAGTGCCTATGGTTTCTTCCAATGTATCGATATATCATATGTGTAGTCGGTGTCATTATAACCATTTACGTAAGTTCAAGAGACTACTTGGATGGGGCTAGTTTCGACATATGGGCATAGTTAGAACAAACTTTTTATCAACTGAAACTTGGTATTTTTAGGCATAACAGCCTATTTAGCTAAAACTAGCTTTTACAGCCTTTTGACATCTGAGATTTGGTGTTTCAGCAGTAAAGTTCAGTTCTCGTTCAGTTTAGTGTGCGTTGGGCATTGTATCGTGTAATTGTGGTATGCAAAGATCTAACAAGAGCACCGCCTTGCGGGTGCAGACGCTCATCTGATCATTGTCACTGTAAAAAAGGCCCATTACCCTTGCATAAAGTAGGGCAGTGTTATTGGTCTTGCTTAAAACAGTGAGGTATTGATGGTGAAAAAAGGGGCAATAAATCTTGCAAAATGCTAATCAGAGTTATGGGTCTTGCTTGACATGGTCAGGTATTGATCATGAACAAGTGTTGAAAGTTTCAAAGCAATAGCCCACAAAGTGTATGAGAACAGTGGACTTAAACGCAAAACTTAACCAAGGAATTTTTTAAGTCCAATAAGGGGCAATAACTCATGCAAAATGCAGATCAGAGTTATGAGTCTTGCTTGACATGGTCAGGCATTGAAGGTGAAAAGTGTTGAAAGTTTCAAAGCAATAACTCAGATAGTTTAGGAGAAAAGTGGACCTAAACACAAAACTTAACCAAGGAATTTTCTGAGTCCAAAAGGGGCAATAACTCACGCAAAATGCAGATCGGAGTTATGGTTCTTGCTTGATATGGTCAGGTATTGGTGATGAACAATTGTGGAAAGTTTCAAAGCAATAGCCAGCATAGTGAGAGAAAAGTAGAGCTAAACACAAAACTTAACCAAGGAATTTACTAAGTCCAAAAAGGGGCAATAACTCTTGCAAAATACAGATCAGAGTTATGGTTCTTGCTTGACATGGACAGGTGTTGATGGTGAACAAGTGTTGACCGTTTCAAAGCAATAGCCCACATAGTGTATGAGAAAAGTGGACATAACACAAAACTTAACCAAAGAATTTTCCAAGTCCAAAAGGGGGCAATAACTCACGTAAAATGCAGATCAGAGTTATGGGTCTTGCTTGACATGGTCAGGTATTGATGGTGAACAAGTGTTGAAAGTTTCAAAGCAATAGCTCTGATAGTTTAGGAGAAAAGTAGACCTAAACGCAAAACTTAACCAAGGCCTTTTATTTTCTAAGTCCAAAAAGGGGCAATAATTCTTACAAAATGCAGGCCAGAGTTATTGGTCTTGCTTTACAGGCTCAGGTATTAATGGTGAACAAGTGCTGCAAGTTTCAAAGCAATAGCTTTGATAGTTTATGAAAAAAGTTAACCTAAACACAAAACTTAACCATGCAACGCCGACGACGACGACGATCAAGTGATGACAATAACTCATCTTTTTTTCAAAAATCAGATGAGCTAAAAATACATGTATGTGGTATGTGATGTGTTTATGTTTTCTGTGCTCGACTGTCTACCGTTAAGTCGAGTGCTGCCTTCCCAGTCCGATTTTCTGTTATCTTTTTGTAAATGACAGTTCATGCTAAAAATATTGCACATGAGACTGTATCGTTAAAATTGTGCTATTAGAGTAATTATTGTTATAAAGGGCCCCTGCTTGGTATGAAGAAACAAAACAGACTCTATAAAACCTCAGCTTAGGATTATTTTGAGCTGTCTACAAAAAATCACTTTTTGAGATAATTACACCCCTGGATTCCTAATATGTTGAGCTATCGAATGCGCCCATTGTTTTCAAAATGTAAGCATCCGTTACGAAGTTTGCGCGTCACACCTTGCGCTACCTCAACATTTCACACTCAAAAGTAAGAGTAATTTTGAGGTATGTACGTGAGATAGCGCACAATAATCGTAACAAATGTTGAACAACCGATCAAAAGAAGCATTTCGTCACAAAAATTCTTAAAATGACGTCATTCCTTGTAAAATAGACATGAAAATGATCAACACTTCCGCTTAAAACGTTCTTATTTCAAGTGCTATCTCCTATATCTCAGTATATCAAAATATTGTTACACTTTATGAGCTATATCTAAAATACTTTTCAATTTTAGAATGAACTGTTGGGTATTAAAATTTATGGTGAATGTAGCTTATTCTCGTACAAATAAAAATATTTTTTATTTCTTGCAAATCGACCAATTTTAAGTGAGATTATCATATCTGAATCTTTGAAGCGCTTTTCTCAAAAAGTGAAACTGTGTAGTTGTGTAGTTAGCGCAAGAGAATAATAAGGCGACGAAAAGTATCCACGGTACTTGGTCATATGCGAAACGTTTTTCAGTTTTGTTCCACCCAATAAACTAGAGATGAACTATTTGGTGACCCTGAGGTAGTCTCGTTGGATAATACAAACTATCCGTGGCAACATGGTTAAAATGCCATTCAAATATTCAGCGATGTCCATGAGTTTGACATTTAAATTTGATTAGCAAATTTTTGTCTGCAACGCCTGAAAACTCCGCTGCATTAATCATATTGTATCAATTTTAATACTCAAATTTAATACACGCATACACTCACTAACACTCCCAACGCAACATCTATATTTTTATGATTTCTCCACTATTATTCAATGAATATAGTTCAAGTTTGAAATGTTAATGAACAAATATTATTTGCATTTCTCCTAGAATTTATGTGCAAATCTGTTCATTGAAAGATCAAAATTAAACCAAATAATGAGCCTCGCTGCAAAACGAAAAGTCACCAAATGTCGCCATGTAACAGTATTGCAGGATGGAGCTCCGGCTCTTACAGCACACTGCACAGATATATCTACATAATCACAACATGCAACAGTTGCCGCTATTGTCGGAGTCTTTGAATTTCAAGATTATTTTGAATTTTTGGGGACGAGCTAGCTGTGCAGACGACAAACGAGACGGCCATCAACTCCGATTAAACAACAGAAACAAGCCGTTGTTTGGGAAATGGAGACCAATCCCCAGGTATTGATACAAATTATGTGCTGTGGATAGGGCAGAAGAAAAAATATAACATGAAATACACGGAAGGACATTCTACATCCTTACCAATTACCAAGGAACATAATGTTGTTCTTTTTAATTGTTATAGACTGTTTAGTAGAATTTACACTCTCCTTGGTAAAATTGTTCAAGGTGTATTTTTGTGACTTTTCAATTTGCAGTGATGGTCATGATTTTAAATTATTTTCATCTTACAATCAATCGATTTTGATGAAGCAAAATTTAAGCAATCATAGAAACATTAGTGCAACATGTATCTATTAATGTGACAAATTGTAACTAAAAAGATTATATTAAGTCAGACAGGGAAGGCAGCACTCAACTTAACCAGCCGAGCACAGAAAACATTAAAACACGGCATTATAAATAGTTGAGTAATGATTAAAGTATAGGGGTTGCGTTGGGAGTGTGATTAAGGGTACATCTATATCGAGTACTTGAGGCCGTATAAAATTCGTACCTGGCACATCAAGTTTCCGCGCTAGTTTCAAGTCACCGCGTCGCACTTTTGATGTCGTGAGATCTTATAACAGCGCCGGTTACTTATGAAAACCTTGACAGAGATTTGCGCGGGCTAAATCGCTGGCGTAGGATTAGAAGGACGTAAGTACAAAATAAAAAAATGAGAAAACAAGGAAAAATTAACTGTCTGAAAACTACTCTGTACATATAGAAAAACAAGCTTTTTAAACTTCAGTTTGGTCAACATGACCACTTCTGATTTTCATGAAAATAGGCTCATAAGAAGCGCATTGAGATGCAGATTTTCGTAAGTGCTTTGGTAAAACAGTACCCAGGGATTTAAATAACACTATTTATACGTGTCTATATATATCTATGGACAGGTCTAATTTGGTAATTAAAATTCAATTTACTTCTTGTTTTATGGATTTATTTACTTATTCGTATCTAAAATTGATAGATGGAGAGCACGTCAATTGAGTTATTCTCTCGTGGTAAAAAATAGATAGGATGCTATAAACTTCGGTGAATTATGCCTTGTACATGTACGTCATGGTACGGACGATATCCATAACCCCAACAAAGAGGGCGCTGCGAAAACGAAAACAATACGAATACCGCCACCATTATTTTGGTGCAGAGTTATATTTGAATCGACGGGAATCGCCGTCAAATAGCCTTTAAATATGGTAAGGTTTACATTCATTAAATCCAGGAATCTCTAAGTCACATTTTTCAGTTCATAGTTTAATGCGAAATAAAGGGGTTTGACCAAAGTTTGGCATTGTTCCCGACGTTACCGGCTTCCAATGTTGATATAGCCCCAAATACGCTCTTAGCTTTTTTATGCATGCATTAGTGTCACTAACGTCCTCTTTGGTTACTCAAGATGTTGGTATCATTCACCCGTGCTGGCTATGAGCGAATAGCCTTTATTTACAAAAATCTATAAAAATAATGCACATCGCGAAATCTGGTGAAATCAAAACAAATGCCAGGAAGGCTGTAAGCTTGACTTGAAATAGCCTTATCTGTTGTATACATTCAAGAAATGTTTTTACACCACTCAATTTATCGACAGGCATTGTTGTGACTTGCCCTACATATTTCTGACATTAATAATTTGTTAAATTGTCTTAAATTTGGTAAAAGTGAATTTCTATGCAATAAATGCTTGTAAGTTGTAGTAGCATCTATAACATCTCCCCAACCCTTGTTATACACCTCAGTATATGTCTATATGAATAACAAGTTTTGTTTCTATCAAGAACGAACATTTACTATTTCACGCTGTCAGAAATTATTTGTTGTAAATGCCATGTTTATGTTTCACTTCAATTATTTATCTCATGGATCATGAATGCACATCGAATGGTTGAATTTTACAACGCACCAAGGAAGTTATGTACTACGTGTTAACTCGTTCACAATTACGGGTTATGCTTGAGAAGAGTGGCAGACAGACGGACCGACTTTCTGAAACATTGTGTCAGACCTGATCAACATTTGTCTCTTAGGTCTGCACTAAACACTAAATTACGGTGAATAAATTCTGTCAAAGCTGATCACAGTTGTTGTATTGCCAAAAGGACACCCACCTTGCTTGAATCTTGCATCTAATGTGTAATGCAAATGGAATCTTTGAAACAGTGTTACACACATGACAATATTGTCATTGAGGCGTTGAAAAAAAGAACATTCACCAGACATTACTAGTGGTGTAGAACATGACATGACAGGTGGTTTAGAACATTCGCCAGACATGACAGGTGGTTTAGAACGTTCGCCAGACATGACAGGTGGTTTAGAACATTCGCCAGACATGACAGGTAGTGTAGAACATTTACCAGACATGACAGGTGGTGTAGAACTTTTACCAGACATGACAGGTGGTGTAGAACATTTACCAGACATGACAGGTAGTATAGAACATTTACCAGTCATGACGGGTAGTGTAGAACTTTTACCAGACATGACAGGTAGTGTAGAACATTTACCAGACATGACAGGTAGTATAGAACATTTACCAGTCATGACAGGTAGTGTAGAACATTTACCAGACATGACAGGTAGTGTAGAACATTTACCAGACATGACAGGTAGTGTAGAACATTTACCAGTCATGTAGAACATTTACCAGACATGACAGGTAGTGTAGAACAGAGGTAGTATAGAACATCTCCCAGACATATCGATAATCAAGTGGTGCATTTCAGTTGGGATTATATGTTCTGTAATTGATTGTAAGATGTTCTAACACTTCAGACAATTCTCTATTTAAGGTTGTTGGAAAGAGTTCCAAGATGTTGCAGCACATCAACTACCGGATGCGCTGTACACTACAGGACGGTAGAACCTTTGTCGGTACATTCAAAGGTAAATTTTTCCCTAATAGCTATAATACTAGATTTTAATGTTAGAATGAGGTCTTGCATAGTAGATTCACTTGATAAATGATGGTCTGTGAATTTGGGATTTGTAACTACTTGCCCTTAATCTACATTGAACATTTGTCCTTCATATTCTATACAGAATTCTTGCAGGAGTTAACTGTCCAAAATGATAACTTGTCCTGACTGAAAATAATGCTGAAGGAATATTTTACTGTACATAATAAAATGAAGTAATATCTCAACATAATAAATGATAATTTTAACTTTTGTAGCATTCGACAAACACATGAATTTGATACTCGGGGATTGTGATGAGTTTAGAAAGGTGAAACCAAAGACTGCTAAATCTGGCGAAAGAGAGGAGAAGAGAAGTCTTGGTCTGGTTTTGTTACGTGGTGAACATCTTGTCTCGATGACAGTTGAAGGTCCACCACCATCTGAGGTGAGTTTGGTGTTTCATTATTGTCACCAAGATTCGTTGAATGAAACGTCTATTCCATTGTCTTTAAATGTACATATTGGAAAGATCTTAACTCCATTTAGTTTTATGATCTTAAAATTTTATGTAAAAGAAGTCCCACTCAGTGGTCAACAGTACTTAGTTAGTACAGTCATACGGACACTACACACAGTCGCATTATTCTAACATTAAACAAACTGGTCATCAGCTGGAACTTACTATGCTGAGCACTAAGCAAAAGAGATATACTAGTACCATTTTGAATGACTTTGGAATATTGTAGCCCGGGTTGGAAACCAGGACCTCTCACTCGAAACTCGAGCAAACTGTCTTCCACTAGGGTTGATATCTAGGCAAATTTGTATGATCTTAATATTCTATATGTGTAAACATTTCTAGGATATGGAACATGTGTTTCAAACTATTATTTGTTTACTGTGTTCACAGGAAGGTATGTCAAGGGTACCGTTGTCAGGTGCTGCTCCAGGGTCAGGCGCTGGTCGTGCTGCTGGACGTGGTGTTCAAAGTGGTCCAGGTGGTGCTGCACCAGGTCTTCAGGGTCCAGTTAGGGGAGTTGGTGGACCTTCACAACAAATGATGAATCCACAGTCAGGTAAATCTAACTTTTTGTTCCCTGATCAATTCTTTGTTTATTATGTAAATTATATAAAGAAAATAAGCAAAATTATATAGTAATCTCCATCTTGTCATTTGTTCCATGGTCTAATCAATGCATTTCTAAGTTGTCCTTGTCTAAAATTGTGAAAATCAGGGTTCCTACAAATCTGCAAATTACGCTGGGAAGAATTTTTCTGCTGAAAATATTTAAGTTATTTGATAAAAAAATAAGTTTTGAAATTCATAGTACTTTTGTGACAAGGCGATGTTTGGGGGCATCATATGTCACTCTGTGATTAAATTTACCATAACTTTGCCATTTCTTAAGAAATTTCGTCAAATAACTTATTTTCGTGAGAAGCCATTGCTCTATCAGGAACGATAAATCCAGAATTCCGGATAAATCAGGAAAATTGACACTCCTGACAATGTTGGTAAATTTCCTTCACATGTTTAAATATTTAATGTTTTGAGTTAATGTGGTGACCTTGAGTTGCTTATAAAGTTGTTATTAGTCCCTACCGGTTTTTGACCGGAGGGGACTATAGGTTTGCTCTCCGTCGGTCAGTCCGTCCGTCAAAAAATCTGGATCCTGACATAACTCAAACAGTTTCCAAGCTAGGTTTATGAAACTTGGTATGTGGATAGGGGGCAATAAGGGGATAATGCACGTCTAAAAATATTTCGATTTTGACAAAAATTGTGGTTGCTAATGTGACAGAAAGAGTGAAAATATGCCCAAATCTGGATTCTGCCATAACAACAGTTTCCAAGCTAAGTTTATGAAACTTGATATGTGGATAGGTGCCAATAAGGGGATTATGCATGTCTAAAAATATTTTGATTCTGACAAAAATTGTGGTTGCTTTGGCAACAGAAACATTGAAAATGGCTTCAAAGCGGTAGGGGACTTCTGTATTGCTTGCAATTCTTAATTACTTGTTATTGTTATTACAGGTATGATGCGAGGTGGTATGATGGGAGGTCGAGGTGGTCCACCACCAGGTATGAGAGGGGCACCACCAGGCATGATGAGAGGACAGGGTAGGTTGTCTTCTAGACTAACACACCAAGTCATACCATGAAAAATATTATTGGCTAGCAGTTTATTTAATGCTTTCTTTGAATTTGAAAGGAAAATCGCCTTCCATTTAATTTACTCTTTCAGTATTACATTGTAAGATGTTCATAATTGTCAAGGGCGGGGAGGGAGGTTCAAGAGCAAAGCTGTTTCTTTAGACTTTATGCTGATTTGCAGTTCTATAAGTTAGGATGTTCATGATTTCACTCTTTGTGACCATGTCTTAATTCAGGAATTTTCCTAGCTGTATTGAGAGAAGGATCCTGCTTTCAATTGGAATTTTTTTCGTTGAAAAGCAGCTGAAGTAAATGTCATCCTTATTTTGGCCTTTAATGGTGGTTAAATACTCATGGGAAATTGAAAAAATAGTGAACTTCATAATACTTTATACTATATTCCCACAGTACATGGATGATATTTGACATTGGAAATGGGTCCTTTATCAGGACATGTAGATGTTGCAGGAAAACTCCTGTAATGGAATCATTTCATCTATGATAATAAAATTTGATTTCTTCTTTTCCAGGACCACGATTTTGAATGTGATTTGTGTTCAGACTTTAAGTGTTGTATAGTGTTGCATAAAGAAGTGTTTCACCAACTGAGGGTATAAAATACCACAAAGAAAACGGTACTACATATAGTATATAGAGCAAAGGAACAGTTGTATTGTTGGAACACAGGCAGAGACTAAGATACTGGATGTATTTAACAATTCAGGAAATAATGTGTAGTATTCTGTGTAATGTAAGACTCAAGGCAGCTGTCTGAAAGTGAAATAAGCAAAGTTTCTACATCTATGAATCTAGCATCTTATTTCATTTTAAACCTATTGTTTTACTGGTGTATGCAATTTTAGCACATTTTAGCAAGTTCTTCACATGCAGCCCCGAGACTTACATCTCATCTTGTCTCTTCTGGTATATTATGTAGTATAAAATTGTTTCGGTTCTTCTGAGAATATACATGCATTTGTTAATGATGTATTTTTTTAACACGCATCCCTATTTGCTGGATGGACTCGTGTATGCGAAAACATGTCTGATACTACATTGAACATTTTGTAATATTCCACGTCAATCATGTTTATCATTATTCATTGCATATATTTTGTTTTTTTAATATGTACAGTCATGATATCGTGTCATTAAAAGTTGAATTTTTCACCTATACTCCTCTTGTCATTGGTCCGGTAGATGTCTAAAGATACTGGTTTGGTGCTTGCCATGTTGACCTAGTACAACTAGGGACTGCGAAAACTTCAAAACAAGAGAACACCCTTAGTAAAGTATAATTGAATCAGTGCTAGATTGCTTCTAGTTTGTGCCATTTTATAAGTACTTTAATGCAAGTTTTGGCATCTGGTGAAACAAGACAAGCACAGATTAACTCAGCTAATGCCAAAACCAAGTCTTGTTCATAGTAATCTGACACAGCACATCTAGGCACTACTACATTGTAGACTAAATGCATGTAAACATCTGATGTGATCTAGTAGTAGCATTCATCTTTATGAAACTTGATCACAATGATCATCTCAACAAAATCTAGACCAATGTCGATATTGGGTCATCTGGGTCAAAAACTAGGTCACAAGGTCAAATCATCGAAAAACCTTGTGTTGTTACTAATGTCACAATTTTGACCTAATCTTTATGAAACTTCGTCACAATAATCATCTCAACAAAATCTAGGTCAAGTGCGATATTGGGTCAAGAACTAGGTCAAATCACAGGGCTTGCGTGCATGCACTACTCTACGACGGGTGAGCGATCTTGGGCCCTCTTGTTTGTCGAGCCTGCTTGCGGTGAGCTCGACATAGTTGCCACAATGGCAGTGTCTGTGCATTAGTAAGATGCTTGTCCAGGCTGTATCTCTCTTATGCATAACTTGGCATTCTTGTTAAACACCTTGGGGCGGTGCACAAATTCCAGGTCTCTAGCTCAAAGGTCAAGGAGGTCAAATTGAAGCTTGTCCGGACCATAACTTTGTCATGCATTGACCAGTCTTTCTTACATTGAGCATGAATGTTAACCTCCATGAGGCAGATTGTCATGCCCAGGTTCCTTTCTAACCCTCAGGTTCTTATCTCAAAGGTCAAGCCTAGGTCACAGTTGGAGGTCAAAGGTTAAATTGAACCTTGTCAGGACAATAACTTTGTCATGCATTGACCAATCTTTCTTATATTTTGCATGAATGTTAACATCCATGAGATGGAGTGTTATACCCTATATCCAAAGGTCACAGTTGGAAGTCAAGTTGGAGTTTGTCCAGACCATTACTTGGTCATGCATAGATTAATCTCTTAAAATTGGCATGAATGTTAATCTCTATTAATTGGAGTGTCATGAGCAGCCCAAGTGTCAAGGTTGGAGGTAAAAGGTCAAATTGAAGTTTGTACGGATCTATTCTTCTTGATGCATGATGGGATTAGATGTAACTTGGCACATTTAACTTGGTGCTTGCTATTTTTCAACGAGGCTCGACATAATTTGCCCAAGGGCATGAATTTCTAGTCTTTGTTGCCCTCAGTAAGTTGCAAGGACTACAATGCTAAGGCCAGAGTTCTTTGATTTTTCGTTACTCGGACCCTCCTGCCCTATTTGTTGGCATTTTCAAAAAAAAATTGGAAATCTTAAATTGTACAAATTTTTATATCAAATATTTTGATGGTAATGTTACTATACACCTTGTTTTATTATGTATTCCAATATTTTACTAATGATAAGTAGGTATAGTGCTCTCATTTACCACTGTTCCATAGGTATCATTGAAAAAATATGAAACTGAAATTTTTTTAAAATAAAATGTACATGTAATTAAATTTCTGTAGTTTTTTTAAAATTCTTTATCAATGATACAGATACATGTGCACTGTATTTGTTATAAGATAAATTTGCTGTTAGAACTAACATTGTTGCTTTCAATAATGGACGTCTTTGACTACAATCCACCATCAACTACATTTTGGGAGTTTTTATTTTTTTCCCTCTTGTGGACTTTTTTCTCAAAAATGTTCGAGTAACAAAAAATTAAGAAACTCTGGCCTAAGTAGGTTGAGGTAACGGTGCTGGTATCTCATACTTGTAGGTAATAACTGGTTTACCTGGTACAGCACTCCCAGACAATTGCCAAATTTTTTTGTATGATGATTGTGAAATGCACTGTGAAAATATTGTTTGTACAAGTACAATGAACGACCTCCAGAGCGATAAGTATATCTTTGATTGGATCCATGTTAAAAATTTATTCAGTGGTTATTCAGTGGTTTGACTGAAAATGTTTGAAACTTTTAAATACACTGGCATTACCAGTTGGACACTAAAGTGGATTCCTTGTGTAACACATGGAAAAACAACTGATTACCGGACATGCTGACTTGGACCGCCAAAGGATCACTCCTGTGAAGTTTGCTCAAATCATACCGAAGAGTTAGAGATGTTCAAAGAAAAGCAGAATGGCCTATCGACGCACAGACGGATGGACAGTTGACTACAAACCAACACAAAAACATCTTCAAATAAAATAAAGATTTTTATTCAATTTTCAGTCTTAAACAATCACTACTCTGTTCAAATCATCATATGACAGAAATAGTATACACAATGTACATAATAATCGACACAACATGACAGTGTGAAGTATATAGACACATCAATGTCCGAGGCTACTATACCATGAATAGCAACAACAATTGGTCAACACTACTCTCGTGCACAAATATTTAACATGTTGTATAGTCCAATCAAATTGACCTGTTCCTCGACCTTAATGCATGCATATATTACAAGCTTCTAGAACGGATTATATCAATTTCATCAATAGTACTCCCTGTACAGATTCGTAATACTGTAAACCTATTTACTTTCGCAAATACTAACTTTCGCGTTTTGCTGATCGTCGGCATATTCGTGACTACAAACTTTCGCATTTTTAAGTTTCCTGCAATGTCCATATTAATGTTTTTTCTTGCAGCGACTTAATTTCGCGAAATTATACCACTCACCAACTCCGCAAAACTAAATTGCGCGAAATTATTTCTAGGTTTACAGTACCCACTGTCTAAATTAAATTTTAGAGAAGATTTGAAGACCACGTTAATTTGTTTGCACTATAACATCAACAAATTTCACTTGCAGTGAAACATTAAAATGGAACTAATTACAAATACTGGTAAAATAATAATTGATAAAAATCAGTATTGATTGCATGAACACTACTATTCCACACTATAACACATCAAAATCGTATAATACCACAAAACAACTGATACAAAATTGCAGAATAACAGTTGTGTATATATAAAACTACAGTAAAGTCGGGCAAAAAGGTGGTTGGAATAATATCTTTGTCTTAATAGCTGATCATTCTTAAGTCATTAAGAATTGCAAGCAATACAAAAGTCCCCTACTGCGGTTGAAAGTCATTTTTCAATGTTTCTGTTGCCATAGCAACCACAATTTTGTCGGAATCAAAATAATATTAGACATGCATACATTTCCCCTTATTGCACCTATCCACATACCAAGTTTCATAAACCTAGCTTGGAAACTGTTTCAGTTATGTCAGGATCCAGATTTTTTGACTGACGGACGGAGGGCAAACCTATAGTCCCCTCAGGTCAAAAACCGGTAGGGGACTAAAAAGTCAGGATAGTTTTAAATGGTCTAGTTAGTGAGACTTTACTGTTAAGTGGTCTGTATTTGGGGGTAATAAGAAAGTCTAGGAGAACCTGAGTAGTATTGAGTAATACACTAAAGTACTCATACCAGCCAATAAGTAATACATAAATTGACCTTGCATTCCTTTGATACATTTTGAAAGTTTTTGATCTAGAGTAAAACTCCACAATACCACCACTATGGAATTAAAGATAAAATAGCTGTATACAAAATGAAGCAAGAACAACAACATAAAACTTCATAGGTGAGTTAACAGAACAGTATTTAACACGACACGTTACCTGGTAAACAATGATTCATTAACATAGTGCATGCCCAATAATCTGCAATGGAATAGCAAAGAACTGACACCAAATCAATACCATACAATACTTCCAATGTTTACAACCAAAATTACATCCTTTCTTTGTCAACTGAACTCTTGATTTATGTACGTAAACAACAGTTTTACTGTCATACGGTCAATTCAGATTTTTAATTTAGATGAATGTCAGTTTTGCCTCCCAGTTTATTACATTAAACAATACAAAACCTCAATCCGGTTACATTCATTATTAAAACATAGATTGCACAAGAAACACATCTGGAAGTTCTAAAGGATGCATTAAATATTTAATCCCTTACTGGTCACAACAATAAATAGTGTGCACAAGTTAAAACACCACTAAAACAGAACTGTCACATGTATTCCATAATATCGAACATACCTGGTACATTTGTACATGTGTGTGGCTTCCTACTGATAAAACAATGTAACAATATCTAGTAGGAAATGACACTATGGTAGACACCAGTTCCTCACTGCAAATGTGTCATGCATTGCTACTTTACTGAGCATAGCAGCAAGGTAGATCACAACATAACAGTCAGCTGTAGTCATTGATGAGACTTTGAGCACTTAAGCAAGAGTAGACGTAGTGACTCAGTGACAGTTTACCATAATATCAGAAAATATAATACATCAGGCTTACCTCAAGGGGTGATGGTGAATTCTGAATTTAATAATACTGATTTCAGAACAAATATTTTGAAAATAATTGCACTCTGTTAATTTAACATAAAAACACATATTTCAGTATTTCGAAAACATTGAGCTTTTATTCATGATTAGGTGACACGTCCTTCTACAACTAGAACAATTTAAACTAGAGAATTTTCGCCATTTGGCAGACAAATATACTCCAACCCTGCAAAGTGCTATAATTTTGGCAAAAATCATTGCAACACAAATTCTTTCCTTTCTGTACATGTCAATGTTGGTCATCTGTGAAAGTTTCAAGAAAATCCAACCAAAAATGTACAAGGAGTTGGGTCCACAAAAATACATCTACAGACAGACAGACAAACACAGGGGCTGAATCCAGTATACCCAACACTTTACAAGTGTAATATACTTATGGTACAATGCTTGGTGTTTTTTATATAAATGGATCTGAAGAAACAAGACAATGCCAAGACACATTGTACTAGCCCGCCGGCAATTTTGTACTAGCCCGCCGGCAATTTTGTACTAGCCCGCCGGCAATTTTGTACTAGCCCGCCGGCAATTTTGTACTAGCCCGCCCGCAATTTTGTACTAGCCCGCCGGTAATTTTGTACACATACATTGTTGTGTATTCATAAATTGGACCACCATGGCCTTCACTTGAGTGAAGTTTTAGTGTAGTTTAACCTTAATTTAGTGGGGTTTAACCTATGCTTGTGCATAGGAAGTGGTTGGAATATAGCAGTAATTTGGTTCAGACATACAATACAAGGAGTGAAGAAATGTTTGACTTTGTGTTGTTTTTGAACAGTTTATGCAGGGAATTGCATGGAATAAATAACCAACAATGTAATATGGTTACAATTACATACAATGTAGCTGATTGAACATGGAATATTGAAAACTTTGTCTTACACATTTTAAAAGTAATTACGTAAATCACAAATAAGTTTTCAACAGAAAATGATTTATATAACAATGTTGCTGTTTATAAGTTTGTGAAACAAAGTAATGATATGGTGACAATGAATATACACAAGTTATTGTTATTGTTTCATTTGTCAGGGGTGTCTACCTGGGTTACAAATCTGGAGATACAAATTGACACCACTATCAAAATTTGGCTGAAATTCATGTTTATGCATAACAAATAATTTGCATTCAAAATACCTTCAATATAACAGATAATCACTCAAACAACTGCTATGTAATGGTTTCTCACAGCCAATGTAAAATCAAGATTGAACAGAAATTATTATACCCCTGTTAACAGACATTATACAATCAATTTTCAATTCATAAGGAAAGCGACATAGTATTACATCCAAATAATGATATAATCAAACTAGTGTGTACAAAATTCATACTTCAAACAAAATGGCAAAGTATTCAAAAATAAAAATGTCAACATACAATCTCTGTGCTATAACTGTCAGTCTGTACTCACGTATTACATTAAGCAATGAATAACCAACATTATGTTATAATGTATAGTCTGTTTATTCAGGTATGTCACTTGTATACAAACAAAGTAATATCAAAACAAATCATTTTTGACAGTTTAAAACATTATAATCAGATAAAACAGCACGGAAAATCAATACCTTATGCACCAAGCTGTATACTCGTATATACAATTGCAATGTTTATATTCACAATGTTACGTAAACAGGTGACTGACCTGATTAAACGAGATTTACCAGTATAAGCTTGTACATGATTCTCTGCATACATTCAGCACAAACTCTAGCACTATGTCCATCATCAACATAGAGTATAGCACGGAGACATTGACACGATCCTGATCTTTATGCATGAATTTATTACAAGGTTCTTGCATTGAATGTATAAATTTCCACGAGCAATTTGTGCAATATTGGTTCTTTAGATTTGTGTTGGTATTACACCTTGATCGTCTTCGTGATACTTCCCGCTTATGAACACATACAACCGGGGTTATATATATAGACATGATACCAATGTTAAATTATGCTTATTGAAGGTCGAGAGTCGTGTCAAATTCTCTGGACTATAGGTACTGGTAGATGGCTATATTACTGTGTAATACATGCACTGACAGTCAATGGTGGTGTATGGAATGTTGTTACAATGTCCAGTTCCCTGTTGATGCCATCTTGTTACTATAACAATATGGCAGATGGACAAATGACTAGTTTTCATAATTTCGTGCTACCATGACAACAGTAATATGTTCCATGATAACTTAGAACATGAACAGCACTTCAATCATTGCATGAAACCTACGCCTTCATTTTCTGAAACATAAAAATATTGAAAAACATTAAGACTATTTTAATGTATTAATCTGATTTGACAGGTTATATCAATGAATGCATTATCTAAGGCAATGGTTAAGTGTTTATAGTCCGACCAGGATAATGTGATATTTACAAACATGAATCGGTTTGGTCAACTGTGGCAAAATTGGTTTTACAAATCATTTAAATAAACAGATAAGGTCAGTAATATACTCAAAACATCACTGATAATTGGTGCACATAATTGTAATCCACCTTTGTGGACTTTACCAAATTTGCCCGCCTTTCACATTATCCTGGGCGCACTATAGTGCGCTGATTTTTTTATCCTGGTTGTTTAACCGGAATAAACATTTATAAACAAACCAATGCACAAAGCTGTTTCAGTGAGTGAAATATCATTTAATTCAATCATGGTCATACACTATTTATTTAACAGAACACTATGACATTTCCATGATAAAATTCACTTTTTCATGGCATATTTTAACGCTTGGACAATGGATGACAACATTACGTACTGATTTTTGTAACAGATTATTTATATTCTACAGTGAAGTTTAGAATTTTTTCAAACATTTTTTATATTTACAAGGAAAACACTTTAGATTTTCGACAATTATTAGAAATTTGATGAGTTTTCCAAACCAAAATTTGCAAAAATATTTTTTCATGTTTTTCCAGACAAATCCCATTTTTGCAAGACTTTTCCAGGTCCAAATGGACCTTGTAAAAAATACAAAACTAGACAGATTTTAAACACAAAAATCCATGTTTCCCACAAAGGGCCTTAACTCCTACAAGAGTTATCCGACCTAAAATTCCTCACAATATACACAACTGGACTTGGTACCAAGTGGTCATGTGACGTTTTATTAAAATCCAACCACTTTTTAAGGAGAACAAGTGCAGACAAACTTTGTAACATTCATTCTGCACACAATCAATTTGTCCCCCCCCCCATATGAGGGGGGTCATTGTACCATTAAGATTGGAAGTGGCTATACGTACCACATCAGTTGAACAAGTCATTGACTTTAGGGAGTGGTGCAAGGCCTGCAAGAGGGTCAGGTAGCCGTGATATATCTGGTAGATTCTGTATATGTGACTTTAATTCACGTCTAACAACATTCACTTTTGCTAATTTGTTCTTGTATTCCTATAAATAGAAAACAGAAGTTATACAGAAGTACTAGAAGGGTTTCAAACACAAACCTATGTCCCCCACAAAGGGACATCACTATGGCAAAAATAGTTAAGGAGAATAACTGTGAACAAACTTTATGACTTTCAGGCAGTTGGACAAAATCACTATATGACTTGCACTATATTTGGGAGACATAATATTGCTGGCATGTAACTATGGATACAAAGTACCTTATCATCTTTACTACAATCAAAACTACCTAAATATGGCAGTGATCAGATTGCTTATTAATGACAGGAAAAGCAGGGATTCCATTTGCCCCCTGAAATTTTCAGAAAAATCTAACAGGAGATGTTTGTAAAACATGTACGCTATCATGGTAGCTCCATAGTCAGAAATGTAAAGGTCGGATGGCTACCTTGACCTACTGACCTCAAAATCATACAGGTTTATATGAGATTTTAACACAACCAGCCGTTTCACCATTATACACATAGAGGAAACCAAGATGTGCATGATGTACCGTTTAAACACAGCAATGGCAAGTAACTTAATAGAATTCTGAGAAAGAAAATACTGCAGAAGTTACTATGTCCTGATATGTTGTCAAATGCGGAATATTAGGTATGTTAGAATCAATATAATGAATATGTACCTGTGTTTTATCATAGCATAAAGCACAGTCACTTGTTCGCATAAATTTACTATGCATCTGAACTGAACTTGTGACCGTGCTTTATACTATGATATAACAGAGGTACATATGCATTATTTCTTAACTATCAATAGTTATATGGGGAAATATGAATTACGAAAAATGAAGAAATTGGAAAGTCCCAATGAAGAATAAGCCAAGTAGGGAGTGGAGTGCCCCAGGAAACACACAGGTTCGCATGTAGAATGATAAAAGTTTCAAAAGAAACCAAAATCAGGAATCAGACCCTTTCAGCCAGCTCTATCATTTAATTGCCTTTTATAAAGCTGTTGCAAATACCCGAGTGCTCAAATATCCACTAGCTACAAATATTTGTCATAACAAAGATTGTGGGATAGTAATCTCTGTTGTACTTATATGTATCTTACACCAAAATTCCTTAGAATAAATAAGTCAGAGAAGATAATCATATTTAATAGTCTATATATATAATTATATGTATTTTACTTTCCTTATCGAAAGAAAACGGGTCAGAAAAAATTTCAAAGAAGATATCAAAACAGGCAAACACACTTTATAAGTGCTTCATAACAATTGAACATACGTCATTATGGGTATAACATTTTTATTCCTGAAGATGAAGTAACTTGTTCCTTTGAAAGTACTACTCTTTTTCCAATATGTAAGAAATGAATCATAGTTTGATTAGTAAATCATAGACCCTGACTTGTGAATCAGATTGGACCGCCACATACCCGACGATCCACAGTCCTAGCGAGTAGCCTATGATATATGCAGAGTGACACAGAGGTGCAATTCCACTCACCTAGGACCCCATACGGCAAGAAAAATATTAGAAGTAGAAAGCTAGGAACTTACCTGAAGCCTTTTCTCTGCATGTTCTAACTGCTCTGTTTGTGAATTAATGAAAGAACGCAACATCTTGCCAACACCTTTTCTCTCATCTAGTTCCTCTGCTAATCTTTTGTTGTAGTCGGTGAGTAAGACACATGCATTATCAACAGTACTTGAAAGACGACGGGCGGACTCTTTATCTGTAATGGCCATGAACGTTTCTGAATATTTCAAGCAAAGTACCAAATTGTGTCACAGTGCTAACAAGATATTACAGCAAAGTACCAAATTGTGTCACAGTGCTAACAAGAGATTACAGCAAAGTACCAAATTGTGTCACAGTGCTAACAAGATATTACAGCAAAGGACCAAATTGTGTCACAGTGCTAACAAGAGATTACAGCAAAGTACCAAATTGTGTCACAGTGCTAACAAGATATTACAGCAAAGGACCAAATTGTGTCACAGTGCTAACAATATATTACAGCAAAGGACCAAAATGTGTCACAGTGCTAACAAGAGATTACAGCAAAGTACCAAATTGTGTCACAGTGCTAACAAGATATTACAGCAAAGGACCAAATTGTGTCACAGTGCTAACAAGAAATTACAGCAAAGTACCAAATTGTGTCACAGTGCTAACAAGAGATTACGGCAAAGTACCAAATTGTGTCACAGTGCTTACAAGAAATTACAGCAAAGTACCAAATTGTGTCACAGTGCTAACAAGAGATTACAGCACTGCACAAGCACAATACTTTGACAACATTGCCATGGATACCAAGCATTAAGTTTCATATTATCAAGAGTTCTACTAAGGCATAATGACTAGTCCTGAAAATAAGATGTCAGCCTGTTTGAATGCACTGAGCACAAATTCCTACATCAAAATTATGTTACAAACATTGACTGTTCTAATAAATTGTTAAATTCAGAATATGAAATTTCAAATGACCATATTTGGTATTTTTTCATCAAATAACTTTCATTTTCTGCAGAAAAGTTCATTCTTTCTAGTGCAGTAAATCTAGATTATTACGAAATTGTACGACCCCAGTATTATATTGTGATTTCGTACATGTCTCTTGTAAGAACAAATTGAAGCATTAATACAAGTAGGCAGAATGTTGGGACACATTTGGTGTTATAATGTACCGGTACTTTAAAGGGGTGTCAGTAGAGCCTAATTAAAAATCCTGATAATCATATGCAGCCCACATTTTGCCAAGCAAGAGGCCTTCAGCCACATTGTTTCTATATTTAACTCAGTTTTTATTGAATAAAATCCTTTAGAGCAGAATAAATTGGCCATAACTTTGCCATTTCTTGAAGTATTTCCAACAAATAACTTTTATTTTGGTCAGAAATAATAGCTCTTTCAGGATAGATAATCCGGAATTCCGGATGAATCAGGAATATTGACACCCCTGACTTTCATTTGTTTACTTGAGCAATTACATAGCTTTGGTATAACAAAATTATATAAGTACATGTATCACATGGCAGAAGCCAACCCTCAAAAGTATTATCCTCAGCTTTGATTCAGTCGATAGTTTCTCATGTTGACAACATTTATGTAATCCTCACTGACATTTGATAATTATATCATACAAATATACAATATTACATTAATTTGATGGTTTTATTGATCTATACACACTGAGTGTATACACTACAACTACAGTCAGGTCATGATACAACAACACTGTTCCCAAGCAAATTGTTATAACAAATATGTCAGCATACTGATTACTGAATTGATACAAATAGTATCGTAAAACTTTTATTCCAGGAACATGATGTCAGTATATGAAGATGTCAGTATATCTGGCCCCGATATCCCGAAACATTTTCAATCAAAGCTTAATCTCAACTCAAATTTGTCACCTGAGATAGTGTCCATGAAAAATTGTGCTCTAAACAGAAACATCATTCTTAAGTTTTTTCCAGTAAAATTCAAAGAGTTCAAACTTCAAATTTATCTCAAATTCAAACTCTTAATTTGAACAAAATCTCCTTTTGAGATCAGAGTTTTACTCGAGATGCTTCTGGAGATTGGGGCCTGGTGTTACTGTATCAAGACCTAACAGTTCATATAAAGCAGTTACAGACCATGTAGTTTTGCCAGCTGTGAGATATCTGATACCTCTGGGGGTAGTTTGGCTATTTTTTCTCTGATTGCTGCATCACAGGAGGCGGAGTTCTCTAACGCTGACAGTCTCTTCACAAGTCCATCAGTCTACAAGCATTGATACATGTATACAATAAATACTTTGTAGGTATGTATAGACGAATACATACAGAATATCACTTCAGTGTGTTCATAAAAGTTAAAATGTATGATACGGAAAATTCAATCTGTGGCATTGTATTCCACTGTGCGATTTGGCCTGTATTCGTGACAATACAGTGTTAGCCTGTTAGGTATATATAAAATAAAGGATCTGATATAATGATGTCAATGGCAACAAGATACATGGCAAAGTATTGAACAAGCCATAAGAAATTCAGAATATTGTGTTTGGTTTTATAATCAGTTTACCGGTCAGGAGATTAAACAGATAATTGGTTAGCAAAATCAGCACAATTGATATCCCTATGGTATTTATACAAAAATAAATAACTTGTGATGACTCACTTCGTATGAACCAAGCTCATCCGGTTTCAGAGCATTAATTTCTTGTTTTAGTGAAACTTGTTCAGCTTCGTCTTTTCTTCTTCGTTTACGAGGATTCAAAGCCGTTGATTCTTTAAGTGCTTCAGTAATACTCACAGCAGTCTGTCCCCCAGCTGAGTATCAAAATAAATAAGAGTTAAGACATGCAGTTCTGTGACAAGCACAATGTATAATGACAATGCCCACTTTCCTATCAGAGTAGCCAGGCTCCACACTCACGAAACTAATTGAAACTGAGATTCAGTTGCAAATTGAGCTCAGTCTCATTTGAGTTACAGGTTCAGTCTTAGATGATACCGACATAAAACCTGGGAATTTTTTTGTGAGCATGGACTATGTGAGTAGTCTCAGCTGATACAGAGAGAGAACTTGTGTTTAAAGTTTGTCAGCACGGGGCTAGGTAAGTATTCAGACAACCATGATGGTAAAGGAGGGCAAAGTTCCAGGATAACAATAAAATTGTCCAAGTGATATTGAATTTAAATCGGCAACAAAAAATTCTTAGAAAAATGGAGTCTTTATCACCTTTTATAAGAGTTAATTGCATTTGTCAAACTGAACTATGCAAAGTTTGATCAAAACTGACCACTTAAAAGACATTCAGCTTCTTATTGGTTTAAACAATTTTGTGGTTTATAAATTTTAGTAAACCCAACTTGATATAATAAAATTGAAGACTAGAAAATGAATATTGATGTTACCTATGCCTTGTCTGAGATTCTTCATAAAATCTTTTGTATACACCCCTCTATCCTCCCATATATTGAGAATTCTGTCCAACGATCCTTTCTGTTTATCTCCAGCTTCCCTGCAACAGTTCAAATATTGATGCATGTATCTCAACGGCCCTAAACATTGATGCTAAAAGACTCATAGTTAATAAGTTATTACAGTACTTAACAAAGAGCCTACAAACACTATATTTGTCCCTCAGAATTCTAAATAAAGGGTCTAAATTATAGGTGCTTCAGCTGTAAAATTCCTGAACAAAATTATTAAACACTGGTATCCTTACGATTAAAGTTAGAGGTTCTTCCCTTCTTGAAAACCCTAGTTTCTTAAATCACAAGACACAAGTTCTCAGGGAATACTTTTTTTTTAATTTAAGTTCAGTTAAACCATTTGTAATTTGCTTCAAAAAGAAAACAATAAATTATTAATCATCTTACTTGTAACCTGTAACAAATGCTTCAGCCAACACAGTGCCAAAATCTTTGGCAAATTCTGGACCTTTCCTCTTACAATTCTGTATCACATCATTGGCAAGGTAAATGTAGATTAGACGACGTGGTGGAGTTACTACAAACACAATATCAAACTTGTACTTATATGCATCTGAAGGGTTCTGACAACATAATTAAAATATATTATATTTCCGAACTAATGATAGGGAGGGGTTGAAGCAGATATTGGCTAATAGGCTTTATGGTGGGAGTGTATACTTTTATTCAAGGTTTAAACAAAGGAAAATTTATAAAAGATTATAGCAGATTATCATTTAACTTTCATTGTATTTAAGACATGTCATATACATATGTAGCTTAAAACATCCTCAAAACTTACTTTACAAAATGGAAATGTTGTATAAAATTATTCTACACTGCCGCACCCATAGCTAGGTATTAGAATACACATGGCGTTAATTTGCCAAGGTTGTGCAAAAATTTTCAAGTTAAACACATAATTTACATAAAAAACTTTGTTGCAAAAGTTGTAAAATAGTATGCAAGTAAAAATGCTCACAAATTCTTATCTTTTGGCAAAAATAATCATGAACATATCTGTTAGCTCTTTGCGTTATATGGCAAGATTCTGCCTGTTACCTAACCAAAACGCTACCAAACAGCGCTATCAAGCCTGTTACTATGTCTATGCAACGACATGTTACCTGCAAGTAATGCTCACCTAAACTTGGAAAAGTATACCATTAGTTAGCACTTTACTACTAAGCGCTTTCTTTGCTTCAGAAGCTTTACTGTGCAATTGACTGCCATCCGCAATTGCTTGTTGGTAGCAAAATATTTTCCCGATTTGTATGCTACATAGCTCTTTTTGGAAGCACGCTGTTCCCTAGCAAACTGCTATCAAAAGTGCTTTAGTTAAGCAACATGGTCCTGTTTCTAACCCGCGACATTAACCCAGAAATTGTGATTAATACTATAATGTTGATATGGTAAATAAATGCTTGCCTTATTATTATATCTCATATTATTACAGTAATTATTTATAACAAGTATGATATAATAAAGGGAAAATAAGGACATGATACCTTCAGGCCCTTCTTCAGAGACTGTGGTACCCCAGCACCTTTAAGCCAGAATAGGCTTCCCCCAGCACCTTAAATCCTAGAATGGTATCTTCAAATGGTTGTTTATATTTTTGGTCAGTATAGTTTTATTTGAGAGATTAACTTATCATTAAGGCTAATGTTACAGTAAATACTAACGTATAACATAAAAAGTGCTTAATCAGCCTTTATGCATATTATTTTTGAAGTTTCGTCTCCTAAAACATTTTAGCTATTCTTGTAGATCTCCTTAAACACAAATCCTGGGATTGCCTTATCGCCTTAAAAGAAGTCTTGGGAAGGGCCTAATCTTGATCTTTCGTATTATTTGATTTTTCAACGTAGTACACATGTCAACACAAATATTGAGGAAAACTTCTTGCTGTTTGATAGAAGGCAGGGTCATAGTTAGCGATATCGACGTACGCAGTGGTATGTGCGTAACATTAACTTTAAAAGTACAAATATGATATAATAAATTTGGCCAAACTGGCATTAAACTTAAAAGTCCAAAATGTCCAAGATCATGAGTTGATGTACCTAAATATTTTGGTCAAGGTGTACCTATTCTTATTAATCTTAACAGGCCTCAATGAATCAACTCGTCCGCTCATCCTGCACAATATCTTCCTTATTTATTTATATAGCAGGACAAGTAACATTTTGGGGTTTTCTTCTTTGTCTATATTGCAGGACAAGTGCTTTTAAAAATATTTGTTGAGGCCTGCTTAATAGTCAAGCCAAGAGGTACCCATATTGTAGAATTTAAATGTTTCTTAGAATCTGGTGTTTATATTATTTGTTTTTGGTAGTTATATAAATTATAAGGCAGTGGCTATTCTTACAGGCCCGTAAGAATAGCGAAAACCGCCTGCGAGTGACTATTCTTACGGTTGTTTTAGTTAAATGTACCGATCTCCTAATCCTATACGTAATTTTTTATCTGTACCTTAACAATAAAAGGTGAATTACAGGCCTCAATGAACAGACATGGAGTCGATTACTTTGAAAAGTAATCGGTTATTAATCGATTATTTAGACATTTTTGGATAATCGATTAATAATCGATTAACCGACAAATTGTTGTTAATCGATTAAATTATTAATCGTTAATTGAAGTAATCAGATGATTAACGATTACTTTTCAAAAACAAAGTTAAATGACAAGTTTATTAAACAGTTACAATGTGTCTATCTAATACAAAACAGATATATCAATTAGACACACAAGATATATTCATCTAGTGGGTGCATTGTTCAAGAGACAAATGGTTCTCTTACATGAATAAAGTTCAAATATGCTTATTACATTTAATCATCATCAGGCGTTCAAAAGTTTTTCACTAAGCCTGCAGCTTTCTGGCCTAAAAAACTTTCCTGCAATGCTGAACAACCACTCAACTCGCTTGCGAGTGTTGGAAATATTTCACTATTATCCTTCCAGTAGTGTAAGGGGTCAATGTCAATACATTCTGACATCAAATATACAGAGATTTCCTGCTTTACAGGATCGTTATTTCAAAACATATTTATGGACATGCAGAATAAACTTTAAATTAAATATAAACTGTATGTTCAGATCTTGTCAGTTGTGTTTCTTAAACAATAGTGTGACACCCATATCAATTATTTTAACTAACAGTACAAATCTTGCCCCAGGCAAAATACATGCAGCTTTGAGTATGAAATGGGGTACATTTAAATAGGTGAGAATTGTCAAACAATAGCATTAAGTGTAGGCCCTAATCTTCTAACACACTGTCATGTTATAAACATGATGTGATATCTGTTATATATACAAATATTTTATTGCACAAAAATGCCTTTTTACAGCTTAGTACATGCTTACATTTATTTTACATGTTATGTATATATAGACTTAATTAATATTAAATAACTAATGAATTATTGACTGATAATTCACTAAAAAATATATTTAATTCTATTTAGTTTTGGTAGTTACAAGCATTGTGTTTTTGTTACTGAAAATAAATTTTCTGCTGAACATTCTCATATATAAACACTAAGTAATCATAAAGTAATCGTAAAGTAATCATGATTACAGCCTTTTTTTCAACAATAATCGATTAAATTATTAATCATTAATCAGAAAAATCCATGATTACTGATTAATGATGATTATTTGAAAAAAGTAATCGATTATTAATCATCATGATTACTTTAATCGATTACTCCATGTCTGTCAATGAATCCACTCGTCCGCTCGTCCTGCACAATATCTTCCTCCTTAATTTATATAGCAGGACAAGTAAGATTTTGGGGTTTTCTTCTTTGTCTATATTGCAGGACGAGTGCTTTTAAAAATATTTGTTGAGGCCTGAATTAACATTTTGGTGTTAAATTATCGCTCCTATGATGTATAATAAAAAACGCTGCCTGTATAAATCAGGGGTGTCAACAGGGCCAAATTAAAAATCAGGAAAACTGTATGCGGCTAACCATTTTTGCCGAACAAGAGGCCTTCAATGACGTCATTGTTTCCATAAGTAACTCAGTGTGTACTTAAGAATTCCTTCAGAGCAGATTGAATTGACCATAACTTTGCCATTTCTTGAGATATTCAAATAACTTTTAATTTGGTCAGAAGCCATTGCTCTTTCAGGAATGATAAATCTGGAAATCCGTAAATTGACACCCCTGATGAATTCAACTGTAATTTGTTCATGACATATTTTATTCGGACGAGTTTTTGCAGTCAGAATGGATCTAATATTATGCCAGTAAAATTGAACATTGTGTGACTTTTAATATCTTTCTAATTTACTTTCTAAATCTTTGAGTACGAGAATTCTTCTCCAATCATGAAATTAAGGAGGAAGTCATAGTGGTTATAATGACAATGCGTACATTTTCCGTTTTGCTCATATGCAGCAAATACACAGTTGCTCAAAAACTATGGCTATTCAGCTCCGAGGAACAGACTAGGAATTTAACACCTAATCTTAATTAACATTCTATTATTAAGGTACAGGTCGAAAATTGGTTATAATTTCTTTACTCAAAGTTTCAATGATAATGACTATACTATCACATTATGTGTTTTAATATAAGGATTTTTGGACACATTGGTTCTTTAATATTGAAATAAGCCTGAATGCATACTGAAAATTTGTGTCCAGCATTAAAACATGAAACAAATCACAATGTGACATGCATACATATATCAGTTAATCGCTTTAAAGAGAGATTGGTACATTTAAGTAAAATAGCTTAAGAATAGACACTCGTGGATGGTTTCGCGATTCTTACGGGAGAGCCGTAAGAATAGCCGTATACAGGTAATTTCATAACCAGGCTTAATCGCAAAGAAAATAGTATAGGTGAACTCGTAACCGCCGATTTATTGCTTTTATTCATATAAGTATATTATATATATGGCTTATATCATCCTAGAAATGTGTTTTAAAGGTGTTAAAAATATAGTTTGATATATAAAATGTATTTATGATTTCGTTAATATTTACGGAATGAATAACAAATTGTATTTCAAACTTTTTTGAGGTCGGTTACGAATCAGCCAAAATATTGTTACGAAATAGCCGCATACCGAATAGCCGCTGCCTTATTATAAATTATAAGCACACATTGTCATACACACTTAAAATTAAATAAAATAAATTAAAAACACTAAATATTGCGGAGTGTAAAACAATGTTATATTATGATTGTGGCATGTTATTAATATTAAAACTACATGACTATGCTCCTGGTCGGATGGAGTATACATTATATGTCTATTCAGTAGCACAGCTGTGCCACATGGGCAAATATGGACAAAGTAGCAACTGAGCAATGTGACGAAATTTACTGTTTACCTTTGAATTATTTAACACCTTGTTAAATTTAACCTTCATTGAGAATACATCATTTGGTTGAGATTGTTCAATCACGCTACCTTTCAAATGCAAGCAAATGTGACTACAATAATCGCGATTTAGGGCAGAAATTTGTGCAAAATCTCCCCAGTTATTCCCCTTGGTTTCCAGATGTTTAAAACGCACACGTTGTAGGGCACTTACCTTTCTTTAGTTCTCTCAACCAGACCTGTACAATTGTTTTCGAATGTTTTCTGTGATGGATCAGCCACAATGAAAGCGTCTGTATACTCTGCTGTGTTCCATTTAACTCAGTTAATTTCTTCGCAAGATTGCTGTCTGAAAACGACGACATGTTTGTTTTCGTTTTCAGGGAAACAATAACTTCTCCCGACCCAATTTTTGAAGCGTCAAAATAATATTCATTGTATTTTATGGTAATCTTTCTTAATCAGTTAAGATAAATTTCATTTTAATTTCTACAACGTACCTTAGTACTATTTCATCTGTATATTGAAAATTAAACAGTTCGGAAATAAATATACTGATAGATCCCTACAGACCGGAAGTTGAAATTCATTTCCCAAGCCGATTGAAAACGAAAACGAAAGGTCGAAAATGCCGTACGCTAATCAACCAACTGTCCAAATCACGCAGGTGTCTGACGAAAATATCAAATTCATACTAGAGGATACAGATCTTAGGTAAAAACAAACAAAACATTCTTACTTAAAGGAAGTTGAGCATTTGTAACATAATTTCGCGACGTCAATTCATCAATTGTTGTGACTCTTTGTTTACATTTTGCTTAAACAGTAAGAATTGCCTTAGAATGACAATTGAAGAAAAGTACTCAAATACTGCGTCTGGTCAGACTGTAGTGTTGTCAGGTTCTAGTCCAAGGTCTTTGACGATGATCATTCCATTTCATCGTCAAAGCCGTTTGTTCTTTTGAGTCGCGTTCGTTTTATAACAAAAGGCACGTTTTAAACAAAATAATCATTTATACCCTATCAATTGGACCATATTCTATCAAAAAACAAAATGTTTCGCAAGAAATACCATCAATTCCGTCGGTTGTTTCAAACCTGTCCAATTTCAATGTTTTCGTTTACGATCGCCATTCAATTGAATGGGATAATAACAAAAGTGTTCCAAAACGAACCACGTGATCAATGTTTTGATTGTCGGCTGCGTAAATTGCAATATTTATTTGTGTCAATGATTTATAGCAAAAATTACCTGTTTATTTCTTATGTAAAGGTATATCTAAAGGTTTTATTAAATTTTAAGACGTTTTCGACCATGTTTCATGAAATAACAGATTTTTCGAAAACAGCTCTCGCACACACCTGCGATAAATTAATTATTCAAAACGGCTGCCGAAGCTGATCAAATGCGGAAGTAAATAAACTTTAAGCAATATATGATTATCAATAGGTGTTACATTCACCGTTTTATGACAAAACATTTGAAAAATATTACATTTATACGTAAATGATAGTTTTTGGGGAATTTTGAACAATGAACTTGCATTTTAGGCGTTAAGCTTAAACAGTTGATTATTGAAGAGGATAATTCCATAACTAAAAGGCCGACACCACGTCAGTGTAAATAAAAGACCATTTAGTTGTGGTATCCAGAACTAGTCAGGTTCCTGCTGTAATTTTAGAGCCTGTTGCTTAACTAAAGCGCTACCAAGAAAGTGCTTGGTGGGGGTGTTCGCCTAGCAAAGTGTTGAGAAACGATATGCTTATTGCGAAAGCATTGCTAACTGGCAGCGTGAAGTTGCATAGAAAGCACTCAATAGTGCAAGTTGGAAGAGGTTAATCAACAAGTTCCTCAGTAAGTGCTGCTTTAGGACTGACAGATTTTAAAGATGTGTCGATCGAATCTGATTGACTTTTATATTATACATTTGTTATTTCAGTGTATCAAATGCTCTTAGACGTGTGTGTATCGCTGAAGTAGCAACCATGGGTGTGTACATCAAGTTTTTATTTACACATTAAGATACAACACATTTTTTCTTGAACTTTTAAATTAAAAAATAATACTATGGTTGGAACAGTGGCCGATTGTTTAGCTTTTTCCACTACCAATCCGGAGGTCCCTAGTTTGAATCTCAGCCTCAGCACTTGAAATTTCTGAAACGCTTTACAGTGTTTCCCACCCAACTAGAGATAAACTGGTAGGAAACCCAGAGGTAGTCTCGCATCACAAACTTGAATACATGTATGTTACTTTAGTTTATTTCTGTGAGTGTGACAACAATGTGAAGATTTCCTTATTTACAGTGCAACCTATTCACAGTGCCCCCCCCCCATAGAGCAGCAACATCACTTAAGCTATGTTATCATTCTGTTCCTGAAGTATTCATTTGCCATACATTTTGCCTCTTCAGAGCAACAACTTTTGAAGGTCTGTACTGCTACAGAAACCAAACTTTGTGATTCCCAATGGAGGTTATAATGTATAATATATTACTTCATTTAAATTTTTATTCTGTTAAATATTCAAAGTGATACAACTTGGCTTATGAATATTTATGATGTTTATTTCAGCTATAGATTGGGTGCAGATAGAATCAAACTCTACAGTATTGTTTGACGAGTTTATTTCACATCGTATTGGACTCATACCACTTACAAGCGATGATGTTGTCGACAGAATGCAATACTCCAGGGTTTGTTAAGATAACTTTGTTCCATTTTTGTAAAGAATGTTAAGTTCATTAATTTCATCAGTATGATTAGAAGATAAATATCTGCCTCAATAGCCTAGTTGTAGTGTCTGCTTCGAATGCGAGAGAATTCAGGTTTGATCCCAGGCGGGGACATACCCAAGTTGTTAAAAATGGTACCAGTTGGAATATCTCCCTTGCTTGGTGCTCAGCATAGTAAGTTCCAGGTAACTGCTGCAATCTCAGATATTGATGTATTTATTACAGGATTGTACATGTGATGAATTTTGTCCTGATTGTTCTGTAGAGTTTACCCTGGATGTGAAATGTCAGGATGATATGACGCGTCATGTGACCAGTGCTGATCTTATCTCCAGTAATCCAAAAATTGTTCCGGTAAGTTCCATGGTCCAACATACCTATTTAAGTATGGTCTACCATGTTAACCATGTGGTAGAACCGGTATATTTGATTTCTTTTCACAGTGATGGACCACAGTCCACTGTAGCCTGTGCATCCTTCTTTGACAGCTTATTCAACTGTATCAAACAGACCTTATGGTATATCAGGAAAAACCCATTCACTCAGAAAAATTAAAGTGAAGTTTTAAATTGTTAATGGGAGAAAGATATAATTATGCCTTCTAGCAATTTTGTTTCTTCATCAGTAGATCACTTTTTAATTTAAATCCTATCTCATGTACAAACATACTCAAAGTGGTAAAATTTGTGCAGATGTGTGAACTTTCATTTCAAATAGTTATTTGAGTTATCTACTAATACAATTATATGAGATAATGATACAAATATCTCATTGTTCAGGTAACATCCCGAAATCGTGAGGAAGCCAATGAGTATGAAGATACAGATGGTAGGTCTTGTGTCTATTAGTCCCCTACTGGTTTTTGACCGGAGGGGACTATAGGTTTGCCCTCCGTCCGTCAGTCAGTCTGTCCGTCCATCAAAAAATCTGGATCCTGACATAACTCAAACCGTTTCCAAGCTAGGTTTATGAAACTTGGTATGTGGATAGGGACAATAAGGGTATTATGCACGTCCAAAAATATTTTGATTCTGACCAAAATTGTGGTTGTTATGGCAACAGAAACATTGAAAACGGCTTAAAACCGGTAGGGGACTTCTGTATTGCCTGCAATTCTTAATGACTTGTTATTATATAGTTAGTCGTTAGTACGTTGCATGTGTTACCTGGTAATCTGGGTGCAATACTCTTCAGGAAAATTTTACTTCAATGTTGATCAGTTGTGGTTCCTGGTGGAAGGATAGATGCAGTTTTGGAAAACTTGTTAGGTGAATGGTCTGCCATATGTGACTGAGAAATTGTTGGGAAACGGCGTTAAACTGGATTAACAAATCTGTCTCATATACTGCAGACTAGTTATAAGATTACTGAAGTATGGGTCCAAGGTTCAAGACAGAAGATATGCTGTAATAGATACATATAATGGTGGTGTAAAAGTGTATGCAGAAAAACATTTACATGTGCTGTTAAATAAGTATCTTTACGATTGTATATCGGTTTTATGACTGCTCTGCAACTTGAATCTTGATGTGTTTATGATTCAGGTGTCAATGTTCTTTATGACTATAACATGTATAACATAGTATAACATGTATAACATAGTATAACATGTATAACAGAGTATTAAGCTCTAGTTTCACTTATAATATAAATATTTGATAACCTGATATCTTGTGCATACAAATAGTTTTTGTGAAATTTTTCAGATATTTTAATTGTAAAATTGCGAAAAGGCCAGGAATTGAAGGTAAAAGCATTTGCTCGTAAAGGTTTTGCCAAGGAACACGCAAAGTGGAATCCTACAGCAGGTGTGGCGTTTGAGTACGATCCTGACAACTCACTCCGACATACAACATACCCTAAACCTGAAGAATGGTAAGATTCAGTAATTTTGTCTCCCATTGGTTTTGTGATGGACGTCTGGATGGATGTCACAAACTTTTTCCACATTTGTTTCAATAAAACTTCACGTGACTACTCAGAATCAAGCCTAGTTGTACATATTATCAGGAATTTCATGCCAGCTGATTTTTGCCCTGAGTTATTGCCCTTGAGAGACTGTCTATTTTTTGCTTTTACAGAATAGTTTTGCTTAAGACCTGTTATGCTTATTACATATACTGTACTCTGCATTGGTCTGTGGAAAAACCAGTAATCTGAATAAAAGAGTACCCTCGTGTTACCTCGTCCTGGTAGTTTGTGTGGAAACATTGACCATATACATATTGAAGCCGTCAAGGTCAGATTACATCTGGTTTGCGTAATCCAAAACAATTTCTGTGAGCCTAAATGTTCAGGAAGCCGGATTTAACCGCTGATGTTCTTTCTATGCCACCATAATGCCACCTTACTAGTGTGCCATGTCGTACATTATGATTAACGCTACGGCTTCCATCAATCTGTCACACTTCTCTATGATACCAACCAAGTTACATTCATGTCATTGAATATATGCATTCACCATTTGTTTTCAGTTAGTCAAATTTCAGGTTTTTGTGTTGAAGTGATGATTGACTACCTTACACTTGTCAGGTACATGCACAGGTGTTTGGTACGTTAGCCATGATACTATAACACCCCTAATGTCAGGTACATGCACAAGTGTTTGGCATGTTAGCCATGATATTATAACACCCCTAATGTCAGGTACATGCACAGGTGTTTGGCACGTTAGCCATGATACTATAACACCCCTAATGTCAGGTACATGCACAGGTGTTTAGTAAGTAAGTAAGTAAGTAAGTAACGTCTTTATTTAACGAGGCTGACACATTCGGTTTCCCGATCTTCCATGTGTGTTTGGCACGTTAGCCATGATACTGTAACACCCCTAATGTCAGGTACATGCACAGGTGTTTGGCATGTTAGCCATGATATTATAACACCCCTAATGTCATGTACATGCACAGGTGTTTGGCATGTTAGCCATGATATTATAACACCCCTAATGTCAGGTACATGCACAGGTGTTTGGCATGTTAGCCATGATACTATAACACCCCTAATGTCAGGTACATGCACAGGTGTTTGGCATGTTAGCCATGATATTATAACACCCCTAATGTCAGGTACATGCACAGGTGTTTGGCACGTTAGCCATGATACTGTAACACCCCTAATGTCAGGTACATGCACAGGTGTTTGGCATGTTAGCCATGATACTATAACACCCCTAATGTCAGGTACATGCACAGGTGTTTGGCATGTTAGCCATGATATTATAACACCCCTAATGTCAGGTACATGCACAGGTGTTTGGCATGTTCGCTATGATACTATAACACCCCTAATGTCAGGTACATGCACAGGTGTTTGGCATGTTCGCTATGATACTATAACACCCCTAGTCCCTCTAAAAAAACTTAATTTATCACATAACCTACTGTCCAGGAGTGCCGTAAAGCCGTGACGTAAATATCGTTCGGCACTCCCAGACTGTGCAATAAATATTTAAATTAGCTTGACGTGACGTTAGCCAATCCATGCATTGACCCCCCAATGACGTCAGGATAATATCAACGTCGCCATGACGTCGCGCTCATTGTGACGCTGAATTTTGGCTGAGACATATGCAGCGTACATCATCCTTTTGAACAATAATGAGCGTTTTCTAAGGTTATGTGATAAATAGAATCTTACATTTGTGCTCATTACATACGAGTTTTATTAAACTTGTCGACAAAAACAAAGCCTCGTGTCATATCATTTTGTCCACTCGTTTAATAAAACTCGTATGTAATGAGCACTCATGCAAGATCCTCTATATAACATTACATTAAATATCTGTATTTCAGGCCTAAAAGTGAATATACCGAGATTGACGAGGATGAACGTAAGTTTCTTTCTCATTCCACTCATTGATATTTTACATGTCAGATGGAAATTAAGATTCTGTGCAATTCAAGTATTTATTTTAAATAAGAATTGTCTATATATGTGGTTTATTATTATTTTTTCTTACAAACAATTATTTAATGTCTATTTTTCAATAATGAGCATCTTGTGCAAAGGTAGATAATCATGTTGTATGGTATTAAATCAACCAATTCTGAATGGTCTCCCTTTGATTAAGTGTTGTATATGTTAGGTCAGGAAAGTTTTCATTACTGTTATCCTTACAACTGAGCCTATATAATCTGGTCCATCAGTATATGGGTATTAGAACTGTAATGGTGACCCTGTGTTGCTTATATGTTGGATTCAGTATCATTTTATCCATTTCTTTCTTCAATTGGTTTATTTAAATACATTTGTATATTATGACATACATGTACAGATCCATTCCAGCAATTTTTGTCTGAGGGGGGAGATCCAGTAATTTTTCTTAGGGGGGTAACAATTTCATCCAGCTATTTTGCCCGGGGGATCCAAGAAGCACTGAACAACTGCACTGAAATGTGAGTAAAAAGAACATGCAATAATTGTGTTTGGGTTGCAAATATAACTTGTCCCATATCTATGTAATTTATAGAATGGTACTCAAATTTGAAAATGTTTATATTTCAGATCAAGCCCCATTTGATCCTACTGGTTTCCCCAACAAATATTATTACAATGTAGAATCCATTGGATCATTGAAACCAGAAACTGTTGTGTTCTCTGCATTATCTGGACTCAAGAAGAAACTCAGTGACTTACAAACACAACTAAGTCACGAGATACAGAACGACGTGTTGGCGGTGTGAATGTTTATCCGTGATCATCATTCATTCTCGTAATCATTCATTATACAAACTATGGGGAACTTGTTAGTGGATTCCCTCAATTTTTATGCTCCAGAAATATAATATATTTCCGGGAGTATATAGTTGCTGCTGTATGTTTGTATTGGTCAGAATGTACAAAAATGGAACTTGTCAATTACGTTTAACATTCAACAGTGTGGACATACCATGTGACGTAATTTTGGGCTAAAACGCAAGTGAAAATCTGTCAACAAAAAGTTGTTTTTACTTGCAGTCTTAGCCAAAAAATATGTCATATAACATTTGGTATGTCCTCACTGATAACAGGTGTAAAGTAATTTTCTTAAAGTTTTTTTTCTGTTTCGTAATTCAAATTCTGAATGTACGAAAATAGTATATATAATTACTGGTATGTCTAACTTTAACAACATACAATGTCATCTGAAAGTTTTCTATGTTTTGTAATTTATAATTCTCGTGCTATAGCTGATGCCAAGTTGTTTAATGTGACTTATATCACTGTTACATGTAATAATTTCAGACATATCTGTATGTTGAAACTTTGTTGAAACTTAAGTTTTCCATTGATACAAAAATAATTCTTACATATACATTGTACATTCTCATCAATGTTGATGATAGTTATTTTAACTGTGTCTGTTACTTAAGAAATAATGAACATGTAGCTGTGCTTTGTTGCGTTATGAATTATAGGCACATGTTTGGATGCGTAGTAATTAAATCACAAGTGTGTAGCACAAGTGATTTAATGTACGCATTCAAACGAGTGCCTATATTTTGTAACACAACAAAACACGACTTCCTATTTATTATTTAGATTCTAACATTGCCAATGCTCTGCCATTTATAATAGCACAACTAGACAGGTTGACGTCAATTTACTTTCTTTCCTAGGAACATTACCGTCACCGTTACATTATTTGTAAAAGTATATGACGTCAAATGTGACGTCATCGATCAGCTATGTTTTATCGCGGTAATTAAAAATGGTAAGCTCGATATACGCAAAGAAGGTAAATCTCACGTGCTATGTTAGAATGTACAATCAGAAAGTCTCTTGAGGGAATAATTTTCCTGATATTCATAAATTTGATAAGTTTGCCAAAAATCAGCAGTAAAACACAGGGATTTTTTTTTCACTAACATTTAACCTTGGAAAACTATCAGAATAAGAAATTCGTGAAATTTTAACCGTTGCTGAAATGATGGGGTTAGTTTGGTATCTGTTACATTTTCTATCATAGTAGGACGGTAGCCTGATGGTTAGATCATTGGACGGTAGCCTGATGGTTAGATCATTGGACGGTAGCCTGATTGTTAGATCATCAACAAGCTCCGAGGTTACTTACACATACTTTACAACAGTAAATTATGTCATAAATTTGTATAAAAATAAAAAAATGATCCAACCAAGCGATTTGTTGTATGTTGTACTAGATGTATATGAACAGTCGTGAAGCACTATGTGTGTATATGACACTATCTGTGTAGTGACAATGTAAATTGTCTGCATTTTTATTCCCCCACCAAAAATTTGGGGGGATATAGATTTGGGCCTTGTTATCTCCACTAATGATTAAAAGAGTAGGGAGTGCTATTCTGGTCCCCCAGACATCATCATAATGCTTGTGTTGAAGTTTAGGTACAACTTCAACTAGATCGGAAGCCTAGTGACATATTGCTTTGATACTATTGCACACTTGTTCTCCACCATGATCCTAACATCTACATACGATAATGTGATCATTTCAATATTTTGTCAAATAGTGGAGCGCTCTGTTTGACAACAGCTCTTATTGTTCAATATCATCGAAACTTACTACTGAAGCATAATATTTACCCTGAGCTACTTGGAGTCAGGCATGATAATCTTCACCAGCTGATCTTCACAGCTCAGCTGTGTTTGTCATTTTGGTGTTCATGGGTTCTGACAGGGGTCTCATATGACTCGACAGTAGGGGTTTTTAACCCTTGAAATTTCCAAAAATCCACATTTTGACCCTCAAGATTTTGGTTTGAAGGGTAATTTTCTCATGGAGTTTTTGCCTATAAAATGGTAAAAATTAAGACAAAAGTATCAAAATGACTTCAGATTCAGAAGCTAGTAAAACCTGTGTGATTTAGCCTTAGGAACTCTTTGACTGCTTCTTCATATTGTTGAAGTGAGGTAATTTCAGTTAGTTTAGTTACTCAGCATTCTCATGCCTATCTTCTAGACTACAGCAACATATATGATGATATACTGTACAAGAGTATCATGCGCAGATCCATTCAATATTGGTATTCAGTATTGATCTTACTTGACTTAAGGATAATAACAAACAAATCAGATCACACCATATTAAACTCTTGGTCAGTAACAGGCGATATGATTGGCTATCCTTATCCTCCAATTAAATAAGATCAATAATAAATACCGTTTTTTCACAAAGGTCTGACCAGCTATTTGGCTGAGGAGTTTTTAAGTTTATATAAAATAACCACTTTTTTGCCAAAATATTCCCAGTCTCCCTTCTTGATTCTCACAGGAGTTAGTTCTGGATACCATAACTAAATGCTCTTTTATTTACACTGACGTGTTGACCTTGAAATGGAATGATCATCGTCAAAGACCTTGGACTACACAGGAGTATGCCATTATATAAACATATCAGGTTGAAAAGAATAAGAAAATAATGCACAATATGCATTGAATTAATGCTTTCAATGTTTGTACATAGACAATGTCATTCAGATGTTTCTACCAGATAGATAGATATTATAAGTAGCACACATTTATTAGCGAATTGACAACTGGTTTATGTGCCTAAACGTCTTGAACAGTTTAGCTTTTCACCGTCTGAAGTCATGTATCTTATATATGCGTGCTGGTGCCTCTCGTTAGTTATATGACACTGCAACAAAACTGTGGGATGTGTTGTCTGTCCGACAGATGCAAGTCTCCATATTTTATCTGTATTTTCATGAGAATCCACTACAGTAGCAGTGTAACTACATTGGGGGGGGGGGGGGGGGGGGAGGTCAGTGAGTGTATACAATATGTTTGCGCTTAAATTCTTACATTATTGTTGTCTTACCATGCTGCATACTTGCATCTGTAGATAGGAGGTTACTGTGAGGTAGCTAGATTAAGCAGTCGGTGATGATGGAGAGTTAGCTGACATCCCATTTCCTGACGATTGTCACCCTTAGAACCCCTGTGTCTCTCTACCACAAGAACCCACAGTATCACCAAAGCTGTCCTCTTCACCCTAAACCACTGACTACTCGCCTGTAGAACGACTCCCCACAGAACCTTTACATCGCCAAGCCCCCACACCTTCAGTCACCTTTGACTAGAACCCTACTTGAACTTCCCAGAACCTCTACCTCACTCTAGAATACCCATCTCGCCCACCCCAAACCTCCACCCTTTAACTCTGCATCACATAGACCCTAAACCATAAATAACTCGCCCTAGACCAAAAACAACCCATCTTAGACACCGAACTGCACATGCCTAGAGTTTTCAGACTGCCCACCCCAGAACCCCTGACCATTTACCGCTGCAAACTATTGCCTTACCTGTAACTCCAGACTTTCTACCCCAAGTACCCCTGGCGGTTTACCCTAGATTTCCCACCATATACACGGACTGCCCACCACATACTACTGACTGACCATCCCTTGACCTCCTTATACTGTCCACCCCAGACTGCCTATCCTTATACCCTGACTGACCACCTTCAAAGCTCAATGCATCACCCTAGACTTCTGACAAACCATCAGATGGACCCGATTGTCTAACCGGATTCTATATAAAAGCCACTTTAAGCGAACCTAATTCCCGAATCCAACAAAACAGGAAGCAGTAATTTTGAATTATTTTTTCACAGCCTCCTGGAAATTAAAAACACATTAAATGTTTAAAACAATATTAATACAGACCTTACGACCGAAGGAGATTTCTTGAGCTTATAATAGTATCAGTATGATGAAACTGCGAATAATCTTGTGTTGCAATTTGTGTTATGTTGACCCTATTTTTCAGCTGAAATGACTGGACTATTCACATTTGACAGCAATAATCGGCAAGCAGTGGGTCACTATTACCCGTGTGTCAGTGTGTCAGCTGTTGATTCAGACAATATAAACATGTATCAATACATGTATACGATGTACCTTGGGTGAAAGGCGTGCTTCTATCACATCGTGAATTCAATCAACCCAGGCTGATACTACGTTAATAAGACAACGTCTATATAGCATAGTTTCACCCATAACACTAAACATCCAATGTTTTTCTTTATTGAAAACAAATTGGTGTGAAAAAGTATTCTAATAGAGAACTATGGAATATGTTATCCTCTATGTATTTTTCTGTAAAGATACACAGGTGAGATTTGCCCACCCACCTTGTATATAGCATCGCTGCATCTGTGATATAGACACAGTGACAATCATTGAAGTTTTGTTCATTGAATTGCATAGCTTTTATAGATTATGCTATGATCACTAAACTGGTGATTTATTATTGTGTTTTAGGTTGAGAATACGGCTAGACCGGTCTGTACTGTTAATTCTAAGCTCACTAGTGCGCTGTTATGATACATGTAGGCGGCTGCCCGTCGTCATCATTCTGTCGGCAACAATTTCTTCGAATGACTAACCCCTAAATGTCTTGACGGAGCTCAACTAAATTTCTCATGAATGGGTCCTCATTGGATGGCCCTTTTTAATGATTCCAGTTTGTGTGGCAATAAAAATTCAGTACAGAATCATGTTAATCACAATCGAGGTGTTTTCGGCTCTTACAATGGCGATTCGGCATGATACGACATAATAAATAAAGTCACATTGTGAACTTTGTCTCGCTAGACTGGTTTACGCGATACATGTCATTAGGTAACGGGATACTTGTTAGCTTGTTTCTGGTCATCAGCATTTATTCTCGATAATATCAAATCAGATAATTGAACAACAACAAAATAATGACGATACTTAAGCACCAGTCGTGAGGGATTTTTCACAAATAACGCATACTAACTTAGTATTAACTACAGAAAACGGAAAGTATTCCTTATAATGTATGGGTACATTTTCTGAACAAAAATCATTCATGGTGAACAAAAAATGCTGTTCCGAAAAAAAGATTACCATTTTACGTTAGTTTAGGCCTATTTTTATTTGTTTTGAAATATGTAATTTGTTTTGAAATATGTAATAAATGTAGGCTACCGAACAATATACATGTTCTTGCCATTATCACGAAGCTGTTGGCATATTGAGCATGTTGTTGTGTAGCAACCACAGAACATTACTTACGTTAACTCAATCGGAACAGCTCGGTGGCTCTGTACATGATGAAATAATCCTATTGAACCGTACGTACTTGGGGGACGTTCCAACGTTAATTAAAACACATTTGCATGCATATCAAACAGCAAACAAAACAGCTCCCACCCCTAAACTTTTGTTGGTTCGTCTTTGCCAGGCAGTTTTTGTAGGTACAGCATGTAGGGGTAGCTACTGGGTAACTTGTACATGCATGTTAAACGTATCTATAAAACATAAAATGGTATTTCGCAGGAACTGATCTGATCGTCCATGAACATGTCAGTGTATTTTGACTATGACACTTCAAGATTGGTCGGAATATGATTCGTCGGGGGTATGTCGGACTGTGACACGTCGGGGGTATGTCAGACTGTGTCACTTCGGCGTAAGTCGGACTGTGGTACGCCGGGGGGTAAGTCGGATTACGACACGTCGGGGTATGTCGGACTGTGGCACGTCAGGGGGTAAGTCGGATTACGACACGTCAGGATATGTCGGACTGTGGTACGTCGGGGGTAAGTCGGATTACGACACGTCGGGGTAAGTCGGACTGTGGTACGTCGGGGGGTAAGTCGGATTACGACACGTCGGGGTATGTCGGACTGTGGCACGTCGGGGGGTAAGTCGGATTACGACACGTCAGGATATGTCGGACTGTGGTACGTCGGTGGGGTAAGTCGGATTACGACACGTCAGGGTATGTCGGACTGTGGCACGTCGGGGGTAAGTCGGATTACGACACGTCAGGGTATGTCGGACTGTGGCACGTCGGGGGTATGTCGTAATTTGACATCGTCTTTTCGTGTGCCTGTTACCTGGAATTACAGCCAAGAAAATCGCTTTAAAATGACCGAGGAACGTTTGAGACTACGTACAACATGTACGGTACTTGTTACGAATTGGTGTCAAAACACTGGGGAGCATGGAAGAACACACATCTCCACAGTTTCGGTGATTTTCATGATTTTATTATAGACTTAATTAGTATCACAAATTGTTTATAATACATTGTATGATGTTTTGGCGTAAATTATAGATATACAGAGCATTTCAGAGAATACGTCATGCCTGTAGAACCAGAACGGTTATTGTACTTTGAAAACTGACCGACTATTAATGTTGAGTAATGTATTTTTGAAGACTCAAGTTCAACGACCCATCGTTACACAGATTGCATCACACACATCCTAACATGAATCATCAACTAAATTAATCTGATAATTATACAATGATTTTTAAAGTGTCATACTAGTAATCAATACAGTCGCCTCTTAGATATATAGAGAATAGTGTCTTTTCATATTGAATTTATTAAACGAGTTGAATAAAATAATAAAAAATGCGAGGCTCTCCCGAGCATTTTATCGATTTTATTCAACGAGTTTAATAAATTCAATGTGGAAAGTCACACATGTAATGTTCTTTTTATTTCATGTTAGCATTTTCCGGTCGAAACATAAAATAGCTACTTATTTTCACTATAACAAACGCGCAACTTTTACGACGTCGCCTTCACTTTGAGTGACGTAACGTCAACGCTTTATTACACTAGTGCATTATCAAAATGAAAATTAAGCATGGCTTTATAACGCTACCGCGACGTCAAACATTTTTTAAGTTTCCTACAGTGTCAATATTATTGCTTTTTTCCATTTCGCGGCAACTTAATTTAGCGAAATTCTACCATTCGCGAACTCCGCGAAACTTAATCGTGCCAAATAATTTCTTGGTTTACCGTGAGTAAATATCCTAGCGGGTTAATGTGGTTTCGTGTAATTGTAATAATAATTCCACTATTATTAATAACGTCACATAAATTATAACAAACCTGTTTTCGTTAGAACCATAGACCTAATTACCAGTCATTTGTTAGAACTGAGTGAGGCAGTAATTCACGACACGGAAGTGTAACTCTGAAAATTTTAAATTACAAACGCGTTTTAGAATTTAACTCTTTAAACTGTTACAGAAATTGATGGACTTACTCTGTTATAAAACTTGGACCTTTTATTATTCTTTTGAAAACTAGCACTATACGTATACTGTAACATTAAACTGTCTACTTGTAACATTGTTCGCAGCTTTGATTGACGAAGTGCCCTTTTAATTTTACGGCGACGTATTACAAGATGATTTATCTATTACAATATGCACTGAAATGTTCTCTGTCGTTAAAATAAATATATTTATATAACAAGTGTTTAATGTTTGTATACACTGTTAGCCATGGAGTAGAAACCTTTATAATTTATCATAGTATGCGTTATTTCTTAATATGTATGACGAACGCTACAAAAATGCCTGTAGGAACTTTACTCGCGCTTTTTACTCCAGATTGGGTAAAACTCTCCACGGACATGTTGCACTGGTAGGTTGAAAGTACATGTACAATGTACATGTATATATCATTCTCTACCAACTTAATAAACATACACACGTTTACATGAAGATGTTTGTTTTCATGATAACCACTGTTTTGTAATTAGACAGGTGTTTAGCAGTTTTATTAAATATGTCCGAGGTTCAAAGCTATCCAAATACATTAAAACATTATGAGCCTACGACAGTTACGATACAGTAGGGGACATTATGAGCCTACGACAGTCACGATACAGTAGCGAACATTATGAGCCTACGACAGTCACGATACGGTAGCGGACATTATGAGCCTACGACAGTCACGACACGGTAGCGGACATTATGAGCCTACGACAGTCACGATACGGTAGCAGACACTATGAGCCTACGCCAGTCACGATACAGTAGCAGACATTATGAGCCTACGATAGTCACGATACAGTAGCGGATAGTATGAGCCTACGACAGTCACGATACAGTAGCGGACATTATGAGCCTACGCCAGTCTTGATACAGTAGCGGACATTATGAGCCTACGTCAGTCTTGATACAGTAGCGGACATTATGCGCCTACGACAGTCACGATACAATAGCGGACATTATGAGCCTACGATAATCACGATACAGTAGCGGATAGTATGAGCCTACGACAGTCACGATACAGTAGCGGGCATTATGAGCCTACGACAGTCACGATACAGTAGCGGACATTATGAGCCTACGACAGTCACGATACAGCAGCGGACATTATGGGCCTTCGACAGTCACGATACAGTAGCGGACATTATGAGCCTACGACAGTCACGATACAGTAGCGGATAGTATGAGCCTACGACAGTCACGATACAGTAGCGGATAGTATGAGCCTACGAGAGTCACGATACAGCAGCGGACATTATGAGCCTACGACAGTCACGATACAGCAGCGGACATTACGAGCCTACGACAGTCATGATACAGCAGCGGACATTATGAGCCTTCGACAGTCACGATACAGTAGCGGACATTATGAGCCTACGACAGTCACGATACAGCAGCGGGCATTATGAGCCTACGACAGTCACGATGCAATAGCGGACATTATGAGCCTACGACAGTCACTCGATACAGTAGCGGACATTATGAGCCTACGACAGTCACAATGCAGTAGCGGTTACACGACATTATAGACTTGTATACAAACAACGATTGATAGAGTAAACATTTCACGGACGAGAAACGACTTGTTTCAATTATTAGTTCGCGTATGTTAGTAACGTTATTATAAAGAGATTGTCCATTTTTGCGGTACAACATACGTTACATTTTCAGTTCGGAGAGCATAAACATTGTAATAACTACATGTTTATAAAATAAAACTGAATCGTATCCCTCGAAGTTGGATGGCTTTGGCCATTCTGGGGGGGGGGGGGGGGGGTGACCACACACTTGCAATCGTCTCAGTCGAACGCAACCAACAAACTGAATCGTACACGAACTGATACCAGCTTGTACATGGTATAAGCAGTCAGTGGTCCAAGCTCATTAAAAGAAATAATGTTCAAATTTCTTTTCAATTTCAGTATAATCGTATGTATCTCTTAGATGCACTGGTCATCCATTCACGTATATATATGTGTTACTTTCGAGTGACCTAAGATTTGGTCAAGTTAGTATTTTGCTGATGTAAGCGATTTATTATAATTCATGGACACCCGGCCCGCATTAAATGGTACATCTAGCCTTATATTACATGTTGTTAATTGATGTTAGTATTAGCGTCTGTCCCTACACCTACCACGTTTAATTGGTCAGTGTCATATAGCCGTGGCTAATAATGGTCATTATAGTAAAGATATTGTGTTGACAGATCTTTCCAACACTCGAACCAAATAGTTCATGTCCTTGACACGCCTTATTCTAGCTGTTCCTCGTACGTAGCGTATCTCAGGGATACGCCTTATTCAAGCTGTTCCTCGTACGTAGCGTAGCTCCGGGAAACGCCTTATTCTAGCTGATCCTCGTACGTAGCGTATCTCCGGTAAACGCCTTATTGTATCTGATCCTCGTACGTAGCGTATCTCCGGGAAACGCCTTATTTTAGCTGTTTCTCGTATGTAGCGTATCTCCGGGAAACGCCTTATTCTAGCTGTTCCTCGTACGTAGCGTATCTCCGGGAAACGCCTTATTCTAGCTGTTCCTCGCACGTGGCATATCTCCAGGATACGCCTTATTCTAGCTGTTCCTCGTACGTAGCGTATGTCCGGGATAACGCCTTATTCTAGCTGTTCCTCGTACGTAGCATATCTCCGGGAAACAGCTTATTCTAGCTGTTTCTCGTGCGTTGCGTATTTCCAGGATACGCCTTATTCTAGCTGTTCCTCGTGCGTAGCGTATCTCCGGGAAACGGCTTATTCTAGCTGTTCCTCGCACGTAGCGTATTTCCAGGATACGCCTAACTTATGTAAATCATTTCGACCACACAAAAGTAGCTTACTCAGCAGTTGTACCTTGGACACGCTCGATTTAAACTTGCGGTTGCCTCGTTTTGTGGTCTCGTCTTTGAGCAGGACAGAATTATAAATGAAGACGCTATAACTCCTACACATGATCAGCGAGTTGGGCGTACTTAGTGTTTGAAAGAATGTTTTAATTTCAAAAGATCTTGTAAATAAAAACGTCAATACTGTAATTGTTTTAACAAGAGGTCATAATCCCTGCTACTGTATCGAGATGTGCTTATTCAGCGTATGCTATAATTTTTGTCAAACCAAAGACTTCTATGATATCGGTAGAAGACGAAACATCGCCGAATGCTTGACTTTTTTAAGCGGCCAGATAATGATGCTATTATTATATAAAAGACAACTTGATGGGGACGTTAACTCTCTAGTTGTATGATAAGCGGATTATCGTATGATAATAAAGTGTCGTCTGCCTATATCTGAGTACTTTGTTTGATATGACTACTATAAAGATAAACGAATTTATAAAGAAAGAAAGGTTGTAGATAGGAACATTGTACAACTAATACAGTAGCAATTTTACGTTCGTTTCAAAATCTTGGGAACTGTTTTATTTAAAGAGACGAGAGTTGATCATAATTGAACAAGTAATACATGTTCTCAAATCTATCGAACACTTGTATTCATAAGTAATTTGTAGTTATTATGAATGAATGACTGTTGAAAGATAGCGTCTCAGTTTCTGCTTTAGTCGTCTATCCATTTAACTATCGTAAACTTACTAGCTGATGTGAAATGCATAGGCCCAACTCGCACAATTTGTTCACGGTTGCAAAAATAGGTATGCTTTAAAAGATATTAGTAAGTCATATAACCTATGGTAGGGTAGGTTAACGCACGTATTGGAAACATATATTAAAGTGTTTTTATTAACAGAAGCCGCTTAATTTGAGTGGAGTTAACTTCGGGTATTATAGACACTGTAATGTAGTGAACAAATTTGATACCAGAAAATGAAATGTATAAACTTAAATTCGCGTGGTAAATCTACCTTTAAATGTCCAATAAGCGCTGAGCCGCGAGATTTTAACGTTAAGAAGCGTGCCTTTTTTGCGGACAGTTAAATTGCGCGCGCCAATTGCCGAGTAATTTACCATAATTTGTGAATGGGGGTTTTATAATGTACTTTAGCGGACAGTGAGACGGGACTCCACTCAAGTTTTTGTTCAGCTAAGCAGCGAAAAATAATAAATCATAATAATTATCAACGTTCTCAGCCTGATAAAGTTTTCTCTCTTTTTTATACATCAGTTGGTGAATATTTTACTTCGTTTTTTTCTTCTAAAATTGCAAACGAAAAGACGGACATTAATTTAAACGGTGACTGTAATTAAGTGACGGGAGTAAGATCTGATATTTAAGAAACTCTTATAACGGAATTTTGCTGAAATTAAATAACGGAAGACGGCGATAGTTTTATTCATATAACACTATTATTTTTATTAAGTTTGTATGAATAGATATATCTTACAAGTATGAAAGATTAGTGTGTATGTTACATACAGTGCGAGTTAGAGAGACAAACTCAGTGATTTTACTGTGATATTATGATGATGATAAGGTTGATATTACAAAGAAAATCTTGGAGAAATTACCAATGTGGATATACTAGGGATCGATGTATGGTATAAGTCCACAGTTATGGAACTTATATAATGACTCGTCATCTTGGAACAGTCACCCAGATTGGGTGTCTCATCATTGTGAGTTATTTTAATTATGGTATATATATATTTGTAATTGTGTGATACTCACGTATGATCCACAGCTAACTGTATCAGTAAGATTTAAAAAATATATTTTTTTTATCAAATTTATATATTCATAACCTATTATGATTAATAAATTTTAAAAACATTTTTTTTTACTCTTAATAAATGATACAGTTACCTGTGGTATGATCTAGTATTCATTTCTACCAGATACCAGACTGGTGGTAGGAGATACCTTTTGTTGTAAATGCAATTTTTGTATCATGAGTAGAAACTGAATGTATAAATGTTGGTGCAGAAAATACGAATAACACGGACCTAGTTACATAGATTTTGTTAAATTAATGTTAATTAATTGGGTTAATTTGTTAATACATGTATTAATTAGACGATTGCAAATTAAATCCTAGTTATCTTACAATATTTATTTTAGAAAACTGCTTTATTTTTATTTTTTATTTTTACCGTATTCTAAATTTCCTAGAATATTATACACTTTTCTATTTTACCAATTCAAGTTTAACATACTATCTAACCACTTTATCACTTCACTTACACTGAAATTGTCCATGTACCAAAATGACTTAATGATTGAGGTATTGAAACCGAGCACTTAGTGTTACCATTCATTTGATGTGTTATAACTGACTATGGATAATGCTAAATCAAATACATAAAGTCATGGGGGCATGTAATATAGGCAGCCAACAGGAAGGACAATCCATGAATTATTTTATTCTTGCCTTACTGTGACGCTACGATAATGCATATTTTATTAAAATGGAGTTACAAATTTGTAAACGACTCTCACGAGTCGACATTATTATTATAAGTATTACTATTTATTATGTTCGGGTATTGTTAAAAGCAAGCATGCTGAAAGCGTTATAAAACTATCATTAAAATGCAGTTTTTGTACCGACTTCTGCATGTGTCTGTCTGATAGCGTCACATGAGGATGCTGTGCATCCACTAGTACGCGGGCTGCACTCTCGGCGTCAACCTAGTACATTTGTATTTTTTTCTGATACTTCTTTAACTCTTCGTTTACATCTGTGTTTTCTATGATTTAAGTGAATTGTAGATTCATAAACTTGCGTATGTAATATACTGCACCGTACGATATCAAAGTACTGGAGATACTTGTCTGTAGCAGCGTTGAACTCTGGTATGATCAGTAAAGTGCTTTATGGTTGCATACACTCATACACTGTCCTGTGTGGCAGAAGATATCGCGCGTTCGATACCGACAGCGGGGTTGTTGTTAACGTATCATTCCATTCACGCGAGGCATTTATAAACGATTCAAAGATTGGGCAATCATAACAATAAGTTTAATTCATACTTTTTTGGTCGATTGTTAAACAAGTTCTAAACCTGTAATCAATCACTTTCACCTCCTCATTTTCCGCCACGAGCAGAAGTCAGTCCCCCATTAAATGTTTAGTGTCAAGCAATGGACAGACTGATCCGGACGCTACCACTAGGCTTGCGTAACGTTACGGTGTGCAAAAATATTTTAATTATTATGCTTGTAAGCTGATTTGTTTAAAAGCACTGGCGTAGATCTACAATACAACTATCGTTGGTTGTAAACTACATGTATGATATCTCGGTGTTTGATGGACAGTTATTAGAGTGTAGATGGATTAGGATGATCAGATACAGATCAACAATTAACACATACACAAGGTTATACATCTGATGTTCGGTTGGCACCACAAACAATAAACACATCCTGTCGACAGTATGATACAGTCAGAGTTAATCCATGTCATACCACAGGGACTTGCATAATTTATGAAAAAAATGTTGTTTTTTGAAAAAAATTCAGTACTGTAGAGCCTGTATTAAAATATATTTAAGTGACTTAAGTGAATAAAAATCCTATTTTTTTTTTTAATTAATATGCAAGTTCCTGTGGTCATACTAACCATACTTAACCAGCTTTCATTCTCTGTCGTTTTCAGTAATTTTACAAATTACAATTGTAATAGCATACCAGAATGTTAGCATCTATACTTACATAAATTGGTTCAATTATTAGCGCATTTTATAATTTAAAAATGTAAAATCACTTATTTTCGTGTGTATTAAATTTCGCGGATTTTGGTAAAATGCAATTTCGCGGGGACTTGAATCCGTGGATTACATAATGTGGAAGATATAACTTTTTGGGAAGTGGGTTTATCACATGCGTCGACTTCAACCGCGGTATCAACGCAAACTTAACTATACATTTTGTATTTAATACCTCGAAAATTAAAGAGTTTACAGTATCTGTTTATACAATCGTCCGTATGTGAACTGTTGACATAAAGCGGTGTTAAACCTCTCCTTTATTTACTGCTTAGCGTAAGCTATGTATCCCGATGCACGGCCTCTCAGTTCCGATAGAGAATTGTTCTGTTTCATATGGCTTTGATGGAACTGAGAACCGATGTAACGCTCTGACGGAACTCAGGACACATTTCATCTGTGTTCCACTAGAGCGTTACACCGGTTTTCAGTTCCGTCAGACGGAACTGAGAAGCTGTGTATGGGGAATCCTACTGTATAGCTGCTACTGTTGCTATCAGTCCGACCAATGATTGGAGTATCGACTCGAGGTATTCACACTTGGGAATACCGTTGAACACTTCCCAAGTCGCTTATGTGGTCTTCACACTTGACTTCCAAAGTCGCTAAGGCGGTCTTCACACTTGGGAATACATGGGAACACTTCCAAAGTCGCTAAGGCGGTCTTCACACTTGAGGATACATGGGAACACTTCCAAAGTCGCTAAGGCGGTCTTCACACTTGAGGATACATTGGAACACTTCCGAAGTCGCTAAAGCGGACTTCACACTTGGGAATACCTTGGAACACTAGTCATATGGCTATTAGGGTGGTCTATATAGTTTGGATTCCTAAATGGCTATTAGGGTGGTCTAAATAGTAGGAATACCCAAATGGCTAGTAGGGTGGTAAATGTATCGACTATTTAGGTTTACCATTGAGTATTCCCTATATAACGCTAGGGTGGTATATGTAGTAGGTATAACCATGGAACACTTGTTGTATTATTTATGTGGTTTATATCGTGAGGTCTGACTGTGAAGCAGACCCTGTTAAACCTAATCATCGTAACGAAGGTGAAATGCTATCAACAATTGCAATACGTTTACACTTTATCAAAGAAAAGTCGAATTTTGACGTTTGCGCTGCGAACTGTTATCGTAGGGGAGTTAACGGTCTCTTAAGAAGATTAGAGACGATGCGAAAAGAATCTCTCGTATTTTTACTGCGATTTTGTTAGGTTATTCCATTTTTTAAGATATTGTACAAATGTTAAACATAGACAATTCAGATATTTTATCGGCTATTTGTCAGAAACATCAATTGTGCGTGTTCTGTGCAAAAGACACACCACCTGTCTAATCAGATTGTTATCACTCGGTACAGAGTTAATCTCTATGTAAAGTATTAGGTAAAGTCTTCAAAGAATCTCATGACCGTGCCGATTGCAGGAAGCGCTTAAGTCAACGCACGGGAAGACTTTGATCACGTCAATTTCATGTCACTGTGACTGTCTATCCTGACATATTTCATAGCCTACAACGATATATTATGATCCGTATTGTTGTAACAGTTTAACCCCTATCTGATATGTTATCACTCTTATGATTGGTTAAGTAATATCAGCCAATCGTATTGAAGACTCGTTGTCGCGCATTATTGTCTGAGGGGTTTCAAACACTGTTTGGTACGCATTCATAAATGGTGCAGCATTTGTTCAAATTTTTGCGTTTAATTTTCGCAATAAAGCGTGCTTGCGTTCTTGTTTTTTTCTGCGATTTGTTTTTAGCATATTTTAGCGCTGTATACTTTGAATGTGAAGCTAAATATTCACGAATCCATTCGAGAAATCCTATTTCAAGTCAAGTACCAGTAATCGTAAGGGTAACAATAGTGTGATAACAGATGCTTTACATAAGTGCACGGCATTCCATAGCTCTCATTACTGCTTTTGTCGAAGCGTTTAGGGAAGTATTAAAGTTAGACACACATTTAAAATCTTAATAATTCTTTACCAACTGCATATATAGTTTAGCGAATCTTCCGACGGTGATACTGTTATATCCCTAATTTGTAGTTGATAACATTTTGAATTGATTCATAACTCTTAAATTGATAAAACAGTACTCATGTGTACATGCAAAGACGGATATACAATGTAATTATATATTTCTTTGGTACATGCACGTGTTGGAATTAGAGCACTCTAAATATCGTCCATAAAACTGATGTCGGATTTATAGCACTGTATACATGGTTCATGTCGGAGTTTTAAGGTGTATTCGCATGTACTTTATGATATTCTGTCAAAATAATTCCTTGATTGAAGGAGCCAGCTAGGTCGATCTTGTTATCTCTGGGCATGGCATGTATACCGGCGAACCTTAACCAGATGCACTTGGGTGGACTGTTAATTCCTCGTTGATACTCATTTAAAGTATCAAAATGATATATGCTCGGTGTTTTTATTGCCAACTTCTGATAAATTTATTGCGCATCTAGCTGCTCCATGTCTATGTTCCTGCAAATGATCAGACACAGAAAAATAGCTAGCCGACGTTTTATGACTTGATGCTATCAGATAGAAAATTAAAAGCATATCTCTCAAATAACGCCAAGCATGAACAGTATTAGCAATTTACTTTAAAAACCTTGCAAGCTACTTGCCAGGATGTTTTTTACAACGTTTTATGTGGCAGACATTCTGATATATATGCGTAAAATGTGCATCATAGCTTTACGTTGTGATAAACAAAAGTAGGCTAGTATCTATGATGTATTCACACCTGGTATGTAATTGATCCGTATAGGATATTTAAATGATAAGTCGCAATGTGGGAAACGAGGGGTAAAATGTCTAAATCTTCCTTTCCTGTATTTCAAATCCCGACCTTGCACGTTATAATGAAACTGAAGACGAAGGAGCTCATGCTATCAACACAGATTACTTCCCTTCGTCATAAGAGCGCCATTAAATGACTCGATATGCTAAGACAGTTGCTTCCCCTGATTATGAGAGCGCCATTTGTAATGAATCGACATTAACAATGTTACTTCCCTTTGTTATAACAACGCCATTTGTAAATGACACGAAAGTAATATAATTAATTGGTTTAGCAGTTTATTAATTTATTTTCATGTTTTAGACTTTCTACTTTCAGTTCTGTGCAATAGCAACTAGTATCTTGGCCAGTGACAGCAGTCGTATACCTCAAGGTGAGTTGTCAGTTTGTATTCATTGATAAAAGTGTATTCATTCTTGCAAGTTGCATTTTCATCAGTCGTTAAACTCACTTTATATTTATTTCCCAACGTCATTAGAAATGACTGTAAATGTAATGTGCATAGAAGCAGAGCAGTGATACAGAATGAACTTACGCTTGAATACATTAGCTGTATCCCATCTTCCTTTGAGCAAACTTTTGATTTAGGCAGCATGTAACTATTCATTCATAAAATGATCATCCGTTATGTACATTATTTATCCTCTTAAAATTATCAATTAGTCTGTCATAGCCCATCAACATCGCAGGTACAAGACACAAAATCAAATTTATTTACATATATATGCCTATAATATGTTATTTAAAGCTGCAATACACATAATCAAATTTGTTTTTACTGGCCTTATTCTGTTTAAAGTATAGACCTCTTCACGTTTGATTTGGTGTCTTGCATCTGTGATACAAATAGATTATTGTGCAAAAGGCCTTCAAAAAGATAGTATTAAGTCAGACAGGGAAGGCAGCACTCAACTTAACCTGCCGAGCACAGCAAACATAAAAAAACATACAAAGACACAATGCGAACGAGAAAATGATCCATCCAAGTCCCAGCTGTAGTCCCAGCTGTCAAAAAGCTAAATGAAGTAGTTTCAGCAATTAAAAAGCTGAATGCCCAAGCTGAATGACCTAGTTTCAACAGTAAAGCGGCTGAAATACCTAGTTTTAGCTCTCTGAAGTACTGAATCCAACCCATTGACAGTCTTAGTCAATCTTGTGTGCAAGTTTTTTTTGAAAAGCAAATCAATTTAAATCGAGAAAATAATATGTCAAAACTTAAAACTTTGGAGAGCCAAAGAATAAATTCATTAAGTTTGGGTTTCTTTAGATTTTGTTTCATGAAATTTTGTATGTGATTAGTTAGGTTTGGATGCAAGTGTACAAAATGTTCTATAAACATGATATATCCGCAGGTCATGTGAATTGTACCATAAGTATCAAACGATTTACTATCGTAAAGTTGTAATATGGGTAGGGGCGTTAGAATATAGTTGTAGTGACATAATAGTTGGTGATAATATTACAATTGATCCGACTTTATCACACCAGGATGACGTACAGTATTGTAGAAATATGATAACATATCAAATATGATTTTGTTAAGGTGGTTGTTTTGTGATATGCATATTTGGTAGAGCTTACTACCATTTGAAAATTATGAAAGGTCTTCATGATTTATATAATATTATCAAGCATGTTACAATCTTAGATAGGGAACCAGCAGGAAGACAAGTAAAAAAAAAGAAATTAAATTGGACCATATCGTAATAAGTAATATAAAGCCTCAATGGGTCTCAAAAACTTTATGAACTTAGACAAGCTTATATATTCTCTTATACTATAAAACAAACTGCAATGTACATGTGTATAAGCACTGATACATCTGTGTTATATAATTTATTATTTATGTATTTTTACTGTTTCTCCTTCAACATTATTTGGATTTTAATGATACTTTACATGTATACTTGATTCCCTGCCTAGTTGAGCATATTGTCAAAAATTCTAAGTTCTGATGACTTTTGCAGTATGCATTTGCTTGTCGAGAAAATGAGTCTTTTGTTGTGAATTTGCAAAAATAATAAAAACTTGTTAAAACACCTTTATATTGGATTATGAATATCTTATCATTAACAGTTTGTAAGCACTCAAAAATATTTTTTAAATCTATAATGGCAGAACAGACCTTAGATGGACTTGATTAAATGTGCAACAAAGAAATTGTTGAAATTGTCAATGTGTGGGCTAATAAATGACTCACAATCTAGACACGGATATTTAGGTGTTAAATTCAAGCAATCACATTGCACACAGGGCTGCTTCATTATCACAAATAAGCTTTACAACAAAGTGCCACCCGATAGACAAATTGTACAAAAATTAGCAGGACATTTAGCCTACAGTTACAACACACAGCGTGTGAGTATAGAACAGGAACTAATGGAGATCGTCTTACAATCTCGACATCGAGACAGCTATTGTCATAAATTTGGTAGTGTACAACATTACACCACAGGACTATGTAATATCAGAAAGTTAAACACGCTATTGAAATAAAATATGTATTCTTTGAGTGTTGGTTATCAAGGCCAAAGTCTTCATCTGTTAAAATACCTATAAATATGGCTGTCACAGTAACTCTCTAGCCCCACATAACCTATAGCTCTAGGTCCACATAACCTATAGCTCTAGCCCCACATAGCCTATAGCTCTAGCCCCACACAGCCTTCAGCTCTAACCCCACACAGCCTATAGCTCTAACCCCACATAGCCTATAGCTCTAGCCCCACATAGCCTATAGCTCTAGCCCCACATAGCCTATTGCTCTAGTCCCACATAGCCTATAGCTCTAGCCCCACACAGCCTTTAGCTCTAGCCCCACATAGCCTATAGCTCTAGCCCCACATAGCCTATAGCTCTAGACCCACATAGCCTATAGCTCTATCCCCACACAGCCTTTAGCTCTAGCCCCACATACCCTATAGCTCTAGCCCCACATAGCATATAGCTCTAGCCCCACATAGCCTTTAGCTCTAGCCCCACACAGCCTTTAGCTCTAGGCCCACATAGCCTATAGCTCTAGTCCCACACAGCCTATAGCTCTAGCCCCACATAGCCTATAGCTCTAGCCCCACACAGCCTTTAGCTCTAGCCCCACATAGCCTATAGCTCTAGCCCCACATAGCCTATAGCTCTAGCCCCACATAGCCTTTAGCTCTAGCCCCACACAGCCTTTAGCTCTAGCCCCACATACCCTATAGCTCTAGTCCCACACAGCCTATAGCTCTAGCCCCACATAGCCTATAGCTCTAGCCCCACATAACCTATAGCTCTAGCACCACAAAACCTATAGCTCTAGCCCCACATAGCCTATAGCTTGAACACATACAACTGGTACTCTATAAGCACAATTTAACAGTTGATGTCTATATCGATCTTAGGCCAATATTTTCATAAGCAGACACGATGACAAGTATGTATGAGTTATACTTTACTAATATAAATGACTGGTATGGCAGGATTTTCACACAGAAATTGATATATTCTGCGTAAGAAACTTGTTATAATATTCATACATCAAGGTTAAGGACCAGGTTAATTTGTTTGGACTATAACTTTATCTGTACAACACTAAGCAACATTCTGTGTTTTATTTAATATTTGGTAAGAGTGTTTGGCTAGTGGTTTTTCAGTTACTTGCCTAACTGGAATAAAGTTGCCTGAGAAAGTTAAGGTGATGACACTAAATGTCCTGGTAATGTCTCCAGGTTCATACAGGCCTTGAAAAGGCCTAGAATTTGGTTTAAACCTTGAAAAGTACTTGAATTTAGTGCTACCTTGAAAAAATGCCAAAATGGTACTTGAATTTAACTTGAACATCCTTGAATTCAGGCAAACAGCCTTAAATATCCATAAAAGCTTTTTGAGGTTGTCAAGATGGCACAATTAATGTCTGCTTAAAAAAGAAATAGAAAAACACTCTTTCTTAAAAATGAAAGTACATAAATGTATGAGTGCGAATTTCAGTGTTATTGGATGAATTGAGCACTTTCGGGTATGACTAGAAATAAAGTTTAAAGTGGCAGTGAATTATTGCATTTTCGTACAATTTAACCATGGTGAATGTTTGGAAAAATGCCTTGAAAATGCATATTCTACCTTGAAAAGTCCTTGAATAGTCCTTGAGTTTTGGTGTGAAAATTTTGTATGAACCACGTGTCTATGATACTATAGAAGAATGTGAACTATACATGTATTTAGATTTATAAATGGAGAACGGATTACTACACTATATGGTGTCCTAATATCGCTGTCAAGTGTCTTAATGGATTACTACACTATATGGTGTCCTAATATCGCTGTCAAGTGTCTTAATAAGATGATCATAAGAAATTTGTCAATCCTTTCAATAAACAATGACCAATGAACTTTATCAATTATTAAATACCAATATAAATATAGTCTACTAGTTACTGCTTTATCATTCAAGCTTATTCAGTATACCACCTATATTGGGCACTACTGGTGTATATCAATTGTTATTATAAAATTGTCATTCAGATATTTTAGCTCACAGTCAGTGCTTTGATATTTGTCATGAGGCATTTAAGTGTGGGGTCAACATTGTGATTTAATATTGTGATTGTGAATATGCATCAATGGAACAATACTAAAATCGAGGAAACAACGTCAATTTATACCTAAAATGCCATTTTACGTGTGCACATGCGTGTATTAAAGTATAACCGTCTGCTGCTTGTACAGAAAGGTTAAATATTTTGTTCAAGGTGATACTTTGTCATTTTTTATATGCGGGCTGGGGGTACATTCTGCACAAAAAAACCATTTGTCAATGAAATAAGTTGATACTTTTATAATTTGCTAATTAATTGACTGTTTGCATGGAGTTGCCTTTGGAGATATTTTAAAAAATCTCCTGAGGACTATGAATTAGTTACAGTTAGATGTGTAAAATATGCTCTACTTGTGCACAAAGATATCCTGCAGAGTGGGGCGGGGACATTTAACACCCATTTCATACCATGCTTCTTATATATAATTATATATGTTGTCCCTTAACGTTTTATAGACCAACACAAGGTCCTGGGTATGTTTGTTATATAGCTGTAATTTTGTGTACCACATAAAATCAAGACCTCCCGTATTCAAAGAACTTCCAAATACATTGTGGAAGGATCTAAGTGGTTTACATATTTGGCTTATTGTTCGCGTTTAAATAGTGTAAAATAGGATCGATAAAGTATTATTATTATTAATTAGTGATGTCACTCCAATATTAAATTTGGTATTTGAATATTTAATCAGTATTTCAAATGAATATTTATTGTTATTACTTTTGATTTCATATTTAATTTCATAACCATGTTTTAGCTCAGATGTTAATGTGACTTTTCAACTTAGTATAATGTTAATGTGACTGATGGCTTGATGTCATGTTAATGTGATTTATTGGTTAGGTGTCATGTTACTGGCTGGCTTGGTGCTAGGATAATGTGGTTTGCTGCATGGTGTCATGTTAATGTGGCTCAGGTTGGCATGATGTCATGTTAATGTGGCTCATGCTGGCTTGGTGTCATGTTAATGTGGCTCAGGCTGGTTTGGTGTCATGTGAATGTGTCTCAGGCTGGTTTGGTGTCATGTTAATGTAGCTCTGGTTGGCTTGGTGCCTTGTTAATGTGACTCAGGTTGGCATGATGTCATGTTAATGTGGCTCTGGTTGGCTTGGTTTCATGTTAATGTGGATAGCTGGCTTGGTGTCATGTTAATGTAGCTCAGGTTGGCATGATGTCATGTTAATGTGGCTCATGCTGGCTTGGTGTCATGTTAATGTGGCTCAGGCTGGTTTGGTGTCATGTGAATGTGTCTCAGGCTGGTTTGGTGTCATGTTAATGTGGCTCTGGTTGGCTTGGTGCCTTGTTAATGTGACTCAGGTTGGCATGATGTCATGTTAATGTGGCTCTGGTTGGCTTGGTTTCATGTTAATGTGGATAGCTGGCTTGGTGTCATGTTAATGTAGCTGGTTGGCTTGGTGTCATGTTAATGTGACTCAGGCTGGTTAGGTGTCATGTTGATGTGACTCAGGCTGGTTAGGTGTCATGTTTATGTGGCTAGCTGGCATGGTGTCATGTTAATGTGACTCAGGCTGGTTAGGTGTCATGTTGATGTGACTCAGGCTGGTTATGTGTCATGTTAATGTGGCTAGCTGGCATGGTGTCATGTTAATGTGACTCAGGCTGGTTTGGTGTCATGTTAATGTGGCTGGTTGGCTTGGTGTCATGTTAATGTGACTCAAGTTGGCATGGTGTCAAGTAAATGTGACTCAGGTTGGCATGGTGTCATGTTAATGTGGCTAGCTGGCATGGTGCCATGTTAATATGGCTCAGGTTGGCATGGTGTCATGTAAATGTGACTCAGGTTGGCATGCTGTCATGTGAATGTGGCTTAGGATGGTTTGGTGTCATGTTAATAAGACTCAGGTTGGCTTGGTGTCATGTTAATGTGACTGGTTGGCTTGGTGTCATGTTAATGTGACTGGTTGGCTTGGTGTCATGTAAATGTGACTCAGGTTGGCATGCTGTCATGTGAATGTGGCTTAGGATGGTTTGGTGTCATGTTAATAAGACTCAGGTTGGCTTGGTGTCATGTTAATGTGACTGGTTGGCTTGGTGTCATGTTAATGTGACTGGTTGGCTTGGTGTCATGTTAATGTGACTCAAGTTGGCATGGTGTCAAGTAAATGTGACTCAGGTTGGCATGGTGTCATGTTAATGTGGCTAGCTGGCATGGTGTCATGTGAATATGGCTCAGGTTGGCATGGTGTCATGTAAATGTGACTCAGGTTGGCATGCTGTCATGTGAATGTGGCTTAGGATGGTTTGGTGTCATGTTAATAAGACTCAGGTTGGCTTGGTGTCATGTTAATGTGACTGGTTGGCTTGGTGTCATGTTAATGTGACTGGTTGGCTTGGTGTCATGTTAATGTGGCTGGTTGGCTTGGTGTCATGTTAATGTGACTGGTTGGCTTGGTGTCATGTTAATGTGACTGGTTGGCTTGGTGTCATGTTAATGTAGCTGGTTGGCTTGGTGTCATGTTAATGTGACTGGTTGGCTTGGTGTCATGTTAATGTGACTGGTTGGCTTGGTGTCATGTTAATGTGGCTGGTTGGCTTGGTGTCATGTTAATGTGGCTAGCTGGCATGGTGTCATGTAAATATGGCTCAGGTTGGCTTGGTATCATTTTAATGTGACTGATTGACTCATTGTCAGGTTAATGTGACTGTAGTGACTTTATCAACTCAAATGTGGTTATAAGAATAAGACTATATAAATGTATGATCTGAGATTAAAGAAAATTAAAATCTATAATACCGGCGAGGAAGAGTTTGGTTTCTATCTTCTATCTTGTCTACAGCTTATGTTATTTATGTTCTTTTTATTTTCTAGACCCCACGTCTGGTAAATTGCTACTAGATAAAACATTTCACATGAACATTTCTTACTCTCTGAATGTTCAAAAATTATATCAACACACTTAGAGTATGGTAGCTGAAAGTTTGTTTTAAAACTGCAGGATGCTAGCAAATTGTAAATAACACATATATTATATAGGGTATACCTCCATTATTATCAAGTATAGAAACTGTAATATGGCTCTTTTTGCGAGAAAGAATTTCGTGAATTTATCTGTCATACTTTGTGAATCATCTGTCTACATTTGCTTTAATAATCTTTTTCTAAACCACGAAACTTTATTGTTTTCTTTACTTTTCTTAACTTTTCCGGGTTATCCACTTTGTGAATCATCTGTCTACATTTGCTTTAATAATCTTTTCCTAAACCACAAAACTTTACTTTTCTTTACTTTTCTTTACTTTTCTTAACTTTTCCGGGTTATCCACTTTACCATCGGGTGTCGATCTCAAGTTCTTCTTGAAACTGCTCAAGGTTGGCGCTGAGACAACGGTACTTAATTAATTTTGATCAAACTTCACTAGAATGATCATTGGTTTTTCAATAGTATTTAAATGATTCCAGTCCATGTATGAAGGTCATGAGAGCTAAGGCCAGAGTTTTTTAATTTTTTGTTACTCAGACATTTTTGAGATAAAAGTCCACAGGACGAGAGAAAAAATAAAAATAAAAAATCCCAAAATGTAGTTGATGTTGTAGTCAATGACGGTCCATTATTGAAAGCAACAATGTTAGTTCTAACAGCAAGTTTATCTCGTAATAAATACAGTGCACATGTATCTATATCATTGATATTTTTTTTTTAAATCTACAGAAATTTAATAACATTATTTAAAAATAAATTTAAGTTACATATTTTTTCAATGATACCTATGGCACTGTGGTAAATGAGAGCACTACAGTATACCTACTTATCATTAGTAAAATATTGAAATATATAACAAAACAAGGTGTATAGTAACATTACCATCAAAATATTTGATATAAAAATTTGTACAATTTAAGATTTCCAATTTTATTTTGAAAATGCCAACAAATAGGGCAGGAGGGTCCGAGTAACGAAAAATCAAAGAACTCTGACCTAAAGATATATTTTAAAAAATGAATAAACTTTGACATCATTTTGACCTCTAGAACTTTGATATTTGGCAGGGAGAGTGATGTATTTCCCGTTATTTCGACGTCTATAACTATGATATTTGGTAGGGAGCTTGAGTCAAAACTGTGCTTATATATGATGATAGTACTCGGCTGAGCGAATTAGGGGCCATCTTGTGGAAGCGACATTTAATTTGTATAATTATTCTATATCTTTGTAATTTTGTTTAATTGTTTTTACATTAATAATTTGCATATTTTATTGCTGTTTTATACAGTTGGGGAAGAGATATTTCAGGATGTCATCGTAGGGAAAGTTGAGATTTTTCAAAACGCAACAATGTGTGCAAGGTAACGATGTGTCAGATAGTTTAGCTATGTCTTGTACTGGATCATGAATCATAGTTAAATGGTCACCTTGAAATATATATCATACAAATATCACTTTGTCTGTGGTATTAATTTATAAATGTCCATGTCTATATGGGTAATAGTAGCATCAGATTTGTGCATTATGACATCACTTGACACAATTTGTGTGACATTACAACACATTACACAGTTATAGGGTAATAACTTGACTGTCACTTTTCATTTTACATCTGTATTTCTGTCATTAAATGATGCATTTTTTGGCATTATTTTGTCGTCTGCATCGTAAAGTGGTTCGTCATCTTACTCATAATGATAAGGTAGTGACTTAAGCAAAATTGCATTAAAAACTCAACATCACGAAACATGATTCAATTGTTTGCCTAAATGTGTCCTTAGCAAATTTTTATTTTATGAAAAAATGTTAAATTACCTGTAATTAATATTGTATTGTTAGAGCTATAAAACACTGATGTACTTTTATCTAGCATGAATAATTCAGTAATGTCTGTTCATTTTGTAGGGTGGTTGTGTACACTGTTCCTACAATCACAATACATGTACAAATATTTGTTGCTAATTTCATATCTGCCCATCCATCCATCTGTCTGTCCAAATATTGTGAGGTTAGGGTTTGCTGTTCAAGTGATAGTACTGTCCATCCATCTGTCTGTCCAAACATTGTGAGGTTAGGGTTTGCTGTTAAAGTGATAGTACTGTCCATCCATCCGTCCGTCCAAACATTGTGAGGTTAGGGTTTGCTGTTCAAGTGATAGTACTTTCAATCCGTCCATCTGTCTGTCCAAACATTGTGAGGTTAGGGTTTGCTGTTCAAGTGATAGTACTGTCCATCCATCTGTCTGTCCAAACATTGTGAGGTTAGGGTTTGCTGTTAAAGTGATAGTACTGTCCATCCATCCGTCCGTCCAAACATTGTGAGGTTAGGGTTTGCTGTTCAAGTGATAGTACTTTCAATCCGTCCATCTGTCTGTCCAAACATTGTGAGGTTAGGGTTTGCCGTTCAAGTGATAGTACTTTCCATCCGTCCATCTGTCTGTCCAAACATTGTGAGGTTAGGGTTTGCTGTTCAAGTGATAGTACTTTCCATTCGTCCATCTGTCTGTCCAAACATTGTGAGGTTAGGGTTTGCTGTTAAAGTGATAGTACTGTCCATCCATCCGTCTGTCCAAACATTGTGAGGTTAGGACTTGCTGTTCAAGTGATAGTACTGTCCATCCATCCATCTGTCCAAACATTGTGAGGTTAGGGTTTGCTGTTCAAGTGATGATAGTACTGTCCATCCATCCATCCGTCTGTCCAAACATTGTGAGGTTAGGGTTTGCTGTTCAAGTGATAGTACTTTCCATCTTTCCGTCCGTCTGTCCAAACATTGTGAGGTTAGGGCTGGCTGTTCAAGTGATAGCAGTGGGTTTAATGGTAGTTGCCGCAGTTATTTTTGTCTTGTTAAGTCATGTTTGTGGTGTTAAAAAAATATAAATGAAAAAAACACAAAACAGTAAGTATGGCCATCTGTCTGTCTGTGCCAGCTGATGGGAACCAGGATGGCTGTAGAAGGAAACAATGATGACATTCGCTTAATTTAAGCCTTTCAGCTCTCAACAGCTACAAAAGTTTAGTCCACAATTGAATATTTAACACTGTAGAGGTCACAATTTCAGCCTAATTTTCATGAAACTTTGTCACATTCTTTGTCTCTATGATATCTCAGCAAAGTTTGATACTGGGTCATCTGGGGTAAAAAGTTTAGGCTAAAGTCACCAAGCCAAATCAGACAAAAATGTTATCACTCTATCAACCAATCTTGGTGAAATTTAATAACGGTGTTTTAAAAATCATTTCCGATTTTACATACAAATTAAGATATAATGAAATATTTTCCACAACTTATTGATCGGAAGTAATCAAGCCTTGGTGCTCTGCATGCAGTACATTTTCATAAATAGATTGAACGTTATTTGATGTATAGGGTGCAGAATGAAGGAATGTGTTATATTGAGCATGAAGTTCATAAGGTGCATCAACCAATATCACTTGTATGCTTATATCATATATGTATGGTAAAGTTAGGTGGAAACCACAAACAGTTGCCCCATCAACCACATCACATGTGCTGTATCTAACTATCACTTAACCACACAATGTAGGTATTCTGGGTGCTGGTGGCTGTGCTGCCATAGTCAGCATAGTGGTTTATGCAGGTGTATATATGTGGTTGGCATACCATGTTTCTGTGTCGCCTTACTAGGCAACATTTTGGTGTTACTTTGTTGGTGGCGTGGTCCATGGTGGCAGCATTCCACTTTGTTTGTTCCGGAGCATAACGATGTCACCATAAGTTAAAATGATTCAAAACTTAGTATGCATGTTTCTTGCAATAAGTCGGAGTACAGTGTGCAAGAACAATAACTCTCACTTGCCCTGTTGTTGAATTATTTCCCTTTGATATATTTTATAAGAGCATGTCTTGTCCAGAGCATAACTTTGTTTCCATATATGTGTATGACTTGAAACTCGGCATGCATATTTATTTCATTGACTGCAGCCCATTAAAACCATAATACTACCTTGTGAGTGAATGATTCATCAGGGCATTTCTTGTTCTTAACATAACTAGAGAACTAGTCAAAGGACACATCCGACTTTGGGGACACATCAGACTTTGGGCCACATCCAACTCTGGGGACACCACATCAGACTTTGGGCCACATCCAACTCTGGGGACACATCAGACTTTGGGCCACATCCAACTCTGGGAACACATCAGACTAACATTTCCTACTCTGTATTTTCTACTTTGTACTTCCTACTCTGTACTCCTACTCTGTACTCCTACTTTGTATTTCCTACTCTGTACTCCTACTGTTCTCTGTTATAATAAGTTCCTACTCTGTACTTCCTACTCTGTACTTCCTACTCTGTACTTCCTACTCTGTACTCCTACTCTTCTCTGTTATAATAATTTCCTACTCTGTACTTCCTACTCTGTACTCCTACTCTGTATTTCCTACTCTGTATTTCCTATGCTGCATTTCCTACTCTGTATTTCCTAACTCTTTATTTCCTATTCTGTACTTTATACCCTGTATTTCCTACTCTGTATTTCCTTCTCTGTAGGTTATGCCCCTACAGTTCCGTAGTATATATTCAGCTAATATAGGATTGTATGGTTTTATTTAATTTTAAAGGAGAAGAATTACTGTTAGTTATGTGTAACTTTGATGTAGGAATCATTAAGGGACTATCAGCATAGATCAGTGATAGATGAGGGTAGATGTGTATAAGTCCTGCTGGGTAGACTGAGCTTGTGGTTTGTTTCATCTGCTTTACATACAACTTATGTGTTTAATTATAGACAATCAGTATGTAATTATAAAACTATATATTACATGTATGTTTAAATCAATGATGATCTCCAGTGTCAAATGTTCCATTATTGCATGCTGTAAAAATTACCTCAGTTAAAGGCAATGTATCAGCATCTTTTCAAAATCATGTCTATAAATAATGATTTATTTGTATACTAGTAGTTATTATACGAGTGTCTATATGCTGTTATTAACTATGATGCAGCATGCAGAATCCATAAAATGTACAAATCTTCAATTAAAAAAGATTTTCAAAAGCAAAAATAGGTGTGAATACGTACAGAAAATAGAGTTATAATATGAGTCCATCCCAAAATTTATTAAAAAGATAAATTCTGGCAATTAAAAGGCTCACTTGAAATTTTTGCATAAGGGTAAACACTCAGTAATGAAAATACACACAATTTCTGATTAATCACCAGAGGTTAAATGATATTTTTTGCTGAGTGTACGATTATATCACAATTTAAGAAATAAGTAAGTTTGTAAAGATGCCGCTACTTGCTCTTTAACAAGCACTCTTTGTGGTGATATGTAGGTAATTTGGATAAGTACTCGTTAGAACGTCTCTCTCTGTATGAAGTGGTTATAATTGTGTAATTACTTATATATTATCTAAACCACTCAAAAATGACCGAGTGTGACTTATTCCTATCAATCGATTAAGAACAGAATTTAATATCATGCAGTCTCTAAATTATGTATGTATGCGCAACATAATTATTGCATAAATTATAGTTAGGTACTTTCAAGTTTTGTAACATATTTATTTACATATTATCATCAACAATATGAAACATAATGTAGTTCTCAAATGCCAACTATTCAGGAGAGGGAAATATTTTTTCAATAATCATGAAGTTCTTGAAAAAGATTGTTTGTGCCAATCTCCAACAAATGAAGGTACAAATGCTGATTAATCTATCTAAATGATTGTGTGTAGATCCAACAAATGCTGATTAATCAATCTAAATGATTGTGTGTATAGATCCAACAAATGCTGATTAATCAATATAAATGATTGTGTTTACATCCTACAAATGCTGATTAATCAATCTAAATGATTGTGTGTATAGATCAAACAAATGCTGATTAATCAATCTAAATGATTGTGTGTATAGATCCAACAAATGCTGATTAATCAATCTAAATGATTGTGTGTATAGATCCAACAAATGCTGATTAATCAATCTAAATGATTGTGTGTATAGATCAAACAAATGCTGATTAATCAATCTAAATGAGTGTGTGTATAGATCCAACAAATGCTGATTAATCAATCTAAATGATTGTGTGTATATCCAACAAATGCTGATTAATCAATCTAAATGATTGTTTGTAGATCCAACCAATGTTTATTTATCAGAATAATAACATCTTTTTAGAGCTGCAATATTTTGTCAGTCACTTTAATTGTAACACTCATTGTTCATGTCACAAAAACTTGTAGCTGCAAGAATTTGTTTTATGAAGGGTCCAAATGTCCTAGCATGGGATGAAATGTCCTAGCATGGGATGAAATGTCCTAGCATGGGATGCAATGTCCTAGCATGGGATGAAATGTCCTAGCATGGGATGAAATGTCCTAGCATCAACCAAAATGACAGCTTCTGGATGGGGTTGAGCTACAATGTATAGACCAATTTATAATTGATAAACTTCAATACAATAGAGGCCTGCCGTCCTGATCTCCTGAAGCATCTCTGAACTACAAATTTCAGCTCAAAATCGATTTAATCAGAATGTGAGAAAAAACTGAAGTAGGAGCTCTTTAAATTTTACTGTAATAATTGCTTAACAGTATGTTTCACATTTTCATGATACCAATTTTGAGTCTGCATGGTCTTGCTTGGAGCTTAAATCAAAGATATATGTGTCAATATGTGAGCTGAGATTTAGCTCAGAAAGAGATGTCCTGGTGCAGGCCAAGTCAAGGTTGAGATAAAAAAAGTTTTTCAGAACTTGGATTGAAGTGTCAAGAAGTTGGTCCTAATATTTTTTGAATTTTGTTTAAGTTCCATATTTTGTCAACAGTATTTCAGTCATACAGGACAGTGCCCAGTCACATTATTAACCAGCAATTACTCATAATGCTGAGCCTCCAGCACAGGAGATATACCAGTACCGGTCTTAATTAGTTTTGTATGTTGTAGCCTGTGGTTGATCCACAGAGATGTCTGGCACACAAACCGGGTGTTCTACCACTAGGATGTTGAAGTCACAAGTTGTATGTAGCCTGTGGTTGATCCACAGGGACTTCTTGCACACAGACCGGGTGTTCTACCACTAGGATGTTGAGGTCACAAGTTGTAGCCTGTGGTTGATCCACAGGGACTTCTTGCACTCAGACCGGGTGTTCTACCACTAGAATGTTGAGGTCACAAGTTGTAGCCTGTGGTTGAACCACAGGGACTTCTTGCACTCAGACCGGGTGTTCTACCACTAGGATGTTGAGGTCACAAGTTGTAGCCTGTGGTTGAACCACAGGGACTTCTTGCACACAAACCGGGTGTTCTACCACTAGGATGTTGATGTCACAAGTTGTAGCCTGTGGTTAAACCACAGGGACTTCTTGCACACAGACCTGGTGTTCTACCACTAGGATTTTGATGTCACAGGCATCTGATGATATTGTTACTTTGAGCGAGTTCAGCTGACTTACGAGGGTAAACTCGATTAACTAGAGTTGCAGCAAAATGAGTCTAGTTTCAACCCTCGAATGTACTCGAGTTCAACCCCGCTGCGAGGCTTGGTTGCTGTAGTTCCAATCAGGACACCTCAGACAATTTCTTACGAATCAAGTATAGATGCCATATGGACCGTTGCATTGCTGTAGTTCCACATGTCCGCCATGTTTGTTTACACTGTAGCTTAAAAATGTTCCTTTTGCTAAAAAAGCTCCAAGAGTTAGTTTATTTTTAGATACTTACGTCACTAGAGTTAACTCTAGTAGGACAGCTGAACTCGCTCTTTGTCTTACCATAAACCCTTCAATAGAGACTGAATATTTCATGCTCACAACTTAAGGTACTCAGTAAACTTGTATTAACATACTATCTTACAATTCATAAACTTAATACATACTTAGTTTTCACTTTCTTGATAACAATTTTTGAATGAAGTTATTAGCACTTTTATGTAAAGTTAGACGACATGTCGTAAAGATGAGTATTAAGATTATTTACAATTACTTTTGAAATACTTCAAAATTTAACAAAGTATCAGTCGATTTATCAATGTAGCGATTGTGGTAGAACTTACATTTATATTCTAATATCCCATCTAACCACATATTGTAAATCACTTGATAACTTGATATTCGCAAAACCTATATTTTGCGAGTTTTACTAACAGACATTATAATTTTATTGAATTAGCCATCGAAAGTTCCAGTGAGGAAAGGCCTTTAAGTTATGGAAATTCATAGTTGCGTGCATCTATATCTTGGCATGGAACTTAATTCGCAAATAATAGCTAAAATAAAAACATTGCGGATGATACCTGGCGTACAGTATTATATCCCACATATATACATATTTGATGATAATCAGTTACTGTATTACCATTGGAAATAGATTGTCATACAATAGAAGTATCCTGCTAGTTTTCTTGATGATGTCAGCATTTAAACGATTGAGTCTCATCATGACAACGTTTGTGGCTAAGTTTGAAGGACTGTAACCTTATCAAAATATGTTGCGGTTACTGATTTTCTTTGATTTTTTGGATACATGTTGCGATTGCAGATTTCTTATGGAAACACATTCTGTGGTGGTTGATCAAAATGCTTGTGGTTTCTTCAGCAATATAAGGAGCCGGGTGTTCAAATGATTTCTGTTACCATGGTAATGATAGTTATCTGAAATGTTGGGGTTTTGAAAATTGTGTGATATGGAATGAAATTGGACAGCAAGTATTCTCATAGTTGTCGATTCTGCAGTAATATTTACCTGAGTAGGTAATGGTTCTTAAATGGTGAAATGATATATCTTGGTAACAATTGCATGGGTGGGTAATTTAAGTTGGTTTTATGACGTCTTTCAGTCATGTTGTACTAACAGACAGTTGACCTAATTTTAAAGGAATAATTATCAACCCTTACTAATTTGCTCCTACTCAAGCAACTGACAACACTACTCCACATGTGGAGGACATGACCATAGTCAAAGTCACAGGAGAACCAATCCTGTCGAACCTGGTAATTAAACCTATTTGAAACACTCAACTGACTTCGCTAGCATGGTGAGAAATTTGTAGGATGAGGTACAACGTTTTTCCAGGAATCAGATACTGGTCATATGATCATCATACTTTGTACGACTGTTGACCTTGAGTCTTGACCTTGAGATTGATGTGTATCTGCTAACCTTGACCTTGAGTATGTATGGCTGGCCTGTGACCTTGACCTAAATCCTTTATGTATCTGTTAACTTTTACTTAAGTGTGTTGAAGATTAGCTTGTGTGTTTGTCTGACTTTATGTTCTAAAGAACACTTGTGAGAGGTTGATTATGTTTGTTGTTGACAGCTGTGTTCACTAGATGAGCAGCTGTGTTGACTAGGTTGATTATGTTAGTGGATTAGCAGCTGTATTCACTAGGTTGATTATGTTAGTGGATGAGCAGCTGTGTTCACTATGTTAGTGGATGAGCAGCTGTGTTCACTATGTTAGTGGATGAGCAGCTGTGTTCACTAGGTTGATTATGACCAGCTGTGTTCATTCAGTGCTTTGATTGGTTTCTGTCAGAGGTGATGTAAGTGCTTTGATTGGTTTCTGTCTTAGGTGATGTAAGTGCTTTGATTGGTTTCTGTGAGGTGATGTAAGTGCTTTGATTGGTTTCTGTGAGGTGATGTAAGTGCTTTGATTGGTTTCTGTCTGAGTTGATGTAAGTGCTTTGATTGGTTTCTGTCTGAGGTGATGTAAGTGCTTTGATGGGTTTCTGTCTGAGGTGATGTAAGTGCTTTGATTGGTTTCAGTCTGAGGTGATGTATTATTTCAATGTAGAGAATAAAGACTATTATTCAATCGATCTACCAATGAGAAGAACACAGGTGTGTATTTTTGTTGGAATAACATTTAGAATATATACAATATTAAAGTATACTGACTGTATCATGTGGAGAATTCTCTCTGTTACGTCTGCTCTCTCGGTTATTGTCTGCTCTGTTATTTCTAACTGGTGAGATCAAGTGGAATCCTAACATTTCTGTTGTCTCTCAGGTAGTTAAGTGCTTCTAACAGGCACTTGTTGCTTCTCTTTGTTGTTTTATATTAGTAAACACTTTCTGTTGTTACGGTTACCACCAGAGATTCGTATAGTGTGCGTTCTCATCAGAGTGCATCTAGTTGACTGTTTAGTTTGAAATTCACAGTCTTCACAGTCTGTTATAGTCCTACATATATGACTTTCTGTATGGTATTTTAGTATATGTAGACTTAGTCTGATAATGTTGGAAGAGAATTAACGTCCCTGTAAAGGGAACTGTTGGCAGTTGTCTGTTTGTGGAAGTATTGTCAGTTACTTTTTCAGGAGTTGCTGTATTGGAAGTGTTGCATTATTTGTATTAAATTAATAATTCTTACAAAATGGGATAAGGTAACAGATCCCACATATGATAAATAAATAAATTACATAGGGCCTGTTTCATACGAACACACATTCAAAGGCACTTTACATATTGTGTTGCAGCCACAAGGGCGCAGGTGCATCCTCTACCAGTGCAGATACAGCATGCGCGACCAGAGGGACAGACTGAGAGAAATCCCCTTAAGGGAGAGAGAGATGTTAGATACAGGCATGTCCAGCGCAGAAGAAGTGCCCCTAGCTCTTATTTCGAATAGACAGCCTGGTTCTTTAATGCACCGATACACATGTGATCTGTAACAATGCCCTATGGGTATCCCATATAATTTAACGTTAGTTTACATCAACATTTAAGTTGAAAGAAGTAGTTGATAGAAATGATAGTTTTAACAAGGACTTGTTACTCTGTTCATTGATTTATCTCAGTGTGACAACAATTAATGTGAAGTATGATGTGTATTATGTCTACTGTAACGTGATGATCAGGCTTACAAATGAAGGAAGGTGCTGTCATGTACTCTCTTCATTCTGACATCTTTGTTGGTAGTTTTTGTCGTTGTCGACTTTTTTGTTTACAAATTTATTTTTATTGCCATAATTATACTGATGTTTAGTACATTTTCACTGTTTTTTGCAAATTTTTTGAATGAGTTTTTATTTCTTATATGTTTTGTTCTATTTTGAGTGAAATTATTAATACTACTGTTAAAGAAGTGAGTTCATTATCAGAGGTGCACGATGTTTGACTTGTTTAAACAAGCAGTGCTAGGTATAGAACTGATAGATGAATGCATGCTCTCTAAAGTCACAGATGGTTGGACAATGCCTCAGAAGGACAGACAATGCCACAGATGGTTGAACAATGCCACATATGAACAGGCAATGTCAGAGATGGATGGACACTGCTACAGAAGGACATACAATGTCCAAGATGGATGGATAATGCCACATACGGTTGAACAATGCCCCAGTACAGACAATGCCACAGAAGGACAGGCAATGTCAGAGATGGTTTAACAAAGCCACAGAAGGATGGACAATGCCGCAGAAGGATGGACAATGCCGCAGAAGGATGGACAAAGCCACAGAAGGATGGACAATGCCAAAGAGGATTGACAATGCCACAAAGGATGGACAATTAATGCAACAGATGGATGGACAATGCCACAATTATGTACAGGCAGTTCCAGAGATGGACAATAACTCAATCTACTGCATGCTCCTTCATTATGGAGCATTACATTCAGATAATTCATGTTGATTTGAGTTGAGAATAATGTACACTGTATTGTTAACACTGGGAGTTCCAAACCCCACAAAACATAACACACCAACAATAATAATGAACGTGCTGACACAAGATCATAGTGTTCATGTTGTTAGGGATGTTGATATTGTAAACATTCTGATAGCTTACGTTGTCCTAACCAAAATACTACCTGCTCATGATTTGTACAAATTGCTTATTACCTTACAACTTCAAAGGTGTTAAAGAGTCATAGGTGAGACTTAAAGTCTTTGTGGGTGTTCCTTTATATATTTCTCCTGTTGTGTCTGTCTCATGCAATCTTCCACCTGTACTTACAATAATGCTGCTCTCCTCATATTTATACACATCCATTCATACTTGCTGCATTACCCCAGACATTACCGCCATAATAAAATTATTATATGTCTGCCTGTCTGAAAACATTTTTATTTGAGTTTTTAAGCTCATGTTCATCAGGGCTTGTGAGCTTTTAGGCAATTTATGGCTTGTGAGCTTATGGACATCATGGTTTGTGAACTTACGGAAATTATAAAGCTTTTGAGCTTATGAGCATTAGTGGGGTTTGTGAGCTGGTGGACATTAATTAGGGCTTGTGAATTTATGGATGTCCCTATTTTAAGGGCTTGTAAGCCTATTATTATGTTCTATTTGCTAATATTTACCATTTTTCCTGGAATTGTTTGCGGGTCAACTTCCTGACATGTACTATCTATTGCTTATGCTAGTTTTATTATGCCCCACCCAATATGACCTCATAAAACCATCCAATATTGTTGAATAGGTCATACAAATAGGTTGATTTATGATTCTGATATTTCTGTCTGACAAAATTATTACAATGTACTTTCTAGCCAAGTTGTAGAATTGTAAAATTCTGTCTGTATACAAATTGTAGGATATCTTAGGTTTCTATTTAACATCCAAAGATTAACAAAACATTTGGCAGTTTTATCTTCATCAAGATTAAGCAAAAAGTTGTTACTGGATTTTTAGCTCAACTGTTCTTGAGGTGCTGAAGGGAAGCTAATGTGATCTACTTATGTCCTGTGACTTCTGCCCTTCAAATTTAGGTTATGAACACATTGGAGGCTGCAGTTTAGTCCAGTCTTCATGACACTTACCGGTGGTCAGAATTATTTGCCCTCATAAAATCTAGGTCAAACTCGGAAGTTGGTCTAGTTGGCACACAGTGTCAGATGAACAGACAGCGTCCACAGGTGGACAGATAATTCAACAGAATGATGGACAATGTCAAAGAATGACGGGCAATATCACAGAAGGATGGACAATGTTCACAGAATGATGGACAATGTCACAGAAGGATGGACAATACCACAGAAGGACAGACAATGCCACAGATATATGGACAATGCCACAGAAGGATGGACAATGTTAACAAAATGATGGACAATGTCACAGAAGGATGGACAATGTTAACAGAATGATGGACAATGTCACAGAAGGATGGACAATGTTAACAGAAGGATGGACAATGTTTACAGAAGGATGGACAATGTTAACAGAAGGATGGACAATGCCAGAGAATGACAGGCAATATCACAGTACGAAACTCTCACACACTCTGCAAAATGAGTGCAGCGTTTTATTGTTTAACAAGGTGTAGAAAGTTGATGTACAATTAGAGGTAGATGTCTGGTGTAAAGTTACATTATATCTGTGTTAATCCTTGGCATCAACAGTGCTTCTAATTAATCAAATTCCAGTTCTGTGGGAGAAAATGTGCATACCTAACCTTGCTGATACACCCTGCAGTTTTCTCATATCAATGTGTTGTTTTGGTTTTTTTTTTGGGGGGGGGGTTACGCCCTTTTCAACCCATTCTCTGAGTCATAATCCTGTTTCTCGGAATTAAAGAAACAACCATTGTAGTCCTAACTTGCTTTCCTCTGGCAACTGTGACAACATCTCTATATGTGGTGGAGGTGACTGGAGCCTATATCATAGTACAATTCAAACAGATATATGGAACTCTAACCTTTGAGCCATAACCTTTATAAAGTTTATAGCTAAAAGTGCAGTCGCGGCTCAGTACTTGTTTTAGATCTATATATAGGGTTGCCACTATTACATTTGTCTAAACAAAGACTTTACAGTTACCCTACTTATTAAATGAATGTTTTACAGGTTTGCACCAAGTTTGAAGTGGGATATATAGGATTCACCTAAATTAAAATTTATATACCTTCAGATAGTTGGTTCAGGTTGGTTCCAGATAGTTCCATTTCTGTATGAAATGAAAGATTCTGAGAATATAAGATTATGTCATATTTATGATACCAACATGTCAATGCCTAAGAATCTTGGGGTTGGAGTGCTTATATGTGTGTAAATGTTTTATTGCTAGAATGGTGGGGAATATCTTATCACCAATGACATTTTTATAGCAAAATTCCAAAAAATGGGTAAAAAATATATAAAATACTACCTAGTACATTGTTTTGACATTTTTTATAGCAAATTTTGAGGTGAGTAAAAAATGACTTTAGTTATTTAGGTTATTAGGTCTTACTCACATAAATCATAAGATGTATCATAAATAATGCAGCAGATATATTTATCATTGAGTTACACTGGGTTCCCATACTTGAATATTCCTGGTCTGTCTGTGTCATGAAAACTGTCATTCATAATCTCTTAACAGTGTTAAGCTTTAGCTTGCTGATGATTATATAGCTAGCCTTCAAAGTATCCTACCACATAATTTATGTTACTTGAACAATTTTTAAAATATTGACTAAACAGAGGTTAAAAACAGCTTCTCATGTCAGGTCTTGGTACTATGATAGAGGGCCAGCGAGACAATGACAGAAATGTTCTTAGACTTGGCTTACTTCTTCCCATATTTGCCAGGCACTACACTGACAGTTTTATACAGTTTTGTAGATCTGGGTATTTGTATATGTTAACTGTTAACATGTTTGTATTTAACTGAAAAATTAGATATTATGTTAACTGTTAACATGTTTGTATTTAACTGAAAAATTAGATATTGATATGTTAACTGTTAACATGTTTGTATATAACTGAAAAATGAGATATTTATATGTTAACTGTTAACAGGAAAAAGATACAAACCTATGATTTCAACAGCAGCCTTATACCACATCACTTCATGATAACTGATTGGTTTTCAACACCTATGATTTCAACAGCAGCCTTATACCACATCACTTCATGATAACTGATTGGTTTTCAAGGTTTCTTTTCTCTGTGAATTAGATATAGAGGGAATGCTGATCCACCTCAATAGTGAGGTGTCCACTTTGCGTACAACAGGTCTGGGGTTTAACCTGAGGCAATGGTTCTATGGTCTGAGGCTTCATACTGATTACGAAATGATTTACAAAAAGAGAATGCCAAATGTTTGTTGTTGAGCTTGTGTGCTGGTAGGCTGAATGGAAATATACAGTGCCCACCAAAAATAAGTATACAGTAAATGATTGTAGCAAAATTAAACTTGGTTAAATCATTAATATCTGTTTATCAGACGGTCACAATTATACTAGTTTCTGAAACTACAGTTAATAAATGAGTCAAAATAGAGATAGAAATAGAGATGAAAATGCTTGGAACTAAAACAACCATGTGACCAAAAAGGCTGAATGTTCCATCTTTTTGTGACAAAGTTACCATTCAAGAGGGACAAAGAAACTTTATATTTTGCACCTAGTATACCAATTAATGTATGGCCTTTTCATTTAATAAACAAAAATATTCATTTTCTTCAAATATATTGTTGCTTCACTGTTCTGCAAATAGTATTATTACAGACAAGTAAGTGGGCAAATAACATCTGTATACTTATTTTTGGTGGGCAGTTTATGTTGAAAAATACTGACCAGTGGGCATGTATGCAAAAGCTGCACTTATAGTGTCAAATAATTTTGAGTATTATGCCAGTTGCTGGTCACCTATTTTAAGTCAATTATTCATCTAGTGCTGACATAAATAACAAAATTGACTTATTTCCATATTGGAGGTAACTTGACTAAATCGTTTTACAAATGATTTTTGGTATAAATGGAACTTGTTCTTCAGAAATCAAATAAAATCAGGGTAGATTGAATAAAAAAAGATTATAGTTTTTTATCTTAGTGTATAGTCTAGCTGAGATAAAAACGGGCGAGTATATAGTAAAAACCACAAATATAGTTTCAGCAGACGGAGGTTACTAGCAGAGTGCACTGTGTGAGAGGGTGTGAACAATCTGCATTAGATGCATGAGAGGATCACGATAAAACGCTGAAATAATACCTCGTTAATGATCTGCTAACAGGTGCCCTCTCTGTTTTATATACACCGTCAATGAAGTTTCAGTGTGTTTATGACTTCTGTCAGTGATGCTAACTAATTTTAATGATATTTTCTACGTCCTGTGAGATTTTTAATGTAATTTTAATCTCTTTTGCTGGTTTATGTGCTGGAAATCATGTGATTTAAGACTAATTTTTAGATAATGATTATATAAAATGCATTCTTTCACTATTTTAAGTATTTTTTAGGAAGATCTAGTATAACTTAGTCAGATTTAAATCAGAGATAGTCAACAATGTATAGTTTATTATACCCCGGATATCAAGTGCAGTACATGGGGGCTATATTGCACAGTGTATAAACGAGTCAACTTCCGGTTATCGCAATAATGAGTACACGTTGAATTATATAGGATTGCAATAATGAGTACAGTGATGGAAAGTCACTGGATGTTTCAATCACAATAATGAATACACATTGAATTGTATTGGATTGCAATTATGAGTACAGTGATTTGGTTTATACACGTTGTATTGGAGTCCTGTTTGACAATCTACAAAATTTGCCTGTACTATTTCTCTACAGCCACACTGAGATCAGATTTCAAAGAAACTTTAAAATTAAGACTTGTAAGTGACCAAGCCTGATTGAGTATATCTGTGGCACATTGTGCTGAACCAATATTCACTAAGTTATTGCCCTTTAAATGTTGAACCAATATTCACTGAGTTATTGCTCTTTAAAATGTTATCCATATTTGTTATCTATGCTATTTCTCTTTAATGGGCTGTTGGATTTGAAAGAACATCCACAAGACAGTCTAGCGGTACTGTAGTTATGCATTTTGACAGCTTCATGTTATGCCCATGTATATTTTGGAAGTCTATCAAATAGGTTGCTTTAAGAGAGTTTTTATACTGATTTGTATCAAACTGTTTCTATGATACTTATGGGTACCTAAATAAGGAAAAAATAAAATTGAACATTAATTGGAATTTTAATATTCCTCATGAAATTGCTAGGCAACCGTGCTAGTGGTTGGTTGAAATGCTATAATGGAACCTGACGGCGACTGAAACAAAATTCATACTGTTTCAATTTCATACAAGATTTAACCTACCATATAGGGATTATTTGTATTTCATCATAGAGGGGTGCATACAACACTTGTTGGTTTTATTAAATCTTTGAGATTATAGAAATGAAATTATACGGCAGATGTTAGCATAAAGTCAATACCTGCGCTGCACACTAGCTCACAATAGATACTTGGACTTATTCACACCTGTGTACCGTTAATTAGTTGTGCATGACTCTCGTTGCTGACACAGGATTTAATATCGTACTACAGCTCTTTTTTCGGACAATTTTTAGCATCGTTAAGTTTTTGTTCGTCATTTTTGTTGTGTTTTATCTTGTTTTTAAAAATGTAAAATTAAATGAAATAATTGTGTAAAAGGTTGTTAAACGTATATTTACTATCTGTTTTTTGGCTTTTTAAACATTAAAAATACTGTAAAATGTACAACAAAACTATGCAAGTGTAATGTACCATAAATTCATGACACAATTATGTTGTTACTGTTCTGTACTGTACAAAAATGAAGACCAGGTTCATCAATTTTGAAGTGCATGTACAATATTCTTTTTACCTGTCAATGTTTTAGTTTACACTGACAATTTCAGTTTTAGAAATAGATGACCGATTTAAGACAAACCTATAACTCATGTTGTCTAATTTCACAGATTCCCTTTACACGCTATTGCTTTCAGTTCTTTGATTACATTTAAGTCATCTTGTTTGTTTATAACCAATAACAGCTGTAATATTGTTAAACATTTTCTCTAAATCGTAATACTATAAGTATGAAAAATATATGTAAAGTGAAAGCTGAAGACTTGAGGTGGATCAAAATCTCCAAATTTAGTTTGATAGATTGTCAACTAGGTGTTTGATGTCAGCATGGTACAAAGGCTAAGCTAATATAATGATCCTAGACAAAAACTGCTGTCTTCTTCATTCCATTGTCGGTACTGGAAAGTTTTAATCCATTTCCAAATAGAATACCAGACGCTTAGCTTGTTACCAAATTTTACGTCATTCATTTATTGTTAAATAATCTGTTTCGAAAATTTCTCATCACTTAATCTAAAACACTACACTAAAGTTGACAGTTTACACGTCACTTATAGTATTAATTTGCAAGTTTTACAGAGATTTCTTCATTTCAAAAAATTTCTACGTCTGCATCCGTTTGTTTTTTGTCAAAATGTGATACAAGTAGAATTACCAACATCATGAATCAAGTGCAGCTACTGCACTTTTGATTGTCATAAAAAAGTGGATAGAATATGTTCTGCTGGTGTAAAACAAGAGTGTGCTAGGGCTATCATATCACACTTAATTGCTGTAACAAGACAAGAATTGCTTAGAAAATACACTATTTCTCACATTAAACTGTTTGAATTATGGGACTTGATGTTGGTGGCTGTTTTTATGTGGTGAAAGATTTTAGAACCTTATACTCAAAATATCATCTTGACAGGATAATTGAGGCTATGAATGCTGAAATATCAAATCATTTACCATAATTGGTAAGGTATAATGAAGGTTGGTTATATTTCCTAATTGTTAAGGTATAATGAATGTTGGTTATATTTCCTAGATGTATCCTTTTTATACCAGTCTTACAGTTGTATTTATGTATTCTCGTTTACATAAAGTATATATAAGATTACATTTACGACAATTATCATATAATTACGGTATAAGTGGCTAAATTAGCAGCATGGAAATATTGGGGAATTTCGCCAATTTACAAAAATTCACTTACACTTTTATCTTGTCTAAATAAGAAAGCTGCAAAGAAAGAAAAAAATGGCTAATATTTCCAATGCAATTTTTATGCCCCCCTATCGATAGATGGGGAGGCATATAATGATTCACCTGTCCGTCCGTTCGTCCGTCCTGGTTAACCCAAATTGACAGTTTCTTCTAGCATTATTATGGCTTGCTACAAAGCTTCCATACTTGCATGGATGTTGTATATGATCACTCTCCACACGCCTGTATCACCTGACCTTATTTTGACCTTCACCTTGACCTAATTTTGGACTTAGACTTATTGAAGGGCCAAATTCTTGGTTAACCCAAATTGACCGTTTCTTCTAGCATTAATATGGCTTGCTACAAAGCTTCCATACTTGCATGGATGTTGTATATGAACACTCTCTACACGCCTGTATCACCTGACCCCATTTTGACCTTCACCTTGACCTAAATTTTGACTTAGACTTATTCAAGGGTCAAATTCCTGGTTAACCCAAATTAACCGTTTCTTCTAGCATTTTTATGGCTTGCTACAAAGCTTCCATACTTGCATGGATGTTGTATATGAACACTCTCCACACACCTGTTTCATTTGACACCATTTCGACCTTCACCTTGACCTAATTTGGACTTAGACTTAAGTGTCTAATTCTTGGTTAAACCAAATTGACAGTTTCGTTTAACATCATGTTCATCATGGCGTTGCCTTAAAACTTGGCATACTTGTTTACCATCATAAGCCCCTTACATTATCAAAGCCATGTAACACTATCCAACATTATTATAGAACTATAGCCCCTAACTGACTTAGCTTTTTATGGGCAAGGTTTCCATGGGGGCATAAGCGTTTATTGAACGCAGTCTTGTTTGAAGTCAGAAATTCTTCATTCCCTAACTTTTTTTATTTATTATTTCTTATAACTATGGTTGCATGTAGCAGTTGCTAGCCCCTTGTTCAGGGGCTTTGCTAGGTTGGGAGTTAGGACGTCTGCCTGCATGGTTGTTCATGTCTTTTGCAAGGATTTTCAGTATCTGGGTAACTATATGAATATGCATTGTTTTATTGCAGATTATGAAGTTATCCTACCAGAAGTCTTTCATATAGAACATGCGGATATTCCTATATCAGATCATCAACGAAGACGACGCAGTGTATCATCTCACATCTTCATTAACATATCTACACAACAAGATATCTACCAAATCAAACTTGTACCCAACAATGATCTCCTTGCTCCAGGATTCAAAATCTACCATCGCCATGCCATTAACTCAAGTCACATGTCTGATGATGTCACAAATGACTCTGATGACATCACAATGCAATCTAGTGACATCACAGATGATGCGTCAACATGCCATTACAAAGGGGAGGTGACATCACATGACAACGCCCCTGCTGCTTTCTCACTCTGTGGTGGTTTGGTAAGTTCAGTTATATAATACCGTAGTTTAAGGTCTCTATCCCCCATTTAGTGATCTCCCGTTACGGGTGTCTCTGTCATCACATGGCATTCACATGATATTATGACCCTTTGTATCAATTTATTATTGAGTATTATGAAGAGAATAAGTATCTTGTTGTGACTTTTTGACTTCCGTTTAATTTAATTAATTTAAAGTATCTGCACATTCTATGTCTATGATGAGTTGTGGCCCTTTAATATCATATTTTTTATGAATGTAAATTTGCGGAAGTAGGTGCACTAAGTTGGGGGTATTATTTTCATCCTCATTGTGTTGAATGATATGTATCATCATGGCATGTATTGCTTTCTGGAAGCTATTACAAGTCACGATCAGTATGGTATAGAGTTTTTGACCTGAAGTAGATTGTGGGAAAGTTTGCAGTATGTGCACAGTATGGTAGAGGTTTCCTGAACATCTGTCCCATTGTAAGCAGCCAAGCAATATCTGTACTGTGCAGCAGTCTTGTTATAAATGTTTATTGTCCTTATCATTTGATCATGGATTGTTCTCACCAGTACACAGAGGCTGTGTGTCTGTACACCTGTGCAAGGTATGGCATGGGTTTTACAAAAATCTCCTAATGATCTATTCAGCTTGAATAGTATTACTTTATAAGAATTGGCAACCATCTTGTGTACCATCTTGAGTTTTTAGGGTTATTTAGTTTACCATGAAAGTTTCTTTTGAACATGTGTTTACCGAATAGTCTTTGGCCTGGTTGCCATGTGTCTTTCGTTATCTACAGCAAGGACAATATTTTTAATGCTCTTTTTAGTCCCCTTCCAGTTTTTGACCGGAGGGGACTATAGGTTTGCCCTCTGTCCGTCCGTCAAAAAATCTAGATCCTGACATAACTCGAACAGTTTCCAAGCTATGTTTATAAAACTTGGTATGTGGATAGGGGGCAATAAGAGGATAATGCACGTTCAAAAATATTTTGGCTATGGCAACAGAAACATTAAAAATGGATTAAAATGGTAGGGGCCTTTATATTGCTTGCAATTCTTAATGACTAAGTAAGGTCAATTGAATGAGGTTGCTTGTCAAATGTAACCAATCAAATCTATTTGATGAAGCAAACATGTGCAGTATGTACAACCAAAATTATACCCTTTCATTGGTGAATCGAATTCCTAGTTTTTCATCTGTGGTATTAGTTAACTACATTAAACTGAGACTCATTATCTGTGGTATAAGTTAACTACAATAAACTGAGACTCATTAGACTTGAACGTGCATAAGCTTGAAGTCTCAGTTTAATTTGGTCAGACAATAAGGTCAATTAAGTCATGTTGTGGGTCTGCTATAAGCAGCTACTGTTTATACTTACTGAAAACAAACTGCTGTTACAGCAGCTTTGCTAGCTTCAGTTAAGCCTGCAATATTTTATTCTATGATAGTAGACTTTGGTATGAGTGATTTATGTCAGTATGTGGATCAACACAGCCATGTCTTATACTGTCATAGAAACTCTTAAATGTCGTACAATTATCACTATCTGCTTTATAAAACATGGCCTATGTTTTTATTCATGATGTAAATTAACATTTATGTCAAACAATTTCTTTTGACTTCAGAAGGTGTGACTGTGTATAGAGATTGTACAATGCTATAAATGTGTGAAACATGTGTTGTATGTTGTTATACCAACTAACACCCTTCCATCAATGGATTGTCTACTGTGTTACACTGACATCATCTGACAGTAAATGGTCTCTGTTTAATGTAGATCTGACTGTCTTACATATCTGTTCAATATCATCCTAAGTTAACAAGTATGTCATCTGTTGGCCTTGATATTAAGGATTACTCTCTCTGGTTGGCCTTGCAATTAAGATTTTCTGTCTCTGCTTGGCCTTGTTTTCTCTGCTTGTCCTTGCAATTAAGGGTTGCTGTCTCAGCTTGGCCTTGCAATTGAGATTTTCTGTCTCTGGTTGGCCTTGTTGTCTCTGCTTGTCCTTGCAATTAAGGATTGCTGTCTCTGTTTGGCCTTGCAATTAAGGATGGCTCTCTCTGGTTTGCCTTGCAATTAAGTTGCTGTCTATGGTTGACCTTGCAATTTCGAAATGTTGTCTATGGTTGGCCTTGCAATTAAGGATTGGTGTCTCTGGTTGAGCTTGTTATTAAGGATTATTTTCTTTGATTGGCCTTGCTTTTAAGAACTGATGTCTAGGGTAGGCCTTGCAATTAAGGATTTCTATCTCTGTTTGTCCTTGTAGCGCCTTGTCCTTTTGCATGATGATATTTCTGGTGATGGTATTAAAACTGTATTTGTGAAATGTTAACTGGTACAGTTATTTGTTGCATGGAAAATTGGTATCAGATTATAAGCTTTGGGGGAGGTATTCAAGATTTATAGCGGAATAATGCAGAATCCATGTAAGCTATAGGTGTAGGAATACGTGAATGAGTGACACGGCTTCCACTTCAATCGGTGAGAAAGTAATCCCTGACATGATAGGGTAAATGATGTAATTTGTCATTCTGTAATAAATTACTGAATGAAAGAGGATGTACTTAGTTTGTCCTTGCTTTATAATTATTGTATGATTTACAGTTTCTTTGATGTTATTGTAGTGTTATCTTAGACTGAGTATAATAAATATTACATAATTTATAATGCTTTCATGCACAGTATACTAAATATTCAGATAGTGAACTGTTTATGAATCAGTTGCAATCTTGATGTGAAGGGTTTGCCACTTATATGTAAATAGATTGTATGTTGAGCTCTTTAATATTGCTTTTTAAGTTAACAAGTACGGAATTCATATACAGCTGCATTAAAAACTTAAATTATTACCCTTTTATGAACATAATTTTTTTAGCTCATTTTCATCTTAGAATTGTTCAGTGTCTTTTTATTTGCCCCAATACCTTGATCACATAATACCCTATAGAAAATCCATACGGAATTCCGGTGGAATAATTGCATTCCGGTGGGATTCACTGGAATTCCAGTTGTTGTTTTTTTCCAGTGGATATCATTAGAATTCCACCAGAATCATTATTCCGCTGGAATTCCACATTATTCCACCGGAATTCCACAGGACCACTGGTATCCTTCTTTCCTATGGTTTCAGCCACCCCCTTATTCTGATAAATATAGCCCAAAGAGTGGAAATTTTTACTCCAGTATGTGGATTGCATGAAAAAACTAGGATACACTTCCCAATATTGTTCATGAATCAATTTTTATGAAATTAAGCCGTTTTAAGTGATTTTGTAACAAAAAGTAGAAAAAATGTGACTATTTTTGTGGGCCTCTTGAAAAAACAGGGTGCTTCACTCTCTGCAGGCATTGGGTGTAAATAAATTTATGTAAAACATTAGTTGACATGTTGATGTACATTACCTAAAAATATTTCACTTTGAATCCTTCAAAAAATACAATTTCTTGGACGTTCAACTAGAGTGGCCGAAACCATAGGAAACACTATAAAATTAAGACAAACCTACCCCTGGTCAGTTCAATAGCTATATTTTTACAAATAGACTACCCAGACCAAATAATTTGGTCAATTAGTTAAGATAAAAGACTAACTATAACACTCTAAACATTTTTCAAGCTTGCAAAAACATATTTTGGCAAACATAGGATGTTGATTCTTAAGTGGCTGAAACCATAGGAAAAGAGGATATTTCCAAATTCTGGTGGAATTCCACTGATATTTTCTTAAAGGAATGCAATAAAGTTTATTAACTCCCCTTATTAAAATTACACATATTTATTAAAAATTCCAAAATACTCCTTTAAAAAAAACCTCAACATAGAGGTTTATTAAATTAATTTGACAAAATTTAAAGTTTGTAATTTCAACTTTACATTAACTGAGCCTCACTATCAGTATTATAAACTTAACTCTGTCATTGTTTAAAACAAACTGAATGCTTTATATCAGTCACTTGCAAATAAGCAGCAATTATTGTTGAGTTCTTGCCTTTTAGTTCTTACAATTGGTGTCTGACCAAAGTGAAATGAATGATAAATTAAATTAAAAAGATTTTGATGGATACTAGTGGAATTTTCTCCAGACATTCCGGTGGAATTTCTCTAGAATTCCGGTGGAATTTTCTCCGGAATTCTGGAGAAATTCTCCGGGATTCCAGTATTCCACATGATTTTTTCGGTGGAAATATCAGTGAAATTACATTGGAAATCCGAAGACAATTTTCACTAACCTTTAGTGTGTATAATGCATGTGTATCCATATTAGTGTCATGCATACTCAAATTTTGGGCTTTTAGCTGTAAACTATGGAAGCCTGAGAGTGCCATTTTGTCAAAACAACTAAAGGTGCAGAAAGGATACCAGCCGCTAGTTCAAATGATAAAAGGTACGCAAAACTTCAGGAATAATTGTCGGTATAAAATCACAACTATTTATTTTGAATGATAATGAATGATTGAATCCTTATTCAATTTGCAAATTGTATTCTTTTGAAATTTAGAGACAAAATGAGTGAAACTGTTAATATCTCACAACGAGAATTCTAGGATATAAGTAGACAGTGTCGGTTCATTATGAACTAAATGATCTGTCAATAATACGTGAAGTAGACTAAATATAAAATCAAATACTTAAAGTGTTGAGAAAGTAACAAATTACCGATCATAAGCAATCTGACAATCTACAGCTAACTACTTCATGGCGAGATCATGATAGAATCCATACGGACCGATAAACGCAAAACTCAATTAGCTCCCTTCATAATAATACGCAAGTAGGCTTGTTTTCCACTCGGTCTCAAATTGTATATACTCATTATATACATAATCTGGATTTCTTGTCTTGAGTAATTTATTTGATTTAAGGAGAAATAAAACTGTCTCCTTCGTTCATTAATATTAGACATTTTAATGATAGTTTACACAAATTACATACAATAGTGTTTCTGTTAGTGTTAGAATGGAAATTAATTCTATATAAATGTGATATATATCAGGGGATCATAATTATGTCCAAGTATTATGGCACTTAGCATTTATATTACAACCAAACCTCTATACAGTGTTCCTCTCTAGACCACCTGACCTCATTTCTCCTTAGACCTCCAACATCTCATACCTCTCTTGACCACCGACCACATGTTTCTCTCTTGACCACTGACCACACGCTTCTATCTTGACCACTGATAACTTGTTCCTCTCTAGACCATTGACAACTTGTTCCTAATTTTAGACTGTTGACAACTTGTTGCTTTCTATACCAGTGACCGACCACTTGCACTCAGCTGAGCATTTATACTTTCCAACCACCAGAGGAGTTCTTGAAATTGAACTGTTCAAGAACATTTTATTAAGAAACTTTCTTGAACTGTTTAAGAGCTACTTGAACTAATTTCTAGAAATATTCTAGATAAAGAATGTTTTATGAATTATTTCAGCAACACCAAATGGATTTTGTTGAAATTTTTAGCAACATGAGTTTAGAACAACTGTTCTAGAACTGTTCATTACAACCTGTGGACAGTGCAACAATGTTTCTTGAACTGTGCTTAAAAATTCGCAGGGGTGCATATTTTATTGCATAATTATATTCATATTCTGAAAATATTTCAAATATCAATGAATGATAACTTTGTATTGCCATTAACTGTCACTTCATTTTTTTTGCAGTCAAATTATATAACCCATTGATAATTTGGCAGAAGCTATATTTTTCGTACAAGGACAAAATGTCACAGTGCCTTACAAAAATACGAAGGTTTCAAGTCAAATGTTAACTCAAACGGTAACTCGGGGACGTTTAAGTCATTTTAAATAATCTGTGAATACAAAAAAGGCAGTTATCAGATAAGACATAGAATATTGAAGACATAGTAGAGTAAATTAAGTGTGTACGTAGATTAATCATGGCATTTTATGCTCACTGAACAAAGTCAAAACATAACTAACAGTTGTATTCTACAAAATACGATAAATCATAATTTCCTGTCAGGTTTTATCAATACCGTGATGGTAGGTATTCATCTGGTACACAGATAGTCTTAACCCGATCCATGCTAACATTTCATACACTTATTACCGGCACTACAAAACCTTGTCAATCATACAAACTGATTACCATCAATGTCTTATGACCGATTACAGATTGTCTTATATTTCATTACCTGCTTTTAAATTTTGATGAATTATTCAACACTAACAAATGGGTAAAAGATTATAATTTCAGGCCTGAAATAAAATATTTTTTGTTTCCTGCCCCGCAACTTTTGTCATTTAGGATTGCGTAGGTACCGCCTCCTCGATAACCTAGTGGTTGAGCGTTCGCTTTGAGTGCGGAGATCTCGGGTTCGATCCCTGGCCGAGTCATACCAAAGACGAAAGAAAAATGGTACCAGAAATTCCCTTGCTAGATGCTCAGCATAAAAAGGAAACTGGCTTATCTCATACCCTCGTGGAGATGGATAACATCAGGAATGAGGTGTCAAGAGTGATTAATATAAGTTGGAAAAACTTGTTTCACAATCGACCTTAAATAAATAAGTATAAACTAAAGGTACTAAGGAAAAGTTTTTTTCTTATATTTTTTACTGAAGTTATATTGAACGACTTTCACTAACTTAGCCCCAACTTTTTTCTGATTTCGCTTTAAAATCTTTTGGAAATAGGCAATTTAGGTTGGCAAAAGTAGCGGAAGGGGAAGCTAAGAAAACTTTATTTTTGGCCTAACATGAGAATGGAATATGAGACTTGTATGAGGTTAGATGGATGTAAATCAGTGATGTTCTATATGATATATATCACATGATTCTATCATACAGTGTCAGTTGTCTATCTGTATAATCAGGCTGGAGAACTAGGCTAGAATTTATGTACCTTATAAAGATTAACAACCATAAATCTACATCTGTCCAAATCATTTAGTTTAAAATCAAACTTGATGAAAACTTCAAAGTATATCATGCAGTTAGTGGAGTATTGGTTGTCCCTGTATGTACTGGTTGTTCAGTTATGGTGTCAAACTTCTATTACTGCTCACTTACTGCTACTTGAGTTAGTTAGAAAAATGCACAGCTGTCGTGATCTTCTTGTTAAGAACATTTTGGATGTCTACCTAGCAATGTCTCCCACACATTGTGGGGCAGACTACCTAGCAAAGTCTCCCACATATTGTGGGGTAGAATACCTATCAATGTCTCCCACACATTGTGGGGCAGAATACCTAGCAAAGTCTCCCACATATTGTGGGGTAGAATACCTATCAATGTCTCCCACACATTGCATTGTGGGGTAGAATACCTAGCAATGTCTCCCACATATTGTGGGGTAGAATACCTAGCAATGTCTCCCACACATTGTGGGGCAGAATACCTAGCAAAGTCTCCAACATATTGTGGGGAAGAATACCTATCAATGTCTCCCACACATTGCATTGTGGGGCAGAATACCTAGCAATGTCTCCCACATATTGTGGGGTAGAATACCTAGCAATGTCTCCCACATATTGTGGGGCAGAATACCTAGCAATGTCTCCCACACATTGTGGGGCAGAATACCTAGCAATGTCTCCCACATATTGTGGGGTAGAATACCTAGCAATGTCTCCCACACATTGTGGGGCAGACTACCTAGCAATGTCTCCCACACATTGTGGGGCTGAATACCTAGCAATGTCTCCCACATATTGTGGGGCAGAATACCTAGCAATGTCTCCCACATATTGTGGGGCAGACATATTGATTTCATGTTGGACGTCTGAATGTCTGTCTGGTCTGGATAGATGTCACAAAATTTGTCTGTGTAATCTTCAGTGTTCTCCTAACCACTGGTGGCATTTCAATGAAACTTTGCAATGAATAGTTGTACCAAATCTAGTTGTGCATATTGTCAGGAGGTTTTTTTTGTCGAATGAACCAGAGTTATGGAACTTATGAAACATACATTTTTGTGTAAAAACCCTTCTAGTTTTGACATATGTTCTTATGTTAACACTTTTGGGGCATATTTAAAATAACCACTTTTCTAAGGCCAGCCATTACTAAGAAGCCTTGCAGACGTGCGGAGAAGGTACCATATTGTCTGCAGCATGTTGTACATGTTCTCTACATTATCATATTGAGAGTATCATTATCTGTGTGTATATAAATCAATTAAATGTATCTTTGAAGATATGTTGGAGCATTCTGTGTGGAATTGTATGATGTCATAAGTTTCTGAGAATTATGTCATAATCTGATAAGATGTGTTAATCTTCTCTTTGCTGCATTTTACTTAATTTCACAGGGATTTGTTAGTATCTAATAATTCAATTAAGAGTAAACATTTGCTAAGTTAAAATATTTTGGCTATAAGCCTTTAATTGTCAAGAATAAGAAACTAAACAGATTATACTTTATTGTAGCAGAATGTATAAGCAGTTATTGCCCTTGAATTGTTGGGACATGAGCAAAATACGTCCTTAGTTGCATATTGTTAGTATACATGTACACAGTATTTGCCCTTGAATTGATGGACCAAATACTCCTTAGTTACATATAATTATTTGTTGTTATACACAGTATTTGCCCTTGAATTGATAGACCAAATACTCCTTAGTTACATATAATTATTTGTTGTTATACACAGCTATTGCCCTTGAATTGATGGACCTAATACTCCTTAGTTACATATAATTATTTGCTGATATACATAGTTATTGCCCTTGAATTGATGGACCAAATACTCCTTAGTCACAATAAGAGGATTTAGCTCAGTGGTAATGCACTGGGCTGTTAATCCAGAGGTCGTGGGTTCAATCCCTGGCATCGGAACTTGACATTTCTGAAATATTTATAATATTTCCCTCTATATCTGGCCGTGTGGTCTGCAAAGTACCTGGTAGTCCCAGGTAGCTGTGTATCAGTGCTATACATGGAACATTAAAGAACCAGGCTGTCTATTCGAAATAAGAGCTAGGCGCACTTCTGCAGCGCCGGACATGCCTGTATCTAATGTCTCTCTCTACCTTCAGGTGCTTTCTCTCAGTCTGTCCCTCTGGTCAGATCATGCTGTATCTGCACTGGTAGAGGATGCACCTGCGCCCTTGTGGCTGCAACACAATAATGTAAAGTGCCTTTGAACGTGCGTTCGCATGAAAAGGGCGCTATATAAATCTGGTATATTTATTTATTTTATTTATATAATTATTTGCTGTTATACACAGTTATTGCCCTTGGTGTGAAAGTTCTCACAGTTTTTGTTTCTCATTTATCAAGCTGGTGAACATTTCATCCACTTGATTCTGCTATAAATGATTTCCCCATTCACTGAGTATGGATAGAAACCAGACATGGAATTCACAATGATGCTCAATAATTGCAACAAAATATATGGCTGATCTTTTTGAAGTGTCTCTCGTAGACAATAGAGCCAGGGTTAGCTTTTACAGTTTCACCTACATTTGAAATTGAGAAATTGTTTCTTCATTCTTAGAATACTTGTCAGTTAAGGGTTAATTGGTTTTAAAGTCTTCATAAATTGTGTTTGGCAAGCAGCATTGGTGTATTGGATTAAGTTAAAAAAAATGCTTTTAAGAGGTTTTTAAAGTGAAATGCTGTGAGTGTAATATGCCAGGTAATGATGTAAACTGGGAAGACTTTTTCTGGTTTTTGTTTTAAGATCTGTCTGTATCCATTTATTGTTTCATATTACATACAGAAGCTAAGAATGCACTTCCAGGAACAATGCTGTTATTATAAGGTTAAGCTATTCTGTGTTGTGGCAGGTTGAAAATGTTCTAGGTCGCTGCTGGTCATTTACCCAACTTCCATGAAAATATGACATCTATGATGATTTTCCTCCACATGTGGAGAAGTTGCGCGGAGACAGTGGTGTGACACATGGACTCTGGGTGTTACAGCCTATAGCTCTCTACAAATAGTCTTTTTAGTTCGTTAAAGTGCCTCAGTGTACATGGGCCGTACCGATAGATCGGACACACGAGACTACCTCTGCGTTACCGATGACAGATCGGATACACGTGACTACCTCTGCCTCTGGGTTACTGACGACAGATCAGATACACGTGACTACCTTTGCCTCTGGGTTATCGACGACAGATCGGATACACGTGACTACCTCTGCCTCTGGGTTACCGACTACAGATCGGATACACGTGACTACCTCTGCCTCTGGGTTACCGACGACAGATCTGATACACGTGACTACCTCTGCCTCTGAGTTACCGACGACAGATCGGATACACGTGACTACCTCTGCCTCTGCGCTACCAACGATAGATCGGATACACGTGACTACCTCTGCCTCTGGGTTACCGACGATAGATCGGATACACGTGACTACCTCTGCCTCTGGGTTACCCACGATAGATCGGATACACGTAACTATCTCTGCATCTGCGTTACCAACGAAAGATCGGATACACGTGACTACCTCTGCCTCTGGGTTACCAACGATAGATCGGATACAGGTGACTACCTCTGCCTCTGCGTTACTGACGATAGATCGGATACACGTGACTACCTCTGCCTCTGGGTTACCGACGACAGATCGGATACACGTGACTACCTCTGCCTCTGGGTTACCGACACGATCGGATACACGTGACTACCTCTGCCTCTGGGTTACCGACGACAGATCGGATACACGTGACTACCTCCGCCTCTGGGTAACCGACGACAGATCGGATACACGTGACTACCTCCGCCTCTAGGTTACCTACGACAGATCCGATACACGTGACTACCTCTGCCTCTAGGTTACCAACGACAGATCGGATACACGCGACTACCTCTGCCTCTAGGTTACCGACGACAGATCGGATACAGGTGACTACCTCTGCCTCTGGGTTACCGACCAGTTCATCTCTGGTCCCTCTGTAACAGTGACCCCCTCCCAGTATCCATATATTTTATGCACTTATTTTTCGATTCCTGACTGATTATAATACTAATTACCAATGGCTTAGAATATCTGTTCAATATTCTTTCAATGAAATCAAGCAGTATAATAATCAGGATAACTTTTTTATTACCAGTCGTACTTTTTATCTCCGACAAATTGCTTCTCTTCTACTCAGCACCTCTCAGTTGCTATAATCATAAAAAATACGCTGTAATGATTATCATTATACAAACTGTTGATAAAAAGACATTTTAAAAGTGTTTAATTGCATCATTAACTTCTATTATTAACATAGAAAAAGTCATAATAATCAGTGAGTAATATTACAGTACACCATTAATCTACTCGCCGTCATCTTAATGTCTTATCTTGCTACCTTTGAAAATAATCATTAATATAAGTGAAATATTTCCTAACTGAAAAAAAACTGCACATCATTTCCTTCAAATTTTGCCCTTTGATCACGGTGTAGATGAAAGCATTTTGTATGTCAATATTTTGACAATTATATTATATAATATGATTATTTATTACTTTAAAGCATGTTTAGTTTTTAATGTTATTTTAAATGCAATTTTATGCAGACTGAGCTGGTGACTTGAGTTATTGTACGTAATGTTTGATGGAAATCGTCTCATGTTTAACGTTGACAGATTGAATGTTTGATATTATGATGGAATGTGTATCTGTGTGACCTGAAGAAGTTATTATAGTAACATGGATACCATTTTATCAAAGCACTTACCAAAGTCTTGAAGATGTGCACACTTTAAACTTTTATTAGCTCACCTGTCACAAAGTGACAGAGTGATCTTTTGTGATCACTCTTCGTCCGTCGTCTGTCCTTCAACAATTGGGTTGTGTCCTCTCTAGAGGTCACACTTTTGGCCTAATCTTTATGAAACTTGTTCACAATGATCATCTCAACAAAATCTAGTTCATGTTCGATATTGGGTCATCTGAGGTCAAAAACTAAGTCACTAGGTCAAATTATAGAAAAACCTTGTGTCCTCTCTATAGCTAGAGGTCACAATTTTGGCCTAATCTTTATGAAACTTGGTCACAATGATCATCTCAACAAAATCTAGGTCAAGTTCGATATTGGGTCATCTGACGTCAAAAACTAGGTCACTAGGTCAAATCATAGAAAAACCTTGTGTCCTCTCTAGAGGTCACAATTTTAGCCTAATCTTTATGAAACTTGGTCACAATGATCATCTAAATAAAATCTAGGTCAAGTTCGATATTGGATCATCCGGGGTCAAAAACTAGGTCACTAGGTCAAATCATAGAAAAACCTTGTTTAGTCACTAGAGGTCACAATTTTGACAGAGCTCCAGCTAAGACATACATGATCACAATGTACAGCTGTATACTGAGCTCCAGCTAAGACATACAACAATCACAACGTACAGCTGTATACTGAGCTCCAGCCAAGACATTGTGGCGATACTACACCTTCAATTCTTTACCGCATCATAAGAACCAGTTAGGATATATAAGTAGTCCAGAAAAACTAGTTAGATGATTTGGATAGCATGCGCATATGACGGAGAAATGTTGAGAAATGGCGTGCGGTATTTATGGCTTATTATGAAATAATGAAGGGAGACCTAGTACATATATAACATCTAATGGTATCAACCTAACAACCGTGTAAGATACGACCTACACTAGCATGTCTGATCTCACTTCTAAATGAACTAATCAAGCCCTATAATATCATAGCTACCTTATTCTGTTACCTAGAAACACCAAGTTAAACCTATAAAAACGTGTTTTTTGGTCTAGTTCTTCTGATTAATCATAATCTTCTTGATATTTTTATAGCCAATTACTTTCGGCTATATAGTAAGATACTTGCCAACATAGGGGATGACATGGGTATAGGCAATACAGGGGGGCCAGATTATTTCACTTGCATCATTATCTAGACCTCGGGTAATGCAGGGGGCCAGATTATTTCACTTGCATCATTATCTAGACCTCAGGTAATGCAGGGGGGGCCAGATTATTACTCTCACATCGTTATCTAGACCACCTTATTACATCTAATATATAAACACTAATTTATTGCATCAAATCATTTTTATCTGCATGTTTTTGATGAAACTTCAATACAACTTCTCTGCAACTTTGCTACTGGTTATTTAAATTTGGAATAAAGGTATGTCTGTAATGCCTGTACATTTTGATGCACAATTATATTCCCCTCAATTGTTTTGCTGATTTTTTGCTTGTCTCACTGCAATCCTGCAGATACACCGCTTCTCATTTCCGTCGGAAGTTATACAGTCTTCATATTGCTATGACAGAACTGAAACCCTTCATATAAACCGTTGGACGGAACTCAGGATACACCTCATCTCATCTCTGTCAGAGGGTTTGCAACTGAAGTTTGTCAGTTGCATCATTGTTATATCAAAACAACACAAATCTCTGACGGTACTGAGAAGGGGTGTATCGTGATGGTACTGAGAAGGGGTGTATCAGGGGTGTATCGTGATGGTACTGAGAAGGGGTGTATCGTGATGGTACTGAGAAGGGGTGTATCGTGGGTGTTTCGTGACGGTACTGAGAAGGGGTGTATCGTGATGGTACTGAGAAGGGGTGTATCGTGATGGTACTGAGAAGGGGTGTATCGTGATGGTACTGAGAAGGGGTGTATCGTGATGGTACTGAGAAGGGGTGTTTCGTGATGGTACTGAGAAGGGGTGTATCGTGATGGTACTGAGAAGGGGTGTATCGTGATGGTACTGAGAAGGGGTGTTTCGTGATGGTACTGAGAAGGGGTGTATCGTGATGGTACTGAGAAGGGGTGTATCATGATGTAACTGAGAAGGGGTGTATCGTGATTATATCCAGGGTCTGTCACTGTTTTCAGTTCATATACCACATTGTTTTTTGGATGATAACTGATAGATGCTTCATCCTTGCAAATCAAACTTGGTATGAAGGTTTGTCATGAACTGCAGATAACCCCTGTTGTTTTTTCAGAAGATCAAATATCAAGGTCGTGGGGACATTTGTCATCAAAGAGTGCACTTCATGTCCATGAGCTCTTGTTTCTATTATTATTATTATTATATATATTATTATTTTAGATATGAACTGGAGCCCATGCCTAACTAAAGCAATACCAAGCCCTCGAAAGGGCTTTGCTAGGAAATGGCTTGCTTCCAAAAGGGGCTGCTTAGCAGATGAAGCAAAAAATAAGTTATGTGCTACCGGCGAGCCTCGCAGATAGTAGACTGTTAGAGAGCAAATTGCTATTGAGCGCTTCCAAAGCAGTCCATTTCACACTCGCTTAGTAAAGTGCTGATAAGCAGTATGCTGTCAGCAATCACTGCTCACCTATATATATAACATGCTGTTGCTTAGGCATAAGAAGGAGCTTGATAGCCCTATTTGGTAGAGGTTCGGTTTGGCAACTGGCTCCTGGTTGGTAATTCAAGGTAGTCTGGTGTGTTTCAGTGATGTACGCCCGGCAATTTTTAGAGAACAAAAAGTTTATTCGGAAAGAGTTCAGTTTCTTGGCCTCCTTATATCTTCCAACATACTGTCGCTTCCATTGAAGATGGAGGTGTATCTTCCAACTTACTGTTGCTTCCATTGAAATCAGAGGTCATTGGCCAAAGAGGCAGGAAAAGAACTGAATGACCGCGCTCTTACAACTGTCTCAGTTGAATGCAAACAAACAAGAAACAAACATCCAATGAAAGATTCTGGTGGAGATTACATGAGTGTGGATAAAGTTTGTGACTGATTAAAACAAATTGTTCCAGATTATTTTGGTGAATGGATTACTATGAGAACACTGAGAATGTCTATCAAATGTTTTATCTGCGGCTAGGATCACAGTGATGTATGATTACTGGTATCGGAGAGGGGTAATATCTTCTCTCTCGTCAGATAGATTACCTGGACATTCACCTTGATATCTCCTCCATTATATTACTCACCAAGCTATAACTGGTCACTGTTGCTAATCATTAGTTACATAGACTATATATCATTGATAGAAGCTGTAGGTGGTACTTATATGTAAGGGTGTGGTCAAAGTCAATTAGTTATTATTGTGCAGCCGGTGCTTTGATTAGCTGACTGACTCACATCATCATGCATGCTGACAAGATGGGTCAAGGATCATGGTAAAAATGATCATGAGCGAAGGCATTGTCACTTACATGACAGACACAAATAAAGGTATCCACACTTTAAAGACAATTGGATAAAGGCATTGTGGCTTGAAAGACAATTTGACGAGGCATTAATTGAGCCTTGAAAGACAATTTGGTGAAGGCATTGTCCCTTGAAAGACAATTTGGTGAAGGCATTGTCATTTGAAAGATAATAATTATTGGGTAAAAGGCTTTGTCATTTAAAATACAATTGGGTAAAAGGCATTGTCATATGAAATACAATTGGGTAAAAGGCATTGTAATTTGAAATACAATTGGGTAAAGGGAATTGTCATTTGAAATACAATTGGATAAAGGGAATTGTCATTTGAAATACAATTGGGTAAAATGCATTGTCACTTGAAAGATAATTGGGTGAATGCATTGTCACTTGAAATACAATTTGGTAAAGGTATTTTCACTTGTAGACAGTGGTGTGAACGCATTTCCATCTGAAGGATAATTGAGTGAAGTATTTGCCATTTGAAAGACATGGGTGAAAGCATTGTCACTTGAAAGACATGGATGAAAGCATTGTCACTTGAAAGACATGGGTGAAAGCATTGTCACTTGAAAGACATGGGTGAAAGCATTGTCACTTGAAAGACATGGGTGAAAGCATTGTCACTTGAAAGACATGGGTGAAAGCATTGTCACTTGAAAGACATGGGTGAAAACATTGTCACTTGAAAGACATGGGTGAAAGCATTGTCACTTGAAAGACCCAAGCAATACATTATTACAGTAAATTTTACATACAGCATAATTATTGTATGACCACAGAGTTATGGGAAATATTTTGAAATAAGTTTAGAGTGATGTCTAGAGATCTTCTGTTATCATAATTTAACATTTTAAGTATGTTTTACTACTTAGCTTTAATGTTTCTCTGTAAAAAGAATGGGAAAGATTACATTTTAATCTCCTATCTGGCATAAGGTGTATTACTGGATCTGATAAATGTCTGATCAAGAAGACAAATATAAAATATTTGATGTAATTTTGATTAGATTTATGTTTTATTAATTCATTTTTTGATCAGTTATTAACCCTGATTTAAGTCTACTTTATTGCATTCAAAGTTGTTTTTATATGGGTAGATTATGTAGGTATTATGTTCCGACAATTAGATAGTTCACTTACCTGAGGTACTTGAGAGTATAGGTATATACCGCTGCCATGCTACCATTCAAGTTTTCAGTTATAATGACTGGATATGATCACATTGTTAGTTAACTAAGAGAACGCTTGGTGTGCTGAGATACCGTGTTATCACAGTTTATAATATGATTTATGAGTCAAACTATCATACAGTGTGGCCTATGGAGGCTTTAACCTATTGAATGATGATCTTTCTTAGATAGATATCTACCCTTGTACATTGTGTTCATTTTGTAAAAGACAGAAATTGACAAGGATTTTCAGATATATCATTTTGAATAGAAGGTAAACACTTGAAGGTTCCCTGACTAATGTGGCACTGTACGTGGCTGACACAATGCCGATCCAATAACAGTCAAAATACACGCTTAAAATCATTTGGTTGAGCTCAAATATTTTGAAGTCAATTTATTATTAGCTCATTAAAAATTATAACATATTGAATAATTATGCTTTATATTGTACTGTATGGTGATAGGCTGGCATGGAACAGGTTTCCAAAATGATCATTTGATTAACTCTCCGCCTCATGGTTTATGTTGTGAAGTTGTTTTTTTTTCATTTCATAGGTTTTACTTTTATATTTTCATTTACATGTTGTTGACCCTTAAACTTATAGATCTATGGGCCCATTTAATAAGAGACTTTGTTGCATTTTGACCACCATCCCAATACAGATCATTGGAAAATAATTGGTGGTTTAATTAAACACCTGCTTAATGATAATTAGCATGAAGATCAATTGATTGAAAAGGCATGCAGAACCTGATGGAGTGGAGAGTTAAGGTAACACTAGTAATGCACCAGTCAATAATTTTGCCCGCCCGGAGAGCGGCATGCAAACCAGGGGGAGTAAGACATTTTTCAATTTTTTGATGACTTAATCCCCATCCTAGAGACAATGCTTACTGTCTACATCCCCACCGTGGGGCATAGTTTTTCATCTAGGTAATTTAATAAAACCACAAATAAAAGTATCACTGTCGTCTTTTGCGGTTAAGAAATTCCCCGACCAAAGTCTATTCCCCGGGACACGGAGTCGATAATGGTGCATTATATTGGTGTTTCTTTCCATAATTGCTCAGTTTTAGTGGTGTGAAATTTTACTGATTAACTTACAGTCATCAAATTTGATTTATCTGGTATATTGGTCATTCTTAGTTAATAACAAACAAATACTCTGTGAATGGCATATTTAAAATACTTTTCTGTTCATAAATCATGTATCAAAGAACTGTGATAGTTTGTGTAGTCTGGGACGAAAATGAAAAATTTGGTGATAAAAAGCACACTTCTTTAAGAAGAAACCAGATACTTTTGAAAGTAAAACTTGACAGCTTTGCAAACAGTTTATTCATTCTATTCTTACTTGACTAATTGATGCCAATTTTATAATTACTGGTGTGTATAATGATGAAGAGTGGCCTTTGTCGCCTATAGTAATACCATGTATATACAGTTACTGTAACATACGCCACACTTGTCATCATTAATTCTTAACTATAACAAATTTGTTGCAAATGTAACATAAGATATCCCTGATCGGATGGTATTAGTGAAATTATTGCTACAAGTTTATATGTGTGTACTGTCAGAGATTGACAGGAGGGCTTTCTACTTAGGTTTGATACAAGGATCAGCTTTCTTATACAAGACAGGAGCTGGCGCAGCCTCTGGCAGGGGTCATGAATTGTGACAGTGTTTTACAATTAGGGGTCTGTAAACATTCTACCTCTTCTGAACATAAAATATGTCCTTAGTTACCATCTACATTGTGTCCCAGAATATGTGTTACCATCTACAGGTTGTCCAAGAATATGTGTTACCATATACAGGGTGTCCCAGAATATGTGTTACCATCTACAGGGTGTCCCAGAATATGTGTTACCATCTACAGGTTGTCCCAGAATATGTGTTACCATCTACAGGGTGTCCCAGAATGTGTGTTACCATATACAGGGTGTCCCAGAATGTGTGTTACCATCTACAGGGTGTCCCAGAATATGTGTTACCATATACAGGGTGTCCCAGAATGTGTGTTACCATATACAGGGTGTCCCAGAATGTGTGTTACCATCTACAGGGTGTCCCAGAATATGTGTTACCATATACAGGATGTACCAAACTATGTGTTACCATCTTCAGGGTGTCCCAGAATGTGTGTTACCATATACAGGGTGTCCCAGAATGTGTGTTACCATCTACAGGGTGTCCCAGAATGTGTGTTACCATATACAGGGTGTACCAAACTATGTGTTACCATCTTCAGGGTGTCCCAAAATATGTGTTACCTTCTACAGGGTGTTCCAGAATGTGTGTTACCATATATAGGGTGTCCCAGAATATGTGTTACCATCTACAGGGTGTTCCAGAATATGTGTTGCCATCTACAGGGTGTTCCAGAATATGTGTTACCTTTACATATAAATGGTAACTTCATTAATTCAATTCAATAAATGAGTGTTGTATATCAGTTTAACACAATCATTTTGAAGTTTATGTTCAAAAAATTAGTGAAAAAATATGAGTTCTATGTGTTTAAATCTTTCTCTTTATACCCTTCTCAAAAATTCCACTCAATCTAGTAGGGGTGTTTATAATTTATCAATTTGAAGCAAGCAACTTGGAGTATTTTATCTAAAAAGTAAGGAATAAAGATGATGCCTTAATATGACTTTATAATGACATAATGTTCTAAATGTGTGGATCTGGTCAGACAAGAGGGGGAAATCGTGTATCTTCAAGCTTTTTCTTTTCCAAAAGTTGTTTGAAAAATGAAAAAGAGACAGGAGGATAGTTGTAATGGTGAGGGGAACAGGGTAGCGATATTTTTTTATAGTATAATGGCCAAAAATGTTTGCTGCATATAATTTTTCATATATAACTCGTTTAATCAGGTCAGTCACTTGTTTACATAACATTTTGTATAGTGCGCCCAGGATAATGTGATATTTACAAACATTAATCGGTTTGGTCAACTGTGGCAAAATTGGTTTTACAAATCACTTAAATAAACAGATAAGGTCAGCATTGTACTCAAAATATCACGGATAATTGGTGCACATAATTGTAATCCACCTTTGTGGACCATACCAAATTTTCCCGCCTATCACATTATCCTGGGCGCACTGTATAAGCATTGCAATTTAAACAATAAAAATGTTTTGTTTTGGTATTACCTTGTTTGTATACAAGTGACAGACCTGAAAAAACGGACTATAACTTCAACGCGATAAGTTGCTATACAAAAACAAACCCAAAATCCGCTATATTTATCGTTTCTGAATATGTAGGAGCATGCAAACTTTAAATGTTGTGCCAAATGTTTGAATGCTTTCATTGGCAAATATTACGGTTCTTGATTTTAATCCATAACAAAAATATAGGCAATTTGTGTTTGTTTTTGTACAGCATTTTATCGCGCGTTAGAGTTATACAGCAATAAAATTAAGATGTCCTGCAGTGTTACAATAAGATTTGTTTGAAAGGATAGATGAACTCAAGGTCAAGGTTGCGGGTGGTTTGCTGTCAGGAAATATGATTCATTGCTAGGGCTGCTATTGTTGGTCCTCCCCTGGCTTCAGTTCAAACTTTCCATGATTTTAATAGAGAGAATAATAACACTCAAATCTACTTTGATTGGCTTTCAAGGAGTTAAAATGAATAATGACAGTCTGGTCAACTATGGACAATGATTCATTCTGGCCACTGACGGCTGGTTTGCCACTGACCACTGATATGATTAGTGGATTTGTCCTTTAGTGTGCAAAATGAAACAGCAGTCCAATCTCAAGTGGTCATTACTGGTCACTTGAAACCAAATAACTGCTATTGAACTTTACTAATTGGTGTGAAATTTGGTCATAATAAGATCAATGGTATAGACTAGCGAAGATAAGGACAGCTGATCAGCATGGAATTATAGGTGTCATATTCAACCATTTGCTGATAATGATAGGTTCATGTACTCATTTAGTTGTAGCTTGAGCTGAAATTGTTAGGATTTGAAAATACATTAATTCTTATACTGAGGAAACTTTCAGAATTAATGCGGAGAGTAATCTACACTAAATCATGCTTGTTGACGAATCATTCACTATCATTAACTATGTGTCAAGTCCTTATCGTCCTTGTCATTAGCATTGTAGATATAAGCAGCAACATCATCATCGTCAGCATCATCATCAGTATCATCATCATTGTCATCATCATCATTGTAAGTATCATCTGTGTCATCATCATCATTGTCAGCATCATCTGTGTCATCATCATCAGCATCATCATTGTCATCATCATCATCGTCAGCATCATCATCACCAGTAGCTGCAATAGCAGTGCAGTGGCGGCGGCAGCATCATCATCATTGCCATTATTGTCGTAGTGATCATTCTCATCATAATCAACCTCATCATTATCAGCATTGTCATTTTCAGCAGCAGCAGTATTTTCTTCTTATTCATCATCATCGTCTTTGTTTAATCAGCACCATCATCTTCATCATCATCTTCTTTATCATTGTCTTTGTCATCCTCTACATATTTGTCATCATCATCATCATTACATCATTGTCATCATCATCATCATCTTTGTCATCATCGTCATCATATTTGTCATCATCATCATCTTTGTCATCATCATCATCATCTTTGTCATCATCATCATTATCATCATCATCATCATCTTTGTCATCATCTTTGTCATCATCTTTGTCATTGTTGTCGTCTTCGTTGTCATCATCATCACCATTATCACTAAGTATTCAGCATTTTTGTAGCCTTGTTAAGCTGATGGAAATGATATGAGTTTATAGGAAGCTTTGTGAATACCACCCAAGGGTTCCTCTAGTGTAAAGTTTCTTCACTGACCTGTATTATAGTATAGAGTGTACACTATGGTGTTGTTTGATGCTGTGATTTACTTCACCTTCAGTAATCTTACCTGTCAGCTAATTTGACCCATGTAACCCAATGTTTATATTTTATCAAAGACCACCAGTAAATTTATGAAGCATAAATCTATATAATGTTTAGGTAGTGAAGATTTTTAGCAATAGTAGCTATGGTGTGGTTTTATGAAACAACCAATTAAGGATTATTGCCCTTGATACCCACTTTGATGAAATTCTCATAAATTGTAGTCACAGTGACATATAGGATAGAGTTAATAAGCACATACTGCTTGAATTGATCCCATTATGGGAAGATAGGGAGTATATATCAGCAGGCTATTAAACATGCGTATGCTAGCTTAAGGTCAATGAGTTTTTGTCAAAATAGCAATTTTAAAATTTGGGATCAACCCTGTTTAATGGTTCACAATGAGATTGTGGATGTAACAGTTTTAGGTCAACCATATGGACAATGAAAGGAGGATTTGTATGGCTATATTCTCATAGATTGCTATCAGTAGTATGCACCCATAAAAGGCTTTTTAATTGTGATGATAATCTCTATAATTGAATCATTATAGTTACCAAAGTAATCTTCCAGCTATGTGATATTAGAATTCTCAACTAGAAACCAATGTTTTAAGTGAATTGAACATGCAAATGATTCCTACAGTCATACAGACCAATGTTTGTGCTCAGGGAAGGGTCAAATGCACCTATGGGAGTACTCACAGTATCACGTTTTGTATGTTTATAATTAAGTATTTCAGTGACGTTAATTTTATAAGCTGCCATTTCTATGCATTCTAATAAAAGAGACAAAGGAAGTTAGTTGTGGAATATGCTCTGGTTTTCCTGCAAATAAAGGTAGATAGTTGTGGAATATGCTCTGGTTTTCCTGCAAATAAAGGTAGATAGTTGTGAAATATGCTCTGGTTTTCCTGCAAATAAAGGTAGATAGTTGTAGAATATGCTCTGGTTTACCTGGAAACAAAGTTAGATAGTTGTAGAATATGCTCTGGTTTCCCTGGAAACAAAGGTAGATAGTTGTAGAATATGCTCTGGTTTCCCTGGAAGCAAAGGTAGATAGTTGTAGAATATGCTCTGGTTTCCCTGCAAACAAAGTTAGATAGTTGTAGAATATGCTCTGGTTTCCCTGCAAACAAAGGTTGATAGTTGTGGAATATGCTCTGGTTTCCCTGTAAACAAAGGTAGATAGTTGTGGAATATGCTCTGGTTTCCCTGGAAACAAAGGTAGATAGTTGTGGAATATGCTCTGGTTTCCCTGCAAACAAAGGTTGATAGTTGTGGAATATGCTCTTGTTTCCTTGCAAACAAAGGTATATAGTTGTGGAATATGCTCTTGTTTCCATGCAAACAAAGGTTGTCAGTTGTGGAATATGCTCTGGTTTCCCTGCAAACAAAGGTTGATAGTTGTGGAATATGCTCTTGTTTCCCTGTAAACAAAGTTAGATAGTTGTAGAATATGCTCTGGTTTCCCTGTAAACAAAGTTAGATAGTTGTAGAATATGCTCTGGTTTCCCTGCAAACAAAGGTAGATAGTTGTGGAATATGCTCTTGTTTCCCTGGAAACAAAGTTCGATAGTTGTAGAATAATTATGCTCTGGTTTCCCTGCAAACAAAGGTTGATAGTTGTGGAATATGCTCTGGTTTCCCTGCAAGCAAAGGTAGATAGTTGTAGAATATGCTCTGGTTTCCCTGTAAACAAAGTTAGATAGTTGTAGAATATGCTCTGGTTTCCCTGCAAACAAAGGTAGATAGTTGTGGAATATGCTCATTGATGCAGCATTTGTGGAATGTTATTAAAAATAACATGCTATTTGCACAACTGTTTGTTTGGGCAAGAACACACTATAAAACCAAAATTATGAAATGACAAAGCTATGATTGTAGGTAATATTGTATGGCCTACTTCTACATGGTGAAATTTGCACGTTCATGATTTTCAAGTAGAAGTATCACCTTGAAGTATTAAATGTTTAAGTAAGAAAAAGCTATGAAATTTGGAGTTAATCATAATGAGGGGTTACTGTGGGAGGTAGTGTATACCTAGGACGGTTCAATGATAATTACAGGTTTCGGGGCTGTTAAGCATACACACATGCTCTGCCCTCAAATACAACCAACTAATTGTTATCTTAAACTCCCTGTTTTATTTTATAACTACAGTTTTGTTTAATTTGAATAGGTTTATAAACTGACAAAGCTCCTTGTGATTTCTTTGATACATTCTAGATTCCGTATACCCATTGAATGATAAGCAGTGCAATATGCCCTTGAACCTTGGGACAGATGGCAGATATTAAAGCTTCTTCTAGTCTAGTCTCTTTAACTCTCTTATGTATAAATTCAATGTTAGTGAATAAAGTTTTGATTTTTGTGCAAAAATATTTTTGTGTGAAGTTATGATTCACCTCTTAGTTAGATCTAGATTTTCTTTATTACCAAGTTTTTATGCTAGAAATGCATTGACTTTGCTGCACCCCTGATAGAATACGGTTAAAATCTTTACAACTTTTTGATAGGTGATTGTTGATAGAAATATCTGAGGTTATGAGAGTGGTACTTACTGTCAGAATAATGGACATTTTTAATGGCATGATGTAATGGAATTTATTTATTTAAAAAAAATAAAATTAAAGCTATAAAATAGAGTATGTATGACATGTGCATCTTTTCAAGACAAATTATATCAAGAATGGTCTCCCTTTATAAAGTATTTTGTTAAGTCCATATCTGTAATTGGATTGCCTCCCCTTATTACTCAATCACTCGTTATTGGAAATAATTGGTCATGCGATGGTCATTTTAGATATATCTATGGAGTTAAGGGTAAACAGTGTGCAATGGGTGGACAAGTGGTCTAGTGGTAAGAGCTACTGACTACTTATCCGAAGGTTGTGGGTTCAATCCCTCCTCTAGACGGTGAAAAATAGAAATGCTTTTGAGTGTTTCCCACCCAAAATAACTAAATTACTAACAGTCTTTCGGACGAGACGTTAAGCGAGATCCCGTGTATGATGCTTTACATCAGGCACGTAAAAGAACCAAGGATGCAAGTGACTAACCTCTTCTGGGGGCCTCGCCCATGTGGATTTCGGTGGCAAGATAAATAAAAGCAAATAAACCTAAAACAGTGTGCACCTTAACATTCATAACTTTAATGAAATCTTCATTTTTTTGTTTTCATATAATAACAGATAACAAATTTAATCTGATCTGCTGCCAATTATTTCAATGAAAAATAACAAGCTGAAAAAAGTTTTGTTACTTTTGCTATTGAGTATAGTTTACTGTCAGTTTACTGATATTATTTATGGTCCATTCTGTATTACTGATGTAGAGGTATTAGATCTTAATGCATCTAAAGTTATTTTTTTATGTGATATTTAAATGATTTTCCGATAATTTAAAAGTTGAAGAATTACATTTATTTTAGGCGTTGAAGAATTTCAATTGTTTATGACTTCATGCACCGTCTAACACACAGGTGTGCAGCAAGTGAACTTGTTACCTATATTGTAATAAATGCTACGTAAGGCCAAATAATAAAATATGTGGTTCAGGTAACATGAACATGTTAATAAATGTTATGTTTGGTAGGGCGGAAAACATTTAGGTCTTCTGTATGAGGAGGTTTATTGAATGCCCTTTATTATGGTCCGGACCATAACTTAGTCATTTATTGTTGGATTTGAAAATAATTTGTCACAAATGTTTACTACTACAGAACGGTGTGTCATGCGAAACAATTATGTCAATATCTCAAAGGTCAAGGTCACACTTGGAGTTCAAAGGTAAAAAATAGCCATAATTGAGCTTGTCCGGAGCATAACTAAGTCATTTATTAAGGGATTTGAAAATAATTGGGCACAAATGCTCACTACTAGCTGACAATGCATCATGCGAAACAATAACGTCAATATCTCAAAGGTCAAGGTCACACTTGGAGTTCAAAGGTAAAAAATGGCCGTGTCCTGGATGTAACTAAGTCATTTATTGTGGGATTTTAAAATAATCTGGTACAATTGTTTACCCCTATCAAATGATGTGTCATACAAAACAATTATTTTAATATCACAAAGGTCAAGGTCAGAAATGACCCGTAATTTAAGTTGTCTGGACCATTACTTAATCATATATTGTTGAAATTAAAAATAACTGTACAATTGTTGTCAACCATGCGACGCCTGTGACAAAGCAGTATGTGGGGGTATCATTAGTCTCTCTGTGGCAGTTCTCGTTTAAGATTGATCAGATGAGCACCCTATAGGACCAGCTTTGCCCTCTTATGTAAGATTGATCTGATGAGCACCCTATAGGACCAGCTTTGCCCTCTTATTTAAGATTGATCTGATGAGCACCCTATAGGACCAGATTTGCCCTCTTATTTAAGATTGATCTGATGAGCACCCTATAGGACCAGCTTGCCCTCTTATTTAAGATTGATCTGATGAGCACCCTATAGGACTGGCTTTGCCCTCTTATTTAAGATTGATCTGATGAGCACCCTATAGGACCAGCTTTGCCCTCTTATTTCAGATTACTTGTGTTAGCAGACCAGGACTTTCTAAAATTAATCAGATAAGCAACCTAGGATCATATTTGACCCTCTTGTTAATTTTAGTCGAGGTTGCAAATCTTTTGTGAAATAATTGCTCATTATAATTGCTGATAAAATAGTTTCACATTAAACTTCAGATTTTATATTTATGTTTGATTATCGCCATTCTTGACTTGTTACTTTAAACCTGAGATGTTTTTGTCTGTTTTAATAGATCTAGTCAAGTGATGAGTTGAAAATTTGTTATAGATCAAACGATACTAAAATTTAAAAATATTCATTTTGTACCAAGTTGTGTACCAAACAAGCTGATAAACCCATTCTATCATCCATCAAAAAACCACTACAATATTTTTAAAATTTATTATCATTGTAAACTTTTAAATTATCTAGTAGAATCAGTTAAAATCAGTTGATTGAAGTGGAAATGCAATATTGATTAGACATTTAAAATTTATTTTTTGAAATAGTTTTTGAAATAGTTCCATGATTACGTCATATTACATTAAACTTAACAAGAGACGAGAGCATTGAATGTATTGACCTCAACTTAAGAAATGTAATCACAAATTTTGCATATTTTTGAAATAGTTTAGTAATTAAGTATGCTTTTATGTTCAGAAAAAAAAGGCATTTAAATAACTTTCTTAAAAGTGATATATAAAAAGTGTGCATAAGTTTTTATTACAAAACCTGATATAATGACTACGGTTAACGGTGTTAATTAATAAAGTCACAGTTCAGTTATACAATATAGTTGACAGAATATAAGGACTTCTTGCTGTAAAGTTGCCGTGAGGTTAAGTGCAATACAAGTCCATCTACTCCTTAAATTATTGTCAGATACGGTGATGTGGTGTTCACTGCCGAACATGATGAAGGCAATTTAATGCGAGTAGATGAAAATGAATAGTAACCTCGCAATGTACCAATAGACAGTTAATTGATGTTTAATTGCCCATTTACTCTCTTATAATTAGTGAATTGCATGCTGTTGAATAAAATGGGTGAAAAAATTGTTTTCAAGTTTTTGTATTATGATAAACGTGTTTGGATGTTTTGCAAATCATAGCAATTTAATAGTAATTGAATACATAAGTAAGATGTACCTCAGATTTTATGATGAAAATTGAGATTTTATATTTCTTTGTCCATGTTTTTAAAACTTTCTGTTGAAATGCAGTAAACTAAATGAGTCATACACATGCATGCTGTGATGGGATTGAAGTGAAAGTGGTTTTAAAATAGCTTAATTTGTTTATACTCCCTGCCCGGTATTGATAAATCTAAAATATGATTATTTAGGAATTTCAAAATTTGATTTACTCTAGTACTTGTTATATGATTGAGTTTATTTGATGGTAGATCTGCCTCTATGAAGGCTGTAGTGGTAGATTGTCCACTTCAAGTTGGAATCCAAGCCCAGATGTTCTACAATGAATTCAAGGGAATATAGTGGAACACTCAGAGACAAAGGTAGTCATGAAAACCAGTGACAACATGAACACAATGGAACACATGAATATACCAGAAATCATATACACAATGGAACCCATGAATAAACCAGATATCATAAACACAATGGAACCCATGAATATACCAGAAATCATCAACACAATGTAACCCATGAATATACCAGAAATCATAAACACAATGGAGCCCATGAATATACCAGATATCATATACACAATGGAACCCATGAATAAACCAGATATCATAAACACAATGGAACCCATGAATAAACCAGATATCATAAACACAATGGAACCCATGAATATACCAGAAATCATATACACAATGGAACCCATGAATAAACCAGATATCATAAACACAATGGAACCCATGAATATACCAGAAATCATATACACAATGTAACCCATGAATATACCAGATATCATAAACACAATGGAACCCATGAATATACCAGATATCATGAACACAATGGAACCCATGAATATACCAGATATCATGAACACAATGGAACCCATGAATATACCAGATATCATGAACACAATGGAACCCATGAATATACCAGATATCATGAACACAATGGAACCCATGAATATACCAGATATCATGAACACAATGGAACCCATGAATAAACCAGAAATCATAAACACAATGGAACCCATGAATATACCAGATATCATGAACACAATGGAACCCATTAATATACCAGAAATCATATACACAATGGAACCCATGAATATACCAGATATCATGAACACAATGGAACCCATGAATATACCAGAAATCATATACACAATGGAACCCATGAATATACCAGATATCATGAACACAATGGAACCCATGAATAAACCAGATATCATGAACACAATGGAACCCATGAATATACCAGAAACCATAAACACAATGGAATGATTGAGTGTACCTTATCAGAGACAATGTCGGGTGCATGTGTATAGAAGTAGTTTTATCTGCATTCCAGGAGCATCAATTAATGTTTCACCGCATAATCTCTGTCTACCACAATTATGTTAAAGATGCAGACTCAACATAAATTTCACTTACGCTATTTTTATTATGTAATAAAAAGCGATTAATTGCGATGTTTATCTGTAGTATCAATGTGTAAGATTGTTGTCTGTAATAACATCATAATACACCAAGTATGTCGCTTATTTGTTATGGTAGTCGATTAAATAATGGAAATTTAATTATTATATTACTTTAGGTAATACAACTGGCTATATTCAACTACCATGTCATGGAAGTAATTTATTACATCTCATGGATTTATGTTATAGTTAGAACATATTAAGTAAATTTTAATGATTAAAAAGGCCGGAGCGAGCGAAGCGAGGCCTTTTTAGTCATTAAAATTTACTTAATATGTTCTAACTAACTTAGAATATAACATTCTGCATTCTGATTGGCCGATAGAAATTAGCGCCAACGCACGACGTCAATTCTGTTAAGAGAAAAATTTAATGATTAAATTTTCGTTTAACCGCGAAAATGCGGCGTTTTCATTGGCTTATAATGTAGGTTATATTCTAAATTCAGTTTTAAAATATTTTTATGTATCATTTTAAAGCTTTTAGAAGATGCGTTCTTATATTAAATACTTATTTTAAAGGTTCTTGTTACTGTATGCTTGCCAATTAGACAACCAAAGTTAAGCCTGTAGCTCACGAATACAGTTTTCGTGAACTCATGATTCAGTTTAATTTACATATTCCCAAAGGAATGCCCCTTTAACTCCAGATAAAGTTTCCTTGTATTTCACAGTATGCCCCTTCACCTTTACATACAGTTTCCTTGTTGCCAAAGGTAACTCCCCTTCAACTCTACATACAGTTACCAGACATACGCCCCTTTGATTCTAGATACAATTTCCTTGTTTGCCAAAAGGCATGCCCCTTTAACTCAAGATACAGTTTCCTTGTTTGCCAAACAGCATGTCCCTTTTACTCTAGATACGGTTTCTTTGTTTGCTAAAAGGCATGCTTGAGATACAGGTTCCTTGTTTGCTAAAAGCATCTTCAACTCAAGATATGGTTTCCTTGTTTGTCAAAGGTATGCTCCTTCAACTCAAGATATGGTTTCCTTGTTTGCCAAAGGTATGCTCCTTCAACTCAAGATATGGTTTCCTTGTTTGCCAAAGGTATGCTCCTTCAACTCAAGATATGGTTTCCTTGTTTGCCAAAGGTATGCTCCTTCAACTCAAGATATGGTTTCCTTGTTTGTCAAAGGTATGCTCCTTCAACTCTAGAAACAGTTTCCTTGTTTGCCAAAGGTATGCTCCTTCAACTCTAGATATGGTTTCCTTGTTTGTCAAAGGTATGCTCCTTCAACTCTAGATACAGTTTCCTTGTTTGCCAAAGGTATGCTCCTTCAACTCAAGATATGTTTCCTTGTTTGCCAAAGGTATGCTCCTTCTACTCAAGATATGGTTTCCTTGTTTGTCAAAGGTATGCTCCTTCAACTCTAGATACAGTTTCCTTGTTTGCCAAAGGTATGCTCCTTCAACTCTTGATATGGTTTCCTTGTTTGTCAAAGGTATGCTCCTTCAACTCTAGATACAGTTTCCTTGTTTGCCAAAGGTATGCTCCTTCAACTCAAGATATGGTTTCCTTGTTTGCCAAAGGTATGCTCCTTCAACTCAAGATATGGTTTCCTTGTTTGCTAAAAGGCATGCTCCATCAACTCTAGATACAGTCACCTTATTTACCAAAGGTATGCTCCTTCAACTCTATTAAGACATATTACTCTATAACAACAGATTGCTATCTACATTCCATTTCATAACCTTGAATGTTGAGCAAAAATCAGTACATGATAAGCACAACAATAAAGCCATGTTTAACCATTATTCAAGATTAATTACACTTTATAATAATGTTTTCACGTTTTATATTACAAAATGTTGCAAACAATGATAATACAATCATTAAGTGTTGGAGGTTAATGGAAATGTCTGGGAGGTACACTGGTATATAGTTATTATGATGTTTATAGTTTTTGCATAAAAAAATGTGTGTTTGCAGATATGGAGGAGTTTTGGATATTAAGTAGTTGCGTTGTTGACATTTTCTGTCATTTCTACAATGTTTTATCTTCTAAATTGGAATTAATATCAACCAATAGATCATAGGCTAGGGGGGTACAAGTTTTCTATTACTTTTTTTATCAAAGTTTGTTTTATGAGTTCAACACCTTTTTATGAAGATTTTCGATATCGGTGCTAGACTGTGGAATCTAGATTATCTATATGAATGTATTTACACCACTCTTGCGTCAGCTTTATGTGGACACTTAGAGTGTCTTTATTTCTTAATATTACAGAAAGGGTAAGATTTACACTAAGTGTATTGTTTTAGGGTTACACTAAAAAACGTGAAGAGAAGAGAGGGACAGAGTGAGATGAATAATTTCACTGTCAGAAATCTGCTAAATGTTTGTAGTATTGTTTTCTGTGATTAATATAAGTGTATAGAATGTCAACGAGACACTATGATACTTGTATATATAGTTTATTACCCCACAGTAATAGTTTCGTATATTGAAATATAAGTGTCAGCAACATTTAAACACGGGACAACTCACATTGTCAATGTTAACTTTCATCTTTCGTTATTCCAACCAGCCAGAAGCTTGACTGTGTTATCAGGGTCAGAGAGCAGCTTGCTATGATAAATGGCGGACCAAGAACAGCGCCAGTTACTCATTCCATGAATATTTGTTATTGTAATTATAAATGTTACATAACTTATGTAGAAACACTTCTCTACAGTAACACTCTCTTAATAGGCAACAAACATGCTTCTCTGCTGCGAAGTGACAGGGGTGAGGGGCGAAAGACAAATCCATTATTTTTAGACAAGGTGTGAACCTCTGACACCAAGAAACGATAACAATTTGTCCCTTTGGCACAACAGAGTTGCAAAAACAGTATAGTGAGATACAACCATGGTGTACCAAGGGACATATTTTGAGCACTGTACCAGTTTAGAAACCTGGGGTGGTATTCAATATTGATCTTACTTGACTTAGGGATAAGGACAACCAATCAGATCACACCATATTAAACTCTTGGTCAGTAACTGGCGATATGATTGGCTATCCTTATTTTCCAATTAAATGAGATCAATATTGAATACCAACCCTGGTCCATATTATATAACTGAGCTGCTAGGGTAGGAGTACTTTATTGACACCATGATTTTATGATGTTGTTTTCTATTTGCAGACTGGTGTTCTCATGTTTCCTGACGATGATTATGTCATTGAACCATTACCTAGTGATATACCATCATCACATCATCGTCATAGACATCACCATGGTGACCAGGATGTTCCAAATGGAGACAAATCTCATCTCATGTCTGACACCAAACTCATGTCTGACACCAAACTCATGTCTGACACCAAACTCATGTCTGACACCACTCTCTCATCATCTATCAAACAACATGACAATAATGACACTACTCTAAGTAGCCGTCGTCATGGCAACCATAGTCAGCACCATAGCAACCACCATAGCAACCAGACCCAGGATGAAATCTTGAATGGTACTATAGCAGAAAGCCATGGTAACCATGACAACAATTCCTCACTTAACCTTGACCCTAATGTATTAAATCACCATGACAACCAGTATTTAAACGATGATACTAGAAGTGACCTTATGAACGAGAAAGCACATATCATGTACAGACGATCTGCATTAAGCCAGCATGTATCAGACAATTATCACGCTACACATGGTGAGTCACATTATGTCATATTACTACATCATGTAATTACATTGATACATATGTTCATGGCTTGTTAATTAAAGACCATTTATTTCAATTTTTTTATAGTTTGGTAATTTGATTTATGTAAACTTGTGGAATGTGTGTATTACTCATTACTCATAGGAAATTGAAATTTAATGTTTCTTTAATCTGTCTTATTTTTGTGATCGTATTCTTGTAAAGGTATTTGTCAATTGCCTCCTGTCAAAATGCATCAAAATTACTGCATAAGTAGATATGTTAAATAGCAGAAAGTCAACATGCATGCATGATATGAATATATGTTTTTTTAGAGTTTTTGAATCTATGATTTAGCTGTTTCACATGCGGAAATGTTTTATAATTGCACAATTTGTGATTATTATAATAAATTGTAAAATTATGTATTATTACACAATTTGTCACATTATGTAAAGTTTTATTTAGAATGAATGAAATTCTTTCAGTGTGCGCTGATATTTTCAAGATTTTCTTGAATTAATAAATTTTGCAAGCATTTCCTCATTACATACTTAACCATTCATCGGTATGCAGGTTTCAATTTTGTTACACTTCATTTATACTTTACAATCTCAGAATTTGTGTTGCTAATGATTCACGGATCACTCCAATGAATTAATTATGTCTTCCACATATAGCGGGGGAGACATATTAACTTTGTGCTGGATGTCAGGTGGATGGATGTCACAAAGTTTGTCCATGCATGTTCTCCTTAACCACTGGTAGGATTTTAATGAAACTTCACATGAATACTTGTTTTAGGTTGGATGTTTTTTGCCCTAGTAATGGCCCTTTGTGGAAGTCATATGTTTTTTGCCCTAGTTACGTCCCTTTGTGAAAGTCATATGTTTTTGCCCCAGTTATGTCCCTTTGTGGGATGCCCTATGTTTTTTATCCAAAACACTTCTAGTGATACATTTCATTGTCTATTGCAGATATGAATCGTTATGCTAAATCCAATCAGATTTTTCATCGAGCACGAAGGAAAAGATCATACCGTAGTTCCGAGCGTAGAGTAGAAACTCTTGTTGTTGTAGATCAAGAAATGTACAAGAAACACGGACGAGAAAATGTCACAACTTACGTACTTAGTATATTCAACATTGTAAGTATATTATGTCACAACTTACGTACTTAGTATATTCAACATCATAAGTATATTATGTCACAACTTATGTAATAGTATATTCAACATCGTAAGTACATTATGTCACAACTTACGTACTTAGTATATTCAACATTGTAAGTATATTATGTCACAACTTACGTGTACTTAGTATATTCAACATCATAAGTATATTATGTCACAACTTATGTAATAGTATATTCAACATCGTAAGAATATTATGTCATAACTTACGTGTACTTAGTATATTCAACACTGTAAGAATATGATGTCACTAATTACGTACTTAGTATTTTCAATATTGTAAGTAACATGTCATGTTTAATTTTCATTTAATTGAATATTTCAAAATTTCCAAAGATGACAAAGATGCATCATTCATACAGCTGAGACAAATGTTGATATATGTGTGCATTGTGTTGTAGGTATCACAGCTATATCAAGATACAACGTTAGGTTATACAATCAAGATTGTCCTTGTTGGTCTCGTGTTCCTCGACGGTAGAGAGGTAAGTGATGCTTTAACCCATTACTCCATATACAGTAGAACTTTGATGCCTCATACTGCCTTCAGACCGAGAAACTAGTTCGAGCCATCAACTTGTCCGAGGCATGAACTGTATACTAGTATGGCATCATATTTCCGAGACTGAAGAACCTGCTCAAGGTCCCTTTGATGTTTGAAGCAAAACTTTTCGAGGCATTGAAGTTCCTACTGTACCATGTGTACATTGTTCATTTTCAGTTACAGAATGTCTATACATCCCGAGTGCAGCTTTTTGGGTCAATGCTCAAGAATGATCTCCCTTGATAAAGAGTCACGTTAAGTCAATTTCAACTTAATCATTTTTTTCGTCTACCAGATTATCCAAAAACCTGATGGGAAATCCCCACTTGATGCAGTGCATTTATTCCTGTTATTATCTATGAAATAGAGGGACAGAATATACACATTCATTTGATAATGCCTAAAAATTTGCAAGACTTTCCACAATGCTTATAAATACTGTTCAATTGTCAAGGGTTAAAATATAATATGTTAGTTGATTGGTATTGTTATTTGTATTGTAACTGCATTTATTGAGGGAACATGTATTATTTATTGTGTATGTAAGAATTGTTACTTGTTTGTGTATTTAAAGCCTGGACTACAGATAAGTCATCATGCTGATAAAACACTCAACAGTTTCTGTCAATGGCAAGCTGGAATCCATAATGGACGCCACAAACTCCACGACCATGCAGTATTACTTACAGGAAAAGATATCTGTTCATATCAGGATGCACCATGTGACACGTTAGGTAAGAGACAAGGTCATGTGATACATTAGGTAAGAGACAAGGTCAAGTGATACATTAGATAAGAGACAAGGTCATGTGACACGTTAGGTAAGAGACAAGGTCGTGTGATACATTAGTTAAGAGACAAGGTCATGTGATACATTAGGTAAGAGACAAGGTCATGTGATGCATTAGGAAAGAGACAAGGTCTTGTGATAAAGACAAGGTCATGTGATACATTAAGGTAAGAGACAAGGTCATAAAGACAAGGTCATGTGATACATTAAGTAAGAGACACGGTCATGTGATGAAGACAAGGTCATGTGATAAAGACAAGGTCATTGTTACAGACAAGGTCAGGTAATACATTATGTAAGAGACAAGGTCATGGTCACATGATGTCTTGTGGTTGCATAGTTACCATGTCACGTGATAATATCATGTTATATATTAAGTAATAGACTGGATGATGCCATGTGATACTTGATGTCTCTTTTTTGTGTTTCTCAAAATGCCATCTTTCTTTTTCAAGTGATTGTAATACATCTTAGTACAATATCATAGTTAATGTTCATAATAGTCTCCCTGATTATCCCAGTCTTGATGATAATATACTTGTTTAAGGCTTAAGCATAGAAATCAGTTTAAATAAAAAATGTTTTAATTGTTGTTATTGTGTTATCTGCTGTTCAGGTTTCCATATAAAATTTCTTAATAATTTGTCATATTGTTATTTCTAAAAGGCACCCTTTGATGTTAACATCAGTGTTTTTCTTGTATTAGTTTGTTAATACCAATATCTTGGTACTGTACTGAACTGACAAGTTCATGTAATTGTGTCAAAGAATGGTAGTAAACACTTGCAGACATTTGCAAGGTGGTATCTTAATCTGACTTATTCTCCCACGTAATCCTAGTTTAGTGATGAGTACGTGGTATGTCAGTAAAACAATGGAACACATGATGTTTATGTTCCAACAAGTCATCATTCTGTAATGAACTTAATGAATACAGTAAGCGTAGGATAAGTGGAAATTGAATTCTTTACAGAACATTAAAATAATGGTGCATAAAATACCAACTTTGTGTGAAATAATCATCATAAATAGCTGAAAATATATTGGCTGATTTCATCTCTAATATAATAGATACTTACATTTAGTGCCTCCGACATAAAATTGTCTAATTATAAAGTGACTGTCTTGATAGCGAAACCTACTAAGTAGTAGATGGTCATATTTTGTGATCAGACGTACGGTAATTGGAACCGTTTCAGAAAAAGTCACATTTGTTGAGCCACCTTTAGGCACATATCATAAATAGTAGCTCAAAGTCCTGGAATGCTGATCAAAGTCCTGGAATGCCAATCAAAGTCCTAGAATGCCATTCAAAGTCCTTGAATGCCAATCTTAATCCCCGAATACCAATCAAGGTCCTAGAATGCCAATGAAAGTCCAATAAGTAGATCACACTATATCTTAAAATATCAGTTTTAATATTGTTGTGTATACATATATTTGTAGGCAGGGGAATTAAAATCATTTAGTTGTCTATAAAGGACACTCCTATACATAATACCATTTGCAACATCTTCTATGGTTGACATAGCATGTCTCTATGGTTGTCAAAGATTGCCTAGATTGTTAACAAATGTTGTTAGTACATGTATACTTAGAATTTCTGTTTTGGGGCAGTTGTCAATTGTATTTGAAAAAATGTTTCAGTCAATTTTGGTGTAACTTACTATATAATTTTCCTTAAATCCACAATTTTATATTTTACGTCTGGAATCCATGTTTAGAGTATAAGACACATGGGGGATTGCGACATCACAATATTGTCAACAACTGCATCATGTATTCTGTCATGTCAGCTATTTCTGTTTGTATGTATAAAACAATGCTAGTTTTTTTTCTGGCAAAACTGCGCAAATATATAAACAGATGTTATTGTTTGAATGCAAAAATGTGAAGATTTTGTAAAAATGTTAAAACAAAAATGTAATTAAAACTTGACATAAATTGCTATGATAATGGATAAAATGATTATTAACAGTTGCCAAGATACAATGACTTGACTAAATGTACAAAACAAAGAATAATTAAAATAACTATTATTAAAACAATCTATTATGAGAAGTGGCGACAGTTGAACAGAAATGCATCACACTTTTAAAGACAAAACATTTATGGCATATATACTTATCCACTGTTTTGGTGAAAGTATTGTAAAACAGCTAGATTCAAGGTTATACCAGATACACTCCTGGTCAAAGTGACATACAATGCAGACTTACACTGTCTCCCTGGTCAAAGTGACATACAATGCAGACTTACACTGTCTCCCTGGTCAAAGTGACATAAGATGCAGACATACACTGTCTCCCTGGTCAAAGTGACATAGAATGCAGAAACACACTGTCTCCCTGGTCAAAGTGACATACAATGCAGACATACACTGTCTCCCTGGTCAAAGTGACATAGGATGCAGACTTACACTGTCTCCCTGGTCAAAATGACATAAGATGCAGACATACACTGTCTCCCTGGTCAAAGTGACATAGGATGCAGACTTACACTGTCTCCCTGGTCAAAGTGACATAGGATGCAGACATACACTGTCTCCCTGGTCAAAGTAAAATAGGATGCAGACATACACTGTCTCCCTGGTCAAAGTAAAATAGGATGCAGACATACACTGTCTACCTTGTGAAATAGACATAGAATGCATGTTTACACTGTCTGCCTGGTGAAATAGACATAGGATACAGATTTACACTGTCTGTCTTGTGACATAAGATGCAGACATTCATTGTCTCCCTGGTCATAGTGACATAGGATGCAGACATATACGTTCTCCACTGTCAGTGACATACTGGTAGGATGCGGACGTATTCTGTTTCACTGGTTAAAAAGACATGAATTCTAAAATACACTGTCACCCCGGTCTAAGAGACATTAAGACATACTATGGCATGTTTATGTGCATAGCCATTGAAAACTTCATGGTCTGTTCTTCTTTAATCACATGCACAATGTGTCGAAACTTTCACATATGGTGTATCTGGCTTATTTCTGGGTTTATACCAAATTCAATGAAACAGTGCTAATAAAGTTGCCTGACAGTCAATACCTTAGGTACAATCTTACATTACTATAGTTGACATAGTTTCATATTTCTGAAATGAATCTGCGACATATTTGTGTAAATTTTGTTGTATGATATGCCTTGCAAGGTGTAAGATTTTCACTAAGTATGTATCACTTACACTCTCGCTGTGGAATGAAACGTAAACCAGTCAGTGCTTAAGGAAACTGCTACTGTTAATCACTTTATATTCGTATGATCTTGATTTCATGAATTTCATTGACAGGCTCATTTCGTGCATTTATGAATTTGCGGTTGAATGTTCCATGATGTGTTATATTATGATTCATGGTATGAAAATATATTTAAGCGGATTTATGAATTTGCGAGAAAATCAATTCGCGAATAATAGCAAAATTACAAACTTTGCGAAGAATACCCGACATACATCAGGATAGGCATAGGTGTATCACTATCATTGGGCTGCAGTACAATTAGTATTAATATAGTGACACGCTGTTTCTGTGTCAATATGTAGCATTTTAATATTGCAAAAAAGTCCTAGAAAATTGTATAAATATAGTGACAAGCTGCTTCAATGTGATTATTTTTGCATTTTATTGCAAAAATCATAGAAAAATTGCTTTGACTACTGAAGAAAGTTAATTCATGAAATATGAGTATGTTGTATAATACATACTAGAGATGTGACCGACCTAGACTGTGATGTATATCTCAAAGTTGAACAAATTTCTTCAATTATACAAAATTAATGTACCTGAAGCCTCAACTTAGTGTTCAATCTACTTTTCATTGATTCAATTTTGGTCATTTTCTCTATGATGAACATTCTAAGACTTATTGATTCACCAAGAAGTAATATGAAGCGAAGGGGCGTAATTCTAATTATACATTTAATAAGCATTCTCCTGTTCACTTTCCTCTGTATAAAAAGTGAGGATCATATAAAACAGACTACCGGGTATTTGAACCTGACCGGGCTTAATTCTAATAAAATTGCCTGATAAATGATCAATGAAGTCTTTTGTAGTATGTTTGTATGATATTATATTACTCCACCTCCTCAATGGCCTAGTGGTAGAGTGTCCACTTCAAGTTTAGGAGGTCCCGGGTTTGATCCATGGCTGCGTTATACGTACCAAAGACGACATGAAATTATAACAAAAATGCCCTTGCTAGACGCTCAGCAAAAACGGGAAACTTGCTTCTCTTCTCTCATACCCTCGTGGCGATGGATAACATCAGGAATGAGGTGTCAAGAGTGATTAGTAAAAGTTTGAAAAACTGGTTTCACAATCGACCTTAAATAAATTAATATAAATTAAATCATATAGTATTACTAGAACAGGCGTTATGACAAAATAGATTGGAAAAGAAAGATATGTCTTGTATAAAATTACTATTACTTTATGTAATAATCTAGTTTTAAAGTCAATCAAATGTCCAAATATAATTATACTCAAAATTAATTCATGTTTTCTACACTCAAAATTAAGTTCATGTTTTCGTGACAGTAACTGTTGTGAGTATGAACATTATAAACTGATATCACATCACTGTTTCTTAAAGTATTAGATTTAATTTAGTAGAAACGACTAACTATTATTGCGTACTTCAGTATACTTCTTTTCGAAAAATGTTGAACAATAATTTATTGTTAAAAGTATTCCCTGGTATCAAAGAGTACCTGGCTACTGATTCGAGTTCTTATAATTATTTCAATTAATTTTTTGATGGTTTTAAGTATCAAGTTTATTGGTATTCACATTTTTAAATCACTAGATTTGTTTTTAATTGATCTGTTAATCTGAAGAGTAAAGAGTGTTATATAGAAAGTCAAGTACATGGGGTAGATACCTCGATAACAGTCAGTGAACTTTATTGAAATGTTTCCAATTATCATACAATATAAAAAAGCCACAAAAAACACATTGTATATTGTTGAAGACTTTTGTGAAGATTTTTCAAGTATAATTGCTCTAAGATTATTGACCTTTAAAATAAAGATTTTCTTTTTAGAAAATCATGCATGCATACTACTGTAGTTAATTTGTATTGATTTTTCTGCTTTAGTCTGAATTTTTTTAAGATCATATTCTTAGGAACACTGAGTACATTCTTGAACAGTGATATTGCTGATTTTGACAAAAATAATGTGATCTTATATTACAAAAGTTTGTCAAGGCTTAAAGTCTGATCAGGACAACCCTCAAACAAACACAGGACAACCCTCGAACAAACACAGGACAACCCTCGAACAAACACAGGACACCCTCGAACATACACAGGACAACCCTCGAACAAACACAGGACAACCAACGAACAAACACAGGACAACCCTCAAACAAACACAGGACAACCCTCGAACAAACACAGGACAACCCTCGAGCAAACACAGGACACCCTCGAACATACACAGGACAACCCTCGAACAAACACAGGACAACCCTCAAAGAAACACAGGACAACCTTGAACAAACAAAGCTTCTTGAACCCTCCCCCAAGCAAAATAACTAGTCAGACCCTCTCCTGAGTCAAAAATAAGTTTTTGACACCCTCCCCTGAGAAATAATTCTGGATCTGTGCCTTGAGTTTCACAGCCCTTAGCTACAGATTATTTTCTTGTGCTATTCTGTTACCTTATAGTGTGAATTTGAAGGTAGTGGAATCAAAATGCTGTGGGAGCATAATGCAACAGGTCCTAAATTGGACATTGTATAAGTCATTGCTTATTCTATTGCAGGGTTTGCACCTATTGATGGGATGTGTACAGAATTAAGGAGTTGTATCGTCAATGAAGATACTGGTTTGTCTACTGCATTCACCATCACACATGAAATGGGACATAAGTATGTATTAACCACTTATTGTACTTTCTATCAGAGTTTACTCCCTTTGTAGATACAAAAACATGTATATGTACAGCATATTGGTTTGTGTAAATCTGTCTCCCTTTGTTTTATGTGGACAGTAGGATGACATGGTGGTCTTACAGATAATGCTATTGACTATGGATCGAGAGGTCCCTGGTTCAATTCACGGCTGGGGTACTTGAACATCTTAAATGCTTTTGAGTTTCCCACCCAACAAGAGATGAACTAGTTGATAACCCAGAGGAAGTCTTGAGCAAGTTTCGATGCTGTACATCAGGCATGTTAAAGAGTCCATTCTGAAAGAGCTAGGTTATCGCTACAAAGAATCAAGGAGTCTATTCTGAAAGAGCTAAGTTATTGCTACCATACTCCTTATATCACACAACTGTCTCTTACCTCAAAGTCAAGGTATCATTTGCTAATCTGGCAGGGAACAAACGAATGACTGTGCACTTATGACTTCTTTAGCAAGCACAAACAAACAAACATCGTGTAAGTTTATCAAGTTGATACTGTGAGAAAATTTTGACTATGTTATGCAACAGTCAATATTTTGCCCGCCCGGCTCAGGGGAATTAGACATTTTCAATTTTTTTATGTCTAAATCCCCATCCAGGAGACAATGTTTACTGTCTAAATCCCCACCCTTGGACAAAGATTTTCATCTGGGTACTTTAATTAAAACACGAATAAAAGTATCACTGTCGTTTTTCGCGGTGTCGAAATTCCCGGACGAAAGCCTATTCTCTGGGACTCTGAGTCGATAAGGTCGTCTAATTCCGGCCTGTCTGGAAGATTCATCTGTCTAATTCCCCCTGTATCCTCGCCTCCCCCCCAGGGGGCATGATACTGATGCATTATGGTGTATGAAGACATGATGATATATTTCAGTTTTGGAATGATGCATGATGGGGACGGTAACAACTGTAAGGATACAACAGGCTATATCATGTCACCTACCCTATCAGCACAAAGTGGAACATTCCATTGGTCATCATGTAGCAGACATTACATGAGAAACTTTCTCAAGTAACTATATACATTCAATATTTCGTTTAATTAGAGAATAAGATTGTTAATGCTTTAGCTTATTAACATATCTTGATGAAAGGTACTAACTGTGCTTTAAGAGCACTCAAGATTTTACCTACAAATGTCTAGGGAATAATTTCTACAATCTCAGAATCCAGCCTCTGAACTTTACTCAAGTAATTGGTCTACAGCCACGTTGGCCTTTTTTTTGTTGAAGTACAATCATTTTTCGTTTAATATTCCATCCAAAACATCAAGTTTAATCATTGTGTTTGATATGTTTTAAAGTTTAATGGTTTCCTATTTCAGTGCGGTACAATCAGAATGTTTAACGAGTCATTCACGAGGAACTGGTGAACTGAAATTCCCCAACAAACAACCAGGAGAAATATTTAATGCTGACATACAATGTAAATGGCAGTTTGGTAGTCATTCTAAACAGTGTACCATTATATTTGGCCGGGTAAGTTTGTAACTATAGTTTGCTAATCATTTTCGGCCTTTTGGTGTCTCACCTAGTGTGCAATTATGTATCTTTTGTTGACCGTCTACATTTTACGTAAACAGAATCTCATCCTAAACCCTTTTTGATCAACTTTAAACAAAATACAGCATCGAAGGATCTTTGGGTCGTCTCTGTGCAAGAAGTGTTTCAAATGGTTTCAGTTGGTAGCATAACTCTAAGGTCTCATTGGCTAAACAAAAGTTTTCAAAATTGAAGGTTTCTAAAACTAGAAGACATAATTATAGCTTTGCTATTTTGTATAGAGCATCATTTAGAGGTCCTCTTCCTAGATGGTTTAAAGCATTCCCATATTACTTCAGTTGGCTCTGTCACTAGGGTTACTTGTTAATGGAATTGTAAACAAAAAATATTTAATTAAGCCGAACTATCTGGGAATTAAGGACATATCGTGTAACTTACATCTATTGAATGTAAAGAGACACACAGAGAGAGTCACAGCATAAAATCAATGATAAAAGAAGTATATGTATTCACATAGTGTTTGAAAAATATGTATGAACTGTTTCCAGGATCCATGCAAGAATTTGTTTTGTCATAAAAGAGCAGGAATGTGTGAGACCAAGTTTTTACCAGCAGCAGAAGGCACATCATGTGGTAGTGGTATGGTAGGTAGGCACACTTTATTATCTTCTCTTATACCATCCTACAGGCCTGAGCCTATACATGTCAGCCAAGTAGCATAACTGCCTCTAGGTCATTAGGCCTGGGCCTACACATGTACAGCCCAGTAGCATAGCTGCCTCTAGGTCATTAGGCCTGGGCCTACACATGTCAGCCCAGTAGCATAGCTGCCTCTAGGTCATTAGGCCTGGGCCTAAACATTTACAGCCCAGTAGCATAACTGCCTCTAGGTCATTAGGCCTGGGCCTACACATGTACAGCCCAGTAGCACAACTGCCTATAAGTCATTAGGCCTGGGCCTACACATGTACAGCCCAGTAGCGTAACTGCCTATAAGTCATTAGGCCTGGGCCTACACATTTACAGCCCAGTAGCATAACTGCCTATAATTCATTAGGCCTGGGCCTACACATGTACAGCCCAGTAGCATAACTGCCTCTTGGCCATTAGGCCTGGGCCTACACATCATTTCAACAAGTTGTGTAAGCACAGGTCATTCGTGACTGTAGAAGTTACCAAATATTCACCAAAATGCACCACAGGCTATCTACAGTTTAAAACATGTACCGTGGTATTGAGGGCATGTCTCCAGTTGCTGGGGTTTATAGATCAAAATGCCTCTAGGTATGTCTCTGTAGCCATTTATTACGAATGGATGCTGAAGAATTTAGGAATTTCTTGCAAAAGGTGTAACAAGGGTGAAGACTTTTTATTGCTTTTAATTTTCAACATTTTGGCTTATTAATGTTTATCACTTCTATGGGCATGCACATGTTGATTGTTGTTTATTATTGATAGAAGAAAACTGTAGTTAATTGTATGACAAGAAAATGGTTTTATTATTTGCTATCAATGGATTATTGAGATTTATCAGTGAAAATAACATTGAAAATATCATTTTGTTGTTTTCACTGGTTTATAAACTGGTTCCATCATTATACTGACAAAAGAAACGTAGCATCAATTAAGCCAAGCTTCAAATTATGCATTACGTCATTATGGCGCCATAATTGTTCTAACTTCAACATAATTTTTCCAATTAAGCCAATTACTGAACCATTATACTAGAAAATGAAGCATATAATAAACAGAAAATTTGTCGACTTGTGGTGAAAGATCAAAATTTATTTATGTTGTTGAAGCCATTTAGTAAAGGTTGTTGGGGGAGGTTTTACAGTATGTTACACGTATAGAATATAGCCTAATACCGAGTCCTTCTCTTTATTACATGATTTGATTTCAGTGGTGCCAGCAAGGTAAATGTGTAAGTTACGGGGACAAGGGTCCGACCCCTATTAATGGATGGTGGACAGAATGGGGCCAGTGGTCGCATTGCACACGCTCATGTGGTGGAGGAATCAAAACACGAACTAGAGAATGTAACAATCCAAGGTAAATATCTAACCAGACCTATTCAGCCTGCTCTCTCATTTAGTCGCCTTTTACACCATGCAAGAAAGTCAGACATAGGTCCAATCCTACTACCAAAGAGCCCCATGGGATGAAAGTTTTATAGGTTAACATTGATGAAGAAATTCATAAAGCATTTTACCACATATTCATGGATCACTCCATGTATTGTATGCATCGTGTTACTTAGATGTAATTAGGGCCCCGCAAAAAAATTTGCGGTTCCCTATAGTAATCACCTTGTCCGTCTGTCTGCTACGTTCTTACAGAACGGTTTTATGTGGCTATTTTACGCAATGAAGGTAGTTATGTGTCTAATTTTAGACACATAAACCTAAATTTTAGCCACGTGAACCAAAATTCTACTTTCGTTTTGACTATTTTCGACTGGTTTGTCCATAAAAAGTAGCCACCAAAGTATCACTTTGTGGGTGCACGTTCGTCCACATTTTTCATGTTTTTTCTAAATAACTTGAAAACTTTTATAGATATAGACTTCAAACTTTAAATTATAAGCTCACAATAACAGTACGCTATTTTATGGCAATTTACATTACTCTCAAAGAGTTATGGCCCTTTGTAAAATTCAAATTTTCGTCATTTTTCAGGGGTTTTTTCATAATAACTGGAAAAACCATTGAAGGCATCAACTTCAAATTTTAAACATAAGCTCACAACTACAGAACACTATTTTAGGACAAGTTGCATTACTCTAGCTACAATATTGGAAGAATTATGGCCCTTTGTATATTTCCATTTTTCCTTATTTTTTATCTTTTTTACTTCATAACTTCAAAACCATAATAGACATTCAAATGAAACTTGCTATACTTATTGATAGTAGTAATACGCATACCTGTAGCAAAAGGCAACAACCCTAGCTTTAATGAATTTTGACTTATGCCCCTTTTTCAAATTCAAAAACTTAAACTTTGGCCATAGTTCAAAAACGATTCAAGATATTCAAATGAAACTTGCTATACTTACTGGTATAGACTACGACTATAAGTACATGTATGTGAAGCGAAAACCAATACACACATTTGTACCAATGGGCGACAACTCTAGCTTTAATTTTTTTGACTGATTTCAATACTATACTTCATTACTTTTCCATTCCCTACCCCCTCTTCTGGCATGCTACCACGGGGCCCTGCTCACGACAGTGATAATTCTAGTTGTTTGTATATTACAGACCACAGTATGGAGGGAAAACTTGTCATGGTGATGAATCCATGCATAAAATGTGTAACTTAGATGTAAGTACCAACATGTTTGGTTGTTTATTCTGGTTAAACGCCATTTCTCAATGATTTATATGCAGCATTGTTTCACTTAACCGGTATTCCTGGACTGTATCATAACCAGTTCTAACTTACTTTTTCACAGGGAATCAGCAGCTTCTCCACATGTGGAAGAACATTCACATTGTTGCCAATTCCATGCTCAAACTTAAAATGGTTCAAACAGCAAAATTTATGGTGTTTGACTGACACTCATAATTACATACTTATGACGAACAGTCTAAAATAAAGCAGAGTAATATTTCCTGTTAAAGTGAAGATGATTTTATTGTTGCATTGTAAATCAACTGTCATGCTTGAGCCTTAACAAAGCTTTATAATCGTGGGACAACTTCCCTATTGTGAATATAGTACTGTGGCATTTTCACCGACGTCTGATATTCTCTGTGTACCAGGTATGCCGGAATAGAAACAAGAATTTCCGTGAGATACAATGTGAACAGCTTGCGCATGAAAACTTCCGTGGTTGGAACTATAGATGGAAAACACACAGGAAATACACAGCTACTGAAGGTTGGTATAGCACTGAGACAATGTGTAGGTATAGCACTGAGACAATGTGTAGGTATAGCACTGAGACAATGTGTAGGTATAGCACTGAGACATTGTGTAGGTATAGCACTGAGACAATGTGTAGGTATAGCACTGAGACAACGTGTAGGTATAGCACTGAGACAACGTGTAGGTATAGCACTGAGACAACGTGTAGGTATAGCACTGAGACAACGTGTAGGTATAGCACTGAGACAACGTGTAGGTATAGCACTGAGACAATGTGTAGGTATAGCACTGAGACAACGTGTAGGTATAGCACTGAGACAACGTGTAGGTATAGCACTGAGACAATGTGTAGGTATAGCACTGAGACAACGTGTAGGTATAGCACTGAGACAATGTGTAGGTATAGCACTGAGACAACGTGTAGGTATAGCACTGAGACAACGTGTAGGTATAGCACTGAGACAATGTGTAGGTATAGCACTGAGACAACGTGTAGGTATAGCACTGAGACAATGTGTAGGTATAGCACTGAGACAACGTGTAGGTATAGCACTGAGACAATGTGCCATAGACCAATACCTTTATCATCCAAACATTACACGCTGGTACAGCAGTGAGACAACGTGCCATAGACGTTTTAGTATTATTTCTATTCAGGGTCTTTAACCCTACCTGGTCAACCTGATGAAGAATGAAACATGTATTGCTATTGATTTGTTAACCTGTTATATTTGTACTAAATCTTGTACATTTTGTTATAGCTGAAGATCAGTGTAAGTTATATTGTAAAGCAGACGGATATAATTTCTACTATGCTATGCCACGAGAAGTCACTGATGGTACCAGATGTAATGATTATACTACCGATATATGTGTACAGGGAAAGTGTAGGGTAAGTTTTCAAAAACTTTAGTTTTTAGGGGATAGTGCAACTGCATGATACAGAAGATTCCCAAGTTCCAGAAGCATCCTTGGTTCTTTTACTTGCCTGATGTAAAGCATCATACTCGTTTGAAAGACTGTTGGTAATATTAGGTGGGAAACACTGAAAAGCATTCCTGTTTTAATCTGGCTGGAGGCGGTATCGAACCCACAACCTTCAGATCAGCAGTCTGTAGCTCTTACCACTGGACCACTTTTCCGCCCGACTGGCTGCACTTATCAGACCAGTTATATAATATGTGAGGGAAGTAACCCTTACAGTATTCAGTAGATTAGGTGAGGCGGAGTAACTCTCACAGTATTCAGTAGATTAGGTGAGGGGAAGTAACTCTTACAGTACTAAATAGATTAGGTGAGGGGAAGTAACTCTTACAGTATTCAGTAGATAAGGTGAGGGGAAGTTACTCTTACAGTATTCAGTAGATTAGGTGAGGGGAAGTAACACTTACAGTATTCAGTAGATTAGGTGAGGGGAAGTAACTCTTACAGTATTCAGTAGATTACGTGAGGGGAAGTAACCCTTACAGTATTCAGTAGATTAGGTGAGAGGAAGTAACCCTTACAGTATTCAGTAGATTAGGTGAGGGGAAGTAACTCTTACAGTATTCAGTAGATTAGGTGAGGGGAAGTAACCCTTACAGTATTCAGTAGATTAGGTGAGGGGAAGTTTTATTAGGTGAGGGGAAGTAACCCTTACAGTATTCAGTAGATTAGGTGAGGGGAAGTAACCCTTACAGTATTCAGTAGATTAGGTGAGGGGAAGTAACCCTTACAGTATTCAGTAGATTAGGTGAGGGGAAGTAACTCTTACAGTATTCAGTAGATTAGGTGAGGGGAAGTAACCCTTGCAGTATTCAGTAGATTAGGTGAGGGGAAGTTTTATTAGGTGATGGGAAGTAACCCTTACAGTATTCAGTAGATTATGTGAGGGGAAGTAACTCTTACAGTATTCAGTAGATTAGGTGAGGGGAAGAAACTCTTACAGTATTCAGTAGATTGAAAACATAGAATAGTTACAATCTCTCTTACTTTTGTTGCCCTGTTTGCTTGTTACTTCATCATTATTAATGGATACAATGTGTGTTATATTCAGCGTGTTGGGTGTGATCTGATAGTGAACTCTTCAGCCCGGAAGGATAGATGTGGTGTTTGTAAGGGAGATAACTCAACATGTAACATCGTGGAAAACACATTCAATGAACAACCAAAGAAGAAAGGTAATATACACCAAGTTCACCTGATTTACTTTCAGGATAAAAACCAAGTGACATCTCATGGGTACATGTATACCCCATGATAGCAGTTCACTGTCTTCTTTCTTGCAAAATGTATGAAAATATTTTATTGGAGATCTTCCTAACCATGTAAATTTTGGCAAAAACCTGGGGTTTTTTGGAATAAATCTTTGACCCTTTTTAAGTCAATTTAAGTCAATTTAAGGCAATTTTAAGTCACATGTGTAATTGTTATTTTTCAATAACCTGTCATTGTCTTTACTATGAAACTAAATGCTCAGCATAGTAAGTTCCAAGTTATTATTTCCCGATGTCTGGATAATATAGTGCATGATGTCGACCAGTGGGACTTAAAATAATATTAAAAAATACATTCAGATAATGCAGGTAAATATATATTATATATTTGATGTTACATTGAGTTATGTGAAGTCTATATATGGATATGTTATCACAGCACTATGTGGGCATGATGTTTCTACCTCGAGGTTACATTAGGCCTTTTCGACTGGGCTGTGTCCTGAAGCAAGTTTTAGCCTGGTTTCCATTCCCACAATTACAGCACTACTACAGTAATACAACTGTAAAGAAGAACGGGAACCAGACTGTAACCTGCTCCACGAAACAGCCCAGTCGAAAAGGCCTATTGAGTTATGTTAAGTCTATATATGGATATATTATCACTGCAGCATATGTAGGCGTGGTGTTTGTACCTTGATGTTACATTGAGTTATGTTCAGTCAATATATGGTTATATTATCACTGCAGCATATGTAGGCGTGGTGTTTCTACCTCGAGGCTCTAGCAGTATACTGATAGAAGAAGCCGGTATCTCTCGTAGCAACTATCTGGTGGTGAGAAATGTGAAAGGAAAGTATTATCTCAATGGTAATTGGAAGCTGGATGCGGAGGGCGTTTACCCGATAGGTGGAACAAAGTTTATATATAGACGTCCGTATAATTACCCAGAATCCTTAGCTGCTGAAGGACCGTTACTTGAAGATTTGGTACTAGAGGTAAATATTATAAAGTTATAAAGGTTTTATTGAATTATAACATGAGCTATGATTTTGCCTACATAGACAAACAACAATAACAGCATGTTTAAACATTCGGTATACCCACAGTATTGACATCAATAACAGCATGTTTAAACATTCGGTATACCCACAGTATTGACATCAATAACAGCATGTTTAAACATTCGGTATACCTACAGTATTGACATCAATAACAGCATGTTTAAACATTCGGTATACCAACAGTATTGACATCAATAACAGCATGTTTAAACATTCGGTATACCTACAGTTTTGACATCAATAACAGCATGTTTAAACATTCAGTATACCCACAGTATTGACAACAATAACAGCATGTTTAAACGTTCAGTATACCCACGGTATTGACAACAATAACAGCATGTTTAAACATTCAGTATACCCACGGTATTGACAACAATAACAGTATGTTAAAACATTCGGTATACCCACGGTATTGACAACAATAATAGCATGTTTAAACATTCGGTATACCCAAGGTATTGACAACAATAACAGCATGTTTAAACATTCGGTATACCTACGGTATTGACAACAATAACAGCATGTTTAAACATTCGGTATACCCACGGTATTGACATCGTGTCATACAGGTGTTCAATTTACGATGTCATAGAGGTTAAACAATTACAAAAAAGTTTACTCTCACAAAGTAACACTGGCTTATGACATAAAAGCATGTTTAAGTCATGTTAGAAATGAAATATTCTTATAAAACAACAGTTTAAGCCTGTCACAGAATTCTGGAATTACAACTACAAATGCTTGGTGACTGCTCTACATAATAAACCAGCTAGACAGTTTTTATGGAGGAAGATCGATAAGTTAGAACATATAAAACAAGTCATTAAGAATTGCAAGCAATACAGAAGTCCCCTACCGGTTTGAAGCCATTTTCAATGTTTCTGTTGCCATAGCAACCACAATTTTTGTTAGAATCAAATTATTTTAGTCGTGCACAATCCCCTTATTGCCCCATATACACATACCAAGTTTCATAAACCTAGCTTGGAAACTGTTTGAGTTATGTCAGGATCCAGATTTTTTGATGGACGGAGGGAGGGCAAACTTATAGTCCCCTCCAGTCAAAAACCAGTAGCATAATAAATCTACCATGTAACATTTGTTTGTTATTTCAGGTATTAATTCAATCCGAGAATCCCGGCATACATTATAGTTTTACCGTACCAAAGAACCATGAATATATCGCTCCATTATTACATAACTATACATGGAGTGTTATATTGACGGAATGCAGCGAGAAATGTGCGGGCGGGGAACAGATTGTCGCTGCACATTGCCATAGAGATCACGGCGAGGAAGTAGATCCAGCATACTGTAATAGGAACAATAAACCGGGTACCGGAACGTTTCCGTGTAATACCAAACCTTGTGAACCTAGGTAAGCTCATCTCTCTATCTTATAAATGATATACTAATACACATTTGAGCTCATCTGAGAATGAAGTAGGTCTGGAGAGCTACAAATATACAAAATGTACCTCAAAAGTGAAAATCTTCTAGTCCATTGCCATTTGATCTAGAGCTTTGATATTTGGTATGTGCCTTTGTACAGCACAGATATATGCCAAACTATAGTACCTCTGGGTTACCAACCAGTTCATCTATATTTGGATGGGAAATACTGAACAGCTTTTAACTAGAGCTGTCGCCATTCGGCAGACTAATATACCCCCGCCGGCAAAGGGCCATATTTCTGCAAAAATTCATTGCAGCGTAAATTCCTTTCTTCATGCACATCTATATGTTGAGGTTGTTCATCTGTGAACATCTCTTGTTTTGTTTTATAGATGGATGTCTGATCCATGGAGTGTTTGTCACAAGGCATGTGGTGGTGGGAGGCAGAAACGACGGGTATATTGTGTGCAGAAACTCTCTCAGAAGGAGGAGAGAAAAATACCGAGGAAATATTGTGATAAGGAGAAGAAACCTGCCAATAAACGAGAATGTAATACCCATGAATGTCCGCCAGTCTGGTACCATGGCTCCTGGTCAGAGGTATATACACAATCTATCTGAGAGTTGGTATTTCAGCCGTATTCCCAAGATTAAATGCCCAGTATTTGCCTCCGTAGCTCTATAGTTAGCACGCTTGGTATCTAATATGGCGACCCAGGTTCAAATACGGGTGGAGGCACTCACATGCGTGCCATATTTCAGCAGAAAGCTGACTGGCAAATAAAGGCTATGCTTGGCATTACAATATTTATGGTAGATATTATATGAACTGTATTCCCAAGATCAAAAGACCCAGTATGTACAATGTATTTGTTAGTTATTATCAAATCTGTATTCACTAGATTAAATGCCTCTACGGTGATGAATTTGAAAAAGGGGGACATTGACTAGTATTGTACTTCCATTTTACTCAAAGAAATATGTGAAATCCCGTATTATCACCAAATGGGGGCAATACATTTGATGAAAGTTTAACTCCAAACATGGTCTGTGCTTGTACATTGTATATTGTTTAGTCCACTGGGTCACTGACACTGAGTTGGTATGTCCTTGATTTTGTTTTCGCAAAACTGGGGGGTAGAAAATATCGTAAATAACTAAACATTTTGGTTTTAACTGTTAGACTTCCTCAGAAATTTAAGTTAAACTTATTTTTTCCTTAAGATATGTCCTTTGTTCAGAAATACAGTGACCACCAAAAACAAGTGTACAGTAACTTATTGTTGCAAAATTAAACTTTGTTAAATTATTCAATATCTGTTTATCAGACGGTCACAATTATACTAGTTTCTGAAACTACAGTTACTAAATGAGTCAAAATAGAGACAGAAATAAAGATGAAGATATTCGGAACTAAAATAACCATGTGATCAAAACGGCTGAATTTTCCATCTTTTTGTGACAAAGTTATCATTCAAGAGGGACAAAGAAACTTTAGATTTTGCACCTAGGGTGCCAATTAATGTATGGTCTTTCCATTTAATAAATAAAAATATTCATTTTCTTCAAATATATTGTTGCTTCACTGTTCTGCAAATACTATTGTTACAGGCAAGTAAGTGGGCAAATAACATATGTATACTTATTTTTGGTGGGCAGTGTATATTAAAGCACTGTCCCTTAAAGTTCTGTTTTTGAGTATTACTGTCCATTACCTAGTACTACAGTCCATTGTGAAACTTTTTCAGTGTTCTGCCTCATGTGGTAAAGGATTGAAGACACGACAAGTTGTATGTCGAAGTAAAACATTGACTGGTCAAGTTGTACAACCTAACACCATGTGTACAGGTCAACGTATGCCAACATCACAGAAAGGATGTAAGATTAGACGATGTCCAGATCCTACAGCCAAGTGGGTGGTCACTGCTTGGAGTCAGGTAAGAGAAATATGCTCATAGTCAAATCAGGCGTACAAAACAAAATTCTGGTACACTCTTCTAAAATTTCACCACAATCTGAAATATTTCATGAAAAAATGTGTATTTTTGTTATTTGTTATATTTTTCAAAGGACACTGCATGTTACCCCTTTTCCATGTTAAAAGATTGAAGACCCCCCTATCCTATCCTGGGCATATATTACACCAGACGCTTAAAGGGACTGCCTCACATATTTGTGTTTTGCAAAAATAAAATAAAATTGTCAAATATTCGCGTAATTTTGGTATAGTTGCCTGTATATCCCATAAACAACCACACTGACATCTAAAATAATTTGAGAAACTTCGGCACTTAGTAGTTATTTAGTATTTTTACATCAAAAATTCTATAGGGTATTAATACCCTATAGAATTAACACAACTATTACTTAAATTGCCTGAAATTTGTTCGAATTTGTTGAAAACGAATCGAAAAACAAACCAAATACCTCACTGATGTTTACGCTGTAGTTTGTTGATGTTACAGTTCGATCACGGGTGAATTACATAATTCACAAAGCATTTTGGAAGGAAACTTAGTGCTTTTTTTCAAGAAAAAAATGCTTAGTTGGCGATATCGAAAGTGGTTAAAATTGCTTATTTGCAACAAATCTTTCTTAAAGCAACCATCAGTGGCTTTCTATTACATCAATACTTGGTTAGGTTGGAAAATCACAATATAGGAAATTTTTAGCCAAATCTGTGAGGCAGCACCTTTAACAATTTTTGGCAGCTGTAGGTTGGACAAGATTGAAACATGTTAACAAACATATTTAACCATGTTTATGTACATATTATGTTTATGAACTTATTTTACCATGTTTATGTACATATATTTTACCATGCTTGCATACATATTTTACCATGTTTATGTACAGATTTTACCATGTCTATGTACATATTATGTTTATGAACTTATTTTACCATGTTTATGTACATATATTTTACCATGTTTATGTACAGATTTTACCATGTCTATGTACATATTATGTTTATGAACTTATTTTACCATGTTTATGTACATATTTTACCATGCTTGCAGACATATTTTACCATGTTTATGTACAGATTTTACCATGTCTATGTACATATTATGTTTATGTACATATTTTACCATGTTTATGTACATATTTTACCATGTTTATGTACATATTTTACCATGCTTGCATACATATTTTACCATGTTTATGTACATATTTTACCATGTTTATGTACATATTTTACCATGCTTACGTACACATTTTACCATGTTTATGTACATATTTTACCATGGTACGTACACATTTTACCATGTTTATGTACATATTTTACCATGTGTACGTACACATTTTACCATGTTTATGTACATATTTTACCATGTTTATGTACATATTTTACCATGTTTACGTACACATTTTAACATGTTTACGTACATAATTTACAGTGTACAAAGACATGTGATGAGGGGACAAGAAAACGAGATATTGGTTGTACCAAGAAAACAAAGTCTGGAACGATTGTATTAACGAAGGAGAAGAGATGTAGCCATCTAAAGAAGCTGGATTTACCTATCACTGAAACATGTAACAAACAAGATTGTCCACAATCAGACAACCCGGATTGGTATGCCTCACCATGGTCAGAGGTATGTACACACTGCTGATGGCTCATTGACTCATACAGACCTCTTACACTCAAGTCTCAGAAACACTCTCAAACATGTAACATACATGATTGTCCACAATCAGACAACCCAGACTGGTATGCCTCACCATGGTCAGAGGTATGTTACACACAGCTGATGTCTCACTGATGCATACAAACACCAACCTCTAACACTCAAGTCTCAGAAACACTCTCAAATCTCTTTAGAATTAATACTTGGCATGCCCATATTTTTAAATCAGTGGAGAAAAACACACTTTTATACTAAGAATAATGTCACAGTTACATCAAGAATTTCTGCAAAGCATATGATTGTATGTATTTGCGTCACATTATGATCGGTTGATCAGCTGATTTGTGTGTGACCACTTCCACCGTATCAAACGAATTCCTTTGAAAATTCATACACATCATGTGTATATGCGCGTGTGACACACTTTTTATGTGTGTTCATGAGGCATTCCTTGGACTTTGCATGACAATGTAATATTGCTATGTATTAAACACATTCTTTATTAACATTCATAGTTATGTCTTCCACATAATTAAAGTAAGTGGGTGTATGAATGCCGGACACAAAATTTATCATTGTGAGCTTGTTCTTCTTACTGAAACTTGACATAAATAGTTGGTTCCAAGCAGAGTTGTGCATTTTGTCAGGGATTTTAGATAGGATGAATATTTCCAGAGTTATGGCCCTTTGGGGGAGACATACATTGTGTGTCAAAAAACCTTTCTAGTAGTAATTGTTTGTTACAGTGTTCTGTGACGTGTGGGGTAGGAAGACAAACTCGACTGGTACATTGTATGCAGCAGAAGTATAGAAGACTTGCCACAAACTGTGATAAAACTGTGAAACCATCAAATGTACAAACCTGTGAACAAACACAATGTTCAAGCCCTGGTAACTATAACATTTCATACTGGTATTGTCTTGTCCATATTGAGATTATGTCATGTATTCCTAATATGTTGAGTACATTGTGTGCATTCTTTCATGTTGTGTTAAATGCACATCAAACCTTCTGTAATAGCTCAACTGATTAGGCAGAATAGGACTACAGATTGACATTTAATCATCTATGAAGATTTAGTTTAACAGGAGATTTGACAGTTTAAGTTGATGTTAAAAGCAGGTGTTAATTTTGAAGAACAACATTTAACGTAAAGTCAAATTTAATAGCCGTTTAGGATATTTAACCAGCCGTTAAATTTAACGGAGCTTTGCGGAACCTGCTCCTGGCTATTAAGTTTAACAGAGCTTTGAGGAACCAGTTCCTAGCTGTTCAGTTTAAAGAAGCTTTGAAGAACTGGTTCTCTGTTGCAGGTCTCCCAGTAATTTCCATGTATCTCATGTTTTAAATTGTTTCTAGAAAGTAGCCATGATGTTCATGATGTACATGTAACTCTCATATATTGACCACAAAACTGACATATTGGTACTTTCATTTTGCTTGATACCCCTCTGTGCCGAGCCTTTTATTGTTGTTGTTGTACTTTCAGGCCGAGCCTTTTATTGTTGTTGTTGTACTTTCAGGCCGAGCCTTTTATTGTTGTTGTTGTACTTTCAGGTTGAGCCTTTATTGTTGTTGTTGTACTGTCAGGCCGAGCCTTTTATTGTTGTTGTTGTACTTTCAGGCCGAGCCTTTTATTGTTGTTGTTGTACTTTCAGGCCCCGAATGTAAGGATGAGTTTTCCTGGTGCCATCTTGTACCCCGTCACAATATATGTCCACATGAATTCTATGGGTCCAAATGTTGCCGATCTTGTCACAGAAGATGATATCACTCTCTACGTAGTACAAGAATTATCTGACGCTGATATTATATGTACATTATATATGTTGTTACTTTGCGATTGATTGAGACAGTCCTAAGAGCCTGGGTACTGTTCTATCAAAGCACTTATGAAAATCTTCAACTTACGCTCAAATTTAAATTCCATATAATGCTTTTACATCTACAAAAAGGGGACAAGTATTGGTTGTAGGAGATCATTAACTGAATCATTGTTAAAATTGCATATCCCTTTACTACAATTTGCAGCAGTTGAATAATTATAAAGAATTCAAATTTGAACGTAAATTTACAAGTTCCGTAAAAGCTTTGATAAAACAGTACCCTGGTCATGTAGTTTTTTACCCTGCCAGATCAACCAATGACCTCCGAGCTTGAAGGAGTACATTATGTGTAAATGAGTCATGTATGTGTTACTGCTTTGTTGCAAGTTGCCGATACTATTCTTATCTCATCTAGCACTATTCAGCATAACTTCAAATTACTGTAAATGTAAGGGTAGTGTAATCAAACCACTGTGGAGAGCTAAGTTGATGAGCAGTACAAGATTATAAGGTTTACAAGAATATTGCTTTCAGTACATAGGACAAGTCTACATAGAGCTGTCACAAATAAAGTTACTCAGTTTATCTGATTGTAACAAAGATTGAAGTTAAATTTTTGCATCAAGTAATGGTATATATTTTCTAGTGTATTTTACAATAGTATTCACAATAGCCCTATTTTACATAGACTATGTGTGTGGACATTTCATTATTTGGTTAGTTAGATGGTAAAATGTAATGTTTTGACAAATGATGGCATTAAATCTGAATTTATATATTACTCCATAGATAAGTCAATTCATGGCCCTATTCCATTTCGATCACCAATTATTTTCCAATAATGAGTAATAAGGGGAGACAATCAAAATTATAGAAATGGACTTTAACAAGACTCCTAATCAAGGGAGATAATGATTGATATTTGTCAAAACAGTTGCACATTAGATTTGTATAAAGTCTAGCTCATCTATCAGAGCGGTGACATGTGTTTATCATGCAAGGTTAAAGTGGGGATACAGTTAATATAATGTATGGTATCCAAAGTAGACCTGTCCACATGACTGGTGTCGGGCTCATACCGGTAGATTGGTCCCAAAAAAAAATTTTTTTAGCAGAAAAAGTTTATTGTAAGGAAAAGACCAGGACACCCCAAAAAATAACAATAATTATTGTTCTTGGGATAATCGGCAGCATTCAGCAGGTTTGTCACACAGGATCACTGCTATGGCCAACATACTGTTTGCTTGAATGAAATACTTAAGTCATGAATCTCTGAAACCATGAATTCTAAATATGTAAATACTTTTTCATCTTTTGATTGTCAAATTGGTTTTCTATGATGTGTGTAAATTTCGAGCTTTGAGCCATGACTGTGCTGTTAAAATTTGTATGTAGCTTTTGTAAATATATTACACTATTGTATGTGGATTTTTATCACATACGTATGTATATGGTGATCAGATATTTATTGCATGACTTAAGTCATGAATTTTATATAACTATATCATGATGCTACAACAAATTTTGTATTGATTTTGACATAACTGGATGAAACAACATTGATCTTGAATGCATAAATATGTGTTGATTTTGATTGAAAGAAATGAACCTAAAAATAAAAAAATGCTATTCAAAATGTTTTTTACAACAAACTATCACAAACGGTCTGTCAGTAATCGTGGCTGTTTATTTAAATTTCTATTTTGACAAATTTAACAGATCACAATTTTATTATTTGCTTTCAATGGATTATGGAGATTTTTCAGTGAAAATAACAGTGAAAATAACAGTGAAATTACCACTTTGTTATTTTCACTGTTTTGAAGCTGGTTCCAGTATCATGCAGAAAAAGAAACGTAACGTCAACGGCGTCGGGCTTTAAAATATGCGTTACGTCATCATGACGTCATAATTCTCACATCGTGACGTTCCAATTTCGACGTGATTTTTTTCCAATTTAGCCAATTACGGCACATTTTAGGAGAAATTGAGGCACATAATAAACAGAAAATTTGTTGATTTTTGGTGAAAGATCAATTTTATTTCACTCGAGATCACAGAAAATTATATTTACACTCGTGGCTACGCCACTCGCGAAAATATTGATTTTCTGTGATCACTCTGTGAAATAAAATTGGATCTTTTACCAAAATCAACAAATTTCCTCTATATTTTTACAATTTCATCTAACTTTGTACTGTAAAATCAGAATATTTCATGAGGGAGAAATTTTCGGTAAGTTTTGTGAAAATGAATGCTTATAATGAAATAAAACAATAGCAGTAAACACAGATATGATATCCTATATAGTTCTGTGAAGCGTAAAAATTGCAAACATATAACCATGAAAAAAAAATTAGTGAAATTTTGACCTTGGGAAAATATTTGATTTAAAGGTATGTGATTGTGTTTGCTTATTTATTAAGTTTTGTACTATGTTGCTTGTAATTATTGTTTGATGACAGTCATTATATAATAATGTACCATTAGTATATACCGGGTAAATAAGTATGGAGGTACATATCACTATAAGATCAACATCCAATCATATCAAACGATTCATCCGAGGTCTGTCTCAATTTCAACCAAACTTTCCATTACGAATGTCCCAAAGCATGGAAAATCAGCCATATACCTAGATCTAGGCATTTCAATGTCAAGGTTATTTGTATTACATTATGTAAGGAGTTGAATCAACAAGTCTTTAAAGCCCTTACTAGATGATAAAGAGAATTCAAAATCACTCTCACGTAACTACAGCAAGGACAGTTTTTGAAAATTCAGTTTTTGACTCACATTTCAAATTTAATAATTCTATTTAACTTTATAGTTCCAAAATCTACACTAGTAACTTCCCTTGGTTTGAATTGTCCGCTATCTTGGAAAATTGACCACCAATTCAAAACAAGGAAGGTATCGATGAATGCGTGCAAACCAGCCAAAGTGTACCAATTTCTTAATGTGTCACGGTAATTACTTTCATGGCTTCATTATAAAATATGTACTTAATGTGTCACAAATGGTTTAGATGTTTGTTGAAAGGTTTCTTGGAGAAATTTCGGAGCAAGGGTTATTGCACTTTGAAAATTGACGGATTATAAAAGTTGAGTAGTGTATGCCTTGCTTGTACTTTCTTATTTATAGTTTATATTATACAAAAGTATGTGTACATTTGTTTGTTTTTACCATGTTTATGTACTAGATGTAAAATTTCTGATATCATTCTTTCTACTTTGAAATAAATGTTATGTATTATTTTGCTTGTACATGTATTACTCTTCGTTATCCCTTTGTTTTGACTTTTACTATTTTTTCTTACATTACATGGACTCATATGCATATAAAATTGTTACTAATATACTTACCAAAGATTGTTAATAATTTTATAGAATTGTATCCTACATTTTCATGTATTAGTCTACTGCTGATATTATACTGAATAACAGAAAAAGTCTATAAAAAGTGTTAATATCCTAAATCTATTCCGCCATCCAAAATGAATTCATTCTCTCCTTCCAGTGTATTCTGTCTTCTGACCCCCAGATTATCATGTCTAGTATTTAAACTTGACTAACCAAGGATGTATGAGGATGAATAAACAAATTTATTTTGCTATTTTTTACACTTTTTGGAGGGTACCGGTAGTTACTCTTTCCCTATGTTAAAAATAATAAAATAAAACCCAACATTTTCTGATCTGCCTATCCCCTTTTTGGGGGGCATTTTACATGCGGCTGGTTAAAACATGTATTTGAAATATAATTAAGACTGATTGTGATATACATGTATACAGATAGATGGTTGTTTAATTCAAGTGATCACTCACACAGTCTTTACTGTATTACAGTTTGGCTATAAAAATCCCATCATTCAGACTTCAGAGTTCTATATTATAATAACTACGGTAATTTACAAAACTATTATAAGGAAGTATGATTGAAACTTGTCACATTTAGATGACTGGACTTTGCTTCATGTTGTAATAATCACAAAATGACATCCTAGCTACTTCAGTTTCCTCATGTACTTGCCTTCTGTCACATGTCTTCATACACTAGTCGAATGTTCTAAGTACACACTTTGTATTTTTCATTTAACTAACAAAATATAAGACCTATCCGTGAATCGAATATACCATTGGAATCAGAAAACTATTGTCTATCACGTTGAGTTAATTACCATTCTAAAATATAATTACAACATATTAGAAAACGAACATTTATTTCACTGCTTAAAAAAACGAAATCGCACATCAATATCGTGTATGACCACCGTCTGCCCTGTTGATAGCTTGACACGTCTGAGGCTTTGAATTGATAAAGATATGTACCAATTGCTGCTGCAGTGCATTCAGTTCTCGCAAAGGGTGCGTTATGAGTTCCTATACGTTCTTGTGTTGTCGTCTTGCTTGTATGCGTCGCCCAAACTCACCCAGACGTATTCTATCGGATTTAGGTTAGGGCTACAAGGCGGTCATACCATCGTGAAACCTAATTAAGAAATTGCATCAAAATCAAAGTCCATGTGATGAGAATGTTACAAAAGACAGGATTGATAGAAAAAAGTGAGTTTTGTTAAAGTGTAGTAGTAATTCGGATGATAAATGCCTATCGAAAGTTACTTCCATGCTCAAACTTAAATTGTTCTATACAAATAAATGGAAATATTCTGTTCAGTTCAACGATTCCGCCTTATTTCACTATCTTAAAGTGATCGATATAGCTATCAGTCAGATGTTGTCATAAACGTGTTGTGACGTATTTAAGGACTAAATGTAAATGACGTCATCTGACGTCTCAATTTTTAATCGAGTCAATAGAAACATGCATTTTATTCGGGAATTAAATGCAACTACCATAATAATAATTATGTGCATGAGTTAAGAACCCCAAAACAGACAATTAATGAATTAAATCTTACCCGTCTTATTGACATGCCAGTGTCAAGCATTCCTATCGCACTTGCGCACTCCCAAAGCGGCATTTGCGTCATATAATACAAAGTATTTTTATGGCTTTATGTTTGGGGGTCGAACGTTAATCGTGTATGAAATGCTTTGAACAAATTTACACATATTTGAGATGTGTACACGAGTAAAATGTGATTTTATCATTTTCGTCACGTATCAATGATTTTTACGTAAATCTTGAATTTTTTCTTCTGTATTAAAGACAATAACCCACATATGATATCTATACAGTTTTAGTGAGTTTAGATAATTATGTTCCTGATTTATTCTAGTTCTAAAAGTGTGTACTTAGAACAGTCGTCAAGTGTATGTGTGTGCACTAATGCATTGATCAAGTTTTTGTATGTGTGTACTAATGCATTGATCAAGTTTTCATATGTGTGCACAAATGCATAACTGGTCATGTTATGTGTGCACTAATGTATTTTATGTGTGCACTAATGCATTGATCAAGTTTTTGTATGTGTGTACTAATGCATTGATCAAGTTTTCATATGCGTCCAATGCATGTGTGCACAAATGCATAATTGGTCATGTTATGCGTGCACTAATGTATTGTATGTGTACACTAATGCATTGATCAACTAATGTTTAATGTTTTGTATGAGATTACATGTATAATAAAACTGATACTTTGTTTTACTTGTTTTTGTTAGCTCACCCTGGACACAGTCCAAGCTACCTACCCCACAACAGGGCCAGGCTCAACATGCTTCAAGCCAGTATGTGCTTCTATAGCAAAGCTTTAGACCACTTATACCACTTTTTATTAAACCTCCATTAAAGTGTATATTTGCACATGTTGGTCGGTCGTTCGGTAGGTCGTCAGTCGGTCAGTCTGTAGACCAAACAGTTTCCATTTAATAACTCCAGAACGGTTGACCTTAGGATCATCAGATTTTACAAGTAGATTGGTAAGTAGTAGGTTGACCCTATTGCTTTTGAGATCAGTGGGTCAAAGGTTGCTGTGACCTTTGGCATGAATGAATAGACCAGAGGGTTTGTGATCAATAACTCAACAATAGTTTGGCCCAGCTAGGGTAGTCAAACTTAGTAGTTGACCCCTAATCATTTTGAAGTCAGTTGGTCAAAGTCACCTTGACCTTTACCAACTACTAGTATTGGGCTGCTATAGGGTTACACATGTTTTACAAGCATTTCATGTAAACTGTATGTTATAGTCCACATGACCTACTTGTGCATTAGGTTATAACTTATAACAATTTATAAATATTTCAAAGAGGACAACCCAAAGACCATTCCTGTGAAGTTTGGCGGAATCATTTCCCTGGAGATGTCATGTTTCAAGCCCAGTCCCCTGCTGGCCATGTTTTCTACAGGACAGGTAGATGCACACAGTCCTGTAAGATCTGGAATAAAGCAGTCAACCATGGTTTCTACACAAAACAGGTAGATTCATACCATCCTGTAAGAGCTGGAATCAAGCTGTCAGCCATGGTTTCTACAGAACAAGTAGATTCATACCATCCTGTAAGAGCTGGAATCAAGCTGTCAGCCATGGTTTCTACAGAACAGGTAGATTCATACCATCCTGTAAGAGCTGGAATCAAGCTGTCGGCCATGGTTTCTACAGAACAGGTAGATTCATACCATCCTGTAAGAGCTGGAATCAAGCTGTCGACCATGGTTTCTACAGAACAGGTAGATTCATACCATCCTGTAAGAGCTGGAATCAAGCTGTCAATACACAGACATTATTGACAACAGCCTGGAATTTGTATATTACATGTCTGTAACCTGTGTAAAGCCAAATATTGATTGAATTATGCTAGCATTAATATGGCTAGACACTGATGTAAATAGACAGTACACTGATGTCAATATGGCAGTATGCTGATGTTAATATGACAATACACTGATGTTAATACGATATTTCACTGATGTTTATATGGCAGTACATTTATTTGTATGGCAATACACTGATGTTAATATATGACAATACACTGATGTTAATATATGACAATATACTGATGTTAATATATGGCAATACACTAATGTTAATATATGACAATACACTGATGGTAATATATGACAATACACTGATGGTATTATAAAAAAGAAAAATGTGCAACCAGACCGGGGCTCGAACCCGGGACCCTTCGCTTACAGGGTGAATGCTCTACCGACTGAGCTAGCCGGCTGCCTACACAAGTGTCTCCCTGTTAGTAATTAAATCCTATACAGACTACTACATACACCCCCTCCTTCGAAGAATTCATCCTCGAATTCATGGAGTACTAGAACCTCTGTGGGACGTTCTAAGGGTGCAGTGGGTCATTTACGTTGGGAGCCAAATGTAACCAGGTGAGAAAAATGTGTAACCAGACCGGGGCTCGAACCCGGGACCCTTCGCTTACAGGGCGAATGCTTTACCGACTGAGCTAGCCGGCTGCCTACACAAGTGTCTCCCTGTTAGTAATTAAATCCTATACAGACTACTACAATATGACAACACACTGATGTTAATATGACATTACACATATTTCAATATGACAAAATACGGATATTATTTAATATGGCAGTACACAGATATGTCAATACATTGATGTTAATAAGACAAAACACTGATATTAATATGGCAATACACCTACATTAATATGGCAATACATTAATATGACAATACGCTGATATTAATATGGCAATACATTAATATGACAACATGCTGATATTAATATGGCAATACATTAATATGACAATACACTGATATTAATATGACAAAATACATTAATACGACCATACACTGATATTAATGTGGCAATACACTGATATTCATATGACAATACACTGATATTAATATGGCAATACACTGATATTCATATGATAATACACTTATATTAATATGGCAATACACTGATATTCATATGATAATACACTGATATTAATATGGCAATACACTGATATTAATATGGCAATACATTAATACGACCATACACTGATATTAATGTGGCAATACACTGATATTCATATGACAATACATTGATATTAATATGGCAATACACTGATATTCATATGACAATACACTGATATTCATATGACAATACACTGATATTCATATGATAATACACTGATATTAATATGGCAATACATGAATATGACAATTCACTGATATTTATATGACAATACACTGATATTAATGCGGCAATACACTGATATTTATATGACAATACACTGATATTAATGCGGCAATACACTGATATTAATATGACAATGCACTGATATTAATGCGGTAATACACTGATATTAATATGACAATGCACTGATATTTAATATGGCATTACACTGATATTCATATGACAATACACTGATATTAATATGGCAATACATTAATATGACAATACACCGACATTAATATGTCAATTATACACTCATATGAATATGGCAATACACTGACATTAATCATGGCATTTACACTGATATTCATGTGGCTATACATTAATATGGTAATACATTGATTTGGTAAGACACTGCCATTAATATGGCAATACATGGACATTAATATTGCCATACATTAATATGGCAATACATGGACATTAATATTGCCATACATTTATATGGCAATACATTGTGATTGATATTAATCCCGGACTTAAATATCATGTGTGAGATATAATTCCATGTATGAATGTAGCAATACACTGTATATAATGGCAATTATTATGGCAATTTCTACATTGATACAGGGAGCCTAGTTTCTAGGTCCCAGATTGGTATTAATTTGATGTATATCTATAGACAAAGTAGAAAAACTTAAATTAATGTGTGTTATCTAAATAAAATTAAATGTCATATCATGACTGGACATTTACATAATATTTAATTTCGATTCTCTTTTCTGATTTTGTCAATTTAATTTTCCCAATTTTATGGATGGCTGAGAATTTAATCACAGTAATAGTACTGTATGGTTGAGGTTTTTTTCGCCTTTTACGGGAAAGAATCTAACGTTGCCTGTGTTTACATCGCATTAACCACAAATTGTCACGTGAGAAAAACGAACGTTCTGATTGGTCGTCGTGCTAGATATAAGATTTTCGTAAACATTGGCCTGCCACGGTTTATTTATTTCCTGTAAAGATGGCCGAGAGTGCAGAAACCGCCCTTTCTGTCATTTATCCAGAAAATGCAAGCGAAAATAAGGAAAATGAGAAATGCAGCTACGAACCAGAGAAGAAAAAACAAAAAATAGAAGCTCATTCCTCGGCAACAGACTTTAAACTTGAGGAAAGATTGAGTGGAATTTTATGCTGCGCAGTTTGTCTGGACCTGCCTCGAACTTGTTACCAGGTGAATAAAACCTTTATTTTCAGCTTGATTTTCGTGTAATCGATTGGATCTTACTTCTATTTCATGCAAGTATGAATGATGCCGATAATTACTTGAAATATTTATCAATTTGTTTGATAATTCTATGCAACTTTTGACCTTCGAGTTTGGCAGATGATGCAGAATTTTGTTCAAGACAACGGACCGTGTTGGAAATAATTGCCATTTTCTGTATTGCTTTCGTCTGTTTGGACCAGTCCTGTTGTTGATCACAAACATTTTTACCATTTGCTAAGTTGATCGTTATCAAATACTTCCAATAACGCTGCGTGTATTCATTGCAAATTTCTGACAGCTGTGACCTAGCTTTTATGTTTGTATCACGTGACTACACGTCTAAACTAATCAGCTGTTGCGTGTATTGCTATATTTGGCAATGAGCCAATAGGCTATACTTGGGGTGGGATGATTATGTCATCATGGAATGTGATAACATAATATGCCAAAGGGTACTCAACATACATGTGTTAAATTAATAGATTAACCCAGAGTTACTTAGTGTATCCAGAGATCATAGTTATCCATACTGTCTCTGGTGTATTATAGCTTGTACTGGACTGTACTGTATCAATTTAAGTTCTAGTCATTTATTGCTGCACTTTTGAAGTGAAAGGAACTACTACAACCAGAGTCACAGTCGAATTATGCACCAGTCAATTGCTACCACACCCCCTCCAACCCCGGGGAATGGCTGAGATTTTTACTTTTGCAAACCCCTGGTAAAATCCCTGCCCCCAGGGTCATACAGAGGGTAATTAAGCCCTTGCAAATTGACCTGCACCATATACCTTGTGGTATTATTATAATAGTCATGGCTGTTATTCCCCCACTATTTTGGCACGAAACAAAAGCCCCACACTCATATGAGACACCCAAATCTCTACATCGAAGATAAATAAGATCTAGTTCTATTTGGCTGTTTATTGTTTATTACCAATGAACGCAGTCTGAAACATACAAATGACAAACGATTACTTATATGAATAAGCACCACATGGTATGGTATTCCTCTATCTCCCCCAAGTCTTTGCTATATACATGTACTAGCACATTGTCTATGTGAGTGTCAATGGTAAAGATTGAAGTATAAAATCACTTCGAAAACATGATGGTTATGTTAACATAACAGTTAATTATGACTTAAAATGTCTCTTATTCACTGTCGTATCTCTTCATGTGGAGATGTCATAATCCTTGTGCCATTCAGGCTTCCGAATGTTGCGAGTAGACCGGCGTGTCTCTACAGGCACATCAACCTGCACGGGTGGTGCTGGTGTGTTCAAAACCAGATCTGTGTTGGGGCTCGTGTGGTTATCTAATACCAGATGGCGACGACTAGATGTGTTAGGTAGTGGAGCTGTTGGAGTACCTGACGGACTTGGTGTGCCAGGCGGACTTGCTGTGTTTGAACCAACCTTAGGAGTTCCAGGTGTAGGGTTCGATACTCTAGCTGGTGTCTCTGGTTTAGCCTGTGTGACAGTTGTGTCACTGGATGGTTGAGCATACTTCCGTAACATAATGTCATTGTCAATCGTCAAACGTGCTGGCAGCTTGTTAACAGGAACATATTGTCTTAGGAACTTTCTGTTGCGCAAAGTGACACGTCCTGATCCGTCGACCTTAATCACGTATTGGTCAAATTGTCTGACTTCTATGACAATGCCTGTTTTGTCCCATTTGAGTGGGTGGGGACCAACTTGGTTTTGTATACGTACATGGTCCCCGATGACAAGTGGTAGGAGACGTTTTGTATGTTCTGACCAACGTTCAGCATCTCTCATGTGACGATTCCGCAGGGCATCCTCTCTAGTTGCCAATGTTTCTCGCCAAGTGTTATGCGGCAGATAACGACCAGGTGGAATGGGTATGAAGTCGCGTATAGGCCTTCCAAAGATGCACATGGCAGGTGAGATTCTTGTGTCTCGGTCGGGAGTGTTCCTGTACTGGAGCATCGCGCGTTGGAATGCGTCCGTGTTTAGATCACCGTTAGGACTGGTGTTGTCTGTGAGCAGACGTTTGACTGTTTTGACACCCACTTCAGCTCGGCAATTACTATGCGGAAATGCGACAGATGACAGCCTATGATGTACGCCCCACTCTTGCAGGAATCTACGTGTAGCTACGGCTGTGAACTCAGGGCCACCGTCAGATGCTAGTTCATCCGGTATTCCAAAAGTGACAAACACTCGGCGTAGGCAAGCGATCAGGCCAGAGGCTCCCTCAGAAGACTTCTCAACAATCGGCCAGTTTGAATAACGGTCAACCACCACTAGATAGTTACAGCCGCGATAGTGAAAAAAGTTAAGAGGCCAACAATCACCGCCGCTGGCACCAGCGAGGAATGGGCCTATTTCGAATCTCGATGGAAGGACTATGTTAGTGCTACTAAGATAACAGGACATGATAGAGTCGTACAACTATTAGAGTGTTGCGATGAACCATTACGAAAAGACTTAACACGATCAAATGGTGGAAGCCTCACAGACAAGTCAGAAAATGATATTATAACATTGATTAAAAAACTTGCAGTACGTGAGGAAAATACAATGGTGGCACGTGTCACACTGCATAATATGCGGCAAGACAGGGACGAAACTGTTCGCAGCTTCGGCGCACGTTTAAGAGGACAAGCCGGCATCTGCAAGTTCGACATTAAGTGTCCTGGTTGTGACGGCAGTGTGAATTACACAGAAGCTATTATTCGGGATGTGTTAACTAGGGGTATTGCAGACTCAGAGATACAATTAGACCTACTGGGGGACAAAAATCAGGACATGTCCCTTGAAGATGTGTTTAAGTTTGTTGAAGCTAAGGAGGCTGGCAAGAGGTCAGCATCTAGACTACTTGACTCCCATCCTGCAGAGGCAGTTAGCAGTACTTACAAAAAGTCTAAAAGTGTTGCTATTAAAGACAAACATGATTTGTGCTCATACTCGATCAGCTATGAGGCATTAATTCTGTTTTCAATATATATTGCCTGGATTATACAAGAAAGGAATGATTATATAATATAATTTTATAATCCAAGTATGACACTGAGAATTGTGGAGCTTGGTGTTTGAGGACAGCGCATGTTTGTTTCTGTTGTACATCACTATATGTTATACACATCATCGTGACATGACATGTTAATAAATTATTTACTTACATAAGAAAGTGCCTAATCAGCTGTCAGTATGGTAGAATACCGTAGATAGTGACACATTCAGTCTAGTCGTTCACACTCATGGGTCAAGTTGGTAATTACATCATAGGGTGTGATAAACATGTACATCTCATAGCTAATTTGCTGTCAGAATCCTTAAAGATTGGTCTATTAGAACTTAAGTACTGTTTGGTTACCTGCGAGCCTTGAGCGAGCAGGTATATTGGATAGCATAAAGCAAAAAAGTCCATGGAGGGGCACGTGACCTGTTCTCGATGGTTTACGATTTCAAAAAAAAATCCAAAAAAAGATGCATTTTGTTAGAATGTCGTGAACCAGACTAATTCCATTATTCCATGCGGATAACATCGGTCTTTGTCGCATTGCAATAGTTTATTTACCGAAGAAATCAGAACTGTCCGAAATTTCAGTGAGCGCTAGGCAATATTGAGACCATGGATCTAAACAGCAGGTGACTGCAGCTGCATAAGCACAGCGCTTCCCAGTCAATTGTCATGGAATTATCGGAATTGGTTTATGAACACTGAAAACATGTCTTATGATAATACCTTTTAATGAACTGATACAAGGTTTTATTTATAAGCATATAAATATTATATGGAATAAGGGAGTCATAATATGCAATTAAGTATCTTGAAAATTGGTTTGTTATAGTGAAATTATTTAACAATTTGTTGATTAATTTCGTATGTCAAATTATCGTGCATATAGTTTTCCCAATTTGAAAGCTACCGGCCTATTGCGCTTATTTTTTCTCACAATTTTGAGATTTTCATGTTTAATTTTATACACATCAGCTGTTGAATTATGCAGATAGAAGGTCGAGGATCCTTTCAAATGAAGTCGGTACATCAATTGCTCGCAGGAACTATTTGACTTGTATATTATTTGATATGTGTTAGGCAGTGAAGGCCAATGATGACCCACCCACCACTCTTCCTTTCACTGCTTGCATTAGCTTTAATTGGAGTTTCCTTACTTTTCCTATATGAAAATGATTAACAGTTGTTTATGTTCTACTGTTAAATTCATAAATTTATGTTTAGAATGATGACAATCAATTATCATATTACTTTATATAACCTTCTAACATTAGAACAGAGTAAGGGAAAACTAGTCCAAAAGCACTAGAGACATAAATAAACTGTATTGGGTGTATTCAAAGAGATGAGTAGTGGATCCATGTGTAACGCGTAAATTTTGGCTATTATTTCCGTTGTTTAGTTGTGTGGTTCCACTTACTCCTTTATTTTTGTACTCAATTATTTTTGTTGAGTAAAATAAGTGACTATTAATAATGGTCAGTCTCATAACAATGCAATGAATGAGCCAATAAAAATAATGGGTATAGCAGATAAGCTACATGTTCTTCCTGTTCAATATTACAGAATTAGCAATTAAACCTAGAATGAAAATGTGAACTTTCATATTGTACCATACTTTCATCTCATTGGGAACATCATGTGAAATTGTAGTATTCTTGTTTGTTTCTACCAGACTAAATATATTGCTTAAAGTGTATTAATGAACTAGTCATTAGAATTGTAGATGTAATGTATTAATTGTCTATTTTCAGTGCTGTAATGGACATTTGATGTGTTGTGGTTGTTTCAACCACTTGTTAGCAGACGCAAGACTCAAAGATGAAACAGCAACTTGCCCAAATTGTAGGTGCGAGATTAGTAAGAACTCGTGCACCCGCAATCTGGCTGTCGAGAAAGCTGTATCGGAACTTCCGTCACAGTGTGAGTTCTGTGCCATGCAGCTGCCGAGAAACTCCCTGGAACACCATGAGAGGGAGTTATGTTTAGAGAGGTGAGATCATCTTATTCCGGGTAAGTTACCTTAGTTGATTAAGGTTAGCTACCCTTTGTTATTGAAGTGGAGGGTTATGGAAGAATGCAGGTGCGTTGTGGGTTTTAAAGACGCACCTGGACTCTATCCAGATACCATGATATGTCCACTTGTGTTTATAAATGAAGAAATGCCATGTCTTTCTTCCATTTTTCTGCCAGCACAGGATGGAATAGGTTATAAGGGGTCGTGTGACATTGCCACTTTGGACGAGTGTCTGCGATTGGTCAGTCAGTGTTGGCGAGACTGATCAGGTGACTTCAAACAACGATGAGAACACAGACAGATGTCATCTACTTAAAATACACTCACTTATACTGGCAAGTATTTTATGTTCTTGAGTCGTACCATAGAGCATGCTTTGTGCTTGTCTCAACCAACTGCAAATATTGCCAGGATATTCAACATCCACACCACTATTTGCAGATGGACATTTGTGCTCAACATCTCCTTGTAGCAGCTTATCAGCAATATTGCAAGTCTGACTTACTTAACCTTATCTTATATTCTAAGAATATTAAAGTTTTATTTAAAAAAAAATCTTCACAACGGATACCTTCATTCACTAAATAAAGAATGCTTAGATTGAGTTTGAATACTGCAATCATCTATCAAAATTACTTCATGCATATATATCAATGTTTTGTAGAAACATAATAAAAACTATATTTGTTAAGTTGATGAAAATATTTGATGATTTAAAAGGAGACGTTGGGCACTTACAGCGTACCAGTTCTTCATTTGAACATGAGACAGGTGTGAATGTAGAGTTATGTATGTCTGATACTGAGTCACTGTCCATCAGAGACAACCTGTCTTAGGCAGACCCTATAGTGGTTGCTATGGTAATACTATTGGTAGATATATAGGATAACTAGTGTAAATGATTGACAGTTTTAGTTGAGGCTGAGTTCATGCTGTTACAGGCCCTATAGACGTTGCTAGGGTAACATTACTGGTAGATTTTAACTATAGTGTAAATGATTGACAGTTTTAGTTGAGGCCGAGTTCATGCTGTTACAGGCCCTATAGACGTTGCTAGGGTAACATTACTGGTAGATTTTAACTATAGTGTAAATGATAGGCAGTTTTAGTGGAGGCTGAGTTCATGCTGTTACAGGCCCTATAGACGTTGCTAGGGTAATGCTACTGATATATAGGCAGGATAGTGTAACTGATTGACTTATTTGTTCAAGTTGTTGCTTAAAAAAATGCCGAGCATAGCCTTTATTTGCCAGTCAGCTTTCCGCTGAAATATGGCAGGCATATATATGTGTGTCTCCACTCGGTTTTGAAACCGGGTCGCCAGATTCGACGGCAAGCGCGCTAACCATTCAACTACGGAGGCCACTGAAACTATGGTTGAATTTACTGTAAGATATTGTATTACTAGTGGACGTTGTCATGGTTACTGCGTGTGGCAGTATATCTCTGTTATTGCTATACAGTTGCTATGGTAACACTGTTATTTCAAGTATCTGAGACAGACTGAAGCCACAGATAATGACAGATGAGGTATTATATGGATTTGTCAGGGAAACAATTTGTTATTAAAACTTTGCAATTACGTTTATAATGAGGATGTTGCAAAGACATGAATAGCAGTTCTTGAGTATGCTATGCATTAATTTGCCACTAATTCCGTATGAATTGTAACAACGTATTAGAAATCAAAGCGCTGTTTGAAGTGTGAAGTTGTAAAGAGGCTGCAATCCACTCGCAAATGCATGAATGAATGACTGCCATCCACTCAGTGACTTACTGTTGGTATTAAGTTATGTACTGAGTAGTAATCAGTAGGTGTGCAGTGTAGTCAGATCTGAGTGTAGTACAAGTGACTAATTATATGACTGTAGAGGTTAATTAGGTACCATAAAGTGTAACCTAGGTATTAATAGGTACCATAAAGTGTAACCTAGGTATTAATGATTCTAGCATATAATTATGTGAGTTTGTTTTAAACACGATTAGTATGTTCATGTATTTGTGTAGAATTTGAGTTTAGGATTTGCTTTTTGTTTCGTATTTTCATGTCTGTTTGTTTATTACAACTTTGATGGACAGTGGGCTAAACTGGCTTCAATTTAATAATATAGTACTTCATACAATTTTGTTTATTACCAGTATAACAAATAACTGAAACATGGTACAAATTTTCTGTAAAATCCAGATTCATGTACGTTGTTGTTCAAAGTGGTCATTTTTGAGGTTTCCTGCTTGGCTTATCAAAATCTGTTGTGTCTTGTATTAATAAAGTAAAATTTTTTGGACAATACAAAATCTTTCAATTCTTCAAATGAAGTGAAATTTTGCCAGATTTTGAAAAAAAATATCAGCCAGGCTCATCAGCGTGTATGTGTGTATTGATGAATGAATGTTGCATAAATGTTTATTTTTTCAAACTTCATACATTTCTTATATGGATATGATTATTTACTACAATGCAAGTACTGATGGCTTATAATAACTCACCTTTCTTTCAGCCTCGAGTTCAGATGGCATTGAGTTTCCATGACAGCTCCTAATTTTGTCCAGAAATTATCTTTTTATTTTTCAGCAACAAACATTGCTTAATCAAGGAATGCGCAACAAAAAGCAGATAGCGTTTCTAAAAGTTTGCGTGTGCGTGTGGATAGCAGTGAATTTTTGTATTACCCGCTAATTTGTTAATGAAAATATGTCGTCTGCATTTGTTTTCAGAATGGACCGTGTTCTGAATTCTAGACTGTGCAAGGCTGTATTTGACAATCTTATTACCAAAAACTGTCAACCATTCTAATAAAACATTATGCATGACAAAATGTGTCCATGATTTGGTAAAACACAAATTTGTTTTGTTTGACCATTCTTTACAACTTTTGGCTGATTCACAAAGCTTTGCTGGTGCATGTTTACATTTAAGTTCAATGAATTTGTAAAATGTGTTTATTTTGAAGATAATCATATGAATGAAGTTTAAGATTAAGGCTAATCTTCTTAAGATAGGCCAATAACTTAAACATTGTACATGTATATAGATAGGCAGGTAAGTAATGTGGCGAACATGTCCATACAAATATCTGTGTTGTTAAATGTTAATGTAAATTTGGTAAGTATGTGACTACATGATAAAACAGGTTTCTGTGTATGTCTAAATTTCACAGTTTTATAAACATAACATAAATCGTCTTTAAATTCCTCTCAGGGGAAAAGTAAATGCATTAGCAAAGCTACTTAATTATTGATATTTTATTAATTAAATTAATCTCCTTACACAGTTCTGAATAAGGGACCATTTAGGTTATAATGTATTATAATTAACACTAGTTGTTTATTTTCCTAATTCAGGCCATCAAAGTGCAAGTACTCGCGTATTGGTTGCCCCTGGCATGGCCCCTATCATGAGTTAAGTGGACATGAAGGGTTATGTAATCATCCCCAGAAGTCGGGTCTGGAGATCATGGAATCGTTACACAAGATCGACGACGGACAGGATGCAGAGCATAGACTGTACAAGGATATATTTAATCTACTTTCCTTCGAGAAAGTCACATTTAATGGTAATTATTGAATTTGGTCACATTTTGTTAAGAGCAAGGTGGTATGGTGGCTGTTGGCCGACACTAGTATTAAATTTGATATTTAGTACCGATACAAAATATATTGTGCCTGGCATGTTAAAAAGCTACTTGTATTTACGTGACCTAGTAAATTCCGTATATTGTCGAGTGTTTTCATTTATGGTTACTGGTATAGAACCTGGTTCATTCAGTGCAAATCTGCTATATTACCTTCTTTGAGAGAATATTTCAAGAAAATGTACTGGTAATCAAATTATTGATCTGAATTCAGTATGGCTATAAACATGCACTAATCAGGTATTATAAGACAAACCTGTGTGTAGACTTCACACACTTCTTTGTGACAACTACTGTAGATGATGTATACTGACCACAAGTTTATTCACATTTCTATGGATTATTTATTTAATCATTTACTGTATCATGCATACTAAATATTGACCAGACTTTCCTGTCTACTGTAATATTATGCTGTCTGGTTAAATTACTGTACACAGTCATGTACATATACTTTCTATCATTGACTGTGAATTCATAAATCAGCGATTTGTCTGCAGTTACCATGATTCCCTAAATAAAGATCATGAAAATATAAAGTGATTGACTGTATGGTAAAGGTTTTTAAATGATATAATTATCATTTCAGATCTGCAGTTGAAGCCTTACCGAACAGATGATTTTATCACAAAACTATTTTATGAGACAAGTCGATTTTCTGCATTTAACCACCAATGGGTAATAAGGGCAAAGGTCATTCATGACCAGAAGGACCCTGCCCACTCATCAGAGAGATCGTTGTCATACCAACTTGTAGTGAAAAGCAAGATCAATCAGCCAATCAATTTACATTACATGGTACTGAAGGGGCCATATGGGGAAATGAAGGTTAAACCAGCTATCTACAAACACGAGTTTGCGTCTGACAGTGTGGAAACCACTCATCAAGATCTACCCGTGATTGACTCTATAGAGTGTAACAAGCTTCTAGCTGCCAAAACTATCAATATGAGATTACTTATGTTTCAGCTACCATCTTAAATATTTAGGTTGATATACTATTACAGTTAGCAATGTGTCTTCGATGTTATAATTGTATATGGGCATTCAGCTTGACACATGTTTTTTTTCTACTTTTGCTTTCAACTTATCACTTTCATTTTTATCTCAACTGAGCACTAAGTGCTTTATCTGAACTTGTATGATCATTGGATGTCTGTCCGTCATCAGTATTTGTAAACATTATAGAGGTAGCAGTTTTAAGTTGAATTTTATGAAATCTGATCACCATGTGTATCCCTGTAATATTGTCAAGTGTGATACTGGGTCAGCTTTGGTAAAAGACTAGGTTACTAGGCCAAATCAAAGAAAAACAGATTTAGTACTCTAAAAGTCACCATTTTTGAATTAATATTTGTGAAGCCTTGTTTCAAGGTACGACTTTGTAAACTCTAGTTCAAGTTCTTTGTAAACTCTAGGTCAAGTTCGATACTCTGCCATTTCTGGTCAGAAAGTCACTAGGTCAAATAAAAAAAAGTATCAACACTTTAAGAGATCACAGTTTTGACCTAATTGGATTATCTGGCCTGTGGACAATGACTAGGTCACAAGGTTAGATCAAAGATAACACTTGTGTACACATACAAATATGTGATATATTGAATAAAAACCAGTACAATCTTGTTGATACAACTTGTGAAGATTACTTAAGTGAGCGACCTACAGCCTTCTTGGCCTTCTTGTTATAAGTCTACTGGTAATCATTTATAAATAGACACATATGTATCGGTCTTCATACAAATTATTATTACAGTATCTGGGTCCCGATATATCTGGGCACTGGTGTATCTGGTAATGATGGCAGACCAGTATGTTTGGTACTGTTATCTTGGACGGGTATGTTTGGATACTGCTATATCTGGTGCATTTTGTAAATGTTAAATGATTGAAAAATATATAATTATAGTCTCAACAAATTATAATATTGAGATAGGGCATTGTTATGTAACGATATTAGCTTAAATATGTGTAGGATAGCTACCTCGATTAAGTGTGTTTATATCATTGTTGGAACTTGGAATTGGTAGAAAGATTGCATGAGTAGTTTCATCAGTATTAAAGTATTTAATTATGGTACTTGTGTATTTTTGTATTTCGTTTTTGGTAGAACTACACTAAAACAGTTTAAAAAGCCATGTTGTAAAATGGTTATCTTAAAAACTGGAAACTGTGGTGGTCATGTAGTACAAAACTGGTCTAGCTGTTTATATTGATATAAAATAGACTAGGAAATAACTGCATAATTGTTAGCCTTTCATCAACTTTTGTTCCACTGAAAAATGTACCATTATGGATATAAAAAAAACTTCTGTATACTTGAGTGTATATAATGAGATACTTAGGTAAGCTGAATCAATAGATTGTTTGCGATATGGGTGATCAAACTGAATATGCTGGGTTTAGTTGGAAAATATTTCATTTCAATTAAATTTGTTTGAATTTCTAGTATGGAGATTTTGTTAAGAGAGTTTCAGTTAATTAACTTTGAATGTTGAATGGGCAAATTGAATAAAACAATACCAATTGCCTTCTTTCAAATATTTTGAAATCAATTTACCAATTATTAGTTTCCCTAACATTTCCTTTTTCTTTGGAATTCAATTGTTAGAGTTTTCAGGATTATTTTACATTTTTTTTTGTTGTGTATTGTTCAAGCGCTGGTCAGGAATATAAGTTAGGGACCACATTATAAACTTTTTAACCCAGGATTGTTTTCAGTTGAGTTTGCTTTAAAGCAATTATAAACGTACATTATTGTGAATAAATTTATGTGTGCTTGAGAAATGTCCTGGTGATGTACAATGTACTAAGAGGGGTGGACAAAAAGTTGTGGACAAATTCCATACTTTTACCAATATGAGTATGTGTGTTTTGAAATTTTTCTTTATATTCAAAATAACAAAAAATGTGTTTAAAACATCTGCAAAACATCAATAGTGTACTGCCTTTATAACTTAAGAAAAACTATGCTTTTACTTAAAGAACTAAGCAAAAAATGCAAATATCCACAAACTTTTTGACTGGCCCTTATATGTAAGCCTTTCTCCTAGCTATATACTTGTACTGGCATCTAGTTTGTGCCATACATACATTTCGTTCAATCCCTATAGGAGACACACATGTTTTATATCAGATTTGACATTTCCAATCGTGGTCTATTCTGTCATCAATGTATGTGCTTCAAACCTCAATGCTGATGAGAGCTTTTATATACATGTAGTTCATACACTCATAACTTATTTGGATTCTAGTTGATAAATCTGTTAGAAAGTAACATTTGAAATAGGATACTGGCAATAACAAAATATTTTGGTAATCAAAATAGGTAACAAATAAAGTTTATGTCATGCTCTAACCTTGTGATATCCAAAACATTATTTAAACAAGACAAAATATACGCTAATTGGAGCTTAAAGATCGGATCATTTGATGTCCGGGTGTGAATCTTGCTTCGATACTTTCTTTTAACAACATTTCTGAGACCAATGAATGGCCTTTGATCAATCCTCACTTAAATGATCATAGTATGATCCTCTCAAAGTCAGACGAGCTCAAAATATATTGTAAAATTGAAAATATTTATTTCTAAAACCATTATGCTTACTAATAAAGCTTTGATATTTTGCATTTTCCCTATGGAACATGGTAATAATTGTATTGTCTATAACAGATGTCCTTTACCAAGAATTTAAGATTGTCCTTAGCAGGATCTAAATTAGCTTACATACGGCTATGTTAGTGATTAGAGGCCATCTTGGCCTTTTTGTTTGAATAAATAAAAATGTTACAAACTTTCTGTACCTAGATACATATATGCGTAAACCAAGAAAAATTGTCTACCCATGTTTTTGCTGACATTTTTATCTGGATTTTATTTAAACAAGCTAGTATAATGTGAATGTATAAAGTAAAATTGTTATCAAGTGTACACAACACAGAAATTTATTTTTATTTTGGAAATAAACATGTCTTTTTGTTTTAGTTTAGTTTATTTATGTATATTATTTAATATATGAGTTGATGTTGTTACCGATGGTGTGTGTGATTGAGTTAGTTATTTGTTAGGTAATGCAGGGATACAACCAATTAAAATAAGAACTGGTACAATGTACATGATTTTACTGTCCAACTTTACCTTGCCAATGTAGGGGAGGTAACCTCTGAAGAAATCTTATCTGAAGTCAATATATTTCTGTTAGTTGTCTCCCTTTACTTGTAAGCACCAATGTAGAGGAGATAATCACTGAAGAAAATTTAATCTTTTTCTTTGAAGTCAACACGCTTCTAAGTATTCTCCCATTACCTCTAGTGCACATGTAGGGGAGGTTATCGTGATCACTGCGGATAATGTAAAAGTCAATATACTTCCAATTTGACTCTCTACAATGCAAATCGTTGCAGAAATTTTTTTCAGATTCTTTGAAGTCAACATTTTTCCTCATTTGTCCCTGTTTGCCTATAGCATTGTTATAGGCGACCTTAAACACTGCAGAGAACTGTATGATTGGTTTCTATATCCTAGCAAACAGTGAAGAATATGCTGATTAGACAGCTGCTCTGAAACTACGCTACATCATCATTGGTGTGTACATGTACTGAATAGATATATTCAATTATTGTGTGCTTTCAAATCTAATGTGTGATTGTGTGCAGTTTCTTTTCTTGTTTTAAAGTTTTATTTATACATTTAAGCCATTGCTAAAAAATTTTTGTTCTATGTAATGTATTAACTATTATATTTCTATCATTTCTCAAGATATTTTGATACTGGTAATTATTTCTTTATAAACCTTAGTATAAAAATTTGTTCATTTTTTGTGATCGCTTGTGTAATACTTAACTGATTTGTCACATAGCTAGACACATGTGAATACATGAGTGTCGTGTTGCAGTGGTATTATTTAGGGCATTATCATATACAATCAAAAATCGGGTTTTCTTTAAAAACTTAAGAATTATTCTTTTTGTTAACAGTTAGTAACAAAGGTCAATATTTTAAACTACTGGTATCACATGCTTTTTAGTACAAGCTATTAGCATTAAGTTAGTTCTAATTTTAGACTTATGCTTTACTTCCACAAACTCATTATAGAATTAAAAATACTGATAACTTTTAATTTTTCGTTTTTAATGTGTTTTATCAAATATTTATTTTTAGCTCACCTGAGCACAAACATAAGAATTCATTTATTATGACCTTGTAGTGTTGTTTTATCCTTTCCAGTTTGTGACATGTTAGTGGCTTGTTGAATGCTTTGTATAATAACTTTTTCATGTATTTTCCATGTTATTCCAAACATTAAAAGGGCTTTCAGTAACTATGAGTATAAATTATATTGATGTTGTTTTGTTCACTAAGTAGTTTTAGAAGTTTCATTATCGTCATCAGTTGGTTCAATGTTCTAGATGCTTACAGCAAGTCCAGGGGGCGTTATTCTCCAAAACTTTCAGATTGAAACTAAGACATAGGCTTTCAGGCATTAAATATCTTTTTTGGCTCCTATATTATTAAACTGTATTACTGTCTAATAAAATGTACAAAATTCTATCCTGACTTACACTAGAACCATGGTCTGATTCGTCTGCTAAAAAATTGTTTAGAAACATGTAAACCGGAATAAACGAACCAACTAGCACCAACTAATGTGACTAAATTACATTGGTTTAGATTCAATGGATAAAAAGTTTTGCTGGTAAAATTAAAATATAAGTTTTACGAATTTAAATGTCTGAGTTTCAGTCTTAAATGTTGGCGAATGAGTGTTAAATTTAACAATAATATATTCAGATTGTAACCTTTTAGAAATACATTTTGTCTTCTGTAAATACATAGTGTGTACTGATAGTTCTGTGGTATGCTTCTAATTGAAGACTTGTTATGGATACATTAGATGATAAGTCTATGTTGGTGTTGTTATGATATATATAAGTTACAGCTTTTCCTGCCAGTATGTGCTGATATTGTACCCAGTTAATATGATGGTTCACGATGGATTAAGGTGCAACTCTGTTGCTGCTGTCTGCTGCTTTTATCTGTTAGCTTATAATTAAAACTCTTCAATGTTTTGCCATTTGTTTTAGTCACAGGGGAAATTACGAGGAGTTTCCTCCCTTTCAAAGAGTCTATATTTCTACTGTTTGAAATTTTAATAAGCTGAGAATAACATGTATTATGTGCACTTCTTCTCTTGGTAAATCGTTTGTATAACCTGTTTTCATTGGCTGACAACATTGTCTGTTGGTCTTATCATTTATAAAACTTTTTTTCATTGGCTGACAATGACGGTTTATAAAACTGTATTTCAATGGCTGAGAATGATGTCTATTGGTCATATCATTTGTAAAACCTGATTTCATTGGCTGACAATGTCTATGTTCGTTTAAAACAATTTACAGAAAGAAGTAAACTATAAAATAGTTATACTATTCAGACTTTAGAAGGGGAGAGAACTCTTGGTAATTAAGCCTGTGTAATTGTAGTTACGGGTATATGTTTGATTGATGTGTTTGGTGTATAAATGCTGTTACTGGACAATGGGCAGTTACAGCTGCGCGTCACCAAAGCACTTGTTGGTTGGTATCGATATAGTGATAGAGAATTTTCTCATTGGTATCTTGATGATGACGTTCCTCAGCTACAGTATACATAAGTGGATATTTTAGCTGGTCGAAAAGTGAGAATTTTGAATTTCTCACTTTAAGTATGTGGAAATATTAGCCAATTTTCTTCTTATAGCTTTGTTCACATTATTAGACCAAAATTAATGTTAGAAGGAATATTAGCTAGCTTTGCCAGTATGTCCACATCGTTACTCAATGACTTATACAGTATTTTCATCACCTTGTTAAAGATTGATTTTAAGTGCATCAGTTGTTATTTTTGTATTGCTAGGTAATATCTGAAGATGTTAATCATCTGTTTGTTGATATTTGGTCATTTTTCTCCATGTACTGTGTACATTAGTTACATCTTTGCTGTGTTATTTATATACCGTGTTCTATACTATAACAGAATATAATTTGGTTGTTCGAGTATGGATTTACTGAAATGGTACCCTTGCCTATTGTGAGCTTATAGATTAACTTTCATGGCTTTCACAACATTCTGACTTGTCTTATAAGTTGTACTTCATTGTATAAGTTAAATATGTACTTGTGTGGCAATATCTAATGATATGCATGGGCTGTAGATTAAAATCGTACTTAAATTTCATTAAATATTGTTTTGAAATTCATATCCATTAAAATTAGTTTTTCACTTTGACTAATTTTGTTACCATCCCTGCAACCCTTTGTTCTGACTACTGCCATTTTTCATTTCATTTCTTCGTGTATATTAGCAATATTCTAGTTTCTGTATCAAATCTGGTCCCTAATTCCCCTAAAAATCCAATGTTAAGAACATGCTTACGTCTGGTAATCGGTATGAATACATTCAAACTGGTCATAACTTACAATCCCTCTCCATCCCATACATACCCCCGTACACACATGCCTCGGTACATACATACCTTGGTACACACATACCCCGGTACACACATGCCTCAGTACACACATACCCCGGTACGTACATACCCCGGTACGCACATACCCTAGTACACTCATACCTCGGTACACACATACCCGAGTACACACATACCCCTGTTCACACATACCCGGGTACACTCGTACCCGGGTACACACATACCCCGGTACACACATACCCGGGTACACACATACCCGGTTCACACATACCCGGGTACACACATACCCGGTTCACACATACACCGGTACACACATACCCCGGTACACACATACCTCGGTACATACATACCCCGGTACATAATACCCCGGTACACACATACCCCGCTACATAATACCCCAGTACACACATACCCCATTACACACATACCTCGGTACACACATACCCCGGTATATACATACCCCGGTACACACATACCCCGCTACATAATACCCCAGTACACACATACCCCAGTACACACATACCCCAGTAATACATACCTAGGTACACACATACCCCGGTACACACATACCCCGGTACATACTTACCCCGGTACACACATACCCCAGTACACACATACCCCGGTATATACACATACCCAGGAACACACAATCAAGGCTTCATCTGTATCTGCAATACTTCAAAGCCTCTGCAATACTTGTGCCAGCTTCCTTGTGGTATCTATGGTTTCAATGCTGTACAAACAGTAAATGTCATAAGGAAATTAATTAGTAGACAGGATAGTTGTTTACGTATCTGAAAATTGAAGTTTCCGGACTCTGGATGGAGTTCACAACTCTGAAAATGTGAATAAAACTGTATTCCGTCATTTCCGAGCATAAAATTTGCAATGATATGAGGTTGTAATATTTCAGATTTGATTAAGATTTTGCAAACATGGTACATTTTACAAAAATAAAATAGCTAGACAAAACTAATGAAATGCAACTGAAAGTGAGATTAGTTTAAAAGAGAACCTATTTATATACATTGTCATTCTCTGAAATGGTGATTTAACATAGAAAGCATTTCGTGATATATGGACAGTTATAGTAGTATCAAGCATTTGTGATGAATGAAATTTACTTCCGTCAGAGACATGCAAACCACCAAACTATGATATAATAGTACAAACGATATGCCAAATGATGGCATAAGTTAGAAAAAGGCCAAACGACAAAATGATTATGGCAAATGTTAGAGAAAAAAAGCCAAATGACAGAATGATAATTGCAAAGTTAGAAAAAGGCCAAATGACGGAAGTCTTTCAGTGTATCGATACATACAGCACTTTTGTTGAAGCCCTCTATGCTTTGGGGATGCCTGGAGGATGGGGTGGATTGATTGTGTTTGTATATCTACCAAACTGGCTGAAAAGTAAAATATCAACCAAACTGGCTGAAAAGTAAAATATCTACCAAACTGGCTGAAAAGTAAATCTACTAAACTGGCTGAAAAGTAAATCTACCAAACTGGCTGAAAGTAAATCTACCAAACTGGCTGAAAGTTAATGAAACATCTGAAATCATAAGTCAAGTGGTGGTTCAAGCAGTGTTCAGTTAACTTTTGTATTGTTAGCTTTTAACATAACTATGTTTGTTACTTTGAATTGAATTGTTACAAGTATTAGTTATATACCTAAGTGTATCGGACTTCTAGGAGTTGCATTCTAGGCAAATTTAACATCTGAAATATTCACTTGGATCCAGAGCACAGAATTGTGACTATTGTACTGTATCCATTCGGTATACAAAATTGCTGCGTAAACTATGAATATTGGGTCATACCTCTAACAGCAACACATTCAAACCTCAGTTTTCTGGCACAAATATTGCAGTTGCTAAGAAAGATGATCACACTTCTATCTTCAGCTATTTACTTATCCAATCAGACTTGTGTTGGCTCATCAATGAACTCTGTTCATCCTAATTAATTTTATGTCAATTACGAAACAAGTTCTTCAACCATACATTATCACTCTAGACACCTCATTCCTGATGTTATTTGTCCCCACAAGGTTATGAGAGCAAAGAAGTCAGTTTCCGCAGTAGTAAGTGTCAAGGAAAGGAAATACTGGTGTCATGTTTAGTTATTTGGTCTTTATACAGCCACTGAGTGAACTTCCGACACTCTACTGCTAGGTTATAGCACTTGATCCTTGAGATTGACAGTTCCCTTCCCCTCAAGTAGAGCTTGTATAGCAGTCTTTTGCTACCACTAACGTCTTGGTTTTCAACTACATGTAGTTATTTCCAAGCAAGTCACCGATCACTTCCCCTAATCAATCAGGGGTGGTGAAATCATGAGTCAGTGTCCAAGTCAAACTTTTAATAAAAACACCTCAAGGTTTAAAACTATAAATATTTAGTGAAATAGTCTTCAAGAGTTGTGGCCCTTCTTGATTTGTAGTACCTGTTATCCGAGTTTGATTATCATTAAATCGGAGGGAAAATCACAGAACCAATATTTATACGTAATGAATTTCCACAGCTAACTTGCTTTTCAATTTAAATGAAATGTGACTGCTCACCTGGACAAATATATGTCTGGTCTTTTATTTGGAATAATTTTTTTGGCATTCTAATTACAGCCTATGCATATTAATTTATTGTTGATATTTTAGTACGTACAATCTAACAGATGTTTAATGACTATATTTATTAGGAAATACAGTGTTAACATATTTATTATGCAGAATATCAAAGATATATTCATGAAGTTGTACTTCATATTTCACAAACTGCAGTAATAAATTATCGTAAATTTCGTTAGTGAAATGAACAACCACAGTAAAAGGCAGAAAGTAGGTTTTTTTAATTCAAAATTTACGAATATGTAACATTTGAACTACTTCTGAATAGCAAATTCTCAATTTTTTCCCACTCAAAAATATGATTTAACAGTATACGATTTGTATCATTATTATATCCTAGAAACCACGGTGAACGACTTTGTACCATTGGCTACAGACTTAAAATATCTGTGTTGAATAATCACAATACTTGGCACTGTAAATTCTCAATGCTGGACCCTGTAAATGGTTTCGCTAGTATTTTACCGTCATTCACCGTGTGTTATATAAGTATATATTCACCATGTATAGGAAGGCATTTACCAGGTTTAGCTTTATTGCTGAGCTGTATTGTCATATTCTAGCCTTTATATGATTGTGACCATCCTACATTATAGTAATCTACCGGTATATATGTATATAAATGTCTTTATGTTATAATTTAGTATTAGCTTCCGTGAAAATAAAACCCCGGAAAAAAACCTCGGAGTTTGTTTTACTTCAGTTTTAAGCTCACCTGTCCATGCACTCAGTGCTAATGGCTATCATGGGCACTGTATAAAATATAGTCCGAGTCATTGTTCATGTCCATGTACAGGACTGGTTATCCATTGTTATTATCTGTCAACAATAATTTAATATGAAATATTGGTTTTTATGCTCCACCCAATTTAGGCATTCTCGTTCACCAGAGTATTCTTCACCTGTGATATCACTCGGAACTTGACTAACCACTGATGTATGAGGATGAGTTTAGAAGACATATAGATTGTAAAATGCGCAGCCATGAGGATGAGTTTAGGAGACATATACGAGGGATGATCCATATATAACGAGAAAATGCTTATAATTTTGTTATTACTTAGTATTTTCTGAAAATATTTTATTTGGTGGTTTATACATGTATTAGGAGAAAACGTACGATTAGTTTTCAAATATATCTAAAAATAAATTGTTTAAAACATTTTTGCCGACCCATGAAACCGGTATGCGGGGCAACGTCATTTTTGCACCTTGTAACGTTATTCAGAATTTAACTTTGATCAATTTGACGAACGCATTCCTTAGGCCTTACTGTATTCATTTTTAAAAACTTTTCAGATTATCATCCTTTAATATATATACGTCTTCCCCAATGCCATACAAAGTTGAAAAAATTCTCACGATAGTCATTCGTAGGAATTTCAAAACAAACATCCAACCTTTTCGTGCGTAGTTCTGACATGACGTCCACTTTGCGTTAGATTCCCAGTCCATTTTAAATACGTTATTATGCTCACAAATCGAATCTTTTGACATGACATGATTACGAAATGATTTATGAATACGGTGCACAATTTTATTATAACTTGTTTTCTTCAAAATTAAATATTTTATTGAAACTGTTTTGTCGTCGGTAATGTTTGCTATCACGGAATGATAACACATTCGTGACGTAACGAATGACAACATAATCATTAGATAGGCGATTCTTATGTGACCATAAGTACCAATTGTTATCACATTGCTGTTGCTTACATTGAAACTGTGAGGGTTTGAATTTGCGCGAAAATGGTGAAAACTCCGAAAAATGCCCCGCCTTGGCGTATCAAGGGTTACCTTAGCAACCATAGATTTTCGCATTGCGTGGCTGTAATCATGGAAATTAAGGGAAACATTGCTAATGTATGTTTTTACTTCCAGCTAAAGTTTGAGTAAAATCTAACAGATCATAACAAAATTATAAGTATTTTCTCATTATATATGGATCATCCCTCGTAGGTTGTAGAATGCGTAGGTTGTAGAATGCGCAGCCATTTGGTTTTATTCCTTGCCTAATTGGCCAATGACCTCTGGCTTCAAGGGAAAAGACAGCCAATTTGTGTGATACTAAGGAATCTGGACACACTGCCCTAAGCTCTTTCTGAATATCACCGATACATGCAAGACTACCTCTGGGTTTCCAACCATTTGGTCTATAGTTGGATGGGAAACACTGAAAAATATCCAGTGCCCAGTCAAGACTCGAACCAGGGACTTTCGGATTGGTAGTCAAGGTGGCTTAAACCACTTCTCCACCATTCCATGCAAAGTATTTAAGCGACAGTCTTAAAATTTTGTTGGAATATTTGTCAGTATGTCATATAATGTGTAGTCGCCCACCTGAATATTTGGATTCAGATCTGACCTGTATTAGCAGAGTTGTAGCCCTTGAAATTATGAAATTTTGTTGCTCATAACTATATGGGCATTTGTGCTTCAGTCATCAAACTTTGTAGGAATATTATTCAGCATCTGCATTTGAGTTATGTTCCTTGACATGGTCTAATGGGGGCATCTTTGTTTTCTGTTCATACCTCCTTTGCAAATGTGTTTTACATCAAAACCAATCCGACATGATTTTCAACCTATAACTAAGACAGAAATAGAAATAATACACATTTTCAAATATTGATATATATATTTAATAAAATTCACATTTATATCTAACATATGGCAACTTCAATGAAAATGCTGGTTTATCCAAGACAATATGTAGCAAGTATAGTCCAGTTAGGATATGGTGACAGTGACATAGTCCTTTATGTGTTCACAAAAGATTACAACCATTGTCTGAACAGGTAGTGGGAATATACATTTAGTACCTTAGTTTAGTATTGAAATTATAGCTGTCTGTTTAAGCCTTTATATTTGGTTTTACACCGTAATAGTGGACTGGACCGCTGCGTGATTGATTCTTACCCTGACTGGACTATATGTGTAGCACATTATCATGACAATGACCACAGAAAGAACAGGTTTCCTGCCACAAGTCCATAATGCAGAAAGTCTACTTTCTGTACGCCTGCAATCACACCTTCACCACCAAACAATGCTCCTGTTATGATGTAAGCTAAGGCTGCAGAAATTCCATAAATGTTTGTGTTTATCGAAGACAAAATCAATACTGTCAATAAAGATAATCCACTGCTGGCTTGAACAAACAATTGTTTGTTATTGGCATCCATGAACTGAGAAGATAACGTCACCATTCCAGAAAATGATATGATGATATAACCTATGCCAATATGGTTATATAGTGAGCAAAACTGATAAGCAACAAGTCCCATACCAGCTGTAGCTGCTAGCCATGATAGTAGTTTGTGAACTCTGAAGACTGGACTAGACTCTGGTCGTCTCATACCAAACCTTACAACGCCTACACTAGCAGCCATGCCCTGTATAAACAATCCAGTCGCTGCAAACAGGACTTGGTGATAGTATAAGTTATAGACTGCATAGAATACAGAACATGCTAGGAGGAAGTCTGACACTGATGTGCTCAGTTGACGAGCCATGGTATACCTTGCAAGGAGTCTGAAAATAGAAAGAAATTTGCTTATAAACCATCCAGTTGTTACATAATTATTATACATGTAACAATTAATACAAATATTATTTAAAGAAGCAAATACATTAAATTAATTTGTACAACAAATAAAAGGCTCATAAAAGTTGAAACACACAACATGCAGTATCTGAAAATCGTCATTATTTATACACTGTTCTTATTTCAAGGGTGGTACAGTGGTCAAGTGGATAACATTCTTCTCTTTGGATCAACTGGTCCCTGGTTTGCTTCTTGGTCAGGGCATGCTCCTGAAAGCTTTTCAGTGCTCAGTACCACCATATATACATTACTAATAGATGAACTGAACTCTGAGAAATTCTTCTCATACGATCAAACAAACTATAAACTTCAAACTAATGAAACCATCAAATGTTTTAAACTTCTTTCAGATGTGTTCAATAAGGCTAGATCTAGTCAATTGATTGAAAGACTTAATACATAAGTTGATCACAATCAAGAGTCATACACATAAGTTTGATCGAATGATGCATGAAACATAACTCTGTTACTAATGTTTGCAGAGTTACTGCCCTTTGATGATTTTCTAAAAATATTTGTCCTTGGGTGGTATTCCAATATTGATCTTATTTAATTTGAGAATAAGGATAGCCAATCATATTGCCTGTTACTGACTAAGAGTTTAATATGGTGTGATCTGATTGGTTGTCCTTATCGTTAAGCCAAATAAGATCAATATTGAATATTACTTCAACGAGAGAGAGTTTAAGAGACTGACATGAAACTAGATCACAAACGGGAGAAGTACTAAGTAGGCTACATGAACCATATAACTCTGTCTATTCTTTTTCAAAGTTATTGCCATTTGTTGATTTTCCAGGATTGTCAATGACTAATTAATAATAAATTAGTAATTATGTAGATCTACAAGTGGCACAATAACAGTAATACTGTAGTCCCGGGATAATAGTAGTAGCCTATTTGGAGCCTCATTATGGCCCTGGGTCATGGAATTATAAAGAACTATAGGAGATATCACCATATATGCAAAATGCCCACCGGCTATCTATTGGTTGAATGAACAATAAAAACCTGCCATTCACCAATAGCTAGCTGGTGGTATGAATGCCTTTGTATACAAAAATGATCTCTCCTACTGTTATTGGTCTGACATTTATATTTTAAAATATTGACCGATGTCCGAACTCTCTATATATATCCGAAATAACATACATTTCTAAAACTACACTGAACTGTACAGTAATTGAGCAGTGACATAAATATAGAAATAATAACTTACTTACCAAATATTTTAATCAGGCTGACAGAGAACTGTCCGTTGCTAGAAACCTCAGTATTCGCAGTGCAGCGCTATTTTATTTATATCGATACACGCCACACCACATATGTTGTTGTTGTTGTGTATTAGCTATTCCGTAGACATTTAAGTCGGTTGATAGGAAAGCCACGCATAACTAGGCGGGAGCCAGTCGTTTCGTACACTGTACGTTTCGTATACTGTAAATTTCAGTTGTTTCGTACACTGTCGATCGGTCGTTTCGTATACTGTTGAAAATCGTCGGTTGTTTCGTACACTCCTATTGTATATATGGTGTTGATTGGTCTATTAATATATATTTGATCTATTATGCATGTAATTGTGTGTATATAGTTGTTATTCGCACGTATTGTCACGATGTATTTAAGTTTATTGCATGCTTTTATAGGTATTATTTACTATAATTAAGGATGATTTTGAGCATATAAATGACAAACTTTAATCTAACTTCCAAAATAAATCAAATGAATGGCCATATAGAATTATAAAATAGTTATAAAAAAATATTTTTAATAAAAACTGTATTGTAACTATGGAGTCATATACTGCATGTACATGTAAAACTCCACGATTTTAACATAGATGTTATATTTCAGCAAATAAGATGTTATATTTTAGCAAATAAGATGTTATATTTTAGCAAATAAGATGTTATATTTTTTGTAAATTAGCGACAGCTGCGAGTCATACAACGTATTCATTGTGACTATTAGGTATAGCATTTGTATAAAGTCTCAAATGCTTATAATCGTATGTATGTAAGTTCATGAGCTAGAAGCATATAAAAAACCAGAATAATGTGTATTTATATTTTTTAAATTTATTCCATATATACATATATATTATACAACATATCAATTAAGAATGAATACAACACATTATTACAGTGTAAGAATGTTAGTCAGCATATCTGAAATAAAATTTCACATTTTACAAAGAGCAGGAAACAAAATTAAATATGCAAAGCAACATTTTATACAGACCATAGAACACAATAAAATCACAGGCACATGGTTTCAAATTATCCTAGTGTACTATCTGAGTGTACCCTAAGTATAGGGGGTACTCTGAGATAAGTTGAAACCATGTGCCTACGAATTAAATATGAACATTTTACACAAAATGATATTTTAACCATTTTATCGTAACTAAAACATAAATGTTCAACTTTCACAAATTCCAACAGTACTCATAATTTGTACATCTGATATCAAAGATCATACAAATAACGAATATACTAACTAATATACATGTATGTGTACTTGTAATGTTTGTTCACTAATTAGTTATTTTAAAACTATCACACATGTATGTAGACTAGTAAATAAGGATCAGGAGGAATACTGAATGTACATTTTCTGTACTTTTAGATTTATCTATAGTTATATTTATTAACAAACTAACCCTTGTTTAATTTGTTCAATCAATTTCTATGAATTTTATATATTCAATTAATTAAGACTCGCGAACAACATATATTATTATCGTACCAAACATACATTAATTACAATAATAGACCACTTATATATACAAATACAATATAGTGTACGAAACAACCGACGATTTTCAACAGTATACGAAACGACCGATCGAGAGTGTACGAAACAACTGAAATTTACAGTGTACGAAACTACTAGTGTACGAAACGACTGTAATCCAACTAGGCGGAGCCAAATAGTTGTATCTATTTAGCTACCTGTGAACGCAAGTGTACGAATAGAATGAGTAAGCCCCATAACTTTTGAAACATATTTTTATTGTAGGCCTACATAAAATAATTATGTGAATATTGTACGTATATCCACGCATGTTAATTAAATGTATATGACACTTTATATTAACGTATGTAAAAGGTGTAAATATGCTGCCGCATCGGCCGATAAACAATGTTACCGCGTTAAGCGTAAAACGCACTAGTCAAATTCTACCCTGCTTTATGTAAGACCTCATAATTTTCGTATCTATTATCCGATTTTAAATATTTAAAGTTTGTAATGAAGCAGAGATATATGCCTGTCTATTAATACAATATTCATCACGATACCCTAGTTATTAAATCCACGGCGACGAGTAAGAATCCGTTCCGCGTAAAAGTAAGTTTAAAATATCCCGTTTTTTACCAAATAAAAATTCAATCAACGGTCGAAAATCATCAAACATTAATCTAATTTTCGATCGATTTTGTTCATTAAAGCTTGTTTTAAAAGCTTATACTGTAAGGTTTTATAAAATGTAAAAACTTATTTGTAAAGCATTTGCGAGTTGTCGACCGCCAACGAAATAAAACAGAACGGACGTATTCATAATAATGTTTGATGTTAACTACGCCGACCATTGATCATCTTTTGTGGCGATTTTTTCAAAGGCTAGCATCATGGTTCGTAATTTAATGCAACCAATACCTCTCAAAATGCATTTAATAGCAGGTTCACGGAAATACATCCGTGGCAGGTTTTATTGTAAATAATCGCCATTTTATAATTAACATTCGGCAATAAGTCCGCAAGTTCAATACAGCTACCAAAAGAAATAGTCCCGCATCGTGACAAAAATCACTATTTTTGACTCCATTCTGTAAAGACAGAACCAATAGAAACCAGAAAAAAGTACAAGCAGTACCTCAAAACGTATTTAATCTCACAATTTAAACAAGTTTCAATCAAAAATATGTTTTCAATTAGCGCATGGAAGGTGTGCAGGTGCCCGTTTCACACGCGTTTCGACGTGATTCCGCCATTTTGAAAAATTATTTGCAATAATTAGTACATAAATGCACGAAGTTTAATCAAATCGTTGGCGGTCGACAACTCACAAATGCTTTATAAATAAGTTTAACATTTTATAAAACCTTAAAGTATTAGCTTTTAAAACAAGTTTTAATGAACAAAATCGATCGAAAATTAAATTCATATTTGATGATTTTCGACCGTTGGTTGTATTTTTATTTGGTAAAAAAAGAGGTATTTTAAACTTACTTTTACGCGGAACGGATTCTTACTCGTCGCCGTGTATTTAATAATTAGGGTATCGTGATGAATGTTGTACTAAAAGACAGACATATATCTCTGCTTCATTACAAGCTTTAAATATTTAAAATCGGATAACAGATACGAAAATTATGAGGTCTTACATAAAGCAGGGTAGAATTTGACTAGTGCGTTTTACGCTTAACGCGGTAACATTGTTTATCGGCCGATCGATATGTGTAAGCGGCAGCATATTTACGTTAATATAGAGTGTCATATACATTTAATTAACATGCGTGGTATATCCAGGAACTATTTAGCAAGTAGATCTAGTTCAAGAATTTGTCGAGACACGAGGAATGATAAAAAAAATGAAAATCTGAAATATTTGTTGCTTTTAAATTGATTGCTATAAATTTTACACCTCTCGCTACATTCTGCAACATTTCCATTGACATTATTGTGGCTATTTTGTCGCCAATTTTTGTGCACTGATCATTTTCAGCAGGTGGTTGTATTAGATACAACTACCTGTTTCCAGACAACAGGCTTTTGGTGTACACTTGTTTGGTAACATTAATAAAATTAATCGCACATGTAAACGATGATCTAATTTAGATCTTTGTTTAAACCTACTCGAGCAATGATGTTACAAATGCACAAAATACACCATTTTGCTTAAGTGCAGCGTTGGAAAAAGTGGACATTATCATACATGTCATAGGAAACCGAGTTTCGTTCAGAGTGGTCAACACTTAATTGTAAAGATCTGTGGTCAATCAATTTGACATATAATAAATAACATTGTACATTCTAAAAGTTTTATTCAATGTCTGACGCTGACGAGTAAAATAAATTGTATACGGGTCACATACCGTTTGTATAGATTCTTTCAATGTTTAGCTACTCGGTTTATAGAGGTCTTCAATATTTATCATTATTCAATTGCTGATTAAGTTTGTCCTGGTCAGCGTATATCTTTATAATGGTATTTGACTTATACATATCGTCTATCTCAATTTGAATCATTTGCATTGTATTATACTTCAAATGGTATAATTAAACCAAATACTCAATGACTAAATTTACTGCCAAACATACTGAATGTAACCCTTGATATCAACCAATCAGTGTCTATTAATTCAGCCTTAACTTAAAGACGATGTTGTGGGTGCTCATATTCATATAGTATGGACTTTAAACTTGATCTGACCTAGTGTTTACTCAGTATTGATTTGAGGGAGTTTAACGTGTATGCTTCTACTACTTGTTCTTAGAGACGATTTCTAGTTTTTTATTTCTATATAATACTCCCAACAATCAGACATGATTATGTCTGGGAGGCGCATGTCAGGGTAACAGTTTGTTAAACTATAAATGCTTGCATTAGTTATTTATAAGACCATAATGAAAGTGATATAAGGAATGTATTCATTTGCATCTTTAGTTACTAACTCGGCATATACGTGCTTTCGGTATTATAACACAAACAACACAAACACATTCAAAAACATACATACTCGCATACATTAACGAGTATTTAGTGCACCTTAGAACATTGAATTATCGGATTTGATGAACGATATTTGCCTAAAACAACAAAACATGATATATTGATCAAGAAATTAATTGTCACCAGCTTGTCCCGAACAATTATTGGGAGAGTAAAACCTAGACTGTACGAATGTTGGGAGGGAGGTCCGACTATTCCACAGGTATTTTTTCTAATGTCTAGTCATAGATTTAAAAAAGTTTGATGATTTTATGCACAAATCATACTCTCTGTATGTTAGAGATTAATGAAACTATTGTCGTTATTGTTAAGATTAATTATTCTTATTGATTTAGTGAGCGTTTTCTGTAGATCATCCATATTGTACTACGGTGTCAACATAACGAAGACTATTTATAGCAGATGGTGCTGTCTGATCAAAGCTTTGTTGAGTTGAACAATCGTATGTCACGAAGGTCTTAGTTATTTATCCAAGGATTCTATTTGCAGTGTTGACTTTGGTAATTATTTTCTTGTAAAAAGTGTTTTTTTTTCAAAAATAAAAACCTATATAATTTTCCTGTTCTACTTAATTGCTGTTACATGTTTTGTTTTCTGCGTCATTCACGAAGTAACCATATGTGCATTGTTTACATGTCTACACATTGGATTGGTCTGTGTTGTACGAGTACGGATACAATTTCAATGTACACAAATATATGAACGTATAAATTTGTAGGTCTTTGGTAAAAAAGACAGTACTTTCTACGCGAGAGACTTCCAAGTTATCATTGAATAAAATTCAGATTAGCAATACCGAAAAAGATCCGGGAGTCATTTTTGATAACCAATTATATATTGGTATATCTTCAGAAAATTGAGCCAATAAAAATATATATATAATAATCAATATATATATATATAATCTAGCGTATCACCAAAGACTAATGGGTGTATATTAGATCTTTGTTATAAGAGTATAAATGAAATAGATAAAATAAAAACTTATTAAACATGTAAAATAACGTGACAGTTGACGCACTTCATACATATATATTCATACATATCCACATATTATATAGTTCATATAGCATTAATTGAAACCAGAGTATAATTTAGATACTACATGTATATTATAAGCGATTGAAGTTGTTTCATAGGCCCATTTGAATTTGTAAATACGGTATATTTACCATGAAGCCATAGACATGCCAGTGTATTAATATAGAACGTATACATATAAGTTTGGAAGCATGCGTTAAAGTGTCCCTGTTACAAAAATCTGCTCCACTTTCAGATACTGTATGGCTGGAACCACCTTTTCCCGTGATAATACCATTTTCTCCAGAGATTATGGTTTTATCTATCTGATGGGTCGAATAAAAATCAAGTTAAGACCCTTTGAAATGTATGTTTACGTGTCTCCTTCGACGCGCTCCTCGACTAACGTCACAGTCATAACTAGCGCAAAAATGACTTAATTTTCTTTCTAAATCTGACGCCGCCTGAATCCTTCTGACCCCGCCCACACGACAGCTGCTGATTGGAATCAAACGCGTTCACTGACAGTTTGAGAACAATGTTCTTTGCGCCTAATATATTTTCTTCAGTTCAAAAACTTCTGCTTTAGTTTCATTTGATGATTGAAGTAAAAACCAGCCCCATTTTCCATATCTACAAGTGTAGGATCATATTATAAAAAGTGTATTTTTTATAAAACTCGGTTAAATAGTTAAAAGCCAACTTCGTGGCAACAAAATCGATCGCAGCTTTATTTTGGCATAGTGGCAGCTGCATGACAATTTGTTGGATAAAATGGTGAAAATTGCATGACAGCTAGTGCAAGTGCCTGAAACCTGTTACAATATTTCAAGTTAACAATTGGAATAACACTCGTGCTATATTTGAAGTTGTACGAGGGTGTGGTTCCAAAAAGTGGAATAGGTTTCGGACAAGCCTGAATTCGGTGAGCATGCACATTGTTGGATATGTTTAATAGTTTAACGTACTGATGAATGTTACGTATTTCATGTTGGCAGTCACCTTGTTGGTTAGTTCATATTGATATTGGACTATTTCTGTGTGAAATAGGCACTTGTTATATTTGATACTTCTTGTTTATATACATTTTTTGTAGTTTTGTAATCAGCAGATCAGTGTATCTTACAACTTGAAGTTAAGAGGAAATTCACTAATCTGTACTTGTGATACTGACTCATCCAATAGTATAGATACAATGTTAGACTAACTTAATACCATGGCGTGTACATTTATGTATGATTTGCTGTTGTTACTTTCTTGCATATAGAGTCTATTATGACTTATAAAAAATATTATCTACATTGTACAGAGCTTGAGATCTTGATCATTAATATTATAATACCATAATGTATAAATACCAAATTCACATCTTAAAGTCCTTTTTTCATGCAATTGCATTTTCAAAAGTGCTTTATAAATCAATGTAGTGACATGGTTCAAATTAAATCAAAGAGAACAATTTTTGAAATATCTACAGTACAGTACAGTACAGTACAGTACAGTACAGTACAGTACAGTACAGTACAGTACAGTACAGTACAGTACAGTACAGTACAGTACAGTACAGTACAGTACAGTACAGTACAGTACAGTACAGTACAGTACAGTACAGTACAGTACAGTACAGTACAGTACAGTACAGTACAGTACAGTACAGTACAGTACAGTACAGTACAGTACAGTACAGTACAGTACAGTACAGTACAGTACAGTACAGTACAGTACAGTACAGTACAGTACAGTACAGTACAGTACAGTACAGTACAGTACAGTACAGTACAGTACAGTACAGTACAGTACAGTACAGTACAGTACAGTACAGTACGTATTTACATTCAGCAAAAGGAAAACTATTTACATTAATGACAAAACCGGTTTCAGACTGAGGCCAGGAGCCATGTTATGTGACATTATGTGTGTTTGAAACTTGTAAAAAGGATTTTGCATGGTACTGTCAAAGTGATCATGCACTGTCAGTTGGTCACCTGAGTGACTTCTCTAGAAGAATAGCAGATTTGACATGTAATCCTATAGGAGAGATCGTGTTTGTATACAAAGGCATTCATGCCACCAGCTAGCTATTGGTGAATTGCAGCTTTTTTAGCTCACCTGTCACTAGCTATTTTGATCACTCTTCGTCCGTCATCAGTCTGTGCGTCCGTCCGTGAGTCAACAATTCATTCGCACGAATTCTCCTCTAAACCACTTGACCAATTTCAACCAAACTTCATAGGAATGTTCCTTGGGTGGTCCTTTTTAAAAAATAGCTAAAAGAATTGTAATCTATAAATAACTCTGGTTGCCATGGCAACCAATAGGAAAATATTTTAAAAAATCATAAAAAATCAACCGCTGGCCAGATTTCAAAATAATTTTACAGAAATAGTTGTTGGGTGACCCTCTTACAAAATTGACATATTTATTGTGATTCGTCAAAAAACATGGCCGCCAGTGGGTGGGGCGCTGTTTTCCCCGAAATATCTATAGTAAAATCTTCTCCTCTAAAAGTACTGGTTGGATTTCACTATAAATTGTTCCGGGGGTGGTCCTTTCTTAAAATAGCTAAAAGAAATATAATCCATGCAGAACTCTGGTTGCCATATCAACCAATAAAAAAGGAATTACATAGATATACCCTTAACAATTGTGATCAATGTATGGATCTGGATAAATAAAATGATGATAAAAAAATATTTGGGCACATAGCATAGAGGGGTGTGGTCAAGACCTACGCAAAAATCTATGCTTTTCATCGCTGATTTCTCAGCTCATCAATTTTTTGAGAGTGGACTTTTTTCAATAAGGGGAAAAATACTATTTTCAGGGGGGGGGGGGAATGGGGCTGACACAAATCCTAACAAGTTTCTTCAGAATTTAACCCAAAGTTATATTGGCCATGTTCTACATTTTACATGCTTTCCTTGGGGCTTAGATACGAAGGTAACAATCATGTTTCAATACCAGACAGCAATATACATAATTTTGTAATATAGGTGAAAGTAGTGTCAAAGTCAGTCAAATACTACTCGAGATATTGCATTTTAAACTTTGACTATTGTTGATTTTGATTCCTCTATGCTTTCAAAAAAGGCTGCTGATTGTGTTCAATTTTTTTTAAAAATGTCATTCATGAGGATAAATGCAATTCTTGACACTATCAATTTGATCTAAACATGATCAAACTAGTCCATCATTCATAGTTCTTCAGGAACCAAACTACATAGTGATGATAATGAATGTTAACCATTATTGTTTTATGATTTTCCATAGTGATTCGATCCAAATTTTATTGGTTTAAGGAACTTCCAAAATTTTGAAAAAATGTTCATTGGATTGAGTGAAAATGACTTAACTCTGGTAAAGGTTAAAAAACCAATATTCCAACCAGTCTTACATTGGATAAGCATAACTGATGAAGAAAACATCATGCAAATATTAAAATATTATCTAATCTGCTGGTATATTAAAGAAGAAATCATATAATGCATTTGGTTTGCATCGTCACAATTTTGTTTTCCAGGTACTTAAACTGATAAAGCCTAGCTTATATTTATCAGGGATAATTTAGGGGATAGCGGGAGAAATGCAGATGTGTTCTAGACTCTATGCTTCAGTTCCACTGCCTCAGGGATATACTCGATTGAAATTAGGAGCTTTGGGAGAAGTCGGGGAAAGGTGCTGCAAGAAGATACCAGGGAGTATCGGGAGCCATCAGGAGAAAATATGTGTATGTCCACATCACCAAGGATTTTTTCTCAGATTTTTTCATAAGCAAGTAGCTGTAGCTCAAGTGGCAAGTGCTTTGTCACGTCTCCATTCTCATTGGGCTTACCAGGGCTTTTTTGAAATCATCTTTATTTGCTTACATTGTTGCAAACAACATTTCATACTCAGTAACTTCCACCAGTCCATCTTATCAAATTGGCAAAATATCTGCAAGAAACATTTGGCGACCCTATAATATCAAAATAGTATTCAATATTTGTTAGTCGAAATAAAGTAGATTAAGATGATGTGATTTCATTGAACACAATATTTAATGGGGAGATGTCATACCTGTTTCTGAGAAGAGTATTTAATTTGTCAGATCTCGGCAGCCTATTTGATGGTTTTGTGTTATTGCTGATAATGCAGTGTTTGAGTAGCTGAGGATTGCATGAGTATTTGTACAGGATTTCCTATGAACTTTATGTTACATCTATCCATCACATTGCTGATGTTTTTTTGGAATAAATCGGAACGGATGATTACTTGTGATTTAATATGAAGACTTGATGACTACTGGCAGCTTTTAACCATTCTGCAAAATTGAATTATTGGGCTAACTGATCAAATTTAGAGATTTCCCTATTTCATTAATGTGAAACATTTTGCAATAAAAAAGAAGCAATAGTCTGAAGAAGAAGAAAAATTAAAAGGCTGTGTTTGATCTTTGATTTAGCTAAGTTAAGCTTAAAGGCTTTGCTATACTGAATTGTTCAAGCCTTTTTCCTGCTGACCCTTTCACATTTAATATAAAGAGTTACCATTGTAAATGGTCATTTTTGGTGTGGGGAAAAAGTGGTCTTGTGGTAGGGCACACACTGGGATCCTGAGGTCCTGGGTTTGATCCTAGTCTGTGCTATTTTTCGTTGGTGTATGATTCGGTATGTGAGAGGGTCAAAATTCACCCAAAGTACTGTGTCTGCCATCACCTTTGAGTGTAAGTCTATTTGCGACTCAATGATTTAGGGTGTATGTACAGTCGGCTGAATGGAAGCATGTTTGAAAGTAGACGTTAAATTGCTCTTACAAGTCTTTTTCCATGTGTTCTACTGTAAAATCACATATTTTCGTGGGTATTAGATTTCGTGGTGTTAGATAAAGATGCATTTTCTTTGGGTCATAAATTCGTGGATTACAAAACATGGATGGGTTATCCTATGTTCCATATTTGGAAGGTCGATGAATCGTTGGGATTATATTTCGTGGTGTTAAAGCACGAAATCAACGAAAATATAATTCCTTTGAAAATAATGATTTTGTAGTTCTACATATTAACTGAATTGCTGATCTGATTAGTGAAACAGACTTTTAATGTATATGGATGTTTCCTCACATTCTGTTACTTTAGAAACCAATGTGTTTTATTGCAATTTTGGGGGCTATTATTATTAAAATGTTAGTGTGATTATTTTAGATGGGAAATTATGAGACGGAAAATAAGGGATAGTTGAAGACAAACGATGCATTTTTCCTTGTTAACACCAGGTATGCTGGTGATGCGTGGGACATTTATTTGCTATAAACTAAGTTATGATTGATATCTGAATCCCACGGTCCATCGCTTTAATAAGTCACCAGGGACGATACTCAGGTATTCAGATCATTGGATGGCTTCAGTTTGTATAGTGTTAAAGGTTAAATACATCATGCGGGGATGACAACCCTCCATACACTGACAGTTCACAGCTTGCCTATTGTCTCGGCTACTGATACCCAAACAAAGAACTACATGATTCTATTGGTTTGAAGTTTGAATAAAAACGACATGATTCAGAAGCTGTTTGTAATTATGTGTATTACTCACTGCTAACAAGTTGCTAGTACTCAAACAGAATTCAGGCCATGTTATTTATTTTTAGGTTTACTGAAAATTTTGAATGTTAGTTCGGAGGAGGGAGTAGAAATTTAAAACAGGGTCCTTTGGTGCCCCTAAGGTCACTCATACTATGGCTGTTCAGCCACATAGAGTCACAGGGTCCTTTGGCGCCCCTAAGGTCTCTCATACTATGGCTGGTCAGCCACATAGACCACAGGGTCCTTTGGTGCCCCTAAGGTCACTCATACTATGGCTGGTCAGCCAAACAGAGTCATGTGGGCCCTCTTGTTATTTTTCTATTCGTTTATTCAGACAGCAAAATTTTCAAATAATTTATGTGGTGTAAACCTATAAATAAAACAACTGTGGCCTCATCTTTGTCCTTGATCTTTGTTCCTGCTAACTGAACTGTGGGCTGTATATTGATTTTGCTCTAAAAATTGATGTACATCTGTTTATGCTTCAACGCTTGCAATCAGAATTTCAGCTTCAAAGAAAGCATAAATTATTTTGTTCAACATTTAAAAAGAACCCTGCTTTTGTTTGAACTAAAACTTCCCCCATTATCATGTGAGAGCCTGATTTTAACCCTTTACTCCATAGGACTGTGATCTATTAGTCCAATATAAACAGTATTTTGATGTGTGGCTAAAAATCATATCTCCATACTGGTTATTTGAAAATGATTGGTATAGTCTGTTTATATTTAGTACAAAGTCTGTCACATGTATACAAACAATTTTATATCGCATATTTTTTAACATTTCAATCAGATAGAAAGGCGAGAAAACAAGTTTTTTTCCTACTAAGACACAATCTCACTCATGAATACAATATTTGATGAGTAAAGAAATGAATAAGTGAAATTGTAATGTTTGTATACGTTACACGGTACACAATGCTACGTAAATATAAATGTCTGACCTTAAAATTATAATTGGTAGCAGACACCTGTTATGCTTCAATATGTGTCTCTATGAAGAAAAGGGTTAAATTAATACCCTAATTGTCGTATGCTCCTCAGACCTTTTTGGTGCACTTTAAATACAACTGTAATACATGCCATTAGTGTCTGTTGTCACACCCAGTACTGTTGGTTATCTACCTACAGAATGCAATCCTCTATAGTGCGCCCAGGATAATGTGAAAGGCGGGAAAATTTGGTATGGTCCACAAAGGTGGATTACAGTTATGTGCACCCATTATCATTGATGTTTTGAGTACAATACTGACCTTATCTGTTTTTTTAAGTGATTTGTAAAACCAATTTTGCCACAGTTAACCAAACCGATTCATGTTTGTAAATATAACATTATCCTGGGCGGACTATAGTTGCATATCTATAGGAATTACGATAATCATCCCACTGTCCTGGAAGTAATAATTAGTAGACATATTTTATATACATGTATATATTTTTGTATATATTTATTTCCTTGTAAATCTGATTTTGTCATATTTTTATGTTATTTGTAAATGGCCAAAGGCAATGTTCTTTGCTGATTATGCATATATAACTTTGAACTTGAACTATTTCAATCATATATAATACATGTAATTCTATCTATGATAGCACAAGGGTAAATAAGTAAGTCAACTTACTGAAGTGTAGTTTACTGGAGTGTGCATTTAAAGTACATACCAGCAATTATGTTTAAGTGGATATTTTAGCGGGTTGAAAAGTGAGCAAATTTTGAATTTTACTTATTTGACTTTTTATACTAATCTTCTTCATACAAAGTGTTGCTTGCAGCCCAAAATTTGCGCTAGATGAAATCATGGTGAATTTCGTAAATTTGCGAAATTTGTCCATATTTGCATGTCGATAACTTTACCACTTGAACAGTACTTACTACTTAAACATCAGCTAGTAGTGCATATTTTATAATGATAGTTACATCATCAGCTCGGTCGGTGGGGTGGTATGTGTTTATCATAGTACAGTATTGGTTGTAGGATAAACTATATACATTGGAGCAGTGTTTGATCATAAAAGTTGTGAATTTTGTGTATGTTTGGAGTAATATTATGCATGAGCTGTAGGTAATGTTGATACATTTTTTACCATCATTTAAACAAAAGTTTCTGTGTAAAACTGTAGTAACTCTGGGTTGCTAAATGGTAGCAGTTACATCAGTTTTACTCTGAAATCAAGAGATGTTGCTAAATGGTAGCAGTTACATCAGTTTTACTCTGAAATCAAGAGATAGTGATTATATAATAAGATTTTCATAGATAATATGGGTATATATAGCTCACTGGAGATAATTCTAGACTAAATTATCAATAAAGAAACATGGATAATATAAACACTGCACAGTCGACTGGCGGCTTTTTATCAGCATAGATTAAAACAGTAAATGCATTAACAGTGATTATACACACGATTGAATATAAATGGACATCAAAAATGAATTGAATTTTTATTTGTAAACAAAGGCTTAGTGTTATCATTGGGGACTATACAATTAGACATGAAGAAGGAAACTAAGTTACATAAAGGATGTTTATGTCCGTGTTATTTATTTGCCTGTATAGCTCAATGGTCATGTCTACTTCCAGTGTGAGAGGTCTCAGGTCCGATCCCAGGCCGTGACTCACTAAATTTGTAAAAAATGGTAGTGTTATAGTTATCTCCCCTGCTTGACACTTGGTAATTAGTTAATCTTTCCAGGTAACTGCTGGTTTGTCCAGTGTCAGAATAATGTGACCCAGGGCAATATCCATGTGACTGAAAACTGTTAAACAGTGGGACTTTAAACAGGAAGATCGGATTTCCTTACAGACTATCAGTAAGGAAGAAAATTACAAGTTAATACTGGCAGGCCATGCCATACAAGTCACATTTTGTACATACTCTACATATAGTGGACATATAGTAGTCAGATGTGAATGGCATAGTGTCATTATGGCCCTCTTTATGTTCAGCTTTATAATTCACATAACCATATACACTACGCCGAATTTCTAATTGGCCACCCTATAAAATATAATACTATGTGATATATTCAACCAATACATATGACATTGTGTTATGTTTTCATTCCACATGTAAATCTACAGAAATAAAACATGTGTTTTTGTGCAAAATCATCCATGTGGAACGGTTAGTGCGAAATGGCTTTTGTGCACGTGGTGCTCGTGCACGGGATAAACACATGTTTTATTTCTGTAAATCGATAGATTAATGTGTGGAATGAAAACATAATGCAACTTCATATGTATTGATTGAATATATCACATAGTACCAAATTTTAAAGGGTGGCCAATTAGAAATTTGGCGTAGTGTATATATATACCAGATACTATTAACTCAAGTTACTATCTGATCTGATGATTTGTACTGTATTAACCTTGTGTTGAAGTATAATTTCCTATTATGTACTGTATTTACCCTGTGTTATAATTTCCTATCATAATGATGGGAGGTATGTAGCATACTGTGTTCTCATCAAGGATGCTGAACTAGAGGAAATTACTTTTCATTGAAAAAGTATGAAGTATGATATCCTTTTGGTATGTTTTACAGTAGTGAAATTGTAATATGGAATTTATTACATGGGCGTATCAACATACTGAGGGTTCTTGTTCACTTACTAGTAAAATGCATTCTGAGTCATTATACAGTGAGAACTTTGATGCAATGAACTTTGTTACCTTCGGACCAGGAAAATAGTTCAAGTCATCTATCTTCTACTGGGACTGAAAAATCTGTTTGAGGCAAAACTCTTTGAGCAAGGAAGTTCCACATGCTGTACAAGTATTTGAAACAGAAATAATCAGTGGTAATTCTTTTCTAAGACTGACTAAGAATTTGTACAAGAAAAAGGGATCAAGTTAAAAAAAATGGGGGGGGGGAGGGGGGGTGGCAGTCCCGTTTTTACTTACACAATGTGGCCTTGTATCAGTACCTCAATGTCAGGAGCTACTAACTGACTCTTGTTTATGACAGATTACAGTTGTATCGTGTATAAGCGAATCTCATGAAAGGTCACATGACATGTGCTGCATGGTATCAAACTGTTTGGTTAACAGCCCTATCAATCCTGCCCTGCGTTCAACGGAAAATTAAGTGACACATGTTTCATACCTGGTATGTAACAGGTTCGAAACAGGTACGAAACGTATGTCACGTTATTTTTCGTTGAACGCAGGGCTGAAGTGCTTTACTGACTTATTTGCCTATGTTCAAGGATGGATCTAAATCCAATATCATCTACATGTAAAACTGTAGTGCATTAATTTTATGAGTACTGTTTTATCAAAGCACTTACAGAAATGGTAAACTTTTGTTCATATTTGAATTTTTAATTATTCTTTATTACCTGCACATTAGGGACAGCAGCTATTTAGTTAATTATATGGTTTGTAGAGGCTCCTTGACTGAATGATAATTAATATTGAACAAACCTTTATGACAAAGAATTTAAATCTGAATGTAAGTTTTAATTTTTCCATAAGTGCTTTAATAAACACTGCCAAGGAACATTGGGAATGTTCAGTATTTTCATCTTTTAGTAATATACATAATACATTATTGCCGTTTTCCTGCCAGATTATCGACTGCTTTTATTTTACTTATTCCCACTAATTTGGGTAAGTTACCTGCCTCTGGCAATATGTCAACATTGTTGATTAAATTGCTGAGTGTTGTTGCATCTTTAAAGACAATATAACAGTTGTATGAGTTGAGCTTTTTGCAGGCTGTCAAGATTATTTTTAGTATGTAAACAATAAGCAGGAAATGTCTACAGGTAGCAGATGTGGGCGTGAACTATGATAATATCTGCAGTTTAACTGTTTTGCCTACTTGCAATTTTACTGTTTCTCGCATCTTCTATGTTAATAATCAAAGCACTGAAAGAATTGTTCAAAGGGTTGCTTGATATAAAACTGTTCCTATTGCATATTAACAAAAAATGACCAGCCTTTTACGAAGACACCCTACAGATCCAATATTCTGACCTCTTCCAAAATGTATTCAAAATGATACCAAATATGTGAATTCTGGCAACTAATCCAGTATTTAAGATAAGTTTTATAACCTACTGATACACACCCAAATTTTACCACCTAACCCCTACCCTAAATGCCAACAAAAGGGCCAGCAAAACTGCACTGGTTTGGTTTTTTTTTTTTGTGATCACTCTTCTTCTGTCATCCGTCCGTCGTCCGTCCATCGTCCGTCCGTAATTTGTGTAGACACTGTAGGTCACAGTTTTAGCCTAATCTTTATGAAACTTGGTCACAATGATCATCTCAACAAAATCTAGGGCAAGTTCAATATTGGGTCATCTGTGGTCAAAAACTAGGTCACTAGGTCAAATCATAGAAAAACCTTATGTAGTCAGTAGAGGTCATTATTTCGACCTAATCCTTATGAAACTTGGTCACAATGATCATCTCAACAAAATCTAGGTCAACTTCGATATAAGGTCACCCGGGGTCAAAAACTAGGTCACAAGTTCAAATCATAGAAAAACCTTGTGTAGTCACTAGAGGTCACAATTTTGGTCTAATCTTTATGAAACTTGGTTAAAATCATCATATCAACATAATCTAGGTCAAGTTCGATATTGGGTCATCCGGGGTCAAAAACTAGGTCACAAGGTCAAATAATAGAAAAACTTTGTGTAGTCACTAGAAGTCACAATTTTGACCTAATCTTTATGAAACTTTGTCACAATGATCATCTCAACAAATTCTAGGTCAAGTTTGATATTGGTTCGTCCTGGGTCAAAAACTAGGTCACAAGGTCAAATCATAGAAAAACCTTGTGTAGTCACTAGAGGTCAAAATTTTGATATAATCTTTATGAAACTTGGTCACAATGATCATCTTAACAAAATCTAGGTCAAGTTCGATATTGGGTTATCCAGGGTCAAAAACTAGGTCACAAGGTCAAATCATAGAAAAACCTTGTGTAGCCACTGGAGGTCACTATCCTGACCTAATCTTTATGAAACTTGGTCACAATGATTTCAACAGAAATCTTTGGTCAAGTTCGATGTCATAGACAAAACTTTGCTAAAACTTCAATATGCTATTTGGTCTATGTGATGTAAATTGCAACGTCGCTTTATAAGACAATATGAAAACCTTGTACATGCAATAGAGGCTTCCATTAAGGGGTCTGCATAAACTACTAGGACAGGTGAGCGACCTATGGCCCTTTGGGCCCTCTTGTTCTGAATTCTAGTGAATGTCACATAGCCAATTAGTAGAGTACTTGATTATATTGACAGTATTTTCACATAGCCAATTAGTAGAGTACTTGATTATATTGACAGTACTTTCACATAGCCAATTAGTAGAGTACTTGATTATATTGACAGTATTTTCCCACAGCCAATTAGTAGAGTACTTGATTATATTGGCAGTATGTTCACATAGCCGATTAGTAGAGTACTTGATTATATTGACAGTATTTTCACATAGCCAATTGGTAGAGTACTTGATTATATTGACAGTATTTTCACATAGCCAATTAGTAGAGTACTTGATTACCTTTTATTTTCTCATTTCATGTTTACATGAAAAAATGAGGTTAACAAAATGTAAAGACATTATCGAGGCTCATAAATATGGTTCTACACACATGAAAATACAAGTACACAAAAAACAACATTGAGTTAGTTACCAATAAATATAAGTATGTTATTAATATTATAACCAAGTGTGGTTATTTGTGGAGAGTCACATATATAATATGATGTTACATGTTTTTTGATGATTATGTTAATAGAGAAACATTTAAGAAGCTAAAGAGAGAGGAGAATAACAATACACTCTTTCTTTGTTAGTTCTTAATAACAAAAGAAAAATATCTAGTCTAGAAAAATATATTAGTAGAGTACTTGATTATATTGACAGTATTTTCACATAGCCAATTAGTAGAGTACTTGATTATATTGACAGTATTTTCACGTAGCCAATTAGTAGAGTACTTGATTATATTGACAGTATTTTCACATAGCCAATTAGTAGAGTACTAGATTATATTGACAGTATTTTCACATAGCCAATTAGTAGAGTACTTGATTATATTGACAGTATTTTCATATAGCCAAATAGTAGAGTACTTGATTATATTGACATTATGTTCACATAGTCAATTAGTAGAGTACTTGATTATATTGACATTATTTTCACATAGCCAATTAGTAGAGTACTTGATTATATTGACAGTATTTTCACATAGTCAATTAGTAGAGTACTTGATTATATTGACAGTACATTGTATTTTAGCGTTTGTTATATAAGCCAATAACATTAATTGATTGAATGTCCCCCACAGGATGTATACTATAAACCTACAATCTATACAATATGTTTGGTATAAATTATATCCCCACCAATAAACTGTGTCACAGCACTATATATATCCCCACCAATAAACTGTGTCACAGCACTATATATATCCCCACCAATAAACTGTGTCACAGCGTCCTACCGGAGTTATATTATATAGGGTATAGGTCATAGATCATATAGTACAATTATAATATAGAATTCATTGAATACATTTACTATTAACCAAAATTCTACCCTCACTTCTCCAGTTTCAAGTTTTATTTTTTGAAATCTGAAGCTCCCGTATAGAATGAATGTGTCAAATTGTTTACAAATAGGTTTCAGCATAAATTACATGTCTGTATTAAACTGTAAAAAAGGTGTTTTGGTTTTGTAAGAACAGCTGTAAGTTGAAATATTAGGAGGTTGCAATCGTAACGTATAGGATAACTTGTACATGTAGCTACCCGTACATGTATATGTACAAGTTGAAATTAAAATAGGTTGGCGAAAAACAACGTGTGCATGTACTGTGAATCGCATGGCAGTTGAAATGTGATTTCTTCATGAATCAGTACGAGTGTTTATATGAACTCAAATTAATGTCGACTGTCACACATTCTTTACCTGTAGAAACTACGCACACATAGATGACAAAATGCTCAAAGTTAGTCGTAAAAGTTACAGGTTGCCTTTCGCAATCTCTCTATTTGTCGAACCTTGAACAGTTAGTTTCTAGTAATATTTTTACATTAGTTTCTAGTATAATTTTTATTGTGTCGATGGCTTCTTTAGGTGTATTTTTATCATGTTTGTTTTTGCCTAGTTTTTGTCCCTTGGGATGAATGGTACATTAGCTAAATTGCCTTACTGGAATAACATATTGTGATATGAGAGAGTAGTAATAGAACAGTGTAGTGTAGTTATATTGACCCTCATATAGTGATGTAATAATTTAAAAAACAATCTCTGGAGGAACAAAACCTGCGTCTGTGAAAAATGTATGCATATGAAAAAATGAAAGATATGGCATGTATAGAATGCCAGATCAAAGCATTCGTACCGGAGGTGTAAAGACAAAGATGTTGTTGGTTAATCTTATGAAAATATGGAATATATTATTATAAGCAGTACTTGATTCTTCTGATGGCAAAGATACAAGAACTTGATCTTGTTTGATAGTTATAGCTATATTACATTCACTATATAAACAGCACAAGTATGCCAGTATGGGTTGTTTTAAACATAGAAGCTTTTCTTTTAGTGTCAATTTAATATTAAGCGTTACAGGGCATGACGTGTCGCCTAATGTTTGTTTGTTCATCTGTCCGTCTGTCCTTCTGTCCGTCTGTCCATCTGTCCTTCCGCCCTCACAAATCCACTTTATGTGGCTGAAAAAGTCCCATAAACCTCATCTCTAAGAATTTCTGGTTTTATGTGGCTTTTTTCAGTTTATATGACTTATTAGGGCCCCGCAAATTTTTTTTTGCGTGCCCTATAGTAATCACCCTGTCCGTCCGTCTGTCTGTCCGTACGAATGCACCGGTAGTTGTGGGGTGTGGAACAATAGGCTATTTTTAGATTCCATTCATTCCGTCACTTGTGGGGTGCAAAATGCTACTTGCGGGTTGCAACCAAACAAAAGAAAGAACAAAAGAAAACCCCACAAATACCGTCTCATGAGTCCGTCCGTCCGTCCGTCCGTAATACTTGATTATATTGACAGTATTTTCACATAGACAATTAGTAGAGTACTTGATTATATTGACAGTATTTTCACATAGCCAATTAGTAGAGCACTTGATTATATTGACAGTATTTTCACATAGCCAATTAGTAGAGTACTTGATTACATTGACAGTATTTTCACATAGCCAATTAGTAGAGTACAGTCAACTCTCGTTATCTCGAATTTCACGGGACCGTGGAAATTACTTCGACATAACGAAAATTCGAGATAGAATTTTCGGCATCGAAGTTGCAAGATTTCCAGTTTCTGTCATTTTACGCCGCCATATTGTTACGGTCGTAAGAACGACATATTCGTGAGAATTGCTTGTTGTGATAGTTATGTACATGTATTCCTCCTCGAGAAAATGCATTTTATATTAATTATTATTTTTACAAACAATTGATCGAGAAGCTTTATGACATGTTTGCGCAAATTGTTGCAAACAAATATTTGTTCAACAATGGAAGGCGCGAAAATTACAGGTAAATCGAAGATTTCAGATTGGCGAAGTGTGAAAAACATTTGACGCTAGTCGAATACGATCAGACTTCGACCCGACTTCGAGATGAACAATAGATTTAAAGTGCAAATTGGTTAATCCGGACCAAAAATAATTCGACATAACGAAAAATTCGAGCCGAATTCGAGCCGAAACTTCAAGATGGGTCTGGAGATTTCATATACACAAAGAAGGAGAAAAATTGGGACTTGAAAAAAACTTCGACATGACGGAAAATTCGATATAAGCGAGTTCGAGATAACGAGAGTTGACTGTACTTGATTATATTGACAGTATTTTCACATAGCCAATTAGTAGAGTACTTGATTATATTGACAGTATTTTCACATAGCCAATTAGTAGAGTACTTGATTATATTGACAGTATTTTCACATAGCCAATTAGTAGAGTACTTGATTATATTGACAGTATTTTCACTTAGCCAATTAGTAGAGTACTTGATTATATTGACAGTATTTTCACATAGCCAATTAGTAGAGTACTTTATTATATTGACAGTATTTTCACATAGCCAATTAGTAGAGTACTTGATTATATTGACAGTATTTTCACATAGCCAATTAGTAAAGTACTTGATTATATTGACAGTATTTTCACATAGCCAATTAGTAGAGTACTTGATTATATTGACAGTATTTCACATAGCCAATTAATTAGTAGAGTACTTGATTATATTGACAGTATTTTCACGTAGCCAATTAGTTGAGTACTTGATTATATTGACAGTATTTTCACATAGCCAATTAGTAAAGTACTTGATTATATTTACAGTATTTTCACATAGCCAATTAGTAGAGTACTTGATTATATTGACAGTATTTCACATAGCCAATTAATTAGTAGAGTACTTGATTATATTGACAGTATTTTCACGTAGCCAATTAGTTGAGTACTTGATTATATTGACAGTATTTTCACATAGCCAATTAGTAGAGTACTAGATTATATTGACAGTATTTTCACATAGCCAATTAGTAGAGTACTTGATTATATGGACAGTATTTTCACATAGCCAATTAGTAGAGTACTTGATTATATTGACAATATTTTAGCGTTTGTTATATAAGCCAATAACATTAATTGATTGAATGTCCCCCACAGGATATATACTATAAACCTACAATCTATACAATATGTTTGGTATATATATCCCCACCAATAAACTGTGTCACAGCACTATATATATCCCCACCAATAAACTGTGTCACAGCACTATATATATCCCCACCAATAAACTGTGTCACAGCACTATATATATCCCCACCAATAAACTGTGTCACAGCACTATATATATCCCCACCAATAAACTGTGTCACAGCGTCCTACCGGAGTTATATTATATAGGGTATAGGTCATAGATCATATAGTACAATTATAATATAGAATTCATTGAATACATTTACTATTAACCAAAATTCTACCCTCACTTCTCCAGTTTCAAGTTTTATTTTTTGAAATCTGAAGCTCCCGTATAGAATGAATGTGTCAAATTGTTTACAAATAGGTTTCAGCATAAATTACATGTCTGTATTAAACTGTAAAAAAGGTGCTGTGGTTTTGTCAGAACAGATGTAAGTTGAAATATTAGGAGGTTGCAATCGTAACGTATAGGATAACTTGTACGTGTAGCTACCCGTACATGTATATGTACAAGTTGAAATTAAAATAGGTTGGCGAAAAACAACGTGTGCATGTACTGTGAATCGCATGGCAGTTGAAATGTGATTTCTTCATGAATCAGTACGAGTGTTTATATGAACTCAAATTAATGTCGACTGTCACACATTCTTTACCTGTAGAAACTACGCACACATAGATGACAAAATGCTCAAAGTTAGTCGTAAAAGTTACAGGTTGCCTTTCGCAATCTCTCTATTTGTCGAACCTTGAACAGTTAGTTTCTAGTAATATTTTTACATTAGTTTCTAGTAATATTTTTATTGTGTCGATGGCTTCTTTAGGTGTATTTTTATCATGTCTGTTTTTGCCTAGTTTTTGTCCCTTGGGATGAATGGTGCATTAGCTAAATTATCTTGCTGGAATAATATATTATGATATGAGAGAGTAGTCATTGAACAGTGTAGTGTAGTTATATTGACCCTCATATAGTGATGTAATAATTTAAAAAACAATCTCTCTGGAGGAAGAAAACGTGTGTCTGTGAAATATGTATGCATATGAAAAAATGAAAGTTATGGCATGTTTAGAATGCCAGATCAAAGCATTTCTACCTGAGGTGAATAGACAGAGATATTGTTGGTTAATCTTATGAAAATATGGAATATATTATTATAAGCAGTACTTGATTCTTCTGATGGCAAAGATACAAGAACTTGATCTTGTTTGATAGTTATAGCTATATTACATTCACTATAAGAGCACACATATGCCAGTATGGGTTGTTTTAAATATAGGAGCTTTTCTTTTAGTGTCAATTTAATATTAAGCGTTACAGGGCATGACGTGTCGCCTCATGTTTGTTTGTTCATCTGTCCTTCTGTCCGTCTGTCCTTCTGTCCTTCTGTCCGTCTGTCCATCTGTTCTTCCGCCCTCACAAATCCACTTTATGTGGCTGAAAAAGTCCCATAAACCTCATCTTTAAGAATTTCTGTTTTTATGTGGCTTTTTTCAGTTTATATGACTCATTTAGTCACACAACTACCAACATTATCTTCATTCCGTAGCATTTAGTCACATAAAACTGTTCTAATAGAACGTCCGACTGTCTGTCCTTTGTCCACAATTGACTGGACATTACATCAGTTGTCAATCAAGTTCTTAATATAAATCCACTTGTATACCTTTGACAAGCAGCCTTCGATAAGCAACAGGGTGCAGTGATCTCTGCTCTGGTATAATGTTTATTAGTATGTTAATGAACGAAACATTTCTTTGGAAAAAAAATCACCAAATACATGCATTAACTCTTTGTGATTTTATCGTCTATTGGAATTTGAAATCGATAAACTTTAAAACCCAATAAAAATGTCCTGTTTTACCAATATTCAGGAATTTATATTGAGTGAATTTAAAAAGATTTTACTGGAGAATGTGACAGTTCAATATTTGATTATCCAGGGAAGCATCACTGCATGAATCACTGAATCCTCAGTGTTGTGAGTGCATCACTTTAATTACAAGCTTAGTGAATCAGTTAGCATCAGATTTATAGATTTTTCCAGGTATCTCATTTACTGTCATTGAAAATACGTTCTAATGACCTGCTGCATTTACTCAGATAGTTGTAGCAACATGTGGTTTTATGTCTTCAATGAGTTTGAAAATTACCAGTAATCCGGATTTTACTCAGATAGTTGAAGCAACATGTGGCTGTACATCTTCAATGAGTTAGAAAATTGCCAGTAATGCGGATACAGCAGTGTGATCAGTGATTGTGTGACAAGCAATTGGTGGTGGCGGCTGTGGGATTAGTAGCATGATATCATGTAGGCTTAGAGAGTGTTGTATTAATCTGTGAAACGCTTCAATTGACATCACGTTTTGTTCAATTGATTGTCGACAACTGACTTTGATTGATACCGCTAGTTATCTATCTTGGATTTTCCACGTGCTGTAACATTCTGTGATTCCACAGTGTGATTTGTGTTGTGAATATAATCCCCGACTGAGTTAATATCTGTTTTAATGTAACATTCATTATTAACACATGTTCTGGGAAAATTAACAGGAATTTGTGCCAAGGATAAGGTGTGTGGAATTTCTTTAGTACAATTTCTATAATTTTCTTGTTATTGTTTGGCAAAAGTGTATGATAGTAAACTATTTGTATCACATCTATATCAGTTTCCCATGTTAAGTTTGTTTGGCTATTTCGTTTGCATCTTAATTGACTTTCTATTATCATATTAAGAAATAACAAATTTATTAAAAGGTTACTAACCTGATTTTGGACCATACAGTGTATATATTTTGTTTGACCATAGAAGCATGTTGCACCATAGTTGCTTGTTGGAACAAAGATATGTGTCATAAATCAATTTTAATTACCTGTAAAACAAGTGATGACTAACACTCCATGCAGGTGTTTTCATTACAATATGAGCACTTTAATTAGTGATATTGTGACAACAATTAATGGTTTTATAACTTGTTGTTAATTGCAATCTAACTTGTATCTGCATACACCTAACATGATGGTCGGGTGGGGCTAGTGAGGACTGAGTAAGAGTTTATTCCAATCAACTATAGATTTGGTCTTTGATTATTGGTCAAATGTATGAGAGTTTGGGTACTCCAATACTGATAAAACTATTAATAAAAAAGTGAAAATTAACACTCAATTAGTTCATAATAATAATACAAACCTTAACTATAAAAGAAGGCAATAAATATCATCTAATACACAGTAACTGTGGTATGTTCTCTTTTCATACTTGCGGAGTTCGGATATTTCTATCATTATATATCTGTTCATAACTGTTTTACAAGGTAACTGGCTGATTTACCAAACTATTTATTGCCGAGTGTTGGTTGTTTATTTGTCTATGTTGCATAATCTGCATGATGAGTTGCAAATTTATCTATAATCATGTTCTACAGTACTGCACTGGTTATGTTATTGAATATGGAGACTATAGACTAGTACTGGTAGTAGTGAATATTTATGTTTGTTTTATGTTACCTTTATCACCATGAAAGTGTGTGCATTATTTACATAAAAAATGTTAAGGTTGTTATACAAAGTTACATTCCTTGCCAGTACATTATGTTTTGGATATACTTGATCTTGTCTAGAGTACATGTTGGTGACCCCCTGTCCTGAAAGTTAGCAGGTGCCACTGTTGCTTCTAGTTTTGGTTAATCTGTTCTTAATGTTGTTGTGTGTTGTCTGTTTCTCTAATACTTGCTTCTACATCCCTGTACTTTATAATATGCCACTTTGTTCTACAACACCCAATGTCCTCCTGTGCCATTATCCTCCACTGTAATTGTCCTCCAGAGCCATTGTACTCCACTGTCATTGTCCTCCAGTGTCATTGTCCTCCTGTGTCATTGTCCTCCTGTGCCATTGTCCTCCAGTGTCATTGTCCTCCAGTGCCATTGTCCTCCAGTGTCATTGTACTCCTGTGCCATTGTCCTCCAGTGTCATTGTCCTCCTGTGTCATTGTCCTCCTGTGCCATTGTCCTCCTGTGCCATTGTCCTCCTGTGTCATTGTCCTCCTGTGACATTGTCCTCCTGTGCCATTGTCCTCCTGTGTCATTGTCCTCCTGTGTCATTGTCCTCCTGTGCCATTGTCCTCCAGTGTCATTGTCCTCCAGTGCCATTGTCCCCCAGTGCCATTGTCCTCCTGTGCCATTGTCCTCCAGTGTCATTGTACTCCTGTGCCATTGTCCTGCAGTGTCATTGTCCTCCTGTGCCATTGTCCTCCTGTGTCATTGTCCTCCTGTGCCATTGTCCTCCTGTGCCATTGTCCTCCTGTGTCATTGTCCTCCTGTGCCATTGTCCTCCTGTGCCATTGTCCTCCTGTGTCATTGTCCTCCTGTCACATTGTCCTCCTGTGCCATTGTCCTCCTGTGCCATTGTCCTCCTGTGTCATTGTCCTCCTGTGCCATTGTCCTCCTGTGTCATTGTCCTCCTGTGCCATTGTCCTCCAGTGTCATTGTCCTCCAGTGCCATTGTCCCCCAGTGCCATTGTCCTCCTGTGCCATTGTCCTCCAGTGTCATTGTACTCCTGTGCCATTGTCCTCCAGTGTCATTGTCCTCCTGTGCCATTGTCCTCCTGTGCCATTGTCCTCCTGTGTCATTGTCCTCCTGTGTCATTGTCCTCCTGTCACATTGTCCTCCTGTGCCATTGTCCTCCTGTGCCATTGTCCTCCAGTGTCATTGTCCTACAGTGTCATTGTCCTCCAGTGTCAATGTCCTCAAGTGCAATAGTCCTCCAATGTCATTGTCCTACAGTGTCATTGTCCTCCAGTGTCATTGTCCTCCAGTGTTATTGTCCTCCTGTGCCATTGTCCTCCAGTGTCATTGTCCTTCTGTGTCATTGTCCTCCAGTGTCATTGTCCTCCAGTGTCATTGTACTCCAGTGCCATTGTCCTCCACTGCCATTGTCCTTCTGTGTCATTGTCCTCCAGTGTCATTGTCCTCCAGTGTCATTGTCCTCCACTGCCATTGTCCTTCTGTGTCATTGTCCTTCTGTGTCATTGTCCTTCGGTGTCATTGTCCCCCAGTGTCATTGTCCTCCAGTGTCATTGTCCTCTAGTGTTATTGTCCCCCAGTGTCATTGTCATCCAGTGACATTGTCCTCCTGTGTCATTGTCCTCCTGTGCCATTGTCCTCCTGTGTCATTGTCCTCCTGTGACATTGTCCTCCTGTGCCATTGTCCTCCTGTGACATTGTCCTCCTGTGTCATTGTCCTCCTGTGCCATTGTCCTCCTGTGTCATTGTCCTCCTGTGACATTGTCCTCCTGTGTCATTGTCCTCCAGTGTCATTGTCCTCCAGTGTCATTGTCCTCCTGTGCCATTGTCCTCCAGTGTCATTGTCCTCCAGTGTCATTGTCCTCCAGTGTCATTGTCATCCAGTGCTATTGTCCTTCTGTGCCATTGTCCTCCACTGCCATTGTCATCCAGTGTCATTGTCCTCCAGTGCCATTGTCATTCTGTGCCATTTTCCTCCACTGCCATTGTCCTCCAGTGCCATTGTCCTTCTGTGCCATTGTCCCCCAGTGTCATTGTCATCCAGTGTCATTGTCCTCCAGTGCCATTGCCCTCCAGTGCCATTGTCCCCCAGTGTCATTGTCCTCCAGTGTCATTGTCATCCTGTGTCATAATGTCACCCTGTGACTTTGTCCTCCAATGCCATCCGGTATCCTAATGTCATCATGTGCCATTGTCCTCCAATGCTATTGTCATCCAATGTCATTGTCATCCAGTGTCATAATGTCACCCCGTGACATTGTCCTCCAATGCCATTGTCCTCCAATGTCATTGTCATCCAGTGTCATAATGTCATCATGTGCCATTGTCCTCCAATGCCATTGTCATCCAATGTCATTGTCATCCAGTGTCATAAGTCATCATGTGCCATTGTCCTCCAATGCCATTGTCATTGTGCTCAAGCTGGTGTTTCCTGTTGCAGTACTGTCTTCAGACATCTTGGTTTTCCTCATGTATTGATACATTGGCCCGGAAGGGAACTTTTAACTTCTTCACATCTTTTTGGCACCATGGTGTCTGCATCGAAGAATTGCCTTCTTTCTTATTATATATAGTTCAATGCTTCCTGTTCAATGACAATTTATCTTTTATGGTTTCATTACAGTCCCTGTCTCCTTAATCATGCTCTCGATGTTTTAGTTAATCTGTGAATTGGTTATATAAATGTTTTACTCCATTATTGTGAACATTTCATGATTATAGATTGATTGTTTAAATGAGATGTGTTTTGTCAGGAGTATATCATGTCTGGATGCCATTAAGAGTTTAGAAATACTTGTATTTCATTGATTGTGTGATGGTATTGGAGATAAAATTGCATCTTGTCAGTAAATGGCTGCAATATTCACATGTTGTCATGTATACATATATAGAAAGTATGAGGGTACTGCATGCATCATGTCAGTAAATGGCTGCAATATTCACATGTTATCATGTATGCATATATAGAACGTACGAGGGTACTGCATGCATCATGTCAGTAAATGGCTGCAATATTCACATGTTGTCATGTATGCATATATAGAACGTACAAGGGTACTGCATGCATCTTGTCAGTAAATGGCTGCAATATTCACATGTTATCATGTATGCATATATAGAACGTACAAGGGTACTGCATGCATCTTGTCAGTAAATGGCTGCAATATTCAATTGTTGTCATGTATGTATATATAGAACGTACAAGGGTACTGCATGCATCTTGTCAGTAAATGGCTGCAATATTCACATGTTATCATGTATACATATATAGAACATACGAGGGTACTGCATGCATCTTGTCAGTAAATGGCTGCAATATTCAATTGTTGTCATGTATGCATATATAGAACGTACGAGGGTACTGCATGCATCTTGTCAGTAAATGGCTGCAATATTCAATTGTTGTCATGTATGTATATATAGAACGTACAAGGGTACTGCATGCATCTTGTCAGTAAATGGCTGCAGTATTCACATGTTATCATGTATACATATATAGAACGTACGAGGGTACTGCATGCATCTTGTCAGTAAATGGCTGCAATATTCACATGTTATCATGTATGCATATATAGAACGTACGAGGGTACTGCATGCATCTTGTCAGTAAATGGCTGCAATATTCACATGTTATCATGTATGCATATATAGAACGTACGAGGGTACTGCATGCATCTTGTCAGTAAATGGCTGCAATATTCACACGTTGTCATGTATGTACTGGTTTATGTAGAAGTAAGATATTATGCAATATGGATGCCAACTAATTTAATAAAGCGTCTGTCTGGAATTCATCCCATAACCAGATACTGACCAGGTACTATTTAACGTCCCCAGGCTCTATGATTCCAGATGTAGTTGAGCTATATTAGGCTTGTCTTCTGTATACAACATATAGTGGAAACTACTTATATTAGTCTGTAGCGTCTCCCATATGGAATCTGCATCTCAAACCGTCAACCCAACACATTTCTGTCTCTCATTGTTATTTTATATCATATAAAAATTATGATTTAAGTTTTTGCCATAATAAAATTTATGTCATTTTGTATGTAAAAGTCGTAGCACTTATAACAAGTACTTGTTCACCCAATAAAACTGGAAGGTGACATATGCAACAGTGAACAAAAAGCATATGCACACAGTTGACAATTTTCACGAGATTGTAATAAAGTCCTTTAAGAAGGAACATCTCTCACATTCTGAATGTTTGAAGTTTCATCTAATAATGTAAAACTACTATGATATTCTTATTGATACTAGTGACTGGTATAGTTAAGTACTGTTTGAATGAGTCAAATAAAAATGAAAATAAAGCATATTGATTGCTGTGGGTCACAGTGTGATGGTGGTATAAAGGGTATTCACCTTCTATTCTATGAGATTATGAAAACATTGAGTCTGTTGGGATTATTACTGTTGTTTTTATGGGCATTATTCTCCTTTATAAAACCTCTCATATATATATTTCTGCATTCTCTCTCAAGGTGCCAAGGTTACTTGCGGGCAATATTACTCTCTGTGGAACATATGTATTTTCGTATTCCTATGTCAAAGTGCCAAACTTTTACAACATTGTAACATAGTTTTAAGCCAAAAACATGACCAGATCCCATGTCATCATGCAATATAGTATAACTATATGTTTTTACCACAGAAATGTAATAAATTATAAGGTTTGTGAACCCCAGTGTTAACTTAATGTTGAGTAATAATGATAATAATGATAACGACTTTATTTAAAGAGGCAGCACAGTTGGGCAAGCCCAGTCTTCACATTGAGCCTGTGAATCAATCATTGTTGCCAGCTTCTTTCTGTGTGTAATGGTATGCCCCTCATCAAACTATGACCACTATATTCCCATGAAAATGGAACAGAAGTATTCATATAACAATCATAGTTTTATCATTGCTCATAATAATCTGACATCCTATTGGTTCACTAGTGCTTACAATCATGAAGCATCTTAGCCAAAGATTTTTGCCATGAAATAAATGTTTTTAGTTGTTATCTTAAGAGAATTGTGTTTTCATCTAGACAAAAACCATCTGATAAAATCTATTTCATCACAAATCGTAGATAAAATATTTATCAAATGTAATAGAAAGTTGTTTTTTGCTTTGACAAAATTTAATATCGTGGAAGTGTTATGAATACAAGTCTAGAGGTAGGTAACTTCTCTCTGATAAATAGGGATTCCTTTGATAACTGAAAGTTTCCAAATTTGGTAGTAGAGAGGCTTAATAATACACTGATATTCATTCCATGTTTAAAATTTGGTAAATTAAAGTATTGTGGTTGTCATGGAAATAGGACAGATAAGGATCTGAAGTTGTTATTGTTTGTTTTTGTTCGACTTAGGCAGTCGAAAGTGAGTGGTAATGGTTTTCCCTCAGCCAGAATGGACAATGTCCTTGGACTTTGAGGAAGAGACAGTGCACATGATGCGATACAAGGAATGTGAGTGCCCTTCCCTAGCTATTCTTGACTAAGGGCCATATTCACATCCTCTCCTCCACTCTCACTCACTGAGTTAATCCAAATTTAATTATCGTTTCGTCCGTGCGTTTGAGTGTGAACTCGACCTAACTAGAAATTGGTATTCACAACGGTAAGTGTAGCTGGAGTTGACTCGACTGAGTGAGGAATTTTCGAGGGAGCGAAACGTCGACTTGACCTCGACTCCAACCACACTTAATGGAATGTAAGTGAATACCAAAGTTTGTCACTAACTAAAATAGACAATCCACTATAGGAAGAAGAATTTGAGGAGATGGTTATACCTCTTAGAAATGTCCCAGATCATGAGCAATTCCTTAGAAAGCATGGATAATGTGAAATTCTTGTAAAACTTCCATAGCTACACTCAAATGTGGTTACGTGCATACCGATTTAGCGCATGAATGTTGAAGTAATAAAGCTATTGTATTTTCAAATTAAATTAGACAACAAATTCTTACGATCGTGTGGGTTTGATAAATATATTACCATAACTATTTTATTTATAATTTGTTATCTAAAAGTATATTATTTGGACAAACAAAGTTACTGTAATAAGTGTATAAAGTAGCTGGAATTAAAATTTAGTCATCTCACCGCGATGTCAATTCAATGCATGCTATTTATATATGGAGCATAACAATGAAATTATATTGTTTTTATTCTTTGCCATATCATTATTTCTAATTCCGTCCAGTGTTGATATGAAGATAACTGAACTATTTAAATAAAGAAAAAAACGTGCTAACTTGCAACACATACCGATGATGTGCATTATTTTTTCTTATTTGCAACCATTCATGAGTCCAAGTGCCGCCTCGATAGCCTACTGTTAGAGCGTCCGCTTTGAATGTGGGAAGCACCGGGTTCGATCCGGGGTCACTTTATGCTAAAAACGAAATGGTATTAGTATTTCCCTTGTAAGATGTCCAGCATAATAAGTGAAAGCTGGCTTCTCTTATGTTTATCAATTCCATTGTGACGATGGATAAACTCGGATATGAGGTGTCGAGGATGGTTAATATTAGTTCAAGGTTGGACCAACTTGTTTCATAATCAACCTAAAACCAAGAGCCATAATATGTAAATTATATTTTATACATGTCGCTTATTAAATGACATTCTAGGAATTATGGCTTTCTAGTTGTCGGGCTTCCCCGGAACGGTCTGAACGATGTACATGTAGTAATAAGTTTACAAAATCATCTGACAAGCTGTTTATAAAAGCAAACTAAGTTCATCTCATCTGACTTCTAAATTATTGACATGCCATTATCTGCTTGACGGTCGGTGGAATTAATATTGACGTGATATACTATTTAATATTGAGTCCATGCCGAAAACATACGGCATTTCGTATGGTGAATTCTTCGATATGATCATCCTTTATTCATTTAAAACTCGTACGCATTGTCTTGCATAAATGTTTTGTAAATATATACGTTCATTTAACGTTAATTACATCGAAGTTTTAGGTAAACTGATCCACTATCATCATTACAATAATCATACTCTCTATTTGTGATTATTCAAATGAAGGTGTCATTTGAGCGAGTTCAAGGAAATAATAAAGAATGTATTAAAAAAAATCATCAAAATTATAATTTGACTGTGTTAGTATACATTACGAAAATGCATCGAAACCCAACCAACCAATTCAATAATAAAGCACAGATTGTTTGTACAGTGTAATATCCTAACGTATATTATAACGGTCACACACTCAGGAAAGTCGAGGGTGAGTTACCCATGTGAATACCAAATCTCCACTCGACCTTCACTAACTCGACCGTCACTCAAGCTACACTTGAGGCTACCTTAGGTTAGTGTGAGTCGAGTTGGAGTGAAGGACCGACATGTGAATATGGGCCTAAGACTCTGTTGTTCATTTGATACACAAGAGTCTACCTCTGGTGTTATAATAATCTTAAGCTTGTTGGTTTACGATTTGACATTGGTGCACTTGCCATATTTGAATAACATACCACACATTTTTGTGCATTTAAAAAATAAAAAAAACATATAATATGTTAACCACAACCAATAGAGCATAAAGTAAGTAGGAGAGAGTGCAGGTAGTTAAAGTGAGGGATTGACTTAATAAAGAGTTACATACAAATATATCAGCATGTTATATATCTATCTAGGGCAAGTTGGAACTATTTTCACACACTGGTATCTGAATGTGGAATCACTTTATCTCCTGCAGTTTTGTATGAATGAAATATGCCTTGAGAAATTTGTAGAAATGTATTCCACTCATGTTTTGATTCAAGTTTTTATTGTAAAGTTATAGTATTCACATACTGTAAACTAATGTATCTTTGCGAGTTTGATATTGTTGGGTCACAGATTTGTCGCAATAAATGTGTCGATGGGTTGGCGGAAAACTATTGTAGCTCCAATATAAAACATAGTGTGTTACAATAGTTTTCCACCAACCCATTGGTGTGCAATTTTTTAATTTCAGAAAGGACTTTTTCTGGGGTTAATGGCCCTTATTTTAGTTCATGAGTGTCTTTTGTTGCAAACTTATCAAATTTGCGAATTCAGCAAAAATTATCCCTTTTTGAAGATTTCTCATTTAATGGTAATGACAGCTGCTGTGTTAAAATGTATTGAAAATGATAAACAAAGTCTAACATGTCGGCAGCAGACGGTTAAAAAAAATACAAATGTATATTGAATGTGGTTTCATAAAACAGGTGGTTGTTTAATACAGGTGTATCTAATATAAAAATGTCCCAATTGAGATTTCAATAATTTGGGTCATTTACAACAGGTGGTTGCTTAATTAATTTAGGTGACCACTAACACAGGTTTGACTGTATAATATTGGCTACTTAAGACGGGTGATTGCTTAATTCAGGTGACAACTAACACAGGTTTGACGGTATAATATTGGCTACTTAAGACGGGTGATTGCTTAATTCAGGTGACCTCTAATACCGGTTTGTCTGTTTATCAAAGTCAGGCACACAGCATCATAGTAATACATTTGTCCTTGTGCTGTCAATATTTGATGCAGGATAATTTACTGTTTTGTAGATTGGGATATTTGCTTTGATGTTGATTGGATTGTCATTAGTACCACACTGGTGGCTTCGGATTCATTTATTGTATCAACTGATCAATCAGGAAGATTGAAATGTGTGGATTTATGAATATTAAAGCATAATTGTATTCAAAGGTCTAAAGCCTGTGTCACATCTGCTTCACTATCATTTGGTTGCATGATTTTTATGCTCAAAAATTAAAAACAAATAACAGTCAGATTGAAGACACAATTGCAGACACCCAGACAGATTTCAGACATAGTAATGTTGTTATATGAGCATTGTATCACTTATATCTTAGACATTTAGTTTAAAAATTGCCATTACAGCTTATCACAATTTAAGCAAACTGCAGAAAGTAAAATGTCTTTTATAATGAGGCTCTTATAGTCTTATGTTTGAGATGGTCTGTAATTAGTATTTTGATTATAAAATGGATCTGTAATTGGTATTTTAACTTTACAATAGTATCTGTAATTGGTATTTGAATTGTAAAATGTAATTGGTATTTTAATTGAAAAATGGATATGTAATTGGTAATTATACTGTAAACTGGATCTAAAATGGATCTGTAATTGGTATTTTTACTCTAAAATGGATCTGTAATTGGTATTTTTACTCTAAAATGGATCCTCCAAAATGGATCTGTAATTGGTATTTTTACTCTAAAATGGATCTGTAATTGGTATTTTTACTCTAAAATGGATCCTCTAAAATGGATCTGTAATTGGTATTTTTACTCTAAAATGGATCTGTAATTGGTATTTTAACTCTAAAATGTATCTGTAATTGGTATTGTTACTCTTAAATGGATCTGTAATTGGTATTGTTACTCTTAAATGGATCTGTAATTGGTATTGTTACTCTTAAATGGATCTGTAATTGGTATTTTAACTGTAAAATGGATCTGTGCTATGTGTTGCATCTACTAGTGTTTGTATCATTAAAGCCTATGACAAGGATCAATATCACACGGTGTTTGTATTGATTGAAGCCTATGACAAGGTTCATTATCACACAGTGTTTGTATTGATTGAAGCCTATGACAAGGTTCATTATCACACAGTGTTTGTATTGATTGAAGCCTATGACAAGGTTCATTATCACACAGTGTTTGTATTGATTGAAGCCTATGACAAGGTTCATTATCACATAGTGTTTGTATTGATTGAAGCCTATGACAAGGTTCATTATCACACAGTGTTTGTATTGATTGAAGCCTATGACAAGGTTCATTATCACACAGTGTTTGTATTGATTGAAGCCTATGACAAGGTTCATTATCACATAGTGTTTGTATTGATTGAAGCCTATGACAAGGTTCATTATCACACAGTGTTTGTATTGATTGAAGCCTATGACAAGGTTCATTATCACACGGTGTTTGTATTGATTGAAGCCTATGACAAGGTTCATTATCACACAGTGTTTGTATTGATTGAAGCCTATGACAAGGTTCATTATCACACAGTGTTTGTATTGATTGAAGCCTATGACAAGGTTCAATATCACACGGTGTTTGTATTGATTGAAGCCTATGACAAGGTTCATTATCACACAGTGTTTGTATTGATTGAAGCCTATGACAAGGTTCATTATCACATAGTGATTCTGTTTCTATCATAAACTTGTTAACTCACAGGCTCATTCATTAGTCAATGTCTATGGTGATTGCATGCACCGGAAAATAAGAACATCAATTATTGTCAGATAGTTTTATAGTTACCTTTTTATTGGACAAACAAATCAATTCCAGTCTAATTTCCTGTTTGGTTTCCATATAATCTAAAAACATAAAATATCAGTGAATTAGTTTGATTTATATTCCAAAGGATTTGATTGTACATTATAGCTTCTGTTAATAGAATCCGATCTTGATCAGATATTTTATAGTAAATTATCTAATGATCTAATGCTACTGATGGTTTGATAAATGCAGTAAAAAATTTGTCTGTAAATCGATGAAATGAGCTTCTAAATTGCAGACTTCAATGCTTGTTATTTTGTAAATTCTAACCGTTTGATTAAATATCTGAGGATTTATTTGACAAAGAGAGCTTGTTTTAGCTCATTGTCAGATTTCACTTGAAATCAAGAATTGCTAGGGCAATAAAATTGAAGAGCATCAAAAATGGTTTCTTTTTTTCGAGAACTGAAAAATATGATTGAGAGAGCCTCCAACTTGAGTCGACTTTCAGCTGACTGTATATTTTCCATCCTGTCATTGAGTTCCAAGTCAGCTGTTACACTCGGCGCAGCCACAGCATATTGGCTTTTCGAACCCGAGACCTCTGGATCACATAGTGCGCGCCTACCATTGGGCTGCTGATCCTGACCTTTGACTATGATTATTGTGTCCAGTGTTCCATGTTATGTTATGTTAAACAGTGATTTCCTTTATTTGCAGGGTATATACTGCCATAGTTACATTGATGTAATGGAATTGATTTGAAGGAAGTTGTGACTGAGGAGACAAGATGGCGACCGATATCGTGAAAGCCGTCTGCTGCAGACTGTTGTTCCGTCTGCTACTTCCTGCAGTTCTACTTGTCAGTAAGTTCTCTTTTCATCTTCTGGTCTCTCATTAAATCCACCTTACCTTTTCTGATAACATTCTGAGACTCATAAAACATCTCCATATTTATACTCCCATCTTTGATGAGGGGGGTATATTGCTTTGCACCTGTCTGTTGTCTACATGGAGGTTTGTCAGCAACAGAAGATGACTCCTATTGATTTTGAGGTCATGAGGTCAAAGGTCAAGGTCGCTGTGACATTTAATGTGAATGACTAGAACAGATGCTTTCCAATCAAAAAGTCAAGAAGTGTGTGTGTAAGATCTTCAAACTTTTAAAATACAATGAGATTGATCATCGTCAGTAGATGACCTCAATGGTATGTATCTCAAAGGTCAAGGTCACAGTGACCTGACCTAAATGGTCTGTATCTCAAAGGTCAAGGTCACAGTGACCTGACCTAAATGGTCTGTATCTCAAAGGTCAAGGTCACAGTGACCTGACCTAAATGGTCTGTATCTCAAAGGTCAAGGTCACAGTGACCTGACCTAAATGGTCTGTATCTCAAAGGTCAAGATCACAGTGACCTAATAATGACTATTTGGATGTCATTAGGGGCATATATGTTTTAAAATATCTCTTGTTTACATACAAACATAATTATAGGAAATAATTTGCACAATTTATTGGCACAACATGTGCAGATTATTCAGGTGAGCGACCTAGGGCCATGGACGTTATCTCCTCTAGTGAAGATCTTCACACCTTGGTGTATGTTGAAGAAACTTCTAGAAAATGTCTTGCAGACTTGATGTATATGCAAGAAAATATATTTATGATTCTACTTTGGTATTGTAACAGGAAATATAAATTGTGTTTGTGCGAGTAATCAAACAATAAATGAAAGGAACATATTGATTATGATTGTATCTGTCTAGAGGGTCTGTTTTAGATAATGTCTGCTAAAGTTGGTCAAAGTCTGTTATGTCTATTTGGCTGCCAAGTTTTAACACATCTCTTGTCAGAAGTTCATTTCAATACAGTGGAACCCTACTAATCTGGATTTCTCTAATCTTGAAATCTCATGTTGTACGCATTGTTTTTGATCTCTCAACCTAACCTCAGGTGGGAAAGATGTGAAGTTTTGTTCTTCGATGCAGATAGGTCTACTGAATTTGTGAAATTTGCAAATATTTCCACCTTGCTAACTTCAACTTCAACTTAGCACTCACCAACATTCAATACTCAGGCCTGGCATTTTTCCGGCTTGTGCTTGATTTCAGGTTTTTGAATCCTGAATTTTCCTTCTTTGTTTATATGGAAAAATAGAGTTTCTTGCTGTGAAACTAGGATTTTCAGGCCCTAGAATGATTGCCAATTACCAGGCCTGAATACTGAATAAGACTGGGTGGTGCTTATACATGTACTTGTTGGTTCCTGATATATATTCCTTACTATGTGATACTATGATGCTTATATTGACAATGACCTTACTATATTATACTATGATGCTTATATTGACAATGACTATCATATATATTTGCAGGTGCTGTGGTACGATACAATGCTGTATCCTTTGTTTATGCTGTATTCTTGTTACTAAGTCCTCTACTGCCTTCACCAACAGCCGCAACAATCAGAGGTATGTAATACACAGATTGTGATTCAATCTTCTTTAAAATGTAACAAAATTCTAACATGTATTAAAGACCACTTTTTCTAAACCTGTCTTCAAGGGCCATCAATTTTGTCTCTGTCAATGAATTTAACATGTGACAGTAGGGTGGTGGCGCAGTGCTCTTGTCTATCGATCAAATGTTAACCCAACTAAAGATAACTTATTTGATAACCCAGAGGTCCTGCATGTATTAGTTCTGTACATCAAGCTTGTTAACATATCAAGGAAATGCTAGGGATTTTGTACCAGGATTCCCTGTATCACTCAACCAAACCAATTGAATGTTTAAAACAATAAAATACAATGTTATGATCTTGAAATGTTTGTATACAAGTGACAGATCTGAACAAACATACTATGTATAATGATTTCAGGTGGAACCGGGAACATCTACGTATTGTGTTTATAATGATTTCAGGTGGAACAGGGAACATCTACGTATTGTGTTTATGATGATTTCAGGTGGAACAGGGAACATCTATGTATTGTGTTTATGATGATTACAGGTGGAACAGGGAACATCTACATATTGTGTTTATTATAATTTCGGGTAGAACAGGGAACATCTACATATTGTGTTTATTATGATTTCGGGTAGAACAGGGAACATCTATGTATTCTGTTTATAATGATTTCAGGTGGAACAGGAATCGATCTACATATTGTGTTTATAATGATTTCAGGTGGAACAGGAATCGATCTACATATTGTGTTTATAATGATTTCAGGTGGAACAGGAATCGATCTACATATTGTGTTTATAATGATTTCAGGTGGAACAGGAATCGATCTACATATTGTGTTTATAATGATTTCAGGTGGAACAGGAATCGATCTACATATTGTGTTTATAATGATTTCAGGTGGAACAGGAATCGATCTACATATTGTGTTTATAATGATTTCAGGTGGAACAGGAAACATCTACATATTGTGTGTATAATGATTTCAGGTGGAACAGGGAACATCTACGTATTGTGTTTATGATGATTTCAGGTGGAACAGGGAACATCTACATATTGTGTTTATGATGATTACAGGTGGAACAGGGAACATCTACGTATTGTGTTTATGATGATTACAGGTGGAACAGGGAACATCTACATATTGTGTTTATGATGATTACAGGTGGAACAGGGAACATCTACATATTGTGTTTATGATGATTACAGGTGGAACAGGGAACATCTACGTATTGTGTTTATGATGATTACAGGTGGAACAGGGAACATCTACATATTGTGTTTATGATGATTACAGGTGGAACAGGGAACATCTACATATTGTGTTTATGATGATTTCAGGTGGAACCGGGAACATCTACGTATTGTGTTTATAATGATTTCAGGTGGAACAGGGAACATCTACATATTGTGTTTATGATGATTACAGGTGGAACAGGGAACATCTACGTATTGTGTTTATTATGATTTCGGGTAGAACAGGGAACATCTACGTATTGTGTTTATTATGATTTCGGGTAGAACAGGGAACATCTACATATTGTGTTTATTATGATTTCGGGTAGAACAGGGAACATCTATGTATTCTGTTTATAATGATTTCAGGTGGAACAGGAATAGATCTACATATTGTGTTTACAATGATTTCAGGTGGAACAGGAATCGATCTACATATTGTGTTTATAATGATTTCAGGTGGAACAGGAATCGATCTACATATTGTGTTTATAATGATTTCAGGTGGAACAGGAATTGATCTACATATTGTGTTTATAATGATTTCAGGTGGAACAGGAATCAATCTACATATTGTGTTTATGATGATTACAGGTGGAACAGGGAACATCTACATATTGTGTTTATGATGATTACAGGTGGAACAGGGAACATCTACATATTGTGTTTATAATGATTTCAGGTGGAACAGGGATCTATCTACGTATTGTGTTTATAATTGGCTTACTGGCTGTACTTGCTCATGCTGTCTTCCATATCGTGCTGTCAGCGGTGAAGACAGATGACAATCCATATGGCTCTATGTTTCCAAATTGTAAGTATTATTGTAGTAAATTATCACAAAATTATCACACATCCATGCATGTTTCTTATTTCTGTGTACAGGCCGGCGAAGCTATAGAAATCACTCACAAATGTGACACTCTAAGTCCACAGTTTTGGCATACTTTTGATGAAACCTGGTCATTATGTTTGTCTGTGTAATATCTTGGCCATGTTTAATACTGGGTTACATGGAGTTAGAAACTATAGGTCACTAGGGCAAATCAAAGTACCTGTCACTAACGCCAGAGTTTTTATGCCCCCCTATCGATAGATGGGGAGGCATATAGTGATTCACCTGTCCGTCCGTTCGTCCGTTCGTCCGTCCGTCCTGGTTAACCCAAATTGACCGTTTCTTCTAGCATTAATATGGCTTGCTACAAAGCTTTCATACTTGCATGGATGTTGTGTATGAACACTCTCCACACGCCAGTATCATCTAACCCCATTTTGACCTTCACCTTGACCTAATTTTGGACTTATTTATGGACAAGGCTTCCACAGGGGGCATAAGCGTTTATTGAACGCAGTCTTGTTCAATGATACCTATGGCACAGTGGTAAATGAGAGCACTATACCTACTTATCATTAGTAAAATATTGGAATACATAATGAAACAAGGTGTATAGTAACATTATTATCAAAATATTTGATATAAAAAATTTGTACAATTTTAGATTTCCAATTTTTTTTTTTTGAAAATGCCAAAAATAGGACAGGAGGGTCTGAGTAACGAAAAATCAAAGAACTCTGGCCTAAAGTGCCTGTTCATGGTTACATACATTCATACCTCCTCATGTTTTGGCCTTGCATAATCCTGTCTTATCAAGTTAAAATATGGCTAAGTCCATGCTTGACATGGCCAGGTTGGGTACAGAAAGATCAGATGGGGCACAGACATGTCAGGCTGAGCTATGCTAGGACAGACTAAACTACCTTATAACATATCACAGACTAACCAGGTTATGCTATACCGGTGTAGGAGAAGTTCTTGCCAAGCTTTCCAATGGTGATAATCTCAACATGGAGTTCATTGTCCTCTTCAATATTTTAATCAAAAACATTCTGTGCTCTGTCTGCAGGCATTGCTTACAGAGGTTTATTTGATGTTGAGAAGACATGAACATTTATTATTTATGGTACGGGTCCTTGCTCCTGTTTTATTTTCTGCCTGTAAGTGCTTCAAGAATGAAACGTAACAATTTTCTGGGGAAGGAGAGCGATAATGTTACATATTTGATATTGTTATTAGGGACACACTGTTTGATGAATTCTCCCTCTAGGCTTTTATGGGAACTCTCAGGAAGTGTATTAAGATGTGAAATTAATTTAACGCATGGTTAATTTGGCTTTGAGTTTATAACATAATTTTTCCCAAGATATATTTTTGGCTGAAGATTATATTAGATTAGTGCTATAAAGACAGTTTTGCATTTACAAATATATATTTCGGTACAGCGGAAGTCTTAAATCCAGTGAACACATTTTGAAAGAACGATTTATTCTTTAAGTGATGGATTGCTTTGAAATCACATCCTGTCTCAACACATTATTGATAGAATTACGTATGCATGATCTATACTTTGATCTATACAATGTGCGACTTACTAAAATTCACATGCATGAAAAATTGATCTGCACTGGCCAATATATATGACATTTTACAAAAGCTTCAATTTGTGTACCTCTGTAGCTCAGGGGTTAGAGTGCTTGTCGTCTAAACTTTCGACCTGGGTTCAAATACAGGTGGAGGCACTCATATGCCTGCCATATTTCTGCAGAAAGCTGACTGGCAAATAAAGGCTATGCTCAGTTAGGAAAGTTAGCCTTAAATTTCAAGAAACACATAATAATAAGTGATTTATAACTTATTCCGAACCAGAAATTAATTAAGTGGACCCCAATTAAAACGCTGAAGAATTATACATGTTGTGGGTCATGGATCAGACCCTGATTCCAATCATGACACTTTTTCTCTGATTAGTGTGGAAAATGTAGCAAAAGTTGCTCTATATTATTGATACGGTATCAACTTTCTCTGGACAGCCTAGTGGTAGTCTGTATTGGCTTCGAGTATCAGAGGTCTCACATCCCAGGCTGGACATTCCAAATTTATTAGAATTTTACTGCTATACCTCCCTTGGTTGACGCTCAGCATAGTTAGTTCCATGTAACTGCTGGTTCACCCGGTGTCAGGATAATGTGACTGGGTAGTCACCATATGACTGAAATATTGTTGACAAGCGAGACATGAAACTGTTTTAAAAAAATAATAATCTCATCGGTGTGCCCCTTCCAAACCCCTCCACCTAAATCTGCATATTATGACAAAGATGTTTTATACTGACAGAAAAGGTTGGCAGTAGTCTGATCGCACCATTACTTGTATATTTCCACCCTGGTAATGATTTATTTGTACAAAGTGTGCATCAATGCAGTATATTGTCTGTATAAACCATCACATCATGTATTGTGATAGCCTGTAGAATCATTATGCACATATTGGATATGTAGATGTATATATGTAATGGAGGATTTACCTTGAAATGTCATAGTTGTCTGTCAGTGTGTATATATAATGTTTTGTCTTGCAGCAGCTGTAGCAGTAGTAGTATAGGTAACTACCGTTATATCTCTGGAGTGTCAATAATCCTGGTAAATCTTGAATTCAAGATTTATCAATCCTGAAAGAGCTATGATTTCTGGCCAAAATAAAAGTTATTTGATGAAAATATCTCGAGAAATGGCAAAGTTATGGTCAATATAATATGCTCCGGATTTTATTCAATACAAACTGAGTAACATTGTGGTTGAAGTGACATGAAGGCCTCATGTTTGGCAAAAATGGTCAGCCGCATATGATTTTCAGGATTTGTAATTTGGCTCTGTTAACAACCCTGATATCTATAAATCATGTATAATACAAGTGGCTCTGGGGTGAGGGGGGAAAGGCAAGGGATAATACTCCTGACTCCCAATCCCGAGTTCCCAGATTGGAATTTCAACTTGGGCACTGTGAAATTTCAAAAACGCTTTGCAGTCTTTCCCTGCCAACTAGTCTAGAGATGAACTGGTTAGGTAGTTTCGCCTGTATCGGTGGTCATATTATACACAAGGTACATTAAAAACCCAAGGAGTCTATTCGAAAGAGCTAATGTACTGCTTTTGGATTCCTGTACCACACAGACGTCACTTCTCTCGTAGTACATTGCTCATCTGCAGGGAAAAACTGAATGACCACGCACTTACGACTGTCTCTGTCACTTCCAATCAAACAACAAATAAATTGAAGTTTACTTCATTTTTAGCTATACTTTCATTATTAATTTTGTGTATCATGAATTTCTGGACAGTTAATTGTACTTTTACTGGAAAGTTTGTTCACCTTCATTTGCCACCATGTGATGTCTGGTATTGATCCAATAATCAACCTTGAAAACACCATTTATATTGTGTGTGGGTGATTAGTATTCTGTTTGATCTTCCTCTCCAATTGTCGAAGTAAATTGTCGAAGCAAACTATTGGAGGATACTGTCAGAGAAGACCTTTCAGACTGAGACAAGATATTGTTCAATCTCATGCTTGACAACATCCACTAAGCAAATGAAATAGCAAATATTTTATTTATAAACATATAAAAACACGAACATTTTCCAATTTACAGTATTGCTGCATGTTTTTGTTGCACCATTTTAACATTTGATGTCTCAGTTAAATGCCTTTCTGTACAAGCTGAGGTAACGTATTGGACTCCCAACCTTGTCTACAGATGTTACCTAGACAACAGATGGTGTGAACTAGGCAGTATGTTTTGTGACAGTTTATGGAGATTGAATGTCCTTCAGCAGATTACACTTAGCGTCTGTTATTTGTAATGTAATTTGTAATTTCCCTTGGGTCTGTGTTTGGAGCAAGCCTTATATTCTGTCGGTGTGGCATTCCCTAGGGTCCCTGTTGGGAGCCCATAAATGACCCGTCAGTGTGGCATTCCCTAGGGACCCCGTTGGGAGCCCATAAATGACCCGTCAGTGTGGCATTCCCTAGGGACCCGTTGGGAGCCCATATATGACTCGTCAGTGTGGCAGTCCCTAGGGACACCGTTGGGAGCCCATAAATAACTTGTCATTGTGGCATTTCCTAGGGCCCCCGTTGGGAGCCTATAAATGACCCGTCAGTGTGGCATTCCCTAGGGACCCCGTTGGGAGCCCATAAATGACCCGTCAGTGTGGCATTCCCTAGGGACCCCCGTTGGGAGCCCATAAATGACCCGTCAGTGTGGCATTCCCTAGGGACCCTGTTGGGAGCCCATAAATGACCCGTCAGTGTGGCATTCCCTAGGGACCCCGTTGGGAGCCCATAAATGACCCGTTAGTGTGGCATTCCCTAGGGTCCATGTTGGGAGCCCTTATATGTCACATTAGTGTAATTTTCCCTAGGGTCCATGTTGGAAGCACTTACATTTCCTATATTGTTTCTTTAAAATCACTCTTGTAGACATGTTGGCATCAAGCGTCTGATGGTACCTAGTATTATGCTGATGTAATGTCATGGCGAGTATTCCCAAAATGGAGGGAAAAAATGCTGCGTGTTATATAAACTTGTGCTAACAAATGACATGTTAATGGCATAAAAAGCTGTGGTTATGATATTCAATGGTGTTTCGATCATTATATCAATGATTGCCACAGTTGTTTGGTTTGGATGAAATGCTACATTAATGTGATTGAACTAGTAGCCCCCAGTCCTTACGTCCTATTATTTTTTTTCGGTCCAGTTGACTCGAGGATCAATGTTTGATTGAAGCGTGTCGTAATCTGGTCCTGACATCTGTTTGATCTGGGTATTTCTACATCTGTCTCTTTGATCTTCTACCGTAATCGTAGGGAAAGTTGTTGTTGTAGTTGGTACTAAAAATGAAGTTAATTAGTGCATTTAATGAAATCGTTGAAAGCTGTATCGAGGACATTGACCTGTGGGGTGGTGGGGGCATTGTTAGCTATATCGAGGACATTGACCTGTGGGGTGGTGGGGGCATTGTTAGCTATATCGAGGACATTGACCTGTGGGGTGGTGGGGGCATTGTTAGCTATATCGAGGACATTGACCTATGGGGTGGTGGGGGCATTGTTAGCTATATCGAGGACATTGACCTATGGGGTGGTGGGGGAATTGTCTGCATTGTTAAATATTTGACAGGTAATGCAGCTTTCATTCTATCAAATAAAAAAGAAAGACATTATTTAAAGTTGGGCATGCCTACTTAGTCTTCCATGTGAGCTCTTAAATACCTAATCCTTAAAATTTGTGCAATGTATTAGTTTTAATTACGTGCAAAGCTTTGAGTCTATCAATATGAAGTCAGTAATTTTCTGCAAAATGCCAATATTCGTTTTGGAACAACAAGTAGTGTTGTTATTCATATTATCAGAAATTGTCTTTCTATAATAAGTTGCCACAAGGGAAATAACTGTTATCTTGACTGTGAGTAACCTTGTGAGATAATTGTTATGATAGAAACTATGCAGAAACTCTGGTTATGCAGTTAGTATTAATTATGAATCCAGAGAAGAAGATGAAAGCAATTCTCATTAAGCATGGCTGATGTTAACAACATGTTTCAAGGTCTTTTGTTGTAGCATACAGCAAACCGAAGCATACTTTAAAGTGCTAAGGATGAGCTATGTTGATTTGTAACTCTCAGGACCCAGCATGTTTGATTTGATTTGTTCAAAACAAAAGTCTACTCTGAAGACTATGTAGGCCTCAAACACAGGATCAATTTCAATAAAACTTTTCATTAGTGTTCCTTGGTGGTACTCTTCCGGATATTCTTTCAAATGTAAATGTTCCACGTAGACCTCTGGTTGTTATTATTCCCCCCCCCCCCCCATCTTTGATGAGGGGGTATATTGCTTTGCACATGTGGGTCGGTCGTATAAAATGGTTTCCGTTCAATAACTCAAGAACGCTTTTACCTAGGATCTTCAAACTTTACATGGAGGTTGGTTAGCTACAGTAGATGACCCTATTGATTTTGAGGTTAGTAGGTCAAAGGTCAAGGTCACTGTGACCTTTACCATTTCTGATTATTTAAATGGTTTCCATTCAATAACTCAAGAATGCTTTGACTTAGGATCTTTAAACTTTACATGGAGGTTGGTCAGCAACAGTAGATGACCCCTATTGATTTTGAGGTCAGTAGGTCAAAGGTCAAGGTCACTACAACCTTCACCATATCTGACTATTGGGCTGCCATGGGGGCATATGTGTTTTACAAACATCTTGTTAATACTAAAAAGGAACAATTAGCTGGTGTGTTGTGTATTTCCTGCAGGATTCCAAGACAGTTAGTGTTGATGATGCACTGTGATATTAGCCTGTTTGATGAGTGTTTTCCATGATATGAGCCTCTTTAATGAGTGCTCGGCATGATATTAGCATTATTTTATGAGCAGTTCCCTAGAGTTTAGTGATGCATTTGATTGGAACTCCTATATGTATTCACTTTAATGTATGCTTCAATAAACTTCACACTAAATAACAACATGTTAAACTTTTCTATGATTAATTTTAATATTAATGACCAACATGATTAATCGTTCCATGAGAACACGTTTGATGGGATATTCATGCAAATGATCAATCATATTGCCTGCTTTATTAGTTTTGTTGATTAATATTTACAATTTCTATCACTTGTTATGTTATCTCAGTGTGATCATGTAAAACGATTAAATCAAATGAATATGGTAGAAAAAAGAACATGGCAATAATGAATATTAATGCTAAATGTATGGCCAATATGAAATCTCATAAATGCCTTAATGGATGTCTCATTGCCTGCTGCTGTAATTTGCTTGTTTGCAAATAATTAGCTAATAGAATTTTTTTTTTTTGATTGGTGTATTTGGATTTTGCACAAAATTATATGGGAAAAGCTAGCTATACAGCCGATAAACTCGACACTAATACATTCCTTCTACTTCCAGCATTAGAGAATTAACCAACATAGGCTGGCAAATATTGCAGCCGTCATTGAAATCAATCTGGGAAAAATGAGCTCAATGTGGGACCCAAACTTGTAAATCCTGAACACTAAGTCCTGTGCTCTACCCACACAGACTTACTTTACTGGAATTGTCACATTCTATAAAAACATAATTCCCTACCTTTTTCAGTATAATGATTACATTTCTATTAATTTTATTGTTTTCTCTTACAGGTTCTGTGAATGAACAGTTGGCTAGACAAATCTTGGTAGAAAGGTAAGATGATGTTAAATCTTCCACGTCCCTTCATTCAACATGTCTTGTATTCCAAATACCCGGAACTTGAGTGTCTTTATTGATGTATAATTATCTAATATTGGTTTTCAGAAATATTGAACTATGTATGCTTTTGCCAAAACTATTCACGAAAAGAAACTTATCTCCTGCATTGAACATACAGGTTCCACGTATATATACACTGTGCATGAACAAGAAATAGGCATGTCAGGGAAATATCAAAACCAAAATTGATGGGATTTCACAATTTGCTTGACATAAACTGGGTGTTTGTAATAATGGTGGTCATCATTCAGTCCTTTGTTTGTCACCTCCATGTAAAGTACGTTTAGTACAATTTATTGCTGCATTTTCTCCTGTTTTACTAGAAAAATAGAAAATAATTTATTTTAAAATTAAAAATGATATTGCTTGTAAGCTCATGTGCGAATGGTGCATATGTAATAAGGCATACAGGGCTGATATTCACAAAGCATCTTAAGGAAAAACTTAAATATTTTGACTTAAGTTAAAAAATTTAACTGCACCTATTTCCCAAGAAATGAAGAATCAGCCATGTTTCCTTTGGTATTATTGTAGCTCTTTACATAATGCTTCTAAACTATGTAATAAAATTATGATCTTGATTTTCCCGGTAAGCTGATACCCGTTAGGAAATTTTAAGATTTTAAGAAATTTCTAAGTTTTCCCTTAAGATGCTTTGTGAATACCGCCCAGCTCTAGGTTTTGATTGAAAGTGTGTGCTAATAAGGATTATAGTACAGTGTTGTAAGGATGAACAATTCATTGTCCGAGGCATTATACCATTTACCATACAACCTCACATTATATATTCCTATATTTTCAGACTAGACAAAGTTGCCATAGTAGATGTAATCCGACTGGTTATTCCCGATGTGGCCGTTTTTGTGACTGGTTTAATAGTTTACATCGTCTGCTATAAATTGCTACCAGAAGTCAAGAGCGCCTCACCAGAGTTACCAACGTCCGTTCGAGTCCAGCAACGTGGAACTGCTAGCGATGTCGTTGATTTCTTCGGAGAATCGTTCCTTGTACTGTTCCTTGCTGCTGCTGGCATTATTGTACCTAGTGCTTTATCCTCTGTTTACTTTCTCTCCTTTGTGGTGCTTGCGACTATTTGGTCTCTTTATGGACATTTGGGGAGAAAGTTTAATGTTTTCAGAGTTTTATTGCTTGTCTACAGTGCCCTTCATATTCTCTGTTTACATCTCTACCAATTCCAGTTTTTCCAGGAATATGTCGACCCTAAAGATCTGATAGCCAGGTGAGTGAACGATCGGGGGGTCCTGTTCATGAGGGTTTGTCCACTTGAGTATCGCGGTATACACTCAACCACTTTTCTAATTAGTCACTTTCCAAACCCGATATACCTTTAACTGTCATTGTATTATTTGATGGCGAAAATGCAAAATTCATCGCATGAATGACCACGCATACTTTGGCATGTGATTTTGATTTTTAATGATTTGAGTGTTTGGACTATTGTATAACACGTTTGTGTGCAACATATCGTCAAAAATTATGATCACAGTTAAACGTATATACGGTTTAAAAGTGACCAATTAGAAAAGTGGTTGAGTATATGCTTGCTCTGTTTTGGTTATGGCAACAGTCTTATTCACCAATGCATCCCTATATAGTGTATAGAGAGATACAACCTTGTTGAGCTAAAGTGTCAATTGTGCTTTAAGTCTGAAACTTCGAATTTTGTTAATACGCGAAATTCTGCAATATTTCGCCAATGTCGCTAACGTAACTACTTATTAAATACAGAAGTCTCATTTGAGTTATGTTAATATATTGGTGGTAAATGTTTTATGGTGTCTGGTATTGACCATTAAAGCTGTCCCAGGGTGGCAGAATTAATGAAATGATGTATCAATGAGTGAGATGATGGCATCTCTGTGGTGGATTTAATCCAATAAAATATACTGGGCGTCACTGAAAACTTACCACTTATATATACCTCTGTATTTTGTACCTATCGGTGCAAAAGTTTTATAGTGTGTGCATTTGAATATTGTTAAATAAGATAGCTGTGACTACACAGTAAGGTCGAAACATAGTCGTGTTCAGCTTTTAACACATTGTAATGTGAATTTTAAAATATAAGAGTCAATAGGGAGGTAACTTTTCATTGTCGCTGAGTATACTTCACACTGATTGCATGCCTGTTTGATGGTGTGTATGTTTGCATTGATGATTTAATAAAGTCATTTCTGAAACGCTATTTGATGATAATTTTATATTACATGCGCAATTAATATCATGTTTAATCAATTTTTTATAGTTAAGCAAATTTATTACAAAATACATAATATATATCGGAGATACTAGAATCACACTCACGCCATCACTCACAAAGCTCACTGGGAAGACTGGACTTGCCTAACTGTTTCTCTAAGAATAAAGTCATTATTTATACTATTACACTGTACTCATGTATTATCATGTATATCTTTTATTTTACCTTATAGAATATTGGGTCTCACTGCCGTGGTAACAACAGAATGTTACAGTACCTCACAAGTCTTCTTTTATGACACGTCAAGATGGCCGACATTTGTCAACCCAGCCATTCTGATTGTACTTTACTACATCCTGGCATTTGAAGCACGGCGATGCTGCTCCAAAAGGGTATGATTAAGCATAATGACATAATTACATATAATATGGTTTGCTGTAACAGAGAGGGACTAATTTTATCAATGTGGCATGAACAATTATTTCATTAATTCTTGTTTCTAGTAGATTTATTACCCATTTAGCAAAAAAAACACCAGAAAAAGTTCACATTGATAAAATCGGCCCCAGTATTAATGCACCATGTCTATTATAGACTTTGTTGATGTTTGCTGTATGGTTTTAAATTGCGAGTATAATAATAAATAAATCACGTCCTTTATGTATTTTTACAAATCTAGAAAATTGCTTAGCAGCTCAGCTTATTTTCACCTGGCCATTCTTTGGAACAATTATGCTTCAAGTAATTTATATAGTGCAGACAGCAGAATATTGAAGTATATACAGTGCTCGCAAAAAATAGGTATACAGTAAATAATTGTTGCAAACTTAAACTTGGTTAAATTATTTAATATATGTTTATCAGACAGTCACAACTATACTAGTTTCTGAAACTACAGTTACTATATGAGTCAAATAAAGATGAAGATGTTCTGAATTAAAATAACCATGTGATCCAAAGGGCTGACTTTTTCCATCTTTTTGTGACAAAGTTACCATTCAAGCGGGACAAAGAAAGTTAATATTTTGCACCTAGGGTACCAATCAATGTATGGTCTATACATTTGATAAACAAAAAATATTTATTTTCTTCAAAAATATTGTTGTTTCATTGTTCTGCAAATAGTTTTATTACAGACCCATGGGGAAATAACTTATGTATACTTGTTTTTGGTGGGCAGTGCATATACACTGATAAACTATTTATATACAGTAAAACCTCTCTAGAGCAACACTCACTGGGAAACTTAAGTTAGGTTATTGTACAGAGGTTGTTGCTATGGGAAAGTAAAGTTAGTAGTAAATTATGATTTCTTCTGGAACAAGATGATTATGTTGCCTACTAGGGTGTTATGCTCAAGGGAGGGCCGCTATTGAGAGGTTGCAATATATATATCTGCAATCAGGGTAATTCTGTGCATATCTGCTTGCATACTGTACTCTACTCTGCAAACATAATGAGTTACGGTGGGTAAAGAACAGCACCAGTTTTATGTTAATCACTATTTACCTGCCAACACATTTTATTATCAGTATCAAAAGTATGAGACAATCATCTATATAATTATGATTAGTTGATCCATTCAGCATTATAGTACTGGTATGTTTTTATGATGAGACTTTGTAACAAATGGAACGTTTATTTTGTCAGATAATTATATGCAACTATCAACATTTTGGCCCATCAGGGGGGAGGAAGAAGCTGACATGGGGGATTTCCTACTTTGTTGATGCGTCTAAGCCCCGCAGTGAGTGGGGGATTTCCTACTCTGTTGGCATGTATGGTGTCTAAACCCTGCAGTGAGTGGGGGATTTCCTACTCTGTTGGCATGTATGGTGTCTAAACCCTGCAGTGAGTGGGGGATTTCCCACTCTGTTAACACATATTGTGTCTAAACCCAGCAGTGAGAGATGTTGTATGTGTCTTTGGGGAAAATCCTTTTTTCGGTTCTGCAGAAACAATTTACAAATCCCTTCTGTCTGGAATAATGCATTCACAAAGGTCTTTTATGTCCCTTCTGATCCCTTCCAGGGGCCAAACATTGATTGGTGCATTATTGTTTAATAGTTTCAAATTTATTATACATTACTTATGATATTATTTCATTTTTTCGAGTATTCATACTTGCTTGCTGATGTTGTCCTATAGTTGACATGAAGTTTTGGTAGACTCTAGTTGGATGATACACACGTACCTTTCTTACCTCTAGATTGGATTGACATATTTCTCCACACAATTTTACATAGTCTAGTCCAGTAATAGTTTGCCAAACGGATTGTTTTAATGTTTTAACTTATTGCTCGTGTTGTTTTATGATTGACTTCTTTGCTTTGTTGTTGTTGTTGTTTTAGTGAAGCGCTGTCTGTCGTCCAATACTTAAACTGTGTGCGTGTGTTAATAATAACCATTGAAGAATCCATAACAATTCTCAAAATTCCTCTTAAAGAAGTGTCATATGACCAAAGTCTTGAAAATCTACATTTAAAATTTGGGTGAACACTGAACAGAATTATTTGTCTCTTTGCTCTAAGCCCTCCACTCCATACATCCTACATTAATCTAATAAGAAATATCTGGGTTAGAATGTGTACATATCCAATGTGCAGCTTTTTTGGACAAATATCGAGAATTATCTCCCTTGGTGAGGTGTCTTGTTAAGTCAACTTCTGCATTTGGATCGTCTCCCCTTCTTATTCATTATAGCACAAGAACTGATAATTCACATGTGATTATAAGGTCCGTGATTTGTCATACCTATAGAGTAAAGGGTTAACATCGTCATACTGTAAAAACTTCATACAACTCATATAATCTGTGGATATATAGGTTATAAGTACATCTCTGCTTATATTTCATTATTCCTTATACTTCATAGCTCGGAATGTTGCCCATTATAAGGGATGTTTGGTTGTTGGGAGTCTAACTACAACTTATAATAATGTCACTAAAACTTTAGGAGTTTTTGGGAACATATATAGGTATTGGATGACAGACTGGCTATATGTTTTACCGGCATGCTGTGTTATATATGTAGGTTGTTTTACTGGATTCCACGGATGGACAAACTAAGGAAGGAAAAACGAGTCGCCGCCGACAGAAAGCATCTGAGCGGCAGGTAGAAGGAAAATTGGATGAAAGCCAAAAGGAGGTTCGGTGGAAATATGTTGTGATGCCGTCATATTGTTGTCATCACTATAAAACTATATAAAAACTAACTGTTTAACATAATGACATGGAAATCTATGCTGTTTCAAACTGATGAAAATATTGTATACCATTTTTTTGGTTTCAAATTTTCAGTTTGACATAGCTCGTCTCCATAGTGATATTAGAATAAGACAAACATGTCTGCAGTCTATATGCACCTGCTCTACCGTTTAATGTAACATAATTTGGTGGGAACAAAAGTCAAAATCTATTGAACTAGACTCTACAAGCTTATGAAGGTATGAACACCTTTAATCTAACAATCAAACTTTCCCATAAACATTATTTAGTATGGTAGAACGACGTTAAAATGATATCTGCAATACCGTCTTATGTAACATAATTTGGCAGGAGGAAACTTGAAATATATTGAACTTAATACGCTGTCAAATTACTTATAACTCATTGACTGGATTCCTTTGAACTCTATTAGTATATACATTAAGTAGATTCCTTGTCTATGTTAAGCTTAGGCTTTTGTTTTCATAAATGGGAGTATTAGGAAAATGGAAAAGGTGTACTATAAAAACTAATCTAAAGAACAAATAACATATGACTTTCTCGCAGAAATGAATAAATCCTCCCATGAACTTCATAATATATTACGTTATAAACTGAGCCATGATGTATCACAAAATACAACTGTGATATTTGTGCCATAATGTTTCAACAATAAGATAATTTCACAATCTCTGTAACTGAAGATATCAAATTAAACCCTTGTGCAATGGATAAACATCAGGAATGAGGTGTTCGGAGTGATTAAGTTGTAAGAATTTGCTTCACAATTGACCTAAAATAAATTAGTATTAACCAAATAATGGCTTGATAGCAAAGTATATAGAAGTCTAGTACATAACTTCAATGTCATATAAAGATAAAATGTCAGATATTTGAGCGCGTGTATATGGTAAGCACCTGTAGTGTTTGTATCTGTTTATGATTGATATTGTGATTTATGTTTGCATGATACTATGATAGCACGGTCACAGCAGGCAGACAACACACTGCAGACATGTTTGTTACTGTCAGATAGGAGCATGCAATATAATTAAACAATATCATGTACTGTATAATTATGTAACTGTAAACAGTAACATTTTATACACAAACATGTGTTTAACACATCGGAGCTTTATATATGCTGATATATATCCGCAGCTTGGCTTATTTTATTTTTCATATTTTTTATTGTTTGTCAATTTTGAATGCTTGACAATTTAATTTTTTTATTGTGCTTTATCTGCTTCACCCAGGATGTTGATGAGTCTACGGAACCACTGGTAATATACTCCGGTATTTGTTGTTGCCATGGTTATGTTTATGACTGGTATTTGTTGTTGCCATGGTTACGTTTATGACTGGTATTTGTTGTTGCCATGGTTACGTTTATGACTGGTATTTGTTGTTGCCATGGTTACGTTTATGACTGGTATTTGTTGTGGCCAAGGTTACATTTATGATCGGTATTTGTTGTTGCCATGGTTATGTTTATGACTGGTATTTGTTGTTGCCATGGTTACGTTTATGACTGGTATTTGTTGTTGCCATGGTTACATTTATGACTGGTATTTGTTGTTGCCATGGTTATATATGTGACTGCACCAGTAGTTTATTGTTCTGTGTGTATTGCTGAATAACTCTATTATATATTTAGCTCACCTAAGTGCAAAGTGCTCAAGGTGACCTATCAAGTGTGCTCACTCTCCATCAGTTGTAGGTTGTCTGTCCAGCTTCCACACTTCTTTCAACATAATCTCATTTTAAACTCCTTAATGAAATTCAACTATACTGAAAATTTTAAAAATCTGCCGCTCTGAAACTACAGTTTTGATACTCTCGATAAAACTAAGCCCCTGGGGTTGAAACTGACATCATCCAGATGTAGCTTGTGGTCAAAGCTAGGAACACATGTTTTCTGAAGAGTTATTTTGCAAAGCAATGAAAATCCTCCCTGAAACTGCAAGACCGACTGTATTGTATTCAAGAGCATTGAGGGACATGTTTGTTTATTATTAATGTTTACATTGGTCATGCCCTTCAGTTCACCTTTTGTACATGTGCTTACATAGGGAAATGCTACTCAGGTGAGTGATATATAAAACAGCCATCTACTTAAAGCAGCCATATCTCATACATTCCTTGACTGACTGCTAACGACAGGTTATCATGTGTACCATTACAATATATTGTGCAAAACCGAAAAGTCCATAATTCAATCATACCATCAGCATACCTGCCAAGTACTCTATTTAGGCGGAGTTTCTCTGCTTTTTTCTGAAAATGATAAAATATCCTAGTTGCCGATTTACCCGACTTCTACTCCGCTTATCAGAAAATACATGTTTGTAATAGTAAGCTGTTGATGATGCGAAAAATATTAAAATATGATTAAGGGTATGCTAGAATTGTTGTCTGGCATAAATGATGTAAAAAGTAAATAGTTCAATTTTATTTCTTTGGGTTTCTCAAAGGTATAGGCTTACTGTTTTCAAATGCCTTTCACTTAATATCTGAGTGGAAAAGTCCCTTCAATACAACCAGTCAGTTTCTAGTTAGGCGTTCCATTCAAAGATAATTAAATGCTTTTCAAAGGGACGCAAACTGATATTATTACCCAGAGTGCTTCAAACCCAAAGAAATTGTGTGCCTTCAGCGCTTTGATAATATGATATTATATTGCATGCTTCTATTTGTCAATGGTAGTGCAAGTCTTTTAACAAATAGATGCACTGATAATGAAGCATTGTTTTTTTATTTTTGTCCATATTTTGTTTTTCCACCAAGCCTTGCTTTTGTTATTGTAATTTTACCACATTTGATTTTCTTAATAATTTTATCTGAAATTTGATCAACTGTTTATATGCATCAATCAGATTGTTACAAAAAACAATACAATACATGTTACATTATTATTCTATTAAACTTTCCTATGTTGTTCTGCAACATTTTCTATTGCATAAAACAGCATGCTGCTTGCAATTGCTATAAAACGCATAATTTATTATTAAATGCATGTCAGTTACACTTTGTAAAGGACACAGTTTGGTATCAAATTATTTGTTGATAGTATAGGTTATAGACCATATATTAGAATTATAAGATACAATATAGTTTGTGGGTTCCAATATTTTGTGACATTAAATGGTCAGTTTGTTTCCTTGCCTGGGAGAATTGTCTGTTAAGACTAAATTGATTAATTGATAAAATAGTTATATTTGCATGTGTTCTGTTGTTTTGTAATACTGTTGTTTAGTAATACTGTCATTACTCATTACCATTAATGTTGTTTTATTGGATTGTCCATGATCAAATGTGCACATTGCGCAACATTGCACAACATTGCACAGTTCCCTGTAGTATTTATATAATTGAACAAGATGAATATTTGATTTGGTGTAATGAGAAATGAAAGTATGTTATACAAATTATATTGGTTTCGGTTAAAGAATAGAAACATTATTAAAAATTGATCTTTGAATAGCAATGTTGTCTATATAAGGACTGATCATGAGCTAGGGCTTGCATCCTGTCTGGTTCAAGGCTTATTAGTGTCCATAACACCCTGCAAGGGCATCATTTTATCTAAGTACAGTTGAAACTCGTTGTGTCGACATCGGTTGTATCGACACTTCGGTTATGTCGACATACTTTCAAATCCCCGATTTGGGTTGCTCTATATTCTATCTTAAATATGACGGTTTAGTCGACATGCCTGTGTCGACACTCCGCTTATATCGACACGACTTTTCTGGCCCAATTGATATTTTCGCACCTTATTGTCATCGTTTGTGTCGACATCGTGTCGACGCTATTGAAATTGAACAGTTGTTAATTGACCGTGAAGATACTCCTGTTTCGAACCATTGTTTGTTAAAAATTAATGTGTTCACAGCTTGCAAATGTAATTGAATGATGTTAAAGTTTGTAAACAAATTGTAACCTAGCTCGGCGTATCACGCATGTTAATTAAATGTATATGACACTCTAAATTAACGTAAATATGCTGCTGCTTACACATATCGATCGGCTTATTAACAATGTTACCGCGTTAAGCGTAAAACGCACTAGTCAAATTCTACCCTGCTTTATGTAAGACCTCATAATTTTCGTATCTGTTATCCGATTTTAAATATTTAAAGCTTGTAATGAAGCAGAGATATATGTCTGTCTTTTAATACAACATTCATCACGATGCCCTAATAATTAAATCCACGGCGACGAGTAAGAATCCGTTCCGCGTAAAAGTAAGTTTAAAATACCTCTTTTTTTACCAAATAAAAATACAACCAAAGGTCGAAAATCATCAAATATGAATTTAATTTTCGATCGCTTTTGTTCATTAAAACTTGTTTGAAAAGCTAATACTTTAAGGTTTTATAAAATGTAAAACTTATTTATAAAGCATTTGTGAGTTGTTCGACCGCCAACGAGTTGATTAAACTTCGTGCATTTATGTACTAATTATTGCAAATAAATTTTCAAAATGGCAGAATCACGTCGAAACGCGTGTGAAACGGGCACCTGCACACCTTCCATGCGCTAATTGAAAACATATTTTTGATTGAAACTTGTTTAAATTGTGAGATTAAATACGTTTTGAGGTACTGGTTGTACTTTTTTCTGGTTTCTATTGGTTCTGTCTTTACAAAATGGAGTCAAAAATAGTGATTTTTGTCACGATGCGGGACTATTTTTTTTGGTAGCTGTATTGAACTTGCGGACTTATTGCCGAATGTTAATTATAAAATGGCGATTATTTACAATATAACCTGCTATTAAATGCATTTTGAGAGGTATTGGTTGCATTAAATTACGAACCATGATGCTAGCCTTTGAAAAAATCGCCACAAAAGATGATCAATGGTCGGCGTTGTTTACATCAAACATTATTATGAATACGTCCGTTCTGTTTTATTTCGTTGGCGGTCGACAACTCGCAAATGCTTTAAAAATAAGTTTTACATTTTATAAAACCTTACAGTATAAGCTTTTAAAACAAGCTTTAATGAACAAAATCGATCGAAAATTAGATTAATGTTTGATGATTTTCGACCGTTGATTGAATTTTTATTTGGTAAAAAACGGGATATTTTAAACTTACTTTTACGCGGAACGGATTCTTACTCGTCGCCGTGGATTTAATAACTAGGGTATCGTGATGAATGTTGTATTAATAGACAGGCATATATCTCTGCTTCATTACAAGCTTTAAATATTTAAAATCGGATAATAGATACGCAAATTATGAGGGCTTACATAAAGCAGGGTAGAATTTGACTAGTGCGTTTTACGCTTAACGCGGTAACATTGTTAAGCGGCAGCATATTTACACCTTTTACATACGTTAATATAGAGTGTCATATACATTTAATTAACATGCGTGGGCGTATGAAATTAAAAAATCTGCTGAACTAGCGTGATTCTCGGAAGGTGAACAAAAAAACATCTTTGTATGCCTTCACAATTTATTTTAACATGCTTGTTATATTTCCGATAGGTAAATGAATATACTTTACATTGTTAACAAAGAAAAGATTAAATGTCATCGTTGCTTTCAGATGGCTGGCATGTTGATTGAATATATTGTTTACAATTAAAATATTGCGTAAGCGAAACCGGTAAGGGCTAAAATCCACACTTGCGGTACTGATCCCGTACTGTACTTGTTTCAAAACGAGGCTATGAACTCGACCCTCTCGTAAACACTTGGTCAAATGTTTTAGTGATAACTGTAAGTGTGATAAAATTGATCTTTCACCAGTTTAATCGCGTATATGTATTAGTTCATGTTCCAACTTATGTAACAACGGTACTGACAGAAATGCTCAAGGACTTTGTTATTATAAATTTCGACGGGTATGGAAATTTGTCAGAGTTGTTGGCTCCTGTTGAGTCGACATTTGGATATGTCGACATAATTTTGACGGTCCCAAAAATGTCGACATAACGAGTGTGGACTGTACTTACTAAAACACAAAATGAAATTTAAATTGTTTATAATTACAACCACAAATCTGACAAGAGAAATGCTTTGTATGCGTTTATTATTAAAGTGAAAAATCATTTTAGTTGCAGGTAACTGAAGCCTTATGCAAGAAGAGTTATGTTTTATTTGTATCAAAAGTATAGGGAAGACATCAGCTTAACTAAAATCAATCTATTGTTACTGTTTGTAATGTTGTGTAGCTAACATGACTTTTGTATACTCTTGCTTGATTTAACTCTTCTTACATTTATCTTCTTGCACTATTAATAGCAGTATGGTAGAGGTTGGCTGGTTTTGGGCTATAGTGTATGTGTAGTTCATTACAACCCAGCATGTCCACTATCCGTCCGTTCGTCTCTTCCACCGCCCGTCTGTGTGTCTCTTCCACCGTCCGACTGTGTGTCTCTTCCACCATCCGTCTGTGTGTCTCTTCCACCATCCTTCCACCGTCTGTCTTTGTAACTCTTCCACCGTCCATCTTTGTGTCTCTTCCACCATTCTTCTGTGTGTCTCTTCAAACGTCCGTCTGTGTGTCTCTTCCACCATCCGTCTGTGTGTCTCTTCCACCATCCTTCCATCGTCCGTCTGTGTGTCTCTTCCACCATCCTTCCACCGTCCGTCTGTGTGTCTCTTCCACCAACCGTCTGTGTGTCTCTTCCACCATCCTTCCACCGTCTGTCTGTGTGTCTCTTCCACTGTCCGTCTGTGTGTCTCTTCCACCATCCTTCCACCGTCTGTCTGTGTGTCTCTTCCACCATCCTTCCACCGTCTGTCTGTGTGTCTCTTCCAACATCCTTCCACCGTCTGTCTGTGTGTCTCTTCCACTGTCTGTCTGTGTGTCTCTTCCACCATCCTTCCACCGTCTGTCTGTGTGTCTCTTCCAACATCCGTCTGTGTGTCTCTTCCACCATCCGTCTGTGTGTCTATTCCACCATCCTTCCACCGTCTGTCTGTGTGTCTCTTCCACTGTCCGTCTGTGTGTCTCTTCCACCGTCCATCTGTGTCTCTTCCTCCGTCCGTCTGTGTGTCTTCCACCGTCTGTCTGTGTGTCTCTTCCACCGTCCATCTGTGTGTCTCTTCCACTGTCAATCTGTGTCTCTTCCACTGTCCATCTGTGTGTCTCTTCCATGTGTATTTATTTTCTAGCTTCAAACCTATAAATAAGCCCTTCCCTTCAACCTATGTATCACATTGACTGCACTTTAAAATAATTTACTAGAAATCCATGTCCTGTAATCAGGAAGCTACTGTTCAACATCAAACTCAACGGAATTAGAACTCAATTATAAGCTCTGTCTTTGGTATCAAACTTAAGCTGATTTTTCATCCTCAGGCCAATAATTATTGTTTGTTTATGTTTTGTTAAATCTTATATTTTCTTGGAACTTTAAATACTAGGCTGATGTTTCTCAGATTAAACAAAACTTACACTAGCATGGTGTTTGCTAAAATATATTTCAAGTTATATTATATCACATAATCATGTTTATTTCACATGCTTGTAAGTATTTTCTTGACACATTCTTACTTTCTCAACTTGTACTTGGAAGACTATTTCTTATTTCTGCAAACAACTTTCTTTCAATTGGTTCTCATAAAACTTTCGTATGTGCTATAGAGTGATCTCAAGTCTGTTAAAATATGTATAAAAGTATGTCATGGAACAGAGTTATAAATTGTTAAGACTATTTTTACATTAGGTTATCAATATTGGTGTGTTGCTATGGAAACTATACATGCAATAACTCACATTTCCTGTCAGGAGTGTTGTTCTCACTTATTTTCAGTATTCCTCCAAGTCTCCTGACAGAAGATTAACTCCCTTAAAAATTCCATAAAAATCGTTTCCTGACCCAAAGAAATCGGATAATAGAAGTGTCATGAAACATGTTTATTGTTGGCTTATTTAACTTTGCTATGGTGTCAATGAGGGTGATTCCTCAGATAAGATTACAGGAATGACAAAATAAAGGCTTGAGATCACTCTCATGTAAAGAAAGTTTTTGAAACTTGGGAAAGGTGTCTGAAGTTTTATAGAGCACTAGCATATACAATATAACTGTACACAATGTATATTTGTTTAAATGATATAGACTGTGTCCCAGCTTTTTGCACACTGTAGACTGTGTTTGTTTTTTATGAACTCTATAGACTGTGTCCCTACTTTATGATTTTAGCATCTAGTTGATGCGGAGGTGAGAGATTACAGTAGTATAGAACCAGTCAACAATGATCCGGCCGGGTCAGCTACCATGTTAGCTACATCAGAGGAAGGTGTACCCGGAGAGGAGACTGATGGTGATGCTAAGGCCAAGGAACAGAAGAGAGCAGCCTGGGTTACTGTGTTCCTGTATATTATGAGGAAAAGTTATGTTCTAGCACTCATTGCTATGATGGTATGATATAACATTCTTATCTTGTTAAACCACAATATGATAAGTTTTGATAAGGTTTGATAAGCCCTAGAATATGTACCAACTCCCACACTCTATTGTTTGTCCGTTTAGGAGTTATATGCCCTTGAAACTAGTATTTTTTCGTTAAACTTACATATTCAGGGGCAGGTAAATCCTGAACAAGCACAGTGAATTTGCTTATTCTGTTTCTAAACAAAAAAGGAACCAATGCTTCACTTGTGAATTTTTGCCCCTTCTCTGACAAGAAATTCCAGTGAATGCCTTTAAGAAGATTTGGGAAGCTTCATTACTTAAATTTCTCGTTTAATATACAAATTATTTGCAGAATAACATCTTGAGGTTATAAGGTGAAGTCAGGGTTGGATTTAGGATTTAGTGTTGGGGGCATAAATATTGACATGTCCCCTCCTGCTTCAACGAAAAATGGGTAGTTTATACAACAGCATGTCCCAGAAGTTCTTTTGCGAGCGAAACGAGCACGAAATCAAGGGACAAATTACCTATTCTTCAAAGATGGAGAGAGGCGTATGGCATCCTTCATCCCCCCTAAATCTGCCCTTGAAACTCAACAATACTTTCTTATTGCAGGCTTGGAGTATAACATTCCACAGTTGGTTGACGTTTGTCTTACTGTTAGCGGCATGTTGTATATGGATGTGTCTTCTTATTGCAGGCTTGGAGTATAACATTTCACAGTTGGTTGACGTTTGTCTTACTGTTAGCTGCATGTTGTATATGGATGTGTCTTCTTATTGCAGGCATGGAGTATAACATTCCACAGTTGGTTGACGTTTGTCTTACTGTTAGCTGCATGTTGTATATGGATGTGTCCAAACTCTCGTCGTGTCTGTTACATCTTCTCTCCGGTCATACTCTTCTATGGTATCGGTCTGCTCACCATACAGTTTATCTACGGTCTCGACCTCACAGATACAGAGTTACCACTTACCAAGGACGGTGTCAACTTGGAGGAGATTGGCTTGAAGAAGTTCCCGTATCCATGTCTACAACTTGCTCTACAGGTATACATACTACATGATCAATTATTTTATTGTCCCTGCTACTGTAAACCTAGAAATTATTTGCGCGATTTGGTTGTGCGGAGTTCGCGAATGGTAGAATTTCTGTAAGTTAGTTGCCGCGAAAGTGCTAGAAACATTAATATCGACACTGCAGGAAACTTAAAAACGCGAAAATTTGTAGTCGCGAATATGCCCACGATCAGCAAAACGCGAAAGTAAGTATTTGCGAATGTAAATTGGTTTACAGTAATTCACTGTAACCTTTGGTGGGGCGTCAATGTAATTTCAATAGCACAAGACTCTGAAGCTAACTATAACAGTTACTGTGTATGGCAATATCTGTATATGCATCATCTTACTATATATGTGATAGGTCTTGTTTGTTCAGAATTTAACCCAAGGTTTGTACTGCCCATGCCTTGTAGTTCAAATTTTGTACATGCTTACATAGGGCCTTTCTGATATTTTAATGAACTTTACTGTCATCCTGAAGTTAGTATGCCCCTGCAGGTTTTGATGAGGGGTTATATTGTTTTGAACATGTCTGTCTCTGTGTGCGTCTGTCAGTTGATAGATCAAATGGTTTCCAGTCAATAACTAAATGGTACTTGGCCCTTAGATCCCAAAACCTTATAAACAGGTTGGTCATCATCAGTAGTTGACCTGTACTGGTTTTGAGGTCGGAGGTCAAAGGTCAAGGTCACTGTGACCTTTTGAATAGACAAAACTCAGTAACTACCATTGCCCATTTCTTAATACAAAATTAACCGCCTTTAGGCTGCTATGTTAATCCGCATTCAAGTAGTTCCAGAAACTGTCAACATTCCCAATACTGCTACATATGTTTCTCCAAATTTTTTAACTGATTTAAGCCAATCAGCAATATTTGTTTATTCTAAGATAAAAAATTATTGTGAAACTGTTCGTTAAATCGATATTTTTGCAAAAAAAATCACTACACCGGCCGATACCGAACTTGTTTCATAATACGAAAATGACGTGTCATCAAATGTCCCGGCTGTAAAGCTATTTTTAGAAACTTCACACTACGGTCAAGTGATGGTTTTATCAATGAATCGTATACAGTCTGCAAAGTACTGTTATGCAATCATATGGTGTCGCTGTACTAGCTAGCCGCTTTCGACTGTCTCACGCTGTGAGGGAAGTGATTACAAGACGGTACTGTAGAATCTGATAAATAGGCGCGTAGTACTATTTTAAAGCCACTTTTGATATACGCATTCAATACATGTATTACATATAAATTAATATGCACCTTTTAACAATTATTTAGATACCCAACATGCCTATATAGTCACATATGCCTATTTTGACATTCAAGACAAGATCGGCAGTAAGAAAACGAACATCAAACGTGTAAAGTCGGTTTAAGCTTTAGTAGCAGCAACCAGATCGCCTCCCATTAGTACTCTCAGTGCTTTGATTGATCAGTACTTTGAGCTCAATCTTCAATTATTATAGGCAGGTTGGTCACCATCAGTAGTTGACAACTATTGATTTTGAGGTCAGTAGGTCAAAGGTCAAGGTCTCCATGACATTGACTGTTTGGCTACTACATGTCACATAAATACATGTTATGGTTTCAGGTATTATACACATTGATGTTCTGGTTGACATTGAGACAATATGTACGTGAAAGACGACAATCTTTGCTGGCAGATTACGAAAAATATCCGATGGAAAATGTGTCACCTGATTCCCCAATAACACCAAGATCAATATCAGAGATGATACGTACGTATTTATACTGCTATTTTATCTCTTAAACAGTTCAAAGTTTGTCTGTTTGTTCAATATAGGTAGAACAGTTACTGTTACTTTAAATTTCCCTCCTAACATATTTACATGATTACTGTGTATATTCTCCTCAAACTTAGATACATAAGGGTCAACAAACCTATGTTCCTTTCCATCTTACTTTAGCTAAGCATAACTGATGAATGCAATGTATTTGGCATGCATTGACACTATGTCTTCATGTTCCATGTAACTGCTAAGCCAACAACAAGCTGTGGCACAAGTGGCAAGAATAATATGGAAAATGTTTGTCTCTTTTTCATTCCTATATTGTGTAAGAATCAAATTTTTAAAATGTGGGCCATATTCTGTTAACACCGGTGCTTTAATGGAGTGAGGCTTGGTGCATCATCACTAAGACATAAAAATTTGATGCAATCTTGGTTTGTTTACAATATTGCATTTGTCTTATTCAGTTTTCAGAAAATTGCATCAGTTTATCATATCGATTTGCAAAAATTCGGGAAAATTTGTTAACCCTTATCAAAGATTTTGAGCAGTATATACAAGAGATATTAATGCAATATTTCTCTGTCAGTATTTTCATCAAAATATTTATCAATGTTGTCTAAATCTTCCTTCTTGTTTCTATTTGTTTTATAGGAAACTGAATTATAGGATAAATTTGTCAGATTATGAAAATATGTATTTCAGCCGGGATGAAAATATGTATTTTAGCTGAGATAAAATTATGTATTTTAGCCGAGACAATTTTTTTTGCTGATATGAAAATATGTATTTTAGCTGAAATGAGAATATGTATTTTAGCTGAAATGAGAATATGTATTTAAGCTGAAATGAGAATATGTATTTTAGCTGAAATGAGAATATGTATTTTAGCCGAGATGAAAATATGTATTTTAGCTGAAATGGAAATATGTATTTTAGCTGAGAACATTAAAATGAATGAGCTTAATGGCCATGGCCACCAAGGATTGATATATGGTAAAGTGATTTATATGTTACCTTGGCAACCATAGACTCCTTGGGTTTGGCTTTAATAGTACAATATTTGTATGCATATATTATATACAAGATATTTTGGGCTGAAATGTGAATGAATGCTGATGAATGATTATGTGGCTATGTGACAGTGTATAATATAAGATATGTGTTTTATAGGATATTTTATATTGTGATATACATTGTATTAATGTCTCTTACATATAGTGAGGGAGACATATTGATTTTGTGCTCTACGTCTGTCTGTCTACATGGATGCCAATAAATTTGTCTCCACTGGTTTGATTTCAATAAAACTTCACATTAATACGTTATACCCCGCACAACGAGTTGTAATGGAGGTATACTGGATTCAGTTGTCCGTCTGTCTCTCTGTCCGTAGACGCATTCTTGTGGACGCAACTCCTCCTACAGTTTTGGCAGGATTTCGCTCAAACTTTCACAGATGAACAACCTCAACATATAGATGTGCATGAAGAAAGGAATTTGCGCTGCGATGAATTTTGGCAGAATTATGGCCTTTTGCCGGCGGGGGTATATTAGTCTGCGGAATGGCGACAGCTCTAGTTAGTATCAACCCCAGTTGTGTATACTGGTAATGCCATTTTTTGGTCAGATGAATATTGCTGGAGTTGTGGCCCTTTGTGGGAGACATACATTTTTGTGTCAATAACCTATGTAGTTATAATGATGATAGCAGCTTGCTTGCTTGTTGCTGGCATTTTGCAAGCTTATTCTTCATTTCTCCCAGTAAATTTTGTGTACTCTAATATCTACTGTTTATAATCATCAGGAAGGTCCCTACACTTTATAAATACTGGCTCTTTTATTGTAGCTACTCTCGGTAAATTTCAAGGGTTTTCCCTACATGTATATCATACTAGCCCCATTTTCTCTGAGACCTAACATTGTACCATATCAAAGAGTTTTCCTATATCTATTGCCTGACACTGAACAAACTATATACATTATTATTTTTTTATGGAATCCTTTACTTCTAATGGTTTTGTTTATCTATAAGTTTGCACAATTAAATGCTCATTATTTCTAGCTTAACTTTCTTTATGTTCCTTACTAGCTCATCTGGGTGTAATCATGATGAGATATTGTGATAACTCACTGTCTGTCTGTCTGTCTGTCTGTTCATAAGTATCTACCAACTATTGCTAAACATTTATTCAATATCTAAGATTAAATCCCCAAATAGGCTGTGCCTTAGTTCATTTTATCCTTCTTAACACCTCTATGGAATCTAACACAACTTTGCACGATTGATCCTCCGGCTGTCCTCTTTCAAAGTTGTTTCAGTTCATTGCCTAGTTAGGTCACTGTAGCTAAAAATAAATTTTAAAAGTGAAATCTCTTGTAACAGCTTCATACCCTTAACTTTGATATTTTCATAAAGCATCATCTAGAAGTCACCTGCCCAGATTGTTCAAGTTATGTTCCCGGGGACCAAACTTTTCCACTCCCTTGCTGTTTCATGCTTTCTATCAAATTACTTAGAGAAAAGTTTAACAATCTTCTGTCAAACAACAAGACATACAGCTTTGATATCTACCAAGATTGCCTAATACACAAAAAGTGGCAAAACTAGCCCTCACCCCTGGGGTCATTTGTTGTTGAAGTTGCTATGATACCTAGGTGAGCGGATATCAGACCATCTTGTCCCTCTTGTAACTTCTAGATTATCATCTGTATCAATGCTTCTTAAAAAAGAAGAAAAAAGGGAGTGGACTTTTGTCATCTTGTTTTGGTTAAACTTTGGGTGGGTGCAACTAACATGGTGGGCATTTACAGGTTAGTCTGGATTGTTTTTAAAAAGCAATAACAAGTGGGGTGGGGCATGGGTGTGTGGCATGGGGCGTGGCAATTAGATGGAGATGATAATCTAGGAATTTATTTATTGTTTCCTTAAGTATGCATTTTAATCATAAAATCATTTCTTACATGTTGTACTAATTTATTTGTGTTGGCAGAATTTCAGTTGATATATTTAGTTAATTTTACATGTTTTAATTTACATTTTATGTTGCATCAATATAATTATTTTATTTATTTTTCTAGCTTTATTAGGTAATTGATTTTTGTGTGCTATTTTGTTTTACTTTTATTACTTGGATGAATTCTAAAATGCCATGAACCAATTTAATGTGATTCTATCAAAATATTCTAATTTGATTAGGGTGAACTTCAGGACTTTGATTCTATGGGACCAAATTATGTTGATTTTTAAAGAAAGTTTTTGTGGGGAGTATTTCATCTTCTGCTGAAAAATGCTGAAAATAAGGGATAAAAAGGCTCTCTAAGGGAGATATGGCATGTATGAATATCTGGTCCATTCAACATTAATTAAAACAAATTTTTTCTAAAAGTCAGTATCACAAAAATTCATGACATTTTAGCATTGATTTGGTGTTGGTTTTGTATGTAACATTGTGAAAGCTAACAGTTAACTTTACCTAACCATATAATGTGAGATGGGCATCATGTAAGCAATCTTTCAAACAGTGTTCATTTCTCCTCGGTAGCCTAGTGGTAGAGCATCCACTTCAAGTGTGAGATGTCTCGGTTCATTCCCAGACTGCAACATACCTAATTATAAATGGTAGTGATATTTTCCCTTGTTTGAAGCTCAGCATAGTCCGTTCCAAGTAACTACTAATTCGCGCTGTGTCAGGATAATGTGACGTGGAAGTCTCCACGTGATTAAATACTGTTGACCAGTGGAACTTAAAACAATAGTTAAACTTAGAAAACAACTTTTAAAAAGTGCCAGATGTGAGCTTTCTGTTATCTCAATTCGATCGTTGTCAACAATTAGTTTTTGTAGAGAAGAGCAGCTGCTTTTTGCATTGAATCTTCATGTTATTTGGTTAGAATGATTGTCTCGATGCAATCTGAGATGAGTTGGAATATGGGTCATAAATGTGGGTTTACAAACTATGTCACTAGGTTAAGAAATCATACAATCTTGTTTAGATAATATCTAGGGGCTGCATTTTTATCAAAAATCATGAAACTTGGTCAGAATGGTTGCCACTATGAAATCTGAGATGAGATTAATCCTTGGCCTTGTGAAGTAAAGAACTAGATCAAATAACAGAAACATGGGCAGGATTTTGGGTAGTAGTTATTCTACCATATTGGATGTAAATTGTGTGTCTTCTTCTATTGTTTATTGGTTAATGTCTGAAAATTTGCCTTTGTTGTTATATGCATTTCTTCATAAGAATTTGATTTTCATGTTCCTTTGAGCTTGTGGCTTGTTGTGTTTTAAAAGTTTTGTTTATCGCTCTGTTGCTATTTGATTGTAGTTCACATTCTTCATAGAATTTCTAGACATGAAATCTAAATAGTATATCACTGTCATTGATTTCAGGTTTTGTATTACAAAATATCGAAATAGTAACTTTGGCCAATGTGCGTGTCATGTCTTTTTGTTCTATGGTGTGCCATGTCTTGTCCCATGGTGTCTTGTCTTGTTGTCTTGTTTTCCCATGGGCAGTTCAAGTGTGACATCTAATGATTCATGTATGTTATAATGTCCAAAGGGTGAGGTATTTCAGATTTCATTGCCTCATGGGTGTGTCATGATTGTATTGACAAGAATAGCTTCTTCGTTGAGTTTGAGAACACCTAAGTCTTTGAGTACAATGGCAATATTTATAAGTGCTGCATGTTTTGTATATATATATACATGTACACTACACATATCATAATATACCTTGGATACTAGAGATGAGTTATAATTATAGACATCACAAAATTATTTGATATGTCCAATTTTGTTACTGCAACTTTCACAGTTGATTGATTTGTTTGTATCGACAATAGGGTGTTTTATTGAGGTGCTAGCAGTAATATGTTAGATATAAGTCTACTGATGCCCTGTAATATGTTAGATATAAGACTACTGATGCCCTGTAATATGTTAGATATAAGACTACTGATGCCCTCTCACATTCTAACATTCTATATTTCAGCTATATATTCCATGTACACTAACTGTACACTAACTGTACTAATGTGTCATACACTCATTCTGCCTCATGATTGTCTCAAGGTTGCCTCATGATTGTCTCGTGGTTACCTCATTGTTACCTCATGGTTACTTTATGATTGCCTCATGGTTACCTCATGGTTACCTCATGTTGCTCTTTGCAACATGTAACAAAAGTACTTGATCACTTTTAACTCACCTGTGTACAAGTATATTTATATACAGTTTTATTGTACAATACCATTGTTGGCAAAATGAGTGTATGCAATAAAATGGTTATTTCCAAGAATATGTTTGTAATATGATGACAAGTACTGCTCAGAACCTACTCAGTCCACAGGTTGTACACGTATAGTACAATCCAATCAGGGGGCCAGTGGCTGTAACCATAAAGCACTCAGAGCTTAAAGCTGTTCAACACCTTTGTGAAGATGTTGTGTGCCGAAAGATAATATCAAATCGGACGGGGAAGGCAGGGCTAGAAACAGCATTGCACGAAAGGCACAGAAAAGAACACATGAAATAAAAATAAATCACAGATTTTCAGCACAAGTAGAACTACACAAATGAATAAGAATAAATAAACTTGAATAGCTACAATTACTTGACAACCTACTCAGATAAACAACTGGGTACTGTTTTATCAAAGCGTTTATGGAAATTCTTTATAATTTGTTTACAACTATGAAGTGCGGTAAATGGAGCTGCAATACTAATAATGATTCAGTTACTGAACTCATTCAAACCGTATGCGTCACCAGTTTGCAGTTTTTAAAGAATTGTAAACAATTTGAATTTGAGCGTTGGTAAGTGCTTTGATAAAACAGTACCCTACTGCTTTACTGTGTGTACTGTATGTAGAGACAGCAAGATTATGTATCTTGTCAGATGTTATATTCAATGATGCAGGGTAAGATGTCTATATAAGTACTGATTATTGGGCATTTTATTCCTGTTGGGACTGAGAATTGCAAGAAAGAATTCAAGCATTCGAAAATGCATTATATAATTATACCTTTATTCAAGCGTATTCATGGAAATTACCAATAATGTTTTTGTATCCATGTAGAATGTAGACTGCACTGATTTGCTTTATATTTTGTTGTATAACACAGATTTTACCATGGGAATAGATTCAGCTGATGGGGTTGATAGCAATACAATGATTTGGTTAGGTATGCATATATATGCTTTATAACCTTATACATGGAGAGCACATTATGTATTCAATATTCAAATTTTCACTTTTAGCATGTTTGGCTCGATAATCCAGCCATTGTCTACATTGCATTGTTGTCTATTCCAAAGTTTTATTTTCATTTTACAAGTAAGCTTAATAAAGAGTTAAATTTATCTGAATGTGCAATGATGTTAGCTGTGTGTATATTTGAATGTACAGTATAATCAATGACTATAATACTGTCTTCCTTATAAATAAATATTGAAGTGATCAACCAATTAAAATATGTTTTACAAACCATTGACCTATAAAAACATGTTTTACAAACCATTGCATATATACAGGCAATGGAAAAATGTTTAACAAACCAATAAAAACTTGCTCTCAAAACCATTGACCAATAAAAACATGTTCTCCAAAGCATTGGCCAATAAAAACATGTTCTCCAAACCATTGACCAATAAAAACATGTTTAACAAACAAATGACCAATAATATATTTTTACAAACCATTGACCAACAGGCATCGAGTATTGTAAATGGATCAAATAATTTATCTTCTCATTGAGGTCAGCACTCAGTAAAACAACATTATGTTAACCTTTCCACCTTAAACATTGTAACACTTTAAATATGCTGTGATATTTAGAATTATTAACAAGATTACTAAATACTGTAACAGACTTTTATAATATACATGTACCTATATATCTATGAATTGTTCTGACATTTGTATAAATTATGCCCCGGCATCTACTGATGTGGGCGGCATATAGTGATTGTCCTGTCCGTCCATTGGTTTGTCCGTCCGTACTGTTGAAAATGTTAACCAAAACTTTCTTGAAGTTCTTGAAACCCAAAAGTCCATCATGGCATTGCTTTCAAATTTGGCATAATTTTTACCATTATATTAAATACTTTACATTGTCAATGCCATGTCTCTCGATACAACAATTCAACAGATTTACGACCCCTGATTGACTTAGCTGGTTATTATGGACAAGGCTTTCACCGGGGCATAAGCGTTTACTGAACGCAGTCTTGTTTGGTATGTAACAATCTGGCAATGTATTGCTGACAATGTTATATATGGTGATATTTGTTGTTATTCTTGTCTCAAGGACATTTAGCATGTGAGTAAATCATGTTTACTTTCAGTATGATGATCAAACTACCTTAACCCAACCTACAGCATTTTGTTACATCCTCAATACCTCTCAAATATTCGGTTAATGTTCTTAATATTCTGTAAATCTCTTCATTTCTTGATGAAACAAACATTTTTACCTTTGTATTGAAGCCCCGCAGCCATGCACTTTTTGTGTTTATTACAAACAAACAATTTTCCCCACTCCTTGGCAAGCTTATCAATCAAGTGTTTATATTGCTTTTCTGTAGTTTTCAGTACTTTCCTGTTGTTTTGAATGCTTTCCTGTATCTTTGTCCCTGCTTGCTTTACATCAAAGCATGTTGTACTGTTTGTGCCGAGCATTAATGTCTGCTGATAGTTAGGATTGAAAGAATATTGTGATGATTATAGTATTTTACCTAATCAAGAGCATTAATTGTTGCCATATATAACAATTCCTACAATGGACAAGCAAAAAAAAAGTTAGAAGGCAAAGGTTTATTACGAGGCACCTTTTGATAAGTAATGGCAACATCGGTAATTCACACAAGTGTTTCTATCAGCCCAAAAATTGCTATTTTAACATACTCTCCCCGTGATTGCACACACTTTTCCTGGCAAAATCATAAGCCACTCAGAATGTACTTTCGCAGTGTTCTTTGGGTGTCCTGTTTACACACTGGTGTAAAGTGCGGCCTTCTGCACTTCACATTACAATATGAGGGGCAAAGTCTTTGTGAGCGGCTCAAGCATGATTAAATACACCAGGATATATCTGGCCTATATGGAACCTGTTGCAAACTGTGATGATGCTCTTTCAGGTTAAGTACTAGGTAGTTTTGTACTAGGATTGAACCATGGGTTGCTGCATTATCATACTGTAGTTTGATGCCCGGTGCATCATGCTGCAGACTATTTTATGTGAGTGCTTTGTTGTGTAACAGCAGGTGTGATAGACAGTTACTTTGTTAAATATACCTGTAATACTTCTGTGTTCAGGGACTGAGACTGGAGCCCCGTGTGGAACACATGGAAGATTGGGAAACCAAATGTGTAGCCTGGTTTGAATCTAACAATTTAAAGGACAAACTGATCAGTCAAACATGGCTGCAGTATTAATACTTCAAAATTCCTTTGAATTTTTCTACTGTTCCATTGATGTATGAAATTGCCTGAGCAAAAATGTATTGGTGTTATTTTGCTATGACAAGCATGTTTTGTGACAATTTGGCAGTTTTGTTGGATAGAAGTACATATTGTTATTGGCATGCCATCAAGTATAATGAAGCATCATGAATGCTGGTTTAATGATAATGTGCACAGACATAGTGTCTCAGACATGTGCATGCATGGGTGGATCTAGAATATTGAGTTGGGGTGCAAACTTCAAAACATTACATTGTATTAGTTTAAACATATTTCATTTGCATTTCTTAAACAGCATGAAATATTATGTACATAATGATAGCAATTTATTCTTCAAAAACTTACGGGTAGTTTGATAAGATAATGCAAAAGGTATGTGGCCGAAAGTTCAAGACTTATAGAGGTTGGCTTTTAGCTGTCTATGCAGCCTCATAATGAATCTGTTAGACAGTTATTCCAGGTGCACCTCAACCCCTGAAAATTAAGCCTGGTGCATACTTTGGCTCCTGAACTCGTATATGGACAGATATGCCTAGTGCACCTCGGTCCTAGAAAATTGTAAATGATGCATCTACTTCAGCCCCTGAATTTGCAAAATACATGTTAATTGCATTAGGCATAATTACATGCTGCAGCTGTTGGTACCATGTTTTCTGGCAGATTTAACTACCTGCTACAACTTGAAGGTTATTGACATGCAGATAAATCTCCTGTAGTATCATAACATGAATCTTAAAATGTCAAGGTCTTTCTTGTAAGAATTATACAGATCAAAATGATTATTATAGTATGTCAAGAACTGGCTTCTGTGAACTGTTTTTGCCAAATACTGGGTTATCTAAATGAAAACAGTGCAGAAAGTTTGCCGAAGGTTTTGATGCTCATGCCCTATCATGAATAAAATATAGTTCAAAATGTTAAATACGGTTTTATATAAAAATTAAAGTAAACTTTAAGGCTGTTTTTCCTGAAAATAGTGTTTCTAATCTATGTATTATTCAGATACTTGATGAAAATTATCCATTGCTTTTGAATTTTTTTTTCTAAGACTGCTTTAAAAAAATTGTTTTTATGACTGCTTTGATAATAACTATTTTTTTCTAAGGCTGCTTTTATGATTATTAAATGTTGTACTTTTTGTATTGTGTGCCTCTGTGGTTTTACAGTATAAGTGGTGAAGATGGCAGTGTGGAAGTATTGGCTAATTTTGCAATTTTAACAAAATTAGTCAACATGTCCTCTAGTGTATATTTTGACTCACAAAGTACGATGTAGTACGAAACAATAAAAAAATCTCTCAGATCTCTTATAGCATAAAATTTGGCCTACAAGAAATTAAAAAATAGGCCTATATTTCCACACGCCAAATGCTTGAAACACAAAATTTGCAGCCAAAATAACCACTTATACAGTATAATGTTATAATTGATTTCTCACTGTTGTGTATCTGCTACAGGTGAATACATCTGGTGTCTACTGTGTAAGTACTGGATTCTGGTGTGTGGAGCCATGTTACTGGGGATCTCACTACAGGAAGTGGTTGTATATAGAATCATCTATATGTTCCTCTTTGTTGCCTTCATACTCACCTTCCAGGTATGTTGTTGTTGTACCTGCCCCGCCCCCTGCCCCGCCCCGCCCAAATTTCGTCTTACATCAAGGCGTTGTCTTCAAACTTGACAAACTTGTTTACCATCACAAGCCCCTTACATGGTCAAAGCCATGTAACCCTATCCAACATTATACAGAATTATGGCCCCTGATAGACATAGCTTTTTATATGGACTATGCTTCCATGGGGGCATAAGCGTTTATTGAACACAGTCTTGTTGTTGGAGTATAACGTCCCATTGGTATGTTGTTGTCCCCGCCCCCACACTGGTCTGATACATAGGTCTACCATATAAGACTGGTGGAGACATATGGATTTGTGCTAAACCGTCTGTCTGTCTGCAAGATGTTTGTGTGCAAGTCACAAATATTGTCTGCACTTATTCCCCTTCACCATTGGTTCGATTTCAATGAAATTTCCTATGAAAAGTTCCCCACAAATACAAGCCTTGTTGTGCGCACTGTGAGGATTTTATTGATGCACATTTATTGCCAGAGTTATTGTTCATTTAATGGTCAAATAAGTTTGTCTATGCTGGTTCTCCTTAACCCCTGGAACATTCCATACATAGCTGGTACAAACCTAGTTGTTCATATAACGTCCGATTGTGGAAGACTTACATGTTTGTGTTAAAAACCCTTCTAGTATGGTATTTGTATATAACCTTGCGAATGATTGTAACAGACATAGTCTGTGTACTGGTACAACCGGGGATACATATTTATTTGAAACAGTCACGTGAAGCAAATAGAATATTTGCCAATTGTCATGGTGATTAAATAAGATCAGCTGTACATGTTTCTGTATTGATTAGTTGTCAAAGACAGAATATTTGGATGGAAGTTGATGCTTGGCTCACTACCTGTGTTTCAACTCCTTGTATGTAGATGTCATATGTGTTGGCAGGTACTCCCCTTAGAGAAGACTAAGCAATATGGAATTAAGGCACAGTACTAGGTCCCTGAGTTTGGGCACAGTGCCAGGTCCATTGGCCAGATCATAAGTTTCACCATTGAAGAGCCTGTTTGGTTGTCATAACTATTTCTAAATAACGTGTGAATATTGGTTATAAACATAGAAAGCAGTTGTTGAGGAATGAGTTGTTATAAATAATGTGTCTCACAAAGTTAGAGACAAAATGTTAAGCAATGGTCCAAATACAGATACACACAATAAGAATAGTTGGAAAATAGGCTTTTAAGAAGCATCTCTTGATGCAGATATCAAATCGATGGCTGAGCGCAATACAGGTCCAACTCACTTTTTCAAAACTTTTCAGGAGAGACAAAAAACTGACTAGATACTTTATTATTTTGATAAAAACCTAACAAATTAGAATGCTTACATATATTTGCAGTAGAAATCAACTGATAACTTGATAATTTTTAAAAAGGGTTCATAAAAGGGGTTTTTGAGACTTGGTCCTATATTGCGCTGAAAAGTTGAGCGCAATACAGGTCCAACTAGAGTTAGACCTTTAATTCACAATAAAGTTCAGCGCAATACAGGTCCAACTACAGTTAGACCTTGAATTCACTAAAATGTGAAGCTCATAATAAAAGTCCAACTTCAGTTAGACCTTTTGTGTGATACATTATGTATACATAGATGATATTTGTTGAATTTGGTGTAAGATCAAATCTATTTCATCGAGTGATTACAGACAAGTCAAAATTTGAATTTCTGTGATCACAAAAGAAACAAAATTTGATCTTTTACCAAAAATCATAACATTTTCTATTTATTATAATTATGCTTCCTTTTCTCATGGTACAGTAATTGGTTTAATTGGAAAAATGACATTGAAATAGGAACGTTATGACATGACAATTAGGGCACCATAATGATGATACGCATAATTTAAAGCCCGACGCCGTTAATGTTACGTTTTTTTCTGTATGGTAATGGAACTAGCTTCTAAAACAGTGAAATATCACAATTTTCACTGTTATTTTCATTGATAAAACTCTATAATACATTGATTAGCTATAATAAATAGGGATCTGTCTTTAGCTAGACTACAAAATTGTATTTTATATACATTTTAACTTTATTTTTGTTCACATTTGGGTTTTATGCCCCAACAAAAGGTGAGAGGGGGGGGGATAAAACTATTTGTAATTGTAGTCAGTCAATCTGTTGCTAGTAGTTGCACATAACATGAAAAATTAGCTACAGGTTGAGCTAAAAACATTAACTTAGTAGGAATATCAGTTAGCATATCTTGAATTGTTGTGAACTATGGTATATTGGCCCTTGAAATACTGAATTTTGGCTTTTTCACACATAACATAGCTTGTCAGCAAACTTAATGGGAATACATGTATTAGTCACTATGGGCAGTTGTGCAGCTAGGGCTTTTAATTCAGATTCATCCGATATAAGCAGAGTTACAGCCCTTGACATGGTCAAATAGCCAAGTGATGAAATTCTTGTCCTATAGACTCATTCCTTGTTATTTTGTGTAGACGGTGATTATGATTATCAAAGATTGTTGGTTATAGCTTATAGGAAGAGGTTTGGTTGTTGGTGATTATGCTTTATAGGCAGATGATGGGCTGGTGTTATAGGTATAGTTCTGGTTGTTGGTGAAATTATTATAGAGGTTTGGCCTTTGGTCATTATAAGTGTTATAGGTAGATGTGTTAATTTGTTGTTGGTGATAGTCTTTTAGGTAGAGATTTTTTGTAGACAAATTAGTTTATTTTAGGAAAGTATCTTATAGGTAAAGGTTTGGTTGTAGACAAATAAGTTTATTATAGGAAAATATCTTATTGTATTGTAGGAAAATATATTTTTGGTAGAGGTTTGGTTGTAGACATTTATGTTTTAGGTAGAGGTTTGGTTGTATGTTTTAGGTAGAGGTTTGGTTATAGACAAGTATGCTTTAGATTGATGTTTGGTTGTATAGTATACAAGTATGCTTTATGTAGAGGTTTGGTTGTAGACAAGAATCTTATAGGTAGAGGTTTGGTTGTATACAAGTATGATTTAGGTAGAGGTTTTGTTGTAGACAAGTATGCTTTGGGTAGAGGTTTGGTTGTAGACAAGTATGATTTAGGTAGAGGTTTTGTTGTAGACAAGTATGTTTTGGGTAGAGGTTTGGTTGTAGACAAGTATGTTTTGGGTAGAGGTTTGGTTGTAGACAAGAATCTTATAGGTAGAGGTTTGGTTGTATACAAGTATGATTTAGGTAGAGGTTTGTTGTAGACAAGTATGTTTTGGGTAGAGGTTTGGTTATAGACATGTATGTTATAGGTAGAGGTTAGGTTGTTTACAAGTATCTTATAGGTAGAGGTTTTGTTGTAGACAAGTATCTTATAGGTAGAGGTTTGGTTGTAGACAAGAATCTTATAGGTAGAGGTTTGGTTGTAGACAAGTATCTTATAGGTAGAGGTTTGATTGTAGACAAGTATGTTTTAGGTAGAGGTTTGGTTATAGACATGTATGTTATAGGTAGAGGTTTTGTTGTAGACAAGTATCTATTAGGTAGATGTTTGATTGTAGACAAGTATCTTATAGGTAGATGTTTGATTGTAGACAAGGATCTTATAGGTAGATGTTTGATTGTAGACAAGTATCTTAAAGGTAGAGGTTTGATTGTAGACAAGTATGTTTTAGGTAGAGGTTTGGTTATAGACATGTATGTTATAGGTAGAGGTTTGGTTGTAGAAAAGTGTATTTCAGGTAGCGGTTTTATTGTTGGTCTGTGTGATAAAGTAGAGGTTTGGATTTTGGTGAGGTTGTTTAAGGTTGATATTTGGTAGAACTTTTCTGATTGAATGTCTGGTAGTTTTTTTCAAGTATAACACAGGTTTAGAACTTCTGGGATGTCGCAAAAGAATGATTTTTATTTCACAAATTTTAAATAAGATTTGACCCAATTGTTTATAATTTTTAATGACCAAGCATACAATAATATTTTTTACTAATTTAATGCAAAGCATGTACAGACTTTTCTTTTGTATTTGTGAATGACTTAGTTATTGGAAAAAAATCTTTAAAGATAAAACTTATAATTGCAATCTTGCAATGCTCACTTTAAATAATTACCTCTGTTAATGAAATAGCTTGAACTTAATCAAAAGCATGAGTTACAATTATAATTAAGTTACAAAGTATATTGTGTTGTTTATAAGGACATAAGTAAAACACAAAAATATCTGAATGATACAGGTTCAATATCAGGTCCGGGCAGGTCATACCCTTCAACGAAAAGCATATTTGTACTCCACATGTGGAGAAGTTGCTGGTTCCTTGAAGAAGGGTAAGTTTGTACTGGCTAGTTAGGATATGGTTCAGGAAAACGGATTAGAGATGTCCGAGTCCGAACATTTAGGGAATTCTTTTGCTTTAGTATGATTTTAAATTATTGAATAGACTTAATACCTTCACTTGATATGCTTTAATAAGACAAAAATAACAATTTAAACTGTATGCCCGTAAAGATGTGCAGCGAAAATGTATACCCTCTATACATTATGCACATAAATTGTGATATCTTATTGCTCTATCATCCTTGATGTTATGAAGAAAATCACATAATACCAGTAATTGGAATATTGGGCTACCAATTTTCAACAAAATGCAATAAAATAATTGTGCATATAAGACTAACTGACAAAAAGTTGAATATGATATGAAGCGCAATATGAATTTACTTTATAAGAATATGCAAAAAAGTGATTTTCTCAAAAAATGGTAGTTGGACCTGTATTGCGCTCAGCCATCGAAATATGCATGAGTCTGCTACTTACGACCTTCTCATTGTAAGCCAGCAAAATGTCAAGGTCACTACAGTCAGCATGTTATGTTATTGATTGTGAGGTTATCAGGTCAAATGTCAAGGTCACTATAACCTTTAGTCCAAATTGACAAGTTGAGGGTTGGGGTCGTACATGTTTAACAAACGTCTTTTATACTGGGTTTGTCTTCGATAAGGGGGTATATTGCTTTGCACAAGTCAGTCTGTACATCAAATGTTTTCCGTTCAACAACTGAAGAACACTTGACTCTAGGATCCTCAAACTTTACATGGAGATTGGTCATCAACAGTTGATGACCCCTATTGATTTGAGGTCAGTAGGTGGAAGGTGAAGGTCACTGTGACCTTTATTATAAAAATGATTTCCACTCAATAACTTAAGAATGCTTGACCCTAGGTACCTCAAACTTAACATTGAGGTTGGTCAACAACAGTAGATTACCCCTAAAGATTTTGAGGTAAATAGGTCAAGGTCACCATAACCTTTACCATTTCTGATTATTGGCTGCCATGGGGGCATACATGTTTTACAAACATCTCTTGCCCCCCGGAGGGGACTATAGGTTTGCCCTCCGTCCATCCGTCCGTCAGTCAGTCCGTTAGTCCGTCCATCCGTCCGAATCTGGATCCTGACATAACTCAAACAGTTTCCAAGCTATGTTTATGAAACTTGATATGTGGATAGGGGGCAATAAGGGGATTATGCACGATTAAAAATATTTTGATTCCGACGAAATTGTGGTTGCTATGGCAACAGAAACATTGAAAATGGCTTCAAACCGGTAGGGGACTTCTGTATTGCTTGCAATTCTTAATTACTTGTATTATATTACAGTATGCATACAGACTATGGCGTGTGACTATGAAACTATTCTGGTGGGTAGTCATCATTTACTCCATGGTTGTACTCATCATTCTCTACACATATCAGTTTGATATGGTAGCTGATCAATGGAAGAACTCAACCAAGTTGTCGGAAGAAACGTAAGTTATGATGATGTTGATGCTTATTATTGTACTTGCGGAAGGGACATTTTTCAGGTTTAAAAAATTTGTTAATGCATGCTTGATTGGTCACGTTGTGTCTTCCCTATCATGTTCTGGTTACATTACCATGAGTTCAACAAACACAAATTTGGACTCCCTTAGATACTTTGCATCAATGTTTTCCTTGTATATTCGATAAATTGAATTACCAAATGACATGATGTCACACTTTCATTATCATAATGGTGATATCTTCTCGGTTATGTAAATGAAATTGCATTGATTACTTTGGCTTATTAATTCCTCAATACAGTTAATTTTCAATTCAAATTTAAACACTTGCACAGTAAGGATGCAAGATCAACCTATATGACTTGCTTGGGTTGTTGTTTTCAGGTTGGCAGATATAGGTCTGGAGAAGTTTGATACGGCCGGATTATTTATTAACCTACTGACACCGACCAGCTTCCTCATTATAATCATCATACAAGTGCATTACTTCCATAGACCTTTCTTACAACTCTGTGACCTTGATAGATACAAGTAAGTAATATTGATTACAACTCTGTTACCTTGACAGATACAAATAAGTGACCTTTCTTACAACTCTGTGACCTTGACAGGTACAGTGACCTTTCCTACAGCTCTGTGACCTTGACAGTTACAAGTAAGTGACCTTTTTACAACTCTGTGACTTTGACAGGTACAAGTAAGTGACCTTTTTACAACTCTGTGACTTTGACAGGTACAAGTAAGTGACCTTTCCTACAGCTCTGTGACCTTGACAGGTACAAGTAAGTGACCTTTTTACAACTCTGTGACTTTGACAGGTACAAGTAAGTGACCTTTCTTACAACTCTGTGACCTTGACAGATACAGTGACCTTTCCTACAGCTCTGTGACCTTGACAGTTACAAGTACGTGACCTTTCTTACAACATTTTGTGATTATTCAAGTTTGTAAATTTCATATATCTTTACCAGGATTGTTCCAATTATACCCTAGTTTAGGAAATTGGAAGTCTTTACAGACAGTGGCTGCCTACTTATAACCAAGATTTAAATGCACCTCCTACATCACTCACCATGGTCTACTTGTTCAAATTTGGCATGTTAACATTAGTACCTAATCGATAAACAGTGTCTAGACAATTTTGCCATGGTCCTCTTGTTTAGAATAGAGATAAATGATTACTGTAATAACATAATCAGTCAGTTTGTCCAATGGTCAGACATTGCAATTCATCATCAAGTGAAGAGTAGACAGGATCTGATTGACGATTTTGGTGGCTGGGCGGGCGCAAGTCAACAATATGTTCAGGAGGATAACTACATGCAGTTTGGTTTAGAATAACATACTAGTAGTGAAACTTTCTGTGTATGAAGTTTATGTGCAAATGCTGCATGGAATTGAATGTGGTGCAAATGGAATCACAGTCACTGTTTCTAAAAATAGAGAAAAAAACTTCTTCACTTAATAGCTTTTAGTTTTTTTAATAGACTCTCATTCTCTTAAATTGCGTGGTGTTGAGCACCAAAACATGAAATACAAGCTCTGGTTACCAACTATTTCATCTGGCTGGGAAATACTGAACAGTGTTTCAGAAATGACCAAGTGCCCTTGGGCGAGATTTAAACCAAGTCAAGAGGGTTGCCCACTAATCACTGTACCACCCATATTTGGTTGTAAAAACATTGAATATACTGCACATGTTTGTGTAATTCAATGGATTCACTTTAAATGTCTGTCAAACAATAAGGTGTGGTTATCTCTGCTCTGCTGTACGGTCATATACCTGTAGATAGTTTACAAAAATTCCTTTGTATATTATCTAGCTTTGAACACCAAAATTACAGTGAAATGTTCATATAATACATATTTGTTTATTATTTGATGACAGGAATGGTGGTAATGAAGGACCATCTACACCGGAGTTGGTGGCACCAGACGCTACTGCTGATACAGCATGTTCCTCCGATGGCACAAAGCAGAAGAAGTGTAAGGATTGTTATGTCAATGTTATATTAAAGACTTTGGTTGGCAGAAATTAATTATGCCCAGTGTTCAGCAATTATGCACAAGAGACTACCTCTGGGTTACTAACCAGTTCATCTCTAGTTTTGGTGGGAAACACTGAAAAGCATTTAAGACACGACTAAGTGCCGAGAATCAAACCAGGGACCTCTTGATCCGTAGTTTCGAGTATTACCCACCGACCAACATGCCACCAGGCTTAATTTGTTTAAATGATTGGATTTTTAGTTCACCTGAACATGAAGTGCTCAATGTGAGCTATTGTGATCGCCCTCTTGTCCATCGTCAACAATTGGACTGTTAACACTCTTGAGGTCACAATTTTCACTTAATCTTTTTGAAACTTGATCATAATGTTTGTCTCCATGAATCTTAACTGGGTCATCTGGGGTCAAAAACTAGGTCACTAGGTCTAACCAAACAAAAACCTTGTTAACACTCTCAAGGTCACAATTTTGGCCTGATCTGTATGAATCCTGGCCATAATGTGTGTCTCTGTAAAATATAGATCACATTTCCAACTGGGTCGTCTTGGGTCAATAACTAGGTCACTTGGCTATATCAAGAAAAACCTATTTTGGGTCAAATAGTAAGGTCATATCATATAACAAATTACTGATTCTGCCTAAACTGCAAGACTTCAGGTGAGTGCTATAGGGCTGATGGCCCTCTTGTTATATAATAGTTATAGTCTTCCTGTTTCACAATCATTCTAGCATTGAAGAAGAAATTCAAGCATAAGTTCTTCAAGGCATGGCTGTTTGCTAGCGGAATGTGGGAGAAACTGACCTGGTTTCTATGGAGACTGGCAGAAATTCACATCTTTAAAGTTGTCGCTTTTATCGTCATCATGGTCACAACTTATGAGGTAAGCTTTCTTTTAGAATTTTAATTATCTAGAAGTTCTCTTACATTTTGGAAAATAACAAGTAGAAGCTTATACACTGATCTGTGTAAACTTATCTAATTATGCCCCCAATCTTTGATGAGGGGGTACATTTCTTTGCACATGTCGGTCTGTTGGTAGGTTGGTCTGTCAGTAGACTAAATGGTTTCCTTTCAGTAACTCACGAACGCTTCTGACTTTACCATTCATGACTATTGGGCCGCTTAGGAAACAGACATGTTTTACAAACATCCCTTGTTTTACCTCTCGTTAGTAACCATCTCTGTACAACAACCAAACATTGTTGTTCCCAATGACGGGTGTTGCTTTCAAGTGGTTGTACTGTACTACAAATATCATTATAATGAGAAATTATGTTCTTGTTTCAGGTAACTGCAGTGAGCGCTGTGTATGTGATATTTCTGAGTATATTTCTACCACTGACTGGTTGTCACTTCCTGTTCTCTCATATCGCTCAGTTCTGGACAGCTCTTGTATTGTTGGCCAAGATGATCTACCAACTTGGACTGGTAGATAACAGTCTCTGGCTCACCAACTGTACAGAAACGGTATGTATTCTACTCTTTGCTAAGCCACAAATATTTCACACAACACTGTTAACCTTTTAGTTTCCATGTAACATTTTAGCCCTTTCTGATGCTATAAACTATAGCCCTTTCTGACGCTATAAACTAACATTTTAACCACAGTGTGAAGTTACGCTGTTATATTATATACCATCTCATAAGTCAAGGAAATATTTAAGATATTGACCCTTTTTAAATTAAAATAACTTTCAGTCTCTCTTCAGGAAAGTGTAGATTCTATGATCTTCTATGAAGCAATTAAAGACGAGTCTTATTCAAATTTTCAAGCTAATAATGCCCTTATTATGTATGTGTATGAGAGAGTATTCGCATATTAATTAACGGCATTTATTATAACAGGCTAAATTAAAGCGTATAAATATGTATTAGCAGTTTTTGGCCAAATAAAAAAGGAAATGACGTCGCGTTGTCGCAAGAAATGACGTCATTTTAAAAAAATTCTATATCCACCCCTGCGTGGGTTTCGGGTGGTGTATATAAAAATATACTGACCTTTGTGCAAGCCGTCTAAGCCAATCAGAATCCTTGTCACATTATAGGTATACAATATATAATTATGTAACATACAGTGTATGCTCTTCCTATTGTATTTCAGGACAACAAGACGTTACCATATCCACTCAATGTTACAGTAGATAATGCACACTGGGTTGGTATGACCAAATCTGACAATCTAGCATACTATCTCAGAGTAAGTTATAACAATGTGACTATACCATTCTACTATTCAGCAACAATATTTATGTTGTAATTACTTCAATTTATGATTTGCCTTTAGAAAATGTTGTTTAGTATATAAGCAGCTTTAGTCAATTGACATTACATGTACATCAGTGCAGAGATTGCTCCACTTGTTCTATGTTAAAGGCTTTCAGGTGAATTCCTAGAAGCATGAATTGTGCTTTTGATTTACTGTTAAAATGTATTGAAAGGTAATTGATAGACAAGTAGCGTAATGTCATTTATTGCATTAGTGAGTTTTTACAATATCATGAACAGGAAAGGTATATCTCAATACTTGCTATGTTTGGGGTTTGCATCTGTGACATACTATTGCCACAAGTCATCTCATAATTAAAGTAGCATTCTAAATTCGTGTTAGGTTTGATCTGTGCATCTTCTCTGTATTAATACCCATTAAAGACATAACAATGTGCTCTAAACAAAAAAACTTGTAGGAAATGTTATGTGAGGTATATTTACTGTGGTGATTGTTTTACAGAATTATATTGGCATACTGTTGATCCTGGTGTTAGAACGTATCGTGGTCTACCATCAGACACAGAACTACAACAAACCAGACGTTATAAAACCTAAAACTGGTATAGTCTTCCCAGAAATCAAACGTGCACAAGCTGATGAAGGATTGGTCTCGTGTTTGAAATATTTCCTCAACTTCTTCTTCTACAAGTTTGGCTTGGAGGTAACATTTCACTCATGTTCACAAGGCTTGAATGAGAACATTGAATTGTTTGTTTGCTCTACAATAGTACTTCTGTGCCTCAAACTAAACCTTCAAACCAGGAATAAATGTCTGAGCCATCTACCCATTCGAGGCATCTACTATATACTAGTACATCATCATTTTGCTGGGACCAAAGAATCTCTTTGAGGTTTCTATGGTGTTTGAGGCAAAACTGTTTGAGACATCAAAGTTGTAGGCCTACTGTATTTATATGTTGAACAAAAAATAAGGAAAGCATGTAAATACTCAGTTTATGTACTTGTTTGAGTGCATAGATATTTTTGTAATTTTTCTACATTTACCTTGTAATTTATATTTATTGATGTCATCGTCAGTACAACATTTTAATGGGCTTTGTTTTTGTGTTAGAAACATGACAAGTAATTAAAGTTGTTGATTGTTAGGGACTATTCTGTGTGTATTGACAATGTTGTTTTATATTTACCGCAGATATGTTACATCATGGCAGCCGTTACAATCAGTGTACGTGTTGATGTACTGTCTATACTCTATACAGTATTACTGGGTATATTGTTACTATTGAGTCGCCGTGGTAATGCTAGATTCTGGCCAGTATATACTATCATACTAGTCGTACTTCTACCCGTACAGTTCATCCTCTCCCTCGGACTGCCACTTGTACTTTGTCATGGTAAGTTATAGTTAGTTTTTGACTGGAGGGGACTAAAGGTTTACCCTCCGTCCGTCAAAAAATCTGGATCCTGACATAACTCAAATAGTTTCCAAGCTATGTTTATGGAACTTGGTATGTGGATAGGGGGCAATAAGGGGATTATGCATGTCTAACAATATTTTGATTCTGACTATAATTGTTGTTGCTATGGCAACAGAAACATTGATAATGGCTTAATACCGGTCGGGGACTTCTGTATTGCTTGCAATTCTTAATGACTTGTTGATACTAATTTCACAGTGTATAAAGGAGTCAACTTCCTGTTATTGCAATAAGGTCATACATGTTGAATTGTATATTCTCCCAATAAGTCATACAGCGACCAGATATCACAGATGCTTTTGCTTGCAATAAGTCATACAGTCAAGTTGAATTGTTTAGTCTCCCAATAAGTCATACAGTGACTGGAAATCACAGATGCTTCTGCTTGCATTAAGTCATACATGTTGAATTGTATGGTCTCCCAATAAGTCATACAGTCATCTGAAATCACAGGTGCTTTTGCTTGCAATAAGTCATACAAGTTGAATTGTATAGTCTTCCAATAAGTCATACAGTGATTATTAGTATGATCATGAAACAAGTTCTTATAACTTAGGTGAATCATTCTCAACACCTAACTCCTGATGGTATCCATTGCCATAAGGGTAAGAGAGAAACCCATCAGTTTTGTTCTTTGTAAAACACATTTACAAAGTTTGGTTAGATAATACTGTTGCATTGTACCCAGTTAGCACTACTGTCATTTACAGTCTCAGAGATTCAAGAAACTTCGCTGTTCGCTGTTTTAGCTCAAATTCGAGTCATTCTTGAGTTATGTCCTTCTGTTTGCCTAAAATTGTTCATGTTAGCTTAGTAACTATGCTCTCTAACTTTCAAGAATTTCTGACCCAATCTTTAACAACCAGCTAGATGGTCAAAAGTCACTCTGGAGTTGTTGCCCTTTACTTTTCTGACCTTTGAGATAACATATTTTGTGACATTTTCATGCCGGGATTTTTTAAGAATGCTCATTATTTTGTGTATGGTTCAAAGGGTGTCCCTGCACATACCGTACAATAATTCTGATTTGGTTTATTTGTAGATTATGATTATAAAGGAACGTTCTCAATGTTAAAGACAAACCAGAGATTTGAACTGGAACGTTGGTTATTTCTACCAGACTATAATTATCCACCAAACTCGTACAAACTGATCGCCGACTTCTTCCAACTGCTGTTTGTGTGTTTACAATGGAGAGTATTTAGACAGGAAATGAAGTCGACGATGGAGGAACCAGACGGCGGCAGCAACGAGGATATTATCCGTGAAGTGGAAGCTAGAGTGCCTATACCTGTAGCAGACTTCACTACCAAAATCACGTTAGTATATTTATTGAATACAAGGCAATTATGTTTTGATAATATTTATTCACAGATCATTTGTAAATTAATTCAATTTGCTAGATTATAACCCAGGGTGCTGTTTTATCAAAGCACTACATATTTGGGACTGGTATGGTTGTGTTGGAGTTCATTACTGAATAATTGTTGATATTGCAGATCCATTTACCACAATTTGTATTTGCTGAAGAATTATAAAGAATTTAAATTTGAACGTTGGTTTAAGATATCTGTAAGTGCTTTGATAAAACAGGACCCTGGTGATGAGTGAAGGTGAAGAATTGCATTTTTAAATTTTCAATAATCAAAATGCATCTTTGTGAAGTAAAGCGTTAAATTATTTTAATTATTTAATCCGAAGGTAATGTTAAAATGATTTAAAAACACAAATCTGAGAATTGTTCAGTTTGTCTATCTATTGTTTGATATATTTTGTAATTGGTAATGGAAATTCATAGATCTGTTGACGTTAGACTAGATTTTGCTGAACTTTTTATTTTGGCTGTCCTTATTATTTTGAGTAACTTCCCATTATTGTTAGATTCCATCCACCGTATGTCACTAACGATCTCATGTAACATTCATCTAGGGTCGCTGACTAAGCTTCAAGCATTAGATGCTGAACTTAATATACCGGACGATTATAGAATTGTTCACTCTTTACTAGGGCTGCGTATCGGTTAAAATGATCGATACGATATTTGTTCGATACAAAATGATCGATATCGATGTATCATTTGATATTTTGTTTTGACAATAAACAATCTAAAAGCTGTATAGGCACTTGCAGACTTACAACATGCATTCAACTTGCGGAACACAATCACGTAGGGCTTGAGATATGTGATAAACAACCTATTTATACATGTTTAAGTTGCGTGATTAGTTTGCAAAGCAGAATTTTGTTTGAAAATTAGATTCACTCGGACATATGCTGCGTCGACGACCTGACCATTTTGAGACGAAACAAGTAGACTACCGAAAATTTAACTTAAAATGGGGATTTTGTTGTGCATTTTTGTTGATCGATGTTTTGACCGATACGGACACGTTCAATACGATGTATCAAACGAACGCAAAATACCGGTATTCGATTTATATCGGAAACCGGTATGCAGCCCTAGTTTTTACTGATTAATTCTGTTTTCTTTTTTGATTATGATGCGCTACTCAAAACACAGTCATGTTGTTCCATTAATCAATGATAGCTGTTATAAAGTTATCTGCTTCCCTAGCTCTGTTCTGTCTTAGCTTATCTTGGCTTAACTTGCATAAACTTGTTAAAGACAGTGCTGAACGTTGTTAGTCCAAATATAACCCGCAGACAAACTGTTTGTCCGACTAAATAGCCTAGTGGTAGAGTGTCTGCTTCAAGGACTTGATCCCAGAAGTCGTGAAAAGTAGTACTGGTATATATATCTCCCTTACTTGATGCTCAGCATAGTTAGTTCCAGGTAACTGCTGGTTCGCTGATAATGTGACTGAGTAGTCTTCATATGACTGAAAGTATACACTGTTGGCCAGTGGGACTTAAAACAATATTTTAAGAAATAAAAACAATCTGCCCATGTGTGATATCTACGAATATGTTACCTGCAGACATTAAGCTATACTCCAGGCCTCAACAAATATTTTTAAAAGCACTCGTCCTGCAATATAGACAAAGAAGAAAACCCCAAACTCTCACTGGTCCTGCTATATAAATAAAGAAAGCAAATATTGTGCAGGACGAGTGAATTTATTGAGGCCTGTACTCTGCTCTTCTCTGTTCTTGTTACTATTCTGATCATACTATGTATATTATGTTGGTGTATCCTGTTAGATTGCATGGAGAGATCAATGAAAGGTATAATAATGGTATAGACGTGTACCATGAGAAAGTTGTACCCAAGTTCATGTTTCCTCTCCGGTGTTTCAATGCAACCATGTTGTATCTCTCTTATATTACACCACACACACTGGGGAGATAACTCATCCAGAAATGTAATATTTTGTATTACATCGTCAGATAATTTTGACTTTAGTACAATTGTATGACAGGCTCTTAAGGGAGTCACGGGGTGGTATTCAATATTGATCTTATTTAATTGGAGAATTAGGATAGCCAATCATGTCGTCTGTTACTGACTAAGAGTACAAAATGGTGTGATCTGATTGGCTGTCATTATCCTTAAATCAAGTAAGATCAATATTGAATACCACCCTTTGACCTATGGTGTACTTTCAAATGTAACATATAGTATTGCAACTCAAGAGCAATATTGACATTATTATGATTGTAGGAAAAACTCTCCAGAGAGTTACGGACACAGCAATATTGTATTGTCTGGCTGCTGTCAACTCTACCATAGTTTTGTTTGACAAGTTTGTTGCATTATTTATGATGAAGAATGGGGTCCATGTCAATCTGCTATAAATGCATATAATATAAATCATAATGATAATTGGACTGATTGCTTTCTGTTAGAAATGAATTACATGCATGTTATATTTTCAGTCAGAAATGCTACATTAAGAAATTGAAACCACTAAAAATGTCATACATTACGAGACTTACTTCATGAATTAATATGTCATGGTTGCATTGAAATTATTGAGAGTGTATCCAGCTTGTTTCCATGGCAACCAAAATTGCTTGCTAGTCATCACCATGTCCTTAGTTACGAAACATTTGTTTGTTGCATAGTATGAACAAAGATTTCTTGTATTGTTTGGTATTTTATGTTCCTGTTCACACTGTGCACTTGCAAGATTGGATTGAATTGATTTATTTGGATACTCAAAGTTGATTGAATGATGCAAATATTCATACCCCACCCACATGCACACAACCATACTCTGCACTGGGCTTTGTGAAATCTTTGTGTGTGTATATTGTATGATAAAGGTGTCCCGTAGACTGCTTACTTGTCAATGTTTTTGTCATAGAGGCTCACAGGGAAGGCTGGGCTTGCCCAACTGTGTCACCTCTTAAAATAAAGTTGTTATTATTATTATAGCCTGGGGGTGGTATTCAATATTGATCTTATTTAATTGGAGAATAAGTACAGCCAATCATATATTCCCTGGTTACGGATCCAGAGTTTAATGTGGTGTGATCTGATTGGTTGTCCTTATCCTTAAGTCAAGTAAGATCAATATTGAATACCACCCCTGGTGCAGTGTCTCTCTGGAAATGGGCGTAAGATCATGTCCCATATTTTGCATTATTGAAAGTACTGGTTAATGTAACAGTTAAAATTTAAAAAGTTGCCTAAAAATACTGGTTAAGTTGGTATGTAGTCTGCTAAATCTGCTGTATGGTTTTAAGCTTGTGTTTTATTATGTTATTAAATTGGTTGATATTGTGTCCGTTTTAAACATTGCTTAGTTTTAAATAAAATGTGGACGTAAGCACCAAATGTATTTTGTGTATCTTGTAATTAGTTAATTTGGTTTTCATTTAGTAATGATGATGAAATTAGATTCGTAATTTATTTTGGCATGCTCATTCTTTGGGCATGTATATTAATGTATGGTGGTGTAAATTTGAAGTTAAACGGATATTTTATTGAAAAATTTTGAACTCAATAAAAAGAGTTTATTAAAACTGAATGGTTTCAATCTGAACTCTTTTATTAGCTATTAGAGAGATCTATGCTGTTCAAAAAGGTGAATATTTTCATGGTGAAGGGACTTAACTCAGATCAGATTTCTTGATGTATTTTCCATTCGGAACAAATTTAAACCTTTCTATATTCAGTGTGCTTGGCTATTGTCCTTCATTGCTGAAGTCACACATGCACACATGCACCTGTGTGTGGGCAGCCTGCACTTCTACCTCCCTGTCCCCTTCTGTCATGCTTGTCACTTCATTAAACCCCTAGTCCCGTCTGCTCAATCCATGTATGCTGTTACACACGATGTCCAGTGTGTAAACAAGAAGTATAAATACCATGATATAAAATTGTATTAGATATTATCATCATGCTTTTTCACGCTCTATATTATCTGTAAGTTCATAAAATGCTGACTTTAGCTATGAAATATAAATATACAATAATTAGAATTAAGCTTTCAAAATAATTAATTTAACTTAATATGTATTGAATATGTATTCTTAATCATTTTATGCAAAAAAGTCGTTTTGACAAAAACATGAGATACAACCTTGTTGCACCGAAGGGACAAAGTACGGCCTGTACCGTAACTACTAATGATTAATTATTCAACCTTGTTCTTATATTTGCAGTCTTACTTCAGCTTAGATCATGAAAACTTTCTTATGTATGGTTGGGGCTTTCTATCTCATTTTGGTTGTATTTTATTTTTTCATAGATGAATGTATATCAAGTTCTGTAAGATCATTAGTTTTTGTGGGCGTTAAATTATCATTTATTTTGTGGTTGAACTCCAATACGAAATCTAATCCCCATAATTAATCAAATTCCCTAATTCAGAACAAGGGTTTTTTCTTCCATGAGTTGCCATCCACAAATTTGTGATCAAATGAAATTACATTTTTGTAAAAGTCCATGTAATTTATTGCCCACGAAAATAAGTGACTTGACTGTAGATGATGATGTCTTTTGAAGTGTTTATATTGCTTATATGTAGAACAATAAATTATTATGGGATTGTTTAAATGTATTACGTGTTGTTCTATATTTAGATCATTCTTGGATGTCTTGAAGAATGCCGTGTTTGGTTATATGTTCTGGTTGACGTTAGCGATCATATTTATTGCGGGTACAACTCGAGTCAATCTATTCAGTATGGGATACGTTATTGCTGTATTCTGCTTCATGTGGTTTGGACAAGAATTCCTCACTAAACCACTGAGGAAACTCGTCAGAGCGTATGTATTTATATCTTTATCATATCTCTTTAATAGTTATGGATTTGTAAAAAAAACTTCGTAATTTATGCACCTTTTTATATAGTGATTGTCCTGTCCGTTCGTTTGTTTGTTCGTCCTTCTGTTAATAAAAATGTTAACCAAAACTTTCAAGTTTTGAAACTGAAATATTTTTGTACATCACGGCATTGCTTTCAAACTTGGCATACTTGTTTACCATCATAAATACCTTTTATCAATGCCATGTATCACTATCCAAAACTTCTACAGAATTATGGCCCCTGATTGACATAGCTAGTTACTATGGACAAGGTTTCCAGTGGGTCATTAGCATTAACTGATCACAGTCTTGTTTCATATGCCTTTGTTCTTTATTTACAACAGAAAATTATTTATAACTTTATGTAATGGTTGTTTTTTGTCCACTTCAATAACCTAGTGGTAGAGCATTCCCTTCAGAGTACGAGATGTCTCAGGGTTCGATCCCAGGCTGCAATATACTAAAGTTGTTAAACATGGTATTGGTATATCTTACTTGCTTGACGCTTAGCATAGTAACTGCATGGTTGGCCCAGTGTCAGGATAATGTGACTGAAATATGATAAACTATAATATGACTGAAATACTGTTGACCAGTGGGACTCTAAAACATTACGAGCTGCCTAACTGTGTTACCTTCGTGTTTAAAGTCTCAATTATTTGTGTATTATTCTTTAGGTATGTGACATTTCACTTCTTTTATTTTCAGCTGGAATTTCCTGATTGGTTATTGTTTTGTTGTGTTATTACTGAAGGCTGTTCTACAGGTAACCTAGCAACAGAATATTACCTACTTCTCTTTTCTATTCGGGTTTTTCCACTCATATATACTTTAAAAAAAATTCTTGAAATAGCTGATGGGTTGTAAACTATTTTTTGTCACATGCATGTCGGAATTTTTGTTTTTGTTTTTAAACATATTTTATTACCCAGATAATATTTACAATTTCTATCATACAAAATATACATATGATATGCATGGATAAAGGGTTGAGTCACAAGTCCGAAAACTTACAGCTCTCCCCTCGGAAAATATTCTCTATCCATGGTGATGAAAATTGCCCGAAATGTGAAGTTATCAATTTATAGTGTTACTTTTGCTGTTATCAAGTGTCTGAGTTGTGGCCCTTGATTAAAAATATGTTATAAAAAATTGCTCATGCATTTATAAGTATAAAAGATAATAAAAATACAGAAAAAGTGTTCAAATGTCATAAAAGCCTGTAGGACTATGGATCCGAAACAATTTGTTCACAGCTGATGTTTGATATTTACAGTTACCCGTGTGTGTATACATACAAACAATGGAGACCAAGGCATGCTGGCTGTTACAGTTACTGGGATTGACCTGTCTTCGTCCTGGATACTTCAAAAGTCAGTTTTACTATAATCTTGACTATTTACATTTAATTGATAATGGTTGTATACAAATACTTGTGATTTGAGTCATAGAGGCTCGCTTTCCCAACCGTGATACCTCTTTAATTATAGTCATTATTATTATTGATTATTAAAGTCAATGTGTGTTACATATAAATCATAGACTTAGAAATATTGTCTTTTTTGATCTTATGAGGTGTGAATTGTATAGAATTGAAGAAAAAAATCTTGAAATTCTTGTCTGGTTTCTTTCATTAGAAGGGTTGTTGTTTAGAATAGTCAATTTACAATATTTGATTGGGTAAGAGGGATTTGAGTGTCCCTACTATATATCATCTTCATGGTTCTATGCACTATCAGTTTTAACCTGTAATTTTGTCTTCCACATAAAGTTGGGCAGATATATGCATATTGTCCAAAATTTTTGTTTGGATAATTATTGCCAGAGTTGGCCCACTGGGCATTTTTTGCCTCGGCAATGTACTCCCAATTTAAATTAATGAGCTATCAGGACATCGGTAACAGGTTCCTCATGGTCAAGGGGATGGTTCGCGGAAGTCATCAGACAGTTTGCGATATCGGAATGTGATGAATCAGGTGGTATCGGAAAAAATTGGGAAAACATCGCCGATGTAGAATTTCTCACTGGGACCTAGGCTTTATATACATTTTCACGCAAAAAATGATTCTAGTTTTCTGATAATGTTGTCTTTCAGAAATGAGCAATGATTGTACAGTAGAGGCTGATGATACAGGCATGGCATGGGATGTCGTCTGCTTTACCTTCCTGTTGCTACAGAGACGAATCTATATGAGTCATTACTTCCGACATGTTGTCCTTGACATTGAAGCAAAGAATCGGCTGGCATCTATGTAAGTTTTGTCTTGGAAAAGTAATTGAACATTAAGATGTGCAAGCAATGCAGAAGACCCCTATTGGTTTGAACCCTTAGCCCTTTAAAGAATTTGCAATGTTTCTGTTGCCATGGCAACCACAATTTTTATCCGAAGAAAAAAAATATCTAGATGTGCATAATCTCTTTAATTGGCACCTACCCATAAACCTAGCTGGAAAACTGTTAGAGTTATGGATCCATAGTAACCACAATTTTTGTCAGAATCAAAAAATGTTTGGACATGCATTATCCCGTTATTGCCCCCTATCCACATACCAACTTTCATAAATCTAGCTTGGAAATTGGCTGAGTTCTGTCAGGATCAAGATTTTTGACAGACTGACGGACAGAGGGCAAACCTATAGTCCCCTCAGGTTGAATACTGGTAGGGGACTAAAAACAAGACCCTATAGTTTTGATATTTTGCATGGATTTCACCAGTATTGTTGAAATTATGCCCTTGGGGAAAACTTGCCTGCCCCAGGGTAAGATGAAACTGTTAAAAGTGCAATGTTAGTCAGATAAGTGATACAGAACCATCATGGACCTGATAGTGGTAATTGTGCTTGAGTCATTGGCTCGGAGTTATAATGTATCAACATATTATTTGTAAGGTCTTTATTGTAGTACTCTAAATCACTATAATTATTATATTTGTGTGATCAGACTGATTTTGCAGGATTTATGAATGCATAGTTGACAGTTACAGGAAAGGTCTTCATTTTATAAAAAGATATTTAGGCAGATTAATGAGTTTTCAAGAACTTAATTCACAAAAACTAGCGAAAAATAAAAACATTGTGAATACTAACTGACCTATATAGTATAACATTAATGTTCTATATTCAGTGGATGTCAGTTGATCAATCGTATATTGGTGAGAGAAGTGGCCCGACAGAAAGAGGAAGAAAAACATGTTCTCAGTCAAATCAAGAAAAAAATGGAAGCATTAAAGCGACGACAACTTTCACTGAAGAAAGATTTTGTCGAACCGGAAGATCATTTTCAAGGTTTGCAAAAAAGCTTTTGAAACTATCTTAGTTTATATTCAGTAATTTTCGTCTCCTCAGGATGGTAAACATGGCCACTAGGGTTAGAGAGTTTCCTGCTTTAGGGTCATGGTGAACTATGTTTAATTAATTTCAACGCCTGTTGTTGTTGATATTTATCTTTAATACTCATTTGTAGATACATTTTTGTATTGTCTTTTAGGGACGTATGCTGCAGTTTTGAGGCTTCCCTATAAAATAATTTATTCAATCTATTTATATAAACTTGAGAAGAAAATTTCGACTATAATCATAGGTCACTGCATTTGATCATAAGTTTTCTGCCCTTGATTATGCAGACTTAAAGAAAATATAACATTTTAAGGGCAGAAAACTCTAAAACGACGACAGTAACGTATGATTGTTTTTGCATTTTTCTGTTTCTGACATGCTTTTGTATTCATATGCAAACTTTTAGCAAATTTTATTATTCTCATATAAGAAAGCTGCATTTGCCTTTAAACAATATTTCTGAATCCCTGTAATTTCAGCAATTAGATCGGGTGATTATTACTTGTTTGAGGACTCTGAAGAGGAAGAGATAGAGGAAGAGGAAGGTTTAACTACATTAAACATTGGACAGGATCGGCCGGAGGAAGTCGAGGAATCTGGACCGTCTCCCATTGCTGTATGTCATTCTCTCATACATTGTCTGCTGTCATAAAACTATAGTTTGCTGTCATAAAACTATTGTCTGCTGTCATAAAACTATTGTCTGCTGATGTAAAACTATTGTTTGCTGATGACTATTGTTTGTTGACTGTCATAAAACTATTGTCTGCTGATGACTATTGTTTGCTGACATAAAACTATAGTCTGCTGATGTAAAACTACTGTCTGCTGACATTAAACTATAGTCTGCTGTCATAAAACTATTGTCTCCTAACATAAAACCATTGTTTGCTGACATAGAGCTATTGTCTGCTGACATAAAACTATTGTTTGCTGACATAGAACTATTGTCTGCTGACATAAAACTATTGTCTGCTGATGTAAAACTATTGTTTGCTGACAAAAAGCTAGTGTCTCCTGACATAAAGCTATAGTCTGTTAATGTTAAACTATTGTTTGCTGACATAAAGCTAATGTTTGCTGAAGTAAAACTAATATCTGCTTGCATGAAACTATTGTCTGTAATAAATACTACTACATAACAACCAACCCTCATATATTAATATACAATGGAATCTACAAAGTTTAAACCTAAAAATTAACCAATGTCTTTAAGTTTTTGTGCCCCCACACTTATTTATAAATTCAAATTATATTACATATGCATGCTATTTTGTCTGTTCATTTACCTGACCTATGACTTGTACTTGTACCGTGTTATATTACAGTTGATATCTACTGCTGTAACATCAGGTACAGAGGAAGCTGTCAAACAAGCTGAAGACGCTGAAAAGGTAAGTTGTCTAACCTGTAAACGTCAGTTTTTACCCCAAGTCTGTTTTTCTCTGGGGAAGAACTGACTAGTCAATTCCTCCCATGAAATCGATCACTTTGATACGGGAAAAAACCATATAGTGATTGTCTTGTCCTGTCCGTCTGATCGTTCGTTCCATTGAAAATGCTAACCAAAACTTGCAAGTTCTTGAAACTCAAATATTTTCAAAGTCCATCAAGGCATTTCTTTTAACATTGGCATACTTGTTTACCATCACAAATACCTTACATTGACAAGGCTATGTAATACTATCCTACATTTTTCCAGAATTGTGGTCCCGGATTGATTACATTTGGATTGTAGATTGGTCTCTTCATACAGGAGAAATCAATTTTTTTCCTGATTACAAACCGAATAATCAGTGTACTTATTATGGATATTATTATATGTTGCTGATGATATTAATTATAATTAATGTTATTAAAGTTATTTTATTTTACTGATAACATTAAATGTTATTGATGTTATAACTACAGGAGAAGTCTGGAGAAGGTGTGGATCAGGTATCACAATGTGAGGACGAAGAAGAAAAAGGTATTGATTGTTGGTTTATGAGGGTTTGACACCTTTACTCAACAATGTTTCATTTATATACATATACAGGCCGATTCATCTAACCACTTCTCCTTGACTATATCCTAACCTGTACTAACTTACTCTGCCATGAGGAACCAGCAACTTCTCCTCAAAGTCATGTGGAGGAAAATTGACATTGCTATCAAATTTTCATAGAAGGGTATGACTTGCCGTGACCGGGAATCTAATCCAGATAACTGGGTTACAAATCCAGTACATTAACTACTGGATCACGACTGCGGTCCTTGAGAAATGTATAACTTTAGTGTACTGTATAATTTTTATGTGGTGTACATTTCAATATAATTGAAGTGGTCCTTTTACAGGAACTATATTGTACTATATAGAGCACATTGTGAATGCTTCTTAATGCTATTTGCAGGCGGTATACTGGTGAAAATACAGAACTTACTGAAGTTCATCCTGTCCTTACTGGTGAGTTTTGCTAACTGGATGACGGATCTATTGAACAGGACATCATACAATTATAGACGTGTCGGTCAGAAGATGAAGAGGAATCATATACTTGTTAAACAACAGATACAGGTAAGTAGGGATAGTTTATCTGTTCAATTTCCCGGGTTTGAATCTTGGTTAGGCACTTGGGTACTGTTTTATCAAAGCACTTACGGAAATCTTAAACTTACGTTCAAATTAAAATTCTTGAACAGCATACTACTGTGATAAGGGAGTGTTCAATATTAATTATCATTTAGTCAAGGAATTCCAACAACCCATATCTGTCCCCAATGTGTATGTTTTAAAGAATAATTAGGAATTCAAATTTTAACGTAAGTTTACGATTTCCGTATGTGCGTTGACAAATAGTACCCAGATCATTACTACTAGAGATCTGGGGGTACATAATCCAGATTTAGTCTTGCATTTTCATTGCTGTGCTGCAGAGTTAAAGAGCCAAGGAGTCAAATGGGAATGAGCTAGAGTATATATCACCCAGATTCTTTTTATCGCACACTCTCTTCCCTCAAAGTAGTAGGTCATATTGCCCAATGTAGCTGGGAAAAAACAAATGACCACACACTTGAAATTTTGACTATCAAACACAAACTATAAAGGCATCTATTCATTTGGAAGTGATATTTTAGGCAATTATGCATACATAACGTCTGTCTAGATAAATGGATGTCACATAGTTTGTCTGTGCTTGTTCTCCTTAACCATTGGCCAAATTTCATTGAAACTTCACATGAAAACAAGGTACCAAACCTGGTTATGCTGGAACTTTCAGTCAGATGATTTTTGCCAGAAGTACAGCCCTTTTGTGACAAAACCCCTTCTGTAGTTTGTAGGATTAAGGGGTATATTGGATTACCATTTATATATTTGTGCTTTCAGAATGAGAACAAGAATGTTATAGAGGAAGAAATGACGGAACCAAAATCTGGGTGAGTTGTGTATCTTATTGTATCATTCTCAATACCGAACCATTACAATTTATGATTGTGAACTCCCCAAACAGAATGAAGGACAGATTCAGTGGAAGTTTTGGCTAATGTGATCATCTATATACGATTTACGCTTATCAAAAGCTAAAATCAGCTGGTCCAACCATCCCTTGACAAATCAGCTGGTCTGACCATCCTTTGACAAATCAGCTGGTCCGACCATCCCTTGACAAATCAGCTGGTCCGACAATCCCTTCCCAAATCAGCTGGTCTGACCATCCCTTGACAAATTAGCTGGTCCAACCATCCCTTGACAAATCAGCTGGTCCGACCATCCCTTGACAAATCAGCTGGTCAGACTATCCCTTGACAAATCAGCTGGTCCGACCATCCCTTGACAAATCAGCTGGTCTGACCATCCCTTGACAAATCAGCTGGTCCGACAATCCTTGACAAATCAGCTGGTCCGACAATCCTTGACAAATCAGCTGGTCTGACCATCCCTTGACAAATCAGCTGGTCTGACCATCCCTTGACAAATCATCTGGTCCGACCATCCTTGACAAATCAGCTGGTCCAGCTATCCTTGACAAATCAGCTGGTCCGACCATCCCTTGACAAATCAGCTGGTCGTACCTCTTCCTGAGAACATTTGCTGGATCTGTGTTCGTGAATTGTCCTTTACGTGGATCTCTTTTTAGCTCACCTGTCACAAAGTGACAAGGTGAGCTATTGTGATCACTCTTCGTCCGTCGTCCGTGGGTGCGTCCTTCCGTCCGTCCGTGCGTCAACATTTCATTCAAACGACTTCTCCTCCTAAACCACTTGACCAATTTCAACCAAACTTCACAGGAATGTTCCTTGGGTGGTCCTTTCTAAAAATAGCTAAAAGACTTGTAATCTATAAATAACTCTGGTTGCCATGGCAACCGATAGGAAAATCTTTAAAAAAATCATAAAAAATCAACTGCTTGCCTGATTTCAAAATAATTTTACAGAAATAGTTGTTGGGTGACCCTCTTACAAAATTGACATATGTGTCTCGATTCGTCAAAAAACATGGCCACCAGAGGGTGGGGTGCTGTTTTTCCCTATATATCTATAGTAAAATATTTAAAAATCTTCTCCTCTAAAAGTACTGGTTGGATTTCATTATAAATTGGTTAAATTGTTCCTTGGGTGATCCTTTCTTAAACTAGCTAAAAGAATTACATTCCATGCAGAACTCTGGTTGCCATGGCAACCAATAGGAAAATCTTTTTAAAAATCATAAAAAAATCAACTGCTTGCCAGATTTCAAATTATTTTACAGAAATAGTTGTTGGGTGACCCTCTTACAAAATTGACATATTTGTCCTGAAAACATGGCCGCTAATGGGTGGGACGCTGTATTTCCCTATATATCCATAGTAAAATCTTCTCCTCTAAAAGTACTGGTTGAATTTCATATTAAATGGGTAACAATATTCCTTGGGTTATCCTTTCTAAAAATAGTTAAAAGATTATAACCCATGCAGAACTCTGGTTGCCATGACAACTGATTGGAAACAACTTTTTAAAAAAAACATGGTTCTACTTGATCAATGTGCACAGGTGAGCGACCTAGGGCCCTGTGGGCCCTCTTGTTAATTTAAAGTTTGTTGTTTGGAAATCTAAGTCAGTTACAACATTTACCTGTTTGTTCAATTTAAGAAGTATGGTAAGTTGCCTGAGGTTTTATTGACAATTTCTTTTGAATATCTTGAGTTAACAAATGTTGTAATAAATTTTACATGTTCAAATGTAGTATATATAATGTTGATTACTTGTAGCGATGAATTGGATGATCAACTTGTTGTGGTGACGACAGAACCCATATCAACGACACCTGACACAGACCCCGCTAAAGGTGATGAAATCAGGTATGTCGTCATTCATCTGTATATGTTATTACAACAAAGTACATTCATAGATGCCATGAATTTACATAAGTACCCAAAAGTTTAATATCACAAAATAAAACGTATAACATTCAATACGGCATGCCCATGCGACTGAATGGACCAGGTTAAAACCAGAGATAAACTTTTATAAGAAAATGCTCTGGAAACTGTTTCCATCCTATCGCTGCCGAAAGGATTATGGTTCAATTTAATATTCCTTCAACACTACATTACATTGTGTCAGTACAAATGTAAAAAGCTTCAACATTACATATCAAAATATGCCATTAAATTAAAAATAAAACAACCTCAATAATAAGGTCAGCTCAAACGTAAGACCACGTTACTTTCGGTCATGTTTTACTGTTTGATTTGAACAACATTCGTTACTATGGTCAACTTTACAATGAGACCAACTTTCAACCATGAATGGTATACAGCAGTTAACATGCGTTGTCGTAAAATATATTTGTATATAACGTTATAAATGAAAATTGAATTTGAAAATTTGAGATGCTACACGAATGAATATCTCGCTAGAAGTAACCGCTCTGGTGATTTCATCACTTATACCAACAAAACTTGACCAAACCAGTTTTGGCCACGTACATGCTGAGACAGTGGTTCTCGGCTATACGATGTAACGCAGAGAACAATATTTCTATCTGTTTTCAGTCTGTCAGAAGTGGACCTTGAGAAGTTTGACGAGGATGAGGAAGAATTCAACAAGAATCAATCCTGCATCTATAAACTCTTCATTGCCTTCCTCTATGCTATTGTTGCTAGGTAACACTTTTAAAGATTTGACTAGAGAATGTTTTATTGCTATCATTTGTAAGAAATAGTCCAGACTCTGATTAGACACACACACAGTGGCTACAGGCACTTGGTATCCCTTGCTCCATAGTGTAATGGACTTTGTTACTTTAAAACAGCCTATTAATTCTAATCAATTGTATCACTTAGTTGGTCTTTAATGAGATTCTGATAGATGTGAGATAGGTCATCAATAATGGTTCTAGCCCAGGATACTTCAGCAGATAAGGTTTGGGCCCTGTCTAGGGAGTGTGACCGGCTTTGGACCATTTAGACAAAATCAGTGGATTCGTACTGTGGTATTTCCATGAAAACTTGAACACAACATTGATTTTCCTCTACATGTGTAGAAATGACTGATTCCTTGCAGGAGGTTAAGTTAGTACTGGTAAGAGGGTAGGTTAGTACTGGTAAGAGGGTAGGTTAGTACTGATAAAAAATACAGTTTAGGAAATTTGTTACCATGTATAACTGAAATTATTTTGAGAAACAGCATTTAACCTGAAGAAACAAACAATCAAGGTGGAAATTAAAATTGATGGTTGCTATGGAGACTGATATTTGTATGAACATGTTGATATTACAGATCAGAGTTGGTGTGTTATTTTCTGATATTGTATTAAAATGTTGATATTACAGATCAGAGTTGGTGTGTTATTTCCTGATGATATTAAACCATATCCTGACTGTAGATATTTGTATGAACATGTTGATATTACAGATCGGAGTTAGTGTGTTATTTCCTGATGATATTGAACCATATACTGGCTGCTAGTCTGCTATCTCTACCTCTACCATTCTTTGTCTTTCTCTGGGGTATGTTATCTGTACCTCGACCTACCAAGACATTCTGGATTACAGTCATCACATATACAGAGGTATTTACTACATTTATCATCCTGAACACCATCGTTTATAGTGTCGCACAATTAAATTACCTCCCCTATCACTTATATATTGTTAAATTGTTAATTATACCCCTGCACAACGAGTTGTAAGGGGGGTATACTGGATTCAGCTTGTCCATCCGTCTGTCTGTCTGGCCGTACGAATGCACCGGTAGTTGTGGGGTGTGGAACAATAGGCTATTTTTAGATTCCATTCATTCCGTCACTTGTGGGGTGCAAAATGCTACTTGTGGGTTGCAACCAAACAAAAGAAAGAACAAAAGAAAACGCCACAAATACCGTCTCATGAGTACGTCCGTCCGTCCGTCTGTCCGTAGACGCATTCTTGTGGACGCATCTCCTACAGTTTTGGCAGGATTTCGCTCAAACTTTCACAGATGAACAACCTTAACATATAGATGTGCATGAAGAAAGGAATTTGCGCTGCGATGAATTTTGGCAGAATTATTGCCCTTTGCCAGCGGGGGTATATAAGTCTGCCGAATGGCGACAGCTCTAGTTTCAATTATTTGATTCAATTTTTTTTAAACATTTCTTATCTGTTTGTAGACACACCACTATGACTAAAACAAAGCATTTGGCACAAAATGTACAATGTACCAAATTAAAAACAAAATAAAATACTTTTGCCAGTGAGAAAGTAATTTCATTTAAATTATGTTAACTAATACTTATATGTTGTTTGTTGCCTGGTATATAATGTGTGTATTTTCTGTTTAACAGGCAGTGGTTGTAGTGAAGTACCTGTTTCAATTTGGTTTCTTCCCCTGGAATGACAAAGTACCGGACTCAGACCCATTCTGGCCACCAAAGATTCTCGGTGTTGAGAAGAAGGATAGATTCGCACTTATGGATCTAGTGTTACTACTTGCCTTGTTTATTCACAGAACCTTACTCAAGGTAATATATGCATCATTCTGTTCTCCTTGTTGAAGAGCTGTGGTTATACACTCTTGAAAACTATACTTCCTATCGAAGATAAAGGGATATATTGCTTTGCAAATGTCAGTTGGTTGGTCTGTTGGTAAGCTAAGTTTTTCGATCAATAACTAAAGAACAATTGGGTCTAGAATCTTCAAAATAACCTGAAGAACACTGTCAGTTGAGTCTAAAATCTTCAAAATAATTTGAAGAACAGTTGGGTTTGGAATCTTCAAACTTTATTAGATGGTTGGTCATCATCAGTAGATGATCCATATAGACTTTGAGGTCAGTAGGTCAAAAAAGGCCAAGGTTGACTTGAACTTAAAACATCAACAATTTCCTTTGCACAGTCTGGTTTAGACACTAATCAGTATCTTTCCTTCAGTCCTGAAGATTAGCAGAAACGTAAGTGAATTAGATCAATGTTTACTCTGGCTGGGGCACCGGAAAATTCAGAAACACTTTAGCGTATCCCGACCAACTAGAGATGAACTGGTCGGAAACCCAGAGGTAGTTTTTCATTGCTTCACAAAACTTAATGTCTCTTTCCTTGAAGCCGTATGTCATTGACTAATTAGGCAGGGACAAAACGGAATGGACACCCCCTATGACTGTCTCAGTCAAACAAAAAAAGTTTAGTTAAGACCATGGACTGCACATTTACTGATAAGAGTCTGTATTTGTATATTACAGAGTTATGGTTTATGGAAGGACGAAGAGGAAGACGAGCCATCAAAGACATCATCCAAGTCTTCTATTGAGGTATGATATATCTTCTTATTTATCTCTTCACTTTGTTATGCCCCTATCTTTGATGAGGGGGTATTTTGCTGTGTACATGTCATGGTCAACCAAACGATTTCCATTTTCTGTTCAATAACTCAACTAGAATACTCGACACTAGATGCCCCAAAATTAACTTGAAGGTTTTTAACAACAGTAAATAGCCACTATTGACGAAAGCCTAGGTTGCTGCAAACTTTCAGATGAATAAATTGACCAAATGTTAAGTCTAGGACCCCCAAACTTTATAGAGAGCTTGGTCACCATCAGTAAGTTGACTTCTATTAAAAAATCCTGAGAAAAATAGTGCATTTCATCACCTACCCCCATGGGATCCCCTTCCTAAATAGGTAAGTTACCATTGCGTATTTCGTAAATCACCATTGGTTGCGTTCATATTCACACATTCAAACAAATGTGTTATATTATAGGGTAGTGCTGATGATGACGGTGATGTATCGAAGAAAGCTGATAAGGGCGGTGCATCTAATGTTCCAGTAGATGAACCATCCACTGCTAGTCTCGAGGAGACCGGTGAATCAGACGATCAGACGAAGGAATCACGATCTCCGTAAGTAATAGATCATGTCACTTGATGATGTCACGTTATAAATAGATATACATATGATGTGCACAGTCTTTAAAAATCATTTCATGTGTCGAAATTTGTCTCTTTGTCTAATTTTTAAAAAGTTGTGTGCTGTCATCTGATAACACTTATGGACTATCATGAAGACCATGAAGAACAACTACAGTTTCAAATTATGTGAGTGTACACTACAAAGAGAAAAGGTTGTGCAGTGGCCATGTTTAGCCGCAATGGATATGACATCACAGGATCTTGCATCCGTGTTTGCTGTGACAACTATAAAAAAAACTGGGTACCGGATTTCGTAATGTCGTATCCGTTGCGGCTAAACATGGCTGCTGCCCAACCTTCTCTGTATGTAGGGTACACTCAGATAATTTGAAACCATGTGTCTATGGTCGCTGTGACCTTAAGCATTAATGACTATTTGGCTGCGATGGGGGGCATATATGTTTTACAAATACAGTCAGAACTCGATATAACGACACCCGGTATGCTGACAAATTTATTATACTGACACCATATTTGGGGACAAAAGTATTAAAACGCTCATTGTATCAATTAAGTATACTGACATATTCGTTACAACGACATTTTTCTTGGAAACGAACAGCGTCGTTGTATCGAGTTCTGACTGTATCTCTTGTTTACACATTGCTGTGAATGTATGTTGTTCTATTTTCAGGCTGAAGTTGCTATTTGTACCGTTCACCAATTTCTACAAACAGTTAACGTGTCCAGATTACAGTGCAACCACAGATGTATATGCTCCTATGTTTATCTGTGACTTCATCAACTTCCTCATCATTGTGTTTGGCTACACAGCATTTGGTCCATCAGTAAGTTGTTTACAATGATTCTTCCTATTTTCACTGATGTTTATTTGTTTAGATATTCTGGTTTAATGCAGTTTCTCAACAATTTTTCAGTTATACACAGCAGCCAATTCACCTAACCAGTTTTCCTGGACTGTATCCTAACATGTACCTATTTACATTTACATAAAGAATCTAGCAAGTTCTCCACAATGTTGAGGAAAAATTGACATTATTGTCAAACTTTCATGGAAGGATATGACCTTCAGTTATGGCGGAAATCAACCCTAGATTGCTGGGTTACAATAACCCAATCCAGTGCACTTGACCAAAAGCGCAGCTATTTGCTGAATGGAAAGCTGGGTGCACAAGTTCAACCCTTTCAGAGTCAGATTTTGGGACATGACATGAGTGTGCTAACTGCTAAGTGGAGTTCATTGTTTCTTGAATGGGAAATACTCTCAAACTGAAGAATTCATAATTTGAGTATGAGATTTGAGTTTGGATCTGATATTTCATTGAATCTTAAATCTGAGTATGCATATTTATGCACGTGTCTGAGATTTAATCTGAGATATTTGAGTGTGAATGCATAAAAACCAGTTCAAATAAAAAATGTTATCTTCTATTTACAGCAAACAGCAGGAGGTGATGTCACTTCATATATATCTGAGAACAGGGTAAGTTATAATCTGTCCTATCTCTAATACTTCTCTATATCGTTCTGTCTTGTGTTATATTAGAATAGTTTGTTGTGCATCCTTACACAACATTTGCAGTTTCTCTGTATCTTCTTATTAATGCAGTTGTCTTTAGCTGAGGTTTTACTGTATATGTTATTTATATTACAGGTTCCTGTACCATTCCTGATCATGTTATTAGCACAGTTTGTTCTGATTAGGGCACTCTTGTACTGTATATGTTATTTATATTACAGGTTCCTGTACCATTCCTGATCATGTTATTAGCACAGTTTGTTCTGATTAGGGCACTCTTGTACTGTATATGTTATTTATATTACAGGTTCCTGTACCATTCCTGATCATGTTATTAGCACAGTTTGTTCTGATTAGGGCACTCTTGTACTGTATATGTTATTTATATTACAGGTTCCTGTACCATTCCTGATCATGTTATTAGCACAGTTTGTTCTGATTAGGGCACTCTTGTACTGTATATGTTATTTATATAACAGGTTCCTGTACCATTCCTGATCATGTTATTAGCACAGTTTGTTCTGATTAGGGCACTCTTGTACTGTATATGTTATTTATATTACAGGTTCCTGTACCATTCCTGATCATGTTATTAGCACAGTTTGTTCTGATTAGGGCACTCTTGTACTGTATATGTTATTTATATTACAGGTTCCTGTACCATTCCTGATCATGTTATTAGCACAGTTTGTTCTGATTAGGGCACTCTTGTACTGTATATGTTATTTATATTACAGGTTCCTGTACCATTCCTGATCATGTTATTAGCACAGTTTGTTCTGATTAGGGCACTCTTGTACTGTATATGTTATTTATATTACAGGTTCCTGTACCATTCCTGATCATGTTATTAGCACAGTTTGTTCTGATTAGGGCACTCTTGTACTGTATATGTTATTTATATAACAGGTTCCTGTACCATTCCTGATCATTTTATTAGCACAGTTTGTTCTGATTAGGGCACTCTTGTACTGTATATGTTATTTATATAACAGGTTCCTGTACCATTCCTGATCATTTTATTAGCACAGCTTGTACTGATTAGGGCACTCTTGTACTGTATATGTTTTTTATATTACAGGTTCCTGTACCATTCCTGATCATGTTATTAGCACAGTTTGTACTGATTATCATAGATAGAGGATTATATCTACGTAAGAATGTCCTGGGAAAGTTCATCTTCCAGATATTGCTGGTCATTGTGTTACATATCTGGTTGTTCTTCATCCTGCCTTACACTACACAGAAGTAAGTTCTGTCCCTTTTGTGTTTTTGTCCCAGGTGTATATTGTAGTAGCCATTAACCGTGCCCCATTGTTATAAAGCCTTTTTCGTGCTCAACTCAACTTGAGCATGAATCTTGATTTGGTCCTTTTAGACTAAGTCCCACTGAGGAATTCCTCAATTACGCATAATTTGCCCGATGGCTCCCGATGCTCCCGAAGTATTTGCAGAACCTGTCCCCTAAGCTCCTTGTTGCTTCCGAAGTATTTGCAGAACCTGTCCCCAAAGCTCCTTGTTGATGTTATTGGGAGTACATTGGTTCCTGACACTTCAGAGAAACATCGCCGATGTGTTGGAGAAATCTCTGGGATGCCTCGCGGAATATGTTTTTATCGTGGAAGCATCCCCGATCATTCGTCAAGGATCTGGGTGCTTGGGGATGCCTCCCCGAGATATTTCCAAGCTTCAGGGATGCCTCCCCGGGATATTCCCTACATGAAATCAAATTGTCTCATGACTTCCCTGGAGCTTCCCCTAGACCTGGAGGACCTTGTTCCTGATGCCTCCCGAAGTTAATTTATTTAATTTCCAAAGGGAGTACATCGCTTAATTAAACCATATAGTCTAATGATTCTTTTAAAATATTTGTAAATCAACAAATTCGGTCAAAAAAACATGGCCACTAGAGGGCAGGGTTTTTGTCCACTTGTTTATCTGAGATACATTTCTGTCTTTTAGACCATTCATGGAGAACAAGCCAGTACAACTATGGTATTTCATTAAGTGTGTTTACTTTGCTCTGTCAGCTTACCAGATCAGGTCAGCCTATCCTACCAAAATCCTCGGTAACTTCCTAACCAAGAAATACAACTACGTCAACTTGATTCTTTTCAAAGGGTAAGTTTGTGTCATGTTATTTCAATGAAATTATGCATGTCAAGTATTATTTGCGATGATTTATTTTTGCCAATTGAGTTTCTCACAAATTCATAATTAACTCATTGTAAATATACATGTACTTTCATATAATGAAGACATATCCTGGAGCCTTGAACTTTGAAATATTGGCAATATTTAGTAATTTAAAAAATTTGCTAAACTTTCCTCTAATGTCTACTTTAACTCCAACGCGATAAATTGCAGTACAAAAACAAACACAATATTGCCTATATTTTTGTTATGGATTAAAATCAAGGACCGTAACGCATACCAATGAAAGCATTCAAACATTTGGCACAACATATAAAGTTTTCATGCTCCTAAATATTCAGAAACGATAAATATAGCGGATTTTGTGTTTGGTTTTGTATTGCAATTTATCGCGCTAGAGTTATACAAGAAATGCTACAAAGAAGAAAAAGCTTAATACTCCCAAATTCTTATTGTCAGAAATTCATAATTCACTAACCTTTCAACCTTTGAAAATATAAAAAAATGTGAGTATATTCCTTAAGGAATTGTACCATTAAAACCATTGTGTGTATATTCCTTAAGGAATTGTACCATTAAAACCATTGTGTGTATATTCCTTAAGGAATTGTACCATTAAAACCATTGTGTGTATATTCCTTAAGGAATTTTACCATTAAAACCATTGTGTGTATATTCCTTAAGGAATTTTACCATTAAAACCATTGTGTGTATATTCCTTAAGGAATTTTACCATTAAAACCATTGTGTGTATATTCCTTAAGGAATTTTACCATTAAAACCAGTGTGTGTATATTCCTTAAGGAATTGTACCATTAAAACCATTGTGTGTTAGGTCTATTTTGAAAAGGCTGTATTGAGGCCAAAAACGTTAATTAAGAGTAAATGCATTTCAACAATTTTTTATTTCAGATTTTTGGCTATACCATTTTTGCTTGAGTTGCGTACCTTGATGGACTGGATGTGGACGAACACGACAATGGCAATTGGAAGCTGGTTACAGATGGAAGATATATATGCTAACATTTATGTACTGAAATGCTTCAGAGTTATAGAAATGGTAAGTTCACAGTCACACATATATAAATATAAAAATACCAGATTTATATAGCGCCTTTTTTCATGCGAACACACATTCAAAGGCACTTTACATTATAGTGTTGCAGTCGCAAGGGCGCAGATGCATCCTCTACCAGTGCAGATACAGCATGATCTGACCAGAGGGACAAACTGAGAGAAAGACCCTGAAGGGAGAGAGAGACATTAGATACAGGCATATCTGGCTCTGCAGAAGTGCGCCTAGCTTTTATTACGAAAAGACAGCTTGGTTCTTTAATGTGCCCAGTGTATAGCACCGATGCACAGCTTAATTCCCGGCACCTTTACCCAGCTACTTTGCAGTACACATGGTCAGATACAGCGGGAAATATATTTGTTTTGATATGCATTTATAAGTAAAATGTGCATTAAATATACAGACAAGATGTTTATATTATTATTTCAGAATTATCCGACACCTAGAGCTCAGCCAAAGCGTGCATTGATTAAATACGGAGTTGGTGGACTGCTCTTGTTCATTGTCATCTTTATTATCTGGTTCCCTCTGGTGATCTTCTCGTTCGCTAACACAGTGTATGAACCTAATCCACCAATAGAATGTACTGTATCTGTGACACTTGCCGGGTACCAGGTAAATATCCACCAATAGAATGTACTGTATCTGTGACACTTGCCGGGTACCAGGTAAATATCCACCAATAGAATGTACTGTATCTGTGACACTTGCCGGGTACCAGGTAAATATCCACCAATAGAATGTACTGTGTCAGTGACACTTGCCGGGTACCAGGTAAATATCCACCAATAGAATGTACTGTATCTGTGACACTTGCCGGGTACCAGGTAAATATCCACCAATAGAATGTACTGTGTCAGTGACACTTGCCGGGTACCAGGTAAATATCCACCAATAGAATGTACTGTATCTGTGACACTCGCCGGATACCAGGTAAATATCCACTAATAAAATATAATGAACTTTCACTGAGTTATTGTCCTTTGGCTATGCCACTCGTTAAAATATTGATTTTCTTTAATCACCTGGTGAAATGAAACGTGATAATTCAAACACCGATATCAACAAATATCCTCCATATATTTCTCATGTGTTTACAACCAAAATTAAATCCTTTCATGATAAATTGAATTCTCCATAAACATTCAGCATCTTGTCAGTTGCTTGTATCTACTGCTTTTATTGTTCAATCCAAGTGAGTATATTTTGTATAGCTAATGCTAATGCCTGTTAGTTGTTTGTTTAAACTGCTTCAAATATGCATCTTACTCTGCTGGCTGGATTTTATTCACCTATTAGGATTTAGGTTTTGTTTAACCATTGTCTCTGTGTGTATACTTGCAGCCATTGTTTAAAATATCTGGACAACAACAACATATAAAGACGTTCACAAGTGCACAACTGAAGGGCTTGAAGTCAAGTTATGACACCGATCCGGTAAGTACCATACATTCACACATGTTCTCTCATATATACATGTTCAACCAGTACAGAGATTTAAAAATGATCCTCGACCTTCTATTAGCATAATTTAACAGCTGATCTATATTCATAAACATAATCAAACTCGCTTGTATTTTCAAGGTGTCATACAAACTAAATCTGAATGACCAATACTGCATGATTTTGTTGTGAAAATTGATATATTCAACGCAAGAACCTTGTAATATATTCATGCATAATGGTTAGGATCACGTCGATATCTCAGTACTATATATTTTAATGTATGCTACTGTAATCCCTAAAAACTGGTCTTCTTACTGAGATGATTTGATTGATATTGAGGTTAAATTAATAAAAGAAAAACAAAATATTAGTCTTTATTTTGAGTAAGTCTTTTTAAGGTCGCTTCTATGCTAGATATAATTTGAAGGCCATATTAACCATTTGACTTAGAGCTTCATGTATTACTGTGTGGAATTACTATAATTAGGACCCTGCAAAATGTTCTCTGTCTGTCAGTCTGTCGATATTATTTTTTTCTTAATAACTTTGCAAACCATTGTAGGTATCAACTTCAAACTTTAAACATAAGTTCATGACAACATTATGCTATTTTCTGTTAAGTTAAATAACTCTTAACCACAATATTGAAAGAATTATGGCCCTTTGTAAATTTCAAATTTTCCTTATTTTTCATCTTTTTTCTGAATAACTTCCAAACCATTGAAGATATCAACTTCAAACTTCAAGCATAAGCTCACAACAACCGTAGGCTACTTTGTGGCAAGTACCATTACTGTAGCTTCAATATTGGAAGAATGATTGCCCTTTGTTAAATTCCAATTTTCCTACTTTTTCATCTTTTTTACATAACTTTAATAAAACCATAAAAGATGTTCAAATGAAACTTGCTATACTTATTGACAGTGATAATAACATAAGTTTATTCAGGTAATATAGGCCTCTTGCCCAAAATTACAATACATTACATACAAATATGCAACTGTGAGTGAATGACTCAAAAAAACATTACTAAACAATAGATATCCAAAGGTATAATGCAACACATAAATTACCCAAGTATATACATGCTATTATTTTTAGCAGGGAAGATACATTTATAACAAACAACAGACTTACCATATAAGGATTGAAATACATTTAATTATGCATATGGTTTAACGGAGAATGACTAATGATTAATACAGAACTTTGAAGTCAGCAAATGGAATTATGTAAGAGATAAATTACTTGTTGTGTTTACATAATTTTTTATATCAACAATGTAGGTTTTTCTGTGAGCGAGTGCATGATGTAGATATCTACCTAGATCTGTATATAGAGTAAGACTACAATGGCTTTAAATATTAATAAAATTTTCGGAAGAAGGATAATTCTCATATCTGTAGCAAAGAACAACAATTCTAGCTTTTATAAATTTTGACTTATACCCCTTTTTTGGCTTCAAAACTTGAACATTGGCCATAGTTCAAAAAACGTTCAAGATATTGAAACTTGCTATACTTACAGGTATCGATTTTGACAGTAAGTACATGATGTGGAACACTAACAATATACACATTTGTAGCAAAGGGCAAAAGCAACAACTCAAGCTTTAATAAATTTTGATTGATTCTTTCTTGCATACCAAACAAACGTGTTAATGTAGTTTTCTTGTGTGTATTTCCATCTTGCAATCAATATTGACCAATCAGAATGATGTAGGAACAGGGCAATGTCAATGAAACCAATGTCATTATTAAATTAAATTAGTGTGCAAATTTAATCAGTAAAAATAAATTCAAATAAGGAAACAAATTTGATGCTATTTTAGAAGGAAGTGCATTTCTTTATTTCAGGCTTCAAAACAAATGAAATTGTGATAACCCCTGTATACTTCTACAATTTCCTCCCCTCTCCCTCTTCAGACAAGCTACCATGGGGCCCTGCTCACGACAGCGATAATTCTAGTTGTCATTATTTTCTGTTAACACCAAAATTAATGCTATCCAAGTGGTCAATTTAGCCACATCACAATACTAGTGCATATTGTGAATTTACAAAACTTGCTAACATTTCCTCTAGCTACAAAGAAATGTACGCTAATATTTCCATCTACTAAATGTGTGAAATTATGAATTTGTTTTCGGCTAGCTAAAATACTCTTTCACCTTAATTGATTATTGTTTAATTAGCATTCACACAGTTGAATTTTGAGATGTTATAATATCCATTGAAGCTTCTGAATAAGATATTTTTTTCTCATTCTTTATTACATGTATATTAAAATACATTTACATTTATGCATTTGTACATGAATAATGACAAAATATACTTAAAGTTTTGGTTTAAAGGTTTTCATTTCCCCACTCTCACTCTCTTTCACACTCTTATATGTTCCAGAGAATCATACACAGTTACATTCTATACATGCATCATGTATATGCTCACGTTCATAATCTTTAGTTAATAAGATCCAACTAAAGTAATTAATTCATATCTTGACGTATATGTATGATTTTGCAGATTGCTACTGGTTTTCTGAGTAATTATGAAGCTGAGGATATCACAAAGATACAGTTAGATGGTAAATCTACATCAGTATGGACTATAAGTCCTCCCAGTCACCAACAACTTATCACAGATCTCAATTCTACCGCTACAGTTGTCAATATGGAGTTCTATGTGACGTTCTCAAGGTGAGGGTCAATTACAGTTCTTTCTGTGTAGTGTATTAGGGCTCTCAGCCTCTCATAAGATGCCAGGGTAGCATGTAGCCAAGGTGAGGGACGAGGGTCAATGACCGTTCTTTCTGTGTAGTGTATTAGGGCTCTCAGCCTCTCATAAGACGCCAGGGTAGTATGTAGCCAAGGTGAGGGACGAGGGTCAATGACCGTTCTTTCTGTGTAGTGTATTAGGGCTCTCAGCCTCTCATAAAATGCCAGGGTAGCATGTAGCCAAGGTGAGGGACTAGCCTTAGGGTCTTTGACAGTTCTTTCTGTGTAGTGTATTAGGGCTCTCAGCCTCTCATAAGACGCCAGGGTAGTATGTAGCCAAGGTGAGGGACGAGGGTCAATGACCATTCTTTCTGTGTAGTGTATTAGGGCTCTCAGCCTCTCATAAAATGCCAGGGTAGCATGTAGCCAAGGTGAGGGACTAGCCTTAGGGTCTTTGACAGTTCTTTCTGTGTAGTGTATTAGGGCTCTCAGCCTCTCATTAGATGCCAGAGAAGCATGTGAGGGTCTATGACTGCTCATTTTGTGTAGTGTGTTGGGGCAATCAACATATCATTAGATGCCTGGGTGGCATGTAGCCAAGTGTTCAAACACCTAACATGTTGTTATACCCAAACATACATCGTCTGTATCCTGAGTTGTGCTGGAGGTCTGTTGGTTTGTCTGTCAAAATTTTGTATGTGCTTTTCCTCAGTTGTCTGATTATTGGTTGAATTTCAAAAACCTTTGTATGGCACATCAGTAATCATTATCCTAGTTATACATAATAGTGGGCACATATAACAGTTCCAGCTCTCCAGATTGCCTCTGCGCATGCCATCCTTGTCTTGCCAAGCTTGATGTTTGGGATTCTGTTTGTAAGCTTTCCTCTTCTTGTTGCTACAGGATTCCAATCATCCTTGTCTTGCTGAGCTTGATGTTTGGGATTCTGTTTGTAAGCCTTCCTCTTCTTGTTGCTACAGGATTCCAATCAATGACTTCCGTGCTGTGTGTTTCTAGGTTTCTTTGTAGCATGTGTCCGATCCAACTCGATTTCTTCTGTAGTATGGAGTTGGTGACTGGATATAGGATACAGAAATACTCTATGCTGTTCCATTATGTGGTTTTTAACCAAACAATTTGTTTTTGTGTCGCCTGACTAGGAGCATAACTTTGTCATCAATGGTTTGATTGACTTTAAACTTGCTATGCATATGTCTTACAATTAGTGGAAGTGCAGTGCACAAGAACCATAACTCTACCTAGCATCGTTTTTGAATTATTTTTATAGACATGTATATTGTAATCTGTACACTCATGTATCATATTTGGGGTTTTAGTTAATGAACAATATGTTCTGTTCTGTTCTGTTCTATAAAGGAATTTTGTGGCAGACTTAATAGAATGGTTGCTGATGATGTCTTTTTATCTTAGTTTGAACATTTATCTGACTATTTATTGTTGTATATATTGACAGGAAACCTAACTCACAGGCCGGGGAGACATTATCTCAACTGTATAGGAAGAGATTGACGGCCACAGAGAAGAATGACACACTACAGATGCTGCTATCTAGCAGTAAGGATCCAGTGTATGTATGACTTATTTACTGTATGTCAGGTGTTATTCACTATGTTTTTGTTTTCATTATTATTCGCGAATTATTTCCCCACGAATTTATAAATCCACGTAAATATATTTTTTTGTAGCATGAATATATACCCTGAAACCTTCGATCGCAAATTCGTAAATTTGCGAAATTAGTATGATACAAAAATTCATGAAAGAAAGATCATGCGAATATAAAGTGATTTACAGTTCTAGATTGTCTCACTGAACAAAGTTTATTGTGTGAATTTTACTGACGGGTTCAAAGTTTTTTTGTCTCATACATAATTTTTTATGTATTTAAGTATTGCAAAACATGTCCGTTAAGACAGATTGCCGGTAAAAACAGGCACCAGATAAAGCATGTTATACTGTTTTTGAAATGTTTGTTATTTGTTTATACTTTCAGTAAGATTGCCCACGTATTTCCATCCTTTATAAAGTTAGCTAGTCAGAAAGCAGTACCAGTGTCATCATTTCTTGGTACAGGTATGTACTTGAAGTTTAATACTCAATATTTGTTGCCGGGACGACCGTGCACTGGATTTATAACCTGGCAATCCTGGTTTGCATCCCAGTCACTGCAGGTGAAAGAGTCATACCCTTCAATGAAAATTTTACAACTGTGTTGATTTTCCTCCACATTTGGAGAAGTTGCTGGTTCCTTGTGTAAAGGTTAGTTAGTACTGGTTAGGATACAGTCCAGTAAACGGTTAGGTGAATCAACAGCTGCAACTGAAAAATTGAGAAACAATGTTAAGCCCAAATACACAAACTATATACGATGTGTTCCCTGTATGCACGCTAGGCCTTATCACTCAGCGATAAATTAAATTAACTTCAGACTGTTTCAGAGGAGCAGCTTTTACATCCTAAACTGTTCACAAACATTCTTGAAAATTACTTAGAAATTCAGATGGTTTAAACTGCTGTACATAGTGAACTCGCACATTTTCTATATTTCAGGTGAAGACAAGTATACTGGTATTGATATATATTTGAATTCTGCTAATGTGAGTGGAGCTGAAGAGGTGTCGTGGTGGGAGATATTGGACGCTGATCCTTCTACGGGAGGTTTACTCACCTTTTATACCTTCAATGAGAGAGTAGCACCCGCGTCTATATCGGCAATCACAGGATATGGGTATGTTTGGTTGTATATATTTCAACATTTTAAGTTCTATAGTTTGACAGTGCTGCGGCCATAGTCCAGTTGTTAGTACACTGGATTTGTAACCCGGCAATCGAGCTGGGTATGATTTCCAGTCGCGTTAGGTTAAACTATCCCATGAAAATTTGACAACAATTTTGAATTTATGTACTGGTTTTTTGTTGAAGGTTAAGTTTGGACTGGTTAGAATACAGTCCAGGAAATCTGAAAAATTGTTGAGAATGACATTAAACCTGAATAAACAATGCACAGACAATACTCTGACATTTTACAAGCCCTTATACATGTATAGTGTAATAATATTACTGTGTTTAAAGAGGCATGCCCAGAAACTGGAGTGTCTTGGTTTGCATACAACAATTTTACGTTTATCACTTGTAAAACCTATTATTACCGAAAAGTCAAAGAAGAATTTGACTAAAAAATTTACTCTATAACGCGCGCTTTGATTATTTGTATATCGATTTGAATAAAAGGCTGTCAGTCTTTTATTGACGACAACGCCAACAATATTTTCGACTCGTCTGATAATTTGTACTGAGCATGCGTGCTGACTTTCAAAGCTACAAACTTTCTTTCCCGCATGCAGCCAGAAAGGGTTGAGTTGTGAAAAAGACAGATACTTTCTGTTTTTCGGAGGCCGAAATTGGCAGGTTTAATTATTCTTGAAACATTATTTTTTAAAAACTAGCAAGATTTTTCGTAACTTTTTACAGGGTTTTCATTATTTGACTAAGGTATTAAATGATACCACTTTGCTATTCGAGACACTTCAGTTCCAGGGCATGCTCCTTTAATTGCATGGTTTACATTTGTTGTTGCACAACTGTATACTTGTATTATATTACATTGGCATGAACTACTTGTACAACTGTATTTATTTGCATGGTGTACTTTCATTACATTAGCATCTAAGCTTTATATGACTGTATTTATTTTGTATTACTTGAGCACTATGTAGAATTAGCCTTTTACAAATGTATGCTTTTGCATGGTATAAATTGTATTACATTAGGATGTAGTATTACCTTTGTATGACTGTATTTATTTGCATGGTATTAATTTTGTAATATATTAGTAATTAGCACTATGTAGCATTGGCCTTTTACAAAATGTACATTCAATTTGTATATATTTGCATGGTATATTTTTGTATTACATAGCACCATGTAGCGTTTAATTTAGCTTTCAATAAATGTATACCTTTGTATGGTTAAAGTTTGTGTTACACTTATTGCATTATTGTGTAGCATTTATTAAGCTTTGCTGTTATTTTATGTATAGATGACGAAGATACAATACTTTAGAATCTGGAAAATAAGCACATACACTTTTAGCAATTTTAGTGACGCTTTTATGCGCCTATTTTTTATATGCACTTATACTTTAGCCTAATTAGATGCTTTTATTTTTTATATGCACTTATAGACAAGCCGCATGCGCCTATTTGTTATGTACATTTGGAAATATAGAATAAGATTTCCGTTAAAGCGGCATTTTGTTCACATTTTTTTCGTGGATTTGCACACTATTTATAATAGACTTACACAAGGCTAGCAAACTTAATCAAACGTTTGCGAACTTGAGAATATTTTCTATTCAAAAAGCATTCTATCGTAAACGATTAGCGTTTTACAATACAATAGACATTAAAATCGTTTAGCACCCATCGGCTATTCGGCTCATTGTAAACGCTAATTACGACTATTCGATGCATTTGTTGTCTGTTCACCAGTAATTAGAAAAAATCGAATATGCACCTACTTTCGAGACAATATTATGGCCAGGATATGATATGCTCTTATAATCCTATATGGATTGACGGTAAGGCTGTATGCGCTTACTTTTGATATGCGCTTATATTCAAATATGCGCTTATTTTCCAGATTCTACAGCATGTGTATCAGTGTTGTTTCCCAGTTATATGTCTTGCAATTATTAGCGTTTTTGTACAGTTTCATTTACAATTAAATTGTAATTAATACATGTGTATACCATATAACCCCATCTTCTAATTAACATCGCCCCTGTCGGGGGAGGGGAATCTTATTTTCAAATTGATATCCAAATGAATTAAGTTCCAAATAAATCCAGGATAACATGCTTTTTCTACATTTTTCTTCTGCTGATTGAATGAGTTTTATGTAAATGACGGAGCTTAAACAGGTACAAACAATGTCCACACAACACCATCAATAACAGAATACATCTGCATCAGTATGACACTGCTGTGCATGTAAACTTACCACATTTACAAGGCAATTTGCACAACATGTAAACGTTAAATGTGTGTAGTAATATTGGAGTACACGATGGGGGCAGTTATATGAGTGACAGATATTGTTTAGATATTTTTCGTGAAATGCATTGCCCCTGGGGCAATAATATGGGGTTATATTATGGTATATATACAGTATGCATATGTACTTGTGTATCCCGCAATACTAAACATGTAGTCCATGTAGACCAAAATCTACCAACCAGAAACAAAATCTCACTAAAAAACTGAAGGTATAATGCTCAAGGTCATTGCCTTGGACTTATAAACAAAAGGTTAAGCACTGATGGTCAAGGTCATTGCCTTGGACTTGTAAAGAAAAGGTTGAGCACTAATGGACAAGGTCATTGCCTTGGACTTGTAAAGAAAAGGTTGAGCACTAATGGACAAGGTCATTGCCTTGGACTTGTAAACAAAAGGTTGAGCACTTATGGTCAAGGTCATTGCATTGGACTTGCAAACCACAGGTTGACCATCAGTGGTCAAGGTCTTTACCATGGACTTGTTATCTATAGGTTGAGCATTTGTGGTCAAGGTCATTGCCTTGTGTACATAGTTTATTTCACAATTGATAGAAGTAAGTTAAGAGTACTATGTAGCCTACATTAAGTGTACTATCAAACATCTGTTGTTTCTGTTATGGTTGGTTGGGGTATACTATGACCACATTTAGCACTTTGTAGCACTATGCGATTATACAGTTTATGTCACATTTATTTATTATTATTTTGTGTTATCATTTACCCTGCTTGCATTAGCCATATGTAACAGATTTGTACCAGGATATTGAGAGTTCTATACAACAGTCAAAGCTGTAATACAACAGTCAAAGCTGTAATACAACAGTCAAAGCTGTAATACAACAGTCAAAGCTCTTAAAATGGTTGCAAGGTATGACATAGTGTCTTTCATAGTACAATTCATGACTTCCTTGCTTGAGTGTCACTTCAAAACTATAATGTATAGTATTACAAACTCAGACTTAATTAAGTTAAGACTTAACTTTAAAAACATGACACACCGTAAAACTGTCTATTTTATGAGCACACAGTTTGTGGCTTTTGGGGTAAAACTGTCAATTTATGGATTTAAACTTCATCTTGAAAATTTTAATTAAATTAATAAATTGTAATGCATTATTTTCAGTTATCCACAAAATGTGTCAGCATAATGTGCCCAATCAAACTATTGATTGTTCAGTATAAGAAGCTACACTGTACTGTTGTGATGAACTCTCAACCCTAGATTTGTTATTGTGTATACCCATATGAATTATTTCTGAATAATTAGGAACATGCAAATTTTATATTTTGTGCTGTATATTGGAATGCTTGACGTGTGAGTTAATGTTACTGTCCCTGGTTTTATGCCATGGCCTTAGTTTAAGCAGTTTTGTATTGCAAATATTTTGCTGGACATACAGTTCTACTTTAAGCTATCTAAACCTCTAGTTCAAGTGTTTTAGCTTTAGCAGCGATTTGTTTTCCTTCTTTGATCGGTACCCGTTAAAGGACCCGTTCCCAATTGAAAATAATGATGATTTTTCCCAATTTAAACCTAAAATTTCAAAAACTATGAACTAACAAAGACAATGTTAACATAGAATCAATGTATTAAAAGTAACATTATTTTACCAATAGCTTATGTTTATTGTTATATACATGTAGTTATTGAGCTGCTTATTGTGCACAGCTATGCTTGGAATTATGTTGCTTTCAAACATTGAGTTTGTATTATTTGTAGCTGCAATTTGTATAATGCTGCCTTTATATGTGTTTGTACCCATGTATCTATTTGTATGTTGCATTCTAGTACCACATCAATAAAATCCTTTGTTGTTAAGTTTCCATGGTCTTTATGTGTTTATTGGTCAAACACCAGTCCTTAATTGACCTATGACAAGGCTGCATTCTGAGACTCGGTTTCTCTGTTTTAAAGCTTGGTGAGATTGCAAGATTGGTTTAGTCTCATTGTTATAAAAATTATATAGAAAAATGGGCACCAGTTAATTTTCTGAAGTTCTGTCTCAATAGCCTAGTGGTAAGAGTGTCCACTTTGAGTTGGAGGGCTGGGTCTTGGGTTTGATCCCAGGCTACAAACTAGTAAAATATAATACTGGTACATCTTCCTTGCTTGAGGCTCAACATACTTAGTTCCTGTTAAATGCTGTTTAGCCCAATGTGAGGATAATGTGACTGGGTAGCACGTCTACATAAGACAAGCTCAATGTCAGGATAATGCGACTGGGTAGCATGTCTACATAATACAAACCCAATGTCAGGATAATGTGACTGGGTAGCACGTCTACATAATACAAGCCCAATGTCAGGATAATGTGACTGGGTAGCACGTCTACATAATACAAGCCCAACGTCAGGATAATGTGACTGGGTAGCACGTCTACATAATACAAGCCCAACGTCAGGATAATGTGACTGGGTAGCACGTCTACATAAGACAAGCCCAACGTCAGGATAATGTGACTGGGTAGCACGTCTACATAAGATGGGTAGCATGTCTACATAAGATGGGTAGCATGTCTACATAAGATGGGTAGCACGTCTACATAAGATGGGTAGCACGTCTACATAAGATGGGTAGCACGTCTACATAAGACTGTAATATTGTTGACCAGTAGGACTTAAAACAATATTTAAACAAAAGAGCCCCATTCCCTGACAGCCATGTTTTATTAAATTCATTATTGTTACCCTGTGTTTCTTTATCTTTTGTGTACATTAATCTTACTTGATTGTAGATTGTAGATGTTTAATTATCTTGACATTTCAGTATCATTGGTCTATACGTGACCTTCATATTATTGATTGGTCGAATGTTACGCCTCAGTACTACAGGAATGTCATCGACGATATCGTTCCGCGAGCTGCCTAACGTTGATCACATCATTCGTCTGTGTCTAGACATCTACCTCGTACGAGAAATGTGTGAATTTAGGCTGGAGGAAGATCTATATGCCAAACTCATATTCGTGTACAGATCGGCAGAAACGCGCGTCAAATGGACAAGACTTCGAATGAAGGACATTGAGGAGACTAAGAAGAAGTTATAAATGAACATTTGAACGTGAAATGTACATGAAATGTTTACCTAGTACTTGTGTATATATATATATTTATATATATCTGCTTTATGGCGTCTGATGTAATTTATTAAGCAGGTATTTCATAGAGATAGCTGATTATTTCTTTGGCAAATTTGGTGGGCAGGTCATGTCTGTTCTTTTATCATCATCATGCACATATCTCCAAAAGTGTTGTAGTAGCCATGGCCATGCTATTGGCCAGACACCAATGTAGAGATAGCAGCCATGGCCATGCTAGCTCCATCCATTTATTTGTCGAAGGTTATCAAGCAAATCCATTGCATAAGACAATCGTGTGCAATATTTGCAATGTTTAAATAAATCTGATCATTGGTAGTCTGAACTCTCGAATTACATCTGGCTTTTGGAGTAGTATTATATTTGCATGAATCAAATGTTGACAGAGTTATGTGCCTTGTTTGAGAGCCTGATTGCGTGAGATAACCCCTACCCTTGTTACGGGGTATAACATTGATAGGTATGTACATCATGTATCTATTTCATGCTTTGCTTTGTACAAACTATTGTTTTATTGATGGTGTAAGTATAATGTACCTGAAGATGAATTTCATTACCTGTGTAACATTATTTGCTGCTCATGATATATTGGTGAATGTAACATTTTGTATAGTGTATTCATTGTGTGTTGTTTATATTTGATTTAACATGCTACATAGGGCACCTGTTTGGTGTAAAATATTGTATTCAAATTTTAAATTTATGTTGAAAGTATTTTTAGAATTATAATTTATTTCATATCAATGCCTATTGCCAGTAGATAAAGAACAAAATACTCAAGCTGTGGTTGCTATGGTTGCACATTTCCTTAACTTGTCCTGCTTTATTATCAGAATGTCAATGTACATTGTTGCATTTAGTTTTACTCTGAAAGGAATGCTAGAGTTGTGTTAGCACTCATTCTATATAGTCTCGCATTTAGAGATATATTTTCGCTCATTCTTGCCTTGTAAATAATGAGCTTTTCTCACAAAACTTGAATGATCTTTTTCATATGGAACAAGTTTGTTCTATGTTTACTGAGATTGCTTTGTGTTATGATGTATATATATTTCCACAATTTGTATGCCTTGTATTTTTTATATGCTTGTATATTTGCATCTCCAAGTTTTTTACCTCAACATATATACACCATACCGGGTACACCTTTGTCTATAAATGGCATAGCCCTAGTATTTACTGTAGTACTGGTATTCATCTTGTAATAATATATGACATTACAGGCATCTACAATGTTTTGAATTAGTTTTGGGTATTTTAGGGTTAATTGTTGTACATTACAAGCATACTTTGATCATTGTTTTTAGTCCTATGCCTGTGTTAACTGCATAATTGGCCCAATATCCATTCAAATGTTTTGATATTTCTGGTTTTGACACATGTCTGTCTGGTTTAAAAACTATAATTATAGTTAAATTGTGTCTAAAAGTGTGAAATATTCATGTATATATAGATATATTACCTCCAATGAAGGAAAGCTCATAATTATACATGTATAATGACCGAGGTCAAGTCAAATACCATTTTCATCAAAACTGAAGCGTAAAATATACAGGAAAATATTGATTTTGGTGAAAGGTTTCACTTCATTTGCTATAACAGTAAATCTATATTATTGTATCTTACACCAAAATGTTTAAATATCCTTTATATTTTACTCATGCATGTGCTCAACTTATATGATATTTCAGCATAAGTGTGATTCATGAATTTAGTTCATATAGCAATATTTTATGTGTTAAAAGCTGCCATATATATTTTACTATGTTTTTGATAGCCTGGTACCATATTTATTCTAGTAATGCACCAAACACTAAGCACTTAATATATGTGCAAGTATTTTTCCTGTTGTTTTTTTTAAAACAAAAGCGCAACACAGAAATGTGCTGTCCATCTTTGAATAGGGTTTATATTGCATTGCACTTGTATGCCTGTCAGTCGCTTGACCCTTAGTATCCCCAAACTTTACATAGAGGTTGGTCAGCAACAGTTGAAGGCCCCTATTGATTTTAGGCCAGTAGGTCAAGGTCAACATGTTGGTGCAAACTATTACAATACTGACTCTTGGGCTGCTATGGGGGAATACATGTTTTACAAACATACTGCATATTCGTTCCATCATGTTGAATTAACATAATGATGAAGAAACAAATAATGTGTTCTGGCTTACCTTCATTGCTGACATAGTTTTGGATCTGAAATCAGTGATATTGTGGCATTATCTAGACTATATATGGTACTGTATTAAAGGTGTTTGTACAATGTAACTGCTTATCCTTGTGTGACAAACATATCAATATGCTTGTAGGCTTATTAGCTATTTTGTTACAGATTATTATTTTATTATTCTTGCAGCATAATTGGCCTGTATGTATCTCTGGTTCTGGTGATAGGTCGGTTTGTACGCATATTCTTCAGCGGTGGATCTCAACGAATCATGTTTGAGGAATTACCGAACGTGGATGGTATTCTTAAAATTTGTCTGAATCTCTACCTAGCTCGGGAATGCAGCGAGTATTACCTGGAAGAGCAGCTATTCTCACGGTTATTGTTTCTATATCGGTCCACAGAGACTATGGTCAGATTCACTAAACTGAAACAAGAGTGAAACAATCATAAAATGATGTAGGGTCATTTTTTGAAAAGAATGTTACAATACAACGCATTCCCTCAGCTCTCTGACTGTGATAACTATTCTTGCTATGTACTGTTTGTCTGTTTCATGAAACTATCCAAACCAGAATGAAATTCTGTTGGAAGTTTTACTTTATAATTGTCACATTCAAGTTTTGTGTTAAAGTTCTTGTCATGCTAGAAGAATATCATGTTGAGACTTTAGGCCAAAGATTTTCATTTTCTGGTTTACAGGATATGTCAGAAAATTTTGCTGTCATGGTAGAAAATAGAAAAATTACAAACAAATTTGAACGATAGTGCATGTGACCTAGGGCACTTTTGGCCCTTTTGTTATTTTACCATTCCACCCTACAGTCAGCAAAATTCAAATGACGTTTCCTGTTACCCTAAAAAAAAAAAAAAGTGGCATTACAAGTATTCAATTACAAGTATTTTGAATTATTACTATTATATTTTATAGTCTGTGTATGACCAATCATGTCAATAAAGCAGTGGATTTATCTATGCTGCTTTGTCCTTGCTAGGAAGGTATGGTGTAGGGATTATATGTATGATCTCAATATAAAGAAAACAGCAAAGTGTGATGCCATATGAATTTTATGTTAATAAATGAAATCAGGGTAAACAAATCGCCAGAAATTGTCTGAATGTTCTTTTTATGACAAACCAAAATTTACAACTTATAAATATATTTATTAATATTTTCTAAGTCCAATCTTTGTTAGCTGGCCTGAGCACGAAATACTCAAATTGAGATTTTGTGATAGCATTTTTGTCAGTCATCAACAATTAGCTTGACTAGAAAATAGAAGTAGCATTTAAAATAGACTGACAAAACTTGATTGTTTTGATGAAACTTTGGATGAGTTTGAAATTGATTTTTGTCTCTATTAAATCTTGGCCCGACTCTTGGTACTGGGTAAAAAAACCTATGTCACCATGTCAAATAAAAGAAAAACCTATCAAACACTCTAGTTAAACAATCTTGCTGAAATTTGATACAATTGTCTTAAAATCATACAAAATATATAGGGAAAAGTTACAACAAACTATGTCAAACCATTGGCTGCATGTTATTTTTATATTTTTAGATTCTAATAACATCATATTCATCTCTGAAATGAACCAATTTCTATGTCCAGTAGACATATACTACAACGCCATTCTATGCTTATTATTTTTTTATTTTGTGCAATATTTACATGTTTGTATTATGTTGTGTACCAGTATATTGTTTTCTGTGTAGTATATGTGCTTTCTTATATATGTTCTTGTGTCTTGTTTGTGCAGTACTGGAGAATGCAGATCTATCATTCTTATACTACAATATAACCTCAATTATAAGACCATTTTAGGACTCCTTGAAAACTGGTGATGCCCCGCACACCCCCATTTTGATAATAGGGTGTATTGCTTTGCACATGTTGATCTGTGGGATGCCTGTTGGTTTCCGTTTATTAACTCTAGAACACTTTACCAGAGGTTGGTTAGAAACATGAGATGGCCCTTTAGGTCAGTAGGTCAAAGGACATGTTTGCTGTTGCCTTTAACATGACAGAAAAATTGAACCAAATGGTTTGCAATTAACAGTTGGGCCTAGAATCATTTACTTTATACCTCAGAGAGGTTGGTTATCATCAATTGTAGTTGACCAATATTGATTTAAAGCTCAGAATGTTGAAGGTCAAGGTCGTTATGACTTTTAAAATAAATGACTGTTTGGCTACCATGTGGGGCATACATGTGTTTACAAACATCTCTTGTTTCTTGTTGAGTTGGTCTTTTTAAATGAGGTTGTATTGTATAACCGTGAGGTCATTGTTACTGTCTGACATTTGTTTAATATATACATGATAATGAGTGTAAATATATTATGTTTAATAGTATCAATTTAATGATAATGAATACAATTGTAAGATTGATGACAAATGTCAAACATTTTGGTGCTTAATTTTGTTTAATTGCAGAATTGTTGAGGTTTTGCTATCACATTTTGTACCTCTCAATGATTTCATAAACAATTTACCATGTCGGTAAATATACATGTCCTTGTTTTTGAACAAGAAAAAAGCCGGCCTGGTCACCAAATTGATGAGGGTTTGATTCTGTGTCGGGCTGGTAATGGTCTACCATGACATTGACTATGTGACCTCCTCATGTGGAGAGATCTAGTTTGTACTGGTTGGACTTAAGTCATGTCCTCCACATGTGGAGAGATCTAGTTTATACTGGTTGTCATGTCCTCCACATGTGGAGAGATCTAGTTTGTACTGGTTGAGAATTAATTCCAGAAAAAACTGTTGTGCATGACCAAAACATTGTTGATGAAATGGCACACAATAAAAATATCACGATGTTGATAAGAAACCATTATCATATAGTGGAAGATTTGCATGGTTGTTTAGTACTGTAGATGATGCCCTGGTACCCATGTGTATAGTGTGTACTACATGTTCTACTATCATTCTTGTAATGGAATATATATATTGTGCTTCTAAATTGTGTTTCGTCTTTATTTATTGATAGATATATGCCTCACCCCAATCTTTGATGAGGATGAGGGGGAATAGATATATGCCTCACCCCAATCTTTGATGAGGATGAGGGGGAATAGATATATGCCTCACCCCCATCTTTGATGAGGGGTGATATATTGTTTTTCACATGCTGGTCAGTCGGTAGTTTCCATTGAACATCTCAAGAACGATTGACCATACAGGGTGATCCATCAATTCTGCTCATTAGTAAATACCTATAACTTCACTATTTCTTTACTTACACATATAAATTTGGTACTGTTGGAAACTTACACATATAATCAGCAATTACATGTTTTCTTTAATATGATAGCTTTAAAGATGATGAAGTTACATTGTATAAGCATTTACTAATGTGCGTAATTAATGAATCACCCTGTATGACCTTGGTCAGCACCAGTAGATGACTCCCATTGATTTTGAAGTCAAAGGTCAAGGCCGATATGACCTTTGACAAGAATGAAATGACCAAAAGATTTCCAAACAAAAAAACTAAGAACAGTTGAACCCAGGATTTTTCAACTTTATAGGGAGGTTGGTCACGATCGGACATTTACGTACCCCTATTGATAGCAGGTCGATGGTCAAGGTCATTATGACCTTTGAAATTACTGACTATTTGGCTGCAAATGGCCATGCTTGACAAACTTGTTTAGGACTCGAAAAAGGTCATTCTGTTTGGTTGAACTGGTAGAATATGAAGTAGTACCACATTATATAGGCATTTAATTTGGATTATATAGTTTTGTCATCCACCTCTAGTGTGATCCATGTGTGACAGTTGTTCCCTTTTTTGAATAACTGCCAGCTTATGTTGTGCAGAAAAAAAATCAATGCAAACAACAAAAGCCATCTGTACACAGTGATGGATGTGCATACTTTGCTTACATGCTTTAGAAGCTGGAGACTTGACCACAACATGAACATGATGAGCTGCAATACTAGTAAAGGACGTATGTTGTGTATGACCTGTCAACATTGTCTTTAACGTCTAAACCACTGAAACGATTTTGACAAAACCTTTTTAGGAATGATAAAAATACCCAATCAACAAGTCGCAAGTTGGCTGTTACGTTCAGTGCAAATGGCAGCCACTGCATAATCAGTTTTTGACCCTCACAAGTATCCACTCCTGCACATGGGTAATGAGGAGGATTGTGGGTTATTTTAGCACAAAGAAATTAAGAAGTGGTGCAGACGAGAATCAAACATTGAATTTCTCAGTCCAAAAGCAAATCGCTGGCTTAGAATTAAAAGGTTGTAAGTACAAAATCAATATTTGAGAGAACAAGAAAACTGTCTGAAAACTACCGGTACTCTTTACTTACAGGAAAACAAGCTTTTTAAACTTCAGTTTGGTCAACATGACCACTTCCGATTTTCATAAAAATAGGCCAATTAGAAGCGCCTTGAGATGCATGTGTCAAATATGTATCAGTCTTATAAGGTCGTAATTTCAACCTTCTAATTGTAAGCCAGCGATATGTCCTACCTAACAACTAACAACTAACCCCAAAAAGAGCAGTCCTCTTTCATAGGTGTATGACATCGACGGTCATGTGAGGTTGTTATTTGGTGCCTAGTATTACCTGATAAACCTTATACATAATTATAATAAAACCATTGATGCAAAATCTGAAACGATTGCAGGCCAGTGTTAAGTCCACGTGTCAAACAAACAACAATACTCACTAGAGGTCACAACTTCGGCCTAATCATTATGAAACTTGACCACAACAGTGATTTTTCTTGAACAAAATTAAACAGCCTGTGCCTTTAAAATTGGGAAATTTAGCGCAAATTTGGGAATTATTAAAAAATATTGTTTTGATTAAAATTGTTCATAAATTGCTATTTTCTACTGATAATACTCTAGTTATATGTGACAAGGACTTTTGCAAGTTTGAAAATCCATTGTTTTGACTTTAACAGCTATACCGTAGTTGCTTTGAATCCAGCGAGCACAAAAGGGGGGAAATAATGCTTACTTTTTGGGAAAAAATTGGTGATTTTTTGGGAAAAATGGAGGTTATTTTGCTAGGGGAAGGGGCCTGTATTCGGCCCCAAAAATAGCCAAAAAAAATCACTGCACAATGATCATCTCCAAAGCCTCAATATATAAGAATTCCTCTCTTCCTAGAACCATACAGACGACCATCACAGATATTGCAACTCTAGAGGCCTTCAAGACTGTGCTTCACAACATCATAGCAGTCCAGCCTCTGTCTCAGGAGTAGACAGTCAAAGAATGAACATAGTTTTATTTTATCAGCAAAACACCGAAGTGCAAATGTAGCGACACAATCAAAGCAGGTTGAGTTTTTCAAATTTTATTTCTGACTGACTAACGTTTCGGCTTATATTAAACCTTCATCAGGGTACAAATATGTAAAAAGATGATATCGAAGTATAAAATTCTGGTGTTTCTAGTCACGTGACCGTGAACTAAAAATAGAATCCGGTGGGTTTTTTTCAATTTAGTTGTCAATGCATGTTAGTTATTTAAAAATAAAGATATATTAAAATGTGAATATGAGTCATTGTTGTTTCTTAAAAAAATGTTGTAGACTGAGTAAATGAATATTTCTTTTTTCTGTGTTGCTTCTTCTAAATTTTCATCTTGGTAGATTGTAGTTTTATTTTTTAAGTAACGGAAATGCTCAACACCTCACCCGGGCCTTAGTACAGTCCAGTTGATGGATACCTAAGAAGATCTCAACACACACAAGGTCAAGTTAGGTCATCAAGGGTTACAAAACAGGTAACTTAGTCCTTCAAACAATGACAGGTAGGCTATTACTTCCCTTGCAAAGTCAGCTGAGAGAACTCAGGGGAGGCAACTCTGTCCAAACCTAATTTAAAGCGGTAAGAGTGACTTCCCTTGAAAATCAGGGGAGAGAACTCTGCACAGGGCAAGAGTTGCTTCCCTTGAAAAAGCAGGGGAGGCAACACTGTCCGACCTAATTTAAGTCGGTAAGAGTGACTTCCCCTGAAAATCAGGGGAGAGAACTCTGCATAGGGCAAGAGTTGCTTCCCTTGAAAAAGCAGGGGAGGCAACTCTGTCCAACCTAATTTAAGTCGGTAAGAGTGACTTCCCCTGAAAATCAGGGGAGAGAACTCTGCACAGGGCAAGAGTTGCTTCCCTTGAAAAATCAGGGGAGGCAACTCTGTTCGACCTTATTTAAGTCGGTAAGAGTGACTTCCCCTGAAAATCAGGGGAGAGAACTCTGCACAGGGCAAGAGATGCTTCCCTTGAAAAAACAGGGGAGAGAACTCTGAAAACGTGAGTATGAACTCCCAATAAGGAAGAGTTGCTTCCCTTTGATTCTTGAATGTAATGGTAGGCTTTATAATTATACTGCTTAGTAACTAGAAACATTCTTTCCTGCGTGCATGTTACGATACCTGAACGTTTTTCTTGTTGAATAAATCTAACCAAGCATGTAATGCAACTATGATTTCCTGGAAAGCCGGAGTATGTATTACACCCTTGTTACCCTGATAATACAACATGATTGGATATTCCCAACATGATTGAAAAATGGCGGATGTATGTTTACATATTCATCGCATTTTCGGCCAATTCTTCAAAATCTACGGGTTTAACCACCCTCTGATGCTGTATGAAGATAAACTTGTACATTCCTTCCATGAAACTAAAACTATTTATCCGTATGTTTGTGAATGTGATACACAATACGATAAAAGGTTAGAAAAATCTGTGTTGGATTTATTTGACAGTCTATAAAACATATATATTGTTGTTTATTTTGGATTAAGATCTTTTGTTTATACAGCTCATTCATTTCACTATCAGACTTAGTTTAGAGTAAGTTATTTACATTTGCCGTTTCTACGTGATAACTATTTAAAGTAACCCATGTGTGAAAAATGGATAAAAACCAACATGATTTGAGGATAAAGATCAACATGATTTATCTTTTAAAGTGGATACTGACCAACATTAAATTTCATTGATGCACTGCAGTGCGAATTTAATATGTAGCTTCACTATTGGAAGAATAATGGGATGACCCCAACACGTACGTAGGAGTAGATAACTCTATGAAGTATTTATTGGAAAATATGTCCCTTTTTTCAACTTCGTGCAAATTTGTAAGTTTACGTTCAAGGTATTAACCTATTATATCTAAGTGCATGTTCATATTGCTGTGATACTTTGCATACTTGTCAACCGTCTTGACCACAACATCTGCACTCTATCAAGCATGTTGTTGAATGTTATGCCCCATTTGGACTAATGTACTTAGAAATACAAAAGTTTACAGTTTATGTACACAATTTTAACCTCTAAGACATGTATCTTTGATACTTTGCATACTTTATCACCATCATGACGCCATGACCTCCACATGAAAAGGCAACTCTATCAAATATGTACTGAGTACATCTAGAAACGCAACACTGGGTTCTACTGTCAATATTTGCTCAATCTGATGATGGACAATCAAACTTCATTAATTTTACTTGATGCAGTTTTATTCTATTTCCAATACATCTGTAACATTTTATCACATAGAGCTACATTTAGGTGCAGAGCAGTGTTTTGGTGTATAGTGCGGCCGAAAAATAACGGAACATAAATATAGTGCGGGCGAAAAATCACGATTTTTTTTATAAATTAGCTATTTTTTCGGAATCGTTGTTTTATGTCAATATGTAAAGTATTGATCAAATATTGATTGATTACTTATTCATGATGAGCAACAAGTTGTTGAACACTGTCGGCAGCAGTTGTGAGCCTGATCTGGAGCTGTTTCACGCTGTCCTATTCATCCTGTGGGAGGCTTGTTACGCATGCATGACCTGAACTTAGGCTGTCGCAAATGGTGCCAGTATGTTGGTAGCGTGTCTCTGGATGAGAAATGTTCGGTGTATGACAATTTAACCGTCGTGCAAACTCCTGTTAAACATCTCTGCCATAAGCATCCGCATGGCCTGATTTTGCTCATATTCGGACAATCATGGCATTTTTATTCCTGAACATATGCCATTTCTTTTGTGATTTTCTTTTTATTAGCAAACTTTACAAAAAGTTCGATTCAATTTATACCAAGATTTATCATGCGTAATTGGTGCACGTGGAAATCATACTTTTTGTGATTATATCGGTGCACGGGATTTACGTAACACGATCGATAAAAGTTGTATGATGGCCAAGTTTCTACAAGATTATACAATATTACTACACAAAATTCAAATATACATGTATAATGCAAGTAAGAAAAAAATGGAGATAAAACCGTTGCGTTTCTAGATGTACTAAGTATATGTTGAAATTATGTCCCCTTTTTAAATTAGAAATACAATTTGGCACCATTCAAGACATGCTCACAGCGTTTAGCCAGTGGTCCCCATAATTCACTGTTACTATTCCCGGTGAATTTTGCACATTTAGATACATGTGTTAAATTTACCTGTCTTGACTTATTATGAATTTTACCAACATATAGCAGAAAAAAGTATTTAACTAGAAATATGTCCACAGGACACGGATGCCCCCGCTAAAAGCTGTCATCAGACATCTAAGTATAAAGCTATGCAAATGGAATAACTTGAAACAAGTTAGTAATTGCTTAAATGTGACATTGAACAGCAGACAAGAGCTGGGTCTGTAAGTGTGACCTTTACATTTGAGTCAGGGTGTAAATGCGAATGTAACCAAGTAATGTTAAAATCCAGAACGAAATAACAAAAAAAAACAAAGCAGACCAGAAGCGTATACGTGTGCCTTTTATCTTTTAATCTCTAAGTATGACCTTGAACTTTGCGTTAGGGACCTGGGTTTTGCGCATGTCACCTCGTCTTGATGATGTGAACATTTGTGGCAAGTAATATAAATATAAAATACGAAATGACATAGTTACAGATCTGACATGAATCACATGCCTATTTGAGAATTTTAACTTTTGATCTCTACGTTTGACCTTGACCTTTGAGGTAGGGACCTTGGTCTTGCGCATGACACCTCGTCTTGATGATGTGAACATTTGTGGCAAGTAATATTAATATAAAATAAGAAATGACATAGTTACAGAGCTGACATGAATCACATGCCTATTTGAGCCTTTTTACCTTCAATCTCTAAGTGTGACCTTTACCTTTGAGAAAGGGACCTAGGTCTTGCGCATAACACGCCGTCTCGATGTGGTGAACATTTGTACCAAGTGTTATAAATATCCAATAAGAAATGACATTGTTACAGAGCGGACATGAATCACATGCCTATTTGAGAATTTTAACTTTTGATCTCTAAGTGTGGCTTGCCCTTTAAGTTAGGGACCTGGGTCTTGCACATGGCAACCACCTTGATGTGGTGAACATTTGTACCAAATATTATAAAATATCCAATAGGAGATGACAAAATTACAGAGCGGACCCGAATCACATGCCTATTTGAGCTTTTTAACCTTTGACCTCTAAGTGTGGCCTTGACCTTTAAGCTAGGGACCTGGGTTTTGTGCATGACACATCGTCTAGATGTGGTGAACATTTGTACCCATTTTTGGTAGGCGTAAGCCTCTCTATACTACCATTGCCCATTTCTTAATGCAACATAGACCGCCTTTAGGCTGCTATGTGAATCCGCATTCAAGTAGTTCCAGAAACTGTCAACATTCCCAATAATTATTGTGAAACTGTTTATTGAATCGATATTTTTGCAGATAATCAGTCAGCCGGGGAGATATCGAACTTGTTTCGTAATATGAAAATGAAGTGTTCATCAAATGTCCCAGCCGTATAGCTATTTTTAGAAACTTCAGACCAGGGTCACGTGATGGTTTTATCAATTAATCGTATATCGTTATGTTATGCAATCATATGGTGTGGCTATACTAGCCGCTTTCTAGAGATGTCTAACGCTGTGATGGAAGTGATTACAAGAAGGTACTGTAGAATCTGATAAATAGGCGCGCGCAGTATTATTTTAAAGCCACTTTTGATATACGCATTCAATACACGTATTACATATACATGTACATCAATATGCCCCTTTTTACAATTATTTAGATACCCTAGATGCCTATATAGTCACATATGCCTATTTTGACATTCAAGACAAGATCGGCAGTAAGAAAACGAACATGAAACGTGTAAAGTCGTTTAAGCTTTAGTAGCAGCAACCAGATCGCCTCCCATCAGCACTCTTAGTGCTTTGATTATTAAATGTCCTAAAAGCAAGTGCCATAGACTAGGTGTGAAATGCCTTACATCGGGTATGCTCACAAACCTGCTACCACAATCCATGAGCACACTAATTTAATGTACAATTATTTGTACCTTGAGAATCCCATTGGCAAGATTTCAATTTGTAATGTTGGTTTTTATCCACAATCATGTTGGCCAGTATCCTAATAAATTTAACAATCACGCCGGTCAGTATCCAAAAAATACTACACATGTTTGAATTTTTGTTGGTGAGCGTTAATTTATCTAAGATTTTAAAAAATTGAAACGTCAAAATCATAGTTTATACAACTGCCGATACTTCCCAAATGATATTCATTACATAGAGTACAATAAATGAGTTTAACAACGTTTTAAAGTACAATACTCATTCTCAAATGCAAAATCCACACATTCTTTAAGGCTTTACATAGTGAAAAATATTACCTATATGCAAATTGTTTAGTGCAAATAGTACATTGTCTTCATATGTTGATTATGTAATATTGAAATAAACAATCTGGATAGTTTATATGGAAAATATTGTAAAAACAATGCACTTATCACATTTTTCATGTCGGCCATTTTTCAATCATGTTGGGAATATCCAATCATGTTGTTTTATCAGGGTAACAAGGGTGTATTATGTATCCTCTTTTTTAATGGCCAAAAGATGAGATAGATATTAGTGATTTATTTGATTTAGGTGCAGAATTTTACAATTTCTTGATCGAGTTTCGTGCCCCCGGGCAAACGTTATGTAGTGACTACGCAAACTATATATGGTGCGTTCAAAGTCAAATGAGAACCGTTATCAACATAAACTATCCAATACATCAAAGGCGCTGTAGTGTAGTGGATACGCACACTTCCTACAAGTTTTAATAGGTTCGATCCCAACAATTTAATTGTGTTTTTTTATTTCAAGTATCCATGTTATAAAGTCTTATACTATACTACTATTGAATCGATACCTCAAATGATATTTTTTATGTTTCAGTGAATATATAATATAATTGTATGATTAATGTTCTGCAGATAAAAAGATAATTGAATAGATACAACTTGCTAGATAAAATGAAAACATAACACACAATAAATCTACATACCTACTACGTGTCTCTTTTTATCATATTACTTACACATGCAAAATAAGGTACTTGTAAATAAGAAAAAAAAACTTTAAAATGTATGTAACCTGGATGGGTGTCGAACCACTGGCGAAATTGAACAAAATTTCAACAAAATATCTGATATAAGTTAGCGACATGGCTAACCACTCGACTAACGAGACGATATAAAAACTCTTTTTCAAGTATTATACTATTGATTGAAGGTATCGCATCTATAATATAATACATAAACCCCCCTATTCTTTTAAATGGGATAGTTCCCTCATTAGTATTACTTATTGAATCGACAGTACCTAGTATTACACCTATACATAAATATCACCTTTCATTCATGATTTGTGAATGAACAGCTAATCCACGTTTTCCATGATTATGGGATGTTATTTATGATGCATCTTAGGAAACATAAATATTTTGACTTGCGATATGCATATTCACTGCAAATTGAAGAATAACCTATGTTTCCCCAAACTGATTAGAGTAGCCCGCTACACAATGCATCAACACTACATGTAAATAATTAATCATCTTGATTATGTTATTTAGCTGATACACTTAAGGAAATATTACGACTTTAAGAAAAGAATTTAGAAAATGACACAAGATTTTTCTGCTTCCGTCGCATTTCCTGGATACACCTGTAGATCTACATAACGTGTTCCTAATACTTAGTTGATGTATGAATCTTGACTATGTATGCCGTCGTTAAAAAGCTACGACATGACGTCATTCACACAATATTATGACGTATTATGACGTTACGTTGACGTTAGCTACATAGTTACCGCATAGAGCAAAACGAACAGATCGAGAGAAAACTACTCTGAGATATTTTCATCATTACAAACGATACAAGGATGGATATGCTTAGAAACATGAGATATTTATTTACCAGGTAATTGAGTTTGAACTGTTATATGTGAATTAATGTATGTACATCGTACAAAAATGTTCCTTTAAACCAGTAGATCTAGATGGAGTCATGTCTGGATCAGAATTGACTATTACATGTATGATTTCGGATACAGTCAGGTATATAGGCATTGTGAGATTTATTATAATTACATACATGTACTCTTTTCATTGAGTGATAACCGGTATTTTGCATTAGAATCTATAATCTAGATTAATCGGTTTTCTATTCGGACAGTTTTTTGACTAGCATACGAAGGAGTGGAGATTTTCACTTGCATGAATTTTTTTCTTGGTCTGTTGTATGCTACCCAACGAATCCTTCGCTACGATTGCGTTTCTATTGTTTATGCAAGAAATAAGACTTTCCATTAACGGGTGTGATTTTGAATAACAAATAACGTTTGTTAGTTATCCAATTTGCATGTACATTGTATTTTGTATAAAACAACTATTTTTTTCAGAAAATCAAGAAAAAATGATATTTGCTTCACGGAAGTAACAGTTTTGAAAAATGACGTGTTCCGTAGTTTTAACAAAAGTAACGGTTAGTAAAATAATTTATTCCTTTGTCAAACATAATGTAAATAAAGCAGCCGTCAACTTAAATGCTGTAAAATTGTTTAAAGACAATTAATCAACATGTATACGTTTACGTTCGTAAATATTTATTTCATAAATAGTCTAACATTCATATTTAGCATTGAATCCGGAGTTTCATAAATAATATTTTACTTCTTGGGCCCTATTGGATACTAATGGAAGTTTTCCGAGTTGACATTAGTATAAACTCATACACTATTGTTGACAATTTAACAACATCCTGTACCGGCTCAGCACTATGTCTTGAGCCTCGGAAATTAAAACATTTCCCTTAATGTTTCAGATTTAGTTGAGTTTACTGACATGCGATGTCGACGACAACGTCCCACAAACAAACCATCTCCTGATCCTGTTCAGAAATCTTCACGTCCAACATATCCAATAGATCTACTCCGAGAGTATCGTGTTTCACCATTGGTGGAATTGAGGGCCAAACAACCAGCGTATACACAAGAAGATTTGGATAGGATAGCTGAGATGTTTATTGTTTCATACACCCATTACACCAGTGAGTGTATTGCTTACTTTTCATCGCAAACATTACGAAGTAATTGTACATAATTAGCTCACACATACGCTTAAATAGATTGTACCAGTGAACATATTTATCTAACCTCGCCAACATACCTTTGTACTAGTATTTTGTTCCGTTCCATTCCTCGTCCAATATTTTTTGTTTCATTCGATATTTCGTTGCGTTCCGTTTCCTATATAATTATATGTTGATTCGTTCCATGTCCCGTTCCATTTCGTGTCCCTTATTTTTTTCCATCCACTGTTCCGTTCCATTCCGTGTCCCATATTTTGTTCCATTCCATGTTCCGTTCCATTCTATGTCCCTTATTTTATTCCATTCCCTGTTCCGTGTCCCATATGTTGTTCCATTCCATGTTCCGTTCCATCCCATGTCCCTTATTTTATTCCATTCCATGTTCCGTGTCCCATATTTTGTTCCATTCCATGTTCCATTCCATTCTGTGTCCCATATTTTGTTCCATTCCCTGTTCCGTGTCCCATATGTTGTTTTTTACCATGTTCCGTTCCATTCCGTGTCCCATATGTAGTTTTTTACCATGTTCCGTTCTATTCCGTGTTCCATATTTCGTTCCATTCCATGTTATATTACATAGTTATTCGTTTCGTGGTTAAGGATGCTGGATCGGTTTAGTGCGCATGCGTCATTTGTCATAGTACGTTATGAGCCTTATAAATGTTAGAATGTGTCAAAATAATCTAAAATAAATGAAATTGAACAGTTTTGATAAGTAGTATGCAAAAAAGAAAATACCAATCGAAATGACGGTTGACATTCTGAAAAAAATATTGCATTACAAAATAGGTGGGTGGGGTAAAAAAATTGTTTATGCCAAATGACTTTTTTGGGGGTCGGTTTGTTTCGTAATGCTTGTTTATTGTGTGTTTAAGTGTTTTCGCGTTATTTACATGTTCGATAAATTTTATTTTTAGCGTTTTCATTGATTTTCTCAGCATTTTAGCCACATTTAACCAAAATAAACACAAAATTTGCGAAAAAGATACCTCGGTGACATGTATGTTTATTGCATAATTTTAAAGAATTATATCACTATACTTATTTCACAAAAAAGTGAAAAAAGTTTAATGCAGGAAAAAGAGTTATAAGGATTTTACCTGGGTGCTCTTTTGCTGCATTAAATATGAAGTGGATTGGGTAGAAAGGCAATATATATGAGACCAAAATTAAATGTACCATTTTTGGTCTCTTGACCTTGTATAACAATGTGTACCCGAACTATATTGAAACATATTCAATTATTCAGATCACAGACATCAATTTACCAATTTCAATGCAATTATAAAAATAATTCATACACACTTCAAACATGGCTGATTACTCAGAAAACGAGTTCCGTGACCTAGTGTTTTTACATCATATTTTGTGTCAGAATAGATTTCACTACTGCCTTGCAAAAATTGAACAAAATCTAAGGGAGGAATCCAAACCGCTCCAACATCCTTAAGTAACCAGTCATGAATTTAGTCCACATTTTACCTCAACCAAAGGCTTAAATACAACACTGATTAAGTCTTATTCCAAGAACATCTTAAATAAGATTTTGAACACAAATATTGTTTCCACATTATTGTGAGTAACGTTTTAGACACGAATTGGTTTATTTTATAATTTTTAAATTTCCAATTTGTATTTCAGGCGAAGATGAGTTACCAAGTTACCAGGCGAGAATGTCCCAGAAGAAAGTAAAAAGAGGAAGACATATCTTCCAACAATTACGAAAACTTATTTCATAAAATCGCAGAAATATTAATAAAAAAGGACATTTTCTTTTTCTGTTTATCTGGTACATGTAGTTTTTATAACTGTTTATCTTAAAAGTTCATCTGAAGGGTGCCAAGCTGCAGACAACAACTAAGATAAGAAATAGTAAAAACTGAAGAATGTTTAAGTAATAATTTCTGATTTAAAACATATATGGCGCCTATAGACATAAAGGAAGTACATGTAACTACATAATGTTATATTGTAGGGAGTTTGCCTAAGTTGAATACCTAGCCACACGCCATTATTTATATGAGAGACGTTCAAAAATAAACAGGACTGTACAGTCATAAATATGATACATTTATTTTACATAAATTTAAATCGGAATTCAATTGCGAAAAACAAATGCCATCCGATTTATCGTGCAACACTTTATGTCTGTTCATAATAGTCCATTTTGAAACCATTGTAACATGCACCGGCACAACCCATCAATAACCATTGATCAATGTCGACTACGTCATGCGATATCTTTCATACTATCTCAATATTAGTCTTCAAACATCGCTAAAACATTACACGTTACATGTTGGACTTTTCCTGCAAAAATGACGACGTTTGAACGTTAGGTTCTGACATAAACAGAAGTTGGTGTCCGCGTGTGACAACTTTATATCACAAAAGTGACATCACCAGAACGTAAGGAAAAACGGACAAATACCAAGTTATGTTAACAGAAAAATGACATGCCCTCGGTATTGTATGAAACTTATCGTAATAGCTATTCCACGTGACTTCGACATCACTAAAGGCTACAAATCCAAGACGAAATTCGCTTCGCTTCGAAAACAAACTGAATAGTCGTAAATATTATATTTCTTCATCGATTTCTATGAAACATACGCACGTCTATATATGCTTTCCACATAATGATAGGATATTTTTCTGCAGCTGTGTCGTTTTTCCAACACCATAAGAAACCTACGGATTGGTTGCTTGCGATCGGGCTACAATTTTAAGCCGTCTTCCACAAGGTGCTGATATAGATCCTACATTCCGTGGAAAGCTTACCTATTTTCCCATAGACTGGCTGATGTTTCATATCAATCGTTTTTGTTTTCTAATGTAAGTTAAATTATAATTATTATGTTGACAAATTTTGTCTTGGATCTGTAGCATTGAATTATGTCAAAGTCGCATGGTATTGCTACACTATACTACAGCGTTTCCTACCCAACTCGAGACGAACTGCAATCAAGAGGTAGTACCACGTAGATTGGGAATCCCCGGAACTTCACATTTACAAGACACAAAATCTGGTAATAACTTTCAGCATGCAAGAATATGAGGCATGTTTTTTTATCATGACCATTTTAGCTCGACTTTTCGAAGAAAAAAGATAGAGCTATTGTCGTGACGGGATCGTGTGCGTCTGCGTCTGCGTTGGTTAAGTTTATTGTCAGAGTCATTTTCTCATACTAGTAGGCTATTACTAAATGTATCAACTTGAAATTCAACAAAGTTATTCACCATCATTTATGGACCTATATTTATGGAGTTATCTGCCCTTGTTTGGACTTAATACATAGAAATAGTGGCACATTTTACACATAAACTAAATTTTCTCAAACACTATCTAAGCTTTCAACTTGAAAGTCAATACACTAGTGGAATGTGATGACCTTCATCTACTGGCCAGAGTAAACAAATCTATCCAGCATTTTATGAGAGTTATTCCCCTTTTCTGACTTTGAATCTTTACACAAAAATGTAAATTACTCAAAGACTATCAAAGGTATCCACTTGATTTGTTTACATAGTTATTCACCATCACTAAGGGAGTTAATACATACAAGGCTGGTAGCCCTGTGACCTATATTTATGGAGTTATCTGTCCTTGTTATTCTTAGAATTTGGACTCACAGATGAGCCAGGTTACTATCAAGTACGAGAAAGTCGAGCGTCCAGCACTCGAAGTCGGTGCTCTTGTTATGTTAAATTCCAGGGGAAGTCAATACGATTTACGAATCGTGCTTACTGAGGTATGTCTTACCATGCGACCTAACACAACTTAATAACAATGTTGAAGAATATTTTGATGAAAATGAGATTTAAAGTTTGTTCAATAAGAATTTCATCAAATATTTGCAGTGGTTTATTTAACATGCATTTTTGTGTTCGACTCCGAGACAGACTGAAATGTGGTAATTGGCCAAAGACCTCCGGCTTTATGGAAAGAGACAGAAACTTTGTGTGATAAAAGGAATCCTGTATGCTACCCTGGAGCTTTCTGTAAAATTGCATAAGATCAAAAAAAATGGATTGTTTTTATTTCTAAGTGAAATTTTTCTCAACTAAGAAAAAATCTTTAGAAACTATATAAGAACCATAGGCACACGGTTTCAAATTATCTGTCGTGTGTTCCCTATATATAAAGTAGGTAGTTCAGGGGCCATGTTTAGCCGCTACGGATATGCCATCACATGAACTGGTATCCGTGTTTGCTGTGACAATTGTTGAAAAAACTGGGTACCAGCTTTCGTATGATAACGTCATATCCGTTGCGGCTAGACATGGCCGCTGCACTACCTTCTCTATACATAGGGTACAGTCGGATAATTTGAAACCATGTGCCTATGCTAAGAACCGTTGTAAATACAGGCAAAGGGCTGTTGGTGATGCTCCACATTCTTGTCTTGAATAAATTGTTATTTTTGAGGAGAACAAGACGGTTGATAATCATCCAGTCCTCTCCTTCTTCGTTTTCATTGAGATCCTTGTAGCCACAACTTGGGGAATGCCTGTTGGAGTCTCTAACAGCGATCTATTTTTACCGGTTCTCTGCTGGTTGAGGAAGCTTGATATGTTTGTCAGGGTTGTGTTTGTGATGGCTATATAAAGTATATATATTGGAGATAGTAATTTGTCTGTCTGGCAGGATAACAGTTACTAGTATTGTGATGGACTATGTCGCAGAATCGCTTGACTTCCACTGATGGGAGAGTTTTTCCCCACAGTCTAGACGATCGTGTCAGTAAAACACATAACCTCTTGATATAGTCTCTTTAAAAAAAAACAGAAAATGACTACAGTATGCTGTTTTTTTCTAACGAAAATTTTGCATTTCTAGCTTCTTGTTCTATACGCCTTTAGAATATTCCTTTGACGCGAAGTGATTCGAGGTGATTAGTAGCTCTCCCCTAGTCACATTAGGGGTCTCAGAGCGGCAGCCAGTAACTAGGCGAGAGCCCCTTCGAGGATTGGTGGCCATAGCCGCTCTACCCTGTCGTCCACATTTCAACAGGACGACACCACATTCTTCTAATGTTAGTTTAACGGCCATATGATGGGGTATGCGAGGATGTCCGATTAGCTACCCATGCCATTACTGGCTGACACTCGCCGCCTTCGGTGGTTGGGGTTTTTACCAATAGGTTTCCATCTTCCTAAGAATAGCTGCCAACCAATGTTACTCTGTCCGGATTTGTTGCTAGTATATTTTATAAGTTCACAATTTCAGCACAAGGGGCTTTTTACTGGGGCCATTTTTTCATAGTTGGGTAGTGGTTTAAAATCAGAGTTTTCCTTTTATCATAGACGATCTACCATTCAAGGCTACCGTATCCCATCCATCCGTCATCCTGGTAGTTCAGCCTGGGTTTTAAGGTACCCGGTATCCGTCTGATTCCAACTCGGAGGCACATAGAGAAGCCGTTTTATGGTTCTACCAACTTGGTGTTTTTATGACGACATAAACGAACGGCAGAGTCCAGGATAAGCAGACATAAAAAGCAGCTATACTGAGTTTTATGAACTTATTGTCTGATTGACTAATAAATTAGCTGCGCTGTATGGTTTACTATATGTATTTCTGATGGATATGTGATGTTTGATAACAAAGATTTTGTGAAATCTACGAATACCAATGTATCAGGAACTCTTCCCGATGAAGATTATGATGCGGACACTGACTTGTACATTGTATTTGTGTTGCCGGAAGAAAGGGAAAGTATACACACCGATTGTATCACATAGTGAAACAGAAGCGTGCGCTGTCTGTATGGACGCAGTGTGGAAATTGTCCATGGAATGATGTAACAGAGCTGCTATTAAATGTAAAGGCGACGCTTTTTTACTGATTTGCTTCCGGATCTAAGGACCCTCTATTTGATCATCCCGTCGTCAAGGTTGACGCTGATTGCTGAAACATTATCAGCGTCCTAATGACAACAAACATGTAATTGCTTCTTCAACTTATGTCTTTAATATTAAGCGTTTGTATTCAGATTTTTTTCATATATTTTATACATATCCATCTCTGTTTGAAGACATGCCGTTCGATCCGCTAGAAAACTCTACATTTTTCAAACCTTCAGCAGCATTCTTTCTACGTGTTTCATTTCTCAGTTCAATGGATGCGATTTCAATTTGCTCCTTAGCACAAGGCTCGGAGCTTTTATCTTTGCTCTGAAAAGGTAAATGAGAATTATAGTACAACATACTATTATACATGTTTCCCTCTATCCGTAGATACATTCTACATTCTGTATGTTTCCATCAAATGCAACGTCTTCAGTCATTTTCTGTCGTATGTGATACGCTGCCGTTCAGTCCTAAATAGTTTCCGTTGTATTATTTATCAACCAGTTCTAACTAGTGACAACTTCAATAAAGGATAAAGGTGGAAGACACGAATGTAATCAATATCTCCAGATAATAATAGTACCCAGGCAGAGAACTCGAAGTTCTGTCTCGTGATAGTACTAAACCAATTGTAGCTTCTGTGTTCCGTACCAAACATAGTGCATGTATATTAAAATGCAAGTTATAACTGCGATCTGGGAAGGATCATTCGGTCAGAGTGTGGTTGATGAATGACCTGTAGTTCAGTTTTACATATACACGTACATGTATCAAGTAAATACAGAAAAATCTCGTTTTGTACAATTTATTTGTACCTACATGTAGCATTAACCGTATAACTAATTACATTTGAATACTGTTTTAGCAGTGTGATACGTGGAACATTAAACTTCTCTTTATTATCAATATCAGATTTACTTCTGTTTAAAATAAACGTTCTATGAGTATCTATGTATTCCATTACTACCTTTGTTTTCTTGACCTTTTTCTGATATTTCTTGGCTAGTTTCTTTTTTCTTTCATTTGCTTTTTCATCATCGGCATTTAGTGTCGCTATTAACCTTGTGTGGTCAACGGGATAAAATCCCTTCTTCTTTTTATTGAGCAGTCCATGTCTAACCTCTCCGTAAGCCATACCCTTAGCATTGGCAGGTAGCAGTTGCTTCACTCGCTCACCTGAAAATTTAAGTAAGAAAATGAGATTATAGAAGGAAATCATGAATAGTGCAATGCACATAACATAAGTTTGCGTCCATATGCAATATTGCCTTACAAAAAAATGTAGTCTATGTATATCTTAAGCCAAACCGTGTCAGCGCGTTCGTCTGTTTATGTGTATCAGCATAATTATAAAGTTTCAAAATTCCATAGACAGACTAGAATGCGCACCCCACAACGGTGTGTGAAATAAATATAGTGTACAAGTATCCAAAATAAACATGACTAGCTTGGAGCTATCTATTGTAATATATATTAAAATATACATGCTTATCATTTAATCTGTATATCTATTAAAGACATCATTACAATTTATCAAACAAACATGTTTCGGATTTCAGTCTTTCATCAGTGTCAACAAAGGCAGTAAGCTGCATGAAATAGTTCTATTTGGTAAGGTCATACCTAATCTAAGACTAATTTCTGTGAGGTCTTGTTTGGTGTACTCAGTCGTTACTATGAAGTATTTGCACTTTCTGTCTTTGGCAAGGATTTTGTTTAGCTCACTGTCAGACAGATTGTTGTCAGCATCGTCTTCACTTCCAGAATCCAAACTGATACATGTATCTGGAAACACAAACAATGTTACAGCATGATATAAACGTTGAAATATCATAGGCAGTTTATGTAGACACAACATTCATTGCTCTAAGTATAAAATTTGTTTTAAATTTGAAATTTGTGTAGTATGTCAATCGAGAATACAGTGTTTTTGGTTGTAAAACATTGCCCATATCGCGCATGTTTGCATACTGGTAATACATTATTCGCGTAACAAATGGGTGGATTGTTCATTACACTGACATCTGGTGAACTGGATTGAACTTTGATTACATGACTGAATGAATCAACTGGTTACTGACCTATGTCATAGTCATCATGTAAGTGGTCTGTCTGTCCGGCCTCTTCCAGAGATAACTCTCTCTTGGCATCCTCATACATTGCTACCAGGTCCTTTGATGCGTCATAGTCCTGCAAATAAATATTGGAATAACTGCTATTTATGCACTTGTTATGTGTTTATTAATGGCATGTGTATGATTTGAGGACATATTGATCGTTTAAGTGCCACAACTATAATGACAAGTTACGTGTTTATGTTATCGAAGTAATCACCCACAGCATGTATTGTTTACCATTTTATATCCACAATATACCTAATTATAGAGCATATTCAAAAATCGCTTTATTAGACCAAGTTCTCAATGTCTACATGTAAATATTTCCAATCGCACTAGCTTACCTGAACTTGTGGACCTTTGATAGTTCTCATGAATTCTTCACCAGTTGCTAGATGTTCAATCATATCACGCATATCCAGGCCAGAAAATGTGAACTCTCTGAAAATATTGGATGTTACGTTGTATACGCTTATGCTTAAAGTGATCAAAAAGTTATACGAAAAATGCGATGGTATGAAAACGAATGCTGAAATATTAAAAGGAATAGAAGGTCAGAAAGTTAGAAAATGTGCACGAAGAGCATCTAATAAAGCATTTTGTAAAACCTGTACTTGGCTTTTTGAATTTATCAACAAAACGATTTATCCTTTCCTGTACAATATACATGTTTATCAACATTTACCCAAACTTGAAGTTTCTGTTGGTTTTCCTGTCTCGAGGGATTTCCATTTTCTCCAATGCAGCCATAACCAGCTCTGTTCTCTCTAATTCTCGCTCAACGTATGCGTTTTCATATTCCTCTGAGAGCTGTAGAATAAGTAAATGAGTACTAGTATCATATCACTCAATTTTCATGTTTCATTTATCATGTGTCAACGAAGCAATTATTATCGACAACGGTTTCTTTGGAAGCAATAGAAAGTTTGTGACGTTATTCTTATTGGCAATTGCGTCGTATATCGGCTACTCATTACCCAGTCACATTACCCTGACACTGGAACAACCAGCCCTGTCACTACCTTTACTGGTTTCGCAACAAGTCATGGGTCCAACCACCTACAGTCTAAATACTTCAATGCCTACTCGTAGCGAAAGCTCTAATCACTTGACCACCTGTTCAACAATATGCAACCAAGTTATCGAAGAGCACGTATTCTCGTTCATCAGACAAACGGACCGTGACTAACCAATGTACAACAGGCTTAACAATAAGAAACCAAGCTATCAAAGAGCACGTATTCTCGTTCACATCAGCCTTACGCCGGAACTGGACTAATCACTGCTGTATAAGGATAAGAGGATCAGACAACCATAGATCATTATTATATTAATTACCGATCTAGCATCTGTAGCCATTTTGTTCCATCTCTGTACGCCAGCCTCATAATGACTGTATGTACATCGTGCTGCGGCACTGGCTCTCTCTCCTCTCTTATTGGCTTTCGCTGCAATATCTGCTTTCAATGCTAACTTTACCTTCAAAGCCTGCTTCTCTGCTATGAACCGTTGTTTGTAATAATGCTAATTTCAGAATAAAAAGTACATTATTTTAAATAAGTTGGATACTGATTAAGGTCCATACTGCATGAAATGCACATAATAGGATGAACTACATGTGAATTATATCATTTATTACAAAGTATACCACTGGAGTTTCAACAGTTCATGCATTATTGCGTCGTCTTATACCATGCATAGTTTAATCATCTATAAGAATTGGTAAACGTTTCTGTTTCGGAGACAGTTGAGTTAAAAAACTAGTAATACAAATAACACGTATCTATTACAACAAGTTAATATTATTTAATAAACAGTGTTTGGTCGAACAGTTACAAAAGTTTAATATCCTTTCCGCTACCATAGCGTACTAATGCAGACTCGCCGGGATGGCCATTTCGGCCTTCCGTAGTTTTCGACCTAAATGCCCAAATTCGGGGATTTTGCTGTCATGTGTACACAGGCATCCCAGACTACAGAATATTACGGGCCCAGGGTCGTGCACAGGTTTTTGGGCCCGCTAGACCCCTTTAAAGAGGGCTTTGAACGTAGATTTTACAAAACTGAAATTACTGGTCCTACCCGCCATTGCGGTACGATTCCCTGTGGTATTGCATTAACATTTAGCGCCAAAAAGTTTTTATTTTTCTATAGCAGGAATATAAGGCTAGACAAAGGGGTCAGGACCTACGCCCTAAAGGGGCCAAAAAGTAGGCCTGTCAAGCTAAAAAAAAAAAAAAAAAAAAAGAAGTTTTTCGCGCAAGGGTCACCGTCACATCGTCATTTCCGGTGACCTTAAGTCGAAATAATGACAATTTTTTCTACTTTCGGTTTGAGGTGGGTGTGTAGCATCCGGATGTATCGAGTTTTTATCAGTGCTGTAAGTCAATAGTGTCTCAGGGACGGGGTATAGGGACCATATGAATTTCTCATAACCCCCCAAAAAATCGTGGTAGCGGAAGGGATATAGATTACATTTGAAATCCCATTATGTCTAAAAAATATATATTTTAGTACACAAAGTTAACTTGATTGTATGTATAGGATGGTTAAACAAGTCCTGCCTGTTCAACATTGCAACAATAAATTGACTACCTATGAAGTTAGGACAATGTGAGAGTGACATTTTATTTCATGTGTACACAGAAGATTACAACCATTTTCTGAACAGGTAAAGCGAATATAACTTAGTCATTATGTATAGTTTTTAAAGAATTTACCTTGTGGCATTTTTCTAAAACTTTGGATGAGTTTTCCAGTTTCTGGTGTAGGTATTTTAACTGTGTGTCGTATGTCATCATGTGATTTCTCCATTTATCTTTGTATCTAAAACACATTATGTTGTATTTGTAATATTACTGTTAGATATAAGTTAATGCTCTCTAAGCCTACTCACTGAAAGAACAGCAAGTAGAAGGGACAATACAAGGAATGCGGGTGGGATACCCTTGCTCTTTTCGGACTCTATGGTCCTTTAACATGCCCAGTGTATAGCACCGATACACGCGATACTACATCTGGGTTACCAACCAGTTCAACTCTAGTTGGGTGGGTAACAAAAACATTCGTTTCTGAAATTTCCAGTACCCATGTCGAGATTCGAACCAGGGACCTTCGGAATGGTAGTCGCGAGCGCTAACCACTCGGCTAACCACTCGGCAAACGCGGCACTATATGTATCAATATAAAGAATAAGGTGTATTCGCCGCGTATCTTCGTAGAAAACTTAATAGTTTGCTAAATCGTAATATGTTCTTATAATATGTCACGGTGTCAACAGAACAAGAAATTATACATGTATATAAAGTCAATCTTTTACATAGTTGTCAAGTATTATGTGAAGAGCTGCATCAATCACCAAGAAACCTGGGGATATTCTTCAATTTAGTTTTAAAATATTTTACATGTATATTTTAATTTGTAGTTGTGTCCTAAATCGTAGACTGTTTGTAAATGTATGTAAAATGTTGAATTTCACTGTTGGAAAATATACTAGAAAGAAAGTAATTATCGCCAGATAAATTCTCAAAAAATAGTCACAGAAGAATAGAATAAAAGTGATTTGACTATGAAAGACGATGGTATAATACGTACTTTACAAGCATGTCCTCCATCTGCAAGAAGTGTTTGGCACTTTTACTGTATTCTTTCTTCTGCTCTGTTAGACGACCAACGAATGCTTTCATACTATCCATGAATTTACCGACATTCTCTCCTGAAATTAAATGTCTTGTTCAAATGATACCGTTGCTTGCATAGTGTAGATACTACATGTATGCTTACTATACTGATTAGAAAATAATCGAAATGGTAAGGAAATAGAATATGAATATTTAGCAGGACATACCTAAAAATATTTCACTGGAAGTATGGAATACATTTTCAATGAGAGTAAATTAGTGATCCACAGACACAAGGATAAATGCTATGTGAACTGAGCTACAGACAAAAATGGAGAATTTCTGTGAATAAATGCTTGGATTGGTAGGTTGGTTATGTATGCACCCGCAAATCCTTGATAGGGCCATTGAGGGATATATTCGTTCATGTCGGGCTATATGTATATGTGGAGGTTGATTACCACCAGTAGTTGATCCCTAATAATAACTAATGACTTTGTTGTCAGAAGGTCAAGGTCGCCATCAATGACCTTTAATATAACTGACTATTGGGCTGCTATGGAGGCATACGCATTTTACAAACATATCTTATTTACCTTCACACTCTGTAGACGGGGTAGCAGATTTCTTCATTGCTGTCACATTGTCTTGTATCAACTTGGTCACATCACGTTTATGCTTCTGGTTAATCTCTGCTTCCTTATTAAATAACTTCTGCCAATATACCAAGTCCGATATGAAACTGAAACATTATATAATTTACATCATATGTTAAAGTTTAACCAGTATAAAATAAGTGAATTACCAATTTAAAGTCTATTTTCAGACGTGCGCCGTCTGTTCACCCATTTACACATTAAATCGCAAATCGACAGCAAGTTAGCAACCTCAGTACATCGGCGTTTGGGCCTCTTGTGAACTCAGTAATTACACCTGTGTCCAGTGGGACATTGTGGATATATATCGCTCAAAGAGATCAGTAAGCAGTGTCTTAGACGTGGGTCGAATCCGAGACCTCTCAATCCTAATGTGTGTTTCATACGTAAATACACACATATTCTAACAGTTATTTAATTTATTATATATGTACACGCATAATAATGTCAGTTGCAATAATCATACTTCATGCTGAAGACCTCAAAACGTCTCTTCATGTGCCATATCTTATTTATGAACAAAACAATAATCTACGACCGTCATGAAACGAAATAACGCACACAAAATAATGACAACTCGGACAGGGAAGACAGCACCCAGTAGCAACAGAAGAACAAGGGAGGAACAAAAAGAACACACGAACAAAAGAAAAATCAGAGGTTTCAAGTCACAGGGACAACCACAGAAATGTGCAAGAAAAAATGAAACAGCCGGCTACTACAAACTCGACAACCTACTCCGACAGCCCGCCGCCTCAGTCCCATCAATCAATACGAGTACATTGTAAATTACCAATAATCTGTCTCAATAATCTTACTGTCACTTACTGTATCGGTTTCTCAATGTTCTGTGGTTTAAATATTTGAATTGTCTGCGTATATTCGTTCATTTTTCACAAGAATTTATTGTTTAAGACGATTATGCGTGTCTATCTACACCGGCGTTGTCATGCGTAACGACGTCATTGCATTTGGGCGGAAGTGACGTCATGACGTTATGACGTAGTGACGTAACAAGTATTGTACGTAGCTTCAAGTCCACTACAATACTAAACTGTTCTTAACCGTACTAATACTCTTTCTTAAAGGACAGATCCATGAACGTCGTGGTTGATGCGGAGCGTAAATTTATGTTGACTCCGGAGTGCCGCAAGGTATATAGTATTCGGCCCACTAATGATGTTTATGTCACATAAATGAATTACCCTTTAGCGTTATATCACATGTTAGACTTTTCGCTGATGATTGTTTACTATATCGTACCATACGCAGTCTATAATACCACATTGCTCTTCAAAATGACTTACATCGACTAGAAACCTGGGCTGAAACTTGGAGCATGAAATGTAATGCTAAAACGTGCTCTATTCTGAGCATCAAGAGTAAATCCTCTCACTTCTATGAGCTTAACAAAAACAAACCATCATGAAACATGTGGACTCAAAACCGTATCTCGGAAGATCATACATGGTCGAATCATATTGCAAATATCTGCAAAGGAGCTAAGAAATCTGAAACACTCTCCACAGCATTTACTAATAACGTTATTACCCTAGTTCGATCCAAATTGGAATATGCGTCTATAATATTGGATCCTTATTTGAACAAAGACATCGACAAAATCAAAATAATAAGGAGGCAATGGGCTAAATTTATATTGAACGACTAAAGAAGCAGAGACGATGGTTGTGTATCTAACATGCTTCGAACACTGAAATTGACAAACCTCCAAGAACGACGTACACAAAACTGACTGGTGTGCGTGATGCTTTAAAGGGGGTTTGGTGCCGGTGGCAGTGGAATCTAAAACATAATAGGTAAAACAACCAGTATGAACCTTTCTAAGATAACATACATTTTATTTAAAAAATATACCTTTTATCGATGATACAGTTACCTGTGGGCCAGCTATGTCAGAAAAGTAACATTTTGTCGATACCAAAGGTTTGTGCATAAAATATATAGATCTAGACTACGGGATGACTAATGAATCTACCATTGTCGTTTTATTTTTAGTTTGTTTTATTTTATTAGTTGTTAATAGTTCAAACTAAGACGGCACATAGAGCGGGGTACTTGTTCAGGTGAACATTGATTCGTGTTTATAAATCTTAAATACGACTTTCCTTGAATACAGCAAATAAGTAGCACCTCAAATGTGAAGAGCGGTTGATCCTATCGTACCTCTAAATACACGTCATGCGGTTACTTTCGTTAATTTCCCTTCAAAACGTTTTACTTTCGGTTTCGTTGATCCATCGGAACCCTCTCGGTTATGCTCAGGAGCATTAAACTAGTTTAGCGAACTTAAGCGAGCACGAAAGAATGCATAATTTTATACTTTTTCACCTTTTCTTGTTCAGCACTGCCACCAAACTGTTTTAGAACACAAATAAGGCATGTGATAAGAATTTCTTGTTTATTTGTAGTTGTTTTGTATAAAGACCTATGTACTGTATAGGTCTATGTTCTTGGGGAGGGGTATGTATTGCCTCCATACAATGTACAGTTAGCTGTCGCGTGTTCCTAGCTCATATAGCCGGGTAGCGACTTAATGATCGGAATTATATAATACTGATTGCAAAAAATGTACAGTCAACTGTCGCCTGTCACTAGCTCATATAGCCGACTAGCGACTTAATGATCGGAATTATATAATACTGATTACATACAATGTACAGTTAGCTGTCGCCTGTCCCTAGCTCATATAGCCGGGTAGCGACTTAATGATCGGAATTATATAATACTGATTACATATAATGTATACTCAGCTGTCGTCTGTCCCTAGCTCATATAGCCGGGTAGCAACTTAATGATCGGACTTATATAATACTGATTACATACAATGTACAGTTAGCTGTCGCCTGTCCCTAGCTCATATAGCCGGGTAGCGACTTAATGATCGGAATTATATAATACTTATTGCATACAATGTACAGTTAGCTGTCGTCTGTCCCTAGCTCATATAGCCGGGTAGCGACTTAATGATCGGAATTATATAATACTGATTACATACAATGTACAGTTAGATGTCGCCTGTCCCTAGCTCATATAGCCGGGTAGCGACTTAATGATCGGAATTATATAATACTGATTACATACAATGTACAGTTAGCTGTCGTCTGTCCCTAGTTCATAAAGCCAGGCAGCGACTTAATGATCGGAATTATATAATACTGATTACATACAATGTACACTCAGCTGTCGTCTGTCCCTAGCTCATATAGCCGGGTAGCAACTTAATGATCGGACTTATATAATACTGATTACATACAATGTACAGTTAGCTGTCGCCTGTCCCTAGCTCATATAGCCGGGTAGCGACCTAATGATCGGAATTATATAATACTGATTGCAAAAAATGTACAGTCAACTGTCGCCTGTCACTAGCTCATATAGCCGACTAGCGACTTAATGATCGGAATTATATAATACTGATTACATACAATGTACAGTTAGCTGTCGCCTGTCCCTAGCTCATATAGCCGGGTAGCGACTTAATGATCGGAATTATATAATACTGATTGCAAAAAATGTACAGTCAACTGTCGCCTGTCACTAGCTCATATAGCCGACTAGCGACTTAATGATCGGAATTATATAATACTGATTACATACAATGTACAGTTAGCTGTCGCCTGTCCCTAGCTCATATAGCCGGGTAGCGACCTAGTGATCGGAATTATATAATACTGATTACATATAATGTATACTCAGCTGTCGTCTGTCCCTAGCTCATATAGCCGGGTAGCAACTTAATGATCGGACTTATATAATACTGATTACATACAATGTACAGTTAGCTGTCGCCTGTCCCTAGCTCATATAGCCGGGTAGCGACTTAATGATCGGAATTATATAATACTTATTGCATACAATGTACAGTTAGCTGTCGTCTGTCCCTATCTCATATAGCCGGGTAGCGACTTAATGATCGGAATTATATAATACTGATTACATACAATGTACAGTTAGATGTCGCCTGTCCCTAGCTCATATAGCCGGGTAGCGACTTAATGATCGGAATTATATAATACTGATTACATACAATGTACAGTTAGCTGTCGTCTGTCCCTAGTTCATAAAGCCAGGCAGCGACTTAATGATCGGAATTATATAATACTGATTACATACAATGTACACTCAGCTGTCGTCTGTCCCTAGCTCATATAGCCGGGTAGCAACTTAATGATCGGACTTATATAATACTGATTACATACAATGTACACTCCAGGCCTGCCATTTCTCAGGCATTGAGTCGGTAATTACCGGCTATCTGATGTGATTACAGGCTTACCGGCTTGAGGTCCAATTTACCGGCAATCTTGATAAAATCAAAGCGTTCATGATTCTCAACAACAGTGTATACCGTTTTCATAACGATGGTGTATATTGCGAGTCGATATAATTGGTGACAAAGCAATTAACAGGAAGCACGTGTCATAAAATGTACTACCTCCCGTTGTTTCCCAAATTTGATTCAGATTTAATAGACTCGATCTGGCTCACTGGACGCTTTTATTTTCCATAAACATGTATAAAACGACTTTTAGACATAGATGGTTTTAAAGTCGGCCTACTGACGTGCTTTTTCCACATTTTTATATTATTAATTTGATTTTTATGCTTAGCTCTGATTGTATTATAGGTGTCTATTATCGAAAATGATTAAAATACAGTGTATTTGTCGATCTTTGTTCACGTCAGTAAAATATATTTTGCTAATTCATTAATTAGAATTGAGGAAATTGCATATTTTTTAATTTTGCCTAGACAAGGCTACCAAAATTCTAGGACCTTTATATTACAGAACAATAAGTTTGTATTGCTTTATCTAATTAAAATTTAATAAATGATTTTTTTATTAGGGCATTTGAATGCTTGATTGGTTATAATTAGGCGGTTCGCGCACTTAGCGGCTTGAATTAGGCGGTTCGCGCGCTAAGCGGCATGAATTAGGCGGTTCGCGCTAAGCGCAGAATATTGAATTTGTCATAATCGCGCGCTTGAATTAAATGTTTGCTAAAATCTCAGGCTTTCGCATGATTTTATTATGGCAGGCCTGCTACTACAGTTAGCGGTCGCCTGTCCCTAGCTCATATAGCCGGCTAGCGACCTAATGATCGGAATTATATAATACTGATTGCAAAAAATGTACAGTTAGCTGTCGCCTGTCCCTAGCTCATATAGCCGGGTAGCGACCTAATGATCGGAATTATATAATACTGATTGCAAAAAATAATGTACAGTTAGCTGTCGCCTGTCCCTAGCTCATATAGCCGACTAGCGACTTAATGATCGAAATTATATAATACTGATTACATACAATGTACAGTTAGCTGTCGCGTGTTCCTAGCTCATATATAGCCGACTAGCGACTTAATGATCGGAATTATATAATACTGATGGCAAAAAATGTACAGTTAGCTGTCGCCTGTCCCTAGCTCATATAGCCGGGTAGCGACCTAATGATCGGAATTATATAATACTGATTGCAAAAAATGTACAGTTAGCTGTCGCCTGTCCCTAGCTCATATAGCCGACTAGCGACTTAATGATCGAAATTATATAATACTGATTACATACAATGTACAGTTAGCTGTCGCGTGTTCCTAGCTCATATATAGCCGACTAGCGACTTAATGATCGGAATTATATAATACTGATTGCAAAAAATGTACAATTAGCTGTCGCCTGTCCCTAGCTCATATAGCCGACTAGCGACTTAATGATCGAAATTATATAATACTGATTACATACAATGTACAGTTAGCTGTCGCGTGTTCCTAGCTCATATATAGCCGACTAGCGACTTAATGATCGAAATCATATAATACTTATTATAAACAATCTAAGCTGTACAGACTCATAACTCAAAATTTGAACTCAGAATTGTTACGTTACTCTTTTGAAAAAAATATTTTAGCGAAAAACTTTTTCAAAATACATGTATTCGGAATTTATTCTGAATAAATATTATATGTGTGGAACAAAAATGGCGTTGTTTGAACAATGGCGGCACTTACCGCAAATGAATTACTATATTTCTTGTATTTACTACTATATCAAATCACAGGTAACTGTATAATTAATAAAGAGTAAACAAACATTTTTTTTATAAAAGTTATGATATCTTAGTTCACATGAATTTCATAGAAATTGTTTTCATCTTTATCAATGATACAGTTATCAGTGTATCAAATAGAACACAATTATAACTACTAAACATTTTAAAGTTATAATTCATATTAACGTTTTAAAGCAGTGGTAATTCTTAACTTTATAAAGATACGATTCAATGTAAATTGTGTATGAATGATAACTTGTCACGCATTTTTCGTCCGTCCCGAAATTCCGCGACGGCTCAGTTGGGTTGGACGATTATATTTAATTAGGGTTGTCCTTCAATAAAGCGTGCTTATTGACCGAAACTACCCGTTAATACTCAATGCTTAGAACCGCATGCCGTCGTTTGCACGGGCTTCACAGGGAAGCACGATCTATTTGAATATGCGCAGTGGCTTCAAATTACTACTCGGTGAAGCAGCATTATTTTTTTAAAAAAAATAGAACGTTCTTCATTGATAAGACAACGGAAACAAAACTGTCGGTCGAAATGTCGAGCAAACACAAATGATTTTTCGCAGCTAGTAGTACCACATGATAGCAATGTGTATTTCCATAGGAGCGGGATTGAGGACATATCGTTATTACTGTATCAATGACTTATCAACTTGTCAAGTATAGTAATGGTTCCTAGTCTTGGCGTGCAAAACTATAATGTCATTTCTTATGAGTTCGTCAGCTCGCGAGCCTCTGTATCGACAACGCAAAATAAGATAAATTAATACGGGTAACACGAAATAAACAATATTACTCACTGTAATGGTGCTTGGACATCAGGCGGACGAAATAGTTGTAATATCTCTGTACATTCATTCATTATTCCACGGTTGTTGTACTATATAATAGTTATTATATAGAAATGTATGTATGATCGTTTTGATCAACTGCGACGTTGTCAAGCGAAAGGACGTTATAGCCTTTGGGCGGAAGTGACGTCACAATATAAAACGACGTTATGACCTTTGACCTTCTTACACCGAAAACAAAATACATGTAATATCTTTTATTCAATTTTTCATCTGTGTAAGTGTACATTAGATTTATGTTTGGTGGGCTAAAGCTGTGTTACTAGTATACATGTATTATTTCTAGAATTTTATTCATCACCAACCATACACATGAACATTACTTACTTACTTATTCCTCTTCACTCCGGCCGGAGCATAGGGCCTTCACCACAGCTCTCCATCTTGTACGGTCAGTAGCCCGGGCTGTGGCCTCTCCCCACGACATCCTTGATTTTTTAGCTCGATACCCAGGGTTCTTCACCAAGAATTAGTGGACCTCCCTCTTCTTCTTGTGCCTTGAGGATTCCAGTCCAGGGCTTGTCTTGCAATGTTTGGCTGGGCTCTGCGCAGCGTATGTCCGATCCATCCCCATTTCTTTTGTAGAAGAGAGTCTGTGGTCGGTTGCTGTTTTTTCTTGCCCAAAGCTCCTGGTTGGAAATCTTCTCTGGTCACCGTATATGTAGAATTTGTCTTAAACAGTTGTTTATGAAGACTTGGAGACTCTTGTCAAGGCGTTTGGTTCTTCTCCAGGTCTCAGCCCCATAAAGGTGGACTGTTTTCACGTTGGTATTGAAGAGTCTAATTTTTGTTTTCAGGTGGATATTGTTGTTGTTCAACACTGGCGTCAGTGTTGCATAAGCATGGCGCGCTTTTCCTATTCAGGCCTTGATGTCTTCCTCAGTACCTCCTGTCTTACTGACTATGCTGCCCAAATATGTGAAAGATTCAACATCATCAATGGCTTGTCCTTCTAAGTGGATGCCCCGTCTGCTGCCTGGGTTGATCCTTAGGCATTTCGTTTTGTTGATGTTGACTTCCAGCCCTGTTGATCTGGCTACTTCTTGCAGTTTTTCGGTTTTCTGCTGTATATGGGCGCAAGTATGGGACAGGAGACCAATGTCATCGGCATAGTCAAGGTCTTCACGTTGTCTTGTTAGGGTCCACTGTATCACTCTTGGTCTATCCAATGTCTTCTTCATTACCCAGACAATGACTATTGAGAAAATCATTCGAGAGAGAAGGCAGCCTTGTCTGACGCCGGTGCGCACTTGGAAAGGTTCAGAGAGGTCCATGTCGTGGATGACCTTTGAGAGGTTGTTGTTGCACAAACTTCGTATTATGTTAACCATCTTGCTGGGGATACCATAGTGTCTGAGTATCTTCCATATTGTGCCCCTGTCCACTGTGTCGAACGCCTTCTTGAAGTCTTTGAAGTTGACATACTGTGAACAGTTCCATTCTATGGATTGCTCGATGATAATTCTAAGAGTTGCAATCTGGTCTGCGCATAATCTTCCTGCTCTGAATCCTGCTTGTTCATCTCTGAGGAGTCTGTTAACTTCAGTTTTCATCCGCTCCAGTATGATTCGTGTGAGCACCTTGCTGGGCATTGATAAGAGCTGTATACCTCGCCAGTTGTTGCAATCACTGAGGTTGCCTTTCTTCGGTAGTTTCACAAGGTTCACCATCTGCCACTCTACAGGAACCTCTTCTGCGTCCCAGATGTGTTGTATAAGGTCCAGCATGATGTCTGCAGTGACGTATGCTGTTGCCTTCATGGCTTCTGGTGGGATTTTGTCAGGTCCTGGAGCTTTCCCGTTCTTGATCTTGTTGATGGCCTGCTTTACTTCCTGTTTGGTAATTGGTCCTGTATTTATCGCCAGGTCTGGTCCATCTTCTATGGTTGGTGGTTCGATGACTGGGGTACCATGCAGGAGTTCGTCAAAGTGCTCTTTCCACCTGTTCAGCTGTTCTTCTGGCTTGGACAGGATAGTAGGCTACCATTGCGGTCTTGTACTAGCTTGTTGGAATTGCTTTGACGGCCTATTAGTTGTCGGGCGATCATTACCTTGCTTATTATTATCTAGCAAAGTGCAGATAGTATTGCCAGTTATCATATTGAACATTTGGTTAAAACTACTACATACGCCAAACAATCACCATAGGTTATAAACCCCAAGCCAGTCATTCATCGTCGATTTCTATGAAACATACGCCAGTCTAAGGAAAAAAAAACTTCCACGAAATACAGGACCTCTTTCAGCAGCTGGGCCTTTTTTCCCAGCACCCTGTGAAAACCTTCGGGATGGTTGTGTGCGAGCGGTACACCGCTTCTCAGTTCCGTCAGAGAAGTGTACTGTTTACCCTTAGACTGGCGTATGTTTTATAGAAATCGGTATATAAATAAAATACTTACTGCTACATGTATTTTCAATTTTGTCATGGATTTGATGCCTTCTGTGATTGTATTGTAATAACTCGTACAAAAAGGTGTGTTTGCTGTTAATGTACGAGTATTATACATGTATTGCTAGTGTTTTTTCATCATAGTTTGTGTAAGAATATATGACGTTATTTCCTGGCAAAATATGAACAAATTGTGAATGTGGGATCCAAACCGCTCCATAATCCTTTATAGAAGGTTAGTTTGTTGTCTCAATTTAAATAAAATCAACGTCAACAGATTGACAAGGTATGTGTATCACAATTGATAAGGCATTTAGCGAACGACCTAAATTCATTCTTGTTTAATCCGTATATAAGTCTAGACGATAACGTATTTAAAAGTCAGGATTACAGTAACAATGAATGAGTTAAAGCGAGTGTTTATAACGTTGACATTGCTGGCAGTCACAGGATATGTCTGTGCTACTGAAACAGATGATCCTGATCTATCGTTCAATCATCAAGTGATCCAACAACTAAGCGCGCGACTAGGAGCTGTTGAAGAACAGAGTAAAATCCAACAACATCGAATTGCGGAATTAGAGAGGCGTGATCTTGCTCAGCAGAAACAGAATGAAATCCAACATCGCCGAATTGTGGAATTAGAGAGACGTGATCTAGTTCAACAGAAACAGGGTAAAATCCAACAACGCCGGATCACTGAACTCGAGGCACGTGATCTAGCTCAACAGAAACAGGATAAAATCCATCAACGCCGGATCACTGAACTCGAGGCACGTGATCTAGCTCAAAAGAAACAGGATAAAATCCAACAACGCCGGATCACTGAACTCGAGGCACGTGATCTAGCTCAACAGAAACAGGATAAACTCCAACAACGCCGGATCACTGAACTCGAGTCACGTGATCTTGCTCAACAGAAACAGGATAAAAACCATCAACAGATCATATCCGAACTAGAAGCTGCAATCAGAAACCACCAACAACAGATGACCGAACTGAATCGAACGCTGACCGAGACCAACCAATCCTACCACAATCTCCAAGGCGTCGTACTGACCACAACGAATAAAGAGACTACAGAAGAGGAGATTGAAGAATATAATGAAGGTTTGTTTGCTGTTTGGTCATTTATAGTACATGTACTTAACGCCAATTATCAGTATTGTGTTCTCTATATAGCAGCCTGTTGATCGAATAAACTTGCTAGAATTAATTAGCAGCCTATCATGTTTTGCTTTTCCGTAAACATCACCAGCACGTGGTCATGGTGATAATACCGAACAACATAACCTTTCCATTCCGGAAATCGGAACCATATTGTCCGGGTTTTCTATGTGGTGGGGTTACATAATACATATGTAGCACCCACCAGCATGTTGCATCATATAAAGTTAACCGTACCAAAACGAAGACAACATCTTTTTTGAAGAATGTCAAACCAACGTCACGATGATAAATATATGTCATTTTCAATATACAAATGTACGTACATGAATATAATTATAAACAACCGAGGATATAACCTTACCATGTCGTTTTAAATTGTATTTCCCCTTTCTACAGACACTCGAAAGTTTACGAACAGCTACAAAACTTCTAGTTTCCCTCTGTGGTAGACTGTGTCTGGTGGTGCGTACATTGACTTCATTTGAATTTATCGTTTGAATAATCGAACAACTAAAAATGTGTTAACATTTTTTTATATTTCATGTACATGTATTAAATATTTTAGATTCTTCCACTGAGGTTCATAGAATCCATGCACGTAGACAACAACCGGAAGTGGACAATGTTGCTTTCACCGCCATCCTTGTTCACCCTCTAAACGATCTTGGACTGAACCAGAATGTTGTGTTTGATAAAGTAGAAACTAACATTGGAAACGCTTACAATGTACACCATGGCGTCTTCACAGCACCGGTAGCTGGTACGTACGTATTCCATGTGTCAGCAATGAGTACAAATGGTGCTGAAACATGGTGTAAAATTGTTGTCAATGGGATTACCAAAGCAAACGCTTACGCTAATGGTAACGCTGATCAAGGTAGTCAAATGCTTGTTGTCCGATTAAACCAAGGCGATGACGTGGCCATTCAAAACGGTCGTGCACACGACAATGTCTTTGGGGATGGGGATCTTTGGACAACATTCTCCGGATTTTTGCTCCACTCAGATGACGATATCAACACAATTGTGGGTTAATTATGTACCTTTGATTGTTTGGAAATTATTTGTATTCAAATAAATAGTTTTACATTCATCTGATCGCCAGTATTATAATTTTCCATCTACACTGTATAATCATATTTTACTATAGAACATTTTATAATGTTACAAAGTGCATTGTTTATAGTCCTTTGACATAAAATTTAATTAAAAATATAAAAAATCGACGCTGCATGCACGATGTATTGATTACGCTGATTATTGCAGACGCGGTTATTGACAGAAGGTCTTGTGACCCGTCATGTGACCATCCATGACGACCAAAATATGAACGGTGATCGTATTGGTAATAAATGCACGAGATATGATCCAATGTTCGCTGAAAAGTGCTCTAAAAGATTTTATTTTGTCTAAATCAGATAATAGATTGATACGTTACAAATACAAAAAAGATAACAAGACGTGGAAATCCCATGAAAATCATGGTAGCGAAGCATAATTTGACACCACTTCGCATCTCAAGTGGCGTTTTCACATTAGCTTCCTACAAAGAACGTTTCATCAAGATTTCTCATTACGAACAGGAGTTATAGAGTTCAAACGTTTTTCTATTGTTTTTGTAACAGTGACCTTGACTGTTCGGCCCGCCACTTTCAATCCAAAGCAAGGTACCTACACAGCAAGTTTCATCATGATATCTCATTTCTAATATAATTTATACACCGAGACATTTTTTTCTATTTTAGTAACAGTGACCTTGACCCCTCCGGTCCCACTTTCAATCCCAAGCAATGTTTTCATATCAGCTACCTACGCAGCAAGTTTCATCATGATATCTCAGTTCTAATATAATTTATACACCCGAGACATTTTTTTCTATTTTAGTAACAGTTACATTGACCCATCCGGTCCCACTTTCAATCCAAAGCAAGGTTTTCATATAAGCTACCTACATAGCAAGTTTCATCATCATATCTCATTCCTAACTAAAGCTAAAGAGCAGAAACGTTTATTTTTTCTATTTTAGTTACAGTGACCTTGACCCAACGCTTTCAATCCCTAGCAAGGTTTTCAGATATGCCACCTACACAGCAAGTTTCATCATGATACAACATATCTCATTTCTAACATTTCTAAAGTTATACACCAGAGAATATTTTCTATTTTTAGTAACAGTGACCTTTATCCCAGTGACCCCACTTTCAATCCCAAGCAAAGTTTTCATATAAACTACATACACAGCAAGTTTCATAATGATATCTCGTGCCTAACAGAAGTTATAGAACAATGACGTCTTTCTATTTTTAGCATTGTTCAATGACCTTGACCCCAGTGGCCCCACTTTCAATCATAAGCAAGCTTTTCATATAAGCTACACACACAGCATGTTTCATCATCATATCACACTACTAACTAAAGTTATAGAGCAGAAACGCCTTTTTCTATTTTAGTAACAGTGACACTGACCCCACCGGCCCCACTTTTAATCCCCGGCAAGGTTTTCATATAAGCTACCTACAAAGCAAGTTCCATGGTCATATATATCTCATTCCTAACTTAAGTTATGGTGTGGAAACCTATTGTGGACACCCGCCCGTCCCCCCGAATTCGCCAATCTAATAACCAGTGTTGTTAATCAATGTACTGAAGTATTGTTACTGGGGTGGGGGGGGGGGTAGCAATTCTTGGCAAAATAGGATTTCGTCTTTAATGGTAATTGAATTAAAAGAAATATGTGAACAATATCACAAGGTGTCTGATACGCGATAGCAGCTGACTCATTCAAATCACACCCATCTCATGTAGGCAATACACAATTTAACATTGCGTTTCATCGTGTTTTCCGATGCTCGTTAAATGAATTATCAAACATCGAATGTGTCCGTGTCCGTGGACATCAAGACTTACCAGTCCATGTATAAAGTATAGCTGGTCAGACTCGCTAAATAAATTACTTTGATGTAAACAAAAGCACGGGCGGTAATCACGTGACTTCGTCTTGTATGTTAAACGAACAATGGCGGACATTCAGCCTCGGTAAGCACCTATTTTTCTTGAAGTTATATGTCTTACAACCTCGATAGCAAAACCTCACATAGCCTATCATATGTGCAATGCTTTTTTTTCGAACGTTAGAACTTAGTTTTGCCTCATAATGTGAATAGATTTCGAGAACACTCATTGAATTTGATCCAGAGTTTCGGCGCAAGGCCGGTATGTTGCACGCATCGTATAATGTGTTGTCGAATTATCCACAAATAAGGCTCTCTGCTACGAAAAAGGTATAAAATTATATCAAATGTTTGATTATATCGTGAACGAAACATGTATGGATTTCTACGGGGTAAAATTCGTCAGTATATTTCAATTTACGAAAGTAGTATGTAAAACGAACGTTTTTGTACTGGTATGTCTCACGTACAAATCTCGGTAGGGTTCAGTAAGTTCAGAGTTAGCTCTTTTTAAACATCTTACCACCCCATTTATATGTTTTATATGTCAAAATATTTACAGAACGATACAGTTGAAGTCCAATTATTGCATTACGTGATATAAAATTGCAAGAAAAGCACTTCAAATGTGTGCCGTTAATTCAGATGCTTTAATGCTCATGTTTGGCCATGTCATTTCTTAATGGAAACTATATTATCAATGTAGTTTGTTAAAACCCAAAAAGTGCCTCCGGTTTACTGGTAGTCGCTAGGCCACAGAGAAACCAGGATTTCACTGTTCCTTTTGACCAACCTGATGTTATGAAGAAGATATACTAAATAGGCCGATGTAGGCTAGCTGTTCTGTTATAAAAACCTTCACAAAAGAGCTTGGATGGCATCATGCGTAGTAATTATTCGAAACGATCCATATTGCTGCTATGTCACTGGAATAAACTACATCTAAATCGAAAGTAACTATAACAGACCTATACTAGATCTATATTAATTAAAGTCCGTGGAAATACCCGAAAGGCTGTATGTAGTAAAGATATAGGTCATGCGGTGAACGGAAACGTTCGTTTTTGAAAAGTTGGGAGTGGCAAACTAGTTTTGTGATATAATTTCTAATCCTTCTTTTAATAGACAAATTTCAGTGTGACGTCACAAGCACCTGTAACTGTCTGTTTATCTGTTTGGATGGCAGAAAGGGGCCAGCATTTATAAACAACTGGCACTGGAATTTCAATATATATATCCGAGGGAAGCGCCTAACTTTCATATTTTAAAAATGCTATCGGTTTCATAGTTTTACATTTCAAACAAACTCAAAAAATGAATTAACCAAAATTATTAATCTGGTTCACCACCAACATTTGCAAGTTTAAATAGTTGTTTAAACGGGGAATTTCAGATAAGAAAACTATTTTTTACATAATCAAAATATGAATTTAAAGAGCTTTCCACAGATATAAGATACTTATAAATTGTACGAAACATGAATTAACTAGTAGTCTCAAATATAAGATTACTAGTTTTAAGCCATTATCCACCGTATAGTTCTTGCCATCCAGATAAAATCATCCATATCTTTATGATATCTTGTTACTATTTTTAGAACATAAACAATAATATGAAATGTGCCTATAGTTACAAATATTAAATTGGTGTCGATCCTACCCAAAACAAATGAGTTTATATATAATATTGAAACCAGAAAGACTAAACAACAATTCTAACACGATCCGCGGATTAATTCATATAAACATAGAGCAAACAAGAGCATGTATTATTACCCCCATAAAACATACCTCTCAAATTGGCTGTTATTATTTACGCCCCGTATCACGTGACATATTTATGAATGAATGAACGTAAACTTTATAATAAAAACTTCTACGAGTCGCGATGGCAAGGCAAGTTGCACGAGAATCCAGTGTTACAGCTATGACGCATCTATTTTTAGAAACTCAAATATAATCTCGAAACTAAGTTTCATAAAAACATCTGATAATCAATCCATTTATATGTTTCAATATATGAAATAAATACCCTATACTCGTGTTTTTAAAATTGTTTCAATGTTTAAAATGTGTTATTTCCTTCAGAAAATTACAAAGGTCGTTTGCATTAACGAGGGAGGTAATTGTACCAGCTAATAAGCCACTCAATTGGAATCACCTTAAAAGTACAATATCTTACAGAAAGTTTTTGTATAGGGTAGGGTTTTCACACTAATCTAAATTTTTACATTGAATTGTAACATCGAAACCAGTAAGTTAAAATGCAATTCGCATTATAAATGTTATAACATGTATTTTTATGCGTTCACCATTACCTATCTGCGCCTGAGGACCATAAATTCCCCGAAACTAATTGCAACGATTATCTTACCCTTCAAGTACATGTATATGCCTTTTCAACTTAAATCTAAAATGTGACTATGGTATTTAAATCCAAACATTGCCCAATTACTCGCATTAAGGTCTCCTTTGTATACTTCTGTTTTATACCTCGTTTGTGTCATGAAAAGTCCTTGTTTGTCTGGTTAAATAATAAGTAGCATAAGACGTAAGAGTATTGTGTATTGGCTATTAGATCAATTGTTGAATGTATGTCCGTTTTTAAATTGACAGAATCTAAATTGAGAGTATACCGAGTCCTTAGTTGCAAACGTAGCATAAGTATGTATCGATTATAAAAAATCAATACACATCTATATAAAACCAATATACTTCTCCTTGAAAAATATTTTGACATATAAAACATATTAATGGGATGGTCAGATGTTTAAAAAGAGCTAACTCTGAACTTACTGAACCCTACCGAGATTTGTACGTGAGACATACCAGTACAAAAACGTTCGTTTTACAGACTACTTTCGTAAAATTGAAATATTCTGACGAATTTTACCCCGTAGAAATCCATACATGTTTCGTTCAAGATATAATCAAACATTTGATATAATTTTATACCTTTTTCGTAGCAGAGAGCCATATTTGTGGATAATTCGACAACAATTTATACGATGCGTGCAACATACCGGCCTTGCGCCGAAACTCTGGATCAAATTCAATGAGTATTCTCAAAATCTATTCACATTATGAGGCAAAACTAAGTTCTAACGTTCGAAAAAAAGCATTGCGCATATGATAGGCTATGTGAGATTTTGCTATCGAGGCTGTAAGACATATAACTTCAAGAAAAATAGGTGCTTACCGAGGCTGAATGCCGCCATTGTTCGTTTAACATACAAGACGAAGTCACGTGATTACCGCCCGTGAAAAGGAATATAAGAAATGGGATAGGGGACGAAGGGCCGCAAGAAAATAATGAAAACAATACGTCAAAAAACTACTACAAGTCATAATTCCACAACTCTTCAGCTGCATTAATAAATGATAAACCAATCGAATATGGTAAGATTAGCGAGAACGAATAAGATAGGGTCGAAACACAAATACTCGATATGGTCTCTACTTTCGGCGGGAAAATTGTATACGAAGCTCAGCGCTCGGAAAATGGGTTGTCCTAACGACAGACGCAAACTATTTTGATGATGATCGGTGATAAGTTACTGGATCAAACGACGATCAGTAATATTAACATGGGCACAAAAAAAAGAAAAAATCTGGTAACTAAAATCTCCTTATTCCGTACCTCTACTTGCATACGAACTGGAAAGAGTACGAATAGCTTGAACGAATCAGATGGGGACGAACCACGAATAGTTTATATAGCCTCGACTTTCGGGGGGGGGGGTGTATGCAACAGCGCTAGGAAAAGGGTTGTTATAACGGTACACCTAAACTATCTAGCTGCAGATCTATGGTTAGTTAATGGATGAAACGTGGATCAATACTATCAACAAATGCAAAATATTGTAAAAGAGAAAAATAAGCAAACGTTAGATTAGGAGTTTCTAGCTAAATTGTAATGTGCATGTTAAAACCATGAATTGTGTAGAATTTGTCTGCTCAACCGGTTACTTTTAACAATGACAGTTTTATCGCCCCTCAAAAATCATTACTCGTACCAATACATTTACTCGTCGAAAATAAATCTTTCAAAAAGTTCACACAATACAAACAAATAAAAAATAATTCAATTATTATAAACTAATGTTCTTAAAAATGGTTGAAAATTACGATATTGGTTGAGATTTGCTGGCATTTGTTACTTGCTCGGATGAATTAGTGTGGAGAAATTACATGGTTAAAATCGTAGTGATTTCAGGATTGGTATGTGATACAAATACTGGGGATCATGTTATCTCATTTCTAACTGAAGTTATCAATCGGAAACCTATTGTGTCCTCCCGCCTAATTCGCCAATCTAATAACCAGTTTTTTTCCGTTGGAAAATCTGGTAAATAAAAATTGGACAGGAGAGGCAGCACATGACTGGAACAGCCAAGCAGCACAGAAAATATTAAAACAGCACGGACCATAATTATACGACACAAGTCGTAAAAAAACAACTAAACGAGAAAAAGAAACGAAACCGCTGGAAGTCTAAGCTTCAACAGTGTTACTGTCAAAAAAGCTGTAAGACAAAGTTTCAGCTGTAAAAAAGTTGAATGACCTAGTTTCAGCAATAGAAAAGTAGAATAATTGGGTAAACAAGCAATGTTTATTAAACCAAATTTAAATATACCAATTTTAGTTTCCTGATCATGTTTAACAATATGTACCCAAACTATATTGAACTTATTTCATTATTTAGATCCCAGACATCATGCTCAAATGACATATTTGAACATCACCACTAATCTACTAATTTCAAAGTAATTACAAAACTAATTCATACACACTTCAAACAGGGCTGATTATTCGGAAAACGAAGTTTGTGTCAGAATAGATTACGTTACTTCTTGGCAAATTTGAACAAAATTTTTGTTCCAAACCGCTCCAACATCTTTAACATGTCAATGATTTCCCCCATCACATCACATGGGAGGGGCGGCGTGATTATATAGGGGAATTAAACATTTTGGGAAATTGGTTGTCAAATTTCCCTCCCATTTGCTATTCCTATCTAATTCCTTGGGGGTCCCTGGTTCATAAAATACGGACCAAGTCTAATTCCCACAACATGTGACGACAGGGTTTATCAAATTCCCGAAAATCGGGAAAGTCTTTATGTTTAATTCCCCGTGCATCCCAGCCGCCCCCCCCCCCCTCTGGGGAAAACATTGATACGTGCATAAGTTTGTTGTCTCAATTAAAATAAAACCAACGTTAACAGATTGACAAGGTATGTGTGTCACAATTGATAAGGCATAAAAAATTTTGGCGAACGACATAAATTCATTCCTGTTTAAGTCGTATAGAAGTCAAGCCGAAAACGTATTTAAAAGTAAGGATTACAGTAACGATGAATGAGTTAAAGCGAGTGTTTATAACGATGACATTGCTGGCAGTCACAGTATATGTCTGTGCTACTGAAACAGATGATCCTGATTTATCATATACCCATCCGGTGATTCAACAACTAAGCGCGCGACTTGGAGCTCTTGAAGATCAGAGTAAGATCCAACAACACCGAATTGCGGAATTAGAGAGGCGTGATCTTGCCAAGCAGAAACAGAATGAAATCCAACAGCACCGAATCAATGAACTCGAGGCACGTGATCTTGCTCAACAGAAAACCATATCCGAACTAGAAGCTGCAATCAGAAACCAACAACAACAGATGGACGAACTGAATCCTACGCTGACCGAGACCAACCAATCCTTCCGCAATCTCCAAGACGTCGTACTGACCACAACGAATGAAGAGACTACAGAAAAGGAAATTGAAGAACATACTGAAGGTTTGTTTGTTGAATATTGTACATGTACTAAGCGCCATTTATTAATATTGTGCTGTCTTATATAGCGGCCTATTGATCGAATATACTTTGCTAGAATTAATTAGTAACCAAGCATGGTTTGCTTTCCGCAATCATCATAGCTTCACGACAACTAGATCATGTGGTCATGGTGATAATACCGAACAACATAATATTTCCATTCTGGAAGGTGGGGCTGCATAATACACAGAATGTAGCAAGGAATAATAATAGTATTCACATTTTGCATCATAAAAAAAGAATGGTATACCAATGTATAAATGGATGTCATTTTCAATGTACGTACATGTTTATGTATATATGTACGATAAAAAAACAAGGATTTAAATTCGTAATACATTTGTATAACCTTGCCATGTTGTTTCAAATTATGTTTGACACTCGAAATTTTACGAACAGATACAAAACTTCTAGGTTCTCGTTGTGGGAAACTGTCTCGGTAGGTCACGTGGGTTTATTGACTTTTTAAATAATTTGTTGGAATAATCAGACAAATAAAAATTTGTAAACATTTTTTATATTTCATGTTTTAAATATTTTAGATTCTTCCACTGACGTTCATAGAATCCGTGCACGTAGACAACAACCGGAAGTGGACAATGTTGCTTTCACCGCCATCCTTGTTCACTCTATGAACGATCTCGGACTGAACCAGAATGTTGTGTTTGATAAAGTAGAAACTAACATTGGAAACGCTTACAATCCACATCATGGCGTCTTCACAACACCGATAGCGGGTACGTTCGTATTTCATGTGTCAGTATTTAGCGTAAATGATGTAGAAACATGGTGTAAAATTGTTGTAAATGGGGTTAACAAAGCAGCTGCTTACGCTCATGGTAGATTTGATCAAGGTAGCCAAACGCTTGTTGTGCGATTAAACCAAGGCGATGATGTGGCCATTCAGAACGGTCGTGCACACGACAATGTCTATGGGGATGGAGCTCTTTGGACAACATTCTCCGGATTTTTGCTCCGCTCAGATGCCGAGATCAATACAATTGTGGGTTAATTTTAAACCTTTGATTGTTTTGAAACTATTTGCAATCAATAAATAGTTTGACTTTCCTCTGCTCGCCAGTATTATCATTCATGTTCCAACAAATCGTACGTGAATTGTTATCCTAAGGTCATATTTATCCATAACACCCAACAACTAAATAGTATTTTGCGTATTACTGGCACAATTCCATAAAGTTGTTTTAAAATTAACTAAATAGCAGAAGCCTGCTTCCATTCCATCGCATAATACGGGCTGAATAATTGACCAAATCTCATTGGCTGTCAAGTTTGTTTACACTGGAAAGGTTACTGTGTAATTATTCTTGAGCAAATCACAGAGCAGTTTGAATTCAGATCATCAAAATGGTTGAAATCGAGAGAATCGCTGGCTAGGACTGGAATATTTCTTGAAATTGTGCTGGTAATACGCAAAATAGTACGAAGTTGTTGTATGTTATGGATAAATATGACCTTAGGATAACAATTCACGTAAGATTTTAGTGTTGACACTGTATAATTAGTCTTATAACGGCTAGGGTTGGTCTGTTATTCTTGAAATCGAGTGGCCGGACAAACTGACATTTTGAAAAATCTGTGTGATTTTGTGACATTTTTGTGTATTTCTGGTTCATTTTAGACCCGAGAGTCAAACGGATTTGTGCTGCTTGCAGATAAATCATCATTCTATCGAACTGCAAAAAGTTTCCCACAATATATTTGTTGAAGTGTGTGTACTGCGTTGATTTTAGTTAAATTTAATAACAAAAAGTAAACAATCGACGCGGCATGCACGATTCATTGGCTAAGCTGGTTTACAGGTGTGGTTATTGACAGAAGGTCATGTGACCATCATGTGACTACCAAACTGGACAGTGGCCATGTGCGAGGGTGATCAAAAAGTTCCCGCAACTCTAACGTCATTTTGGCTTCACAGACCAAATGTCAAGCAAACACGACGTACCTCACGCCCTGTTGAACTTAGTTAATTAAGGACGCACATGGAGAACTCGAGAGGCGCTTTTAGCACTCATAGAACTTAGAAATTAACATCACGACGCCAGAACATTGTGTTATACTAACACTCAGACCACCCATGGGAACAGAAACAGTGGTTCTTGTTGACAGGATGTCTTAACAGATTAAATAACATTGGTATTGGTCTATTGAAATTGGTGATCTTTGCAGAAAGGCTTTCGCGAATTTGGACTTCTAAAGCGGTTACATGCTCGCGATGTTTCGACTTCGCAAAAAGATATTTATTTTAGCTTTAAAGTTTTTTAGCTAAATACATATGTATATATCCGCTTTTCAATTACAACACGAATATGCAATAATCAGTTGAGGATTTGCATTTCAATGATTCAGTAAACTTCCACTGAGAACAGGACCCTGTCCGGGTTTGGTGAAAAGTCCGATTTTCTAAAATCCGTTTGTTTCGAAAAGGCTCTCGCATCGGGTCTGATGTATAATGTAGAATGTGGATCTTCCTAGAATTCGGAATGCTGGAAGCCAGGAGTACGAGGCTCGGTGTACCACATAGAGCTCGATCATAGAGGTACGGACAAGGGTACTATTTTATTAAAGCACGTACGGGAATCTTAAACTTACTCTCAGATTTAAATTCCTTATAATGCTTTTACAACTACACATGGGAACATACATAGTTTGTAGGGGTTCATTTACTGAGTCATCGCTACTATTGCAGATTTCTTTAGCACAATTTGTAGAAGTTAAATAATTATAAATTATTATTTGGACGATAGTTTAATATTTCCATAAGTGCTTTGATAAGACTGTACCCAGGAACACTAGCACCTGACCGGTAAAGGTACGTTCACAAGACAGTGAGTATCCACCCTGAACCCGGTGAAACAATTAACAACTTGCAACAAAATGGGGCTCTGTTTAATGCGCTGGACTCCAGATGACATAGAACTATCTTCTTTAGCAAACAAGCAATAACTTGACAACCTATCTGCAAAATGATGCATTTTGAGCACTTTAGATTAGTCTCAAAGGTGGAAAACACCATAAGATGGAAGAAAACGAAATAAAGCATCCAACAGAATAACGAAATGTAAACAATAAATGCATGATTTAAAGTCTAAGGGGAGCAACTCTTGCAAAATTAGTATTTTGTCATCCATACATTTTACCAAATGTGATTTTTGGCATACTATTTCGACTGATACAGATGACATTCTGTCGTCAATTAAAGTCATTTGTGAAAAATATCCAAATTATTTGTATTTTGTCTATTTACTGGATGATCGGGAAAAACGTTTAGGGAGAGATAATGTGACTTTAAGAAAGAACACAACTATTAGATAAACAGCAAGAGAACATTTCCTTTTTATTGTTAATTCTGCAAATTTATGAAATAAGTTTGCGTATTTGTTTGAGGATTTTTCTTCCTCTCTTTGCTTTCTTCTGGGACATTCTCGCCTGGTAACTAGGTAACTCTTCTTCGCCTGAAAACAAAATATTTGGCGAGGTCAGAAAGCGATAAATGCAGAACTCCGATTGCTATCATATACGTAGTTGGTTGCAACATGAATGGTTAATTAAATCAGGAACGGAACACGGAATGAATATACATGTAGAATGAAACGAAATATGGGACACGGAATGGAACGGAATATGGAATTGAATTTTTTTATACTTTGTTACGTTGGTGAGGAAATGTAAACAAACATACTCACTGGTGTAATGGGTGTATGAAACAATAAACATCTCAGCTATCCTATCCAAATCTTCCTGTGTATACACTGGTTGTTTGGCCCTCAATTCCACCAATGGTGAAACACGATACTCTCGGAGTAGATCTATTGGATATGTTGAACGTGAAGATTTCTGAACAGGATCAGGAGACGGGTTGCTTGTGGGACGTTGTCGTCGACATCGCATGTCAGTAAACTCAACTAAGTCTAAAAGAGACATATATACACGTACATATGAAATATTTAAATTCAAGACGTATTCTACATAAAAATCAAGCTTGATTCTTATAACTATGAGGCGTATATAATTACATGTATATACCTTCAATAAGGAGATTTCAGCACAATTTCTGATAAAAACACTTATTTAATGCTTTGCGTGTGTTCATACATCAATGAATAACAACAGGGGTTCGACAAATGAACCTGTACAATGATTTTATATTCTCAACATGAGTGTTGTTTCCAAAACAAATTAGTACTCAGGTTATCTATGATAAGGAGGAGGTTAACAAAACACGGAAATCTCGGAACTCACGGTTTACGGAAATCTATTAAAATTAATAAACCACGGAACTTTCACGGAAATTTAATGAAAATCACGGATATCCGTATTAAATATCTAACAAACCACGGAGCTTTCACGGAAATTAATATCAAATCACGGAACTTTCACGGATAAACATGCTAAAACACGGAACTTCCTCGGAAAATCATGCTAAATCACGGAACTTTCACGGATACATCATCGAAATCATGATGACTTTTTTAATACACTTATGTTGATAATTTATCATTGTAAGTTATGTATCAAACACTTGAGAAAATATATTTCCTAATTATTGATTAAACGTAAAGTTCAACTTTATAGCATACATGTATGTACATTATAAGTGTTTGTCAAAGGGACAAATTATGCTCTTTCTTTTACTAACCGTTTCTTTCGTTGCAACCTCGGAATGCATCGTTTTTCAAAACTGATACTTCGGTGAAGTAAATATCATTCTTTCTCGATTTTCTGAAAAGAAATAAATTGTTATAATTAGTACACATTAAGAAAACATGTATAATGGAAAATTGGAAATGGTACCGTATTTGTAATTGATTGCGCACATTCATACACATCGGAAATTCTTATTTCAAGCACATGAATTATCTATCATATACATTTGTAATTATTTGTACTATTTGTACTAATTTGTATTAGAAAATTGTATTTTTTACTCGATGAGATAGCTCTTCTTCTACATTCAGTCATGTACTGTTTCACCACTCTCGGGCTTCGTCGTACAATTTAATTAAAAATTAAAAATAATACGCATATCTAAGCTAACAGGTAATAAGAAATAAAACACACAATATCCATTTGACTGGCATGCCAGAAGCGATCTCACCAGGAAAGTCACATGTCTATTACAGCGGAATGTTAAAAATAGTTGTAATAGAATCTAAATACATTCAGATGCAGATTCTACGTATAATAATCAACTTTAACAGTTACCTGGAAATTAAATATCTCATGTTTCTAAGCATATCCATCCTTGTATAGTTTGTAATGATAAAAATATCTCTGAGAAGCTTTCTGTGGATCTGTTCGTTTTGCTCAATGTGGTAACTATGTAACCAACGTTAACGTAACGTCATAATTTATTATGACGTCTGCAAGTTGTGACGTCATGTCGTCCTCTCTAAGCATCACACCATGCTTCTACACATTTTATCGTTTGTATTCAAAGCATATCACAATTCAGATCTACAAAATTATACATTTAATGTATCTAATTTTGAATTAATGAATTATCGTGCCCTTGTGTTCAGTCTGCTTCCTCGATCTAAGTCTTCTGGTGGCAATATTCTATTTGAAATTACAACTACAGTAGAAAAAATGTCTGAATCTCCCACGAATCCGAATCGTTTCACGACGGTGAATTGATCTACATGCATCTTGTATTTTATGTAGACCTATTTAGATGTATTTTGATTCTAGATCAATAGATAGATTCTATATAGATATAAAAAGGTCTACACCAAAACTCTTTGGTCTTTATGTACAAGGAATTGACGTATATTTTTATGTAGATGTGTTTGCCTTACCGCTAAAACATAGGCGTAAAAAGCGTCTTCAACATTGGGGGCCCAAACATTTGGGAGGGGTGCGAAATTGTTTTTTTTTGGAGATGGGGGATCACACTTAATGGTAGTAGCATAAATTATGATGAATGTGTGTATACATAACCACTAAGTTAATATATATCTACTTACTTGTGTGATTGTCAAAATAGCTGGTAAAATAGAACTTTATCTTTCACTACGAAGTAGGGTGGTCCGGGGGCATGCTCCATCGCGAATTTTTTTAAAACAATGGATCAATCTGAAGCATTCTGTGACGATTCTGAGATAATAATTTGGTATTAAACAAGACATGTTTTGTTACAAGACCAAGCAAATTAAGTCCTTATATGTAAATCACCTTACCTATCACTGCACAATTGCCCGAATTCTGAGAGTTATGGGGTTTAGTGAGGGTTATTTAACATAGAAATGACAATGACTAAAAGCAATATAGGAGCTGGTGCAAACTTGATCTTACAACTTCTTTCTCTAGTTCATAGCTCTTTCAACAGCTATATGCATATTATAACATATTTTCATAGATTAAAATCATTTTGCGGACGAAGCATGCTTTACTTTTTAACTAAGAATAAAAGGCATATTACCAATGACAAGACAAGAACTATTGGGGAGCCAAAAAATATGTGCCCCCTCCCTGTCCTGACATTGTGGGGGCTGTCCCCCTGTCCCCCTGTCCCCATGCTCCTACGCCCATGTAAAATACACATATACATAAACAAGTTTTCTTCTCTCATTTCATGATAAAAAAATTAATTAGCCAGGTCGCTGGTCTGTTTTTGCAATATAATTATGCGGCTTAAACGAGCATAATATAAAAAGAAAATAACATGGCTTTTGTTTCTTCAATAATCGTTGAGTTAATATAGCTGCTTTCGGTTTTTAAAAAGTCGTTGAGTTAAATAATTGTATTTCCGGTCAAATGTTTACTTCCGGTGTAAAATTACCAAGAAATGACATGTCAACTGAAAATAATTTGCATGTTTCATTGCTCTTGAGTTGCAGAGTGTGTCGGTAATTGAATATATTTAAACGAAAAGATGAAGTTTACGTCTAAAGTTTATGTTGCAACACTTGCGGTTTTTATATCGTCCGCTGTTTTACTCGTTTGCTGTGACACTGCTGTTAAAGATGGGTTGGAAAATGAAGATAAAACCACGCCTCTTGTTAGCAGTGACGGTGTATTAAGTCAAGTCATTAATCAAGCGTTAAATGCAGCAGAAAAGGATAACAAGACAGACAGGTAAAATTCTTTAAAAAAATGTGTTCGTCTTTGAGTCTGTCGATGATCATTCCATTTCAATTTTTCATTGTTGGTTTTATGACAAAATGCACGTTTTCAACAAAATAATTATTGCGGCTTGCCACATGTCATTGGGTCATGATTAGCGAGCGATGTAATCAATTGACTATTATTCACTAACCAGTGCAGCATACCTATATCACTGACATGTATTTGTTGTAAAATAATGGAACACGTCATTTCTAGTAACATGATGTCATTTCTGGAAAAACATAATATCTTATATGACTTACAACATGGGTTTAGATCCTCACGTTCTTGTGAAACCCAGCTCATTTCATTCATACAAAATCTCTGTCAATCATTTAATAAAAAAATTCAAACTGACGTAATCATAATGGACTTTGCAAAAGCATTCGACAAAGTACCACATAAACATCTTCTTTATAAACTAAACTATTATGGCATTAATAGCGATGTTATTGACTGGATTTCAGACTTCTTAGGAGATAGGACCCAGACTGTTGCCCTGGACGGTATCATGTCAGAAAAAGTCCCAGTGACTTCAGGTGTACCCCAGGGCACAGTTATGGGTCCAATCCTATTCTTAATCTACATAAATGACTTTGCAGACTACATCCAACATAGCACACTCAGACTTTTTGCCGATGATAGTATTATTTACAAAGAAATAGAAACCACTAACGATGCTAAACTCCTCCAGTCTGACCTGGATGCTGCTGGCAGGTGGGAACAGGACTGGCTCATGCACTTTCATCCTGATAAATGCAATATCCTTACCGTTACACAAAAAAAACCTCCAATAAATTTTCAATATAAACTACACAACCACATTCTCGAAAAAGTTGACTCTGCTAAATATCTAGGCGTAACACTACAAAGCAATCTAAAATGGGACAAACATATAAACTCAATCTCCAACAAAGCTAATCAATCCCTAGGCTTCTTACGTAGAAATTTAAAAATAAACTCTCCAAAAGTCAAAGAACACGCATATAAAGCCATTGTGAGACCTAAATTAGAATACTCCTCTTCTGTCTGGGACCCACATACCAAATGCCAAAAAATTCAAATTGAGAAAGTCCAGAGAAGGGCCGCTAGATTTACCACCAATCGCTACCATAACACAAGCTCAGTTTCAAACATGATGAACACTCTAAATTGGCCATCCCTAGAAATTAGAAGAACACGAGCTCGCTTAATTATGTTTTACAAAATTATACATCATACTGTCGCAATATACCCGGAAAATAATTTATTAATCACATCGGATCCCAGAACTAGATACAGTAGTGGGTATGGCTACAAGCATATCGGTACATCCCAAGATCAGTATAAGTTTTCATTCTATCCCAGAACAATAAGCCAGTGGAATATGTTGCCCGTAACCGCACACCAAGCAGACTCAGTTGATGTTTTTAAGACCATTGTCACTGTTCCTGTCTTGGTCTCCACATTCACATACTAAATGGCAACCATTGTACAAAGTTTTAATCTTAATGTTTGATTATAAAATCAATCTTTTAACTGGCACATGTATTACAATACAAACCATTATTTCTGTGTATCATACACTCACATTCAAAATTGTTTTTAAAACTAGCGCCTACACATAATCTTCAGAGCTTTGAAGGAGTGTAGTTCATTTAAGAAGAAGAAGAGAGAAGTGTCTGATAAATCAACTGCCCGGAGCTCGTGGGCTACCAGAATTTTTTTTTGGGCTACCAAATAATTCTAACGTAAGCCTGTCGGGCAACAATAAAATCACAGGATTGGTAGCCCCGTCTTTTTCATTTTATAAATCAAGTCTGTACCTTCCCGTCATAAAATGCAAACCAAGAATGTATACCCCAATAAACAATCGATAATCCATCTTGCCACAGGGCCTGTTAATTATCAAAAGTGTGAAAATGCAGACGATAAGAATTTCTGTAATTGGAGAGTGTTTAAAACCCAACCTTGTTTACTTGTACGGTACGTTCCGGAGTTTTAGTATTACGGAGTTTGTAGCATTTACGAAGATAAATGAACAAAGTTTAATAATTTAATTATACATGCATCCAGACATTTTAATTTTTATCAGTTCAGTAATAAATAACCACTCAATATGTGGGCAAAGCATGACAAACAAGCCACCAGATTGTTCTCAAGAAAGACCGAATTTTAACTCTGCTCATTCTTTCTTGCAATAAAGTTGCATAATATTCGGACAACAAAGTCGGATATATGATTGAGGGCTGTTCCAAAAAAAATGGCAGGAATGGGTTTGTCTGTCATAAAAAAGCTACTGTATACTTTAGCATCATTTTCTTGTTTAGTAGAGGTGTTTCACCATGCCCTTTAACAATTTGTGAAGTTTCATTAAAATAGCACCAGTTGTTAAAAAAATAATTCTTAAATAACAGGCTAAAAACGTCAGGAGTGTGACAAAAAAGTGTGACAATTTTAAAAAGGATGTTTGTTTAGAACATCCATTCACAAAAAGCTTGAAGATAAACAAGGTTTAATGTTGTTTAAGGGATAGATGTATGTCTTAGACATCAACTGATGATAATTTGAAGAATATAATACTTCAAGGAACCAAAATTGACGCCTTTTAGTCTCAACATGGTAGTTAAAAAAACCAATAGTTATTGCCAAGATTTGAAAACCAGATATTAACTTGTAAATGCAAATTTGCACTGTGTAAGATATCACATTTTGTACAACATAAAAATCTACTATTTGTGGAAATGATTTAAAATGAATTCGACAGAAATAGATTTATAAAATTAAGGCTATATTGGTCCATTGTGCCAATTTGTGGCTGTTTTGATACGTGTGGTTATTTACAATTAGTTTTTTAACGAAAACGGAAGTTGTTTTTTATTAGCTCACCTGTCACAAAGTGACAAGGTGAGCTTTTGTGATCGCTCTTCGTCCGTCGTCCGTCCGTCCGTTCACAATTGCTTGTGAACACATTATAGGTCACAAATTTAGCCTGATCAATATGAAACTTGATCACAATGATCATCTTCATACAATCTAGGTCAAGTTCGATATTGGGTCATCTGGGGTCAAAAACAAGGTCACTAGGCCAAATCAAAGGAAAACCTTGTGAACACATTAGAGGTCACAATTTGAGCCTAATCTTTATGAAACTTGATCACAATGATCATCTCTATAAAATCTAGGTCAAGTTCGATATTGGGTCATCTGGGGTTAAAAACTAGGTCACGAGGCCAAATCATTGAAAAAGCTTGTGAACACACTAGAGGTCGCAATTTGAGCCTAATCTTTATGAAACTTAAATCACAATGATCATCACAACAAAATTTAGGTCAAGTTCGATATTGGGTCATCCGGGGTCAAAAACTAGGTCACAAGGTCAAATCATAGAAAAACCTTGTGTAGACACTAGATGTCACAATTTTGACTTAATCTCTATGAAACTTGGTCACAATGATCATCTCAACAAAATCTAGGTCAAGTTCAATATTGGGTCATCTGGGGTCAAAAACTAGGTCACAAGGTCAAATCATAGAAAAACCTTGTGTAGACACTAGAGGTCACAATTTTGACTTAATCTCTATGAAACTTGGTCACAATGATCATCTCAACAAAATCTAGGTCAAGTTCAATATTGGGTCATCTGGGGTCAAAAACTAGGTCACAAGGTCAAATCATAGAAAAACCTTGTGAAGTCACTAGAGGTCACAATTTTGACCTAATCTTTATGAAACTTGGTCACAATGATGTCATGTACATCTTGGTCATGTACTGCTATAACAGGTGAGCGACCTAGGGCCCTCAGGGCCCTCTTGTTAATAATAAACTTTATTTATAAAACGGGAACTATCGTAACTATCGATTGTTGAGCTAACTATCGGCGATAGTTATTGGATCGAGACTTTTACTATCGATCCATACTATCGGGACCCTCGGAATCGCAATGCATCGATATCTGATGCATCGGCCCACCCCTATCAAACATTGTGTCTTTGTGTTTCTACCTTGCTGACCTGTGTTAACCTTTCAGTTATCCTTACAACAGCTATAAAATGCTGGCATTTACTCCAGGGGTATTAATCAAGTTGAATAATACAGTTCTGAGGAATCTGCTTCTATAGTGAGGCATTTCCTTTGAAATTTAGGAATTTTGTGTTAGATAATTATCAAAGCTATGGTATAAACACAGGGAATAGACCTATTCTCCTACATAAATCTTAGATTTTCTGAATGTTTTTAGAACTGTGAATATATTTTTAGTTGAATAAAGTTTCTGTCATTATAGTATATGAATGTTAGATCATTAGAACTTTACACACCATATGAGAAGTTCATTAATGTTGATAATGATATACCCTGTAATGGGCTTTAAATTTAATCAGTGAGAAAAGTGTCATTGTAAGGACTGTTATTAACACTTTTCATTAAGACATAAATTGACTGTCGATAAGGAGCAAATTTATACGTCCACGGTATAAGCTGTCTCTAAGTGGCTGCTTTTAAATTCTGACAGTCCAGCCACTGCATGCTATCCCGGTATAGATTGCTTCAAACTGGTTTGACTAACGTCAACAGTAATTCTTGGGCAACTAAAATTTTTTCAGAGCTAAACTAAAAAGATTATCGGACACTGCAGTAGAGCTGTCAAGTTTCTCTTTTGGTTACGGTGTCATGTATAATTTACACATGTATGAAAAACACTCAAGCATGGGAGACCGTACTTTCAATGATCGACGATTGACCTGCTTCAAATTAGAGCTGTTATTGATAGAAGCGATATCGATGTATTTTTTAGCCGATCGATTATCCAAACTAAAACATTGAACTACCCAAAATCCTCATTTTCCTGCACAAAATATTTTCTTTGTTAAAATGGATGTTCACAAATTGTCAAAATGGGTCATGTTTAAAATCAAACCATTAAGGTACTATTTTCAAAAGCTGAATCGATACCCAACATGTAGTGTATAATGGCTAAATAAGTGAACCATGACTGATGGGTCTGTTTCTTGTTCGACTACCGGTATATGTGTAAATTGATATATTACTGTATTGTCCATACTTGTTTTCCGATATATTAGAATCGTTGATATGCCTCGGGTCGAATAAATGGCAGCTCTACTTCAAATGCGCAATTACAAATGTATTACAAATTGCCGATGCTTTGATTTTTTTTATAGAAAGTATTTTATGTTTTGAAATAAATTTGTTAGCATCGCCAATTAATGCTGAGAATACTCACACATACATGATGAAAACGGTCCACCGAAAAAGGATTTAATAACGGAAAACCATAATGACATAAATTTATTAAATTGTGTTGCAGTGCAAAATAATGAGTAAATATGAAGTTTTCTTGTACATGTAACTTAAAATGCAAATATTTGGTTTCTTTGTAATTTTGCATGGAATTAAACTCACTTCGATACTTAAAAAGTATCTTTTCTAAAATTATCTAATAATTGAAATCCATGCAATACTGTTGTTATCATGGCAACTGAAAACAAGGTTTAGTTTGCATATGGTTCTACTAGATCTATGTGCACAGGTGAGTGATACAGCGCAATCTTGTTATTGTAGGCTTATAGAATGCCATATACTGTTGCTGTAAAGACTCTAAAAAATGTGTGGCTTGATTTAACCTGTTTTTGCCGATTTCTGGATTTAAAAAAACTTACCTTAATTGCAAAATGTTATTGATAAATTTTTACGTTATGTAATTCGGATGCGCAATTTACGCGGTTATGACTTATCTGAAATTGGCAATATGGACTAAACACCTTGAATTGCCTCACTAGAAAAGCAACTTACGACATTCCTGGAAACAATTCAGTAACTGTAAAATCAACAGGGCACGAGAAAGAAAGTTACAGTCACTTTAGGTGCCTTCGCAGACGGGACAAAACTTTCTCCATTAGTACATTTACCTGGGGTACGACCATTGCCGAAAGCTGACATCCCCTGTGGTATAATTGTTTACACATGTGGCAGCGGCAAGAAGTCATGGGCGAACGAAGAAACCATCATGTTCTGGCTCCAAAAACTCAGGGGCAAAAGTCAGAGGAGCCGACGTTTGCTAGTTTGGGACGCATTTCGCGCTCATTTGACTGAGAAGGTTAAGGCCTATTTGCGCACTCACTGCAACACTGATATGAGCGTGATACCAGGGGGGTGCACATGACGTGTACAGCCAGCAGACCTGTCCTGGAATAAACCATTTAAGGCCAAGTTTGCTGAACTGTACGACAAGTGGTTATTTTCAGGACCAGTAGACTTGACCCCTGCAGGAAATCGTAGGGCACCCCAAAATCTCTACTTCTAAAATGGATTAAAACTTCCTGGGACTCAGTTACCCCTGATATGATCCGTAGATCTTTCAAGAAATGTGGGATTTCCACAGCCTTAGATGGAAGTGAAGATGATCTGTTTGCACAAGTTTCCGATGACGAAGTCGAAGGTGCTGAGATCGAAGGGCTTGATCCCGACGATGTGGACATTGGCGAACAAGCGCTTGCAAATGTGGCTAGTGCGGCAACGGAGTTATCTGAATTTGATGAAAACAGAGACTCAGATGATCAGGCATGGGATTACGACAGTTCTGGTCATTAATAACGTTACAATACAGTATGCGCATTACGGAACATTGTAAATACGTTGTTGTTTAGACTTTAGTTACATACCGTTACTTTTAAGTTTTGGATTACACTGTGTTTAAATTGCGTTTTATTAAATTCTAATGGATTGGATGATTGGATTAACTCTTGTATTTAGGTAGGGCAATTTTTCTATTACAAAAATAGGTGGGGAGCGTTTATTAGGGCGGGGGCGTCTATTACGACTTTTACGGTATTTATGTGTGACTGAGAAGTTTCAGAAACTATAATTCTATTTTCACAGTGAAAACACGACTGTAACCCCAGCTAAAGTAACAACAACTTCTGTGAAACCTACAGAGTCAGACAGTCCACCGGATCTACCGAGCTTTGGTGAATCAGAGAAAGAACATAAGAGCAGTCTGACAATCTTCTTCATTTTACTTGTGATAGGTAAAGTGTTTCCTAATTATTTAGTTTGTTTATTTATTAATTGAAATTATTCACATTTGATTGTTCGGTTATTTATGGCAGCTGATACACATTACCAGTTCTCCTGTACCGAGAGGACCCAGAGGTGACAATTTTCGTGATTTATCCAGAATTCGGGATTAATCATTCCTGAAAGAGCAAAATAAAAGTTATTTGATGAAATTATCTCAAGAAATGGCAAAGTAAGGGTAAATGTGCTCTAAAGGATTTTTTTAAGTGCAAACTGAGTTAATTATGGAAACGATGTCATTGAAGGCCTCTTGTTTGGCAAAAATGTTGTCCGCCTACCATTTTCCTGATTTTTAATTTGGCCCTGTTGACACCCCTGTGTACCATATTCTTTTCCTAACCAGTACTAACTTGTCCTTCCAAAAAAGAACCAGCAATTTCTGCATGACTAGTACTGCATGACATATTTTTTTACAATTACATTCAAAATAGCTGACTGGTGACCATCTCATGAAACCTCATACAGTTGGTCAATCTTATGTCTGACTACCGGTACTTGTGTGTGGCATATATTGTCATTCTAGTTCTTAGCGATGTTTCTGTGTCAAGGTGGTGCTGTGATAGCTTTAAGTACTTAAATTTTCAATGTTTTGCTCCTAAGGTATTTTGCATATTATATAAACTATTGTGTGTTTTAATAGTTTGATATAAAATGGTAATTGTTTATAGATTTACAATGATGTATGCGTCTGTGTGTACAGACCACTTCTACTCTATATAATACTGTAAAATTATTATTTTTCGAGGTTGAATTTTTGTTGATTTCGATGTTGAACACGACCACAAAATCTAATCCCCATGATAATTAAACTTCTCAAATTCAGACATGGGTTTACCCTTTCGTGTTCTCAAATCCACGAATTTAGGACCCCACAAAAACCGATCAAAATCCACAAAATTAATACCCACGAAAATATGTGATTTAACAGTACAGTGTAATCTGAGAAAACCGAACACCCTTCGGACCGCCTGATTTGTTCGGATTTCACAAGAGTTCGGTATTGTGAAACTACAACTATTTTGTTATCTTAAATGCGTTGTAGTTGGCCTTGATTGGTGCTGTTTAGTATCAGGCGCCAATATGTGCATAACATGTGTCGGATGTTTAATGAGGGGCTTCTAATAACAAATATAAATACAAAACTACCTTTTATTTATACCAATCGCTATAATGTCAACGATGATATCCGAAGTATCACAAAATAAAGTGTCATCCTAAAATTAACGCATCGTGAAAATTACTAAAATTTAAGTGGACATATTAAAACACGATAAACCTAAAGAACAAACAATTCATAGCATGACTTAAGATAAAAGCGAGTTAAACTATTTTATTCAATACGCTCTGCTGAAAGCACACAGTGTTATATGAAAAAGAGCTCATCGTAAAGAGTAAGAGTAAATATCACGCCTTCGTAATTATTACGTTACACTTCTATCGACAAGATTTAAATGGGCAATTAACACCTTTGTAGCAGAGGCCTACGACGGTTCTCTATACAGTTTTTCACGCATTCCCTGGGGTAACTTAACAAGTTGATTGTTTGGTAATTTGTTTGTTCGGTATTTAAGCTTTGATTTGTGTGTATTATTACTAGTTGGGGGACAAAGTAGCCGTCGGTATTCAGATTTCGCAAGGTTCCGGTTTTTCAAACAGCTTTTACATTGAGTTAAAGAAGAGAAATTTCGGGACCAAAATGTTTGGTCGGTTTGGACAACATTCCGGTTTTCCCACGTGTCGGTTTTCTCAGATTACACTGTATATTGTTGAAGATTCAGATTCAGCTAAATGTGTACTCTCTCATCTGTCTTTATAAACCAAACATGCTGTTACATTTCCCCACAATTCGTGGGCTCTGGTAGTTTCCCTAGACTAACCATTTCCTATGTGTATATTTTTCAGCAATATGTATCTTGATGACACATATGTTATTACAGACAAAGTTCCACTACTTACCTGAAAGTATTGCTGTAGTCCTTGTAGGTAAGCTATTTGTCAGGCACAATTCTTAGTGATGATGTCTTTCTCTCAAATATATAATTCAGGGGTTCTACTAGCTTCTGAATCAATCATTTTGATACTTTTGACAGACTAAATTTTACCATTTTATAGGCAAAATATCCATGAATTTAAGAGAAAATGGCCATTCAAACCATAAACTTGAGGGTCAAAATGTGGCTTTTTGGAAATTTCAAGGGTCAAAACCCCTACTCATAAGTGAAATGTAATCCCTGTATATTCTGTGCAACAACCTATTATTATATATTTATGCTTAAAGTTCAGGATCAGGTCAATATCTCATGTGATGACTGTAGTCTGATAATAGTCATATCCAAAAAAAGAAACTGCAAAATATGGGCATGTTTTTCTGTGACAATATGGTAAAGCGTTGATAGTTATATTCCCTCCACCACGTCTTTGCACTGATTGAGATTTGTGAGGAGCAGATATGTTAACTGACTAGAATAACCTATAAAACAGACTATAACTAATAGATTAATGCAATTTGTTTAGCAAGTACCCGGTACAAAATGTTCATGTGCATGACTACTCTTCTATTTCTGGATTGTATCTGATTTCAGGTGCCCTTATTGGGTTAGTGTTGAAATTTTTCAAGTTTGGAAACTGGAGCGTAAGTTAAGATTACTTAAAATAATAAAATTATTGTTAGCCCATTACTTCATAGACATGCAAAATATTTACTTACCGTATCCAATTCCTGTACACAATTTCAATACTTGTTATTGGAAAATAATCAGTTTCCATGCAGTATTCTGATAATGATTTGTAAGTTTGTGTACATCTGTCTGGATGGATGTCGCAAAATGTCTCCGTTACCATTGGTAGAATTTTAATGAAACTTCACAAGAATACTTAGTTACATGCCTAGTTGACGTGTATTTTCTCATTAATTTTAGATCGGATGAGTTATTGCCCGTTTGGCGTACATTCTGTTTTGAAAGTAATTATACCCCTAGATACATAGTATATGGGGGCTATATCCTTTCCGCTACCACGATTTTTTGGGGGGTTATGAGAAATTCATATGGTCCCTATACCCCGTCCCTGAGACACTATTGACTTACAGCACTGATAAAAACTCGATACATCCGGATGCTACACACCCACCTCAAACCGAAAGTAGAAAAAATTGTCAATATTTCGACTAAAGGTCACCGGAAATGACGATGTGACGGTGACCCTTGCGCGAAAAACTTTTTTTTTTTTTTTTTTTTTTAGCTTGACAGGCCTACTTTTTGGCCCCTTTAGGGCATAGGTCCTGACCCCTTTGTCTAGCCTTATATTCCTGCTATAGAAAAATAAAAACTTTTTGGCGCTAAATGTTAATGCAATACCACAGGGAATCGTACCGCAATGGCGGGTAGGACCAGTAATTTCAGTTTTGTAAAATTTACGTTCAAAGCCCTCTTTAAAGGGGTCTAGCGGGCCCAAAAACCTGTGCACGACCCTGGGCCCGTAATATCCTGTAGTCTGGGATGCCTGTGTACCCATGACAGCAAAATCCCCGAATTTGGGCATTTAGGTCGAAAACTACGGAAGGCCGAAATGGCCTTCCCGGCAAGTCTGCATTACTACGCTATGGTAGCGGAAAGGATATTGGAGTCATGATTGAGGTTGGTCTGTTGGTTGGTTGGTTGGTTGGTTGGTTGGTTTGGTTTGGTTTGGTTTGGTTTGGTTTGGTTTGGTTTGGTTTGGTTTGGTTTGGTTTGGTTTGGTTTGGTTTGGTTTGGGTTTTGGGGTTGGGTTGGTTTGGTTTGGGGTTGGTTTGGTTTGGTTTGGGTTTGGTTTGGGTTTGGTTTGGTTTGGGTTTGGTTTGGTTTGGGTTTTGGGTTTGGTTTGGTTTGGGTTTTGGGGTTGGGTTGGTTTGGTTTGGTTTGGTTTGGGGTTGGTTTGGTTTGGTTGGGTTGGGTTGGGTTGGGTTTGGGTTTTGGGGTTGGTTTGGTTTGGTTTGGGTTTTGGGGTTGGTTTGGTTTGGTTTGTTGGTCGGTTGGTCCGTGCAAATTTTGTCCGCGCTATTTCTCTGTAACCATTGGACTGAATTCAATGAAACTTTGTAAAAATGATCAGTACCGAGTCTAGGTGTGCATATTGTCGGCACATGTAAGTCAGATCAATTTTAAGGGAGCTAGGCCCTTTTCTACACTTATAAATTTTGTCTGCGCTGTTTGTCTGTTATCAATGGTCGGATTTCGATGAAACTTTGCAAGAATGATCAGTACCAAGTCTAGTTGTGCATATCATTGGCACATGTTGGTTGGATCAATTTTAAGGTAGTTATGGTCCTTTGTTTTCTTACACTTATAAATTTTGTCTACGCTTTTCTGATGTTACCATTGGTTGGAGTTCAATGAACGTTTGCATAAATGATCGGTACTAAGTCTTGTTGTTTGTCAGAGCACATTTAAGTGACAGTGTCAAGCAATATCTGGGGGTATTCATCACATTCAGTGATATTTCTTGTTGTGTGTGATTGCTTTGACATACTTACACTTTCAATAATAATAACAATAATTATAAAATTACAGACTTTATTTTACTAAGGTAGGTTGTTAACTTACCGTGAACTTCGAAGGCATCTGCTATGATATAAAATTTTTCTACATTTCAGAAAGAGGAAGCATTTCCACCAACTATATTCTTCATTGTGCTTTTACCTCCTATTATATTTGAGTCTGGCTACAATTTGCATAAGGTCGGTATTCATTGGAGCTCTTAATGTTGAGCCTATAGATTGTTGGATGTCTGTAGTCTGTCATCCTCTGTACATCCTGTCTCAACATGTTCTTTAAAAAACCACTGAATGGATTTTAACAAAACTGCACAGGAATGATTCTTTGGTGGTCTTCTTTCAATGTTGAAATTAATTTGTTCCATAAGTAAGGTATGTCACAAAAGCTAAAATGTAGAATACCATGGCTAGAACTTTGATATTTACCGTTGTGTGTCGCATCGTCAAATGATCCTCGTTTTAACTTATAAGCCTGTCTGTTTGTACCATTTTGTGACTGTCTGATTGTTGTATGGTCCAGAGAATTTGACACGACTCTCGACCTTCAATTAGCATAATTTAACAGCTGATATATTGTCGATATTTATAATCCAGGTTGTATGTTTTCATAAGCGGAAAGAATCATGAAGATGCTCGAGTTGTAATACAAACACAAATCTAAAGGACCGATATTGCACGATTTGCTCATGAAAAATTATATATTCAACGCAAGAACCTTGTAATATATTCATGCATAAAGGTCAGGATCATGTCAAATTCTCTGTTCTATAATATTACATGAACATTTTAGAATAGTTTTGAGTAATGAGTTTCACTCAGTCTTTTTTCCATGAGATATCTAAGATATCAGTTGTACAGTTTCCAGTCTTGAACATTATTTAGATAATTGTACGAGTTGTAAAACATCTTGTATTTGTATTTTTAGGGTAACTTCTTCCAGAATATCGGCACTATACTTGTATTTGCTATAATTGGTACGACTATATCTGCTATGGTTGTAGGGGGTGGAATATATCTACTGGGTCAGGTACAGTGCACCATTCATATCAAATTTATTGAAAATACTTCCCTGTCTAGTCATCAACACTGCCATACTTACTAAGATGGATAACTCCTGCTTGAATTTTATACACATTATTGCCCTTGATGGACTTTGGTTTAATGTTTGTGTGCAAGTATATTTAAGAAATAATGAATACGTAGCTATGTTTTGTTGAGTAATAAAATATAGGCACGTGTTTGGATGCGTAGTAATTAAATCGCGAGTGCGTAGCACGAGTGATTTAATGTACACATTCTAACGAGTGCCTATATTTTATTATACAACAAAGCACAACTCCTATTATTATTTCGATTCTAACATCGCCAATGCTTTATCACTTATAGCATAACAAGACAGGTTGATGTCAAACTACTTTCTTTCCTAGGAACGTTACCGTCGACGTTACATCATTTGTAATTCTATATGACGTCAAATGTGACGTCATCAATCAGCTATATTTTATCGCAGTAATAAAATATAGTAAGCTCAATATACACAAAGAAGGCAAATCTCACGTGCTATGTTAGAATTGGTGTTAAATCTCAGTACCTATTGCATTAATTGGAGATAGGGATGCAACTATTCGGTCAATTTGCTAACCGGTTAACCGTTCAATCTTCCGAACGGTTAACCGATTAACGAATCGAAACTGGCCGACTTTCCGACTGTTCTAATTCTGACGTGTATATATTTACTGTAACACCGTAAGTTGCAATCGGGCATCCTCGTATATTACCCAAGGGAAGTGTGTCGCCGGTTCTCAATTGTTTTTTTTAAGTTCAATAATGTACTGTACTCAGTGCTGTTGAAGCTGTGGCGTAAATCTTGTTGAAGCTGTAGCGTAAATCATACGCAATATAATCGTGTTGATGCAGAAATGCGTCTCCAAATACAGCCTTGAGTAAAGCATTAAACTGCCTCCAATTAATATTAAATTACGTGTGCTTGCCGAATGTGTGAAAAACAACGTCGGTCAACAAACTAGTCCCGGACTACCATATGAAATTAACATCAATTAAGTGACCCTCTTGTCACAACAATACGTGTCAAACTGTTAATTGCGGATTATAGATCATGACCCCCTTTTGACGAGCGTTCGCACCTTCGATGGGTGAAACTTGTCGGCGAATTTCTCGATATTTTTTCAATATTTTTCGATAACCGAATGTTCGAACGGTTAACCGTTTACATCCCCAGGGCTTCCTCTGGAGAATATTTAGCTTTCGCCATTGCATTCGCCAAATGGAAAAAGTTGTCGCCACTTTAGCGCCACTTAATGGGCCAAATCTTTTCTCAATATTTCTGTAGTATACAACTATATATATTTGACTTCATGTATATGTATTAAAAATTACAATATTAAATTGCTGTTTTCTGTGTGTTTTGAAACTGTGAAACTATGGTTAAGCACTAAAATATTGCAAAGCACTAAAATATTGCATTCTTTTTGTTTCTCTGATCTTCAGTGATTTCTTGACTTCAAATCGAGAGGTTATATAAATGATGACCAGATCACTCGTACTGGCACATTTACAAGTTACTAAGTTCATGAAATAAAGTTCAGTTCATTAAAAAGTCTGATAGATCAATTAGACAGACTGGCCCATACTAACTGTAATTATTTCTTCAGTTCATCACTAGACTTATCAAACTTTCAAGTTTCTCATTGAAACAATTTTACAAGTGTTAAAATTTCAACAGTAAAGTAATCTAACATCATTAATTGCCAACGAGACCCATTGATCAAACAATGTCACGCTTCGATCGTAATCACCTTGGTAACCTGGCTTCACCCAACACACTACAGGGGTGCAATAAACAGATAAACATGTCAAATTGTGTAACCCTCGCTAATTGTTTACAATCTACAAATTGACCGGAAGAGATTGTTTTACGACAATTTTACGACATATGCAAGCAGTGAAATGGATCTTTTACGACATTAGGTCAAATTTTGTAAAGTAGTTTAGCTTTCGCCATGAAATTTTCGCCAATTTGATTTTTTTATCGCCAAATGTTTGATAATGGCGCAAATGGCACCATTTGCGACTGACAGCGTAGGCCCTGCATCCCTAATTGGAGACCTTATGTTTGTTATCTAGAACATGTTTCTTCATTGACTGGTCATGTTACCACCATTTTGAAATGAATAAAGAAAAAACAGCTGGAGTTGGTAGTGGAGGAGTACGATACATTGTATATATTGTAATAAATTGTATCAAACATGTATATTATCATGCCCCCCCCCCCTCTCTCCCGATCTTTGATGATGGGATGTATTGCTTTGCACATGTCTGTCACATTGTCTGTTAGTAGACCAACTTGTTTACACTTGAGAACTCAAAAAGGCTTGGACCAAGGAATCAAGGATCCTTAAAATTTCACCTTGACCTTAAACATAATGACTTTAACTGCCATAGGTGATAACATGTTATACAAAGATCTCTTGTATATACTCACTGTGTATGATTTGATTGTAGGCAGATGTTGCGTACGAGTTCACAGTCGTGGAGAGTTTTGCGTTCGGTTCCCTGATCTCAGCGGTGGATCCTGTAGCAACATTGGCGATATTTCATTCCCTCAATGTAGATGAAGTGTTGTATATGTTGGTATTTGGTGAAAGTATTCTCAATGATGCTGTAGCTATCACACTTACAGTGTAAGTATAGTAAAACTTCAATAATAACACCTCCTATCATAATCAGTAATAACATAACCAATAAAAACATTACCACTTATATTATCTTATTGAAGTCATGAGTAAAATCGGAAAAAATGGACTTGAAAACTGTTTTTTTAACTTTGTCTTTATTTAATACCTGTGTCTTTATTTAATACCTGTGTTAATCAATATTATTCCTCCATTTACAGTACGGTTCTAGAGTTTGAGAATCCAGCAATGGCCGATGTGACTGGTTCTACTGCGTTCTTCAAAGCTGTATGGAGATTTCTGGCCATGTTCTTTGGTTCTAGCCTTATTGGAATGTTCTCAGGTCTTGTCAGTGCATTGGTATCCTTTTATAAAATCTATATTACGTAAGTTAACATTGTGTGTTAGGATACAATTCAGGAAAACTGGTCAGGTGAATCGACCGCCATATACGACTGAAAAATTGTTGAGAAACTGTATAAAACCCGAATAAATGTAAGGTTGAAATTTTAAAAATGAGCATGACTTTTAATACCCATGAAGTTTAATGAACTGATGAAGTAGTCTCATGTTGTGTACATGGGTCTGTGTATCTTAGCTGTGTATTGAACGATAGATAACATTATTACAGTATGTTATGACATGTAAATTTGATCAATGTCATTCTTTTATTGTCTTTGCCATATGTTCTTGCTTATAATCATTGAGTTGTGTTACTATTTATACGTTATATGGTTGACAGGCAATATATGGTTGATAGGCAATATCCATTGGTTGACAGGCAATATCCATTGGTTACAGTTGCGTAGTTTTCTATTGTACATCATGTTGTTATTCTGTGTACTATACCTTAACATTGATCTAGTTATTAAAGTTTGTAGATCTGCGTAAGACACCATCACTCGAGATAGGTATGATGCTTGTCTTCTCATACTTGCCTTATGGTCTAGCTGAAGGTTTACATTTATCTGGTATGTATTTAACTATTATTACTTTGATCTGTTTCTAAATAGAATGTGTCAGCAACTTTGCATGTCACAAAATTGGGATTTAACTGTTTAGCAATTACTAGTGTATAGTCTTGAAACAATGAAGCAGAACCTACTGCTAAAATGTATGTGTCTTTCATTGCACATAATTTTAAAGAAGAAATACCAAACATAATTTTATGTGCTCTCCCAAAATTAATTCATGCATTGAAGCATTGATAATTAAAGATGCAGGTATTTTGAGCCCTTAGTTCTTCGGCAGAAGTCAGTCTGGATGTATTTTGTCTGTGCTTATTCTACATAACCATTCATCAGTTCTTACCAATACTTGGTACTAAACCTAGTCGTGCATATTACAGGGAATTTGAGATCAGATGACTATTTCCAGAGTTACAGCCTTTAGTTGGTTTGTGATCAACTTAGACTGTCACAAGTGTAGGGTCATTCAGTTTTAAGCCCTGCCAAATTGGCCAATGACTTCTGACTTCTAGGGAAAAGACAGTTGTGTGATACAAGGAATTTGGGTGTAATAATACAGTAAAAAGATTATATTAAGTCAGACCCTAGCTCTTTTCATATAGTCTCCTTGGTTCTTCAACGCGCCCGGTGTACAGCACTGATAATGTAAGACTACATGTACCTCTGGGTTACCTACCACATCATCTCTATTAGAATCAATCAAAAGAGAATGTATTTTGTCTGATTTTAGGTATTATGGCTATATTAATGAGTGGTATAGTAATGTCACATTGTATGATTTCAGGTATTATGGCTATATTAATGAGTGGTATAGTAATGTCACATTGTATGATTTCAGGTATTATGGCTATATTAATGAGTGGTATAGTAATGTCACATTGTATGATTTCGGGTATTATGGCTATATTAATGAGTGGTATAGTAATGTCACATTGTATGATTTCAGGTATTATGGCTATAATAATGAGTGGTATAGTAATGTCACATTGTATGATTTCAGGTATTATGGCTATATTAATGAGTGGTATAGTAATGTCACATTGTATGATTTCAGGTATTATGGCTATATTAATGAGTGGTATAGTAATGTCACATTGTATGATTTCAGGTATTATGGCTATATTAATGAGTGGTATAGTAATGTCAAATTGTATGATTTCAGGTATTATGGCGATATTAATGAGTGGTATAGTAATGTCACATTGTATGATTTCAGGTATTATGGCTATATTAATGAGTGGTATAGTAATGTCACATTGTATGATTTCAGGTATTATGGCGATATTAATGAGTGGTATAGTAATGTCACATTATACTCATCAGAATTTGTCACCAGTTACACAGATTACGGTACAACACACTTTCAGAACTATAGCTTTCATGGCCGGTAAGTTCATATTTTAACTATAGCTTTATACAAACATTGTTTTAACTGGTGCAAGAGTTTTGATTTAAAGAATTGGCCGGGTTAAAGGGGACAAACATATTGACTGTATGCCAGATGTTTATTATGTAAATCTATAATTCAGTTGACCATTGAATGGATTTAATTTTGGTTGTAAAAATGTTGGAACTAATTCACATGTTTGAATAATCCAAAAGATCCGCTTGATAACCTTCAACAAAAACCTTCGACAAAAACCTTCAACAAAAACCTTCGACAAACCAATAGGCATAGTGTTTACTTCAATGGCATCAAGTCAAATGTTCATGCCATGAAAAAGTTGAGGAGATATAAATTATGGCCATTATAAATTTATTACTAGATTTTCCTCCCAAGTTATATATTAAAGAGTATGGTCCATTGATTGAAATCAAAATGGATATATTAAAAAGCGGGTGGGTGAGCACTCATCTTTCCAGTTACAATTTTAAACGGATTTCATTTCATAACAGTTCTGAAACATTTTAAAAGCCTTTAGGCTTCTACGTGTTCAAAATATAAAAAAAGTTAAGTGGCTTGAAAACTACGGGCTGTAGATGATATGTAGGAAGTTACATGTCTGGCCTTGGGGTCACTGAATTGTTCGATATTGGATTAAATCATTATGTACCAGGGTACTGTTTTATCAAAGCATTTACGGAAATCGTAAATTTACGTTCGAATTTGAATTATTTATAATTATTTAACTGCTCCAAATTGTAGTAAAGGGATTTGCAACTTTGACAATGATATGGTTAATGATTTCCTACAAACAATATCTCTCCCTTATTTGTAGATGTAAAAGCATTATATGGAATTTAAATTTGAACGTAAGTTCATAAGATTTTCGTAAGTGCTTTGATAAAACAGTACCCTGGAGCCTTATTCTCAAATGAATTTCAGACTTAGACTTAAAATTGACAAAAAAAATAATTTTCTTTTCACCAAGGAAAAAGTTTGTCTGTATACCTATTGTACACTTACCAGTATGTTGATTGAAAAAAAAATTAAAACATTTATAACAACATGGGAACTAAAAGAATATTTACGCTTTTGAAGTATAAGGCTGATTTTCAGTTTTAGAATGTTGTTGAATAAGATCCAGGCCCCGATCTCCCTAAGCATCCCAAGGAGAGATCTCAACTCAAATTGAGATTTCACTCAAATTGAGAGTCTGAATTAGAGATAAGTATGAAGCTCAAGCTCTCGAAATTGTACTGTAATAAACTCAGAATAATGTTTCTATTTTGTTATACAAATTCAGATAACAATTTCGCATGGAAACTATCTCAAACGATAGGTGGCAAACTTTGAGTTGAGATTGAACTCAAATTGTGATGTTTGGGGAGATAAGGGCCAGGTATTTGTATGGGCTGATTTAATGGTATTGGTGATTTTGTTCTTTGTTGTGTGAAAGGACATTAATATTGAATGATGTTAAAATATTTAGTTATTTTCATTCTTTCAGTTTGTACTGCATACATTTGACATATTATTATTTTCTCCAAGCCCTGTGGTGTATATTTGCCTGATACTACAAAAAATTTAATGTAGATTCTAATTGTGTTATTAGTTATACAGTTGATGCTTTGGATTGGACAGAAAGTATTTAATTGTGTGGTCTCTTATTTATGCTATTGTACATAATACAAATATGTTCTTACTTCTATACAATTGTTGCAAAACTTCTACATTCTACTAGAGTTTTGGTAAAACTATGTCGTAATAATCAAACAACAAGACAGTAGAAGTATTTTTAAATACATACTAAAATAAATAAACAACATGTCACATACTTAAGCAAATCACCAAAAAGCTAATATTAAGTCAGACAGGGAAAGCAGCACTCAACTTAACCAGCCGAGAACCAAAATCACCAAAGATCTAAACATGTATTTTTAGATCTTTGAAAACACACAAGGCGCAATACACAGGCACATCCATGGCAATATGCAAAAATTTATAACATATTACATATTTGTAAAATGTATATAACAGACACTGATTGAGACAAATGATACATTATGATCCATCCATTACCTTCCATGTATTATGATGATATAGTAGTGTAGTCACATGTCTGGTGCTATATGTAATGTATTATTGCAACATTCACCATGTGGAATGTCAACAGATGTGCAAACTGTTTAATTCCTTGCTGTCAGTTAATCCACAGGGACTTGCATAATTGAAAAAAAAATTGAAAAGAAAAATTACAATTTTTTTTCACTAGATCTAGGTAGAGCCTGCATTAATATAATATTGTTTTTTTTGTTCAAAATATTTTTTTTTTTAAATTATACAAGTTCCTGTGGTTAATCCAACTTTTTACCCTTTGTTTTCAGCTATATGATTTCCTCTAATATTACCATTTATATTTCAGAGACCTGTATGTTTGCATACCTAGGGATGGCAATATTTAGCTTTAAGTTGGTAGTTAAACCTGCCCTTGTGATATGGGCTATTGTAAGTGGAATAGCACGGATGTTGTTGTTATTTTGTTGTGTTTTTGTATAGTTAATGCATTCCTGCTGTTACTTATTGTGGTGGTACTTATTTAAGCAGCATATATATAGTATATAGTGTATTGTATAGTGTTTAATTTAGGCCATTCTGAATTAATTTCTGGGAAAAGATCAATGGGGTATCCTATGTTCAAAAATCTGATACTTTTTTTTTTTATTTTACTAATTTGCTTCCTTGTACAACTTATATTAGCCTTTTACTCCATACACCCTGTATATTCTGATACAAGATGAGCTAGAAAGTGTTTTCATCCCATGTGCAGCTTTTTGCAATAAATACGAAACATTATGATTTATCTCCCTTGATAAGATGTCTTGTTAAAGTCCATTTCCATAATTGGATTGTCTCCCCTGATCACTCATAATTTGGAAAAAACTTGATGATGTGCATAGTATTTATCACCACCAGATTATGAGTTTCCTCCAAATTTGTGGGGGAATACCCTTGGTGTGGTATAAATCATTTTAAAGCAAATTATCCAAAATAATGCATCATGAATTATAGGAATTTGGGGACAATATCCAAAATAATGCATCATGAATTATAGGAATTTGGTGACAATATCCAAAATAATGCATCATGAATTATAGGAATTTGGGGACAATATCCAAAATAATGCATCATGAATTATAGGAATTTGGGGACAAGATTATCTAGGAATTTATTTAGTTTGGCCTTAAAGTTTTACTTTTATAGGCATGATACTGGTATCTATAATCTACATGAAGCATGCTGATGGCAGAATGTTTATGCCTCTCTTTACAATTGTCTATCAAATATTGTCATCAATTTATATCAAATGTTTGGCCTCAAACCTACTTTCTGTCTATGAAAGTAGTTGATATTATGCTGCTTAAATGTTGTTTAGTTGATTTAACATATAGTGATATAGATTTACTTGTCATACTCAAACACATTAACCTGATCTTCTTCTTAACTTCTATGAACATTCTTTAACAGATGACTACTGATCTGTACTTCAGCTCTCTAAAAGCACAAACTATTTTAAACCACTACTTCTTAAAGTGTGAGGTACCAAAAATGCATGAATTTTTCTATGGCAAAATTATACTATTCTGTATTGTAAACATATACTAAACTCATGTTATGTGTAAAGGCGAGGGGTGGTATTCAATATTGATCTTATTTAATTGGAGAAAAGGATAGCCAATCATATCGCCTGTTACTGACCTAGAGTTTAATATGGTGTGATCTGATTGGATGTCCTTATCCTTAAGTCAAGTAATATCAATATTGAATACCATCACTGGATCAAGATAGTACATTTTGTACCTCTTGACAAAATGTCCATTATTTGGAAATTAAGCCCTCCAATTAAATTGACTTCTAAAATACGGACATGGTGTTTCTTGCTATTTGTTCAATCCACAAATAAATAACCACCCTTCAGTTTGTTAAAACATCTATATAATGTTATGCCCTTGAAATGAAACTGTTTACAGTTCTGGAGCACTTCAAACCCTTGCTTAGTTTCGTGAAACTGTTATGAAAATGGCTTGCTGTTCTACCGTTAACATTGAGTTATCTGCTTTGATTTAATGCCAACAAAGCTGCTTTGATTTAATGCCAACAGTCATGCTTGCTTGCTTGTTAGTGGGGTGACAATTGGTGATTTTTTGGGGTGAGGTGACAACTCAAGTAGAACAAGCAATGTTATATACCAAAATGTTCGCCTATGTCTGTACTATTTGGAACTGCCGGCATAAATTGTCAACGCGTGGTGCGGACACGGAAATCCAAGATGGCGTCCAAGATGGCCGCCATAATTTACACATACATTTAAAATTCTATGTTCTCATGCAATTATTTTATTTATGTATGTAGTCACAAATATTTGCTTGGATATTATTCATTTGATAATGTACATCAAATGGACATACAAGACTGACCACTTTGAGGTCAAGGTCATGGTCATTTCAAGGTCAAATTAGGAAAAAAAGCTGAAAAAATGATGTTTCCTCACTTGTTTTCTTGTTTTAGCAGATGTTTTATATTCAAGTTGATATTAAAAGTGATAAAAGTGTTGGTAAGCACATATTCTCTTATTATTAGTTGAATTTTCAGTTCAAAATATTGAAACTTTGTCAAAACTGACATTATTATGCATGTACATGTTGGACGAGATGGCATTCTTAGATTGCTGCTTCCCTATTTAAAATTTTAGTATTCAACTATTGACACTATTATTTCTAATGGTATGATGAAATGTTTGTCTAAACATTATTGACTTTGTATTGTACTCCAAATGGACTTGAAAAATGACCAATCAAGGTCAAGGTCAATGTCATTTCAAGGTCAAACTACCAAAAATACCTGAAAATTTGATCTTTCATTGCATTTTGTCTTATTATGAAATTTGGTGAACATTATATTTTGTTGTAGATCATTGATGTGATCAGAGTTCTTTCATTAAAAATAATAATTTATACTGAACTCCTATATGTGGCATCCCAGACCATATGGGGTACATAACACTGTCAAGTACAACCATCCCGTGCAATAATGGGTACTCACTACTACGTGTTAAAGTCATACTAAGTCCTAAGGGTACTATATACAAAGTACAGTCAAACCAAATCATCACCATCACATACCAGGCCAGAATGGGTTCTAACCACCAACAAGTACATTCTGTAACCAATGGAGTACATGTCATGTTCTTACAACTGCCCATAACAACCATTCCTATCGAGTTCTCAATGCCACTATATCTATACCTGAGGCCCAATGGGGTACTTACAACCACAGAGTAGAGCCAACCAAGGCCATATTGGTTAATCACCACCATATCAGTCTCGATATGGTACTCACAATCACTGAGCACAGCTGTAAAGGCCCTATGGGTTACTCATTAGTACAAATCACAGTCGTATAAGGCCCAAAGGGGTAGTCATCCAAAATAATTACAACTTTCCATGCCCAATAGGGGTGCTCTTAACCAATGAATTACAGCCATACCAGGTCCTATGGGCTACACCCAAGTCACAACAAAAGGGTACAGACATCCAAGGCCCAATCAACACCACCAATAAGCATTGAGTACAGTCACACCTGACCCTATGTGGTACTTGCCACCGACGATTACAGCCATACTATGTTCTAAGGGATACTTGGACCAACTGAGTAGAGCCATACCAGGTGCAATACAGCCATCCTAGGCCCTACTGGGTATTTCACCACCACTAATTATGGCCACAAGCACACTAATCCCTATGGGTTAGTTGCAACCACTAAATACAGCTATAATTAGATCCCATGTGGTAATTACCACCACCAATTACAGCCACCATAGGCCCTATGCCCTACTCACAACCACTGTGTATAGCCATACTATGCTTGAGGATACTCGCATCTACTGAGAACAACCATTCAATGCCCTATTTGGTATTTAACACTGCATATAGAACAGCCATCCCAGGCCAATTTATGTTCTCACCTCCAAAAGTTCAACTATCCCAGGCCCATTTGGGAACCCATCACCACCAATTACATCATACCAGGTCTTAAGGAGTACTCGCCACCACTCAATACAGCCGTCCTAGGCCCAATTGGAAACCCACAACCACAGAATACAGCCATCACAGGTTCCATTTGGTACCCACCACCTTGAGTACAGCCACCACAGGCCCTATTGAATACCCTATACCACAGAAAACAGCCAACCCATGCCTCATTTGGTACCCACAACCTCTGAGCACAGCCATCCCAGGCCCTATTGGATACCCATCACAACAGAGAACAGCCGATCCCAGGCCCCATTTGGTACCCACTACCTCTGAGTACAGTCATCCCAGGCCTATTGGGTATCCACCACCTCTGAGTAGTCATCCAAGGCCCCATTGAGTACCCACCCTCATGAATTCCAGCTATCACAGGCCCTATTGAGTATGCACCATTACAGATTTCAGCCATCCCAGTCCCTATTGAGTACCCACCACCTCTGAGCAGTCATCCAAGGCCCTATTGAGTACTCTCCCTCACAGAATTCAGCAATCCCAGGCCCTATTGTGTACCCAGTACCTCTGAATACAGTCATCCAAGGCCTTATTGAGTACTCTCCCTCACAGATTTCAGCCATCCAATGCCCTATTGAGTACCCATCATCACATATTTCAGCCATCCCAAGCCCTATTGAGTACCCACCACCTCTGAGCAGTCATCCAAGGCCCTATTGAGTACTCTCCCTCACAGAATTCAGCAATCCCAGGCCCTATTGTGTACCCAGTACCTCTGAATACAGTCATCCAAGGCCTTATTGAGTACTCTCCCTCACAGATTTCAGCCATCCAAGCCCTATTGAGTACCAATCATCACATATTTAAGCCATCCTGGCATCCCAAGCCCATGGAAAACCCATCCTCACAGGTTTCACCCATCCCATGCCCTATTGGGTACCCGACATCATATATTAAGCCATCTCAGGCCCTATTGAGTACCCACCCTCACAGATTTCAGCCATTGCAAGCCTATTGGGTACCCACCATCACAGATTTAGGCCACCCCAAGCCCTATTATGTACCCACATCACAGATTCCAGTCATCCCAAGCCCTATTGGGTACCCACCATCACAGATTTCAGCCACCCTAAGCCCTATTATGTACCCACATCACAGATTCCAGCCATCCCAAGCCTATTGGGTACCCACCATCACAGATTTCAGCCATCCCAAGCCCTATTGGGTACCCACCATCACAGATTTCAGCCATCCCAAGCCCTATTGTGTGCTCACCATCACAGATTGAGCCATCCCAGGCCTTATTGAGTTCCCTACCTCACAGATTTCAGCCATCCCAAGCCCTATTGTGTACCCACCTAACTTATATTATAGCAATACCATACCATACAGAGTACTCCCCCCCCCACACCGAGTGCAGCAATCCTTGGCCCTATTCGAGTAATGACCTACACCAATTATGGCCATTTAAAAGTTTAAGGGGTACAAAGGCAACCACTGAATGTAGCCATACCAGACCCTATGTAGTAAACCTACTTACCAATACAAATTCAGCCATATCCGGCCATAATGGATACCTAACCATCACATAGTTCAGCCATCTTAGGCCCAAGAGGTGACTCACCATGTCCAAACGTTTTGTTGAAATTCCCACAGTAGGAGATGCTTGGTATATTAAATGGCCTGTCATCTTTAAATGGTTGCAGCAAGTCTGCTTTTTGCTGTGTCTAAATTCCCCAATCCCAGAATCTAAAATCCAGCCAAAGTCTATTTCCCAGCATCCGTTGGGAATTGTTTTCTGTCTAAAGTCCACTGTATGCCCGCCACTCCCCCACCCTGGGGCAAAATATTGATAGGTGCATTATTATATATAATAACTGTTTAATATGTAATAATGTTATCAAACCATTAACAATAATACTGTCAAATATAGAGATTCAACGTTCAAGGAAAAACCATTCACGGCTGCAATATTGTACATTACGTACAATCGCTTATGTTCCGTCATAAAATTTAAATAGATTTTCTATTTGCAGTAAAAATATATCACTTCTAATGAAATAATTTACACTTAGAATACCTGCAATCACATCTAAAACAAAATACAATGTTCAGCATTCGTTTATAATAACAATTTGCGACGTATTATCAAATTTTCAGGTATTTTTGGTAGTTTGACCTTGAAATGACATTGACCTTGACCTTGAGTGGTCATTTTTCAAGTCCATTTGGAGTACAATACAAAGTTAATAATGTTTAGACAAACATTTAATCATACCATTAGAAATAATACTGTCAATAGTTGAATACTAAAATTTTAATTAGGGAATCAGCAATCTAGGAATGCCATCTCGGCCAACATGTACATGCATAATAATGTCAGTTTTGACAAAGTTTAAATATTTTGAACTGAAAATTCAACTAATAATAAGAGAATATGTGCTTACCAACACTTTTATCACTTTTAATTCCAACTTGAATATAAAACATATGTTAAAACAAGAAAACAAGTGAGGAAACATCATTTTTTCAGCTTTTTTTCGTAATTTGACCTTGAATTGACCGTGACCTTGACCTCAAAGTGGTCAGTCTTGTATGTCCATTTGATGTACATTATCAAATGAATAATATCCAAGCAAATATTTGTGACTACATACATAAATAAAAAAAAAGCATGAGAACATAGAATTTTAAGTGTATGTGTAAATTATGGCGGCCATCTTGGACGCCATCTTGGATTTCCGTGTCCGCACCACGCGTTGACAATTTATGCCGGCAGTTCCATATAGTACAGACATAGGCGAACATTTTGGTATATAACATTGCTTGTTCTACTTGAGTTGTCACCTACTCCTTAAATAAGCCACTTTTGAGCTGATTGTCACCCCACTATGTTTAGTCAATTAACGTCCTAGAATTTTTCAAGTTTGTTCATAAGAGATTTTGTCAGAGCTGGGTGGTTAACATGGTTAGTGAATAAAGTTTTACTTTCTGTAGTATGCTGTAGTTGTATGATGATGTAGTACATAGAATAATACCATGTAGCATAGTTCTAGATGCTTGTCAACTAATTTTAGCTGCTAAAGTACCGGTATCGTGTTTACTTAATTTAGATGACCACTAATAGAGATATAGCTTTTGTTTGAAGCATCATACCTTTCCTCACTATCACATTGTCAGTGACCTTTATGATTACTCTTGTACGTCCAAAATTGCTTCTGAAATGCTAGAGGTTACAATTTTTGCCTAATCTTTATGAAACTTGGTCACAATGACCATCTGTTCAAAATCTGCGTCCATTTTGATATTGGGTCTCCTGCGTTAAAAAACTAGGTCACTAGGTCAAATGAAAGGAAACTTTGTTGAGAACACACTAGAGGTTGCTATTATGACCTACTCTTTATGAATCATGGTCACAATGATCATCTGTATAAAATCTAGGTCAAAATCAACATTTGTGTGAAAACAGGTGAAGGATTTTGGGCCACCTTAGCCCTTTGTCTTTTCAAAACATTATGACTCATATTGATACCTTTCTGAAATTCTCAATCTATAACACACTTCAGTTTAGTCGCTAATAATTTATTGCGTCTTGTCCCCATTTTCATATTGCCAATGCACTGGCCTCCATTGTTGTTGACATCTTTCATGATTTGTTAAAATTCTGTTTTGAGATTATTGTTGGTTGAAAATATTAACCTAATCCTTACATTTATGCATGAATAGTGCATCAATTGTGTTGACTTTCAATATTTCTGTGAAATAACTGTGTATCATTCATGGCCATTAGAAAAACCATCGTCTTTGTGAATTTCTTTCATGATATATTAAATAAACTCTCACATGAAGACCAGGCAATGCCATGCTTTACTTTAAATTGTAATATAGTATTTTGTGATATTACATACATTGAACGTCGTTAGTGAACTTTGCCCAGCAAGTACAGTAATTCTATAGCTATTCACATGTAGCTTTGTAGTATTCTAATAAGCCATACTATTTCATGCTAAATTTAGAAAACTAGTCCGCTTTGAAATAAGTTATTAGACAGATCAGGTTAACTTGTTTGAGTAATTTTTATGCCCTTCCCCCTATCTGTGATAAGGGAGTAAAATGCTTTGCACATGTAGGTCTGTTGGTCAGTAGACCAAACGGTTTCTGTTCAATAACTAAAGAACACTTGACCCTAGGATCCCCAAACTTACAGGGAGTTTCATCAACAGTAGATGACCCCTTTTGATTTTGAGGTATGAAGGTAAAAGGTCAAGGTCTCTGTGACCTTTAACCTAAAAATGGTATTTGTTCAATAACTAATATAGAACACAAGGATCCCCAAACTTAACATAACATGGAGGTTGGTCAACAACAGTAGATGACCCCTATTGATTTTGAGGTCAGTAGTTCTAGGTCGCTATGACCTTTAGCATTTCTGACTGTTTGGCTGCGATGGGGGCATATATGTTTTACAAACATTTCATGTTACATTTGCCATTATAACCTGCTTTAACATGCAAAAACATACATGTAGCCGTTTGCAGCATGAAACAACAAACATAGCAGTTTGTAGCATGGAACAACACAACACACATTCATTGATGTTTCTAGAAGTTGTATGGTGTTGTTATATGCTGTTGCTGGTTGACATATGTTGTTGCTATCTACACTAGAAGTAGCTTGTTGTTGTGCTGTGGAACACTCACTGCATCTATTGATGTTGTTGGAAGTTGGATGTTGTTGCTAATGAAGTTGCGTGTTGTATGTGTGATGCTTATACATACTAACAATGTTGTCATTGTTTACAGAAACCTGTGTGTTCGCGTACATAGGCATGGCATTTTTTAGTTTCAAATTTGTGTTCAAGCCCGCTCTCACTATCTGGAGTATTGTAAGTGTTTAAACTCTTCATTTGTATAAGTTACTGATTAAAATTTGCTGCCTAGTAATGAGAATCAATTTGGGATATTTTCTGCTTTAGTAATCCCAATATCGCCGCTCCTCGACAGTTCCGTACGTTGGAGGTTTGTACAGTTTTCATATTGCCAAGAACAAACTGAAAATTTGCATACCACTCAGACGAAACTCATGATACATGGCATCTCAGTTCCATTTAAGGGTTAAATGATGCCAATTTTCAGTTCCGTCATAGCAATATAAAAACTGTACAAAATTCTGACAGAGCATGGTTTTTGGAGTACTACAATCAATGGTATGAATTCTGACACACCACTTTTCAGTGCCGTGAGAGAATTGTTCTGTTTTCATATGGCTCTGACAGAATTGAAAAACAATGTTACACTCAGGATACATGAAATTTGAGTTCCGTCCGCGTGTTACATCGGTTTTCAGTTCCGTCAGAGCCATATTAAAATAGAACAATTCTCTCACGGAACTGAGAAGCGGTGTATCGGGTGTCACACCGTGTACAATGTTACCAATAAGAGTAAAGTTTCTCTCCTAGGGAATCAAAACAAGTTCTTGGTTGATGATTATACATCAAAGTAAAATTATTTGTATAAGGCCTCTAAGTTATTATCCAAGCATGCATGTAACTCCAGAAACTAATCTGGAGCTTATAGATGGTATTGTTAGGCTTATGATCATGGTTATGTCTTTATGATCATGGTTATGTCTTTATGATCATGGTTATGTCTTTATGATCATGGTTATGTCTTTATGATCATGGTTATGTCTATATGATCATGGTTATGTCTTTATGATCATGGTTATGTCTTTATGATCATGGTTATGTCTTTATGATCATGGTTATGTCTTTATGATCATGGTTATGTCTTTATGATCATGGTTATGTCTTTATGATCATGGTTATGTCTTTATGATCATGGTTATGTCTTTATGATCATGGTTATGTCTTAGTTCTATCATTGTTAAAGACGATTCTAAGCCTAACAACAGCTTCTGATTGTGAACTTCTGAAAGTCGTTTCTTTGCTGACAAGTTGACTGCTGACTACTGACTTTAACAAATATATGGTGATAGTTCAGAGCTGCATGAGAATTTGGTGTGGGTGTGGAACGGTAATCCAGGAATTTATTTATTTTGCCATATCATTTTCAAGCATTATTGCAATACTTGATACCTTACCTAGTGACACATTGACTTCTTGTTTGTATGTACTGATATTATATACTGGTTAATATGTACCGGTAAATGAAATAAACCTGATCGATAAATTGCTTAAAATATGTTCATTAAAACCTTAAAGTAATTAAACCATCTTTGGTTTAAATAATAAAAAAATTACAAAGCCGGTCCATTAAAATGTGCTCTTATTAGTCAACTGGTCTTAATTCTACATAGTCTAAGGTCTTTTACATTGTTGTTGTTGTTCATTCCATTTTTCATATGCATATATGATACTTTTTGGGCAACTCTAGAACAGTCTAAACTTGCATTTTATGTGTGGTCTTAATCAGTTGACTTTTAAAGAGGACAATTCAATAACTAAAAGGTTGAAACGTTAGTGTAAATAAAAGACCATTTAGTGATGGTATCCAGCTGTCCAGAACTAAATTCTACAATACTCCAGCTATCATAACAATTGCAGTACAGTTACTTGCTTGCGTCGAGGAAGGAGAGCAAAATTGTTCTAATAAAATTTCAGAAAAAAATGGGGGGGGGGATAAAAACTAAGATTATTCATCATTTTGGGCAAATCAATGCATGTGGTACCTATGTTCTAAGTGCATATAAGTAATGGAGAAAAATTTAACCATTTGGCTTTCTGTCCTCGGTATTTTGTACACATCCTATCTGATAAGAATCACCTTATAAACACATTGTATATGCTTGTTTACATGCTGTATGATTTGGACATTTGTTATACAACATTTTCAGTTAATATTTTCTTGTAATTCAACTTCTGATTTTATAGAAATGATTTTCCAAACACTGGCATATACTGACTGTAAGATATTATATGCTGCTTTATGCATGCTTGATCTCATATACATTTTCTTATCAGTTTTTATAGCAATGCAATTTAATGTATACTAGTAATGCATAATTTTTACTGTCCCTTGATACTGATAAACACAGTATTTGCAATTGCAACAAAACAGGCATTACTAGTATGTGTTTTGGAGCCATATACTTAGAGAGAAAATGGTTCTGGTCTCTTCCTTAGTAGGTCATAATAGTATTATGATCTAGCTGTCAAAAACTAGGTCACTAGGTCAAATGTATGAAACACTTTGTTAGTAACTTAGTACACATATTCTTGTTAATTATAAATCTTGTTGATTTGAGAGCATTGTCTTGAAACAAATTAATATTTTATGTGCAAAAATAATTGTGAATTAAAGTTTCCTCATTTTTGGGTCCAACATGTGAAGATGACTGAAGTAAGCAACATAGGACCATCTTGACCATCAGGCCCCGATCTCCAGAAACATCTCAATCTGAGCTAAATTTCATCTAAAAAATCTTTATATTTATTTGGATTAGAAACTGGACTCAAAATTGGCCTGAGTTTATGACAGTAAAATTTCATGAGCTCCTAATACAGATGTGTCTTAAATTAAGTAAAATCTCAATTTGAGCTGAGATTTCCACTTGAGATGCATCAGGCGATCGGGGCCAGGTAACTCATAAAGTCTGCTTTAACTTTTACAAATTTTCCTGACTTCAAATTCATTGACTTCAATTGTTAGTCTTTCGATTCTTGAATGGTTTGATATTCTATTTCAGTCCTTGATTCTCATTGGTCGAGCAGTGAATATATTCCCGCTGTCTTTCATTTCTAATTATTTCCGTGAACATAAAATCACGAAAAAGCAACAGTTCATCATGTGGTTCAGTGGTAAGTTTTGTGTTTTTGTAATCACTGGTATGTGTACATGTATTTGCTGCTATTATTATATGAGACAAATTGATTTTGAGCTGGAAGTCTGTCCTAATTGTACTTTTTGTGAGGAATTTTAGATCAGATGATATTTGTCAGAGTTATGGCCCTTTGTGGGAGACATACATTTTGTGTAACATATGGACCAATGGAATGGAAGATCTATTTGAATTCTGACCGCATGAAATAGTTGCGCTTTAGTAGCACTCCTGACACAATGACCTAAATGATATTTTTGAACCTTTAAGTAACTATAAAGGTTAGAATTGTGTTTGAATTCAAAGTATTAATAGTCACAAATAACTATCACTGTTTTGTTTTTTCAGGTCTGCGTGGTGCAATTGCTTTTGCGTTAAGTTTGCATTTAGAGTTTGACTCACCAGAGAAGCGCTATGTTCTAGTGACGACCACTCTCATTATCGTGCTGTTTACAATCTTGTTCCTGGGCGGAGCTACTATGCCTATGATGAAGGTTGGAACCTAACTTTTCTTCTTAAGTCAAACAATGCTTTCACTAATAATGTGACAGAATCTATAATATTTGCACTTGTGACACATGGTTTCAAAAGTTAAATTTATGTTTGTATTTAATAGAAGCTTTAGCTTATCCCTAAACAAAAGACTTTCACTTCAAAATCTTTCATCAGAATGATGGAGGCAAATTTAAAATCATTATTATGTAATTAGGCATGTACTAGTGTATGCATTACATAAACTTTTGACACCGTATCCTGATCATGTTTAATTACATTGTGCACACGAGTACCTCAGACTGTGCCTCATTTATTTGTCACTAGTACCTCAGACTGTGCCTCATTTATTTTTCACTAGTACCTCAGACTGTGCCTCATTTATTTGTCACCAGTACCTCAGACTGTGCCTCATTTATTTGTCACCAGTACCTCAGACTGTGCCTCATTTATTTGTCACCAGTACCTCAGACTGTGCCTCATTTATTTGTCACCAGTACCTCAGACTGTGCCTCATTTATTTGTCTCCTACTAGTTGTGTCATATATCAAATTTCATGATGTACATAGAAAGATTATTTGGTAACTATTGTAAATTGTTGACTCATACAATGATGATCATGTATTTAACGTGTGCTTTCAGTTACTTAAAGCAGAGAAGAAAGAGAAAAGAAAGAAGAAAAGTGATCGTGAAATATCTCTGAGTAAAACTAAGGAAATGGTAAATATTTGTTATCATTATACCACAGTCCTTATAGCGTAGGTCCCACTGAGCATTTTTAGCCTCGGCGATGTACTTCCAATTGAAATTAATGAGCTTTCAGGACATCAGGAGCAGGTTCTTCTAGGATCTAGGGGAAGCTTCTTGGAATTCATGAGTTAGTTTGTGATATCAGAAGGAATTGTGATGAATCGAGTGGTATCAGAAGAAATCGGGAGAACATGGTCGATGTGAAATTCCTCAGTAGGACCTAGTCTTAACCTGAGTTTATGTTCATTTGGGTTTATCACAGTAACTCAAATTTTATAAACAGCGATTGATTTACCTTATCAGTTTTCCTGAACTGCATTATTTATTACCAGTACTGACATACCCTTTCACAAGGAGCAGCAACTTCTCCACATGTGGAGGAAACTCGACACTGATGTCAAATTTCCTTAACCTGAACTGTAACTTTGGTGGCATTTAGGTTACTGTATATATGTACCAGTATGTCAAAAGGATAATATTAAGTTAGACAGGGAAGGCAACACTCAGCTAAACCAGCCGAGCACAGAAATCATAAAAACACACAAGGCACAATATGCCCACCTGAACCAGCCGATCAAAGAAAACATAAAATCATAAAAGGCACAATGCCCAACTAAACAAGTTATCATCCTCCCATGTCCAAGCTGTCGAAATTCTAAATGAACCAGCTTTGATGTACCACCATGTAACATTATTGCACTGGTTTAGCTTCGATGATTAAACGCATTTTATCTCATAACATGCGGTCCAGGAGTGCCGTAAAGCCGTGACGTAAATATCGTTCGGCACTCCCAGACCGTGCAATAAATATCTAAATTAGCTTGACGTGACGTTAGCCAATCAATGCATTGATCCGTCACTGACGTCAGGATAATATCAACGTCACCATGACGTCGCGCTCATTGTACCGCTAAATTTTGGCTGAAACATATGCAGCGCACACCATCCTTCTGTACAATATTGAGCGTTTTCTAAGGTTATGTGATAAATAGAATCTTACATTCGTGCTCATTACATACGAGTTTTATTTAACTCGTCGACAAAAACAATGTGACACTCGGCAAAGCCTCGTGTCATATCATTTTGTCCACTCGTTTAATAAAACTCGTATGTAATGAGCACTCGTGCAAGATCCTCTATATAATTATGATTTCAGGGTGATACTGTAGATTCTGAGCATTTATCAGAAATAACAGAAAGTGAGGCAGAAGTGAGTTTCTCTCGACCATCTCATAAAGGATTTGTTAGAATAGATGCTAGATATCTTATACCATTCTTTACCAGGAAGTTTACACAACAGGTGGGTTAATGATTATATCACATGATACGGTATATCACGACATAGTCAGGTGATCTTTATTTCACAACTTACGGTGACTGACTTATTTCATGGATTTATAAATTTGTTATGAAAGTGTATTTACATGGAGTTGATTAGTTATGAGTTTGTAAGAAACTTAATTTGTAAATAATATCGAAAATAAAATACCCTACATACATTATTTCCACTTCTCATTTCTGTATTCACCAGATAAGGTCTGGTGTCATGTTAAATTTGTCACAAAGTTTTGAACTACTTACAATATTGCTTGGTTAAAAAACTTAAACATTGATCTATTTTGAAGCTGGATATTGATTTGTGAAGATTTGACACAGCTGTGTGAACACTTAACCTTACAGAGATAAAAAAAGCAAATTCAAAATAGACTTCAACTAAAATCAAAGTTGTAAGGTGTGAACTGACATGTGCTCGACCCAGACACGCCTGTAGACAAGGAAATAAAATGTCAAAACCTCAAAAATAGTTTTACTGGAATCATATTATGCTGAATTATTGTTGACTAATTGTCATGTGTTATTGTTTACAGGAGGTACGTGACGCTAAGACTCAGATGACAAATTTAAGCAAACAATGGTTTAATGACGTCAGAACGGTTCCGTCGGAAACTGAAGACGAGGATGAGGAGGAGACGTTATTTATAAACTCTCGTCATAACTCCGACAACGGTGCTCAACATGAACCATTGTTACACTGATACCATTACTACTGTCTACAAGCTTATGTCTCTAGAATGAACTAAAGGTTCTATCCAACTTTCTACAAGCTTTATACATACACAGTATTCTGTAATAGACTAAATGTCGGGCTTTCACACTGTCAGGACAAATTGAAGATGTTTCAGTTTGTGGGTTTTTCCCAATTTCTGCTAAATGGAGTCATTTTGGGTTAACATTGATATTTTGTACATTTAGTAAAATTATGTTCAAATTTTACTTGCTAGATGATAGTTTGTTATATGGATCTGAGTTCAGGGACTCAAATATTTGCTAACTGGAGTGATTTTGGGTTAACACAGTAACATTATGCTAAGAAACACCAGTAAAGAAAGATTTTTAGTTGCATGGCAGTTATGTCAGTCACTGTTGTATCTGCTCTACTGACAATCTAGTATTATTTGAAAGGGTTCTTTGGGAAAGAATGTTACAAAACATATAAAGTAAGTTCAGATTTATGTAAATTACAACATCATAATATAAAAATGTTGTACTTTTCCTGGAATCATTACAGTCTATTTGTATAAGGTCAGTCACTCAGTGGACCCTTGAATACATGCAGGTTTTCATGTATGCTATTTTGAGTTCTATGCCTTTTTGACATCAGCGCCTTTTTATACAGCGCATCTGATAATTTCATTGTTAGGTATAGAGTAGTGTAGACCATTTGTGTGTGCAATATGATTTTGAAATATTTGAGTTCAGTTTCAATACCAGAAGGACTTAATGTCAGGTCTCTGTTCAATGATCACATACAAGGGGTGATCCAAAAATAATACCAATAATTTTTCCATAACTTCTTCATCAAAATTGATACTATAATGTCATTAATTATTGTTGGTGGTACTGCTTTGAATGTTAGGATGACTATATTGAAATACTTTAGTGTACCTTTCTGATAAACAGTCTGTGTTTAAATGGTGATGTGATCTTAACGTTACGACATGACCCGCTCCCATGTTTCAAGTACCGGGTATATTTATTGTTTCTTTGTATTTTTATTTATCAACTGACTGCTTTGATACTTCGCATTTTTCTTAGAGATAGATTATATTTTCTTCATCTCAAAATAATGAAAAATGTTTGATTTTCTGCAACATTATGTTAAAGTTTTATAAAAGTCTAATATTTCAGGATCACCTCTCGTACTGAGGGAGTATCCAAAGGTTGTACCAATATTTTGTTTACAGTAAGCACTAGTTGACTATTCCAGTGCTATTATGTATTGCTCATTTTATTGTTTTTGCTCACACAGTTGTGGTGTTTGGTTTTATTGGACTCCCTCTAAACATAACACTAGTCGGTGGTTTATGTCAGGTTACCTGAAGGGTAGCTTGTTTGCTTATATTTATTTATTGCTTTAAGCGTTTCCTTAAATACGGTACTTGTACTTATTTTATATTTATTTTTGTCAGTTTTCAGGATTCAGTGATTTATTGAATGCTATGCCATATAGCCATTATCGCTCCTCCTCTAATAAACGTAATTTTTTCTAAAATGCATCACCCTAGGGGCACTAGTCAGTGTTATACGTTACTATAAACACTTCATGAATAGTTACCTAATGGTTTGTTTCAAATCTCATGTTTTGTCTGATTATATTCTTGATGTTTTACGATATTTTTCAAACTTTAAATGTGCCCTTCATACGATGCCATCATGGTCATTGACTTGGATCTAGCAGAACAATAGAAATATCAACTGTATATATAAACATATGTTTCTATATTGTCTTATACCGGTAGGTAATATTTCCATTTCGTCCTTGAAATAATTTGTGTTCATTCGGATAGTATACATAAAACTGCTTTTCATTTTTCTAATTAATTAAACCTATGAGCCATACTCCAGGAAAACCAGGCTTAATGGCATTATGTAATATTTGTGTAGAAAAGTTTTTTAAAAGCTCTGAAACAAGAAAATTTAACATGTTTCGACTTTCAATTTTAAGTAATTAAATCACATTATACTACTTCTTAGATTTAAATTTTCCCAGTAATCATGTTAAAAAACTTCATAGCTATGGTGACCAATTTCTGGAAAGTGCCCATATTTAGAAAAACGAGGGGTTAGTGGTTTAAACATTAGAACTTTTCTCTAAAAGCAAGAATTAACAATTTTTAGAATTGAATGTTTTATTAAAATAAGAACATAGTTGTGTACAACTCTCCTGTTAGGCTTGCAAGTCGTGATTACAACAAAATGACCACCTAATCCGATACCGGTGTTCGTCTAAATAACATAACATGTACTTCTGTAAAAGTTTGGCTTATAGCTGAAGTAAACCACAAACTTTTTTTCTCACATTTTAATAATGCAGTTTGTGTTTTATGCTAAAAATGTTCTTTTTACAATCTGTATGATGTATGTTCGCATTTATAGAAATATGAATGAGAAATGTATTTTTATATAAATGTACATGTTAATATATTCCTGGGTGTGTATATCTACAAAATGGATATTGTACACTGCCCAGCAAAAATAAGTATACAGATGTTATTTGCCCACTTACTTGCCTGTAATAATACTATTTGCAGAACAGTGAAGCAACAATATATTTGAAGAAAAGGAATATTTTTGTTTATTAAATGGAAAGGCCATACATTAATTGGTACCCTAGGTGCAAAATCTGAAGTTCCTTTGTCCCTCTTAAATGGTAACTTTGTCACAAAAAGATGGAAACTTCAGCCTTTTGATCACATGGTTATTTTAGTCCAGAACATCTTCATTTCTATCTCTATTTTTACTCATTTAGTAAATGTAGTTTCAGAAACTATTATAATTGTGACCTTCCGATAAACAGATATTTAATAATTTAAAAGTTTAATTTTGCAACAATTATTTACTGTATGCTTATTTTTGGTGGTCACTGTATTATTTAGTTGTTATATGCTGGTATAAATCTATAGCTTGATTTTCATCCATATATGTTTTTAAAGCACCTGGATGGATTTAAGTTTAAACCAAACTGTGTTGATCTTTTAAATTATTCATTTGTATATTTGGGCGATATTGAAGAAATCCATAATTTGTGTATTATATATATTCTGTATTAATTTTGTTTTTTTACAGCTCTGTGTTAAGTGTCATTCTGGTTGTTAGTTGCCTACTGGTTTCACCGTAGGGGACTATAGGTTTACCCTCGGTCTGTTTGTCTGTCCTTCCGTATGTCTAGAAAGTCTGGATCGTGCAGCAACTCAAAAGTTCCCAAGGATTATGACAATAATGAAACTTGGTATTGGGATGGTCCTATTTCAAAATAACATAAATCAAAAAAGGTTTCTGGTCTGTGGCCTAAGTAGGGTATGTGAGCTAAAAATATATTTTAAAGGGAAAACTTTGAAAATCTTCTTGTCCGAAAGCATGCGGCCTAGAGATTTGCTATGGGGCATGATGTAGCAGTAGATGCCATCTACAGGGATTTTCAAATTAAGTCCCTGCAAATTTTTTTTACCTACCGGTATTATAATAGTACTCAGGGTGGCACGGTTGTCGAGCAGATAATGCTCATGACTACTGATCGAGAGGTCCCTGGTTTGATCTTCGGCCTGGGCACTTGGTCATCTCTTAAATGCATTTCAGTGTTTCCCACCCAACTAGAGACAAACAGAGGTAGTCTAGCGTGTATTGGTGCTGTACACTGGGCACGTTAAAGAACCAAAGAATCTATTCGAAACGAGCTAGGGTAACACAACCGGATTCCTTGTATCTCACCTCTGTCTCTTGATTGATTTTATGTCTGCCCCTGTCAGACACCTGCCAATAATAATCAGAAAGTGATTGTTGGCAGTACAAAGTAGAATTAGGATAGCGATTAAGGGCCATCTTGGTGCTATTGATTGAGTTGCTCATCTTCTTTTATCTTTACTGTCGTGCTGTCTCTGAGACAAAATATGTAGTTATTATGTAGTTGCTATGGTTATGGTCCATCAGGTTTGTATATCAACAAGTTCAAACATTTTACGGTACAATAACGAAAACAAACTAAACATATAACCGTAATGAATTCCAGTTTAATGTTGACAAACTATACAAAATATGGACAGCCATTGCATATCAACATTGCCAAACGGTGCATAGATTTTATATACCGGTAAACAGTGCCATGTGTTCAAGGATTTGATGATTACAACTAATTATCATTGTTTAAACATAGCTGTGATTATCAGCTGTAGAAGTTAAAATGTCTTCTTTCTTTTCTGTCTGAGTGTAAAAACACTTCTATTGTCAATATTTATTGTAAATGCTGATTGTTTTTCATCATAGCTTTTTTTTCAGGATTTTCAGATCCTGTCTGAATAATCGAATTTACAATTTTAGTAATCTGAATATATTTCATTTGCAAATACTTTGTTTGAAGGACTAGAATATTTAAGAGTTTTAATTGCAGTCAATGGAGTCCTAAAATATGCTTTTGGTTGGTTTAAACATATTTATACAGTCAATTGATTGGGAACAAGTTAGTGTTTTGGGCCATTGTGGCCATGACCCTCCTGTTCATGTGTTTTATGCATTTTAAAAATTGGTCTGTACAAATACTGTGTGGTGTGTTATTTTTGTTATTTTACTTAGTTAAATAATTTATTAATGATTACTTTGAATTATATGTTATAGGTTGTATTAGAAAAGGTTTTGTTGATAGTTTTGCATTCCAGGAATGTGTGCGTGTGTATGTGTACTTGGGCATTAATCTAACATCTGAATCTATTGGTTAATGTAAATGAAAGACACTGTTAATTTATCAGGGTCCTATAAACCCGGAATAGTCTGAAAATGCAGATTTAGTGCACTAAAAGAAAGAACTTTTCTGCAGAAAAAAATGATGGAAAAAAGTATTGACTATGTCATGGTCATTTGAAATTTCATAAATTGTTTTAACAATATAACAATGCTTGAAACAGAGATCTGATGCAAACATAATTAACATATGGCTATGACCTTGGCCGGGTAGTAATGAAGCATGGAATGCTGGTTAACAAATCCACTGACAGCCGCGACTCAAAACAAATGCAATTTATTACTCAGATAACAATGTAATGTAAGTCTTGCTGTACAGGGAAGAAATTTCAACTGTTTCTGAACTTACATGTGTGTTTTTCATGCCAAACCTTCTCTCATTGATATCCTGTCTAAGAATTCCATATATTATCTGTGATAGATAGTTTGCAGAGAAATCAAAATTAAATAATCAAGACCACCAATAATTATTGTAATGCATTCTTCTCACATTCTTGTTCTTCTGTGCGCTTCCATGCACTGATCCAGAGGGGAACCACATGAATGCAGACGGGGACCCCAACCCTCATATCTGAAATTTTAGCAAACATGTGGTTAGCGTGTTTTATATACTTATCCCTGATCTACCGTAACAACCCTCCTAAGAAAAACAGCTGGTTCAGGCCTTTCCTGAGAAAAGCCCCCTCCATCCAAAGTGAACAATTTGTCTTAAATAATAGTTTCTAATAGTAGATCTAGACCAGTTTACAATGAAATATGTGTTCTGTTGGTGTATGCAAAGTTGGAGGAAGGGTGACTTCCCTGTCCGATTTTATGTTTGCCCTGTACTATGTGCTAGATTAATTGTAATATACAGATACTGAACTTGTAAGTTATCATGTATACATGTTGTTTCTGTTGCTTTATTTCTATTGTGTTTTACATGTATAATTATGTATTATAATTTTATTGTTGTTGAGGGATGTCCTAAAAATTCATAAAAATACTGAAAATAAAAATGGTAAATAAACTTACATGATGTTGTTGAGTGATTGTTTACTTGAAAGATCTTCCTGTATCTAGCTCTATCGGGGTGTACGTAGAGACATTTTGATCTATAGTTCCAACCACAGGCCTAAGAAATAATATCACAAAATACAGTTTTGAAATTCCCCATCATCCGGTCATTGCTATACCTCTTCAAAACTCTGTATTTTGTGGTATAATTTCTTAGGACTGTGCACCAACATTACTAGGGGATCTGGACGCATGCTCCCCTAAAAACGTTTTAAACTGTAGATACCTTGGGTTCATTTTGGCATATATTTGGTTTTGGTCTGACACCTCAAAAGGAACAAAACTATCTTCAATTTCTTTATGCTAAACAATACTTGGCAAAGTGATGTAGCTGTAGGCCCGGTGCTAATGGCCTAGGTAGAGGTAGTTACACTACTATCCACAGTACACAATAGAATGTCCTCTTTGTTTTATTCATTATTCTATTATATAATTCTATTATTGATCAAAGGACTGTTTGGATGCATCAGTATAAACTCCATTCATAAGGCCAGAATAAATTTAAGTCTGGATTATCATTCACTCCCTATATGTCATGCTGCCCGAATTTCTATCTCCTTCAAAATAATTAATACTGATTTTGGTAGCATGGTGGTTGAGTGGGTAAAGCTCTTGACTAGGATTAAGTAGCCCTTGTTCGAATCTTGGCTGTGATCATTTTGGAATGCTTTTCAATGTTTCTGACCTAATTAGAGATAAACAGGTTGGGAAATTGGCTATACATCGGCACTGTGGTATACCGTACACCGGATATTGCACGTTAATTTGAATAATGTCATTACTTTTCTAGACATTGGATATTTTCCAAACGACTGATTCCTACACGCATCTCAAACGTTTATAAGCATCTTCAGATATTTTTATAGCCATAGAAGACATCATACTACAGTAGGTATTCGTTTATGTGCTTAAATTTCCTTGAAATGAGCGGCTGCTCATTCTCAAATGTTGATTGTGATGTGTTTGGAATAGTTGTATTACTAAGGTATAATTGTTTTTGAATTGGGCATTCTTTTTGTGATGAGCCAAAATATGTTTAGTCCAAATTTCAGTAAAAATGATGAAAGTACAAAAAAGATACTTACTCAAACAGATTCATATAAATGTACAGAGTATTAATTTTTACTGTACTGAGTATTGTTGAGTATCGCGTTTGTGTACAGAGTATTGAACATCAATATGACTACATTACTCATTTTCTTGCAATATCCAGTGTACCAGTATACTGCTGTGATCCGATTTCATGTGCAACACACAACAGTTACTGTTTGTGTTGAGTAAATCTCTTCCCTTGAAGACGGAGGTCAACGGCTGATCTGGCAGGAAAGAAACAAATAACCATGTAAATTAACAATACGTCCCTGTGACGGATACTGATTAGTTGGTTATAAGCCATCAGGTGAGTGGTTTTCTAGTTTCAAAACATAAATCCATTAGTTTGGTGGAAAACTGAAATAAACTTGAAAATAGGATTATTATTTTATCATGACTTTTTCATCCTATATACTGTTCATCATTGGTGACAAATACCTTACTCATGTTACCAGACAAATGTGGACGAAGACTACTTGTGGAAAAAAATTGATTTCATTTGAACAAAACTTAAAAATTTTACTTCACGCCAAAGATCTAAAAATACAAGATTATGTGAGAGAGTGTAGCCTATTTTAAGAATAGACTAAAAGTTTAACCCATTCCCTGGCAGCCTATCTCATCCACAGTGTATAAACGAGGCAACTTCCGGTTATCGCAATAAGGAGTACACATTGAATTATAGTCTTGCAATAAGTCGTACAGTAATAGGAAATCAAAGGATATTTCACAATAAGTCCTTCAAGTTGAATTGTGTAGTATCCCAATAAGTTGTACAGTGATTTGGTTTATACACTGTGTCATCAGTCTTGTGATTTTATCAAAGATGGTCCTACCTACTTCTTTATATGATTTTATTATTTAATTAAAGAACTTGTATAATTATGATCATTCAGAAAAAGCTACAAAGAATGCCTAACTTTCAGTGCTTTGATTTTTATAGTATTTTTTCTGAAGGCTCGTATCAATTTCGAAATAATATCAGGACGAAGATATCAGCATAACTTCTCTTAAAAAAAAATAAAAAAAAACGTGCGTCGGCCGGGAATCGAACCCGGATCGACTGCTTGGAAGGCAACCATGCTAACCTTTACACCACCGACGCATCTGCTCTAATTGGGAAGAACAGTGGTATAAATTAGAATATCAGACCGCGCAATGGTTGATGGGATACATAATGTCGTCTTCCTGTTTAAAGATGGCTTCCAACTTTGGGGAAGGCAATGAAAATACCAATCAAAACGGTAAATATCTTGCACTGGTTGGTCTTAAAGGGTTCTAATTAAATATGTTCATTTATTTGCCATTCTTGATTCATGCTATTAAGATTAATTGGGTCAAACGTGCCCCTAAAAGCTCCTGTCAAGTTATTTCGTTCTGCTCATTGACATTGTAAACAAACGGATTACCTCCCTTAACTTGTTGAGTTTTGCGTTATTTCATACTTTGTGTTTGATTATCTAGATCATTGATGTTTAAATGAAGACAAGGGATAAAGTAATTTAGGTGTGAAAAACGTGTTTATATCGAATATAACACTACTCGTCGACTTGATTAAACTGTTTTTCACGCTTATCACGCGGAATCCTTTGGGCTAATCGGCGTTCTTGATTGTCAAGAACGATAATCCGATGACCTGTTCAAACACGAGCTTTTGTTGTATTTAAATATCTATTTCCTCTTGAATTTTCACTCATTATTTTGTGACTTATCATTCTAACGGACATGGCTGTGTGTATTTCTAGTGAGTATTGAATTAATTATTATATTTTTCATCCAAATGATGAATTTATTAGTTGAAATATTATCCTGGAGTAACATTATGAACGATGATTGCTTGCCAAACAACAAAGACCCCCATTAACCTTTCCAACTGTTTGCAAACAATCATCGCTCATAAAAATAAATTAACTGAAAGCTGTAATACTCTATACATATTTATTCGTAGTACTTGACAAGTGTGTTGTTTTTGGCAGTATATGGGCGCGACAGAAGTAAACTAGGGCTAATGCAAATACTAGTAGATGTGAGCTGCCTAGCAATTAGAAAAATGAGTTAGCTCCAGATTAATTCAAATTTTGTAAATTCATCAAATAGTAATAGCCATCAATATATGAATTCCAATTTCATATTGAATACGTTCCGAGTGGGCTAAAATAAATAAGAGTGAGCCGCCAAGCAAATAGATTTAAAATAGGCAGGCCCCAGAGCCCTAAATACTCGGTATACACTTTAATTCGAGTGGGCTAAAATAAATAAGAGTGAGCCGCCAACCAATAAGGTTTGAAATGGGCAGGCCCCAGAGCCCTAAATACTCGATCTATATCTTTTTACGAGTGGGCTAAAATAAATAAATAAGAGTGAGCCGCCAACCAATAAGGTTTGAAATGGGCAGGCCCCAGAGCCCTAAATACTCGTATCTTTATATTAATTTCAAATTTTCAAGTGGGCTAAAATGTAAGAGTGAGCCGCCAACCAAATAGGTTTGAAATGGGCAGGCCCCAGAGCCCTGAATATTCGTATATATCATAATTTCATTTCAGAGTAGGCTATACAAGAGTGAGCTACAGATCAAATTGGAATCAATTGGCTAGCTCCAGAATTAAATAAAAGCATTAGCCCCAAACTGTTCATGTTAATACATAATTATAGGACCCTGTGAATCAGAGGCCCTTAACTACAACGAACTATGGACATAATCATCACAAACTTTGTATAACAAGAGCAAATTTCAAATATCAATGTTTTTTGAGAATCGCTGTATGCCCCTCTTCCGTCGCACCTTCGTCGCAGTCCAATTAACGAGTACACAAAATTAACACATCCATTATTGAATTCCATTTGAAGTGTCGAGTTCACAATTGTATCAAATCTTAGTAGAAGTCGAGTAATTAAACAATTCATACACTGAAATATATAATATAAGCAATTACATAAATTGTTCATAACATGTATACAACAGACCGTACATCCCCAAATGATTTCTTAGGGTGGGTGGGCGGGTAATGAATGATAAACCCATCAAATAAATCAAAGTAAAATTTTAACCAACCTTCTAGTTCGAGTTTTCGGAGTAAAGTGAAGCACGAGGTGCAAAATCAAACACCGTGCGAATCTCTACAAGTTAGGTGTGTGACCATTAAAAGTGTTCTGAAGGCGGCACGAGGCCGCTAAATGTAATGTCACACAGGATAACTACGACTATAGATAAACCATAGTCTCTATTATCCTGGAGTAACATTATGAACGATGATTGCTTGCCAAACAACAAAGACCCCCATTAACCTTTCCAACTGTTTGCAAACAATCATCGCTCATAAAAATAAATTAACTGAAAGCTGTAATACTCTATACATATTTATTCGTAGTACTTGACAAGTGTGTTGTTTTTGGCAGTATATGGGCGCGACAGAAGTAAACTAGGGCTAATGCAAATACTAGTAGATGTGAGCTGCCTAGCAATTAGAAAAATGAGTTAGCTCCAGATTAATTCAAATTTTGTAAATTCATCAAATAGTAATAGCCATCAATATATGAATTCCAATTTCATATTGAATACGTTCCGAGTGGGCTAAAATAAATAAGAGTGAGCCGCCAAGCAAATAGATTTAAAATAGGCAGGCCCCAGAGCCCTAAATACTCGGTATATACTTTAATTCGAGTGGGCTAAAATAAATAAGAGTGAGCCGCCAACCAATAAGGTTTGAAATGGGCAGGCCCCAGAGCCCTAAATACTCGATCTATATCTTTTTACGAGTGGGCTAAAATAAATAAATAAGAGTGAGCCGCCAACCAATAAGGTTTGAAATGGGCAGGCCCCAGAGCCCTAAATACTCGTATCTTTATATTAATTTCAAATTTTCAAGTGGGCTAAAATGTAAGAGTGAGCCGCCAACCAAATAGGTTTGAAATGGGCAGGCCCCAGAGCCCTGAATATTCGTATATATCATAATTTCATTTCAGAGTAGGCTATACAAGAGTGAGCTACAGATCAAATTGGAATCAATTGGCTAGCTCCAGAATTAAATAAAAGCATTAGCCCCAAACTGTTCATGTTAATACATAATTATAGGACCCTGTGAATCAGAGGCCCTTAACTACAACGAACTATGGACATAATCATCACAAACGTTGTATAACAAGAGCAAATTTCAAATATCAATGTTTTTTGAGAATCGCTGTATGCCACATTGGCAGTTTGCATGTAATGAAAACGGCCAACCGCCAAAAAAAAAAAAAAAAAAAAAAAAAAAAATTACTAATTAGGAAAATTACGTTTTTGCGGCAGCGAGTCGCAATAAAAACCAGAATATTGTTTTACCAATTAGTACAATTATTTGAGTAGTGCAATTTACAATTAAATCAACTTATGTGGATACATATTTTTCTCCTTTAAAGCAGCCACGAATTCCCTCCTTAATTTGATTTATGAATAGGGAATTGCCCTCAACAGTTAAATGAACGCCATCAGACGATACATACTGGGTAACATCGTCACACAGGAGAGGGTGACGCAAATACAAACCACCCTTTTGTATTGCCAATTTTCCCGCAAAACTATTTACTCGCTTCCTACATTTATCCATTGTATTTGTGTCGGACGAAAACCGCCAAACCTTCCTTGGTAATATTTCCGACCAAATAATTTTGACCTCAGGGTATAATTCCAACATTAATTCAAAAATCCAACAAATGATATGTCTTATTGATTTCAATGATAAATGGCCTATGTCATTACCACCGCAATGCAACATAATAATGGACGGTGTCGGACCTACAGCAAACAAAGTTCTTATCTTTCGTCTGGCCTTTTCAAGCGTGAGACCTGCATATCCCTGCCACCATATAGTTCCATGTTTCAGATTAAGGTCGGAGTTAACTTTCCTAGCTTCCATGAACGCCCTTTGTACTAATGATGACCCAAGACACCATACTAAATATTACAAAACAACATGTTTAGATATTTAAATAACTAGTTTAACAAATTAAGACATACCCGTGTATTCAATAACAGGTGTACATAAATTTGTAGTTTAACATGTTATTATGTAGTTCATATAACCGCACAAACTATGCCCTACTATTCAGTTAGTTTTGGCATGACACTGTTTCCATTGCCTAAGCGTACATATGATTTATAAGTATCCGAAACCCATCTTCCAGCTAATTTGATGGTTTCTTCAGAATGGCCCATTCTGGCAGCTGTAGTAGCAGCACCTATTCTAAATGAATGGGATTTATAGTTCTCATACTGCATATTACATTTGGTAACTGCTTTCTTTAATATTGACGAAAACTGATATCTTGTCAATGGTTTTCCGTTGAAATGACAAAACAATGGCCCCACACCTTTAGGCCTTATTTTAATAAACTTGCTCATGTTACTAACTGGGCAAACAGAACTGCCCGATCTAGGCAGTTGAATTTTTACTCCTGTACCTAACTGATCGGTTTTAGAGTACCGTACTAATACTGTTAACATAGCCTCATCGGAGCTCAACTGTACATCATCGCTTGTAATGACTTTGTGCACATATTGAGGTTTGGTGACCGTAATTTCACCAACCCTAAAGAAACCAAAAATTGCAAGGCTATATGCAGCTGCAAATAACTGACTTTCATAAGTACTTGAACAAATAACAGGTAATTGGGCCAGAATGAAATTTAGCAATGGTAAAGTTATTGGTAATCGTGGTGTTTTCTTTTTAATGGATCTTCGCATACCCTCTAAAATTTTTGATACTACATAATGTTTAGTTGTATCTTCTACTAATTTTGTTTTGCATTGAAACCCTATTGCAGTTACATATAGGCGGGCTGTATTATAAGCCAGGCCCTGCAACGATAAATATGCTAGAAATAACGCTATATTTTCAATTGACAGTGGCCAAGTTTCCTCTATCGCATACTGAATTCTAAACGCTTGGAACCTTCTAATGCCAACGGAATATGAATCTATTGTGTTGGTGGCTAGTGAGTTCGTTATCAGTCTCTGAGCTTCATGTTGGAGATCAGATAACGGATTGGTCTCGGAATTGGTTCTGGGGTTTCTGCCGCATCTGGCGCGACTCGTCTGAAACGTGCCCACTGCGTACGAGAAATAGCATCAGCAATTACATTCTTAGTCGAAATTATGTGTGATGCCTTAAAACATATCTCTAATTTCATACATAGCAACACAAATTCCCTTACTAAAAACATTAATCTTTTTGATTTTGATGTTTGCTTATTCAGGACATGCACTAAGGCCTCGTTGTCAATGTGAAGTAACAGATTTTTGTGTTTTAATTCATCACCCCATATATATAAAGCTAACAGTACTGGTATCATTTCTAAAAACGATATATCCCTCAACCAATCTGTTTCTGACCATTCTTGGGGCCATGGAAAAAAGGCCCACTTGCCCTTAAGATAACACCCACAACCTAACTCTGCAGACCCTGCACTGTCGGTAAATAATTGCAAGTTGTCACTGTTTAACCACGTTTCGTCGGGAATATACGAAACCCCATTAAAATCTTTCAGAAATTCCAGCCACATAGACAAATCTTGTCGGAGCTCATGATTAATTCTTAGCCTGTGATGGGGCTGTTTTAATCCTATCATTGCATCATAGAATCACCTTAAAAAGGCCCTACTTGTTCGTACTGCTTTCGAAAAGAAGTTTAATTTGCCTACTAAGCTCTGCAATTCTTTTAAAGTCACTTTGTTTTTGCCAATCAATTCTAATAGAATGTTTCTTAACTGTTCAATTTTTTCTACCGGTATTCTTATGCACATGTTAACTGAATCAATTTCTAATCCTAGAAAAATAAAACTGTTGTAGGACCAACAGATTTATCCTCAGCTATCGGCACTCCTAACTCCTTGCATATATCATTAAAATGTTGGGCCAGTATTGAACAATTGTTTGATTCGGTGCCACCAGCAAAAATAAAATCATCCAGATAATGATCCAATGAATCAATGTTACTTTTGTACTGAACCAACCAATGTAAAAAAGACGAAAATGTTTCAAACAATGCGCAACTTAAGCTTAAACCCATTGGTAACATTACGTCAATAAAAAATTGACCATCAACCTTAATACCCAGTAAGTGAAAATCCTCCGGGTGGATAGGCATTAAACGAAATGCTGATTTAATGTCACTCTTTGCCATTAAAGCCCCCTTTCCTAATTTATATATCATCCGTGTAACATTATCAAATGACGTGTACTTTACCGAACATATCCTATCATCTATTCCATCGTTAACACTTGTTCCTGATGGATATGATAGATGGGTTATTAACCTCCAATTACCATCAGATTTCGGTACCAGGCCAACTGGCGATAACTTCATTTTATCGAACGGTGGGTCTTTAAAAGGACCTATCATACGACCTAACTTTACCTCCTTCAAAATTTTATTATGTAATTCTTCAGGATGCAAATAAGCAGATTTCAAGTTTTTGACATCTGAACTGAAGCCCGTGCCAGTATAATGCAGTTTAAATCCGTTTTTGAAACCTAATTGTAAATGGTTTGCATCCTGTCTATTTGGGTATACATTTAAATATTGAGTAATCTTATCTACTAATATGGGCGAATAACCTAGTTTACGCAAACTACTTTGGGAACCTTGACCCTCGGAATCTCGGTCTGAAATACGGTCTTGGCTGACCCTGGGAAGCAGTGGCCCTCCAAGTTGTTGCCGCTCTTCCCCTATTATTATTTCTGATGCAACTCCTGGAAGGGTGATTATAATTGCAAATTAAACACGCATGTCTGAATGGACAATTTTCTTGATAACATTGTCGGTAATTGAAATCGAAGCATTTCTCGGGATACTGAAAAGCACCACCGAATTGCTGGTTAGCATAAGATGATCCCATATATAGCAGCCATAGTTCATAGTCTATTCTAGCGTACGAACAGCCCAATGGGTCGGAAGCAATACGTAACCTAAATTGTTCGTCGTATTTTTTCCAACCCATTCCGCCATGACGCTTGGCCCCCGTTCTAACTGCATTCAAGTAACAGAGCATATCAGTGGCGCGGTCAGGGTGAGCAGTTAAATAAATGCCACTAAAAATTATGAATGCGTCTGTCCATGTCTCAATATTCATAATTTTGATTTTTGGGCTAACTGGTTTCAAAACAAGCTCCCCATTACTATCAATGGACAACTTATTGTCCACGCTCTCAGTATTAGGTGACAGCAACTGGTCAAGGTCAATATATTGACCGCTGGTAATCTTCTCCCGATTTGCCACAGAGACATTGGCCCCAACCATATTATGTAAGCTGGCAATAGGTTTAGTTGGAACAAGCCTGCCATCTAAGCTTAAATCTAATTGAAGCATATTACCAGACTCTGTACATGACTTTTTTGATGACCCCGACTGGTCACCTTCCGTCTCCAGGCTCCTCTTCTCCATCTTGACCAAATGATCGTTCTAGCAGCCGTAAGAGTAATGTCTGTAAATATTGATTACTGGTATCTCTGAAAACAAATAATTTGAAACAACAAACAAATGCACATCTTTACGTTTTAAAACTTCCTATAATTAACACTCATGCATGTTTGTTTTATGTAGTACCATTACAATATTTACAACTTACAACAAATTAAATTATTGCGTATCACAGTCCATGTGTAACCAGGCCACGTGTTTCAGTTAAATTTTAAACATTCATAATACTAATTTCACGAAACACATACTCGCCGTTTTCTTTCACGGTTTAATCGTTACGCTAGTATAATATTCTACCAAACCGCATTAGCTATACGTGAATACATGGCAAAAATTCATTACCCACGTGCTATTTTTCCGATATCCAAATACAAGTCGATTGTATTCAATACACACTGATAACTTCAATATAAAAATTACACGCACAGTAATGTACATTCCCCTTTTATATTTTCCCCGCAGTAAATTATTGCAATATCTCCATAAATTTAATTACTCCCAATAAAATTATACCATGTCATGACTTCTCATATGAATAAACGTTTATTCTTAAATTAATTCCAGACGCTCAACAGGTTCAATATACAAATGTATACAAATTATAACTGCAATTATTAACATTATATGAACAATTCTACAATTCCAATGCTTACAATTAATTAAATTAAATAATAAAACAAATAATGAATGATAAACCCATCAAATAAATCAAAGTAAAATTTTAACCAACCTTCTAGTTCGAGTTTTCGGAGTAAAGTGAAGCACGAGGTGCAAAATCAAACACCGTGCGAATCTCTACAAGTTAGGTGTGTGACCATTAAAAGTGTTCTGAAGGCGGCACGAGGCCGCTAAATGTAATGTCACACAGGATAACTACGACTATAGATAAACCATAGTCTCTAATAGTTTTGAATGTGTCAAAATGATTGTTATTTCACCACACATTGCACAATAAACATAGCAACCTGGTATGTACATTTGCTATCAGGTTTTGAAGTATTTATATTAGTAGCAATAATTTTTAAACTAAGCAAGATTCATATGATTCAGGAGAATTCTTTAACAATTATTTAAATGATCGTTCAGTTTATATCTGACACCATGAGTGAACATCAGGGTATGAGGTCACTTCATTATTGACTAAATTTGATATTTTTGCAGCAGCTCAGTCTGAGCACTGTTTTTATGAAATTACGGACACAAAGGGTGGCATATATTAAAATTGAACCACCCCTTTGTCTGGGCATTCAGGTTAAAGTTTTTAATAAAGTTCAAAAGTGCATTTACTATTGATGATGCTATTGCAATGACACTTGGCACACTTTTTTATTATCATAATTTAGGACAACCCCACTATTATTAAAACAAGATTTACAAGTGGCTTATAAGGAGTTATGGCCCTTATTATAATTTTTAACTTGGACATTTTTTTTAAGTTCAATATTTTGTTTTTTGTCAATGTCATTCATGGCATTGAAACTTGAAACACTTATTGTATTGTTACTAGTTAACCCTACTGGACATGTTATTCTATGATGATTTTGTTACTAATTTGTAAGGAGTTATGGCCCTAAGTCAACTTAACTTAACTTAGAAATTTTGGTTTAAGCTTTTAATCATGTTCAATATTTTGTTTACTGTCAATGCTAAATACTAACAATATAGACACACAAATCTAGCTCTGGGTTTCCAACCATTTCATCTCTAGTTGAATGGAAATCGCTGAAAAGCATTTTTGAAATTTCAGATTATTTCCAGTGTACGAGCACTGTTTGATAGGATCTGGTTGAAGGGAAGTTACAAAAGTTGATACAACCTGTAACTTACCCAGGAAAATCAGACCTATAATAAAATATTTCCTATTTGATGAACTGGATTATCAGAATTTTGGCACAATACTATAGGTAATGTCTCTTCATAAATATGCCTGCGCCTGTCAGACATCTGGCCATGATTCTCCAAAAGAGGTGCAACCTTTTAATGTGGTTGTTGCAATAGACAAGTGGTCTAATGTGGTGTACTTTCATTGATAGGTGATGGGGCTATAGTATACTTTGGAGTCAATATTCCTGATTAATCCCGATTTCCGGCTTTGTCTATTCCTAAAAGAGCTATAATTTCTGACCAATGTATGTGCAAAATATATAACCACACAAGTACGTATGTGACATGGCTAAGAGTCTGGTTGGACATGCAATAAACCAAACTTTTATACAAATTTTTCTGTCAAATTATCTGATGATAAGCCTTCTTAAAAAATATGTCTTCATAATGTTAAATACTTCATTACTGATGTTTACAGATGTCATGGAGGTGGAAGAAATGTTCTTTGAAGAAGAAGACTTAGCAACATCCAGGTAAGATTTGTTCTAGCAGATACGCATATAATGGATATTATCATCAAACGCGTATGAGCTTTAAATGTTCAATTCAGAAAACCTTATCTAAAGACCACCTCACTGTGTAAATGAGAAGACCACTACAAAATTAATAATTTATTCAATGTTTTGTTCAGTAAACAACCTGAATATTTAGACATATTCATTAAGAAGATTTTTCTAGGGTCCTGGGTACTGTTTTATCAAAGCACTTACGAAAATTTTAAAGTTACGCTCAAATTTAAATTCTTTATTATTCATTAACAACTGCAAATGGTGACAGATATGGTTTGTAGGAGTTCATTATCTAAATCATCCTTATTTACCACACTATATAATTGTAAACAAAATTATAAATAATTTGATCGTAAGTTTACGACTTCCGTAAGTGCTTTGATAAAACAGTACACTGAAGGTGGTCTTGTTATTGAAGTTTTTCTGTACATTAAGTTGTTTAGATATCTTTTACTATAAAATCTGTGTCTCAGACTCGGCATATTATTCTCTAGGCAGAATAAAAAACAAAATGTATCATTTTATTCCTCTGATTCTATGCAGCTAGGCCTAGTACAAGCCTTTATAACTTCAACCTTAGTTGTTTAAGTGAACATGAGTCCTGACTTTGTTACATATATATTAATCAAATGTTCATATTTTGTATGTTTCAGTTCAAGTATATCAGATACAAAGTTTGATCTAGTCATTGGTCACATTGAAGATATTATTATGGGTAGGTTACCTTGATTTCATTCACCAGAAAGGATTTTATTTACTGAATTTTGTTTGTTTCGTAACCGTAACTCTGATATTATTATTTATCTGATATTTTTCCTTCTTTGTTTGCTACCGGTAAACAGTACCTTCCCAATTTGAAAAAGGCTATAATTTTCTCAATTTTGAAGGGAGGAATTCCCAATGAACATATAAAAAAAATCATAATTGGACATAATATGACTAAGTTATGAACATTTTTGACAAGAGGTCAAGCATAAAAGTTAACAGAAACCAGTAAACAGTCACATGTAATCTCTTTTTCTGTTTTATTTGGCCTTTCTGCTTCATGAAAATTACCAATTTCAAGTTGTCACAACGCGAAAATTCCCAATCTGAACGGACCAGGACTATTTCCCAAAGAAGCAAAAAAAATCACTGATTATAATACATGTATGTGTATACCTAAAATCTTGTCACTATGTTTGAATATGTTTACATGAGGATATCACAGTACCGTATTTATAGGGTGACTAATTTTTCACGGTACCTATCTACACTTGAGTCTATGTCAATTTCACTGTGCCAGACTAGGGCAATATGTCACAGTACCTAGATCACGTGTGAATGATGTCCGTTATGACTAACACTCTGAATACAATTTAATTGATTTCATACTTACAAAATTTTAATTACAATTCTCCTACCATTTCAGAAGATGAATTTCAGACGATGCAACATGATTTCTTAGAAAAGTATTACAATGAGTTTGAGGATTCTGAAGAGAACAAATTTATCTACACAGACATCCATAGGGAATATGTACGTACTTAATTGTTTTAGGTTATGTTTGTCTTGATGCAGCCAGGTTTTCATCTACTATTACAGTCCAATCAGGTGGCTTGGTTCCACAACTCGTATGCATGAAGTTAATATGAACTAATGCACAGCATATGTAGCGGACTATGTCAGTTGTCCTACATTATTTGTAACATGCTCATCTAGTACTGGATTTTTTGGTGATGCATAACTTCACAAAAAATTGTTTGGTTACGAAGTTACGAATCTGGAGCAAGCCGTTTCCAAAAGGCCCTACCGAGCGCTTTCCTACGTCTATGCAACCTATCGAAGCGGTTCGTTGCACAAGAAAGCGCGCGATAGCGGTTTGATACGAAATATTGGGTACAAAGTAACGAAAGACGATACAAACCTGCTATCGTTTGTCAGTCCGAATGAACACGAATAATGCACGTTTTTCAATTTGTTTAATTCTAGGTCTACTTAATTCAGGGGTAACTAATTTGAATAATTAGATATAAACACAGATAACAACTGATTTCTAGGCCTTATTTGATATTTTATCTTTTTTTAATGGGTTGCATGAGCATACCAGATAGTACTTTTGTTCAAAAGAAAAGGCTATTTTCATTTCAATTAATCATATTACGATTAAATATCAAACATCTTTAATCTTAATCACCTTTTTTCGTTAAATAAACCCTGCAAATCGTCACAACATAAAAGAGATTTAGACGGAAAATTACGGGTTTTATTGTATCCAATAACGACAACAACAACATGTAATTAGTTTTCGCGACCTTCAGTATTGCAAACTTTGCGATGGGAAATAACCGAAACATGTGTCTTTTTCATTAGATTTTCTTAAGATTGGTTGATATTTCGCGCATATGAACGATTCCCGCTCGACTTAATTCGTTATCTCAGAGTAATCATGTGTCTCATAACAGTTTGTAGCATCGTTTATGCACTGAAAATGTTAAAATTTCCTTCCGAAGTGGGCAAAAAAATGGCTGCCTTTTTTGTGTCCAAACATTTAGGAAATAGCCCTCCCCATATAAAAAGATTGGTTGCATAGCAACCATGGAAGACTGATAATTATTATCTTTTCTTTTCTAGACAGGGGCCTACGCTAGTTTTTGGAATATTTTTAAACATCATTAAAAAATAAAAGAAAATTTATGAGCTGCCGAATTTCGCATTTTAATTTTCTTTGTTATTCTATTAGCAGCCATTTTCTAGTATCTTTGCTTCAGTGCAGGATTTTAACACAAATTTTTAGATCCATTAGTGAATTCAAACTCTGACCAAACCACGTGCACACGTGTTATCGTAAAGCCGAACGACATCCGCAGGCCTTGCGGCCTGCGTATTGTCCGCTATTACAAGTTTCTTGTGAAGAATTAATCAATTTTAGTGAGGAAGTTGTGCCATTTATTAGATAAGTCTTATTAGTACAAATTTGTTATACTTCCTGCTAATGAAAACAAAGACCGAATATAAATATAGATATACTCAGTATATTCTATCAGTAAATTACAACGCATGGTTGTATAATCTATTGAATTCACTTGAATAACCAAATATGGAAGACAACATACATAACTACGGTATTACTCTATCTTATAATTTCAGGTTAGTTTAGTTGAACATTACTTGGAGAATGAGCTGTCTAACAGACTTCCAGGATTTTGTATGAGTGAATTCTCCACACAGATTATGTGAGTGCTTATTATTCAAATCCCACTAAAGTTTTTACTTACTTACTTTTCCTCTTCATCCCCTATGGGACATAGGGCTACAACAAGCTCTCTCCATCTTCTGCAGTCCTTTGCTATGTATTGTGCCAGTTCTGCCGTTACTGTTCTTCGCCATGTTGTTCTAGGTCTGCCTGAATAATTTTATCTATTTATTATTCTGTACCACTTACGGTATTTTTGTTTGTTTGTGATACTCATGTAGTATTCATTGAAGACACTTGTAACATTGATATTTATATGAAGGTAACTGATTCTTGTTCACATCTGATCTACAATTGGTTAGCACGAAATCTTCAGCATACTTACATATATGTACAAATGTACATTAAATTAATAACTAATTTATAGTATATACAATTTAACAAATTTAATACATGTCACTTTGGTACCAGGTATTACCAATTTGATCAAGTATATAAGCAAATGGCACTTTAGAGCCTTCCCAATACAATGTACAATGTGTAGGAGTAGCATGCCTGTTGTTTGTTTCCTCCATTTGGGGACCTATATGTGTAGGAGTAGCATGCCTGTTGTTTGTTTCCTCCATTTGGGTACCTATATGTGTAGGAGTAACATGCCTGTTGTTTGTTTCCTCCATTTGGGTACCTATATGTGTAGGAGTAGCATGCCTGTTGTTTGTTCCCTCCATTTGGGGACCTATATGTGTAGGAGTAGCATGCCTGTTGTTTGTTTCCTCCATTTGGGTACCTATATGTGTAGGAGTAACATGCCTGTTGTTTGTTTCCTCCATTTGGGTACCTATATGTGTAGGAGTAACATGCCTGTTGTTTGTTCCCTCCATTTGGGGACCTATATGTGTAGGAGTAGCATGCCTGTTGTTTGTTTCCTCCATTTGGGTACCTATATGTGTAGGAGTAACATGCCTGTTGTTTGTTCCCTCCATTTGGGGACCTATATGTGTAGGAGTAACATGCCTGTTGTTTGTTCCCTCCATTTGGGGACCTATATGTGTAGGAGTAACATGCATGTTGTTTGTTCCCTCCATTTGGGTACCTATATGTGTAGGAGTAACATGCCTGTTGTTTGTTTCCTCCATTTGGGTACCTATATGTGTAGGAGTAACATGCCTGTTGTTTGTTTCCTCCATTTGGGGACCTATAAGTGTAGAAGTAACATGCCTGTTGTTTGTTTCCTCGATTTGGGTACCTATATGTCCTTCCTGCTTCCCGTCTGCACTATTTCTTCACAATCAACAATAGGAAAAAAATAAGTTGGAATCTCTTAAGAAGAGATTTTCATTTGGTCAATGAATAATCTGTTCACATTGTTAATTAAAATTCCAGTTTAATTGTCTTTTTCACTTCCTCCAAGAATGCGCATTGCTATATCTACAACCATGTGTGTTTTGATGATCATGAGTAACAACTGTTATAGCTATTTATCTAATTTTCAGGGAAAGAAGAGAGGAATTAGATGGAGAAATATTTGAAATGTTGCTCACATTTAGTGATTTCATGTCTTTTAAAGAAATGTTCCTTGACTTCAAAGCAGTAAGTAACATTAAGTAACACTCAAAATGCCATAGATTGATGGTATTTTTAACACCAAAAACGAGCTTGCATGTTAAGTATGAGATGACTTAGAATAAGTTAGCTGAGGCTAGAGAGGTTATAGTGATGTCACAGAAATTGCAGACTTTCTGTTTAACTTCTAAAATTAGGATGTTTAAAAAAAAATTAATATCAAACTAACCAAACTGAAAAGAATGCAGAAAAAGGGTTCTACCGGTAATATCTTCTTGTTTCATAGTAATGGCGGAAATAGTACAATAATTGCTATACTGTAAGAGTGTGATAAATGCAATACTCCCATGATCCAAAGCAGATACTTGATTACCAGTACATAAGATAACCTTGTGTTCCTGTTCAGAAATAATGAATTTGACACAAAACTGCAAAATAGCAAATTTAAACTAAATTAGAAGCTTGATCATTGGGACTGAATTCTTTAGAATCTATGTATAACTGATCTCTTTTCACTGTAAATTTTCTCTTGTTTTAAGCTATAATTGGTATTTTTTAGTACAAAATAAGATGATCACAAGCCTAGACGTAGTACCTTATTCTCAAACATTTAAATTTTTATTTTTAATACCTCAAGTATTAGACTAAAATGTTTTTTTTTGCTCCCATGTTGTAATAAATCTGCACAACTTGATTTACTTTGGTGTAATTCTACGGTTGGTAACACCAATCAGGCCTCAACAAATATTTTTAAAAGCACTCGTCCTGCAATATAGACAAAGAAGAAAACCCCAAAATCTTACTTGTCCTGCTATATAAATAAAGAAGGAAGATATTGTGCAGGACGAGCGGACGAGTGGATTCATTGAGGCCTGCCAATTACCAGTGAACAAACGAAATTTCATTGGAATGGAATCAATGTTAAAAAATGCTAGCAAATCATCGTTTTGCAAATTTTAAGTCTTAAGTCTGAATTTCAGTCTTAAAACTATCTGTTTTTAAAACTGCCTCCTTGGTATTCGATAGCCTAGCGGTTAGGCATCTGCTTCGAGTGCTGGAGGTCTCATGTTTAATCCCGGGCTGCATTATACCAAAGACAAATTAAAAATGGTACCAGTTATTCCTTTGCTAGACACTCAGCAAAAAAGGGAAACTGGCTTCTTTTCTCTCGTACCCCTCATGGCGATGGATAACTTTAGGGATGTGGTGTCGAGAGTAATTGATATGAGTTTAAAAAACTTGTTTCACAATTGACCTTAAATAAATTATGTAAAAAAAAAACCCGGTAGGGTCCTAATTACTAGTAATATATATATACATACATGTATAATTGTATGAGTTATGTATATTGTTTTAACCATGTCTTAATTGTGATTGTACAGCACTTTTGAAGGTGTATATACATGAAAAAAGGGCTATATAAATATGGTATAATAAAATAGTAATGTTGATGTTGTTGTTGTTTTGCAGGAAAAAGAAGGAAGAACAGTAGATCTTAGTGCTGGTATAACTGTCACCAATCTTGGTGCTGATTTCTGCCTTGATGGAGCATCATTCTCATTATCTGGACATTCATTTAATGGAAATAATCCATCACAGCATTGATACATCTCTACCTCAGGATTATATTCATATCGCTCGAAAAAAAGTGTTAAAATAGTAGGGGTGGGATTTAAGCTTTTTTGGCTGTCAAGTGAAAATACTAACTGTTGAAATAATTATGGACTAACATTGCTGTTCATAACGTCTTTATCTGGTGGAAAATCCAGACCAAAAATACATCTATATTTGTATTTTGTTCATTAAACAAGTTAAAATCTGCAACTTCTGTCTTCAAAGTATCAGCAAATTTCTCGTGGTCAGGACAGACAGTGTTAAATACCAAAACAAGATTGAGCGATTGTTTCCTCATAACACTACTACTTAATTTCGTTAAAACATGATTGATTGATAAATGAACAGGCATGGGTTTAACGGATAAATGTCCCGACCTTTTAGTAAGTAATCAGTTGTATAAGATTTCAAAGCTTACTTGTGTGTTTGTAACTAAGTTATAAATAATATTCTGATAAACTAAAATGACAAGTGCTTGATGATGCTACTGTAGTGTAGATTAATATTTTGTTAAATAATACACTGGAACAAGATTCTCTGTGACACCAGGACTTCCAACATGAAAAGTATCTACTGAAGTATTTGAAGTCCTCTATATAATTTGTGTCCGACCATCCATATAAAAAAGCCAAAATATGAAGGTATTATCTATGTTAATGTTTCAAAGCTGTATAAACAATTTTCTTGGCTCAGTATTGTGTGTCTTGTACCTCAGTCGATGTTTCAGCCACATTGACAATGGTGGCGTAAATACAGTTATGTTTTCAATACAATACTATTGGCAATGGAGTATGTGGGTATAATAATTGACAATGATCACTCTAGCTTTATGGTGTAAATGTATAAATCTGGTTGATACTTGTTGTTTAAAACTGTGTTTCAACATTGGTTCCTTTACTGTTTGTTGTTGGATGTTGATTTGTTGTTGTTCAGAAGGTATGAAAGACCGGGTAGATTTACCAGTGTGTGTAGATGGTTGTATGTTTGTTGACTTTTCATAATGGCCTTTATGTTAAAAGGGCATGCCCTGGAACTGCAGTGTCTCGATTAGCAATCAAATTGGTATCACTTTAATACCTTAGTCAAATAATGAAAACCCTTTAAAAAAGTTACAAAATATAAAATAGTTTTTTAAAAAAAAATGTTTCAAGAATAACTAAATATCGTTGTCAATAAAAGGCTGCCTTTTATTCAAATCGATATACAAAATATCGAAGCGCGCGTTATTGAGTAAATTTTAAGTCAAATTCTTCTTTGACTTTTCGGTAATAGTTGATTTACAAGTGATTAATGCAATTTTGTTGTATGCAAACCAAGACACTCCAGTTTCTTGGCATGCCCCTTTAAGTAATGAAACATGTAGTACCCAGTATGTTTTTTTGAAACAAGTGAAAAATAAGGTTGTGAGTGGATGCATATTTAATGAGAGAACTGCTGTAACTACAGGTAGGGCATTTGTCAAGAAATAAACTTGTATTCAGGGTATCGCTGTCTAGCTTAAAGCGCTACATAGCGCCTTTACTCAATTACCTCCCTTTAAATTAAATATAGGGGGCATTACCTCCCTTGTAAAGCGCTATGATGTGCTTTTCTTTGACAACGGACCTCAGGTATGTTGCTAACTACAGGCATAACACAGTTGTGTAGCTATGAGATACTACATATGCTAATGAAAGCTCTAGCAAAGTTCCTGGTAATGCAGTGTAAAGGTTACAGAAATTCCTGCCCATACATTTACTAGAGCTTTTCATTTTCGTGTCAGGTAGTCTTTCATGTGATCAGACAGTAAAGTTTTTGGGCTGCATGTTAATCATTATTTCATCAACAAATAACTAATCCATGTATAATGTACTGCCAGTTTTATGCTTTGTCGTTATTTAGGAAAAGCTTTGAAAATCATTGCCACATCAGTCAATGTTGGCCATTTGCTATAAGTCACATTTTATACGCGTATATGTAGGCCTATAGTACACGTGTTGCCCTTTTGTTCAGGTTTGTCGATCCTGTTTTACTTATGATTGCTGAGAAGATATTATGTTTGTGTGAGAATGGATATATTTCTCTTTTTATTAAGAAATGCGTATTACAGAGTGTTTGTTATGAACTGACACGTCAGAGCCTGAAATTGCAACCAATACTTACACTCAGCAGCAATGGAATAGATCAGGAGTGTTGCACTCAGTTATTTAATTACATTTATACATCAAAGATCATAAATAGTATACAACTTCAATAAAAGGTTGAATTCTAATTAATTTAATTAACCCATTAATTGATTTTATGCTTCTTGATTTGCACTCTTGGATGAATATATAGCACATTTTGTACATTTGAGATTGAAATGCTGATGTGTAAGTACTGTTTGTAATTTGGTGCTCAAAACATTCTAATTATTTCAGTGAGCAGTACCAATATGTTATAAAGGTATTTCACACCGATCAGCTATAACATCAGTAGTGTCTTACTGTATAACTGCTTATTGTATTTATATATAACACATACTTGCCGTGTAGAGGTTTTATTGGCACATATCGTCTCATTTATATTTCCGTCCATGTAATTCTGTCCATAGGAGAGAGATCTCTGAACTCTTATTTTATTTTTAGCTCAATTATTCTAAGAATAAATTGAGCTATACTACTCGCCTTAATGTCAGTGCACTTTACTTAATTACTGAGAAATTATTAAGTTTATGCATGCCAGATTACTATACAGTTATTTCATGTTTGCTTCGGGAACAGTCAAAACTATTGACCTGAGGTATCAGTTGCCTGAGACGAATATGCAAGGTACAGTGTACACTGAGTGTGCTCTATCAAATATAGTCGAGTATATTGTCATATGAGCAGCTTTTGATTATTGTGGTGTTCAATTCATTGTCTGTGTACTCAATGTGTGCTATATGAGAAGTTTGTTTCGGCACTGGTTGTGATTTTATGTTTTACATTTATTAACATTCTCAACTGTTTATACAACAGTACAATGTCTAGTTCTAGGATGTTGATTTGCTCAGTTCTTAAATCCTAGTTGTCTTATAGATATATTGGATGTTCGTATTTTTTTTAAAGATCAAACTTTTGCCTTAATATGTCAATGTGACAACTTCATGGTCACTGCCTTTAATTCAAAACCAAAATGTCAACGTTGTATATCAACAAATATCAAAATCACACCTTACAGCTATACTCTTCAACAATGTCATGTAATTACTGCAGATTCTTCCTTTATTTTCAATGAATGGTGTATTGTAAAAGCAGAAATCTTTTTACTGGTTTATTTTTTCGCTGTATTCACGAGGTCTTACAAATTGCAAAAACTAATAGTTGCATAAATCATCACCATTAGTATGATTCAAATTCAAGTATGATATCATTTTTACAATTCCGCAAATATTTAACCTTACAAAATTCTAATATGCTCAAAATTTCAAATTCACAAAATTTTGACCCTGTGAAAATATGTTCTTTTATGGTACCTTTGTGAAATCCTTATACTGACTAAGAAATATGTTGAACTAACATATGCAATTCCAAATGGTAAGCAGTACTTATTTAGTCTTTACATAGTCTGGTCCTTTGGGCTTGAAGTTTTTAACATGAAAATTGCTGTACAAATCTGATCTTGATAAAACCATGTATCTACCACAGAGCATGGACTATTTATAAAATAGGTTTACCTATACTCTCATTTAAATCAGACCCTTGTTACGCTTCACTACTTTATGCTGATATAGGATCTGACGGCACTCTGTGTGGGGTCATGTCAGTGTGAACTTAACGTCATCCAATCAAATCGCTGCTTTCACAAATCTGAAAGTGCAGTAAAACACTGCTGAGGTTATGTGTGCTAGAGAGGTCATTTGAACATGACCTCTTACAGAGTGTAGTCAGATCTCTAACAGCGTAAAGAAATGGAGCAAATGTTAAGGTGTGATTTTAATGAGATTGGTTTACCTATAATTATTGTATTAAATACAGAAGTAATGAAACATATCACACTTCCAGATCATTCCGTGTATTGTTTTACGTGTCAGTCTAAGTTTCTTGTGTGAGAGATAACTTCTTTTGTGATATTCTCATATTATTTATTTTATTTTTACATTTCAAGATTTGAAGATATTTCTTTCAAATTATTCAAATTATTAAATTATTTCTCTGTGCTGCATATTTATTGTTGTGGGACGAAGTTCATATCCCAAACAGGATTTCGGGTATTTAAAAGAAGTCTTATGAAGTCTCATTGAAAATTTCTATGTTGATTTTAATTGTTATTACGAATCTAGCTGTCTCTTGTCAGGTTTTTAAAACCATCAATTAGCTGAAATTTCAAATGAGAAAAAAATACCTAATAAAATGATCGAAAATCAGATCAGAGAATTTCATAGTCCTCGTATTGTTCCATACCTTTTGGAAATTCTTGTTTTTATAGGATACTAAAATGATTCACTGACCTTGACCTTAGTGGTAGAATGAATGTCAAGGTTACTGTGGATTAATATATATATAACAGTGTACCTGTTGTCTATGTGCTAAATTGATACTCTTGTGTCCTTATATTTATTTTCTATGTTTACTTTACACATGTATTCAATATGGTTGTGTATGACCATTGTAAATAAATTTATCAAATGTTGTTCTGGTGTTCTTCTTGTATGTACTGCTTATGATGTTAACTGTTTGGATGATGATGATGATTGGCCTGTCAGAGTCTGGAGGGTCATGTTTTGTATCAAAGCACTTACTGAAATCATGAAGCTACACACAAATTTAAATTCTTTGTCATTTGTTAACGACCACAAATAGTTGCAAAGGGAGTTAACGACCACAAATAGTGGCAAAGGGAGTTTACAACCACAAATAGTGGCAAAGGGAGTTAACGACCACAAATAGTTGCAAAGGGAGTTAACAACCACAAATAGTGGCAAAGGGAGTTAACGACCACAAATAGTGGCAAAGGGAGTTAACGACCACAAATAGTGGCCGATGCCAAGCATTGCCTTTATTCGCCAGTCAGCTTTCTGCTGAAACATGGTGGGCATATGTGTGCCTCTACCCGAATTTGAACCCGGGACGCTAGATTAGACGGCAAGAGCGCTAACCACTGAGCTACGGAGGCCACAGCAAAGGGATTTGCAATGTTAATACCACTTCAGTTAGTGAACTTTGCACACCATACCACTCCACAATGTGTAGTTGTTATAGTGTATAGTATTCATGTATTATAAGTGGTTTAATGTGTGTGAATTACACACAACATGGGATTAAATGAGAAAAAATAATAAAACGAAAGACAAAAAGGACAATAGAACACAAATATCAACACCTATCATGACCACTACACATTTCTTATTAATTTTAAGGACATTCGATCAAGTCTTCAAAATCAAAAGGGATCATGTGCAAATTTTAGGGCCAAACTCATACAGTATGATAATAAGTAGAATACCCAAACAGTAGGATTAAACTTTATTCCTGAACATATTGTTGGTTTCTGGTGTGGGGGGCTTTGTCCCCTGACTACAGGGCTCCTGCCCCTTAGAACCCTATTCACACCTTGACAGCTATGCATATTGGTGGTTCCTGGTATGAGGGGCTTTGCCCCCTGACTACAGGGCTCCTGTCCCTTAGAACCCTAATCACACCTTGACAGCTATGCATATTGGTGGTTCCTGGTATGAGGGACTTTGCCCCCTGACTACAGGGCTCCTGTCCCTTAGAACCCTAATCACACCTTGACAGCTATGCATATTGGTGGTTCCTGGTATGAGGGACTTTGCGCCCTGACTACAGGGCTCCTGTCCCTTAGAACCCTATTCACACCTTGACAGCTATGCATATTGGTGGTTCCTGGTATGAGGGGCTTTGCCCCCTGACTACAGGGCTCCTGTCCCTTAGAACCCTAATCACACCTTGACAGCTATGCATATTGGTGGTTCCTGGTATGAGGGACTTTGCCCCCTGACTACAGGGCTCCTGTCCCTTAGAACCCTAATCACACCTTGACAGCTATGCATATTGTTGGTTCCTGGTATGAGGGACTTTGCCCCCTGACTATAGGGCTCCTGCCCCTTGGAACCAGAATCACACATTGACACTATGCAAAATTCAATGTCAGGGTGAAAGATCACTGACCGTGCAATTTACTATTTGACTGTCATTGGATTCACAAATGTTTAACAAACATGTTATCACTACACAGCATATAAACTTTATCACTGTATCATTTCTAAAAATCTTGCGATGCTTAATTGATCAACTTGTATGACTGATTGCAAACAAAACACTAGTAACTTCCAGCCACTGTATGACTTATTGGGATACTATACAATCCCATGTGTACGACTTCTTGCTATAACCAAAAGTTTACTGGTTAATATGCTGTGGTTATTATACATGTTAAACTATACAGTTAATGCAATAAATACATGTCCGTTGTCCCATCAGATGTGTTCTATTTAATAATTCAAAACATTAGTAATTCAATAACCAAAGCACATGAGGTTAAGTGAGTAAAAAATGGAAATTTTGAAAATCTGTAAATATCATTTCTTTGCATATAACCCTTATAACAAGGGCAATAACTGGAATTGCTTTATGTTCAAACTTCTACTAATTGTTTTTCGTTTTTGAGTGGTCTCCCCTGCTGCACTAAAAGTCCATTTGTACATGTAAGTAGTAAGTGTATTTTAACGTAATTTCAGCAACTGACACGTGCATGGTTTACGTCATATTTAGCGCAAATTACAGGAAACTATTCTTATTAGTATTCACTGTATAAATGTTACAAATTATAAATGCACATTTAATTGCGAAAGACGTCAAGAGGGCGGTTTGAAATGTTAAGATTTTCACCAAGTTCTCAAATAATTGCATTGTACTGTACACCATAATTATACATAATTTTGTAAATCTTACAAGTGATGCATTTATACGAACTGGTTAGTAGATAACATTCATATATTCATACTTTTAAAACATTTTTGTAATATATCCTGACACAGCAGCATGCAAATCAAATCTATTTGTGTCACAGAAGACGCTTCTCAGTAATACCAGAACATTACTCTGGCAACAGCATAAATCATTATGACCACCAATGGAAATGTTGAGGAACAATGGATGGTTTGTACACGTACATTTTATACATCAATTATGACCGATATTTTGTAACTGTGGCTGCCTGGCACAGTGGACGCTCTGATGAAAACCTGTATCACAGGTACACAACTTTAAAGATATTTTGTCTAAGAAAAACTATAAGGCCTTTCAGGGGCTCTCTTAAATGTTGTTTGTCTCCGTTTTTCTAGATTGTTTAAAAAGATTTTTTACGAAAATTTATGTTAGAATTACTTTCTCTGTGTTTTTAACTATGGAAACAGAATTGTCTTCGATGAAAATTTAAAATCATATTTTATTTCTGAATGAAAAATTAACGTCTAAAAATCTTAGATTTAAAACTATTGTGAGTACGGGATGTCTATCGACGTTGCTTATTAATTTGACACCACACAAACGTTTTGAGCAGCTACGAACGAGTACATCTATACATCAATTATGTAGGATATGTCGTCAATTAGTCTGTTATTGTATCTTATTTCCGCTGAGCTAAAACCCGACGCCTACCTCCAAATTATATTGACTTTAAGCTGATCAAGTTGCTGACTGTACGGACAATAAAGGGTTTACTGTTTGGACGCGAGGCTGACTCCCATTCAATGTGATCCCTGTTATCTTCTTTCCCCATCAGAACCCTTTATCTGTTCTGTGGCCCCAGAATCGCTGCATCAACAACGGTGACAAATTAACGTACTCCAAAGATGTCCTCGTACAATAGCAGCCCTTGTTTTACTGATATTCGACTCCCTAAACAAACCCAGTGTTCCATATGGCGGATTTCATGTTTTGAAGTATTTTAAAGATGTTGTGGCGCTTTTTATAAGCAGGATTAAAAAGCCCTTCTACATCTTAATTGACTGCTGCGTGACTTTAACGAGAACATCATTTGGAAGATCTTTTCAGTAAGCGACTATTTGTGCGCTTGAAAAGACATCTTTTATGTCAGATAAGCGCTCGCTTTAAATGATTCTAGATGAAGGGTCAACTACCACTGCCATACAATAAACTGCTTTTGATAATGTTTTGACTTTTGATGGCCTGTTAACATTGGAGAGCTGTGTGAGTTTTTGCCTGATAATGATGTTGACTTTTCACGCTGGTGCGAGCCCATACAATCACCTGATTTATAGGGTTACGGCGTAGAGAAAGCACAAATCATGTTGCTAAGGCTTGTAACAATACCTTCCGCTATTCAAACTTGATCAATCTTCATATTCACAGCTTCTAGCTGGTTAACGGTTGTGTTTGCAAAATAAGAGCAACGATCGGGAATCGAACCCGGATCGACTGCTATGAAGGCAACCATGCTAACCTTTAACATAACCGATACTTGTAAATATTAAGTGTATCCCGTCGCTAAATGGTCAAGTGTGATCGCGTCGACGTACCATGTAGATGTAGATGTACGCTGTCAATTTGCGATGCTGGGCACAGACTTGATTCAAATCATTAGATACATCAACAAGATACTGACCATATTACATCTATAAATGAAAAAGTCGACGAACTTATGCTAGATTGAACGGAGAACTAATATACATTTACAAAGTTCTATCAATTATTCATATATAATTTATATAGCAGTTTTTGTAGGTCCTTCAAACATACTTTATTGGTCTTGGCCAACTGTTTGAGCTCTATAAATATGGTGTCACTCTACCAATACTCATATGACCGGTGTTTTCAGAAGGTCAAGCCAAAAAGGGCTTGTATGAAGTAAGAGATCGTGACGACGTACGGCAAGAATCGCATATATACATGTACCGAATAGTAAAATGGTGTAGATGCAACATCTGCTTGAGTTCGTTTCTGCCACTTATACACGCCTGTCTTATTCACTTCCCCACACGATACTGATATCAGCATTGCGAAATAATTTAGTACTTAATATCAGGTCCTGTTAATATATACTTAATGTATACGTGCGTTTTAGTTTTCAAAGTCGCAGTACTTAACGTGCATCATGGACCGGGGTTATGGAACTCGTGCTCCCGTGCTCAGACTTAATTTCCATGCTCAACTACTTCGGAGCAGTCAAATAACATGACTGCTGTAGCTATATGTATATGTATTAGATTTGATAAGACCCTTACTGGACAATTGAACTAAGTTATAAAGACACAATCATATTGTTCACTAAATGGTGACCCAAGTTTTGGGCTCGGTGTGAGCAGCTAACGTGGTTTTCCAAGCATTGTGTCATTACTCGACTGCATCAGATCTATGTTTGTACATTATGTGACTGTAATTAACTGTACGTTAATATGTAAATTATATTTCATTTTTAGTTTGATTCAACATACGTTCAGACTATACAGCCAGTGTGGGTACCGTATGGACATGTTATATCGCCGTAGACGTACTGGGTTTACATATCTTAGAGAGAAAGAGAACGGAAAGCGAGAACAGTGAATGTAAGAAAGGAACAGGTGAAGCGATGAATTGCCGCCTTGCGCCATGATACTTGCTCCCTTTGTTTTCGATTAGATAAGAAAGTTGAATATTTCAATAGGGGCGACAGCGGGAGATAAAACAATAAGTCTAAACAAAAGTGGATGTATTATTGTTTAAGATCGATATTCTAGCACAATTTGGTGTCCCAATGCTTTCTACATTCTTTTCTCGCAAATGTTTATAACCGCGGCTATATAGATCGCTGCACCCGTAATACTGTTCTGTTGGACGACGAATTAACCGAGAGATTTTTTTCTAAAATTTGATTTTTCTTCAATATTTAAGATGTGGTATACAGTAGAATGTCATTAAAGACACTAAAATAATAACATAAAGACACTATACAAGAATAAGAACACTTCAAAATAAAGAATGTATTTTTCAGGACATTTTCACTGTTTTTAGTTTTAAAGACATTAAGTAATGAGAACAGTTTTCATGTGTCTGAATGGCGGTCTTCTATGAGTATTGTGGTTTTATTGCAATGTGTTTAATGTGTCTATAGATACGTTTACGGAAACACCCGATGTTACGCGATTGCAAATGTAATAACGAGCCCGAACAATAATTAATTGGCATGTCACTACAGCATGTACTCGTAAACTGCATGCACGGGTTTCTGGAGGATGATGATTCTCGTGCGTGTGTACACGTTTGGACGATTTCTGAATCAAACGCTTCAATGTTTACCGTTACGTGAGTATGCTCAATAGAAATGACACGAATTTTGTATTCAATTTTGTCGTCTGCATCTTTTCAATAAAACTCATTTGAGGGTGACACAGGGGGGCTACATTAAATCAACAACATTGGAAAGGAGCCGGAAGTGAGCTTCGTAATCATTTATTCTGCCATTATTGTCGTCTGGCATAAAAAACTGACCGATTATTTCAACCGCGCCTGAGTGTTATAAAAATTGATTTATAATATCAAGCATTGTATTTTCATCCATGAAATAATCCGATTTAAAAACTAAGTACTGAGGTAGGGAGAGCTTTAGTTACTTCTTTGTGTATCACAATCCATCGGGACTTTTTGTCATTGGAACGCTGTATTGTAGGCATTGCTTATCTTAAATCCTAGATTATCCCTTTGAACTAAAGCAGTCGGTTAATCCGTCCCTGTTTCAACTTGATGTGAATTACAATATATACTGATTTATTCTTGTTTTGAAATAGGTGACGTCTATTACTCTGTAGTATATTTGTACCTGACGATGATTTAAATAATATTCGGCGTTTTCATGTGTTTTTCTTTTGCTAGCACCGGGAACTACAATAGAATATTCTCCTTAAAGCTTTTAACCCAAGAAATGTTCTCGTCTTTCTAATCCGAAAAATACATCAGAGCACCTTGCCCACTCTGATTAATATCTGCCGGTCACCAGGCTTACAAAACTCGAACATTATTTTGAGATTTTCTCAAGTACATGAAACGTTTCCTCAATGACAAGAAATTGACTGTGATGCTTGAGTGCCTGCATCTTTTTTTCAATCCTCCGTTCTTCGATTGTCGGCATCTTCTGAAATATACATAGAACTGCTCTATCGATTATCGATTATAAATGACGTACGTCAAATAGCAGCTCCAACTTGTGACGCGACGTCATTGAGCTGCATACCCGGGTGCTCTGTGTATAGTCGATTACTTTAATAACATACCTTCGCTATATCGATTATCGATTATTGCGTACATATCGATTATTATATTTATGCACCTACTCTATCGACTTTCGATATAAAACATATTTTCTGACGTCATTAATCTGAGACTCCGAGCATTACTCGTTCAAGTCCAGATGCTCCGAGCTTTACTCGTTCAAGTCCGGATGCTCTGAGCATTACTCGTTAAAGTCCGGATGAGTATCACTTTGTGGTTTACTAGTTAATACAATATTCGTGTCTGCGTTTAAATCCCTATATACATGTAGTTGTATTTCAAGATATTCTTTTTCATGATGAATTGCTTAATAAACTATAACTATAGAACATGTAGAAGTCTGTTGAGTGAATAAATGTCCTGTACGCGTCACAGAGTACATGAACAATCATTTAAGCAATTAAATTCTTTTTACTTCCGTAGTCTAAGATTCGATACTAGTTGGAAGAAATTATTTTTAAAAAAACTATTGGAAATGAAATAACTTGGTATGAAATGAATTTAAGTACAAATGTACGCAACGCTGCAGCATCGACTTAACGAATTGTTGAATTTGCTTTAACGAACAACCGCGTCAATATTCTGGGACGGTCTGCTGAATTTGCTCAGCAAAATTTAAACCAATGACCGTAAAAGGTGTTAATACAAGTAACAAATAATTAATTATGACAAAATTACAATACATTCAATGCCATAAATTCATTTTCTCAAAATACAGTATTATGTCACCTATTTTTAAACCTATCGAATATTTTACCAATACTTGTTTGTGATTGGGTTAGCGTCGTTCTATAGCATGTTTCTACTTATCTCTGTCAACCCCGCTATGTACCTCTAAACCATCAACAACCTATACCTGAACGTCAGTACCGTGTGTATTCAAATACTGCTATCGGATAGAAGACATTTCACAGTCGAAACCTCCGCATCATGTCGCGGAGAAAACAGGCAAAACCGCGGCCCATATTTGGTGAGTACCTATTTAGTAATCACCTGTTAATTAGAGGTAGTTAATTGATTTAATTGCTTTTTTGTACTTATTGGACATGTATATTGACCGTTCAGCGTACGATTGTACATGTATAATTCAGAACGTCTGAGACAACCACTGGTCCCTGTTTACGTATGTATACATGTATAGTACATGTATGTTGTCAAAATGTTATAATGTATAATTATTATGTGTTTTAGTAATTACCTGAACAATTAATCACGTTGTTGATTACTATAGATATTTCGTAAACAGACCAGGATGTGATGTAGATTTATTTATACCGATGATTTAATGTAAATAACGGGACGTCTTTCTCATTATTTCACCTAATCATAGATTTGTATATTTAATAAATACAAGGTGTGCTGAATTATGATCTACAATCCATATATTTTCATATTTTGAAATCGTAAGATTACGTGTTTCATCGATAAACCGCACGATTGTGTTTTATGGGTTTAGCATGATAGTTTCAATTGCCTATTATGGTTATCCTTTATATAGACAAGTTAACGCATGGATTCCTGGTACAGAATGCGTTTATTTTCCTCATTTTAGTATTGGCCGCTGATACATTCTGTTTAAATCTTTATACACATGCACATAACGCCACCCTGCGAGCAAGCTCCGTATCCTGCATATAGGATGCATTATGCATGGACATGTTCTAGCATGCTTAATAAACCACAATGCATGATTGTGGTCCAGGAAACTGGCGATACAATCCGGGACTATAACCTCTATTACGTATATTTGAATTGTCGCACCCAGCCTAAGAATGTTGTGATAATATAAGGATGCTGTTTAGTTTGCTATTTTTATGATTACTTTAGTATGCACGAGTTTATGAATGATTATCGTTTCCGGTGAATGTTATTTTCCTTCTTATCTGAAAGTAAAACATATTTTTAATGTTTCTTTTGCACATGAGTATATGAAATCCGTTTTGATCGTTTCAACATGCATTCAACGTTTATGGGCACATTGTGCATGTATTGATAAAATATTTTGTATATATGTCTTTCTGTTATAAGATGAAGCCCATTTGTGTTTGATTATCATTTTCTTCCATTAAATGTTTATTGTATTATATACACTATCAGACATTTTGAGTAGTGTCATATCTGTATATTATTGAATAAGGGTTATAACCAATCACGCACTTAAAAGCGTATGCACGTCTTTCAAAGATAAACGAACATAGTCCAATGTTATTTATCCGTAAATCCGCTTAAGAAAAAATATGACTATTTATACATTTTGTCGGGTGTATACGTACATGTATATATGCACCCGGAGCGCGTCTGAAAATGGTGACTGGCCACTACAAGTATGACTGATACAATGTGCTGGGTGGTATTCACAAAGCATCATAAGGGAAAACTTAAAGTGTCCTTAAATGTATCAGCTTAAGAGGAAAATCAAGTCTACAAAATTAATGTTTTAAATTGTTTAGAAGCATTCTATAAAGAGCTTAAACAACCGTATAGAAAACAATGGTTATTCTTAATTTCTTGGGAAATATGTGCAGCTCAATTTTTTTTACTTAAGTCAAAATATTTTAAGTTTTCTCTTAAGATGTTTTGTGAACACCAACCCTGATGTTGCATTTTCTCTTACCACTAGCCGCACATAACCAGTATATTAACTGCTAGTATTTAATTATGAGTCAATTTAATCGACTTACACCGAAACTGTAAACTGTTTAACTTTGTCATTAATTGGAACTATATGTAGTTACATAATCAGTTAATAGTTGTATGTGCCTTGCAGTTATCAAATCTTGCGTTTCCAATTTAAAGTATGACGGGCCAGAATTTCCCTTTGCATCACTCCACTTGTATTCCTTCTACTCGTCGGATCAGCGTCAATTTTGACGCAATCTTTAAGTACAGGATTAAACATAATTTGTTAGCATTGTTTGTTCAGCTACATCGATGTTGAATTATGGTAAGGAATTCCAATGCACAGTGTTTACCTAGTAAAGTAAACTAATTTTGCTAAAGCTATGTACATCCAATGTGATGTTGAACGCAGGTCTGTCGAAGCTAATAATGAAATTAACAATGAAATGGCTAAAGCGATATAAATTCGATATGTTGTAAAGTCATGTCGTTTTGCAGGCAAACATTTTCAAGATTGGTTAGATTGTGCGCGTTTGGCACGCTGTCTGGTCAGATTCTTTCATGAAGGATCCGTCTTGCATGATAAACAGGTGTAAAAATAAGCAATCCTTTGGAAATTGGTGATCAGAGTCTACCGAAAAAAATCGCAAAATTCTTCCTTCCCGCGAACTTATTTCTTAGTACGGGAGCAAATAGTTAAGATGTGAGCTGGCTGCGACTTGAAACAAGTTTATATATTTAAGACACACATCGATCGATTCATCGGCTTCTTCAAATAGCCCCGCTTTAAGATATTGATGTTTTAATAAATGTCTATTAGATGTAATTCTTTAAATGTTTGTCTCAGTCTATTCAGCTGCTGAATTTTGAACAAAGGTATATCGATTCGTCGATAACGCTCGTATCTGCGTTCGCGGTGAGATACACACATGTAGATACACACATCTGTTAGAAGATGTTTGATAAACTATAAATATTTTAATTTGAATAAAAATGCTTTATGAATAAGTTCAGATATACAATCTAACATTAAAACGAACAATACTTCTGGAACGAATATACATGTATATGTTGCGCCAATATACATATATACGCAGACGCGAGGCTATGCTGCCGTACATATTGGTCAAATGTTGTTTTGGGTTATATAAATGCATGTATGTTTTTGTTAAAGGAATTAATTTGGAAGATTGTGGTTGTTTCTTATTGTATGGAATGTTTTAAATAATAAGTTTCCATAAAAATTCATGTTTTAGTGTATCGCACATTTAATGCGTTCGTTGCAGGTTCGAACATTTGAAGGCCTGTTACATTTTTGCAGTGTTTATTTTCACGCATCCTAAATTACTATCATTAAGCACGAACATGGCTTATTTGATCATCAAGATACTAAGTGCTGCGTGTTTTATATAACCATACCAACCATACACACGACAAAATGTTTCTATCCAGTGAGTTAAGATTTTTATTTGCTGGATGCCGAAATACAAGATCAAAGATAAAGATTGCGCAAAATGATGAGAACCAGTCGATCTGATGAGATGGTCTAAATCACCATAAATCTCATCAATTGTCATCGTCTTGGTTTATGTAAACATTGTCAAGCATCCTAAAATCAATGTTGTGTTCAAAGTTGTCGTCTGCCTCGGAATTTCAATCCAGACTTTCAATAAATTTATCGCTGCAGGTAATCCCTGGTTTCGGCTGTCCATTGATTTTTACTGATAAAGCCCCGTCTTCCGCTGTAACAGACCAATAATGAGGCCACAAAATAAATGTGAAGTTACCATCCATTATCGAGACTTGATCAAAATATATACTCTTCTTTTTTTGTGAAACCAAATCGACACAATCGTTCAAATCGAATCATATACCATTGCTATTCATCGATATCACGTATACTCTTTAATCAAAAGTCGTTAAGAGATCCTTATGTTGGAACTTACAAAACTTGCCGAAAATTACCTGTACGCTAGGACGACGAGGGTCCATGCTGTAAGCATCGCGTTCCGTTGCCTGCAAAACATAAATCAAACTTGTAAATTATCAAGTTTATGTACAATGTATATGGCAGGTGAATAATATGGTTTTATTAAGCGTTGCTGTGGTGCTTCTAATGTTGCCCTCATCCTATGAACACCAATGGATTATCTACATGTGTATAAGCGTCTGTATCCATAGTTACAGCACACCCTGTTTATTGGCGTGATTAAATGTTGCGGCTATGTATGGTTTCCCATATCCTATATTACCTATATAAATCTCGGGACCGACAATCTCTGTCAACATAAAATCTTAGTGATGTTATCCTCTTATGAAGATGGCAAACAACTGAATTGCCTCATCCACAATAAAACTGGCTACAGCAATGATAAATCGTTGCAATTTCCTCAATTTCACGATATCAAAGATGATGGTTTCCATATTTGTTCAAATGAACGCCGGACATTGTACGCTTGTATTCAATGTCATATGTATTGAACGTTATCGCTCGATAGTGTTGAGTGGCGAGCAGGATGCTTAAAGCTGAGCTTCATGGCCAATCCCATAGTCGAGACTTGAAAACATTTTGTTCACGAAATATAAGTTATAGAAGTTTAATCGAATGAAAGGAAATTCATTTGTTCTCCTTTCAGTTTTTCCCTCCTCACACTCAATATGTTTCTGCCAACATTTTAGACATCTAAATAGATCTTAGTGGGTACTGACTTCAATCGTTTTTGAAACTCAACATGCATTCTATTTGCGTTCTTAATGGAACTGTTGTTCTGAGAAAACCCACAAGTTATCCATTTTTATAGAATGCATCTATCGATTCTGAAAACGGTTTTAGTAAATGGGAATTAAAATCTATATCAGATGCCAAGTTTACAATTGTAACACTTGAATGTGGGTCTTTGTAGAACATTGTTTGCTCAATGGCGGTATGTTCAAAGTATTAAGATGCTTGTATTGACACAGGTACGCGCGTGATGAGAATGAAGTAATATACCCCATGTGCTGCGTACTGAGTCGATAATAACGTTCTTCATTGTGTCATAATAGTATTTGTGTATTATCAAGCACCGTTTGGGCATACTTGTCTAAAATTGAAATACATTTATCCATGAATAAAATATTATATATTTACTGTGGTATTGCATCTAATGTTGACAGAGTTTTCAAGAGGTTTTGAACAGTCTCCACGGGAAAATTTAGGACAGGAATGTATCGAAGAAATTTGCCGATTTTCATCTTTTATCTTCCATCGATTTGGTTAAATAAATTGACTGGTATATTTAGAGTGGTGCTTGACTTTGTATTTAATTGAAAGTTTGTGTTGGCTGTTGTCAAACATGCAGCTTTAATGATGTTCTTGGATCATGACGACGCCGCATTGAGTTTGTAGAAATATTTCATCAATAAATTCTGAATTAAACAGTTTCTATGCGTTTGGAGAACCATCAAGGTGGTTTCTCTATTGCTTTATTTGTTTGTCCAAGATAACAAAAGGAAACACTCTATGAATTATTGAGTTTCGCTTTAACTTAATTATTTTTAGGGAAACGAAATAGATGGAAACTTGTTTCAGCGTGCTGGCTGTGTGGAACGAACGGTAACTCTTCGTGTGCAGCATCACCATCAGTGTAGTCAAGCGCTTATACGCGTTATAGTAAGAAGCAAGCACCTGTCCGACTTAATTGATGCATGGCGCGTAACAGAGCGCGCCGTTTTTGTGTACATTTCGATGTTGTTTTCAATATAATAAACAAGATAGAAGAATAAACTTCCAGGAAGAACATGGCAGCTGTTATTCACCCAACTTATCGAATGATTTGCTTATTCGGGTTCTATAAATGTATTTAATCTTATTGTAAACTTCTTAATTTTCACTATTTCATTTGTTATTAACACGACTGTCCATCACAACTGTCCATGGATTCGGATATGGAGTAGTGAGCATTTGTTTTGACGTAATTAACATCTTTTGTGATGAATATGGTGTGCTAAGATCTGTAAAAAAAATTAAAACTCTTATTAAATCTCTCAAGCATATAATTTTTATAAGCTCTCTTAATTTATTGTTATCATTCTAATTCTAGACTATGTCTGTTCTTAAATTATCTAAATTATACTTTCAAGTTTCACGAAAGAATTGCATAAATCACTGCTACGCCTACACATCATTCTGCAGTTTGTTGAAATTTATTTGACATGACACCAATAATTTTTGCAATGTGCAGTGAGATTTCTCACCAATATTTATACCTAATCAGTTCAATGTTCCTACAATAACTTCATAAAGTTTATTATCCAGGTGTTTCTACTTGGTGTTCTAGCAACCACTGATTATACATAATGTCTCCGTATATTTTTTTGAAAGTCGATAAAAAACTAAGTTGAACATCTTTGTCAAAGTTGCAAATTGGGCCCAAAATTGCTTGTCATTATTGGCAAACTTTTATCCTTGAATTTGAAGCGAGAAGAAAGAACATGTTATCCAAATTTCATCATAATTACTGTAACACTCATCAAGAGTCAAATATAAGCTTATTGGTTTGAATTGCTGTCACTAATTTTGGATCTGTATTGCTAGCCACCTGTATCGGTTTCGGTAATGTTATAATTGTTGAAAGAATTTTCTATGTAATGATATTGAAGTTATGAATAGACTTAGGGAAGGTTACTGTATCTGGTTCAACCAATTTATATCCTCTACAAGAATAGAAATGTTTCGATGTATACATTCATGTACATTTTGTAATTGTCAACCTTGAGGTTAGAAAGCAGTGTTTTCACCATTAGGGAACCATGGTACCAACTACCATACTTATTAAATTGGGAAAGCCATCTTTTGGTGCTCAGAGATGTTAACTTTACATAGTCGTGCCTTGATAGTGTGGCATTTACAGGATATCTAACATCATTTGATAAATTATTTGTACTCAGTTTTTATGTTCTCCCCAGTCGCTCTGATCTTGGTTGCCAAATTTCCCTATCTTTCAAGGAATAAGTCCATCTGACAGCCTATGTATACAATCAGTCATCATTTGTAGAAGACAAATATTGGTGAAATGTATAACTTTGCAAACATGGTGATTCAAATTGAACACTTTACAATCCGACATCCATTAAATGTTCAAGTTTACATAGCTGGGCCAGTTGATAAGAGAACTCAGCAAGCTCTCAAGATACTTGATTTAGACATGCATCAACAAGTGTCCTGTATATTATTATTTTCAATTGGGAAATTTAGAAAAATTGTGTTTGTATAAGATTTCATTTGTTTGATTCATTTGATAAAATGTGGTTTGCAGGGATGAAGGGTAGTGATGACAGATTCCTAGTATGATATCTTTCTGTGTCTGCAGCTCTTCTACTTTCTATTTTGACATCACCAAATTATGATAGACAGATTTTTCATTCATTGCCTTTCATGACATGAATGTTTCAGGCTAACCTGACACACATCTGAGCTGAGTGAGTTCTATGTACTAAAAGATGGTTCACCTATTCACACCAGAGTTAAGAGATACAGTAAAATCCGAAATTGTTGAATCAGAAATTTTTGCGAGCTTTGATTTCGTGAAAATAGTGAAAAATAACCCCTTGTGAAAATGTCTAATTTTACAATAGGTTACCGGCACATTGCATAGGTTACCAAATCGTGATGTAGGTCCTAGGAAGTTTATGCCTTGATGTATAGCATACTCATTATATACTTAAAAGAACATACATCATGATACAATCACCTGTGGCACACTGCTCTGTCTGGACTTGTTCTGTAAAAGTAGCTTCCGGATAAGTACTGGTACTATTTACAGTTGAGTAATGGTTTGAAAATAAAACGTCCTTCATGATAAACATTACTTAAATGCTTAGTGATGAGTGGTCTAATATTTAGTGGAAATTTGAACTAGGGAGATCAATAAATGTATAAAATCAAGTATCTGTATGTAAACATTGGGATGTCAGTAAGGATGTCGTCCTAATACTGATCAAATGCAGTTTTCTTGCATGTTCTTGTTTGAAAAAAAATGATAGTTTTTATCAAGGGTAGATTTGACATAGTTTATCTGTTGATAGATTTTGGTACGGTGTGAGGATTTTTACACAAAGAAGCTACTATTCTTCATAATGTTATAAAATTCTGTGTTTGATCAATGTTCATACATCACTGTAATATTTATACATGAAGTAAGAAAAATTTGTAGCAATTTTTCCTCCCAATTTTTCAACTAGTTTCATATGCATATATTATTCTACTGGGTATAATTATTACACACCTCGCTGTATGTGGCAGATATGACTACCTATCACTGAGGAAGTTGTAAAGATGAAAACAAAAAACTTGTGCAAAACTACTTTTATCAATTTTAGCATTTTACACCAATTCTTAGTATTTACTGACTAACATCTTTATATACATGTATGGTATTTAACGTAATATAAATCAAACCAAACCAAACTAATTTAATTTGAAATAATGTTAAAGGGTAAATACTATTCTTGTTGGGGATCGGTACCCATAAAATGATAAACAGCACAAAATCGGGCATATTCGGTGCCGTATTGTATGAAGATCAACATTTGATTATAGAACTGTGTATTCGATACTTGAGACACTTACATCCGTTATGTTTTAATGATACACAGATTATAGATTGGCATGATCGTACCGTTAAATGATATTCCACGACGTTCCACACTATGACTGCTTGTAATTCAGAATCTAACTTATCAAATTCTACACATCATTAGATAATGAATCTTTTATTCTGTCCGTATTTGGCTCGAGTTTCTATCCCACATACGGTGGTTATTATATTAGACTGTGCCACATCCTTGCCGAACCCATTGTATGACAGTCTATCCTTTGCAATGCTTTTATGATCATCAGTTGCCAAGATCTGATTATTTTCAGTGTGGATGTAATTGCGTGAACATAATGGTTTGTCGTATTATATCTGATCACTAGTTTGATACTCTGAGCTCGTCTGATTGCTGCATTGTCCGTTGTCGTAAAAAGACCACATCCTCTTTTTGATTATTTCAGTACACTAAAACAATACAGTATGTATATGAATCCCATGTCTGATTGTGATGCATTGTTTTGTCTTTTTGATTACGATGTAGCCTGGCCAATATAATGATACTTCCTAATCGCTACATCTTCAGATTACTGGTAAATATACATCTATAGATGACAAAAACTATGCAGGATCTTTGATGAGAGGTTGCCGAGATTTGTATAATATTGTCTCTCATGATTATTTAATGAACATCTTGCTTGATTAAGCTAGTTTGTTATTGTCATTGTGATGTGCAATACATTAACATCGCACGTAATTGCAAATGATCCTTTGTTTTGTTTTGTTCGACATGATACAATATAAATCATTCAGTTTATATATCAGTTTACGAGGCTGGCATTTTGTTCTATTGTTGCTCCTTTGGATTGCTGATGATACTTTGGGTTATTAATGCTGATACTTTGGGTTTTTAACGCAGATACTTTGGGTAATTATTGATGATACTTCGGGTTATTGAATGCTGACTGTCTCGTTATAGTGCATTATTTCATGAAGTTTTTCTGTCTGTTTTGTTTCAAGATAAGTGCATGCATCAGGTTCAATTGAACTGACATTAATATATTATCTAAACCATCTTAAGATCTGGCCCCATATTCACAAAGCTGTTTAGATGTGTTTTTATAAGATTTTACCTACCGGTAAGCTTTTATCCAAGATGGACTTTCCTCCTTTTTATGCCCCTACCAAATAATTTTGGGGGCATATAGGTTTGTTCACTATGAAAACAATCGTCTAAGATGAAAATTTCAATCTTTGACTCGTTTCATTTGTGAGTTGAAAATTTGTCTAAGAAGATTTCTTGCAGCTTTGTGAATTCTGGCCGTGGGAGGATACAAGTTTCATACATGTACAAAATGCTAGATACTGACTATACATACGTCAGCCTCATTCACATACATCACCGTTATAAAGCCGTTATAAAGCTTAGCGATAAATCTGAAACCTTTATATGATGCGGTTGAAAAAATCTACTTAAATGGACGTAAAACATTTATCAACGGAGCATTGAACTTGTATGAGAGTATGAAATACGATGTAGGGAAGCTGTGGTTTGAATATATTAGCATCTTCTTGTGTGAATGCGTGTTAACAGATGCTGAGTTTGAAATCTCTCATTCGTAGTAAAATTTTCAATGGCTTCTTTTTTACCATTGATGGATTTACTTAGCTATGATGTATCAAATTGATGTTGTTGTTGTTGTTGTTGTAGCACATGGTTGAATGACGAAAATTTGAAAAAGAAAAACGTACCTGATTGTGATGTAAATTTTAGCATCTTTAATATAAGACATTTTAATATGTTGTAAAACTGATAAATAACACAAAAAATTACTCATTGAAAGACCACTTCAATAATAAGACCAGCACAATTGCCAGGTCAAAATGTAGTCTACATTGTATTGTTTATTTAACGTCAATATATGGACCAAATGGCAGTTCAATAATGAGAATAGTTTTCAGGGTGGTCTTGTTATTGAGGTGTTACCCTAGTTCAAATGTTCGTTATGTGATATTCTTTTTTTTTTTTCAAGTCTAACATTGTGTTGTTAAAATTGTTTCAGTTGAATTTAATCAATTTCATTATATATCTCGTAGTTGTTGTGATATGGATATCCCCCACTCGGTTAATTATGATTATCCATCATGTTAATAATTCACGGGAATAAGTTTCGAAAATATTGTATGATGAGCGTACGGTAACTTATATATAAAGTACGTAATTATGATGGATATGTAATTACCAACATGATACAGCTCGAGTAACGGTACACGTCAAATTTATGAAGATGTTGGCGAATTATCTTTTTTATCTCCATATATTGAAGAGTCATCTATTGTGACGAATTGTAAATCTTATGGAAACTAAACCACAAATAGAATGTTGACACGCTGCTGACAAGTTATCAGTATTCTCATCAAAGATTTCCTTTTCGCTTGAATTTACCACTTCATTTATATTGTCCGTGAACATGAAATATGAATAAAAACTATTTTTTAGAAAAGAAAATGGTACTTTCATAAATCAAAAAACGTTTTTATAGCATAATTGCCTTTTGATTATTATACATTTAAAGTTGTAACTGTAATTTTGTGAAGTTTATCTATACAAGCAACTTGTTATTTAAGAGTCAAACTATTCAGTATTGGGGACTCCTTTACTACAAATAAGCTAGTGATTATATGGTGTTTATAATTTATGGTATTTTTGTGTGGCCTGTCAGTCTAAGAATGGGCTCCATAGACTTTTAGTTAACCAGTCAGAATATGGTCTCTATGTACAGACTAAGCTGCGTTACTTTTATAACCATTCAATATATTTCATCAAGTGAGGCTGCTTAAATCAGGTGACTGTTCAATACAGGTATATTTAATAATATTAATATCAATGAGTAACCTTACAGTGGTTTAATATGAGTAACTTATGTATATGAATCATTGAATGGGTACCTGAGAGGTTTAAAGGCTGATGTGTTGTGGCTGCCTTTGGCGCTCTGTGGCTGCCATTGGCGCTCTGTGGCTGCCATCGGCGCCGAGTGTCACAGCTGACTTACAACTCAATGATCGAGGCAAATGTACAGTCAGCTGAACTGACACATCTGTAAGTGAGATTTTTAAATTGGTTCTTTAGTTTTGTAGAATTACAAATGTTACAAATTTCCACCCATCCGACTCTTACAGAAATCTTCCCTCTTGTTATTGTATTATTTGCTGCAAAACAATCAGATTTAAAATTATTGTTGTTTTATTAGTAAATTTTGGTTAACATAAAGTTACCAGTGATGTAACACGGTATCAGAGTGTATAGACAGTGTGTTTGTTGTTTGATCAGTTTTGTCACCAGATACTTGTGGCTTTATAACAGTATTTTAGTTTATTTTCTCATCAATTTAATGCCTCCGGGCTTCCTTGTTATCAACACATCATATTTTCTGTTAACTATTGGTATTTCTTATTCTTGCTATTTAATTTCTTGTTATTTTATCACTTTAAGCGAGGTCTCCCGCTTCAAGATGATAGCGATAGGGTTACAATTAAAATCTGAAGTCCATTCAATAAATATGGTGACTGATTATCCAATGGACAATAACAGCAAATTGGAGCTACTGGCCAATTATGTTGTAAAATTAAAGCATGTCACAGCCTGACAAATTGAAATATATCGCTTACATACAATTTTTGATGAAAAGTTAGATTTCAACGTATTTACATACATACCTTAATTTTTTTGATACAGCAATATTTTTGCCACTATAAAAGGGTCTGAGTTTGGAAAAATTACATCATGTTTTGCTTAATTGTACAACATTGTTTGCTTAATATTTACATTATTATTTCAATCGGGAATTGGTCCTTCAAAGAGGAAAAACATTTGTGCTGACAAACATGTTTCGGAGTCAGGAATTACGCAATATAATCTTAAGCTTACATGCTCCAAAAATCTAAAAAATTTAGTGTATCTCAGAATTTTAATTTCTTGTAATATCAGCTCTAAGATTATTATTTTGTATTTTAGTCTTTAACAAATTGTATGTGTTGGGATGATAGTATATATGTATTCTGGTTGTCATGGTTACCTGTGCATGTATATGTCTAATTTGTTTCTGGTTGTCATGGTTACCTGTGCATGTATATGTTTAATCTGTTTCTGGTTGTCATGGTTACCTGTGCATGTATATGTTTAATCTGTTTCTGGTTGTCATGGTTACCTGTGCATGTATACGTCTAATCTGTTTCTGGTTGTCATGGTAACCTGTGCATGTATATGTTTAATATGTTTCTGGTTGTCATGGTTACCTGTGCATGTATACGTCTAATCCGTTTCTGGTTGTCATGGTAACCTGTGCATGTATATGTCTAATCTGTTTCTGGTTGTCATGGTTACCTGTGCATGTATATGTCTAATCTGTTTCTGGTTGTCATGGTTACCTGTGCATGTATATGTCTAATCTGTTTGTCTTTGATAAGTCTTATTATGTCAGTATCGATTTTTGTATTTCATTTGAATTTCATTTTAAAGATGTTTATTGAACCTTCTATGTTTAACTTTAATTAGTACAATATGAATTTAATGATTTCAGCTAGGCCAAACTTAAAATATTGTTTGTTTCCCCATCCCGACCCGAGCAAATTTAGAATGGGTAGGTAGGTAGGTTAAATATTCTTTTTAATTGTTTTGGAATAATAGTTATTGGTCAAGACATACAAATAATATAATATAGTAATACATGTAACTATAAGGTGAAAACCAAAAATCTTAAATTTAAAATATGTACGAAATGTACTTAAGTAAGAAACAAGCCTGTAAACAAAAATTTACATTTTCATCCCCAATATTTTATAAAAAAAATATAATTTCAATTTGGGCAATAAAATATTATGGGTAGGGTCGTTTTTTTCGGGTAGGTAGGGGATGGGGAAACAAACAATATTTTATTTTAGGCCCTACATGCTTGTTAGATTATAAAAAAATATCAATTTCACATCCAATGTTCGGTGATCAATATATCAGTGTCTTTGAAACGTTTTTGAGATGCAGAGTTTTAATATATTGTTAGATTTTGAAGTAGAATTAGTAGTGAAATTGTTCATTGTATATCATAATCATGTACCGAAATTGGAAAAAAACCTGAGTAAATACTTGATTGCAAAGAAACCTTTCGGTACAACTTCATAAAACGATTCAATTTCAAATATGTTGTTTGATCTATTGAATGTTTAACATGTTTACCGTAGATGCTTGTAGGATGGTGTTTATTAAAGACTTGAATGACAGTTGGGGGGACTTAACACTTATCAGCATTCTTCAGTTCAAGTGTTGAAATGAAATTTCTTGTACCTTTTCCCATTCTTATGCTAACAGAACAACTATTTATTTTGTGAAGCATATTTATTCATACAGCAACTATTTTCATCCACTTTTACAAACTCCGGGAGATGTGAAGCTTTTTATGAGGACTCGCGAATAATCATTTTCATGTACGTTCGGAAACTTAAGCCCACACTTAGGCGAAACTTTAAATTTGCCCATATACTTTAGTCCGTGATCAAATTTAAAATAAGCACATACTTATAATTGATGCAATTGACAAGTATATGGCTACGGTCGTTTTATGGTCATATTGACCTGCTTCGACATGTTCCATCAATATTGGAAAATTTATCCTATTAGCCAAAATGACATCTTGTTTTCAATGCCAAAGTTTAGCGGAGTTTTAATACCACTTTTGTTCGCAGTTGTAGGCAAAACAATCCATCCCAGGTATTATTATTAAAGATTAAAACTTGTAGGGATTAAGATTTGCGGACTGTATATGTACATATACATCAGTCAGTTTAATACTTCATCAATGTGAATGCAAATCAAGCAAGTTAATTTGTTTGAACAAGTAATCTCAAGTTGGTGGGGTTAATTAAACATGGTTGGTCAATGCACGAAGCTCATGCGAGCCGTACTTAACATCTCCGCTAATGGAGACATTAGTCAATGTGTTACAGAGCACAAACTTAAAACATCATTGCCGGCTTTCAACAAATTTAGACTTTATCCTGAGCGAGGAATTAGAAAATTGCCCCATAGCTTAGTAATGAAATGCTAGTGCACTGATAATTAAAAATAAAAATAAATTAAAGAGTGTGTTTAACTTTCTTAGGACGAGTTTGGTGACATATATATAAATGGGATACATTGTATTTTGAAAAGTAGCTTCCATGATATGACTTAATCTTTCCTTTTAATTACTAAATATGAGTATTAGGACTATGACCTGTATTAAAGAAATAGATTTGAGTAACAATTCTTGTTGCGATTATTTGATACCCGTTGTTAATTATTGTTATATATTATGCTTATTTGCATTTGATAAATAATTACCCTAATTTGTGCAATAATTGCGTCAGTCAACCAGAATTATCGTGTATATGTTTGGCCTTTTTTTAAATACAATGAAAAAATGGCCAAAAAAGACAATGTGTACTTTTAATAGCTTTTAGCTGGATATTACTGATAAAAATTTACATATCACTGACACTCCATTATTCTAAATTTTGCAAGCTCATGCGAGGTTGTTAAAGACAGGAATTTAATGAAAGAAGTGAAGGTACTTCGTAATTAGATACATTTATCACATTTTCACGGCTTTGTTTAAGTTGCGGGTAGCTTCATTGATTCTGTAAAGAAATTGTTCAAGTGATCTTTTACTTTCCCCCTCTTCTTTAAAACATTAGCGATAAATAAAAGAAGGGGTCAAAGTAGACTGAACATGAATCGATGTAGGTATTTATCTAAACAATAGCTAATCGTGTCTCTATTGTTCATTTCAACACCTAACGGGCGTTGATTCTTATATTTAATGTATTGTTTGGTGAAATTTTGCTATCCTTGTCTAATTTTTTTGTTTTTGCTCGAGTGGCGCTTTTGTAGCATGATCCATAAAAAGAATTGGCAAGATGGCAAGTAAAATGATACCTGATAAAAGACGAATGGGACCTTTTTAAGCAGAAGAAACAAATATCTCCAGTAACTGTGAAAATATGATTCATAACAATGAATTCAATCTTTTAAAGATTTTATCCTAGACTGGAATCCAGCTTCTTGTCTGCTGGGGACAAAAGTATTGAGATAACTTGTGTACCAGTCTAAAAAAAAGGTATTGTCTAATGTACAGACCAATGATATCACGGATGATTGGCATCAGCACTCTCACCTAGATTTTGTGTGAGTCGTCAAGGTGTTTATTTCTTTTGTTATGTAGTGTATGGTGACTGGTAATACATACTTACCTGACAATACATGATTTATTGATAAATCAGACGGTGAAATAACTGACTGATTAGCTCGTTAATTGTCTTACAAAAAACAAGGAATGTAGCCATTGTTCTGTCATTAGCGTTATATTATGCTCTTATTGTTACTGATGAAACTTGAGCAAGTTTCGTTGTAATGTTCCGATAAGACTTTCAACATGTACCAGTTATGTTTATTGCTTTGAAACAAATTTCTTTTTCTAAATAATTACGTTTTTCCGGGACCTATGCCAGACTGGGCTAAATGACTTTGAGCTAAATTGCATGTTAATGGTGTATTGCATAGATTGCTGCAATAATAGAGAAGATGCATCTGCATGCTTTATGTCTGACTACGGTGATGTAATAATACAATGACCTCATTAACCTCGATATATTACCTAACACTTGTAACTTTGTAATAGGGTAATATAATGTCGGATCACATGTACCGCTGTCTATACCCACTGTCTCCAAAAAACCTTCTACACATCATGTAATTATGATGCTTAATGGCTAATTAATACACTAATTATCTAGGTGACAATGTACTTAGTGAGTAAGGGCAGCTGTCAGGATGCCACAAAATGACAAATGCATCGATACATGCACTTGTCAATACTGCGTGTGGAGAATGGACAGACTTATTGATTGTTGTTGTATGATTTAACAACAAACATTCATGTACTTGAGATACAGCCAGTTGTCATGCAGAATTTACCGTTACCGTTCATGTATTTAATTTGATGTATATAACGGCCAACAGCCCGAGTCACCTACCGGTATATATACTTTATATTGACAAATGACAGTAATATTTTATGCACAAATCAACAATGACACATCAAACATCACTGCTCAAGTACTGGCTAATCATTGCCCATTGTTTCTGGTTGACTGTGTCTATATGGCTTATAGAAGAATCAACATTAATTACCGTATTCGCTTATTATATGACATGATGTTGTGTATTATTGAGTCATTAGGATGTTTGCATATTTGTATGTTCAGTTGTTATTATCCTTAACAATTTATATACATTGACTGTTACATACTGCATTTTATCCTGGGAGACTGATGAACTATTCCAAATCCATTCTAAACCTTCATTCATTATACCCACACAAGTACAATAGCTTTACAACATTTCATAATTTGTCAATTTCTTATAACAGTTACTACTTGCTGAAATAAAATATATAGAATTTTGAAAGTTGTGTGACTACTTGTCTATGCATGTTCTATTTTGGAAATACTAACTGATCATTCCTACGATTTCAATTTTTCAAAAGATTGGAAGTTTTTTTTTGTAATAAAAATATTTTCCTACTTGTTACATGGGATAATAATGACTGCTTTTTTCTGCTTCCTTGACATAGTTTAGGCATTAATAATATAACGATAATTATAAAAAAAAAAAATCATCTTTAAAATCGACACGAAGGCCAGAAGAGCGTTGATCATGAAAGGTTGGGGACAAAAATTGCCAGTAATTACTGAGATAAGTAGGTTATTAGCCAGAATTCTTTACACCTTATCAATTAAGCTAATCTACATAGTAATAATCGACTGTATCATTCATGACTTGTCATTTCTTTATTTTCGTCGATACTTTGGTACATTACAAAGCTGTGTGGAAAGCAAGCTAATATAATGATGTATTGGGAAATGTTTTTTGAGGTCTATAAAGAATTTAGTAATGATGCTTAATAGCGAAGATCTTCGAAGATTTTGTATGCTACAAGGTGACAACAATCAATCTTTTGTATATCGGGGGGAAACATGATTGTGGCGGTGACAAGGTTATGTACCATGGCCTGGATACCGTGAGTCATTGTGTGCGCTGATGTACCATCGATTCAAATGCTTTGAAATTTAGTTATGAATTCATCTTTTAAGCAAAATAAAAAATGCAGTCACGCAATTAAGCTGTAAATTGTCAATAATCTTTTAGCTTGCATGAGCTGACATTCATCTAAAGCTTTGTGTTCTTAATAGTATGATATTATGTACATTGTATGAAATATGTTTATATTTTTTTAAAATGATAATTTATTGTAGTGTACAATCTGACTCTCGTTCAATTTGCTTTAATAGTAATAGTAATAAAGTTTTCACTATTCATATTCTAATCAAGATCAAGTTGCTGAAGATAAAAAATGCAAATATTCCTTAATTACTGTTAAAAGAAATTTCTTGACTTGCTTGACTGATCATATTGTTAGTGTATTTGTAGTTCTATTGTTTTCATTGTCGAGTACTAGTAAAACAATTTGTCACAATGACTGGCTGTGACAGCTATGTTACTTGTTACTACATGTAATATACAGTGTAAGTCACCTCCCCTTGTGTGTAGAGATTGTACGGGGTCACTGGCCAAATGGTTGTTCACTGTTAAATTATTTTCATGTTGCTGTTGAACACAGTTATGTCAAATGCCAATCAGTTATTTGGAAAATTTTCATCAACTTTAAAATGCATAATTTTTTTTATGTAAAAAGTTAGATGAATAAAAATCATAGACAACAACTTGGGGAGTAGTTTATCACAAACCAGCCCCTATTAATGTCTGTGGTTGGAACTATGTTGAAGAGGTCAAGGTTATAAATTATCTTCAGTAATAAATCAAATTTTAGTACGAAAAATGATACATGCCTCCTTTTGCAAAAAATGTAATGGGGCATATATAAGGATCTATATAGTAATATGTAAAATTGAGCGGCCATTTTGCTTTATACATGAAACATGAAGCTTTCTGAATCTTGGGACAACTAAATTGCTGTCCAAATTGAACCCCTTAAATCTTGGACAACTTGCTGTCCAAATTGAACCTCTTAAATCTTGGGAGAAATTGCTGTCCAAATTGAACCCCTTAATTCTTGGACAACTTTCTGTCCAAATTGAACCCCTTAAATCTTGGACCATTTGCTGTCCAAATTGAACCACTTAAATCAACTTGAGTGTCTTCTTCTGTAAGACTTTATTAATCCCATTTATCACCCTAAAGTAATTTTAGATGAAGCAGCATGAAGCTGTTCTTTATTTATTTAAACTCAAAGCCTCATCAACGTTCCCATATATGAATGTATGACTACAGTATTTCAGTTAAAATCTAATTATTTTATTTCGGTTAAATTTATGATTTGCAAATAAGGACATAAGAGTGATGGTGCAGGAAAAAAATGGTTGGTCATGATTAGTTGGTTGTGAGAAATTATCTTAAAGTTTTAAAATATTCGGTACAATAAACCCTTCACATTAAAACCAATACAAATACGGTTGCCACCAGCAGTTTTTATGTCCCTATGTTTTTATTGCATCTTAAGTAATGGATTTTATGCGTTGGCATTTCTTATAGATAATTCTGTTTTCATTTACGATGGTAAAAATGACAAAATTATTTATACAATGATGTTAAGCCCCCTGACTATCAATACCACACTATAGTGAATTTGATCGGCTTTTTATCAAGTTGCAGGGGCTGTTGATAATTTTGTTTTTATTTGGTATTCCGTTATAACAACAATTTTATCCGTTCTACTATTGATGTAATTTTCACCTCTGTGCGATCGTCTTTGGCAGGCTCGTAAATCTATTAAGTATACAAAATTTTTGTAATAATCTTTTCTGTATATAAGGTAGCTTTAAGTAGCGGGAAAGTATTTCTCCATTTGAAAAACATTGCTGTATTTTGAAGCAATTTTCATCCTCTTCATATTGAAGTAGCGGGCGAACAATATATGCGGTATTTGACATATGTCACTTCTTAACGTTATTCTGTGAATTGAGGTAGAATTTGGTACGATTTGTTCTTATAACAGTAATAACGAATTGATGCAGTGTGTTAAATGTTTAAATAATTAAAATAGAGAAAGAATATTTTCTGTCTGAGTCATTTATAATATTTCTTTACATTAATTATATAAGATGATTATGAATCTATTATAAAGCTGAAGTGTTCCTAAGTTTTCTTAATTATTTTTAAAAGGGGGAGTGGAAGTTTTTTGTTCAAAAACTTGACTAGTTATGATTTTGTTTTTTGATATTAACTGATCTCCTCGTTTTCAATGCTGTAAAACTGTTATGATTTGTTGGGGATTAAATTGTGTTTTCTTTGTGTAAGAACTTGATCATGAAATTAAATCCATAGTATTATTCAATCTCTAAAACATGGAATCCCTTCTAGATTTGGTAATCCATATGAGTTTACGACCCCCCCCCCACCAAAAGGCCAACAAAAATCAATGACTTTACAGTCATATTGACTATTTAGTGAATTCAAAGAAGCATGAAAAGGTCTGATGACAATCTAGGAGTGATAATCTCTGAAATTATAATTCATCAGTTACAAGGTAGGACTCTCTGGTAGGTAACTATATGGCAGGAACCAGTAAAAAATTGGCTCCCGAAGTTCATTTCAACAATTAGGAGGATGCATTTACTTTGAAATTTGATTCACCTCAAAGTTTGCCAAGTATTAATGTGTTGAAATTTTAACTGCTATTAAATCATTAAATAATATTTGAAGTCCTGTCATGACTCGATAGATATGAATTTCGAAAACTCGTCAATTATTATTATGAATTATATAGAAAAGCATGAATGTAATTTTAGACGATTTCAGATGATGATACTACCCACTGAATGCGTCTGAATGGAACGTCATCACTTGTAATTTAAAATTTTGATAATTGATATTTCCAATTGTACGCATACAATAAGCATCAATATGGTGGTGGCTTCCTTCTTTGTCGGTGATCAATATAGGCATGTTGGGTGTTGTGGATGATTGGATCGATACTTGATGTCTATAATATCGCTACCCCGTGATACCGTTACCCGTTCTATGTACGATTCCATGCCCATCAATTGTAGTGTGAATATGATATGATACGAATGGTTGAAATTAGTTGTACATGTAATAGCTGGGACAAATCCATTGAGGACTATGAGATGTCTAAATCGATAAGCTTTATTGAACTAAATAACGAGGCAGGCATTGTACCTTTTCATTTTACTTATTCTTAGAAATGTGCTATCTTTGCATGTTGGGTACTAAGGAAATAGGTGTGTACATAGTACAGAATAGTTTGATAGAAACTCAGTGTTTCTGTTTGTTCCATTTAAATGTCTCCCATCAGAAACGGTAAAACTTTCGGAAGCCATTAAAGAAATCAATGATATGTTTTGTGTATGTCTATTGAGCGTGCTATTGTAGTTTTGCATCCCTATATATCTAGTTCTCCGCTACATCATTTATTGATGGTTTTTGTTGACTCTCCTTTTGTTTCGTATATTTACCTTTCCATCCTCCCATCATTGAAGAGTCTGATCACGCCATACATACACTCGTCCTGTTCGATGGTCAATCAAAATCGTCTATTTTTGCTCTGTTTAAAGGTGTAGGCACAGGATCGGTTCCCTGTAAAGTCATTTTTCTTCCATTGCTAATAAGACTGATGGTGAATCAAATAATTTATGTACTTCAGTAAAATTATAGATATTTTCCATACCTTATGATAAATGTTTGTCAACATCAAAATTTCAGAATTCTCTTCATTTTGTTATGTCACCTGAAAACTGCCATAAATTGCATATAATTACAAGCTTTACATATTATAGAAAATAAAGCAAATATTTATGCACTCATGACCATGTAATTATGCAGTTTGTGACAGTTTTGTCAGACTACGATACTACAGGGTTTTACTGCATGACGGGTTACAGCATACGGGCATGTACCTTTAAAACAATTTCATCAATCTATCTTGTTACATGTGTGCTTTATTTAAATATTCGCATTGAATTCATGTACATGTGTGTTTGTTTTGTAAAGTAGCATTCCCGTTTCAACGCAATGTTTCAAACATCATCCATATTTAAGAGGATGTTGATGATTCCATTTATCACATACAATATGTGCCTGATGCCGTAAAGTGATGCTTCAATCATAAAAATCCAATCTATTCATCATTGTCGCAGAATCCATTCAAAAATTTATTACATGCATTGTACTTAAAACTGATTGTTCTTTCAGGCTCCATTTTGAATTAGATTTGGTTACCAGACTCCATTTTGTAAGGTCTGTCCTATAACTTCAGTTTTCAATTAGGGTTGTTACAAGATTTCAAGGTGAAGAGTTAGTAACTTCATTTTGAAGATTTTTCTGTTTCTGGAAGATATCATTTTCTGGCTACATCTGATGACAATATTTATCTGTTTGTTTTAAAATAAGTATAAAATTACTAAAATGAAATAAGTACTAAAATGATTAATATGTACTAAAATAAGTCTGATAAGTACTAGTCATCTACTGTTATATTCTACTAGAATGATTCGAATACTGTTTTCTATCCTGTATGTTAGGATGTGATTGACACTGGTCACAGTATGAGTTTATTTGAATATTTATATCACCTTGGTGAAGTGACTATGCCAATCATAAGTTGCATAGAATGATGCACAAACTTACGAAAATATCTGTTACATAACTGATGTTTAGGGTTAAAGCTGCAGATAAAGTGTGTGAAACCATCATTATACATTAAGAAAAGAAATACGTCATACAAAATATTTTTGCACTTAAGAAATAAAAACTAATAAAACTCGCCAAAGCTTTCTGATTAAATTTCCATGCTTTGGCTACCGCTAGATGCTCAAAATGCTCTGATGACTGGTTGATGCCAGTGCCCAAATTAGCCACCAAGTCAGCTGGCTGATCATCATGCAGACGTTTGTGACACTTGTGGTATAATTTGCTTAATCAAAACTTGAGTTATCTGTAGATGTCTGAGGCAATATAACTATGCTGGATTGTTTCCTTCTAACTGATGTTGACACAGAATCAATGTTGCTGTTTACACCTGGTGATGAACAAATCTACCTAGTTGTATAACCTCACTGAACAATACTGTGTTAAAGATAAACTCAGCATCCCACTGGCCTTGGTCGACAGGATGTCACTGATAATCATCAAGATTCATGGTGACAAACAAACAAACCTCCAATGTTGAAGAGCACTTCAGTTTGGTTATTGTTGGACAGTGATGGTATGATGTGTCTGCTGCTGAGAAACTGTTACATCTGTGGTGTCAGTATCAGGCTTCATTGCTCGGTTGCGGAGACTGTGACTCAGCGTTTTGTTAAATCTGGACTGGTTTTAGACAAAATCTGACTGACCGGTCTACTTCTAGTGTGTCTATGTTCCTTTGTTGTGGAGACTGTGACTCAGTTGTTGGTGAAATTTAGAATGGTTTGAGACGAAATCTGCCTGACCGGTTTACTTAAGGTATTCATATATGTTGTCCGAGGAAGGAAATGGTTTCTTATGTTATTAAACTTGTTGAAATAAATGTACTTTGAAGCAGCTATCAAATATTTAGGTCACTTGGGTTACTTGTTTTCTATAGAGTAATATTGGGATAACTTCTTATGCCATGGCCCAATGGTTGTAATATTATTGTAACCAAGATTAATATGTGCCTTTTTGAAAGCTCAGGTGAGCTATACAGGACCACCATAGCCCTCTTGTATAAAGATTATCATACTAATTTTAGCAACAAATATAATATGTTTCGCATTGATTAAGTATACCGTATATAAGATTGCAGTAGTATGTCTATATTCAGCTCATATAAATCAGTCATTACTCCAAATTGTGTTTTTGTTGGTGATAATTATTTATAAATGAACGCCGTTGTACAAGAAGGCAAAAACATCAGCTAAGAATGTCACTGTGTACCTTGTAAGTGAATTTTGATGTTTTAAGTAAAGGTTAAATCATGACAGCCCAGCCTCTCTATCAGTCATTTATACACACTGTAGAAATTGTCCTCGGATACAGTGCCCTGTCAAGCATGTCTCGAAATTGTAAGCTGTGAAGTGTGTGGTTTAATGTGAGGTAACATCTTTAACTTACGGAGGGAGATGTCGTACTTTTACACCAGCCCAGGTAAATCTAGGTCGTGAAGAAGATGTAAAATTTGGCGGGCCTTGGTTTATTTCGTTGTCACGGTTGATGATGCAGATATGGCAGCCATATTTAGAATATTGTCGTAACTTTGAAGGATATTTGTTATGAATTAGAAAATGTGTGCAAGTTACATCTGGGCTGTGAATCATTTATAGAATGAGTATGGAAGAAATAGCTAGCTGGTGTAAGTACTTATGAAGTGTTTTTAATGACCAATTATTTGTCGTCTGCTTTACTTCTGTATCACAATTTTACAAGGTTAATGATCAACTATATATTGATGCTTGTAATCCGTCTGCTTTCATCATCAGGCAGGTTTATACATGTACATGTTGTTAGTATATTTCTGTAGTTTGGACATCAAAATTCAATTTGTCCTTTTGTACATAGGTGTCTCCATTTAGCATAATGCCTGATGATTGATTGATCAAATTATTGAACAGTGGCGTGGTATCAAATTGTATGGTTTACTGTTAACATTACGATCTTATTCATAATTTGTGTACATGTATTATATTGATCACCTGTGTGAAATGATATATTATGAAACCTGTGTTTTATACACCTTGTCTAAACTTCCTGTTACCTGGCTGCTGTCATGTGACCTTATATTTAGATGATGATGAGAAGACAGATCATGTGACCTGCAGCTATTTATAGATTTTAAGTTGCTGATGGGGATGAGAAGCTTGGTCATGTGACCCATTACTATTTATAGATTTTAAAGTTGCTGATGGGGAAAGAGGGGATTCTCTGTACGCATTACTGATGGTTTAATTTTATAAGGGCATTTGGTGAAAATTAAATGAAATTGTATGGCTACTGGTTGGGTGCCCATGCTGGTAGACTGATAATATAGACTGGGATCACATGTGTGAAATAAACATATTTAAGGAAAAAAACGACTGGATGGTATCAATTTCGTTATTTAAATAAGAAACCATGACTTTGCTATGTTATTTATTAAATTGAAATATAATCTGAACAGATATTTGGGTATATATGTAAGATGAATGGTACTATCATACATTATGTCAGATCTGGCGTATATATAGAAATGAATGCTACTATAATCATTATAGTTGCCTCAGTTAAGATGCTTGACTCATACATATATGAGGCCTAAAATAAAATGTTTGTTTCCCCATCCCCTACCTTCCCGATAAAAAGGGCCCTACCCAAAATATTTTATTGCCCAAATTGAAATAATATTTTTTTATTAAAAATTGGAAATGACAATTTTATTTTTTTGTTTACTGGCTTCTTTCTTACCATTAAATTTAAGACTGTTGGTTTTCACCTTAGAGTTAATTCTGAAGCTCATTATTTGTATGTCTTAACCAATAACTATCATACTGAAACACTTAAAAAAATATATTTACCCTACCTACCTACCCATTCAAAATCTGCTAGGGCCGGGAAGGGGAAACCAAGAATATTTTAAGTTCGGCCTAAGCATAGAGTTGTCACTTACATTTTATATGTGTCCTTCATCATCAGCTTCTGTAAGGTCTTGTTTGTACTGTAAATGTATGGAACAGTCAGCAGAGATGTTTGCCTTCGTGAGATGGATGGCTTGACATCACATCTAGGTCAAGGTTAACATTTTGAGCTTCCTAGTATCATATCTTCACTGTAACTTGAGGGTATTTTGAGCACTACTGAGAGTAATTTGAAATCTGGTCAGAATTGTTGCGTATGTCATATTCTGTAGTTGCACATGTCAGAATCAGTTTTTGCATGCCCCTTCCTTGTTGAGTTTCGGTTTGTCCAGAATAGGATTGTATAGTTTAGTATTTAAAGAGGTCTGAAATTGATCGTCCTTCAAGCATCACACTTATAGCTTATCATATTGTGCAACTTGAATATTTGCCTCTGTAATGATGTAAGGAGGTAGAATGATAATCGTGATAATAGTTGAGATAAATACTTCATTGTCTCATGAATTCCTGTAACCATAACACAATAAATACACTTCACTTCTGATTAAGGTACAGCATACAGCAGGATAAGGTCAAGATGTTTCCTTTTAAGAACAGATTGAGTTCTCTCCAGGAAGTTTGAAACACAACTTTTGTGATTGTCATATTGCAACTTTTGTTTACTGCATAGTGATGATTGCCGAATCAGTTAAGTTGCCAGTCAGATCACTTGGTTTGTGATTGTCATATTGCAACTTTGTTAACTGCATAGTGATGTTTGCCAAATCACTCCAGTTGCCAGCCAGACCACTTGGGTGTCAGTGGTGATGTACCATGTAATGGTCCTAAGTACAGGGCAGATTGTCATGCCATTGCCTAAGTTATTGTCCCCCACCTTTAAAGCATGTGGAAAAGCAGCGCTTGTGGAAGTGAGCACTAAATGCTTGTCTGGTTGGTATTTTAAATTCCAGGAAAACCATTCAAATGCTAGTGTTCATGCAATGAACAGGGAGTCGTTGAATTTCCGTGTTGTTGGCAATTTTGCGGATAAAATATTAATAACTGCTTTGGTACATCAATATTTGATGAAAACATGTAGAATTGCATGTAACTGGTTGCACGGTTGATACAATGTGAAGGTGATTACCCACAACAGTACCATAGGATAAGTGGTCTATTTATAAAATTGTATTTTTTTATGCCCCCCTATCGATAGATGGGGAGGCATATAGTGATTCACCAGTCCGTCCGTCCGTCCGTTCGTCCGTCCGTCCTGGTTAACCCAAATTGACCGTTTCTTCTAGCATCATTATGGCTTGCTACAAAGCTTCCAAACTTGCATGGATGTTGTATATGAACACTCTCCACACACCTGTATCACCTGACCCCATTTTGACCTTCACCTTGACCTAATTTTGGACTTAGACTTATTTATGGACAAGGCTTCCACAGGGGGCATAAGCGTTTATTGAACGCAGTCTTGTTTTCATTTATTTTTGATCAGATGATAGGTTCATTATTTGCCTTGGCTGCAATGCTTGTAAATGTATAGACCTTGTATCATATTGCAATATTTTGATATTTTGTCATTCTAGATGTTTTGTTTGTTTACTATGACAGGAATTATGATTATTGACCTGGCTCCCCATTAAACAAAACACAAGAATTAATTAAATTCACATTATATTTAATTGACGCCCTGAGGTGGTTTATGGCATTTATTTACAGCGACAAATTGTCTAGATACAAGTATAAAGTCACCAGTTTGCCTACAGAATCTACAGAAGATGGCCATCATTGAGTGTTAATTGAAGTTATTTAATTACCTGCCTCTGGGACACATATTACTGTTATAATTGTAATGCATTTTTTCACCAGTAATTTACTGATCGTTATCCTACTCTAATGTAACTTCAATTTGTTGAAATTCTCAATAATGCTGTTGACAAAAGATTCATTTGATGAAAGTATGTGTTGACTGGGGGTACACGATGCAATTAATGTGATCGCTGATAAGATTTCTAGATTATATACAATGAAACAATATTTTCCCCCCATGGACATCATGTAATGACTTGTCCAGTGCATCCATGGGCCAGTTACTGACATCTTCCAATAGTTTTATATCAGATCACCAGGTTGATAAACGTAGTGAAGAATTTGTCAAGATTTTTTTATTGGTCTTTAATTGTTTGATGGTGACAGGTATGTTTAAAACGTGAATGACGAAGGTGTATATACTGAGTGATGGACATCACACGTTGGTTGGTCCATTCTTAATAAATGTTACCATTGGAAAAAAGAACACAATTAATAACTAGTTTAATTTTAGGCCAGTTTTGAAACAGGTTTTACAATGCAAAACATGACTGTTATATTGGCAAATTGAGTAGGTGGTTGGGTGGACAGATCTCCAGAAATGTTTATTTATTGTTGTCATGAAGCTTTGCAACAATGTTGTTTGTCAATATTGAGATTTTTTGCACCCTCAATTTCGTTTGTGGGAAACGAGTTTCTGCTGAGTTATGGACCTTGTTTGTATTTTTTTTTCGTGAAAAACATAAGTGTTATTATTTTAATCGACATTTGCTGTAACATGACCATTTATTTCATCTGGCTCTTTGACCTCTACATTTTTAATGAGCTTGGACAGGACTTTAGCGTCTGGAATTTTCTACTGCTGGAAGTCTTTCAATTAGGGTTTGCAACTGTTTGACTGGCAATGGTCCCTATATTTAGTAATCGTATTGTTTGCCCCTTTTCATTTTTAAATATATTGTTTGAGTACTCTAGGATCACTGACTTCATCTTTTAACCCCTAATGTCTAAATAATCAAACTTGATTCTTGAAAATTGTTTGTTTGAGTTTGACCTTGAGCTCTGTGCTTGCATGTTGGTCGCATTTATCACCCGTGTTTATCAGATGTTTACAGAGTATAAAACCCCTTTTCAAGATGTCATTTCCTTTATACACTTCACATTATGCTCCTTGAAATGATGCTGTCAAGGTAATCATGACAAAGTTATGTATGTTGAACCTGCTTCTTTGTTTCATCTTGAGTCTGAAGTCCTGAACAGCATGAACAGTGAGCTCTCTAAATAAAGAAGGTGAACAATGTGCACTTTAAAATGTTTTTGGTACAAAATATGCATGCACTGTATGAACCTGATGCTATTTCTTCTTTCCTGCCCATAGTAACAGATGCTGTCACCTGTATCATTTATCTGGACCCTTGCGTAACCCCTAATCTAGGGTAAGAGTCCCCTTATTTTGGTACTGTTTACAGAAGGTTTTACTGATATTAAGTGCAGAAGATAACGATCTCCCGCTTTTACCTCGGCTTTTGTCCTCAACTTGTTCTTAACTGATGTATCTCATTGTATTTATATGAATGATGTCTTGTTTGCCTTTCCCATGCTCTTTGGTGTATGGCAACCATTTAAAGCCTTCTTAGTGATCAGCTTTCACCCGTGAAGGCGACTACGGTAGATATGGGTGTGTGTTACGTGGTGAAGCTGCCCCAAGAACCCGCTTATTATAATGTTATCTGTAGCGGCATCTTTACAGGGATTTTGAAAGACTCGGGAATTTGAGAAATTGAAATTTTAGGCAATACACAGAGAAATGACTAAGCTGTCGTAAAGTAAGAAAGATTAAAATCTTGATAGGCTTTTGGTTGCAGGAGTATGTCTTGTTTGGAGTCTGAATAAAGTGGACTTTAACCTGCTACGTCTCGTTAAAATTGACAGCCTTTTAATTTCATCCTTTTTTGTCGAACAGTAAACTTGGCAGAAAAAGAATCCTTTGAAAAATTTGAGCATGATAAATTCCTGATGTCATATATCGTCCTGTGTCATGTAGAGGCTTTTATTTGTAGTGATGCTGAATGATTGCCTAGAAACAATATTGTTTGCGTGTTGTCTGCTCTTTTAACATGTCGTCTGCTCCTTTAAGGTGAATGTTGTCTACCTTGTTATTAAATGATTGGTGCAGGATTTCTTTCACTCTATTGTCGGTGTGTGTTTTATTGTGATGCTCTCTTGTTGTATTCCTTTTGTGAAACATTTTAAACATGTAATTATGTTTTCAAATTTCATTCTTAAATTATAGCGATGAATCTTCTGGAGTCAGGAGTTTGAATGGGTTTACTTAGTGTTTGTTACTGGATCATTGTGTGTGTCTCTTCATGCCCAATTAAAGTATGCTGAAAACATTTTATTATTTATTGCTATTTTATTATTGATTGATAATTTAATAAGTGTCTGATGTTTTTAATTCATGATTGTGAGAACACATTGGGTATTGTTCTGGATGGTTTTAGGGGCACAGGTGAAGATGGGACAAAAATAATTGATGAAAAAGTTGATGATGTTGATTTTAAGCTGACTTGTAGCAGTCATTGCTATGTACATGCTTTGTAATATTAATAAATTAATTATATGACATGTAACCTAATGTTCATTCATCGCAATTTAGTTTTGTATTGCATTTAATTTGTTTTCTCATATTTGAGTCTTTGCGGTTCTTTGAATCCTAATTGAATTAAGTTCTTGCTTAAAAGATGTGTTCCTTTGATGCTTTTATTGTCATTGAAAAATATAATTCTGTTTGTTTGTCTGAATGTAAACAGTGTTTCAGTGTATTTGTGTATGGTATGAAGCAAGGGGAAGAAGGAAAACAATATAGCGTATATACGCCTCTCATATTACCCAGAAGCACCCTTTCAATCAGCAAAAGGAGTTTGATGAATTCTGTAGTAAAATTTCCTTACAATTTGTCATTGTAAACTATTCAGAATGAATCTATACAATTATTGATTTTTGTCGAAATTTCATTTATCAAAATGATGGAAATACGTTTTCATGTTCAGAAATACTTTGTATGACAAAAGTTATAATGGACTACCGTAGCTTTCTCAAATAATTGTATTTTCTTTCTAATAAAAGATCTGTTCGACTTCTATAGTACATCAGAGATGCACTAAGGAGTTGACTACAAATGTATTGTTTATTGATCCGCCCATCTTATTTGAACGATATTGAGCGCAGACTTCAAATATACAAATGGATCAAATTTCTTTCGCTCTTCATATATCGCCAGCGTCATAAATTTTTGAAAGATAATTACTTATAAATGTAACCCGGCCTGTTGAAGGACCAAATTGATCAACATTTGAATTTAAAAATCATGAGAATTTAATTAACTGAGGGATTCTAGAATATTATTAATATAAATCAGTGTATACTAGGTAAACAATTAGGGTTGAAGTATCTTTTGATCCTTTCAATTTGGTACCTAGCCCTTCTTGGCTCCTTGGGAAAATTGTTACTTTAGTAAAAAAATATATTGAAACAAATTCCTAGTTGCAATGAATGAACGTATTGTTTGAGTAATTAAGTTATTGACGCTACCTCATACTCCCGTCTCCTTTATTGGAACCTACAAAGATGGCTCTCTAGATCATATACAAATTAAGTGTAATTTATAAAATTCATAGTAATTGCACTTGCATCATTTGAGTTAAGATCCAGGCCAATGGTGAAAAGGGCTTTGTGTGTTGTATATTGGGTAACATTCATAATCATAATTGTCATAAAATACTACTTCATTTAACAGAACAATTAAATTTTGTCTAAATTTAGTTTTTCAATTAGGTACGTTAAATTGGGTTCAGAGTGTTGTACCCATGAGGTAGTTGGCTTGAGTCCAGTGTACAATGCTTGCCATGGTGTGCATGGCAGGTATGCTCAGCAGACCGAGGGGATGTGTCAGGGATGACTAACAAAATAGGATTTAACATTGTAGTAATCTATTATACCCATTCAAGTACTCCTATAATGGTTTACCTGATACTAGTACTCGGTACCCGTGGTGGTATATCATCACATCATTACAATTCTTCATAAACATTTTTAGGGTGATTTATTTATCGTTTTATTGGATATATGATATTTGGGATTCTATTTTACCGGTACTAGGATCTGACAACAGATGGTTTAGAATTAATACCTAATATCGACCATGATGCATTAGTCTCGATTTGACTCTGTAGTTTGGTGTTTCAATTTAAAGATGCAACAGGTGTTGAATTTTCTTGCGGTCGCCGGTGAAAGATAACGTTGTATTTACGCCAATTCATATCATAACTGTGGTATTCATGGATGCTTGATTACGGCATTATTACTGTGTAACACCATATACACCTAGTCCTATATCATTGTATTAAAAACACTGACATGATAATTCATCCACTGATATTTTATCCCGATGTAATTATAATATACACATGTTTCATACAAGTGAATATCACAATGAAGTTATTCTTACTCTGCGTTTGATGAATTGCTTGATTATTTGGAAGCTGCAACGTGTTCTGGCTTGAAATTTTATTATAATAATTATTTATTTTTTTATATCATATTTGGCTCATTAATCAACACCAAGTTTCGACTTCCAAGTGTGATAAATTGCATTTTTATACTGCATAATACAATTTTAAGGAAATTAAAAGACAAACATTGAAATAGCACAATTGTATTATTGACAATGTTCTCTTGGAATTATGGTGACATTTCATAAATTGACTAAAAATCTCCTATAAGGAAAATTTGTCTCATTTGACATCAGTTGCATGTCATTTACATTAAAACGTAGCAGGATGTCATTATGATAAATTGATATTTTTGCTGATGTGTGTGTTTGTGTGTGTGAAAGGGCCTTGTCAGAACCCCTTATTGTATTGTTTCCGCTGTAACGCTACCTTAAGTGCATTGAAGATGATTGTTTTATGTTTTGTTATTGGGAAAAATTTGATCAATTCGAAACTGATTTTGATCTTGATGAATCAATTGAAGATAACGAAGATGAATGAAGCTTTTAGGGACGTGCTGAACGTTTCCGCTACATGCCGTATTAAAGGCTTTGTTTCAACTGTCTATGCTGACAGGCCGGGTATGGAAAGTGAGAACTGGTATAGGGTATGGAAAGTGAGAACCGGTATAGTAAGAGATGGCAACATCCGCTAAATGGCTTCCACTAGCAGATCAATAAAAGTATGAACGACAGGCAAGGTGCATACAGTTTCTGACTCGAACAAATTTGAGCGGTAACTAAAATCAAGCACAACAGGTTAGATGTTATTGTGGTACAGAGTTAGGTAGGAGCTGGGCTTATTCTGGATTGGCATCTTTTCCACGCTATTATAAGTTATAATAGCTTCAGATGCACTAGAAAAATCAACGTTTTATTAAATTTTAGAATTTTATGAATTTATTTTTGTGATTGCAGTCAGTTTGGTTTCGAATATTTTTTGCATTTTGCTTTAGTGCATAGCATAAATGTTATAATATTAGATTCATGAAATAGTCCAATATACATTATGCCAGCCTCGTTAAAAACTAAAAAACGTTTTGTATATATGATTAAAACAATGGACATAGTGTGCTGAGCAGCCTTTAAAGACCCAAGTATGCTATATCTGCTGATATATGTATCCAATTGATGTTTCTTATGGGGGGAATGTCTTTTAAAAGGATTATCCCATTTATCAACATATTAGTTATCATATGAAACTTCCGTCTGCAGTTTTGACATGTATACATACTTGGAGAGGTATGTTTCCACGGCCTCAGATTCAATGTTTTAACGTCTGCATAGTTTAGAAGCAATTTGTTTGCACTCTTGTTCAATACAGTATTATCCCCTGTGATATAATTTATCATAACTTCTACTTATAAAATCAATTTCAGCACTCGGCGACATCAAATAAGTATCTTGTATCTCAAATTTATTGATGCGATCGGGCCGTGTTGATCTCGACATACCTGTAATCCATAGAAACAGACTGGGTTACAGCTCATTTTGATGTCTGTTTACACGGCCTCGCGTTCAGACTTGTTCCACACAACCAGTCTCTTTGCATGTGGGGAGGCAAAGTCTCCGTCTTTTTTTTTTAGATAAAGTAAACATTATTGTGATAGGTTTATTACATGGCTTGTCAAAACTTTTCAATTATCTTAAGACCGTTGAAATATTGAGCGATGATGTGGACATTTTTCCATATCCTAAGAATTCTGAAGTGAACATTATTCATCTGAAAGTTTTTCGATTTATATTTATGACACGACCATAAAGTAGCTGCATACTGGATGTTTTAATGGGCACTCTAGTGTTGTTATCAGCGCTGAAGCAAATGCCTAAACATTTAGCTTAAATATCAGCTGGGTACCAACCTCTGTACGGGGCCTTGGCACTGGGGACTAGCCTCTGCACACTATATTTAAGTAGATCAAATATGGTAAGGTTTGAGAATAGAAGTCAGTCCATCTATTTAATTAAATGTCTTCTCCCAAAGGCTTTGATGATTTACTCAGGTAAACTTCAAATGAACTTCTTGGGAATCATTATACTTGTTTACAAAGGGGTCTTGTACTCTGGTGAGCAATCTAGGGCCAAATAGGGGTCTTGTACTCTGGTGAGCAATCTATGGCCAAATAGGGGTCTGGTACTCTGGTGAGCAATCTAGGGCCAAATAGGGGTCTAGTACTCTGGTGAGCAATCTTGGGCCAAATAGGGGTCTTGTACTCTGGTGAGCAATCTAGGGCCAATCATAGGCCTCTTGTTTATAATTAACTTATATTTTGATATACATAACAACAATTAAGGGAGGGAATTTCATCGGGATATTTATGATTTGCATATTGTAAGGAAAAGCAATATCTGAATATTTCCTTCTTTGAATGCGAATGTGAGGATGTTCCTCAGTTTAACATGATTTATCTAAGATTGTCACATCATTGTTACGGAAGGCTCGGTGACCATGTTGTACTGGCTGCTATATTTCACACCAGTGTTGTTTGTACTCATTTACGACAGTTGTACTTGGTAGACCAATTGTTTGTCGGATTTTGTCAGATGGTAGAGAGTTTACTGATGTAACATCATGATGGTCATGCTATAGCCTGGGAGTTTGGCCAGGTGCTATATTCACTGATATTCTTGCATTATCTGAATATAGCCTCTGGCTACATCATCAGTTTATCTTAACGTGGCCACGACCGACCTCGTCTCACGTTATCTGAAGACTTCTGCAACTGTTGTCAGCCCAGTGTAGCTATATTTGTTCAATTTCCTTTATCTCGTTGGTGAGTATTCACACTCGTGGTGCTGTATTTGTCTCGAAGGTTATCTGAAGACGTTCTGAAGATGTCTCGGCTTCTGGGACTTTATGTAACATATGGAATAACTCAGTCACGATACTCACCAATATTTAGACATGTACTAGTCTGCCGGATTTCTTTTCCGCAAAGCATGGTATTTTAGAAGTTTTCAGCCAAATAAATGCACTCAAATCGTGCAAACATGTACAACATCTTTACACTTGATGATAATTAAGTGCAAAAATTGTGTATTCTATGCATAGAAAAATCCTCAAATTAGCAAATAATTGAATTTGCCAATTATATTTTTTGTGTAAAAAGTTGTTTCAGACGATGAGCGTACGATATGATTGTAATTACTGAGATTATTTGCCTCTTAAATATTTTTTGATGAAAAAGTGACTTTGAACATTCCTTTATAATAGCATTAAGATGCACAATCATTTGAAATTGATATCAGAAATAGATGAGGGTACTTTTGTCTGTTTTCTAAAAAAAAATTTTTAAATAAAAATTAGTGCCAATAACGATGATCAACATTTATAGTTGAGTTTTTTCATCAATTATTTTTTTTTGAATTCACAAAAGATGCTCCCAAATTTTAATTTAAGCTAATTTTCACATTAACTTTTTTTAATATTCACTACAGAACATCTTTTCATGATGAAATTCTGTGCTGATTATTATAAGACTACTGTATAGGGTCAGTTGTCAGATGTATGATCTAACTTCACACTTGCACACTTGTGAGATATTTATTTAATTGATTCCTCCTTTTAATGCATCATTTCATTGAATTACATGACTGAATTACTTGGCTGTAATTTTAACAACTTAAAACATAGTCCTTGGTTAACCTGATCAAATGATCGTGTAGCAGAGAGCAGCTATTATATGCAGATAATTGCATGTATCAGGGAGCAGCTATTATATGCGGATAATTGCGAACAATTTGTAGAGGATAGAGTTACCTTAGATGTCAGACTCTTCTATCATGAATTATGATTACCTAATCTACTAAATTAATGACATGCACATTCAGTGACAATGATTAAATATATAATTGCATGTACTGGTATAGATAAATTACCTGTAGTATAATAACTGGTCCTTGGAGGAGATTTATCTCAACATCTTGATGTGGAATCAAGTTAAATTATGTCACATTTTGCACGTAAATCATTAACTTGTCTTCGAGTATTGATACACCATACCAAATATATGTCATATCAACTCTGATGATGTTTAAATGAGATTTGTCATATGTTGTTCATAGTCAACAGCATCATTATGTCCGCAATAAGTGCCCCCAAAAATATAGTCTGTTCGTCCAACATATTTTTATCCGGATGATATTAATTTTGAACTTTGCATGTGCATAGATCTCATTGAGGTGAGGTGCAGTGCATAAGAACCATAACTCTTCATTGCATATTTTTGGAGTTATTCCCCTTTGTACTTTTTCAAACTTAATTCTTGTCTGGGCAATAACCCCATGGGTAGCACACCTGTCTCTGATGGCTCTTGTTTACGGCTCTTGTTTAAAGTATAATGCAAGATTTTTATGTTTTCTTTTTATATTTGCAGCATATGAAGAAGATGGAAATACTGAACAAGAGATTCTGGTTCCCATCTCACAGACGAACGGACGTCTGTCTGAGACGTCTCCTGAAGATCAGGTTTGTGTTGTTTGATGTTTGTGTTCTTTTCTCAATAACTCTTCACTTATAGGGTGGCCGATTCACGGATCAGCTTTCTGGGACTGTAGTACTAACTTACCCTTCCACAAGAAACCAGCAACTTCTCCACATTGTAACATGTGGAGGAAAATCAACATTTTTGTGGGATTCAAACCCAGTTCACTTGCCATTGGACAACAACCATAGCCACGGTTATGTTAAAACAAATAGTCGTGTATCTGTTGGTGTGTGTGCATGATGAACTCTGATTAAAATATGAGATTAGCCAAGTGTCGGCAAGGTTTATAAAATGCACTTTTGTGGCTTGACAAATTCATCTGTTAAATGAAATTAATTTTGCTCGATTTATTATTGTGTTTTGACCTGGTATGTAATGATGGTTTGACAATATAAATAATCAATGCAATATAGACACCTGTCTGCTCAATATCAATGAATACTATTGCAAATGATGAATAACTCTGGTGCATGTGGTTTGAGTGACAATTTTGTATATTTGTTAGTATAAGGGTGCATTGTTTTTCAAAAAAATGTACTCAATTCTGATGTGGATGTTGATTGTTTTAAATTTTGGCCAACCCAGAAATGAGTTGTCAACATGTGATGTGTTTAATCATCTGCTACATCTTTTTAGTCATTTTAGACCTAAGGATTACTGCACTTTTCCTGTCTTGCGTGATATTTTTATGAAGCGTATCAGTAATCGTCTCATTTACATGTGTTATATAGGACTTGATGATTGTCTGCATGCTTTTGTAAAAAACCTCGACCAAGGTTCCCACATCTTATAGATTGAGTTTCGGGTAACGGTAAATAGTCGAAGTCAAGGATAACAATTATTTTGATGGTCGAGTTTTAAGTTTTGATTGGGATGAACACGATTTGAATTGCCTCCAATTACTTGTCTTCAAATACAATAACTGGATCCATTTCCTTATATGGTTAATTGGGAGAGTTATCATAAAGCCCTTATATTATGGCTGACAGAGTTAACGGGGTGTTAATTTGTTGTTGAGTCGTCCAAGGTAGAGGTATTCCTAACAAGCTCTGTAAATTGTTCAAGGATAAGTTTTGTCATTTAGGAATAAAGAATTTTGTTCTTGTACTGGCTGCCTGTCCCAGCAAGTGTGCAGGTATCAATTTCAATGAATACTACCTTCATTGGTTCAAGGGGGACTGTCTCATGTTAGGCCTAAAATAAAATGTTGTTTGTTTCCCATCCCCTACCTACCCGATAAAAAGGGCCCTACCCAAAATATTTTATTGCCCAAATTGAAATAATATTTTTTTATTAAAAATTGGAAATGAACATTTTTTGTTTACTGGCTTCTTTCTTACCATTAAATTTAAGACTGTTGGTAAATTCTGAATTTCATTTTTTGTCTGTGTTAACCAATAACTATCATACTGTAACACTTAAAAAAAAATATTTACCCTACCTACCTACCCATTCTAAATCTGCTAAGGTTGGGAAGGGGATACCAAGAATATTTTAAGTTCGGCCTTATCTTTTAGGAAAGATGTTTTGTATTTATGGGATATTATAATAAATTACATCGAGCATCAATCTCCAGTTGATCCATCTGTTCCTCTTCCTGATCTAAACTCGATAGAGAATTTATACATAAGCTGTTCAAACTTTGGTCTAGTATCTGAGGCGAGTTGAAGATAAATACCCGCACCTTGTTCAGGCTCGGGCTTGCTTCAAATAAACATAATTTACACCATTAATGATTGTGTTAAGATTCTTGGGTAGTTTATTCAGGATTAAGTCAATATTGTCCAAGTGGTGACGCTGATCATGATAACATACAACAGTTTACCTATGTACATATAAGTTCAATATATGAATAAGCATCAGAACCTGTAATGGTTAAGGCCGGGCTTCATTTAATGTTCAATTTGACTGGTTCCTTACAATTAATTTCTTTACCTTAAAACATATCAGTTATAATTTTTTTTGATATAATTGTATTTCCTGATGAAGGCATAGTATAATGCCGAAACGTTGAAACTACAGTTTTAATTAATTTCAATGTGTGTCGTTGTTGTTGTCGATATTCATCTTTATAATTTTTGTTTAACCTGCAATAATTATTGATACAACCGTTATTGTTTATTAATTACCTGTTATAATGAACAGAACTTTTTATGTGATTTGTTTCGGTTCATTTTGTGACAACCCTTGTTATATAAAATCCTTGTAGGTTCATTAGCAGGTGTTAAACCTTGAAAAAATACCTTTCAATAGTAATAGGGATTTAACAGTAAATTAGACATTATGTCATTAAATGTGCATACTTGGTCATTGTAACAGGTGTATAGGCAGGTAAAAAGTTTAAGAATCAGGGTACTGTTTTACCAAAGGACTTATGGAAATCGTAAACTTACGATCAAATTTAAATTCTTTATAATTTGGTAACAATTTTAAAGTGTGGTCAATGGAGCTGCAATACTAATAATGATTCAGTTGATGGACTCCTACAAACCATATCAGTTACCAATTTGCAGTTGTTAATAAATTATAAAGAGTTTAAATTTGATCGTAACTTTAAGAATTTCGTAAGTGCTTTGATAAAACAGTACCCAGAACTTGAGATGTGCCTATATTAATTTGTAGGCGTACAATTTCCTCTGTTGTCTCTATTTTCTAGCCTTTGATTATGGCATTACAAACATGCTAATATTTAATATGATATAATTGCTTTCACGTTACACAATATTTTCAAATATTATATTAAGTATACTGCAATCTACTTTCCTTCTTTAACAGGCCTGTGAAGTGATAAATCAAAAGGAGTCTGCATAAACCATATGAATGTTTAATACAGATGTCAGAATGATTACATTAAATATTGGATGTTTTAATACAGGTTGTCGTTTAATTTAGGTGTCCAGTAATACAGATCCCTGGGCTACTAGTATTCTATAATTTTGCATGTTTGCTTCATTGTTTTAAAACAATTAATTACATTTTGATTAATTTTGTGACAAAATATTTCAACCGAAAGAAAATGACGTAACTTCACTTAAAAATGAGAGGTTGATATTAACTTGCTGCCCCTATGATCTGATTAATAAACTGTTTATTTATATACTTCCATCAGCTACTAAATATTTGTGTAAGGACTTACAAGCAATGTATTGTATTGGTCATGCCTTGAGGCTGTGTATTTAACTGATATTTGTTGTTGGTACAGGGAAAAAGTTCTCAATGGAGCAGCTCAATGTGAAACTAGCATTAGTATCTTATAAAGTCTGATCCCTTGTTGCTAGGCAAATAATCTACATGCTATAGAATTGATTGAATGAAATTTGTTTAAGTACTAACTGCATCAACCCATACATCTATAGTATTAGACCTTGCTGGTTTATGTTCGGTGAAGTAAACCAAGCATGTCCTCCAGATTTATAATTTGTACTTGTCTTTAGCGCACATGAGCGTAGTAATTAATAACCTAATTATCCTTAATAACCAATCAGTTGCTCTTGTCACTGGCAATAAGCACCAATGCATCGAGAGGGGGCTATGACAATTAAAACGAAAAAGAATCAATAGCAATTTACCAAAAGAAGATGTTGCTAAGATTTTCTAATTTTTTAACTAGGTAACTGTATCATTGATAAAGAGTAAACAAAACAAAATTTCATTTTTTTTATAAAATTTATAAAATCTTAGATAACATAAATTTTATAAAAGATCTTTTTTTTACTTTATCAATGATACAGTTACCTGTGCTCTTGAGTTAAAACTATCTTTTATATAACCAACTTTTATATAAGACTTGTATTTCTGTTAGGCATATGCTATTACAGGTTCATCTAGAACTTAAGGCAGTTAAATTTCACAATTAAAAAAAATAAAATTAAAAAAATTATTTACTATGTAAACTTTATGTATCATATTTATAGATGTACTTTGGGATGTTTAATTAGAAAGAGCATCTCTTGTTTGGTTTGTGGTATCGGGTGTCGTATTGACTTACCCTGTGTTTGAACAAAATGTTAACATTGAGGTCCGATGATTTGTACAAGTCTAACGTGATGATATTTCAAGGATTTTGTTATTTCTAGTATTTTATCTTTTAATCTTTGCATCAATTTTGTGACCATATTTCATATAATTAGTCATAATGGCTTTATTACGGGTGTCGGCCCACCACGCTAATCAAGACATTTGTGACTAAGCGTCTCCAGAGTGGCCCGGCGTCTATTGCGGTCTTAAAAAGATGCTTGTCTCTTGTACGCTATTATTGGCTATTGCGTACACTTAAACGATGCTTTCTTTCTATTCAATACAAGAAATGGGTATATAACTGTTTGGATAATAATGGTATATGAACAGTTTGGATGTCAAACTCTCATCGCTTGTATAGGCTTTGTGTGATCTTATCTTCTCAAATAAGGACATTCATGGATTTGTAAACTTAGTTTGATGGTAGAATGCGAGTTTTATTCAAGGTACAGAAAACTGATTTATCTCATTCTTTGAAAGGGGGATTTAGTTATGATTTTATCACAAAAGGGAAAATATTATTTTAGAAATTGAAGTTAGCATTAACTGATGTAAAATTTTGAATTTTTTGGAATTATAAAAATTATGCTGTTAAAAATTAATTTAACTTAATTTGTATTTCAAGATTTCTCTTTATTTAACTAAGGAACTTAACGAGTCTGTTGCTGAGCAACAACGATTATATTCTCATATTTTGTGATTTCAGGACGATTATGGAGAGTTTGCTCCCCTTGTGATGGATACTGACCCTAGTCATTGTGAAAGCTCGTCAGAAAAGTTACGTGCTGAGTCACCACAAAGTATTACTATACATAACAATCTAACAGACATTGCTCATCTAGCTCGACCAGAGCCAATCAAAGCTAGTGTAGATACCAAGAACAGTGGGAGTTCAGTACGACCGACCATTTCAGAATCACCGTTAATGTCTTCCACAACTTCAAGTATTAGCGGCAACAGTGAACCCCCGTCACCTGCCATAACTCCAACCACTCCGTCCAATTATGATGATAATTCCAGATGTAGCGGAACGTCAGCTGGAGGTAGCGCGATGAGACGCGGCACTAAGGTAACTCGGGTAATGTAGACATTTATTATAAGGTGTGACCTCCAAATCCCCTGTGTTTTTATGAGTGACTTGTTTTATCCAGTTTTTGTGACTATTGCTGCAACTTTTTCAAAATTGGGTGATATTTTTCACTAGAGAGTTTGGTTACCTGTAGAAAAGGTATTTTCACCTATTACTTCACCAGCTCAGGTTGCATGGAAACTAATTTCACTGTTTTGACATTTCAAACATTATTTTAGACCTTATTTAAAATGTTTTTACAATTTTTTAAAAACTTGAAGAATTATACCGAAATTTTGTTTCCTAATTTTTGCAACCTGACCCGATGAAAGTTCCATTTTATAGTACAAGTATTTTGTGCACATTGTCCTCTCACACCTTATATTTTGTGCCTAACATGAATATATATTCCATTGACGACCATTTAAACATTGGTTGCCATGGTAATTTTATACCTAGATTTGTTGTTTCCTCTAGATTTCTCTGTAATTTGTGTATCTATTTTGATTGACACGTGTGAAGTTTTCTTGCCTGTTTTCACCTTTCTGTCTCTATTTATATCACTAATCAGGGCTAATTGTGATGGCATTTTTGATTGAATAATCCTAGCGATAAAATCCTAACTCGCTTTGTGGTGATTTAATAAAAAATGCTGTTTTAAGTGTTAAAAACTGGGGGTCTTAAATATTCTTTCATATAACCAAATTTCTTTAGGCAGTTCAAAATTGTGGCCAAAAGTAATGACCAAATACACATAAGGTGGATTTTTCGCAGGATTATAATTTTTGAGCATTTTTGCTGTTAGATAAGAAAATTGTACGATCATTCCAGCCATCTGTTGTGAGGATTTCTTCCTTTCTTTCTAGAGAGCTTTAATCTGCCTGTTATCATAATCCATCCAAATTTCATGATATTTTACATATAAAGGGAGAGCAGTATTTAATTCCTCTGTAGTTTAAACCTAACTTACTCCTTTAACATTTCAAAGTTTGAATTGACAGATTTATGTCCCTTTTTCCTATAGAACATAACTAATCATAACTTTGTGTGAGGAATGTAGAAAACATGCACAACTTTGTGTGTTTAGGGATTTTTCGTCACAGGGTTGCAATAGCGAACTATTATATTATAGCGTTAGTTGTTCGCGACATAATTATGTATTGCATTTTCAGAATTTGGACACAGAGTCGACCGAAAATGATGAAAATCAGGATTATGATTCTGATTTCGATGATCTCGAAGAATTTCTTAGTGAACTTATAAAACATAAGGTATCGTCCTAAAGTGTACTTTATGTCAAATATACTCCTGTGTATATCCAAGAAATTCACCCTGGGGAATGCGGTAGTCTGCATGCATGTGTATACATGAGGGACTTGCACATTACAGTTACTTTTATTTATCTGCTTCATAACCTAAAAAATGCATTTTCAGTGTTTGTTTCTAATTATCTTAAGCAATTTGTTGTAATTAGCATTGTTTGTTTCGTTTATGCAAATCTGCTTCTTAATATCTATTTACCGGCGATGATGTATTAGCTGAGATGTTGTTCTTTATTTTCAAGTTTTTGTGTTTAGATATTTTATGATCCTATAAAAAATTTGCATGATTTTTTTTGAAATAATTTTAGTCCTCGTTATTAACGGTTAATTAATGTTTCCTTGCATGCTTATCCCTATCCTCCTGCCTTGACCCCTAATCTTGATCCCTAAACCTAACCTTGACCTTTGCATGTTAGTTTCTCGTAGATACTAACCACAATGTAGTAGCTTCTCTTCTGTTTAGCTCACCTGAGAAAAATTTTAAGGATCGTTGATTGTCTGTCATCTGTATTTGTTTTTTTACACACTAGGTCACAGTTTTGACTTATCTTATAAGAAACATGTCACTATGTTTGTTTGTATAAAATCTATGCCAAAATTGATGCTGGGTAACTAAGGGTAAAAACCAGGTCACAAGGCTAATGAAATAAAAAATGTTAACTCTCTAGCTTAAAAACTCTTGACAAAGTTTGAATGCTTTGTCTTAAAGTTACTCCATACTTTAAATACATGTTGATATAAAGACAATAGTTTTCAAAATCTATTGGTCCAAGTTGTGAAGATTTAACTCAGGTGAGCAACCTTAGGGCCATCTTGGCATTTAGTATTAACTTTTGTATCTTTTTCAGCTTCTTTGCGATACTTTTGCAGCTTTGGGGCATTTATTGTTAATTTGATGTTTGCACATTTTCAAATTCTTCAGATCAATTCCGAAGATATTGATAAGAAGGCTGTTCAGTTTCTTCATGCTAGATTTCCTTTCCTATTGAAGATATAAAGAAATTGTACATTCAAATTTATATTTCTGCCCTGCTGTAGATTCTTAAAATTTATGCAAATCTTAACAGCAAAGTCTCGAAAATGGTGCTCTACTGAACTCAGCATTTCAATGTTGCCGAAAACTCAGTTTATATATGTCTAAATTTAATAAGTTATTGAGAGATTTTTCATTAAATAAAGAAAGTATTTACAGTGTAACATGTACATATTTGTTGATAAAAGTATTTATTTGAATACATTTCAATGACCGCTGAGGTGTTTTGGTAGCAGACATCTTTGTTTCGTTCCCGGGATTTTCACCTCGTAATTTGCATGATTCATACATGTACAGTATAATTACCAGCTTCTTAACTATTCTGCTTACAAAGTGTAATTATATGTGCAACAGCATGACACTTTATTTAAAATTTCTCTAATTTATGAACTTAATTGCATGCGAAATTTCTGATTTATTGTTCTATTTCCTCAAAAATTGCTGTAGAAACTGGCAGTCACACATATTGTGTTGAACAGAACCCCTAATTCATCATTATGAGTATCTCATTTGCATATTTATTATATCCACTTGTGTCTCAGACACTGGTGTAATGTTGCATATTTTGAAATATTTAAATTTTAATTTGTGACAGTTTATTAATATTAAAGAAGATGAGAAATTACGAATGCAGCAGGATGTAGCCTTCTCATTATGGTAAATTTCTTCATTTGTGCAGAATTTGAGATTTCAACAAAAGACAGGTCACATAAAGGGCAAGACTCCGATTAGGCCAAAATAAAAAAATGTCGTGTTAACAGAAGAATAATATGTACATAAATCTGAGTATGTGGAGGGTTGTGTTTCATATACAAGTAAAACATCATACTGATTTTTAAATGTGATTAGGTAACAAACCACTACTAGGGATGAGTACTTAGTCCGTCATTTCAGCTCAATCGTGCATTAAAGCTCAAAGTTGTCAAATTTGGAGCAAAATCTTGATTTATTATAGATATATATCTTAATAATAATTTAAAATGTACAATTTCACTCAATACACAAAATTGATGTACAGTAGCAAACTTAATAAAATGTGATGAAATAAGAATAAATATTTTTTATTTCAATGAAATAAGAGTAAAGTCGGGTAGGTGGAACACACAGAAAAGATGGGTCAGGTTTTGATTATTTATTTACCGACGTTTCGACCATACTATGGTCTTCATCAGGGTACATATAATGAAATAAGAATGGAGTATAGATACATTGTATTAATTACAAATAAGCAAATAAGTTTGGCCTATAAAGCGATGTTGCATTTTTCATTTTAAATAATCTCGCATGTTATTATGATATGAGGTATATAATGTAAGACTATATGATCTATCAACATGATGTATTGATAAAACATATACAGATAGAGTGGCTTACAAAGGCTAGATTTTGTTCGTTTTTGTGATTCAATTTCTTGTTATGATATCAATGGGTTTTAATAACCAAGCAGAGTTATAAACAACATGTTTACATCGATGGTGGCTGAATAGATTAAAATCATGTGTTATCTCAAAAAAAAACAACAACAAAAATCCAAAAAAAATGTGTTATCTCTGATGTGTTTGTTGTTGAAATCTATCATTTATGGAATAAATTAATACTGAAAATGTCCACTTTTGATTTGATAGGGGTTTGTAAGGTCCTTGTATATATCACCGCAAAAAAACTTTTGGTAATCTGAATTTTTATAGGACGCCTGTAAATGTCCACAATTTTCACTTAAGGTAAAACAACTGTAGGTTATCGAGTTTAAGATTTGGTTTGCATAATTTTTGGAAAAATTTCGGTTATTTTTCTAAAATTGTGGATTAGTGTTAAATTAAAAATAAATAAATATGTAGACTAATAAATTAGGAGTGTCGTGAAGTCCAGTACATCGTTCAAGGTTCAATAAAAAAAAGTTTGACAAACATGTATATTGGCCTACATGCCCCTAAGGGTCAAAATGATATTTGTTGTAATCAACATCAAAAATAGAACCTCATTAAAAATTTATTGGAAACTCATAAATAAGTTTATGTGTGTAGGTGTTATTTTATCGTTTTAAAAAAGTGAAGGCGGGGGGAATTATTTTTCATTTAATGACTATTTGCCTGCTCCAATGGCTTCTTCACAATTTGTCTGCTACAGTGCCTCTCCAGCTATATTCTCAATTTATGTTTAATTGTAACTTTAAAGCAACAGTGAAGTCAATACAAACATTAAATATCAGATCAAAAGGTTTTGTTTTGACTGACTAATGCAATTGATAAATTTAGATTGTTTGAAGCATCTAATGGTCATTGTCTGTAACAACAACAACAACAACATGAATAGGTCTGGTCATCATCATCAGTGACATGCTTAAGGCCGGTCAAATATTGTATGTGTTATAGTGATGTATTGCTTGTATCTGTCTTCAAAATCACCACCTCACTAATGTGATGTAACTAACTTATTGTGCCCCTAGGGGGAGCTGCAGTAGCGACGAGGAGTCTTACCGCAGATACTGTCACTCGTTGAACGCGACTGGCAAAGTCATGCTATACACAGATAATGTGCAGTTGACAATCTTAGTTCGGTTCATTTCCTGTTTGCCGGTCAGTGAAAACGGATACATTAATAGTCATAATTAATTTTCTAGTGAATCATAATTGGACGTTTGAAATAATGGACGTTAAATAACTTCAGTGTAAGTTTAATTTCTATTTTGTTAATTAATAAAAATGCTTTTCATTATATATACATTGTATAATGAATTATTTAAACTTTATAAATTATAACATTTAACTATATGAAGTATGTATAATGAATTATTTAAACTTTATAAATTATAACATTTAACTACATTGTATATATGAAGTAGTTTAATTAAAACAACAAAATTATTAATCTAGTTTTTATATAAGAAATTGATATTATATATTTTATTAAATATATAGTGGAAAACTAAATTTCAAACTTTTCCTGTAACTAGTTATACATCAATACATTTTTGGTGCGAATAAAAATTGTGATTTTTTAAAGTCACTAACTCTTATAAAGCTGCATGTTGCCATGGTAATACTTTATTCAGCTGCTTAACAGTGTTACATAATGTTTAAAGGATTATCTCAAAATGATGCTATGGATTAAGAAGGCTGATTAAGATATCTTAATCCATTTAATCCGTTAACCAGTGTATCAAAAGTTGATCCCCTTGTATATATAATAATGGTGTCATAAATGTAATGAAGGAAGCCATTTTCTATAACTTATATGCATTTTCTGCATTAAACAGGATTGTGTATTTATAAGTAATTTGTTAATAATATTTAACAAATTTGATTGGTATATTTGTAGATACTATTTATAAGATATTTTCTGAATTTGTTCCAAACCGCTGCAGACAGTTTCCAGCCATCTATGGGTTAGACCTAGTGGCACATTGCTGAAAGAGTTTTTCCAAACAGCTAAAAATACGTACTAACGACTTTTATTAATTATAATGCATAATTATGTTGTGTCATCATTGTTGTTTGTATAATCATTATCTGAAGAAGCCTTCTGGGCGAAGCGTTGTGATAAATGAATATACAATAAATGTTATTCGTGTTTGGTGGTTATATTCTATTTTTGACATATCAATTTCCAATTGGAAACTTCAACTGAAATACAAATGTACTATGGTAGTTTATCTGAAAGTGTCACTGCAAAAACCCTTTTCCATCATAATAAGAAAATAGCCTTGTTTGTCTGATATTTCAAGAAAAAAGGATCTGTTCTATTAAAACTAAATTAGGAACCAATTATTTTGGTAGGAAACTCTCTGACAATGTCAATGTATGATTTTCTACTGATGCTTTATTTGCTCAGTCATAATAAAGGTTTTGTGAAAGTCGCAATGTTAGTCTTTGATCAAATTTGATAAACGTAACCTGCTTTGATCGTTGTGGTTACATCACCTGTACGTCAGTGTCCTAGTATAGTCGTGATAATTGTAAAACTTTCGATCAGTTTCCCAACATTTAGCTACACCATTTGCTTCATCATTTCTGTGTTGATCAAACATGTTTTATTTTTACCAATCGATCAAATTTGTGATCATGTTCAATAGTGTAATAAAACTATCAATCGGTTCATTATGGGCTGACTAAGCCAGCTTGTCATTTATTTGCTAGATTTGTTGGGGTTTAAGTTGATGCATGACTATTGTTTGGTGGTTTTTATGTACAATTACTTGTCCTTTTATGCCTTGCTTCGCTTGGTGATTGATGCTGAGGTACCTACGTGTAGTTCTTACATCTTACATTTTTAGTTCACCTCACCACAAATCAATTATCATTCTATCATTTGTCTATTGTCCATAATTTCTTAAAACATCTTGTTGTAAACCCTTTAATGGAATTTGACTGAACCTTACAGGAATGTTCCTTTGGGTGGTTCTCTTTACAAAGTTGCTCAGATGTTTCCCGTTTATTGTATATCATTACGATCTGTAACTCGACTGAAACTGCAAGGTCTACATTTAATGGTTTTAAATAGTGTAATTTTCATATAAATGAACTGTATGGATTTTGAACTGTTGAGATGGCATTTAGCCATGCCTTGATACACCCAGAGTTACTTCCCTTACCGATTGGTATTCCATTGGCTTAAAAAAAGAAATTTTAAAAAAGCGTCTTAAGTTAAAGGCTCTGCTGTATACCTGTATCCTCGGAACCCCAGATAATTGTCAGGATTGTGTACCAAGGTGCTGTAGAATCCTTGTATCAATATGTGAGGTTTTGGTGTTTTATATAATGGGTTGTCGGGGAAGCATTGGACACAGTGTCACAAACTGTTAGTTAGAATCGCAGAAATTGACCGTCTGTGTGAGATACATGACGGTCATTTATCTCGTCTTGTGAGATTATGGCATTGTATGATACTATCTGATAAAACTACTAAAGTTATGATCACGATATTGATGGTTTATGTAAAGAGTCATGGATATTGTCCCTTCATTATTCTCTTCATAAAGTGTTTTATGCCCGTTGCTATTCTAGTCCTGTTTTGTGATTGAACTATGGACAGGTATTGTTATCAATGGTAACTGAAGCTTAGTAACATGAAAAAAATTGGGGGGAAAAGAATAAAAATGGGGAAAAAAGAATAAAAATGGGTAATTAATTGAGAATCTGCAGTTAGACAATAGTCTTTCTCATCTGTCAATGTCTACTGATCTATCTTGACTGGTATAAATGTCAACTTCATCAATCATGATGAGTTGTAACAGTATACCAGTCTCTTCACATCACAGTCATGTGACCTGATACATTGATCATGTGACCTGATGCATTGGTCGTCTGCTGCACTCGTTTTTTGCGCCACAAATATCATTTTCATTGTCTTGCAATGATCACTGTCATTATTATGATGTTTATATTGTCCACTTATTTTACTCATCGATTGTCATCGTGAAATAAGGTAGAATGTCGTATTATATTGATGATTAGAAGTATATCTACCGGTACATGTATACATATTTAATACATGTGTCCATCTTCATTGGTAATTATTTCTTAACTAGTTGTCTGCTGAAACTAATGTCATATTTGAAACTTTTAAAAAAAATAATGATCTAGACAAAATGTAAATTTTATTATTTGGTTATGTGCATTTTGATTAAATGAATAATGTTCTATCCTGTACATTTGTTTAAGTTCTTTATAACGGTGATATTGAGATTAATGCCTGGTACATAAATTATGTGTGGGATTTTAAGTGTTGGTGATGATTTTGTAGACAATGTATTTGAATCAGTGACAGGAGTAATGGTTCATCAGTATTTATGAAGATGCCGGAATCTGTGTTTTCATAAAATTTCCCCTAGCTGTTTCTTACCAGAACCTTGGTTAATGTATCCAGTTGACAAGGATACCATTAGCCTATTATAACATAGAAACTACTGGTTACAGTGGTAGCTTACTTCCCTCCATGTGTTGAAGATCCTGTTTTTAAAACAATAATTATTGTCCGTCATTAATAATGATGTGGTAAATATAATTATACTACATCATATTATTTTGTATCTGTATACAACAATCAGAGATACAATGTTTTGTGATAAAAAATAAAATCACAATTTTCAGTTTTAGTACGGTTTGTGAATTATCGTTTAAAAATGGCGTAATCATGCAATTTTATCAATCAATAGTCCATATTTCAATTTTTATTATTTCATTATTTTGATATTTATTTTGGAAAATACTTTTTCTATTTAAATGATTTTGCGGAATCTTAGTAATGAAAATAGAATTTTTTTAGACAATTTCTGATATTCAAATTTGTTTGCGTCTTCAACTCTTGACAATTTTAAGACATAAAAGTTTATATGCACTGCATGAACATAAATAATTGGTGTGCTGTTTTATTTATGATACATAATTATGCTAATTTTAATAAAATGTTACTTTAAATCACGATTTCTGGAATTCATATACTAATGAAATTGTGTATACTAAAATTTTTTAAAGATGTTAAATTTTACCGACTTTATTAAATTACTTATTATAATAATTTAATTAGTATGATATTAGTCAAACTCAATTTCAGTTAAGTTGTGTACCCGTAAAATAAGAGACAGCGGTACAACTTTAGTATAATTATTAATTTGCACTTGCAATTATAAAAAACCTCCCTTCTGAGTAAATTTGTCAACAAATATTGTCAAATTGTCTTTACAACTTTCAAAGTTTATTGGCAAATCAGGGTAATAAAATATCTTTGGCTATAAAACAAATTAATAACAATACAGTTGGCGAATTAGAATATGTATAATACATCTTGAATCAAAATAACACCTGATAACTGATGAAAATGTTTTATGAATGTATAATTATGAAATAAATATACAATAGGATCTATTACTGGATGTGATGAAATAGCTAAACACATTCTAGCAATCAATTCCTCTTTGATTTATTACCATTTATTACCAGGTTAGAAGAAGTCACCAATATTTGATGACCAATTATTGACCAATCTTAGCACCTTCTTTTATGGTAATAGAAACATCAAAGTTCTAATTCGTTATCATAAAAATATCTACTCTCAATAAAAACTTGAAAATTGATCAAGAACAAACTTGTTCTGTTCTGTTCTGTTCTATTCTATAACATTGATGGGCATGTTTTACACACCATATTATAAGCTGATGACATCAAATAACTGTTATAATTCTCTTATTGAATTCCTTTCATTGACCAACATCAACAAAATCTTCAGTAAGAATAGAAGCTTTTCACAGATCCACTAGTAACACTTTAACAAGAAATGCCAAACATTTAGATGATGGTGATAACCAATTTATATTGTGCTAATTGCCCTGTTTGAACATGAATGATGGACCGTGGTATTTTATATATATATTGGCCGGGCTTCAGTGCTTGAGTCATTCAGATTCTTTCTGGGTTCTTGAAAGTGTCACCTTCACTGTGGGCTGTCTCACAATTAAATATTTCTTCACTGTTAATAAATGGATATAACACAATGACCCAGGCAAAGGTAATTGAGTTGTGAATTTTTTTTACTGTTATGTAGCAAGATGGGGAACATTTTACATTGATGTATGTTAGAGAGTGAGTGAGTGGTCAGTTATTGGTCAAAACTGTTAGTTGATGGAGCGCTGGCTAATGATACAGAATTAGTGTATTTGTAACTTAGCATGTGGGCAGTATGTAACATACTGATTAATTCATGTTGTATAGTAGTTATTGGAAACTTATATAACAGAAAAGGTTCGTTAAACTTTATCGTTTAAACTTGATCCTCTGAACCAAGACCTAAAATGTAGTATTTTCACCGATTTTAATTCGATAAATTAACGTTTAGTTACCTATGTTTGATCCATTTAAGAGGAAGCTTACATCATTTAATTATTGATCTATTTGTTAGTAGGGGGAAGTGTGGTCTTATATTTTACTGATTTTATCTGAAATCTATCGGCTTTGTGGCTTGTACCATTAATGGGAATAGTTTAGGTCTAGGGACTTGTATGTATTACGTTGACTTGGATGGAATATATGACCATAGTTTGGGAAATATTTTAAAATAAAGAAGAGCTTTTTCATTTCAAATTTAACTTTATATTGCTGACAATTGAGTTCTGATTATCATAATAGAAGTTTTTTATGACAATTATGTACATGTATATGTAAGTGTGATAGCAATGTAAAAGTACTGCAGGATTGATAAGGTTGCTCTACATACCGGCTACTCACTGTTCATGTTTCAAGGCTGTGGTAGTTACATGCATATGTATGTGCAGACTTGTCGGATTTAAAAATTTTACTTATCAAAATTACATTATGTATGATTGATCAGTACACTGACGGATATTTTCTTGCATTATATATTTTATACATAGTTAAGCTTCTTCATTCTATTTTAATGCCTCGTGTAGTTCAAATTATTTTTCTGAGAAATTAGAATTAGAATAGTTTTCATCCCTGTGATTGAGGGGTTCAACATTAACGGAACTTCCCCGAATATAGATTTTTAGGTAAAGATGGGAGACTTGGAGCTTGCTTTTAATTAACAATATTAATTAAAATTTCTGTGTAATGATGATATGTGTTCTGTCATGCTGATGTTTAATATTGTCACGCACTGTTAAATTTGTGTATAAAATGTATTTTTTTTATTATAAATTAATTTTACACGTTAAATTTTTTTGTGGCCATAATATTGTTGTATTTGAAATTTCTGAAGATTTTTCTCCCTCTTTAAGATATGATAATTATGTATATTTATTGTCAATTAATTGTAACACATGTACTAAAGAATTTAATTCTGTACCATTTAAGGTTAGAAAGGATTATAAAGTTGTTATCCCCTGAAAAGTTGTAAATCCCTTTTGTTTAGGGGACTGTGCACAGACATGACTAATGCTGATCTATCTATCAGCTATAAATCTGCTATGTCACTCTGTATAAATGGTTGCCAACCAACTGTTTACCAAGTACCTGTTATAAATTAGACTTCAATAAAACTCCCAGCATCAGAGGTTGGATCTATAGTATATGGCTGGAGGGGCCATAAAAACTTCAAGATTGTTCAAATATTGTAATCTTATCAACTTAACAAGTGTCACTGCAAGAGGCACTTATATTCTTATAGTAGGTTATATAGATAACTGGTTTTAGCGTCGACCAGTCAAATCTGAATGACAACTTCAATACGACAATTAACACATTGCCTTTATCATTGTGGTCGCAAATACTTATCTGGAATGTTGAGCCCTTGTTGATGGAGGTCTTGATGTATCTATACTGCCTCAGCTTCAAACATTAATGTCAACTTTTATTTCTTCTATTTAAAATGCTGATGAAGTGACTCAAGTCATCATCTTTGTTTGACTTCTTTTCAAATTAAATCTAAGTATTTGATAAATAGAATTTTTGAAACTTTTAGTGTTTTAGCTTTAACAAAATTTGTATCATTAAAGAAATATAAGATTAATCACTTGAATAGCACGCAGGATGTTACCTGTACTGTCTTCGGTTTTAACAGTTGATTATAATGACATTAATTAGCAAATGGCGAAAAAAAAAATCTTAAAAACAACAAAAAACTCACACAAAAACTTGAAATGATTTTGCTAGATATTATAATTTTTTATTAGTGATAATGATTTACAAGATTACGCAATAATTACCATCAGGAAATCGTGAAGGTATAATTCCTTATAAGGATATACAGTATAGCAGACATTAACCACCAGCATCATGACAATATTATAGCTGCATCTGGATCCTAACTTTCCTGACATTTTTATTGGGCCGATGCTGTTTGTACCTAAATTTACGATAGTGTAATTAAAGCACCTAATTTTATGATACACAATTAATTATTGAGACAATCTTATCCAGTTGAGTAAATATTGGCATTTGTAGCTGTTGACAAATTATGTTTATAAGTGATAAGTGCCTGATGAAAGGTTACAGAAACAGGTGTTAATTGCACTTCAAATGATTGGCAGTTCAGTCTGACACATTTAATGACATGAAACAATTTACTGTTAGTTTTGGAGATATACACCGGGATGCAAGGACTTAGTCTATCAGTGTGTGCTTTAACCATCTGTGGGGAGTGTTTATTATTTTAAATAAGTTAAATACTGTAAGGTAAGAAAATTGATTACATGTAATTCTAAGTTAGAAAATGATTCAATTGATTTAAAGTTAAAAAAAAACATCAAGTTTATGTAGGTAAGAAATTCAATTGATTTCAACAGAGAATTAGAATATTTCTCATAATCTGATTTCAACTTAGGTAAAAATCAATTAATTTGAAGTTAGGTAAAAAATAATTAATTTAAAGTTAGGTAAAAATCAATTAATTTGAAGTTCGGTATACATCAAATATTCAATTAATTCAAAGTCAGTGAAATACTATAACTTATTTAAATACATAGGGTAATGATGTCTGTATACTTTGTTTTTCTGTTTAATCAGGAATATCGAGGGAAGGGATACATCCTGGATGTGTTGAAAATGTTTTATGTATATTTTTTTTACCTAACTGAACTGAAAATGAATAAAAAATAAAGTGAAATGCTGTAATGTCAATTAAGTGTTCTGCAGGTCCTCTTCTTTTCAAATAAATTTAATAAAATGTAGGATAAATTGTTAAGTGTCTAGTAGCATTGAAAGGAATAGTATGCAATAGTTTGTTTTATACAAGAACTTTCAGATTCTATTAAACCTGGTGGTAGAATACAGTATTTCTTTATTTGGTCAGGTTACCGATATTGAAACATTTGCGGTGAAATGCAAAATTTTACAATTTTCAGTTTATACTCATTGATAACTATTTTATAAAAGTCTTCATTTGACAGCAAAACTATTTCATTTCAAGTTTTCAATGTTTATTGAATGTCATATATTATTGTTTCAGATTTTACCCGTTTCCGATGAGGACGGCGAGAAATTTATATGTCCAGTCTGCCACACGTCATTGTCCAACCTACACGATCTAACCGTACATATACGTTCCCATAATACACCAGTGTCAGGATCACAATCAAACTCGTGTAAAATCTGCGGGAAAGTTCTGAGTTCACAAAGTTCATTGGATAGACACATGCTTGTTCATTCCGGTAAGTCTTATATTTTTCATGTCTGTTTGTTACCCTGTGTGTGAAATATTCGAAGATCCGAAATTATTTAAATTGGAGTAATAAATGTATTGTGTAATAGAAATAATATAACAATATATCCTCATTGATATTCGTTAGTATCATTCTAGCAAGCGTAAATTTTAATAATAACAATAATGACTTTATTTAAAGAGGCAACACAGTTGGGCAAGCCCAGTCTTCCCTTGAAAAACAACAGAGTTTTAATATTTTGCAGTATGAAGCATATTTTTTGCACATAAGTACTGAGTAATTTATAAAAATGCTTACACAAAAATATTGTCAAAATATAAAATTTCTGATTGTCCGGTTATGTATTGACATCAGACTGTAGTTTTAATGTTTGTTGTGTTTCAGGTGAACATCCTCAGACTGTGGTTTTAATGTTAAAATGTTTGCTGTGTTTCAGGTGAACGTCCTTTTGTGTGTAAAGTATGTAATATGTCGTTTACCACTAATGGTAATATGCACCGTCATTCTCGTATCCATACCAAGGAAGAAAATTTGAAATCACTCGGAGCACAGTACAGTCAGGTTCGTCGAGGAAAGTCAGCGTGGAGACAGCATATAACTAACTACCTAAGTCAATCTAATTCACCGGTCGGTGATAGAATGAAAACATTTAAGAGTGGCTTGTCTCAGGATATTCTAAAAAATCTACCCAACCATTCTCAACAGTCAGTGTTCGGTCGTCCTAGCGACAACATACCCCCGCTGGTTCCCGCTGCTAAACGACAGTTCAGTGGTAGTGATCTCGCGTCTGATTGGCAGATTCCATTCAAGCGTCAGTGTCTAGGCAGTGAGAGTGACGCTAGCTCGACGTCTCCCAGTAAACACGCTTACCCACAATCCACGGTAAACATCGAACAGGCACAGGAAGTCAAACTTGCTGAGGTGAGTAACATGTGAAACCTTTGATTGAGCATAAAAAACTTTAATCTAGAATCCTATGTCAAACTTGGACTCGGTTATGTTAAAGGAGACCTCTGTTCTCTGTTTAGCATTAGCAGAATTCTTTTCTGAGAACCCTTAAAAGAGTTCTTGAGTCCCCTTAAGTGCTTCACATACTTCTGTAGCACCATTTTAGCACTGGACACCAATCTTTGCATGTAAATACAGATGATGTAACTGTTTGAAGTCAAGTCTCAGCAACATGTACATTGTGTGTACTTGATGACTTAAATTCATCACACTCAGTTTTAACTTTTAACCTTCATTGATTTCAATGTTAGTCATAATCATCCTTAGTTGGTCTTACATTCAAACAGCTGACATTTACTTTTCTCACCTGTACTGTAAAACATTGAGTTGAAGCATTCATTCATTAATGAAGGTTAAATACGCTCACCAGGAGTTAATGTATTTGTGAATGTCATGGTTGTGTTAGCCCTATAAACCAGTAGTACGGTGTTGTTTCTGACAAACATCAATATTACTGACCGAGTTGTCATTTCTTACCATATAAATAGTTGAAAGGTAATAATTATGTTCATGAAAAAGAATCCGAAAAGATGTTTATGTTTAAATGTTACATGTTCAAAAAGAGAATGACGAATTGGACAGGGGTTGGGCAGCACTTGACAGAAACAGCAGAGCATGAAAGTCACGAAAAAGTAAAATCACACAAGTCCCAAGAAGGGGGACAAAAATAAAATAATTGAACAAGAAAAAATGAAACTGACCAGCTACAAAAACTGGAAACAAATGTTTACCATAATTATGTTGTTCTGTATTTTCAGTCAAAGGAACGCGAGGATAAAGAGGTCCTACATTGTCCCGCTTGTCCGAAGACGTTTTTATGTAAATACGGTTTGGAGTCTCACCTAGAATCCCACCCAAACTTTCGCAGTCATTGCTCCCTGTGTAATTTAACATTCAAGAATCCCCGAAAACTGCGTCTACATCGACTGATTTCTCACACCGAGAAAGACCGAGAGGAGGAAGCGGAGAGAGAAGACGTCTCTAACAACGAGAAAGACGACTTGGAGGTTAAAGTCGGATTTCATGATCTCACATTTGTTGATTTTTCCACCGAGAAATTTCCACTGATTGCGAAGCATTATTTTGAAGCTAACAGTAGAACAATGAGTAGTACTTACTTGAATTTCATGTGTAAAGTTTGTCAGAAAGCATTCCCATGTGAGAGCAGTTTGATCTTACATACATATTGTCACACTAAGGATAAATGTACCCAGTGTCCTATCTGTGACTGTGACTACGCTGATCTCAATGATTTTCATGCTCACATGTTGAAGCACCTGTCTGATAAAGCGTTTGAAGATATCCGTCCATCGGCGAAGAATGAGAAGGGTGAAGATGATGTAACTCCCGAACGTCTCACTCAGCACGATTTTCTCGCTATGTTCATGCTGAAAGAAGATGAGGAAAAATTAGACAAATCCGATCCATTTACGAAGCTTCCTTCACCTGCCCCAGCACAAGCCCCAACTTCTCTGAAGAAGGAAACCCCTAAACCAGTCAAAGTAGAGAAGAATATCAACAACGATTACTTCGCTAAACTTGGTCAAGCTTTCACGCCCGGCGTGGCCCCGATGTTTGGACAGCTCCCCATGTTCCCACCCGGGTACCAGCCAACATTGGATGATTTCCACAAGATGCTACAGATTGCTACCAATATGAACATGTTACCCAGTATGGGTCCTGGTCTCCTGATGCAGGGTATACCAGGTGGTATGGTACCAGCTCACTCCTCACCATCCAAGCCACAGTCAGCTAACATTCCAGCAACCAGCATGCCAGCTAACATGTCGGCTAACATATCAGCAACCAACATGCCAGCTAACATGTCGGCTAACATTCCTAAACCAGCTCATCGATCTGAAGCGAGACCGATTGCACCACCGATGTCTCATGATAGCGTTGCATTCAGCGGACCAGAGAGGGAGATTAAGGATATTAAGCTGATGAATTCTGGGATGTATCCGTGCAAATACTGTGATAATACCTTCAACAGTTACAAGACATTGAAGAGTGAGTATTGTTATCATACTAGTATGTTTTATAGATTGAAGTTTCTGGTCTTAACATCTTCTAATGTCACATTACTGCTGATAAATCTCTCTCATATACGGTATATATATATATATAGCCACTTCTATGTGGTAAATCTGGGTTGTATCATTGTTATTACAGAAAAGAATGAAAGGAGTGCTCTAAAGTACCTCAAAATGCCTTTTATACCTCCAACCCTCTGTTGAACTATATTACAAAGCAGATAGAGAACAAACACTTGTGTTTTACTTCTCTATCTTATAATAGACACATATATATAATAATGCATTTCAATTATCATCGGCTTTGAACATGGAGAAATATTTTAGTAGGCTACTAGACTAAGTGTATTATATAGATACTTGATATTTTCAGTCGGACTTATTGTCTAGATTGGTGTAAGTATGGCAAACAATTCTGATTTTGTCTGTCATGTTATTTATATGATTTGTTTGATACAGCCAGTATCATGCTCCATAGTATGTTTTGTTCTTAGGAATTCAGGGGTGTGGAAATTCCCAAATTTTTCACTTGCCCGAAAACTAAATCTACTGGCCCTCAGGCAAAAAAGCCCAAGTCGGGCAAGTTAGACATAGGAATTCCACACCCCTGGGATTTGTTTGTACATTATACCTGCATGTTATAAATTGTTGAATTGTTTAAGTTTTTTTTGTTGATATATGTAATTATTACTTAATTACCGTATCGAGCATATCTGGATATAATTGATAGACTGCATGTGTACATGGATGCTGTTTTCATGATGTATTTGTATAATCCTGTTGCAATCATGTTGTTATGTATGTACATTGTCATCGTACCCCCATCATAGTCTACATTTTGTTATATTTCTACACTTCTCTGCATGATTTATCTGTCCATGCATTGGTGTGAATTACTATTCTTTGAAGTTCGAAATATGGTATTGGTGTCTAGGTGTAAGTTTAAAGACTAGATAACTCTCAGTATGCACTGGTAAGAAACCCAACATGACTGACACCGGTATGCATTGGTTAGAAACCGAGCAAGCTTCCATCCAGAATGTAAAATATCACTGTAGGTTGTAAGAACTTGCTTAACGATGAATGTAAAACTAAACACGTAGGATTGATTCTATATTCTTCTATCAGGTTTTCTGTTGAATTATGGAAATCTTTTTCCTATTTTGTAATTCGACATATATTTATTAACATAGAGAGCATTGAACATTAAGTCATTCCCATCATTTGACACCATATCTGCATTAAAACAAAGACGGGGACACTGGTCCTTTTCATTCTAAGTTGACAATTTATTGTTTCTTTTCTATGGTTTTAGCTTCCTTTGTTGTTTGAGAATAAACATGTATTAACTTGTATCTATTTTTAGGTCACATACGAACACATCTTGGATTTTCCCCGTACCAGTGTAACCTGTGCGTGTACTCAAGTGCCGACAAGAGCTCTCTGATCCGACATGTGAGAACACATAGTGGAGTCCGTCCATTCCAATGTTTGCTATGTGACTTTGCTTTCTCTACGAGAGCAAACTGTGAAAGACATGTTAGGTATATATGATTTAAACCACACTTTTCTTTTCAATGTTCAAGATGTATACATACAATAATTTCAGTGTTACAATCTTCCTATCATCTTCCGCTTTATGTATGGTTTCTAACGCATATGGCTCTTTTACTAGATTTCTTGGTATAAAATCAAACTGTTTAATACCATAGATAAAATTAAACTCAAACAAGGTGGAATACAGACTCCGTTTTAATATTGAGGTGATAGTTTAAAAAATTTGTATTAAAAAATTCTGAACCTAGATATTTATTTATATGGTGCCCATAGCTCTCTTATTTGTTGCGTTTTCTAACGTTCTCCATATTTTCTATTGTTCAGGAAGAAGCATGGTATTATGGGTAAAGATGAACTAGATAGGACCGTGTATCTCAACAAGTATGCTCTGGATACTGCCACATCTCTCGACAACTTTCACTCTCCTGATACCATCTGTAAATACTGTGGCGTAGATTTTAAATTCTTCCGTGCTCTCAAGAATCATCTCAAGTCTCATGGTAGCGGAAAGTTGAAGCCGTACCAATGTGTGTTGTGTGAGATAGGCTTCTGTACCAAGCTTAACTGTCTACGTCATGTACAGAAACATCACTCCGAGGTTAACAACAATCAGTTAGAAAACTACATCCAAGTATATCATCATTTTATGAACGATGATACTGACAATGATTCTGTCACGTCTGATGACGGTATACCGCTATACACAGACGAGAGCAAGAGCAAGTTTGACTGTAGATCAGGAAGTAGTACCCCTCAACCACCCGCTGCTCACTCCACACCTAAACCTGATGGTTTACTGAATGTTGATAGTCGTCATGTCTCTCCTAGTCGACATATATCTCCTAGTCGTCTTATTTCACCGTTATCTCACATTTCACCGGCGCCCAGTCCACTCGCAATCAAACAGGAACCAGTCGAAAGAGTCGATACTCCTCTAGACTTCAGTATGAAAGCAAACAGTGAATCAGTCAAGCAGGAAGCTCAGTCGTATGAGAAGTCGTCGGAGGAGACGCCCATGGATTTATCTGTCAAGCCAGGATCTCTACCTATTGCCATTGCTCCAAAGGTTTGTATTGTATTTTAGCTTACCGGTATGTTTGTTTATTAAATTCAAAAAGATGATAATGAATTGGACAGGGAAAGCAATATTCAAGAGAAACAGCATAACAGAGCTCAAAAGGCACTCATACCTTTTTTGTGCCAGGGTCTGTGATATTGTCACAAGTTCTATTTTGTATTTATTTATTTGAAAGGTATGGATTCCCCTAACAACAAAAGTAAAAGTTTGTTATGATTTGGAAACAATTTATTCAATAATGATTTAATAAATTTTCGTATGTTTCTATTTCAGCCAATGCAGTTTATTCAGTGTATGTACTGTCCGATGGGATTCTCCGATCTTGCAGCTATGGACAGACATTTACGCAAGACCCATGGTCAACCAGGTGACAGGTCAGCCATCTCTGCCCAGTTTGCAACCATGCCTCTACTTAACAATGAAGGCAAAGTTCTCCTTCCACCCAAGGCAGCCATCAATTCCATGTCAGGTTATCCGATGAACAATCAAGCTATGTATCTGCCACATTCTATGCAACCAATTCACCCGAAGACAAAGTCAGTTTCCGCTACCATACAAAACTTACATGACAAACTGAAACAGAAGAAGGACATAGTAGGACATTCTCATACTGGTATGCACATTTCACATTGTCTTAATTCATTGTATGTAATGTATAACTAGGTAAATTTCTAACACTATTTCATAAACTAATAGCAACAGCTGTGCTAAAAAGTACGCCAAAATGTCATATTGTTTTGAATGTTGTGATGTCATTTAGTAATAACCTGAAACAAAAGTCGGATCTATTTGATCCATTCTAAGTTCTTGTTTAATTGTTGTTGTCATACAACCATCGATTAATATGCATTTAATAGAGATCTTCACAGAACTATTGATTTGATGTTGATGTACATGATTTGTGATATGAGAAAGACATTATAAACAAACAATCTTTACACAGATATCAGATGTGGGAAAGTAAGTCTGTCACCATGTTTAGTTCATATTTTTATTTTTGTGCATTGTTCTAAACTATGTGTTTGTTATGATTTCATTTGATATAGATTTTAGTTGTGTAGACAAGTTCGTTTTGCTCTTAAATTTTGTTTTTATGTTCAACTTCTACTATTTTGGCTTTTGTGAAACCTTTTCACCCCTTTTGCAAATTTGCCTGGCAGTTGACAACATTCCTTGATGCATCAATTATGGCCATCACCAATGATATTTTAGCTATCGTCTTTCAGGAAAGTTTCTTTGAATGCAAAGTTATGCTCTTGTAGTTCTTCTTTTGCTGGAATTTTGAACTATGTATTAGCAGAGTTGTGGCCCTCGTTTGATAACCTACCAGTATCATATCCATTGCCTGATTATTGGTTTCATAACTTTCTTAGTAATTAACTTAGAAAAACCTAAGAAGAGATAGTTTTGTGAAATATGGACCTACCGGTTGTTTTGTTGTTTGTTAGTGTTGTACTCTAGACATTATATTGAGTTTGTTTGTAAATGTAATACTTAGTGAGCAATGTTCTAGTATGGCCTGACCTTTCACTTGGGCTTTGACAATGACATGCATCAAGCCAATAAGAGAAGTTAAAAAAAGAAATATTTCAGTAAAATGTTCGGAAAAAATTGCATACAGCAGAAATATTCAACTAAAACGTTAAATGTTAGGAAATAGGATCGATGTTTCTGACAATAGGTTACGACTATGAATCATTATACAATAATAAGGAAGTGGTTTGTATATTCAAGAGACAGACGGTTTAATGTGAATAGCTGTATTACGTCAAAGTTGTAAAGTGTCTGAAGTGACCAGCTGCGGTGTTTGTGTACAGTTGTGAATCAATATGCTTAAATTTTAAATACAATGTGGACATAAAAAGTTAAACCATTATAAATTAATTGCCATGTTGTTGTCCCAAGTTACCCTCACAAACCCCGAATACGGGTATGAAGTTTGACCGAATACGGGTATGGTGTTAGACCAATTTCTATCTGATAAATGACTTTGAAACAAATAATGATTCATCTTGCAATATTTTCCCTAAATCAATTGATTAAATTTTTTGTTTTAATTTGCTAATGTATTGGTAATGTAAAACAAATAAAAAATGTTGTGGTCTATTGAAAAATAGGAAGTGTATGTGGATCATAATCAATCATTTCTCATATCTTGGCCTAAAAACATGTAGACTATATTTGTGGTTTTGTTACAGGTGTAGAGTCTGATTTAGCCTCAGTGACACGGATGATTGATGCCACCGATCAACTTAACTTTCAAGCATTTTTTAACCCAGAGCAATCACCTGATACACAAGCTTCTATAACACCTGCAAAATCCACTAAAAGTCGTCTGCCAAACATCATGAAACGTCCAGGTATGCAGATAAGTTTAGAGCACTGTAACGCAATAAATCGTGAACTAGACAGCCTACAGCGAGAAGGTGACGTCGATGAAGCCGCATTATCCCAGGTGCGAGAAATGGCACTGTCGGTCAAAGAAGAGGTTGTTAACTCGGCGCCACCTACTCCCGGCAGTAACATGACAGCAAGAACCAGCAGCCCATCTGTGATCCAGTCACCGGAAGGACAAGGGGAGGCAATAAAATATGTAAGTTTACGTTAGTGCATATTTCTATTCATGCTTATCATTTATAAATGACTTTCTTATCTATTTATTTCCATTTAAGTGTAATTATAAGTTTACCAAGTACATATCTCACATATTAAAAAATAAAATTTAAGATAACTTTGCATTAACTTATTTTAAAATAATTAAGTAATCAAGTTCTCTGAATACATATTCTGATTGGATTAATTACTGAAGTTTGACCCCTGTGTTTCAGATACATGATGAGAATTCTGGCGATGGATCGACATCGAGTGTCCAGAAATCTGATTGTGAGAAGGGAGATAATTCACAACCCAAGAAGAAACGAAATTCCTACGCCGATTCTCCGCACAAACTGGCGTGCCCTTATTGTCCCCGAGCGTTTCCTTGGGTCAGTTCCCTCACCCGTCATCTATTGACTCATACAGGTATGTAGTTGTTTATTTGTAAATAGTACAAAATACCTTAAGCATTTGTCAATTTGTCTGTGTCTTCAAAAGTCTTGTACTATTGGTTTTACTTATCTCTCAGATAAATTAGAATATTTTTTACGAATTGAATATTGAAGAGACTTTTGTTTAAATATAACCATTATGACAATCCGTGTGGCGCCCTTGATAATGAGGTAATCGTATAACATTATTATTGTGTATTTTCAGGTCAGAAACCATTTAAATGTCCACGATGTCCAGTGACATTCTCCACCAAGTCCAACCGTGAGCGACATTTGATACGTAAACATGGTGTGAACATGCTGGACCCTCTATCGAGACAGACAATGGACCGACCTTACAAATGTCCTCTATGCGTGTTCAGTTCATTTTCCACTCAAAGTAAGTTTCATTGACTACTAACAGCACAAGTTTAAAATTTGTAGATAGTTCAATCTATTTGCTCAATATTTCGACCTAACAAGGTCTTCTTCAGGAGAATTGAATATTGAAGAAACTTTTATTTAAGTAAAAACAAGCTATGCATCCATGCTACTATACAGCTAAACAATGTGAATAAAATTAAAGTGTTGCATTCTCCTGACGAAGACCTTGTTAGGTCGAAATATTGAGCGAATAGAGTGAACTATCTACAAATATTGTAGTGATCCCCTTTTAGGGATATTTTACAACAAGTTTAAAACATTAGAACATTTCTGATTTTTAGAGTTTATTTGGACGATAACTATGAACTGTAAGTCAGGTATTATTTTGAGTTCCTTGATAATTAAAAAATTCGGGTAAATATACTTTCATTACACAAATGCCAATCATGTAACCTACAACCGCAAAATTAATTAATTCGTGAAATAAATGTAGTTACGATATAAAGATTAAGTGAAGCTAGAGTCATTTCCTATTGTACTCACAGAGTACTGTTGTTATCGTGGAATAAGTTAGAATTCCTGCCAAAGTCTTTTAAAATGTGATAGTTTTCATAATGTTATTTTATGTTTTTAGGTAATCTCCTCAAGCATTACAGAGACAGACATAATGGTGTCAACTTGCCCGACAATATAGCCGACATCGAGAGAATGTCTCCTACAGCTATCAGAGCAGCTACTATAGAAATGGAAACACGTGCTAGAGAGAATCCTCCCAAGGTTGATGACACTGCTACTATGATGGCTGAAGAGGAAGAAGAGGACTTGGATAACAGTGTTGACTCGTCAGAGAAGCTGGATGATGATGCTACATCTTATACTGAGATGGACACCGGAGACGAAGCACTGATTATTGACACTGATGGAGATAAGGAGAAGATGGACTCCAGTGAAATGCCTGCACTGATTGAGAAACCCATAACATTAGCTGACTCAGACAAACAGAAGGTAGCTGCACATAAGCTAATGACCATGCCAGAATTAGTAAAAATGAGGGAAGATGAGTTGATTCAATCAGAACATGCTAATGAGAGTCTTGATCGAGGTGAGAGTCCAACTACAATGAAGAAAAATATTGAGAAGATTATTGCTGAGCAGAAGGCTATCATTGAACAGAAGGCCAAGATGGAAATGAAGATTCAAGCTGAAATTCGAGCACATATAGAAGCTCAAAGAAAGACTGAACATGTACAAGACTCTGTTTCTCCGACACCAATGGAGATGAACCAAGATTCTCCATTTGATCCAAATAAACCATTCACAGGATCAGCTGAGAGAATTATCAACCCTGAGAGAGATAATTACGATGTTGATAAGATTACAGAATGCTGGAAATGTAAAGAAATGTTCCCATCTCGAAAAGTACTGGTTCGCCATCTGAAGGAACACAATATTGACCTCCCCTTTAAGTGTTACCTGTGTGATGCTTCGTACGAGTTACGTGTTAACTGTCTCCACCATCAAGCTGATGCACATGATTCCGACTGGAAGATCTTGAAGGATAAGAATAAGGTGAATGATATAGAACAGTTTTCAGTACATATGGACAAGGTAGTGGAGAACAATTGTAATAAGCTTGATTCTGGCTCGGTCCTAGAGATCCCTGGTACAGGAAATGATGAAAGCAAGATGGAAGTCATCTCCGCTGATTACATGCAAAGAAAGGTCTACTGCTCACTGTGTCCAAAGCGATTCTGGTCATTACAAGATCTCCGACGTCACATGCGATCCCATACTGGTAAGTTTGAATATTTTGGTTGACTTACATGATGTCATAATACTTGATCTTTTGAAGAAATATTTACCGGACACCTTTTTATAAGAAAGACTGTGCAACATTATTCTCAAGGTGATCTTGCAATTCTCTAGGTCAATTTTCATTCTCAATGTCAATTTTCATTTTCAAGGTCAATTTTTTTTGTCAAGGTCATTATCCTCCATGTGTTTAATGTTATTACCAAAACTGCATAATGAGCATGATTCTACTACATCCAGGACTAGTTCTGTTGTTTATTGTTGTTTTATTGAGTTGGGTAGTTGGCTACCTGCATGTTTGTTATTTTCATTCAACATCTATCTTCTATTCTACAGGTGAACGACCATTTGAGTGTGATATATGTCAGAAGAGGTTTACATTGAAGCACAGTATGATGCGACATCGTAAGAAGCATGCTGGCGCTCCACCCAGGTCATTCGATGAAGACGAAGATTCCAATGGAATTGAAGACCGAGGTAAATACATTTGTCATTGAATTGTTTAAATACTTGCTTGTTGCAAGAACATTTGTCATTGAATTGTTTAAATTCTTGCTTGTTGCAAGAACATTTGTCATTGAATTGTTTAAATTCTTGCTTGTTGCAAGAACATTTGTCATTGAATTGTTTAAATACTTGCTTGTTGCAAGAACATTTAACATTTATTGTCTTGTATGTAAGACAGCGATGACTAAACTTGGTGAAATATTGATATCTATCTCCAGTGAAGCACATACATGCAGCATTGCTTTCCAAGAATAGGCTTATTGACCCACATGTAGTGATTTGTGTAATTTATCACTTATGAACTGCAGTGTGGTGTTTCATGTTGTAGCTCTTTTATTGAAGTTATCTTTGTTCTACCGGTTATTCAAGTAAAATTATTACAATTGGTGAAACTTGCATGTTGGCATGAACATGTCTTGTGTCATGTGTATCTTTAAATTTTTTTAAGTCATGGATGTATAATTTTGTATAAATGGTTCCCAGCATCTATTATTTTGTTGCTGTTGGGAGCAGGTTAGCATCTAGGATTTAGTTGCTGTTGGGAGCAGGTTGGCATCTAGGATTTAGTTGCTGTTGGGAGCAGGTTAGCATCTAGGATTTAGTTGCTGTTGGGAGCAGGTTAGCATCTAGGATTTAGTTGCTGTTGGGAGCAGGTTAGCATCTAGGATTTAGTTGCTGTTGGGAGCAGGTTAGCATCTAGGATTTAGTTGCTGTTGGGAGCAGGTTAGTTCTGTACCTTGTTTGAAACCATGGTATTCATGGGATTTCATGTCTTATTTGTTTATATATAATTATCTGTATGTGTAACCTCTTGTAATACAATGTTATATTGTTTGTATTCTAGTGATTAAACCAAGATCTGCTCCAAGTCGTAACGTGACAATTCTACCGTACCCAAGTTATAACATTGTCACTTCCACTCAACCTGATGGCATGCCAGTCGGTAATACATACATGTTTGCCCAGGGACTGAGTGGTGGTCAGCTGCTGATTGGTGGATCAAACATAGGTAGTTTGACCCCTGGTGCAGCACCCTCGGGTAGCTCTGTGACCCCTAGAACCGAATCTAGCACAGTAACTGTAAGTATTGATTTATTTGATGTTTTGTTAGGCATATAGTAATTGTTCTGTCTGCCTGTTGGTTTATTCCTGGGTCTGACAGTTTTATGTAATAGCCAAACCTTTATCATCAGGGGTGTCAATATTCCTGATTAATCCTGAATTCCGGATTTATCTGTCCTGAAAGAGCTATGATTTCTGATGAAAATCAAAGTTATTTGACGAAAATATCTCAAGAAATGGCAAAGTTATGGTAATTTAATCTGCTCTAAAGGATTTTATTCAATAAAAACTGAGTTAAATATGGAAACAATGTGGTTGAGCAAAAATGGTTGGCCGCATATATGATTTTCAGGCTCTGTTGACACCCCTGTATCATGCATGGTCACATTCAAAAAGCTGAGCCGCTAACGTTTACTGAAAGAGTTGTAATATTACACACAGGAATCAGGGTACTGTTTTATCAAGGCACGTACGGAAATCGTAAACTTACGATCAAATTTAAATTCTTTCTAATTTGTTTACAATTATAAAGTGTGGTAAGAAGAGCTGCAATGCTAATAATGATTCAGTTAATGAACTCTTACAAACCACATCTGTCACAAATTTGCAGTTGTTAAAGAATTATAAAGAATTTAAATTTGAGCGTAACTTGAAGATTTAAGTAAGTGCTTCAATAAAACAGTATTCAGGTGCTTGTATTCATGTTGATGTCACTGATACATGTCAAAACAGTGGTATTCATGTCTTGTTAATGGATTCACAACTTGTACATGTACGGCTAAATTACTTGAATTGCACAAGGAGAGTTAATTCAACTTTCACAATAATAATAAGATATATTCTTCTATTAATTATTAGTTGTTCATTCAGGTTTATCCCTACTCTACTTTCACTTCATACTTAGGTTCCATGTAAGGTTTTCATGATGGAGTTCTAGTATTTTATTTTGTATTATGTTCTGTTCCAGGATAAAGAACAAGTGAGCACTCCTAAAACCTCGACTAAGAGTTCCACGTTGGACAGTATGAAGAAAGAATTCCTTGACTGTAGTGCTGATATGTTACACAATCTCCTAGGTGTGGAGTCTTCTGCCATTGAGCAAATGCTGGATTCTGCCGACTCAAAATCTGCTGCAAAATACCTTGGTATTACCGAAGTCTCGTAGATCAAAAATGCAGCTTACCCTTGTTAAGTGTTGAAGGCTTGTTACGTAAATGCATGGATATCATTTAGAAGTCTATCACTAGGAATGGACTGGACTGGTGGCCAGGTGTATGTGCACTGATCACATTCACCAAGTGTATTGACTTGACTGCTTATAAAGTTACAGATAAAAGTAACATCAAATGTGATAAATACACAATATTAGGATAAGTTGGATTGCCTACTGGGTTAAATTAAGTAAGTTAAGTTAAATGGTGGTATGTTAAACTTGTGATTTTGTATAGTGTTCTGTGGTTTTCTTGTAACCTTGGGGATGTTAGCTTTCGTCTGAAAACATCGTTTTTATAAACTGTGTCGCCAATTGTCAGTTTATTTATCAACTAGTTTACAAATTAAAAGTGTTTGAGGTGTTTACACTTCCTGTGAAGTATTGATTTATTGCTGTCACTATACCGTGGGTCTGGTGGTTGCCTGAACTGTTATTATCTATGTCACTGAGGTAAAGGTTATTACACCATATTGTCGTGTTGTATTTGTTAGTGTTTAGGTGTGAATATTGAGTGACTTTGTGTATATAAGTTGTTTTTTTGTTGATCCTATGGCTGGGAAATGAATAAATGTATATTTTTGAGATGACAAATTGGATTGGGGTTTAACCGAACATGATACTGGCAAATACTAGTTGTTGAATATTACATTTCCATTAATTTGTTTTGGTTACCTCCCCTTGTTAAGACTGGGTTGAATTTAGTTGAAATATTCCGTGTACATAGAATATGCAACAATATCACTAAGACTTTAACAATTATTCATGTGTCTCTGTATATTATGATGTTTGTTTTACAAAGTTTTGCTGCTGATTTGTTGTCTGCTGATGAAATTAAAATGCTGATGATTTTTTTTCTGATAATTTTTAGGATTTTTTTTTCAATGTTTTGTTCATGTGTTGTGTATATTTGGGTACATATGCGTGCGATACATGTTGATTGATTGTTATATGTTGTATAATGTGCTGGTGATAATGTAAATACCACTGTGTGAGTGTGTTTCTGTTTGAGAACCCTGTGATAGATTTACAAAACGTATACATTTGGTTATTGGGTGGAAACTAATTGTATTGTTGAACTTTGACTTCTTCTTTAGCCAATCAAAACATTCCAGAATTTTAAATGCTCAAATGTTTTTGTCTGCTTAAAGTTTACTGAGTTGTATTGCTTTGGTTTTCAATGTGGCAGAATTATTTGACCACGCTGGACAGTCGAACGATTTAACCCCTTACTCCATAAAATCGCCGCTAGTATTATGTCTTATACGAAATCTGCTTTGTGTACGCAAATCATTTTCATACTATTATTTGAAAAATCAAAAAGTATAAAAAATGGTGAAAATAATTTTTTGCAAACACCATAAAAATGCACAGGAAGCCAGTTAAAAGTGCATCTTTATGGAGAAAAGAGCTAATACAGTAGTTAAACACCAATACCAACTTTATTGTTGTTGTTGTTTTAATTTACATATTTATATATATACTTGTGTAGATCACAGATTTTGTGCTCATTATTATAATTGATTTGTTACTTTTGTAATAATTGTCTATGTATGTATTCCGACATATCATACATTGAAATATATAAATGTACATTTTTGCTCGTACAATCTTGATTTGATATCGGTTCATTGATTATGTATGTAGCGTTGTAGATTTTTGAAATGTTTCCGATGCAAGTGGTTGCTATAGCAACATGACCTTTCTCAATAGTATTTCTGTCTTAATTCTAGATTTGTATATAATGCACATCTCTGAATCATATCGTAAAATATGTGTATATAAAGAAAGAGTTTTATTTATATTTTCTTGTACAGAATGGGGTAGTTGTACATTAATTATGTGAACTTTGTACATATATTCATATAGTAAATTTATTGTTCATTAGAGAAAATTTCATCAAAATATTCAGCATTTGTTTGCTTGGTGCAAGAATGTGTTTTGACTGTTCTTCCCACATAGGAGTGTGTGTATATGGTCATGCTCTGTTGAGACTAATAGCATTATACCGTGCACAGCAGGTTTGGGATGGCCATATACCATGTACTGCAGGTTTGGGATGGCCATATACCGTGCACTGCAGGTTTGGGATGGCCATATACCGTGCACTGCAGGTTTGGGATGGCCATATACCGTGCACTGCAGGTTTGGGATGGCCATATACCATGTACTGCAGGTTTGGGATGGCCATATACCGTGCACTGCAGGTTTTGGGTCTGTCCATTATTAGTATCATATATCATGTGCAGACAATCATATGATCTGGTCATTGTATTTGTTATATAACAGCAAATTGTTCAATATATCAACACACATTGTAAAGATCCTTTAGTGTAGTTAAAATAACTCAACAAATTTATTTCTTGTTGTTTTACGGACCATATTATGTTGAATTTATCAAGAACATAATATTTTCATTTCATTTTCGTAACATTTTCACAAAATTCTATAAGTTAGAAGGTTCATTCCGGTTGCACTATTAAGTGTTTTTGCTTGCTTTTATTTATTTAACTGATTATCATTGCGTGTTTGAATGATTTGGATCATGTTTTTGGAGTGTTAGTCATACATAGATTGTGTGATACAAGGTTGTGCATATCAGTTGGGCTTTATGGGGTTTTAAATTTCACATCATAGAGTTTTCGTTTTCTCACTAAGTTGATTTGGGACCATTTTTTGTACATAAAAGATATGTTATTTATTTCTAGTAGATGGTTAGTTCTATTACATATATACATGCATATATGTTCACATTCATCCAGATTTGGGAATTTTCTGTCTGATCTGAATTTATTTTCTTTTTTGTAATAAAATTTAAAATGATGAATGCTTTTGTTGTTATTACAATGTTTTAGAATACAGAACATTGCATCACATATACTACATGTACCGGTACATACAAAATGTCTCTTCATGGTCACTGATGACTGTATTGTGACATTTGTCCTTTTAGTTGAATATTGATCGATTATCTACCTTTAATATGGTATACAGTACAACCTCTGTAGTGCATCACCCTTTGAACTACAAGTATTGGTCATTGTTTAGAGGCTGATACTCTACAGGGGTTAGATTTACAGTAACTATTGGCCTTGAGAAAATGAAATTTGAAGGTGTAACAAGAGTTGTTGCTGCTCTTATTGATCCTCCGTCACAATACTGTCGCCATTGTTCATGATCAACCCAACATTCGTTGGAAAGCGACTTTGAAACGTCAATGAAGCAGATTTGAAAAACAAAAGTTTTTTACATATCTTTCTGAAAGATTTATTATTACAAAACGTTATAACAAAATGTTTAACATTCTCATCTACCAGCATATTTTTCTGACACCAGAATATATGGGAACTTGACTCACCACTGATGTATGAGGATGCTTCTGACACCAGTATATATGGGAACTTCACTCGCCACTGATGTATGAGGATGCTTCTGACACCAGAATATATGGGAACTTGACTAACCACTGATGTATGAGGATGCTTCTGACACCAGAATATATGGGAACTTGACTCACCACTGATGTATGAGGATGCTTCTGACACCAGTATATATGGGAACTTCACTCGCCACTGATGTATGAGGATGCTTCTGACACCAGAATATATGGGAACTTGACTAACCACTGATGTATGAGGATGCTTCTGACACCAGAATATATGGGAACTTGACTCACCACTGATGTACTAGTATGAGGATGCTTCTGACACCAGAATCTATGATGTATGGGAACTTGACTCACCACTGATGTATGAGGATGCTTCTGACACCAGAATCTATGATGTATGGGAACTTGACTCATCACCGATGTATGAGGATGCTTCTGACACCAGAATGTATGATGTCTGGAACCTCGACTCATCACTGATGTATGAGGATGCTTCTGACACCAGAATATATGGGAACTTGACTCACCACTGATGTATGAGGATGCTTCTGACACCAGAATCTATGATGTATGGGAACTTGACTCACCACTGATGTATGAGGATGCTTCTGACATCAGTATCTATGATGTATGGGAACTTGACTCACCACTGATGTATGAGGATGCTTCTGACACCATAATCTATGATGTCTGGAACCTCGACTCATCACTGATGTATGAGGATGCTTCTGACACCAGTATATATGGGAACTTGACTCACCACTGATGTATGAGGATGCTTCTGACATCAGTATATATGATGTATGGGAACTTGACTCACCACTGATGTATGAGGATGCTTCTGACATCAGTATCTATGATGTATGGGAACTTGACTCACCACTGATGTATGAGGATGCTTCTGACACCAGAATGTATGATGTCTGGAACCTCGACTCATTACTGATGTATGAGGATGCTTCTGACACCAGTATATATGGGAACTTGACTCACCACTGATGTATGAGGATGCTTCTGACACCAGAATGTATGATGTCTGGAACCTCGACTCATCACTGATGTATGAGGATGCTTCTGACACCAGAATATATGGGAACTTGACTCACCACTGATGTATGAGGATGCTTCTGACACCAGTATCTATGATGTATGGGAACTTCACTCGCCACTGATGTATGAGGATGCTTCTGACACCAGAATATATGGGGGTTGACTCACCACTGATGTATGAGGATGCTTCTGACACCAGAATCTATGATGTATGGGAACTTGACTCATCACTGATGTATGAGGATGCTTCTGACATCAGTATCTATGTCTGGGAACTTCACTCGCCACTGATGTATGAGGATGCTTCTGACACCAGAATCTATGATGTATGGGAACTTGACTCATCACTGATGTATGAGGATGCTTCTGACATCAGTATCTATGTCTGGGAACTTGACTCGCCACTGATGTATGAGGATGCTTCTGACACCAGAATATATGGGAACTTGACTCACCACTGATGTATGAGGATGCTTCTGACACCAGAATCTATGATGTATGGGAACTTGACTCATCACTGATGTATGAGGATGCTTCTGACATCAGTATCTATGTCTGGGAACTTGACTCGCCACTGATGTATGAGGATGCTTCTGACACCAGAATATATGGGAACTTGACTCACCACTGATGTATGAGGATGCTTCTGACTCCATAATCTATATCTATGATGTCTGGGAACTTGACTCACCACTGATGTATGAGGATGCTTCTGGCACCAGTATCTATGATGTCTGGGAACTTGACTCAACCCTGATGTATGAGGATGCTTCTGACTCCAGTATCTATGATGTCTGGGAACTTGACTCAACCCTGATGTATGAGGATGCTTCTGACTCCAGTATCTATGATGTCTGGGAACTTGACTCAACCCTGATGTATGAGGATGCTTCTGACTCCAGTATCTATGATGTCTGGGAACTTGACTCAACCCTGATGTATGAGGATGCTTCTGACACCAGAACCTATGATGTCTGGGAACTTGACTCACCACTGATGTATGAGGATGTATGTTTTTAAAGTTATGAGGTATTTTATCTATCAGATTGAAATATAGTCAATCTTAATAGACAATGCTAAGGATCTAAAAATTGTCCGTACGAAGTCATAGGTGACCTCATGAACTAACTTTCACAAGCATATGGAAATGGTCAGTAAGAAGTCATAGGTGACATCATGAACCAACTTTCACAAGCATATGGAAATGGTCAATATGAAGTCATAGGTGACCTCATGAACTAACTTCTACAAGGATATGGAAATTGTCCGTTAGAAGTCAAGTCCAGTGACCTCATCAATCCAATACTAGTATGTGCTAAAAAGTATTGAGGCATGTTGTATACCATGGTAATTCTAAGACATCCAAATTTAGTCAGCCTGTATGGTTGATAAACTAATTACTAGTAGAATGTTCTCCAGTGACATTGGCTATGGTCATGTTGTCCTACATATAAGGAGAAGTTGTCTAGCAAGTTAGTACTAGATAATAAATTCTAGGAAAACTGGTTATGTCAACTCGTGGCCATATTCGTCTAAATTAGATATGTGTCCGTAGCACACGGATTCCCCCATTTGCCCATGTCAAGGGCCAATATAGTCCAGATGCCAGCCAGTCATGTTTATATGATGAACCTAACTTTGGCGTATGTACAAAATTTTTCGGTACCAAAATGTTCAGAAGGATGTCCTCTCAGAATCTGTTGTATGACACTTTGTCACCCTTGAGCATTTTTCATAATGGCCACCAAAATGGCCGCCATAAATCGCTAATTTATACACAAATTCATGTTCCAGTCAGGAAGTTATGAATGAATGTAATGCTAAATGTTCGCATTCATAGTATTCATTTGATGATGCGTATCAAATAGGCATACTACACTGACCACTATAAGGTCAAGGTCATTTCAAGGTCAAAGAACAAAAATAGCTGAAAATAATCAAAATATGATATTTTGCTCTGCCTTTTAGCATACTCAAAAGTTAGGTTACTCCCTCTGGCATCTGGACTTTTAACTCAACTACATATGTTCCTATGAAGTTTGACGACTAGCACCATTACTTTTCAAGTTACGGATGATGGCAAATCACTGACGTTTATTCAACAAAAATATTTCACTAATATGTGAATCATTACTTAGAACTTTTCATGCAGATCGAAGCACACGGTGCCTGTTAACTTTACGCTTGTCTACAATGGATGTACATGTACAAGAATATGCATATATCGTCAATCTACCGTAACTACACGATTGCTATGAAATGAAAAGTCGTCTGATCTTGCATAGGCTCGTACTCATTGTCCGTCCGTCCGCTGTACCGGTTGGGTTAGTTCGATGTACTTATACTCCTCCTACTGACTTTCCTTTTTCTTTCACGAACCTCCACTTTGCTTTTTACACTTTGGCTTCTGTCAACCTAGTAAAGCAAACATATAACATTCCATATTACCTATACTGTTTATTTTCACAACCTCCGACTTTACTCTCCTCTACATTCGTAGTTTCTGCCAACCTGGTATAGCAATCATATAACATTTCATATTACCTAGACTGTATTTTCACAACCTCCGACTTTACTCTCCTCTATATTCGTAGTTTCTGTCAACCTTGTATAGCAATCATATAACATTTCATATTACCTATATACTGTTTATTTTCAGAATCTCCGACTTTACTCTCCTCTACATTCTTAGTTTCTGTCAACCTGGTAAAGGAATTCATATTACCTTTTCTGTTTATTTTCACAACATCCGACTTTACTCTCCTCTACATTCGTAGTTTCTGCCAACCTGGTAAAGCAATCATATAACATTTCATATTACCTAGACTGTTTATTTTCACAACCTCCGACAGCTTAGACTTGGGCGGATCTGCACTTGTTTAGTTGGGCATTGTGTCTTACTGTGTTTTATGTTTCCTGTGCTCGGTTGGTTCAGTTGGGCATTGTGTGTTTTTAATGTTTTCTGTGCTCGGCTGGTTAAGTTGAGTGCTGCCTCCCCTGTCTGACTTAATATAATCTTTTTACTCTCCTCTGCATTCGTAGTTTCTGTCAACCTGGTAAAGCAATCATGTATCATTTCATATTACCTACACTTGTTTATTTTCACAACCTTCAACTTTACTCTCCTCTACATTTGTAGTTTCTGTCAACCTGGTAAAGCAACCGTAAAACATTCCATATTACCTATACTGTTTATTTTCATACTCTCCGACTTTACTCTGCTTCTGCCAACCTGGTATAGCAATCATATAACATTTCATATTACCTAGACTGTATTTTCAAAACCTCCGACTTTACTCTCCTCTGCATTCGTAGTTTCTGTCAACCTGGTCTAGCAATCATATAACATTTTCATATTACGTAAAGACATAGAATTATGCGAGTTTTCACTCAACAAGATGGTGATTTTTAAAAATACAGATTAAATTGTATGGTCAAAGGGAAGTAACTCATCCAAAAATTGCATTTTAACAAAAAGTGAGTAGTTATAAATCTTAATTGGGCTTTATTCTTATCATTGTTTTCTTGATTTCTGTCTCGGTGATAAGAACATACACTTGAACACGAACTTGATCAGCAAAGAGGATACATATCTGCATTAACAACCTGATAAACACCCGATGAACACACATCAAAAACGTGTGACATTAGCTTTTGCTGATGTCATCATTTGTTTATTATGTTTGTAAAAATTGTAACCAGATTGTAATAAAATCAATTGAATTGTAATTCCACATATCCAAACTGCATATGTTGAAAATATCAACAAAATCATACACATTTTGACCAAGTTATGGGTAAATATATACATGCACACTTATTAGATTTGTTAAGTGTAGTATCGGTCCTTTCATAGCACGAACTGCACATTGACTTCATTCACTGACTTTCCCATCTCCACCCCTTTCCATATGCACATCATTCGCCTATCAGAGTGTATACCCCTCAATTCTTTTGGAAACAAGACTGCGTTCAATAAACAATTATGCCCCCGTGGAAGCCTAGTCCATAAAAGTCAACCAGGGGCCATAATTCTTTTAAAAAGGGTTACATGGCTTTGTCAGTATAAGGGGCTTATGATGGTAAACAAGTATGTCAAGTTTGAAGACGACGCCTTGATGTAAGACGAAATTTTGGGTAACAAGAATTGGACGCTTAATAAGTCTAAGTCCAAGATTAGGTCAAAATGAGGTAAGGTGATATAGGTGTGTGGAGAGTGTTCATATACAACATCCAGGCAAGTATTAAAGCTTTGTAGCAAGCCATAATGATGCTAGAAGAAACGGTCAATTTGGGATAACCAAGAATTTGGTCCTTCAATAAGTCTAAAATGAGGTCAAGGTCAAAATGGGGTTATGTGATACAGGCGTGTGGAGAGTGTTCATATACAACATCCATGCAAGTATGAAAGCTTTGTAGCAAGCCATAATGTTGCTAGAAGAAACGGTCAATTCGGGTTAACCAAGAATTTGGCCCTTCAATAAGTCTAAGACCAAAGTAAGGTCAAGGTGAAGGTCAAAATGGGGTCAAGTGATACAGGCGTGTGGGGAGTGTTCATATACAACATCCATGCAAGTATGGAAGCTTTGTAGCAAGCAATAATGGTGCTAGAAGAAACGGTCAGTTTGGGTTAACCGGACGAACGGAAAGGTGAATCACTATATGCCTCCCGATCTATCGATACTGAGACATAAAAATATTTTCCTCTATATAACTGTACAAATTCATGCTTTAAAGACAAAACATTACATAAACACTTAAAAAAAGATTTTGCTCCCAGTGGGGTTTGAACCCATGACCCTCAGGAATATGTCATTTGACATTGTGACTGCTTTTTTGGTACTTCAAGGCCCATTACCCAATAAGGCCTAGGCCGGTTTGGCCTATAATCTAACTTGGCCTAGATATTATGCCCATAAGCATTGTCATAAAGTTTGAAAATCGGATGAAAACTCTGAGCGTTAGAGTAAAAAGACAAAGCCGCCCGCCAAGGGTGTTCCCATAATACGTCCCGTTTTCCAAACGGGCGTATAAAAATGGCTTATCATAAGATAATATGTACTAACCAAAACTATCAATTGAGTTAAAACAATATGCTATATTAAGAACAATAGATAGGAAATATGATTTTTTACGTTTTTCAGCTATTTTGATCACTTTGACCTTGACCTCAAACTTGTCTTAGGTGTAGTTAGATTTTATTTATATAATCATATGAATAATAGCCATGTCAATATGAGAAACTACTTTCGTAAACAAACAAATCACATTAGATCATGGAATGCCAGGGGTATTCGCAACAATTCCATCTCGACCAACATGCATAAATTATGCATAAAATGGCTGTTTCGAACTTTTGACAATACTTTTATATTTTTAATGAAATAAATGGCTTATTATGAGAGAATATTTACTAACCAACACAAATATCAATTTTATAATCAAATGGAATTCAAAACACATGCTATACTAAGACAAGAGGGCCCAAAGGGCCCTAGGTCGCTCACCTGTCGTACTAGTGCATGCACACCCCATACCCTACACATTTTCTGAATAAAATTTAAGGAATTCAGCCTCTATTGCAAGTTTTTGTATGATTTGACCATGTGACCTAGCTTTTGACCCCAGATAACTTAATTAATATCAAACTTAACCGAGATTGTGTCGAGATGATCATTAGGACCAAATTTCATAAAGATTAAGTCGAAATTGTGACCTCTGGTGACTACACAGGGTTTTTCTATGATCTGACCTATAATTTAAACAAAATATATTGGAAAAAATAGTTTCCTCCATATAACTGTACAAATACTTGCTACAAAGACAAAACATTACCTAAACACTAAGCAATACAGAAGTCCCCTACCGATTTTAAGCCATTTTCAATGTTTCTGTTGCCATAGCACCCACAATTTTGGTCGAAATCAAAATATGTTTAGACGTGCAATATTCCCCTATTGCCCCCTATCCACATACCAAGTTTCATAAACCTAGCATGGAAACTGTTTGAGTTATGTTAGGATCCAGATTATTTGACGGAATGACGGACTATAGTCAAAAACCGGTAGGAGACTTATATAATTACTGCAAATTTAATTGCCAAAATCAACAATTGCTTGTCCCGTATAACCAGACAGGTGCTAATGCCCCCCCCCCCACTTCAAATAGGATTGGGTCGTTTTTGCTAATGTAAGACGGTCTGTAGAGCAAAGGTTTCCGATCAATCAATCAATACCACTCTGGCCAAGGATATTCAAAGTTAACATTGAACTTTGTCCAAATGTCAGCAACAGCAGATGACCCCTATAGATTCTAAGGTAGTAGGTAAAGACAAGGTCATTGTGTCGGACAAGGTCATTGTGTCGTTTAACATGAATAAGTAGACCAAACAGTTTCCGATCAAATTCTCAAGAATGATTTGTTCACAGATATCAAAACTTTGTCATCAACAATTTTGATTTTATGGTCGGTAGTGTCATGACTTTTAACATTTCTGACGTATTGTGCCCAGCTGCAAATCTTATGTTTCCGCACATGGGGTGTCGAGATTGGACCCGGATTTAAAAACTGTTTGGTCCTATATATTGCATTAGCTTGGCCTTTCAAATGAACCTAAGTGTTATTTAAATTATTTCTTTAAGCAACGTAAAATAAACGTTTTGGTATTGATGGTTTGGTACTTAATATGGCCGTGCGGCGCGGAGGGATAACTAGGTGAAGTGGCCGAACGGTTCCTGATTGGACGTTGGAAAACCAGTTTCCCGCGGTTTTGCCGTTTCTGGATACTGATTGGACGTCGGGTCAGACTGATGCGCGTAACTCTATTGGAAACGATGATCTCCCTCGGAGACAAGTTTCACAGGCGGTGAATTTGAATATATTGAGGCGCATTATGTAAACAATAGCTTTACTCATTCGGAACTCATTTGAATCATTCGGACCATCTTCATCCAAAATTCTCTAAAACTATATTAACACTAACTATTTAATACCTCATCAACATTAGACCTACATACTTATATTCTAGTAGATCTACATACCTATATTCATATTATTCTACTAGACCTTGGACATCTGGAGCCGCTATTATGTAATTATATTTTTGACTTTGATGCAGATCCCGTATTTGTTTTAATATCTTAAGAAGTCGTTACTTTCGGAAGGATTTATTCAACTGGAACGATACCTTGACATTTTAGAAACTTTATTGCTTCAGTAATTGTTACGCATCTATATACATTGTATCTAGATCTTTCAGCATACACATTGACCTGTGAATCTTTGCGTAAATAAATTGTCTTGTCTTTATCTTTACATCTTGTTTGGTGTTGGTTTCAAAAGTTCACCCACAGGTTTAGTCACGTTGCCCGAGCTAGTAAAGGGAGTTATTTATATTAAATTACAATATCTATATGAAAAGCTGTGTTCCCGAATCAAGATGATTTGTCAAAACTATATTTACAGAGTGAATGTACCGGTACCTGTTACAACAGCTAAGACACCAAGCAGCGTAACTTGTAACCAATCAACAAGTGGAATACCTCGTGGTAAATATCTTTATTGAGTTATTGTCCTTTGCTATTTTCACTCATTATTTAGGCAACCCTACTTTTCAAGACACGTCGGTACTAAAGGTAGACTAGATATATGAAAGACTAGATATCATAATTCGAATGTCTGATGCACCTTTGTCAAGCAAAGCAGGTTAGCAGTAAACAGTACATGCGGGTAATCATCACATTCAATGATAATTTACTCGTGTATCAATCTTGGTATATATCTACTACAATATAATTTCTATTGACCCAGCTAAGAAAATAAATGCTTGGTTTTTCTGAGCTAATAGAAATCTTGAGCGCCCAGGACACCATTCTTCAAGAAATCAAAGAAGAACAGATACTGCCCAATGCAATCCTTATACGACTACTACCACTGCCAGATACAAGTGAACAATAAAAATTATAATTAATTAATCTGCCTTTTAAGGCTTAAATACGGACTTAGATAAGATTTCAAAGCTGACACATTTTTATAGTAATACCCTAACATTGCATAGATTAAATAAAGACAAACAATTAGACTAATAGTGTAGCAATACCACGTGACTATTGGCTACAGGTCCAAGACAAACATTGCTTCACCTCGATAACAAAAAAGCAACTCCCAAATGAGTCATTAAATAATGCTTTAACACACGACTCAGAACAGAGGAATCATTTATCGTAAAACAAAATCACCGAACGGACTCAACATAATACAATGAAGCTACACATATAATTTCAAACTAATAAGCAATAAACTACGACAGTGCAGAAGATTTATAACCGGAACGATCAGCAATTTTAGGAGACATTGTAAAAGTAAACATACGGAAGAACAGACCCGATTCATATGCACTATCATATCAACCTGTGCAATAAAGAATACGCCAGAAAAACACTACCTGAAGAAACACCAACTGAAAATACATGAACTTTCAAACAAATCAACCTTCAAGACTAGAACAACAAGAGGATCATAGTTCCTGGGGCGCTCACCTGCTTAACCTGCTGGCCAAAGTTTGAACTTGACCTTCAGGTCATCAAGATAAACATTTTGACTTAACTTGATAAAGGTTAAAGCAAAACTGAGACCAACTTCAAAATTGACCTTAAGGTCATCAAGATAAACATTTTGACCAAAGATGGTGAAGATTAAAGCAAAACTATGGCCTCAAGAGTGTTAAAAAGGTTTTTCTATTATTTGACCTTTTGACCTAGTTTTTGACCTTACATGACCCAACTTCGAACCTGGCCTAGATTTTATTCATATACAACTACTGACCAAGTTTGGTGAAGATCAAAGCAAATATGTGGCCTCAAAAGTGTTAACAGGGTTTTCTTATTATTTGACCTCATGACCTAGTTTTTGACCTTTGAACTTGACCTTTTAAGTTCACCAAGATAAACATTTTGACCAAACTTCATAAAGATTAAAGCAAAAATGTGGCCTCCCGAGTGTTAACAAGGTTATCCTATTATTTGACCTTTTGGCCTAGTTTTTGACCCCACATGACCCAACTTCAAACTTGATCTAGATTTCATTGCGATACTACTACTGACCAAGTTTGGTGAAGATCAAAGCAAAATTGAAAGTTCTAGAGTGTTAACGGTGAAGTCTGACAGACGGACAAAAACAATCACAAAAGCTCACCTTGCCACTTTGCCATGTTTCATATAGATTAGGTAAAGCAGGTGACATCTGGAGTGTTAACAAGGTTTTCTTCAATGTGACATTGTGACCTAGTTTTAGACCCCAGATTACCCAGTTGCGAACTTGACCTAGATTTTATAAAACACATATTGTGACCATGTTTCATTCTGATTACATCAAACATGTGACGTCTATAGTGTTAACAAGGTTTTCTTTGATGTGACCTTGTGTCATAGTTTTTGATCACAGATGACCCAGTTACGAACTTCGTCTTGATTTCATAGCGACATACATTGTGACCAAAGTTTCATATAGATTAGGTAAAAATGTGACCTCTAGAGCGTTAACAAGGTTTTTCTTTGATTAAACCTGGTGACCTAGTTTTTGACCCTAGATGACCCAATTACGAACTTGACCTAGATTTTATAGAGACATAAATTTTGACAAAGTTTCATTAAGATTATGTTAAAAATGTGACCTCTAGAGATTTTCACAAGGTTTTTGTTTGATGTGTCCTCGTGACCGAGTTTTTGACCCCAGATGACCCAATTATAACTTGGCCTGAATTTCATAGAGACATACATTGTCACCAAGTTTCATCAAGCTTATGTCAAAAATGTGACATCTAGAGTGTTAAAAAGGTTTTTCTTCTATGTGACCTCGTGACCTAGATTTTGACCCCAGATGACCCAATTATAACTTGGCCTGAATTTCATAGAAACATACATTGTCACCAAGTTTCATCAAGCTTATGTCAAAAATGTGACCTCTAGAGTGTTAACAAGGTTTTTCTTTTATGTGACATGGTGACCTAGTTTTTGACCCCATAGGATCCAGTTACGAACTTGACCTAGATTTCATAGAGAAAAACATTGTGACAAAGTTTAAAAAAGATTCAGTGAAAATGATGACCTTCTAGAGTGTTAATAGTCCTATTATTGACGGCGCACGGCGGACGATGGACAAAAGGGTGGTGCTCAGGTGAGCAACAAGAGGGCCCCAAAGGGCCCTAGGTCGCTCACCTGTTGAAGCAGTACATGCAAGATCTGTGATTTGACCTAGTGACCTAGTTCTTGGTCCCATATGACACAATATCGCACTTGACCTAGATGTTGCTGAGATGATCACTCTGACCAAGTTTCATAAGGATTAGGCTAAAATTGTGACCTCTAGTGACTACACAAGGTTTTTCTATGATTTGACCTTGTGACCTAGTTTTTGACCCCAGATGACCCAATATCGAACTTGGTCTAGATTTTGTTGAGATGATCATTGTGACCAAGTTTCATAATGATTAAGCTAAAACTGTGACCTCTAGTGTCTACATAAGTAATTGTGGACGGACGGACGACGGGTGATTTGACCTAGTGACCTAGTTCTTGGTCCCATATGACACAATATCGCACTTGACCTAGATGTTGCTGAGATGATCACTCTGACCAAGTTTCATAAGGATTAGGCTAAAATTGTGACCTCTAGTGACTACACAAGGTTTTTCTATGATTTGACCTTGTGACCTAGTTATTTACCCTAGATGACCCAATATCGGACATGACATAGATTGTGTTGTGATATTCATTGTGACCAAGTTTCATAAAGATTAGGTCAAAATTGTGACCTCTAGTGACTACACAAGGTTTTTCTATGATTTAACCTTGTGACCTAGTTTTTGACCCAATATCGAACTTGACCTAGATTTTGTTGAAATGATCATTGTGACCAGTTTTCATAAAGATTAGGACAAAATTGTGAGGTCTAGTGACTACACAAGGTTTTTCTATGATTTGACCTTGTGAATTAGTTTTTGACCTTGTGAATTAGTTTTTGACCCCAGATAACCCAATATTTAACTTGACCTAGATTTTGTTGTGATGATCATTGTGACCAAGTTTCATAAAGATTAGGTCAAAATTGTGACCTCTAGTGACTACACAAAGTTTTTCTATAATTTGACCTTGTGACCTAGTTTTTGACCCCTGATGACCCAATATCGAACCTGACCTAGATTTGGATGTGTTGATCATTGTGACCAAGTTTCATAACGATTAGATCAAAATTGTGTCCTCTAGTGACTACACAAGGTTTTTCTATGATTTGACCTTGTGACCAAGTTTTTGACACCGGATGACGCAATATCTAACTTGACCTAGATTTTGTTGAGGTGATCATTGTGACCAAGTCTCATAAAGATTAGGTCAAAATTGTGACCTGTAATGACTACACAAGGTTTTTCTATGATTTGACCTTGTGACCTAGTTTTTGACCCAATATCGAACTTGACCTAGATTTTGTTGAAATGATCATTGTGACCAGTTTTCATAAAGATTAGGACAAAATTGTGAGGTCTAGTGACTACACAAGGTTTTTCTATGATTTGACCTTGTGAATTAGTTTTTGACCTTGTGAATTAGTTTTTGACCCCAGATAACCCAATATTTAACTTGACCTAGATTTTGTTGTGATGATCATTGTGACCAAGTTTCATAAAGATTAGGTCAAAATTGTGACCTCTAGTGACTACACAAAGTTTTTCTATAATTTGACCTTGTGACCTAGTTTTTGACCCCTGATGACCCAATATCGAACCTGACCTAGATTTGGATGTGTTGATCATTGTGACCAAGTTTCATAACGATTAGATCAAAATTGTGTCCTCTAGTGACTACACAAGGTTTTTCTATGATTTGACCTTGTGACCTAGTTTTTGACCCCAGATGACCCAATATCGAACTTGGTCTAGATTTTGTTGAGATGATCATTGTGACCAAGTTTCATAATGATTAAGCTAAAACTGTGACCTCTAGTGTCTACACAAGTAATTGTGGAAGGACGGACGACGGGTGATCACAAAAGCTCACTCTGTCACTTTGTGACAGGTGAGCTAAAAAGCTTTCGCAGTCTGTAACCGCTACTTTAAAGGCCCGAGCGTGGGAGCAAGTGTCTTGGGGAGTGAATGCAGTAAGTCTCTCTTCTGAGAGAGAGAGGTGAAAGATGTAAAGAAGAAATGGCAGACTTGCCAGTCAGCCATTAAAGCTAAAGAAGTAAAAGGAAGGAAGGATGCTGTGGGAACTGGGTGAGGGCCAAGTCCTGAAGACTGGTTCATCGCTGAGAATTGTGCGAGTAAAAATCAAACTCATTTCAAGTCATTGTCATTCTTAAAACATTCAGAAATCTAATTTACCAGTAATTTTTTGAAAACATATCTGTAAATGCGGATACAGAAATTAAATGTTGTTTAAGAAATAATGAATATGTACCGGTGTTTTATCGTAGACTTAAGATAATCACGCGTAGTCGTTAAATCACGAGTGCTTTATTAAAGGTAAAACAATGGCACATATTCATTATTTCGATTCTGAAACCTTGACGTTGTGTATCCGTTGTTACTTAAGACCAAATTCGATCTTAAGAAGAATGATGAAACGCAGCCCTGGGTCGTAGATGTCAGTGCTGAATTTGACATTCATCCATCCGGCATCGAAGCAGAGAAGAGATGGTCAACAGCAGAATAGGGCACACTGGCGTCCAAACAGTATCTAGGGGCGCATTGTAATATTTTTTTCAGGACTTTTTAGTTTAGGAAATGGAAACAAGAATCCTGGGTTACGAAGATCGATTTGATACTGTGCTCAACGTTTACTCCAAACTGGCTGATTTGCGGGATGATACGTATCCGACAATGTAAATTATGGTACCTTTGCCACCGATCTTCTTTAAACATACGATACATTAAAATCTGAGATCGCAAGACGGAGCATGACCCGACAGGAAGCCTTCCAGACTCCCAAGAGACCATTCATCAGACGTACAAGGAGTTGTGTCCTTGCATTTATACCCCCATGTCACAAACGTCGGCCTCATGTGAAAGATGATTTAGGCCTAAAAATAGTTCTGTTTCTGGTGACCAGACCGACCCATTTTCCAGATCGTATTGGGGGGGGGGGGGGGGGTATGAATGTCAGACGATGTTGACATCGCCGATATGTAGCCAATGTATTCATGTTAGAATTTTTTCTCTTTCAGCAATAACATCTCGTACAAAGAAAATGATATGGGTTAATATGGCACCTGCATTCAATGCTCAAGAGGAAAATACCTAGCAGACCGGAGTGGGCCAATTTGTTACAGTTTCACCGGTCAAAATACGCCGACTGGAATAGACAGTAGACAGGAACATGGCACCTGCATTCAATGCTCAAGCGGAAATACCTAGAAGACCGGAGGACCTGATCAAGAAGTGGGACAATTTGGTTCAGTTCCACCGGTCAAAATACGCTGACTGAAACAGACAGCAGATAGGAACAGGTATAAAGTTGTTGTCCAAATAGTTAAGTTTTTATAATAGCTTTGTACAGTACTATTTATCAGTAACTGTTACACATTAAAGTTACCCGTATGTGAAATTAGGGTGATTTCATTACTAACGGTCAAGCAGTCAAATCAATACCTCCCATAATATAGGAGTTATGGCCTGGGCAAGAAGTAAGTGTAAAAAGGGCCTTAACTCCATAAATATATAACAAGAGGGCCCAAAGGGCCCTAGGTCGCTCACCTGTCGAACTTTACCTAGATTTTGGTGAGATGATCATTGTGACCAAGTTTCATACAGATTAGGCCAATATTGTGACCTCTAGTGACTACACAAGGTTTTCATTTGATTTGACCTAACAACATAGTTTTTTACCCCAGATAAACCAATATCGAACTTTACCTACATTTTGTTGAGATGATCATTGTGACCCAAGTTTCATATAAACATATGACCTCTAGTGACTACACAAGGTTTTTCTATGTGACCTAGTTTTTGACCCCAGATGACCCAATATCGAACTTGACCTAGATTTTGTTGGGATGACCATTGTGACCAAGTTCGATAAATATTAGGTAAAAAATATGACCTTTAGTGATTTGACCTTGTGACCTAGTTTTTGACCCCGGATGACCCAATATCGAACGTGTCCTACATTTTGTTGAGATAATCATTGTGACCAAGTTTCATAAAGATTAGGCTAAAATTGTGACCTCTAGTGTCTATAGAAGCGAATTGTTGACGGACGACGGGTGATCTTATAGCTCACTCTGTCACTTTGTGACAGGTGAGCTAAAAACATTAAGGTATGCATAAAACATTAAGGTATGCATTTATGTTCGATGAGCACAAATAGTAATAATTCAGTAAGATATAATTTATCTGATGTGAATTGGCGCAAAGCATATTATCTACTAGTAGTAAGAACATTTGCTTTGAGTACTGAAACATTAAATTATTGTGTTTGTTAAACATTTCAGAAGGCATACAAGGGACTATATAATGTGGGATCACTAAGACAGCCTGACACAATATACAACATAAAAGCAAAACTGCAGAGGACTGATGTAAATGGAAAAGTAAAAGGTGCCTTTAAGCCCCATCATGATTTATTCGTTCTCATTGGTAAGCAAATGTTAACTGAACAGTTCCTGGAATATTTTGGTATGGAACAAGTCTGTTCTGAACCTACAAAAAATGCTCCTACTGCAGGAATTGAGACAAAGCAACTTGCTGATAAGTCCGGGGAAATGCTAAGGAAGTTCATATCATACTATGGTTATGATCAAATGTTTTAAAAGAAAACAGATTCTTCTGATGAAGTTAACAGCTACTGCACTAACTTATGCCACTGGGCACTTCAGTTGATGCAGATGGATGATGTAGCCAAAGAATGTGACATCATCCGGCTGATTCCAAGTCTCATGCACTGTGTGCCTTTCTTTTTTTCACACTCTCGACTATCTTTAATATTTTGTTGAGTGTCTTGACTTCATATTGAAATGCGAGTACCTTTTAAGCCCTTTTAAGGGATGTAATGGACATGAGCGAATCCATGAAAGTCCTTTTTTAAAAATTAATCAGGATGATTTGAACTACAGGGTGAAACAAGTTGTTACCAGACTGTACTACTGGGGTCAAACAGTCTGCGAAGACCCAGATTCTGAAACAGAAATGGACAATGAAAATTGATTTATTTGCATATACTGTTGCAGAAATTGTAAACCCATGGCGGGATTCGAACCTGTATTGCATGGCGTCATCAACAAGTAGTGTCCAGTATGAAAGTCTTGCACCATAGACAAAATAAAAATGGTACCAGTACTTTCCTTGCTAGACGCTCAGCACAAAAGGGAAACTATCATCTCTCCTCTCATACCGCCTCGGCGATGGGTATCAATAGGAATGTGGTGTTGGCAGTGATTATTATAAGTTGTTTCACAATTGAACTGAACTTAATAAGTAGATCTATAAACTAAAATTATTAATGGCATGTAGAATATATAGCAGTAGGTTATTGTTGGCAGGAACGTTTTGAATTAGATTGTTGACATTCACAAGCAACATACATCTACTTACTATGTTGAATTTGCATTTCCAGGGGAGACTAATCTTGCAAGCTTAAATCAGTCATAAATAATTATCTTTCTTGAAATGGTTAAACAGGAAGTGTCCACTTTATTACCTCCCTTACATAGTCGTCTGCTAATGGATTTGATTTAGCTGCTTCTGTCTTGTGAATTTGTATTATACATTATATAACTCTATTAATTGCTTTCAACCAAGATATTGAGCCTTCCCAGGTGTGATTGACTGCAATACCCTGGATTGAGGCTCGATCTTGTACGTAAGTGTTTAAATTGTTTAGGAGTGGATGTCCTAGCCGATGTTGCAAGATTTCTGCCTATTGTTTTGACTTATTATTTGTAAAATAGTGGAGTACAGAACTTTTTCAGTTTAATAAGAGAGTCTGAGAATCAATATTAAGGTAGGTGCATTGATCCGCCATCCTGATAAAATTATAATTTAAAATCACTACCAGTAATTAAAGTTTAAACATTAACTTTATCTTATTTGTGTCGGATAAATATGTACATAGTCACTTGCAACAGGTGTGTCTGACTGCGGTACCCTATCTAAGAGTGCACTGTGTGCAAATTGCATTATTTTTCCTCAACACTAGACCTCTAGAGTAGTAGATCTAAATTTGGCATAAAAACACAGCTTTTTTAGTTTTTGAGTAACAAAATGATGGAAATTTAGTGCAGATTATATTGTATGTACCTATATACCTGACTATTGATTTCTCCAGCTCTAGCTGTGACAGTCTGTGAATTTATTTGCTTATTTCTGTTTCTATGGATTGCCTTATAATTAAAAAGATTTTGGAGTTCATTGAGAATGGAAAAATATCAGAGTACCTAAATACAATAGAATTGTATTTTTAACGGATAGTAAGGGGAACTACCTCAGACAAGAGATTAACAAATTCAGATATCATGATACTGAAATAGTCTGGTGGACTAGGCCTGGCCGGACAACTAAGGACGGTACTGATTACCTAGTCCAAAATATACATAAACAAGACTGCGTTCAATAAACGCTTATGCCCCCTGTGGAAGCCTTGTCCATAAGTCTAAGTCCAAAATTAGGTCAAGGTGAAGGTCAAAATGGGGTTAGGTGATACTGGCATGTGGAGAGTGTTCATACACAACATCCATGCAAGTATGAAAGCTTTGTAGCAAGCCATATTAATGCTAGAAGAAACGGTCAATTTGGGTTAACCAGGACGGACGGACGAACGAACGGACGGACGGACGGACAGGTGAATCACTATATGCCTCCCCATCTATCGATAGGGGGGCATAAAAATAAATTAGGGACGGTACACCTACCATTGTATTTTTTTGGCATTTTACCCGTGACATTACCAGGAAAACTGGATCTTGTATTTTTCAAAGACATACATGTATTCAGGAGCTTTTGCCAAATATTAAACCTTATTTAGAAGTCCTGAATAGTATCCTCCAGGCAGAAAAATATATTGACATTGCCCTTCTTGAATGTCCGCCAATTTTTACCAAGGAGTGGAATAAGATTAGAAATGCTGAAGGCTGGGAGATTATAGATGATAGCAAATTTCATGCACAAACAAAACATTTGAATATTATTAGACAGTACGGGCAAACGGAGGTAACCGCTTTGCAAAGGGAAGTAATCACTGCGAGGAGTTTGAGTCTGGGAGTGCCGAACGATATTTACGCCACGGCTTTACGGCACTCCTGGACCGCTGGTTATGTGATAAATAATGATTTTGTTTTAATATTTCAATATGAAATAGATTTGCTTGTTTGAATAAAACATGAATGAATTCTTAACTAGAGCCAAAATGTCACAAAATACGCCCGTCTGAGGGCATAGTGAATGAAATTAAAAGTCAAATTTAGAGGACCGTAACCGATTTAGTCTATGATTGAACTGTGCATAGATATTTTGCCAGTAAACACTGTAACCAAGTTCAAAGATAATCAGAGTAAACCTCTCTGAACTAGAGAACAGACAAGGTCAATTGAACATTTTAGCTCACCTGTCACAACGTGACGGCGTCAGCTTTTGTGATCACTCTTCGTCTGTCAAGAGTTTGCTTGTGTGACACTAGAGGTCACAATTTTGGTATACTCTTTATGAAACTTGGTCACAAAAACCATCTCATCAAAATCTAGGCCAATTTCGATATTTGGTCTTCCGTGTTCGCTATTTGGTCATCCGGGGTAAAAAAGGATCAAATCATAGCAAAATATTGTGTAGTCACTAGAGGTCACAATTTTGACCTAATATTTATGAAACTCTGTCACAATGATTATCTCAACAAAATCTAGGTCAAGTTTTGATATTTGGTTATCTGGGGTAAAAAACTAGGTCAAATAATAGAAAACCTCGTGTAGTCACCAGAGGTTACAGTTTTGACCTAACCGTTATGAAACTTGGTTACAATGACCATCTCAACAAAATCTAGGTAGTGTTCGCTACTTCGTCATCCGGGGTAAAAAGGGTCAAATCATAGAAAAATATTAGAGGTCACAATTTTGGCCTAATCAAGTTATCTAGGTCAAGTTAGATATTGGGTTATTTGGGGTCAAAAGCAATGTCATTAGGTCAAACCATAGAAGCACCTTGTGTAGTCACTTAAGAGGTCACGACTTTGTCCTAATCTTTATGATACTTGGTATTGAAGCCGTTTTACTGTTGGAATTGGGTCATTCAGCTAGGGCATTCAGCTTTTTGATTTCTGAAACTTAATTCATTCTACATTTCAACATCTTAGTTAATTGTCTTCTTTTTAGGATTTCTGACGCCTGCAACTAGGTATTGAAGCCGTTTTAGTGTTGGAATTGTTTCATCAGCTATGGCATTCAGCGTTTTGATTGCTGAAACTAATTCAATCTTATTTTTCGATAGCTTGGATTTGGGCGGATCTTTTACTTGTTTAGTTCGGCATTGTGCCTTGTACATGGTGTACCATAACATATGTCCGCTTGTTGAACGCTTACAACTTTGTCAAATTAAGCCGCAAATATGTTGTGGTCTTATATGAAAGCTAATTTAAATCAATTAATGCTTGTTTGGTGAACAAAAAGATTATATTAAGTCAGACAGGGAAGGCAGCACTCAACCCAAGTCCAAGCTGTCGAAAAGTATAATAAATTATAAATAGCTGAATGACCCAGTTTCCACAGCAAAGTTTAAAAGCTGAATAGAAAAGATTCAGCAAACAAAAGGCAGAATGCCTACGCTGAATGACCTAGTTACAACAGTAAAACTGCTGAACTACATAGTAGCAGCCTTAAGTCTCAAAAGTTAAGTAACAGTATTAAAACGTTGAAAGGCCCGATTTCAGCAACAAATCATGCTTCGTCATGAAAACATCTTGACGTCATGATGACGTCATCCTAAATCGTAAGTTTTTAAGATGGTGTACAATGCAGAAGATGTCAAATTATATTACGAAATGGGTAAATTCCCATCCCTGGTAAGAAACTGTTAGAATTGTATCCTTTTATGACTTTACCATCTAATAAGCAAATTCGCAGGCTAGTAAGGAAGTTTAAAGAGCATGGGACGGTTCTAGACTTGCTTAATGACTTGTTCATTACGTCATATCTCGATTTGTTCAATTACGTCATTTTACTAATTGAAAGTAGGTCATACGACTATACTGGCCTTTCAACGTTTTAATACTGTTATTTAACTTTTGAGACTAAAGGCTGCTAAAACTATGTAGTTCAGCAGTTTTACTGTTGTAACTAGGTCATTCAGCGTAGGCATTCCGCCTTTTGTTTGCTGAATCTTTTCTACTGGGTCATTCAGCTAGTTATAATTTATTATACTTTTCGACAGCTTGGACTTGGGCGGATCTGCGCTTGTTTAGTTTGGCATTGTGCTTTGTGTGTGTGACGGGATCGTTGGTGTGTGCGTATGCGTTAAGTTTTTTGTCAGTCATTTTCTTACATTATGAAAGGTATCCACTTCAAACTCAACATTCACAATCACAAGGGGAGTCCATACTGACAAGGTTGAAAACCATGTGACCTTTATTTTTATGGAGTTATCTGCCCTTATTTCAACTTAGTACATAAATATAGTGGCAAAATTTAGACAAAAATTTTGAGCTTTCCACTTGAAAATCGATACCCTTGTTGAATGTGATGACCTAGATCTACTGACAAGAGGCAACAAATCTATCCAGCACTTTATGGGAGTTATTGCACTTTTCTGACTGAATTTTTACACACAACTGCCAAGTCAATGACTATCAAAGTTCTCCACTTGTAACTCGACATAGTTATTCACCTTTACAAGGGGAGTCCATACTAACATTTTTTACTATGCGGTTGCTTTGGCAACAGAAACATCGAAAATAATTTAAAGGTCATGTTATAAACCGGTAGGGGATTACTATATTGCTGGCAATTCTTAGTGACTGGTTTATTCTACTTTTCGCCTGCTTTGAATTGGGCGGATCTTTACTTTAGTTGGACATTGTGCCTTGTACGTGTTCTATGTTTTCTGTGATCGGTTGGTTAAGTTGAGTGATGCATTCCCTGTCTGACTTGAAGACGATCGAATGAAAACTGTTTGAGATATAGTATAGACTATGCAAATTTTACACGTTTATGGTATTTAAAGGATCATAACCCAAGAAGGCACGGGCTGAGAATCGACATTGGCCTAGACACTATGCCCATAAGCGTTGTCACCAAGTTTGAAGACGATCGGATGAAAACTGCTTGAATAAGAGTGCCTACTAGGCCAATTTCACATTTTCTCGGTAATTGAAGGACCATAACCCTTTCTTAAGAAAGTGTGAACCCCGGGTCATTCCGTGTTTTAGTACAAATATAAAAATTGTGTAGACATGTATCACTTATAATCTTCTCCGAAACCAATGGTCCGATTTCAAAATAAGTTTACACATAATGTTCCTTGGGTGCCTCTAGAGCTACAGAATTCCTTGAAATAGTTTTGATTCGTCACACTAGTGGTAGTCATTTCCGGTATGTCAGACCTTTATTAGGTGCCACGCTCAGCAACTGTACGTGTTACAGTTCCGTGATAGCAAAAATTACGGACGACACAATATGTTCAATAAATATTTAGTTTTGAAGAAAACGAGTAGATATAATAATAATTAGAATATAACATCCTGTATTTTGATTGGCCGCTAGAAATTGGAACTAACGCATGACGTCACGTTTAATAAGAGAAAAATTAAATGATTAAATTTTCATTTACCCGCCAAAATTCGGCGTTTTCTTTGGCTCATAAGTTATAGTTAGAACATATTAAGTAAATTTTAATGATTAAAAAGGTCGGAGCGAGCGAAGCGAAGCGAGGCCTTTTTAGTCATTAAAATTTACTTAATATGTTCTAACTAACTTAGAATATAATATTCTGCATTCTGATTGGCCGATAGAAATTAGCGCCAACGCATGACGTCAAGTCTGTGAAGAGAAAATTTTAATGATTAAATTTTCAGTTAACCGCGAAAATGCGGCGTTTTCATTGGCTCATAATGTAGGTTATATTCTAATGTAGTGTATATTCTTAACTTTCCCTCATTCCGATTTACACACAGCTCTCCCCAATTTCAGTTAAGAACGGAAGTTTTTAAAAAGCTCAAAAACACATCTGACACTGACATGCAAAAGACATCACTATTGGCAAAGACTGTTTCTATATTATATCACTATGCAATATTAAGCAACACAAGATTGAAGATCTCATTTAAAATTCCTCTATGTATTATTATCGAATTCCATCGCAGCTCTATTGCGTTGGCGACGAGTTTTGAAACCAAGTGTCGTCTGCACTTTCTTGAGTTGCTGACTTCTTTTGGAAGACTGCATCAAGTGCTTCATGGCTTCAGGTGACAGAACTTCCACCAGTTAGGCTGGTCACTTGTGTAACAACAGAAGGCTCAAGACTTGAGAATTGTTCAGTTGCAGGGTTTCTGAAGCTAGACGACCAGCGAAATTTCTCGAGTTGTTAACATCCTTGAGCAGTAATGATAGCGTAGCCCGATTGAAGGCCTTGCTTTTTGTGTTGTAGTACCTTTGGCTACACTCGGAGTCTCCACACTGCAAACCTCAATTATTGTCAATAACAGCTGACGATCATATTCAATTGTAGGTGATGTATCCCATGTGTTGGCAGGTACTTGGAATTGTACCACCACATTCCAGTTGAACCTTCCCCAGAGTAGACAAGCGAATCGTGCGGGCAAAAGCTGCAGTTACCTCCGTAACATTCTATGATTGCTCTTAGAATTGCAGATAAGCGATTTATCTGCTTGATAATATCTTGGTTCGAAAGTAAACGCAGTTTGACAACCATGCTGCTGCATCGTGACTTGATGTCTTTAAGAAGCCAGGGCACGTTCTCTGGCCTCTGCTGACGCTTCGTGCCTCCAAACAGGGTCGGACTCCAACGAGAACTTCTGGCTTTTCTCACTTGCCCACTTCTAAGATGGTTGGTGTCAGTTTGTCGAATCACTCACTATGCATTCCCTAATGGTTCGTAGAAGTCGTTCATGCCATGTGTCTCTGGGTCCAAATGCGGTAAATGACGTAACGAGATAATTGACGTTGTAGTATAAACACCGTTAATGGCGGTATTTTGTTTGCACGCTTCACTTTTCCATGTATATATTCGTTGATATTATTTCATTATACCCCGCACAACGAGTTGTAAGCGGGGGGGGGGGGGGGGGTTATACTGGATTCATCTTGTCTGTCCGTAGACGTATTATTGTGGACGCAACTCCTACATTTCTTGCAGCATGTGCTTCAAACTTTAACAGATGAACAACCTCAACATGTAGATGTGCATGAAGCAAAAAAATAGCTGCACTGATTTGTGTCACGCAAAATTTGTTTGCATACTGGAGAATGATTTTTTTCACTACATTGACATCATTTAAAGTCAAAGCATACTTTGGAGCTTTCCCAGTATTGCCATGCATTATAGCATTAACCCCCATCTTGATCGATATGGACTCCCTCTCCAAGATAGATTGCCTAATTGCAGAGCTGCAAAGGCCATAGTATTTCCATCAGACAAAAACGAAAGCAGATGTCCGCGAGGAGTACGTAATTGCTGCTAACGAAATATCTTTAAGAGAAATAGTGCCCACACGTAGTAATAATGAAACCAGCTAGTGATCTTTGTCATAATTGTCAGACGTTCGCATATTATGGTGATGTGGCTGTGAAATCAGCATTGACCCCCTGGACTTTTGATGCTGAATCACGTGTTCCGCAAATACGCATCTGTCCAGCACAGTGTGTTTTCAGCGGTCAGTGTAACGATACATTTGTATGTGGTGTGATTCTCGATGGCTACCCCATATGCCAGAGACGCAGCCTGTCCGTGCTTCTACAATGACACCTTTGTAGCAAGTCGAACTGACTAGGGTTTTCTGCACCCTTTTCCATGTTATGCGCGACGGCCTGTCTACGCTTTGCGGTAATATTCTTCGTTCAGCTTGATTGCATTATCGCTGGCCTTATTAGACAGTGTCTGCAGATGGCGTGAGGTTATTGGTGGTATGTAATTTGATGCCAATAGCAAATTGACCTTTTCTATCCCAATTCACATGTCCTGCAGAGATGTTGCTAGCATCAAGTCCACAGGAGCCACTTTCTTGTCTCTGTTCTGCATTAAAGTTTCTAGTTTGCTGGAGAGATACAGACAGTTCCTGCACCCAAACCACAACACAGCTCTAAGTCCAAGCTTTCTCTCTGATTTCAGTTGACTAGCTGTATGCTTACAACATGTGACATTGTGCTCTTGGTACACAGTATTCATAATTATAATTTGTGCAGAGACTATCTAAGTTTAATATTCTATTTCCTTTCGGTGATTCATTATCTGTTCTGTTGTTGTTGTTGTACTCGTATTATCTTTGCGTGGACGTAGTATTCGATTTAATCCCTCAGTATTTTTATGCCCCCTATCGATAGATGGGGAGGCATATAGTGATTCACCTGTCCGTCCGTTCGTCTGTTCGTCCGTCCGTCCTGGTTAACCCAAATTGACCGTTTCTTCTAGCATTAATATGGCTTGCTACAAAGCTTTCATACTTGCATGGATGTTGTGTATGAACACTCTCCACACGCCTGTACCACCTAACCCCATTTTGACCTTCACCTTGACCTAATTTTGGTCTTAGACTTATTTATGGACAAGGCTTCCACAGGGGGCATAAGCGTTTAGTGAACGCAGTCTTGTTTTTTCATTAGATCCCTCAGTATGATGTTGTTGCTCCGGTTGAAGCCTTGTACCATGTTGACATATGTTGTATTTCTTAAACTGTCCCCCAGCTAAGCATCTCTTCACCTGTCCATTAACCATGTTCAATCAATGTTATGCTCTAAGTGCTTTGTTTGGTGACGACATCATGACGTCATAACTTTAAAAACAGTTGACGTACAAAGCATGATGTCATCAAAATATTTGGCGTAAATTACCTCTTCGTTTCAAAGATATTTTGGTGACATCTTTGTCCCAACGAATTGTTCTGAGGCCAGACACAATATTAATCTGTTGGATATATACATTAGCCAACTGAATGTCACTTTCAATCTGTAACTGGTGACACGAAATAACCGAGTCACTAGTCACGGGCCTACTTAAACGTCTTCGTTGGTTATTAAAACAATTATATTTAGTGATTCTGGTCATAATTTGATAAACCAATTCAGAGCCATTGGGAGGGTTCAGCTTACCCGTTAAATCGCAAATACCTACAGCAATTACAATTAAAGCAAAAGTTGAAAGGTCTAAACCTGTAATTTTGTCATAAATATCCTTCATGCCAGCTCCTGGCAGTGCCTTCAATGTCAATTGAAAAGGCAGCTCAGATGGAATGGTTTTTAAATAATTGTTTAACCAATAACCCCGGGAATCAGTCAATAATAGGACCTTCATGGTTTGTGAAATAAAGGAAATATCATTATAGTTAATGAGCCTACTAGTCTTCCGGGTTACTAGAATGTACGAGGTCCGAAATACTGTTGATGTAATTGCCTATTGAATAATCATCAGCAAGATGTTCAAATTGTAATCTGAATTAAACGAGACAGCCGCTGAATTTCTTTGCTGCGACATGTCGTAGTAGGCGTATTGACCACATGACAGATTCTGTCTTCATTAACAAGAACACTAGGATGCCATGCAAAATCGGGTAAATGCTGAACATCGCCAGTGGACATTGCCCTAAAAAGGGGAACGAATAAAGCACCTGGGTTTAGGGATTAAATTTCTTGTGCCAGGATTTATTACAATGTAACTGTTTGTTTCCCCGTCACCGAGTGTCATACCTTGACATTTGTGAATTGTAGTTGCCCAACCAAGACGTAGTGGGATTTATATCCTTTTGCAAGTAAAACAGCAGCAATCACATCTTCTTTCAACTGGGACTAATGGAACAAGTGTAGGGGAGTCTTAAGATGAAAGGTGGTCCAGTAAAAGCAGAAAAATTTACCATTACCACATCTGGAAATGCATTTCCCGGTATGTTGCCATTCATGTAGATGATGTCGACAATTGTGCCTAATGCCCCATTGAAAAGACCATAATGAACAGAAAGATTCACCACTAACATAACTTTGAATGCTTTGAAATATACAATGTATGTACCAAACTCCCACCTTTGTCATTTGCAGCTGAAGCATGTCTTCCTTTAGACTTACATTTAATTTGAGCTACAGGGTATGATTTGTTCAGTTCAGTCAATTTTGTCTTATTGTGTTCCCAGACCTCAGCATGTGTGGGGAAAACAAATAGGCCCCTATTTTGCATATCTTGCATTTTAGATTCCCCATGTGTACTTTTAAGGCTATTCCATTGAAATGTTGATCAGCTGTAGATTGGTACAGTCTCAAGGACATTACAACTTCCCGTGACAATTGTTCTGTACTAATTTGTCGGACCATAGTACTCGGACAGACACAAAATGAACTTTCCAAACAATGAGTCCATGTAATGCAGCTGGAATTTGTTTTTCAAATTTGTCATATAAACAGGAGTATCAAGAACTGGTGGTAATTGGACATCATCTCCAAGAAATACAACAACCGGTAAACCACCCCAGGACAAATGACAATTGCGACCTATATCAAGGCCATTTCTGCGCATGAATTCCATCCAACCCAATGTTGTTAGACCAAAAAGGACTTTTAAATTTTCAAGATTTGATTGTAGCATATCACCAGATGTGCCTTGGGGCGCTGACATTTCACGATTGGTATTACTTGTTGGAACCTTGAAATAGCTATGAAGAGTAACACCACCTATAAGGTTTGCACTACTTCCGGTTGGACACACCACTTGTACAGATTTGTTGATACCAAAATATACCCGAATTGCTTTTACAAGACAGTTTTTAGGTAACTTTTACCAGACCCAGCTGTTTCAGATACCACTAGTCTCAGTGGAATATGTGAAGATTTGTTGTTTTTGTATTTTTGAAGATTTTCCATGACAATATTAAATGCAAAGAGCTGATCTGAATTCATGGAGCTTAAATTTATATCTGGTATGTTGAGATCAGTTCTGTCAGTGTCAACAGTTGTGCTTAAACTTTCAATAAAAGTTTTACCTATTGGATATCTATCAGCAGAATCAACCCACTTGTACTCTCCCCCCCCCCCTCCCCATCATCAAAAGTTAAAAGTTTCCAAATTAACATCAAAGTCTGAATTTGGCTGGAGAATATCCATCCATTGTGGTTGTTGTGATGAATCGGATACAGACTGCTGAGAATCATTATTAGCAGCATCTTTGTTAGTGAAATTTTTTTCTTGCTCGTTCAATATCTGCTTTAACAAAATTTGGGCATGGATCTGTGTTTAAAAAGCTTTCAAATGCTTCTTGCCAAGAGAATGAATCTGGTTTTATATCAGAGAATTTGCGCCAATTAGGCCAATGCAAAAGTAATGTCATTTTACAGTATTCTTCAGTTAATGGCCAAGTTGCCGGAGTATTGCATGAAAATACTGCCACGCTTTTTTGTGAACAAACATGTGCGTAGAATGATGACACGTTAAATCTCTTCAGAGATACTGGTCAGTAGCAGTACTTTTTGTTACCATATTGTCATCCTTCTCAAGAACACGGAAACCTGAAAGACTTATTGTTTTGAACGTATGACTTGACCGGTAAAGTGGAATTCGTGAAAGCTCATACGAGGCTTCAACTGCTGATTTCCTTTCCGCTACCATAGCGTACTAATGCAGACTCGCCGGGATGGCCATTTCGGCCTTCCGTAGTTTTCGACCTAAATGCCCAAATTCGGGAATTTTGCTGTCATGGGTACACAGGCATCCCAGACTACAGGATATTACGGGCCCAGGGTCGTGCACAGGTTTTTGGACCCGCTAGACCCCTTTAAAGAGGGCTTTGAACGTAGATTTTACAAAACTGAAATTACTGGTCCTACCTGCCATTGCGGTACGATTCCCTGTGGAATTGCATTAACATTTAGCGCCAAAAAGTTTTTATTTTTCTATAGGAGGAATATAAGGCTAGACAAAGGGGTCGGGACCGATGCCCTAAAGGGGCCAAAAAGTAGGCCTGTCAAGCTAAAAAAAAAAAAAAAAAAAAAACAAGACTGCGTTCAATAAACGCTTATGCCCCCTGTGGAAGCCTTGTCCATAAATCAGTCTAAGTCCAAAATTAGGTCAAGGTGAAGGTCAAAATGGGGTCAGGTGATACAGGTGTGTGGAGAGTGTTCATATACAACATCCATGCAAGTTTGGAAGCTTTGTAGCAAGCCATAATGATGCTAGAAGAAACGGTCAATTTGGGTTACCAGGACGGACGGACGGACAGGTGAATCACTATATGCCTCCCGATCTATCGATACGGGGGCATAAAAAAAAGAAGTTTTTCGCGCAAGGGTCACCGTCACATTGTCATTTCCGGTGACCTTTAGTCGAAATGTTGACCATTTTTTCTACTTTCGGTTTGAGGTAGGTGTGTAGCATCCGGATGTATCGAATTTATAGCAGTGCTGCAAGTCAATAGTGTCTCAGGGACGGGGTATAGGGACCATATGAATTTCTCATAAACCCCCAAAAAATCGTGGTAGCGGAAAGGATATAGCTCTTTTGACAGTATTCATGAGAAATTTATTGCATAAAGACTTTGCATTATTGTCAGGATCATCAGTAGAACAACTGACCATGCCACCAAATAAATCAGACAGTGCTTCACTAGTCTGGTTGTCTTTGCATGCATAACCAGTTTTGTACCTCTCTGTGGCCATAATTTCATCCACAGATGGATTATCTGGAGGATTTTGTGACAGAATCAATGAAATATCACCATTGGCTCGCGACCCTTGAGTATGATAGCGAGAATGCTGTACTAAAGTTGGGTGATCTCTTTGCATTTCAAGCCTGAGAGGATTTTTGTTCAACAATAGCGGGAGCAGTTCTTAATGTCTTCCCAGGGTTATCTGTGGTACCAAACTCCATTCTGCACTGTTTTACTGATGGCTTATATTTCTTCTTGATTTAGCAAACTCTTGTCTTTACCAGTAAGTGTCAAAACCAAATACAGGACCAATGACATTTTGGAAGTAAGACTGTGTACGAAGGTCAAAGTATTGAGCAACAATATGGGTATTCTTTTGCAAAGTTTCAAAGATTTCTGATGAATTATCGAAAGAAATATTTTCTCCGGTACAGTGTTTTATTTATAACTGAAAAATGCGACGAAGTGGCTTAAAGTGAAATTCAGCACAGCTGCCAGTGTTGAAGAAAGATGGAAGTCTATCACATCTGTTAATTTTGTACTGTATTAGTGCCCTTAGCTCTTTATTTGTTGGAGTCCAATACTGGCTTGTTCCCCGAAGCGTATTAGTAAAGTAAAAGATAGTTTTTGCTATGGACTGGTCGCCATTTGTTTTTCAAATCCGATACTGTAAGATGCTTATCACCAAGTTTCTGTTAAACGAAAAACGAACCTTTTTCTAGAGTTTGCTTTCTCAAGATCATGTTATGTACAATGAATTTGAAATACTGATGCCGTGCAAAGCGACCGTCTCTGTACCAGAGTAAGTGTTCTGCCCAATCAGACAGTGAAGCACATGTCTTAGGGCGATTTATGTGAAAATCACCCTTCTCAAATGGAAATAAACATGGAAAAGCTAATGTAAAGAAATACTGAGTAGTGAATTCTGACATTGGAATATTTCCCCTAGAAGGCCAAGGTATAGTAAACGTACCACGGTTATTTTGATTAACTAGCATTTTCGCCAATTACTTCCTTAACAGCATTTTTACTTGATCAGCAATAGAAACTGGATTGTCCGGAAGAAATACACCCGACTGTGTATTACAATCGTCCAAATTGGGCAATTCAGTTTGATCTGGAGCCGGACCTTTATCATCAATGTGTGTCACATCATTGGGAATACTAACTGTTGGAATAGCATCAAGTTGTCCATCTTTAGGTAGAGTCTGGTGCCTCTCGAGGGATGCTTTATTATATGCCGGTCTCCGGACAGTGGTGGTGCCTCAGGCAGCTCGCTACACTGAACACCTAATTTTATTTCAGTCCTTTTTATACATTGTCAGTTTTATCAGGCTCAGCATGGAACCAGAGACCAGAATTTTCTGCAACTATCAATACGTTTATCCATGCTATTCATTTTAGATCTACATTGTTGTGGTTTCCTTCACAGACACTTGGGGTCTGGACCCCGCCCCCAGCTACGCACCTGGATATATTTTTATCATTAACATTTTATGCCCAGACCCATACATTAATCACACAAACATTATTAAACGTATCCGGGACAAATAAAAAATATTCGTAAATGCCTCTCTAGCTAAATGACACAAAGATAAAAATGTTTGACTGAAACTTCTCGCACACCTTCCTGGAATATCGGGTCGTATTTAACTCACTGTGCAACTTTCCCGCCTATATATAGTGACAGAAACCGATTCCCGCCCCTGCTTCCACAATTTGCGAGAAAGTTGGCAATTTTCAACTCAAAACACGCCACGCACATAATCTTTCGACGATGGTTTCCCGTCTGATCAATACGAAAGTACGACACCGCGCGTTGAACGTTGGAACCAGATATGTAAATAAACCATTCGGAATACCTCGTTTGGGTCCAACGTTCAACGCGCGACACAGTTCTTATGCATCAGGCTGGGAACCACCGTTCAAATTGTCGAAAGATTATGTGCGCGGCGGAAAATGAGTTGACATTTGCAAACTTTCTCGCACATTTTGAAGACAGGAGCGCCAATCGAGTATTGTCAGTATAATCATCGTAAAGATTAATTTGTTATTGACCAAAGGGCACCAGAAATATACGGGAAAGTTGCATAACAAGTTTTACACGATCCATTTTTCAAGGTCGGTGTGCGAGAAAGTTCAGCGAAACATTTTTATCTTTGTGTTATTAAAGCAGTAGAGGAATTACGTAGATTTTTGTATTAATATTAAATATATCCAACAAATGTTTGGGTGATTACTGAATGGGTCTGCATATATAATAAATATTGAAATTGAAATAAACTTCTTCAATAATAAATACATGTATATAAAATATTTCCAGGCGCGTAGCGGGAGGGGGCGTGGTCAAGACCCCAAGTGTCTGTGGTTTCCTTGTATTTGGGTTTAATTTTCCTTTTTAGAATTATTTTGATTGGATGAAACGGAAACCGGAACATTATCATTGGGCGCATCTACAGTAGAACTAAGTTCCGCGTTTGTACAAGCGTTGGTCATTGCTTCGTCATGCAATTCGGCACAATTAGTAAACCCGGTGTGTGAATTATTGCGGTCATCAATACTTGAGCATGTCGAGGCTGCCTTTAAACTTTGACTACAGTTATTATTTGAATTATCATGACTCATTGATCTAGATTTTGGTGCCGAATTGTTTTGAGGAATTCCTTGACTTGATAGATAATTAAGTTCTATCTTTAATGCCTGACAGTGCTCATTTTTAAAAAGAATGTCGAAAGAATCTGAGGAACTTGATTTGAAGCTGGCACATAAGATGTAAGAGTGTGAGAGGGCTCGCCATTATTTCTACCTTGCAACCAGACGTTTATTCTACAATCAAGAAGTTCAGAGACAGCCTCAATTTCGCATGCAGTTGCCCACCAGTTGCCAGTAATCATGCCATCATAATACATTTCGCGAGACATGAAAGGACCGTGACATATTTCGATTTTTGCCCGCCATTTACAAGTTCCAGTTGTCGTACATTTGACCACAAAATAAACCTTCTGTACACAGTCGATTCATTGAAATCGCCGGCTAATAAAACACTAAGACAGTGAAATAAAATATTTACCATCTCCTGGAACATCAATAACCGCATAATTATCGTTATTAATGCACAATTCAGACATGATAACTGTTACTGACAAAAACAAGACTTACCTGATCTTGGGACGCAGACGAATGAAAATGCGTGCAAAAGTGAGTTACTTCCCCTGTGTCCTGGCGTTCGCTCCGGACCTGTTTTTATTTATTTATTTTGTGAAGTGTAATTTTAGATTTGCTTAATTTTAGATAGCATAAAAATATAGAAGTAACTTTATGCGCTATCTACAAAGTGTCGATATTCAATTAACCTGTCCTCGTACGTCATTTCCGAATATTGACGACACCGGAAATACATTGTTTTTGATGCATTAGTGGTTGTGCAGAACTTCGGCCGATAACGGAAAGGCCCGAGTAGTTACGAATACCGCGAAGACAATCGGTGCGGTCCGAACGACCTTTATAGGCTGCTGATATAGGAATAAAGCCAAACTCAGCCGTCTCGGAGATATTTTTTTCAAAACCTTCTTAGATTTTTATTTCGACCACATCCTCATATGAGATTTTAAACTTGATAAATGTGTGGGCAGTTTTGTCTATAAAAAATAATTAAAAATACTTATAGACTGACTCAAATTTCGTGAATATGTAGTGAAATAATAGTAGCATTATATTATGAATTCGTATTGATGTATGCTCTGGCATTGGTATCTGTCTCAAAATGGATAATGCACGAGATATATGGTAGATACTGCACATGTCCAATGTAAAACCAATTTGATAATGCCTGTGTTGTATTGTTTTAATACTTATTTCCTGGATAAAAGTGATATAGAATTGATAATTTAATATTTTCTTGGGATGAAATCCACATAGTTCTTGCTCTATATATGTTATATTAATACTTAACTGCATCATTGTTACCCAAGTAAAATAACAGGTGGCAGTATGGTAATATAAGAATATATACATAAAAGGACCTACATAACGATACGGACATCTACGAGTTGAATCACATGGGGAACAGGGTGTAAGACAATATCATCGGAGAGACGGTTAAAAAATACCTGCACATAGACGACTGTTTGTTTTTGGACTTGCCTGACGCATAACGTGTTGCCTATACTTGCTGGAGATGAATAAACGAACTTACACAGAGAAGTTATCTAGTATTCAGAGTGTATTGACTCAAACTTACGAAATATTTACTGCGCAATCAATGTATGGAATTACCTGTATGTGTCATTTAATTAGGACAAGAATGGCTATATATATGGATAAATATTAATATTTTGTTTAAATGTTATTTTTTTTAAATTTATATAACACTATAAAAGTTGAGTATCTCTCATATGAAGTTAAACAAGACATGTTTGAAAAACACATGCCCCCATGGCAGCCCAATAGTCCGAAATGGTAAAGGTTACAGCGATATTTGACCTACTGACCTTAAAGATTCAAAATTAAAAGGGGTCATCTACTGTTGATGACCAAACCTTCATGTAAACTTTGAAGATCCTAAGACAGAGTTATTGAACGGAAACCATTTGATCTACCGAGCGACCGACGTGCAAAGCAATACAATAAAAATCTGAAATAAAACAAGATATTTAACCACATGGATCATAACTTCTAAACTGAACCAGGAAATCTATTACCTTTGCTATGGATTTCAACAAAAATGGCAATGTGAAATCACAAAAAGTCACACTACGAAATAACATTGGCAATTGAAGCATCCAGGTTTAAGGTAGACTTTCAAGAGTCCTATCATTAAAGCATGACACTTAGAGTTCAATGCTGTTTCTGTCTCTTATGCTTAGATAGTCCACACCTGTATTTATTGTTTTTCCACATGTTGGACATTGGTTTACTTTTTTGCCATGTACAGCTGCCACGTGTATATCAACACCCTGTCGATGTACGAATGACTTTCCACAGACTTTGCATTTTAACAATGGTACTTGAGGGGAGCCACACCATGTCCATTTCTTGCATCGCGTGTTGTGTACATTCTTTGGCATGTTGGAAATTTGTGTGGTTTGCTTTTAAAGTGTGTGTTTATATGGTCTTCCAATCTGGCCTTCTAAAAAAAACACTATCACACTCTTGACGTGTACAGGTAAGCTTAAATTTACCATAAGCATTATGTGTTGTATACGGATTTATCCAACACTTTTTGTCCATGCTGATTGGCTAGCTACTGAGAGGTATGGTCTAACACCCATTTAGCAGTTGCATTGGTTAAAAAAATCACATAATTCACAAGTTGACTAAAAACTGAATTGAGGCCCATCGTCTATGCTTCCCCACAAAAGCGGTGTTAAACTCAGTAGCTTAGAACATTTAACATGGACTCCTTGAATATCCGTGCTTATCCGTTATCAATGAGTTGTTATTTTAACGAAGCAAAACAAGTTTACGATACAATAACGAAAACACGCGAGAATTTATTAGCTACACGTCAATGTTCTGTACTATATAACTTTAGTGCGCCAAGCATAATGTGATGTTTACAAACATTAATCGGTTTGGTCAACTGTTGCGAAACTGGTTTTACATATTACTCAAATAAAATACGTATGGTCAGTTTTGTACTAAAATATCACTGATAAATCGTGCACATCGGATTAATCCCCATGTGTGGAATATACCAAATTTTCCCACCTGTCTCATTATCGCGGATGCATTTTTTTTATAAATGTGACGTAATTTATACCAAAATCATTTATCTGCAAATCATACAACTGGAAATATGCAAGATACTAATCTAATTTTTTTGTAATCTATATAAATCTAATATATTTATAAGTTTATTGATTTGCGCTTTGTTAAAAACTGGCATATCATCAGATATCCACTACATTACACAATAATGAATTCGCGTTCGTAAACAAAATATGGCCCGCTTACCTGGTCCTGAATTTTTTTGTGACACCGGACGTCGAATTACAGTGTTTTGCTGTTATAACGTAGAGATTGTCTTTGACTGCAATCCTCAGCACTTCATTTTCTGATAAAGAATAGTTAACCGACCACACCCTCTGCTTCTTTAACAGAGGCAACTTCGCTGATGCGATGTCCATCTTTCCAGGCTGTTTTGTCGTCTGTCACATTTGACAGATAATGCGCGAACGTGACGCCATTGAACCGGTGCGCTAGTGCATGACGGTATTATACAGGTAAGTTATTAACAAATTTAGTTAGTTTACCTTTTGGTTAAGAGTGTTTATACACAAATGCCTTTTTAACTCGGTCACGTCGGTTTTATTTTACCATTTTACATTAATTCCGTAGTATTATCCAAATGCGGCAGCCATGTTCATTAATGTATTTTAAAACACGTGTTGTGCATGTATGAAAACTGTAAAATAAAACAACTTTTTTGTAATGAATATGTTTCGTTAGGATTCAAACTTGCAGGAGGTCTCAAAGGTTGTATATCGACCGCTTTTTGCCATGTCCACATTTTGGACAACACCTATGGAATTGTTTATTATCTTTCATATGCCTACGGCCTTCGTGATTACTACTGATTAATTCCTACGCATATGAACTCTAAACCGTGATCTATTCACCGGTATATCACGCAAAACTGCGATCTATTTCCTTAATATAACACATTAATTAATACCGTCAAAACTATGGTTTAATATTATTAAAATTTATTTTATAATAAATTAATAGTAATTAGTTATACGATGCAAAATATCTTCATAAACCATACATGTAGCAAGGTATAACACATAGTTATGATTAAATTGAAACAAAGTAATCATATCGTGATATTGTTAGCAAGGTAATAAAAGTAAAATATGTTTAAAATAAAGTAGTATAAATATTTGTTCAAACATACACTACACAATACATGGATCAAACGTGCGTAATAGTAATAGATAATGTACATGCACATGGACCAGAATATTCACGCAAATGTTGACAATTATTGAATCATTTTGGGTTCAATACGTCACGTGGTTGGTGAAATAAATGCAAATTTCATTAAAAAATTGGAACCCATGTCAAATCTTCATTTAAATTGATGATCACCCGACTTGACGTGTAAGAGTTACTCGACCTGACAAAGTTTGCCAGAAAAAGTGCACAATGGAAGCCAAGCACCATAGTACTTATCCTTTAAATATATCATAACAGAACTTCACTCCGCATGGACCCTTACAACAAATTCCTCGAGGACACTCTTTATCAACTTGGCATTCATCCGGGTTCTTTTTATATACTGGGCAGTTTCTGGGTGGTTTAACCTTGGGACACAAATCTGAAAAAAAACAGTACATTGAGATACAATCACAATAACAGCAGTAGATTCGTCAGACGTCGCGACATATTAATCCAAATAAGAAAAAAAGTTGGAATTTGGGGGAGGGGGTAACAAGAGTTTGTGTTGATTCTCTGTGCATGCACGAAAAAAACTAATTTTGCAGTCATATAGTTTCAAGATGGCACGTATTAATGAGACTAAACGCGACCTGCCGTTGTTTCGACCTTACATTAAACTACACGACGTTTTCGCGGTCTCTAGTTGAACTATGGTGACCACGGTAAGTGTCAAAACACAGCCTTAGTTTTTCTGCTCGTTTGGAATAACGGAAGGTCTATAATAATTAAGAAATGTCTCCCGATTCGTTCGATTGGACCTCTTCTGTTTGTAGAAGCTCTTTCGTCTCTTCCGCTCAATATTGCGAAGAGGAGAATCTGATATTGCAAACAAAATTGTCGACCTCTTCTGTTACACTTTACTGCCCGGTACTGGCCGACTAAGTGTATCGGCCTTGTCAAGTGGTATCAACACAAGCGTGTGCAAAATGGTGCTATCAAACCAGTCACGTGATTCAGTTGTCTAAGCACGTGATTTCGACACAGTTACATGGTACCAACGAATTGAGTCATAACACCACACGTGTAAGGACAAAGTGTATTAAGCAAGGGAGTTTTGATATCAACTTGGCTGCCCTGCGTTTAAGGAAAAATAACGTGACGCACGTTTCGTACCTGATACGTATCAGGTACGAAACGTTTCTTGCCGTTTGCGTACCAGGTACGAAACGTTTTGTACCTGGTGAGAAACGTGCGTCACGTGATTTTTCCTTAAACGCAGGGCTGGTCACTGATGGAGCTCAAACTGTCGTCTTACTCAAACCGAATAAATTTGTAATAAATTTCACGTGATTAAGTAATCTAAGCACGTGATATCGAGACAGTAAAATGTACCAAAGAATTTAGTCTAGTACTACATGTATATGGTACAGAAGGCACGATCAGATTCCAAAGGAAGCAACAACAATAATGTTCTTACCGTGTTCAATAGGACTAAATTTACAACAAAGATCATTGCGACAAAACGCCCCAAGTGGACAATTTCTTCCACCCGCGTACATGCGGAACAGATTTTTTGAACAAACTCCTACTTTGACTGTCCCCTTTGGACATGTCTTGGGTGGTGGTGCTGAAATTAAAACAACATGGCAATATATTTATTATGTTTTAGCAGTGTCAATTAATTAAGTCAATTTTTAGTTCAAACTCGTGTAACGAATTTCGTTGCACGATACAGCGAAGTTCGGATATATCGAAATAAATTTCAGAGTTATTATATACCAGGGATTGCTTTATTACACGGACGGATTGTAACGTTGAATAAAAACAGATCCATTGAGTTGAAACACTTTCAAGACACTTTTTAGACGAACGACGCCAAAAAGTTGGCGATGAATAACATCAGGAATGAGGTGTCGACTTGTTTCACAATCGACCTTAAATAAATTAGTATAAACTAAAAGTTGAGTTTCGAACCGATTGTTGCACAGGGTCTTAAAATCATGACACACATTAAAACATTATTCTAACATAAGCGGCGATTTTGCCTATATAGACAAAGAACAAATCATAGCGTTGTATATCGGCCGATATACAATGGAAATTTGAACTACTTTAGACTCGGCTGTTCTTTTTTACACGTCGGGAAATTTATGAATGAAATCACGTGATATTGTATTATTATCGTTGTAAATGTTTTTGCGTATTTTAGACTATTTGTAAGTAAGGAATACTTAAATGATATTCAATTAAAAAATATCCGTTGATGTTGAACAGATTTTCTTCTTATTTCATATTTAGATTATTGTTTGAAGTATAGTTATACTGGGGTGATAAAGGTAATCGTAACAGCCGTCAACAAGTAACCTAAGCAACATAGATCTCGCAAAATAACACTGGCTTTTTATATAATTCCGGGTTTAAATCATGTTAGTCTTAGAATCGAAATAAACTATGAAACCCGTTGTATATCGGCTGTTATACAATGGTTTGTCGTTCTGACGCTTGTTATTACGGCCTTCGTGGTTAATTTCTACGCGTCAGAACTCCAAACCATTGTATAACAGCCGGTATACAACGGTTTTTCATAGTTTATTTCTTAAATCTAAAACTTAATTATTGAGCCCCTCTTATGAAACTATATATGACTAAAAGTGGGTGTACCTATTTTATCTTTGCAGCAGAAATTGTTGATACATCTGTAAGGTGCTTTGCAAGCTTTTCCACTATTGAGAATACATGATGAGCCGTCAGTAGTCATCCCTGCTGGACACACTGAGTCCCGACAACAGAAGCCAGCTCCACACGTATAGCCATCCTTGCATTCTGATGTGTAACGACAGGTTGGACCTATCACTCCAGATTTACAGAAAAACTCCGGTTCCAACGGCGGCATCCTTGCGAATACTGAAATAAATTATAGGTCAAACAATGATTATTCAGGTCCCCCATCTAGACATATTGAATATAAAATATTACATCAAATTCCAAGGTAAACGTTGTAAACAGTAGAAATCAGAATTGTGCTTTTAACGCTTTCCAAATACAGTCTTCTTTCTTTAAATCAAACAGTCCTATTATTCTTCCGTTTAATGGATAGAAATCCTTCCGGAGTGTCTAGTACCCAAAATAATTCCGGAGTGTCTAGTACCCATAATACATGTATAATAATAATTATTCAGTTATACGTTTTACAAACAAGAACGCGATTTGTCTTTTGTGATATCAATAATAAATTCGTGACAACCTAATGTTTTGGTAAATAAATGAAATATTGAAACAAAGTAGAAAAAAGATAAATACCTTCCGCAAGACAATATATCGACAACACGACTATGATGATATCAACACGCATTTTGCTCGTCTCGTACCTTCAGCAAGTTAAGCTATTTTACTGATGCAGTTGTACGGCTGTTGGTGTTTATATATAATAGAACGAACCGGATCTTTATGGTGTTGTTTTGTGTGATTACTTGGAAACACCACTTTTATGTTGTTAAAACCGTCAACACAATTTAACGCTACATGGCACACACCAATCACGAGTCGACCACAATTTAGATACAATTGTATGTTTAATCTACATCCACTAAAGTTTCGCATCATAACATTGACTTATAATTTATCTTTGTCAGTGTAGCAAATATTCAATTACAAAAAATGTAATTAAATCAATATTAATTTTTTTTTAGTACAATTCGCCTGAGATAACACTAGCCTTCATTTAAAAAATGAAAATGCGAATTAAATGCATTTTGGATGTTCATTATCGTTCAATCTTGAGCATATTCACTATTAATGATACATGTATACTATTTAAATCTAGACTGATATGTAACAAGCGGTCTGTGGACAGTGCTGTGTTTATGTTATACTTTGTTTGTTTATTGATAAGTCTTGAGTTATTTCCGGCGAATTATTAGTTGCACCAATGCCGCTACCACAGCGTATAAACGAGTCAACTTCCGGATATCGCAATAAGTCATACACGTTAACTTTTATAGTTTCCAAATAAGTCATACGGTGACAGGAAATATCACGTGCTTATGCTTGCAATAAATCATACACGTTGAATTGTACAGTCTCACAATAAGTCATACAGTGATTTAGTTTATATAGCTGATTTAGTTTATACGCTGTAGCTACATCCTTTTTAAATTTTAGAACATGTACAAACTATAAATCACTTCATTTGAGTACGATTAACATGACAGTTGTATTTTATATACTGCAATGTCTAATTAAAACCAATGAAATTCATTTAGATTACGACATAGTATGTCATTACATTTGTGGTGTGAGATTAATCTGTTTAAGGTTCGTTGTACAGGTGTCGGCTGGTATAACCCTTTTAATCAGACCAGTCACCTGTTTACATACCATTGTTTATCTAAACATTGTCATTTCTTTTATTATTAATTTTGTAAATTTAGCGGATATTGTTTATACACTCGGCAAAACTTATAAGTACACACTTGTTTATTTGCCCATAGCTCGGTCAATGCGTGTTTGATCGTGCTGAAAATTTCAACATATGTAGATTGGATATGTAGAATTACAATACAATCGATGTTTTTAACATCTGATTTAAATTGTCACAAACAGAATAAATTAATGATGCCAACAGCAGAATCTAAAAAAACACAATAATGCCGTGTGTTCATCGGGCGATTGTCAGGTTGCTAATGCACATATGGCCCCGCTGCGCTGAAACAGTACAGTTTCCAGTCTATGTTTCTATCATGGACACAGTAATAAAGAAAACAATGATAGGAACAAGCCCAATTTAGGTTTAGAAATATCGATTTCAAAAAAAAAAATGCAATTTGAAACATAGTTAACTCCCCTTGACCATAATAATAAAAAATATTTTTAAAAGTAAAAAAACACCATGTTGTTGTTTGAAAAATCGAATTATTTTGTGTTTTTTTTTAATTTGACAATAAATCTAAAATTCAAATTTACCTAACATAAAAATTATTTGCACATACGCGTCAATTTCACGGCCATTTTACGGTTTTTGACGTTTCATGGTTCAATGAACCGCTGTATTTAATTTTGAAGAAAAAATGTATTTATCCAGTCCTGTGATAGTCAATACTATGTACAGAAAATTTCATGCAAAAATAATAAAAGATAAAAAAGTTATAGCGAAAAAACGACGTGTGTACTTATAAGTTTTGCCGAGTGTATGAGTATATGGACTTGGTGCATAACGTTTTGGTTTTCACTGCCATTTTTTCCTATCAAATATTTTATAGTTCGTGCTAGATCATGTGGCAGTCGAGTCTATTTCACTACAGGTAATACATGATATTGAATACAGATAACTTTAAAAGAATGTAATTGTTTGTTGTTTGTCCGTAATGGGATAGCTTTGACGGTAAAGATCAGGAATTGTAAATGAGCGATTCAAGTTCAACCCACCAAAGAAGTCTTTAGTATTTTTTTAATTAATCACAATGTTAAATGTTATTTTCATATTCCTTTTGTTTTTTCTTTGTTTTATTATGGTCATGATAAAATTCGTTTTAATTCAATTAAACTTTTATGACAAGAACACACAATCATTACAATACAAACGAATTTTACATCACTTCATCTGCTGTATCATGGCCTGAGTTACAGTCACACTCAGATACTGTATCTTTGGCTTCGTGTTGGTAGTTAAAAGGTCATGATAAAATTCTTTTTAATTCAATTAAACTTTTATGACAAGAACACACAATCATTACAATACAAACGAATTTTACATCACTTCATCTGCTTATCATGGCCTGAGTTACAGTCACACTCAGATACTGTATCTTTGGCTTCGTGTTGGTAGTTAAAATACCTAAGTTATCAAAGATCGAAAATCTCGTGCTTCAATTATATTTTTTTTACATGTACACTCCACGTTGATTGTATACATTTATATTTAAGGCTATATACACTCTTTAATAATAGCTTTAATCACTATTGGATAGAACTGATTATCTAAGCCATTTGTCTGTAAAAATCTTAACTTTTATATTTATAAAGATCAGAAAAAGAAATAAAAAAAAATACATACAACTTGACCAGGTTTCGAACTCGCAGCCAAAAATACCGATATCGCTATTAGGAAGTATCTACGCAGTAAACCACTCGACTATGAAGCATTTTCTATTTGGTGGGTGGTTAAAATGATTTATCATATGTTTGACATCGCAGTAGCGTAATAAAGCCATTATTTATTTTTGGGAATACACTAGTGTAATAAAGCTTGAACGCGACGTCATTCAAAGCATAGGCGACGTCGTTAAAGTTGCGCGTTTATTATAGTGAAAATAAGTAGCTATTTTATGTTTCAGCCGGAAAAGGCTAACATGTGATAAAAAGAACATTACATTCGTGACTTTCCACATTGAATTTATTAAACTCGTTGAATAAAATGGATAAAATGCTCGGCAAAGACTCGCTTATGATCTCTTTAAATAACATTAAAACAATGAATTTAAAAAATGAGCGAATTGGGGATTCGAACCAACGATTTCGTGGTTAGGAGTTCTGATCGTAGCCGACTGCACTAAACTATGGTTCAATTACAAACAGATATCTGTAAGAATCATATCACTAAATAATGGCCTCCGAACGCAATAAATCATATGTCTACCTGCCAAAATGGACTAGTCGGATAGGTCATGGCTGAGAGTTCAAAATTGAACTATTGTTAAACATCGACTGTGGCCAGTAGTCTTCCAATCTAAATTACACGTTATTTCTTTAATCACACGAATGTGGTTTTAGTGTGTCAACAGTGGACTGGTCTCATTAATAGTCCATGTTTTTCGGTCGTCCTTAATTAGGTATAGATAACAAGCGATTTTATTGTGATTTAAAGTTCAGACGGACACAATTAAGTTATCGTATCTTATCGTATGTTTCAGTTTAATGAATACTGACATTTACTTTTTTATCAACTACTGCAAAGATGTCACAAATGTTGCTTAAAATTTATGAAAATAAGGCCAGTATACCCGAATGTACCCTCTTCGAAATTCAATACATTACTTAATTGTTGACGTAATGCTATGCAATTTTCCAGGCATGGTGAAGAAACATACATTTTTTAGAAATTAATCTTGGAATTGTTCTAAATATTGTCATAGAAAAATGCTAAGGACACGGACTATATATTTATTGAGCGCCCCTCGTAGTATGTTTAATGTTAACTATTTGTTTTAAATCATTCTGATTTCCTGCAATGGTTTCGTTGATTTTACCAAGGTATTCGTTACTACTATGCATTCTGTATTATTTCATAAACTTTGTTCTGTTGGAATCAGTTGACCATTCTAGAATATCGTTAATGATATGTATAAGGATACGTTGATGCACCTTCAAATAGGAAAGAAGCTTACCAAAACATTTTGCTCAACTATTGGTTTACGTCAGGGAGATATTCTAATTATATACATAAGAGAGCCTACATCACACGATATGGTCTCCGGCGATGTTTTATGGTGTACAATCGTATAACATAGTCACATTGGAATGTGCTGTGCAGCCGAAACGGATAATACTGTCAGTAAAAGTAATCTTAGAACTTTTTATTTAAAACAAGTTGTTTCCAAACAATCGCAAATACAAGATTAACCCAACATTGCGGTTACATCGGCATCTGAGCGCAGCAAAAATCCGGAAAATGTTGTCCAAAGATGTGAATTCCCAAAGACATTGTCGTGTACACGACCGTTCTGAATGGCCACGTCATCACCTTGGTTTAATCGGACGACAAGCGTTTGACTTCCTTGATCATGATGGTCGGCGCCACCCCGAGCGTATGCGTCTGCCTTAGCCACACCATTGACAACAATTTTACACCATCCTTCAGCATTATTTAAGCTAAATACTGTTACATGGAATACGTACGTACCAGCTAGCGGTGCTGTGAAGACGCCATGGTGTGGATTGTAAGCATTTCCAATGTTAGTTTCTACTTTATCAAACACAACATTCTGGTTCAGTCCGAGATCGTTAAGAGCGTGAACAAGGACGGCGGTGAAAGCAACATTTTCCACTTCAGGTTGTTGTCTACGTGCTAGGATTCTATGTTGGCCAGTTGATGAGTCTGAAATATTTAAACACGAGCTGTCGGGAACTGGTCATGATTTCTTATTTTAATGTTTATTCTAAAGATACATAGTCACATAAAGTTAATTAACACACCAGCTTCTGAAGCGGTGTTCTTCAAGGAGAAATCTAGACGTGTTGTAACTGTTCACGAAATGTCAAGACTAGTGTCGGTGGACTCGGAAGATACATTTGGGAACGATATGGTAAGGATAGCAGTCGTTGATTAGTATTGAAAGGTCCAGCAAATTACACATAACATGTATTGCCTTGGTTTTTATGCCCCCCTATCGATAGATGGGGAGGCATATAGTGATTCACCTGTCCGTCCGTTCGTCCGTCCGCCCGTTCGTCCGTCCGTCCTGTTTAACCCAAATTGACCGTTTCTTCTAGCATTAATATGGCTTGCTACAAAGCTTTCATACTTGCATGGATGTTGTGTATGAACACTCTCCACACACCAGTATCACCTAACCCCATTTTGACCTTCACCTTGACCTAATTTTGGACTTAGACTTATTGATGGACAAGGCTTCCACAGGGGGCATAAGCGTTTATTGAACGCAGTCTTGTTTATACTGATTATTTATAAATGATACATAATGCTAATATACATGCAAAAAATCCTTGTAAACGCTGTAGTTCCGTTATGAGACACGAATGTATCAGTAAAATGCACCCAGAATATGGACACGAATCCCGGGATGGAAATCATATGCTTCCTTTGTGAAATCCACCATGATCGTGTGATCTGCTTGACATGAAGATGTCATGATTGCGGACTGATTGCTAACGATTTCAGTTAAACTTATTCTGTCAACATGTATATGACATCACACGTTATTACACTAAAATCAGACAAGCAAGCAAACAAAAAAACAAACCTTCATTATTTTCTCCCATGTCGTTTTCTATGATGTCTTCATTCGTTGTAGCCAGGACGACATCTTGGAGATAATGGTAGGACTGGTTGACCTCTGTGAGTGAACGATTCATTTCTTTCATCTGACGTTGTTGGTTTCTAATTGCAGCTTCCAGGTCGGTTATGGTCTTCTGTTGAGCAAGATCACGTGACTCGAGTTCCTCAATTCGTTGTTGTTGGATTTTATCCTGTTTCTGATGATCAAGCTCACGTGACTCGAGTTCCTCAATTCGGTGTTGTTGGATTTTATCATGTTTCTGATGATCAAGCTCACGTGACTCGAGTTCCACGATTCGGTCCTGTTGGAGTTTACTCTGTTCTTCAAGAGCACTTAGTCGCGCGCTTAATTGTTGAAACACCGGATGGCTGAACAATAGATTAGAATCGTCAGTTTCAGATGCACAGACATATCCCGTTGCTACAATCAGTGTCAATGTTATAAACACTCGCTTAACCTCATCCATGTCCATAATTTTGAAATCCTTACTTTTGATAACTACGTGTTCGTCTAGACTTCTATGACGCTTAAATGGAATGAATTTAGGTGGTTCATTAGAGTCTTATCTAAAGCGTGACACCTTCACTTTACCTCGTCGATTAGTTTTAAAGGTTGTGCTTTATGTCATTAAAATTAGGATAACAAACTTTCTGTTTTTATCTTACTAAACCAGTATATGCTGATTGTTAACCTCGCCGTGAATAATTGATATTTATGAACTTTTAAAACGAAAGTCGCCGTACTACTGGAATGTCTTGTGCAAGAGGCAATGCACAATCGCAACTTCTGGCAACGAAGCAGATTACGATACTGCCCGAAATATCCGCAACAATAATCACGTTTAAACTGCGGACATATGCAGCTCCCTGTGGGCCTATTTGCGGCCCTATATAGGTCTGTTTAATTACATTAAATGCTGTTTAACATTCATTAAACATGTTTAACCAGCGAAATGTGTTATTTAAATGATTTTAGGAATGTGTTGATATAGATCATTAATATATCAGACTTAAACAGTTATTAATAAACAAAAATCGTTCCAGTAATTATTATTTGTTTTATTTTGTAGTTTGCTGCCATTTTTTTGCAATATATTAATTTATGAATGTTCAATATTTTATTTATTTATTGAAGCAAACGTGAACAAAATCGATCTCATTCTCGGGGCTTTCGAGTCAGCTCGTACCTAAGTTAGCTCGTCGTACCTGAATTCGGTTAGCTCGTACCGGAGTTAACTCGTACCGGAGTAAACTCGTACTGGCATTATATATTTCTTAATATATTGTACTATATTCCTTGCTTTGCGTGTTTAAACTGTCGTTGATTTGTGTTCTTATAATGCTTTCAAATGAAGTGTTTTCATTAACCAGTTATCAAAATATAAAAGGCGTATAGAATAGCATCTATTGATATCATTTATTAGATAAAATAACTTGACATTTGATAGACTGTTCCTGCCTCCGCCGAGGTTGAAAATAGCGCCCTATCGGATTTCTCCTTGAGATGCTTCGCGAGATCGTGACGGATGCACTTTCCTACATCTGTCCGTTCTTCATTCTGTCAACAAGTGTCTCCTGACTGAAACTTAATAATTTATAAACTGGCAGAAATGTTCACTACATCAAGTTTTGCCCTGCACATGACATACTTCTTCAGGTCGAAATTACACTATACATATGTATGAAACTTCGCACATTCTAATTACAACAAACCATATGCTTTATCCTAGTATTCAACAGTGTGTGCTTATTCGATTTTGCTCCTGGTATATTGGCCTATTAATGGCCATCGATTTACAGGGACATGTTGACCTTAATTGATTATAAGTAGCTCATCTGATTTTTGAAAAAAAGATGAGATATTGTCATCACTTGATCGGCGTCGGCGTTGCAACGTTAAGTTTTGTATTTAGGATTTTTTTCTCATAAACTATCACCGCTATTTTCCTTTGAAACTGTTGGTGTACGTCATGAAGATATTCTTATTAAATACATAAAAGGGCCTACATCACACGATATGGTCACCTGCGATGTTTTATGGTGTACAATCGTGTCACATAGTCACATTGGAATGTGCTGTGCAACCGAAATGGATAATACTGACAGTCAAAGTAATCTTAGAACTATTTATTTAAAACAAGTTGTTTCCAAATAATCACAAATACAATACAACACTAACCCACAATTGTGTTGATATCGGCATCTGAGCGGAGCAAAAATCCGGAAAATGTTGTCCAAAGATCTGAATTCCCAAAGACATTGTCGTGTGCACGACCGTTTTGAATAGCCACATCATCGCCTTGGTTTAATCGCACAACAAGCGTTTGGCTACCTTGATCTGATCTACCATGAGCGTAAGCAGCTGCTTTGTTAATCCCATTGACAACAATTTTACACCATGTTTCTACATCATTTACGCTAAATACTGTTACATGGAATACGTACGTACCAGCTAGCGGTGCTGTGAAGACGCCATGATGTGGATTGTAAGCGTTTCCAATGTTAGTTTCTACTTTATCAAACACAACATTTTGGTTCAGTCCGAGATCGTTCATAGAGTGAACAAGAATGACGGTGAAAGCAACATTGTCCACTTCCGGTTGTTGTCTTCGTGCACGTATTCTATGTTGGTAAGTTGATGAATCTAAAATATTGAAACACGAGCTGTCGAGAACTGATCATGAATTTGTATTTTAATGATTCTTTGAAAGATACATAGTCACATAAAGTGGATAAACACACCAGCTTCTGAAACAGAGAAACCTTGACGTTTCGTAACTGTTCACGAAATGTCAAGTGTCGGTGGACTCGAGAGATACGTTTGGGAACGATATGGTAAGGATAGAAGTCTTTGATAAGTATGGTGGCACCCCTGTTATAACGGCCAGCCGATTATACATAAAATTTATTGCCTTAGTTTTTATACTGATCATTAAATTTTATAAATGATACGTAATGCTAATATACATGCAAAGTATCCTAGTAAACGCTCAGGCTCCATTATGAGACACGGATGTATAAGTAAAGCGCACCCACGATATGGCCACGAATCCCTGGATGGAAATCACATGATTGACTTCCTCTGTTAACCCAGCATCATCTGGTGATCTGCTTGACATGAAGATGTCATGATTGCGAACTGATTGCTAACGATTCCAGTTAAACTTATTCTGTCAACTAGTACATGACACCACACTATTACACTAAAATCAGACAAGCTAGCAAACAAAAAATCAAACCTTCAATATTTTCTCCCTTGCCGTTTTCTATGATGTCTTCATTCTTTGTAGCCAGGACGACATCTTGGAGATAATGGTAGGACTGGTTGACCTCCGTGAGTGAACGATTCATTTCTTTCATCTGACGTTGTTGGTGTCTAATTGCAGCTTCCAGGTCGGTTATGGTCTTGTGTTGAGCATTATCACGAGATTCGAGCTCCTCAATTCGGTGTTGTTGGATTTTATCCTGTTTCTGATGAAGAAGCTCACGTGACTCGAGTTCCGTGATTCGGCCCTGTTGGAGTTTACTCTGTACTTCAAGAGCACTAAGTCGCGCGCTTAATTGTTGAAACACCGGATGGCTGAAGAATAGATTAGGATCTTCAGTTTCAGAAGCACAGACATATCCCGTTGCTACAATCAGTGTCAAAGTTATAAACAATCGCTTAGCCTCATTCATATCCATAATTGTGTAATCCTTACTCTTGATAAATATGTGTCCGTCAAGACTTCTATGACGCTTAAATGGAATGAATTTAGGTGGTTTATAAGAGTCTTATCTAAAGCGAGACACCTTCACTGTACCTCGTCGATTAGTTTTAAAGGTTGTGCTTTATGTCATTAAAATTGAGATAATAAACTGTCCGTTTTTAGCTTACCTGACCAGAAAGTGTTGATTGTGAGCCTCGCTGTGAATAATTACTGTTTATAATGTTTAACATTGAAACACAAAAATTCAAAGTTTACGAAAAATGTAAACCATCCTACTCTCTCTTTTAAAGAACAAAGTTGATGTGCAATTAATCATTCATTCATAATGATGGAATGAACATTGTGTGATACTGTAAACGACAAGTAAATCTTATTGTACGAGTCCGAAGTCGCCCTACAACTGGCCCCGATCTCCCGAAGCATCCCAATCTGAGTTGAGATAAATCGCAACTTCTTGCACCGAAGCAGATCATGATTCTGCCCGGAACATCCGTAACAATAACTACGTTTAAACTGCGGACCTCTGCGGCTCCACGCGTGCCTATTTGCGGGCCTATATAGGTCTGCTAAATTACTTTAAATGCTGTTTAACATTAACAAGTAAACCTTATATCAATTATGAAACGTTTGATCAAAACAATTAACCGGCCACCATTTAAGGTTGACTATGCTCATTTGAACAACTTACACTATTTTCTTTGAAAAAAAACCCTCTGTAATTAAGAACCATTGTGACATAATTGCAGCTACAAATATCACTCTAAGTCGCGTTATCACGTGACACAACATCAATCAATTAACAGAACTCCCTGTTTTTAAACAAATACGAATTTTTGTCAGTTTTGTGCCTTGTATTTTTTATGTTTCTGTGCTCGGCTGGTAAAGCTGCGTGCTGCCTTCCCTGTCTGACTTAATATTATGTTTTTGTTACGTATTAATGCGACATACTTAGTATACGTATACAGTATGTAAATATTTTCAGCTGTAAGCTTATCACAATGGTCTTAATTACGGATGTTTCAGTAAGTGCGATCTCAAAATGGCTGACAATTTTTGGTTGATTTACTTGTTCAGATGGGCGTAGTATATTTTTAATTAATAATTCTTTTCCATTATCTTTGTCTGATTTATATTCTTATACGACATTAAAGTATGGCGAAAAATCATGGGAAGCCGTGTCCTAGTGATAGGGAGCGCGCTGTGAGATCGAGACGTTCCGGTTTCGATCCCATTCTGCACCACTGCTCCAATTTAAACAGGTGTATGAATGAGTACTTGAAAGTACCTGAGAGGGGACCAAAAGCCAAATCAGTTGTGGCTAACATCAGCGCCGAGTGTACCAGCCGACTTGTTTTAGTTTCATTTTCTTCTTCAGTTTGGTGTTGGGCATTGTAGTGCTTGCTTATTGTCTGTAGATGTTCTTTGTGCCTTTAGTGCTTTAGTGTTTCCGTTGAGTGCTGCCTGTCCTGTCCAATTTGTTATTATCTATTTGCGACCCAATCATCCTCATACATCAGTGGTTAGTCAAGTTCCCAGATTATGTTTCGGACGAAGAATACTCTGGTGAACGAGAATGGACCCAATAAGCGGGTGGTAAATTTACAGTCGGCTAAATGGACGTATACTGTCTGAAAATAGATTTTAACTTGGTACTTCCCTGTCTCGTCCATCGTTGGAATCTCAAAAAGCAACAGTATGGACCTGACGACTTAGTGTTGTTGTTAACAAAGTTACGTCATTTCAACACCACTATTATTGTGGTATACACATACTGTTGTTCTGTAAGGGGGCGTGTTAAACCTCTCTTGAAAAGCGCTTCTCTGACTTCTGACTCCCGATTTATCATACTGTTGTTCTGTGAGGTGGGCGTGCAAAAACTCTCTTAGAAAGCGCTTCTCCGACTTCTGACTCCCGATTTATCCATACTGTTGTTCTGTGAGGTGGGCGTGTTAAACCTCTCTTGAAAAGCGCTTCTCTGACTTCTGACTCCCGATTTATCATACTGTTGTTCTGTGAGGTGGGCGTGCAAAAACTCTCTTAGAAAGCGCTTCTCCGACTTCTGACTCCCGATTTATCCATACTGTTGTTCTGTGAGGTGGGCGTGTTAAACCTCTCTTGAAAAGCGCTTCTCTGACTTCTGACTCCCGATTTATCATACTGTTGTTCTGTGAGGTGGGCGTGCAAAAACTCTCTTAGAAAGCGCTTCTCCGACTTCTGACTCCCGATTTATCCATACTGTTGTTCTGTGAGGTGGGCGTGCAAAAACTCTCTTAGAAAGCGCTTCTCCGACTTCTGACTCCCGATTTATCCATACTGTTGTTCTGTGAGGTGGGCGTGCAAAACCTCTCTTGAAAAGCGCTTCTCTGACTTCTGACTCCCGATTTATCATACTGTGGTTCTGTGAGGTGGGCGTGCAAAAACTCTCTTAGAAAGCGCTTCTCCGACTTCTGACTCCCGATTTATCCATACTGTTGTTCTGTGAGGTGGGCGTGCAAAACCTCTCTTGAAAAGCGCTTCTCTGACTTCTGACTCCCGATTTATCATACTGTGGTTCTGTGAGGTGGGCGTGCAAAAACTCTCTTAGAAAGCGCTTCTCCGACTTCTGACTCCCGATTTATCCATACTGTTGTTCTGTGAGGTGGGCGTGTTAAACCTCTCTTGAAAAGCGCTTCTCTGACTTCTGACTCCCGATTTATCATACTGTGGTTCTGTGAGGTGGGCGTGCAAAAACTCTCTTAGAAAGCGCTTCTCCGACTTCTGACTCCCGATTTATCCATACTGTTGTTCTGTGAGGTGGGCGTGCAAAACCTCTCTTGAAAAGCGCTTCTCTGACTTCTGACTCCCGATTTATCATACTGTGGTTCTGTGAGGTGGGCGTGCAAAAACTCTCTTAGAAAGCGCTTCTCCGACTTCTGACTCCCGATTTATCCATACTGTTGTTCTGTGAGGTGGGCGTGCAAAACCTCTCTTGAAAAGCGCTTCTCTGACTTCTGACTCCCGATTTATCCATACTGTTGTTCTGTGAGGTGGGCGTGCAAAACCTCTCTTGAAAAGCGCTTCTCTGACTTCTGACTCCCGATTTATCCATACTGTTGTTCTGTGAGGTGGGCGTGCAAAACCTCTCTTGAAAAGCGCTTCTCTGACTTCTGACTCCCGATTTATCCATACTGTTGTTCTGTGAGGTGGGCGTGCAAAACCTCTCTTGAAAAGCGCTTCTCTGACTTCTGACTCCCGATTTATCCATACTGTTGTTCTGTGAGGTGGGCGTGCAAAACCTCTCTTGAAAAGCGCTTCTCTGACTTCTGACTCCCGATTTATCCATACTGTTGTTCTGTGAGGTGGGCGTGCAAAACCTCTCTTGAAAAGCGCTTCTCTGACTTCTGACTCCCGATTTATCCATACTGTTGTTCTGTGAGGTGGGCGTGCAAAACCTCTCTTGAAAAGCGCTTCTCTGACTTCTGACTCCCGATTTATCCATACTGTTGTTCTGTGAGGTGGGCGTGCAAAACCTCTCTTGAAAAGCGCTTCTCTGACTTCTGACTCCCGATTTATCCATACTGTGGTTCTGTGAGGTGGGCGTGCAAAAACTCTCTTAGAAAGCGCTTCTCCGACTTCTGACTCCCGATTTATCCATACTGGGGTCTCTATCAGATGGATAGGGGAGACAAATCAGATACCGAATATTCTCTGAACTGATGACAGGGTTGTCCAACTTGGTTTTAATTCAAAACACACGAAAGTAAACAACAAAGAAAGATGCAGGGTTTATTTTATTTTCTTTTACACTTTTCTTTCTACAATTTGGTAATAATCATATTCCACCAAAATAAGTTGAAATGTTTTAACAATCCATAAGTCTTACGATAGTGGGGTCAGCGGCCGTATTATGGGCAAAGCTTCCTAGATTTTTTTTCTCAATTAGTTGGTCCAGTATTTATGCATTTCTAAGAAATTTACGAAAATGCCTAGCTTTGATCTAAGATGAGATTTCTCAATGTTGTTTTCTATATGGCAAGAGTAAGAATTGTTTTTACGATGATAATTTGAAATGATTTGTTTTTAAATTGTATTTTCTTCCTTTTTATATGATTAATTTAGTTCAGGGCAAATCTAAGACGTTTTGAGAATACGGGTCTTAGACTAGCACACCCAGTACGAGGAATGTTTTCTGACTTTGTAGCGACAGATGACCACCAATAACAGATAATAGGCATACGTGATACGGATGTATAATAATTTGTGTGTTCCGGTATATATGAAGCACAGAACACATTATACGTGACCTTAATGTTCATTTGTAATTTTATTCAACCCCATCTTGTACTTTTGATTTGCTTGGATCCGCGTTCCTTTCAACTTGGACCTTGGGTCGGGCGCCAGGAGATTCCGGCTCACACTGACTTGTTTTAGGCGTGGTCCGAGGGGAGATCCCATCATCTTTATCTGCACTGTTCTCTGAACAAACACACGCAATGAACTCTGCAATATGCAAAATTGTTATCATAGTTACGACAGAAAAGAGTGCGTTAACTGCAAACGTGCACTTTAAAAGAAAGGCGATAACTGCAATACTGCACTGGGTGTGAATTTATAACACACCCACTACAACCTCTGTTGGAATATGAAATAACACAGATAGTAGTCAAACACCTAAGATACCTAGTTGGTCTGGCAATGCCCTCGACTAAATAACATAACCCAGAATTTTAGTTAGAACTATATACGAGGGTCGTTCATTTAATACCCAGACGATCACCATATCGCTTGATTGAAACATGCAATTGTAATAAATTTTTGTTTAGTATGACTTACTCACCAACTTAATAATTTGACAAATCTTGGTATAATTTTATCCAACAGAACACAAACTGTGGTTACTATAGTAACACAACTAAGGGCTACCCGGCCCAACCCAAGTTTTCAGTGAAATGTGGAGTGTTGATATGACAGGGTGTGTGGTATAGTCGTATTAATGTAAATATCACAGTCTTAGAAGAATAAAATCGTAAGTGCTACTTACGACCTTACAAGACCCATACATAATTGAAATCTGCATCACAAGGCGATTTTCATGGAAATCGGAATAGGTCAGGTTGACCAAACTAAAGTACAAAATGCTTGTTTTATAGTCCAGTCAGGATAAAAAATTAACATTCAGTGACGCAGCGGTCGAGTCCTCTGTAACGATGTAAAACCAATTATAAAGGCTTATACATGTACTGTACAAACAACAATAATTTTAATGCTAAACTAACATACTAAACGCTCTACCTTTTAGACAATGGTTGTGATTTTTTTGCGTACACATAAACTGCAACGTCACTGTCACAATATCCTAACTGGACTATACCATAGGTAAAGAGTAGATTTTAAGATTTAATAGCATTTTTGTTCTTACGACCTTCTTCTATGCCATCGATATGTTATAACATATTTCTTATACTTTGTTTCATAAAAACTTCACTACACCGGAATATAAATCAAGATTTTATAGTAAGGAGAATTTGACACGAATCTCGACCTTCTATAAGAACAATTTAACAGCTGATATATTGTCTATATTAATATCACCGGTTGTATGTTTTCATAAGCGGGCAGTATCACAACGACTCTCTGTGCAATATCAATACAAATCTAAAATACTAGTAGTGCACGATTTGTTCGCGGAACTGTTTAAATATTCAAAGCAAGAACCTTGTAATATATTCATGCATAAAGGTCAAGATCTGTCAAATTCTCCGTGCTAGATTACACGTTCATTTTGTTTTATTATGCCTTTTCGACTGGGGCTGTTTCGTGGAGCCGGTCGTATTCTGGTTCCCGCCCTCAATATTACAGTACTCTTACAGTACTACCTACTGTAATATTGAGCAGGGAACAAGGCTATAACATGCTCCACAAAACAGGCCAGTCGAAAAGCCCAATTGGCAGCTTTCCTTGTCGATTTGTAATCCGAATAAGAATCCGATTGGGCACGTACTTTTCTATCAGATTTGTAACAACCTTGAAGTGCAATCTGTGAGGATGGGTACCAAATAGGGCTTTGGTTGGGTGAAATATGTGATGGTGGGTACACAATAGGGCATGGGATGGCTGAAATCTGTGAGGATGGGTACTCAATGGGCTTGGAATGGCGGAGATCTGTGATAGTGGGTACCCATTAGAGCTTGGGATGGCTGAAATCTGTAAGGGTGGGTACTCAATAGGGCATGGGATGGCTTAATCTGTGATGGTGGGTACCAAAAAGGGCTTTGGTTGGGTGAAATATGTAATGGTGGGTACACAATAGGGCATGGGATGGCTGAAATCTGTGAGGATGGGTACTCAATGGGCTTGGGATGGCTGAGATCTGTGATAGTGGGTACCCATTAGAACTTGGGATGGCTGAAATCTGTAAGGGTGGGTACTCAATAGGGCATGGGATGGCTTAATCTGTGATGGTGGGTACCAAATAGGGCTTTGGTTGGGTGAAATATGTGATGGTGGGTACACAATAGGGCACCGGGGATGGCTGAAATCTGTGAGGATGGGTACTCAATGGGCTTGGGATGGCTGAACTATCTGATGGTAGGTACACATAGGGCTTGGGTTGGGTGAAATATCTGATGGTGGGTACACATAGGGCTTGGGATGGCTGAAATATCTGATGGTGGGTATCCAATAGAGCTTGGGATGGCTGAAATATGTGAGGGTGGGTACTCAATAGGGCCTTTGATGGCTTAATCTGTGATGGTTGGTACCCAATAGGGCCTGGGATGGCTAATATCTGTGATTGTGGGTACACAATAGGGCCTTGGATGACTGTATTCAGAGGTGCTGGATACACAATAGGGCTTGGGATGACCGGAATCTGTGATGGTGGGTACACTATAGGGCATGAGATGGCTGAAATCTGTGAGGATGGGTACTCAATGGGCTTGGGATGGCTGAAATATGTGATGACAGGTACTCAATAGGGCTTGGATGACTGTACTCAAGTGGTGGTGGGTACTCAATAGGGCTTGGGATGGCTGAAATATGTGATGATGGGTACTCAATAGGGCATTGGATGGCTGAAATCTGTGAGGGAGAGTACTCAATAGGGCCTTGGATGACTGTATTCAGAGGTGCTGGGTACACTATAAGGCCTGGGATGGCTGAAATCTGTGAGGGAGAGTACTCAATAGGGCCTTGGATGACTGCTCAGAGGTGGTGGGTACTCAATAGGGACTGGGATGGCTGAAATCTGTAATGGTGCATACTCAATAGGGCCTGTGATAGCTGGAATTCATGAGGGTGGGTACTCAATTGGGCCTTGTATGACTACTCAGAGGTGGTGGATACCCAATAGGCCTGGGATGACTGTACTCAAAGGTAGCGGGTACCAAATTGGGCCTGGGATCGGCTGTTCTCTGTTGTGATGGGTATCCAATAGGGCCTGGGATGGCTGTGCTCAGAGGTTGTGGGTACCAAATGAGGCATGGGTTGGCTGTTTTCTGTGGTATAGGGTATTCAATAGGGCCTGTGGTGGCTGTACTCAAGGTGGTGGGTACCAAATGGAACCTGTGATGGCTGTTGTCTGTGGTTGTTGGTTTCCAATAGGGCCTAGGACGGCTGTATTGAGTGGTGGCTAGTACTCCATAAGACCTGGTATGACTGTAATTGGTGGTGATGGGTTCCCAAATGGGCCTGGGATGGTTGAACTTTTGGAGGTGAGAACATAAATTGGCCTGGGATGGCTGTTCTATAGGTAGTGTTAAATACCAAATATGGCATTGAATGGCTGTTCTCAGTAGATGCGAGTATCCTCAGTCATAGTATGGCTATATACAGTGGTTGTGAGTAGGGCATAGGGCCTATGGTGGCTGTAATTGGTGGTGGTAATTACCACATGGGATCTAGTATGGCTGTATTTAGTGGTTGCAACTAACCCATAGGGATTAGTATGGCCATAATTAGTGGTGGTGAAATACCCAGTAGGGCCTAGGATGGCTGTATTGCACCTGGTATGGCTGTACTCAGTTGGTCCAAGTACCCATTAGAACATAGTATGGCTGTAATCGTCGGTGGTAAGTACCACATAGGGTCAGGTGTGACTGTACTCAATGCTTATTGGTGGTGTTGATTGGGCCTTGGATGTCTGTACCCTTTTGTTGTGACTTGGGTGTAGCCCATAGGACCTGGAATGGCTGTATTTCATTGGTTAAGAGCACCCCTATTGGGCATGGAAAGTTGTACTTATTTTGGATGAGTACCCTTTTGGGCCTTATACGACAGTGATTTGTACTAATGAGTAACCCATAGGGCCTTTACAGCTGTGCTCAGTGATTGTGAGAACCATATCGATATTGATATGGTGGTGATTAACCAATATGGCCTTGGTTGGCTCTACTCTGTGGTTGTTAGTACCCCATTGGGCTTCAGGTATAGCTAGTGGCATTGAGAACTCGATAGGAATGGTTGTTATGGGCAGTTGTAAGAACATGACATGTACTCCATTGGTTACAGAATGTGCTTGTTGGTGGTTAGAACCCATTCTGGCCTGGTATGTGATGGTGATGCTTTGGTTTGACTGTACTTTGTATATAGTACCCTTAGGACTTAGTATGACTTTAACACGTAGTGGTGAGTACCCATTATGGCACGGGATGGTTGTACTTGACAGTGTTATGTACCCCATATGGTCTGGGATGCCACATATAGGAGTTCAGTATAAATTATTTTTATTAATGAAAGAACTCTGATCACATCAATGATCTACAACAAAAAATAATGTTCACCAAATTTCATAATAAGAAAAAATGCAATGAAAGATCAAATTTTCAGGTATATTTGGTAGTTTGACCTTGAAATGACATTGACCTTGACCTTGAGTGGTCATTTTTCAAGTCCATTTGGAGTACAATACAAAGTTAATAATGTTTAGACAAACATTTAATCATACCATTAGAAATAATAGTGTCAATAGTTGAATACTAAAATTTTAAATTGGGAAGCAGCAATCTAAGAATGCCATCTCGTCCAACATGTACATGCATAATAATGTCAGTTTTAACAAAGTTTCAATATTTTGAACTGAAAATTCAACTAATAATAAGAGAATATGTGCTTACCAACACTTTTAACACTTTTAATATCAACTTGAATATAAAACATCTGCTAAAACAAGAAAACAAGTGAGGAAACATAATTTTTTCAGCTTTTTTCGTAATTTGACCTTGAAATGACCATGACCTTGACCTCAAAGTGGTCAGTCTTGTATGTCCATTTGATGTACATTATCAAATGAATAATATCCAAGCAAATATTTGTGACTACATACATAAACAAAAAAATTGCATGAGAACATAGAATTTTAAGTGTATGTGTAAATTATGGCGGCCATCTTGGACGCCATCTTGGATTTCCGTGTCCGCACCACGCGTTGACAATTTATGCCGGCAGTTCCATATAGTACAGACATAGGCGAACATTTTGGTATATAACATTGCTTGTTCTACTTGAGTTGTCACCTCACCCCAAAAAATCACCAATTGTCACCCCACTAATAGCAACTAGATTGATAAGACAAGAACAAGCCGCCTTACCATCATAATCAATTCGACCATCTCCGTCAATGTCAACCTCAGCGATCATTTCATCAACTGTAAAAATAGAAACCATACATGTGATTAAATTGACTTCCGGTTGGGGTTCACCCAGTGTTGAGCACGGTGTTTAGTGTTTATAATGCTCCTCGTTGTTCTGTATCATCAACAGAGTGCCCGACTATATCCGGTGGTGGTAAGTAAAGTGGGAATTCCAAACCACAAAACAATGCTTGAATAATGTGCAACTATTACAGTATCGAAAAGTACATGTTACATTTTAAACAAAATATGAACTTCGGATTTGTTTTGTCGGTTCGACTGGCCAAAGACACCTATTTCTAGAGAACAGACACTTGTGTAATACAAGGGAGTATGGTGCGATACCCCTTAGGTTGTCAGCACGTACCCTATTTGGACTAAACACTCCCCAAATCAAAAATCAAAACTTTATCCTTGTTTACCTATTTATGCTTATCATAAGGTTGGATTAGACTGGGGGGTCGGGTAAGTGCTGACTTCTTATGCGATACCCTATCCATTTTCCATTACTAGTAGATTCCTTGGTTCTTTAACGAATGTGCCAGTGTGTACAGTACATATACACGCGAGCCTACCTCAGTGTATCTGGTTTCCTTCCAACCAGTTTATCTCTTTTATTGGATGGGAAGCCTCGAAGTATTGGTATAATTATAGTTTCGTTTCTAAGTTAATAGACAAAGTGTCTCATTCCTAGCGGTACAGTATAATTATTATAATACTTGTTTATTGGCTTTTTCGGCTTAATACCGATGCTCAACATTGTTCAGTTATACACGGCGGCCTATTCACCAAACCAGTCTTCCTACACTATATCCTGACCAGTACTAACTTTCCCTTCTACAACGTCTCCACATGTGGAGGAAAATTGACCTTTTGTCAAATATTCGTGGAAGGATATGACCTACCGCGACCAGGAATCCAACCCGGATCGCTGGGTTACACTTTTACGCGTTATTGTATACATAGATCAATTAACACACGCGGATGCAATGGGCATAATATACTGCGTACCTGAAAATATTCAGTTAATCACAGGCTGACTAACAATTTCATAAAACGAATTACCAACGTTTTCACACACAAACTATTCCATTATTTATATCTACAAATATGTTCATATATTACACTTAAGTTCATAAGCCGATCGCCTCGACACACTCACGGACTTTTCATACCTTAAACACTCATGATAAATGATAATTGGCGAAAAAGTACGACATCTATTCTCCGTTTACATTTTGTTCAGATGGTAGAAAGGATAATCCGCTGAATTTGCCCATTTGTGTGTATACATGTATACTACAGAGGTTGCGAAAGGTAATGGCTAAAGTCACGAGACATTTGAACAATAAGTCATGATTTTCATCATGAACCGGTACGAGAGTAAAATTAATAGAACATGTTTCAGTGTCTACGCATACTTGAGTGACATAGTGCACAATAGGAACATGACAATTCTAAATACACTCTCTTTTCCTGTAGAAATTACACCTACATGAATGACGAAATGCTCAAAAAGTATTCTACACCATCTCGTGCAGGCTAGGCGATCAGTTTTGCAACCTCTCTAATGTTACGAAATACTTTACAAAGTTTGAGTATAGTTAGAATATTGAGTTTGATATTAAAGGTGCGTTTTGGATTCCCCGACCAGGCCCCTATCTCCCTATCTCAATAATAGCTTAATCTCATCTCAAATTTTAGTTATTTCAGTAAAACTCCAAGAGCTCCAATTTTATGTTTTTCACAAATTCAGACTTTGATTTGATCGATTTGTAAATTAGATCTCTTAGAATTCTACCGTGGCGATATTTAGGGAGATCGGGTCTCCAGGACTTGCACCCTGCTTAGGTAGACTGGGATGGCCCCTTGACCCTTCAATTCTTAACGAACAAGTTCAAAGGTTTATTTACGATTATATAAATATACAACTTACTTTCTTCTTCTGTTAAATCCTCTCCCAGACATTGTAGTATGGATCGGATATCAGACGCACAGATGTAGCCACACCCACTCTTGTCAAACACCTGAAATATTATTAATAAAAAATAATAATGCATTCCTTCGAAACCGGAGGTCGTAGGCCTATTAGGCAAGGATAAAACAGAATGGTCATCCACTACGACGGTCTCAGATGAAAGCATACAAAATAATGGATGTGTTTGTTTATTTTCCCAAAATGGAAACAACACCTTACCCCGACGTTTGTAAAGGAATGTTATTAAGCAAAACTTTGGAGAGCAAATTGTCTATTACCGGTCCTTAAGGTTTGTGTTTTAGCACACACCTTATTCGCATTTTAAATGCCTATAATTAAGTACACACAATTATCAACTAAACTTTCGAGTTAGACAGCAAAAGTTTTTTGTATGATAGGAGGTAGGGTCTAATGGTATATATGTGCTGTGGCTAACAGCGACGCTCTGTTACTCGTAACAGCGGACTCCAGTGTAAGGCCGGTATTCCATGTCTCCGCGTTCGTGTTTCGCATCCGCGTGTCCGCGTCCGCCAAACAAAACGAGCTGGTTGAAAGCTGTTGGGTATATTCCATGTCTCCGCGTTCCGCGTCCGCTTATGTCGTCTGCATTTGAACGTATCCGCAAAAAATCGCTCGGTGACCGATTTTTAGCGTACTAGTATGCGGACACATTTCATGGACAGCAAACCAAGATAAAAAGCAAATTTGGTCTTAATTTGGAGTTGTATTAATATTTAGGAGGGCTTTATTTAATGTTATACTATACTTTGAAAGGACTTCATGTACGGTAATGTCAATAATATTATTGTATCCTCGAGATCGTCCCTGCCTTGAGCAACAACCTAACCTTAGCAAGTCTATCATTCTGTTGCAGAAGTAACTATTTACTGTTAATTATACTTGTCCATAATAGCAACAACATAATTAGTGTTTCAAGTGTTTTAAAACTAATATTCACCATAAGACGTTGTAATGTATCTAAGCTCATACTTGGTATAGTAGGGTAACGTTTTAACAAAGGTCAGTTAGGGGATACATGGAATAGGGTACCCGTGTCCGAATGTGGAACCGGCGGAAACAGAACGCGGAAGCGGACCACGGACGCGTGCACATGGATTACCGGCCTTACTGGTAAATCCACTGAGCGGAAGCAAATATGAAAAAAGACTGTAAACCGGACCTGTACCTTTATTTTCAGTTCAATTCAGTTAAAATATCAACGAATCTCAATAACCTGACGCACATAAGTATGTGATTCTCCATGCATATTGAATTGCATTATAACATTATACTTCATGTGTAACATTGTTTTATAACATACTATAACATTGCATTGTAACATACTAGTATAACATTGCATTATTATATAACATACTATAACATTGCATTATAACATACTATAACATTACATTATAACATACTAGAACAATTGCATTATAACATACTATAACATTGCATTATAACATACTATAACATTGCATGATAACATACCAATTATACTAGACAAGGTTTTAGTGGAATTTAAATATGCACGGACAAGAAACTAGTAATAATACTAATATTCTAGTCAATTTTTCCATTTTTTAAAATCATCATTATACAATGTACCATAATTATGCTTTTCCATTAAGCCTCATTCGCACTGTCGCGCTTTGACATACCCGGTAAGTCCCGGTTTGCTATTCGGGAAACCCCTTCTCTTTTTAATTACATGTAAAATAGAATTTAAATGAATGATCTCAGCAAAGTTGAGTAGGTTAGACTTACCGTGAAAGCTTGTCTTAATTCTTTCTCCTCGTCTTCCTCAGACTGTTCACTTAAACCTCCCATATTGGCCATCACCTGGACAAATTCCTCAAAACTAAATGTACCATCACCTGTATAACATATTTATGAACAGAGTAATAGTCCTGTCAGGCCAACACTAAGTATTATTGAGGTTCTTGTAACATGCTGAAAAAGTAGGTAGTTAGTAAAGCCTAGGTCCCTCAGAGGATTTCCACATCGGCGATGTTATGAATTCCGATTTCATCCGATACCACCGATTCATCAAAATTCCTTCCGATATCACACACTGTCTCACGACTTCATCGAAGGCATCCCTTGACCACGAGAAACCTGTTCCCGAGCTCATTAATTTAAATCGTGAGTACACCGCCGAGGCAAATAATGCTTAGTGGGACCTAGGCTTAAGTATCAGACCTTGTGATACAACATTTGCAAACACTAGTGTGCCTTTCAAGCTGTGTCGTTTCTGTTGAGTGCTTCCCTCCCTATCTGAGTTGTAATTATCCATTGTTAATAATATTGCTTTGTATACATGTAATATATATATACTAAGTGAAGGTTACAGGAGACTGTAAAATAACGTATGTTTTGCAATAAATTAAATGAAGGAGAACGTGGCCATTATAAACACAAAATCCCGGTTTCCATGGCAACGACATCTGATATTATTGATATGAACTAAGATATGTTGTTAATGGGTGGTATGTTTAAAAGGGTGAACGTTTAAGCAAAGTCGGAGACCATGTCTACCGGACATATTCTTAAAGCCTAGGTCCCACTAAGGAGTTCCTCATCGGCGATGTACTCCCGATATCTTCAGATACCACCCGATTGATCACGATTCTTTCCTATGTCACAATTGTCTCACGACTTTCCCGAAGCTTCCCCTAGATTGCAATGAACCTGTTCCCGATGCTCTAATTACGCATTGATGTATTGGGAGTACATCGCCGAGGCAAAAATGCTCAGTAGGACCTAGGCTTAAATGTTTTGGTTCTTACAGAGCATTTGCTCTTAATGTTAACGTATAACATACCGTCTATATCTATCTCTTTCAACATCATGGTCAGTTCATCGGACGATGGAAATTGTCCGAGGTTCCTCATCACCGTTCCTAATTCTTCAGAGGTGATTGAACCGTCGCCATCTTTGTCGAACAACTTGAAGGCTTCGCGCAGTTCTGATAATAATTAAAAACAAGACTGTGTTCAATAAACGCATATGCCCTGGTGGAAACTTTGGCAATAATAACAAGCTCAGCTTAGGGGCCATCATTTTGTAAAAATGTTGGATAGTGTTACATTGCATTGACACTGTAAGGTATTTATGATGGTAAACAAGTATGCCAATTTTGAAAGCAATGCCTTGATGGAATTTGGATATATTTGAGTTTCAAGAAGTTGAACTTGTTGCTATGTTCATGCATAATATCAAATAGAAAAGGGTCTATTTCACCGTTCGATACTACACAATGAAACGCCAGATGCCGTTTCTGTTGTCGACTATGGAATTCTCACAGATAACTAACTTTGTTGAAATGCATGGATACGCAAGTCTGGTACATTTGTATCTAAGACAACCGTGAAAATACATGTAGAAATCACCACCGTTAAATGTACAGGTTGGCAAGAAATAGCCATTAAGGGGGGGGGGGGTGTAATGAATCACTTTAATTAAAGCCGACACTGATTTATAGTCTGTATCATAACGTCTGTGGTCAGTTACATTACATTACACTACAATGGTGACCACTCATGTAATTGTCCAGTCATGAAAACCAAACGAATGCTTACTATATAGACCAATAAATATTACTTTTAATGTACTGTAAAATCACATATTTTCGTGGTTATAAAATTTCGTGGATTTTGATAATATACATTTTCTGGTATCGTTAATTCGTGGATCACTGAACATGAGAGGGTATTTTACCCATGTCCGAATTTGAGAGGTCGGTTAATCGCGAGGATTAGATTTCGTGGTCGAGTTCAACAACGGAATCAACGAAAATTCAACTATCTCGAAAAATAATGATTTTACAGCAACTTTAAACAGATGTATCGTATATAACCGCCTACAAGGCGACTGGATTATAAGACACACCGGAAAATAAAACGACAGACCAGCTCGACTTATGAGCGTGTATATTTTATAAGGTAACTCACCTCGGATCTGACCCCTGGAATACCGGGTCAGTATGTCCGAGTCTTTCTGAAAATATACAGAAAACATACGTTCAATTGATACAATATTATTAAAATTAAAAAAAATTCATGCTCACGAAATCGTGAATTCGTGAAATATTCGGATTCGTGGCATCTTGAAATGGAGATGCCTCTATGTTTATAAACGCTGTTCAATGCCACAGGCAAATGTGTTCGCTGATTTGCAATACAGTTTATTTGTTGCTATTTATCCGTCTTTTATATTTAAACTTTAACGATGTTTGGTTTTGATACATTGTGATTTCATTACGTAGAATCCAGATTGTGAATTAGTTTGCATAAAATCAAATTCACAAAATTGCTAACTTTATTATTGTGTTCAAGCATTCAGGGTATCATTGAAACTAAAATAGAAGTCAATCAGCTCCGCAATGGTAACATAAAACGGTATTACGTTTTTAAGTTAAAACATCAGGGGTCCGTTTCAAAGACGTATAAATTTAAGCTAAGATTCGACTTTTTTCATACTAGTATACGCTATTTTGAGCAAACGAAGAAAGTTAGTATGTTCAATCAAATTTATGTGAACAAGAATTATCATAAATAACTACAGTAAAACCTCGATAAGACGAGCATCGTTATTACGAGAATTCGGCCTATGTCGAGTTAATTTCAAAGTCCCGGCGAATTTGTTTTATGCTGTATATTAATTAATAGACTTCGGATATGTCGAGCAACTGGCTTATCTCGAGCATTTGGCTTGTCCCAATAGGCCCTCGGGATAACGAGATTTTACTGTAATTAAACTTCATCAAAATGTATGATAGGTTCACTTAATATGCTCTCAATAATATACAGAAAAGTCCAAACGTAGCTAAGATATGTCTATGAAACGGGCCCTAGTAATATACGAAAACAGCATAGAGATATATCTATAATTAACTGAACAATCAGAAATAAATTGTACTGTCGCACGCATGTAAAAACTTCACATGTGAACATTTTGTTCAATTTTATTTTTGCGGATAACATGTGAGAACATATAATAACGTGAATATTATAATTAAAAACACGTTTGTTACATGCTGTCATTATGCACGTATAAAAACTATAAATGCATAAATGTAAATGTATACAAGTGCAATAGACAGAGAAAAAAGATATTACAATTATTTGCAACAAGACCTTCAATAACAATGAAAATACACGTAAAATACAAAAAGATAGCAATGTTTCTGTTATTTCCACATTTCCAGTTTTTTCATGGACTTTTCACTACTACCTTACCCTTCAAGAAGGAACCAGCAACTACTTAAAAAGAGGATGAAACTCTTCATAGTTGACTAATTTTCAATAAACGGTATATAACAGATCCGAAACCAACTTTGAATCGTACCCGGTCCCAAAGTTGCAAATCCAGCACATCTACCACTCGGCAATAGACATGGAGGGTGTGGTCGGACTTTAAGTATAATACTAGCTAGGACATGGACGCAATAGAACGCAGTTCATGACCTCGCCACATAATGCTATTTTCTAAAATGTAATGATTCGATAATAACTAGAATCTACTTTGATTAATCATAGAGATTTCTTGCAATTCATATCTCCATAGCTGGTAATTGGTTTTCTTTGACCAACATGTGCCATCAATAATAATCTATAATTCGTTTATAAATACAGAGTTTAAAAGTTGACATTTCATTATGCTACATAATTCAAGATAAGATTGAATGGGTGCTACTCTGTACGTGTTACCTATATGAAAGTACCCTAACTATTTAATAGCAGTATGTAGTACGGCCATTTCAATTAAACAATTTCATGATTTTAAATTGACAGTTCAAGTTTATATCGTAAAAATTGGAGACAAACAGTAAATTTGTGAATTTGAAAATTCGTTTCAATGTTTCATTTCAAATAGTCCAGCTCAGTTTAGCATTGGACCGGAATGACGTATTTGGTCAGCCAAAATGAAACCTCTTCTGGCTGGTTTGCCCTTATAAGGCCATAAAACTTCGAAAAAAAATATAGTGACGTTACGCACAAAACTGGTGTCTTTTCGAGAAATCGAACGTAATGCCTGGAATGAGTATGTCTTATTCATATAAATAACGCACTACTATCAAGTCCTGTATATCGACGGAAAGAGCAAACATGGAGATTCTTTCTTATGTACATATTTAAAGATTATCGTTTTGAATAAGAAATCTATACTACGAAGTTCAGGAAAATGATGTGTTCTGTTTAGTGTACAATCAGGCAACCGGCAACCTCAATTTGTAACACAGATCAACACTCTAAAAACGAAATGTACAATATGTTTTCAAATTCACTCTCACACGGATTAATGGGGTGCATTAGTGTCCCCTACTCGTCTACCACAAGCGGATAATACGTACCAGTATATACCGCTTCTGCGATTCGTAAATAATAATTTCAAATGATATTTGAATTTCAAATTTCCTGAACCCTTCTCAGTTCGGTGGAGGGATAGGGTCTTTTTTATCAAAGAAAACTCAGTAGAGACAATGTAACGACATAGTACAAACAAAATTAATCGCAATAAAATAGCTACAGTATATACTTCGAGACTTAACAAGTTCAGATAGCTAAAATTGAATATGCTTTTAAAAAACACCATTTTCGGTGAAATATGGCAATATTTTTTATCAAACTTGGCATTTCTTTATGTATCGACTGTGTTTGTTTTTAATGGTCCAACTGGCACAGTTACACAGTATAGAGGATTTAAAGTCACTGAAAGTATATACATAATATTATAGTATGTATACATGTAAAATCAAATTCATGTGGAACTTTTAAGCTAATTCTTAAGGAAAAGACAACTCTGTGGATAGTGATTTGTGTACCTGTGTGTTTGTACGAGTTGTTTCCCTTTACACCACAAAAATCGATAAACATTCCCCATACACAACAATTTCGCTTATCTTAATCCAATCGATTCAGATCGATGTCGGCTATTTCCGTTAGTGGTCGTAAATTTTCCGATAGTCACGATAACACCCGATAAGTTACAGCAATGTTCCGTATGTAAAGGCGATGTGAAAAATGTAAACATAGATGGTATACTTACACGAGTTATATTCGATAGCCCAGTTACCTATATGTTCATACAACCGTTTCAAAAACCACACATTATCAATTTATTAAAATATCAAATTCTGATTTTCGTAAAACATAATTATATGTTTTCAACCAAGTAGAAAACATGTGATCTTTTCAACCGTAAACAAACACAACTAAATTGTGATCTATGTAGAGGGGATATTCAGTTAGTATATTAATACATTTTATATGCATCACATTTATATATATGCATGTACCAGAAAAAGTAACCGTATTACAATGCCTACTACTTGCAAATCTAATAATGTGGGTTAAAACCAGACACACTTTATTGTTTCATTTTTTCGACAATGAATACAGTAGGCTTTACGCTAATAAAATCACTCTTTTTGGTTCTAAATTAAACAAGTCGGGTCTTAAAACTGCAAAATTCTGCATAATTTCAGAAAAACTCAAGATGTCTTGTTAGCGGAACTTTATTGTTCGTCTTTTTACCAGAAAATCAGATCAAGTAAATACATATCGATGATGAGAAGGTCGTGAGACCCATACATATTTGAAATTTGCATCACAAGGCGCTTGTTATGAGCCTATTTTCATGAAAATCGGAACAGGTCATGTTAACCAATCTGAAGTTGAAAAAGCTTGTTTTCCATAAGTATAGAATAGTTTTCAGACAGTCTTTTTCTTGTTTTCTCAAAATAGCGTTTTGTACCTACGACCTTCCCAATCTAAGTCAGCGATATAATAGACATGCAATTATAACTAACACGACGTTGCATAAAGTGGTATCATATTAGGTACAGCTGTGTCCCCATAATTATATTTCATACACTACGGAAACGGGGAGGGGGTGAGGCCCAGCTGCAATCAGACATTTAAATTGATGAAATGTCAGCTTCGTGCGTGAGACAAAATGTTACATTCTCTCAGTGTCGACGTTGAAGTAATGTATTTCCCTGCGGTAACAAGAGTTCTAGAGAAATTCTTTCATGACATCAAACACCAAACAACCAAATCGATATTTGCCAGCAAGCTTTCTTGCTAACAAAATGTTTCTATAAAGTAGATACATTACATTGACAGTAACAGACGATATAAAATAACCGTCTGTAGTATAAAAGCTATAAAACTCCATCTTACCTTTTTCGACATTGTCGTTATCTCCGATATTTATTGCTCTTTTGTTTAATACTCCCCTGCTAAGTGCAAGGTAAACACTCAATGATGAAGTTAACAGTTTAACGACTATTCGTGACACTCGGACTAATACGTAATGTTTAACAACATCCAAGATATTGCGGTTATAAAATCCACGCAATGATATGCATATATATAGAGCTATATAGCTAGGCGAATGTCACATTGTCGATCAAACGCTAATATATCGACCAGTTTGTGTTAATATTTCTCTATTTCAGGAGCAATGGACGCTGATTATCACTTCAATTTCCCTGATAGAGAAAATTACTATTTCTACGTCACGTATTTAACGCAGAAAGCAGACGAACTTGTTCAAGCTATATATAAGGACATAGAAGTCATTCATCTATTTAAAGCAACGTTAAGTATTACAGATGAATTTGCCCACATTAACAACAATGCACTAAGATAACATTATTGCCTTCTATTTCTGAAGAGCTTAGTTATGCTATTATTTCCTCTCTTTTCCGGAGAACTTGCAAATGTCATAAACTGACCTTTTCAAATAATATATTTCGTAATAATTTAAGTATTTGTGGTGTTTTGATGACCATATTTTATACTAATTTATTTTAAGTAAATTGTGAAATAAACTTTCCAACTTGTATTTAACATTCTCGATACCTCATTTCTGATGTTATCCATCACCATGAGGGTATGCGCGAAGAGGAGCCAGTTCTGAGCGTCTAGCAAGGGAATTACTTGTATCATTTTTATATCGACTTTGGCATGATACGGCCTGGGTTTAGACCTGAGACCGCCGGCACTCGAAGTGGACGCTCAATCACAAGGCTATCGAGGAGGCGGTATCACAAATAACCATAGAAAGTAAGCAATCGAATTTGCTTGTTGTTCCGAAATATAAGTTGTTTACAGTAACATTCTTGTTTGTAGATTCTAGGCATCAACTAGTTGGTAAGTAATATTGAACATACACATGCCACGTACGTTCGTTCACTATACATGTATTATAAACCTGCTAATTCGACGAACTCGATCCTTCTATAGATCCTTTTAAGAAATATTATAACACATCCAACATCTTTACCTACATATCAATAGAGGGAACGAAGGTGTGCTTGAATTAACGTTAAAGCATAGATGATTGATGACGTCATAAGTTTGACGTCATGTACTAAGGCAAATGACGTAATGTCCCTATTCATAATAAAATTAGTTCGACGTCTACCTGTCTTGTTATGCTATAAAATACAGAGCATTGGTGATGTAAGAATGGCAATAATGAATACATAGCCGGGCTTTATTACAATAAAAGACACGGACACTCGTTTAGATGCGAACATTAAATCACCCGTGCTACGCACTCGTGATGTAATTACTACGCATCTGAACGCTTGTCTGTGTTTTCTTCTTCAATAAAGCACAGCTTCATATTCATTATTTCTGAAATAAATAATAATAATAAATATGCGGCCGTGTTTTGTTGTAAAATAAAACACATTGCACGGGTTTTGATGCGTAGTAATTTAATAACGAGTCCGCAGCAATTATACACAATATGGAAATATATCACTACGAAAGATTGATAACATTTTATGATCAAGTTAGTAATTTGAAAACGTGAAATTAAAATGTTAAGGTCTGTCTGTCGTACATATCTGCTTACATATTGAATACGAATTTTAAAAAAAATCAAATATTTATAACTGCATTTTTGTCATAGATTGATTCCTACACGTCCGTATTTGTTCTAATACCTTAAGATCAATTATGAAATAAGTTCTACAACTAATCTCTCCCAACACCTCATTTCTGAAGGTTTTCATCGTCACGAGGGTTTTAGAGAAAACTATAAAGGACAACAACTATTTTAGAAATCAACAAGTTATCACAGTCGGATGGTAGCGTTTTCGGATAACATTCATTCTCTCGTATTAAACATTAGACTACACTCATCAACATTTTATGCATGCAATGTATACACATTTATAGCTCCCATGTGAAAAGACCTTAGACGTTACACAACATTTATGTTTAATCCATCAACAGATTGAAATAGAAACGCACAAACATTAAATATACCACACAACTACCATTTCAATCTCAAACTGGTCGTTTTAATGGCCTTGCGTATATCTGATATAAGACTGTTTATACTTCGATTAAAATAAATGCAAATCTTTAAATCTCAAACTTTTAAATAAAAATTCTACTTGAACATTTTACGAGTATTTGTATAGTAAATAACCACCGAACATATTTATGGAATATTGACGATGTGTAGCGGAGATAAAAGTCATTAATTGTGTTTAATCAGGCTTGCAATAACACTGGAAGTTACCGCAAATATTACAAAATGGAAATTTGGTAAAAACGTAGATTGTTCCAAAATTTCTTAGATTTCTCAATCTCACAATTAAAAAAATAAGCCGATGATAATAAAAATCGGACAGGGAAGGCAGCACTCAACTCAAACAGTCGAGCACAAAAACACAAGAAGAACATATAAGTGAACGAGAAATCGCACGCAGCCTCCGAAATCCGAAGTCTCAGTCACCAAAAAGTAACCGTAATACACTTTATTTTAAGTGATCTATTTTATATAACTATGCTCCGTCGAGTAAATACATTAATGGAATAGTTGTACATCATATACGCAGTTTAAATGCATATTGGACAATCTACTTTAACTATGTGTACTTTTTATTATTTGTATAATTGCAACTATACTTTTTTATCTCGAACGTAATTTGTGATTTAGATTATGACGTTCGGTTGTTTCTTAAAAAGTTCAAGTTACCAGTAGTCGAGGGCCGCTTTCAGCAATTCAGTTTGACATTTTAACTTTTAAAAAGATCACTCGTACAAGACCTTTTTGCTAAAACCACATAGATTATCTCCCTTCAGACCGTTGTTAATTAAGAGAGACTATATCTATCAATGAAAACCATTTTTGCTGTTCCTATAACGGATGGTATTTGTTTTGACTGTAGGGTTAGGGTTACCTTTAAATTCTCTTATGGAAGCCATCCATTTCCAATACAAAATCTTGATTTTGGGGTCATTCGTTATGATTTTTAACGCCTCGATTAAACATGGATATCGTAAAATACGGATATCGTTAGGACGTGAATATCGTTATGGTGCAGATATTGTTAGGAGGGGTTTCATCATTAGAACATGAATATTGTTAGAAATCGATTGAGTTTTTTGGTAAGGAAACAGCTGTTAAGGCGTTGTACTTGAAATCCAATGGGATCTTCCCGCGCAGGTTCGAACCCTGCTCGCAGCGAAAACTTTTTAAATAACTATTTTTCTATTGTCCAAATAGATTGTTTCCAAATTGCATTTTATTTTATATTTTTTAAATGCGCACAACTATCAAAATTCGTGCACGTACTAGTATATTTAACAAAACCATATGTGTTACATGTATATCGTAGAACGTTATGACTGCTAATCAACGTAATTTGATGTTAATATTGTCAGTAAGCTCGGAATACACAAACGATCGAAATAAATGAAAATGAAAAATATATTGAATCGACACATTTTCATGGATAAATTATATTCAAAAACTAAAAAATACTTTAACTTATGATCTCATTAAGAACAGAAAACAATGAACTTAAAAAATGAGCGAAATGGGGGTTCAAACCAACGATTTCTGGGTTAAAAATTCTGATCGTTACGGTAATTCGATTACAAACCGTAATCTGTAAGAATCATGATCATATCAATAAATAATGACCTCCGGACGTAATAAGGCATAGTCTACCCGCCCAAATAGACTATAGTTCAATTTTGAACTCTGAGCCATGACCTATCGGACTAGTCCATTTTGGCGGGTTGACCATAGTTTATTACGTTGGCATGTCATTATTTAATTATCGAATTACAGTTTAGTACAGTCGGCAACGTTCAGGATTTCTAACCCGAAGTTCGGTGGTTCAAATTCCCAATTCGCTCATATTTTTAATTCATTATTTTATGTTATTTAAAGAGTATATAAACTAAAGTACCTTTTTTAATTAATCCATGAAAATGTGTTGATTCATTCTATTTTTCATTTTCACTTATAGCGATCGTTTCCATAATTATTCCGAGTTTACTAACAACCTGTATTACGTTGATTAGCCGTCATAACATGCTACAATACACATGCCAGATCTAAAAATATTTTGAAGCATGTAACAAATATGACTTGTCACATACTGTTATAACACGGATATTGCAAGTTATGTGCATTTATAAATTAAAAAATGTGTAAATATAAATTAAAAAAAGAAAAATATATTTATTTGGTGAGATTCGAACTTTCCCTGGTCAGACAAAAGTTGTTTTACAATGTATCAAGCGCTATACCGTCACGACCATTCAGACGCACGGAATAGTTGGCCTTAATTATATTACTTATATTATCCAATAAACCTATACCAACCTATCTCGATTAATGGTTAAAACTTTAAAAGTGCAGTCACGGCTCAATGCTCGAAATCGAACTATAGTCGGAAAGGTCATTGCTCAGGATTCAAAATTGAACTATAACACTACCCTTTGTTTACAAATAGTGATAATTAATGAAAATTAAATGCATTTCCAATGTTCATTTTTGTTCACTATTGTGCATAATCACTTTTATTGATGTTTTCTTTAAATCTACACTGATAACACCGTAGTGTTTATATTATGCATTTTATTCATTGTTAAGTCTAGAGTTATCTCCGGCGAGCTATACACCTTTATAATAATAATAAAAAAAAAATAATATCTTTATTTAATGAAGATGACACATCAAGATTATATCTTTTTTACAATGTGGTATTCTGTCTGAAATAAGATATACAATGCATTCAAATATTCAATCATCCTAAAATATAAACGAACTAGCACTTATTATATTGTATAATAGACAGATACACCCATCTTGACAGTAATTAAAATGTAATGATTATAGAAGTAAAAAGAACATGTTGATTTTTTTTATCAGATATTTCTTTCGTACTGTTGTCGTATCTATCATAGATAATGTTAAGGTAATCCTTGCTCAGCAAAATGAAGCAATGGTATTGACTGGAATTGAACGCAAGACCTCGACACCCAGAAGCGAGCGCCCTACCTCTAGGCCACCGCTCCCCACCAAATAATATGCACCGGATGAATGTGACGTAAATCCTTGCATCGACTCGTCAAGTACATAATTTGGTAAAGTGTGCCACTTGAAATACAAAGTGAACGATTTTAACTTTACGAATTAAAAACGTGAAATCCTGCACACATGAAGTTGAAATTATGGATTCAGAGGGAGTTGAAATTGTGTATATATGAAGTTGAAATTGTTAATTCACTGGAAGTTGAAATTGTGTATTCATGAAGTAGAAATGTCACTCTCGTTTTTATGTACATTTCTTAACAAGTGTTCTGTTTGCCTACTTAAAGATACGTATTATAGCAAAATAGAGCACATCTATTCCCCGGCGTGAATTTTAAACAGTTATTATTTAATATAAAAGTTATACGCTGCGAGCAGGGTTCGAACCTGCGCGGGAAGATCCCATTGGATTTCAAGTCCAACGCCTTAACCACTCGGCCATCACAGCTGTCTCATATGAGAGAAATTCTATAATTGTTATGTAAATTACTTTTTACACACAACAAAAGGTAATAATTCACAATGTATCGATCAACTACGAATTTCTGTTAATAATCAATGTCCACAAAAAGCCAATCTTTCTATTGTAAAAATGTCATTCCTTTAATTCGATGATAGCAAGATTTTTTTTCAAAAATACATTATTAGTTAATACATATATTCAAAAGGAATACATTTGATCATAATGAATTCTTTCGGTTGTGTGCCTTGCATGTTTTTATGTTTTCTGTGCTCGGCTGGTTAAGTTGAGTGCTACTTAAAAAAATACCTTTGCCAATATCTGTATTGTGTATTTTAAATAATTACAAAATATTTATTATGATAAAATATATACGCTGCGAGCAGGGTTCGAACCTGCGCGGGAAGATCCCATTGGATTTCAAGTCCAACGCCTTAACCACTCGGCCATCACAGCTGTGTCAATGCAACCATAATATGATATTGAAAAATAATATTGTTAACTAATGATATATAATATGTATTAAACTGTCCCAGGATAGATGATGAGCTAATATTCATACAAACGTTTGAATGACTTAATTAGTGTAGAAATACTAAGTGCCTTTAGTACCAGTAAAGGCTACAAATCCAAGACGAAATTAGCTGCGCTTTTAAACAAAAATAACCGTAAGTATTTTATTTCTTCATCGATTTCTATGAAACATACGCCAGTCTCATGGAAAAATTATATACTTTCCACGAACTATAAGATCGTTTTCAGCAGCTGGTCCGTTTTTCCAACACCCTGTGAATCCTTCGGTGTGGTTTTATGCCATCGGGCTACAGTTTCAAGCCGTATTATTCTAAAAAGTATCACACAGTGCTGAAAAACAGACAAGCTGATGATAGGGATCCTGCATTTCGTGGATAGCTTACATTTCCCCTTAGAATGGCGTAATGTTTCATAGAAATCGGTACAGAAATAAAATACTTACGTTCGTTTTTGTGTTCCAACGTTAACAAATTTCTTCTTTAACTTGTAGCCTTTAGTGATGAAAAGTCAACTGATAATCGTCCGTTACAATGACAAAATAGGTTTCTCTTATCACCATGACTGATACAAAAATATACGCTGCGAGCAGGGTTCGAACCTGCGCGGGAAGATCCCATTGGATTTCAAGTCCAACGCCTTAACCACTCGGCCATCACAGCTACGTGTTAGTTTGTCAACACAATTAATACTTCAATATAAATTTCACACCGGATGATTAATGAACAAATAACCAGCAATTCGATTAAATATTAGATAGATAATCCGCTCTTTGGCTTTACATGGTTGCTTTAACAATTGTTTAAACTAGGATTATCAATGAAATATATCGATATTTCGTACAATATTAAACAAATATCCAAGTTTGATATTTGCAGTAATAGGGTACGGTTTCATTAATTACATTGATTACGTGGTGTGTTCTCGCTAACTCAATCAACTCGGATTGTGTGATCAGATTTTATGAACAGCTATCTCATTTTATTTTGCAATGGAATCTATTCAATCAAGTATAATATAATGCAGATCTCCTTATACACAATTAGACTTTTCAGATAGTTTATCAACTAGTACTATAAATTATTCATTTTTCGTTGGGGTTAGAAATTCATTAATTTCGTGTTAATATATATCAGGTATAAGATGCATATATAGTCCAGTCAGGGTAAGAATACAGTGACACAGCGGTCGGGTGTATAACTAATTATAAAGGCTTAAACAGACAGCCATAATGTATGTGCTAAACTAACAAACTATATTCGCACTACCTATTCAGACAATGGTTGTAATATTCTGTGTACACATAAACGGCTACGCCACTGTCACCGGATCCTAACTCGATTATAACATGGCACATCAAGCCAGATAACAAATATCACCATATATACTCAAAACATGTTCGGAGTAACAAGCGGAATGACCGTTGGTGGCACTTTAATTTCGATATTTCACGTTTTCGCTTCAATATTCACGATTTCAACTTCATTAATTTCACGCTTTGAACTCAAGAAATTGAAATATCAGCGTCTGTATTTTGTATACATGTATATAGCAAACATTTCTTTTAAAAAAAGTAAAAAAACGTATTTTAAACCTATATACCTTGGTCACAAATCACCCGAACGCCGGGCAATGTCCGTGTTTCCGATGTTTGTTGTGTCATTGTATAAATTGTGTATTGTATATTGATGTTCTCGTGGCCTTCTGAATTTGAAATAAACTTCTTCTTCATATTTCAAACAACACTTATAATTACTACGGCCGCCGCCCGAACATCAGCAGAAGTCCGTCCGACCACCGGCCCGATTTAATGCTATCCGATGACCGGATTTGATTTCTGACCCAGTTATAGGCATGGATAGAACTACCTCTTCAGTGGATACATCGATATATAGTCCAGTTAGAATATGGTGACAGTGACGTTGCAGTTTATTTGTACGCAAAAAATCACAACCATTGTCTAAACAGGTAGAGCGAAGTTTAGATTGTTAGTTTAGCATTGAAATTATAGTTGTTTGTACACCGTTATAGTGGACTCAACCGCTGCGTCACTGGATTTTTATCCTGACTGGACTATACATAAATTATCTGACATAGATATATTTACATACGTTGATAAAAAGCTCTCAAAACTACGTGTGGATTTCACATTAATTAAGTACACCATCTTATCATTCTATTTATAGCTTATATTTAACGGTCATAGTCATTAAAATGTAAGTTTATTTTACAGTTTAAGCGCGGTATAAAATTACTATACGTATTTTGGCAAAGTTCAATGAGTGATATTTAAATAGCCAGAAAATCAATCAAATCTTGAATCACTGAAAAACATTATTAATATTTTGTATAAACCTTGAAAGAAAATAGAATCGGATTGAAAAAAAGTTTATATGCGAGTGCTTTATATAACCATACAAAGGAAAAAGGTTTAGCAAAAACAAGAACAATAAATAATTTAACTTACAATTCCAGACAAATCCTCTAGACTCATTATAGCAGTCTTCTCTAAACTTCACACAACTATCTGGTAGAAAACAGCAATTCGATTGTATGGAGAGAACAAGAGCATAAATCAGTATGACTTGTCCAGGACTTCACCATCTACTAACGTTGACAAAGCTGTAAAACAACTGTGTACGATTTCGTTTCTCGGAGACCAGAAAGATCAATTGATCGACCGAAATGAAATGTGAAGTTAATTCAATATTCTCCTTACTGACAGATCTTAATTTACAATAGAATTAGTATTCAAATAACATTTAAACAATAAACCTGCCAGCTAGGGAGTTGCTCTTAATGTGAATGTGTTTTAAAGGAGGTGCATCCGTATATTTTCGTGTTATAGAATTGCGATGAATTAGTAATTACTTGTTTAGTTATATTTCTATGAAAAGTGTAGAAACCCCTTTAGCAAAACATGTACACCGAATAATGGTAACAACTCAATACGTAAAACGAAATTTTATGCACCCATCCCAAAAATAAATATATTAGAAAGTATTGTTTTCTTAAGAATATTAAATAGTAATTGATGTAATGTTAAAAAGCAATTCTAATATTCGTAAAAATGTGGCAGCATTCACTTTAAAAGACTTATGCTATCAATTTATCACAATGTGGGCGTTGTACGTGACTATATAACGTTAGAAAATCTAACATCAATTGAAGCTAAGCGAGGGAAATTCGACTACTAGTTTTCGATAAAGGCACGGTGTAATATTTCAATATACAAGCTTGCTGGATTATTGTAAGATAATATTCAGGTTTAATAGTTTATTACATTTTTTTATCTGAAAAGTGAACTTTGTTTCATGTTCAGGCGCAATAATGGTAATTTTCTCTATAAAAACGACACACCGTTAATGATACACACGCATGTATACTCACAATTACATTTTACTAATATCGCTGGCTTAGAATGAGAAGATCCTAAGTGACTTAATTAGACTCATGCATATTTAAAATCTGCATCACAAGGCGCTTCTTATGAGCCTATTTTCACGTAGACCAACTGAAGTTGAACAAGCTTGTTTTTCCATAAGTATAGCTTTTTCAGACAGTTTTTCTTGTTTTCTCAAAATATCGATTTCGTACTTACGACCTTCTCATTCTAAGCGAGCAATATGGACTAATGTGTCAAAGGATAACCCCCATTTTTATTTCTTCTCTATAACTAATGTAGAAAGTCACAAGGAATCGCATTATATTGCAACCGGAATCCACAATCAATCCAACAGAATACGGGGCATTCTGAGACACATGCTATGTATCCAAACATGGTCCAACCACACAAATGACAATGTAACAAACTATCCCAACATGGTCCAATCACACAAATGACAATGTTACAGACTATCCCGACATGGTCCAACCACACAAATGACAATGTTACAGACTATCCCGACATGGTCCAACCACACATATGACAATGTTACCGACTATCCCGACATGGTCCAACCACACATATGACAATGTTACAGACTATCCCGACATGGTCCAACCACACATATGACAATGTTACCGAATATCCCGACATGGTCCAATCACACATATGACAATGTTACAGACTATCCCGACATGGTCCAACCACACAAATGACAATTACACAGACTATCCCGACATGGTCCAATCACACAAATGACAATGTTACAGACTATCCCGACATGGTCCAATCACACAAATGACAATGTTACAGACTATCCCGACATGGTCCAATCACACAAATGACAATGTTACAGACTATCCCGACATGGTCCAATCACACAAATGACAATGTTACAGACTATCCCGACATGGTCCAGCCACACAAATGACAATGTTACAGACTATCCCGACATGGTCCAACCACACAAATGACAATGTTACAGACTATCCCGACATGGTCCAGCCACACAAATGACAATGTTACAGACTATCCCGACATGGTCCAATCACACAAATGACAATTACACAGACTATCCCGACATGGTCCAATCACACAAATGACAATTACACAGACTATCCCGACATGGTCCAACCACACAAATGACAATTACACAGACTATCCCGACATGGTCCAATCACACAAATGACAATGTTACAGACTATCCCGACATGGTCCAACCACACAAATGACAATGTTACAGACTATCCCGACATGGTCCAACCACACAAATGACAATGTTACAGATTATCCCGACATGGTCCAACTACATAAAATTAATTACAATACTACATACTGCCACAGTGGCGAATGACTCCCCATGGACTGGAACAATGAATTTTTCCTCACTGATGTACTGTCTGTTATCCAAGCTCTACAAAACAACACACATCCCAGACTCTCAAAACATCTCAAAGCTTGTCCATCCAGAGATAATTAAAATTACAGTGGATACCAGCACACAATGCCACATCACTGGTAATTAACAAGAATACCAGATGGCTCAGGCTAGAACCAAACAACATCAGAGATAGACTACTATCACGAAATGCGTAGCATAATCAAGGTTCTGTTAAAGCCGACATCAGTAGACTACAACCTTCTTCCCAGAACTAAAACGGATACTATATTCCAACTTCGAACAAGTATAGTTATATACGACTCAATGCACACATGTACAAGCTAGGATATTACTGACAACACCAATGTACCAATATGCCTCTGTCCTGTCAATTACTTCAAAAGCTAAGAGAACAGGTTTGGTCAGGTGAGCCCATTTGACCTTGACCTTTTCAAACTTTTCACTTAAGGGCGACAACTTTTGCCTATAGAGCAGTATCCCTGAATGTTTCAGGAACATTTTGGTACATATGACTCAGCTTGTTACTTTTTTGCAAACATCGCTCTTATTTGATCCCAAATGCTGCTCTACTACAAGTCCTAATGTCAATCATCGTATTTTATTGAATTGTTCTTCTTGTCTGAGTTCCATTTTCTATGGTCGTTTAAACCTTCCGTCTTGTTATACACCCGTATTGGTGAACTACAACGTATTTTGTAGGCTGCTGACATCTCCCCCAGCCTAGTAATCGATAACTTATGCTTGCAGTTGAGCTGTGCCTGTTAAAAGTGTGTAGGTTGTCATCCATAGGCATACATCCTTTGTTTATGAATCTCCAAACTGAACTGTGGCTCTTCTTCATCAGAAATTCATTTAGTACATAATTTTATAAGGTTTCTGTTTTGTTTTCTTGATTGTTTCTGTCGCAACTTTGTCAGCCGCTCCGTTTCCGGCTATACATAGATGTGCAGGAATAAACTGAAGTACTACATTGTTGTGTTCAGATAGGAAACTGATGTTCGACTGTAGCTGTTTTGTTAGTGTATTCAATGATCCTGCTGAGAGTGCCTGAAAAGCCGACATTGAATCTGTAACACAAACAACTTACTGACTCTTTCCCTTTCGCTCAGAAGGTTAAATCATAAACCGCGATACGTGATAGCGCTAAGGCAAGATGATAAAGACAACGCGTCGTAACAAACACGAAACGTAAAATGTACCAGTAATTCCTTTGTTAGTCCCCTACCGATGTTTGACCGGAGGGGACTATAGGTTTGCCCTCCGTCCGTCCGTCAGTCCGTCCGTCAAACAATCTGGATCCTGGCATAACTCAAACAGTTTCCAAGCTAGGTTTATGAAACTTGTTATGTAGATAGGGGGCAATAAGGGGATTATGCACGTCTAACAATATTTTGATTATGACAACAGAAACATTAAAAATGGCCTCAAACCGGTAGGGGACTTCTGTATTGCTTGCAATTCTTAATTACTTGTTCTATCAAGCAAGGCATATTTACAAGTACCATTTTAACAACTTTGGTATGTCACGGCCTGAGATCAAAACCCCAAACCTCTCCAATTCGAATCAGACACTCAACCACTAGGCTATAGAGACATGCTCTTTTTTACAACAGCCGATGAATGGAATGAACAGCTTTAATCAGCAAACATGGAAATACACAAAATAGGAAAATACCAAAAAGGAATAGCTTCAATATCGTAGCTATAGGGCATTCAACTTTTTATAGCTGAAACTAGTTAATTCATCTTTTGACAGCTTGGGCTTGGTCTTCCGATGTTTTGTCTTTAACATTTGTCTTTCAGCGATTAAGTTCATTTTCTCGATTGGTTGGGTGTTGGACATTGTGCCGTGTAATTGCGGTACCGGTATGTAATGTTTTTATGTTTTCTATGCTCGGCTGGTTAAGTTTGGTGATGCCTTCGCTATCCGATATTTCATGACACAGTCTTCTAAATCTTTTATTTTTCTATAGAAGGAATACAATGCTAGACAAAGGGGTTGGAGTATATGCCCTAAATAGGTCAGAAGTAGGCATTCTTAGCTAAAAAGGAAGTTATTCACGCAAGGGCCACTGTCAAATCGTCATTTCCGTTGACCTTTTGTCGCAATGTATACATTTTTGCCTACTTTCGGTTGGGTGTGTAGCATCCGGATCTATCGAGTTTATCTCAGTGCTGGCAATCAATAATGCCTCGGGCACGGAATATAGGGTCCATGAGAATTTAAAGAAGACCCGAAAAAAGCCTGGTAGTCCTAAGGATATAGGAACATGCCAAAATACTGCTTCAATATCCTAGCTTTTTCTTAGATTTGTTCTTGACACGATTTTCTTAATGACGTATCCGTAAGCTAATTAGATAAAGTAGGTGTATCAATATAATTAAAGCCGGTTCTCTGATGTTAACAATGCGGGAACAGACGCTTAGAACATTCGTCACAAACTCAAAATAGACAGCTATAGATACTAGTACATTTATTTCCTCCGATTTAGGAGAGTATATACAAGATAATGTAGGTATTAAGAAAGACGTCAAAACACATCTAAGTTTATTACATAGTGTCAGACTGTCATTCTAAGAGATAGAAATAGTGGCCTCTGTAAACAGGGTTTAGTTAGAGTGATATCTTCTAACATAATTATGTAACATAATGCGTTACACATACTACCGGCTGGTAGTGTAATGCGCGTGTGGACTGGCCAAACAACTTACGAAGCCAATCGTATTTGAAGCTATCAGAGTATATATTTGTTTTAATTAGCCTGCTGAAAATTCAATTTTGATCCTTAAACTTTATATAGATATATAAATTGGTATTAACCATTTGTTAAATTTGATTGTACAGCACTTTTGAACGATTTAAGTGCTATATAAATATGGTATACTAGTAATAATATTAAAAATATTGTAATCAGGTGGTCGTTATCACAGAATTGACCGTATTATCATTGATCAGCGTCCATTTTCTCTTTCTAACGATCGGCCAGTGTGAGTTACCGCTAATGTTTGACATCAGTCGTCCGTACGATATATGATACCAATTAAATGAGCTGAAAACAACCATCGCATTGTTTGTCTTTCGATAAAATCTGGAGAGAAATCGATGTCACTTTCAGCTGAGACGTATGTCACTATTTGTTCTTGAAAACTTTGCAACACTTCATACAGCACTTGTTTATGCCTGGATCACAAAGTACGTACGATATCTGTACGGTTGTAACTACTCGTATGAGTCCACAAGTTGCATTATCCCAACGGATTCCTTACCATTGTAGCGTCTGGACCAAACTCGAACGGACCCCATATACGACCACTCTGTACGATATGCAGGGGAGAGAATGTAATCGTACTATAACCGTATGTTATTCGCATACAAGTCGTGTGGTACACCCACGGAGCTCGTAGATTCGTAAGCCATTTGCAGGACACTACGATGTCTGTACAGTGACCACACAGTAACCGTTAGAGTTCACTGCGCTAGTCGTGCGAGCTTCGACAAGTCACGTAGTTAAAAAATCTGGTACCCGTACGAGCTTCTCCCGACTTCTTCAATATCATTACGATCGGGAGTTCGGCGAAACATTTTCACCTAATTAACGAGTCCTCTACGATTTAGGGAAATTCGAACGATGCTCATACGAGTTCGCCAAAATCAATAGGTACGACGCTGGTTAGTATAGTTCGTAGGGCGTTGTGTTCGAAATATTACCCATTTCCATGGAAAACATAATGGACAAAATGAAATGAAGTTTGTAAACAGTTAATAATTAAGTTTTTTTTATTACATTTTGTATATGGGTTTAATGGATATTGCTTTTGATTACGAATCAATTGATCACTTGATCGAATCTCAACCGGACACCTTGGTCATTTTTGAAATGCTTTTCAGTGTTTCCCACCCAAGCAAACCAACAAAACACGTCAGATCGTTCTAGTAATGATCATTTTGTGTTTTGTCTAGCTCACCAAAAACGGTCGAATTGCTCCAGACTACACAAAGATAGTTCTAATGAAGGAATTGAATTATCACAGCAAATTGTTTACCGTCATGAGACATTTGTAATTGGCCCTTTATGTTAACCCAGTTAACGTGCCTGTCTGAAAACCCTGCAATTAAAGGTGGAATGCCAATCAATGGTTGTAAATGACGGTATGTAAACATGGGTGTTTGTGTTCAGTGATGTATTGGTAATAATTATTTGAAAAGGAAGATGTGTTTGGCAGGTTGATTTCTTCTATGAATCGTTCGATTGGTAGACGACCGAAAACTGGTGTGTTGAGCGAAGTCTCATTGGTACTGGTTATGAGCGTAAACGTTTTGGTGGTTGTTGCGATAACCGGGTGATATAATGCGTGCGTGCATCGCATTGCTGTACATGTACATGCGACGGCACCGAGCAGTATAGGCTCGAATCCCATTACGTAAGCAAACTATTGATTAAGACTTGTGAAGCCAAGATGAAAAAGTTTGAATATCAGACTAAAAATGTCAGAACATTTAATTAAACCGGCGTGTAGGGATATGTAAACACGTATCGTGATGTCATGAATGATGTCATTTATAAAAATATCAATACCAACGCCACTATGAATTACCTTCCTTTTTTACTTGTTTCTGTATCGGGAAATAAGCCCAGAATGACTAAAACGAAGTTAATGGGAATTGACGATGTTGGTGAAGCTCGTGAGCGCTCGGAATACATCGGTGAGTATTAGCATAAGCGACGAATTCATCCGAGCTTTGCCGGGGAAAATGTCGAGTAGTTATAAGAGTACATCGGTTCAAATGTCTGATACATTTCTTGTTCACTATATTTTCACAGATGTAAAAGTGCAGACTATTTAATGCGTAAACTTTACATTTTGTTTATCTTTGTCACGATTATGATAAAATCTGGTTTATACCGGTGACTGGCCTAACAGCAACAGAGTTTGTTTATAAACGTTCCCGCGTCACACTAGCAAAACTACATCTACACCAAGGAGAATGACATCTAACGGTAATAAATTTAAAGAAACATATTACTTATTTCATGTTCGTAATATATAAATGTACACAACGCTTATAATTCGGATATGTATGCATTACTGCATTATTCCTTACACATACATGTATTTCAAAATCATAGGATAATTTATTATTAATGTACATACTTATGTGCCCATTGATGTTATTTTTAAAAGAATATCGCGGCCGGCAATGCCGTTGTAAGTGACTATGAGCTATCAAAAAATATTAGTTTTAATAGTCTTTAACTTTAAAAATCCCTGATTTCTTTTACTGAGCTATATGGACGCGTCTTGTAATGATAAGCATGCTATTTTATACTGAAAAAGGTTCACATTTTGTTGTTTTCGTTATAGTTTTATGCGATGTGTTTTAGGTCTTCACACTGTGTAAGAACGCACTTTGGTGTTGAACGCACTTTTGCGTTGAACGCACCTAGGTGTTGAACGCACACTGTATGGCTGTATAAAATTTACGATAGCTTTTCCGAATATCCCACCATAACCGTAATAAAACGATACCATTTTAGACGCTTACCTGATAGGGAAACTACTCATTGATAGCCTAGTGGAAGAGCGTCCGCTTCGAGTGCGGGGATCCAGGGTTCGATCTCGCGTAATACCAAAGACGAAATAAAAATGGTACCAGTAATTCCCTTGCTAGACTCTCAGCATAAACTGGAAATTGGCTACTCTCATATACTCGTGGCGATGGATAACATCAGAATTGAGGTGTCGAGAGTGAATAATATAAGTTGGAAAAACTTGTTTCACAATCGACCTAAAATAAGTTAGTATCCACTATGGGGGAGCTACTCACATTTTTGTACAAAAACTATTTCAACACAATTAGTTCTAGTGTTCAGCTAGCTATGACACTATTATCAATATATGTTCATTTTTTTGTATTACATTTTCAGCATTTCTGGACAGACTAAAAAATGGCGGCGACCTGGTCGTGGCGGAAGGATACATTTTCGAGTTTGAAAGGAAGGGCTATTTGCAAGCAGGAACGTTTGTTCCTGAGGTTACCATAGAACATCCGGAACTTGTACGTCTCATGTATGAAGAATTTGTTCATGCCGGAAGTGACGTCGTGCTAGCATTTACAGTAAGTGAAACACGTTTTTAACGACATCGGTATTAATGAAATAGTTTTACTGTTGGATGGTGTATTACGAGCAATTAATGAACTGACATTCACTCCCGATCAAGTTCGCCCCGATCTCCCGAAGCATCTAAAGTACAAAATGGATAAATCACAGCTCAAATTGAGATTTTGCTCAAATCAATCCGAATTTAAGATACATAAGAAGTTTGTGATCTTGACATTTTACTGTAAAAACTATGAATTATGTGTTAGGAAACATTTGATAGATCGGGAGACATATAGTTATTAACCCGTCCGTCCGTCCGTCCGTCCGTCCGTCCGTCCGTCCGTCCGTCCGTCCGTCCGTCCGTCCGTCCGTCCGTCCGTCCGTCCGTCCGTCCGTCCGTCCGTCCGTCCGTCCGTCCGTTCGTTCGTTCGTTCGTTCGTTCGTTCGTTCGTTCGTTCGTTCGTTCGTTCGTTCGTTCGTTCGTTCGTTCGTTCGTTCGTTCGTTCGTTCGTTCGTTCGTCCGTATGCACCCACTTGACGTTGTGGGGTGTGGAACAATAGGCTATATCTAGATTCTATTCATTCCGTTGCTTACGGGTGCAAAATGTTGCTTATGGGGTTTTACAAACAAATGAAAGAACAAAAGAAAACCCCAGAACGTCAAGTCCGTCCGTCCGTCCGTCCGTCCGATTAATCCAAATTGACCGTTTCTTCTAGCATTATTATGGCTAGCTACAAACCTTCCATACGTGCATGTATGTTGTATATGAACACTCTCCACATGCCTGTATCACCTGTCCCCATTTTGTCCTTCACCTTGACCTAATTTTGGACTTAGACTTATTGAAGGGCCAAATTCTTGATTAACCCAAATTAACCGTTTCTTCTAGCATTAATATGGCTTGCTACGAAGCTTTCATACTTGCATGGTTGTATATGAACACTCTCTACACGCCTGTATCACCTAACCCCATTTTGACCTTCACCTTGTCCTAATTTTTGGACTTAGACTTATTTATGGGCAAGGCTTCCACAGGGGGCATAAGCCTTTATTGAACGCAGTCTTGTTTTGAACTAAAGTCTAAATAGTCAAGATACTTTATGAATACCAGGCCTGATTCATTGTAATGTTTGCTTCATTTACACGGATCCTTCTAATGTTCTCCGTCATTTCACATATATTTTCGTATAAATATTAGATACGGATAGCGTTTTGAGGCATCGCTTTGGTGTACGAAGGAAATCATGACCTGTGTATGAGGGAATTGACGAAGGAAAGGAAAAACTAAGTTGTTTAGAACTTGTGGCTCGAACCTATATTTGTTGCAAAAATGCACGATATTTGTACATATATGGCAACAAAATATCTAAAGTGAGCTTATCTAGAAATGCATTGGCATTCCAATTAGTAACTGTGTTGTTTTGAGATGTTGTTTGCCAAACTATTAAAATAAGTATAGTATGAATTGTGCATTTGTAGTATTATGCGCACAGAGAAAAACTACGTCTCATCGGACGTGAAAATGACCTAGAGCAGATCAACAAAACTGCCTTGAAGATGGCGCGTGAAGTCGCAGATAAGCATGGCTGTCTTATGGCGGGAAACATTTGCAACTCGTCCGTCTACTTACCTAATGACAAGAGCACACATGCGATAGCAGAAGCCATGTTCAAGGTAATGTAGTTCATAGATTAAGGATTTCAGGCTCCTCCATGGCGAACTTTCCTTAAGCATTTTACTGACTTATCGATGAAATTGTCTCCCTTTTTAACTACCTATTGATTGACTCGATAAAGGCTCTAGATACATTTTTATAATAAAAATATAGTGATTATTTTTGATCGATTAAAAACACATTTTTATCAAATAATTAAAAGTTATCCGAGGAGTTAGCCAAGTACCACCCTTTGCGTTTGTGTGTTTCAGTCAGAATTAGTTTCTGAACATTCTTTAAATCATTTGCAGTGGTTTTAAATTGGGCCTTATCCTGATTGTTATCTGCAGTTCAGCGCCTTTGACAATTCTGACTTCCCCGGGGTTATGTTGTGTTCACTCTCAATAGTTCAAGAAGTAGGTGTACCATAATTGTGTCAGATAACGGAATAATAAAGACAAACATACATACCGGTATTCAGACTACAGACATCACGACATGACTAAGTAACCACTTTTTGACTTGGTCGTTAGTACATAATTACGGGAGTGCGTCAAATAAGCTTGACAGTTGCGCGCTTTTTTCTGCCCATTTTTCTTCCATTTTCTTCAGGTCATATCATGTAATATGAACTAAGGCATGGCCTTTAACGGAGATTTTTTCTTTCTTAATTAATAAATTAATGTAGATTGTATGTATCTATGTATGTACAGTTTACATAAAGAATCATGTATACATCTTAATTAATAAATTAATGTAGATTGTATGTATCTATGTATGTACAGTTTACATAAAGAAACATGTATGCATTTTAACTACAGTCATGTACTTAAGGGTAAACAGGAATCAAAGAGCTGAAAGACCTGAGGTTGTTCAAATGTATGTAATTCTGATCACCCCGGCTTTATGCATTGCAATATTTAGTAGACAAACTGAGATGGCCGTACTTTCACGATTAGAATTAATGCATGCAGGGAAAGAACAAATCAAATTATGCCACATTATTATTATTGCATTGGCAATAAACATTTTATATGTTTACATCAAATAAAATATTGAAGTTGAATAGTTTTCTGCAGCCAGAAAATTTACTGGTATTGCTTAGGATGTGTTTTTTACAGTTAGGATGCTGAGCAAAAAGATAACATTAAGTCGGACAGGGATGGCTACACTCTACTTAACCAGTCGAGCACCGAAATCATAAAAATATACAAGGCACAATGCCCAACACCCAGCCGAGCGAGAAAAATGATCCGCCCAAATCCCAGCTGTCAAAAATCTGAATGAAACAGTTTCAGCAATCAAAAGGCTGAATGACCACTCAGAACGACCTAGTTTCAAATGTAAAACGGCGGAAAGATACAATAATAAATAAACACCGAAAGCCCCGGCCGGATGACTTAGTTTCAACAAGCAACAAGCCTTAGTCGAGTGTCACCAAGAATGACCTAGCTCCAATAAGCTTAACAGCCCAAGCTGAATGACCCAATTTAAACAACCCAATTTAACCAATTAGTATGCCAAAATGAGCAACAACGCTACATGACCATTCCGGTGTATGTTTAAATTTATTAGTCAGAATAATAAGCCAAATAATCAGAAATGTGTAATATCGAATACTACGACAGGGGCGTAGCCAGACTTGAATTGACTCATAAGCCTTGAAGTTGGTGGTTATGGTTGGGGGTCCTCGCGATTCGTGAAAATTTGAGACTTATATTTATATTTAATGTTACGCACGTGCGTACATCAGTAACATAACCGACTATATATAACAGTTTATACAGAATAGTACATGGTATCATCTACGGGAACGTTAATAATGAAACAAGGTTAAAAAGGTATGTAGTCGGACCAGGGCTCAAACCTGGAACCATTTGCTATATATTAAGAAGGTTATATGCTCTACTGAGTGAGCTAAGTGGATTACTACAAAGTTCTCTTCCTTATCAGTAATTAAATCCTATACTAGCTCCAGGCATCCTACAGACAGACACTTTCAGCATATTTTTCAGGGAAATTCTTAACTCTCATTTAAATGAAGCTTGTAACAAATAAATTTTTCCAAACATTTTAAAATCAAAGTTAAACCCCTTTCACAATTGTCATACGACGAGTCTTAGATGTAAATTTGATGAATATCCTATGTCCGTCGTACAACAAACTTAAGAAATTTTGTCGCGTTTGACACCATCGGACCACAAAATGCATTTTTATAATTAAATTGATCATGCATACATGTATTTCAGTTTAATACTAGCATTTAGCAAGTTCCTATTTGCATATATTTATTATTATTTGAAAATAAAGAGTTTGGTTGGACGTTTTGATTAATTATACCCAGCTGCTGAAACTTATTTTTTAAACCAGCTAATAGTTTGACAATGCTTTTATCGTACGACGGACGTGCTACAACTGTTCATCTTAAGGCTTTTGCGCGTCAATTGTTATGACCTGCGACCATCGCATGACCATCATACGTCTGTCTGTCGTGTGGCGGACGCACGATAGTTCCCAAAAATGCATCGTTGAGCTGTCGCACCCTTTCCAGGCGCAAATTGGTACATTTCCATGTAGACCCATAAGCCTCGTGCAACGAAAACATTCCTACGACAGTGATTTTTTGGGGCTATTTTTAGGGCCGAATACAGGCACCTTCCCCTAGCAAAATAACCTCCATTTTTCCCAAAAATTCATAATTTTTTCCCAAAAAGTATGCATATTTTCCCCCTTTTATGCTCACTGGTTTCAAAGCAACTACAGTATAGCTGTTTTAAAGTCAAAACAACAGATTTTCAAACTTGCAAAAGTCGTTGCCACATGTGACTAAGAGTATTATCAGTTGAAAATAGAAAAATATGAACACTTTAAACCAAAACAATCTTATATAATAATTCCCAATTTCGCAAATTGGCGCGCTAAAATTTCCAAATTTAAAAGGCACAGGCTGTTCAATTTTGTTCTAGAAAAATCACTGTACGACAATTGTGAAAGGGGTTTTAGTCATGGCTCCTATGTATTTTGAAATTACGCATGTTTATCCGGTAATGTCGATAAGGTGAATATGAATTGGAATAAGTAGATCATAACTTTGCCGATGCAGTCTTCAAATTTCACTTTTCATGGCAGACATTTTGGTGGAACAGTTGTTGAGTGATAAGCGCTCTCAACTTAGTACCGATCCAGAGGTCCTTGGTTTGAATCTCTGCCGGGGCACGGGAAATTCCTACCAAACTAAATCGGCACTGATGACGAAGCCCGACTCACCAACCTCCACTTCTGAAAACCATGCACAAAACAATTGTGGTTTTAACAATGTTATTGTGAAGGCATACACACATCATGTTGGTTAGACTATAGGCAAGATGCTAACAGAGCCAACACTTTACCAACTGAGCTATCCAGGCATTAGTCAAACGTATTGGACGCGTACAGTATACACTGTAGCGGCTCAGTTGAAAAATTGAAAACTGGTCAAGCTGGCCAAATACATTTCTCCCCTATCAGTAATTTAATCCTGTACACAATACTACAATTATCTCATAAACATTGCTATCCAAAGCACAATACACATGATACAGACGGAACATTGTCAAAGAGTCATTTTACATTTTGTTTTGGTACAAACTAATGAAACTTGGACGAATAATTTCGGTCGTAGGTACGAATAGGAACGGGTACGACAGGAATTTGTAGAAAGTTGTACTTACCAAACCTTTAAAAACAACATACGTCATCGGATGTTGATTTTATTGTATAAGTATGCTAATTGCGAGTATTAAAGACGATTTTCCTTGCTTAACAAGTACTTACATCGTGTAATCGATGGTCGGCGTCTCAGACGAATGCAATCACGTAGAATGTTGAGTTACTTCCCCTGTTACCTGGCTATCGCTCCGGACCCGGGATTATTTATTTATTTTGTATAGCGTAATTTGAAATCTGCAGATGTTCAGAAAACCTAAAAAATATAGAAGTTCAGCTACGAATTGTCAGTTTTCAACTAATTTGAGATTACAATAATGGTTGAATCCTCGTACCAATCATAACTACTCTCGTACGTCACTGCGGATCTTCGATGAGACCGGAAATCCATACCTTTTCAGCTATTAGTGGGGCGAAACTTCGGCCGATGACGGAAAGACCCGAGTAGTTACGATTGCCGGGAAGACAATTGGTACGGCCTCTACGACATTTATAGGCTGCTGATTTAGGAAAAAAGCCAAACTCAGACGTCTCGGAGATGTTTTTTCAAAACCTTCGGTTTTGAAAAAAATCTCCTATTAATGTTTTTAGGTTTGATCTTTTATTGCCTCTTTATTGATTAGTAAATACTTCAACGTGTGTCGTTTTTATTCCATCACACTTGCCTCGCCAACCACCATTAACACGAGGATTATAAACAGTGATACTATACCAAAACAGTTGGTTAGAAGCATCAATCGTTTCAAGTAGTCTATTGGCCGTTTTAATGTGTTCCACACTCGAGTATGTTTTTTAACCATTTGGAATTCAGCAATGAGTCTCATCATCGTGTTGTCTTTTGCGAGAGATATGAGCCTAAATGCGGTAGAGTTTCTTAGAAGAAATAGTGTCTGATTCCTTGTTGATGGAAGTTTGTCCTGGTAAGGATTCAGACGGGAAAACTGGTTAGGTGAAACAGCCACCGTAGACTTGTACGAGAATAACTTCAAGTTTGTTGAGAAACAATTTAAACAAACAAATCATTTCACATGATGGTACATCTTCGGAGAGTTAAAGGTCGAATGTTCAAATCCCGCCAGCGTTAATATGTCATTTATCACATAACCTGTGGTCCAGGAGTGTCGTAAAGCTCCCAGACTGTTTAAATTAGCTTGACGTGACGTTAGCAAATCCATGCATTGATCCGTCAATGACATCAGGATAATACCAACGTCGTCATGACGTCGCGCTCATTGTACCGCTGAATTTTGGCTGAAACATAATTATTCAAAGTACATCATCATTTTGAACAATAATGAGCGTAATCTAAGGTTATGCGATAAATAGAATCTATCATTCGTGCTCATGACATAAACTCGTCGACAAAAACAATATGATACTAGCCTCGTGTCATATCATTTTGTCCAATCGTTTAATAAAACTCGTATGTAATGAGCACTCATGCAAGATCCTCTATGAAATGATCGGATGGTGAACTGCAAAATAGGTTATAGTCAAGACAACAAAACGTCGAAGACATGACCCGAGACTAAACAAGATTGACGAGTGATAAGTCTGGCTATCCATTTCAAAACACATCAAATAATTCAAATTATATACCGGTATAGTATGGATAATCGGACGCGACTATCAACCTTCTATTAGCATATTTTAACAGCTGATATATTCGTCTATTCATAACCCCGGTTATATGTTTTCATTAGCGGGAAGTATCTCGAAGACGCTCGAGGTGTAATACCAACACAAATCTAAAGAACGTTATTGCACTATTTGCTCGCGGAAGTTTATGTATTCAAACGCAAGAACCTTGTAATGAATTCATGCATAAAGGTCAGGATCAAGTCAAATTATCCGTACTTTACCCGCATAGATCTGTATAAAACATAACTATTTGAAAAGTTGCTTCTTACGATATTCGTATTTTGCAAGGAAACAACTAATTGTGTTAAGTATCTTTGTAATTAGTTTATTACATATTTTATTTCTGATGAACTAGGATTTGGCAACAGGCTTGGCCTATAGTAGCCCTCTCTTTACTAGGTACATATTACACAATTTATAAATAATCGACAAATATATATATAATTATATAGAACGAACTCTTGTTAATTGAATTCGACATCACTTCAACTAATTTGTATGTTACATTTTGAAGGAACAAATCGTTCTGGCTGTAGAACATGGCGCTGACTATATTGTTGGTGAAACATTTGGTCATCTAGCTGAAGGCTTGCTTGCATTAGAATGTATCAAGAAATATGGAAATGGTGAGCACAGTTTACATAAATCCATTGTTTTAACGTTTGACGTTTTTTGCTACGGTTTTACGTCTCTTTTTTGTAACAATTGAGGTATTCAGTATTGATCTAACTTGACTTAAGGATAAGGACAACCAATCAGATAACACCATATAAAACTCTTGGTCAGTAACAGGCGATATGATTGGCTATCCTTATACACCAATAAAATAAGATCAATATTGAATACCACCCCTTGGCTGGTATTAACAAAACATCTATAGTGAAGAAGTAAATATTTTGGCTTAAGATAATTTTTTGTGAAGCTCATATTTCCCACAATTTGAAGAATACTTTATGGTTTCTTGGTGATAATAGTAGGTTCAAAACTATGTTAAATATTAATCATGTTCATTTTCTTGCGTAGCTGATACACTTTAGAAAAATGTTTTCTGTTAAGCTGCGTTGCGAATACCACCCCTGTTACATACCGTAGCCAGTTAACTCCGAACAAATTACCAACCGGTACAAACCCAATGTTGCTTGCCGACTCATCCTCGGTGTTTGTTTCACTGACTGATAGGCTGTCGGAGTAACCAACCGGTACAACCCCGTTGTTGCTTGCTGACTTATCCTCGGTGTTTGTTTCACTGACTGAGTGGCTGTCGGAGTAACCAACCGGTACAAACCCGTTGTTGCTTGCTGACTCATCCTCGGTGTTTGTTTATGGTCTATGATCTTTCTTTTGTGTGCTTGTTTGTGCCTTTCGTCCTCTGTTGTTTCTGTTGAGTGCTGCCTTCCCTGACAAATGTGTTATTATAATATTGCCCTACCATAAGCATCTTCATTGTTGACATTGTTGACAGTGTTGACAGTGGTATTTGTAAAACGACGGATGATCTTTGCGGAAATGAAATATCAAAACAAACGTTTGCTTGACCGAATTGTATCGCGTTGTATAGTATATACATTATTATAGTACAGAAAATTTGAGCTGGTACTAATAAATCCTCGTGTGTTTTCGTTATTGTACCGTAAGAGTGTTTTGATTAGTTAAAAAACAACTCTGATGGACAACGGATAAGCACGGATATTCAAGTATTCCATGTAAAATGTTCTATGCTATATAAGATAATTGGTTTGCTAGGTAACACACAATTCACTCTTCATAAATATACAAACGCTTTCGATATTGTGACGTGGATTGGTTTTAATAATAGTTACCTAACTATTTGCCGACAGATAAACTACCGTGAATGTAGAATCTAGGGTTCACTACGAGGCCGTGTCATGAAACTATTACCAGCCGTTGTTTTGCTCAGTGGTGAAACTGGTTCACTTGTCTCGTACGATCTTGGTGATAAATTAATTGCTTAAATAGAATGAGGAGACTAGAGTGATGAAGTTGTAGAATTTGTTTCACAATCGGCCAACTATTTTCAACTTATCACCAAGAAAGGGGGACTACTCGATAGTTGTGAAGACGTGCATGTAGTTACGAGTAATGTCCCCTAGTAACGTTTAAATTTGACTCATATAGAAGCATAATTTAACGATTTTCAACCTTCTATTAGATTAAAATTACGGTTTAAATAACACGAATCTAAACGGCCGATATTGCACAATTTGCTCGCAAAAACAGCCCCGAAATAATACGCTCCATGGAAACCCGGCTTAAGTTTCCGTGTCTTTACTTCGAAAGTTCCGTGTCTCCACTACGTATGTTTCCGTGTCTCTACTACGTATGTTTTCGTGTCTCAACTACCTATGTTTTCGTGTCTCAACTACCTATGTTTTCGTGCCTCTACTACGAATATTTCCCGGTCTCTACAACGTATTTTTCCATGTCTGTACTCTGTATGTTCCATGTCTTTACTTCGAATGCTTCCGTGTTTTACTTCGAATGCTTCCGTGTTTTACTACGTATGTTTCCGTGTGTGTGTTTTCATTACTTCGTATGTTTCCGCGTCTCTACTTTGTATGTTTCCGTGTTTTTACTTCAGGTGTTCCCGCTGTAATCACGATGTCTGCTCCAGCAGGTCATGTATTTATAGACGGTATCGACATTGTTGAAGGTATGAAGCGTTTAGAGGATGCTGGTGCCGCTGTTGTGGGCTTGAACTGTGGGCGAGGACCGGAGACCATGCTACCTTTACTAGAAGAAATAAAGAAAGTTTGTAAAGTAAGAACCCTCTTGTTAATAGATATAAGTTATGGAACACCGGTGCTGTCTTGTTTTAGTCATAAAATGTATGGAACGTCGACTCTGTATTTTGTAGTCATATTTATGATGAGTGTGTAAATATGTGAAGGTTTTGTGTGGGTGAACTGCATGCATACTTTCCAGTATTGCCTTTTAACGTAACTTCTGTTACTAGTTTTGTACATAAAATTATGTGTCACTATCATATAAGGTTCACAGGGAAGATTGGGTATATCCACCGAGTTGTATCTTTAATATAGTCACTGAAGCAATTATTCGTTTGTGATTACTGAGCGTGAAATGACGAGTCTCTAAGGCAGCCATTTTTAATGCGGAATGACTAAAGTATGTATTAGAACCGTAGTATGCATTGAAACCGTACGTCCTAACGTATCCGGACCGAACATTCGCTCGGAGGTAAAATAGGGAATAAAATCGTAAAACTCCTTGATAGCTCATACAATGAATAAGATGGGTTTTTAAAAGGAACTTTTAAGAATGGATGATAAATGACAAAGTCAAACTAAAGATGACAGATGTTTGCTAAAATGGGGCTCGTGTTGACATTCCAGAGATGTCGGACTTTTCTAACCTCCAATGTGAAGTGAGAAACAAAGTGCTTGGTCATTCAGTTTTTGCCCGTCAGATTATTCAAAGACCTCAAGGGAAATCCCCGCTATATGCAGTGCATTTGTTAATGTTATAGGAATCATTATATTATTACCATTATTATTATTGACGAAGCAAAATAAATATGGGGATACTCATCGGGGAATCAGTACAGATTATGAGTGAGCATCAATATAATTTGGGGAATGGTGGCCAAGAGGGAGGACGCGCGCCTCGGGATCGACAGGTCCAGTTGCTATGTCAGTTAAAATGTCAAAGGGTGGTCTAACTGCTGAAAGAAGTCCTCGAAAATGGGTATAGTCCAGAGAATTTGACACGACTGTCGACCTTCTATTACCATAATTTCACAACTGATTTATTGTCTATATTTATAACACCGGCTGTATGTTTTTATAAGCGAGGAGTAACACGAAGACGCTCGAGGTGCAATTTAAACATAAATCTAAAAGACCGATATTGCACGATATGCTCGCAGAAATGTATATATTCAACGCAAGAACCTTGTAGTATATTCTTGCATAAAGGTTAGGATCGCGTCAAATAACCCGTGCTATAACTTAACTTTTTTAGAACTTATTTTCAGGGACCCATCGCTGCATTGCCGGTAACATACCGCACCACAAAAGAGGAACCAACGTTTTTCTCGCTAACAATCCCTGGAACCAGTATGTACTTTCCTGCCCATCTGATCCTTTTTTAAATTTGATTAAATCTTTTTTTGTAATCTGGCACATTGCTAAACAATTGTAATTTGAACCTCAGGTAACCGTACCATCGATTAAGTGAGAAAAAGATATAAAAACCATTTTTTGGTAAAATAAATTTTACCAAAAAATCTCTCTTAATTAATGATACAGTTACCTGTGATTTGAACTATTATAATGAAAATGTAACTGAAAATATCGCTCTATATTGCAATTATTCGTGACAAAAAAGCGAAATACTGCATTTGTAATACAATTATTAATGATACAAGTATTGTTTCGACGCATACGAAGGTTTATTATTTACATAACTAGTTTATTTCTACAACATGTAACGTTTTATTTTCCGCAATGTTATGGCAATATGCAAGAAACAATTTTGATTTTATCATATTCATAGTGGCATCTTTTCTGAAATAATTTTGCTTGTTTTCAGAGAAACGTGCATTTCCTTTGGATCTCTGTGCATGCCTGAGTAGCCGACAGCAAATTGCAGAATTTGCTGAGAAGTGCAAGGCGATTGGTGTACAATATGTTGGACTATGTTGTGGAAACTCTGCTAACATGACGCGCATTGTGGCAGAAGTGTACGGACGCACACCTCCCGCTAGCAAATATTCTCCGGCCATGGAGAAACATTTTATTTTCGGAGAGAAGTCTAATTTTAAAAATGAATACACTGGCAAACTACGGGCTCACATTGGTGGAGACTTTGATTAGCTAACTAACAACATTTACAGTAAAACACACCATCATTGGGAAACTTTGTTGGTGTCTGTAATATTGAGGTCGAATAAAGTGCCGACTCGGTGAAAACGGGCCTGAAAATGTGGTACTATTAAGTTGGGTTGTAGGGGAATTTTCCTGTACTACACAGTGTATAATGTTTTATTATTTGCTTTCAATGGATTATGGAGATTTTTCAGTGAAATAAACAGTGAAAATAACAGTGAAATTACCACTTTGTTATTTTCACTGTTTTAGAAGCTGGTTCCAGTATCATGCGGAATAAGAAACGTAACGTCAACGGCGCCGGGCTTTAAAATATGCGTTACGTCATCATGACGTCACAATTCTCTCGTCGTGACGTTCTAATTTCGACGTGATTTTTCCAATTAAGCCAATTACGGTACCCTTTTAAGAGAAATTGAAGTATATAATAAACAAAAAATTTGTTGATTTTTGGTGAAAGATCAATTTTATTTCACTCGTGATCACATAAAATTTTCTGTGATCACTCGATGAAATAAAATACGATCTTACACCAAAATCAACAAATATCCTCTATATAATGAAATTATACGTGTAGCTATCTTAATAAAATATATTATATGATACGCAATGAGAATGTGTGATTATTGATGTCCTGTCAATATATTACACATATTCAATTTGCGAATTGAAATATTAAAAACTTAGATTAAACCGTGTACAATTGAATTGAATTCGTGAACAGTTAAATTGAAATCGTGAAAATTTGGATTAAAATCGTGGACATTTGGATTGAGATAATAAAATCGTGGACTACGCACGATTTCACTTCAATAATTCACGAATTCACGGTTCAACTGATGATTCCTGCCAACTTCGTTTTCTTTTCTTTGAATGACGTTCTTGTCGCGTTGTGGCTTAGGATACTAAGGTACTGTTTTATCAAAGTACTTACAACATTCTTAAACTTACGCTCAAATTTAATTTCTTTATTATTCTTTAACGTATGCACATTTTGATAAAAGGTTGTTCAATACTATGTATGCTTAAGTTAACGAACCTTTTCAAACTATTTCGGCCACCAATATGTAGGGATTTGCAGAATAATTAAGAATTTAAATTTGAACGTAACTTTACGATTTACGTAAGTGCTTTGATCAAACAGTACCCAGTACGGCAGATGGAGGCTGCCAGAAAGCAGCTATCAATCACTATACAATATTATGAGCTGATTAAATGCATTGTTTAAGTCGTGTCAACTAGTTCGTCAGAATACCTTTGTCATAGTTCAACGATAGGTCAGGAACCTGACGAAAATTGACTTTACTTCCTGTGAAAAAGTTTGAACACCGAATAAAACTCTACAGGTGTCAAACTTAAATGCTTTATTCCCCGAATCAGAAGACGTAACTTCGTTTAGGAACGTCTTTGATTATAATGAAATGATGCGGAAAACGTAAGAAAAATAGAGACGATGCTGGTACTATAAATGATACTAATCTTATGAATGAAATAACATGTTCTTCGTTGATTGGAACACTCTGTGTACAGCATCAACCAGCGGCATGTACGACCAACATTTCGTAATGAACAGACTGATTAAACTCATCAAACACTCATTAACCTGAATGAAAGCATTTTGCTGATGAACCTTTTGATTTCAAAAGAATACTTTTCGGGTTAAATGGTTTATTTACACCGTCAGCAAAAATAGATACATTTATGTGTGATACATAAATTGCAAAGCTGATGAATTTAATTAATCAAACATTCACGCCACTTAAATATGCATCGAGTCATTTGATGTTTTGCACGAGAAAGTGTGCGCTAAATCTGATAATACTTCAGTAATGGCTATATCTGCAATATAGTTTTTTAATGTCCACGTGCACGAATGTTTTAAGTATTTTAATACTTGCGGAGACTGGAAAATATAGATTTTATCGATCTTAAACAAATCTGTCTATTTATATATACGTGTGATCTATTTTACATTCAATGTTTTTTTATAAAAACCACGAGGAGATGTTTCCTCTAAATAGTATTCAGAATTATCATTTAGTCCTAAAATAAGATATTGCTTGCTTCCCGTCCCGTGATAAATTAGAATTAGGGTTGGGTACAGGTTAAACAAATTCAGCATGCAACTTAATATTTTGGTGCAATATATAGGCAGTTGAGTCGGTTTCGTGTGGAAACTTCGATCGTTTGTTGAAACAAATTAAGTTGCATGGAAAGCACTCATTCTCAGCTTGATCGTCGAAGACGGTCAAAACATTTTTACGGTTGTTTTAAACTTTTTGTGGACAGATGTTTACTTGCGTTCTAAGCCAAACATTACGTCACAATCATACCGCCTAGTACATACAGTAGCGCACAGACAATCCAAAGCCACACAGAAACGACGGCAGCGCCTAGCCATCCACGCAAGAGTGTCCACACTAAATAAGAATATCGTATTTATAATCATGCACACACACAGGTCGAGGACCACGTTATTTTTTGAGCTAATAGTAGGAAGTAACAATTTTCGTCCAGAAAAATATTTGTCTGAATTTAAAATTTCTTAATAATCTTTTTCGGACAAGGTGGATTTTGGCGGGTAGGTAGTGGGAGTGGTAACACACAATATTTTATTTTATGCCTTAATGAGTTTACATTCTGGATGTTAAGGGTGTTGCTGCCACGCAGAAATCATAAGGTGCCACATAAGACAGATCCAATCCAACAAGAACATTCTTTGAATTAAGTCAACAACAAAAGCCTGGAGTTTTTAAATGCATTTAACAGGAGTATTGATATTATCAGGTATAAGCAATTTCCGTTCATGTTTTTCTAATACTTTCTTCTGTTAGTTTCGTCACGATTCAACGTTTAAATAAACGAACGAATCAATTACCTTCACATCGAGTGGCTTAGGAAAACATAATTTGTGTCAACAATACATTAAATTGTTGAAATTAGTTGGACGCTGCATTTTAAAGTTAATTGAAGAAAATTTGTAGAAATTATATTTGTCTTCAATGAACATTGAAATGGACACATATGTTCACAAAAAAGCAGAATCCCAAAATGCTGGCGCTGCATCGCAATCATAGGTTGTAGTCGGCAACCCGACTAGATAACATATTTTGCCAATCAATTATCATAACTTAATTTTAAATTTTAGCTATAGTTTATTGTGGCTTGATTATCTATGTAACAGGGTGCAAAGGGAAATAATGTCATGATAAAATAGTAGACTGGTGAGTTGTCGTCTTTAATTTAACACAGGGTCTGTATAGAAAGACTATGTTTGAGGGTGCAAAGGGAAATACTTTCATGAAAAAAGAGTCAAGAGACTGATATGAGTTGTCTCCTTTAATTTAACACAGGGTCTGTACAGACAGACTAGTTATAGTCCTGAAATATGATCTGGCAATGGATTGTTTATAGTCAAATAATATTATTTGGTATTTATGTTGTTACTGAAGAACCTGACTGATGCCGGGCTTGGATCATAGGCAGATGGTTTCAAATTTTCTGAGGGTACCCTATGTACAGAGAAGGTTGTGCAGTGGCCATGTTTAGCCGCAACGGATATAACGTTACGAAAGCTGTTACCATGTTTTTCTACAGTTGTCAAAGCCAACACGGATACCATGTTCAGTGACGTCATATCCGTTGCGGCTAAACATGATATGTATATTAATTATTTAGTGTCAACATAATTTTAATACATACTTATATACAATGATTCGTAATTACCTCAATCTAATATTTACAACTTCAGCAGTTATGTATAAAAAGCAACCTAAAACGCAAACACAAATAGTTCAAGAAATGATCATGAACAACCATGATGATAATTATTGTAACACTACTAGGAATTCAATTGCGTTTCTAAATATCTGAGCGTTCTTCGCATGTTAAGATGATTAGATAACGACATTTTTATTCTGGATTTGTTTTGTATCTCAATAAATTTACAAATAGATAACTCGAAGTATTTGTTCAGGTACGTTATGAAATTAAGGGCAAACACTTGTAAAGTGATATGCATCTTCTACGTCTAAGCTGTTACACAATAGCTTTGGTCTCGTGGTTTGTGGTTTCTGGAATATCTTCGCATGCGCAGACAACATAAACCGGGACAAGTTAAATCTACAATAATATACTTTTATTCGTTTTAAACCTGAATATCAACATACGCCTTCATAATAAATAACTAAATCGTTTGATATAGAGATCTGCTGTTCACACAAAGTGACGAACACCTGTTATAACACACTGTTTAAATTGTCTTTGAACAAAAGTCTGTGTTACATAAATATACCAGGTAAGTTTCATTGTAATAAAAACATACTACTTTTATGAAAGACGCACATCTAGGAAATGCAAAGTACAGAAACAATTAGATAGTTGTCTACTTTCTGATTTTTATCGAAATACACGTGGTCCATAGATGCTGTCCTAGTTACGTACCTGTGTAAACCGGTGTCATACTAAGTCTTGTAAATGAACGCAACTGTACATTCACGCAGTTCCGATTATCGCCCCCTCCCTTAACTTTTTAGGACTTCAGACAACTAAAATTAGGTATTTCAGCCTTATTACTGTTAAATCTAGGTCATTCAGTTTTTTAAAGCTGAAACTAGGTCATTCAGCTGGGACTTAGGCAGTTGCTTTTCTCGATCAGTTATGGTTTGGGTATTGTGTCGTGTTTTTGTGGTATTTGATGTTTGTATATTTTCTGAGATCGACTGGTTAAGTTGAGTGCTGCCTTCTTCTTTTTACGTATACCACCGTGCACTGTTTGAAATTTAACTAAAGTATTTCTTTTGACAATCATGACAGCTCAATTTTAGGTCGATTGTAAAACAAGACTTAAAACTTTTGTCTTTTTCTACATTTTGGGACTTCTGTAAAACTAGGTATTTCAGCCATTTTATTGTTTGAACTAGGTCATTCAGCTAGGGCATTCAGCTTTTTGATTGCTGTACTGGTTCATTTATAATTTCGACAGCTTGGACATGGGAGGATCATAGCTTATTTAGTTGGGCATTGTGTATTTTTGTGTGTGTCTTCTGTGCTCGGCTGGTTAAGCTAAGTGCTGCGTTCCCTGTCTGACTTATACATACATGCCATTCTTTCTTATCTCATCAATTAATTAGCCTAAAGTATGTTTATATTCACTGAAAACTCTTATATATGCACAAATACATGTTTACGATTAGAACTGAATATGCTAATGACACCATTTGTTAACCATTGTGAAATGTGTGAAATTATATATACATGTAGAATGATAGGCATATATGCCTTTTTCTTGAATACACTTATTTATTAATCACCCTCAACACGAGAATATGAGAGAAGAAATCCAGGAACAGTTCTTTTTATCCTGAGCGTTAAGTCATTGTACAGGTACCATTTTTTATTTTATTTTTGGTATCACGCGACAACAAAGTGAAGCCCGGACTTCCCACACTCGAAGCGCCCGCTCTACCACTGAGCTATCGAGGCGGCTCATACCAGTTTCAAAACAAGCAGTTGAACATAGTGTTCCCTGATACATACCAACAACTAGAATTATTACAGTGACTGTCAAGGTCAACAACTCACAACATTCCCGACAATTCTTTCCTGTTTTTTATGTTTTAAATTTTTTTGATAAATATGACGTCTTGCAGATAAAGTGGTTTTTATGTAACATACATTTCACACACAAACAACAGCAACAGCAATCTGATTAACTTGAGAGTACTGACAGCATCATGTGATCACCTCGCATAACTTCTCGTCCTCGAGAGAGACGTGATTATACGAGATTAAACGAGATTACATGATTATAGAAATATTTACCATGCGGTGTATAAGAGACGTCAATGATTCTGATGTTGTATTCTATTCTATGTTGTTGAGTGTTGTTTAAAGTACTCAATTGATTCTTTTTTAGAGGCAATTTTAATTGTTTATGCAGTGAATGATCAAATTAATTGCCTACAAATATTTGTACTTTACAACCAGCATGTACCCTATTAAGTGTGTGTTACATGAACCAATCAGCCGTTTACAGGTACGTATTCACGATGAAATCGTTATAATAAACTATACCCGACGTAGTGTGCGCCTTTCATTTTCAACCGTGAAACCACGCCCTTTGCATTGGTTCGCCTGGTCTACTTGTGCACGTGCAGTGTTGTATCTTAAATAAAAAAATTCTTCATAGATAGGACGATCAAAATCAAGTCCGTTGACATGTCGAAAAATGTGGAGCAAACAGCAATGATGTTTTTCAGAAATTCTATTTGCCATCAATAGCCCATACTCCTACGTAGTAATCAATCTTGCCGTTTCATTTAGCTTTTATGGAGGCCCGAGCAGACTTTTGCGCATGAGCGAAATTTCAAAACGTATTAGGTGAGAACAAACATGATATTTAGTTTCAATGATCGTATATAAACGTTAATTAATGAGAATAAAGATAATATTAGTTTAATATATATATATATTTTAACTTTTTATTTTTTGCATGTATGAAAAGTGGGTGGGAACGGCACAATTGTAAAGTATATGGGTGTACAATTAGTCACTACAATTGTTCATATGCATAAGCTTATATAAAATATGTAGTGCATGATTTAGTTGTATGAAGAAGCTAACCAACATACGTCTAAAGGGGAAAATGAACTCATCCGCTGAAGTCTTATTTCAACTGTCAAAAAGTTAAATGTCTAAGTCCCAGCTGTCAAAAGGCTTAACTACTTTTTTCAAGTATAACATAGCTAAATTGCTTGAATAACCATTTGTTTCAACTCGGCATTTCGGGTACGTAACTAACAAAACTTGTAATATCAACAAATCGCTGCTTTGGACTTATACATTGCTCAAAATGGCACTTAACATGATAAAACTATCACACTTTATAGCACACTGACATAACCCATTACTACATACTTCATTTCAAGCCCCCTATCTCCATACATACTTCTATGGTTAGTCCAATGTTCTTACATATAAGACATATTCAGTCATCCACCTAAGGTACATCACTCATTTATTGACTAACATTACAGTGTTGTTGTTTGTCTAGCCGATGACGCGCCATACCGAAGACGAAATAAAAATGGTACCAGAAATTCCCTTGCTAGACGCTCAGCACAAAAAGGTAACTGGCTTCTCTTCTCTAATACCTTCGTGGCGATGGATACCATCAGGATTGAGGTGTTGAGAGTGATAAACATTAGTTGGAAAAACTTAAATAAATTAGTAGAAACTATGTAACTGATATTACGTCAGGGCTGATACCACCCGCCTGCGTTTGTGTCTAAGTTGTTTGTCGATGGAATTTAAGGTAATCCATTGGATCAGAGATTTGTTGATATTACCAGTTTTCTTAGTTACCAGTAGCAAAGGTCACGGAGGTCGTCAATCTCACCGTCAAGTGTACGTACCCGAAATGCCTAGTTGAAAAGCGAGCGTTCTATCCACTGTGTAAAGCTAGCGGTTATTCAAGTCATTCATCTTTTTATAGCTGAAAATATGTCTTTCAGATTTTTGAGAGTTAGGACTTAGACTTTCAACTTTTTGACCGTTGAAACTAGTACTTTCAGCGAATAAGTTCATTTCGTCGTTTTGACGATGTTGGGAATTGAGTCATGTAATAGTGGGCTGTGTTTTTTTTTTTATGTTTTTAGTGCTTGGCTGTTTAAGTTGAGTGCAACCCCTTAACACCCGCTCTTAAAGTGGACGCTCTAGTTTACTGACAAACTCATTACAACGATTACGTCGTGAACGAGTGGTTACTTAAAAGCTAAACGAAGTGGCAAGATTGATCACTACGCAGTGACCAATAGAATTTCTTCAAAATATCATTGATGTTTGCTCTACATTTTACGACCTGTCAGCGGACTCGATTTCGATCGTCCTATCTATGAAGAATGTTTTTTATTTAAAAAAACACTGCACGTGCACCAGGCGAACCAATGCAAAGGACGTGGTTTGGTGAAAATGAACAGCACGGACTACGTCGGATAGAGTTTATTATAACGTTTTTATTTGGTTCATGTAACACACACTTAATTAAGGTGATTCATAACTCTTAAGTTTTTCTGTACAAGAGGTATCAAACACCTGATTTTTATGAAGAACAGACTCATGACAGTGATTGTGCAAACCTATAACAGTTTTGCTCGGCTAGTTTTTGAGATATTTTTAGAATTTGGGGAAACCCCCTAAAAACGGATATTTGCATTTTACCGAAAAAGTTTGACATTTTATTTCATGAAACTTGGCAGGCATGAAATTTCATATATACGGAATCACACGATAATGTTTGGTTTAGAATATGCATGTTATATGTATTTTAAATGATATTTTAAAATATAAGATTTTTTATTTTTAAGTTATATGAAAAAAATAGTTGAACAACATACTGTTTTTGTACATGAAACCATTAGAGTAACTATTATGGAAGTTTTATTCCAAATTTCATGACAGTTGCTCGGCTAGATTTTTTTATTGACAGTTTAGTGATTTCGGAAATGTCGAAAACCAGGAGAGTTTACAAAAAACATCAACGTTTTGAATACGTTGTATCCAGTTTTCGCGATAATTTGTTTTTGAAAAAAGATGTGTATATTTGAAGATGAGCCCAGTTTTAGCTATATGCTCTTTTGCATTAGCTAGTCTATATCCTTACGAAATAAATGCAAAGAACCTTCCTCTAATGTAGTCGGGATGCTTGCTAAACAAATATTAAAACTTGGATACAATTTTGTGTGGGCGCATTATAAAACGTTTCCCAAACGTTGTACATGTAGCTAGTATTCGCGAGTGTTGATGTTTTAAAGTTTGGAATAAATGGTACATAAAATTGCAGCTATAGCTTTAGTCTGCAAGCTTATTATAGTATAATATAGTAACAACTATACAGTAAATTCGCTAATTTAAGACCTGAGAACATGCTGACGAATCAATTTTTAATTTTTCGTACTATTTCATCATGGTAGTCAGACGCTTTTAATACGTCTTATTTACACCGATTATTAAACTTCGCTCAAATGAAGAATTGGGAATCACCTTAATTGGGTCCATGCTGGTCGTAAAGTACAAATATTTAGTTGGCAATTAATTCAATCATTCACTGCATAAACAATCAAAATTGCCTCTGAAAAAGAATCAAATGAGTACTTTAGACAACACTCAACAACATAGAATAAAATACAACATCAGAATCATTGACGATTCTTATACACCGCATGGTAAATATTTCTATAATCAAGTGATCTCGTTTAATCTCGTGTAATCACGTCTCTCTCGAGGACGAGAAGTTATGCGAGGTGATCACATGATGCTGTCAGTACTCTCAGACTAATCAGATTGCTGTTGCTGTTGTTTGTGTGTGAAATGTATGTTACCTTGAGTAATTCGACATAAAACCACTTATCTACAAGATGTCATATTTATCAAAAAAATATAAAATATTAAAAACGGGAACGAATTATCAGGAATGTTGAGAGTTGTTGACCTTGACAGTTGTCACTATAATAATTCTAGTTGTTGGTTCAGTATCAGGGAATACTATGTTCAACTGCTTGTTTTGAAACTGGTATGAGCCGCCTCGATAGCTTAGTGGTAGAGCGTCCGCTTCGAGTGTGGGAAGTCCGGGCTTCATTTCTTTGTCGCGTGATACAAAAACAGAAAAAATGGTACCTGTACAATGACATTGTTACGTAGTCCTTATGGTTGGTAAAGAACCTAACGCTCGTGTTCGTATAGTAGCTTTTATTCATTTAGTTACACAGTTCATAATCATAGTATAGCACTTCTCAGGTTCAACAGCATAAGTCAACTTTTCATACTCATAAACATAATGTCCAGGCTTATGGCCCAAGCTACTCGCTTGTTGACGGCCCACACCAACTGGTCTCTAACTCAACTCTCCTGACTCTCCTCGACTCTAACTCTAACTGAACTCAGATCCCCACTAACATGGTATGACAGATATTAATATTATACTTCCTCATGATCTGACAAGCTGTCTGGTTTTAGTGTATATGAGCGCTGCTGTGGGATTTCCAACCTGCGATCAAAATTTCAACTCTTTATATTTTGATAGAATAGTGAAGTTTAATGTTTAAGGTTTCCAAAAACTTATACCGTTTCAAAATGGTTCAACTTAGTGACATGCTATGACATGATGAAAACTAGATATGACGATTGAAATGACGTTATTGACGTCGCGTAAATACAATAATTATGATGACGTCATTTAATTAGCACAGGTCCCCTTGTAAGTGCCACGTTTACTTAAAGGGAAATAAAATACACAGAAAACAAATTTGTTGGATCATGTAGTGTTATGGATGTCTTGTAAAATACTGAAATCAAGTTCCATAACGTGCAGTATTTATTTTATGGGGTAACAATTACAAAATAATCAACCGATTCCCGAAATTCACACTTTTTGTTTATATTTTGTAATATTTAGCCCCAAAAGACTCTCATTTAGCGCAAAATTTTGGCAATTTATTTTTGATGCATTAAACTACAAGGCACTATGTACCTATCACAGTGATTTTTTATCAAATAAATTTATTAATAACTTTGTATTCAACTAATTCCTAAAACTCACAGTTTTGTTTATATTTTTAAAGGTTTTGCCCAAAAATATCGCATTTTGCACACTAACATGGAAAACGATGTTTGATATCTTAAACTACAAGTAACAACCTACCTATCACAAAATATTATAATCCAATACATCCATTAATGACAAAGTGATCCACAGATTCCAAAAATTCGAGCTATGCTTTTATAATTTGCAAGGTTTTACCCCAAAAAAGTCGACTTTCACTAACAAGTATAGACCTAGATTTTTAGTATGTTACAAAATACACATTATGTGACATGATCCTAGAAAAATACTTGTTTTGCATTTTTTCCACAAAAAATATCTACTCTGTACTAAATGTGGTTTTCTCCAAATGTGTTATTTTTTGAAGAGGTTGGAAATCGCACAGCGGAGCTCATATTCACTTATAACTGTCCCAGTTATAGTGTAACCTATATTTATGCAAAGTTTATAGGAAGGTACACTGAATTTAATATTATATAATTAGCTATCCCTTGATCATTACATTACAACATAACGCTCAGGATAAAAAGAAAGGTTCCTGTAAATTCTTCTCTCATATTCTCATGAGGTGTTGAGGTTGATTCATTAATAAGTGTATTCAATAAAAGGGTATATATGCCTTTCATTCTACCTGTTCATGTAATTTCACATATTTTACAATGGTTAACAAATGACATCATTAGTATATTCAGTTTTAATCGTAAACATGTATTGGTACATATACGAATATAAGAGTTTCCAGTTGTACATACATGTATGAATATAAACATACTTTATGCTAATTAATTGATGAGATTAGTATGAATGACATTAATACTAAAAATTCTTATATGTACAAATCTTGTTTCACAATCGACCGACAATGAACTGGCATATCTAAAGAAATCCTTTAGTTGAATTTCGAACAGTATACGGTGGTATACGTAAAAATATAATAGAAAGCCGGTCAGGGAAGGCAGCACTTAACTTAACTAGTCAAAAAGCTGAATGACCTAGTTTCAGCTATAACAAAATGAATGCCCTATCTGAATGATCTAGTTTCAACACTAAACAGGCTGAAATACCTAGTTTTAGCTGTCTGAAGTCCTAAAACGTTAAAGAAAGACGTGGTCAAGAGAGGGGGTGATAATCTGAACTACGAGAATGTACGCTTGCGTTCATTTCCCAGTGTTTTTACCAAATAAATTGATCGAGTTTATATCAGAGTTACAAATTAATATAACACCGGTGTACATCGGTAGGTAACTAGAACAGCATCTATGGATCACGTGTATTTCGAGAAAAGTCAGAAAACGGGCAACTATCTAATTGCTTCTGTACTTTGCATTTCCTAGATGTGCGTCTTTCATAAAAGAAGTATGTTTTTATTACAATGAAACTTACCTTGTATATTTGAATAACACAGACTTTTGTTCAAAGACACTGTGTTATAACAGGTGTTCGTCACTTTGTGTGAACAGCAGATCTCTATATCAAACGATTTAGTTATTTATTATGAAGGCGTATGTTGATATTCAGGTTTAAAACGAATAAAAGTATATTATCACCGATTTTACTTTTCCGGTTGATGTTGTCTGTACATGCGAAAATATTCCAGAAACTTCAAACCACGTGACCAAAGGTATTGCAATCAGTGTAACAGCTTAGACGTAGAAGATGAATATCACTTTACAAGTGATGCCCTTAATTTCATAACGTACGTATACACTACCTGAACAAATACTTCGAGTTATCTATTTGTAAATTTATTGAGATACAAAACAAATCCAGAATAAAAATGTCTTTATCTAATCATCTAAACATGCGAAGAACGCTCAGATATTTTGAGACGCAATTGGATTCCTAATATTGTTACTATAATTATTATCATGGTTGTTCATCATCATCTCTTGAACTGTTTGTGTTTGCGTGTTAGGTTGAATGTTGTACATAACTGCTGAAGTTGTACATATTAGATTGAGGTAATTACGAATCATTGTATATAAGTATGTATTAAAATTATGCAGACACTAGATAATTAATATACATATCATGTTTAGCCGCAACTGATATGACGTCATTAAATATGGTATCCGTGTTTGCTTTGACAACTGTAGAAAAACATGGTAACAGCTTTCGTAACGTCATATCGGTTGCGGCTAAACATGGCCACTGCACAACCTTCTCTGTACATAGGGTACACTCAGAAACCATCTGCCTATGATCCAAGCCCGGCATCAGTCAGGTTCTTCAGTAACAACATAAATACCAAATAATATTATTTGACTATAAACAATCCATTTCCAGATCATATTTCAAAATTAACAGGACTATAACTAGTCTGTCTGTACAGACCCTGTGTTAAATTAAAGGCGACAACTCATATCAGTCTCTGTATCTTTTTTATGAAAGTATTTCCCTTTGTACCCTCAAACATAGTCTTTCTATACAGACCCTGTGTTAAATTAAAGGAGACAACTCACCAGTCTATTATTTCATCATGACATTATTTCCGTTTGCACCTTGTTACATAGATATTCAAGCCCAAAATAAACTAGAGCTAAAATTTAAAATTAAGTAATGATAAATGATTGGCAAAATATGTTATCTAGTCGGGTTGCCGACTACAACCTATCTAGTCGGGTTGCCGACTACAACCTATCTAGTCGGGTTGCCGACTACAACCTATCTAGTCGGGTTGCCGACTACAACCTATGATGGCCATGCAGCGCCAGCAAGCACTTTGGGATTCTGCTTTTTTGTGAACATATGTGTCCATTTCAATGTTCAATGAAGACAAATACAATTTCTACAATTTTTCTTCAATGAACTTTAAAATGCAGCGTCCAACTAATTTCAACAATTTTATATATTGTTGACACAAATTATGTTTTCCTAAGCCACTCGATGTGAAGCTAATTGATTCGTTCGTTTATTTAAACGTTGAATCGTGACGAAACTAACAGAAGAAAGTATTAGAAAAACATGAACGGAAATTGCTTATACCTGATAATATCAATACTCCTGTTATAAGCATTTAAAAACTCCAGGCTTTTGTTGTTGACTTAATTCAAAGAATGTTCTTGTTGGATTGGATCTGTCTTATGTGGCACCTTATGATTTCTGCGTGGCAGCAACACCCTTAACATCCAGAATGTAAACTCATTAAGGCATAAAATAAAATATTGTGTGTTACCACTCCCACTACCTACCCGCCAAAATCCACCTTGTCCGAAAAAGATTATTAAGAAATTTTAAATTCAGACAAATATTTTTCTGGACGAAAATTGTTACTTCCTACTATTAGCTCAAAAAATAACGTGGTCCTCGACCTGTGTGTGTGCATGATTATAAATACAATCTTCTTATTTAAGTGTGGACACTCTTGCGTGGATGGCTAGGCACAGCCGTCGTTTCTGTGTGGCTTTGGATTGTCTGTGCGCTAATGTATGTACCAGGTGGTTTGATTGTGACGTACTGTTTGGCTAAGAACGCAAGTAAATATCTGTCAACAAAAAGTTTAAAACAACCGTAATAATGTTTTGACCGTCTTCGACGATCAAGCTGAGAATGAGTGTTTTCCATGCAACTTAATTTGTTTCAACAAACGATCGATGTTTCGACACGAAACCGACTCAACTGCCTATATATTGCACCAAAATATTAAGTTGCATGCTGAATTTGTTTAACCAGTACCCAACCCTAATTCACATAGATCGCGGGACGGGAAACAAACAGTATCTTATTTTAGGACTAAATGATAATTCTGAATTCCATTTAGAGGATAAATCTCCTTGTGGTTTTTATCAATGTAAAATACATCACACGTATATATAAATAGACAGACTTATTTAAGATCGATACAATTTATATTTTCCAGTCGCCGCAAGTATTAAAATACTCAAAAAACTCGTGCACGTGGACATTAAAAAACTATATTGCAGATATAGCCATTATTGAAGTGTTATCAGATTTAGCGCCCACAGTCTCGTGCAAAACATCAATTGACTCGATGCATATTAAATTGGCGTGAATGTTTAATTAATTCAATTTATCAGCTTTGTAATGTATGTCTCACACATAAACGTGTCTATTTTTGCTGACGGTTTAAATAAACCATTTAACCCGAAAAGTTTTCTTTTGAAATCAAAAGGTTCATCAGTAAAATGCTTTCATTCAGGTTAATGAGTGTTTGATGAGTTTAATCAGTCGGTTCATTTTGAAATGTTGGTCGTACATGCCGCTGGTTGATGCTGTACACAGAGGGTTCCAATCAACGAAGAACATGTTATTTCATTCATAAGATTAGTATCATTTGTAGTACCAGCATCGTCTCTATTTTTCTTACGTTTTCCGCATCATTTCATTATAATCAAAGACGTTCCTAAACGAAGTTGCGTCTTCTGATTCGGGGAAAAAATCATTAAAGTTTGACACCTGTAGAGTTTTGTTCTGCGTTTAAACTTTTTCACAGGAAGTAAAGTCAATTTTCGTCAGTTTAATAAGGTTCCTGACCTAGCGTTGAACGATGACAAAGGTATTCAGACAAACTAGTTTACATGACTTATACTAGGCATATAATCATCAGCTCATAATATTGTATAGTGGCTGATTTCTGGCAGCCTCCATCTTCGGTTCAGGGTACTGTTTTATTAAAGCACTTCCGAAATTCTTACTGAGCTTACGTTCAAATTTAAATTCTTAACTATTCTGCAAACCCTACGTATTGGTTATGGATATGCCTTGTAGGGGTTCGTTAAATGAAGCATACATATTTTTTTTTATTGAACAACCCTTTATTACAATTTGCATATGTTAAAGAATGATAAAGAATTTAGATTTGAACGTAAGTTTAAGAATTTCGTAAGACCTTGATAAAACAGTACCCTGGTCCCCGCGCCACAACCATAATGCTATTCTTCAACCTACGCCACAACGCAAGAACGCCATTCAAAGAAAAGTCAACGAAGTTGGCAGAAATCATCAGTTGAACCGTGAAATCGAGAATTATTGAAGTGAAATCGTGCGTAGTTCATGATTGTATGATCTCACAAATTCACCTAAATTCAATTGTCAACGATTTAAATTCAGTTATTCACGATTGTAATCCAACTTTTCACGATTTCAATTCAAATGTTCACGATTTCAGTATCTGACTATTATCAAAGGGCTATTTTCTATTAAAGCAATCAGTCTGTACATATCTATACGCATAAATGTCGGATTATACAAACTAACATTACCGTACAAAACAAAATCTAATCTCTATCATGAGTTTAGAAATAAAGTTGCATTTCAAGGTCAATAAACCATTGATTTTGGAACACATTCTGACGTCATGACGCATACTTGGCACTTAATGATGTACCATAACGTATGCAATATGCTTCTGTCTGACACTGATTGTAAGGTAAACGTTTTGTTTTGTACTTTTTGTACCATATTCCAGCATTAGTAAGCCAATGAAAGCATCTAACGACCCACTCTTCATCAAGGTAAATACTCCGGTATTGTCATGGTTTGGTTATTGCACCTGCCTCAGTGTTTACTGTTCTTGTGTCAAGACAATCTGATAAGCCATCAATCCATATTTGATTCAACTATAAACAAACATGTATGCTCAATGATTTGTGAGTCACATTTTCAGTGATTTTAGGTAGATTCTACGTTGGAAAGTTTTATAATAATTTATCATTGGTATTGGGGACTTGGTTTTTGCTGCATTTATTCGGAACTGATAATGTTAGTAATTGCGGCAGCAATAACAATGCGGGTACTTCCGGTAAATGATAATGCGTTAACGTTTATCAACTTAGAATATGAAAATTGGTTTGAAAATCAAACGTAATGGCATGATCGTAGAGCCTAGTTAGAAGAATAAAAATAGAGACTATTCAGCATATAATACTACTGTGTTCGTTCCTTATTCAAATTTATATTTAAATATTTTAGCGCCCAAAATCAGAAAAAAACATACATACCTTAATTGCCACTATGATCGCATCATAGATATATATATATACACAGATAGCGTTGTGGCACATTTAGGAGATCACTTAAAAGGATTGTTGAATACCACAAATAGTAAAAAATGGCAATATTTGGTACCATGTAGAACCAGGAATTGCTTAATCGGGCAGAATTAGGTACTATACATTAAATGAATATGTCGTGTTGATTGTGGAACGAACATGTATACTGTGCTATTATTCGCACGTGTGAGAGCATTGAATAGAACATTCCACATACACCCTCATAGTTCGGTTGTGATACTGGGTCTGACAGGTTATATTCTAACGTGACCTTTGACTGTGGTTATGTACGGTCCTCCAATATGGAAAAAAGTATCAATTAAGATTTAAAACCAATTAAGGAAGGGAACCACTAAACACAAAAGAGGCCCAAATGGTAATACACTCAATGAGTCCTAATAGAAACATTGGATCGACTGTAAATGGTTGTATGCATTTACAAGTCTGCTTTGAAATCATGAAATCGAGTTTGAAGACATTTTGCACAGGTATGTAATGTAGTGATACTGTTTAATCTTGATTTGTAAAACTTTTTGACTTGGACATGAAAGTGAAAGTAGAATAGGGGTTAACCGATCTGGGATCAATCCGCGCGATAGCGAAAATGTGTTCTCCATTTTAGTTGAGCAAACTCTTTCTTTGAAGATACATGAACCCCTTTTTGTTGTATTATTTTGAAACTTAATTAAACATACTTTTTAAGATGATAATATAGGTGCTCCGTGGCACAAAATTGAGGCCGGCAATGTCACCTTACATTGTGCTAAAGAACAAATCGATTTGGTGGTTCTTAACCTAAAGTTTATTGCAAGTATGTTGTTGAAATTAACAAACATGTAATTGCTGCGGAGCAGGTTGATAATGAATAACAACTGGAGGAACTTTATATTACCTTTGCTATTATTTATGCCCTACTATTTTACGATTTATGCTCATTAAATTATTCACAGTTTAGTACATATGTACTCGCAGATGGGTTTTGAAAAAATAAACACGCTTGTTGGCTAATGCAAATAATATACAAATGTATTAAGTTGAAACACAAGTGATTTAGTTCTTTGCATTAACTATCAATCGTTTTGTTAAATCATCAAAGTTTGTAATTTTGTTTATTAATTCCTGCAGTGGAAATAATGCCGGTATGATTACAGATTCTTGGAAGGAATGTTCATTTTATAACGAGACACAATATATACAAACCATCGTAGACATTATTTCTAAAGCTGTTGGCACATGGACCATAAATCGGAATGGAATAGATTAACATTGAAGTACTCTTACATGTGTGTACGTGGGGGGAAATGAAGACGCTGCCACCAATTGAATATTGTACTGTACGTCTGGTAACATTCCCGATGTTTATTTTCGTTAACATTCGCGAATTGTGTCTTTCGCGAATTCTTGAATCCGCGAAGATTTTAGTCTGAAGGGCAAGTCTGATTGCCGCATCCAAAGTAATATTGTCCGAAATGGGTGCCAGTTAACAGGTCATTTTCGTAAATTCACGAAATAAAATTAACACCGAAACAAAGGTCACGATATTTTTAAGTAAATAAGAGTATAATTATGATTTACTCTGCATCAAATGACGATACTTTAGTTCATAAACCGGTGACAATTAAGTGATAAATTTAACTGTCAATGTGCATTATATTATAGTGCGATAATTTGATATTTACAAACATGAATCGGTTTGGTCAGCTGTTGCTAAATACTAAAGTAAACAGATATGGTCAGTATTGTACTCAAAACATCACTGATAAATCGTGCACATCTGATTAATCAACCTTTGTGGAATATACCAAATGTTCCCGCCTTTCTCAATATACTGAGCACACTAGAACATGAAGTATTTCAATTACACTTTTCGTAGTGGAAAATAAATCCCGTCAAATTACCATTCATTTCTCGGATTATTCCGACTTTAATAAAAGTAACATATTTTTTTGTCTGCAGCAAAACATGCAACCTAGTGAACTATGTGATTTAAACATTAATGTATTTACTAATGGTATATTGATGGCTGTTACATTTCATGGTAATACCAGAGTTACATACCCTTAACTATCATAATGTTGGCAAATATCATCTAGATATGAGGTTAACATAGGCGCTCATAAACCGGTGAACGTCGTCGTTTATATTTCATTGTGTTAGATTGATTGTGTTTGCAATATTAGCTAGCGCAGTACATTTGTACGTAATGGTTTATTTCTAGCGAACTATACCTAAAGTTAGACAGGCAGGTAGGTAGAAAGGCAAGAACACCCCTAGTGTGTTTGGCTCCCTTGCTCGACGAACAGGAAGGTTCGAATACCGACAGAGGTCAGTTGTAACTTACCACTGATCACGTGTGCGACAAGCTGGTAAAGTCTTACTGGGTGACAGCCTGCTTGGTATCTGGTATTTAAGGAAAGTGAAATATAGTTTTATGTTTATAAAAGTGTGCTCATTTGGTCATACAATGTAACTACATGTAGCTTGTTAATTTCACTCAGTACATTTAACACTACCTATTTAGACGGGCGGGTAAAAACATCACTTTGTGTGATTTGATTGGATCCCGTAATCGAATTATGATGACATCCTTGGAAGCATGAGCTCGAAGGTTCGAATATCGACAGGGGTCAGTTTAAGTACGACTGATCACGTGTGTCACAAGTTGGGGTAAAGTCTTACTGGTTACATGCCTGCTTAGTACGGTATCTTGTATTTAAGGATAGTGAAATATAGAGTTATATGTTTATAATAGTGTGCCCTCATTTGGACATACAATGTAATTAGCTTGTTAATTTCACTCAGTACTTTTAAACACTACCTATTTTCTCTACGTATATTGCCTCACATCAGACGTACTTAAATCATCTCAATTTTACATTTTCGCAACACATATGATGTAAGTTTTCAAAATGTAAAGGTATTTGCATATTAATTGTTTTGTCAGAATACAATAAAACACTATTTCACAATCATTGTGAATTGCACAAAGTGTGCGTTTGTAAATGAACTGAGTATAATTTCCACATAATATAATTATGTCCATTGTTGATCGGTCGGATTCTAGTAGGTCGGGAAGGCGTTGCTCGGTTGTGACATTGGCTGAGATGTCATAAGTCCTCCACTTATGGAAACGTTGTCGGCTTGTCGCTGAAATGCATTAGTACTGGTTAACATTAACCAAGGCACTGCCTGGAAAGGGGATTTAACTAGGAGGTCATTGAATAATCTGTTAGGGAAATCACTGAATGACCACGCTTGCACCACCAGGGAAACTCGTTCGTTTGACTGACTGTCGTTTACCGGTATGGAACGAGTATTGAACCGACGTCTTATGGGAATACAAGTTGCGTGAAGTTGTGTTCAAGTGTTTGGTTAAAATCAAGTCATAAATCATAGATGACCACAATCGTTGACGCGCACACACACGCGCGTGCACACACAAGCACACTCCCACGTACGCAAACACAGACACATCACACACACACGTACGCTCGCACGTACGCGAAGACTGACGATGGAGGAAGAGTGACTACAAAAGCTCATATGGTCATTATTTTAGCTAACCATGTTAATATTTGATCTGAACTTAGAGTTAAGTGGGCCGCAAATACATGAAATGTTATATATCAATGTATAGCCGTCAGGATCAATAATATTCAGACATCAAAGCATGGAGACTATAGTAAAAGTAACATTACAACATGCAGTGCTGATTATAAATAACAATGTCTGACGGTGTTAACCAATAAGTTAATGCAGTAAAAGTGCAATATAATCAGTATTGGCGTCAAATATCTGCTTCATGTTGTGTTACGTGTTTATTATTTGGATTGTTTATCACATTGGGTATAAGTGGTTGGCTGTCATTTGTATGTATGTAGACGCAGCACTTGTCAATAACGTGATATATAACGGTAATATATTGATATATTATTACCCTGTTTGTCCGTAAATACTCATGATTAGTGTAGTTAATTAGTTCTCTAAGTTCGGATTTACCCAGCATTATTGCTACTCTTATGCGCACCATCACTCCCACGTCTCGGGTATGTTTCATGACTGTATAATAACCATGGCAGCAAGAGATCGTAGAACTTAAACTGTCTCCCTTAATGATCTTATCTATCACGACCTTGAACCCTAGGCCAACTAATCCACAACATATAAGAAGTCACCTACTGGGCATTTCCGTCCTCCATGCAAAATTGGATGATCCCAGATTATTTAACATTAGCTTCGATCATGTTATTTACATTTTGAGTACACGCTGAGAGGTTGCAAGTGAGTGTTGATAAAGACAGAAATGGTGGAATAACACAAATACAAGTAGTTATAAATGGCAGTATTCGGAACCATATAGAACCAGAAATTACTTTAACAGGCAGTGTTGAGTATCATGTAGAACCCGGAGACGCTCTATCAGGCAGTTTTCGGTATAATTTATAACAAAGAATGGCTTTATTAGGCAGTGTCCGGTACCATATAGAATCAGGAATAACTCTATCAGGCAGTATAAGATACAATTAGAACCAGGAATGGCTTTGGAAGGCAGTGTTAGGTACCATATATAACCAAAAATTACTTTATAAGGCAGTGCTAGGTGTCATATAGATATGGGCATCTGAACGGTGGTGATGTTAAATAAAAGCATATAAATCGAAGCACATGTTTGCATAATCCAATGTATTCACTTGGGTACAATCGACAACCGCCTGACAAATCGTAAGATGATGATACATCTTCTATGTCGTATTGTCAATAGTATACAAAGTACATTTTGAGACATGCGTCCATTCACCCGACTGTCAATTTAACACACCCTGATCAATGTGACGCAAGTCGGTTTTTTACTCGGCGCCGATGGCAGCCACATCATATTGGCTTTTGGCCCTTTCTGGTACCCATTCATACAATTTGGGGGTAAAGTGGAGTACTATGGGTTACCGGTATTCTTGCGCAGAGTAATTTACCATTGGTGCATCGGGAACCGCTGGATCCAAAAGCGCGAGCCCAACCTCTAGGCTACCACTCCCCACAACTAACAACATTTTGTTTTTGTCTGTCATGTCATGCGTTTAAATGCACATCTTACGAATATTTTGCGTGCAGTGCAGATTATAAATATCCTATATCGTTCTCATATGCAAAACATACGTATTGGTGCACAGATGAGTTTCTAAATGCGAGTTCAATCTGGAACAATACGTGCATTAGTGGAACAGGCAGTGGCAAAATACATTTGGTAAAGGAAGAGTTATACTTTTCTTTGGTCAACTAACCATAACCATTTGGACGAAGACAATATTGATGCCGGATTAAATACTTAAACGATATATTAGATGAAGAATTACATTGCTTTGATCAAATAAAATATACGATTTTCATAAAAGTTTATTCATTTGATAACAAATTGTAATTGTACAATGTTTAATAAAACGGAGGGTAACAATATCAGCACATAACCCCTGGTAAAGAGAATCTGAGTATCAAAAAGAGTTGTTTAGCACACATAGTACACAAAGAAACGCACACTTTTGGTAAAATCAGATTTCAATCAAGACTCGAATGCCATAACAATGGTGTCAGAAGTGGGATGATTGGTGACTACGGATTTCACCTTTAATTCTTAATGTAACACAAACACAAAAAGTTCCAACATTGTATACGCCTTGTCTAACAATCCAAGTTAAATACATGCAATTCAGCATTTTGTAATAGTCTTGTATCGACAGACTTCGACATTATTTAGCCCCAAAATGTGTCTACTCTGTTATTTTAGATACTATATAAAATGATGCGCAAATATTATGTCATATTTTATATGTAACAACCTCCTTCTATCACCAAAAAGAGAATAACGTCTTATTGTACTCAAGATAAAGTTCTAGGTAAAATACATAACGTTTGTGAGGTAAAGCATAGCAAAGAAACGACTGGTATAGTGTTAAAGTAGTATAAGTAGTGTAGGTATAGTTCCATGATTGCAGTTGACGTACACGATATTTTACCAAAATGTGCGTTTCTTTCTGTATCGAGTATACACTATACAGTATAGTTATAGGTAAGTTTGGTATTGAGAATAACACAGGTCATATATAAACATATGATGCATCGTTGGTTCAGTATCAACACATAAATAAATAAACAACACCTCAGAAGTATACTTCATGCCCTTTTCGAAATGTTGTTGCCCTATTTAACTGGAAAAGTTAATTTCTAAAATAGCACTATGTTTCATATCGTTTCTATGGTACATGTACAGATTTTATTCAATACATTTGTATCTGTTTACAAAGGCTGGGTTTTTCGCTAACTGTGGTAACCATAGTTCAACTAGAGACCACGAAAACCTTCATTGGTTAAGCTATTCTTGAAAATACCGAAACGCAAATATAGGTTTTAGCGCCTGGAGAAACCAGTCATGCACTGATAATCGAACCAGTCTAGACTATAGTTAGCGCCAAAACCCAGCCATATTGTTAAAAGGATTTACTGTGCTTCGTCAGACATATTTATTACGTGATACGATGTAGAAAGGCACAAACTGAATTGTACAATGATTTCACCATGATGTATGCTGTATTATTGCTAGGAATGTAGCATGATTCTAACAAAATAAAAACAACATAACACTAACAAACTGAAACATAAAATCCGTTTAGGAATATTATATGGAATCCTAATAGTGCTATTTAAAATGTCGCCGTCGCGTTTTCAGGTCCACACTTAACAACGTATGTCCTCACATAACAACAAAATGTTGCATCACGTGACATAACAAGTGTCATTGCGACATTACGAAAATCGCAAACTAACGGTAATCTAACAAAAAACAATGACTCGATATCAACTTTCAAATGTCGTCTACTTCAACTCATTTCGCGATAACACTTTCGTGTCCTATCGCATTATCCCAATGTCGTATTGTTGCGACACCTCTTCGCATGACTCAGATAACTCGACAGCGACGTTAAAAATGACACCAACAGGATCCCATAATGTTGCATAAACATATGAGGCTACTGCTTCTAATATAATCTATATATGTAAACGGCCTTCTAAGTATAATAAATATCTATGCATAGTATCTACACTTTGCCTTGAGTTAGTAAATACTAATATATATCTCACAAAGGAAAACATGAACATGAGAAAACCGACACAGAGGTATATGACGTCATTATAGAGACATGTTTGGTCTAAGTTAACTAAGTTGGCTACTGGTCTAATTAAAAAGTCATATTTTATTATTACGTTATACATTAAAATGATTGTATATATATATACATTATACATAATGTGAATAATACGTCTAAAATCAAACCCCTTCTACGGATTACCTTTGTACATCAAATAGACAATTATACATATATCTACCGATGCGTCCAATAATATAACAATAAATATACATGTACACATGCGATAAGCACAAGCATATGTACTGTTTGTGTTTTTTTCTGTTTTTAAAAAAAACATTGTAATACATAAATGTATATATATTGCTGTAACATACGTACTACATGTAAAACAATACTATACCACAGTTTCACACAACTTGTGCTAGACATTGTAAACGACCTACTACGTGTCTACACGGTATAGCTCCGGAGTTTATATCGATGCACATTATTGTATAATACACCAGACTTTCTTCACATAATACTGTATCGTCGCCTAGTCTTAGATCTTGGCGCGCCACCGATAGGTCCATTGAGACCCGGTAAGTTCGGGTTAAACTGATGTCTGCTGATGCTAGGTTTTTCATGGCACGTTAAGTGACTAATGTCATTTGCAAGAGCCGCCAAAGAAGCACCTCCGAGAATAGAGTTTGCTGGCGGCATAGCAAGATCATTTTCAACTGAATTACGTCGTCGAAGGTTGATCAGAGGGCGGAGACTGACGAACGGCTCCGTAGAATTACGCCGAGAAATAGTAACTGGTTTGGATCGGAAGTATGTGCTACTGTCTCTGTTTTTAGCAAATGTAAGAAAGGCTTCCTCCATTATTTCTTCCGACACGCCTCTGTCAGCCCAGCATGTTGTGATTCCTGCGTAATAAATATAATAAACACATTTACCACCAACAATTGTGTATTGACATATTAAACATGATTCAAAAACTATTGACGCACTTAATAGAGGTTACAGTGTATTAAGCGTTTTCTTATTGAAACAGTAGCCCAACGGAGGGTGATGAAGCCATAGACACATGGTTTCAAATTAGTTGAGTGTACCCTATGTATAGAGAAGGATGTACAGCGGCCATGTTGAGCCGCAACGGATATGACGTCACAGGAACTGGCATTCTTGTTTGCTTTGTCAAATGTAGAAAATCAGGTTACGTAACGTCATATCCGTTGCGGCTAAACATGGCCACTTCACAACCTTCTCTATACATGAGGTACACTCAGAAAATTTGATATACACAGGGAACATTCAGATCATTTGGAACCATGTGCCTATAGATGTAGCATAGCCTTTTCCTTAAAAGAAGTTTATTCATGAAAAGATGGAACTAGAGCATATTGTAAACACGTTGATAAAACACGTCTCCGATGGACAAAGGAAAGTCATTCTATTACAGAACATCATACTCAAGTTTATCACATGTTTGACGTCGCGACAGCGTATTAAAGCCATTATTCATTTTTGATAATACACTAGTGTAATAAAGCTTTGACGTGACGTCACGCAAAGTATAGGCGACGTCGTCAAAGTTGCGCGTTTATTATAGTGAAAATAAGTAGCTTTTTTATGTTTCGGCCAGAAATGCCTAACATATGATAAAAAGAACATTACATTTGTGACTTTCCAAATTGGATTTATTAAACTCGTTGAATAAAATCGATAAAATGTTTGGCAGGGCCTCGCATTTTATTATTTTATTCAACTAGTTTAATAAATTCAATATGAAACAAAAACTCCTGTAATATCCTCTATATATGAGCTTGATTTATCTAGATCTATGGAATATTGCTGAACAATAAACATTGTGTATAACATTTAATCGTTTAAAAAAGATGACTGGTACTTGTAATGATACAGCCTCTTACAATACACCCGTAATAGTCCAATCACAAAATACTGCTTTACATCCGTGTAAGACTATTAGACAATAAATGAACAAGTCAAACAAAATACATGTACGCTTATCATAACGTAAACAGTCACCATGAGCCAAGTCGCGGATGGCAATGTCAAAGTATGTAGTATAGATACCATATTTTCTACCAACATTGATGTACAAGGTATGGGTGGGATGTACTCCACCCACTTATAAAAACCGAATGACGAGGAAAACAAAATGTTCTCCTCCCTTGACTTTTTTCATACATTTGTATTGCGTCAACGTTACTAGTGTTACATATTTTGACTTTGATGTTGTATTTGCATATGATACACACGATATTTCCTCTGATCATGCAGCAACACTTTTATGACATTTGACATTGATATACGAGAACAAAAACATAAATAACAATGCATCAACTTTTCTGACAGCGGTAAATAACACCACAATGAGCATTTTAGAATGACAGATATATGGAACACTAGTCTATAGCAACTGCCAATAAAATAAAAACTCGGTTAATCATTTTAATGCATTGTGCGTAGATAAAGACAAAAACACTTCTTAAATACTTTAGCACATTTGATCGTCATTGATGGATACGTGTATAACTTCATTGGCACACGTAATTCGTGAAATTTAAGAAACAAAAATCTGGTTCAAGGTTCTGAATATATCAATGTTCGTGAGAAAGTTGTATATATTTTTAGATGGTTATTTAGGTCTGAGTTTATATGATATATCACATCATAAAGTTTCTTTGATTTTGATAAAATAGGGACTAAGGAGTGCCTTCCTTAATTAAGGCAAACTTTTAACATTCTGCTAGAATGAAAAGCGATGTTGCACTAAACTAAAGTTTTGCTCCGTACCATAGAAAAGCAGTTTTTGATAAGCCAATTAAATATTTACTAAGAAAGGCGTATTAATGATAAGTTGAGGTTAAAGGTATGCTATGCCCATATGAACATTTGTGTTTATACATTTTTTGTATTAGTTAAATTCTTTTTCGGGGTCTCATTGTCTAAAACGTAATAATTAGAATCTTGATAATAAAACTGCAATTGAAATGAATATGTCGCATTATTACATGACATAACATCAATGAATTAAACAAAACGTTTTGTTTTCTTAAATACAGTATTTTGCTAGTGTTGCCGTGTAATAAAGAGGCATAGAGGGATAATTTCAGCTGCATATTCATCACAATGATTCCAATTACGAGTGATTTAGCCAATGTGATCACAGAAAGATAATTATTTTAAAAGGAACACTTGTTCAGATATGCATACAGTAAAACTTTGTTATCAATTGAATTTGATGGAAGGGACCATCACATCTGCTCGACATAAACCGGGTGCTCGTAATAAAAATGCTCGACATAAAGGTGTAAATCAATATACAGTACAGAGCAAATTCGTCGGGACTTTGAAATTTGCTCGACATAGGCCGGGTGCTCGTAATAATGATGCATGACATAAAGGTGTAAATCAATACACACTATAGAGAAAATTCGCCGGGTTTTTGAAATTTGCTCGACATAGGCCGTGTGCTCGTAATAAAGATGCTCGATATAACGAAGTTTTACTGTAGTTTATTCATTTATATCTGCGGACTATACCTGTACAGGTTCCTGCCACCTCAGCTAAATGTTCCTTTTCGTCATCAAAGTAAACCATGTCACAAAACTCTACTCCACTTTGTTTCTTGATTCTGTCAATAGATAAAAAATGTGTAAAATAATGGAATAAGGTTTATGTAGTAGCAACGTACATTGAAGCTGACGCCATAGCATTCTTCAGATATAGTGAGGGAAACTCCAACCATTCCAACAAGCCGATGCTCACTCAATGCATTGTATGTCTTCCGTGCTATTGGGCGGCGGCTAAACTACTGGAGGTGAATATCAAAACGACAAACAATAATTATTATACGATCATAATGACGTAAGCCTATCACCATGCTCATTTCTAATACAGTCCAATGTACCCCTACATATTGCGAAAAATACTTAACTATGTGTAAACCAAAGCCATTGAAATATGTTTTTGTATAATGTATCTACAATTTAAACAACATTTATAGCAATAAGAATTTTTTGTGTGAATAGGCGAGAAAGCGTTGTTGGATGTTGGATGCGTCGTCCATAGATCAGCTAAATATAGATAACTCGTCCAACAACTTTTTCACTCGTAAGCAGATCATCCTGCATCGTTTGGTCAATTGCTGTGCTTGTAGTGTGATCGGTATGCTCGTATGCGTAGTGTCATGTCTACGTGTGCTTTTGTAGTGCCTACCCAGCACATATTGATCACGGTTCTTTCTCAATGCACATTTACCTGTCGCTAGTTTTTGCAAAAGTGCTTTAATATGCTATGTAGCTGTTCATTTTTTATACGCTCTTCACACAAACTGCATTTATTCTTCAAGTTGATCAAATATAAAATTGCTTGCAACCTACAATGTACTTTAAACAAAGCCACATCACCGCATTTAATAGACACATACTGTTATTAAGATAGTTTATAACCTACACATTGATTGGCCCAGAAAGTAGGTTAAACACTATCACTCATTAAAACCGCATTAAAAGCCACTAACTGATATTTAGCGAATGTACTTTATTATGTAACTCGTGTGTAAAATAAAATTATAGATAATTATGAAATAATCTTCAACCAGAAAACTGTCTTAAACAAGTTCGCATAATTCACATAAAACATCAATCTAATTAACTGAACATAACGTGTTCACTGAACAGTGTAAACTTTAATGCCACTGCAGTGTTATAAGTTACGTTGCAAATAATGTTCAATGTAGCAAGGGGCAGATAAAAGAGAGAAGGTAATAACAAATCTTACAGGGAAGAATATAAACAGCAGAGCAAGAAAAGCAAAATAAGAACAGTGTGCTAATTGCTGACACGATCGCATGAAAGTGACCCCGGTCAAAATGACGAATAATAACTTGATGACTCATGATTAAATTGTTAAGTCTGATAATAAGTACTGTTGGCGATTTTGGAGCGAATGTCCGAAGACATCCACCCGAAGACATACACTTAAAGCCTTCTGATTTGATTTTCATTTCAAATGTACTTTTCTTTCTTGGAATTATCGCCATTGGCAACTTGAGTAAACAGTTGTAAACATATTGATGCTTTCAAGATAAAGCACCTGACGGACATAAACTATGGAATGCATGTACTAGGACAGGGGATCAAAGAGTTTAATGATTTGATATTGACAGGAATGAATGTTCAGGACATAAAACAAATGATTTCACCAACTAGAAAGTCAAGTACTGCACCGGATTTGTTTTTTATTACAACGCGTTATTACAGATAAGAGGCATGCACGTGCATCTATTAATTGGCATGTGATCGGTTAAACATCCATAAGAAGCTTGCGATTGGAGGATCGTTTTGGCTCATGGTTGCTGATTTCAAAAATGACTCAACATTCTCATGACAGGGCTTGAATTCAAGGTTTTTAATAAATGGTAAAATGTGTATTCTTACTTGTTTAGTGGATAAATTGTAGATATTTTGAATATCATTTTAGATTATTTTAGGTGTTCAACCATGTTGACTAGCTGAACCGCCATGTTTGATCGTTTTAACCATGTCTTAATTTAGGTTGTAAATTACGTTTGATGTTTTAACTGGATTAATAATTTTATAAAAAATGCTATGTAAAGGTGTCGATAACAATCTTGTTTACAGTAGAATCTTTGGTGGTCTCTATTTTCTCCCAATCTTCCCTTACATAACTAACACCAACTTAATCCTTCTTTTTATCTCACTCTTGGGTGCGGAATCCTTTCATTCATCACGAACACCGCCGTTTACTAATTAGAATTCCATAATAATGTGATGGTGTGAATTAACGGCTTACTTTACGAAATGGAATATCTTGGATCCCGGATAAATCTCTTGGTAATCGATGTATTCATCCCATCCGAATAGCTTTACAAGTTTCGCACACTCTTCTTTGTAGAATGCTCTGAAATCATAAATGACAAAATGCTTATTGTAATCTAGTACTGCAGGCAAATGCACTGATAATGTATGTTTGCATTTTCATATACAATCAAGAACGAAGACCACCCATGGGAAAAGCAAGAATGTTCTTTGTAGATACGTGGTCATGGCTAGACACGAAGCATGAAAAGGCAACATTGTCTTCTTAGATCTACAAGGTTGACCGTAGAGTAAGTGAGAAGGTTAGTGCTGCTTTAAACTAGTTTGTAAGATCACCTAGTGATATGTCGAGGACTAAGAGCAACACAGTTGGTACATATGATTTAGAAGGAGTTACAACTGTTTTGCACTAAGCCCTCGGTGTGTTAATGCCCACAAAAAGGTGGAAGCCCACTGGTCGAGCTTTATTTATGACTGTATTATCCACTCATTAACAGGTAATAGGAATTACAAAAACGTTTTTGTCACTGTGCCTTTTTGTAAAAATGTGTTCATTTTAATGGGTGTATGTGCCTTTGTGTAACTAAGATGTCCAGCATAAGACTACTTCGTTTATTTAAAAAATACCATGTACAGTATTTTGTATGAAGAGTGTTGCTTTGTATGTTGTCATTGTTCGGTCGTCTTTGTGATTCGTTCTTGTCTGGTGGCTATTTTTGTGGTGATGTTTGACTGACCGGCTGTCGGCTGGGCCGTCGGGTATCTGTCACTGTCCGGGTTCAATTATGTCCGTTCCATGTACTTCAAATTTATAAGTTTTCTTTGTTTTGCTCTTATTTATGCTCTTCTTGCTCTGATTATCCTGTTGCAAGCTGCCTTCACTCCTTGTCCGGTTAGTTAATATTTCTTTTGTGAAAACAACGTGTTTTGTTATTTAATTTAAGTTTTGAAACTGTAGAAAATAAATGTAATTAGAATTGTTATATAAAGTTCATGCGCTTGTAAAATTAAGCAATCATAAAGTAATTTTCGCCACTTTCAGTTCATAATAAACACATAAATGATACTTCAATGTTTGTATCTATTAAATATCAAGAGAGAAAATGTTAGCAAATTTAGAATCTTACCTTCTTAAAGTAAAGGCAGTGGCTTAATGAAACATGCTTGAACTGAATTAATTACTATAAACTAGGTATTATTGACATAACGCACACCTGGTTTGGATTTTTGAACTGATGAGTTGCGTATAATCAGGTCCGGATTTTGCGAGGTATCTGAAACACTAATCTCAGCTTAAAATTAAAAATTGCTTAGATTGAGATGCCCCGGGACACAGTGCCAGGTGAACAACCATGCCTACTAAATAGATAAGTCTTAGAATTTGCCCTCTGGGTAACACAATAACGAGTGATTCGATAAGTTTGATCCATATCGTGGAACCCATTGCCAAATTCTTACATTAAAACTATAAACATCGTAATATCACATTAATTTTGAAGCAGTAATAGAGTATTAAAATGAAATTACATTGTTAAAATACGATTGCTTTGGCAGACGAAAACTTTATTAAATTTAACGTGATTATGCACATTAAATAGCAATCAATTCATTTATAATAATTTAATGATATGTGAAAAGTACGTGATTGATTCAATATGTGCACAAAGTCATTGCCCTCGTTTTGATTGAACTTAGCAAAGTTCACTCGGCTAGCTCCTATGAGCGCTGGGTGCCTCCTAGACCCTCCCTAGTGTCGGACGTAATGTTCTGCGATTGCTTGGTTCCAAGCTAAAATAGCAATTACAGAAAGAAGACTAGTTTAAACGGTTTGTCCTCCGACATCGTACTTAATTCCACAGTAAGTGGTTGGGTAATTTGTCGTCGCTAGTTCCTAATAAAGTGAAATAACATGTATTCATCGCCTTGATAATAACACCATTTAAAGGTCCATGTTCATGTTTTGCTCTTTATTCCATATCAGAATAAAGGCCAACTCGATAAAAATACCCGTTTTCGACAAGAATCCAAAGGATGATTTTATCATTAAAGTGTAATATACTACAATATTACTCACTCTGATGCTATACCCAGCTTGTACCCTTCACTGTGAAGTCTCTGTAGTAATGGTGTTATATCTGGAAAACTCTTGACCTCTCTACCAGTGGCATCACATACTTTGTTCTCTCCCCTTAAAAATAAAACATAAACGTACTAGCTGATGTACGAACTAGATTTGCCATTTATGTTTATATGTATATGTGATATGATATCATAAAGAATTCTGCTTAACAACTAGAGAATATACAACGCATTGAATGACAATAAAGATAACTATAAATTCAAAACCATTCGCTGTCTGTTGGAATCTGAAAAAAAACACCAATTGACACTCAGTGTAAATGTTCGTCCAACCAAGTGAAGTTAACTCCCCTACATCCTTACATAAACATAGCTAAAGTACGGTTGTACATAGTTAATATTTTAATGCAGGATGCAACTTCATCCTGGTTGGCTTTGTTACAACCCGTTTTGTAATAAAGTTGCAAAATGTAATAATTATTACAAAACGGGTTGAGAGCTTATAACACTTTGAAAAAATGTTTGCAACCCGTTTTGTAATAAAGTTGCAAAATGTAATAATTATTACAAAACGGGTTGAGAGCTTATTACACTTTGAAAAAAATGTTTGCAGCACGTTTTGTAATAAAGTTGAAATGTAATAAATCTTTAAAATCACTTTAAATGTGGAATAACTATTGAAAAAGTGATTGGTATGTGACAGAACAGTTTGAATTAACTATGCAACCAGTTTTGTTATAAGTGTTCAGAATGTTTTTTACTCCATTTGATGAGTAGTGAATGAATAAAGTTAATTTAGTTTGGAGTATGATATGGAATACACAGTCAAATCGAATTGTTTTGAAAATATCCTGACTTATATGCCCATGTTTCCAAGAACTATTTCTAAAGACCTGAAAAGGGAAACCTAACTACACCTATATAGTCGAAAGCATTCCAAAAGGTTCCGTTGAAAGCGTTATAAAGATGGATTCGAGTGGACAGAACATCAACAATAGTCATATTCCAATGAGAAATTATTTTGGATAAATACATGTACATAAGTGCACATGCCAGTTTGTACCAAGAAATAGTGCTTAATTTAAATCGATGTTATTATAATATATCAACTTATAAGATATACGATAACGTCCATTATCTTATGACATCAAACTCATATATTAAAGTGCAGTTGCATCCATGAGGCAGGGGGTAGATTCTAGTTAATCTAAATGATGTTGTTAATACACGAATGGGTGTTTATGATGTCTGTGTTGTTTATGCCCGCAGTAACAAACATAAATTATGATTTATAGATGCAAATTATATTTTTGGTAACAAATAATTGATTATACATGGATGGGTGTTTATGTTGTTTACGTCTGAACTATAAACATAAATTATGATTTATGAACGCAAAATGTATTTTGGTAAACAAATAAACGATAATATGAAAAGGATATGATATCAATCCTGTGATCTTATGAGAATAAATAGAAGTCCCCCGAGTACAACTTCTATCTGATCTAACTATGTAAGATATGCATTCACTATCACTCAAACGAACACTTGATGATAATAATATTGAGAGGGGGTGTTGCTGAATTACGGACAAAACGATTGACAAAGTACGCAAGACTAAGAGCTACGTATATTGTTTGAGGGAATATCAAAAAGTAACGAGACACACGCAATGCAACGAGTTGTATAGTAAGTGTAAACATACGCGTAGTTGTTTGTATTTGTCTGATTGCACTATTTATTCTCACCTCGACGGCCCATGAAATTCAATGACATACGTATTCATACTTTGAACTTTTAATATTATGTCGAATGTGTCAATATTTTCTTATCTCTCCTCTTATTGCGGTAGATATGGAGATACCAGGATTGCAGTTTTGTCGCATTTTATGAAGCTTTGGACGTATTTTGAATTCAAAAAACAAAAGGGATGTAATTATTATTCCCCCATCTTTGATGAAGGGGTATATTGCTTTGCACATGTCTGTCGGTATGTCGTATCGAATGGTTTTCGTTCAATAACTCAAGAACGCTTTGACCTGTGATCTTCAAATTTTACATGGAGGTTGGTCATCAAGAGTAGATGACCCTTTTTGATTTTGAGGTCAGTAGGTCAAAGGTCAAGGTTACTGTGACTTTTACCATTTCTGACTATTCAAATATTTCGATTCAAAAACTCAAGAACTCAAGAACTCTTTGACCTAGGATCTTCAAACTTTTCATGGAGGTTGGTCATCAACAGTAAATGACCCCTATGGATTTTGAGTTCAAAGGTCAAGTTCACTGTGATCGTTAACATTTCTGACTTTTCAAATGGTTTCCGTTCAATAACTCACGAACGCTTTGCCCTAGGATCTTCAAACTTTACATGAAGATTGGTATCTATTGATTTTGAGATCAATAGGACAAGGTCACTGTCACCTTTACCATTTCTGACTATTTGGCTGCCATGGGGGCATACGTGTTTTACAAACATCTCTTGTTATTGGTATGGGAGCTATATTTACCTTTTATGTGACCGGTTTTGTTATGTTATGGTATAAATAAATTGGTAAAATTTAATAATAAAGAATAATAGATAATTGAAAAATAACAACAATAATTTGGTTACATGATACAAAGGTACCATGCGGCTTCTATTTTTTAAACTATTACCTTTACTCGAACTGTTGTCTTTTGTCTATGATATGTGCGGTATGTTATACTATCGTTTGCATTACGGGTAATAGTGTTTATGGATGAGTCGCTGGCCTCTTTGAGCCCCAAACATACCATTGTCAGTTTCAAGGATGCCAATTGTTTTGTAATTATGTAGTCTATAGATGTGTTGTTGAGATAATTGTTATGTTCCTCTTGTCTAGTTCATTGACTTGGTAAACTATTCGTGTTCACTTTAACTATAACGTAATGTAACTCATAACTCGTTTATCCAGGGCAGTCATCTCTGTAATACTATACATAACTTTGTGGACATAAACATTGTAATTTCTCTTATTAATTTCTTAAAATGCAATCGTTTTAACGTGTCAAAGTTGACATAATTGCACGGTAGCTTCACACTTTGTTATAAACACGCGAGGTTACCTTGTTTCGTAAGAACTCTAATGTAACAGTTATCCTACATGCTTTTGTACACCCGCTTTATGGAAATAAGCACATACTTATTAAAATACTTTAATAACAATTTAAAATGCATGTTTTAGACGTTATCTTTATTGACGATTATAAACATATTAATATTATCTTTTATGTTAACGGAAAAATTTCTTAAGCATAAATATTTCTGATAATGCATTAAAGTAAATCGTTAATTGAGATTGCAAATGTTATTTCATGTTTGTTTTATGTAAAAGCATAATATTTATGCTGATGAATTTTGTGAATTGTTTGACGATTTCAAATGTACTTTATTATCATACTAACATGTTTTACGTAAAGAATATTTAAAAATTATCTCAAGTAGTATAATAACACTTGATTATACGAGAAAAACATATCTATAAATATGCAATACAATCTGTCATAGTTACGCCCTCGACAAACAAACATATAATATAAAGTCCGACAGTTAAGGCAGCACTCAACCTAACCAGCCGAGAACAGAAAGCATAAGAACATACAAGGCACAATGCCCAACGCATAACAGAACGAGAATATGAACTGCCCAAGTTCAAGCTGTCAAAAAGCTGAATGAACTAGTTTCAGCAATCAAAAAGCAGAATTCCCTATCTAAATTTAACCTAGTTTTAACAATAAAACAGAAGACAGCCTCGCGTTTTGTTCTCTATCTCTATGTAACATAATGTGCAACTACCGTAAAATGACGTCAATTTTGACACGTCAAAACAATTGCACTAATAGAAATTAATAAGAGAAATCACAATGTTTATATCAACAAATTTAAAGTCACATATACTAGTACGGAGATGACTGACCTAAATAAACGAGTTACACTTACATTACGGGCGCATTCGTAACGCTGTTCCGCACATTCCGGACAGTGGAACACACTTACGAACAAACCGGAACACTGTTCGGAACATGTTCTTTCTGTGCCCGCCACAGAGGTGGTGCAGCCAGAACAGTCACGTGATTACAGCAAGAACAATGGTCGCTTGTGTCATAAAATAGAATATAATAAATTTATTTTCCAATTATGGGGCATTGCGGGCAAACAGTCACATTCAAATATATCATTATGCATATTTCTTTCTCCAATATTACGGCTGCAACTTCAATTTTGGTCGTCTTAAACATTTTACTTTCTGTTCCGTTTTGTTCGTAAGGTGTTTGGAGTAGAACATTCGGCACACTGTGCAGGACAGTTCCGTTTTGTTCGTAAGTTGTTCGGAGTAGAACATCCCGCACATGTGCGGAACAGACGCTACGAACATGCCCTACGTTATAGTTAGAGTGAACACGAATATTTTACCAAAACAAATATTAGAAAGTAGGACAGGGAAGGTAGCACTCAACTTAACCAGCCGAGCACAGAAAACATGAAAACGTCGCATACCACTATTACACGCACAATGCCCAACATAAAACTGAACGAGAAAATAAACTGTCCAAGTCTCAAGTCAATGAACTAGACACGAGAATATTAACGACGGTCCTTACACTCAGCCATGACACAGATAGATAGTAAGTTCATCTTAGTTATATTCGTCATCTAGTAAGCGTTCAATGTTCTCATCTTATAGAAAGATGCATTCCAACAATACTGCACAAGCTTGCGCACTATGTCTATCTCATCCGCCATAAAACTGACATAATATTTCAAGTGTATATCTGTATGTCATGTTTATCTGTACCATCATTCGTTTCAAAGCGATGCATGCGGATCCAGATGGGTTTAAAACACATTTGAGTGATAATAAAAACATTTGTTGTGCACTGTACAAAAGATAATGTACGAGAAGATAGCTTAATAAAGATGCGTTATCGAAAGCACTCTAACAATATCTTATTCTGTTTTGTAATATAAACTTACATTACTTTCAGTGTCTAACAAATGCAGCAACAACACATGCATTTGTTCGTTCGATACATATTTTTGTATTCCTTGTAGTTGTGATCATTTGTTGTTCCCATTATTTACGATAAAGCATTACCTGAATTCAGCTCAATGTTATGAAACATATCTCAAATAAAGTAGTCCTATGTTAGGATTTACATTTCGCCGATATATCAGCTAGTAATACACTTCGAATTGACTTATTATGCCACAAAACTGCCCCCTCATTGAGGTTAGATGATACGCTAAAATGATGATACGCTAAAATGATAATACGCTAAAATGATAATACGCTAAAATGATGAAACCGCTAAAATGATGATACGCTAAAATGATGATACGCTAAAATGATAATACGCTAAAATGAATACATAATTTTGTATTTGACCGTCTCGAATCAAAACCGTTATCTTTGAATTTAGCTGCAGTGTTCTCCTTCTATTCTCCATAATCATACAAAATGGCAAATAGTTATTATATTTATAAATCAAAGGTATGTTCATTTTTTATGATTTGTCATATTTATATACCACGAAACATATTTAGAACATCGATCCATAATACAACACAGTGCACATACACATTAAAGCAATACTATGGTACACGGCAGACTCCTAACGCTCTAAAGGAGTTTCCACAACATTCAAAGTATAAATATAAGTGCTTGACGGTTCTTGAAAACCAATTTTCTGTATGCAATCAATGGTGTAATTATGCAAACTACAGATGAAAGATAACAGAGTAAGTAGGAGAATAGTTTGCTGGCGTAACAAAGAAATTAATTGTTATATCAGTTTCTAGCGCTCATGGCTTTTCATTCATGCTGGAAGCATCACTTGGGAAGTCATTGTGAGTTGGTTACGGATTCAACCACTAAAACAACACCTTAGATCATCAAAATACTTCACGATAATGGTGTCGTGTTCCCATGTAAATCTTGGCTTACGGTTTATATACATCACATGTTATACATTTGGCGTGTGGAATACTCCAAATTATATCATGATAAGAAGCCTGAGTCACATGAAGATTGTGAGCGAATGGCTTACTCATCTCGTGTGGCTGTAATATAGGTATTTGTGTCATTAGAGCATTCGTTGCTGATTGTTCAGGCGGCATATTTACCACAACAATCGCAGCTTGAAATATTTGTGTTAAAGTATAGTGTAAGTAGACGCAGCAGCAAGCTGGCTCAATGAATGTCTAGTCTCAATCAAATATATTCATTACCATTTCTTATGGCGGCTTGACATGTTGGAGTAGGTTCTTTACATTGCAATTTGAAAGATACATTCAAGCACTACATTGATGCACTCCGTTTCGTTTTTGAAGCGCACATCATACAGCATTTTCCACTTATAGACGATAATAAATGACAATAACATAATTTCAATTCCGTCAAACCAATTTACAAACAATTTCTTTGCACTAAAAATGGTCATAAACTAATCATTTGGCATTCGTGCTCGGCGTCAATATGGATATAGGCTTATTTAGTACAGAAATAGACTCACGGATCATTGACACAACGGAAACACACATAAAACTAGTACAACCCCTGTGACAATATTGCATGTATGTAAAACTCGTAGGTATAATAATAATAACAAGTAATTGAGAATTGCAAGCAATACAGAAGTCCCCTACCGGTTTTAAGCCATTTTCGATGTGTCTGTTGCCATAGCAACCACACATTTTTCAGAATCATAATATTTTTTGACGTGCATAATCCCCTTATAGCCCTCTATACACATACCAAGTTTCATAAACCTAACTTGGAAACTGTTTGAGTTATGTCCTAATCCAGATTTTTTGACGGACTGACGGACTGACGGACGGACAGAGGGCAAACCTATAGTCCCCTCCGGTCAAAAACCGGTAGGAGACTTATTAAAACTTTATTTATAGAGCCAACACAGTTAGCCTAGTCTTCCCTGTGAGCCACTTGCCTCTTATAGAAAGTTTAAAAATAAGAAAGTTAATATGTTCCCTGAGCCTGTATGACATAAAGCTCGTTGTCTAGCACAATGCTGTTTCATTTCTGTCTGAATGGCACATACTAGTAGACTGTTTCTGTTGAGTGGTGTTTTGTTGGTTGTCCTTGCGATGTGTAGTTAATAGTCTGTTTTGTGTCTTTCGTGCTCTGCTATTTTCGGCTTCCTATCCTGTCTGATAAGTTACCATCTTTATCCCCTTCTATGAGATCATACATTGTGTTAAAACTCGGTTTGAAAATGCGACGTGCTATGGTTAAGCTATGGTTAAGCTCTAAACATTTCTAAAACGTTGCATCTTAACATAATTGAATGGAATTATAGCTCAGAGAATTAGACATGAACCTGACCTTTATGCATGAATATATTTCAAGGTTCTCGCGTTGAATATATAAATTTCCGCGAGCAAATCGTGCAATATCGGTCCAATAGATTGGTGTTTTTACTACAACTCGAGCGTCTTCGTGATACTTTCCGTTTATGAAAACATACAACCGGGATTACAAGTATAGACTTTAAATCAGCTGTTAAATAATGCTAATATAAATTCGAGACTCGTGTCAAATTCTCTGGACTATAACTACTCGAATTTGTCTTTTGCTACTGATATGGGATTGCTGGGTTGGATACGAATGGGGCATGTAACCCCCTGTCTCACGGTCGCCGTTATAACGGCAAGTGGTTAGGTTGGATGCTCTTGATACCGGGTAGTACTGATATGTTGGGTAGCATGCTAAGGGTGTTCGGGGAGTTTGAACTTCAGGCTAAATATTGTAGTATCCTACATGAACGCGTTGTATCTTATCATGACTGAAATTGTTGAAGGGGCATGGACAAACCAAACATGCGTTTTTTGGAAAAACATCTCAACGAGGTACCCAACGAACGCGTTAAATGGATTTTTGAGTCTTAAATTAACATTCACGCTTACCAACACCGTATTTCCGAATGAACACTACCTTTTGAAAGAGTATTAGTTTGTTTTAAACACAAAGTACAAATCGTTACACACATATTATATATAGAGTAGACACGCATAATTATATACACACATATATGTTTTCAATCATACAGACAGAGTTAGTTAGGCTGAGTATAATGTACGCTGATGGTGCATATAGGAATACATGATGTTATATACTTATACTTCTACAGACGATATTATTCTGCTTGCAGCACATTAAATGAAGCTAATCTGACATTCACAGAGATTACATAAAATACAAGTGCTTGCTAGCTTTAGCGCTAATGCAAATGGCTTAACTGTTATCATATTGCGCAACTGTAAACTCAAAACTAGAATGGTGTGCATAAATCGCATGGGTCAATGACGTTTGGGTATTTGAAAATATTCAAAATAAACTATCTAAACTGTCTTAATCGAAGTCGTTTGAATGATAATGACCGGTTCGATTCCCGAGTTAGGCAGTATACGCCACAGAAGAAGTTATTGGTTACTTGCAGAAGGGCCGGAAACTCAGGTTGAGGCTTAACTTCAAAACGTGTTAACATTCGCGTTTAATTCCATGATGATACATGTATACAAATACATGTATATAAAAAGATAGAGTAGTCTGATTTCGTTCGTAAACAGTGTAGCAATACCACGTGACTTTTGGCTACAGTTACAAGAAGAAATGTGTAAACATTGGAAAATAAAATAGCCATAAGTATTTTATTTCTTCATCAATTTCTATGAAATATACGCCACGCTAAGGGGAAAATTATTTGCTTTCCATGAAATATAAAATCTTTTTCAGCGACTGTGCCGTTTTGTCCATTACCTTGTGAAACCGTGGAACGTGTAGGTTTCACAGGGTAATGGAAAAATCGGTAAAACTGCTGAAAAAGATCTTATATTTCATGGAAAGCAAATACTTTTCCCCTTAGCGTGGCGTATATTTTATAGAAATCGATGCAAATTTTATACTTGTAACTGTAGCCAAAAGCCACGTGGTATTGCTACCCTGGTAAAGCTTACAGTAGTTTGAGTCTGACGTCAAACGGTTGAAATGGGCGACTCCCGTGGTCAATCAAGATGGCGGATGTACGTTAACTTAGTTTGAGACTTTGTATATCTTGATTGACTACTGGAGTCGTACATTTTAACCCCAAACAAATGTAAGATTTTGGACAAGAACCAGATTAAGAAAAGAGGTAAAAGATACTAACACTAGTTTGTTGACAAAAATGATAACATTGTTCGTTAATTTTCTCAGTTTATTATTTTCATATGGTATAAAAAAGCTGTCCTTATACGTTGGTCAAGTACTAGATCAATACAAATCGCGGCTTATGAACTACTTTGAATACTTATGCAATATTATGGCAAATTGAGGGTCATCTCTCAACATAGCCAGAGTATATGTGCAATACGGCCTACGGATACATTGGACTTGACGCTCGCTTGTTATATCTCATCCTTACACGCCTCATTCAAAATGTTAAGCAACTTTTACAAAATATGTCTAGCAATTCTAACTGACAAGAAAGTAACTGTTACATTATTTCTTGAGAAAACCTCGGTGTAAAGAATACAAAACAGTATGTCGTTCACAGCGTATACATTAATTGAGACAGTAAATGCAATGCATTACTCAGTTAATTACATGACCACATACACACGTGCACTTTACATGTCGCATGCAATTGTTGCGCTTGGTTGGCGGGTATGAAGCATTGGTATAATATACATATCCATACATACCTTAATGTTTTACCGCTGTAGAAAGTGTAGAGAATTGAAAACAGTTGCTCGCAGGCTTTGCATAATTAGTTCAAAAGGGATAAACGGGGGTAACAGCAAATAACATTACGAAACTGTTCCAGTTTAGTGAGAAGTCATTCTATAATATCAAGGGATTCGTAAATCGAGTTTATTAATATTTTGACAGTGATTATAATACTAAATAAACAATATTAGGGGAAATGTCAACTTTAAAACCATGTTTATTAATTGTATCACTCGGAATGTCAGTGTTGTTACCATAAATAAGGTAGTATAAAGTCATGAAATTCAAACAAAATTGAAACAATTAGGGAAATGCAATAAACGTGAACACATTTGCGATCGTCCTTGACTAATGTCCGACGGTCTTATTCTCGCCTATTTTGTTGCTTAAATTTGTGATTGCTTAATGTCGAAATAAATGTATTAGGTTGCATTATATGTACAGCCAAATATAAAACTCTGCACGTATCTCTATTCGTGATTCTCTATTCGTGATTTTAAAAACTATAATCTTGAAAACATTTAAATTATGGCCATTTACACAATACAATATTTGCATCTGAATATAAATATATATATAGATATTTGTATATAATTATATACATCGAAACAAAATTGTCAAAAAAGAGTTGATCTTTCCTACGATGTATATAGATATATCCAGAGAGATCCAAAATATTTTGAAAATTCCACGTCAAAATTGATACTTTTCAGTATGTCGACAAATGTTTTAAGAAGACTTTTAATTTTTTTACAGAAGTATTGCTTGGTTGGGTGCTATTTGAGAATATACGGGTTGTAGTTCACATTTGGTTACATTTCCCGATGTAAATTTGAGGTACAAGCGTTATTATACTTACACTTGTTTAAATGGAAGTTCTATGTTCATACCACGGTCCACCCAGAATGGCCATAATGTGTAATCTGCAATATATAAAGAAAAAAATATTTTAAAACATAATTAAACACATAATTATAAAGGTCAAACGTTTTAGGGTTGGAATAAACACATGCTGACAAATAGGAAAGGTACTTAATCTAATTATCTAAAATCCAAAACCTTACAAGATCACCATTCACGTCATTGGAATGTTAAAAAAAATCCAATCGAATTATTCGAGTTGATGTGGCATTTTAATCCAGTATTCGATAACACATTTAATTGGCAAAGTGCATATATAAGTTTACGCCATAGGTATGCTACTTTTTGGAACATAATGTGTTTAACTTACAAGAAGTTGTTGTGCGACAGTAACATTTTATATTATTTATAGAGGTGCCAACTCTGCTTAACTGTACAACACTCGATCCTGCACTTGCGGCGTATTATATTTGTGGTCATTGTCGCTAAGAGCCAACACACCTCAGATTGAACGTTATAATACCAATAGGGATTGGGAAGTGTATCAGCGTGCAAGAGGACCAAGCTGCATATACTGCAGACTGTAATTATATAAAATATGTATAATATGAAACACTTCATTTTAAGAACATTATGAAGAGTGCGTAATGATAATTAGTTCAGACAAAGCCGAACTGTTCCAGAATTTTGACGGATATTACGATTTAATTACCGCCAACAAGACATCACGACTAAACGGTTCCATATTAAATGCCATTTAGCTTTCATGGTGGATGTTGTTTTGCTCACAAAAGACGTGAAGAAAAATGTTATGTATGATGGTAAATTCTTTCAAGGTAACATGTTATTGAAAACCATTCCTTCCTCGAATCTCTCAGACAAAAATCGTGTGGAGAACGCCCCCCCCCCCCAATAGAACTTTACATGCATTTAACAACTCATGAGATATATTGGACTGTTATCTCCCCTTACTACTTTCTACAACTACATTGGTCCTGTCATGTGGGTGACTCTGTTTTTATCCCTGCATGGTAGTAATGAGAGACATTAGTGTGTTATCCCCCTTACATACTCTCTAAAATTAAAATTGGCCCTATTATGCGGATTACTCTTATTTTATCCCTGATTTGATTGTAATGCATAAAAGTAATAAGGCTAAAATTATTGCGCCATAATTATCGGGTTTGATCGGGTTTTGCTACGTGTTGTTTTCCCATAAGCATTACGGTAGCAATAAAATTTAATATACTAGTAACACAGAAATGAAAAATTCAACATTAAAACAGAAATATCAAAAAAGGTTATCTCTATGAGAAACAACGATAATATCAAAGGATCTCAACTAGTTAGGCCCAATGTGGTCACAAAAAGACGTTGAGGGAAATGCAATTTACGAGCGTATGATGGTAAGTTCCAAAATATTTCGAGGCACAATTCTTCCACATGTGTATACACAGGAGTCTGTAGTTTTCTTAGGATGCTATACAGTTTTACTCGTATCTCATCAAACATTCAATTAACATACAGGTAACTGTATCATTGATTAAGAGTATTTTTTACAATTTTTATTATTTTATTTTTTTTACTCTTAATCAATGGTACAGTATCTTGTGAATCAACCAACAAGGTTTTAAAGGTTGTTGCGTAGTTAACTAAACTGTGCCCTGAATTATGAATCTGAATTAATTACTAAACACAAAACAAGGGAAGTGTTGCGTGAGATACGGAAATATAATGTGTTCGAATTTTGTATATGGGTGCGGCATCATATGATTAGAAACATAAAAATTAAAAAATTAATCATACGTCATCGTGCTCATTTAAGAATTACCTGCTCCTGAGTATGCAAATTTGGAGAAAAACACTTGTTTCAAGGGCATTTAACTCAAACAACTTCGGTCATCTATGATTGTTTTATTTATTTTCATGTTTCTAACATGATACTCTGCTCAGAGTTTGAACACATTCTATTGGGGGGGGGGGGGGGGGGGGTTGCCAGATGTTCCGTATACGAGAAACTGAGGCGAACGTCTTCAGGCTTAGTGTACGCAGAATATATAAACCATCTACATCCTGGTCATAGAAATAATCAAGAATAAAAAAAATACAACCAATAACATGATTCTATTTTTTTCTCTCATTACTTCGTTACTAATGACAATAAATACAGATATTCCCGTCAGCACATTCCAAGCCAGTATGGCTTATCAACTTTATCAACCTATAGACCACCGTAGTTAGAGGTACGTATTATCTCTATGACTGAACAGTGTTGTGATTATAGCAACAATAGATGACGACTGCTACCTGTCACCAGCCACTAGACAGGTATATGAACTATACAACTGGCGATAAGAAAATATTACAAGAATGTTGATACAAATGTATTATTGAAAAAAACTTTTTTTTTGTTTTGGTTCAATGTATACATCAAATTTCTGTAAAAGATCTTTATCAGTGATACATTTACCTGTGTGTTAATTTCGGAGCAAAAACTATTTTAACGAGTTCGGTAGCGCAGTTAAAATGGCCACGTGGGGTGGGAATTAAACACTGAAAAGTGTTTCGTAGGAAACACTGAAAGGCGTTTCGGAACTTTCACAAAAATAAGAATACTATTTATAATAATGCGATTTAAGATTTGGAGAATCAGCACACGCTTGTAGATCGCCACCAATTAATAAGCATTTATAGGCGGACCATTGGAAATTATCAAAGTTAATTAAAACATAATTATGAACAACGAAACTATGGCATCTTGTTTTGTTACTCTGTCTGTACAATGTAACACACGCGTGTTCAATTCTCAATCCTCAGATTTTAGTGAAGTATACGACCCGTGGAAACATAATTCAAAAATGGGTGAATGCTATTATTTTCTGACATTAATCTTCGCCGCGTACCATCTGTTGAAAACCAGGATCCATAAATACATAACACAATTACATCTTCTATACCCGTCCATTCATCTTCTACGAAAAATCAGACAACGGAATAATTTACACGAGATAATGAGAAGGAAGCTGTCGTAATTTACCGTGTAATCAGTTTCAAACTAGTCTGGATTGAAATGTTATACCGTTGGAGATTAGATAGAAAAGCCATAATGACCGTATCAACGTAATCAATAGCTAAAATAAAGGTTAACAAAACATGACTTATTCTTGTGGGAAAATATTCATATCGTTCGTAGATAAGCTATACTCCACCGCCTGGTTCTCGCGTTATCAAATTGACTTTCTTTGTTGTTCAATTTTTACGTTGATTTTTGTCAGTTTTAAACTATAACAGTTTTTTATGCGTATAATTAATATGTAATACCTGTCTCCACGTGATACCTGTCTTTTTTACGTTGTCCGACCTATCATGACGTCACTTATCAAACTTCGTAGTTTTACATTGTCTATGGTTGAGCTGGAGTGACATGCATGCTCTAATTCATACACGTGCTCATGTGAAAGTAAACAAGTGCACGTGTTCTAATCCTAACACGTGCGCGCTTGATGCCAACCACGTTCACAGGAAAACAAAGTACGTGAGATCATGAACGAACTCGTTAGTTCTCACCTTTTTTGTCGTCATGCGATTAGCTATGTCAGAAAATTAGGCATAAACGGTTTTTGAAAACATTTAAAAAATCACAAGACGGGTCTCTAAACCAACCGTCTGAAATAATTTCCGGTAGCTTCTTGATCTTTATCATGTCATATCTAAGAATTAAGATATAAAATGCTTGGATGTATATAAACATTTATACTAATTTTCAATTTCCAAGGTTACACGTCTGTTTTACCCCCTGTAACCTGGCTGTAGATAGACCAGACACGCTGTTGCCAAGCACGTGGTTTTTAGTATGTTCATCTTATGTATTCATCTTTATGACGCTTATCTAATCACATGTATTTCAAATTACGGTTAAATTGTATATACCAGTAAATTAATAAATACTATTAGAACGTACAGGGGTTCGTTGCCTAAGCATAGCGCTACCGAGCGCCTTTTTAGTTACCTCCCGTTCAATTAAAAGAGAAGGCAAGGCTTACATTCCGTGGAAAGCGCTACGTAGCGCTCGCCCATGTTAACGGTCTCCAGGAAATGCTATAAAGTATCGTAGGGGTTCCTTGTTGTTCAATGATTATAATACACATGTCTCCAAAATTGTTGAGGTATATTTGACCACCTATTACTGGAAATTTAACAATAAATGACTGAGCTATACAAAACATTATATGATATCAAATACGTTCCTTATGTACCGTTATATTTTAATGTTGCTTTAGGTTTAACAGTATTTCAGCCGAATAGAAACTACAATGACATTGTCACTTAACCGGACGAACCACTAGTTACCTGGGTACTGTTTTATGAAAGCATTTATGAGAAGCGTAAACTTACGCTCAAATTTAAATTCTTTGTAATTTGTTTACAATTATTAAGTGTGGTAAATGGAGCTGAAATACTAATATTAATTCAGTTAATGAACCTCTGCAAAACATATCCGTCACCAATTTGCACTTATTAATAAATTATTAAGAATTTAAATTTATGCGTAACTTTAAGATTTTCGTAAGTGCTTTGATAAACAGTTCCCTGGAACTCACTACGGTGAGCGTAAAGGAAAGAATATATACCAATACCATTTTAGCGACTTTAGTTTGTCGCGGTCTGGAATCGAACTGTTAATATTAGAAACGGGATTCATCTTGCGTCGTAGATAGTTATTGAAAATGGTTTTGTTTTCTAGCAACTAAACTTCTGGTATCATTATTATCAGTAAAATCGCATCAATCTCTCTTGTTGTCGACTACCAGCAAGCTTGCGGTGTTCCAACAGTTTTCAACAGTTTACCGATAATATACTTTGGTTTCATTAAATTTTGTTGGCACTGAATTTTATGCTTTTCCCGAAACGACAATTACCTTGGTATGTAAGTACGTACTTTTTCAAGTATCACATCGGTAATACTATATTTTCCTGTTTCGATTTTATAAAAATAGATTATTATCAGTGTTGTTCTACCATTATTCAATCAGACACGAAGCTTCACCTGTGTTCCGGAGTACTTTTATTTCTCTTAAAATAGTAATTTATATTTTCTGAAGCGATCCGTCAGCGTAACGTACGACCGACATTTTTGCAGGTCAAGTGAGATACTACATAATACCAAAGATCTCTCATAAAAAAGCTGTGTTATCATTGATCAATCAAGATATGGTTGACGGAAAAGGAAACCCAATCCACGTCTTATCAAAGCTCGAGAAGCTGTTGCTAACATTCTTGAAGAAGGATAAGATATCTGGCATCGTTATTACAAGTCGTTCTAAAAAAATCTTTACATAGTCTTCAATATGATCCATGCTATCCGACCACGCCTGGTAGAAAATGTCGACAATAAATCTACGAAAACATTATGGTTAATTTATTTCTACGAAGCAACAATACTTTAGAACAGGTAGATTAAGACGCTACTGTTTAAATAACAAAGGAACATATGTCAGAAACCTTACACTATGACATCCAATCAGGAAGTGTTGTATAGTTCATTAAATTTACTGCCATTCTTGTATCATCGTGACCTTCAGAACGAGAGTACTGTTCGCGTAAATCACGCAAATCACGTGTAGGGCGAGAAAGAACGGTAACACTGATTGTTGTTTCGTGTTGTGTTTGTTTGTAGAACGGCCAGGAATATATCAATTTCCGCGTATTATCCCTGGCGTTAATCCGCTCAAATTTGTACTAAACCAACAAAAACATGTCTAAGGTGTATAGTGCTAATCGTCTTATCCGATATCTCTTATGCTAATCACACAATTAACGTCATGATGAGTGAGGATTTCCATCGTATGCTTGTACGGTGCAGCGGAAGTGACGTCATCGGCTACATGGTAATTTGTAATGTTCAGTATAAAATTAGGCATTTCGAAACAATTAATGATATACCCTACCTCTTTATTTACATGTATAACCATAATTAATGTAAGCCCTCCTTTTGCCCAATTCATCATTAGTGGTCAAGGAATTATTTATAAAAGCATAAGTTTTCCAGAATGACCGTCTCGTATGTAGCAAAATAGTGTCGCCATTTTACACATACCGGTTATTGAAACTTTGAACATTCCAATAGGGTAAAACGGTTGATGAAATCACTACATTAATTCACTAGGTCACATAAGCATACATTTTATCTGTTAAATTAAGACATCAATACGAGAATTTTCAATGTTTATATGTACTTTGTTTGCTTGTAAACAAATGACAGACCTACAAAACGAGTTGCATGCTGCCAACGAATTACCTTTACTAATATACTAGTAGCATAAAACCTGAACGCATTCCATCGAATATTGTGGCAGAAATAGTTTGTTATTGCTTCAGAGTTGTCCCGCTGTGAAACAACAGTTTCAGTGCCTGTGGAAGAATGTTTCTGATTCCATCGCGACACTTAGTCAAAACACTCATAATACATAACAGTTGCCAACAATAAACAACTTCTATCGAGATCGGAAATGTGTCCAAACACGTCCGCTAATGTTTTATTGTTTTCCGGAAACAATACATTAAATTGTGAGTTTTCAATTCAAAACACTCTATAAATACATTCAAATGTCAGAAACGATGAGTTTGGAAGTCATTCATTGCTGGCGTATGATGTTTATCGACGCCGTTTGTAAAATCTTTCAGATAGTGTTTAGCTCAACAACCGCTTTTTGTGCAGGTATCTAGTGCTGAATATGCCAACTTATCAGGTAAAGATAATGTTATTCCATTCAACAACAGCTTTATATTTTCTTCCCATTTATAATTCTATTAAGAAAACAAACGTATATAAGCGCGCTCCGGTGAAATAACTTAACTTGATTTTATGATTTTCGACAGTAGAGATAACAATCTACAAGAGACGCCAATTCGGTCGGTAATGCATTTAAATGCAATTCATGCACCTGTACTGATATCAGAAATTGTTCTATTTTACAAGAAATAAATATCAATGCTCAGATCTGAACTGTTTCAATGGAAAGAACGAATTGAACTTTAAAGAAAATATAGATATCGTTGAATATAATTAAAAGCAATACGGTGTGTCATTCCTTGTGAGGATCAATATTCGTATAGGTTTGCTTGTGCAATTCATTCGAGTCATTAGATATTTCGTACACTGTTTCACGGAATATTCTTTTTATGGTATGTGTATCAAAATAAAAAAACCCAGAGTACCGTAACCGGGTGCACAAGTTACGGACTTTAACGTTATTCTGGATGTTGCGGAGGTGTTTGTTGAGGTGTTTGTCCCAATTGACAAAACACTAGATGTTTCAAAACTATAAAGGAAGGTGAGTTCAAATGATAACTGCACTGCAGTGAACTTGGCAAGTATAATAATGGCAATGATAATAATACTTATTTGACATTTCACAGACATTATTCACTACCAGATTTTTGCTGGGCGGTAAATAATTCATACTGGGATAACTTGTCAAAAGTTTCACATAATTAAACAAAACAATAAAGTAATGCATAAAACCAACCTGTGTTTTTATTTGTAAAACATTAGCCGAATCATCGCTCTCAAAGTGAGCGTTCATATTGCTTGTGCACAGCTTTGTTACGTTTGGGAATATTATTGAATAATGCTCTAACGCATGCTATGAAACTATTACAAATCAGACAATTCAGTTAGATAACTATACTTCATTTCATCCAAAACTAGTTTCATCATTTTTGCAATTCTTCATTTTATGACCTTTATCTAGATATGCGTTACAGAACGCATCTAGATGTATCTACGGATAAGTCTTAGTCAAGATCGAAACAACAAGATACCACGATATTCAAATCAAGTTATGTTGCGTCTTGCTGCGAAAATATCGTTAAAATCTCATTTATGTACCTGAGACCACGTCTCTGAAAATTAGGTAACACGTACCACCTACCAGACATCGCTTAGATAGGTCATAAAGACATGAGTGTCATACCAACATTATGTGAAAATGTTTCGGTCTGGTTTAAGATTTAATGTCAATAACCATGTATGAAATGATAAAATGAACATTGACTAGATACGACGTAAACACATTATTGTCATTCTAATATATGTTATATATGTTAATATTTCAGTCGCCCTACATACCAAGTGCTCTGAATGTATGTCAATAACCATGTATAAAATAGACATTATCTAGGTAGGAAATCGATACATTAATGCTACACTTGTATGTCTGAACGTTTAGGTCGACCTACATACCACGTTGCCTGATTTTAGAATGATAAAACGAGACGGTTCTATAACAGCCGCTATTATTTCACCAATAAGACACAATTATAGAATATTGGTTAAGTGCTAAAGTTTCGTACTTTTATTTACTCAGTTGGCCTATTTATTGTTAATTATGTACGATCCGCCTTTCATGTTGTCTGAATCATGTCTTTGATTGCCATGAAAGTAATAGAAAGTCTGGTTTCTTCATTTAAAACGCTCCTTCCATTTTGCCAGATTGTTGATTTAAGAAAATTTCTTTCGTCAAAAATATGTCGATATGTTTGTATAACAAATCAGAGGAGTAATAAGCCAGATAATTACGTGCCATCTTATATACCTGGTGACACAGTGACCCACAAATAATCTAATGATCATGTCAATAAAGTGTAGTTGGATTGTTCACCTAATACATCTGTATTATTTTGTCTTTGTAGAACTTGGTAATTGCCCAACATTAAGTCCAATTATGGGTGGATCGAATGCTAAGCATATGTTTTTGGTAAAGTATCAGACTATTTTTCAATCACAATTATGTCGACATCAGTTGAACCGACCACATTGTAGAAATATGATAAAAGTCGGACAGGGATGGCAGCACTCATCAGAATTAATAAAGCTCGAAATAATGAATAGCTACCAAATCAAGACATCCCACACCGACAGCCTGTCGTATCAGTTAGTCAAACAAATCCGAAGTAGGAGCAAGAAAACAAGAACAGATCGAAAGGACGACAACACACTACAAGGTCAAAAAGATATAAGGTCAGACTCAACTTAACCAGCCGAGCACAGAAAACATAAAAACATACAAGGCACAAAACCTAACACACGCCCGAACGGGAAAATGATCCGCCTAAATCCAAGCTGTCAAGAAGCTGAATGCACTAGTTCATTAATCAAAACGAGCTGAATGCCCAAGCTGTATGACCTCGTTTCAAAAAGATTATATTAAATCAGACAGGGAAGGCAGCACTCAACTTAACCAGCCGAACACAGAAAACATTAAAAACACACAAAGCACTGAAAACACGGCAACCAACAAGCAACACTCAACATAATATACAGTGTCAGAAAGGTCAGGTCAAGCTCTATATTGACGCATGCGTATAGATGCATCATACCAAATCGTCATGTTACATGTGTCCGTACGAACATCCTCCATAGTGGCGATCGTGGCCTATATTTGTGAGCTAATTTGGCGGGCTTGACGCCATGTTATGTTGCCAAACGTTGTCATTGTTGATGTGTGTATTATGTAATAATGATTAACAACAATTCGTGTAGTTAAATAATATCCTGTGATAACTGATAATTAATACAGACACTACACACAGGTACGACGTAGACAACATACTAGTACTAGTACAACAATATTCTACCAATCACAATGCATTGTACTGCAGTATACGACATTAACATTTCTTCTACCTTGCCAACTGTGACAATTAACTAAGCAATAAATGCAACTTGATCCAATATGTTACATTATCATTAATTGCTTTTGTCATGACTGACTAACTCCTGTTTATCGTCTATGTAATAGAAAGTGTATTTCAAAGCTTAGGTTATAACCGAGTGGAATGATAATGAACATAATTTATTTTATTATTTATTATGTACATCACTTATTTCAATTGGCATTGTCCACATATCATTATCATTCCTGTCTGTTACAGTCAGTCTGTTCACGTCATTTGTCATGTACACTGGACTGTCAATAATTATAGTCTTTAAACATATCCTAGATTTTAGATCAACCGCAGCATGTTTAGATAAAAAGTTAAAGCTCGTAGAAAATCCATGTATTATCCAGTCGGTTGCAAGACTATCGACGACCTGTTGCGTTTCAAGGCTGATTTTTGTTTATCGCCATATGCCATACACCTAAACCTTCGGGTGGACTAGAACCCATTGCACTGAACCAGTTAAAGTTGTGAAAGGACTAATACCCATAACATTTAACCCATTAAATAAACAACAAATAAAGTAAACGGTCTACACTGAGTCTCCCACCCACGTTCAGCTATTCTTTGTATTCCGGCAACAGTTCAAATGTACCTAACCAAATGATAATTTCAATGATATGGTTATGCCAATATATAATCTAAGTAATTGCAACGTAGTTAAGATAATTCGTTTTATTTTAATACATAAGATGCGCTGTGGGTACTATTCTTTGTTGTGTCTGAACATTTCAATTGTGCCAATGCTATTCATGGCACGTTAATAAACATTCCAAGGATTTGGAATCAACGGAATCAGCGGATGCTCGCACTTCATTTCCTATATTCGATGTCGTTAATAATATAACTGCTGTGGTTCGCACATCAGACCCCAGTGGTCTCCATTTGTTATTACTTTTGGATTAACCGTAGCAACATTAATTAGCTAAGACATTTCTGACATAGTTTACTTTAAGCATTACTTAACAAACTAATGTTATTTGAAGCAACTGATAAACAAGATCAATGATCCATTTCATTCCTTAAGTTATTTTCTGTATACGTGTTAAAATAGTTCACACATTCCTCTGTTTACAAAGCGAATTCATTGTTCCGCTAAATATCTTTATTGTAAGTGTAGTTTGTTATACGCTAATACTGTTAACAGAAATGCCAAAATATTTGTGAAAACAATAATTATTACTATTCGTGTAAAGAATAGTCATAATTTACTACCATTTGAACAAGCTCAGTAGAAGACCACTAAATATGCTGACGGTCAATGTCAACGCAAGTCCGAATAAGGCATACCCATCACTGTTAAGATGTATTTACGAAAAAGCATTATTTATAACGTGATTTAAACTACAATATACACCTTCTACAACCACCACAAAAACACAAGCTACTTTAACACAAACAAGTATGACCAAAGAGGAACTAAAAGAAATACTACTAAAACATGATACGGGTCAACCAATCATTGTCCCTGTTCGTCTATTCATTTTTGAGTTTGTCATCGTGGCATGTACTTGTAGTTTGTGATTTTCAGTTTGTGTGTTCCTTATTGTATCTAGGTTTGTCAGCTTTCTGACAGCTTGGGCTTGAACTTTCAACCTTATGATATCTGGAACTCCTACTTTCAGCGGCTAAGACCATTTTCTCGTTCAGTTGTGTGTTTGACATTGTGTCGGGTAATTGTGGTCTGTATTGCTGTTAAGATTTTTGTGCTCTGCTGTTTCATTTGAGTGCTGCCTTCACTGTCCAAGTAGAGGTTACCTTTTGCATTAAAGAACTACATAGATAACCTAGAATGAGACTGAAAAAGATGGGATATACATTCATGACGAAAGAGTAGGTACATCTGTTGTCTCATAGAAAATGTAGCATCAGTATAGACATGTTTCTAGTGTACATTGTATGTCTGTAGCTCAGAACTGGGTTATCCGTATGATCGTAGACATCACATTCCATGCAAATGAATATTTGTCTTCTTAAAAGCTTTCCGTTTTATAAAACACTTATTAGTGGTTCATGTGAGGCCAGTTCTTATCACTAGAATGTAGAATTCTACGATCAGCAGTAATGGTCGAGAAAAACAAGCATTATGTTGGTAAAAACACTCTGAATTCTTAACCTACACATGTTGGTCAATATGTCAGAGTTCATAAAAGTGTAACTAAGGTGAACGTACTGCTGGTACACATTCTCCCAAATGGTATTCTAGAAAAGTGTTGAAACTGGGTCATTCAGCTTTTTTATAGCAGAAAGTAGGTCATTCAGCTTTTTAACAGCTGGCACTCGGACTTTCGACTTTTTGACAGCTGAAACTAATTGGACTTTCAGCAGTTTCTCGTTCTGTATGTCAGGCATTGTAACGTGTTACTAGAGTCTGTGCTGTTTCTGTTTTCTGTTCCTGGCTGTTTCAGTTTCATGCTGCTTTTTCCCTGACGTTGTTCTATACAATAATAATGCGATTATAAAACACTGCCGAGTTAACAGATGGATATACAGGCGTGGTTCAAGACAACATTGATTGCATTATTCACGGCACATTGACTACTAAGTGAGTGAATCCTTACTTCACCTAATTACATTTTTCCGTTACAAAACACTCGCCATAACATACAATTTGGTTCCAAACTATAAATCTATCAAATATCAATGGTAATTGCCACGTAAAACTTAATCTCTTCATCACGGAAAGGCTAATTTTAACAAAAAATACACAGGAAAACATACGGTTCGTAGGACGGTAATTACCCGTAATGTTATACTGGTATTCACCTTGGAATAGTGGTTATCTTCTTTTAATAAATAAAGAAGTAAAACATTATTTATAACCTCACGTTTTCACTATTTCAGGGTAGATTCTATCTCTGTCAATCACATACGGTACATAAACTCCACCAAGCTCGTTCATTTAAAATGCTCTGCCAAAATAATTGCCCAAAGGAATGTTGATTACTTTAATATGTTAGTAACATTAGCACAGACTGTAAAAATGCGGTCAACAATTTCACTTAAGTAGTTCTATTATCTCTTATTTCAATTGTCGGATAAGCACATTATGTTTACTAAAACATTAGTTAACAGCAATAGCCGTTTCATTTCTAAGACTTTCCTTAACATTCTTAGCACTTGTTTTCTTTCCATTATCAAGGCTACTGCTCTCAATGACATCAAAGAAGTCTAAATGGATGTAAAACACGGCTTTCCTTTCTTGCGTTTATAAACACATCATTTCACTGAACATCTGCGTTTATCTCTATTATGATTACTTAATTAGCACTATATGATTACTTAAACTGGCATGGTTTTTTGTCCGATCAGAAATGGATATTTAATAATTACGTTAATTTTGAAAGAATTCTAATAATGTGTTGTTTACGTTTGTTCTGTATCAGGTGTGTCTGAATCAAACAGGTTTTCATCAATACAACATTATTTGTTGTCCTCGTATCTTTCCACGATGTACTTAAAAACGTTCCTGTTTATTTCTATTCAATAGTTACCTGTTAACATAACGTAAATGCTTAAAAAACACCCCTACTCATTAAGATGGGAGAATCTACGTACTTACTGAAAACAACCTACAAAAAAAACTCCCATAATATGCATAAATATTTCTTCTTAAATCTAATGTATATAGTAAGAAAAACACAAAGCCATCAGAAAAAAGATAATAAAAAACGTACAAGGAGAGCTCCAAGTTTGTTTACTTGATCACAACAACAATACACAGTGTTAAGGGTATGAGCCAGTTAGTACTGGAACCTAATGCCATGAAAACTGGCAGTCATTGCACACTTCGGAAACATGTGCGATGTGTTGGAAGAATATTGCCGTCTACATTGGTTGAGTGTCAATTTATTTGTTCGAGGCTTCTGTCCTCTCACAATGGTTAAACTATTGTCGCGTTCTTGTTAAAACAGTGCGGTTTCCATAGTATTAATGTGGTTAATCGACAATAGTAACAATAATTATTTGGCATCTTTGATTCTAACAAGCTCCAAACTATTTTAACATTCTATCAATGGCATTTCTAACTATGCACTGAATGTTCCTTAAAGTCACAAAGTCACATAGTTTATGTGATAAATCCATTCAGTGGGAAATATTTGCACTTATTTTACGGTAAGCCAAGCTCGTGTTTTTTAACTTATGCATATCTGTATTAGAAATTACTGGCAGAGATGTAGACTTTAAATAAGATATAAGACACAGGGCAAACATGTAACCACAAATATGTTATAGTGATATATAAGTATAAGCTCATTCTGTTTTCACATGAAAATTGCACTGGGAAAAGTCGTAGGCTACCCACACGTGAGTATTATGTTTATAATACACTATTATAAGTGTTTCTACATTATCTTCTGATATGAATATCTTACATTCAAATGCTGGTAAGAAATAGTTGTCTCTTTGAAGACAGTTATTGTGCCTAATATCGCAACATAAGTTTATTTAATAGCATCGAATAATAACACAATTGAACATGATACTAACAATGTCGTGAATAAACTTATTATATTTAGCTACTAAATCCGAGTCATTTATTATAATAGAGGATATTTTGGTGTCAGATAGAATTTTATTTCACCGAGTGATTGATCAAAGAAGATACCACTCGTGAAAATATAATTTGATGTGATCACGAGAGAAATAAAATTTAATCTTTCATTAAAATCAACACATATTCTGATTATCATATGCTTCAATCTCTCATAAAATGATACAGTAGTTGGCTTAATTGGAAATACCATGTGGATATTGGACCGTCACGACATTTCAAATATGCATATTTTAACCCGATACCATTGACGGTAAATTTCTTTTTTATGTATGGTAATGAAACAAACTTTTAAAGCAGTGATTTCATCACTGATTAATCTCGTTAATAAATATTTATAATATTATAAGTATGCCCAGTTTTATTAGATTGCAAAATCGTCATGTAATCAACAGCAGTGATATTCTAGCTCTCGCTCGCTATCATGCTACATGTGTTACAGTATCGTAATGCGAGAACCTCTGAATCTATGTTTCCGTCTATGTACATATAAATATAGTATCCTTTAGACATTCAGGCTAAGATTGTGCGACGTTAATATTATATGAAATCGTATTCGCGTGTACGTTGCCAAGGAAGTCGATTTCAGCAATTGGGACACGACTTCTAAATTCAATTCAATTATATAATTATTTGAAGATACATACTTTTACTCGTTTAAAGACGGTAATGCGCACTGCGATACATTGTAATGAGGTGCGTTGTTTTCTAATATAATGGACGGAACAGGCATAAATAAAACACGCGACATGCTGTTTTGAATAACTTAATTTCCCAACAGCAATAAGTGTCAAACTTTCGGCTTGTGTTTAGTGTTGCTTTGAAGTGGACCCCTCTTTGGATGATGATTTTAAATTATTTGGAGGTTCAATAATGATTTCAAGTTCTCGGCACATGTTTTTTAAATAGTTTTATAATTAACAGCAATACGTCGGAACTGTTTCAATGAAACACACGTAAACACAATTTGAGAGACATGATTATCTCAAAAATTCCCAGACTCATGAGACTTGGGTGAATAAAGAATTGCAGACTGGTTAGTCCGATTTGGTTGGTGGTACATGTATGTGTCTTGTATGAGAAAATTGTTTCATCCGTTTGTACGGCCTTGGTGTTTGCAAAGGATCATTCACAATATTTAATGTTTTAAAGGTGATTTTACTTTGTATGTTAAGTAATAATATGTTTATAGTATGTTAACACAAACACTGACAACAGTGCTAAAGCTCTTTGTGGCGATGAAATACATTATAGTATGAATACTGGTTTTACAATACATGTGTATATTGTATATTTTTATCAATCCTTCTTTATCATATGTTATTTAGATATAAGATATAAAACATTTATCTTATGATTAATGAGTAGTAAATTCCGCTATAATCTAACATCGGTTTGACTGATGTAGGCTATCTTACATTTTGATGGTCATGATACCTTATAAAACAGATTTATAATTCAGGTAACACCAGGAAGCATAGTTTAGTAGGAACATTAACATAGTTTATAGGATAATAAGTGTGAGGTTAAATACTGAAAACAGTGGTTTTATTGTGAACTATAAGTGAGTTCAACAAGATTGCATCTTGGGTAGTTTTCAATCTTTTTTCCGGTCTGCCATAAAATTGTCATGCAAGATAGCTTAATGTTATGAACAAATTTTCAAGATTCGAATACGTCGTAAAAAGCTGGTTATTTTGTATGGTTTATAATTCCACACGTCGTGTGAATCAAAGCGTTGTGAGAAGCCTATAAAATCTACCTGCTTCTCTCAGTAGGTTCATAACCTAACGTAATTACAGCATAGAGAGATAGAACACATATGTTATACCTTCAAAACTAGCTCAAATAAATGACATAACAACTGAATACGATTGTCCCGACGAATTAAGTATAACCAGATGCTATGAGTCTTTGTGCTTTCCTGCAAACATGCACTCACACCGAGACATAGCATCATAAAGATCGTGCTTAATTATATTTCATACCGGAGCAAATATTTTGCTAACGAAAAGTACATTATAAAGATAAGGTTGGTCTGACGTTTAGACAAGGTATATCAAAATTGATGTATTTTGGCATATATATCATCAACATAGATTTCAGTTGAAAAGTAGATTAGACAATGTTGTATGCGTGGATAATTCGAGCAACGTAACATTTGGTTCTCTAGTGTCCCTAGTTGTGTCAGGTTTAGTCATTTAATGACTCAAAGTAGCGTTGGTAATATGCAACAGAATTACATAACATGCTATTGGGAGCATTTATGAAACTAAAATGTATTTGTACAAGTTGGCACCAGTAGACGGAGTAGTGGCACTGTATTTAAAGGGGGACTTTGCCAGCAGTATGGGGCACATCACATACCTTTTTTTCATGTCATTGATAATCATTGTTTTATGCAATTCATTACAAGGTAGCTGGAAATGCTTGGAATTTATTTCTGTTTTGACCATCTGTAAATATACCACACTATACTGACTGTGGTACAATATAACTGCATGTGGCCGCACTGCTTGATATACAGTTCCATTCCATCAGGAATGGTTTGTAGCTACAATATAATTGTAATCTTGTGAACTATAGAAGTGTTTAACTCTCTGTTTTTATGCCAGAATTGCATCACCGGTGACGAAGGGTGTTTGGTAATCCAGAAACATCACATATCGCAATTACACGGCACAGGCCCAACACATAACTGACCAGAAAATGAACTTAACCGCTAAAACCCAAGCCCAAGTCGACGACAGAAGACATAGTAGTGGCAACGAATGTACCTTAGAGAATATTATTAAACAAAATCACATATGTTTATTCCACATTCTTAACGCCAGTCGCCTGACTATAGGTACACAATTATAATGAATTAGAAACTCGCATCCAAGTATGCTGAAGAGTCAACGACATCACTCACCTTGGAGTTACCCGAGAACAGAAATCGTAGTATGTATTTAAGTAGCCTTGAAGGAAACCATTCATCAATGAATCTGGTAAAGATAAAATCATTATGATCCTGGTGTGTATAATTTATTTCATCGGACACCTAATGCTTCATCCTGTTGGTTCAAGAGATCTGAATGATTTCCACAGCGTACGTCTATCGCCTTACGCATCTTGTTAACGCTATTCTCTTTTGTTACAGATATAATTTTGGAAATTTCAGAAACGCTTTTCAGTGTTTCCCACCCAACTAGAAATGAACTTGTTGGAAACCCAAAAGTAGTCTCGCGTGTATCAGTGCAACATACCGGGAACGTTAAAGTGTCCAATGGTGTTTTATAAAATATGGTTAAGAATTTGATAATTTGAATGTATGTACTCGAATCGGAGTTTTGTTCCTTTTGGTATAATAATCTTTTGCTTATGACTTTTGAATGACTGGACAATATTTAAGCAAAGAATGATGAAACCTGCAGTACAACACATAATAAATAGAACACGAACAAACTAACAGTGAGTATTATATTAGAAAGTCCATGGTAAAACACTGATAGTGTAAATCTTTTTTCCCTGTCCATTTTATTATTATCGTTTTCCTCTCAAATGAGGTAATATAGACAAAACAGGTTTGCACTTAATTGACAGTCCCTGGATATATAAATGGTCCTTAAACCAATTCCATTCAAAACAGAATGCCTACAGGTTTATCAAAATAATAACAGAATACACGATTTTACTGTGATATGGTTTATTTTTACAACATGTTCTTATCTATGAAGGCACCAAGTTACAATTAAATCCATAGCTGGTGAGGTATGCTAATTCGATTTGCAAAGATAGAAATCACCACGGGATGGCTGCAACACCTGTGTGTGTAAGAGAAGCGAATGAGTTTAAATCAACCATGAACAAGATTGGTTCCAAGATAACTACAACCAATTCACGGAATACAGAAAGAAATGTTTATTAAACTAACATCCTTTTTGTGAGCCGAATGTTGAGCAAAAACTTCCCGCCAGTCTGTTCAAGCAAATAACAATTTTCTCTAACTATAATCTTGGAAAACCAAGTAGAATCTACATGTATGCATGTGTGTACCACTTAAGGACCCGATGGTTTTGATTTCAAATTTCTCCGTTCACACGCCCTTAATGTTAGCATTTCCTTACGATATTATTACACGATTCAACAATGCTGGATTTGTATGATAATCGTTAGAAATCATTTATATATTGAGATATAAATCTTGTATGTTGAATAGGCAAAACAATTTCTGACACTTCGAATTACATAACTAAGGTTTTATTCTGCCATGTTTTTAGATTGCAATAACATTCATGTAAATTTGTATTGCTTAGTATGCCAGCAGCAGCAACATTCATTAGTTTGCGAAGTTTTTTCTTCGTCCGAAATTGTTGTGCAGTGTTGACACGTGAAAGTAGGACTTAAGTTGTTTAGTTTTATTTTGTCCAGTTTTGTGTTAGAAATTGTGTCATGTACATTTGTAGTTATGGTCTGTGATATTTTCCTGTTGTGATATTCCTTATGCTCTCTTTCGTGATCGGCGGTTTGTCTTCAGTGCTACCTTTCCTGCAAGATTTGTTTCTTTTATCTTTTTTTCGCCAAACGACCATTGGAATGTGTGACGGTTTGCCACTAATGGGTTTGCATTACCCTTTGTGAAAAGGCATTGTGCGTGATCTACCCTGGTGATACAAAAGTACCCATCCTCATTTCGGGCATTGAGTGCATTTGCAAATTACAAGCTAATGGCAGTCACACTAATCAAATGGTATATTTAAAGTGACTATAATTGCTATTAATCAATTATGCGAATCTATAATGCCACTTACATATACGTGATCAATGACACTATACAACATTCCGTGAAGTCAAAACGTAGATCATAGAAACCGAAGAATTCGTTGAAAATGAAAATCGGCGGAAATAACAGACACTAACTGGTGGTTCAATATAGTCAGAAAAAAGTCGAATCAGAAGACAAAAAATGTTGAGGCGATGCAATTGACTGCCACATTTGTTAGCTCATGTAATACCGACATAGGATAGTCTCCTCCATAAAGTGAATACCAATACAACACATTTTCAGGAATGAACTAAACTAATTGACTCCAGTTGGAAGTTGTTCAAAATACAAAAATGATAAGTGTACCTTTCATGCAATTATGAAACACAATTTCGCTTTCATGCACATTGAACGTGGTGATAACATGCATTTTGATTTAGTAGCTAAAAGATGTAATAAAGCATTCTTATACTAATAGATGAATAAATAATCTGCGTCATAAAAATTAAACCAGACGAAATATCTGTTCAACAAAACGTTGAACGGTTTTTGCCAGTCAGTCAGAAACTATGCAAGCAGCACATTTCTTATAGTACCTGATACATTTACTGAATGAGGATTCCATTTTCCGACGTTTCACATAGTGAACTTGCATAATTCTAACTTTGAGATCTGGCTTGAGACCAAGCTGCATTTCTGATTGTACTGCATTTTGATAAATATTATTTTGCAAGGCAAGGATGATAATTAATGCTTAATACTGTGAATAATGATTTCATCTGCTTCATTTACTAGTATGTGCTCTTTTATCTGTTAAGTGTTCTGCTTTGTTGGTAACCGTTGTGATTTGTGATCGTCTTTGTGATTTGTTGCTGTCTGTTACCTCTTCTTTTTCTTGAATTTGACTGACTGAGGCTATACGTTGTTGCTTTCAGCATTTTTAGAGCTGAACGTATGTCATTCAGATTTTTACAGCTGAAACCAGGTCATAATGCTGTTTTATGGCTGAAACTTGGGCTTTTGATACTTTGACAGCTAAAACGTGGACTTTCAGCGATTGAGTTCATTTTCTCGTTCGGTTGTGTGTTGGGCATTGTGCAGTGTAATTGTTGTATGTGATGTTAAAGTTGAGTGCTGCCTTCCTTGTCCGATTTTCCATTATCGTTTTGAGTAGGGTGCATGATTATTGTCGCCGTTTATTTTATTTCGTTTGGCTCGTGTTGTGGGCCGAAAATATATGAATCTGTTGCGTGTGTTGTGCCTTTCAAGTTCCGTTTCTTTTTTGTATTTATGCCGGTTTTTACGTACTTGCTGTTTCCGCTGATTTTTTGATTGTCTTGTGTATTAGTATCTATTTAAAAAGTTTGTATTGCCAAATTTTTCTTACTTAAGTTTTCCTTTAAGGGGCATGCCCATGGAACTGTAGTGTCTAGGTTTGCATACTACAAAATTGCGTTAATCACTAAGAAGAATTTGACTTAAATTACTCTATAACGCGCGCTGCGATATTTTGTACATCAATTAGAATAAAAGGCTGTACGCCTTTTATTGACGACAACGATATTTAGTTATTCCTGAAATATTTTTTTAAAACTAGCGGGGTATTTCGTAGCTTTGTTACAGGGTTTTTATTACAGGTATTAAAATGATACCAATTTGATTGCTATTTGAGACACTCCACACTTCAATTCCAGGGCATGCCCCTGTAACATACTTTTCAGTTTACCAACATTTTAGGTATGTAAAATCGCTAATTGCATGTGGAAGAAGGCATTAATTTTGTATGAAACACTCGCGCTTTGATGATCGTAACTTCTGCATTATAATTCACATTGTTATGTTAACGAGACGTAATAACGATTTATGAGCCATTGTCTGTAATATTGCAAACAGGTAATAACAAATCGTACATGTAATGCAGCACTCAACAGAAACCGAATAACTCGAAATGCACAACAAGAACAGCGTAATAATAGCTAGCTCTGCATGGAAGTAGCCGGATTACAAAATAACGAAAAATGAAATTTGATAACTTTGCATCGATTATTTTCCTCTGAAAATTATTATTGATGATTATGCTTGAACTTGCAATCGAATCTAGCACCATTTTTTAGTAATTAATGTTGAAATTCCAAACTAGGGAATAAGAAAGCGAAGTAGCACTCAATAGAAACAGCAACCACAGGAAAAAGAGAAAAAACACAGCTTACAAATGGAAGCCAGTAGGACAACTACACAAATGAATAATAAAACAAATTTATTCAATATGTTGATTGCAACTGAAGCATTAAGCAACATGTGTGTTGGCACGTGATTGAGTGACAATAATGAACAATGACAAACACTTGCGTGAACTGGCTACGTAGTTGTTTATTTAGTTATTACAATAATAAAATCATTACAAAAATCAACGAACGAACAAATTGTGATTACAGGAGTTGAACTGACATATAATATAAATAATGTGGTATCATGATTTGTAAAATGGTTATATTAAGTCAGACAGGGAAGGCAGCACTCAACTTAACCAGCCGAGCACAGAAAACATTAAAACACACAAAGCACAATGCCCAACTGAACCAACCGAGCACAGGAAACGTCATACTATCCCTGTAGGATGAAAAATAACAATTATATTGATTGCAAGTACGGGGATACGTTTACGACCGCCAAACTGCACAGACAACACTATTAAAATTCAAGTTATAGGCAGTCCAATACACAAATGGCCTTGCCATGGAGCCCATGCTAGAAGTCTTATCATGGGAAGATGTAAGCGACATTGTAAACATCTAACACAAAATATGGTGGTACATTTTGAAACGCACACTAATGATAGAACAGTTAAATGTATGACACGAAAGGAAACAATCACAACATGTGAACTTTCTAAACACCTACAACGCATACTTGTAAAGTGGAAAAGCAAAACATTAAAAGGATGTCACAATAAATCGAAATAACACATTGCGTCATTAGATTGACATATATGCACTCATAATTATCTCGAGCATGTCGCATAAGACAGCCTCAGGTAACACTCGTATCAATCTTCATGGTAAAACATACCTTTGTACGAACATGTTTATTGAGTATATGGTGACACACGGTGTTTGATATTGCATCTAGGACAAATAATACAAACCTGAAGGGAATGCAGCATTCAGCAGAAACCGCAGATAACGAATGTCACACAAAGAACACTGTGTAATTTCTAGCTCAGAATGGAATCATACGTGATTTTAATGGATGTCAGTAGGCCCTAACAATATAATGATATTATAATAAGGGATTTGCTTGAGGACGAATGAGCGGGAAAGGCACAAACAACGTATACGAACTAATTGCTAGATCTGCATGAAAACTAGCTCCCCAATAAATATGAAATGCTATGTTCACAGTTTGTCTGGCCTAACTGTGCATCTCGTAAACTAGTGATACCGTAATGCACTTCAATGCAATGAAATAAATGCTTACATCAAAGAACGGTAAACAGATAAAACTATCATGAAAAGGTAATTCACTCAACGAACGTAAGTAACGGAGAATGAATAACAGGCTTCGATGTACGCCATAAAATGAAGATTTAAGGGGTTCTGCATTGCTTGTATCAATACTATAAGCACGTTTCAATATGTTTTACCGTATTAATTACGGTAATAGCATCGTAAACACATTTTCCATCGTACAAATGTATCATCGCCTTCAAATGCAATGTGCATGCAAGTGCAGATTTTATGTTTAATTATGTACTTTGACTTGCAGAAACACCATAATTAATTACTCTAAATACCACTACGAAACCGTTGTTTGAACTTTATTTTATGATAATAAAAAACTAGCAAGTGCACATCGAGTCTCAGAATCCTTTTATGCACCGTCTTGCTAAACGCACGATGGCACAAGCTCCATTGTGGAGCGAAATATAGCATTCGTTTAAAATAAAGAAGTGTAATGTTATGATCTAATATAACACACAGACAAAGCATTCCATATTTCAACAATGTACTGTAGATATTGATGCATTTGTTCCGTTAGCAAGTCATTAGGTGCGAACTCTCCACTCGACAGCTTTATGTACCGTTCTCAAAGCGCATTGATAAACAACAACAGTAAACGTAATGAAAACGTCTTTTCATAAGTACACCCATTACTGCATTTAATGAAAGAACATTGTTATAATGTATATCTGAACCTAAGTTCATTTGAACTGGCGTGCTTCGCTAAATATACTTGTTATTAGGTACAATAAACTGTACAAACAGGCCTTCATTTAAAAAGGAACATTTTGAAATATTAACAAAAATATGTTTGAACTGGTTTTCTTGGCACAATAGATTTGTAAAAGTGTTCATTTATTGGTACTGCGACATTACTTCATTTAAAAATGAATGAACATTATGGCAGCCAAACAGAAGTGTGTTTGAACTGGGTTGGTTTCTGTGAAATCAAGTATTTTCCAGGGTTTTAGATCTCGTGCTTTTATACAATATTATAGTAAATTCATGGGGACGTATGTTCGTGGATCACACACATGGAAGAGCCAACCGCTGTTCCTTTTTTGAGAGCTCGATTGTTAGTGTAAATTTTATTTCGTGATGAAGTTCAACCACAAAATCAACGGAAAGTTGCTCACCATGAAAATATGATTTTACAGTAACTGTGTAACTGTGTAACTGTGTAACTGTGTATTCGCACAGCATCTATATATCTGTACACCCGATTAGTTCCAGTATAACGAACAGCAAGCATTATTCTGAATACACGTTCTCCCTCAGGAGCACATTTGTGCATTTCTCTTACTCAGTCTATGTCAGTTAGATAAAGCATGCAATAAATCAACACAAGGTGATGTTTTTTTCTTCATCATTACTTCATAAATCAGAGGAAGAATATGATGTTTCATTGCTAAACTATCTGAAGAACTAGGTGTGAGTAGATCATCACCAAGGCGTTGTCTGCATGACACACTTGAATGATAGTGTCAGTTGAACGGTTTTCAGATATGTACTACACTTGTAGCATTTTGTTGCACATGACCATGCTTACCGAAAGCATCAACATACCATTGCGTTGCAACAGTTCTAAACTGACTTGTTTGTTTTGAGAAATCAACGTTTAATGTTGTGTGTGTAAATACTATTACACGACACACCCATTTTTTGATGAAATTGTATTAGGCTGTTGAGAATATTTCTACAAGGACACAAATCACATCATGACGATCTAGACAAGACGACGAAAGCAATACCAAACACTCTTACATTGCAAACACTTGACTTCCGTCCCTAGAATTAAAGCGGTGCAATGTGTACTATTCAATTAACTGCAGCATCCACATGCTATTTAAACCAGTTTGTATACAAATCGTATATGCAAGGTGTTTACAATTTTAGATATATATCTATATTAGGTACTATTGAATTGAATCTTACGTTAAATTATGCACCAGTCAATATTATGCCCACCTGATGGAGCGGCGGGGATACAGAGGGAATTAGACAGACGAATCTTTCCGACAGGCGGGAATTAGACGACCTTATCGACTCCGAGTCCCGGGGAATAGACTTTGGTCCGGGAATTTCTACACCGCGAAAGACGACAGTGATAATTAAATTCGTGTTTTTATTGAATTACCCGGATGAAAAACTACGTCCCACGCTGGGATATAGACAGTAACCATTGTCTCCAGGGTGGGGATTAAGACATAAAAAATTCCCCCTGGGTCGCCCGCCGCTCCCCCGGGCGGGCAAAATATTGACTGGTGCATTATGGACACGTCCTGGGCAGTTATTGTCGACATTTGCAATATTTACTACGGCATGTACAAGTTTGCGATGCCTGGCAGCGTTAACATGTCAGCTAGTAGTCTGGTCCAATACGTCTTACATACACAAATATACGTACAGCGGTTAACGGCAAAAGTGCACCAGCATATGCCTTGCGAGTTGTAGAGCATGTTGACCGAACATAGTGCGGTATGGAACCCAGGGGAATGCTTGAACGCGAGAAACGTATGTCTTAGGTCAAATCGCTACATCGTCGACTAGAATAATTTGGCAAAGAACATTTAATTTGCCAGGATATCATTCAACATCGATCCTACTTTGTTCGAGGTTATATGATGCTCCAGAAATTGTTTAACAAAAACAATGTCAGTATATTAACAGATGGTGAAATGATATCATTGATTGACAGGGATGTATGGGTGAGTAAACGCTCACAACTTTTCACAATCGTTAGTTAAACAAGTGACTGTTTTACTAACGAACCGTACAATGCGTTCTTTCTTTACAATCCCGAAGTCATTCACCAGTTCGACCCGTTTATTAAGTAGGTCAGTCATATGTGACCTTTATTATGATTGTATTCCAATGCAGCTCATCGACAAAACATTTTACAACATATTTGTGATCAAGAGGGCATCCATGTCATGTTCTAACAATAGAAAGTAACTCAACAATCTTATCTATACTCATTAAACACTGGTTTGAAAACTCCTGCTATTCCATGCTCGTTGTCTGGAATCGTCTTTGATTATCACATATTAATCATAATTCCACATCTTCTTGGCATAAACTTTAAGTGAAAGTAATGCGATGTCCACATTGCATGATACTAAAGTAATACTACAAATTCTGGACATAGCTATGGGTATGTTTCTATTATCTTAACTACCTTTAGTTTCACCGTAATGTAATTACCAACAGCCTTGATCTAATAACAGCACGTAGGTGACATAGGCAACTATGCTACGGTTAGAGTACCCTCTCCTATCTTTCTAAACTGTTTCAAAGCGATTTCATTAAGATAAAATTCCACATAAAACGTTTTATGAAGATAAGATAGTAGTATTATTAATTTGAGCCTTCCGAAGTGTTCCCTACAGTTTTAGTAGCATACACTGAGAAATACAGAGTTCCCTTGTTCCGAGTACTGGAATGTTTATCTGAGGATCAGGAATGAACTGCCGACAGACATCTTCGAAGCTAGTAAAAATACAATGTCAGCATAATATACGATGATATTTCAACAGATCCCCTCCCCGCTTTTTGATGAAGTGTAACAGACAAAATTTGTTTATACAAGATTCTAACGATGGATGGATTACGAACGTAATGTAGGATTTATGATTGCATTTCAATGCAATTCTATCGTACTTCCAATAGATAATTCAAATACGTAAGATAAATATGTGAAACGAAGATTACATGCTAATAGTATTCGAGTAGACCTAGTTTACGAATGGACAAATTTATATTGTTTTTTTTTCTTGTTATATAGATAATAAAAATAATGTAATATCATATCAAGTATTTAGTAGTTTGAACACAAAAAGTATGAGCCAGACGCATTTCCTTTGTAGAGTTAATAATTGCATCCCAATAATTCGTTGACTGCATTTCTACTAGGACAGCATATTCAAGAAACACGGAATCGCACCGTATGTTTGTGCGTGTGTTCCTTTTTGTGCGGTTCATGCCCGGCTGTTTTTATTAGAGTGCTGCCTTTCCTAGCCGATTCGTAACGCTCAGTTGTGGCCAGGGTGATATCCGAAGTTATCATTACATTTTGCAATAAAGCGTTGATTAAAACTGAATCAAAGAATAGTAGCACTTTTAAAACAATTACGATAAATTATCGCTATTCATTGTATTTCAAGTACTTAATTTTACCTAATATCGAGTAGTTTCAAGTACTAACTAAAGTGAAAAACGTCTAAATACCTCATGTAATCACCTACTGTGCGACATCGTTATAAGTTCGTGTATCATAATTTATTTCATCAGGTAAGCCTGTAATCGAATGGAAATCACGCCCAATGAATAGTTTGATCATATCAGACTGTTCTAAAGCACTCGACGGAATATCTGAAGGTTGTCATGGTGAAGATTGAAATGAGAGGGGGGGGGGGGGGTGGAGGGGCGAGGAGTAACCTCAGAGAGTGAGATACCTAGATAAGTGGTACTCAGCTGTGCTTACTTGCATACCCTTCTCACAAAAATATATAAAATGAGCAAGCGTATCTCTCTTAGTGCGTACCTGAATGAGATATTATATCATGTGAACTTATAGTAAAATAAATAATCAGAATTTATACCTAAGTTATGATACAGGTATGTACATACGACGGTCATAATTAGATTTTTACACACCGCATCATTTTCCATGTCGACGATACGAAAGGTGCTCCACTTATATTTGAACACCGTTGACTATCCGATATTTCCATGCTAACCCGATATCAATGAAATAACTCTTTCGAACCGCATAAAACAATGTGTCAGGTAAAATATGCACTCACTGATCGGTCTATTTGCAATATGATTCGAGCGGAAATCAGCAATTCTGTAGAGGGTGTTGCGTTAAGTGGGGGCACCTCTTGTACACCATAAACCTAAATTATTTACACATAAAGAAGGCTATGCCTGAGACTGCTTGTAAACACGACATGTATAGGTACATAATATTCAACACACCATAGTAATTCTTCTTCTTCTTTATCATCCGTGATAAGTTTATCTTTTTATAAGACTACATTATTATTACTTTTGGTTTTAATCATTTTGATGAAATCGTCTACAAATCATGTATGCGTACTCCAGTGGCCTTTGAAAATATCCAATATGTGTTAACTATATTTTGTCATATTGTACATTTACAAGCGCCAGATGGGAGGCTTTGTATAGACAAGAGGGTAAAATAATAATTGATAACAAGTCTAGCCAGTACATTAAATGAAGTACGAATCATAAATAGCTAAATTGTAATTAAATAGTAATACATGTCTGAATAAAGCAGAACATAACTAAGGAACAAATCTTGAGACGACCGAAAACGATATCGACACATAAAAAGGTGGTCTGATACTCGTAACACGTAACGATCCATTACCGCTAGCATTTTCTTCAAAGTAAATTACTACATAGTTGTAAATATGTTTCAGAAATAGAAAGAATCCCATTGTTATGGAATATACTACTTCCCAAAACAATAATGTGAAGATGGATGTTGTACTTGGCAATAAAACTAACCACATGCTTCCCCTATCATAACTTTCTCACCTTTCGTTTCAACGAATCCATTTGAAAGTAGTAAATATTTATCGAAGTTCTCTTTTGCCACTAAACGAAGAAAACATTGTGCTTAAGATAGCAACTATTGGCACTGTTTGTAGTTACGTCTGATTTGCTTACTTACAGTTTCAAAGACACGAATCTAAACAAGGATTAATCTAAACGGATTACTAGTATACCATTTTCTTGTACAGTGGTTCTTAAACGTTTTAGGACTTTCTTTATACGTTATATTAGGACTTGCAGCGGTTTAGTGTTTGTGTTTCGTCAGATTTGTATAAAACGTATGTTTGTGGTCTGCGCTGTTTTCGTTTTGTGTTCCTTTTGTTGCCTTTCGATTTTCTTTCCTTTCTCAATAACTTAAACACTGTATGCCATTGATAGTAGTTTTATACCAGGCAATTATAGGATTATCATGTGACTATGGAGCAAAGGAAAAGTTCCATTATTATCTGAGCAGGACGGACAAACCGAGTTGAATTGAAATATTCAACAATTGGTTTACAAATGCAAACCCTTACACAGCCTTAGAAGAGGACATTGTAATGTTCAGACTCATAGATGGACGTGTGTATAAAGTAAAACATTAACGATTGAACATTACAACGTACGGCTGACTTTGGCAAAGCCCTAATTCACTCATACCCCCAAACGCACCCTGCAGCGACATAATAGTTTCTACAAGTATAGTAAACATTCAAGTACATGTTCGACTCACTGAAGAACAAACAGTAAGGAATTTCGTGTCTCAGTACTAAGGTTATTTATAAGTAGCAGCGTTTAGAGGCGATGGAGGTCATTAGTTGAAAAGTCAACTATGTTATACGCACATACTTCCAATTATTACCGTAGCTAATATTTTTATCATAGTGTCAATAGATAGGAGAGTTAGCTAATGTTAAGTGTGATTTATTGCTATGACAAGCACATTCATTTGGAACCAATGACTCTAGAAACGAGGTCGGTACATCAAAGGAAGAAGACGTAACATTACTCCCACTATTGGGTGAAATAATTGTATACATAACTTGGTAACAAATGGTAGACAGGATTCCAGATTGAAAAAGTACAGAGTGTACAGAAATTACTTCAAAGCAGTATCAACGCCAATGTATGTAGAAAGATGTAATGCCACCGAAGATGCAGATTTAATAGACATATTGTAGATAAGCTAGGTGTGGTATCAGCCGACGCTGACACGAGCTGAGTTCTCTCTGAAGACCGGAATTATAGTTTCTTAATAAGCACGGAGAACACACTATACAACCACAGTGACGCATAACAGAATGGTTGCCAAGCCAAAACTGTACACTGGGAAAGCCAGAACCACAACTATGTCGGTTTCTGTGCTAAACTATCGCTTGTCAACTTTCCAACATTTTTCTATCATCCAAGATATACTCGGAATTTTGATTAATTTCTAATGGATAATCAGAGGTTAAAAATCGTTCTCTTCACTTTGATATCGTTTTAAAAGCCTTACTGATAAACCCAATGCGGTGTTTCGTGTTATTTAATGGCATATTAATTTGTTTCTATCAAATGCAATGAATTATATCTCCATATGTGATACCGCGATGACAGAAGACGATCCTGCGAGAGTCTAGATAAAGGTATCAAATATGTCACATCCTAATATCACGTTAATTAACTATGTTGAAAGAAGTCCAGCTCGGTAAAGCACCTTGGTGAACACTATGACAGAATGTTAATTGGATAAATTCATTTCCCTGACGCTTAGATAATCCTGTAGGTCAATGGTGATATTTCCGACGATAGTGTTAATCTAGGCTAAATGAACAACGACCGGCCTTTGAAGGCTAGTTGCCGTTTGAAATAAGCTGTAGCAAGCATTCACAAACATCAAATACGAATTGTCTGTGGTAATAGGGATGGTACTGGTATATGTTGTTATAGCTTAATACGTTTGTAACTGAACTTTTTATGTATGCATTGACTAGTTTATTGTTAAAAAGAGACTTCCAAAAGAAAATTTGTTTCACTGTATTGAAGGGCCGTCCTTGAGATAAGAGGTTATTCGTAAGTGTTTGTTGGCGTTAACTAGAGCTGCATTATTTAACTGTTTTATGCAGCAGACTGTCAGGAGTGTGGTGACGTGTTTTTGTCACAATTCCCTTCTGTTTGGTGCTTCTTTATGTTCTGCTGTTTTACTGGGTGTTGCTGCCTCCGACCTTTTTCTTATTTTCTTTAAAATATGAGGCGTTGCATATGAATAAGGACAATATATAGATATAAGGTTTGCTCTCTACAATGTTATCCAATTTTTTTATGCTAGTGTAATACAATTACGGTCGATTGTTTTATACATCCAGTATGAATTTAGCTATTCTTATGGCATTTCAGGAGAGATTACTGTGTTTATGACCTTACACACAGTATATTTGGTATATGTGCAGCGTGTATGTTTTGTGGATTATTGCACCATGCACCATTGGTACTTACAAAATGCATGCGAATATAATATATATTAATACCACATGACGTATACTCTCTAATCCAACGGGCTTAATTTATATTATCGCAGTGCCATGAAAGCATGCGTTCTGTGAATCGTTATGTACCAACACGGTACTGAAAATGATTTATCATTGGGCGTTATAAAGCTACATTAATGCGACAGAATAATAGGTTTATTTTTTTACACCTTAACTTAATGTTCACAATGGGTGCATGCATCCCTACATTAGTCAACATAAGGACACATTCACTAGGCCCTTTTAGTGTCGGTTTGGCTAGAGTAGTCAATATAGATAAGTTTTAAATTTCAGGTTGGGGAAAACTTTAGTTTGTGGAAGAGAAAAATAATAGTGGTTGACAATTAATCCCAAGAAAGCTGACTAGGTCAGCTGTCCGCCAAATTGTGTAAATGGTAAGAAATAGAGTAACTTAAAAAAACTCCAAAGCTTATCTTGCGAGTTACATGTACAACACAACAAACTTTGGCGATGCCCACTACAGAATATATTTTGCTTTCAACTAAGTATTCATTTTGACCGGGGCCACTTTCATGCAGAACTAGCAATTTGCACACGGAACATTGCTCTGTCTTGTGTCTTTTGTGCTCTGCCTTTCCTGTCAGCGTTGACAGTATATTTGCAATAGTTTAGTAAAAATGCGTATTTAGTTGACAAATCCATTTTCCAGAAACACCGAATTTTCGAATTACTGGAAGTCTACTTTTCATGCTTGCAGGTACACTGGTACCTAAAACTCGACCGACAGATACTTTCCATATTTTTGCAGTAGTGTAAATGTATTTTACAATATAGACGACTTAGAATTATATCAATGATAACAAGTATGCTTGATGTAACTTTGTTCATCTCTATCTGGCCTAATTCTTACAAGAGTTTACCTATTATCCTTCACGAATTGACTCTTGTGTTTCTACGTGAAGCTATGGTACTCGATTTGCCAACACACGGTCTTACGTTGGTCCTGGATTTGTATAGAATCCACTTATACTATTCTAATAATAGTACTAATGTGAGCTAAAAAAGTACGGTAAGCTAGTCCTTGGTTTGCATTAATATCGGCTTTACGAAGGTCCCGTGTTATACGGTATGCTTGTACGGGAAGCAATGGTCCTGGGTTGCCACCACACGGCTTTACGGTGGTCCGGGATTAGTATGGAATTCGTTAGTACGATACTAGTAATACGGTTTTGGCAATTCGGCCTACAGTATAGAATACACTATGTCTGAGTTGTGAGTCAGGAATGTGCCACTAGTAGTAACGAATGTTTTCTGGATGGATCAAACATGATTTACGACAAGTTTAACCAAATGATAAGGACACTAATTCGTGTAAGTTATGTTACATGTACCTGTAGCTGTCATGTGGTACTAGGATTATGTTCGTCTGAACGCCCAGCTTTCTGGCATACGAAACCATGTCTTGATGAACATAGTACTAGTTTTACTCTGTACACGCACCGAATTCCGCGCATATAATATAGTAACAAATAAACAACAGAAGAACAGGGGTATATACACAGAAACAATGTCATAGTTGAGCATGACCTTAAAGAATCTAGCTAAAACTTTATGTTTGAACATGGCTGATGCAAATTATGATTGCTAATGATTTAATGCATGTAATATTACAAAATTGCAACCGTTTTGTGCTCTATGTTTGTACACAGTGTGAGCTATGTAAACTATAACGTTTGGCGTGTTGTTAGCGTATTTACCATTGTTCTGATTTGTATTGGACAGTTTTATACCATCGGTAGGTGTAAAATTGTAATAAAATGTGAACTCTATGTATATGTATATATCATGGATGCCCAATGGCCAACGGGAAATTGGCACTGACAAAGCATAAGAACAATAATGTTCACTTTTATGTGTATTCACGGGAATAGTGTTAGAACAAGCAATAGACGTTTGCGTATTCAGACATTCTACATAATATAATATCCATTAGTCATTGGATGATTATTTGAAAGACAAAAAAGTAAAGACAGAATATGTGATAATCTGTCATAAACGTGTGCAGCCTGATGTAGGTTAATTGTATTGTACACGTACACAGTCACGTGTCAACCTGCGTGGAACTCAGCGACACGTTGCATGCTCATAGTTTACTTTTCATCGGGTTTTACGAAGTTTTTAAACTGTGTTTTTGCCCGTAATCTGCGACAAAATATAAAATGTCATGACATAATTATCATCATCTTGGTATCCCTGAAGCAAATCGCATCTGACAAATGACATGGCATAAATCAAAGGTGGTAACTGTATTATTAATAACTAATATATATTTAATATAAACAAATATAATGGTTTACATTTCATGGTATAACTTTTTAAATAGTTGATCAATTTCAAGGGATTTCGCATGGTGGTAGTTCTTACGATGTTGTCTATGAATGTAATTACTTTAAGAAGATATCAAAAGCCAATTCTTGTTTTTGATACCATTAAAATCTGACAACTTTAGTACAAATTCACCTTTCCAATATAACATAACATTTAAAAAAACTTGAATTATTTTTTTATTCTTTATCAATGATACACTTACCTGTGGCACAAATAACCTGCCCGATCTAGTACACGAACCCAGATCCCAGAAGGCCGTCTTGTGCGCTACCTGATTGATCGAGTCATACTGTCGCTGTTTAAGTGTTTGCCTTATTATGAATATCATGTATGTAGGCATTTATTACGTGCGCAGGACACACATGTTGCCGATTTTGGAATCTTTCCATATTAATAATATGCAACAAAATGTTGTGTATTTATGATATAATTATATTCCATGTCATAATGAGGTAGTACCAACGCCGGAATGCATGATAAGTACACCTTTATAGAGATGAATAAATACCGGATAATATTATAGCCGAAATTAGGATACAGCCTATGAATGTTAAAATACGTGCTGAACGCGTGGCATAGAAACCGTGCCAGTGTGATAGTAAACATGGAATGTTGTTTTTATACCTGTTTTTCTAAATATCCTACCGTTTTATTACTAATAATTTTGAAAATAAACATAGACAGGTTCACATTCCGTTCCGAGGTCAGAGAGAAGCCATTGCGCTGTCAGACATAACGTAGTACGCTCTCGTAGACATTCTACACGCAGCATCTAATTACATTTCAATTTGACCTCATCATAGATTTTGTGATATATACCGTTTACAGGGAATTTGATGCCTAATTTGTTAATATGTATACCATTTCTATTTAACTCGGCCAATTTGTTTGACGGTAATTGACAGATGGGAATTCGGATACGCGCTGACAACATGTAGATCAACCGTTACACCTGGTCTGCAGAATGCTGGAGCGATAATCGTATATACGTCGACCTCGGTATATTCGTTGTCTACGTTCGGTATTATAGTTTTATTCAAAGGTTGAACAAAACATTTTGTATATATAGGAAATAGCTCCATATCTCTGGTGTTCACAAAGCATCTTAGCAGAAAACGTTTTATTCTTAAAATCTTGAAATTTACTTAAGTGCAAAATCAATGGCATTAGTTAAACAGCGACTGTAATTATCGTAGTTAACATTATTATTCGATTTGCGGGCTTCCCCTTAGATGCTTTGTGAATACCAACCCTGTGATATCTAATTGGATGATTTCGGATATAAAGAAAGAACGCTGTCAAATTAACAAGAGTCAATAGAAATTGAAATTTGCTATAACTTGTTGTAATTATGCTAAACATTTTCAAATTTTCAAAAACATTGCCGTGCTTTCAAATTTCCAAAAGCATGCCTGTGCTTTGCTAATAAAACGTCTCTATGTTTTGTGTTGGTAATCTTTGTGATAGATTTATGATCGAGTTGAATGTAATCTTCCTTTTTTAAAGTAACCACATACAGGCCAATAATTATTCATCCCTTGCTTGACGCCCAGTACAATTAGTTCCAGAAAACAGGTGCATTCGGTGTCAATTGAATGCTGTTGAACCAGGCATGCACAAGGCCGGTAGCGAGGTGTGATAATTCGTGCTCACGCTTTTCGATGACCAGACCATATATAACAATGTACGTGGTATGAGTGCGTATCAAAGTCAGAGAAACAACTTGTATTCAATTATGAAATCGTGTGTAAGAGAAAACTTTAATAGTTAGCAATATCTGATAACACAGTGTTTTGGATTTCTACAACCCAGAAGAACTGGACCATCAATTTTCTGATACAAAGTTCAATATACTGTGCTGTCATAAAATTAACATAATAGAAAATAGCGTGAACAAAGATGTTTCGTTCATTATGCCTTTGATTCTAATACAGTATTTGATAATAATTATTATTCAACTATAAATGTCAATGGTTTTATCGTAGAGTTTTCATCTAATGTACGAGTATTTATAAATGCAAAGTGACATTCTTAACATTGCATCATTTTTCGGATTCGCTAATGAGGATTTTAAAATGTTATAATAAAACTGGCGCCCTGCCTAGTTAAAGTCCTAGTTCAAGTATATTTCTATTTAACTGTGAGCTTGGTAAACAAGTCATACCCAGTGCAGCATTACAGTTACAGCACTCTTTACCAGTGTGGTATAGAAGTTATTGCTCTCTTTACCAGTGTAGTATAGAATGTATTGCACTCTTTTCCCACAGTTACTATGATATAAAAATGTTATACGAGTATCGGAAAGGACGTTTGGCACATATACTTTGCCTTTGCATATATATAGTATTTATGATGTATATACTAGTATGTTATCATTATTTGAGTGCCGCACTCTACACTCAGACTGATAAATTACTAGTATAGCTTACAAATACACTAAATTACACAAGAAATATAGCCACAAATAATATTAGCACAATTTTACCATTGCCACAAATTATTGCTCTCACAGAATTCGCTGGCTTAGAATGAAAAGGTCGTAAGTACAAAAACGCTATTTTGAGACAACAAGCAAACTACAAGTACTTCTTTACACCTGGAAAAACAAGTTTTTTTAACTTCAGTTTAGTCAACATAACCTGATCCGATTATCATGAGAAGCACACTGTGCTGCAGATTTCATACATTCTAGCCTTCGAATCGTCAACATGGACATCAAAAGAGTGCATTTTTACATTTGAGTGTTACGTGTAAGTAGTCCTTATAGTTTTGGACACTAGTCTGAATTGGAACCTTCGGTCTCCCGCTCTTCCAATGGCGGATGTATTAACGTATTTCAAACGCACATACTAAAACATATTCAAAACGTAAACGATAGCTATAGCAAATGGGTTAGTTTCCATCATATGACATTTGGTTAATTGGCTTTTGAAATGACGATTATTTGATACATATTAATGTTTCGTCTTTACTGTTTTACTGTATTTTATCAAATCACTTTCGGTCAAATTTGAATTCATTTTCGAGGGCTGTTTCCAGAAATTCAGCCCTTCAGCCACCATTTGAAATTTAACGTAATTTCCCATGGTCATTGGGCTACCTAAGGAAACGTGCTTTCGAGTTCCATATGGGAGACTATTACTCTCCTGATTGGTGTGCCATCATCGATATACGGCGCACAGGAATGTCGAACATGTTCAGATCCCAAAGCGCACGCCCTACCTTACCCACCGTTCCCCACTATAGACATAATTATCCATGATATTCAGTTTATGCTACGAGCCGTATCCATCCCCTTAGCAGTATAAGGAATTTGAATTTTAGCATAAGTTTAAGATTTCCGTAAGTGCTTGAATAAAGCAGTGCTCACTGTTTTTCTACATTCTCCTAACACAATGGGTTTGTGATGGAAATGTAGGCTATGTTTTGCAAAATTGGTATACTCCTCAGACAATTAGAACAAAATAACCGTTAAACGCTCGTGAGACATAACAATGGATCTGATTGGCTAAATTATGCTGAAGCTATGACATTAAAATACTTCATACAAAATACAAATTTCACGTCGTAACTTAGAATATACGTAAAGGTACATTTAATACTAGAACAGAGAAATATGAACATTCCGCGTGGAATTCTGAGAACTGTAGAGGTATTATACAGATACCTGAAACTGGTGAAAACTAGGTGAATACTAAATCCAGCTGGCGGGCAATATTTCGCACGTTTCATTAATAAATACACGCTCAAATGTCTCGTTAACAGTACAATACAATTCTACAAATCGTATATATGAACTCGAGATTTAATGAAAACCTAATCATTCTGACGGTAATTATCCCATAATCTGGACAGTTGTTTTCTGTTTGATTGCAAATTATGTCGTCATTATTTTTAACATATGTTAACATGATAAGGCAATTCTACAAATTGTACATGAACTCAACATTAGTTAAGACACAATAATTCTGGTGATAATGATCTCATAAATCGGTCTGTTTTATTACAAATTATGTCGTCGGTTTTTATACCGCGCCGTACGGAAAATATTAAATTTGATTAGAAGCACATTGGTAATGTTGACAATGTACCAAGTCTGGTTAGTGAACTTGTAAACACGCAACAAGACAAATAGTTATTTTTTGTAATTGATTTGTTGTTTGCGGCATGTCAAGAACTACATAACTAAAGACGAATATATTGACACAGAGAGAGAACGAGTGAGTGAAAGAGAGGGCGGTCGGGGAGAAAACGCATCATTTTCTGAACATTAAGCGAAATGTCTGGCGAAGCAATCATTTTACTACAAGAAAAACGACGATTTTCCAAGGTTATGCATAAGGGTACCAAACCGTAACATTTAGAGAAGCATTGGTATCATGATTCATATACAGTACATACACTGAATTTTGCACATTGTAATTGTTTTTTTTTATTATAGTCATTTTTTATAAATGCTTATATTTAAGCCTTAATTATGAGTTTGTTTTCGAACCACGAACATCACCAGTGATAATGTACGCTTCTTTGCTATTGCATGGGTTTATTATATATAACACCAAGTTTGGCATGTTCAACCCAATACGTTCATTTTTACCTAGTAATCCAAAGGTCATTAAATAAGGGATTTTAAGCCGCGAGAACATAACATAGGAAAAACACGTTTTGGCATCGTCATTTTAATTCTATATATTTGTACATGCAACGTCGAGTAAATCCATACATGGTTTTAACTAATATTATGCTTAATGTAAATTTTTAGTTATCTTACAATACCGCTAAAATTACTACTGAATTTATTATTGTTTTACCAAACCATCCACCATCGTGGCGTTTATACCCCGAATTGTACTAAACATTTACGATTTAGTAACTTCTAATATATTCTCAGAGAATTATCTAACAGCAGAATATATCCGTAGTAAACGTTTTTAATTACAAATGAAGTAACTCTATATTGTCAGAAATCAATTTACACAGTCGCGGAGAGACGAAAAATCAGGGATTTATTCGCAATTTCTCAACACATGATTCAATGAAGAATTAATGAGCGGTTTAAGAGGGGATTAATTGTCACTTTTACATTTATCAACACAAAGTTTATCGAATAATTAAGGGTGTGGGTTAATTGTCAATGTTACACTTACCGAGATCGAACACGATCACTTTTGGCTTTGGTTGTTCTCTTAGCATTTCTTCTATATCGTCCAGTTCGTCCGGCGTTAGAGATCGTTCTTCTGATGTCACTGATCGACATTCTGACGTGGACATTGTGTCACCGGCATCAGAATTTTCATAAAGTTCAGGAAGAACGTCCCTTTCTTCGTCTCGTTCTTCGTCATCCACATGATTGCTGTCAAAAGTATCACGCTCCTCGTCCGACGTTGAGGCCATATTGAATTTTATAACTTAATTTAACGTATAAAAACTGATGTAAATTATTTCAATATCGCAGTTAATGAATCACTGTTTTACAACCTTCACGAATTTAATTCCTTAAATTAATTCGTTCTATCTTTCACCACATAGTTTAATGCGTGAGACTATTTATTTCGAAAATCTTCGTTTCCCTGATCTCAATCCTGTGCGAAACGGTATAGGTAAAACTTTCAAGTTGAATGAATGAACGCGCGTTGAATGAAATAACTTTTCACCTTCGTCAGAAAGTTTACCTTTACACGCTTTTAACCAATAATATTCGTTGTTCTATCAAACTTTTGGAAAGAAAATTCCTCCAGTTAAATTCTTCAGTACGCACGCTAGATTCCAGTTTTCCATGGTGAAGTTATGCGGCAACACAGATCGGTATGTCGAGTAACAGACACGAACACTTTAAATTTTCGATGCTCGAAGACCTAAGTTTTACCAGAACAGCTCCAGTCACTGAACCCAGGACTATAGCCGACAGACAGCATTGATGAATACAAGTCATGCAAATGTTGTAACAGAAACATGCGCAGACGAACAATTATAATTCTCTTCTACATGTAGACCGAATATATTCTACCGGGAGACAGAGAAGAAAATACTAGTATACTCTGTGCTTAGAAATCAAGCGTCAAATATAAATCGCTTGTTTATTTTGTTTCTCTGATTTTCTAATAAAAAGTTTTGGCGTGTCTCTTGCTCTAGAAATGTTTATACAGAAGTTAATGAAACATTCTTTTGAAGAAATAATTTGCTTTTTGCTTCATACGAAGTTCTTACAATTCCAGCCTTTGGAAACTATCGGGATTATAGGGAATTCAATTACATAAAACATAAAAGAATTAGAGGAATACAACAATTTGTTTTGGATATTTTATTTTGTTAAGATTAAAAGCCAGGCAACCAAATATAGCTGACGATACGCAGTGGAGTATGTAATAGAATGATTTTTCATCTACCTCGTGGGATTGTTCGAATTTGAGAGCGCTTCTCTAATATTTTGTTATGACACCCTATTTAATGCAAATTATTTTTCTTTGTTCATCTTTTAACTTAAATATCTTTTAATTCACTTATACTAGAAATTAAATGTTTTTTCATACATTGTAGTTTTCTGTTTCATAGTCATTAACTATTCTGTTGCCAGGCTTCATTTTCAATAGCAGGGGAAATACAGGCCGTGCACTGGAAGGCTCGGTTAGGTTCTATTAATCATCGCCATTCGGGCGAGTACGTAAACAATAATAACCACAGGTAACTGCATGATTGCACCAAATAATTATAACCTCTCCAGAGCGACCCTCTGTAGAGCATTAACCTATCTATAACTTCACCTTCGAAATTCCCCTTATTCTATATTTACTATAAATTTAACTTCTGTTTTATATCAACAACCTCTAAACAACGACCAACATTTGCTGCTCGCAAAAGGTGTTGCTCTACAGAGGTTGCACTGTAAAAACATTTGCTTAATACATTCAAACATACATTATTGATATATTAAAATTTATATAAGTACAATTTTTTCCATGTATCTATAACACAGTTACCAGAGGCTATAACCATGATTGGTGATACAGTCAAAACTCGAAAAATGTCGTTGTAACGAATATGTCAGTATACTGAATTGATACAAAGAGCGTTTTAATACTTTTGTCCCAAAATATGATGTCAGTATAATGAATTTGTCAGTATATCGGATGTCGTTATATCGAGTCCTGACTGTATTATGATATGACGACAGTGTATTCCTGGTCAGATATTTTAAAAAACACATTCATCAAGCTGCCAAGTATTCGTACTAGGATATCTGCTACACGTCCTAATTTGACTGCAGGACATGAAGAGTCAATATTCATTTCTGGTATGTTTCTGAAATTAAGTTTTCATTACTTTGAACTCGTTTGGTAAAATAAATATAAAAAGTGTTCAATGCAGGCATGAATAGTATTCATCATGATTATGTATACTATTCAAATCAATCGATGACATAGCTAATTTGAAATGATAATTAAGAAAAATGTTTGGTCATGGATACTAAAGATATATAAAATACTCAACAAAAATAAAGGTATCCATAGGGAAATTTGGGTTTTTATTCACACCCCATTTTTAATTTTTCGTTTCCAAAAAAAACCTATTTAATACGCCAAAGGGCTACAAAAAGGTCTGAGAAAATTAAGACCTTTTCTAAAAGGTCTTTTTGGACAAAAATGACACAAAATGGTTTGTAGTTAACTATACATACATTGCACATTCCGATCATGAAATCAAAAATTTATGCGAAGAGTTGATAAGAAACGCAGCGGTAAATATGCTGTTATTTTTTTTCAAAGGGAGATAATTTGAAAATACCAAAGTTTGACCCAATCTGCCTCAAAATGTGTTGGACATTATTGCCATACATGGTACATAATTATATTAATGTTTATACACAGAAAAAAGTTCAACTGCCATTCATCAGATGGCTTTAATACGCATTTTCCTGTTTGAAAAAAATCGGGTTTTCCCGTTGTGTTCAGTATTGCAGCGTTGCCTTCCCTTCAAATATTAAACAGTGCCTGCAGGTCAATAACTACAATGTTTTTATTTGAATATTTCTGCATTAAGCATTGTTGTATAAACACATAAATGTCGTATACACGCCTAATAACGGTACAGTCAAAACAAATTGTGCTTAAAATGCGACTTCATCAGCTTAGAGTAAGAAAATGAACAAAAAATAATGAACTGAGCCAAACGTATATGATAATAACAAATAGTATTTGTAATACAAAAGTACACACCCTTACAGTTACGTGTAAATGAGGAGAATAAATTATATCAATGTACTTGTAGTCAATTAGTTATTTTTCTAAATTCTGAGGGAAACATCGTTATTATCTCTGCCCAGGTGTTTTATTCCGTTTGTAAATCTAAAGCAAAAAGTGTGAAAAGAAATAAAATAATATCCACAGTGTGTGTAATTGTAAATTATCTATGTTTCACATACATTAATTTGTAGTTATCATTTCATTTCCCGAGGAGAAGATAAACAATCCCCATTATCTGAATTATCAAATGACAATAAAATTAAATTGCAACATCAACTGGTAGTGTATTACTTCGTACAAAGAATTGGCAGAATATCCGGAAGATTGTGCTGTAGGCTGGTGTATTACCGAATATATATCAACTACTTACATTCTACATCAATTAAATCCTGGCATTTCCTTTAGGTTTCATAGTGATTTCTGAAGTGATTTCAAAATCAAACGCGGTTGAATGTTTCAAGGACGTTTGTCATAGCATCGAATTGCAGCTTGTAATTATTTCGTTACATTATAAGGGTCAATCTAAAAGTTTGAGGGTAAATATAATAAAATAAAAAGTAACACACTATTGATGTGAACATCACTGTATCGTAAAGTCAATCATATATACAGTCTACGTATCGTACGTTGATCACGTGACGTTTGTTTCAGTACGGTGTTAACATGTAAGCATGTTTGCATTGAATGTAAAACAGTTCGTTTCCGCTATTTCACAATATTGCTCTCCCTACATACACAATAGCATACTGTACAAATAGCTTCATACAACAAACATTATGTTAGAATATGTGCAAATCTTAAAATGAACTTTTTATCAATAAAGTCCCCCCTTGTCAATGGTCTATAAATGGATTGCCTCCCTTCCATAACCGTAATTGACAAAACAATATATAGGCTTAGTGCATTAGCTCAGACGTCCGTTATTAGAACCATTATGATAAACTTGCAGCTAAATACGACCCTCGTATCACTCTATGACTAATTATTATGAGACAAAATACCGCATTAATGCATTTATTGAAGTTTTGACACTTTATAATGAGAAATACAAATACATGTAGGTATAGTATACATCAACAATCGAGTTCCTAATTTCTTTCCACATCTTAAAATCGTGTTCAATTAATTTGCTATCACGGTCATGTTTCCACGAAAAGGACGAATAATATATATGCATGAGTAGAGCAACAACACACTAATGATAAACACTGCTTATAATCATACAAAGCACCTTAGTTCGTTCGAGTTATTTGATCAGGTAGTTGGTTAATTTGCAAGAATAATTTCTAAGTACGAGAAATAAAGTACAAAGCATACATTTATGCAAGCACTTAACATTTTCTATGATTTTCATTCTCTGCGTGATGCAGCATTACAGATATGTCATTAACAATACAGTACGGGGCTTAGCTTTCCCGGAAAATGTCAGTATCGTGGGAGTGTCTCATTAACAAACCTCACGTGTTATCCACAAACACCCAACACGTTGCAGAGTGCTTCATCAGCCACTCCTTGCGCAACGTGCACATGTTGCACCAAATCGTATCAAATTCTTTTTCAATACAATGTAACACGCATCATTGAAATACATAAATTTAATGATAGGTTATGATTTACGCAGCTGTGACTAGAATACGAATACATAGTTCTACATCATGTTCGTGTATGTTAATTCATTATATTGAATGTTTAACATCGGCTGCTATAGTGTTATGTTAACAGAAATATCGAAGCTGATGTCACAGATACTGGGTATAATGAACGGATACCTTCGGGGCTTGTCAAGATAATAGCTATGGTTGGCTAGTAGTTTGATAATCTGACTTCCACATGTCGAGAAAAAAGTGCTTCAAATTCAAACAGATATAGCGTGGATTTTATGTGCACTGTTTTATATGTGAGAAAAGCAATATGAAGAATATGGTACACCGGTAACATTTGTGTAGCAGTTAAACAATACTTCCAGACATACAAACTATCAATTCCATCGATATTTAAGCTTTAAATACAACTATAAGTAAATTAGATTAAAACACAAGTGGATATTATCTAAGAACCTTTTAACAAAATTTTAGCTGTTGAATATTTCATTCTTAACGAAGAACCACTACATACGAATATTGTTTGGTACACTGTGTGACTTTTAGGATGATTTTAACGTTTCTCAAATAGAAAAGTATAGTGTTGAATAAAAATTTAAGATATAGGTACAAAATGTATATCATATTAAACATTGACAGCATTCATGCCGTAAAATAGTTGGAAATTCTTTAATACCTGTATAATGCTTTAGCCTGCGGTGTACGAATGAACTGAGCGTGTATGGGAAAATGATTAGTTGATTATAAATGATGACGCAGTATTGAAAATTGCAAACTTATCATTTACATGGAAATGCATTCCTAAGCATAACGTTAATGGGGTCTTTGTAAAGAATAGCAACACGTTTGTATAAGACCCAACTGGAACCCGAATGTTGTTTATTTGATGCACAATATGTCCATTGAGAAATGCACTGTACAAGAATGTAAGATTGTCGTTATAAAATATAAATATTTACTCTAGAACAGAAATTAGATTATGTACATACATTAATATCTAACCGGCAAAATAACACATATAACGGTCCATGCATGTATCGTGTTAAAAGAATTATAGAACATATATTTGCACATAACATGCGAAGGCATCCCCGATTAGCGAAGTGTAGATTGCTCGGTTGTCATCCGCATTATCAAGCCCCTAATACAGGTTGCGTAAGGTTATGTTCTTCCGTGAAATTGATTATTGTCACGTCATCCATTAGTGAATAACATGCCATTCGCTTGCGGAACTGTAGGTTGGAACTGATTGATAATTACTTCTTGGAATATTAGTGACGACACTAAACGCCATCATGACTTAATAATTATTTGAAATGAAACGGAAAAAGACAAGTAAAGGCAATGCAAGACTCGTTCTAATAGTTATCAACATTACACTACTTATAAGTTATATACTTATCATTAGAACGGTTCCAATGTTTTCTACGTAAAGCGTTTAAGTACGTACTATGTGTTTCTTATCGTACGTATAATAACGGAAATAGTAACAACAAGTCATGCAGTAAACCACTTCAATTATTGTTGAATCAAACAGCAAAGGTTGATCATCAACATTCCATCTCTTCACTTGTGAACAGTAAGGGAGTCCCTACCATACCACATAGTTACGTAAATCACAACGGTTGAGTGACTATTTAATGAAATTTTAACAGCATGAGGACGTGTGTCTGTCGTCATGTACATGAACAATTCATTGTCGGCACCGAATATTCCTATATTTTCTTTGAGATTCAACATAACGAACATAATATTTGTGTGCAATATCGCTATTCCAGTATCCCCCGACAGAGCATGTTTTAATTGAACTTACACGAAGTGTTTTATTTTCAGCGGGTGTTTACCGGTGCTTCCCAAGGAATATCTACTAAAAACTGTTGTCAGAATTAAATAGAATATTGACTTTTATCACCATTGCTGATATTCAATTTTTTGTACGGTTTGTATGCCAGACACCAAATATTCAATTTAGATTTCTTTCGGGAACATACAAATTGAAGGCGTAAGCCGAAACGTAAATAATATAAAAAATACAAAAGTAACACGTGTTCTTATCATTTTTCTTTTCATTTAATTACTAGATGTGATTGTGTTTCAGTCCTACAATAAATGTTTAATTTAACTGTGAATCTTATTTCCGTATAACGAATTTATGTTCCGTTTCATTACCAATTCTCTTGTCCTACTAGAGGCTAATTAACAACGCAAGTTTTACTTGATTTTATTATTTCTAGCAAACATAAACATCCTTAAAGGAAAATATCAACCTGCGGTTCAATTCCTGATAGTCAAAAGGTGATTATTTGGAACTTTCAGAGGTGGAATGTCCTTTCAATGATCAAATGGAGCCATCAAATGAGTAAAAACAAGGAATGCTTTAAGATGGCCAAAACCCTATTGTAGATGTATTCGTAATATAGCTTTATGTGTTTTACAAAAATGGTAACAGAACTTTTGAAACATTACTTGACATTACCCCTTGAGACAATTTTCTGTCCGTACGTCTGTAATTGGGATATAATGCTTGGCGACACGCCCTAAGAGAGCCAATTAATGCCTCTACTCTAGGGTAACACCCATTCGGGATTTTGAAAGTGCTTTATAAGAAGGAGAGTGAAATGGTGCGTAAACACAACATGAGAATGGTTACTGGAGATGCTAGATTGATAAAGGAACATATTCAGTATCATTATCACTACGCGCAGGGTTTTAAGTTACATTAATAATAAAACATCCCTCGCATGAATGTATAGCTAAATAAATACCTAATACCTAATACCTAATAACCAAATTAGTTGCATTACTTATGGAAATGCACTGGCTTCAATGTTCGGCAGCATAATATGTCGGTACATGATGATATATGTTAATAACTTGGAACAATGACACTTTTGTTTTATGTATGGATAAACAATTTGCACAAATAGTGTTTCTTATCCGATATTGAAATTAGATTAAAATTCTTCTTAAACACTCGTATCTACAGCGCGTAGACGGAAAATCGTTGGTTGCTGTGAAACAGTCAAGCTTTATCTCAATTTGCTTAAGTTTATCTCTAACGGTGCTTATTTGTTCTGTCGGTAAGAAGTGGGTCTCATGGGATCCGAACTAACCCATATTCCACCTCTTTCTATTTCATTCAAAGCTGAATGAATATTGTAACACATCCGACCGAATACTAGAATGTCATCTGCTGATTGGCACGTAGAACCGAATCACTTACGTTTTTTTCTAATTGATCAGTTTAACAAGATGCACGTCTTTTCAAAGTGTTAAATATGTAGTTCATGTACCACAAACAGTCACGTGTTTGAATATTAATAAATGAGTTTACTCCTATGAAGTGTCAAATTCACTGGAAATAAATAATATTTTATGATTATCATAAGAATATGTAATTTGAAGACTATTTCTATGCCATAAAATAAAACAAAAACAGGATACTTGTATTATTAATTTTTGACCGTGCTTATTGTCGTATGTCCATCTATTATTGAGGATTGGGAATAATTTTCTACAAGCATTATATTGTCCTTCAGCATGACCTTTGTAACCATAGATTAAGTGGTTTTCTGCGCGACTCAGTACAGGGTCAAAGTTTTGTAGCTACACAGATGATTCTCATATCTGCGCTTGTTCATTCTTACTTTTTTATTTGTTGCTTGTATTAAGATTATTGTAATAAGTATGTTTTGTGCTGTGTCTTTATGCTCTGCTATTTCTTAAGTGTCGCCTTTTCTGTTCAGATTTGATATCCTTTGTATTACTGCGTGTTTTGCGTCTTTGTAATGCCTAAATACTTTTATCCTCACATATGTTGGTTAAAACGCCAACGCATCGAAACGTCGTGTATCACACAAAATATGCAATCGTACCTAATCAAATCGAACAACAGACAAACCGGTTTGTTTATTTACACATTAGAAATCCCTCATGCGTCTGTATACCATCACTTACCAGTGTCAAGTGATGCTGACGTTCCTTATTGACTGACTGACATAGCAGCAATTTCCTGTTACATCAAGCACCCCATTGCATTACTTAAATTCAGAGAATGCTTATGTCAAATCAAATAAACAAGCAGCTTTTGCACAATGCGATCGATTTTTTCATCTTTGAAACATACTTTTACGACCGCATTTAAAAGAATGTTTTGTGAATCTATATAATTTCATTCAACAAACCCAGCAATCAAAAGACGCCTATTTTTACTATTAGATAAATTATCTTTCACACTTGACTTTTTAAGTTAGCTGTTGAGAGTACGCATCAATGTGGTTATGTATGCATCCGAATACTTGGTAGTACTTTGGTAAACAGATTGAAACTTTCGAAAATGACGCCGTGGCAGGCACCAGTGAAATACATTAACCAGCATTGATTATATAGGTATTTTTGTCACTGTACTGAATTCTGTTAACAAATCGGTGATACACGAATTTTTCAAGTATATACTAACATTTTAAATAACTTTTCTTTCAGGTTTTCCTCAGCGCGTAGACAGCTTACTAAAACAGGCATCCTTGTACAGAATTAACGCCGCGGAATGTCAAAAGCGACTAAGTGAGTGAATAAGTAAGGCATTGTGTGAGTGAGTGAGTAAGTAAGTAAGTAAGTAAGTAAGTAAGTAAGTAAAGTAAAGTAAAGTAAAGTAAAGTAAAGTAAGTAAGTAAGTAAGTATGTAAGTATTATGTAAATAACACATAGCTTTGTGGGTAACAGAGACAGTTTTACTGCTATCCACTAAGCTATGTGTTATTTATTTTATTACCCGAACTTTTTACAAGAAAATACGGTTAAAAATTTACTATCACCCTGTGACCCTATAACCATATATGTAACTATCTTTATAGTATATTTTATACTAATAGATATGTAACTATCTTTATAGTATACATAATACTATTAAATACCATATTACGTAAAGAAATCGGAAAACAGCAATGTACCTCATTGGTGTACACACCGTCAGTTTCAATGAATATGAACAACAATTTCAAACTAAATTACAAGAAAAGGTTGTGCTATTTTTTTCTCATTTTAGGCAATGATTATATTAATATTCAAAAACAAAAGGCACCAAATCTTGCAGCGTTAGCAATTTGTACACTTTTCTAATTTAGTCTTTCGTGATCTGATGTTTGAGTTTAGCTGCCTTTCCGGTCCGATTTGTCTTTTAATTATTTCAATACTGCGACATTGTCCCTGTAAAACTAGTTAGACAGACCTTTTTTGCTGTTCAAACTCAGCTTTCGTAACGTCTTATTATTTACACGCACTCAAAGTGTATTATCAATTTTGTCTGAAATGCAAGCGATAGAAAATGTACCTAAAACTGTTCATGTTTTAGACAAAGTAACAGGTGTTTTAAGTGTGATCATCCACTTAGTGCATGTTGCTTGAAAATGTCAATGATCAACCACGACGTTGAGGTAACGCATCACTCCAGGTGTGAAAAAATAATAGTCACGTTAAAACGGTATTTTCCCCCAAAAATCTGTTTGGTACGAGGAAATATCCAACAACGTGAATGAATTTATCTGTTAAATTGTTTTCCCACATCTTTGTCGGGTGTTGATTTCGAGGTCGTCACATGTAAATAGGTGTGTTCCTGAAGTACAAACAAAAACAAAATTCCAACAATACTGTTTCAGCTTTGAGATCCATGTTATAGCAATATTCCGCAATTCAGAACTTTCAAAAAGACAATAGAAAATCGGACAGAGAAGGCGGCACTCAACTTACTCAGCCGAGCACAGACAACTGAATGGCCTAGCTGGATGACATAGAGTCAATAATAAAACGGCTCCCATGACTAGTTTTAGCAGTCTGAAGTACTACAAAATTAAATACGAATAGTATTAACAGTAATAAAAAGCTGAATGACATGGTTTCAGCTGAATGACCTAGTCAGTCGGCAACCACATCATCAACTCAGACCAGCCAAATGCTTGTTGTATCTTTATCTCATTACGGATGGTTTACAAGTAGGAAATATGATAAAATCAATTGAAACAAAGGTGTTTAGATGGGCATTGTGTGTCTTTAAATTAAAGAGGTGAACTTACTAATGAACTTCCTGTACCAAACGTATCTGATGATAATGAAAATAAAACAGCATAAACGGACAACACAAAGTTTATTTGTAATATAAACGTACATACTTAATGATATATAGTTACGTGAATGTTAGGAGAACTATATAGTACAATCATATATGCACCAGTAGTCAATTACCTATGAGGGAAACATCATCATTATCTCTACCTAGATGTTTTATTCCATTTTTCAAATTTAAAACAAAAAATATGCGGAAAGTAATAAACATGATTAGTTATTGTAAATTATCTATATTTCACATACATTAATTTGTAGTTATCATTTCATTTCGTGAAGCGAGGATAAACATTCCACATTATCTAAATTATCAAATGACAATAAAAATAGATTGAAGCCTTACTCTGGAAGTGTATCACTTTGAACCGCACAGAAACGGCAGACCAGCCTGAATATTTTAATGTAGGCTGGTGTATCACCCAATCTATTAAAACTACTTACATTCTACATTATTTTAATCCTGGCATTACCTGAAGGCATCATGCGGATATTTAATGTAATTTCAAAATAAATAACAGAGGGATGTTTCAAGGAATTTTGTCATATTACAAATTCGAACTTTTTTGTTTTGTTCTGTAAGGGTCTATAAAAAAGTCGAGGGCAAAGATGATCAAATAAAAATGTAACGCAATATTGATGTAAACATCGTTGTATCGTGTGTTAAACCTCATCTGCGTATCGTATAGTCAGTGTAGCAAGGACGATAACGGTGTTGGTGTTTGGGTCATAACGGGGTAAATAATTAAGCATGTATGTATTTTACGAAAAAGTTATGTTTGTTATTTCACAATTTTGCTCGTCAAACATACATGTACATCTTGAATAACTGGCTTCATACACCATACAATATTCAGATACAAATTGGGCTAGACTGTTTTTAACTTTTGAGAACAAGTTACTAAGAATTGACTCCCTTTATTGGTATGCTTTTCTATCTTCTATATTTGGATTGCCTCCCTTCCATACTCATCGCTGGAGCATGAATAGTGATGAACTTGCTATAGTCTTGTTAATCCATATATCTAGGTATCAAACCGTTATCAATCGACCAGTTCAGAGTTTATTTTCACATCCTAAATTTGTGATCTACGAAGTATTTGCCACCGTGTTCATGTTTTCAAGAACATGCAACATAAATGGGTTGATACATGTATACGAAAAGAGAAGATCAACAATATACTAACAATAAAATACATATAATGAACACTGATTATAATCATTAAAATGCGCTTTAAACTTATATAGTTCGTTCGAGTTATTTGATCTGGTACATGTAGTTGGATAATTTGCGAGATGTGCTATCTACAAAATTCCAACATGTTGCAGAGTGCATCTACAACCAGTCCTTGCGCACCAATCTTATTTCAAACCAAATCGTATCAAATTCTTTTTCAATAACACGCATCATTGCAATACATAAATTTAATGATAGGTAATGATTTACGCAGCTGGGACTAGAATACGAAAATACAGTTCTACATCATGTTCGTGTATGTTAATTCATTATATTGAATGTTTAACATCGGCTGATATAGTGTTATGTTAACAGAAATATCGAAGCTGATGTCACAGATACTGGGTATAATGAACGGATACCTTCGGGGCTTGTCAAGATAATAGCTATGGTTGGCGAGTAGTTTGATAATCTGACTTCCACATGTCGAGATAAAACTGCTTCAAATTCAAACAGACATAGCGTGGATTTAATATACACTGTTGTTAATACAATATGAAGAATATGGTAGATTCTATACTGGTTACATTTGTGTAGTAATTAAACAATACTTCTAGACAACTATTAATTCCATCGATATTCAAGCTTTGAATACAACAATAAGTAAACCAGATTGGGACACAAGTGGATATTATCTACATTGTAAGAACCTTTTAACACATTTTAGCTGATTCCTAACGAAGAACATACGAATATTGTTTTGTACACTGTGTGACTTTTAGGATGATTTGAACGATTCTCAAATAGAAAAGTATAGTGTTTAATAACAATTTAAGATATTGGTATATCATATTAAACATTGACAGCATTCATGCCTTAAAATAGTTAGGAATTCTTTGATACCTGTATATTGCTTAAACCTGTGGTGTACGAATGAACTGAGCGTGCATGGGAAAATGATTAGTGGATTATAAATGATAAAGTAGTATTGAAAATTGCATACTTATCATTTGCATGAAAATGCATTCCTAAGAGTTAATGGGGTCTTTGTAAATAATAGCAATATGTTTGTATAAGACCCAACACGAACCCGAATGTTTTCAATTTGATGCACAACATGTCCATTGAGAAATGCCCTGTACAAACATTTAAGATTGTCGTTAATAAAATATTTACTTTAGAATAGAAATAAGATTGTATTCAATTATTACATCAAACCGGCATAATAACAATATAATATAAATGTTCATAAATGAATCGTTTTAAAAGAATTATAAAACATATATTTACACATAATATGTTCGAAGGTATCCCCGGTTAGCGATGTGTAGATGCTTGGTTGTCACCCGAATTATCCAGCAGTGCGTTCAAGGAAACATTACGTGACGTACGTTTCGTTCCTGGTACGCACCTTTTATTCGGAATGTCAAAAATCATGTTTGTCACGTGCGCCAAGTTTGGCTAACCATATCAGGAGAAGGTGTGAGTGTATTGGTGTAATTAAACAAAATGGCGGACAAAGGCAAACAAAAGAATATGAATAGTAAAACCCGTTCATCCGTACATATTTTGAACTGAGAACGGAAAAACGGGTATCACTTGTTTGCCGCAAACGAAGCGTACAACGAAGGATTATAGCGATAAAAACATGTTTTTAACATGTTTGCGGGTAGCTTTCCTTAAACGTAGGGTAGGCTCTAATACTTAGTTCGACAGGTTATGTTCTTCCGTGAAATTGGTTATTGTCACGTCATCCATTACTGTATAATTTGTCATTTGCTTGCGGAAGTGCAGGTTAGAACTGGTTGATAATTACTTCTTGGAATATTGGTGACGTAACTGACCGCCATCATGATTTAATAATCATTTGAAATAAAACGGAAACAAGGCATGTAAAGGCAATGCAAGAATCGTTCTGATAGTTATCAACATTACACTACTTTCATCAGAACGGTTCCAATGTTTTCAACGTAAAGCGTTTAAGTACGTACTATGTGTTTCTTATCGAACGTATACTAACGAAAATAGAAACAAGTCATGCAGTACACCACTTCAAATATGGCTGAATCAAATAGCAGAGGTTGATCATCAACATTACATCTATTTACTTGTAGAACAGTAAGGGAGTCCCTACCATACCACATACGTAAATCACAACGGTTGAGTGATTATTTGGAAGCCATACCGGGAAACCGAGTACATACCACCTCATAAATTGTGATTAAATTCCAATTAAAGTTACTTCATAAAGAAATAAGGTTTATGCATATTTTTGGTGGTTTATCCCTCCGCTCTATGAAACGACTTCTAACAGCATGAGAACGTGTGTCTGTCGTCATGTACATGAACAATTCATTGTCGGCACCGAATATTCCTATTTTGTCTTTGGGATTCAACATAACGAACATAATATATGTATGCACTATCGCTATTCCAGTATCCCCCGACAGTAAATATTTTAATTGAATTTACACGAAGTGTTTTATTTTCAGCCGGAGTTTACCGGTGCTTCCCAAGGAATATCTATTAAAACACTGTTGTCAGAATTAACTAGAATATTGACTGTTATCACAATTGCTGATATTCAATTTTTCGTACGGTGTGTACGCCAGGCACCAAATATTTAATTTGGATTTCTTTCGGGAACATAAAAATTGAAGGCTTAAGCCGAAACGTAAATAATATAAAAAATACCAAAGTAACACGTGTTCTTATCATTTTTCTTTTCGTCTATCTGCAACATATAATTACTAGATGTGATTGTGTTTCAGTCCTACAATAAGTGTTTAATTTAACTGTGAATCTAATTTCCGACAACACGTCCGTATAACGAATTTAATTTCCGTTTTATTACCAATTTTGTTGTCCTACTAGAGGCTAATTATCAACGTACATGTAAGTTTTACTTGATTTTTATTATTGATAGCAAACATACACATCCTTTTATGAAAATATCAACCTTCGGTTAAATTCCTGAGAGTCAAAATGTGCTTATTTGGAACTTTCAGAGGAACAATGTCATTTCAGTGATCAAATGGAGCCATCAAATGAGTGAAAACAAAGAATGCTTTAAGATGGCCAAAACCCTTCTGTAGATGTATTTATAATACAGCGTTATGAGTTTTACAAAATTGGTAACAGGTACTGGAACTTTTGAAACATTATTTTATATTACCTCTTAAAACAATGTCTGTCCCCAAGTCTGTAATTGGGATATAATGCTTCGTGACACGCCCATAAGAGAACAAATTAATGCCTCTACTCTAGGGTAACATCAATTCGTGATTTTGAAAGTGCTTTATAAGAATAGAGTGAAATGGTGCGTAAACGCAACATGAGAATGGTTACTGGAGATGCTAGATTGATAAAGGAACATATTCAGTATCATTATCATTACGCGCAGGGTTTTAAGTTACATTAATAACAACATCCCTCATATAAATGTATAGCTAAATAAATACTATTAAAAACCTAATTACTAAATTGGTTGCATTACTTATGGAAAAGCCCTGGCTTCAATGTACGGCTGCATAACATGTAGGTACATGGTGATATATGTCCAACAAAAAACCGCTTATATCAAATATATGTGTTCATAATTGCGGTTAATAACTTGGAAACATGACAATTTTGTAATAAGTATGGATAAAATATTTGCAAAAAATAGTCTTATCCGATATTGAAATTAGATTAAAATTCGTCTAGATCACTCGTATCTATCGCGTGTAGATGGAAAGTTCTTTGGTTGCTGTGAAACAGTCAATCTTTATCTCAATTTGCTTAAGTTTATCTCTAACTGTGCTTATGTTTTTCTGGCGGTAAGAAGTGGGTCTCATGGGATCGTTACTAACCCATATTCCACCTCTTTCTTTTCCATTCAATGCTGAATGAATATTGCAACACATCCGACCGAATACTGGAATGGCACCTGCTGGCTGGCACGTAGCACCGAATCACTTACGTTTTTTCTAATTGATCAGTTTAGCAAGATGTACGTCATTTTCAATGTGTTAAATACGTAATACACAACAAACAGACACGCGTTTAAATATTAATAAATGAGTTTACTAATACCAAGTGTCAAATTCACTGGAAAAAATGACATACAATGAAACAAAAACAGGATACATGTATTACATGTTTTTGATCTTGTTTATTGTCGTTTGTCCATCTGTTATTAATATACTGAGGATTGGGAATGATTTTTAACAAGCATTATATTGCCCTTAAGCATGACTATTGTAACGATACATGAAGTGGTTTTCTGCAGGACAAAGTACAGGGTCAAAGTTACGCAGCTATACATATATTACGCAGCTATACATATTCACATGTCTGTGCTTATTCAATTTTTTCATTCTTTTGTGGCTTGTATTTAGATTTAATTGTTGTAATAAGTATGTTTTAATTGTTGTAATAAGTATGTATTAATTGATGTAATAAATTTGTTTTGTGTTATGTCTTTCATGCTCTGCTTTTTCTTAAGTGTTGCCTTCTCTGCTTAGATTTTATATCCTTGAAATTCGAACGAATAATATATTGCCTTTGCATGTTTTTCCTTTCATTTTTAACAATTTTGAGGAACGACCAGTTGATAACACTTTTCCTGTAATTAAATATCAATAGTAATTTATTATCTGTCCTATTAACCTATTTAACCTAATTAGATACCACAAGTTTTGTATTACTGCTTGTGTTGCGTCTGTGTAATGCCTAAAATACTTTTATCCTCACATATGTTGGTTAAAACGCCAACGCATCAAAACAACATATGCAACCATACCTAATCAAATGGAACAACAAACAAACCGGTTTGTTTATTTACTCATAAGACACCCCTCACGCGTCTGTATACCATCACTTACAAGTGTCAAGTGATGCAGACGTTCCTCATTGACGGACTGACATAGCAGCAATTTCCTGTTACACCAAGCACTCCATTACATTACTTAAATGCACCAAATGCTAATGTCTCTACCGCCTGGCAATCAAATAAACAAGCAGCTTTTGCAATGCCATCGATTTTTTCTTCTTTAAAACATACTTTTACGACCGCATTTAAAAGCATGATTATATCACAGTTTTGTAAATCTATATAATTTCTTTCTACTCACCAAGCAATCAAAAGAAGCCTTTTTCCACTATTAGATAAATTATCTTCCACACTTGACATTTTAAGTTAGCTGTTGAGAGTATTCATCAATGTGGTTATGTGTGCGTCTGAATACTTGGTAGTACTTTGGGAAACAGATCGAAACTTTCGAAAATGACACCGTGGCAGGCACCAGCGAGATGTTTTACTCAGCATTGATTATATGTATTTTTGCCACTGTACTGAATTCTGTAAACAAATCGGTATTACACTAATTTTACAAGTAACATGACTTTCCTCAGCGCTAAGACGGCTTACTTAAACAGGCATCCTTGTGCGGAGTTGGTTGTGTAGAAAATGAGTGAGTGAGTGAGTTAGCTACTTGTAGAGAGTAAGTATTTAAGTAAAAATATTATTTTACGAGACTAACATACATGTATTTACAATAATGCAATCAGATTGCATGCATTATTATATAAATAACACATAGCTTTGTGGGTAACAGTGACATTTCTACTGTAACCCACAAAACTGTGTGTTATTTTTTTTATTACTTTTTACAAGGAAATACTGTTAAAATGTATTATCACCCTGTGACCCTATAACCATACATGTAACTGTATTTATAATATACATTTTTGTAATATCGTATACTTACCTGCAGTTTCAATGAATATGAACAACAATTTCAAAATAAATTAGTAAGAAAATGTTGTGTTATTTTTATTCAGATTTTAAGCAATAATTATATTAAAATTCAAAAGCAAAAGTCATCACATCTTGCAGCATTAGCAATTTGTACACTTTTCTGATTTAGTCTTTCGCAATCTGCTGTTTCAGTTCTGCCTTTCCGGTCCAATTAGTCTTTTAATCATTTCAATACTGCGACATTTCCCTGTAAAACTAATAAGACATACATTATTTGCTGTCCAAACTCAGCGTTTGTAACATCTTTTTATTTACACTCACTCAAAGTGTATGACCAATTCTGTCTTAAATGCAAGCGATTGAACATGTACCGAAAATGGTTCACTTTTCCGACAAAGAAACAGGTGTTATAAGTGTGACCATCAACTTAGTACATGTTGCTTGAAAATGTCAATGTTCAACCACGGCGTTGAGGAAACGCATCACTGCCGGTGTGAAAAATAATAGTCAAGTCAAAACGGCGTTTTATCCCAAAAATCTGTTTGGTACGAGGAAAGATCTAAAAACGCGAATGAATTTATCTGTTAAATTGTTTTGATTTCCACATCTTTGTCGGACGTTGATTCGAAGTCGTCAGATGTAAATACATGTAGGTGGGTATCTGAAGTAACAAAATTCCAACAATACGGTTTCAGCTTTAAGATTCATGTTACAGCAATATTCCGCAAGCGTCACAGTGTCACGTAATCTCAACTTAAAATGATGCAGGGAAGTTCTTGCCTGTATTCACCTACGCACACGAACTCATGTGTTTTTGTAATTCAGAACATTCAAAAAGATAATTGAAAGTCGGATAGGGAAGGCGGCACTCGACTTACTCAGCCGAGCACAGGAAACTAAATGGTCTAGCTGAATGACCTAGTTTCAACCTAAAACGGCTCAAATAACTGTCTCAAGTCCTACAAAATTAAATAATAACAGTAATAAAAAGCTGAATGCAATGGTTTCAGCTGAATGACCTAGTCAGTCGGAAACCCCATCCAGACCAGCCGCAAGCCTGCTGTTTCTTTATCTCATTACGGGTGGTTTACATACAGACACACAGAAGAGTTTAAATGTAAAAAATCAACAAAGGGCAATAACGCTGTCAAAAATAGTCGATTAAAAAAATCCTGACAATATGCGCTGGAGGACATCATAGTAGTTATTCTGTGAAAGTTTCGTCAAAATCCCTTAAGAAATGTAAGAGGAGTTGCACACAGAAGTGTGGGGTTTTCTTTTGTTCTTTCTTTTGTTTGTAAAACCCCATAAGCAACATTTTGCACCCCGTAAGCAACGGAATGAACAGAATCTAAATATAGCCTATTGTTCCACACCCCACAATTGTAAGTGGTTGCGAACGGACTGACGGACGGACGGAATGACACCTACAATTACCATATCCCCTTCGCCTTCGGCGGGGGATAAAAATATACGGAAAGGAATAAACATTACTAGTAATTGTAAATTATCTATGTTTCACATACATTAATTTGTAGTAACCATGTCATTTCGTGATGCGAGGATAAACATTCCACATTATCTGAATTATCAAATGACAATAAAAATAAATTGGAGCCTTAAACTGGTAGTGTATCACTTTGTACTGTACAAAGTTGGCGGAATTTCCAGAAAAGTCTGATGTAGGCTTTTGTATTACCGAATATATTACAACTACTTACATTCTACAGTAATCTAATCCTGACATTCCCTGTAGGTATCATGCGGATATTTCATGTAATTTCAAAATAAATAACTGAGGGATTTTTCAATAACTTTTGTCATATCATCGAATTCCAACTTTATTGTTTTGTTTTGAAAGGGTCTATAAAATAAATCGTGGGAAAGATGATGAAATAAAAATGTAGCACAATATTGATGTAAACGTCGTTGTATCGTGTGTTTAACATCATCTGCGTATCGTATAGTCAGTGTAGCAAGGAAGATAACTGTGCTGGTGTTTGAGTCATTACAGGGTAAATAATTAAGCATGTATGCATTTTACGTAAAACAGTTATGTTTGTTATTTCACAATTTTACTCGTCAAACATACATGTACACCTTCACATGTAACTGGCTTCATACACCATGCAATATTCAGATACGAATTTGACTAGAAAATCTGTAACTTTTGAGGACAAATTACTAAGAATTGACTCCCTCCCTTTATAGCTATGCTTTTCTATCTTCTAAATTTAGATTGCCTCTCTTCCATACTCATAGCATAAATACTGATGAACATGGCATAGTCTTGTTAATCCAGGTATCTAGGTATCAAACGGTTGTCAATCGACCAGTTCATAGTTTATTTTCACATCCTAAATTCGTAATCAACGAAGTATTTGCCACCGAGTTCAATGTTTCAAGAACTTGCAACATTAAATGGACGGATATACGAGAAGAGAAGATCAACAAAATACTTACACTAAAATACAAATAATTAACACTGCTTATAATAATTAAATGTACTTTAAACATACATAGTTCGTTCGAGTAAATTGATCTTGAAGTTGGTTAATTTGCGATTTGTACTATCCACAAACTTCCAACATGTTGCAGAGTGCATCTACAACCACTCCATGCGCACCAAGCTTATTTTGTACCAAATCGTATCAAATTCTTTTTCAATAACACGCATCAATGACATACATAAATATAATGATATTTTATGATTTCCGTAGTTCTTCATCATGTTCGTGTATTGTTAATTCCTTTTATTATACCTCACGTGACCTCTCAATGTATTTTTCCCATAGACCTTCCGTGTGGTATTTTGTTCGATCACTATGTGATATTTTGTTCGATTACTTCTTGTAAAAACGAGGCTGGGCTATTTATAGAAATTTGTACTATTTGAGTCCGGAAAACACTAGGGGTGACTATTGCGTCCGTTTTGACTATTGCAATACCATTGGTATTGTTGAAAGTACTATTGTGATACTATTGTATTGCTGGAAACTATTGCGATACTTTTGCAATAGTTATTGCCAAGATTCGAAAACCAGAAATTAACTTGTAAATGCAAATTTGAACTGTGTAATATAGCATTTAGTTGTTCAACATACTAACCAACTATTTGTGGAAATGATTTATAATAATGAATTCGACATACTTAGAACATGAACGATTGCGATATTGGTCCTTTGTGACAGTTTTAATGCGTGGGGTTATATAAAGATAGTTCTTTCAAAGAGAACGGAAGTTGTTTTAAATTAATAATAGAATTTATTAATAAAAAGGAAACTATCGTAACTATCGATAGTTGAGCTAACTATCGGCGATAGTTATTGGATCGAGATTTTTACTATCGATCCATACAATCGGGTCACTCGGGATCGCAATGTATCGATATTTTGATGCATCGGCCCACCCCTAGAAAACACCTTGCTAGAGAGTATCCGTATGCTATTTATATGTTTGTATATACATTGTATTTCACATGCTATTTTTAGTAAATCATGTTTTACAAGATTTACAAAAAATAGCATCAAATCATTAGAAACCTATACGGACTGAGATTGTATATGTAAAATTATCATAAAAGCAATCTAAGTTTTGCTTACATTTGTTAATATTTTATTTCGCAAAATGGTTGCAATTTTTTTCGGTATAATAAAATAAATAACACATGGTTGCCAGGGTGACAGTAAATAATACCAACGCTTGAATAGCCAATTCGCCTCGGGTGATATAACTATTCTCGGGTTGGTATTATTTACTAATAATTTATAATATCGGCTGCTAAAGTGCTATGTTAACAGAAATATCTATGTTGATGTCACAGATGGTGTGTATAATGCACGGATACCTTCGGGGCTTGTCAAGATAATAGCTTTGGTTGGCGAGTAGTTTGATAATCTGACTTCCACGTGTCGAGATAAAACTGCTTCGGATTCAAACAGACATAGCATGGATTAAGTACGCACTGTTTTATAAGTATGATTTATAATATGAATAACGTGGTATACAGGCAGGTTGGCTCAGTGTGAAAAGAAAGACAGCTTCATGCGTTTTTAGCCAAATTGAAACAAACATAGCGTGGATTTAATATGAGAAAAATGTGTGTTTTATGTTATAGTTAGAACATATTATTAATAAGTAAATTTTAATGATTAAAAAGGGCGGAGCGAGCGAAGCGAGTCCTTTTTAGTCATTAAAATTTACTTAATATGTTCTAACTAACTTAGAATATAACATTCTGCTTTCTGATTGGCCGATAGACAGTAGCGCCAACACATGACGTCAAGACTGTGAAGAAAAAATTTTAATGATTAAATTTTCATTTAACCGCCAAAATTCGGCGTTTTCATTGGCTCATAATGTAGGTTATATTCTAAATGTGAGAAATGCAATATAAAGACTTTTTGTAGCAATTAAACAATACTTCCAGACATACAGACTATCAATTCGATCTATATTCAAGCTTTATATACAATAATAAGAAAATAAGATTAAGACACCAGTGAATAGTATCTAGAAATTTTTAACAAATTTTTAGCTGATGAATATTTTACCACTAAATGTACTGTTTTATATATGAGAAATGAAATACATGTATGAAGAATATTGCATACCGATTACATTTGTGCCGCTATTAAACAATTCTTCCATTTATACAAACTATCAATTCGATCGATACGCAAACGTTAAATAAAACAAGTTAATCAGATGAAGACACAAGTGGATGTTATATAAGAGTCTTTTAATAATTTTTTATCTGTAGAACAGTTCATTCTTAACGAGTAAACACTAAATACGAATATTGTTTTATGCACTGCGCGATCTATAGGACGCTTTTAATGATTCTCAAACAGAAAAGTATTATTAAGTATTTTATAAAATATTTAAGGTATAGGTATATTATATTAAACATTGACAGCATTCATGCCGTAAAATAGATGGGATTTTTTTGATACCTGTATAATGCATCAGCCAGCTGTGTACGAGCGTGTATAGGAAAATGATTAGTTGATTATAAATGATGAAGTAATATTGAAAATTGCATACTTATCATTTATATGAAAATGCATTCCTAAGCATAAAGTTAATGGGGTCTTTGTAAATAATAGCAGCACGTTTGTATAAGACCCAACACGAACTCGAATGATTTAATTTGATGCATAACATGTTCCTTGAGTAATACACTGTATAGGAACGAACTATCGTCGTTATAAAATATAAATATTTACTCTAGAATAGCAATAAAATTGTGAACATATATTTTATCTAAATGGCAAAAAAACCCACATAATTATAAAGGTTCATGAATCGAATAGCAAAATTCAGTATATCCTTTCCGCTACCACGATTTTTTGGGGGGTTATGAGAAATTCATATGGTCCCTATACCCCGTCCCTGAGACACTATTGACTTGCAGCACTGATAAAAACTCGATACATCCGGATGCTACACACCTACCTCAAACCGAAAGTAGAAAATAATGTCAATATTTCGACTAAAGGTCACCGGAAATGACGATGTGACGGTGACCCTTGCGCGAAAAACTTCCTTTTTTTTTTTTTTTTTTTTTAGCTTGACAGGCCTACTTTTTGGCCCCTTTAGGGCATTGGTCCTGTTCCCTTTGTCTAGCCTTATATTCCTGCTATAGAAAAATAAAAACTTTTTGGCGCTAAATGTTAATGCAATAGGATAGGACCAGTAATTTTAGTTTTGTAAAATCTACGTTCAAAGCCCTCTTTAAAGGGGTCTAGCGGGCCCAAAAACCTGTGCACGACCCTGGGCCCGTAATATCATGTAGTCTGGGATGCCTGTGTACCCATGAGAGCAAATTTCCCGAATTTGGGCATTTAGGTCGAAAACTACGGAAGACCGAAATGGCCATCCCGGCGAGTCTGCATTAGTACGCTATGGTAGCGGAAAGGATATACGGTAAAATTAATCAACATTCCATCTCTTTACTTGTAGGAAAGTAAGTCCCTACCATAATACATACGTAAAAAACAACGCTTGAGTGACTATTTGGAGGTCATACCGGGATCCGAGTACATACAACCACAATTATTGTGATTATATTCAAATCAAAGTTACTTAATATAGAACTCAGGTTTGTGCATATTATTTGGTGGTTTATCCCTCCGCTCTATAAACCACTTCTAACAGTTTGAGGACGTGTGTCTGTCGTCATGTACAGTACAATGCACTTTCAGCACCGAAAAATCCTATTTATTTCTTTGGGATATACAACATGACGTACATAATATTTATATGCAGTAATGCAGTCAAATGGGCCATATTTCTAAATGAGCAATATCGCTATTCAAGTATCTCTCTGACAGTTTTAATTGAACTTACACCAAGTATTTTATTTTCAGCCAGTGTTTATAGGTGCTTTCCAAGGACATCAAATTGTCATAATGAACTAGACTATTGACTTATATTACAATTGCTGATAGTTTGTATACCAGGCACCCAATGTTCAATTTATATTTCTTTCGACACCTTAAAAAACGGAAGGCGTAAGCCGAAACGTAAATAATATAAAAATACAAAAGTAACACGTGTTGTTATCGAATAATTTTCATCTTACTACAACATATAATTACGAGATGTGATTGTGTTTCAGCCATACAATACGTGATAAATTTAATGGTGTACCTAATTTCAGTCAACATGTTCATATAATATATTTGTGTACCGTTTATTATCCAATTCCTTTGTACACTTCTCAAGGTAATTTTGATAGGTTTTCCTTGATTGTATTATTTATAACAAACATGCACATTCTTAAATGTAAATATGACTATTCAGTTAAATTCATGAGGGTCAAAGTGTGCTTATTCGAAACTTTCAGAGGTCAATGGTCATTTCAAAGGTTAAATGGAGCCCTGTTCAATTTATTTCAAATGTGTAGAAGCATTTGCTTAAGTTTAACTAACTACTAATTTTATCTGACTGCAAGAAGTTGGTCTCATGCGATCCGAGCTAACCCATATTCCACCTCTTTCAATTTCATCCAAGGCTATGTGAATAATATAATTCTTCCGACATAATACTGGAATAGCACCTGCTCACTAATTGCACGTAGCAACAAATCACTAACATTTTACTAATTGATCGGTCCAGCAAAATGCACATCTTTTCTACGCGTTAAATCATAGGGGTCTGTATCGACTCACTGGACTCTCAATCACTAGATATAGATTAACAGGGACGTAACTGGCATCAAAATTGCGACACCACCAACTTTACAAACAGTCTTGTAACTTTTCCAAAAAGGCAATTAATCACATACTGTTTTCTCCAGTAGCAAGCTTATACATTTATCTTCGAGATACAACCAATCTTATGTCAAAATATATCGCACTCGAGCCGTTACAAATGCATACATGTTGAAAATATACTGAAAAATAAAAACAGGACAAAAATGTGGACAGGCCCTTACCATACTATAGGGCTCTTCACACATGAGTGTCGACAAAAACAATTCCATGGTTGGATGAGCGTATAATAACTAAAACTATAACCAAAATATCACCTCTGAAAGGTAACACAAGCGCTAGTGCGGTCATTCTATCATTTTGAAATCTAAAAATGTTCATCGGACTCCCATTTTGAGTCACGTGACGTAATGTCGAATACCCGATGATACAAGCCATTTTATTGGACACGCTTTGGTGGAACATGTGACGTCACAAACCATCCCTTGGGACATTAGGAAATTCGATCGAGGGTTGATCAACAAATATCCGGAAAAGTTACTAATTTAGTACTGTAGGCCTATCTACTTTATTCGTCATTGGAAGTCTGTGAAACGTTCTCAATATATAGGTACCCTTTCTTTAACCATATATTCTTATTATTAACCAAAGTCCGAATAGACATGACCTCCTGTGGTAACTTCGTTCGACGCATTACAGCTTAATGTTTCCAACGTTGCGTGTCGCAAACTGTTTTACAAGTACCAATCGTGCGTTTGTAACGTCATGTTTTGATAACGGGTTGGTTTTGATCGTGCATTGATATATACATTTGTAGTTGTATATATATATGGTATCAATATACATGTAGTAAAGTACAGATAATTTAACTTGATCCTATTCTATTAGCATAAATTAACAGATGATATAGATATTGTCTATATTTATTATTTGCTTTCAATGGATTACGGATATTTTTCAGTGAAAATAACAGTGAAAATAACAGTGAAATGACCACTTTGTTATTTTCACTGTTGTAGAAGCTGGTTCCAGTATCGTTCAGAAAAAGAAACGTAACGTCTACGGCGCCGGGCTTTTAAATGTACGTTACGTCATCATGACGTCACAATTGTATTTGAGTTCTACATCCAATATTTCCACATTGGTACACTTTTAAGAGAAATTAAAGCATATAATAAACAGAAAATTTGTTGATTTTTGGTGAAAGATCAATTTTATTTCACTCGTGATCACATAAAATTATATTGATTTTCTGTGATCACTCGATGAAATAAAATACGATCTTACACCAAAATCAACAAATATCCTCTATGTAATAAGAACAAATGCACTGCATCCAGCGGGGATTTCCCATCAGATTTTTTGATAATCTGATCGAAGAAAAAATGACTTTGGAATTTGTTTGCTCTACTACAGAGACTATAGATCTAGCCTCTGGCTGCCAGGCAGCACCACATAGAAAACCAGGCGAACAAATACTTCGAAAAGAGTGTTTTCCAATCTAAGAGACGGGTTGCACAGATATTCCCTATAAATAGTTATTATAGTTTTACACTCGTCTTTTATTTGCTATTTATCATATGTTTGACGTCGCGGCAGCGTAATAAAGCCATTATTTATTTTTGATAATTCACTTGTGTAATAAAGTTTTGACGTGACGTCACTCAAAGTATAGGCGATGTCGTCAAAGTTAAGACACTCATGTAATTTATAGAGGATATTACATGAGTGTCTTTTCATATTGAATTTATTAAACGAGTTGAATAAAATAATAAAATGCTAGGCTCTGTCGAGCATTTATCGATTTTTTCATCGAGTTTAATAAATTCAATGTGGAAAGACACAAATGTAATGTTCTTTTTATCACATGTTAGCCTTTTCCGGCCGAAACATAAAAAACGCTACTTATTTTTCAGTATAATAAACGCGCAACTTGGACGACGTCGCCTATCCTTTGAATGACGTCGCGTGATTGCTTTATTACACTAGTGTATTATCAAAAATAAATAATGGCTTTATTACGCTACCGCGACGTCAAACATGTGATAAATGTATTTTTTCAATAATTTTCATGATTTGAATCAGGCTTAACGTTATGAAAGAATATGTTAGGACTCAAAAGTTTCTCAATTTGAATACTTTCAACCATTCACTTCTTTCGACTCCGCAATTTTCTAAACCGGAAATAACTTTTTCTAAAACGATTAGTACCGATTCAAAACTCTGAAGAACATAGGCACGTGCGTGTTACTGGTATGGGTATTTACAATTTGTTCGCAGAAATTCATAAATTCAACGCAAGAACTTGTTATATATTCAAGTATACAGTAAAGGTAAGGATTAGACCCAATTCTCAGTGCTGTACTCTTATTACACATGTCGTGAATTTTTAAATAAAATAATCCAAATACATAAACGTTAAGTTGTGTGTTTGTTTGTGTTAAAATGAACGTTTTTTATAGATCATTATTTATAATAAGCCAATATATTATATGTTTAAACAACATTGGTAACTTAACAATAATTTATGAGCATTTTCCTTTTTATGTGTTGATCATCCCTCATGTACATTTAACGTGTGCTTCTTAAAATGGGGAGTAGACTCATTGATTAGTTTAAAACCTTTAACTGCTGCACGCTTTTCAGTGGAATATAGTAATATTTACAACCATTCTACATTCCTTGCTTACTCACTTGGATCAGAACACGAGTTTTTCGTGCACAATTTGTAGACCGATACGTAGTATTTTTATTTACAAACTACTTGATCCCGGTTGTGCATCCAATACGTATCACCTGCGCTAGAATATCGAGAACTAGTATATCTGTTTTCAGGGGTCACATGGTCGAAAGTTTATCCAGTAAAATAGCTTGTATCATCGGGTGTTCGGCTTCACAAACATGGAAGTCCGATGAACATTTTTAGATTTCAAAATGATAGAATGACCGCACTAGCGCTTGTGTTACTTTTCAGAGGTGATATTTTGGTTATAGTTTTAGTTATTATACGCTCATCCAACCATGGGATTGTTTTTGTCGACACTCCTGTGTGAAGAGCCCTATAGTATGGTAAGGGCCTGTCCACATTTTTGTCCTGTTTTTATTTTTCAGTATATTTTCAACATGTATGCATTTGTAACGGCTCGAGTGCGATATATTTTGACATAAGATTGGTTGTATCTCGAAGATAAATGTATAAGCTTGCTACTGGAGAAAACAGTATGTGATTAATTGCCTTTTTGGAAAAGTTACAAGACTGTTTGTAAAGTTGGTGGTGTCGCAATTTTGATACCAGTTACGTCCCTGTTAATCTATATCTAGTGATTGAGAGACCAGTGAGTCGATACAGACCCCTATGCGTTAAATATGTAGAAGACACAGACACGTGTCCAAATTGTGAACTAATTATGATATTATTCAAATTGTATCAAATTAAAAAAAAACAATTATCTTTCAAGGTTCCTCATAAGCACATGTACTATGTCACGAAAGAAAACATATGCATATGCCTTCACATATTTTATAGTGCAGTGTCCCGTTTAACATCGTTGCAAACTAAATTACTGTCAACAAAAGTTTCATACAACAATCGAGGTTCGTTTTTAGATTATGAATTTGATGCGAAAAGTGTAATTCAAGTAATAAATTCATACTGCTCACCAACATTTTGACTTGTGAAATTACGTCATATTTCTGAATTAAAAAGAACAAAAACTTATTTGATAATGATGCAAAGAGAAATGGTTTGTAAATTATGCAGTATGCGTTGGCAAATACAAGCACACTGTCATCCGCAACCCTTCACATTAACTATACGTATGATAGACATCTTTTTGTAATATCTTTACTATTAAATAACATATTCCATAAACAAATCGGAAACAAAACAAAAACAAATGATCCTCATTTGTGTACACACCCGCAGTTGCAATAAATATGAACTGCCTTTTCAAAATACAAGCAAATGGCGCTATTTTGATTCTGAATTTAAGCTCCAAATCAATTATAATAATATTCAGAAACAAAAGTCATGAAATCTAATTTTCAAGCGTTCTTGCAGTGTTAGCAATTTGTACACTTTCTGTTTTAGCCTTCGGTGATCAGGGTACTGTTTTACTTACATTGCGTATATGTAGCGTAAGTTTGCGGATATATATGTCACTTACGCAATTCTTAAGTGTGTTTACTTACCGATCGTAAGATGTTACATACATTTATCTAAAAATATTGAATATTGACCGTAGACCGGGCAACAATAGAGAGGTTGCGAAAGGCACGTGTAACGTATACGTCTACGTGAATACTATTTTTGGGTATTTCGTCATCCTGGTATGTGTAGTTTTTACAAGTAACGGACGTGTTACAGATGAAACAATAATGTGTACTATGTCACACAGGTATGCGTCACCTGAGAATTTTTCGCCGGTGGTCCCATTGAGTTTGAATAAACACTCATTATCGATTCACGAAGAAATCATTTTACAACTGTCATGTGATTTTCCACGCACACGTTTTGTTTCGCAAGCCAATTTCAATTGCAACGTGTACTTATACGTGTACGGGTAGCTACACGTACAAGTAGTGGTACACGTTTGCATCGCAACCTCTCTAATATAACGGGAATCAGAATGAATAAATATACATAAAAGTTCAATAAGTTTTGATGATTAAACATGTTTTTATTACTAATAACCGTCTATAACAACAAATGACGGTCGAAAATGACCAGTGCGTGGCAAAAACTCTTTACTACGTTCATATTTGCTATTTACGGTTACTCAGAACTCGCGTAGAATTACGCCAAAACTTACGACAAAACATGAAAAAAAATGAGTAAAACGCATTCGTGCAAATATTATCGACGTACGCAATATTAACGGAAACTTAGTGTTACATAATGATAAAATAGCAGCTTCCCGGCCCGATTTGTTATTATCCTTTAATCATTTCAATACTGCGACGTTTTCCCTGACAGACCTTTATTTGCTGTTCAAAACTCAGCGTTTGCAAGGTCTTAGTATTTACACGCACTCAAGGTATATGATAAATTCTGTCTGAAAAAGAAGCGATTGAACATGTACCGAAAATGTTCCGATTTCCAGACATGGAAGCAGGTGTTGTAAGTGTGACCATCAACATAGTGAGTGCATGTTGCTTGCAAATGTCAATGATCAAACACGGCGTTGAGGTAACGCATCATTGCAGGTTTGAAAAATAATAGTCAAGTCAAAATGACATTTTATCACAAAAATCTGTTTGGTACGAGGAAATATCTAACCTCGAGAATGAATTTATATATTAAATTGTTTTCCCACATCTTTGTCGGGCGTTGATTTCGAAGTCCTCAGATGTAATAGGAGGGTTTATGAAGTAGAAACATCTTAACAAATGTTACGGTTCCAGTTTTGAGATCCATGATATGCCCGCAAATGTCACACGTAATCTTAACTCAAAATGATGTAGGTTAGTTCATGCCTGTATTCGGGGTAATATCCACCTACGAACACCTACGAAAAAAAGTTGGACAGGGACGGCGGCACTCAACTTACTCATCCGAGCACAGAAAACATAAAATACATCACATTCTTGTATCTGATTATAATTAAAATTAAAACAGCATAAACGGATAATACAAAGTTAATTTGTATTATAAACGTACACACTTATACTGTTACGTGAGTGTTAGGTGAATAATATTTAATAATCATAAATGTATTTGTAGTAAATTAGCTATTTCTCTAAATTCTGAAAGAAACATCATCATTATCTCTGCCCAGGTGTTTTATCCAGTCTGTAAATTTAAAACAAAAGGTATGTGGAAAGTAACAATTGTAAATTATCTATGTTTTACATACAGTGTACATTAATTTGTAGTTATCATTTCATGTCTTGAGGAGAAGATAAATATTCCACATTATCTGAATTATCAAATGACAATAAAATTAAATTGGAGCCTTAAACTGGTAGTGTACCACTTTGTACCGCGCATAATCGGCGGAACAGCCCGGAGATTCTACTGTAGGCAAGTGTATTACCGAATGTATTAAAACTACTTACATTCAACATTAATTTGATCCTGGCATTACCTGTTGGTAAAAACAGTTGATTGTTCCAAGGACGTTTATCATACAATCGAATCCCAGATTGTAGCTGTTTCGTTATATTATAAGCGTCAATCCAAACATTGGAGGGCAAATATGATAAAATAAACATGTAACACAGAAATGGTGTGAAAAATCGCTGTATCGTAAGTTTAAATATATATACAGTATACGTATCGTATAGTCCGTATGGTCCGTGTAGCAAGGATTTTAATTGCGTTGGCCACGTGGCGTTCGTTTAAATACAGAGTAAACAATTAAGCATGTTTGCTTTAAAGTTCGGTTATTTTACAATATTGCTCTCCCTACATACATAATAACATACTGTACAAATAGCTTCATACACTTAATCACACTCCTAACGCAACACTTATATACATCAAAGTCTTTGGATTGCATAATTTTTTATAATTGGTTAGGACGAGCTGTGCAGGCGACAAGTGTGACAGCCACCAACACCACAAAAACTACAGAAACAGGTCCTTTTTCGGGAAAAGGGAACCGCGTATATGATTCCTCAGATTTGATAAGAATAATGTGCTCACGATGGGACAGAGGTTTAAACATATCACAAAAGACATGAAAGGACATTCAAAATACTTATTAACAAGAACTATATAGTTATTATTTCATTTTTCATTGTTTTAAACTGTTTAGTAACATTTACACCCACCTTGGTAATATTTTTCATAGTGTCTTTTTGTGACTTTAATTTACAGTGATGTTAATTATCTAAAAAAGGAGCAGGGACGATAAGGGGTGATTTTGGCCCCACTTCCAATTTTTATGAAACTTTTGTCATTCAAAGGTATGCACATCCAGTGAAAGATTTTAATATTTTTATACATTTTTTTTCATTTTTGTTGCCATGGCAACCATTTCTTTAAATTACACAAAAATGCCAAAATGCGTATTTTACATGGTACTTTTGTGAAAATGTTGTTGATGAAAGACCATACCTCATTGAGTATGATTCAAATATTTATTTCTTCATTTTCATATTTTTGGTTGCCATAGCAACCATTTATTGTTTTAACTTAAATATGTTTAAACAAAGTTTATAAGACATCTGATTTTTTATAAGTGATGTCAATGATATACACAACATTCAATCGTATGGTTAAAATTATTGATGTTATATTTTATTGATTTTGTTGCCATAGCAACCACTTCAAAAATCTCAAAAATGTCCAATTTTCAGTTTTCCCTTATTTTTTGTGAATGTACCTTAAATGAAGGACTTTATATCCCTGCATATTAAACAGACATGGTTTATTCATTCTAATTCTTTATCGTTGCCATAGCAACCATTTCTAGAAAACAACCAGTACGTGGAAAATGACCATATTTCATGTATTATGTGAATGAAAAACATTTCTTCTTTGTGTCCCATTTCATTCATCTACTATGGTGTTTTCTGTTGCCATAGCGACCATTTCTTAAAATTAAATAGAATATGTAGAAAATTGTGGTACTGCATGCCAACAAAACACAAGTTGAAAGTATAGTGTTTATCTCTATGTAAAAGTGCTTGTTGTAGTAAGTGTTGCTATTAATATATCAGCATATTACTGGTGTGTTGAAGTCACATTAAAACTGGTTACTGGTATTTGTGCAACCTTTTAGTGAGTTATTGTGATAGTCAATTGGTCTAACATGTTCATTCTTTTGCATTGCTAAGTGAAATACAGTACATATTTGAATCCCACTTCCCATTACAGGTACACAGTATTGAAACCAGACTGATCAAGCTACTGTCTATGGAAGAATAATTGACCTCCACTACATAATTATGTCTGAAATATTTTTTCAAATCTTTGTGTTTGTCACTTAAGTGTGTGTGATTACAACAACCCTCCTTATTCTTTGAAGAGTCAAGCTAAAAACAAGTAAAACTGTATTTCATATTATTTTTTATGAAAAAAATGTCAATAAAAAGACAAACACTGTCAAGTAAAACATGAACACTTTAATTTTATGGTAATTGTAACATACTCCCAAAACATCTTCTTATGTATTTGTACATAAAATGATCACATGGAATTACAGAACCAGAAAGAGGCATATATTATATATGTTAGAGAACATGCAGTTTAATCTTATCACTGGTTCACTTGTAAAATAGCAAATGGGACAATATCACATTGCAATGATTGTCACAGCAATGAAACCAAATAATCTAGTTGTTTAATCAGGCATTTTAGTTGAGGTTTAACATAGGTGTACAGCATAAACCCATGTAAATGTTGATTCTGAATTAAGACTTATACAGTCGTTTTTAAATTCAATTGATTCAGCCACTGTAAGATTAGTGATAAAGCAGTATAACTGGTCAACTTTGATAGTGAAGACCATCCATTCAAACAATTAATAAACAATGTAAGACAATAAAACAAGTTTACCTCACTTACAATCATCCTCTTTGATACAATCAGCAAAACATTTAGGACAAAATGGTATTTTTTGATGATTTACTCTTATTCAATTTCAATCCTACTCAATATGAAACAGACTTAATTGTTCATATGGCAACATAATTATTGCAGTTTTACTGCATATGTGCATGTATATTAATTACTATAAATGCATAATATATACAATTATGTTATACATGTATTTGATTATGAATCACAATTAATACATAAACAAATTAACACTTGTAAGTTAACTCAACAATTAACATACATTATATGTAAAGTAATGTTATATACATCTATAGGAAATAACATTAAACAATTAAAATGTAACAAGTGAAGAAATAAACATAATCCAATGTATTATCAATTAGATGAAGAAGTCCACTTTTGAAAAGGCAAAATCAAAACGCCAAGGTTATGTAAGGACATTGTTTGTTACCATTTACTAGTGCTATAGCTGTTATAAATACTCCATTAGGGTGATAATATCAATATTACCTTAACAAAAAGATATATGTAACTGACAACAAACGGTTTTTACATGGCAAATTGAACTAAACACTAATAGTTCCAGTCTTATATACACACTGTAGTGCATCAGTACAAAGATCTAAACGCATGGATTTTTTTAGATCTTTGATAAGTACAATTTCCAAGTTATATAAAGCACAAAAGTCAGGAACATTCAATTTGAAAGAAGTTCTATTGCAAGCAACAAACAGTTGAAAATTGAGTTTGTCATTTTTGATTTGTAAATGATATAAAGTGACTTGCTAATGATAAGTTCTACAAACTACACCCATTCTGATGGCAGCAAAGACAGCATGATCAAGTGAACTTTGCTATCCAAACAAGAATTAAGGAATCTGACATGAACATGTATATATGACACAATCAAGTTTTAATGGGTTTATGTGCACGTGCACAGTTCTGGTGAGTGTTGTATTTCCCATCCGATTTGTTATAATCTTTACAATACTGGTCACATGCACAGTTCAGTTCTATTGAGTGATGCCTTCCCTGTCAGATTTGTTATAACCATTTTACAATACTCGTCTGGTCACATGTACAGTTCTGTTGAGTAATGCCATCTCTGTCAGATTTGTTGTAACCATTTTACAATACTGGTCACATGGATGATGAACAGTTCTGTCAGATTTGTTATAATTCTTTTACAATATAATCTACTCATTATACTGGTCACATGCACATTTCAGTTGACCTTTGGTAGCCTTGACAAGTGTCTGAAAAATACAAAATAAAGATCTACTTTAAATTATGAACAGTGTAAACTTATTACATTTTTAGTATTCAATCTATAATTAAAAAAAAAATAATAAAAAAATCGACTCGACCGAGCTTTGAACCACGACCGTCAATGTGGTGCGCGGGTAGCCTTACCACTCGGCTATACATACTATTGACGGTCGAAACCTTATTTTTTATAATTCATACCTAATATTGCAGAGCAATTGACCAACGACAACACGATTAAGGATCGTTTCATGATATGCTTTGAACAAACGCGTTAGTTAAATCACACCAATGCTGAACCAAAGAAAACAGTATTTTAGACCATGCATTGGTGTACAATCTGACGCAGATCACCGTCCGAATCTGGTCTCACTCTCACCGTGAATGTTTGAAAAACTGGTTCATAAACCGACACTGTGTAGGTTTAATTTACGTTATAATAAGTCTGGTATCCCTTTATTCGTATTTCATATATAAACAGGCTCAAATCTCGTCAATTTCAATTGGAATTTCAGACATCATTTTGCAGACGAAACGTGTGCAAAACGGTGTTGATTCAATGAAAGTCAGAAACACGATAGAAATTACTCTAGTAATAAATTAAAAATGTTTACTTACTTACTCACACAGCAAAGTATTTTGACGATATGAACATGGAATCTGGCTGATAGATGTTTGTTTATTGATCACCCGACCACCTGTCAAACTGAAAGTAGGTCGTCGCTAAGAAGGTGCGCGATGTTTGTTTACTTAGTTATATTCGTCATCAAATTGCTTCGTACCCACTCGTTGGTTCGTGTTTTAATTCATTTATTTCGATTAGTCAACCCGGTTTCGAACTCTTTTTTTGTAAAAATAAGTTTGGTTAAACATATCTTAACTACACTTAGCAAAAAGATTGACTTGTCATTATATTTAACGAGTATTTGGCTGATTTTAGAGGTGGCGGTACTAAAAACCAGTGGGTTACGGAATTTGAGCTTTTTAAAAAGCTAGATACGAGCACGGCTGTGTACCAATTTCATACTTTGTACAACAATTTGTTTTTAAAATAACATCATTTGTTCGCAATATGAACTTGGTACACAACTGTGCTCGTATCACACTTTGTATTTTTTTGGCGAAATTTCGGTCAAAATTGCCGATTTTGGCCATTCTGGGGGTCCAAATAGGCCCCATATGCAGTCAGAATGCAAGTGTAAATACATATTAACGTGATTAACTGACAGTTTAGACATTGTTTTGTTTATATATGCAAAGAAAAACGTCCCATCGGCGATTTTATTTTTTCAAATATTCTTAGGGCCTAAAACACTCCTTATCGTCCCTGCTTCTTTAATACAAAAATCATGGAAACATTAGTTAAATATGCATCTATTAATATGCCAATTTTTATCCAAATCGCATTATGAATAGTTGAGAAATAATGGCAATATATGGTTGAGTTGGGAGTGTGATTAAGTGTACAACAAACATTATGTTATAATATGTGCAAATCTTAAAGTGAACTTATTATCAATAATGTACTCCCTTATCCATTGTTCCATACTCATAATTGAAAATGAGAAATACCAATGGCTATAGTATACCTTATCAATCGACGAGTTCCAAGTTTCGTTTCACATCCTAAAATCGTGTTCAACCAATTTACCGTCTTGTTCATGTTTAGATACATGAGTAGGGCAACAAAGCACTAATGATAAACACTGCTTATAATCATATAATGGACCTTCAACATATATAGTTCGTTCTCGTTATTTGATCTGTTAGTTGGTTAATTTGCAATAATAATTTCTGAGTACGAGAAATAAAGTACAAAGCATACATTTATGCAAGCACTTAACATTTTCTATGATTTTCATTCTCTGCGTGATGCAACATTACATATCTGTCTTTAACAATATAGTACGGGACTTAGCTTTCCAGGAAAATGTCATTAGCGTGGGAGTGTCTTATTAACAGACCTCACGTGCTATCTACAAACATCAAACATGTTGCAGAGTGCATCTACAGCCACTCCTAGCACACCAAACTTATATTTTACCAAATCGTATCAAATTCTTTTTCAATAACACGCATCATTGAAATACATAAATTTAATGATAGGTTATGATTTACGCAGCTGGGACTAGAATACGAATACAATGTTCTACAACATGTTCGTGTATGTTAATTCATTATATTGAATGTTTAACATCGGCTGCTATAGTGTTATGTTAACAAAATTATCGAAGTTGATGTCTAAGATAGTTGGTACATTGTATAACGAACGGATACCTTCGGGGCTTGTCAAGATAATAGCTATGGTTGGCGAGTAGTTTGATAATCTGACTTCCACGTGTCGAGATAAAACTGCTTCTGATTCAAACAGACATAGCATGGATTTAATACGCACTGTTTTATATTTAAGAAATGAAATATGAATAACGTGGAATACCTCCATGTTGGCTCAGTGTGAATAGGACAGCTCCATGATTCTTTAGCCAAATTGGTACAACGCCAGACTGTCAACTCAGGAATCAAGTTAGAGTTTTTGGCGTGTGGTAACATGTCATGGTCATTCGTGGTCATGTCATCTACATGTAGAGCGTTGCTTGTTGCTACCAGTGGATCACCAAGTACAAGGAAAATGGGTTTGTGTATATGGCCGTCGTACATATCTGACCAATACAAAACTTGACAGTTACAAACAAATGTAGCAGGTGCTTTCGAAATTTATATACAACGTTCTAATATCATAAAATATAGAGCACGTAAAACTACAATATACGTGTATCAGCGTCGACGATTCCATGCATGTCGAAGCCAGAATCAAAAGCATAAAAAACGGGTCAGTGATTTGGATACTATAAGAAATTAAACAACAATACATGTACTACTAGACATACATGTACAAATCTATTAAATTGATGACAAGTCAAATAGTTTTCTTTAGTTGTATTGTTTAGGATGTGTTTTTCTGGAGTTTGGATGATGATCGAATGTATTCCGGTGTATGTCTAAATGTATCAGTCCAAATAATTCCAATACATGTAATATCAAGTAATACCGATTAATCTAAAATAACCAACTATAATATGAAATAGTAATTTTAAACTTTATCACACCAGATGTCTTTAATAGATATAAATCGTATTCAATTTAAACAAATAAACACCTCGAATTATTTGGTTGATTTATGCGCCGAACGAAAGAACAAGTTCCACATAATTTGAAAAATATTTATCATGTATCAATACCATGCTTCTGTTAATCTAGCAATGATGTAATCCATTGCCCACTATATTTATGATTGACCGGGAAGCGCTTTGCTTATGATGCTGCAGACACCTGCTGTTTAGATACATGGTCTGAATTTCCTTCCGTTCACAGTGAAATTTCAGAAAGTTATGCTTTCTTCGGTAAATAAACTATTGCAATGCGACAAAGACCAATGTTATCCGCATAAAATAATGGAATTAGTCTGGTTCACGACATTATTGCAAAGTGCTTCTTTTTTTGGATTTTTTTTTTAAATCGTAAACCATCGAGAACAGGCCACGTGCCCCTCCATGGTCTTTTCACTTTGAGCAATCCAATAGACCCGCGGGCTTCAGGTAGCGGAAAGGATATCGTGTTAAAGGAATTACAACACATATATTCACACATATATGCAAAGGTGTCCCCTATATAAAGCGTTTAAGTACGTAATATGTATTACTTATCGTAAGTAGAAACAAATGTTCATGCAGTAAACTAATTTACTTATGTTGAACCAAATAGAAGACAACAATATACATGGTCTCTCAACAACATACCATCTCTTTACTTGTAGGAAAAAAGAGAACTTCTAGGAGAGTCCCTATCACATACGTTAACCACAACGGTTGATTGACTACTTGGAAGTAGTACAGGTAAACCGAGTGTATACCACCACAAAAATTGTGATTACATTCCAATTGAAGTACTATATATAGAAATAAGGTTTGTGCATATTTTAAGTGGTTAATTCATCCGCTTTATGAAACTATTTTTAAAAGCATGAGGCCATGTGTCTATCGTCGTCGTCATTTGCAGTCCATTGTCGGCACCGCAATATTCCTATTTTTCTTTGGAATTCACATAAACGTATGTTAGTTATACAGCCAGACAGTTTTAATTCAACTTTCACGAAGTGATTTATTTTCGGCCGGTGTTTACCGGTGCTTTCTAAGGATATCAAAATGTCAGAATTAACAATAACATTAACTTTTATAACAATTACTGATATTCAATTTTTCTTACAGTGTTGATGGATAGATAGATAGTTTATTTCAACTTCAGTAACCCGTAGGTCCATGTGAACATACAAATAACACAATGCAATTTTAATATGACAGAAGCAAGTGGAAAAAGGTGGTTATGCAATCGATTTAAATAGAGATGGATGTATAATAAATGTGAGATGAATACAAGAACAACAAAGAAAAACAAGAGTCAACATAGAAAAAGAGGACAGGAGAGTTTCTGATGGAGAAGGTGTATATATGTTGGTATTTCTACACACATCATGAAAACAAGCCTAATCACTTATGAATCATTTCAAGCTTAGCAGGAAACAAAAAGAAAAATACATCAGAAAGTAACAGGACATATACCTACACTAATAAATAAAGTTTTTTTAAAACCAAGTATACAAATTTAAATTAAAATTCAGTATTATTTTTATTGCAGATATGTATATTACTTTTATGTAATCTAAAAAAATGTATCCCAAGCACCAAACAGTCAATTTATATTTCTATCTGCAACATATATTTACTAGTTGTGATTGTGTTTCAGTCATACAATTAACATGTCCATATAACGAATTTATGTACCGTTTAAAAACCAATTGCGTGGTCCTACAAGGTTATTTTTTGTAAGTTTTGTATTATTTATAACAAGCATACACATCCTTTCATAAAAGTATGACCCTTCAGTAAAATTCCTGAGTGTTCAAAAGGTACTTATTTGGAATATTCACAGGCCAAAGGTCAAATGGAGCCCTGTTCAATTTGTCCAATAGCAACTTTATCATTACGCGCCGGGCTTTGAGTTACATTAATAATGAAACGCCCATCTATCAATGTATAGCCAAATATATAATAATAAAATGCGTAATTACCAAATTAATTGCATTACTTATGAAAAGCATTCGCCTCAATGTGTGGCTGCATAATATGTCGGTGTATGATCACATTGAATATCACGAATACTTACATGATGATATATGTCCAACAAAAATCGCTTATATCAAAAACAAGTGTTCGTAACTGCGGTTATTAACTTGGAAAAATGACAATTTTGTTTTATGTGTGGATAAACAATTTGCACAAATAGTGTTTCTTATTCGATATTGAAATTAGATTAAAATTCTTCTAGATCACTCGTATCTACTGCGTATAGATAAAAAGTTACTTGGTTGCTCTGAATCTGCCGATTTTTACCTTAATTTGCTTAAGTTTATCAAACTGTACTAATTTTATCTGGCGGTAAGAATCGGAACTAACCCATATATTCCACCTCTTTCTATTTCATTCAAAGCTGAATGAATATTGTAAAACATCCGACCGAATACTGGAATGGCACCTGCTTACTGGCACGAATCACCGTCTCAATTCGTACTTTACGTTGTTTGAACACTGCATATCTTTTCCATGCGTTAAATATGTGGTAGAAACACAACAAAAAAGTGTTCAAATTTTGAACTAATTATGATATTACTCGCCTGAAACTTTCCAAGTATCAAATTAAAATACAATACGTACGTGTACGGTTATTATATGGTAAGACGGAAAAAATATGCATAAGCCGTTACATGTTTTTATAGTGCATTGGCCCGTCTCACATCGTTCAGTCATGAACAGGGAATCGATAGTAAATTTCAACAAACATTAACTAACCCCTCCACAACATGACCATGGAAACCGTAACTAAAATGGTTATGTGCAGATTAAAAAACGTAGAGGCATACGTACGATAAGTTATCAATACGTACATAAATATGTATTTGTGGAAATATTGCAAACGAACTGAGGAATATTGCAATGGGTAGTGTTTTGTAGTTGTCTAGTTTCACCGTTTTCTTGTGTCTTGTTTTTTTGTGTTTGTCTTTGTACATGCGGCCTTCAATGTCGAATTTGTTATGAACATCTTATGACATTTTAAAAATTCTTAGATTGCCTTTGCATGTTTTTGTTTTATTTACAATTATTAATGACGATCAGATCATCATATGAGTATTATTACTAGAACTGATTATCAATAGTAATACCTTTATATGTCCTATTAACATATTTGACCTAGTTAAATACCAAAAGAGTTTTGTCACTCCTCGTGTTTTGTGTCTGTATAATGATACAAATACTATAAGATCAAAACATCGAGCACCATACAAAATATGCAACCATACCTAATTAAGTCGAACAACAAACAAACCGAATTGTTTATTTACTCATTAGACATCCCTCATGCGTCTGTATACGAACACTTACGAGTGTCAAGTGATGCAGGTGTTCCTTATTGACTGACTGACATAGCAGCAATTTCCTGTTACATCAAGCAACCCATTGCATTACTTAAATTTAACGAATGTTAATGTCTCTACCACCTGGCAATCAAATAGACAAGCAGCTTTTGCCATGCCGTCGATTTTTTTTCTTTTTTGAATCATACTTTTACGACCGCATTTAAAAGCATGATTGTATCAGAGTTTTGCATTCTCGTTCATCAGAGTATTTTTCACCTGTGATATAACACTCTGATTCAAAACCACCGTTTTCGAGCGAAAAGAACGAAAAATCAACCAATCAAATCCATTTCGTTCATTTCTATTTATAGCAACGACTAATATTTGTTATAGGTGTTTTCCTGTCATCGTCCAGTCAAAATCGAGCTTTAACAAACAAAATATTCAAGTTATCGTTCGGAATATCAATCGAAGAAAAAAATATTTGCAATGATTTTGCATTGATTATGTGATAATATTCAGAACAATAAAACATGAAAATGATTTGTTGTTACTTTAACATCAGAAAAGCAGGACACGATATTATATCGTTGACAGAATGCACACTGCGTGTAAACTAAATTACCGTCCACAAAAGTTTCATACAACAATCGACGTTTGTAGATTAGGAAATTTGTGCGAAAAGTGTAATTCAAGTAATAAATTAGTTACCAGCATATTGACTTGTGACATTACGTCATATCTCTGAATAAAAGAGCACGACAACTTATTTTATAATGATGAAAAGAGAAATGGTTTGTACATAATGCAGTGTGCGTGGGTAAAATACAAGCGCACTGTCATCCACAACCCTAACATTCTTATCACCGTAACTATCTGTATAATATACATATTTTGTAATATCTTATACCATGAAATAACATATTCTATAAAAAACCCGTAAAAAACATACAATAATCCACATTGGTGTATAGACCTGCAGTTGCAATGAATATGAACTACCATTTCAAAATACATGAAAATGGTGCTATTTTGATTCTGAATTTAAGCTCCAAAACAATAATTATAACAATGGTCCGAAACAAAAGTCGTGAAATCTAATTTTTAAAAGTGACACGTTCTTGCAGCGTTAGCAATTTGTACACTTTTCTGTTTTAGCCTTCGGTGATCAGGGTACTGTTCTAATAACATTGCGTTCATGTCGCGTAAGTTTGCGGATATATTTGTCACTTACGCAAATCCTTAAGTGTGTTTTACTAACCGATCACAAGTTGTTTCATACATTTATGTAAAAATACTGACTATTGAACGTAGACCGGGCAACACTATTACCAATATAACGGGAATCAAAATGAATAAATATACATAAAAGTTCAATAAGTTTTGATGATTGAACATGTTTTATTACTGATCACCGTTTAAAACATCAAGTGACGGTCGAAACTCATCAGTGCGTGGCAAAAACTCCTTAATACGTTCATATTTGCTATTTACGGTTAATTGGACCTCGCGTAGAATTACGCCTTAACGTAGGACAGAGCATGAGAATAAATATCTTACTAAAACGAAAACACTTTGTGTTACGCTGGCGTAAATGCTTTGATAAAATAGTACCCTGCTGTTTCCATTAAGTGCTGCCTTCCCTGCCCGATTTGTAATTATCTTTGAATCATTTAAATACTGCGACGGTTTTCCTGTAAAACTAGTTAGACACACAATTATTTGCTGTTCAACAAAACTCAGCTTTTGCAAGGTCTTTGACTTTACACGCACTCAATGTGTATGACCAATTCTGTCTGAAATGGAAGCGATTGAACATGTACCGAAGATGTTACACTTTCCAGACATGGAAGCAGGTGTTATACGTGTGACCATCTACTTAGTGAGTGCATGTTGCTTGCAAATGTCAATGATCAAACACGGCGTTGAGGTAACGCATCACTGCAGGTGTGAAAAATAATAGTCAAGTCAAAACGGTATTTTATCACAAAATCTGTAAGAGGGAAGATCAGACAACGAGAATGATTTTTTCTGTTAAATTGTTTTCCTACATCTTTGTCGGGCGATGATTTAGAAGTCGTCAGATGTAAATAAGGGGGTTTCTGAAGTAACAACATTCCAAAAATACGGTTCCAGTTTTGCGATCCATGATATAGCAATATTACCACAAACGTCACACGTAATCTCAACTCAAAATGATGTAGGGTAGTTCATGCCTGTATTCGGAGTAACATCCACCTACGGACACCTACGAACACGAACTCAGGTGTTCTTGTAATTTAAAAAAGTAGGACAGGCACGGCGGCACTCAACTTACTCAGCCAAGCACAGAAAACTTAAAATACATCACATACAAGTACCACAAGTACACCGCACAATGCCCAATTTATAACTAACTGAGCGAAAAAATGAACTGCCCAAGCCCAAGCTGTAAATAAGGCTGAATGAACTAGTTTCAGCAATCAAAAAGCTTAATAGCCTAGCTGAATTACCTAGTGTCAACAGTACAACGTCTCAAATACCTAGTTTTAGCTGTCTGAAGTCCTAGAAGGTTAACAAACAATCGTAATAAAAAGGTGAAGGCCATTATTTCAGCTGAATGACTTAGTCCGTCGGCAACCACATAATCACCCAGACCAGCCGCACGCCCATCTCCTGCTGTATCTTTATCCCATTACGGATGGTTAGCATGTAGGTAGTACGATCAAATCAATTAAAACAAAGGCGTTTAGATGAGCATTGTGTGTCTTTAATGAAAAGGGATAAACTTACTAACTAACTCCCTGTCCCAAACGTATTTGATGATAATTAAAATAAAACAGCATAAACGGACAATACAAAGTTTATTTGTAATATAAGCGTACACACCTATACAGTTACGTGAATGTTAGGTGAAAAATATTTAATAATAATAAATGTGTTTGTACTCAATTAGCTATTTCTTCAAATTCTGAAAGAAACATCATCATTATCTCTGCCCAGGTGTTTTATTCCGTTTGTAAATTTAAAACAAAAGGTATGTGGAAAGTAATAAGTGTACATTATCTATGTTTCACATACAGTGTACATTAGTTTGTAGTTATCATTTCATGTCTTGAGGAGAAGATAAACATTCTACTTTATCTAAATTATCAAATGACAATAAAAACAAATTGGAGCCTTAAACTGGTTGTGTATCACTTTGAACCGCACATAATCGGCAGAACAGCCCGGAGATTCTACTGTAGGCAAGTGTATTACCGAATGTATTAAAACTTCTTTCATTCTACATTAATTTAATCTTGGCATTACCTGTTGGTAAAAACAGTTGATTGTTCCAAGGACGTTTATCATACAATCGAATATCAGCTTGTAGTCAGCTTGTAGTTGTTTCGTTATATTATAAGGGTCAATCCAAACATTGGAGGGCAAATATGATAAAATAAACATGTAACACAGTATAGGTGTGAATATCGCTGTATCGTAAGTTTAAGTATATATATACAGTATACGTATCGTAAGTTTAAGTATATATATACAGTATACGTATCATGTAGTCCGTGAAGCAAGCATTTTAATTGCATTGGCCACGTGGTGTTTGTTTCAGTACAGAGTTAACAATTTAGCATGTTTGCTTTGAATGTAAAATGTTCGGTTATTTCATAGTATTGCTCTCCTAACATACACAATAACATACTGTACTAATAGCTTCAAAGTTTTCGAATTGCAAGATTATTTAGAATTGGTTGGGACGAGCTGTACAGGCGACAAATGTGACGGCCACCAACCCCACAAAAACTACAGAAACAGGTCCTTTTCCGGAAAGAGGAACCACGTATACATGTGTATGATTCCTCAGATTAGATAAGAATTATGTGCTCTCGGTGGGACAGAGGTATAAACATATGATAAAAGACATATAAGGACATACAATATACTAATTAACAAGAAATATAATGTTATTATTTCATTGTTTTAAACTGTTTAATAACATTTACACCCACCTTGGTAATAATTTTCATAGTGTATTTGTGTGACTTCAATTTACAGTGATGATAATTATCTAAAACTCTTAATACAACAATCATGGAAACATTAGTTAAATATGCATCTATTATTATGCCAAATTTAATTAAAATCGCATTATGAATAGTTGAGAAATAATGAAAATATATGGTCGCGTTGGGAGTGTGATTAAGTGTACAACAAACATTATGTTAGAATATGTGCAACTCTTAAACTGAACGTATTATCAATAATGTACTCCCTTATCCATTGTTCCATACTCATAATTGAAAATGAGAAATACCAATGGATATAGTATACCTTATCAATCGACGAGTTCCTAGTTTAGTTTCACATCCAAAAATCGTGTTCAACCAATTTACCATCTCGTTCATGATTTCACGAAAAGGACGGATATATGAGTAGGGCAACAACGCACTAATGATAAACACTGCTCATAATCATATAATGCACCTTCAACATATATAGTTCGTTCGCGTTATTTGATCTGTTAGTTGGTTAATTTGCAATAATAATTTCTGAGTACGAGAAATAAAGTACAAAGCATGCATTTATGCAAGCACTTAACATTTTCTATGATTTTCATTCTCTGCGTGATGCAACATTACATATCTGTCATTAACAATATACCGTATAGCGGGTTATTTCTGCGGGTAGAAAATTTTGCGATTTAGGCCTAAAATGGGTAGGTTTTATTTCTGCGGTTTTTATTTCTGCGACCTACCAGAAAATCGGGAATTAATTTCTGCGGATTTCAGAAACCGGGTATTGCTATATCGTTAATACAATTATACACAAACTACAGTGTTGCAAATTGAACCAGTTGTCAAACTTACATCAACGTGTATTGAGGGTCAATACTGATATAACACATACCATTCATTAATTGTTAAACAAACAAGCAAACAAAGACAGTCGATCACAATACGTGTGAAAAATACGACAGTAACAAAACACCAGAAAGATATAGATTAAATGTATATTACCAGTATATTGAAGCAAAATATGGAAGTTAAATTTTGCGAACAAAATTTTTACGGATGTTTAATTTTGCGGAATTTAATTTTAAGGGACAGCCTCAAACCGCAAAAAACGCAGAAATAAAAACCCGCAGAAATTACCCGCTATACGGTAGTACGGGACTTAACTTTCCAGGAACATGTCATTATCGTGGGAGTGTCTTATTAACAAACCTCACGTGTTATCCACAAACACCCACCATGTTGCAGAGTGCATCTACAGCCACTCCTTACGCACCGAGCACATTTTGTACCAAATCGTATCAAATTCTTTTTCAATAACACGCATGATTGAAATACATCAATTTAATGATAGGTTATGATTTACGCAGCTGGGACTAGAATACGAACACACTGTTCTACAACATGTTCATGTATGTTAATTTATTATATTGAATGTTTAACATCGGCTGCTATAGTGTTATGTTAACACAATTATCGAAGTTGATGTCTAATATAGTTGGTATAACGAACTGATACCTTCGGGGCTTGTCGAGATAATAGCTATGGTTGGCGAGTAGTTTGATAATCTGACTTCCACATATTGAGATAAAACTGCTTCGGATTCAAACAGAGATAGCATGGATTTAATACGCACTGTTTTATATTTAGGAAATGAAAGATGAATAACGTGGTATACCGTCAAATTGGCTCAGTGTGAATAGGACAGCTCTATGAATCTTTAGCCAAATTGGTACAACGCCAGACTGTCAACTCAGCAATCAAGGTTAGAGTTTTTGGCGTGTGGTAACATGTCATGGTCATTCGTGGTCATGTCATCCACATGTAGAGACGTTGCTTGTTGCTACCAGTGGATCACCAAATACAAGAAAAATGGGTTTGTGTATATGGCCGTCGTACAAATCTGACAAATACAAAACTTGACAGTTACAAACAAATGTAGCAGGTGCTTTCGGAATTTATATAAAATTTTCTACTATCATAAAATATAGAACACGTAAAAACTACAATATACGTGTATCTGCGTAGACGATTCCATGCATGTCGAAGCCAGAATCATGAGCAAAATCACGCGTCAGTGATTTGGATACTATAAGAAATTAAACAATAATACATGTACTACCAGACATACATGTACAAATCTATCAAATTGATGACAAGTCAAATAGTTTTCTGCGGGCAGATAATTTAGTTGTATTGTTTAAGATGTGTTTGTCTGGGGTTTGGATGATGATCGAGTTTATTCCGGTGTATGTCTAAATGTATCTGTCCAAATAATTCCAATACATGTAATATCAAGTTAATACCGATTAATCTAAAATAACCAACTATAATATGAAACAGTAATTTTGAACTTTATCACAACAGATGTCTTTATTAGATATAAATCGTATTTAATTTAAACAAACAAATATCATCGAATTATTTGGTTGATTTAAGCGCCTAACGAAAGAACAAGTTCCAAATAATTTGAAAAATATTTTTAATATATATCAATACCATGCTTATGTTAATCTAGCAATGATGTAATCCATTGCCCACTATATTTATGATTGACCGGGAAGCGCTTTGCTTATGCTGCTGCAGACACCTGCTGTTTAGATACATGGTCCTAATTTCCTTTCGTTCACAGTGAATTTTCAGATAGTTATGTTTTCTTCGGTAAATAAACTATTACAATGCGACAAAGACCGATGTTATCCGCATGAAATAATGGAATTAGTCTGGTTCACGACATTATTGCAAATTGCTTCTTTTTTGATTTTTTTTTGAAATCGTAAACCATCGAGAACAGGTCACGTGCCCCTCCATGGTCTTTTCACTTTGAGCAATCCAATAGACCTGCGGGTTTCAGGTAGCGGAAAGGATATCGTGTTAAAAGAACAATTACAACCATATGTTCACACATATAAGCAAAGGTGCCCCCGGTTAGCGCTGTTTACATTGCTCGATCGTCACCCGAATTATCCAGGCTCTAATACAGAGTTCGTAATACCGTTATTGTCACGTCACTCTTTAGTGAATAATATGTCATATATGCTTGCGGAAGTGCATGTTAGAACTTGTTGATAATTACTTCCGAGAATAGTAATGACGTCACTGTCCGCCTTCATGACTTAAAAATTATTTGAAATACAACAGACAAAAACATGAAGAGACAATGCAAGAATCGATCTAACAATATCAACATTACACTACTCGCAAGTAATACACTTAATATTAGAACGGTTTCTGTACTCAGTCTGTCTATATAAAGCGTTTAAGTACGTAATATGTATTACTTATCGTAAGTAGAAACAAAAGTTCATGCAGTTAACTAATTTACTTATGTTGAACCAAATAGAAGACAACAGTATATATGGTCGCTCAACAACATACCATCTCTGTACTTGTAGGGAAAAAGAGAACTTCTAGGAGAGTCCCTACCACATACGTTAACCACAACGGTTGATTGACTACTTGGAAGTATTACAGGTAAACCGAGTGTATATCACCACAAAAATTGTGATTACATTCCAATTGAAGTTACTATATATAGAAATAAGGTTTGTTCATATTTTTGAGTGGTTAATTCATCCGCTTTATGAAACTATTTTTAACAGCATGAGGTATTGTGTCTATCGTCGTCGTCATTTGCAGTCCATTGTCGGCACCGCAATATTCCTATTTTTCTTTGGAATTCACATTAACGTACATACTATTTGTATTTAGTTATACAGCCAGACAGTTTTAATTCAACTTTCACGAAGTGATTTATTTTCAGCCGGTGTTTACCGGTGCTTTCTAAGGATATCAAAATGTCAGAATTAGCAATAATATTAACTTTTATAACAATTACTGATATTCAATATTTCTTACAGTGTTGATGGATAGATAAATAGTTTATTTCAACTTCAGTAACCCGTAGGTCCATGTGAACATACAAATAACAGAATGCAATTTTAATATGACAGAAGCAAGTGGAAAAAGGTGGTTATGCAATCGATTTAAATAGAGATGGATGTATAATAAATGTGAGATGAATACAAGAACAACAAAGAAAAACAAGAGTCAACATAGAAAAAGAGGACAGGAGAGTTTCTGATGGAGAAGGTGTATAAATGTTGGTATCTCTACACACATCATGAAAACAAGCCTAATCACTTATGAATCATTTCAAGCTTAGCAGGAAACAAAAAGAAAAATACATCAGAAAGTAACAGGACATATATTTACACTAATAAATAAAGTTATTTTAAAAACCAAGTATACAAATTTAAATTAAAACTCAGTATTATCTTTATTACAGATATGGATATTACTTTTATGTAATCTAAGAAAAGTTATCCCAAGCACCAAACATTCAATTTATATTTCTATCTGCAACATAATTTGTAGTTGTAACTGTGTTTCTGTCATAAAACAAGTGATTAATTTAACGGTGTACCTAATTTCAGTTAACATGTCCATATAACGAATTTATGTACCGTTTAAAACCCGATACTGTGGTCCTACTAGAGGCTAATACACAAGGTAATGTTTGAAAGTTTTTCTTGGCGGAATTATTTAGAGCAAGCATACACATCCTTTTACAAAAGTATGACCCTTCCGTGAAATTCCTTAGTGTTCGAAGGGTGCTTATTTGGCACGTTCAAATGTCATTTAATGGCCAAATTGAGCCCTGTTCCATTTGTTATCAAACGATTAGAAGAAGGAATGCTTTAAGATCGCCAAACCCCTGCTGAAGATGTATTAGATATTTAGCTTTATGCGTGTTATAATATTGGTAACTGGCACTGAAATTTTTGAAACATTTATCCTATCACCTGACATGACGCCTGTGACAATTTTCTGTCATCAACTCTAACATTGTGAGATTAGAAATCGCGACAAGCCCTTAGCGAACCAAACATGGCAGTACAAAAGGGTTACACCCTTTCGGGATTTTTTAAAAGTGTTTTATAAGAAGGAGACAAGGAATGGTGCGTAAACATAACATAATCAATGCTAGTACTCAAAGGTTACACCAAATTCGGGATTTTAAATGTGCTTTGTATGAAGGAGAGTGAAAGTGTGCGTAAACATGGGGATGAATACAGGGAATGTTTAATTGATATAGGAAACGTTTAGCAACTTCATCATTACGCGCCGGGCTTTGAGTTACATTAATAATGAAACACCCTTCTTATCAATGTATAGCGAAATATCTAATAATAAAATGCATAATTAATAAATTAATTGCATTACTCATGAAAAAGCATTCGCCTCAATGTGTGGCTGCATAATATGTCGGTGTATGATCACATTGAATTTCACGAATACTTACATGATGATATATGTCCAACAAAAATTGCTCATATCAAATACGTGTGTACGTAATTGTGGTTATTAACTTGGAAAAATGACAATTTTGTTATAAGTATGGATAAACAATTTGCACAAATAGTGTTTCTTATCGGATATTGAAATTAGATTAAAATTCTTCTAGATCACTCGTATCTACTGCGTGTAGATAAAACGTTCCTTGGTTGCTCTGAAACTGCTGATTTTATCTTAATTTGCTTAAGTTTATCAAACTGAACTAATTTTATCCGGCGGTAAGAAGTGGGTCTCATGGGATCCGAACTAACCCATATTCCACCTATTTCATTCAAAGCTGAATGAATATTGTAAAACATCCGACCGAATACTGGAATGTCACCTGCTGACTGGCACGTAGTACCGAATCACTTCGTAATTTACGTTGTTTTATAACTGCACATCTTTTCCATGCGTTAAATATGTGGTAGATACACAACAGAAAAGTGTTCAAATTTTGAACTAATTGTGATATTACTAGTCTGAAACTTTCCAAGTATCAAATCAAAATACAATATGAACGTGTACGATTATTCTATAGCAAGACGTAAAAATATGTATATGCCGTTACATGTTTTTATAGTGCATTGGCCCGTCTAACATTGTTCGGTCATGAATAGGGAATCGATAGTAAATCTCAACAAACATGAAGTCACTCCCCCACAACATGACCATGGAAACCGTAAGTGAGCTGGTTATGTGCAGGATCAAAAAACGTACAGGCATACGCACGATAAGTTATCAATACGTACATAAATATGTATTTGTGGAAATATTGCAAACGAACTGAGAAATATTGCAATGGGTAGTGTTATGTAGTTGTTTAGCTTCATCATTTTCTTGTTCATTTTTGTGTTTGTCTTTGTACATGCAGCCTTCACTGTCGAATGACACCTAATGACATTTAAGCAGTTCTAAGATTGCCTTTGCATGTTTTTGTTTCATTTACAACAATTATTAATGACGATCAGATCACCAAATGAGTACTATTCCTGGAATTGATTATTAATAGTAATACATTTATCTGTCCTATTAACCTATTCGACCTAGTTAAATGCCACAAGAGTTGTATCACTTCCCGTGTTTTATGTCTGTATTATGACACAAATACTATAAGATCAAAACATCGTGCACCATACAAAGTATGCAACCATACCTAATCAAGTCGAACAACAAACAAACCGAAGTGTTTATTTACTCATTATACATCCCTCATGCGTCTGTATACCAACACTAACGAGTGTCAAGTGATGCAGGTGTTCTTTATTGACTGACTGACATAGCAGCAATTTCCTGTTATATCAAGCAACCCATCGCATTACTTAAATTTAACGAATGTTAATGTCTTTACCACCTGGCAATAAAATAGACAAGCAGCTTTTGCAATGCCATCGATTTTTTTCTTTTTTGAAACATACTTTTACAATCGCATTTAAAAGCATGATTGTATCACAGTTTTGCATTCTCGTTCACCAGAGTATTATTTTTACCTGTGATATCACACTCTGGTTCAAAACCACCGTTTTCGAGCGAAAAGAATGAACAATCAACCAGTCAAATCCATTTCGTTCATTTCTATTTATAGCAACGACTAATATATGTTATGGGTTTTTTCCTGTCATCATCCAATCAAAATCGAGCTTTAACAAACAAAACATTCAAATTATCGTTCGGAATATCAATCGGAGAAAAAAATTACTATGATTTGGTATTGATTATGTGATAATATTCAGAACAATAAAACGTGAAAAGGATATATTTGTTACTTTAACCTCAGGATACCAGGACAAGGAACAAGTTTAAATTTTCTTTGAGGGCGATTAAGTTCCGAGCGCACCTGCCGGCAAAACTGACAATTGTTTACAAATTTGTTTACTTCCGTTCGAGGCGTTCACGGTCACACAGTCTCAGTTTCACTTTTACTATTCATTTAGTTCTAATGTCTACCGCGTTTTGTAATTGCCATTTGCATTTTTGACAAAACTTTAGATCCATTTCGAACACGACTTCACGTCCGGACACTCATAGTCAATGACACTGGACTGATTTCATATCACGATATTTTGTACCTAAACCACTCGTACAATACTCTCTGTAATTATTAACGGCTTCTTTATAAACTATATTTAATTAAAGATGTACTTCATCCAATAAAAGTTCGTATATATCTAAATCCCATAACTTGATCCATGTTTACATTTTATCGCGAATTGTTATGAAATTCCACGCGTAGCGTAACAAGTGTTCTGATTGGACAATAGAATGAATCACCGGATGTCCACGAAATGAGGTATCAGGCATGAATAATCACCGAGGTAAGTTAGTAAAGTCGTTATTTTACGAGGCTAAATATTTACAGTAATACAATCAGCTTTCATGCATAATAACGATAGCATATCGTTGACAGTATACAATCGAGGTTTGTATATTAAGAATTTTGTGCGAAAAGAGTAATTCAAATAATAAATTCATAACGCTCACCAACATTTTGACTTCTGACATTACGTCATATTTCCGAATTAAAGAGAACAACAACTTATTTTATTATGACGCAAAGAGAAATAGTTTGTAAATAATGCAGTGTGCGTGGACAAAATACGAGCACACTGTCATTCGCAACCCTAACATTCCTTCACCATAACTATCTGTATGATATCCATCTTTTTGTAATATATTATACCATTCAACAAAAGATGTTTGAAAAACATGTATGCCCCCATGGCAGCCAAATAGTCAGAAATGGTGAGGGTGGCAGTGATCTTGACCTTTCACCTACTGACCTCAAAATCAATTGGAGTCATCTACTGTTGCTGACCAACCTCGATGTAATGTTTGAAGATCCAAGGTCAACGCGTTTTTAAGGTATTGAACGGAAACCTTTTAAATAGTCGGAAATGATAAAGGTCACAGTGACCTTGACCTTTGACTTAATGGCCTCAAAATCGATAGAAAGCATCTACTGTTGCTGACCAACCTCCATGTTATTGAACGGAAACAATTTTATACGACCGACAGACAGACCGACAGACTGACAGACATGTGCAAAGCAATATACCCCCTAATCAAAGATGGGGGGCATAATAATATAGAACATGGTGCTATTTTGATTCTGAATTTCAGCTCCAAAACAATAATTATAATAATGTTCAGAAACAAAAGTCATCGAATCTAAGCGTTCTTGCAGCGTTAGCAATTTGTACTCTTTTTCCGTTTAAGCCTTCTGTGATCTGCTGTTTCCGTTAAGTGCTGCCTTCCCGGCCCGATTTGTTATTATATTTTAATCATTTTAATTCTGCGACGTTTTCCCTGTAAAACTAGTTAGACAGACCTTTGTTTGCTGTTCAATCCTCAGCTTTTGCAAGGTCTTTGTATTTACACGCACTCAAGGTGTATGATCAATGCTGTCTGAAAGGAAAGTGATTGAACATGTACCGAAGATGTTCCACTTTCCAGACATGGAAGCAGGTGTTATACGTGTGACCATCTACTTAGTGAGTGCATGTTGCTTGCAAATGTCAATGATCAAACACGGCGTTGAGGTAACGCATCACTGCAGGTGTGAAAAATAACAGTCAAGTCAAAAGGGTATTTTATCACAAAAATCTGTTAGGTACGAGGAAAGATCAGACAACGAGAATGAATTTATCTGTTAAATTGTTTTCCCACATCTTTGTCGGGCGATGATTTGGAAGTCGTCAGATGTAAAATAAGGGGGTTTCTGAAGTAACATCATTCCAAAAATACGGTTCCAGTTTTGCGATCCATGATATAGCAATATTACCACAAACGTCACACGTAATCTCAACTCAAAATGATGTAGGGTAGTTCATGCCTGTATTCGGAGTAACATCCACCTACGGACACCTACGAATACGAACTAAAGTGTTCTTGTAATTCAAAAACGTAGGACAGGGACGGCGGCACTCAACTTACTCAGCCGAGCACAGAAAACTTAATATACATCACATACAAGTACACGGCACAATGCCCAACTTATAACTAACTGAGCGAGAAAATGAACTGCCCAAGCCCAAGCTGTAAATAAGGCTGAATGAACTAGTTTCAGCAATCAAAAAGCTTAATAGCCTAGCTGAATTACCTAGTTTCGACAGTACAACGCCTCAAATACCTAGTTTTAGCTGTCTGTAGGTTAACGAACAACCGTAATAAAAATGTGAAGGCCATTATTTCAGCTGAATGACTTAGTCAGTCGGCAACCACATAATCACCCAGACCAGCCGCACGTCCATCTCCTGCTGTATCTTTATCTCATTACGGATGGTTTGCATGTAGGTAATACGATCAAATCAATTAAAACAAAGGTGTTTAGATAAGCATTGTGTGTCTTTAACGTAAAGGGATAAACTTACTATTTAACTCCCTGTGCAAAACGTACATAATTATGTATCTGATGATAATTAAAATAAAACAGCATAAACGGACAATACAAAGTTTATTTGTAATATAAACGTACACACTTATACTGTTACGTGAAGGTTAGGTGAATAATATTTAATAATCATAAATGTATTTGTAGTCAATTAGCTATTTCTTCAAATTCATCATCATAATCTCTGCCCAGGTGTTTTATTCCGTTTGTAATAAGTGTACATGTACATTATCTATGTTTCACATACAGTGTACATTAATTTGTAGTTATCATTTCATGTCTTGAGGAGAAGATAAACATTCTACTTTATCTAAATTATCAAATGACAATAAAAACAAATTGGAGCCTTAAACTGGTTGTGTATCACTTTGAACCGCACATAGTCGGCAGAACAGCCCGGAGATTCTACTGTAGGCAAGTGTATTACCGAATGTATTAAAACTTCTTTCATTCTACATTAATTTAATCTTGGCATTACCTGTTGGTAAAAACAGTTGATTGTTCCAAGGACGTTTATCATACAATCGAATATCAGCTTGTAGTCAGCTTGTAGTTGTTTCGTTATATTATAAGGGTCAATCCAAACATTGGAGGGCAAATATGTTAAAATAAACATGTAACACAGTATAGGTGTGAATATCGCTGTATCGTAAGTTTAAATATATATATACAGTATACGTATCATGTAGTCCGTGTAGCAAGCATTTTATTTGCGTTGGCCACGTGGTGTTTGTTTCAGTACAGAGTACAGAGTTAACAATTAAGCATGTTTGCTTTGAATGTAAAAAAGTTCGGTTACTTCACAATATTGCTCTCCCTGCATACATAATAACACACTGTACAACTAGCTTCATACACTTAATCACAATTCCCAACGCAACACTTACTACATTAAACATTATGTAAGAATATATGCAAATCTTAAAGTGAACTTATTATCCTTAATGTACACCCCTATCCATTGTTACATACTCATTGAAAATGAGAAATACCAATGGATATAGTATACCTTATCAATCGACGAGTTCCAAGTTTCGTTTCACATGCTAAAATCGTGTTTAACCAATTTGCTATCTCGTTCATGTTTTCACGGAAAGGACGGATATATGAGTAGGGCAACATCGCACTAATGATAAACACTGCTTATAATCATATGATGCACCTTCAACATTTATAGTTCGTTCGTGTTATTTGATCTGGTAGTTGGTTAATTTGCAATAATAATTTCTAAGTACGAGAAATAAAGTACAAAGCATACATTAATACAAGCACTTAACATGTTCTATGATTTTCATTCTCTGCGTGATGCAACATTACAGACCTGTCATTAACAATATAGTACGGGACTTAGCTTTCCAGGAAAATGTCATTATCGTGGGAGTGTCTCATTAACAAACCTCACGTGCTATCCACAAACTTCCAACATGTTGCAGAGTGCATCTACAACCACTCCTTGCGCACCAAGCTTATTTTGTACCAAATCGTATCAAATTCTTTTTCAATAACACGCATCATTGAAATACATAAATTTAATAATAGGTTATGATTTACGCAGCTGGGACTAGAATATAAATACATAGTTCTACAACATGTTCGTGAATGTTAATTCATTATATTGAATGTTTAACATCGGCTGCTATAGTGTTATGTTAACAGAAATATCGACGCTGATGTCACAGATACTGGGTATAATGAACGGATACCTTCGGGGCTTGTCAAGATAATAGGGATTCTAATCCAAGACGGCATTGTACGTGTTGCGAGTTTTTAACCTATCCGAAATTTGGTCACCCCTGTCCGATTGAGATTTGTGTGTACAGGAAGTGTTTTTTCGGGGTACTCTGAAGACGTGAATGGAATTGGCAAACTCATTAAAAAAATATTTTTGTTGTTAATAAATAATCTTTTATTTTCTAATGATGTATAAAAATGTTCCTTGAGATAACCGAAGGCCCTAGCTTACACAACATTAAACGCGATAGGGGAGGTAAGAATGCTAGCGCGCGAGATAAAGGCGGTCGGTTAGCATTTAGACTGTCCCTCGCAAACGGAAGAAGTTGTTTCATTCGACTGTCGTCAAGTAAGTACAGCCTACAATCGTTAAAATGACTGCTTATACGATTTAAGTACTTGTTTTAAACAAGGAAAACTGTCTTTTATACACATGATTGGCGTAGGTAAACAAAGAAATCAACTTTCGATGCTAATTTGCATCATAAAGTTTGATAAACGAAGCGTATCCAAATTTGTTCGTACCCAAATTGTCAACAACAAACAATCAACCAACCAAACATTTATTGTGAATTAATTATCAACAATCATTCTGTGTTAGATGACCATGTTAATTGATCACAACTGTCTACCGCTGGTTTGTCTATACAGATCTCCGTGAAAAAATATGAGAATTGACCAAAATACAATGTAACTTTTCATGAGTGCATGCTTTTATGATTATTTATAAGAATTTTTTTTTGGAAAAAAAAGACATAACAAGACCGGAGAAGTGACAGATGTCCCAAGACCCTTCAAAGAACCCTCAGATCCAGTTAACGTCTGTGTTGGTTGACCCGCGTTTAACAAAGTTTCTGTCGTGTTGATCAGTATTCATCTGTCGCTCTGCTGTGACTGTCCATTACAGTATGTAGCTGCCATGTGACCTCCGGTGTGATGCCATCATAAGAGCTGTCATTGACCTAAGCGGTATCAACAATATTTTTAACCAATCTATTATCAATTCACATTTTAGAATATTCACCATATCGACATTACTGGTTAAAACCCGTTGTCTGGGATTACGGAATTAATTGAGCGATAATGTGCGAGATATTCTGAATGTACGTCAGGGGGGAAACTGATATAACGTATAGAGCAACTAGGTACACAAATCGCGATTATTTTAGCCAAAAGATAAGAATTTGAATAAAGTCTTACTTGAACACATTGACAACATTATTTTACGACCTCGCTGACAATATTTTTGCCTCAATAATATGTTTAACTTGAAAAATGCGTATATTTTCTCACCATCGGTATCGAGCTTCGAAAGCGACAGTGTAGAATAAAATGAATATTCAAATATTGAACATTTTTTCAGATAATTCTTGCTAAAGTTTATAAAATTAAGATGTTTAATGATAATGTGCAATAATTGTTTTATATGTTTTTCATGTTTAAACGTTGAAAAAGAAAAAAATATACACTCCCGCTATACCGCTTATTGCTCGCTAACCCCTGACCGTGAAATTCCGGATCCGGAAAATTGGGTTTTAATTACCGAGTAATGTCGATATTGAGAACCGCTACCTGGGTAAATGAATGAAACCACCGAAAATCCTCCTTTTCCTGCACAAAACAGTCCCTCTGTTAAAATGTAAGTTCACAAATTGTAAAAATGGGTCAAGTCTAAACTCTAACCAAAGGTGCTATCTCAAAGCTGAATATATACCCAACATGTACAGTGTAGAATGGCTAAAAAGGGATCATTGACTGAAAGGCCTGTTTCTTGTTCGTCTATTATAGGACTCCAACATTTTGCTAAGAAGGAGTCCTGGGACTCCTACTTCAAAATCCTACCGAGAACCCGGTCTATATGTGTAACTGTATAACGATGTATCGCCGATGCTTGTCTTCCTATATATTGGAATCATCGATATGCCTTGGGTCGTATCAATGACAGCTCTAGTCGTCATTCAAGAAAACGCTAAAAACACACTGTTCTTAAAACCATATTCTGGCTCATTATCATTTTGATTCCTTAGGGGTCTCCTAAAAGGTAGTTCAGTTATAACTGCAGATACGGTTTGTCACTGACCATATCAACATTACAGGATAAAACCCGTTTTCCAGTATAACAGACTTAATTTAACAGCAATGTGCGAGAAATTCTGAATCTAATACTTTTTGACAGGGGGTGGCTGCATTAAGCGAATAGAGCAACTAGGTACAACAATCGCGATTATTTTTGCAAAAAAGGAAGATTATGTGAAGTCTATATAGTTACATTGTGACTCACTGAACTTATGTAATGCTTAACTTTTACTCCGGCACTTGGGGTAATGTGCGTGTGGACTGACCATACGGCTTACAAAGACGCATCGCCATCAACAGCCATTTCTCTGTAACTTGCATGTAGAATTTCATGGAACTTAATCAAAATAAATATGAACAACTATACAGTACTTTGATGATGCCTGTCAGGTGTTTTTCCTTTGGCAGTCATTTACCTTGATTTATTAAATATTTCTGTCTGTCCTTCCGTCTGCAGCCATTTTTCTACTAACTGGTACATTTTTAAGCAACTTAAAATAAAAAAGTCATGATGCCCGTCAAGTTTGTTTAAGTTGGTCAATTTTCCTTAAGAGTTATTACCCTTGATTTACAGTATAATTCACTCTGACCGTCCATTCGCATTCCTTTCTTTGTAACTAGCTTGTAGAATTTCATGAAACATAAAATGAATATGAGCACCCAATTACTGTGATGATGACTGTCAAGTTATCATTATTGGTAAATTTTCCTTAGAGTTATTGCCCTTGATTTGTTGAAAAATTTCATCCGCCAGTCCATTTGCATTCAGTTCTTTGTAATTAGCTGGAAGAATTTCATTTAAAATGAATATGAACACACATTCTGTGTGTCAATTTTCTTGAGTTGTCACCCTTGATTTATTGAAGAATTACCTCCGCCCGTCCTTTCCTAGTCATTTCTTTGTAACTAGCCGGTAAAATTACATGAAACTTAAAACGAAAATGAATGTTCACACTAAGATGATGCCAGTCAAGTTTTGTTATTGGACAATTTTCTTTAGAGTTATTGCCCTTGATTTAATGAATAATTCACTCTGCCCGTCCATTCACATTCATTTCTTTGTAAATAGCTGGCTGCTGGTATGATTTCATGAAACTTAAAATGAATAGGAACGCTCATACTGTGATGATGTCCGTCAAGTTTTTAGCTCACCTGAGCACTCGTGAACATGTTTTACCTAATCTACATGAAAATTGGTCACAATGTTTGTCGCTTTGCAATCTAGGTAAAGTGCGTAACTGGGTCATCTGGGGTCAAAAACTATGTCACATCAAATTAAAACCTTGTTTACGCTCTAGTAGTGATGGGACATCGGTTGCAAATCATAATCAATCATCAGCTAGAATCGACTGGCACTTCCAATGCGATTTTCCCGATTAATAATCGGCAGAACAGGGACTGAATATGCAGTGTACTAATGCATGTTTTCCTACTTCCCAAGTCGCGAAAAAAGGTGACAAAGGGAAAAACAATGATTTTCGGTAGACGTTTTACTATCTGAGTTTGAACAAATTCTTTGAATTGGTTCTAACAGGCATCCAATTGGTTCAAACTTCCATGCTTTGAATTTTCCTAGCAATTTTTGATTAAATAAGTCTTGTTTAACATTTTGTTATATTTATCCGATGATCGATTATGGATGAATGACATCGATCATGGGAATCGGCTGACTTCTGCACACCACTAATCGATGTTATCCGATAATCGGTACATCACTACGCTCTAGAGGTCACATTTTTTATGTTATATTAATGACACTTGGCCACAATGTGTAGCTTTATGAATTCTAGGTATCTGGGTAACTGGGTCTCCTGGCATCAAAAACTAGGTCACAAGGTCACATCAAAGAAAAACCTTGTTAGCACTCTAGAGATCACATTTTTACCTATTCTATATGAAACTTGGACACAATGTTTGTCGCTTTGAAATCTAAGTCAAGTGTGTAACTGGGTCATCTTGGGTCAAAAACTAGGTCACATCAATTTTAAACCAAGAGGTCACATTTTTTATGTTACATTAATGACACTTGGCCACAATGTGTAGCTTTATGAAATATAGGTCTAGTTCGTAACTAGGTCATCTGGGGTCAAAAACTAGGTCACCAGGTCACTGATTCTGCCTAAACTGCTGGTCATATGGTGAGCGCTTTAGAGCCAATGGTCCTCTTGTTGTATTAGTCAATTTTCCTTGAGTTATTAAAATTCTATCTGAATTTCATGAAATGTAGAATAATACAAACTGTATGAACAACCATACTGTGAAGATGCCCCTCACTAATAACTGTAATGAGTTATTTTGATATAGTATCAATGGATGATTGAATCCCCTTTAGGCAATGCCTTAGTTCATATTAGCTATGTTTGGTCAGTAGTTTGATAATCTGAATTCCACATGTTGAGATAAAACTGCTTCGGATTCAAACAGACATAGCATGGATGTAGTACGCACTGTTTTATATTTAAGAAATGAAATATGAATAACGTGGTATACCGTCAAATTGGCTCAGTGTGAATAGGACAGCTCTATGAATCTTTAGCCAAATTGGTACAACGCCAGACAGTCAACTCAGCAATCAAGGTTAGAGTTTTTGGCGTGTGGTAACATGTCATGGTCATTCGTGGTCATGTCATCCACATGTAGAGACGTTGCTTGTTGCTACCAGTGGATCACCAAATACAAGGAAAATGAGTTTGTGTATATGGCCGTCGTACAAATCTGACAAATACAAAACTTGACATTTACAAACAAATGTAGCAGGTGCTTTCGGAATTTATATAAGATTTTCTACTATCATAAAATATAGAGCACGTAAAAACTACAATGTACGTGTATCTGCGTAGACGATTCCATGCATGTCGAAGCCAGAATCAAGAGCAAAATCACGCGTCAGTGATTTGGATACTATAAGAAATTAAACAATAATACATGTACTACCAGACATACATGTACAAATCTATCAAATTGATGTCTGCGGGCAAATAATTTAGTTGTACTGTTTAAGATGTGTTTGTCTGGGGTTTGGATGATGATCGAGTTTATTCCGGTGTATGTCTAAATGTATCTGTCCAAATAATTCCAATACATGTAATATCAAGTTAATACCGATTAATCTAAAATAACCAACTATAATATGAAACAGTAATTTTGAACTTTATCACAACAGATGTCTTTATTAGATATAAATCGTATTCAATTTAAACAAACAAATATCCTCGAATTATTTGTTTGAATTAAGCGCCGAACGAAAGAACAAGTTCCAAATAATTTGAAAAATATTTTTAATATATATCAATACCATGCTTCTGTTAATCTAGCAATGATGTAATCCATTGCCCACTATATTTATGATTGACCGGGAAGCGCTTTGCTTATGCTGCTGCAGACACCTGCTGTTTAGAAACATGGTCCTAATGTCCTTTCGTTCACAGTGAATTTCCAGATAGTTATGCTTTCTTCGGTAAATAAACTATTACAATGCGACAAAGACCGATGTTATCCGCATGAAATAATGGAATTAGTCTGGTTCACGACATTATTGCAAATTGCTTCTTTTTTGGATTTTTTTTGAAATCGTAAACCATCGAGAACAGGTCACATGGTCTTTTCACTTTGAGCAATCCAATAGACCTGCGGGTTTCAGGTAGCGGGAAGGATATCGTGTTAAAAGAACTATTACAACCATATGTTCACAAATATATGCAAAGGTGCCCCCGGTTAGCGCTGTTTACATTGCTCGATCGTCACCCGAATTATCCAGGCTCTAATACAGAGTTCGTAATACCGTTATTGTCACGTCACCCTTTAGTGAATAATATGTCATATATGCTTGCGGAAGTGCATGTTAGAACTTGTTGATAATTACTTCCGAGAATAGTAATGACGTCACTGTCCGCCTTCATGACTAAAAAAATTATTTGAAATACAACAGACAAAAACATGAAGAGACAATGCAAGAATCGATCTAACAATATCAACATTACACTACTCGCAAGTAATACACTTAATATTAGAACGGTTTCTGTACTCAGTCTGTCTATATAAAGCGTTTAAGTACGTAATATGTATTACTTATCGTAAGTAGAAACAAAAGTTCATGCAGTTAACTAATTTACTTATGTTGAACCAAATAGAAGACAATAGTATATATGGTCGCTCAACAACATACCATCTCTGTACTTGTAGGGAAAAAGAGAACTTCTAGGAGAGTCCCTACCACATACGTTAACCACAACGGTTGATTGACTACTTGGAAGTATTACAGGTAAACCGAGTGTATATCACCACAAAAATTGTGATTACATTCCAATTGAAGTTACTATATATAGAAATAAGGTGTGTGCATATTTTTAAGTGGTTAGTTCATCCGCTTTATGCAACTTTTTTTAACAGCATGAGGTATTGTGTTTATCGTCGTCGTCATTTGCAGTCCATTGTCGGCACCGCAATATTCCTATTTTTCTTTGGAATTCACATTAACGTACATACTATTTTTTTATTTAGTTATGCAGCCAGACAGTTTTAATTCAACTTAAACGAAGTGTTTTATTTTCAGCCGGTGCTTACCGGTGCTTTCGAAGGATATCAAAATGTCAGAATTAACTAGAATATTAACTTTTATAACAATTACTGATAATCAATTTTTCTAACAGTGTAGATAGATAGATAGTTTATTTCAATTGCAGTAACCCGTAGGGACATGTGAACATACAAATAACACAATGCAATTTTAAGATGACAGTAGTAAATGGAAATAGAGATGGATGTATAATAAATGTGAGATGAATACAAGAACAACACAGAAAAACAAGAGTCAACATAGAAAAAGAGGACAGGACAGTTTCTGATGGAGAAGGTGTATATATGTTGGTATTTCTACACACATCATGAAAACAAGTCTAATCACTTATGAATCATTTCAAGCTTAGCTATAAACAAAAAGAAAAATACATCAAAAAGTAACAGGACATATATTAACACTAATAAATAAAGTTTTTTTAAAAACCAAGTATACAAATTTAAATTAAAATTCAGTATTATTTTTATGGCAGATAGGTATATTCCTTTTATGTAATCTAAAAGAATGTATTCCAAGCACCAAACATTATATTTCTATCTGCAACATATGATTACTAGTTGTGATTTTGTTTCAGTCATACAGTTAACATGTCCATATAACGAATTTATGTACCGTTTAACATCCGATTGCTTGGTCCTACAAGGGGCTTATTCACGAGGTTATTGCGTGTAAGTTTTTCTTGATGGTACTATTTATAGCAAGCATACACATCCCTTCATAACAGTATGACCCTTCAGTCAAGTATGGATAAACAATCTACACAAATAGTGTTTCTTATCCGATATTGAAATTAGATGAAAATGCTTCTGGATCACTCGTATCTACTGCGTGTAGATATAAAGTTCGATGGTTGCTCTGAAACTGTCGGTGTTTATCTTAATTTGCTTAAGTTTATCAAACTGTACTAATTTTATCCGGCGGTAAGAAGTGGGTCTCATGGGATCCGAACTAACCCATATTCCACCGCTTTCTATTTCATTCAAAGCTGAATGAATTTTGTAAAACATCCGACCCAATACTGGAATGGCACCTGCTGACTGGCACGTAGCACCGACTCACTTCGTAATTTACGTTGTTTTATAACTGCACGTCTTTTCCATGCGTTAAATATGTGGTAGATACACAACAGAAAAGTGAACTAATTATGATATTACTCGTCTGAAACTTTCCAAGTATCAAATTAAAATACAATACGAACGTGTACGATTATTCTATGGCAAGACGTAAAATATATGCATATGCCGTTACATGTTTTTATAGTGCAATGGCCCGTATGACATATTTCGGGTATGAACAGGGAATCGATAGAAAATCTCAACAAACATTAAGTCACCCCTCCACAACATGCCCATGGTAACCGTAACTGAAATGGTTATGTGCAGAATAAAAATAACGTACAGACATACGTACGATAAGTAAGCAATCCGTACATAACTATGTATTTGTGGAAATATCGCAAACGAACTGAGGAATATTGCAATGGGTAGTGTTTTGTAGTTGTCTAGTTTCACCATTTTCTTGTTCATTTTTGTGTTTGTCTTTGTACATGCGGCCTACAATGTAGAATTTGTTATAAACATCTTATGACATTTTAAAAATTCTTAGTTTGCCTTTGCATGTTTTTGTTTCATTTACAATAATTATTAATGACGATCAGATCATCATATGAGTACTATTACTAGAATTGATTATCAATAGTAATACCTTTACCTGTCCTATTAACCTATTCGACCTAGTTAAATACCACAAGAGTTGTATCACTCCCCGTGTTTTTATGTCTATTATAATGACACAAATACAATAAGATCAAAATATCGTGCATCATACAAAATATGCAACCATACCTAATCAAGTCGAACAACAAACAAACCGAATTGTTTATTTACTCATTAGACATCCCTCATGCGTCTGTATACCAACACTTACGAGTGTCAAGTGTGGCAGGTGTTCCTTATTGACTGACTGACATAGCAGCAATTTCCTGTTATATCAAGCAACCCATCGCATTACTTAAATTTAACGAATGTTAATGTCTTTACCACCTGGCAATAAAATAGACAAGCAGTTTTTGCAATGCCATCGATTTTTTTCTTTTTTGAAACATACTTTTACGACCGCATTTAAAAGCATGATTGTATCACAGTTTTGCATTCTCGTTCACCAGAGTATTCTTCATCTGTGATATAACACTCTGGTTCAAAACCACCGTTTTCGAGCGAAAAGAACGAAAAATCAACCAATCAATTCCATTTCGTTCATTTCTATTTATAGCAACGACTAATATTTGTTACAGGTGTTTTCCTGTCATCGTCCAGTCCAAATCGAGCTTTAACAAACAAAATATTCAAGTTATCGTTCGGAATATCAATCGAAAAATATTTGCAATGATTTTGCATTGATTATGTGATAATATTCAGTACAATAAAACGTAAAAATGATTTGTTTGTTACTTTAACATCAGAAAAGCAGGACACGATATTATATCGTTGACAGAATGCACACTGCGTGTAAACTAAATTACTGTCCACAAAAGTTTCATACAACAATCGACGTTTGTAGATTAGTAATTGTGTGCGAAAAGTGTAATTCAAGTAATAAATTAGTAACCAACATATTGACTTGTGACATTACAATGTACGTCATATTTCTGAATAAAAGAGAACGACAACTTATTTTATAATGATGCAAAGAGAAATGGTTTGTACATAATGCAGTGTGCGTGGGTAAAATACAAGCGCACTGCCATCCACAACCCTAACATTCCTATCACCGTAACTATCTTTATAATATACATATTTTGTAATATCTTATACCATGAAATAACATATTCTATAAAAAAAAACCCGAAAAACATACAATAATCCACATTGGTGTATAGACCTGCAGTTGCCATGAATATGAACTACCATTTCAAAATACATGAAACTGGTGCTATTTTGATTCTGAATTGAAGCTCCAAAACAATAATTATAATAATGGTCAGAAACAAAAGTCATCAAATCTAATTTTTAAAAGTGACACGTTCTTGCAGCGTTAGCAATTTGTGCACTTTTCTGTTTTAGCCTTCGGTGATCAAGGTACTGTTTTAATAACATTGCGTACATGTCGCGTAAATTTGCGGATATATTTGTCACTTACGCAAATCCTTAAGTGTGTTTTATTAACCGATCGCAAGTTGTTACATACATTTATGTAAAAATACTGAATATTTAACGTAGACAGGGCAACAATATTACCAATATAACGGGAATCAAAATAAATAAATATACATAAAAGTTCAATAAGTTTTGATGATTGAACAAGTTGTTATTACTGATCACCGTTTAAAACAACAAGTGACGGTCGAAACTCATCAGTGCGTGGCAAAAACTCCTAACTACGTTCATATTTGCTATTTACGGTTAATCGGGCCTCGCGTAAAATTACGCCTAACCGTACGACAGAGCATGAGAAAAAGAATCTTAGTAAAACGAAAACACTTAGTGTTACGCTGGCGTAAATGCTTTGATAAAACAGTACCCTGCTGTTTCCATTAAGTGCTGCCTTCCCTGCCCGATTTGTAATTATCTTTAAATCATTTAAATACTGCGACGTTTTTCCTGTAAAACTAGTTAGACACACAATTATTTGCTGTTTAAAACTCAGTTTTTGCAAGGTCTTTGTATTTACATGCACGCAAGGTATATGATCAATTCTTTCTGAAATGTAAGCGATTGAACATGTACCGAAGATGTTCCACTTTCCAGACATGGAAGCAGGTGTTATACGTGTGACCATCTACTTAGTGAGTGCATGTTGCTTGCAAATGTCAATGATCAAACACGGCGTTGAGGTAACGCATCACTGCAGATGTGAAAAATACCAGTTAAGTCAAAACGGAGGAAAGATCAGACAACGAGAATGAATTTATCTGTTAAATTGTTTTCCCACATCTTTGTCGGGCGATGATTTGGAAGTCGTCAGATGTAAATAAGGGGGTTTCTGAAGTAATAACATTCCAAAAATACCGTCCAGTTTTGCGATCCATGATATAGCAATATTACCACAAACGTCACACGTAATGATGTAGGGTAGTTCATGCCTGTATTCGGAGTAACATCCACCTACGGACACCTACGAACACGAACTCAAGTGTTCTTGTAATTCAAAAACGTAGGACAGGCACGGCGGCACTCAACTTACTCAGCCGAGCACAGAAAACTTAAAATACATCACATACAAGTACCACAAGTACACGGCACAATGCCCAACTTATAACTAACTGAGAGAAAAAATGAACTGCCCAAGCCCAAGCTGTAAATAAGGCTGAATGAACTAGTTTCAGCAATCAAAAAACTTAATAGCCGAGCTGAATTACCTAGTTTCAACAGTACAACGTCTCAAATACCTAGTTTTAGCTGTCTGAAGTCCTAAAAGGTTAACAAACAATCGTAATAAAAAGGTGAAGGCCATTATTTCAGCTGAATGACTTAGTCAGTCGGCAACCACATACTCACCCAGACCAGCCGCACGCCCATCTCCTGCTGTATCTTTATCTCATTACGGATGGTTTGCATGTAGGTAATACGATCAAATCAATTAAAACAAAGGTGTTTAGATGAGCATTGTGTGTCTTTAACATAAAGGGATAAACTTACTAACTAACTCTCTGTGCCAAACGTATCTGATAATAATTAAAATAAAATTTATTTGTAATATAAACGTACACACTTATACAGTTACGTGAATGTTAGGTGAATAATATTTAATAATCATCAATGTATTTGTAGTCAATTAGCTATTTCTTCAAATTCTGAAAGAAACAACATCATTATCTCTGCCCAGGTGTTTTATTTCGTTTGTAAATTTAAAACAAAAGGTATGTGGAAAGTAATAAGTGTACATTATCTATGTTTCATATACAGTGTACATTAATTTGTAGTTATCATTTCATGTCTTGAGGAGAAGATAAACATTCCAATTTATCTAAATTATCAAATGACAATAAAAACAAATTGGAGCCTTAAACTGGTAGTGTATCACTTTGAACCGCACATAATCGGCAGAACAGCCCGGAGTTTCTACTGTAGGCAAGTGTATTACCGAATGTATTAAAACTACTTACATTCTACATTAATTTGATCCTGGCATTACCTGTTGGTAAAAATATGTGATTGTTCCAAGGACGTTTATCATACAATCGAATCTCAGCTTGTAGTTGTTTCGTTATATTATAAGGGTCAATCCAAACATTGGAGGGCAAATATGTTAAAATAAACATGTAACACAGTATAGGTGTGAATATCGCTGTATCGTAAGTTTAAATATATATACACTTTACGCATCGTAAGTTTAAATATATATATATACAGTATACGTATCATGTAGTCCGTGTAGCAAGCATTTTAATTGCATTGGCCACGTGGTGTTTGTTTCAGTACAGTGTTAACAATTAAGCATGTTTGCTTTGAATGTAAAAGTTTCGGTTATTTCATAGTATTGCTCTCCTAACATACACAATAACATACTGTACAAATAGCTTCAAAGTTTTCGAATTGCAAGATTATTTAGAATTGGTTGGGACGAGCTGTACAGGCGACAAATGTGACGGCCACCAACCCCACAAAAACTATAGAAACAGGTCCTTTTCCGGAAAGGGGAACCACGTATACATGTGTATGATTCCTCAGATTAGATAAGAAGTATGTGCTCTCGGTGGGACAGAGGTATAAACATATGATAAAAGACATATAAGGACATACAATATACTAATTAACAAGAAATATAATGTTATTATTTCATTATTTCATTGTTTTAAACTGTTTAGTAACATTTACACCCACCTTGGTACACCCACCTTGGTAATAATTTTCATAGTGTATTTGTGTGACTTCAATTTACAGTGATGATAATTATCTAAAACTCTTAATACAACAATCATGGAAACATTAGTTAAATATGCATCTATTATTATGCCAAATTTAATTAAAATCGCATTATGAATAGTTGAGAAATAATGAAAATATATGGTCGCGTTGGGAGTGTGATTAAGTGTACAACAAACATTATGTTAGAATATGTGCAACTCTTAAACAGAACTTATTATCAATAATGTACTCCCTTATCCATTGTTCCATACTCATAATTGAAAATGAGAAATACCAATGGATATAGTATACCTTATCAATCGACGAGTTCCTAGTTTCGTTTCACATCCAAAAATCGTGTTCAACCAATTTACCATCTCGTTCATGATTTCACGAAAAGGACGGATATATGAGTAGGGCAACAACGCACTAATGATAAACACTGCTCATAATCATATAATGCACCTTCAACATATATAGTTCGTTCGCGTTATTTGATCTGTTAGTTGGTTAATTTGCAATAATAATTTCTGAGTACGAGAAATAAAGTACAAAGCATACATTTATGCAAGCACTTAACATTTTCTATGATTTTCATTCTCTGCGTGATGCAACATTACATATCTGTCATTAACAATATAGTACGGGACTTAGCTTTCCAGGAACATGTCATTATCGTGGGAGTGTCTTATTAACAAACCTCACGTGTTATCCACAAACACCCACCATGTTGCAGAGTGCATCTACAGCCACTCCTTACGCACCGAGCACATTTTGTACCAAATCGTATCAAATTCTTTTTCAATAACACGCATCATTGAAATACATCAATTTAATGATAGGTTATGATTTACGCAGCTAAGACTAGAATACGAACACACTGTTCTACAACATGTTCGTGTATGTTAATTTATTATATTGAATGTTTAACATCGGCTGCTATAGTGTTATGTTAACACAATTATCGAAGTTGATGTCTAATATAGTTGGTATAATGCACGGATACCTTCGGGGCTTGTCAGGATAATAGCTATGGTTGGCGAGTAGTTTGATAATCTGACTTCCACATATTGAGATAAAACTGCTTCGGATTCAAACAGAGATAGCATGGATTTAATACGCACTGTTTTATATTTAAGAAATGAAATATGAATAACGTGGTATACCGTCAAATTGGCTCAGTGTGAATAGGACAGCTCTATGAATCTTTAGCCAAATTGGTACAACGCCAGACTGTCAACTCAGCAATCAAGGTTAGAGTTTTTGGCGTGTGGTAACATGTCATGGTCATTCGTGGTCATGTCATCCACATGTAGAGACGTTGCTTGTTGCTACCAGTGGATCACCAAATACAAAGAAAATGGGTTTGTGTATATGGCTGTCGTACAAATCTGACAAATACAAAACTTGACAGTTACAAACAAATGTAGCAGGTGCTTTCGGAATTTATATAAAATTTTCTACTATCATAAAATATAGAGCACGTAAAAACTACAATATACGTGTATCTGCGTAGACGATTCCATGCATGTCGAAGCCAGAATCAAGAGCAAAATCACGCGTCAGTGATTTGGATACTATAAGAAATTAAACAATAATACAAGTACTACCAGACATACATGTACAAATCTATCAAATTGATGACAAGTCAAATAGTTTTCTGCGGGCAGATAATTTAGTTGTATTGTTTAAGATGTTTTTGTCTGGGGTTTGGATGATGATCGAGTTTATTCCGGTGTATGTCTAAATGTATCTGTCCAAATAATTCCAATACATGTAATATCAAGTTAATACCGATTAATCTAAAATAACCAACTATAATATGAAACAGTAATTTTGAACTTTATCACAACAGTTGTCTTTATTAGATATAAATCGTATTCAATTTAAACAAACAAATATCCTCGAATTATTTGGTTGATTTAAGCGCCGAACGAAAGAACAAGTTCCAAATAATTTGAAAAATATTTTTAATATATATCAATACCATGCTTCTGTTAATCTAGCAATGATGTAATCCATTGCCCACTATATTTATGATTGACCGGGAAGCGCTTTGCTTATGCTGCTGCAGACACCTGCTGTTTAGATACATGGTCCTAATTTCCTTTCGTTCACAGTGAATTTTCAGATAGTTATGCTTTCTTCGGTAAATAAACTATTACAATGCGACAACGACCGATGTTATCCGCATGAAATAATGGAATTAGTCTGGTTCACGACATTATTGCAAATTGCTTCTTTTTTGGATTTTTTTTGAAATCGTAAACCATTGAGAACAGGTCACGTGCCCCTCCATGGTCTTTTCACTTTGAGCAATCCAATAGACCTGCGGGTTTCAGGTAGCGGAAAGGATATCGTGTTAAAAGAACTATTACAACCATATGTTCACACATATATGCAAAGGTGCCCCCGGTTTGCGCTGTTTACATTGCTCGATCGTCACCCGAATTATCCAGGCTCTAATACAGAGTTCGTAATACCGTTATTGTCACGTCACCCTTTAGTGAATAATATGTCATATATGCTTGCGGAAGTGCATGTTAGAACTTGTTGATAATTACTTCCGAGAATAGTAATGACGTCACTGTCCGTCTTCATGACTTAAAAATTATTTGAAATACAACAGACAAAAACATGAAGAGACAATGCAAGAATCGATCTAACAATATCAACATTACACTACTCGCAAGTAATACACTTAATATTAGAACGGTTTCTGTACTCAGTCTGTCTATATAAAGCGTTTAAGTACGCAATATGTATTACTTATCGTAAGTAGAAACAAAAGTTCATGCAGTTAACTAATTTACTTATGTTGAACCAAATAGAAGACAACAGTATATATGGTCGCTCAACAACATACCATCTCTGTACTTGTAGGGAAAAAGAGAACTTCTAGGAGAGTCCCTACCACATACGTTAACCACAACGGTTGATTGACTACTTGGAAGTATTACAGGTAAACCGAGTGTATATCACCAAAAAAATTGTGATTACATTCCAATTGAAGTTACTATATATAGAAATAAGGTTTGTGCATATTTTTAAGTGGTTAGTTCATCCGCTTTATGCAACTTTTTTTAACAGCATGATGTATTGTGTTTATCGTCGTCGTCATTTGCAGTCCATTGTCGGCACCGCAATATTCCTATTTTTCTTTGGAATTCACATTAACGTACATACTATTTGCATTTAGTTATACAGCCAGACAGTTTTAATTCAACTTTCACGAAGTGATTTATTTTCAGCCAGTGTTTACCGGTGCTTTCTAAGGATATCAAAATGTCAGAATTAACAATAATATTAACTTTTATAACAATTACTGATATTCAATTTTTCTTACAGTGTTGATGGATAGATAGATAGTTTATCGTATTTAAATAGAGATGGATGTATAATAAATGTGAGATGAATACAAGAACAACAAACAAAAACAAGAGTCAACATAGAAAAAGAGGACAGGAGAGTTTCTGATGGAGAAGGTGTATAAAAGTTGGTATTTCTACACACATCATGAAAACAAGCCTAATCACTTATGAATCATTTCAAGCTTAGCAGGAAACAAAAAGAAAAATACATCAGAAAGTAACAGGACATATATTTACACTAATAAATAAAGTTTTTTTAAAAACCAAGTATACAAATTTAAATTAAAACTCAGTATTATATTTATTACAGATATGGATATTACTTTTATGTAATCTAAGAAAATGTATCCCAAGCACCAAACATTCAATTTATATTTCTATCTGCAACATAATTTGTAGTTGTAACTGTGTTTCTGTCATAAAACAAGTGATTAATTTAACGTTGTACCTAATTTCAGTTAACATGTCCATATAACGAATTTATGTACCGTTTAAAACCCGATTCTGTGGTCCTACTAGAGGCTAATACACAAGGTAATGTTTGAAAGTTTTTCTTGATGGAATTATTTAGAGCAAGCATACACATCCTTTTACATAAGTATGACCCTTCAGTGAAATTCCTTAGTGTTCGAAGGGTGCTTATTTGGCACGTTCAAATGTCATTTAATGGCCAAATTGAGCCCTGTTCCATTTGTTATCAAACGATTAGAAGTAGGAATGCTTTAAGATCGCCAAACCCCTGCTGAAGATGTATTAGATATTTAGCTTTATGCGTGTTATAATATTGGTAACTGGCACTGAAATTTTTGAAGCATTTATCCTATCACCTGACATGACGCCTGTGACAATTTTCTGTCATCAACTCTAACATTGTGAGATTATGAATCGCGACAAGCCCTTAGCGAACCAAACATGGCAGTACACAAGGGTTACACCCTTTCGGGATTTTTTAAAAGTGTTTGATAAGAAGGAGACAAGGAATGGTGCGTAAACATAACATAATCAATGCTAGTACTCAAAGGTTACACCAAATTCGGGATTTTAAATGTGCTTTGTATGAAGGAGAGTGAAAGTGTGCGTAAACATAACATGGGGATGAATACAGGGAATGTTTAATTGATATAGGAAACGTTTAGCAACTTCATCATTACGCGCCGGGCTTTGAGTTACATTAATAATGAAACACCCTTCTTATCAATGTATAGCGAAATATCTAATAATAAAATGCATAATTAATAAATTAATTGCATTACTCATGAAAAAGCATTCGCCTCAATGTGTGGCTGCATAATATGTCAGTGTATGATCACATTGAATTTCACGAATACTTACATGATGATATATGTCCAACAAAAATTGCTCATATCAAATACGTGTGTACGTAATTGTGGTTATTAACTTGGAAACATGACAATTTTGTTATAAGTATGGATAAACCATTTGCACAAATAGTGTTTCTTATCGGATATTGAAATTAGATTAAAATTCTTCTAGATCACTCGTATCTACTGCGTGTAGATAAAACGTTCCTTGGTTGCTCTGAAACTGCTGATTTTATCTTAATTTGCTTAAGTTTATCAAACTGAACTAATTTTATCCGGCGGTAAGAAGTGGGTCTCATGGGATCCGAACTAACCCATATTCCACCTATTTCATTCAAAGCTGAATGAATATTGTAAAACATCCGACCGAATACTGGAATGTCACCTGCTGACTGGCACGTAGTACCGAATCACTTCGTAATTTACGTTGTTTTATAACTGCACATCTTTTCCATGCGTTAAATATGTGGTAGATACACAACAGAAAAGTGTTCAAATTTTGAACTTATTGTGATATTACTAGTCTGAAACTTTCCAAGTATCAAATTAAAATACAATATGAACGTGTACGATTATTCTATAGCAAGACGTAAAAATATGTATATGTCGTTACATGTTTTTATAGTGCATTGGCCCGCCTAACATCGTTCGGTCATGAATAGGGAATCGATAGTAAATTTCAACAAACATGAAGTCACTCCCCCACAACATGACAATGAAACCGTAAGTGAGATGGTTATGTGCAGGATCAAAAAACGTACAGGCATTCGCACGATAAGTTATCAATACGTACATAAATATGTATTTGGGGAAATATTGCAAACGAACTGAGAAATATTGCAATGGGTAGTGTTATGTAGTTGTTTAGCTTCACCATTTTCTTGTTCATTTTTGTGTTTGTCTTTGTACATGCAGCCTTCACTGTCGAATGACACCTAATGACATTTAAACAGTTCTAAGATTGTCTTTGCATGTTTTTGTTTCATTTACAACAATTATTAATAACGATCAGATCACCAAATGAGTACTATTCCTGGAATTGATTATTAATAGTAATACATTTATCTGTCCTATTAACCTATTCGACCTAGTTAAATGCCACAAGAGTTGTATCACTTCCCGTGTTTTATGTCTGTATTATGACACAAATACTATAAGATCAAAACATCGTGCACCATACAAAGTATGCAACTATACCTAATCAAGTCGAACAACAAACAAACCGAAGTGTTTATTTACTCATTAGACATCCCTCATGCGTCTGTATACCAACACTAACGAGTGTCAAGTGATGCAGGTGTTCTTTATTGACTGACTGACATAGCAGCAATTTCCTGTTATATCAAGCAACCCATCGCATTACTTAAATTTAACGAATGTTAATGTCTTTACCACCTGGCAATAAAATAGACAAGCAGCTTTTGCAATGCCATCGATTTTGTTCTTTTTTGAAACATACTTTTACAATCGCATTTAAAAGCATGATTGTATCACAGTTTTGCATTCTCGTTCACCAGAGTATTATTTTTACCTGTGATATCACACTCTGGTTCAAAACCACCGTTTTCGAGCGAAAAGAACGAACAATCAACCAGTCAAATCCATTTCGTTCATTTCTATTTATAGCAACGACTAATATTTTTTATGGGTTTTTCCTGTCATCATCCAATCAAAATCGAGCTTTAACAAACAAAACATTCAAATTATCGTTCGGAATATCAATCGGAGAAAAAAATTACTATGATTTAGCATTGATTATGTGATAATATTCAGAACAATAAAACGTGAAAAGGATATATTTGTTACTTTAACCTCAGAATACCAGGACACGGAACAAGTTTAAATTTTCTTTGAGGGCGATTAAGTTCCGAGCGCACCTGCCGGCAAAACTGACAATTGTTTACAAATTTGTTTACTTCCGTTCGAGGCGTTCACGGTCACACAGTCTCAGTTTCACTTTTACTATTCATTTAGTTCTAATGTCTACCGCGTTTTGTAATTGCCATTTGCATTTTTGACAAAACTTTAGATCCATTTCGAATCACGACTTCACGTCCGGACACTCATAGTCAATGACACTGGACTGATTTCATATCACGATATTTTGTATCTATACCACTCGTACAATACTCTCTGTAATTATTAACGGCTTCTTTATAAACTATATTTAATTAAAGATGTACTTCATCCAATAAAAGTTCGTATATATCTAAATCCCATAACTTGATCCATGTTTACATTTTCTCGCGAATTGTTATGAAATTCCACGCGTAGCGTAACGAGTGTTCTGATTGGACAATAGAATGAATCACCGGATGTCCACGAAATGAGGTATCAGGCATGAATAATCACCGAGGTAAGTTAGTAAAGTCGTTATTTTACGAGGTTAAATATTTACAGTAATACAATCAGCTTTCATGCAGAATAACGATAGCATATCGACAGTATACAATCGAGGTTTGTATATTAAGAATTTTGTGCGAAAAGAGTAATTCAAATAATAAATTCATAACGCTCACCAACATTTTGACTTCTGACATTACGTCATATTTCCGAATTAAAGAGAACAACAACTTATTTTATTATGATGCAAAGAGAAATAGTTTGTAAATAATGCAGTGTGCGTGGACAAAATACGAGCACACTGTCATTCGCAACCCTAACATTCCTTCACCATAACTATCTGTATGATATCCATCTTTTTGTAATATATTATACCATTCAACAAAAGATGTTTGTAAAAACATGTATGCCCCCATGGCAGCCAAATAGTCAGAAATGGTGAAGGTGGCAGTGATCTTGACCTTTCACCTACTGACCTCAAAATCAATTGGAGTCATCTACTGTTGCTGACCAACCTCGATGTAATGTTTGAAGATCCAAGGTCAACGCGTTTTTAAGGTATTGAACGGAAACCTTTTAAATAGTCGGAAATGATAAAGGTCACAGTGACCTTGACCTTTGACTTAATGGCCTCAAAATCGATAGAAATCATCTACTGTTGCTGATCAACCTCCATGTTATTGAACGGAAACAATTTATACGACCGACAGACAGACCGACAGACTGACAGACATGTGCAAAGCAATATACCCCCTAATCAAAGATGGGGGCATAATAATATAGAACATGGTGCTATTTTGATTCTGAATTTCAGCTCCAAAACAATAATTATAATAATGTTCAGAAACAAAAGTCATCAAATCTAAGCGTTCTTGCAGCGTTAGCAATTTGTACTCATTTTCCGTTTAAGCCTTCTGTGATCTGCTGTTTCCGTTAAGTGCTGCCTTCCCGGCCCGATTTGTTATTATATTTTAATCATTTTAATTCTGCGACGTTTTCCCTGTAAAACTAGTTAGACAGACCTTTGTTTGCTGTTCAATCCTCAGCTTTTGCAAGGTCTTTGTAGTTACACGCACTCAAGGTGTATGATCAATGCTGTCTGAAAGGGAAGTGATTGAACATGTACCGAAGATGTTCCACTTTCCAGACATGGGAGCAGGTGTTATACGTGTGACCATCTACTTAGTGAGTGCATGTTGCTTGCAAATGTCAATGATCAAACACGGCGTTGAGGTAACGCATCACTGCAGGTGTGAAAAATAACAGTCAAGTCAAAAGGGTATTTTATCACAAAAATCTGTTAGGTACGAGGAAAGATCAGACAACGAGAATGAATTTATCTGTTAAATTGTTTTCCCACATCTTTGTCGGGCGATGATTTGGAAGTCGTCAGATGTAAAATAAGGGGGTTTCTGAAGTAACATCATTCCAAAAATACGGTTCCAGTTTTGCGATCCATGATATAGCAATATTACCACAAACGTCACACGTAATCTCAACTCAAAATGATGTAGGGTAGTTCATGCCTGTATTCGGAGTAACATCCACCTACGGACACCTACGAATACGAACTCAAATGTTCTTGTAATTCAAAAACGTAGGACAGGGACGGCGGCACTCAACTTACTCAGCCGAGCGCAGAAAACTTAATATACATCACATACAAGTACACGGCACAATGCCCAACTTATAACTAACTGAGCGAAAAAATGAACTGCCCAAGCCCAAGCTGTAAATAAGGCTGAATGAACTAGTTTCAGCAATCAAAAAGCTTAATTGCCTAGCTGAATTACCTAGTTTCAACAGTACAACGCCTCAAATACCTAGTTTTAGCTGTCTGTAGTCCTAAATGTTTAACGAACAACCGTAATAAAAATGTGAAGGCCATTATTTCAGCTGAATGACTTAGTCAGTCGGCAACCACACAATCACCCAGACCAGCCCCCCGCCCATCTCCTGCTGTATCTTTATCTCATTACGGATGGTTTGCATGTAGGTAATACGATCAAATCAATTAAAACAAAGGTGTTTAGATGAGCATTGTGTGTCTTTAACGTAAAGGGATAAACTTAGTAACTAACTCCCTGTGCCAAACGTATCTGATGATAATTAAAATAAAATTTATTTGTAATATAAACGTACACACTTATACAGTTACGTGAATGTTAGGTGAATCATATTTAATAATCATAAATGTATTTGTAGTCAATTAGCTATTTCTTCACATTCTGAAAGAAACATCATCATTATCTCTGCCCAGGTGTTTTATTCCGTTTGTAAATTTAAAACAAAAGGTATGTGGAAAGTAATAAGTGTACATTATCTATGTTTCACATAAAGTGTACATTAATTTGTAGTTATCATTTCATGTCTTGAGGAGAAGATAAACATTCCACTTTATCTTAATTATCAAATGACAATTAAAACAAATTGGAGCCTTAAACTGGTAGTGTATCACTTTGAACCGCACATATTCGGCAGAACAGCCGGGAGATTCTACTGTAGGCAAGTGTATTACCGAATGTATTAAAACTACTTACATTCTACATTAATTTGATCCTGGCATTACCTGTTGGTAAAAACAGTTGATTCTTCCAAGGACGTTTATCATACAATCGAATCTCATCTTGTAGTTGTTTCGTTATATTATAAGGGTCAATCCAAACATTGGAGGGCAAATATGTTAAAATAAACATGTTACACAGTATAGGTGTGAATGTCGCTGTATCGTTAGTTCAAATATATATACAGTATACGTATCGTAAGTTTAAATATATATACAGTATACGTATCATGTAGTCCGTGTACAAGCATTTTAATTGCGTTGGCCACGTGGTGTTTGTTTCAGTACAGAGTTAACAATTTAGCATGTTTGCTTTGAATGTAAAATGTTCGGTTATTTCATAGTATTGCTCTCCTAACATACACAATAACATACTGTACAAATAGCTTCAAAGTTTTCGAATTGCAAGATTATTTAGAATTGGTTGGGACGAGCTGTACAGGCGACAAATGTGACGGCCACCAACCCCACAAAAACTAGAGAAACAGGTCCTTTTCCGGAAAGGGGAACCACGTATACATGTGTATGATTCCTCAGATTAGATAAGAATTATGTGCTCTCGGTGGGACAGAGGTATAAACATATGATAAAAGACATATAAGGACATACAATACTAATTAACAAGAAATATAATGTTATTATTTCATTATTTCATTGTTTTAAACTGTTTAGTAACATTTACACCCACCTTGGTAATAATTTTCATAGTGTATTTGTGTGACTTCAATTTACAGTGATGATAATTATCTAAAACTCTTGATACAACAATCATAGAAACATTAGTTAAATATGCATCTATTATTATGCCAAATTTAATTAAAATCGCATTATGAATAGTTGAGAAATAATGAAAATATATGTTCGCGTTGGGAGTGTGATTAAGTGTACAACAAAAATTATGTTAGAATATGTGCAACTCTTAAACTGAACTTATTATCAATAATGTACTCCCTTATCCATTGTTCCATACTCATAATTGAAAATGAGAAATACCAATGGATATAGTATACCTTATCAATCGACGAGTTCCTAGTTTCGTTTCACATCCAAAAATCGTGTTCAACCAATTTACCATCTCGTTCATGATTTCACGAAAAGGACGGATATAGGAGTAGGGCAACAACGCACTAATGATAAACACTGCTCATAATCATATAATGCACCTTCAACATATATAGTTCGTTCGCGTTATTTGATCTGTTAGTTGGTTAATTTGCAATAATAATTTCTGAGTACGAGAAATAAAGTACAAAGCATACATTTATGCAAGCACTTAACATTTTCTATGATTTTCATTCTCTGCGTGATGCAACATTACATATCTGTCATTAACAATATAGTACGGGACTTAGCTTTCCAGGAACATGTCATTATCGTGGGAGTGTCTTATTAACAAACCTCACGTGTTATCCACAAACACCCACCATGTTGCAGAGTGCATCTACAGCCACTCCTTACGCACCGAGCACATTTTGTACCAAATCGTATCAAATTCTTTTTCAATAACACGCATCATTGAAATACATCAATTTAATGATAGGTTATGATTTACGCAGCTGGGACTAGAAAACGAACACACTGTTCTACAACATGTTCGTGTATGTTAATTTATTATATTGAATGTTTAACATCGGCTGCTATAGTGTTATGTTAACACAATTATCGAAGTTGATGTCTAATATAGTTGGTATAACGAACTGATACCTTCGGGGCTTGTCAAGATAATAGCTATGGTTGGCGAGTAGTTTGATAATCTGACTTCCACATGTCGAGATAAAACTGCTTCGGATTCAAACAGACATAGCATGGATTTAATACGCACTGTTTTATATTTAAGAAATGAAATATGAATAACGTGGTATACCGTCAAATTGGCTCAGTGTGAATAGGAAAGCTCTATGAATCTTTAGCCAAATTGGTACAACGCCAGACTGTCAACTCAGCAATCAAGGTTAGAGTTTTTGGCGTGTGGTAACATGTCATGGTCATTCGTGGTCATGTCATCCACATGTAGAGACGTTGCTTGTTGCTACCAGTGGATCACCAAATACAAGGAAAATGGGTTTGTGCATATGGCCGTCGTACAAATCTGACAAATACAAAACTTGACAGTTACAAACAAATGTAGCAGGTGCTTTCGGAATTTATATAAAATTTTCTACTATCATAAAATATAGAGCACGTAAAAACTACAATATACGTGTATCTGCGTAGACGATTCCATGCATGTCGAAGCCAGAATCATGAGCAAAATCACGCGTCAGTGATTTGGATACTATAAGAAATTAAACAATAATACATGTACTACCAGACATACATGTACAAATCTATCAAATTGATGACAAGTCAAATAGTTTTCTGCGGGCAGATAATTTAGTTGTATTGTTTAAGATGTGTTTGTCTGGGGTTTGGATGATGGTCGAGTTTATTCCGGTGTATGTCTAAATGTATCTGTCCAAATAATTCCAATACATGTAATATCAAGTTAATACCGATTAATCTAAAATAACCAACTATAACAATGGGGATAACGTATAGAACGGAAGTGATACCCCTGACGGGTTTTCGAGTGTAAATTTCGTCGCTTCGGTAAGTAAATCTTGATTTTTCTTTGTTTTGTAAGACGCTTTCAATGAAATCACCTAGCCCACCGTACCCTGCCCTATGGATACTTGCAGACCCAAGCCCATTTTCCCTTCAAATACCTGTGATTAAGGAGAACATTCGATTCTAGTGCGGTTTTGGTTACTGCACCCCTGACGACCCGTCTACATTTTTTCCAATTTCTGCCGATTTGCATGGTGTGTTGCTGTTTTATGGGGCCAACTTCATTGTTTACCTTATTCTATGTATGCATTTTGCAAAATTAGTTCGATGCAGTCAGGTTATGAGGCAGAATAGACGAAAGAACCACTATGATACCCCTGACGGTTGCTGTCCCTCACTGATACCCCTGACGCCTCAAAATACTATAATGTTGTAATACGATGTCGGTCGGCTCTGTACATGTTCAACCACTAAAAAATCAAGATTCTAATCAATACAGTTATTGCGTAAATACATGAAGAACTTGATAAACAATTCCAATAGACAAAAACAGTTGCAAACATAGATTTGGAATCGTACAGCAAGACAAGTTGTTTGAGCTATAACAATTCATATCACAAATTATTATAAAGGAGTCCGTATTAATTTATTTATTAATCTTACATTTCGACGGCTCATTGTTGAATATTGGAACCACCGTAAATGGGTTGTTATTAAGCTGCTGTTTGCTGTGTGGGTGCCTTGATACTTCAGTAAGTACTACTTAGGAAGCTCCACCAATCTAAACGAAATGCTTGTTCATAATAGGCAATATTTGACAAGCATTTTTATAAATTAATTGTGATATATCGTTGTTTCGCATCGAATTGTGTTTAGGAAATATAACTTATGTGAATATTCAGACTTAATAATTCAGATCACCTCACGATGTGACGCGGACATTATTTTATACACGCGTTCGTTTCAATTCAAATATGACATTGTATTACTTCATGACATGTACTTGTATTACATTTCTTATTCTTCTTTCTTTGAACGCTTTACTTATTACTTACATTTCTATTTATTTACATCCAGTTCTTGTTTACTTTGACCAGTAACCACCCATCAAATTAAAGTCAAGTGTGACTGACATGATGTAAATTATAGAATGGTGTAGTTTAACTTATACAGCAGATTAATATATTGTGATCTGAGGTACCTTGTACTGCCCTGCATTCAACGAAGCATTATGTGAGGGGTGTTACGTACCTATGTCGTACCTGCCCTGCGTTCAAGGAAAGTTACCTGTAAACATGTTAAAATCAGGGTTTTTTGTCGCTATAATTATGGGTGGCATGGTGGTCGAGTGGATAACGCCCTTGACTACTGATCGAGAGGTCCCTTGTTCGAATTTCGGCCGGGACACTTGGTCATTTCTGGAACGCTTTTCAGTGTTTCCCACCCAACTAGAGATGAACTGGTTGGAAACACAGAGGTAGTCTCGCGTGTATCGGTGCTTTACATCGGGCACGTTAAAGAACCAGGGAGTCTATTCGGAACGAGCTAGGGTAACGCACCCGGATTCCTTGTACCACAACTCTTTCTTCTACTCGCTGTCCCTTCAGTAAAAAACAGGACCCCATTGGAAATAAGTGCTTGCACTTTCATGGGTTATCCTTGACCGAAAGGACTAAATAATTACATATACACATACACATAATCCTTCGCTGTACGCTTCGTTTGCGGCAAACAATTTAAAAGTATAAGTCCCCGTTTTTTTCGTTCTCAGTTTTGAAATATGTATGCATGCACGGGTTTTGCTATTCATATTCTTTTGTTTGCCCCTGTCCGCCATTTTGTTTAATTACACCAATACACGCACACCACCTCAGGATATGGTTATTGTTCAACGAATAACAGGTACGTACCAGGTAAAAACGTGCGTCACTTTATTTTTTCCTTGAACGCAGGGCTGTTATTCATTGAACGTTATGTTAAAAAAACCTGTTCGTCACGTGAGCGAAGTTTGGCTAACCATATCCGGAGGTGGTATACCTAAATTGGTAAATTTTAACAAAATGGCGGACAGAGGTAAACAAAACAATGGCAATAATGCAACCCATGCATCCGTACATATATCGAAATGCCCTGCGTTCAACGAAGAATTACGTGACGCTCGTTTTGACACGTTATTCTTCGTTGAACGCAGGGTGGTCGAGAAGGGAAAAAACGGAGATTTATACTTTCAATGTGTTTGTCGCAAACGAAGCGTACAACCAAGGATTGTAACGACAAAACCCTCTTTTTTTAACATGTTTGCAGGTAACATTCCTTGAACGCAGGGATGTTTTGTTATGCTTGTTCAAGTGAATTACACAAGTTAATAACATTATTTAATGTTTGCTTATCGTTCGTGTAATTATATAAGCGGAAACTAGCAGGCACTACTCGGTATCATTTCCGGGTCGCGGAAACTTGTGACAGTTCACTCAATAGCCATCGATCCAGAAACAAGCAATTCAGACGTTGCATGTATCGATGCATGTCAACAAACTCTTTAAATTGACATACCTTTCTATGTCTGAAGTATGCTTATTTACATGTGCGTTTGATTTGAACGATCAACGCTGTGTTTGCTATAAACCGGTGTAGTTGTGAACGTAATGTACATGTGTAGAATACCACCAAACTCCTGGCAGTAGCTCACTACCTTAGTCCTTACTTAAGTATAGAAGAAAATATAAATAAATCCGTAAACTAGTTCCTTGCGTACTTATAGTTCTAAATAGTAAATCGGCTTTCAAAAATAATGTCAACATTAAAAAATAAATTCAGTTTATACTTCTTCAAACCCCATAGCCAATCAAAATGGGTCGCTTTCGATTTCTGTTGATATTTTATATTGCCAGTCTTTGTTTTGCCTGTGTCTGATTATATTATAACGTCTATTTTATCAATAAAACAATGCGTAGGAACTTCTTTTAACGGTTTGTTCTACATTGGTAGAGAAGTGCCAGAACTATGAGTTCTTCATGTTTTTACGCAATTGATTAGAATCTTGATTTTTTAGTGGTTGATCATGTACAGAGCCGACCGTCTCGTATTACAACATTATAGTATTTTGAGGCGTCAGGGGTATCAGTGAGGGACAGCAACCGTCAGGGGTATCATAGTGGTTCTTTCGTCTATTCTGCCTCATAACCTGATTGCATCGAACTAATTTTGCAAAATGCATACATAGAATAAGGTAAACAATGAAGTTGGCCCCATAAAACAGCAACACACCATGCAAATCGGCAGAAATTGGAAAAAATGTAGACGGGTCGTCAGGGGTGCAGTAACCAAATCCGCACTAGAATCGAATGTTCTCCTTAATCACAGGTATTTGAAGGGAAAATGGGCTTGGGTCTGCAAGTATCCATAGGGCCGGGTACGGTGGGCTAGGTGATTTCATTGAAAGCGTCTTACAAAACAAAGAAAAATCAAGATTTACTTACCGAAGCGACGAAATTTACACTCGAAAACCCGTCAGGGGTATCACTTCCGTTCTATACGTTATCCCCATTGTATAATATGAAACAGTAATTTTGAACTTTATCACAACAGATGTCTTTATTAGATATAAATCGTATTCAATTTAAACAAACAAATATCATCGAATTATTTGGTTGATTTAAGCGCCTAACGAAAGAACAAGTTCCAAATAATTTGAAAAATATTTTTAATATATATCAATACCATGCTTCTGTTAATCTAGCAATGATGTAATCCATTGCCCACTATATTTATGATTGACCGGGAAGCGCTTTGCTTATGCTGCTGCAGACACCTGCTGTTTAGATACATGGTCCTAATTTCCTTTCGTTCACAGTGAATTTTCAGATAGTTATGTTTTCTTCGGTAAATAAACTATTACAATGCGACAAAGACCGATGTTATCCGCATGAAATAATGGAATTAGTCTGGTTCACGACATTATTGCAAATTGCTTCTTTTTTGGATTTGTTTTGAAATCGTAAGCCATCGAGAACAGGTCACGTGCCCCTCCATGGTCTTTTATGCAATCCAATAGACCTGCGGGTTTCAGGTAGCGGAAAGGATATTGTGTTAAAAGAACTATTACAACCATATGTTCACACATATAAGCAAAGGTGCCCCCGGTTAGCGCTGTTTACATTGCTCGATCGTCACCCGAATTATCCAGGCTCTAATACAGAGTTCGTAATACCGTTATTGTCACGTCACCCTTTAGTGAATAATATGTCATATATGCTTGCGGAAGTGCATGTTAGAACTTGTTGATAATTACTTCCGAGAATAGTAATGACGTCACTGTCCGCCTTCATGACTTAATTATTATTTGAAATACAACAGACAAAAAATGAAGAGACAATGCAAGAATCGATCTTACAATATCAACATTACACTACTCGCAAGTAATACACTTAATATTAGAACGGTTTCTGTACTCAGTCTGTCTATATAAAGCGTTTAAGTACGTAATATGTATTACTTATCGTAAGTAGAAACAAAAGTTCATGCAGTTAACTAATTTACTTATGTTGTACCAAATAGAAGACAACAGTATATATGGTCGCTCAACAACATACCATCTCTGTACTTGTAGAGAAAAAGAGAACTTCTAGGAGAGTCCCTACCACATACGTTAACCACAACGGTTGATTGACTACTTGGAAGTATTACAGGTAAACCGAGTGTATATCACCACAAAAATTGTGATTACATTCCAATTGAAGTTACTATATATAGAAATAAGGTTTGTGCATATTTTTAAGTGGTTAGTTCATCAGCTTTATGCAACTTTTTTAACAACATGAGTTATTGTGTTTATCGTCGTCGTCATTTGCAGTCCATTGTCGGCACCGCAATATTCCTATTTTTCTTTGGAATTCACATTAACGTACATACTATTTGCATTTAGTTATACAGCCAGACAGTTTTAATTCAACTTTCACGAAGTAATTTATTTTCAGCCGGTGTTTACCGGTGCTTTCTAAGGATATCAAAATGTCAGAATTAACAATAATATTAACTTTTATAACAATTACTGATATTCTATTTTTCTTACAGTGTTGATGGATAGATAGATAGTTTATCGTATTTAAATAGAGATGGATGTATAATAAATGTGAGATGAATACAAGAACAACAAAGAAAAACAAGAGTCAACATAGAAAAAAAGGACAGGACAGTTTCTGATGGAGAAGGTGTATATATGTTGGTATTTCTACACACATCATGAAAACAAATCCAATCACATATGAATAATTTTAAGCTTAGCAGTAAACAAAAAGAAAAATACACCAGAAAGTAACAGGACATATATTCACACTAATAAATAAAGTTTTTTTTAAAAAACCAAGTATACAAATTAAAATTAAAATTCAGTATTATTTTTATTGCAGATATGTATGTTACTTTTATGTAATCTAAACAAATGTATCCCAATCACCAAACATTCAATTTATATTTCTATCTGCAACAAATAATTACTAGTTGTGATTGTGTTTCAGTCATACAATTAACATGTCCATATAACGAATTTATTTACCGTTTAAAACCCGATTGCGTGGTCCCACAAGAGGCTTATTCACAAGGTTATTTTTTGTAAGTTTTTCTTGATGGAATTATTTATAGCACGCATACACATCCTTTCATAAAAGTATGACCCTTCAGTTAAATTCCTGAGTGTTCAAAAGGTACTTATTTAGAATATTCACAGGCCAATGGTTAAATGGAGCCCTGTTCAATTTGTTCAATAGCAACTTTATCATTACGCGCCGGGCTTTGAGTTACATTAATCATGAAACGCCCATCTATCAATGTATAGCGAAATATATAACAATAAAATGCATAATTAATAAATTAATTTCATGACTTGTGAAAAAGCCTTCGCCCCGATGTGTGGCTGCATAACATGTCGGTGTATGATCACATTCACAAATACGTACATGATGAAATATGTCCAACAAAAATCGCTCATATCAAATACGTGTGTACGTAATTGCGGTTACTAAGTTGGAAACATGACCATTTTGTTATAAGTATGGATAAACAATTTGCACAAATAGTGTCTCTTATCCGATATTGAAATTAGATTAAAATTGTTCTAGATCACTCGTATCTATCGCGTGTTGATAAAAAGTTCGTTGGTTGCTCTGAAACTGCCGATTTTTATCTTAATTTGCTTAAGTTTATCAAACTGTACTAATTTTATCTGGCGGTAAGAAGTGGGTCTCATGGGATCCGAACTAACCCATGTTCCACCTCTTTCTATTTCATTCAACGCTGAATGAATATTGTAAAACATCCGACCGAATGCTGGAATGGCATCTGCTCACTGGCACGTAGTACCGAATCACTTCGTAATTTACGTTTTTTTATAACTGCACGTCTTTTCCATTCGTTACATATGTGGTAGATACACAACAGAAAAGTGTTCAAATTCTGAACTAATTATGATATTACTCGCCTGAATCATTCCAAGTATCAAATTAAAATACAATACGAATGTGTACGATTAATCTATGGCAAGAAGGAAAAAAAATATGCATATGCCGTTACATGTTTTTTAAGTGCATTGGCCCGTCTAACATCGTTCGATCATGAACAGGGAATCGATAGTAAATCTCAACAAACATTAAGTCACCCCTCCAGAACATGACCATAGAAACCGTAAGTGAGATTGCTTTTGCAGAATCAATATAACGTAGATCTATACATACGATAAGTAAGCAATACGTACATAAACATGTATTGTGGAAATATTTCAAACGAACTGAGGAATATTGCAATTGGTAGAGTTTTGTAGTTGTTTAGTTTCACCATTTTCTTGTTCATTTTTGTGTTTGTCTTTGTACAACATGTAACTTTCGTTTTTGAGCATTACATGCTTTTGCTTTTACGTCGCTATGATGTGCGGCCTTCACTGTCGAATTTGTTATTAACATCTAAATGACATTCAAACAGTTCTTAGACTGCCTTTGCATGTTTTTTGTTTCATTTACAACAATTATTAATGACGATCAGATCATCAAATGAGTACTATTCCTGAAATTGATTATCAATAGTAATACCTTTATCTGTCCGACTAACCTATTCGACCCAGTTAAATGTCACAAGTGTTGTATCACTACGTGTCTATATAATGAAACAAATACTTTTATCCTACCATAAGATCAAAACATAATGCATCATACAAAGTATGCAACCATACATAATCAAGTCGAACACTTATTACTTATTAGACATCCCTCATGCGTCTGTATACCAACATTCCCGAGTGTCAAGTGATGCAAACGTTCCTTATTGACTGACTGACATAGCATTACTTAAATATTAACGAATGCTAATGTATGTACCACATGGCAATCAAGTAGACAAGCAGCTTTTGCAATGCTATCGATTTTTTTCTTCTTTGAAACATACTTTTACGAGCGCGTTTAAAAGCATGATTGTATCACAGTTTTGTAAATCTATATAATTTCTTTCAACACACCCAGCAATCAAAATACGCCTATGTGCACTGTTAGATAAATTATCTTTCACACTTTTTAGAGTATTTTTAATATGGTTATGTATGCATTTAAATACTTGGTAGTACTTTGCGAAACAGATTAAAACTTTCGAAAATGGCACCGTGGCAGGCACCAGCGAGATATTTTAATCAGCATTGATTTCATGGTATTTAGCTACTGTACTTAATTCTGTAAACAAATCGGTCATAGACGAATGTTGCAAGTAACATTTTAAACGACTTTTCTCTTAGGTTTGCCACAACATATATTCATCTTGCTCTGCTAAATCTGAAGATGTGAAATATTACACAATACGCTGTTTATTTAAACATGCATCATGTTGCAGAATTAACCCCCGCGAGTTGTGTAGTTAGTGAGTAAGTATGTAAGTAAATAACTAGTACGAGGGTCCTCCGTAAACTTTTAGGACAATCTTTCGTTTGTAAATCACGAATAGGTATGAGTTTTAGGAAATGACATGATTATGTTTTAACGGATATTTTCCCAATCCTACTTGTCCTAGAACTTTACAGATGACCCTCGTAGTAATTAAGAATTTCAATAAAGTCATTAATTTAGGAGGTTAACATATTTACAATAATGCAATCAAATTCCATGCAGTATAACAGTGTATCGTTGACAGTATACAAACTGAGTATAAACTAAATTACTGTCAACAAAAGTTTCATACAACAGTTCAGGTAAACTCTTAGGGTTTGCAGATTAGGAATTTAGTGCGAAAAGTGTAATATAGTCATAAAGTCCACCGATATATCGTCGGCTTCGAATTATTTTGAGCTATACAGGTATACAAAAAATTCATTTTTGAGATAATTACAGCTCTGGTTTCCTTATAATGTTGTGCTATCTGATGCGCCCATTGTTATCTTAATGGAAGAACCCTTTACGAAATTTGCGCGTCACACTTTGCGCTAACTCTACATTTCACACTCAAAAGTTAGCGATATTTCGAGATATATGCCTGAGATAGCGCACTATAATTGTAACAAATGTCGAACAACCTATAAATAATGAAGCATGTCTACACATGATTAAACACAAAAATACTTAAAATGGCGTATGCTTGGAGCTAGCTCAAAAGAGAAATGACAATGGTCAAAATTAAGGAAACAGTTTCGCTTCAAATGTTCTTGTTTCATGTGCTATCTCCCGATAGCAGAGTATAAGTATGAATAAAATCAGAATATTGTTACACTAATGAGCTATCTCAAAAATAATGTTACACTGATGAGCTATCTCAGAACAATTTTAGAATGAACTGTTGCTAATAGAGCAATATAATTAATAGTGAATGTAGCTTATCCTAGTACACAAAATAATTTTTATTTCTTGCAAATCGACCAATGTTGAGCGAGATTATAATATCTGAATCTTTGAAGGACTTTTTCTCGATAAGTGAAACTGTGTATTTAGCGCAAGATAATTATAAGGCGACGAATTAGACGTATGACATCACGTCATATGTCTGAATTCAAAGAGAACAATATCCTTTTTTATAATCATGCAGACATTTCATTTTAACAAGTAACAAAGATAAATAGCTTGTAAATAATGCAATTTGGCAATATAGAAGCACACTTCCTCCCCACAATCCTAACATTCATATCACCATAACCATCTGTATTATATAATCTATCATAATATTAATTACCGTGAATAGTATTGTGTTGGCATATTATATAAACAAACCGGAAACAAAAGCAAACAAAATGTGCCTCATTTGTGTACACACCTGCAGCTGCGCTGAATGTGAACAACCATTTCAAAAAATAAATTACTTAAAAAGGGTGCAAGATATGGTTTTAAGCTCCAAAACAATAATAAAATATAGAAGCAAAATTGAAATCTCCACCCTTACAGCCCTAGCATCGTGTACACGTTCTATTGTAGTCTATCATGACCTGCTCTTTTCGTTGTGTGCTGCTTTACTAGCCCCATTTGTAATTATCATTTTAATATTTCATTATTGCGATGTTTTGTTTCGAAAACTAGTTATACAAACATCTTTGATGTTTAAACTCTGCATTTGGAACGTCTTAGTATCTAAATGCACTTGAGAATTATTCTGTCCGAACAACAAGCGATTAAACATGTATCGAAAATGTTTTACTTTTACTTTTCAGACATGGTAACAGGTGTTATAAGTGCAACCATCTACTTAGTGCATGCTGATCGAAAATATAAATGATCAAACACTGCGTTGAGGGAATGTATCACTGCAGGTGTGAAAACGAATACATCATTTGAATAGTCAAGTAAGAACGGTATTTTATCCCAAAAATCTGTTTGTTTCAGGAAAAGATCTAACAACGAGATTGTATTTTTTTCTGTTAGAATGTTTTCCTCGTCTTTGTCGGACGTTGATTTCGAAGTCGTCAAATGTAATTAGGTGAGCATTGTATATGATTGTAGGGTTTAGCAGCAGAAACATGCCAACAATATTGTTCCAGTTTTAAGATGCATTGTGTTGTCATGTTACCGCATACAAAGATATACTTGGGTATACAGGAGGCATACATAGGAGGCATATGACAGTTTTTTGATCGGTTGGTCGCACAGACAACAAGAATTGTATGCAGAAACAAAACACAGAACACGAATTAGTCACACGCAATTGCAAATGAAAATCATGCAGGGGAATCCATGCCTGCATCCGAGGTATGATCATTCAGACGAAGAACGCAATTGTGCATTACATTTAGAAGTAAAATATAAATTTCGTTCGAAAAGGGCAACACCAATACACTAGGCCATGTATACACAGCAAAGACAACCATCAACAATTAATGAAAAGTAACAAAATCAATCTAATGTCAGAAGTGTTACAGGAATGCACATATTGTCACTATCATAGATACTGTTGACTTTGCACAATTTGCATGTGCGTCATTACAACGGCAGGGTCGCTGAGTTTGCCCTTTGAATTTGGGTTTTTAGTGTGAGATACAATGCTTTAGTGCGGATATCAATCACATAGAGTGATATGTCCTTGTTTGAATCATGCATGTATATGTACGTCAACAATAATAATTTTCGAAATTAACGTATTAAATTTCATTTACGCAATTTTCTCTCAGGTCACTTTCATGCTCCGCTATCAATGTGTACACTGTTCATTGGTGACTTTCGAGCCCTGTTGTTTCTGTTCATTGTTGCTTTTCCTGCCCGAATTGTCCTGGTTTGTTTATTTCAGAAACTTATGAAACATTACCAGTAGCAGTATTACGTATTCCATAAATGGAGTATTTAATAAATGTCGATTTTTAATGGTATCATGTTTAATATTTTAAATATATATCAAAGTAACAAATGTGCGTAATAAGGGAAAGACTATAACCGTTTAAAAGTTCTATTATCTCGTAGTAAGTTATTTATACACAATTATTGAGCTATTATGAATCTAAGACCTAGTAGTGTTAAATTAAATAACGTAAAATTGAATTCATTTAGATTTTTTTCTTATTTGGTGCATTTTTAAATCTCTATTACGTAATAATTAGATAACGTCAAAATACCAGGTTTTCCTATATAATCATGGCTCATAATGTATAGTATATTGCTTATTGAACTTGTACTAAGCATTACTTGTGGTTCTTAACTCGTTGTAAAAGTACGACTGTAACTCATACAAAGGGAAACTACTATTATTAGCATACGGCTAAAGTTTTTTCTGTATACCTGATATACATCGATGTTATACACCTGGTACATTAAAGAAACAGTTAGGCGCACTTCTGCAGCGCCGGGTATGCCTTTGTCTAAAACCTCTCTCCATTCGGGGGCTTTCTCTCCGTCTGTCACTCGGGTGAGATTATGCTGTATCTACCCTTGAAGAGAATGCAACTGCGTCATTGTGGCTGCAACACTGAAACGCGTGTTTCGCAAGAAAAGGGCGCTGTATAATTATGGTACATTATTTGTTATTCTGAAAATGTGCTTACGTTACAACTTTAAAGGTTATAAACCACTACATGCATACGCGAATCAAAATCGGATACATCCAAATATTCCTATCCAAAACATTTGACTGAAAATGGTGATAAGCCTTGACAAAGTGAAACTAGAATCATCTTATTGAGTTTAAAGGTATTGTTTACATGTACATGAAGAAGCGAATATGCTTTATCTTGAATATTTTGGCATATTTGTCAAAGTGAAAGTAGAGTAGGGTAAAACCAACATCTAATCAGTTCGCGCGTCTGTACAAATTTGTCTACCACATTTGAAGAACAAAATATCTCTTATATTAAACACGACCCCTTGTTGTTTTGGTCTTATTTTGTAGCTGAAACATACTTTTTTGCAATGATATATGTTGCAATCTTGTGATGACTATTGTCACCTTACATTGAGCTAAAGAACAATTTTATCTAGTAGTTTGTGACCTAAATACGCTATTTCAACTGTACAGTCGTCGAGATGCAACTCCAACCCTTACATGTACATAGCTGTCTTTGAGACATAAAACTACTATTGTAATATATTGTAACGGGTGATATATAACAAAAATGTTTATGTCACACCAGAAAACAGTATTTCAGTCATTTTGGAAACATTATACCGACACTGTATTAGTACCTTTAATAGTGCTCAATGAATACAGACATAGCTTGTAGACGTATCAACAAACCTAATGGCCATGTGGTTGAATATAAACCACATTATCAATTTTTGAATTTAAAGACAGTACGTTCAGATTACCCTCTTGAGATTCGCATTAAACCATTTATAATTTCAGATGTTTGATATTAGATTCCACCGGATAACATTTAAACAAGCATCTAGTTTATCATTACTCTTGAAAATAAGTCTTAAATTTGTAAAATTGAAATGAAAACCCTAATAAAAGTTTAATCTAACTCATTTAAACTTTTCTCAACCAATAAGGAAACAGGAGATACGTCATTGCCGACGTAAGATAACTTTAATAGCCAAGGGTACAGGTGATAAGTATCACTATCACCTGCTTTCGTACAGCATTAATTGTTTTATTCTTATTTCATTATTATTACATTTTGTTAATTGACTTTTTGTCCGTTGAATCAAGCCTTTATACTTAGATGTATACTCCCAGACAGCGAAATAACCAAACTATAATAACCAAACGCGGGACAAGCAGCATTCATCACAAACAGCAGTCAAATACACATTACAACGGTAAGGGCACAGTATACCCATAAAAGATAAAAACAAATGACAAGGTCACAAAAGCTACAAATACACATACCAAAACGAACACGAACAATTGAAAGGAACATTGACAACAAACTGTCCCATCATACAGACAGTCTGACGTCTCAGTCAACACAATCTCCTTTCAAATAATACTAATAAATCGTCCATGCATGGAACACAGCATATGAGGTTGGTTGGCATTCACGTCGGCTTGGTTTTGGACAACGATCTCTTTTATTTATACTCAAGTCTAATACGATATGCGGAATATTCAATACACGCATAGAGGAAACCAAGCTGTATAGTATTACCGCAACAAAATACACCTGCCAGCAATTTGTCATATTTGTTTGTGCGCTCAAAACGACGAAACAACTCAATAACATCCATAATAAGCTTTGATTGAATATGTTGTACTAGTTGTTTCTGCAAATAAACAAATTAAACTCAAAAAATAAGTTTCGTTCCTTCACAAAACATTGAACATCAGCATAACTATGCGATTAAAAAGGTAGTTCAGTAAAAACGAATATTACGTGACATATTTATGGATGAATGAACGTAAACTTCGTAGTAAAAACTTCTACGAGTTGTGAGTAAGGTAAGTTGCACGAGTATCCAGTGTTACAGCAATGACGCATCTATTTTTAGAAAGTCCAATATACCCTCGACATGAAGTTTCATAAAAACTTCTGATAATCAATTCATTTATATTTTTCATTATGGAATAAATACCTTATACTTTGTTCGTTTTGTATGTGCCATTCTGCAATTTCGTTGTCCAGCGCTAGGCTGCTTCGTATCATTCAAAATTGCATGTACACTATATATATGTTGTAGATTGTCCTTGTGGTGTGTGGTGTCCGGTTGTTGTTTTCTCGTCACATGGCTCTCGTTCCGTTTTGGTTTGACTGACTGAGGCGGCAGACTTTCGGGACGGGATGTCGTGTTTTCAGTGCTTTGTGTGTTTTTAATGTTTTCTGTGCTCGGCTGGTTAAGTTGAGTGCTGCCTTCCCTGTCTGACTTTATATAATCTTTTTTTATTAAAATTGTTTCAATGTCTAAAATGTGTTCTTTCCTTCAGACAATTACGAAGATAGTTTTTATTATCTAGGGAGGTAATTGTACCAGCTAATATCCACTCAATTTCAGCGTGGAATTGTGTTCAATGTAAAACGGGTGAAAATGGAATGCACGCAGTTAAATAGTACGGGATATCATCGTGTTTAGAATCGAAATAAAAACTCTGTTCCTGTGTTTTGTCGGTGAATAAAGCACAATCACTCGTTCGGATGCGGATAATCCGACGCACTCGTAATTCTTTTTTTTGCATCCGAACTACTGAAAACTAATAAAACACAAGCACTCGTTCGGATGCGGAAAATTAAATCACGAACTACTGCCTGTGTTTTATTCACCAACAAAATTAAAGAACATATTTTTATTTCTTAAATAAAACAGTACATAATTTATACACATATCTTCGACAAACCGTAAGACGCGTTATGAACTTAAGAACATCTATTTCAAATATATAACGAGTTAAATAATGTAAGCGTATTGAAGCATTTGACCTTTATGAACTAATAACTATAAATCTTTGCCTCTTTAGATTTTATTCCTGTCAATTATGTGCTATATATCACGAAAACTGTATAAATGCATCTGTTCAAGGTCTACGCTTGATTTTCGACGATAAATTATAAGTTTAGTTTTGTTGTTTGGTAGTAAAAATACAATGAAACGACGTAATAAATAGGAAGGGTACTTACTGCATATATACCGAGTGCACATCATATGTATGCACATGCAGGAACATAAAGCGTGCGATATCTAGCAGCAGACAGCTCATGAAACGTTCAGACATTGAGAAATAGTAATTAAACCCTTACCAAGATACCATACAGTTTCCGTTAATGCATAGGTTCAACTGAGGACAAATCAGCTGCGACGTGTTTTAGACATTTTATTTTTACCGATGTACCCTTATTCATCATCATTAACTCCCACCGATGACACAAAAAGCCTCATGACTTTCCGAAACTTCCCTAGACCACGTGGAGATAAATATCAGAATATGAAGGGGATGCAATCCAGAGTCACCGAGAGTACTTCCTGGGGCAAAATATACTGAGTGGGTCATAGGCTTAAGTGCGTGCTTGCACTAAGTTATTAAAATCGTATAATATCTGATGTTACATTCTTCAATATGATATAGTGGCCCATATTTTTGGTAGTAAATGCCACTCCTGGTAATCATAATTTCTGCGTTAGATACATAAATTATTCATTTCCCGACAAAACGGTCGGCGTAAATCAACACTGCTCACACAAGAAGTTTCATTATATCACCATTTAGAAACATAAGTAATCAATTCAATTTGTGATTGTTACGTGTTTATTTTAATGATTTATTATTTCTTCCAGAATTTTGAATTTGGTAAAGGAATGCACTTACGAACGCATAATATACGCCTACTTCGTCATTAAAACGCGAGACGTTTTGCGTTGATGCCTACTTTGATGAATTAAAAAAACTCGTCCGGTTTGATACAATTTGTCTGCTTGTCTTATTCGTTTTCATTAGCTGAATATCTTTCTACCAGAAGTATGTACACCGCTTTTTGATGCATCAGCATGTATTCAAATGCAGGTCATTCACATGACATTCCATCTAATGTATTTGCATGTCGTTATATTTTAAGTACCTGGCTACATATCTTAACATTCCACTACAGAAGAAATCAACGGGTTATTGGATCCATACATCTTTTATATATAGCTGTTTTTATTGATAGTCTGTGTATGCTTGTACTCTATGTAATGTTAATGTATGTATATATATTTGTCTTGTCCGCCTTGTTTGTTATTGTGTAAATTGTCAAAGGCATTTCATCTGCCGATTATACCAATAAAACTGAAGCTGAAACTGATAATTCAACACTCTAAATATGCAAACGCGCTAATAAAATATTCAATTTTATCACTATCACTACACGATGAGATATAAACCTTATGAAATAAAAATAACAAATACACAATGTATGCTCTATTTATCCCTCGCTTCCAAACATTGGTGTCTGTATTTTGGTGTAAAAATGTTTAACTTACTGCAATTTTCTTGTTTCTTGCGTTATATCAAAACGTTACTATGGTTACAACAATTTAACAGACAATTTATCAAATTTGTTTTTTTTTCGTTTACCTGACTATCGGTATATTATGCGGTTTGTCTGACCTACATTTAGTCAATGTATAATGCGTGTATTATCGACGGAATATTGTGGAAACTTTTGTACATTTCCTACTTATGATATTCATTTCTCTTATTTTCTTTGCGAATATTTGAGCACCTAAAAGTTATGCTAGTGTCATATATCCGTCATCAAGGCTCTGCAACTGATGTAATGGTGAGACTGATATGATTGGGTTTTTGAGAATAATGAATTTACCGTTGTTACGTAAAGAATGTGATGCTATGTCAGTATGTCAGCATGTCAGCCTTAGCGTTGAGGAAATATAATATTACTGCTTTTATCAATGATCCTGCAATAAATGTGAGAAGTGGATATTTTTTCGCCACATTCCTCTCTGTTGTATGTTTGTAGAACTCACAATGACGTCTGCATTTGTGTGACTGGTGTGATATTTGAATTTTCATGAGCTTGGTATTAGAACTGGAATTCACCATGTGACCAGATTCAGGGTTATAACATCTGCCGTGTTTCCTAAACATTTTAGGACTTTTTTAAATATGAAATTAGGACTTGCAGCGGTTTAGTTATGCTTTCTCGTTACATTTGTGTTAGGCATTGTGACACAGTTTTGTGGTCTGTGCTAGTCTTGCATTTTTGTTCGCTCCTTCCTGTGCCTGTCGTTTTCGGCTGTTTCTGTTTAGTGCATCATTCGCTGTCCAATTTTTATTATCTGTGTTCAAGCTTTCCTTTCCAAACCGGAACCAACTTTGTTTTAACTTCAATTTGGTAGTTGCAATACCAATCTGCTCCCGGGTGAAAGCTAAAGCTTCGTATAAATGCTCTCATGTTACCGGAATGAAACCTTGCATTAACTATAGGGGCACGTCAGAAAAGTATTTAAGAAATTTAAGGGCAAGGTATTAATTGTTTTTCGTTCATATTTGCTTCGTATTTAATAGTCAGGTTGTTGTAGAACAAAACAATTGATTACAATATTTTGTTTTTTAGGAACTTCGTCCAGTCAACAAGACTATTAGTGTTTGAACAAATGCATAACCACACAAGTGCAATGAAATGGCATCAATTAGTTTAACTGATTTATTTGTTTTTTATATATACGTAGCTTGAAAAACAGACGTTTTTGCTCAAAATATTACGAAGACAATTAGACGGTTGATTGCCAAAGGGTCAGATTGCATGTTCCATTTAACACCAGTGTCTATTAACACACGCACACCATACGGTGTGTATGTGTGGCCTACTTATACTCACGTTAATGTCAAATGAATTCAGGTATTGATGCTCATAATGTTCATCTAACGAAGACAAATAGACGCTGACGGTTAATTTTGTTTGTTTCATTAAGCATCAAAAGGATAAAAAAAACGGACAGACAAGATAATATTTAGTCAGACAGGGAAGGTATTTAAAAAACACATGTAAAAAAGAGAATGGTTGTGTGGTCTAAGTATGCATGTTTTATTTCAATTTAAGCGCAGTGTCAACACGTTCATTCTGTCAATGACAGGAGGTTTTAATTGCATTAAATTTGCATCTTCATTCTGTTGGTCGTAAAACACCTGGTACTATAAGAATTGTTTGTACAAGTGACGCAAATTCTTAAGCGCTGGTTAAAACTTGGTGTTTCAGCTAGGGCACTCAGCTTTTTATTGCTCATTCAGCTGAAACTAGGGCATTCAGTTTTTTATCACTGTTACTCTAAAACCTTTTAGGACTTTAGACAGCTGAATCAAGGTCGTTTAGCCTGTTTACTGCTGAAATTAGGTCATTCAGCTAGGGCATTCAGTTTTTTATTGCTGAAACTAGGGCATTCAACCTTTTTTATTGCTGGAACTAGGACATTCTGCTTTTTATAGCTTAAACAAGGTCATTCAGTTTTTTATGAGCTGGGACTTGGGCTTTGGTTAATAATGTTGAACTCCAAAAATAACTTGTGACAGATTTTATGCGGATCGTTGATTGAATATGGTCCAGCTAGATCAATGTGAACAGGTGAGCGAAACAGGGCTCTCTTGGTCCCCTGTTTCATTTCCTTGCGCCCTTTTATCCCATATGTATATTTATTTTGCTTACTACATTGTACCATCAAATACTTATTTATGCGGCTGCGGTGATGTACTATTTTTTCTTAATTTTTGAGGACTTTTGACAGCTCAAACTATGTACACTATTTCAGTCTTGTTTACAGCTGAAACTATGACATTCATCGTTTTAATTGCTAAATCTAGGTCTTTCAGTTTTTATCGCTGAAACTAAGACATTCAGTTTTGGATTGCTAAAAATATTTTTAGGCAGCTGGGACTTAGAACTTTCGATGTTGTGACAGTTGAAACTTGGGCTTTCGGTGGGTGAGTACAGGTTCTCATTCAGACATGTATTTGGTATTGTGCCGTGTAATTGTGGCATGTGATGATTTTCATGTTTTCTGTGCTTGGCTGCTTTTATCCTCCCTTTTATTATCAGTCAATTAAATTAGTCTCCCTTGGAACTTTACATACATATACATGTAATTTGTCTAGAGTTCCAACCAGAATACGCGGTACGTTCTGACATTTGCGATTTCAAAAACACTCGATATAGAATCAACCATTTAGCTTAAATAATTAGCAATCTAAACAATAAATATTTTGAGTTTGCACCAATACACCAATCACTAATATTAGGGTGTTTTGATATGGATAATCACACTTGAAGATGTAACACGAAGTATGTTACTGATAATACAGTAATTACCACAGTAAAACAGTCCGATTTCAAACAACTAATTACGGGTTGTATATAAATTATTACTCAAGGGCACTAACTCCAGGTATTGTTGTGAATAAATTTGTTTTTATATACCCGGTAAGTATGGATATCTAAGGAGTGTAATACCGTAAGTATTTTATTGCTGTATTTATATATGCATGTGATGAAATTTATATTTATATAAGTATAAATATCTAAGGAGTGGTATACTTTTAATCTTTCGATGCTTTATCTACGAAGTACGAAGTTTAAGATCATTTCTGGCAATTGTTGATGAATCAAAATGTAAACAACTTTTTAATCAGCGCGAATGTCATATGCCTCGTTTGTATTTTGAAGCCTGTTGTCGATTGTTAGAACGTTTCGCCAAACAGGAAATAACATTCATGCCAACGGTAATTTGTTCTGGGTAATGAAAAGCATTAATTTGATTGGAATCCTGGTATTGCTCACTTAAATCAAAGTAAAAAAAATTCGTAAATACTTCATAGATTGAAATATCACTAAGAACTTCCGCTGTTTGTTAATCCTGACAATATTTGATTTAGGCCTCTAAGATGTTTTTAATTGGACGATGTTAACATTCCATTCTATCTCAAATCTTCTAACTCAACTCTCATTACTGTTTATTGAATACCACAAAAAGACAATCGTGTATTATTTCTATGTGTTTGTCTATACAGTATCTGTCAAATACCCATGCAACATCCAATAACTTAACCTTATTAGCTCTTGCATGTAGGTTGTTATTTATCTGTGCCCTAGAATCGGTATCACAATCTTCATGCATTATTCATGTTTGTGTAAAAAAACTGTACATATGGGGTTTACAACACACTTCATTTAAGACCTAATTTATTTCATGGAATTAAAACATGATACTTACATGTACTTGCCCTTCAGCAGGCAACAAGAAATTTTCCGTGAGTGAAAGCAAATGCCATCTGTCATACCCGATAATTAACATAGATCTTTATTGGTGTGGTGTGTCCCTTTTTCCATAGTTATTTGCATTGATTTATTTAGGTCGATATGTCAGTTGGTCTCGGCAGTTCCCGCTTCAACCACCGTTGGTTTTATAGGTTTATAGTTATGTTAATTTATACACAAAAATGCATGTGTATTTCTCGTATCAAATAGTTTTTACATTAATGGGAAATGCAAGAAGTGTTATGCGTATGTTTAATGCATCGACATGTGTTATTGTCCTGTATTATCGGGGTTAGGTTTTAATGATGTCACGTACCGATGATTACGTCATATATCACCGTCTTATCATGGAACTGTTCATGAGCAAGATCTGTTTCTTCTGTATGATAGAAGTCAAGCGTTTCTTATCCAATCTGTAAAAATATATCAGTCTCCATTCTCTAGTTCTTATCTCCACTACTGTTTATATACGTAATGCAAGCATTTAAAACATATAGAGAGCTATTCTTTTACATTCCATGTACGCATGTTTCTTGAGGTTAATCTTGTTGAGTGTAATAGTATTGTGAATATTTCAATAAATATCAGACAATACACTAGAGTGTGTTATTGCGTCTTGAATGAGTGGTCGAATTTGCTGTGGAATAGTCCGTGTTTTTATTTTAAAACAATTGCATCATTCAATTTATTATCTACATGTAATATAACCAATATTAGAGACGTTGCAAAAGTCAACGTGTAACGTGTACGTGTACGTCAATACTATTTTTGAGTATTTCGTCACCCAGGTTTGTGTAGTTTCTACAAGTAACTGACGTGTGACAGACGAACATATAATGTGTTCTACATCACACGGGTATGCGAATGCACGAGAAACCCAATAATTCATCACCCATGGTTTCATGGATTTTATATAAACACTCAATATCGTTTCACGAAGAAATCGTGTTTCAACTGTCATGTGATGTTACACGCACCCGTTGTCCTTCGCAAGCCAATTTTAATTGCAACGCGTACGTATACATGTACGGGTAGGTACACGTATACGTAGTCGTACACGCTCGCATCGCAACCTCTCTATTCATTTAATTACCACAACTTGTATTTAATCCATAAACCGTATTTGAAACATATTTGGTGGGCAGTTAACTGGTCCGTTTTTGATGAAAGGTATCATCAACCCTCACTGTAACATACTGTATGCAACTGTTCCACTATGCAGGGGAAATGGCTATCGCCAATGTCTCAGAAGAACGAATTCACCTTCCCTATCCGGCAAACAAGTCCTGGATAAAGTCTAGTACTCTACCGAATACTCGGGGAAATGTCTAATAAGCGAGAATGGAATGATAAGACAGGCATGAAAATATAAAAAAATAACGAACGTGTTTTCGTATTTTTACCGCATTCCAAGAAGAGTTTGTGATAACTTTCTCTTATCTCAATTCGATGTATGTCCAATTTAATGCCTTAGATTTTAATGCAAAGATATATATGTACTGATTATTTTAGTTTTTGTTCAATCAGAATTTTCAATCAACTTTCTTCTAATAAATTATATATACTTTATGCTATCAGTAAGAATGTGCTTCAATTAAACTTATTAACAAATACATACGTAAATATTAATAATTTATTTAGAAATGACCTTGACGAGCCATTCCGAAGGATACTTTTTAAGAAATGTTATATCAACTGTAAGGTACAAAATGTAATCTGCTGTTTTAATATTCAGATCTCCAGTATTTAACTTACCAGTGCAAAGCTGAATATGTCTTTATTGGTCCCCTTGATATTGTTTCAGAAAAGAAATATTTTCAAGTCCATTGTTCTCACCTTTCATATATAGGGCAATTATTGCTCTTTCTATAATATGTCCTGATCCGCCCAAATCTTTCTACTCGTATTGTAGAACCTCCCTATTTATTCGTGAATTTAAAGGTCAAATCAACCTATTTACCCCTTCGTTCCTATAGCAAGTTGTCATTGAACATTCTAAATGAGGTTATCCTAAATGAAGTATCAAATGTTCCGTTTTGTTTACATTTACACAGTCATGTTTTTCAGACTAATGATGATGTCGAAGTATACGCTGATGGAGATAATATAACATAGAATCGTTCACTGGGAGTTGGACGTGAAATTAGTGCAGTTTAAATTTTAGATTATTGCCGTTGCTCTATTAAGGAGATGTCGAGCCGCCATATAACTCTAACACATAATCAATTACGAAAATAAAAACCACATCAAAAGACGCAACACATGCTATAACATGCAAAAAGTTACATAACAAACAAAACAAAACAGTTGCTTTTAATTTTATTATCCTATTTTTGAAACCTAGGTTATTGGTTTAGCAACAAGCTATCAGAATATGTCAAATTAATGTCAAAATACACTCGTTACTTGACAGTTCTGGAATGCTGTAATCAGTGACTAAATAGACCGAACAATTTGCTTCTAGGAATGCTATATAATTTAAATTTATGTATTTGCTATAGATAAGAGGAGATAGCCATGTCAAGTTAAATAACGAAGGACCTAGATGATGTTTAAAAGCCGGGAGTGTTTTTTTAACTAGCGCTGTTATGTAAGTGGTTTATGATATCCTTTGAGCTTCATCTAGACGATTGAAGCCAATAAAATGTTGATAATGTAAATTATGTCACATAAATCACTTCTTGCAGACTGATTTTGTAAGTGTATATATAAGTCTGCATGTATTAAGTGTTGATAAGTTCATATTTTATAGTACACTTTAGACAAATCTAGGGAACTGAAACACACGGCAATATGAGAAAAAAATCATTGTATAAGTACATCTAAACTATTGTCTATTGTTTCTCAAGTATCAAAACATATGGTGCCTATAGCACTAGACAATTGCTATATCCAATATTTATAATGCACGGTCAAAGTTGCAGATGTATTCGGGGGATATTAATAATACAGATTGTGTGAATACACTGAATGGTTGGTATATTTTGTTAACTTAAGTGTGTTTTTTGTCAACCATTTATTTGTCATAAACAACAGCCAGGTGATCTGATCAGTTTTCCTACTGACGTCATCAACAAGCACCATATTGCTCTTCCACAACCAACTGACAATTGTGCCACATAGGGAAGGCATGCAAAGGAAGATGTGCACCATTTGTCGCATCAAGAAGTAAAACGATGGTTGCTTGATTGACAGGATATTGCTCTTCCAACTTCGCTTACCGTCGGGCAAACATAACTAAGTGAATATTGTGTGAATAAGTTACTAAATGGTAGCTGAAAGCGTTAATATGTTATACCGTATGGACAATTATACCTGGTTCCATTTATGCAATGGTTTGCATTACTAAGTGAGCCATTCGCAATACCTACACAGATTGTTCATTTAACTTGTAGACGTTCATTAAAAATGCTGAAAGAAGCTATTTTTTTACAAAATTAATGTGTTCATGTGATATTCATATTCATAAATATGATTTATTATGAAAAATAGTTGAGCATACGTTATTATCGTGTCTTTAACTTCATTTTCTAGATTGAACTAAAATGTTTTTATGTACGACGCAATGACACAATCTCAATTGGCGCCTACGTGAATATCTAAATGGAAGGAAAAAATAAATATTAACTTTAATGATAAAGACTGGCTCGCGATCTTTGCTATACCTTTTGAAATTACAAGTGATTCCAATATTCAGTAGTTCCAATACAGAATAATACAAAGAATTCTCGGAACTAATTCATTTTTATTCAAAACAAACATTAAGCAAAGTGAAAACTGCTCTTTTTGTAAAACATCATCAGAAACAAGTTTTTTAAAACATAATGCCATTGTAACCAACCATCTCAATAGAGATTTATTTAGGAATACGAGACAAAAACTGTATAGCATTAAATCTCTTATTCTACTACACCAAAAGATATATAATATTATATAACTGCAGATTAAAAGAGACAGTTCTGACCATTCAGTACGCTAAACACTATATTAGGTACCAATACAATATATTAAAAGAAATACATGTAGCTATTAAAAATGAATCAGGGTCAAAAAGGCCCACTTACCAGAAAGGCCCAGTTACAAGAAAGGCCCAGTTACCAAGAAGGACCGGACCAGAAAGGCCCATTAAAAGCCCAAAAAGGCCCATTTTTAATCAAGTTTATATTGTTTAATGCTTTACATATTAGATCTTTGTGTAGTATTATTATTATAAATTCTAGTTTGTATCCTTGTGTGTATCCTTCAAATTCAATAAATGACTGCATATCGAGGTAGATTATGTTGAAGCTGTGGGCTCCCTTATACATACTTCTCATTGTGGAACTGACATGAAAGATAATGCCAGACATGTGTCCACGATGCATGAAGTCGCTGTGAGTGTGTTTTAATGTTATTGTACTTTGTATAGATAACAAACTTGCATCTTAAAAAAGTTAACTGAATGCATTGCCATCAGTCATATGTCAATTAAGTTAGCCTATAGTGTTGCATGTATCATTCGTGAATAAACTCTGAAATATACGTACTACGTTATTGTTTCGCTGTCTGCACATAATATATAGATATATTAGGCTATGATATGTACATACTGTATATCAATATTTATCTAGATATAGATCGAGTGGGCCTTTCTGGTACACCTATGTGGGCCTTTCTGGTACACCTTTGTGGGCCTTTATGGTTCATTTATACTGGGCCTTTCTGGTAAGTGGGCCTTTTTGACCCGATACCTTAAAAATCACACCGTCAGCCATTTCAATGATACTTGGAATGAAATAACCGACCTTTTTTGCTGAATGTCCAGATAAGACATTTATATTTACAAATATATAAGATACCCCACCAAACCGGAACCAGTAAACTATTTGAGAATGTCACATTGTCATTTATTTCTATAAAACTGAGGATAGTGTTTTGTTTATAAGTAACACAAGTTCCATCTATATTCTTGAATTATATAACAATATATTTTCAAATTTTCAATGTATGAAATTGTTAATATTTTGGAGATTGTGTATACTAAATATTATAACTACATGATTATCATTTCAAGCACTTCTATATAATATATCTTACCTTTATTACTAATACACACTTATATATATATATACTAATTCAGAATTTGTAAGGTGTGTACTGGGATGCCCTGGACCCAGGCAAACCTAATGGCGAGAATAATAAACAATCACTCCACCTAAAAAAATCTTTTTTTCTAACAAATGTATGGATGATATAAGCAAGTCAGGGCGGTTCTCGGAACATACAGATGGAATTATCGAAGATGTTCAGATATGACGTTCCTATTTATCATTTTTCTCTTTTAAGTAGATATTCATTTCCCAGACATTTATAAACACATTTAAATTAAAAGAGTACAAAAGGTGGACGTAAATCAACACTGCTCACACAAGAAGTGGAATTATATCACCATTTACAAACACAGGTAATCAATTCAAATTTGTGATTCTTACGTGTCTGTTAATTACATGATTGATATACGCCACGGAACTTCAATTGAACACATTGTCGTATTGATACAGACATTGACTTAAACTACACAATGTACTTACATTTACATGTTTGTTGTTTGTACAAAATATCTATCATTTATCTCTCGTAGATAAGGTATTGTATAAAATGTAGTTTGAAGTTTCAACTGCAATTTTTGGTGTCTTACCTATCGCATTAGAAACGTAACTATCGTAACAACAATTTGACAGACATTTAAACAAGTGTTATGTTTTACCTGAATGTCAATATATTTTGCGGTTTAGTCTACATTGTGTGTAATCGACGGAATACCATACTTAAATGATTGTTGGAATTTGTTAGAACTTCTGTACATTTCCAATTGATGATTATAGGAATCCTGAATGGGCTTCTATATAGAATAAGGATTTATCACCAGACGGGTCAGATTTTAACGAAGGAGGAGGCTTGCCGAAATCTTACATCGACTGTCTCATGATGAAATTGTTTCTCCGGCTAAACTTGAGAACATTGGGGTTTATAACAATATTTAGCTTCCATGGCGTCAACATGACGTCATAATAACGCATTGCTTACCGTACGTTCTTATTCAAACAGTCATTAATAATTATGTAAATAAAACTTACGCTGCTATTGTCTTGTTAGTTTAATATCGTCTGTTACACGGTAATCTCGATGCTAAAATATCCCGCTCTTTGTCGCGCGCGTGTACACGCTCATGTAGGATAAAGTTTTGTTCCTTTTAGTAGCAACGCGCCTGTCTCTCATTAGCAACGTCGGAGAAATTTATATGCTATATTTTCTTCGGAAAATCTGATTACTTAAATGATATGTGTGTGCCTCAAGACCGCCGACAAGGCTATGTAACCACTATTATATAATACTGCTCGAGTTGAGTTTTTTTAATAAAAACCTATTAACAATACTTAGAAGTATGATGTTATGTCACAGTTTGAAATATGGGAACGTGATAGTATGACAGTTTATGAATTATTTAACGGTACTAGTGAGAAGTGAATAATTATTCCTATATTTTGTTAATAGTACTGTAAATATCTATGGCATTTGCCTGACTTATGCGGATTACAAAACATAATACCTTCCGATTAGGAATGGAATTCCAGGTGGGTTATGTTTTCTTTTCTAAATTCCACCACCTTCGCTTGACCTCGATAGTTGCAATATATTACCATCATCTCCAACACAGGAAGTGACCTACCTATAACATGCTATCAGTATGCATCTCCGTGCAGAATCAGGACAGAAGTATTCAAAGTGTGTCTTCTGCTACAGAGAGAGTAATACTCCTACATTGTATTCGTTACATATTTTTATTATCATACTTGTTTCGAAAACAAACGTGTCGTGTAAAATCGTCTGACGTCATGATTGGTTTGTCGGTACCGAACGTTTGTCTGAAATAGTTCCTCTGTTCAATTTGTTTTCACAGGTTCATACAACAGCATTCGTACAAAATTGACGTGGAATATTACATGTAAACAAACCACTAATTGCCTGTACGCTTGCATCTTTGGCTCCTCGATCCTAACTACACTCGTTTGGAATAGAAGTTCCATTTAGATATGTGTTTCACAAATATTTGTCATTTGGGAACAACGCTCAATCAACACGTGTTTGATGCTCAAATGCAAAGCGATGAAGTTATTGCAATTTAGCTTTAATGTTTTATGCCTCTTGTTTGTAAACTTCTCTTGATGAACAAACGTTTTTGCTCAAAATATTTGACTAACGAAGACAAATAGGCGGATGCTTGACATTGATTCGGTTGGATATGTTGCATTAAGCGACAAGTTGCATACTTCTAATCGTTCGATGAATTCAAACGACGCTTAGAGAATAGTTGGTGGTCTCCGTATATTCACCGTATCTTAACGTGAATGTCAAATGCATTAAGTTAATAAAAGAACGTTTCAATTGTGAGATTTAATCTTTATACTTTTAACACCTGATTTTATAAAACATAAATATAACAAATGTTGGTACAAGCGACAGTGTCTGATGAATATAAACATTCGGTTATTACTCTGTTAAATGCCGACATGTGCGCATGCGCATACGCCAGGTACTAAAGCATCAGAATGAATGCGATCAGACAGGCAATAGTGTCAAATGTTTATTTTCAGTAATAAAGTATAAATGATAAAAAGTTTGAAATATCTATTGAAGAGGGACATCATTAGATATGTGTGTATAAATTCGGAAAGCGCTGTCGCAATTATTTGTAGCCTCGAAATGCCTTGGTGTATTAATTAGTTTTTGATGAAGTCAAGTGTGTTTTCTGCAGTGTTGCCAAAACGTTTGCATACTATCTATTCATTAGTGGCAGTAATCATTGTGCACATATTGTGACAAGCATGTCTTTGAAATCTAACCACTGTGGTTTGATCTTTCCGATTCGTTTCTCTTTAAACATACGTTAGTGTTACATTGTGGTTTTTGCGTTTTCGGCAATGTCTTCTCGCGTTAAAGTACAATGGCGAAAACGCGAAAATAAAATGACGAAAATGCGAAAATAGGATGATGAAAACGAGAAAGTACTACGATGAAAATAAACGAAAGTACGATAGAATGGATACATTCAGAGGCTAAACAGAATCCTGTATCAACCATTTGCGGACCTTTGTTCATAGGAATACATATTGCATCAATATAATAAGTATATGAGTTCCGCTGTGCGATTTCCAAACTCTTCAAAAATAACACAATTTGAGAAAATCACATTTATTACAGAGCAGATATCTTTTGGGAAAAATGCAAAACAAGTTTTTTTCTAGGATCATGTCACACAATGTGTGTCTTGTAACATACTAAAAATCTAGGTCCATGCTTGCTAGTGAAAGTCGACCTTTTTGGAGAAAAGCTTTCAAAATATAAAAGTATGATTTTTGGAATCTATAGATCACTTTCTCATTAATGGGTTTAATTAATGGGTTGTTACTTGTAGTTTAAGATTATCAAACATTATTTTCCATGTAATTGCGCAAAATGCGATATTTTGTGGGAAAATATTTAAAAATATCATCAAAACCCGTGAATTTTGGGAATCAGTTGATAACAAAGTTATCAATAAGCTAATTTGATAATAAATCACTGTGATAGGTACATATACCCTTGTAGTTTAATGCATCAAAACAGTGCCAGAATATTATGCTAAATGAGAGAGTCTTTTTTTGGGTCAAATATTACAAAAGAACATGTATACACGAAATATATGGATTTTGGGAATCTGTTGATTAGTTTGTAGTGTTACCCCATAAATAAACACCGCACACTATGGAACTTGATTTCAGCATTGTGCGAGACATACATAACATCACATGATCCAACAAAATTGTTTTCTGTGTATCTTATTTCGTAAATGTGGTACTTACAAGGGGACCTGTGCTAATAAAATTACGTCATCATAATATATGTGTTCACGCGACGTCAATAACGCTATTTCAATCGTCATTTCTAGTTTTCATCATGTCACTCACTTGGACCATTTTGAAAAGGTATGACTTTTTGGAACCATACACATTTAACTACAAAATTATATAAACTTGTAAAGAGGAAAAATTTTAACCTCATGTTGGAAATCACAGAGCAGAGTTCATTTGTATACACTACTAAATATGGTGTACGTTGCGCATCATGCTATACATTTTCATTGCATAACATACAACATCACTATACTGTTATATAGCAATGCGGGTAACATTTAAATGTACCTTTAGATTATGAGGCAATAGTGGCGATAGCGTGTTCCTAATCTATCTCACAGTATACAACACGAAAATAGAACATAATTTATTATTCTATCACTTCAACCTATTTCTTATCATAACGTGTGTTCCGTGCTGTAACACTGTTTGTTCCTGTAACATTCATTTCTCACCGACACGTACCATTTATTAACCTTAATCGTGCCGCATTCTAGATTAAAATAACATTACAAGGCAACGTTCTGGTGCGCAGTTGTAATGCGCATAACTAGATCTACTTTACACATGATTTTCTAGCATCATTTGACAATCATTCAAACAACCCAGTGATATATTGTGTTAGTGCTTATAGTTTACCCTACTTCTTTGTTTATTCAAAAGCAAGGGATTCATGTATTTTGCAATGGACATTAAGTGGTTCATGAAGTAAATCCATTTATTTGAACAATTAGTCTGTTTCCAAAATACGATGTATGGAAAACTAGACCCACCTACCCTCTCAATTGTACTGCTATTTTATCAACTTATTCATGCAACCTTGTCTAATTGTACTTCCATTACTCCATAAATTGCATGTTATTGTTTGCATACATTGTACAGACCACCAAAAAGTTGACGGGTAAACTATAAGCCGGTTATAGATCACATATTAGAATTATTAACAAATTCGCTCCATTGTACTTAATTTGTGTATAATTCTAATGCATGATCTATTACCTACACGTATTATCTCGTACATTACAGTAAAGTGATTATATTAAAATGTTTATTTTCTAATCTATGCAGTTTAATATCAAACAAACACGTCGGTCGTTAAGTTGATATAAGATTGCATGCATAATTAATGTCACATTTATTTATTAAAGAGACACCATAAATCCAACATAAGTGTTGTATGATCTTTCATTTATTGCAAACGATACTGTACAAGTATAAAAGCAACCGTCTGTGCGACCCTTCGAAAATTGACCGACGATATGGTCGAATCGCATATCCAGACGTAATGAATATATGTCCGTTCAAACATTCGCCGTTGTGAAAACAAAACAGGTTAAGCATTATTGATAGCATTAGAAGATGAAAACTTAGCATATGTTATTTACCAACGTCCCATTGAAAACACCCCAATGGCATTAAAAGCTATAGTCAGAATAAACAAACAGTGGAAGTTCTTAGTGATATTTCAATTTACATTGAATTAAGTGAGCAATACCTGGTATCTAATGTAAATTCAACTGAATGCATTTCAATCACAAGAACAAATTATAGCTGGCATGAATGTAATTTCCTGTTTGGCAAAACGTTCCATCAATCTGCAAAATGTTTCAAAAAACAAACGAGGCATTTGACATTCGTGCAGATTAAATTTGTTTGAATTTTGATTTATTTATTCTCGACTAATTTGTGGATAAAATAATAAAATATTAACAGTACTGTATATCCCTCCAGTTTCAGTTCAATCGATGAACTGCAAAATTCATATTATTTTTTTTTAATTCTTATGATATATTAAATTTTATATGAGCCAGTCTCCAGGAAACCCTGCTATTTTGACAAAAGTATTGATTTTGAGATTTCCAATAGCTTTAAAGAATAATCTTAATGAAGCAAAATATGAAATATGTTTTGTTAATGTCTTAATTTTTGGAAGTTACCGCTGTTTTAGTGTTCCTTTTCGGGTATTTTTTGTGTTACGTGGCAAATGTCATTCAAATGTTATTCGTCGTAACTGTAACATGCATTTCATAATTACACCATTTGATCAATCATTGATATAAACTGTTCAAAATGGTAGCACATTTTCAGTATATTTAAAATAAAATTCAATCTGAGTACTTTTCATAATTGGTCACCATAGCAACGAAGTATGTGATTTAGACATAATTCATGGGAAAGCCAAAGCTTAGATTTAGTATTATATGGGTTAATTACATAAAAAAGAATCAATAGATATGTATTATTTAAAAAATGAAAGTCTGTTCGCGTTTTTTGTCGGTGAATAAACACGGGCACTCGTTCGGATGAAGAAAAATTAAATCACTCGTGCGTTGCTTGTTACCTTTATCTGTTTCGGAGTATTTTAGCCATGTTATCTTGTTACCTGTTACCTTCATCTGTTTCGGAGCATTTGAGCCATTTTGACCCTAAGGCTCCACCAATGTAGTTCTCAATTAAGTTCCAAATGATTAAGTTCCAACTATATGTCATCAACTTTGAATCTCTTGTCCATCCATCGTTGATCCAGTTTGGTTTTGAATAACAAAACAATGTCATCCTCTAATAGGTCATCCTTTAAATCATTCCAATTGTCGATACATCTTATTGGAAAAGTATTCTTCCTCAGAGTTGTATGGATGGGTGGCTTGTCAATTTTGAGAATATGTCTACGTGTTTGATTATCATCAGAACTTGGTTGTGCTAACATCTTCAAGCTTGTTCACTGTCTTATATATTTGGATCATATCAAAGCGTTCTCTTCTGTATTTTAAAGTTAGATTTAGTGAAGTCTTTCTGGATAAGTAAGCCCTTTCAATTGCAGTATTATACGAGTCTCCCTACGCTGAATATTTTCAATTAATTGTGAGTTTTTCTTCGAAATTTGATGTATATTGTATCATAATGAAGCATACATTTAGTTGCTAAATGAACCAGAACTCAAAATAATGTTCTTTCAAATACCACATTGATGCTAAATGCGGAAAAGCAACATGTGATCATAATCATATCAGTGTTATGTCAGTATCTCAACAGCCACTCGATCAGTTGTATGTATCATAACTAAGCGTAAAATTCCTCAAAAATGTGTATACCTTGCATCGCCGCACACCTGCTCCGGTATAATGCCGGAAATCAAAATAATGTTTTGTCAATAAATTTCAATCATTATCAACACAATCTGACATAATAGTCTTTTGCTTCAGTTTAAATGATTGCAATACCAGAAAGTTATTTGCAGGTATATCAACTCAATATCTCGGCACGTATCGAAACGATACTGCGCTTTTAATTCTTTCTCTCACATGAAGGCATTTAAAACTTGTCAATTTTACCCAGGTATGAAGCATGTTGTCTTATATATAGATATGATTTTAAAAGAACTGGCATTCAATATTCAAGTTTAATTTTACAGCTCAGACATTAGTATCGCTTCGTCGTGTATAAAATAATCCATTCTACAGTCCAAATATGAATACTGTTAAATATTGTATATTGTTATGCTAGATATGTGTTTGTTTTGGTAAATACAATGAAGAAAAAAGGATCATGAACCTATGTGTCATCAATGGTATAATCGTTATTGGCATTATTCCTTAGGACCCCGTTTAGCCCAGTCAGGGTAAGAATAGAATGGCGCAGCGGTCGAGTCCACCACTATTACGGTGTAAAATAAATTGTAAGGACTTAATATACAGACAGCTACACTTTCGATGCTAAACCAACATACTATATCGCTCTACCTGTTCAGACAATGATTGTAATCGTTTGTGTACACATAAACGGCAACATCACTCTCATGATATCTGACCGGACTGTACGACTAATTTGTTTTTCTGTGGTTATTGAAGAATACTGTATCCTCCATTTTATGCCTCGTAAATATGGCCTTGGTTTGTTTATCATGATAATTGATTGATCGTTTTGAGTGATATAATTGCGCCAAACAAACTAAAAACACAAACATTATTTAACAACCAAGTTTTCTATTTTGCATTATCCAAGACGCCAGAAAACGTACGCAAAGGTATGTAAAATGGCAATAACAACTATCATGTTTAAACGAAAGGACATTAAAAACCAAATTGATTAACGTTGTTATGTCATTAGTGCAATACGTAAAGGATGCAAAAACCATATAAATCTATTTTTGTGTCAATGCCGGTGGCCGATACAAAAACATATCATGATTTGCACAGCTTACAAGATTCTTGTTTTAGATATGACTGATTTGAACTGAAAGCATGCATTTCTGTCGTGCTTTATATGTGTCTAGAACAAATAGTTACAAATCTGGTTGAGCTCATGTCTGAACTAACAAACAAACGATATGTTATATGTGACATTTCTGAACTTACGTCTGTATAACATAATGACATTATTCTATGACATGCGCCAACCAGACGCACCACGTACTGTGTTCTGATAAGAGGGGCTCATATTTAAACAAGGTATGCAGGTGGGATATATTTGAGCCATTAATAAATTTACATTATGATTGATTTATATTCCATCAAGTATCTGATAAGACATGGGTGCAGGATATTCTATTCATTTTATTTAGATTTCTATACTATACAGTTGAAATATTCTCAGTTATGAATTATCGTAAAACAGAAAAAAGTGAGGCAAGTAATTCATTTTTGTTAAACTGGCAAACAAACAGAATTTTGTCGAATTGTGGCTGAAAATTAATTTTATGGTACCTCACGTGACCTCGTAATATATTTTCCCCATTGGTCTGCCAGTTGATATTTTGTTCGATTTGTTAGTAAAGCACATGGCAAAAGCGTATTATTTATTGTCACCCAAGCAGCCATGGGTCATTTATTTTATCATACCGAACAAAATGTAAGCATCACTTATAAAATATACACAATTATACAAAAAGCAAACGGATACTCTCTAGAAGGGTGCTTTCCGGACTCAAATAGTATCAATGTCTAAAAATAGCTCAGCCACGTTTTTGCTATGTGATCGAAAAAAATATCACATAGTGATCGATAGAGGATATTACATTTGTAGTTTGTTTTGATTGAATACGATTTATATCTCATCGTGTAGTGATAAAATTCAATATTTTCAAGATGAGATATTAACCATATTCAATCAAAACAAACAAATATTCTATTTATTTAATGCTTATCTGGTGTCAACACTGGTACTATTTATGCCAAATTACCACTATGGATAGGCTGCATATGAATATGTTATTCCATTCATATTTTTCAATTCAAAATCCGCCATCTTGGATTATGGTGAATATGTTAAAACGTCTTTTTTTGAGAATTGTGCATCAAATCATACACCATCTTGTAAGAAATTGTTTAACTAAGAATATGAACTCCCACATGATATATTTCCATTCAGAAATAAAAAGTTACGGAGAGTTTAGTGTTGAGTTTTTGGTAAAATTTAAGTAGGCCCTATCGGGGGGCGGAGCTTATATCAGTCACATTGTAGGTGATAACCAGTGACTGATATAGGTTTTATTTCACTGATAGAACTCCGTATCTCATCAGTTAGTATTAAACAAAACAAAATATCACACGGCATGCCTATGGGTGAAATACATTGAGAGTTCATAACGGCAATCTAAGTGCTGCTTACATTTGTTGATAGTTTATAATGTAAAATGCTTTATACTAAAATAAATAACGCATGGCTGCTCGGTAAATAATACCAACCCTTTAATAGTCATAATTTTTGTTTCGGTATAATTAAATAAATAATACATGGCTGCTCGGGTGATAGTCAATAATACCAACCTTTGAATAGTCGTATCACCGAGACTTCGCATCGGGAAATATTACTATGTGTTATTTATATAATATTGCAATTAAGCAAAGTATATTAAGCAAAGTATTACGTTATTTAAGAAATAAAAATCTGATCGCGTATTTTGTCGGTGAATAAAACATTGGCAGGGATTGATTTAATTTTCCGCATCCGAACGAGGGCCCGTGTTTTATTCACCGACAAAATACAAGAACAGAGTTTTTATTTCGATTCTAAATACGATAATATCCCGTACTATTTAACTGCGCGCATTCCATTTTCACCCATTTGACATTGAACATAATTCCACGCTGAAATTAATGGCTTGTAAGCCGGTACATTTACCTCCCTTGTTAATGAAAACGACATTCGTAATTTTCTAAAGGCAATAAGACATTTTAAACATTGAAACAATTTTAATAACACGAGTCTAGGGTATCTATTTCATGAAATGAAAATACAAATGAATTGATTATCAGAAGGTTTATGAAACTTAGTTTCGAGAGTGTATTGGAGTTTCTAAAGATGCGTCATAGCTGTAACACTGGATAATCGTGCAACTTGCCTTGTTCGCGACTGATTGAAGTTTTTACAATAACGTTTACGTTCATTCATTCATAAATATATGTCACGTGATACGGGGCCTAAATAGAAACAGCCAATTTGACAGGTATGTGTTATTGCGGTAATAATACATGCCCTGATTTGCTCCATGCGTATTTTGATTAATCCGCAGATCGTGTTAGAATGAATGTTTATGCTCCGCGAAGGGTGAGCATATAGTCGCCGCTTTGTCCGTCCGTCTGTCCGCCCGTCTGTCCGTACGAATGCACCGGTAGTTGTGGGGTGTGGAACAATAGGCTATTTTTAGATTCCATTCATTCCGTCACTTGTGGGGTGCAAAATGCTACTTGTGGGTTGCAACCAAACAAAAGAAAGAACGAAAGAAAACCCCACAAATACCGTCTCATGAGTACGTCCGTCCGTCACACTTTTGTCCGGACCATAACTTGAACAGTATTAGATATAGCAATTTGAAACTTCATAGGTGAATACACCTCATTAAGAGGAAGTGCAGTGCACAAGAACCATAGCTGTTGATTGCAGCTTTATTTAGTTATTCCCCTTTGTAATTTTTCAAACTTATTTCTTGTCCGGGCCATAACTTGACCAGTATTAGAGATATCAATTTGAAACTTCATAGGTGAATAGACCTCTTTGAGGGGAAGTGCAGTGCACAAGAACCATAACTCTTGATTGTCTATTTTTCGAGTTATTCCCCTTTGTAATTTTTCATACTTAATTCTTGTCCGGGCCATAACTCATACAGTATAAGGAATATCAATTTGAAACTTCATAGGTAAATATATCTCATTAAGGGAAGTTCAGTGCATAAGAACCATAACTCTGCATTGCAATTTTATTTAGTTATTTCCCTTTGTAATTTTTCATACTTTATTCTTGTCCAGGCCGTAACTCATCCAGTATTAGAGATATCAATTTGAAACTTCATAGTTGAATAAATCTCATTAAATTATAGTGCTGTGCAAAAGAACCATAACTCTCTTTTGCATATTTCTTGAGTATTTTTTCTGTGACAAACATCCCACAGGGAGCATCATCCGTTAATGACGGCTTTTGTTTGCAATGCCAGCAAATTCTATTTTGGCATGGAAAAAAGCCAAACAGTTCAATAAATACATGTACTACTACTACAATTAATAAAGTATGCGGAAATTTGCAATTATAAATATCACTTTTCCGATTGTTCTCTTGTGTAGAACCTTACTGTACCACTATGGTTCCTAATTGTACGATAAAGCGTCCTTACTGTACATACCAACAAGGAACCTTACTGTACCAGTAAGGTCAGTGTTTCCAGGTCGTTCAACTAGCTCTACACTACTGAGCATCTTAATTGATAGTAACATAAGTATTCTTTATCCTTATCTTGATATGTAGACAAATGGAATGCAATATCTGCTCTCTTCGATATAGATAACATTGTTACTGTGTGGTAAATGATTTGGCCGCTGTCTGCAAGTCATGCTACAATTTGCTCCCAATGCCAATTGATGACATTACAAAGTTGCATTAAGTAACAAATGATAAATTAAGACAACGATTAAGAACAATAAAGAAAACTGCACAACCAATGCATAAATAAAGTTGCTATTCAGACAGAATACATCATAGAGTCAATGTAGATATTTAATTATAAGCGATGCAACTGGAAGGAAAAGAGTAACTTGAATTGAGCAGTACCTGCAGAGACAGACAATGTGGATACCAAAGAATATAAAATATTATTAAATGAATGCATCCTTCAAACGATCAGAGGGACTTAGATGCTATCAAACAAGGTAAAGAAACGTACCAGGGTTATTTGATTGAATGTTATGAAGAATAATTAAAGCGGTTTAGTTTCATTTTTTTTGTTCAGCTTTTTGGTAGGCATTTTGACGTATGCTTGTGGTCTGTTGTTTTAGGTTCCATGTGTGGGCCGTTCGTGCTCAGTTGCTTCTATTATAATAATATATATATATCCTCTTTTCCTATGGTTTCAGCCACTTAAGAGTCAACATCCTATGTTTGCCAAAAAACATTGGTGTTAGCTTGATTTGTTTGGGTACATTACTGATGGTCTTTGATCTACACAAATTGACCGAAGTTTTTTGTCTGTGAAGTTTATTTGTAAAAGTATAGCTATTTAAATAACCCAGGGTGTACTAGTCTTAATTTTATAATGTTTCCTATGGTTTCAGCTACTCAAGTTAAATGCCAAAGAAATTAAATGTTTTGAAGAATTCAAGGTGAAATATATTTAGGTTATGTACATCAACCTTTAAACTAATTTTATACTTAAATTCATTTACATCAAAAATACACATTACACTAAATAAACGTCTGCACATTTTATTTATCTTTAATTTTGCATGTATGCTACAGCTGAGTAGAAAATTAACAAACACATACAATAGTTTTATAATATTTTCTACTCAGCTACATGTTGGTCCTTGAGTAAGCTTGGTAACACATTTTGTAGTTCGTTCTATTACTACTATCTTATAGCGGAGGTGATTATCAATTGAGAAGTAACCGTTTGACCACAAACAAGAACCGATCGTAACAGAACTTGTAATGTGCATTTTTGAATATTCGGGTAGTGCCATATGCAGTGATAATATGGATTAATTAATACATGTCTTAAATTTGATAATTGTGTGGCTTGTGACGCTCAGTATATATATTTGTAGAGTATGTATTGGGAACAATTCGCTTATTAATTATTAGGTTAGTATCTTGACCGAAGAAGTAAACATGACTCGGACATATAATGGGTATTATTCTATCAGTGACGTATATCCGCACAATTATTGGTTAGTTTGAGTTTGTTCGCGGCTGTGCGAGGTTATATAATTGTTCTAAAGTGTTCTATATTCTTGTTAAGTCAGCAGTTTTCCTTTTTATCTCAATACAAAGGTCTCTGCAATAACGGACTAGTTGCCCGATATGCTTACACGGTAACCTACCAAAAGAATCCCCCTTTTATATTCAATAAAATGTAGAAATGAAACATACGTTCGTAGGTAGTAATTTCTAGCTTTTGTTTCAATGTACTCGAAAGTCAGCATCAAATGCAAATAGCAATTCGATTTTACCATCGATATCAAAGCGCAAGCAGCTGTAAACGAATTAGCCAATTTCCCGATACGCATTGTGGAAATAATGGAATTCAGAATTACTCTTTACCGTGTTTAAAAACATACATACTATTTCTGCATTATTACTTCAACTTATCTTAACAAAAGATGCCCAGAGATTTAGTACCACAAATATTACATATCAAAACAATCGTACGTGTGAGATGTTCATGCGAATTGGTCACTTAAAAAAACTATCTCTGATATTTCATATAATATATATATATGTCGGCCATGACTTAATTATCAAATTTTCAGTCACTGTGGTCAATTTGTGTTTTCGTGGTTTTGAGAAGCCATTACGTCATTTATAAAGAAACACCTGTAACACATGCAGCAGGAAATCAGACCCGTGTGAAGGATATAAACAAGCACGATATTGTAAGTCTTATGCCACAACCAAACAAACTGGTGTTAAAAGCATAAAATATTTAACGGTTCGAGGTCCCAGAATGACAGTGAACGACGTCAAATGTCTATAAGAATGTTGAATGATGTCACGAAGGCAAGAGTCAAAGCAATACATTTTTATGTCAATGCCTAAAGACTAAATGTTCGCTAACAGGAGACGTCGAAGGTAGGCCGTGTTCAGACAGACTAACAACAACTACGTCAAAAGAAGAACGTTAGATTGCAGTGACGTCAACACGTAACATATTTATATGAAGTCACCAGCTAGCTGTCCATGACTGGAACGCAAACGGCACTATTGTTTGTTATAAAATCGACCAGAATAGACAATCCAACGCTAGAATTTATGGACGCCATGCTGACGTTGGCATACCGTTGTCACGACGTCATTGGTAGTGTTGGTTTGCCTCGGCAGCTTTTGTCGCATAACGGATCTTAGACAATTAAATTACAATCTCCGTATGGATTAAACAAAAGCACTAGAATGTTCGCCGATTTAACAAATATTGGTCTTTCTCGGGAGTAGAGGAGATGAGGAACAAAATGCCATCAAAGGTGCACATGCCCTTGAGAAAACATTGAACAAAACTGATATAACATTCTTCAAACCGTTGTTTTCAGCTTCGTAACAGCAAGAGACAAACATGTTCGACTGTAATTACTCCTTAAGGAGGGCATAATCGGCATCACATGTCTTGTGATTTTTCTAATTTACCCCTATCTCCTTACAAGTGATTTCATTTTGTACGTTGGTAGGCTTACAAGTGGTGTGAAGTCGGTGTTTGATTTGCACGTATTACACAGGTAGCAACAAATGCATGCCAGTAAGTTTAAATATAGCACTTACGATTGGTAACACTGATGTTTCGAGGTCAAATGAAGCTGTAAACAGTAAATTTGAAAATCCAACTTTCGGTTCTAAACATTTGACAGTTTGATCAGTATTGTAAAGTGCTTGGTACATGTTTATACTGCGACCAAACTTATCGCCAATCAGCGGCCCAAAACTGGGTTGATCGCCGCGATAGGTGTCATTTTTGGACCGCATGTTGACGATAGTTTGGCCGTAGTATAAACATGTACCAAGCGCTTTGCATACGTGCAAATCGAGCACCGACTTCACATCACTTGTAAGCCTACCAACGTACAAAATGTACGTCGACAGTTTAGGACTCTGTTATCGACGAATTGTTGAAGGTCCGGTAGTTGTTTGTGTTTAATTATATAGGGGCATCCTTCCCACTTGAAAATAGCTGGTAGTTGTTAAGCTGGGGCCATATTTGTAGAACTTTGAAGTGCTTCTGTGAAGTTGAGTCGTAGCTGACAGTGACTTTCTTTTTACTATTTAAACATGTTTAAGCTCTCTGGACGGATTGTAAAGTGGTTCACTGGCAGGGGGGGGGGGGGGGGGGGGTCACAGCCAACCTGTGCTGTTAGACATCATGTAACTCCACGAAATCCAATAATATAGTCCAACTAGTTAAACTTGTTTTAATAAGTACATGTATATATTATCAGGTAATTAAACGTTTATTCACAAATTTGTTCTTGATACAATCATGTACAGTAATATGTTTAGCTGTATGATGAGTCTATTTTACACAATTTGCGTTCAATCATGGTTGGTACATAATAATTATCGATACATTTATTCCAAATGTCCTATATAATTATGTATAGCTTAACGGAATTCGGTCAAACTATATCAGTTACCATCAATGATGTATGTGATAAGGTTATTAGATGTTATATTATTCGTTATTTGAGGATTAACGTGTGCATGCTATAAGTTAAATAAACACAGCTTCAGAGAATTTCGTGAATAACGAAACCCCTTATCTGATCCATTGTACATAATATGTTGTTTATGTTAACTTATGTTAACATATGATTTTCTTTGATATTAAATTCCATCATTGCATTTGATCACGTCGCCATGCTATAAATATTAGATATGGTTCAAACATCTAGTCAAAGGTACCATTGACAATATTGTTGAAGAATGTGTCAGGTTTCAAACATGAACACATGGTGATCATTTTTATCTTGTAAATAATATGGTTCATGCTGTGAAGAACAACTTCGTCAATGACCTCTCCATCTCAACAAATAACTATTCTACCAAGGTGTGGCCTAAAACCGTCTTTCTATCAATATTTTGTTTTTCAAAATCACTCTATTAAACAAAATCTCTTATGTACTGTACTTCATATGTCATTGAATTATCAATTGTCTGACTGTGCCCCTATAAGTAAAGTCTGTATCTTATTAGTAGCTTTGATTTTAATTCCGCCGCTATAAAAGATGTTTCTTTGCATCGTTTATTTATTATTGGAAGCACGATGACATTCATCTCCCAAATGTTACAACATTTTACATCTACTATCCAAGTGAATTAGAAGAAATAATTATATTTCATATAGAAAAAAGCCGTTTTGTTTGGCAATTTGAATAAAACTGTTATTTAACAATCGACCTTGTACAATGTCATGTGAAAGGCACCAGTTAACAATAACAGTATTAGCAGCTGACTATATAATGGTCTGGGTGAATATTTAATTGTCGAAAAAAAAACTAATTTCAACTACTATATTGTAGCGTGTCGTTCGAAGGTTATGAACGATCACTAAATGTGAGTTACGTTTTACTTTCTCAAAATATTCAAATCATAAGTTTTGTATCGCTTTGTCCATGGCCTTGATGTTTACGATACTATTAATTCAAATATTTGTTAATTAAAATTCTTGAAATTGCTCAAATCATCCGTAGATTGTTCACATAAACTCGATTAAGAATTCGGTTGGCACAAGGATTTAAAAATTAATACACGACACAGTCGGGCTGCGAGGCCATAATCCGTAAGGGAAATGAATAATCACCTCGAGGGATATTCATTACGGGCGAGGCAGTACCTTCCTGTCGGCCTCTGAAGTGTATTAAAGTGTTTAATAATACAATTGTTTGATTTTACATCTCAAGTACTTTGCAAATAAAGTAATTATTACACAGGAAGAATTACTGTAATGTTTCAACCAAGTTAATACACTAACAGTCAATAATATTGTCCAAGGTATTTTACTTCTGGGCAGCACGACGTCATTTTGGCTCCAACGTGATGTCATGTTTACATGGAAAACGTCATGTGCGCCCGATTATGATTACGAGATTGCGGGCAGGTATGTGACACTCGATCACGTGATGGCAATACTCTGTCGCGATTAAGCTCATTTTTGTTACGTATGAAATGTGTTACAAATTGTTACTATGTTTATTAAATGTCTGCACTAGATATGTTGCTTTTGATTTGATTATGCGTTCTTGTTTTAGAGGCATGAGTATAGTAAATTTGGGTGAATTGGCGTTTTGTGAGATTTGTTTGGGATGTATGTACTCCTGCTATCATAAAAACAACATCATAATAAGAAATGGTATCCATTTCATTGGGTATGATGAACATAGATTGCAAATACGTTCATGTTTATGTATAGTTTATGTCTATCAGTTTATGAAGTTAACATATGCCTATATTTCTGAATTTTTTAATGTTTACTACATGTGCAAGTCAAAATCAAAAGTGTATAATCAAGTATATATTAATTAGAAAGTGTTGCGGTTTTAACATAATAATATTGGCGTGCTCAAGTTCATAGACGACAATGAATAATGATTTTCTCGTTGTGTGATAATTTAGGGCAAGTAAAATTCTAATTAGCTACGTTAAAGACGGCCTTTAAAGTGTATGCCTTACACACGTATGTTTTATCTTACACATATATTATAGCACGCATAGAAGCAGTGGTCAATCGGACCCCTGATTAGCTATGTAGGACCTACATTGTAAACATGGAGTACAGGGAGCTGTTGACTGAAACGGTATACACTGGAAAGATGGAACAATATACTGGAAAGAAGATAGGGTAAACTGGAGGATAAAGGGAACGATTTACTGGATAAGGGAACGGTGTTCTGGAAAGAGGGAACACATTGAACGGTTTACTGGATAAGTATTACCGGTAAAGTCATTATTTTATTTTATTATAAGGAATGGCGTTCTGGATCTCAGAATTACGAAATCTGGTTCAGTATCTAACCAGTATGAGAAAACGCTAAAGTAAAAGTGACATTTTAATGGATTTGATTATTACTCATTATTAATTTTAACCTATTTTAATACACAACAACACGTGTTGTTTATCAGTATTTTATGTCTATGCGCATTATGGGTATTAGCAAATAACAATACATTTCTATTAAATTCTCGTAATGTATTAGAGTATGTTTCATTTTCTACTTGGTGCATCCTCAGTAACGAAATATAATAACCATTTAAGAAGTAATAAACACTCTCGAAATATGTGATTTATTCCACCTGAAAGCGTTCTACTTTTAGTTAATAAAATTGTTGTTGTCGTCAAAACACTCGATAGAAAGAAGGATACTGAAAAGCTCGTAATTTCAATGGTTAACTTGAGTCTTATTTATTTCAAAATACTAGTACAATGAAATGTTAATTAACAGGGAATACAGCTGGCCGTGCACAGAAAGCATAAATACCACACAGACCACAATAACATGGCACAATGCCCAACACACAACTAAACGAGAAAATAAACTTAACCACTGAATGTTCAAGTTTCAACTGTTACAAAGTAGAAAGTCTAATTCCTAGCTGTCAAAAAGCTGACATATCCTGTAGAATAGGATACAATGACTATTATTTTAGGATTGGTTACCCATGCTGATTCATTTTTCAGCATATATCTTCCTTTGCAATGGTGGTTCTCGATTAAAAATTTAGTCTCAATGTTATTTCGATTTAATCACGCAGAGTCAATTAACAGAACTGTACAATAATTCGCTTTGGAAAAAATGAATGATTATTTTAGGTGGGGTAAATTGTGCTGGTGATACCATGAAATAAATGACAATTTAATATATTGACGTAATTACTAGACTAAGTATATTTTTTTAAATGATAGTACAAATAATCAAGAACAAGGTATATATAAAATATGTAAATATTGCAAAATAAATAATACGTATGGAAAAACATCACATTCAGTCAGACAGGCAGCACCCAACTGTACCAGCCGAGCACAGAAAGATTAAACACAATCAGGTGGCTTATAACCAATATTGGATGGTATATGAAATATGAAATATAAACGAACAGTTATTTTCCTTAACATGATAGAACAACTCTCAGTTGATTAATCTCAAGTTGAATATGGCCAAATTGGTAGACATCGAGAACTGTAATTTGACGCATGACGTTGTACAAATGATGTGATCATCTGAAAAGGCACCACAGGCGCATAAGGAGCGAACTTGTCAATACTGAATTAGTTTGTACAAAGTTATTAACATTTGTTATGTGGACATACTATATTATGAGACACATTGTACACTTTATTGTTTTATTTACACTTCAACACAGACATACATGCAGACTAAACATCTGTCTGGGTATTGCGTATGTCCTCTTGATATGTGGGAAGACGACTGCGCTTACAATCCGCAAATAACCTATTTTTGTTTGCTTGATTTATTAATTCAACGAGTTTTTAAACTACAAATTATGTAAAGCAATTCATGGACATGAGCTCACGTTTTCCTATCACAGTAAATTGTCATCATACGTGGGATGACGGAAAACTCACCTGTTAGGGGAATGCGTATACATAATTAACTCATTGTTTACTCTTAAAATAGAAGAAAGGCCTTCGACCCCTTCTCGACGAACTCGGGTTCAAAATGACAAAATGATTCACGTTAACAAACAATGAGTATGAGTTTAAATTATGGTTATATGATACCGGTACACTAGATATATGTTATTGTCAATATGGGGACTGTGTACTGCTCAGATGTGAAACTATTGGTTTGTGTTCTCATTGTACTATTTGGCATGGGATCGTGGATCGCCATCAACGGAATCTGGGTGGAGTTACCTATTTTAGTTGATCAGCTACCCGAGGGATGGAATCTACCGTCCTATCTGACCGTAGTGATACAGATCGCGAACATCGGACCTATCACATATATGATATTTAGTGTACTGTCACCGAATAAATCATACGAACGACCGGTAGTATTTATAATGGTTGCAATCGGATCGATTGTGTCAATACTTCTTGCCTTCTTTTGGATGAAAACATCAACTATTGGTGGAGAGGAGCACAGTACATCTTTACTGATATGCATGTTCTTCCTGTCTCTAATTGCCTGTGCCTCGTCTGTTGTTTTTCTACCATTTATGAACATCTTCAAACCAAATTATATGACGTCATATTATATAGGAGAGGGATTTAGTGGGCTCCTACCTAGTTTGGTTGCGCTTGGCCAGGGTGTTGGAAAAATAAAATGTGATAATACAAGTTTCATTAATCATGAAACTAATAAGACTGAGTATCATGTTCAGACTGAATATCTTCCGCCATATTTTTCTGTGAAAGCTTTTTTCTTATTCGTATTTTCGATGATGTTTACATGTGGAATTGCTTTCTCAGCATTGAATTATTTACCGTACTGTAAATCGGAGCATGTGATGTATCACCAAACACATCTATATGAATGCGACAAATTCGGAAGTAATGACGCAGACATTTCTGTATCTACAACTCCACGACCGGGAATGTCGTTGTCACTTTACGTCTACTATTTCAGTGTAATTGGATGGACCAGTGCTTTAACCAATGGAATATTACCATCTGTGCAAACATTCGCTTGTCTACCGTACGGATCAGAATCATATCATCTAGCTGTAACGTTATCAAACATTGCCAGTCCATTAGCATGTTTCGGTGCTTTCTTCTTGCCTGTGAAATCTGCTGTGAAAATAGGAACAATCTCATTGGCCGGTACATTGACAGCTGTGTACATTTTGGTACTAGCAGCGGGTAGTCCTAATCCAATACTGGTCAACTCCCTTGCAGGCGGACCACTAGTGGTAAGAACTAAGAATTATCACTTTTATAAAAATATATTTTTCCATAATCTACGTTTTAACCACAGGTAACTGTATCAATAATAAAGAGTAAACAAAACAAAAATGTTTATGCAATTTATAATATCTTAGCTAAGAATATTTTTATAAAATATTTTTTCCTCTTTATCAATGATACAGTTACCTGTGGTTTTGACTGTTAAGGCTCACTGTGAAATGTTTAAGTATTTCATATCGTGTCAGCTCAATATCACATGAAACCCTTGTTCGATTTCGATGAGACTCATACTCAATATGTAACTTATGAAGGCGACATATGCAACCTCTCAGTCTGCCGGCTTCATGTCAAGGTCTCGAGCACAGTTCAAATTCAAAGATTTGAGTCTTTATCAATATCTACTGAAATGCTTGACCGATTTCAGTGATAATCAAAACAAATATGAAACCCTTAAAGATGTAGAGATGTATAAGTGTGTGGTACAAATCTAATTCAGTGGCTTTGTGTGTTGTCCTTGTGGTTTGTGGTCTTCCTTGATTTGTTAGTATCCACAGGATGCCTGATGTGTTTAACTTTCTATTTATTCCAGTGCATCACAGCACAGGTAACTGTACCATTTATAAAGAGTAAACAGAAAAAATAGGTTTTAGTTAAAAATTATAATATCTAAGATAACATAAATTTTACAAAATTTTACGTCAATGATACAGTTACCTGTGCACCACAGAATATTCAAACTAAAACTGATTACCACAAATGCTCATATATACTTTCAAATAACTATCGTTCACTGGAATGCCCCCCCCCCCCCGATGCTGTTACCTAGGATGTCCCGATTTCAGTCTCACTGTAACAAAAATGAGCATGTGTCTCCCTTACTTGTACCTGTTCTGTGTTCAACCTTTTTAAGCATATGGTTCATGTTTTTATACTTTAACTATGTTGCTACTAATGTTCTTGGTTGGCATGTCGTGCGATGGATGCTCCTCAGTTTCATTATTTCTTATTCAATTTTGTAGCTATCATTTTGGCCTGTACTTGTAATATGGGCATTTACTTTTCGCGTGCTCCTCTTTTGTGCAGTTTCGGGTGCCCTGCCCCTTCTGTTGATTACTGCCCCTTGTTGATTACTACCCCTGATGATGACTGCCCCTGTTGTTTACTACCCCTGATGATGACTGCCCCTGTTGATTACTACGCCTGATGATGACTGCCCCTGTTGAGTACTGCCCCTTGTTGCGTATTTCAACATAAATCGCAATGATATTGTGCTATATCTCATTTTGAGCTGCATAACCATCGAGAAAAAACATTTCAAACGTATATGATAAATCAAAAGAAATAAATTATTTGTCATTTTAATAGGGATATTTTCATGTAGAGCTAGCAATTTGTATGTATACCTGTGTTGTTATTACCTTAAGACAGTATGTTTAGATCTACAGGGTCAGACTGTTTATAGTGTTGTAACACTCTCTTACTTACACTTTTATTACATATTGATACGTGAAGGATGTACACATTGCAGAGTTGTAAAGACTTGCCAACAGATACATAATTATAACATGACAGTTGCACACTATAGATTGGACTTCAGAGGAAAAATGATGATGGCTAAGCTAAAGTATGCAGCTTTCGTGTATTTGTTGCTTTTTTGACTGGTCAATGCAGTGATTTTTTATGTGTTTTCCAGTTTGTGTCTTTCGTGCTCCGTTTTTTTACTTTCAGTGCAGCCTTTGTTATTATCAGTTAATAAACTTTGATAACACTAGTCTAGGCGAAATCACCTCGTACATAAAACGTATTGAAATATTCATATAATAATATTCTATATTTTCAGGTCGTTGCCTTTGCGATTGTATATTTGACCTTGACATTTTCCAAAGTTTCCATAGCAACACTCTTCAGATTTGAAGGAAGAAAAGCGTTACTATGGTGTGGTGCTATAATTCAACTTGGATCGGCCGTCGGTGCTGCTTTTATGTTTGTCACAGTCAATGTATACAAGCTTTTTAAACAGAAATATTTATGTGAATAATTGTGATGATGATTTCGTGTGGAACCAACCCAGTAACCTAGTTTTTGTCTTAATAACTAACAGAGAAATTCATCTTAACACGTGCTGAATACTTGTAATCAAGACCTTATTTATTACACCTTACGACAGTTGTCGTTTAGTTTGCGTTTGTGTCTTTTACGTATTAGATACTTCACATTGCGTCAATAGTACGTTCGGAAGACGTTTGCAAACTAAACCAACAGCATGTCTGAAAAAGAGTTTTGTGTATATGTACTATGCTGACAACATTGTCAGTTAATTAACATATTATGAAACATTTTATAAAATCAGTTATAATAGACTTGAACACAATACTTAAATCAAGCTGTATCCCGAAGATGCAATTCTACGTTTCGTCTTGTTTGAAACTGTACATACGTGTTCAAGCGTCTATTTATTTTTTAAAGAAACTTGCAGTCACAATAACTTTCTCGCTATTGCTGGCTATGCAGTCCAGCATCAAGTGCTCCTTTCAACAATTGTTTTCTTTATTATTTCTCTAAATCTAGTCAAGCAACGAATCTTTGTAAGTCTTTTGAAACAGCCTAGCTGAGAGTATTTCATTATATTCTGATCATTATATCATAGCTGTAAGTCTTATAATTAAGTTGGTGGTATACCGTGGTATTTGGGGTAAAACCGTGGATTTGCCACATTTCCGTCCGCGTACATGTAAACTTTAATAATTTCGTAAATGTTCCGCATTTCGTATCCGAGAAGTTCGGTCAACTAAGCTTTCGTTTCGACAGGCTGGTGAATTCTCTTGATTGCTGCCTTCCCTGTCCTATATTTTCATTATCGTTTGTAGTGATACAAATCTTTCATGCAATATCACTATCACAGAACATTACCCTACATGGATCTGCCACTCCCGTGACCATGTAGTTCAAACATCTGCAATTAGAACGGGTCAACATTCACATTTGAATTCACTTCATATCAGAAACTATACATCTCGTATGTACATTGAGTGAACGTCCAAACGTTCAGTCCATAGGGTGGTTACTAAATAACGTGATGATCTTTAAAATATGTAGGGCTTGTGTCATTTGGACCATTATATTATCTGTCTAAATAATGACATCGTATTTGACGCAATTAATATCAAACAAGCGCCCATGGTGTGCTTTCGCTTTGGGGTAAATAAACGTAAAGCAGCCATCACATCACATAGGTCGCTCACCTGTATTAGTAGTGCATGCAGGCCCCTTAATGGAATCAAATAAATGCAGCCTATATTGCAAGTACCAGGGTTTTCATATTGTCTTACAAAGCGACTTTGTAACTTACATCACATACACCCATATTGAAGTTTATGCCAAGTTTTGTCTATTATTAGACCTGGTGACCTAGTTTTTGACCTCGGATGACCCAATATCGAACTTCACCTAGGGCATTGGATTGTCTGTGCGCTATAATATTTATATGATATAGTATAATAATCAGAAATCTGTTTAAGAGAATGAGTGTGAGAAGAATGTTTCGATGATTTGTTTTTATCGTTTTCAACATTAGTTTCTAGATATACATGGTGTCCCAAAAAAAGGGAACCTAGGTTAAACATCCGTAATTTTGTCTCTTTTATCAAAAGCACATTGTCAATATAACAAAACATTTAGCAATCAAAATACCAGCATTATAATTATGATTGTTTTGTCCAATATCCAGAGTTACCTCCCCTGTTTTCAATCACGTGTTTCGGTATATTAGCATACAATGAACAAGGCATTTCAGCTTGTTTATAGAGATAGATTTATTTGCTGACCCCAAAGGACATCTCAGGTGTGCCATAGTCAAGGATAATGGATACACTAATGTTCATCATGGATGGGAAACGGATTCACCATAGTGCTCATGTCAGAGCTGTATCTAGAACATTTGCCCTTAGGCGGATACTTGATCTAACCAGTTTTCCTGGAATCCTGCTCTTCCACAAGCAGCAGCTTATTTGCGTGATGATGACTTGACTACAGACAGTGTTAGGACGAACGTAACATGTCTGGCTCGGTATTTGAACCATGTAGACTCCAATTTCGATATATGAATATGGTTGTAGAAGACAATTTGAAATAAATAGATTATTTTAGTATATTGTCGTGAACGCATGTAAAAAACGCTCATGTTCGAAATCGAAACTGTTAAAAAATATATATGCTCGGGTTGCTTATAACTTTCTTAATAGCTGATATTTTATGGGCGAGAGTCTTCTTCTAACGATTACTGATTGCCAATGTTCTTATAGAGACGTACTGATCTCCTTAGTGTTTGCAAAGGCGCATATGCTAAGTGTCTTACCATTGCATAATTAGCAGTAGAACTTCGTTATATAAAAATACATGCGCTCGTTTCATTGCTCCCAAAATCAATCAATTATTAAGAAAGTAACCAGCAAACTTCTCGCCCGATTAAAGAAATTTCGTTGACATTATTATAACGGCGCCGAAGTATATATTAGAGTTCATCCTTAATGTTCTACAGAAATAAGAAATGTCGACGGGAGGGAAGGGACAAAATTTAGGTTACTGGCAGCGAATAAATATCATACCATAAAAAAACTTGCTCCGAAATATTTTTATGGAACATTATTATTCAGGAAACCTTGTTACCTTTAAAAGGAAACCTGGCTATTTTAGAATGTTGCTACTGAAATTTAGTTAAACATGTATACATTAATAGGGCTAGTGATATTTATTGTCTAGTTACAAATATGGCGGGTGACTTTTTGAGAGAAAACGAAAGGAAACGAATAAAAATTTGATAACACAATGTTCTTCTCGACTACGCTTTCCCGAAAACAATGCAATATATTTGCAAAAAGGTGCATACAATTAGTTTCCATGCTTGCTTGTTTGTTCTAGGTAGCAAATATATTTATCTGTTTTCATCTATTAAAAAAGCTTGCATGCAGAGTTTACCAAAAACCAGACGCATTGTTAAAAGTGCATTCAGGAAATGCGAAATATTTCGTTAATTTTCCATCTTGCAGAAGTTTAATATTATGGTTCATCACCACATGATAAAATACAACATATGCGAACAATCACCAGAAACCGTCTATGAGTTTTTTTGTAGACGCTCCTCTACAAACACTACGGCTGTTTACAGCATTCTAATCTATGGCCTTGATCCGTTGCATCAATGTATAGTTGATTTTAAATAATATATATATGAGCCAGTCTCCAGGAAAACCTGCTATTTTGACAATAATTACTCTTATGTAACAAGGTTTCGAAAAAGCTCTAAAATAATGGTCTTGATCTGTTGCATCCAGGTATAGATATATATAATTGAGCCGTCCTCCAGGAAAACAGGGCTTAATGACATTGTATTAGGATTAATAAGGTTAAGAAAACCCACTTAAATGAGTAAAAAGTCATGCTCTTTGATTTAACTTTAAGTTCTTGGATAATATAGAACTAAGTCTTAAATTTTTTTTTTTCATGAATCATGTTAAAATATCTTCTGTGACACATTTCTGAAGAGTATCCATATTGAGAAAACGAGGTGTTAGTAGTTAAAAACAGTAGCTACATTTCTCTAAAAGCTAAAATTTAGATCAAGATATGTTTTATTAAAAAGGGAATATAATTCTAAAATGTGATACAATGTTGAAAAATTTACGTCAAGAACTCATCAAATACTGGATTTTTGAACTTCTTGTTAACGTAATGCCAAATAACGTTTGAATGACGTTTGTGTCGTCACAAACAAAGAAGGCGGGGTGGTTAGTTTAAAAAGTCTGTAACTTTGTAATTTGATGTTATATTTTGCTCAAATTTTCAGAAAATGTTCAAAAGAGTTTTGTCTTTCTAATGCTATATTACCATAATTTTCATAAATTTGTCACTAAGCCCGGTTTTCCTGGAGAACGGCTCATAATTACTCTTATGTGTAATATTTCAACTGCGCCTACCGTCGGGCGAACTTAACTAAGTTAATATTGTGTGAATAATGTGGTACTTAATGGTAGCTGAAAGCGTTAGTATGTTATACCATATAGTCCGGCCCCAAACCCAAGATACCTTGCATTGGAGTATAAAGTTTTTTTCTTTGCGGATTTCAGTAGACAAGACCTTTCGAATGGAAGTTCTGACGGGTGACATTGTGTCACCCTTGAGCATTTTGAGAAAATTGGGGTAAAAGTTCCAAAATATAAACGAAACTGCTAATTTCTGGAATCGGTGAACTACATTGTTATTTATAATCATATTTTATAATAAATCACATTTTTATGTAGTTATTAAGTTGCAGTTGAAGACTGCAATATTTTAGTGCCGTGCATTTATGCAAAAGGAGGTATTTTTGGGGTAAAACGTTAAAAAGTGCGTGAAAAAGTGCGAATTTTCGGAATCGGTGGACTATAACGTCATAAGCCATTATATTTGGTAAATAATCGCTGTGATAGTTTAATAGTGACTTGCGATGACGATATTAAACACAAAATGTGGAATTTGGAGGGTAAACACTAAAGAATATAACGGAAAGTGCGAATTTTCGGAACTGATAGACTTCTATGTCATGGATCATTTATTTGGTAATTACAATTGTAATTACTATAATATGATCTATAATAATGTGTTATTAATGATAACAATCATCTTAAATCATGGTATGGTGCAAAATATATAATTTTAGGATAGAACATACACAATTGTCACGAAAACTATGCATTTTGGGAATATGAATACTACGCTGTTATAGTTAATTTAACTTGGTAGTAAATCACTGTGACAGTTACATATCATCAAACAGTTCAAGTTATCTATCATCTAATGCCATGCTTTAAGCTAAATGCGATGTATTGGGGTAAATAAAACATCACTAAAATTATATGAAAATGTTTAATCTACGGACAAGTCAGATTTTAGCTACATAAACCATTTCCGGCCTTATTATTATTTTGTATTACTCATTAACACCAAGTCCACCTTTATTGAACATACGAGGTACCCATTAGAACCGAATACATGCATCACAAGTCATGTCCTATAGAGTACTCACCACCACTGAGTACAAGCTTGCTAGGCCAAGTAGGGTATTAAAACCAACAGTGAGTCCATCATTCAAAGTACAATGAGTACAAACAAGCTAAGACCTACTGAGCATTTACCACCCTTTAATAAAGCCATGCCAGCAAAAAATGTTAACCTATACATAGCCATATAAAGTACTCACCACCACCAGCCATTCCTCATCTAATTGGGTACAGGCCACTGCTGCTTATCTTATGGTATTGGATACCTTTAATTTCCTGGCACAGCAATTCGTTACTCTTTGTGTTATCTGGTTCAGCAAATCCTTGCTCTATACGTACGTAACCCTGCATGACAGCCACCCCTAGCGCTATCGATACTATATACTGCTGTGTACAGTCACTTCTCGATAGCCTAGTGGTAGAGCGTTCGCCTCGATTGCGGGATATCCATACCAAAGACGATATAAAATGCTACCATGGAGTAATTCCCTTGCATATATAGATACTTAGCATAAATGGGACGCTGGTTTCTCTCTCATACCACCGTAGTGATGAATAACATCAATAATTAGTCGCCGAGCGTAATTAATTAATATGAGTTGAAAGAACTTGTTTCACAATCTACCTAACATAAACTACATTTGTATATAGTGTCTATTCCTGGAGCCCACGGGCCACCTGACACGTTATGGCACATGCCTTCTGTGGTACCTAGCACTGCTCTATTAGATAGCAAATACTATCAGGCACAGTCATTCATGGCTTTATATGCTACCCAGCACTGCTTCGGTCAGCCATTTATTGTTCTACCGGGTATGTAACACATCCATTCCCAGCTCGAAAGCATAGCAATGTATGACTATGATTAGGGTTACCTAATACTGTTGGAAGCATGGCAATGATTATTCCTGAATTTATAAGGATTATACATTACCTGTCAAACCATCCCTGGTTGAATATTGCCTGACAGAATCATTCCTGACTTCATTTAATACACAATACTACTGAACGCAGCCATTTGTAAATCTATAGGGTATCAAATAGTGCATTTGACATTCATTGAGTTACCTGAGAATACCTGCGTTCCAGTCTCCATGTGGAGACTAGTTCTCCTTTGGTATATGTGCCGCCAAAATCGAGATACGGCGTCCAGAAATATCGAACATGCACATCATCACAAGTACCAATTCACACCTTCGTCGAGTGGGCATTGTGGGTCATTCTTTTACAGAGAAATTAAGCAATTGTGCAGATTTGAATCGAACCCGGGACCTCTCGATCCCAAAGCGTGCATCCTATCTCTAGGCTATTCTTTGCTTAATTCGGACACATATATGACCTGAAACAGCCATTCCTTGCTTTAATTTGCAACTGCTCTTTGTTGCTCTGGGGTACTAATTATATAGCATACACTTTATTAACTTTATAGGGTACCACTGACTGTCATTGATATGTATGACCCACTGACCAGTAACGTAAAGATTATAGGCCAAGGCCATTTATAGAGTTGTTTGTCTGGTCGAGTGTCAGTGATATGATCGTATTGATTAGTAACCTTGTACTGTGAACAGCCAATCCTTGATCTATTTGGGATGTTCTGACTCTACCTGGCACAGTTTCGCCTTGTTTTGTGATCTCTAAAACTGTCATTCCAGACTTTATATGGCATTAAACACTGTATTAAATTGCCATACTATGCTATATATGATACATAACACTGCTGTGAACAGGTATGCTTGGTTCTGGCTCTATGAGGGTGACAAAACACTGCCTGATATACCAGTAGTCATTCCTAGCACTATGGAGAAGTCATTACTGGCTCTACTAAAATCTATATTTGCCTTGCACAGCATCATCTCCTAGTCTATATGGGATAATACATACTAGTTCTGTTGGACATTGCTAGTAATAGTTATATGATATAACTAACACACAGCTAGAATAGTAATTTCTATGACCCGAGATAAATATCATATAAATATCTAAGGGCAATAAAGTCTATGGATTCCAAAAATCACTTTTTTCGTTTATATTTTATAACATTTCATCCCAATATATCATATTTATCTCAATAACATTGCACATAGGTTTGATATCTTAAACTATACATGTTAATAAGTACATGTTGCATGGATTTACGATGAAATAAAACGATAAAAGACTGTGTAGTCTACCATCTCGAAATATTCGCCCCTTTTCTTTATATTTTGAAGTTACAATGTATACCCCAAATTATCAGATTTGCACAATAGCCAAAGTTAGGACGTTTGATATCAAAACTGTAAGGTCATTAACACCATTCATATTGATTAATTACAGAAAAAAGATACACGACATTGTGCCTGGTCTACCTATTCCAAAAAAATGCAGTTTTCCTCCATACATGTACTATTTAATGTTTTACCCCAGAAATACCACATTTTGTACCATAGCTTAGCTTAAGATGTTTGATATCTTAATGGCAAGTCACTAAAAAATTACCACAGCGATTATTCAAAAATATAATGGCTAGTGATCTTAAATTTCACCGATTCCGAAAATTCGCACTTTTAAATGCCCATTTTAACGTTTTACCCCCAAAATACCACATTTTGTACAACAGCCTAGCTTAAGGTGTTTAATATCTTCATCGCAAGTCACTATAAAACTATCGCAGCGATTATTTACCAAATATAATGGCTAATGACGTAATAGTCCACCGATTCCGAAAATTCGCACTTTTTCACACACTTTTTAACGTTTTACCCCAAAAATACATCTTTTGCATAAATGCACGGCACTTAAACATTGCAGTCTTCAACTGCAACTTAATAACTACATATAAATGTGATTTATTATAAAATATGATTATAAATAACAATGTAGTTCACCGATTCCAAAAATTCGTAGTTTCGTTTATATTTTGGAACTTTTACCCCAATTTTCTCAAAATGCTCAAGGGTGACACAATGTCACCCGTCAGAAATTCCATTCGAAAGGTCTTGTCTACTGAAATCCGCAAAGAAAAAAACTTTATACTCCAATGCAAGGTTCGGTCAAATTTCGGGGATTTCGGGCCGGACTAATATGGACAATTAATGTACCTATTTCCATTTGTACAATGGTTTACATTCCTCAGAGAGTCATTCGCATTCTCAATACCTATGCAGATAGTCCATTTAACTTGTATACTTTTATGATAACTGCTGAAAGAAGCTACTTTTTACAAAATCAATGTGTTCATGTGATATTCATATTCATAAATATGATTATTAAGATAACTATTTAAGCATACGTTAAAATCGAGTCTTCAACTTTTTCTTGATTGAACAAATGTTTCGAAAAACAAGTCAGGGCAGTTCTCGGAACATACCGATGAAATTATGGATGATGTTCAAATATGACGTTCCTATTTATCATTTTTCTTGTTAAGTAGATATTCATTTCCCAGACATTTATAAAGTCATTTAAATTGAACGAGTTCAAAAGGTGGACGTAAATTATCGCTGCTCACACAAGAAGTGTAATTATATCACCATTTACAAACACAGGGAACCAATTCAAATTTGTGATTCTTACGTGTCTGTTAATTACATGATTGATATGAATGCCAAGAAAATTTAATTGTAAACAAAGTTAAGGCAATTAATTTAACACTGTGGTGTATTGATAGAGACATTGATATGCAGACTTTAACTATATATGTTAAGTACATCCTTTAGAAAAAAGCTAGTCTGGCTACCCGACTAGATAATATATATTTTTCAATCAATTATCATAATCTCATTTTCAACTTTAACTGGATTTTATTTTGGGCTTGATAACCTATGTTTGAGGATGTAAAGGGAATTTATTTCAGGAAAAAAGAGTAGACTGAAGAGTTGTCTCCTTTAGTTAAACATAGGGTATGTATAGACAGACTAAAAAAAGCTTGAAATAATGCAACTACATGTTTGTTCGGTTTTACAATATACCAATCAATTATCTCTCTTAGATAATATCTTGTCGTTTTAAGGTATTTTAAGGTACTCTTTCCACTTTGTTCCTTCGTGCCTATCGAATTATATCGAAACGTTAATATAGATACAAATAGTTGACAGACATTTGATTAAGTGTATGTTTCTTTTACTTGACTGTCAATATAGTTTGTGGTTTGAACTACATTGTGTGTTATCGACGGAATACCATACTGTAATGATTGCTATCCTTATTCTACATCGACTAACTCGTGTAGGATTTTCTTTTCCCACGTTACTTGAGAACATTGGAGTTTATAACATTTAGCTTTCATGACGTCAATATGACTTCATAATAACGCGCTGTTTGTCGTACGCTCTTATTGAGAACAATCAAAAAGAATTATGTAAATAAAACGTTCGCTGCTATGTCCTGTTCCAGAATATGTTTTTAAATGGTATAGAGCCTATTGATGATCGTCTTGATGGTTTGATATCGTTTGTAACACGTAAATCTCAATACTAAAATAGCCCGATCTATATCGCGTGTACATGCTCATGTAGAATAAAGTGTTGTTCCATTATATTAGCAACGCGCCTATCTCTCATTAGCAACGTCGGGGGAATTCATATGCTATATTTTCTTTGAACAATCTGATTACTTAAATGATATGTTAGTGCCTCAAGACCGCCGACAAGGCTATGTAACCACTATTTTGCAATACTGATCGGGTTGAGTTTTTTTAATAATAACCTATTAATAATACTTAGAAGTATGATGTTATGTCACAGTTTGAGATTTGGGAATGTGATTCTATGACAGTTTATGAATTATCTTACGGTACAGGTGAGAAGTGAATGATTATTCCTATATTTTGTTGATAGTACTGTAAATTACTTTGGCATTTGCTTGAGTTATATAAATGCGGATTATAAAACATAACCCCTTCAGATTTGGAATGGAATTCCAGGTGGGTTATGTTTACTTTTCTAAATTCCACCACCTTCGCTTGACCTCGGTAGTGGCAATATATACCCATCATCTCCAACACAGGAAGTTCCCTACCTATAATATGCCTTCAGTATGCATCTCCGTGCAGAATCAGGACAGAACTCTTCTAAGTGTGCCTTTTGCTACAAAGAGAGTAATACATTGTATTCGTTACTTGTTGTCAATATCATACTTGTGTCGAAATCTTAAGTGTCGTGTACAATCGCCTGGTTTCAAGCATGGCTTGTCGGGACCGTGCGTGTAGCTGAAATGGTTCCTCTGGTTAAACTCACAGATACTTGGGGTATGGACCCCGCCCCCTCCCCCCCACCTCCTCCAGATACGCACCTGGGTTATTTTTATCATCAACATTGTAAACCCAGACCCATACACTAATCACACAAACATTATTAAACGTATTTGGGACTAATAGAAAATTCACGTAAATGCCTCTCTAGCTAAATAACACAAAGATAAAAATGTTTCAATGAAATTTCTCCCACACCAACCTCGAATATCTGGTCGTGTTGAATTCGTTGTGCAACTTTCCCATATATATCTGGTGTCATTCGATCAAGTAAACATTACTCTTCACGATGGTGATAATGACAGAAGCCGATCTTCCCTCCTGCCTCCACAATTTGCGAAAAAGTTGACAAATTTCGACTCAAAACACGACTCGCACATAATCTTTCGACGATTTTAGCGATGGTACCCGCGTCGCGCAGTAAACGTTGGAACCAGGAGAACAAATCACTGGAACCAGTCTACACTCGAAGTTTAAGGCGGTCAATTCAAAATTCAAAATAAAAAATATTAAACTACAAACAACGGATTATTATTTGATTGAAAGACGTAAACAGCACTATATTTGATTGCAAGATGTGGAACGCACAGTTTTGTGTATCTTGGTAAGCATTTTTATCGATAATTATTTTTTGATAGGTCCTTGATCAGGAAATTGATGTTGCGCGCATGGCGCCTATTATGAAGAACATGATCTCGATACAGCATCCCATTTCTGAGATTAGTTTTGCTCATCTCAAATCAGTTTTGAGACGTTATATGTATAATCAAACCACCAAAAAGTCCTTCCATGGAACAATTGAATACAGGTGAACATCCAGGGACCCTCAATGACTCAACGATCCAACGCATACTTTTGATAATGGGCGGGTCAAGAGGGCATGGGGGTTCTGCCCCCGTGAAATTTCAGTGATTTAAGTGAAAACACATAAACAGCAAATGATTTTCTGGCACATCTCGATCTATCATTTTTTACAAATAAAGTCGTAATTTATTCATAGGTTACAAGAAAGGTACGAGGCAGATGAAGAATCTGAAGTAGGCCTCAACGATTTATACTTGAGCTATAAAGAGCAAGGTGGGGCCCTGAGTAAAATGACACTAGGTCGGTACATACAAGGTATCTTTCCAACGTCCACTGCCTGTAAAAAATGGTCCCTGAAAGTGAAAAAGGAAGAATCTATATATAAAGGGCTGAAAGAAAGAACAACAAACCATGAAATAACAACAAACGAACTTTCGTCCCTTAAACAATATGTACCATTACCATTTTTTGTTTGTAAATTTGATGCTGATTATGTACAATATGCCATATTCTGTGAAGTTATCAATGGTAATAACTTAGTTATGAAAATAACGTTCTCCAACAATGGAAAATGGCAACTTCATGTTGGAGACAATAAAATTATTCTTGAAGATTTTAAAATAGATGATACGTTTTTTATTTCAAAGGAGTCTGTACATAATGTTTGTGCTATTGTTATGAAATTAGTAACATGTAAAGGTAAGGCACATCAAAACTGTGATGTCCTTAAAAATAAAGGGCTTGTTACTGAAGTCTTGGGAGAAGAAAAAACAAAAATATACAGGTCACTCAGGTGTACCAGGTTAATACCGTTTACTGCTTCGGCAACAACTTGCCGTAATTGTCAATACGGTGTTAGATTTAATGAGAATAAATCTGCAACGTTCGAAGATATTGAGCCTGATGAAAATACCAATGTCATACTTACTGATAGCAATAACACTGACATGCGGGAAATTTTGGAAACAATTTTACCCGAGGCAAGCGGGGAAATGTTGGATCTGCTGCTAATCCAAAAGAAAAATCTTTCCCGAGATCCAAAAGGGAGAAGATGGGATAAGAAGACCCTAAGTCTATGTTTATCGTTATGGTGTAGGAGTAAAAAAAATTACCAACAACTCCGAGATAGTAAAGTGCTGATTCTTCCCTCTGGTGTAACATTAGGGCTATATAAACGAGCAGTTGACCAACAATCAGGTTTCCTCAACGACGTATTTCGTTGGATGAGGGAAGAAGCAGGTAAGTATAAGTTGGCAGGGGACCAAACACTCGGGGGTATATGCATAGATGAAATGAGTATTCAGGAGGATTTATGTATGGTTAAAACAAATGGGGAAGTAAGATTGATCGGTTTCATTGACATGGGCAAAGAAGCTGATAATTTACAATTGTTATGCACCGGAAAATTAGAAAGGCCACTTGCCACCCATGTTTTACAGTTCTTGTTTTTAGGCTTGAATGGTTTTAGATTTCCATTCGCTTGTTTTCCCGTAACGCAAACTAAAGCTGCTAACCTACATTTTTTATTTTGGCAAGCCGTAAAATATTTAAATATGTACAACTTCAAGGTTCTTTTCATTTCTATGGATGGTGCTCAGGCTAATAGAGACTTTATGAGAATGTTTTTCTCTGGTACAACCCCTTTACTGCAAAACTTTGCAACCAAGAATATTTGGTCTCCAAATGATCCAGACATAATTTTCATAATGGATTATTCACATGTTATAAAAAGGGTTCGGAACAATTTACTTAAAAGCGGTAACGGAAAAAGTTACGTCCGAAGTCTCTCCTATAACCAAAACATCTACTGGGAGCATTGGGTGAATGCTTTTAAATGGGACAGGGAAACAAATGCGTTTCCAATGCATCGTAAACTTACGAATGATCACATGTTTCTCACCCAGTAATCAAAAATGCGAAACAAACTCGCTGAAGACGTTTTAGACGGGGACATGTTGTACCTAATGGAGTCTTTCCAAAAGTCAATTGGTGAGAACGGTTACCTACTAGATGACACTGTTGCCCTATTAAAGGCAACAAGTATTATGGTAAAAACGTTTCGAGATAGAAGGCCGGTCCATGACATCGAAGATATTCGACTTGAAGGCCTTTCTGAAGCTTTGCGTTGGTTTAACCATTGGGAAACCCACGTGAAGGACAAAACTGGTTTGACTGCAGGTGAGAAAGAAAAGATGCTTCTTTCAGCACAGACGCGCGAAGACCTCAATTCATGCGTGACAGGCTTCATAAAGCTATGTAAAGACACACTCAAATATGACAGAAATTCAATTGTCCCAGCGCGCGTTAATAGTGATGTCATCGAAAACATATTCTGTCAACAAAGGGGTATTATCAACGGAAATAACACAAACCCCACATTTTATCAGTTTTCGAAGAACATCAATACCGTCATAATTGGTCAGCACACGCTATCAAAAAATTCAAATGCCGCAAACAAAGGATGTGAACCCCTTTGTTTTAACGTTGACAGACCTGTTAAAGACAAACAAAAAAGTTCACATGTTAGGAAACCCCTATCTGTTTTAAACATATAAATTGAATGAATATGCAAGCAGAACGAGCCACGCGCGTTTGGACTGGCCAGATAGCTGGTTAGCTCTGCTTGTATTATATGTATTTCACAACTATTTATCTAACATGCAAATCTATTTTTTCCCATTTCATATCTCTCATCTGAATACCATGCTTAGCTATGTAAACATATACATGCTCCGCCCCTGCTATCCCTTATTTCTAAACAAATCAACAAATAAATTAGGTATTCAGTAGATTTTCTGGTCAACTGCTCGTTTATACTCTAGGTATATTCCATGTAAATTCATATTGAAACCGGCAAGCAGTTCCTTATAAGAAGACTTTCAAGATTTTTAAATAGCCTTATAGATCTAGTGGAAATTAGCCCAGCCCCTTGTGGTCATGTTTTTTAAGCAATCAACATTAAAATTAGCAATTTGGTATAGGGTCAGCCAAGTTACATTCCTGTGTAATTGTGTTGAAATCAGGCCATAAATTTATGAAAAGTTAAATTTTTTCTTTAAAGCTATACTATTTATTGCAAGGCATCAAAGACGGCGCACATGTTTTTTAAGTTACCAACATTAAAATTCCTAATTGATAAGAGGGTCACACAAGGAACGTTTCTGTCTAAATCCACTACAATATTAATTCAATTTTACAAAGTTTTTACACGTGTATGTGTCTTCATCAGGCCAATACAAAATAACTGGAAGTTGTGTTGTTTCTTCTCCCATGACTTCATAACTGAAGTCAAATTTTTATAATTGTCATTTTTGGAATCTGCTCCATGTTCAAGTACTCACATTGTTCACGATGTTATATAATTTGCTTAAATAGCTATGTAGTAGTTTACAATCTGTATGAGTAGTCTTGTAGTAATGCACAATTCAGTCAACTTGAAATTGAAGATACAAATGTAACAACATAGTACAAAAGTAAATGCATGTGCAAGCAGAAGGAGCCATGCGCGTTTGGACTGGCCATATAGCTGGTAAGCTCTGCTTGCACTTCTATGTTAGTTACTTAAATTCGATTTGAAATATATTGCTTCATGGTCTTAACCATTTGTTAAATATGCAAATCGAACCTTTCAATTGTCATATTTTAGCAAATACAAACATTAGTATTGAACCTTTGTTATTCTAGAATCAGCTCCATATTGAAGTAAAAAATGTACCCACCTTGCTCACGATGTTATATAATTTGCTTAAATAGCTATGTAGTAGTTTACAATCTGTATGATTAGTCTTGTAGTAATGCACAATTCAGTCAACCTGAAATTGAAAATACAAATGGTTCAAAATTAAATGCATGTAAATGCATGTGCAAGCAGAAGGAGCCATGCGCGTTTGGACTGGCCAGATAGCTGGTGAGCTCTGATTGCACTTCTTTGTTACTTACTTAAATTTGAAATATATTGCTTCATAGTCCTAACCATTTGTTAAATATGCAAATCCAACCTTTTAATTGTCATATTTTAGCAAAACCAAATATTAGTATTGAACCTTTGTTATTCTAGAATCAGCTCCATATTGAAGTAAAAAATGTACCCACCTTGCTCACGATGTTACATAATTTGCTTAAGTAGCTATGTAGTAGTTTACAATCTGTATGATTAGTCTTGTAGTAATGCACAATTCAGTCAACCTGAAATTGAAAATACAAATGGTACAAAATTAAATGCATGTGCAAGCAGAAGGAGCCATGCGTGTTTGGACTGGCCAGATAGCTGGTGAGCTCTGATTGCACTTCTTTGTTAGTTACTTAAATTTGATTTGAAATATATTGCTTCATAGTCTTAACCATTTGTTAAATATGCAAATCAAACCTTTCAATTGTCATATTTTAGCAAAAAACATTAGTATTGAACCTTTGTTATTCTAGAATCAGCTCCGTATTGAAGTGAAAAATGTACTCACCTTGCTCACGATGTTATATAATTTGCTTAAATAGCTATGTAGTAGTTTACTATCTGTATGAGTAGCCTTGCAGTACTGCATGTATCGATGTCACCTGAAATGGTAGTTTATACGCAATGACCGATTTTGAATTTACGTTTCATCATTTTTGTTAAATAATTCTTGATAGTCAAACAAAGACATAAGCTTCAAGAAGGGAACATATGAAGTAGGAACAATGAAATGTTAAGTCAGCACCAAGCTTTCGAACTGTTGTAGTTCGATTTGTAAAATCTTTCTTGGTATATTTATTTGTGTTCAGTAGTTTATAGAATTAATATTTTAAACAAGCATTTATAAATGGAAAAGTTATACTTACAATTAGTCAACATGTACTTCATGTTTATTGTCCACAATATCACTTCCACAAAAGCAGAAGAAAGGTTGATGTTAGCAGAAGTAATGTTGATGTTTCCTTGATAATGTCACATGAATCAGGTTTCCAAGTTCATTTCAGAATATTATAACGGATAAACATTGTAACACTTAAATATACGAACGTTTAAAAAAGCAATTGATATATTACACAAATTAGTTCAACATATAAACCTGTATGGCCTGTCTTTACGCGCAATTACATACTGATGAGCAATGTTAAATTTTTACAAACGTTTTTGACACATAAACATTTGAGAGATTGGTGATTGATATATCACACATATTTAGTTCTCAAAACATACAGCTGTATGGCCAGTCCACACGCGCATTTATGTAACAGATAGGCAATGTAACATTTTTACGATCGTATTCAAGATACGAACAATTTTGATAATAGTGATTGATATATCACACACTTAAAATTAGTTATCAAAACATAAAGCTGTATGGTCAGTCCACACGCGCATTTATGTAACAGATAGGCAATGTAACATTTTTACGATCGTATTCAAGATATGAACAATTTTGATAATAGTGATTGATATATCACACACTTTTAGTAATCAAAACATAAAGCTGTATGGCCAGTCCACACGCGCATTTATGTAACAGATATGCAATGTAACATTTTACAATCGTATTCAACATACGAACAATTTTGATAATAGTGATTGATATATCACACACTTTTAGTAATCAAAACCTATAAAGCTGTATGGCCAGTCCACACGCGCATTTATGTAACAGATATGCAATGTAACATTTCACAATCGTATTCAACATACGAACAATTTTGATAATAGTGATTGATATATCACACACTTAAAATTAGTTATCAAAACATAAAGCTGTATGGCCAGTCCACACGCGCATTTATGTAACAGATATGCAATGTAACATTTTACAATCGTAATTAACATACGAACATTTTTTTGATAATAGTGATTAATATCACACACTTTTAGTAATCAAAACATAAAGCTGTATGGCCAGTCCACACGCGCATTTATGTAACAGATATGCAATGTAACATTTCACAATCGTATTCAACATACGAACAATTTTGATAATAGTGATTGATATATCACACACTTAAAATTAGTTATCAAAACATAAAGCTGTATGGTCAGTCCACACGCGCATTTATGTAACAGATAGGCAATGTAACATTTTTACGATCGTATTCAACATACGAACAATTTTGATAATAGTGATTGATATATCACACACTTTTAGTAATCAAAACATAAAGCTGTATGGCCAGTCCACACGCGCATTTATGTAACAGATATGCAATGTAACATTTCACAATCGTATTCAACATACGAACAATTTTGATAATAGTGATTGATATATCACACACTTAAAATTAGTTATCAAAACATAAAGCTGTATGGCCAGTCCACACGCGCATTTATGTAACAGATATGCAATGTAACATTTTACAATCGTAATTAACATACGAACATTTTTTTGATAATAGTGATTAATATCACACACTTTTAGTAATCAAAACATAAAGCTGTATGGCCAGTCCACACGCGCATTTATGTAACAGATATGCAATGTAACATTTCACAATCGTATTCAACATACGAACAATTTTGATAATAGTGATTGATATATCACACACTTAAAATTAGTTATCAAAACATAGAGCTGTATGGCCAGTCCACACGCGCATTTATGTAACAGATATGCAATGTAACATTTTACAATCGTATTCAACATACGAACAATTTTGATAATAGTGATTGATATATCACACACTTTTAGTAATCAAAACATAAAGCTGTATGGCCAGTCCACACGCGCATTTATGTAACAGATATGCAATGTAACATTTTACAATCGTATTCAACATACGAACAATTTTGATAATAGTGATTGATATATCACACACTTTTAGTAATCAAAACATAAAGCTGTATGGCCAGTCCACACGCGCATTTATGTAACAGATATGCAATGTAACATTTTACAATCGTAATTAACATACGAACATTTTTTTGATAATAGTGATTAATATCACACACTTTTAGTAATCAAAACATAAAGCTGTATGGCCAGTCCACACGCGCATTTATGTAACAGATATGCAATGTAACATTTCACAATCGTATTCAACATACGAACAATTTTGATAATAGTGATTGATATATCACACACTTAAAATTAGTTATCAAAACATAAAGCTGTATGGCCAGTCCACACGCGCATTTATGTAACAGATATGCAATGTAACATTTCACAATCGTAATTAACATACGAACATTTTTTGATAATAGTGATTAATATCACACACTTTTAGTAATCAAAACATAAAGCTGTATGGCCAGTCCACACGCGCATTTATGTAACAGATATGCAATGTAACATTTCACAATCGTATTCAACATACGCATACGAACAATTTTGATAATAGTGATTGATATATCACACACTTAAAATTAGTTATCAAAACATAAAGATGTATGGCCAGCCCACACGCACATTAATGTACACATAATAGATAAGCAATGTATCATTTCTACAATCGTATTTAACACAAGAGCATTTGAGAGAATAGTGATTTACACACATTTAGTTGTCAGAATATAAAGCTGTATGGCCAGTCCACACGCGCATTTATATAACTGACAATAAGATAATATTAGCCAGGGACGGTAGCACTTGACTTAACCAGCCGAGCAAAGAAAACATTAAAAACATACAAGGCACAATGCCCAACTAAACAAGTAAAGATCCACCTAGTTCAAGCTGTCGAAAAGTAGCATGAATTGTTTTACTGCGAAGCATCAAAGACAGCGCGATTGTTTTGTCATATATCAAAACTATAGGTATTGCAATAATTCTACAATCGTTATTAATATATGAACATTGGAATAATAGTGATTGAGACATCACACAGGTTAAGCTCAGAATATCAAGCTGTATGGCCATTCCACACGCAACTTTATATAACGAATAAGCAATGTTATAAATTTACAATTGTAATTTTAAAATATTATGGGAACAGTGATTAGTGCATAACTTCAATGCGTTTTACAAAAAGCTCATGTCGGACACGGAAGACTTAGCTGAGCAATAAAGGATTTGTAGTCAGTTTAATAGAATGAGGCATATACAAATTCACCAAATACAAAAAGAGTATGATAGAGCAAATTAAAGCAAAAGTGTCTGACTGATATAGACGCTTAGACTTTGCCATCATCTTGTGGGGAAGCCAGTAAATTCAGCTTATAAAATTATACAAACTAATGGTTGGGTTTGAATTTTATCCAGTTGATAGACTAGTCAAACTATCTTGAACCTTAGTAGCCGTTCGATATTCCTATCACGAACTGATGCTTGAGTAGGGGAAGCATATGGGTCTTCCTTGAGAGAAACGCTTTTTATATACTTTTGATATTTATTAGAGTCCGATTGTCATGTTATTATGATATGCACTTTGTATGTATATATTTGAGGATGAAGTATTTACAAAACAAGTTAGTTGTACATCCTTCATTACATAAAGTTGTATTATTGATGAGTTATAAGAATGTACAAACTGTTAGAAGCCTTGCTAGGTTTGTCTACTTTGCCTTTGGAAAAAGGAAGCTATGTATAGATGAACTAACATGCCATTACTATATGGGTTAAAGTAATGTTGTTGTGGTACACATATGTATACATGTACTTAGTATAATTATAAAACTATGTCATGACATGTCAATGCTATTGTTTGTCCATTACTTCATTTTAATATTTGTATAATTATGTGTTATGGCCGTAGGCCAATATCAAATAAATATTGAATTGTATTTCTAGTAATTTATGTTAAAATACAAAAGTAGGGGCTTTACTATACAGAAGAGCATGAAATACTGCATTAGAGCCCGGGGAACAGAATGAGACATACACGTTCTACATAATAATGATATGATAGTAAAAATTTAAGTAAACATAATACGTTTATATATTTATGAGTTGTGGTTTCAGTAATAAACATAAATGAACAATTATTGAGTAAATCATAGATATAGACCAAATTATTAGGTCAATTAAATACTGCAGAGTTAGAAATGTTTGCAAGGGATTGAAACTTTACCGGAATACTTGGTACCAAGCATATTGTTAGAAATTCAAATGAATTTTGTCGTAATTATGGCCCTATCAGGGAGACACGCGTTTTATTGTGTCAAGAACCCTTCTAGGAATTACATGTTACTGGTAAACATATATATATAAGAAATATCATTCCTGGTATGTGCAGACCGACTTGTAAATTTGAAAAAACCACTTCTGCGAAACAACACTGACAGGGTGGACCCCATCGCTGAACAAACAACTTGTCAGGGATAAGCGTTTTTTACCTGTTGATTTTATTTTCTGAACTCCATACAATCTAAAATGAACTTAGGTGAAACATAATTGAGTTCCCTATTTGTTTGTCTGATATAGTCATTTACAAGATCGACCTGTTCATGCATTTTGGCATCATCAAAACTCTGCCATTCAGGGTGTTGCCTCAGCCTGTTCCACTGGCTCCAAAATACAGGTGGTGCCTCTAAAATACCAAAGTCAATCCCACTATGTTGTTTGTGCATATACACAAGTCTATCAATGCTTGGCTTTAATTGATCTAAGCATTCCATTGGGGAATTGAATTTAGGCATAAGGTAGCGTTCAGGACGCTTGAAAACATTCAAATCGCATGTAATATGCCAAAAAAGAACAATACTGCGATCTTTTTTAATATTTCCTGTAGCAACTTGGTGTTCAATGAAGCGAATACCCTCAGCAGTGGTACGACCACCACGATATAGAAATGTTACATTGCTTGCATCTACAATGTCACTAATTTTGGACAACTCATTTCTGAGGTACTTGCCCTTACTGTCAGATACAATATATATATTATTATAATTTGGAATAAGTTCCTTTTGTTCAACACGCCTAGCTTCAACAAAGTTGTAGACTTTTCTGAGCTCTAGCGAACTTGCCATGGCCATTTTGTATGGAAATCTGGAAGATACAGTATATTATTTGCATGCAAGATTCAAATTTAACTATCAGTAAAACGTTGGGTGTAAAATGTGGTATTAGAAAGAACTTTGTTTTGCAGATATATCTTGCTTTTACATTTATATGACCATGCATTATAAAACACGTGAAACAATGTTAATCCATGAAAAAGTCGTATTATACATGTAACATGCTGTATGGCCAGTCCACACGCGCAGTACAAACCAACTTCACTACATTTATTCTAGATTCCTTTACACTCTAAGTGTTTCATAAGATTTTATGGGTTATAAAGACCGACTAGAACAAAGGTAGAAGCTTTGTCAAGCATATGAAATAGTGTTTTATATCCATAACAATGTGTATACTGGTAAATTGGAAAATACAAAAAAATGGATCTAGTAGATCTGTTATTTGAACATGCAATGTACGTTGGAAATCATATCATTATGACATATAGTAAATAAAAACAAGCATGTATTAATAAAACAACCATGTCAAATCTGACAAACCCACAGATAAATAGCACAAACAGGGTTTGAAATGAACCCTTATTACCATGACGGTCCTTCGAAAAAATGAAGAGCTGTTTTTTACTCCTATCAGATTACATGTATATCCAAAGCCATACTATATGCTCTTATAATCGCGGTTTATTCAAACTACTCACAAAAGGGACAGATAAAACTAACGGACTCATTATCTAATTCGTCCCACTGGGCCTGTGTAGTGATACCGACACAATGACCGCGAACCCACTTATCGCATCGATCGCAACAAATCCAGTCTGGAGAGTCATCATACGGCTGTGAACAAATCGGACAACCACCTTCATCTTCTGCTTCAGTATCTCCTGTCTTTCTTTTCTTCTGGTTACCTTTGTTGGCACCCTTTGATCGTTTACCTTTCCCTTTGCCTGAACCCCTTCCGCTTGTACATAGCCCGTCTCGTTCCACATCAGTTATCTGTTCTCTCGCTTCTTGTCGTGATTCAGCAGATTCAAATACTTGTGGCGTTAATATGAAATCTGTTTGTTTTATTGTATTAACCAACTGGTCATTTAAATATTGTTTATTGTGATTGGAGTGTACTGGTATTTCATATGCTTCACAAAGCTTCTGCAGGTCTTTCTTAGTATAAAATCTAGCATTAAAATAATTGACATTGTCCATTACACCTGACTTCAGCTTAAAATGCGAAACTACTCTACCGTTGGATTTGTCGGACTGAATTTCGTTCAGAGAGACCATTTTAGTGGTCTTCTTTTCTTGTTTTTCCATTACCTTTTTTCTATGAGCCTTGCCCTTTTCCCGCTTAACATGCAAAAGATAATCTTTCCTAAAGTGGGACGTGGATACATTGACAAATTTGGACACGGTCTCATTGAAAAGTTCGGTTATATGACAAACCATAAGTTCCAGTCCTTCATCGGATTCGTCATCTTCAGCGAGTTCAGAGTCTTTGTCATTAAATAAATTCATCCACTGCTGAAATAATGCTCTATCATTAAAAATATTTGACCTTATCATTTCCACAACATGTTGACCATACTTATGGAGGTTACTAAAAGTTTCTAATTTACGAATAATATGTGTAAGTGCTTGAAAAAACAAGTAAGCAGAATCAGTTATATTAGTGAGACCTTGTCTTATATTTTGTTTTCGCTCTGTACTGATAAGTGTTTCACTGAAGTCAGTTGTAATGGACAATTCAGAGTAACCAATTACAAGTTCAGAAAGCATTTTTTCTTTCTCTCTACACATGGCAAGTTGCTTCTCTTTCTTAGGGTCAAACAGGGAAGACTGGACTTTTTTCTGATATCGATATCTTAGTTTACTTACACAGTACCCACCGATGTAACGGATATTACCTTTACCTTCTTCAAAGTTTTCAGAAGGAACGGTACGCTCACTGACATCAGATGGTTTTAATAGCTCAGTTTTTTGTTGCATGACAAAATTCTGTAGATAGAAGCTTACAGAGTTGCAAAAGAATTGACCCTCAGTTTTATTACTGGTCCCGTAGTTTGCTACAAATCGTTCACAAGAAGAAAAATACTCATCGCTCTTCAAGAAAGCATTAATATCTGTACAGAATTTTGTTACGTTTTTTGGTTCTGCTTGTGATGCGTCAATGAAATTATCATTAGATATGATGTTCATTTTAAGATAGTGAGAACTGAGCCAATTATAAAAAGGTGTAAATGCTTTTAAAATGTTTTCAATAAGATCTTTAATAGAGTCTTCCATTGGGCTACCTTCGTACTCAGACGAAATGTCGTTGAGCACTTTAACAGGGTCCAGGCTATCTGGGATTGATACAGGTTTCTGTTTAGACAAAATTTCGTGAATGTTACTTAAACCGTCAATATCATTGGGGTAATCACAGACAAGGAGGTCATCACAATCACTGTCATCTACATTATCATCACAAACAACATCGTCTGTGTAATTGATGTCAGCATCAGAACTACTATCAATGTCAAAAGGAGTGAGCAAGTCAGTCTCAAGTGTTTTAGAAATAAACTCATTTTTACAACAACTACGGTCTTGCAGTATGTTCTTTGATTCGAAAGTATAAAACCTTTTTACAGGATCAGGGTGTTCTTTAATCAAAGATGGCCTAAAATGTTTAACTTGCAAATTTGTCGAGGACGTAGCACGACCCAAGGCAACACCTATTTGACCTGGTATTCTTGCATCTGTACAGTCTATAACAACTGATTGTAAGGTCATACCTTGAGACTTATGAATTGTTATACCAAAAGACAATATCAGTGGGAATTGTAACCTTTTTGAAAGCGTTCGTCTAGAGACGGGGTCAATTTTCGTGAACAAATAATTGGTAACATTAATAGTAATATTTGGTTGAGTGAAATGAACGGTGATGAAGTCGTCACCCATTGCTTTCACTGTGCCTCTTGTTCCATTAACTAACGAATCACTCAGGTTTGCAACTAACATTACAGGACAATTGACTTTCACGCCTAAAAGAGCAGGTGCTTGAAATTTATTTAAATAATATGCGTCACCCTCATCTTTAGCACGGTACAGTTTTACTTCACCAGAAAACGATTTCAGTTTGTCATGGTTGAAAAGTTTTGTTTTAAAATTTGTGGAAAATAAATAAACAGTATCTTCGTTAACACTTATGCTTCTTTCTAACGTTTTAATGAATTCTAGAGACTGTTTTGTAGGTGTTCCCTTTTCAATTTCATTCACACATGATATCAGGTCAGTATCATTTTGTCTAAAAATGGTATCTAAACGAAAACTATGTGGTAAAGCAGCAAAGAAAATACTTGACATGAAACAAAATTCACCAGTTTCTCCGTATAACTGATCTGGAACAGGAGGAAGTTGATAGAAATCTCCAGACAAAATTATTTGAAGTCCACCAAAATATGTATCACCCCCTCTTACATTACGACATAAAAATTCAACTGTATCAAACATTTTCTTACTCAACATCGAACATTCATCAATGATTAAAACATTGCAATCAGAGATACGTTCTTTTGCCCTTCTATATCGCTCGTCATTAATGATCAACCGACCTAACTCTGATTTGTGTATGCTGCCATCACCAACACCACACCAACTATGCAAAGTCTGGCCTTTCTCATACTGGGTGGCGGCAATGCCGGTGGTGCAGGTGACAGCAACACATTTACCAAGAGAAACAAGTTCTCTGGCTAATTTCTGCAAAACAAAGGTCTTACCACTACCACCCTGGCCAGTCAGTGTAATATTATGGCCATTTAAGGCCGAAGCAAAAAACAAGCTTTGACTACGACTTAACATACTTACAGACTGTGAAAAGCGGGAACCACTAGTACTCTGTTGGTAGGCTCAGATATATGTAGATTTTCACCACAAACACAACGCGTTTATTCAGTATAGATCTACTATGTTATTAATTATTAATAAAAAAACACACGTACAGCTAGACCTATATTTAACACAATGTAGCAGATATTTAAGATAGCTTACTAATGATCGTAGATCTATATATAAACAACTTGAACTAAAACTAAACAAGTAAAATGAAACAATATTACAAATAATGTAACATATATTTAAGATAACCTACGTAATTATCGTAGATCTATAATATAAACGATTTAAGGTTCTATAATATAAACGATTTAAGATGCAACTTAACGATGCTCTATCGCAAAGTAAAATGAAATAATATTACAAAGTAAAATGTTCACAACCAATAATTTTATAGGCCTACAGTTATTTACATGCACGTCGTGATGACGCAATCAAGTCACGAGGTCCACTCGCAAAGTTCACAAATAACTATAAAGATCACAGTTAAAATATGCAAAAAAGGAATTATAACCTCAACGCAATCACTAAATATCAATATATGAACAAAAAATAGCACTATATGACATGCAAACACGAAAAAAGTATGAAATAAGAATTGTTTACGGTCGAACTGGCCGGCAACTTGACAATTTATGCGAAAAGAATAAAAATTTAATCGAGTGTAGACTGGTTCCAGTGATTTGTTCTCCTGGTTCCAACGTTTACTGCGCGACGCGGTACTTACCTTATCGGGCCGGGTACCATCGCTAAAATCGTCGAAAGATTATGTGCGAGTCGTGTTTTGAGTCGAAATTTGTCAACTTTTTCGCAAATTGTGGAGGCAGGAGGGAAGATCGGCTTCTGTCATTATCACCATCGTGAAGAGTAATGTTTACTTGATCGAATGACACCATATATATGGGAAAGTTGCACAACGAATTCAACACGACCAGATATTCGAGGTTGGTGTGGGAGAAATTTCATTGAAACATTTTTATCTTTGTGTTATTTAGCTAGAGAGGCATTTACGTGAATTTTCTATTAGTCCCAAATACGTTTAATAATGTTTGTGTGATTAGTGTATGGGTCTGGGTTTACAATGTTGATGATAAAAATAACCCAGGTGCGTATCTGGAGGAGGTGGGGGGGGGGAGGGGGCGGGGTCCATACCCCAAGTATCTGTGGTTAAACTGTTTTCGCAGGTTCATACAACAGCATGCGTACAACATTGACGCGGACTTTTACATAAACGAACTACTAATTGCCTGTACGCTTACAGCTTTGGCTCCTCGTTCCTATCTACACTGTTTTGTAAATGAAGTTCCATTTAGATATGTGTTTCACTAGTCTTCGTCATTTGGGAACACCGCTTAATCAGCAAATATTTGATGCTCAAATGCAAAGCGATGAAGTTATTGCACCATTTAGCTAGCTTTTGACTAACGAAGACAAATAGACGGATGCTTGACATTGGATCGGTTGGATATGTTGCATTAAGCGACAAGTTGCATACTTCTAATCGTTCGAAGAATTCAATCGCTGCTTAGAGAATAGTTGGTAGTCTCAGTAAATTCACGGTATCTTAACGTTAATGTCAAATGCATTCAGTTAATGACATGAAGTTTCAATTGCGAGATTTAATCTTTATACTTTTAACACCTGATTTTATAAAACATAAATATAACATATGTTGGTACAAGCGATAGTGTCTGATGAATATAAACATTCGGTTTTTACTCTGTTAAATGCCGACACGTGCGCATGCGCATGCGCCAGGTAAAAAAGCATCGGAATGCATGCGATCTGGCAGGCGATAGTGTCAAATTTTGTTTATTTTTAGTAATAAAGTATAAATGATAAAAAGTTTGAACTATCTATTGAAGAGTGACGATGCTTACCATCATAAGAGATGTGTGTATAAATTCGGCAAGCGCTGGTGCAATTATTTGTAGCCTCTAAATACATTCAGTGTGTTTTCTGCAGTGTTGCTAAAATGCTTGCATACTATCTATTTATTAGGGGCACTAATCATTGAACACATATTATGATAAACTTGTCTTTGAAGTCTAACCCACTGTGGTTTGATCTTTCCGATTCGCTTCTCCTTTAATCAAACGTTAGTGTTAAGTTGTGGAATTTTGCGTTTTCGGTAACGTGTTTTAGCGTCAAAGTACTATGACGAAAATGCGAAAAAAGGATGACGAAATTTCAAATGTAACATACTAAAAATCAAGGTTCATACTTGTTAGTGAAAATCGACTTTTGTTTAGTAAAACCTTACAAAATATAAAAGCAAAGCATGCTTTTTTGGAATCTATATATCACTTTGTCATTAATTGATTTAATAGAAAAAAACATATTGTGATAAGACTGTATTTTCTTGTAGATTAAGATATCAAACATCATTTTCCATGTAATTGCGCCAAATGCCATATTTTGTTGGAAAACATTAATAAATATAAACAAAACCGTGAATTTTGGGAATCAGTTGACTACAGTTGACATGTGCTAATTAAATTACGTCATCATAATCATTGTGTGTACGCGTCGTCAATAACACCATTTCATTCGTCATGTGTTCATCATGCCATAGCATGTAACTCATCCTGAATATTTTGAAACCATAAACAATTAACTACATAAGTCTATCAACATGTAAAAAGGTGAACTTTAAACTCATACTGGAAATCCCAGAGCAGAGCTCATTTGTATATAATCATAATGTACACTACTTAATATTGTGTACGTTGTGCATCATGCTATAAATTTTCATTGCATAACATACAGTATCACTATATCGTTATAATTATAGCAATGCGGGTAACATTTAAACGTACCTTTAGATTATGAGGCAATAGTGGCGATAGCGTGTTCCAAATCTATCTCACAGTATAGAACACGAAAATAGAACATAATATATTATTCTATCACTTCAACCTATTTCTTATCATAACGTGTGTTCCATGCTGTAACCCTGTTTGTTCATGTAACATTCATTTCTCACCGACACGTACCATTCATTAACCATAATCTTGCCGCATTCTGGATTAAAAAAACATCACATGGCATCGTTCTGATGCGCAGTGGTAATGCGCATAACTAGATCTAGTTTACACATGCTTTCCTGGCAACATTTGACAATCATTCAAACCACCCAGTGATACATTGTATCAGTGCTTATAGTTTACCCTACTTTTTTGTTCAGTCAAAAACCAGGGATTCATATATTTTTCCAATGAGCATTAAATGGTACATGAAGTAAATCCATTTGTTTGAACAATTGGGATGTTTCAAAAATACGATATATGGAAAACTAGACTCACCTTCCCCCTCAATTGTACTGTTATTTTATCAGCAATTATCAGCTTATACATGCAATCTTGTCTTATTTTACTCCCATTACTCTATAGATGGATACGCTATTGTTTGCATACAAAAGCATTGTACAGACCATCAAAACTTAAAGCCGATTATAGATCACATATTAGAATTATTGACAAATTCGCTCCCTTGCACTTAATTTGTGTATAATTCTAATGCATGATCTATTACCTATACGTATTATCTCGTACATTACAGTAAAGTAAATATAGCATGTGTAACGATTTTCTAATTTATGCAGTTTTATATCAAACAATCACGTTGGTCGTTAATTTGATATAAAAAAAGATTATATTTAGTCAGACAGGGAAAGCAGCACTCAACTTAACCAGCCGAGCACAGAAAACATTAAAAACACACAAAGCACAGTGCCTAACTGAACCAACCGACCATAGGAAAAATAAAACACATAAAGACACAATGCCCAACTAAACAAGCACAGATCCGCCCAAGTCCAAGCTGTCGAAAAGTATAATACTTACTAGCTGAATGACCCAGTTTCCACAGCAAATGACTATAATAACTAGTTTTAGCTGTCAGAAATCTCACAACGAAGAAGTGCCCAACACGCTACCGACCAAGAAAATTAAACATCCCTTGTCCCAACTGTTTAAAAGCTGAATAGAAAATATTCAGCAAACAAAAGGCGGAATGCCTATGCTGAATGACCTAGTTACAACAGCAAAACTGCTGAAATGCATAGTTTTAGCTGCCTTTAGACCCATTGCATTGCATACATAATAAAAGACACATTTATTTGTTAAAGAGACACCATGTATCCTATTGCAAAACCTGACGAAACGCTATTGTACAAGTATTTAAGCAACTGTCTGTGCGAGCCTTCGACCATTGACCGACGATATGGTCTAATCGCATATTAAGACTTAATGAATATATGGCCGTTCAAACCTTCCCCGTTGTGATTGGGCAAAAAAACTGGTTAAGCATTATTGATAGAATTAGAAGAAGACAGGAATGCTAGCATATGTTATTTACCAACACCCCATTGAAAACTTCCAAGTTGCATTTATTCAAACAATGTCAGAATAAACAAACAGCGGAAGTTCTTAGTGATATTTCAATTTATGAAGTATTGACGAATTTCTATTTACTTTGATTTAAGTGAGGAGCAAATCCTGGTTTCTAATGCAAATGAATGCATTTCAATCCCAGAACAGATTTTGAGATTTTTCATAGCTTTAGAGAATAATTTAAATGAAGCAAAATATGTTTTGTTAATGTCTTGATTTTTAAGGAAGTTTCCGCTGTTTTAGTGTCCCTTTTCAAGTTTTTTTGTGTGACGTGGCAAACGTCATTTAAATGTTATTCGACGTAACTGTATTACGTATTTCAAAATTACATCATTTGATCAATTATTGACATAAACTGTTCAAAATGGTGGCACATTTTAACATTATCTGTTAAATTTTAAAAATATTGTTGGCATTTAAAAAAGGTTTTTACTGTTTTAAACAACTGACTCCTCGTTTTTTTTTCAATCTGAGTACTTTTCAAAATTGGTCACCATAGCAACGAAGTTACGTAATTACATATTATCAAAATAGCAGGTTTTCCTGGAGACTGGCTCATATATATAGTATTAAAAATCAACTATACCTGGATGCAACAGACCAAGGCCATAGATTCAAATGCTGTAAACAGCCGTAGTGTTTGTAGAGGACGTCTATGAAAAAAACTAATAGACGGTGTCTGGTGATTATTCGCGTATATGGCATTTTATCATGTGGTGATGAACCATAATATTAAACTTCTGCAAGATGGAAAATTAACGACATATTTCGCATTTCTTGAATGCACTTTTAACAATGCGTCTGGTTTTTGGTAAACTCTGCATGCAAGCTTTTTTAATAGATGAAAACAGATAAATATGTTTGCTACCTAGAACAAACAAGCAAGCATGGAAACTAATTGTACATGTATGCACCTTTTTGCAAATATATTTCATTGTTTTCGGGATAGCGTAGTCGAGAAGAACATTATGTTATCATATTTTATTCGTTTCCTCTCAAACAGCCACCCGCCATATTTGTAACTAGACAATGAATATCACTAGCCCTATTGATGTATACATGTATAACTAAATTTCAGTAACATCATTCTTAAATAGCTAGGCTCCCTTTTTAAAGGTACATGTAACGTGGATTTCTGAATAGTTATGTTCCATAAAAATATTTCGGAGCAGTTTTTGTTTTGTTTTTTATGGTATGATATTTATTCGCCGCCAGTGACCTAAATTTCGGTCGCTTCGCTCCCGTCGACTTTTCTTATTTCTATAGAACATTAAGGATTAGCAATCGCGCCGTCATAATAATGTCAACGGAATTTCTCGAATCGGGCGAAAAGTTTGCTTGTAACTTTTCTTAATGATTGATTGATTTTGGGAGCAATGAAACTAGCGCATGCATGTTTATATTACGAAGTGCTTCGGCTAATTTCGCAAGTCTAAAATTCAATGTTAAGAAACTGAGCATATGCGCCGTTGCACGTTTAACACTAGGAGATCGGTGCGTCTCTATAAGAACATCAGCAGTAAGACTTCGTTAAAGGAAGACACTAGCCCCTATAAAACCATAGGCTCTTACGAAAGTTACAAGCAACCCGAGTCTAGATATTTTTTGACAGTTTCGACTTCGAACGCGAGCGTTTTTACTCCCAGTATATCTCGAAACTACAAATGTAATGTTGAAAACGATAAAAACTAATCGTCGAAATATTTTTCTCACACTCATTCTCTTAAACAGTCTTCTGGTTATCATATTATATCATGTAAATACTGTAGCGCTCAGAGAATCCAAAGCCACAAAGTCTAGGTGAAGTTCGATAATGGGTCATCCGAGGTCAAAAACTAGGTCATCAGGACAAATAATTGTCAAAACTTGGCTTAAACTTCAATATGGGTTTATGTGATGTACATTACACAGTCGCTTTGTAAGACATTATGAGAACCTTGTACGAGAAGTTTGTACAGAACACCAAAAAGTGGGCGGGTAAACGGAATAAGCCGGTTATAGATCACATATTAAAAGTACATTTTGTATTAACAAATTTGCTCTCAACCTCAAAAGAATTGCTGATTTCGGCTCGAATCATTTTGCAAACAGACTAAACAGTGATGGCATCTGTTACCTGACACATTACTTGATGCGGTTAAAAAGAGTTATTTCATTTATATCGGATCAGCATGACAATATCGGATATTCAACGGTGTTCAAATATAAGTTGGGCATTTACTTGATTACCATTAAGGGGCCTTGCATGAGCTTCTAATACAGGTGAGCGACATATGGCCCATATGTCTGATTTCTGATTAGCACAGTGATGTGATGGGCTTCTTTTATACGTTTTTACCAGGACTACGTTCATTCTGCATTCCGACCATGTTTATTTACCTCAAAGCAAAAGCACACTACGGGCGCTTGCTTGATATTAATTGATTCAAAAACAATGTCATTATTTAGACACATAATATAATGGTCTAAATGACACAATCCCTACGTATTTTATAGATCAAAACGTTATTAAGTAACGACCCTATGGCCTGAACATTTGGACGTTCACTCCATTTACGTACGAGGTACATATCGTGTATTGTTTCTGGTATGAAATGAATTCAAAGTTGAATGCCAACCTCCCGTTCAATTTGCAGATGTTTTTAACGCACGGTCACGAGAGTGGCAGATCTATGTGGGGTATTGTTCTGTGATAGTGATATTTTATGAAACAAATGTATCACCACAAAAGATAATAATACATAGGACAGGCAAGGCTGCACTCAAAATAATTCAACAGCCTGTCAAAACAAAAACAAAGTTGACCGACCTTCTCGGATAGGAAATGTGGAACATTTACGAAACTATTAAAAATTACAGATTCGCGGACGGAAATGTTGCTAATCCACAGTTTGTCCCAAATACCACGGTATACCATCAACTGAATTATAAGACTTATAGCTATGGTATAATGGTCAGACTATATTGCAATACTCTTAGCCAGGCTGTTCCAAAGACAAAAATGATTTGTTACATGACTAGAATTAAAGAAAACATATCTAACGTGAGGTATAGTCTTGATATTTTATTGCTTTCGGATCATCTATGGCAATTATTGATGAATCCAAATGTAAACAACTTTTTAATCAGCGCGAATGTCATATGCCTCGTTTGCATTTTGAAGCCTGTTGTCGAATGTTAGAACGTTTCGCTGAACAGGAAATTACATAAATGCCAGCGGTAAATTGTTCTTGGGATTGAAATGCATTCATTTTGATTGGAAGCCAGGTATTGCTGACTATAATCAAAGTAACGGAAATTCGAAAATACTTCAATAAATTGAAATTTCACTAAGAACATCCGCTGTATGTTTATCCTGACAATATTTGATTTAGGCCTTTAATATGTTTTCAATTGGACGATGTAAACATTCCTTTCTATCTTAAATATTATAAACAATACTGTTTATTTAATACGACAGAAAAAGACACTCGAGTATTATTTTCTATGTGTATGTATATACAGTATCTGTCAAATACCCGTGCAACGTTTATTATAATGTAAATGTTAAATTACATGACATTTAACTATTATCCGAAAACTTAACCTTATTATCTCTTGCATGTAGGTTGGTATTTTTCTGTGCCCTAGAATCGGTATCACAATCTTCCTGTATTATTCATGTTTGTGTAAAAACCTGTACATGTGTGGTTTACAACATACCTCATTTAAGGCGTTTGGTTGACCTAAATTATTTCATGAAATAATACTTACATGTACTTGCTCTTGAGCAGGCAACAATAATATTGTCCGTGAGTGAAGGCAAATGTCACCTGTCATACCCGATAATTAACTTATATCTTCACTGGCTTGGTGTGTCCCCTTTGCCGTAGTTATTGCCATTGATTTATTTAGGTCGATATGTCAGTTGGTCTCGGCATTTTCCGCTTCAACAACCGTTGATTTTGTAGATTTATAGTAATGTTAATTGATAAAATAAAAACATGCATATGTATATCTCGTTTCAAATAGTTTTGATATTAATGGAAAATGCAAGAAGTGTTATGTGTATGTTTAATGCATCGATATGGGTTATTGTTCTGGATTATCGGGGTTAGGTTTAAATGATGTCATATATCACCGTCTTATCATGGAACTGTTCATGAGCAAGATCTGTTTCTTCTCTATGATTGAAGTCAAGCGTTTCTTATCCAATCTGTAAAACTATATCAGTCGCCATTCTCTACCTCTTATCTCTACTACTGTTAACATGCGTTATGCAAGCATTTAACACACCATTCTATAGAGAGATGTTCTTTCCCATTTCATGTACGCTTCTTTCTTGAAGGTTATGTAATCTTTTTAAATGAAGTTGTATTGCGAACATTGCCATAATTATCAGAGTATATACTAGAATGTATTATCGAGTCTGCTGAATGAGTGGTCGAATCTGTTGTGGAATAGCCCGTGATTTTATTGTGTCAAATTATGCTTATTTTTAGTAGTGAAGTACAAAATTTAATGATAAAAACTTTGAACTATCTATTGAAAAGAGACGATGCTTAACATCATTAGACATGTGTTTATAAATTTGGCAAGCGCTGTCGCAATTATGTGTAGCCTCGAAATACCTTCGTGTAATGATTAGTTTTTGATAAAGTCAAGTGAATTTTCTGCAGTATTGCCAAAACATTTGCATACTATATATTTATAAAAAATATAGGAAAACTTATAGATAAGGAACGTGTGTGATTATTGAAATTCATTGTTTGCCCTTAAAATAGAATATTTGCCACTCCATTCTTGATGAAATATGGTTAACACGTTTCAAATGATTCACAACAGCAACGCTTTCAAACTGAAATAACCATGGTGAAATGCTGAATTGCTACATAGACATTGTATGTGTTTTTCGATCAAACCTATACACTATTATAGCCTGCATAACATCAATGATAATAATAATGGTTATAAGCATACAACTAAATGCACCAATAACAATAATTATCATAATAATGACAAAAATAATGATAATACTCGTGCAGTTGGACAGGAAAAGCAACATTCGGGAGAAACAACAGAACACAAAGAGGTACAAACATCACCACGACAACAAGCAAAACAAGGAAACTATCTACACGCATCAAATAACAGCAAAAGGTCACATGGACAATCACAAGTTATACATGTAGAATGGTTTCTGAAATACGCATCTTATATCTACCATTTAGGGGCATACTAATCGATTGCTTTTTATCAAGTATTGAAGATCGTCTTCCTTCAACGAAGATCTACGTTCCTACTGAACAAATATTTTCTCCTATTGATAAAAGTGCAACAGCGAAATGTTCTGTGCCTTATCATTGCGTTTTGAACTTTTGAAATGATCCGTTTCTTACTGTTTCTTACAAATACCTTAAGGTTTTATTTATTGTCTAGTTAAAACTACGACGGGGTTGATATGTGAGAGGAAACGATTTAAGAAAGGAAAACAAACTTTTCTACTCAACCACGCTATCTCGCCAAACAATAAATGGTGTTTGCAAAACAACGAAAGGTGCATCAAAAGTTGGTTTTGCGGTCCGAAAAGATATGTTCCAGTTTACATAATTATATTTTAGAAGATACCAAAAACCAGACACAGTGTTGAAAGTGAATTAAGAAATGTTGAACATTTCGTTTAATTTGCAATTTTGCAGAAGATTAATAATGGTTCATCACCACATAATAAAATGCAACATATGCGAACAATCACCAGAAACCGTCTGAGTTTTTTTTCGAAACACTTTTCTAAATACACTACAGCTGTTCAGAACATTTGATTCTACGACATTTGTCTGTTGCATCTAGAAATAAATGTTGTTCGTTTTTAATTATATACATTAACTGGTTTTGTTCGTTTTAGCTTTAGCAATCGAAGATTACGTTAAAAAGGATCGGCGAAAAATGTTGAAGTAAAGACTTATATTATATCGTAATAACTATTATGTTTCTTTGGATTACATTGATTGAACCAGTGTCATTAACCTTGCAATATTTTCTGAAATTTGTGATTTCAAAAACACTCAATATAGAATCAAGCGTTCAGTTTAAATACTTAGCAATCTACATAACAATTATAATGAGTTTGCACAAATGCACCAATCACTTATATTAGGTTGTTTTGATATGAAGTTGAGATAATCATACTTGAAGATGTTACACGGAGTATATTACTGATAATACAGTAATAACTATAGTAAAACAGTCCGATTTCAAACAACTAATTACGGATTGTATATTAATCATTACTCAAGGGTATTACTCCCAGGTATGCATGTGATTAAATTTGTATGAATATCTAGGGAGTGGAATACTGTTAACAATTCACTGCTGCATCAATAGCTCCCCGGAGATAACTCTAGCATTATCAATAAACAATCATTGATGATATAAAGACTGTACGAATGACTGACCGCTTATCATTATTGTAGTCTGAATGAGTTTATGCATTAAAAGTCAACACACACAAGATTGAACAACAATGAGTGCATTTAATTTGGTAAACAAAGACTAGTGTTATCATCGGGGGACTATATTGGCATGTGATGGAATTTGTATTTATATAAGAATAAATATCTAAACAGTGGTATACTCTTAAAATATATTGCTTTAATTACAACATAAAGTTCAAGATCATCTATGACTAGAATTAAAGAAATACATATCTAACGTGAGGTATAGTCTTGATATTTTATTGCTTTCAGATCATCTGTGGCAATTATTGATGTATCCAAATGTAAACAACTTTTGGATCAGCGCGAATGTCATATCCATCGTGTGTATTTTGAAGCCTGTTGTCGATTGTTAGAACGTTTCTCGCCAAACAGGAAATTGCATTCATGCCAGCGCTAATTTGTTCTGGGTATGGAAATGCATTCATTTTGATTGGAATCCAGGTTTTGTTCCCCACTTAAATCAAAGTAAAGGAAATTCGTAAATACTTCATCAATTGAAATATCACTAAGAACTACCGCTGTTCGTTAATTCTGACCATATTTGATTTAGGCCTCTAAGATGATTTTAATTGGACGATGTTTACATTCCTTTCTCTCTCAAATATTCGTACCAATACTGTTTATTGAATACGACAGAAAAGACAATGGTGTATTATTTTCTATGTGTATGTATATACAGTATCTGTCAAATACCCGTGCAACATTTATTATAATGCAAATGTTAAATAACATGACATTTAGTTATTATCACAATACATAACCTCGTTATCTCTTGCATGTAGGTTGATATTTGTATGTGCCCTAGAATGGGTATCACAATCTTCATGCACTATTCATGTTTGTGTAAAAAACTGTTCATGTGTGGTTTACAACATACCTCATTAAGGCGTTTTTGTCACCTAATTTATTTCATGGAATTAAAACATGATACTAACATGTACTTGCTCTTCAGCAGGCAACTAGAATATTTTCCGTGTGTGAAAGCAAAGGTCACCTGTCATACCTGATAATTAACCTCGGTCTATATTGGTGTGGTGTGTCCCTTTTCCCATTTATTTAGGTTGATATGCCAGTTGGTATCGGCATTTCCCGCTTCAACCACCATTGGTTTATAGATTTATAGTTATCGTTATTTGATAGAAAAAAGCAATGCATGTGTATTTCTCGTACCAAATAGTTTTGACATTAATGGGAAATGCAAAAAGAGTTATGTGTATGTTTAATGCATCGATATGTGTTATCGTCATGGATTATCGGGGTTAGATTTTAATGATGTCACGTATCGATGGTTACGTCATATATCACCGTCTTATCATGAAACTGTTCTCGAGCAAGATCTGTTTCTTCTGTATGATTGGAGTCAAGCGTTTCTTATCCAATCTGTAAAAATATATCAGTCTCCATTCTCTACCTCTTATCTCCACTACTTTTTAAATACGTTATGCAAGCATTTAACACACCGTTCTATAGAGAGATATTCTTTTACATTCCATGTACGCTTGTTTCTTGAAGGTTATGTAATCTTATTGAATGTAGTAATTATCAGACAATATATTAGAATGTGTTATCGCGTCTGCTGAATGAGTGGTCGAATATGTTTTGGAATAGCCCTTGATTTTATTCTAAACCAATTGCATTGTTCAATTTATTATCTAATATAACCAAATGAATGTTTATTTAATAACCATAACTTGTGTTTAGTCCATAAGCCGTTGTTAACAGATCCGTTTTTGTGAAAGGTATCATCAACCCTTACTGTAACATACGGTATGCACCTGTTCCACTATGCAGGGGAAATGGCTATCGCCAATGTCTCAGAAGAACGAATCCACCTTCTCTACGACAAACAAGTCCTGGATAAAATATTGTACCCTACCGAATACTCGGGCACAAGTCTAATAAGTGAGAATGAAATGATAAGACAGGCAAGAGAATCTATAAAATATAACGCAATGTGTTTTCGTATTTTTACCGCATTCCAAATATTATTACAAGAAGAATTTGTGATAACTATCTCCTATCTCAACTCGATGTATGTCCAATTACATGCTTTTGATTTTAATGCAAAGGTATACTGATTATTTCAGTATTTGTTCAAACAGAATGTTCAAACAATTTTCGTCTACTAAAGTATATATATACCTTATGCTATCAGTAATAATGTGCTTCAATAAACAAATACATAAATATTAATGAATTATTTAGAAATTACCATGACGAGCCATTTCGAATGATAGGGAATGTTATATCAACTGCAAGGTACAAAATGTATTCTGCTGTTTTATTATTCAGATCTCCAGTATTTACTTACTGGTGTAAAGCTACATTTTGTAAATATCTCTTTATTGGTCCTTTTGATATTGTTTCAGATAAGAACTACTTTTCCTTAACTATTTTCAAGTCCATTGTTCTCCCCTTTCATATACTAGGACAATTATTGATCTTTCTGTAATATGTCCCAATCCGCCTAAATCCTTCTACTCGTATTGTAAAACTCCCTATTTATTCCTGATTTCAACGGGTCTAATTAACCTATTTCACTTCGCCCTTAGAGACAGTTGTCTCTCAACATCCTAAATTAGGTTTTCCTCAATGAAGTATCAACTTTCGTCCAACAGGCAAGGGAAAACGATGAAAACTGTACATGTGCAAATGTCCCGTTTGTAAACATTTACTAATGTTAACTTATTTGACTATGCAGACACATCATTGGTATGTTAGGTTTTTAGACCAATGATGACTTCGAAGTATATGCTGGTGGATGTTAATATAACTTCGAGTTGGAAAAGAAATTAGTGCAGTTTAAATTCTACATTTGTAGATTATTGACCGTAACTCTATCAAGGAGATGTCGAGCCATATAACTTCACCACCTAATCAATTACAAGAAATATTGACCACATCAAAAGACGCAACACATGCAATAACATGCAAAACGTTCAACAGAAACGGCTTACCATATACTAGACAAACAAGTCAGTTTGTTTTATTTTGCTTATCCTACTCATGTCAGTACATGGAGTTACATAACAAACAAAACAAAACAGTTGTTTTTAATTTTAGTATCCTTTTTTTGAAACATAGGTTATTGGTCTAGCAACAAGCTATCAGAACATGTCAAATTAATGTCAAAATACAGTCGTTACTTGACAGTTCTGGAATGCTGTAATCAGTGACTTAATAGACCGAACAATTTGCTTCAAGGAATGCTATATAATTTAAATTTATGTATTTCCAAAAGATAACAGGAGAAAGCCATGTCAAGATAAATAACGCAGGACCTAGATGATGTTTAAAAGCGGGTAGTGTTGTTTTCGCCAGCGCTGTGATGTAAGTTTTTTATGATATCCTTTGAGCTTCGTTTAGACAATTGAAGACAATGAAATGTTGATAATGTAAATTAATGTCACATAAATCACTTCTTGCAGACTTATATTGTAAGTGTATATATAAGTCTGCATGCAATAAGTGTTGATAAGTTCATATTTTATAGTACACTTTAGACACAGGGAACGGAAACACACGGCAATATGAGTAAACCATTGTATTAGTACATCTAAACTATTGTCTATTGTTTCTTAAGTATCAAAACATATGGTATCTATCGCACTTCTACAATTTCAATATCCAAGAATTTCTAAAGAACGGTGAAAGTTTCAGATGTATTCGAAAGATATTAATCAAACAAGACTGTGTAAATACACTGTTTGTTAAGTTCAATGTGTTGTGTCAACATTTTTATTGTCATGAATAGCAGAAAGTTGATTTTAGCAGTTTTCCTGGTGATTTTCATCAACAAGTACCATATTGCTCTTACACAATCAACTGATCCTCATAGGGAAGGCATGCAAAGGAACATGTGAACAATTTCAATTACCGGTATTTGTCGCATCAAGAAGTATAACGATGGTTGCTTGATTGTCAGAATATTGTTGTTTCAACTGCGCTTACCGTTGGGCGAACTTAACTCTGTCAATATTGCGTGAATGTGGTACTTAATGGGAAATGAAAGCGTATTAGTATGTTATACCATATTGGACATTTGTACCTATTTTCGTTAGTGCAATGGTTTACATTCCTCAGTGAGCCATTCGCATTCTCTATACCTATGCAGATAGTCCATTTAACTTGTATTCGTTTATGATAACGACTAAAAGAAGCTACTTTTTTACAGAATAATGTTTTCATGTGATATTCATATTCATAAATATGATTAATCATGATAACTAATCAACCATACGTTAAAGTCGAGTTTTCAACTTCATTTTCTGGATTGAACAAATGTTTCGATAAACAAGTCAGGGTAATTATCGGAACACACAGATGAAATTATCGATGATGTTCAAATATGACGTTCCTATTTATCATTTTTCTTGTTAAGTAGATATTCATTAGCCAGACATTTATAAACTCATTTAAATTGAACGAGTACAAAAGGTGGACGTAAATCATCACTGCTCATACAAGAAGTGTAATTATATCACCGTTTACAAACACAGGTAACCAATTCAAATTTGTGATTCTTACGTGTTTGTTAATTACACGATTGATATGAATGCCAAGAAAATTTAATTGAATACAAAGTTAAGGCAATTTAATTAAAAACATAACTGTTGTGTGGTGTATTGATAGAGACATTGATATGCAGTCTTTAACTATATATGTAAAGTACATCCTTTAGAAAAAAAGCTAGTCTGGCTACCCGACTAGATATTATATTCTTTTCAATCAATTATCATAATCTCATTTTCAATTTTAGCTAGATTTTATTTGGGCTTGATAACCTATGTTTGAGGGTGCAAAGGGAATTTATTTCAGAAAAAAAGAGACTGAAGAGTTGTCTCCTTTAGTTAATGTAAAGTTTATGTAAAGGCAGACTAAAAAAAGCTTGAAATATTGCATTTACATGTTCGTTCGGTTTTACAATACTGTATACCAGTCAATTATCTCTTAGATAAGGTAGTGTAGTTTTAAGGTACTCTTGCAACTTTGTTGCTTCATGCCTATCGAATTATATCGGAACGTTAATATAGTTACAAAAAGTTGACATTTCATCAAGTGTATTTTTCTTTTACTTGACCGTCAATATATTTTGTGGTTTGGACTACATTGTGTGTTATCAACGGAATACCATAGTATAATGATTATTGAAATTCGTAAGAACTTCTGTACATTTCCAATTGATGATTATAAGAATCAACCATGAGCTTCTATGTAGGATAAGGATATCTCACCCGAGGGGTCGGATTTTAAACAGGGACGAGGCATGTCGAATTCCTGGTTAAACATCCGGCCCCGATGGTGAGATATCCTTATCATACATCTGTACATCGACTAACTTATGTAGGATTTTTTATCCCACGTAACTTGAGAACATTGGAGTTTATAATATTTAGCTTTCATGACGTCAATATGACGTCATAATAACGCGCTGTTTGGTTTGATATCGTTTGTAACACGTAAATCTCAATACTGAAATAGCCCGGTCTATATCGCGTGTACATGCTCATGTAGAATAAAGTGTTGTTCCATTATATTAGCAACGCGCCTATCTCTCATTAGCAACGTCGGGGAAAGTCATATGCTATATTTTCTTTGAACAATCTGATTACTTAAATGATATGTTAGTGCCTCAAGACCGCCGACAAGGCTATGTAACCACTATTATGCAATACTGATCGGGTTGAGTTTTTTTAATAATAACCTATTAACACTACTTAGAAGTATGATGTTATGTCACAGTTTGAGATGTGGGAATGTGATTGTATGACAGTTCATGAATTATCTTACGGTACAGGTGAGAAGTGAATAATTATTCCTATATTTTGTTGATAGTACTGTAAATTACTTTGGCATTTGCCTGAGTTATATAAATGCGGATTACAAAACATAACACCTTCAGATTGGGAATGGAATTCCAGGTGGGTTATGTTTACTTTTCTAAATTCCACCACCTTCGCTTGACCTCGGTAGTTGCAATATATACCCATCATCTCCAACACAGGAAGTTCCCTACCTATAATATGCCTTCAGTATGCATCTCCGTGCAGAATCAGGACAAAAGTCTTCTAAGTGTGCCTTATGCTATGAAGAGAGTAGTACATTGTATTCGTTACATATTTTCAATATCATACTTGTTTCGAAATCTGACGTGTCGTGTACAATCGCCTGGTGTGAAGCATGGCTTGACGGGCCGTACGTGTGGCTGAAATGGTTCCTCTGTTTATTTTTTTTCGCAGGTTCATACAACAGCATGCGTACGACATTGACGCGGACTTTTACATAAACTAACTACTAATTGCCTGTACGCTTACTGCTTTGGCTCCTCGTTCCTATCTACACTGTTTTGTAAAAGTAGTTTCATTTAGATATGTGTTTAACAAATCTTCGTCATTTGGGAACACCGCTCAATCAGCAAGTGTTTGATGCTAAAATGCAAAGCGATGAAGTTATTGCACCATTTAACTTTACTGTTTTATGCCTATTCTTTGTAAACTTCTCTTGATAAACAAACGTTTTTGCTCAGAATATTTGACTAACGAAGACAAATAGACGGATGCTTGACATTGGATCGGTTGGATATGTTGCATTAAGCGACAAGTTGCATACTTCCAATTGTTCGAAGAATTCAATCGCTGCTTAGAGAATAGTTGGTGGTCTCAGTATATTCACGGTATCTTAACGTTAATGTCAATTGCATTCAGTTAATGACAGGAAGTTTCAATTGCGAGATTTAATATTTATACTTTTAACACCTGATTTTATAAAACATAAATATATGTTTGTACAAGTGATAGTGTCTGATGAATTATAAACATTCGGTTTTACTCTGTTAAATGTCGACACGTGCGCATGCGTAAGCGCCAGGTAAAAAAGCATCGGAATGCATGCGATCTGGCAGGCGATAGTGTCATATTTTGTTTATTTTTAGTAATAAAGTATAAATGATAAAAAGTTTGAACTATCTATTGAAGAGAGACGATGCTTACCATCATAAGACATGTGTGTTTAAATTCGGCAAGCGCTGTCGCAATAATTTGAAGCCTCTAAATTCATTCAGTGTGTTTTCTGCAGTGTTGCCAAAACGCTTGCATACTATCTTTTTATTAGTGGCACTAATCATTGAACACATATTGTGATAAACTTGTCTTTGAAGTCATAGAATGTAACTCTTCATGAATGGCTTTTTGGAAACCATAAACAATAAACTACATAAGTCTATCAACGTGTAGAGATGTGAAATTTAAACTCATATTGGAAATCCCTTAGCAGAGCTCATTTGTATATAATATATAATGTATATAATGTACACTACTAAATACGTTGCACATCATGCTATACATTTTCATTGCATAACATACAACATCACTCTATCGTTATAATTATAGCAATGCGGGTAACATTTAAATGTACCTTTAGATTATGAGGCATTAGTGGCGATAGCGTGTTCCTAATCTATCTCACAGTATAAAACACGAAAATAGAACATAATTTATTATTCTATCACTTCAACCTATTTCTTATCATAACGTGTGTTCCATGCTGTAACCCTGTTTGTTCCTGTAACATTCATTTCTCACCGACACGTACCATTCATAAACCTTAATATTGCTACATTCTAGATTAAAATAACATCACAAGGCAACGTTCGGATGCGCAGTGGTAATGCGCATAACTAGATCTAGTTTACACATGCTTTCCAGGCATCATTTGACAATCATTCAAACCACCCAGTGATACATTGTATCAGTGCTTATAGTTTACCTTATTTCTTTGTTTAATCAAAAGCCAGGGATTCATATATTTTTGCAATGAGCATTTAGTGGTTTATGAAGTGAATCCATTTATCTGAACAATTGGACTGTTTCCAAAGTACGATACACGTATATGGAAAACTAGACCCACCTACCCTCGCAATTGTACCGTTATTTTTATTAGCAATTATCAGCTAATACATGCACTCTTGTCTAATTTTACTTTACTCTCGTTACTTCATAAATGGGCATGCTATGGTTTTCATACAAAAGTATTGTACAGACCACCAAAAAGTGAGCGGGTAAACTATAAGCCGGTTATAGATCACATATTAGAATTATTAACAAATTCGCTCCCTTGTACTTCATTTGAACACTTAGTTCTAATGCAAAATCTATAACCTATACGTATTGTCTCGAACATTACAGAAATATAAACAAATTAGCGCAAGGGAGCGTAGAAACCACAACACTTAATTTGTTTATATTTCTTCTATGTGATCTATAATAAAAGCATACCCATTTGTGGAGTAATGGGAGTGCAATTAGACAAGATTGCATGTATATTAGCTGATACAGTCAGAACTCGATATAACGACATCCGATATACTGACAAATTCATTATACTGACATCGTATTTGGGGACAAAAGTATTAAAACGCTCTTTGGATCAATTCAGTATTCTGACATATTCGTTACAACGACATTTTTCTTGGAAACAAACAGCGTCGTTGTATCGAGTTCTGACTGAAATTGCTGATATTATAACAGAACCATTAAGAGCGTAGGCGGGTCTATTTTTCCATATTTGGAAATAGCCAAATCGTCCAAATAAATGAATTTACTTCATGAACCATTTAATAGATATTGTGCCAATTGCAAAATTCTATGAATAAGTGGTCCAAAAAATTAAAAACCCTGGCTTTTGTTGGACAAAAAAGTAGGGTAAACTATAAATTAAAGTGATTATAGTATGATGTGTGATGATTTTCTAAGTTATGCAGTTTAATATCAAACAAACACATTGGTCGTTAATTTGAGATAAGATTGCATACATGATAAATGTCCCATGAGCGTGTAAAAGAGACACCGTGGATCCAACATGAGTGTTGTATCATCTTTCATTTATTGCAAAACTTGACGAAACGTTTTTGAACAAGTATTTATGCAACTGTCTCTGCGAGCCTTCGAACATTGACCGACGATATGGTCTAATCGCATATTAAGACTTAATGAATATATGGCCGTTCAAACATTCACCGTTGTGATTGGACAAAAAAACTGGTTAAGCATTATTGATAGTATTAGAAGAAGAAAGGAATGTTAGCATATGTTATTTACCAACGTGCCATTGAAAACTTCCCAGTTGCATTAATCAAATATTGTCAGAATAAACAAACAGCGGAAGTTCTTAGTGATATTTCAATTTATGAAGTATTTACGAATTTCCATTTACTTTGATTTAAGTGAGGAGCAATACCTGGTTTCTAATGCGAATGAATGCATTTCAATCCCAGAACAAATTACCGCTGGCATGGATGTAATTTCCTGTTTGGCAAAACGTTCCAACAATCTGCAACATACTTCAAAAAACAAACGAGGCATATGACATTCGTGCTTATTAAATTTGTTTAAATTTTGATTCATTTATTCTCAACTACAATGTAATTGTTCCTTGTATGTTTTAATGTTGTCTTACGCTCCCTACAGCGCTTTGATTTCCGCTTAACCGTTACAATTCACACGCTGCTTAAACTACTAGAATAGTTTGATATTTGACCTTTACAAAACTGCTGTGAACCCTGATACACATTTTCATTGGCTGGTGAAAGTTTACTTGTTTGTATAGAGAGTTATACGCAGAGAGTTTAGACTACGTGTTGAAAGGTTTAAACGAGTACACACTGTATGAGGTTTAAATATTTCATGGTTCTATTGACTGGTCATTATTTATTTGTTTCAATCAATATGATAAACTGATAGTGCGAGAGTTTTAATTAATAATACAAGTCATTCTTTTAACACACGAGTGTTTTATATACAATGCATATCAAAACTCGTTTACATTATCACATTTGCCTCGCTGTACGCTGGTTTTGGATTCTCCTGTCTAAAAATAGCAATAGCGCTAATACACTAGCGATAATGCAGAGCCTAGAAACGATGTAGTTTCGGGCGAGGCAATTGGAGAGTAATGTTGTCTGTGCTCGGATCGTTAAGTTGAGTGCTGCCTTCCTTGTTTGACTTAATATTATATTTTTGTAGATAACAATAATAAAATATTAACAGTATATCCCTCCATTGTTAGTTTTTTGTGTGGCGTAAACGCCACACAATGATATTACCACTTTTCAGCTTACGACCAATTTAACGCATTAGGCCTCGGCAAATAAATAGTTCTATGATTTGAACAATATTACAAGCATGCAACACAGGTTACACGTATCATTGGACCTGATTTGTTTACATTACCAACATTTACTTATATTAAGACCAACAATTATATCAGACTTTTATTTTTAGAGGATTTTTATAGCAAATCATTCCACAACGGACTATATTTTTACTACCAACGAATGTTCTCACTGGTGGCGGGAATCTAATAGTTCCCACGGTTTTCAATCGTATACTGTAACGTATGTAAATCACTCCGCCGCTGCACATTGCAGACGATGACCTAATTATGTTGTATACAAACATTGATGCTATATATAGCTGGTGAGGGGAACTGAAATAGTTCTACGTACATATCGATCGGCCGATTAACGATGTTACCGCGGTAAGCGTTAAACGCACTAGTCAATTTCTACCGTGCTTTATATAAGACCTCATAATTTTCGTATCTATTATCCAATTTTGAATATTTAAAGCTTGTAATGAAGCAGACATATATGTCTCTCTTTGAGACAACATTCAACACGATACCCTTATTAGTTAATCCATGGCGACGAGTAAGAATCCGTTCCGCGTAAAAGTAAGTTTGAAATATCCCGTTTTATACCAAATAAACGGTCGAAAATCATCAATTATTAATTTAATATTCGATCGATTTTGTTCGTTAAAGCTTGTTTTAAAAGCTAATACTTAAAGGTTTTATAAAATGTAAAACTTGTTTTTAAAGCATTAATCGGCCGATCGATATGTGTGAGCGACGCCATGTTTACCCCTTTTACATGCGTTAATATAGAGTGTCATTTAATTAACATGCGTGGTCATACGGAGAATAAACAGTCAGTTATCTTGACACTGGTCGAATTCTCCAAGTCGTTAAAAATGGTATTTGTAAATATCCCTTCATTGATGCTCAGCATAGTTACTTAAGTAAGTTCCAGGTAACTGCTGGTTCTCTTGGTGTCTTTAGCAGCACAAATGTTTGAGTAAGGGTGGGCTTATCAGAACTGTGACATAAAATTATGATACAACCTGGATTCGATATTGGATTTAATGGCATCAGTACGCCACACACCGGTACTTTCAGTGCTTTGATTATAAACAGCAATTTAATCACATTATGCATACCAAGAAATAGTGCTCTTGAACAATGATATATATATAATTCGCTACATGTACCAGAGGTTTGACTTGTGTACTATTTTTATTAATGTATTTCTTAATTTTCCATGTAACAATTCGTGTAACATTTCCAAGTACTTGAATATTTTATCTATAAAGGGTGTATGTGATTTGTATACATTGTATATTGTATGTGTATTGTGAAAAAAAGAAACATACCTAATCAGAATGAGACCTTCATACCAAATCACTCTTGAACGAATGATTGATGCAGTTGTAGAAAGCCTAATACAAAATTTAATGTACTCACTGTTTCCTTGGTTTGCTAGTAGTGTAACTGTAATTTGGTCTCTAAATGTAATGTTTTATAATTTACAAATTCAGACAGTTTTAGTTCAATCGATGAACTGCAAAATACATATTATTTTTTAATTGTTTATAAAGCCAGCCTCCAGGAAACCCTGCTATTTGGACAAAAATATTGATTTTGAGATTTCCCATAGCTTTAGAGAATAATCTTAATGAAGCAAAATGCAAAATATGTTTTGTTAATGTCTTGAGTTTTAAGGAAGTTTTCGGGTTTTTTTGTGTGACATGGCTAACGTCATTCAAATGTTATTCGACGTAACTGTAACGTATTTCATAATTACAACATTTGATCAATTATTGACAAAATTATGTCATATGTAATGTACAATCTCTCGGATAATAAGAGAGGTTGTGCTTAACCTATAATACCAAAACACATGCTTCTGCATTTGTAAATCTTCTAAAAAGATGATATAATATCATATCGCATACTTTCTCGCCATATATTACCATGCTGTGTATATAATTATATTATTGTTGCTTTGTAAAAAGTCCTTTTCATGGCCAAACATGCAAATAAACTATATTTTATTCATAAACTGTTCAAAATGATAGCACATTTTGACAGTATAATATTTATCAAAATCGAAATTGTTCGCATTTAGAGAAAGGCTCCCATTGTTTTAAACAACTAAAAAACTCCTCGTTAAGTCCTTTTCATAATTGGTCACTATAGCAACGAAGTATGTGATTTCGATATGGGTAAATTATATAAAATAGAATCAAATGATATGTATTTATTTTATTTAAGAGCTTTTTTCAAAACCTTGTTATAGTCCGGCAGATAAACGGCAATTTTTAGGGTAACCGTGCAATGTCTTCTATACAAAATGTTTTTGCATTTTCTTGTTCTCTGGAAAATACTTTAACAGAATCCGGATGATGCCACCTTGTCATCATTGAGCAATTCTCACAATGAGGACCCAAAGGGGTACATATTTTTTCTCGAATTAATCACTATATATACATAACTATTCAATCAAATGTGAATCAAAATACCTTAAATGCAATTTTATTGTGTTTGATAATGCGTTATATCGCTATATACAAACTTTGTTATAATAAAAATGTGTAAATGAGGCCCCGTTTGTGGTTTAAGCCTAACATGAGGCCCAGTATTACACAACAATATTAATTAGATGAATAAATGTAAAGAAAATAAGTCTTTATTGCTAATCAATAGTAAATTCAATGGCTTAACATGTTTTTAATAAAAATCGAGACCCTGATAAGGGTTAATGCATGAAAAAGGATGTAACTTTTCAAATATGTTTTTATTTCTCTTATATTTTAAGAAAGAAACTTTATGATAATCATGACTGGAAGTCATACAAGACTTGATATATTTAAGTTATAGAAGTACCACGTTCTGAATAAGTAAAATAGGGAAATGAGGCCCTGCTTGTGTGTTGAACTATAAAAAATGAGACTTTTATCAGAATAAATTGTTATCATTTCATTACGCTTGTATTGACAATCAAAATGAAGTATCTATGTGTCGTATCAAGCCTATAAGCAAGTGGATTAGATAAGTATAAACAACTTGAATTGCATGGCATGACATTGAAGCCTGAATAACGGTAAATTCAATTACGGCTTGAAGAATAAAGGTTATGTGAGATATTAATGTATGTGGCTGGTATATTCTTACCAGTACAATCTCTATGTACTGAAAGTGATACTCACCATCACCAACTACTGCCATGTCATCAGAAATAACAAAGCATGACATATTTAACAATACAGCTACAAAACACCCCTCCAATAAATTAATTCCAAGCTATATAAGGTTCAAATGACGGCCGACTACGTACTGTCATTCCGATTGCCATTTCAAACTCAACGCCACCAGCAAGTATGACTTCTTTTCGCAATGTCTAGCGCAGCCATTCATGAATAGATGGGGTACACAACACAGCGTTAAGCTAAACAGAATAGTCAGTTCTGTAAGGCACTCACCATTAGTTCAGTCAAACCATATATTTAAAGGGTATTGTCACTGTCGGTTACGTACATTCCTGGCTCTTCATACCACTGCAAGCTACATATGCATTGGACTTTAAGTACTAAACATTGACCGACACACCCATCCAAGGCTATGTTGGGACCCCAAAAGACAATAACATATTTGTCAGGGAAGGCAGTACTCAACAGTGACATAACCCATTAATCAACGTTAATTGGGTGTCAGTTTACAATACATTATTGCACTCAGCAGTGCTTGGATTCAATTGAGGATGGAATATGCATGTGATTTATCCTATGGGATTTGAGTGGATTTACTTGGTAAGTTGGTGAGTTCGTCATTGATAGAGCTTCGGGTTATATATAGGCGATCGTTTCCTGGTATTGCACTGGGCTGTCAATACAGAGGTCGCGGGATCAATTCCCGGCATGGGAACTGGACATTTCAAAAATTATATTTGTGGTATTTCCCGCTATGTATGACGGTATGGGCTGTAATATAATGGTGCTGGGAAGCTGTGCTATACACCGGGTACATTATAGAACCAGACTGTCTATTAGAAAAAGTTAGACGCACTCCTGCAGCACCAAACATGCCTGTATCTAATTCCGTGGGGCTTTCACTCCCTCTGTCCTTCTTGTCAGATTAAGCTGTATCTGCGCCAATAGAGGATGTACCTGCGCCCCGGTGGCTGCAACACTATGTATTGCGCCTTTGAAGGCATGAAAATGGCGCTACATAAATCTGGTATTCATATTCACTTACAGTAAACGATGGTAGTGACTGGAGAGTACACAACGGGGCGATGGGTGGTTGCACTCTGAGATAATGAGTTTTTCACATGACTTTCAGTGACTGTACTTCGTGGTCGTATGTACACACTAAGGGAGTGTACAAAATATAGAAGGTTGTGATGATTTTACCCAAAACAGCTTGAAAGTATTTAACTTAATGGTGATTGGCATCCCAAAAGGATCTTGTACATCCTGAGGTTGAAATGGTTGTACTTGATGATGACGAGTACATCAATGTACCCAATATGGCTGGAAATGTCTGTAGTTAATAGCGGTGAGGCATTATGCATAAAGCGGTTGTACTCTGCTGTGGTAAGGATAACATCCGGGTAGGGCATATAATCACTGACCTTGATGATGGTGGTGAGTGCCTTATAGGACATTGTTGTCAGTGGTAATAGCATGGCCGCATCTTGTGTGAAAGGAAAATGCAGATTGAATATCCAAATTGATGATAACTTCAGAAGTGAAAATATCCCGAACCTTCTTAAAATATTTTTTAGATTAATCAAGCTTTGCTTCCTCTTGCATGATACTAGTATGCAAAATGAAAATTACTTTAAACTGTTTCATAAAAGTACTTACGGAATTCTTAAACTGACGTCCAAATTTAAATTCATTATAATTATTCAACTACTACACAGCACAATGTGGTGCAATTGTAACGATTTTTCGTTAATAAAATCCTACTAACAAAATATATCCCCTATTTGTAGTTTGTAGTAAAATCATTATACGGAATTTTAATTTGAGCGTAAGTTTTTGATATATGTAAGTGCTTTGATAAGACAGAACCCCGTATTATATCGATCCATTCCGGGCCTCAGTTGATGATTGTTTTTCTATATATTATTATGTTATGTATTCTTAACAATACTATAATTCAATTAAACAGTAAGATCTATTGTTTGATATGTTGAAATAGATAATTGAACATTGAAAATTTACCATTTTGTCTTATTTCTAGTTTAACACGCAGGGCCTCATTGCTAAATTTTACTTTTTCAAAATGTGGCACACGAATATTTAGATCACACGGCCATAACAATATAAGTTACAGTTACAATTGCATTCCTTAAAGTATAACAGAATAAAAAATATCTTGACGTCGATTTTATTAAATTTCACTCATTTTTCTACATTTGGATTTACCCTTGATAGGGCCTCAATTTAATGAAATAAAATATTCAGTCATGCAATGTAGGTTGTTGATAATTGCCAGTAATACTGAATTCAATAGTAAGTATCAATATAATGAAAAATATGGTACCATGTATCATTGACTGGTTTAATTCATATATTTGTCTAAAAACGGGCCTCATATAAGACGTAAACAGCCAGCAGGGCCTCATTTCCACATGTTTCTATAACAAAGGTTGTATATAATGATGCAACGCATTATTTAATACAATATTAATAACATTCAAGGTGTATTGCTTCACGTTTGACTAAACGATAATGTACTTATACTGCCTAATTCATGAACATTCATGTACCCCTTCGGGGCCTCATTGTGGGAATTGCTCAATGATGACAATGTGGCATCATCCGGATTATGTTATGGTACTGTCAGGAGAACAAGAAAATGTAAAAACATGTTGTATAGAAGACATTGCACGGTCAATTAGACAAGATTGCATGTATATTAGCTGATAATTGCTGATATTATAACAGAACCATTAAGAGCGTAGGCGGGTCTATTTTTCCATATTTGGAAATAGCCAAATTGTCCAAATAAATGAATTTACTTCATGAACCATTTAATATATATTGTGCCAATTGCAAAATTCTATGAATAAGTGGTCCAAAATATTGAAAATGTATGGCTTTTGATTGGACAAAAAAGTAGGATAAACTATCAATAAAGTGATTATAGTATGATGCGATGATTTTCTAAGTTATGCAGTTTAATATCAAACAAACACATTGGTTGTTAATTTGATATAAGATTGCATACATGATAAATGTCCCATGAGCGTGTAAAAGAGACACAGTGGATCCAACATGAGTGTAGTATGATCTTTCATGTATTGCAAAACTTGACGAAACGTTATTGTACAAGTATTTATGCAACTGTCTCTGCGAGCCTTCGAACATTGACCGACGATATTGTCTAATCGTATATTAAGACTTAATGAATATATGGCCGTTCAAATCTTCACCGTTGTGAATGGACAAAAAACAGGTTAAGCATTATTGATAGTATTAGAAGAAAAAAGGAATGTTAGCATATGTTATTTACCAACGTGCCATTGAAAACTTCCCAGTTGCATTAATCAAATATTGTCAGAATAAACAAACAGCGGAAGTTCTTAGTGATATTTCAATTTATGAAGTATTTACGAATTTCCATTTACTTTGATTTTAGTCAGCAATACCTGGCTTCCAATCAAAATATCAATCCCAAGAACAAATTACCGCTGGCATTTATGTAATTTCCTGTTTGGCAAAACGTTCCAACAACAGGCTTCAAAATGCAAACGAGGCATATGACGTTCGCGCTGATTAAAAAGTTGTTTACATTTGGATGCATCCATAATTGCCATAGATGAATGAATGCATTTCAACCCCAGAACAAATTACCGCTGGCATTTATGTAATTTCCTGTTTGGCAAAACGTTCCAACAATCTGCAACAAACTTCAAAAAACAAACGAGGCATATGACATTCGTGCTGATTAAATTTGTTTAAATTTTGATTCATTTATTCTCAACTACAATGTAATTGTGCCTTGTATGTTTTAATGTTGTTTGTGCTCGGCTGGTTAAGTTGAGTGCTGCCTTCCCTGTTTGACTTAATATTATATTTTTGTAGATAACAATAATATAATATTAACAGTATGTTCCTACATTGTTAGTGTTTTTATTAACAGCAATTTAATCACATTATGCATACCAGGAAATAGTGCTCTTGAACAATGATATATATATAATTCGCTACATGTACCAGAGGTTTGACTTGTGTACTATTTTTGTAAATGTATTTCTTAATTTTCCATGTAACAATTCGTGTAACATTTCCAAGTACTTGAATATTTTATCTATATAGGGTGTATGTGATTTGTATACATTGTATATTGTATGTGTATTGTGAAATAAAAGAAACATACCAAATCAGAATATGAGACCTTCATACCAAATCACTCTTGAACGAATGATTGATGTAGTTGTAGAAAATCTAATACAAAATGCAATATACTCACTCTTTCCTCAGTTTGCTAGTAGTGTAACTGCAATTTGGTCTCTAAATGTAATGTTTTATCATTTACAAATTCAGATAGCTTTAGTTCTATCGATGAATTGCAAAATATACATTATTTTTTATTGTTTATAATATATCTATATGAGCCAGTCTCCAGGAAATCCTGCTATTTGGACAAAAATATTGATTTTAAGATTTTCCATAGCTTTATAAAATAATCTTAATGAAGCAAAATATGTTTTGTTAATGTCTTGATTTTTAAGGAAGTTACAGCTGTTTTAGAGTCCCTTTTCGGTTTTTTTTTCGTGTGACGTGGCAAACGTCATTTAAATGTTATTCGACGTAACTGTGTTACGTTTTTCAAAATTACATCATTTGATTAGTTATTGACATAAACTGTTCAAAATATTGTTGGCCTTTAAAAAAGGTTGTTACTGTTTTAAACAACTAACTCCTCGTTTTTTTTCAATCTGAGTACTTTTCAAAATTGGTCACCATAGCAACGAAGTTACGTAAGAGTAATTACATATGATCAAAATAGCAGGTTTTCATGGAGACTGGCTCATATATATAGTATTAAAAATCAACTATACCTGGATGCAACAGATCAAGGCCATAGATTCAAATGCTGTAAACAGCCGTAGTGTTTGTAGAGGAGCGTCTATAAAAAACTAATAGACGGTTTCTGGTGATTGTTCGCATATGTTGCATTTTATCATGTGGTGATGAACCATAATATTAAACTTCTGCAAGATGGAAAATTAACGAAATATTTCGCATTTCCTGAATGCACTTTTAACAATGCGTCTGGTTTATGGTCAACTCTGCATGCAAGCTTTTTTAATAGATGAAAACAGATAAATATGTTTGCTACCTAGAACAAACAAGCAAGCAATGGAAACTAATTGTATGCACCTTTTTGCAAATATATTTCATTGTTTTCGGGATAGCGTAGTCGAGAAGAACATTATGTTATCATATTTTATTCGTTTCCTCTCAAACAGCCACCCGCCATATTTGTAACTAGACAATGAATATCACTAGCCCTATTAATGTATACATGTATAACTAAATTTCAGTAACATCATTCTAAAATATCTAGGCTCCCTTTTTAAAGGTACATGTAGCGTGGATTTCTGAATAATTATGTTCCATAAAAATATTTCGGAGCAGTTTTTTTTATGGTATGATATTTATTCGCTGTCAGTAACCTAAATTTAGTCGTTTCGCTCCCGTCGATTTTTCTAATTTCTATAGAACATTAAGGATTAGCAATCGGCGCCATCATAATAATGTCAACGAAATTTCTCGAATCGGGCGAAAAGTTTGCTTGTAACTTTCTTAATGATTGGTTGATTTTGGGAGCAATGAAACTAGCGCATGCATGTTCACACCGTACAACCCGCTGTGTGTAAGGCAGTTATGTATGTTGAAGGCAGAGACACACGCGTTTTACGCCACTAGAGTGGGGTAAGTATTTGTTATTTTATATGTGTTTTGCGTTGCTTTTGAAAGTGATCACTTACATATATTTTTCTGGTATAAAATTAATTCAAAGTTGAATGTCAACCTCCCGTTCTATTTGCAGATGTTTTAACGCACGGTCACGAGAGTGTCAGATCTATGTGGGTTATTGTTCTGAGATAGTAATATTTTATGAAACAAATGTATCACCACAAAAGATAATGATACATAGGACAGGGAAGGCAGCACTCAAAATAATTCAACAGCCTGTCAAAACGAAAGCAAAGTTGACCGAACTTCTCGGATACGAAATGTGGAACATTTACGAAACTATTAAAGTTTACAGATACGCGAACGGAAATGTTGCAAATCCACAGTTTGTCCCAAATACTACGGTATACCATTAACTGAATTATAAGACTTACAGCTATGGTATAATGGTCAGAAAATATTGAAATACTCTCAGCCAGGCTGTTCCAAAGACAAAAAAGATTCGTTACTTGACTAGAATTAGAGAAATACATATCTAAAGAGAGGTATAGTCTTGATATTTTATTGCTATATCTACAAAATACGATGTTTCAGATCATCTGTGGCAATTATGGATGCATCCAAATGTAAACAACTTTTTAATCAGCGCGAATGTCATATGCCTCGTTTGCATTTTGAAGCCTGTTGTCGAATGTTAGAACGTTTCGCTAAACAGGAAATTACCTAAATGCCAGCGGTAATTTGTTCTTGGGATTGATATTTTGATTGGAAGCCAGGTATTGCTGACTAAAATCAAAGTAACGGAAATTCGAAAATACTTCAATAAATTGAAATTTCACTAAGAACATCCGCTGTTTGTTTATCCTGACAATATTTGATTTATGCCTTTAACATGTTTTTAATTGGACGATGTTAACATTTATAAATATTATAACCAATACTGTTTATTGAATACGACAGAAAAAGACACTCTTGTATTATTATCTATGTGTATTTATATACAGTATCTGTCAAATACCCGTCCAACATTTATTATAATGTAAATGTTAAATTACATGACATTTAATTATTATCCGAAAACTAAACCTTATTATCTTTTGCATGTAGGTTGGTATTTTTCTGTGCCCTAGAATCGGTATCACAATCTTCATGTATTATTCATGTTTGTGTAAAATACTGAACATGTGTGGTTTACAACATACCTCATTTAAGGCGTTTGGTTGACCAAATTTATTTCATGGAATAATACTTACATGTACTTGTTCTTGAGCAGGCAACAGTAATATTGTCCGTGAGTGAAAGCAAATGTCGCCTGTAATACCTGATAATTAACCTTGTTCTATATTGGTGTGGTGTGCCCCCTTTTCCGTAGTTATTGGCATTGATTTATTTAGGTCAATATGTCAGTTGGTCTCGGAAGTTCCCGCTTCAACCACCTTTGTTTTTTTAGATTTATAGTAATGTTAATTGATACAATAAAAATGCATGTGTATTTCTCGTATCAAATAGTTTTGACATTAATGAGAAATGCAAGACGAGTTATGTGTATGTTTAATGCATTGATATGTGTTATCGTCCTAGATTATCGGGGTTAGGTTTTAATGATGTCACGTACCGATGGTTACGTCATATATCATCGTCTTATCATGGAACTGTTCGTGAGCAAGATCTGTTTCTTCTGTATGATTAAAGTCAAGCGTTTCTTATCCAATCTATAAAACTATATCAGTCTCCATTTCTACCACTTATCTTCACTACTGTTAACATGCGTTATGCAAGCATTTAACACACCATTCGATAGAGAGATGTTCTTTCACATTCCATGTACGCTTGTTTCTTGAAGGTTATGTAATCTTTTAAGTCCCCTACCGGTTTTTGACCGGAGGGGACTATAGGTTTGCCCTCCGTCCGTCCGTCAGTCCGTCCGTACGAATGCACCGGTAGTTGTGGGGTGTGGAACAATAGGCCTTTTTTTAGATTCCATTCATTTCGTCACTTGTGGGGTGCAAAATGCTACTTGTGGGTTGCAACCAAACAAAAGAAAGAACAAAAGAAAACCCATAAATACCGTCTCATGCGTCCGTCCGTCCGTCCGTACGTATGCACCGGTAGTTGTGGGGTGTGGAACAATAGGCTATTTTTAGATTTCATTCATTCCGTCACTTGTGGGTGCAAATTGCTACTTGTGGGTTGCAACCAAACAAAAGAAAGAACAAAAGAAAACCCCACAAGTACCGTCTCATGAGTCCGTCCGTCCGTCCGTCCGTCAGTCAGTCAGTCAGTCAGTCCAAGCTAGGTTTATGAAACTCGGTATGTGGATTGGGGGCAATAAGGGGATTCTGCACGTTTAAAGATATGTTTAACAACTAATTACGGAATGTATATAAATCATTATTCAAGGGTATTACTCCAAGGTATGCATGCGATTAAATTTGTTGGAATATTGTTAACATTTTATTGCTGCATCAATAGCTCTCCGGAGATAACTCTAGCATTATCAATAAACAATCATTGTTGATATAAAGACGGTACGATTGACTGACCGCTTATCATCATTGTAGTCTGAATGAGTTTATGCATTAAAAGTCAACACGCACAAGATTGAACAACAATGAGTGCATTTAATTTGGTAAACAAAGTCTAGTGTTATCATCGGGGGACTATATTGGCATGTAATGAAAATTGTATTTATATTAGAATAAATATCTTAAGAGTGGTATACTCTTAACATGTTATTGCTTTATCTACAACACCAAGTTTAAGATCATCTATGGCAATTATTGATGAATCCAAGTGTAAAAAACTTTTTTAATCAGCGCGAATGTCATATCCCACGTGTGTATTTTGAAGCCTGTTATCGATTGTTAGAACGTTTCACCAAACAAGAAATTACATTCATGCCAACGGTAATTTGTTCTGGGTATGGAAATGCATTCATTTTGATTGGAATCCAGGTATTGTCCACTTAAATCAAAGTAAAGTAATTTCGTAAATACTTCATCAATTGAAATATCACTAAGAACTTCCGCTGTTTGTTAATCCTGACAATATTTAATTTAGGCCTCTAAGATGTTTTAATTGGACGATGTTAACATTCCTTTCTATCTCAAATATTCTAACCAATACTGTTTATTGAATACGACAGACACTGGTGTATTATTTTCCATGTGTTTGTATTTACAGTTTATGTTAAATACCCTTGCAACATTTACTATAATACAAATGTTAAAACATATGACATTTAATTATTATCAGAAAACTTAACCTTATTATCTCTTGAATGTAGGTTGGTATTTGTCGGTGCCCTAGAATTGGTAACACAATCAATCTTTATGCACTATTCATGTTTGTGTGAACAAATGTACATGTGGGGTTTACAACATACCTCATTTAAGGCGTTTGGTTGACCTTATTCATTTCATGAAATTAAACATGATACTTACATGTACTTGCTCTTCTGCAGACAACAAGAATATTTTTCGTGAATGAAAGCAAATGTCACCTGTCTTACCCGATAATTAACCTAGATCTTTATTGGTGTGGTGTGTCCCCTTTTCCATTGTTATTGGCATTTTTTTTCTATTAAGGTCGATATGTCAGTTGGTATCGGCATTTCCCGCTTCAACCACCATTGATTTTATAGATTTATAGTTATAGTTAATTTATAGAAAAAAATGCATGTGTAATTCTCGTATAAAATAGTTTTGACATTAATGTGAAATGCAAGAGGAGTTATGTGTATGTTTAATGCATCGACATATGTTATCGTCCTAGATTATCGGGGTTAGGTTTTAATGATGTCACGTACTGATGGTTACGTCATATATCACCGTCTTATCATGAAACTGTTCATGAGCAAGATCTGCTTCTTCTGTATGATTGAAGTCAAGCGTTTCTTATCCAATCTGTAAAATTATATCAGTCTCCATTCTCTACCTATTATCTCCACTACTGCTAAAATACGTTATGCAAGCATTTAACACACCATTCTATAGATTGTTTCTTGAAGGTTATGTAAACTTATTGAATGTAGTAGTATTGCGAACATTGCCATAATTATCAGACAATATACCAGAATGTGTTACCGAGTCTGCTGAATGAGTGGTCGAATCTGTTTTGGAATAGCCCGTGATTTTATTTTAAACCAATTACATTGTTCAATTTACTATGTAATATAACCAATGTTTATTAAATTACCATAACTTGTGTTTAGTCCATAAGTCGTAGTTAACTGATCCTTTTTTTAGGGTTAGTATTTTTCTAAAAGATAACAAAAAAATAGGCACACTTATAGTTTAATATGTACTGAAGCAATATGTGAAATAAAGACATGCATCCTCAGCCCTTACTGTAACATATTGTATGCAACTGTTCCACTATAGAAGGGAAATATCTATCGCCAATGCCTCAGAAAAACGAATTCACCTTCCCGACCCGGCAAACAAGTCCTGGATAAAGTCTAGTACCATACCGAATACTTGGGCACACGTCTAATAAGCGAGAATGGAATGATAAGACAGGCAATACAATCTATAAAAAAAAATATTTTCGTATTTTTACCGCATTCCAAATATTATTACAAGAAGAATTCGTGATAACTATCAAATATCTTAACTCGATGTATGCCCAATTACATGCCTTTTAATGCAAAGGTATACTGATTATTTCAGTTTTTGTTCAAGCAGAATGTTCAAACAACTTTCGTCTAGTAAATTATATATACTTTATGCTATCAGTAATAATATGCTTCAATTAACAGATACATAAAATTAATATTTTATTTAGAAATTACCATGACGAGCCATTTCGAATGATAGGAAATGTTACATCAACTGCAAGGTACAAAATTAATGTAATCTTCTGTTTATTATTCAGATCTCCAGTATTTTACTTACTGGTGCAAAGCTAAATATCTCTTAATTGGTCCACTTGATATTGTTTCAGAAAGAAACTACTTTGTCCTTAACTAAGTCCATTGTTCTCCCCTTTCATATATAGGACAATTATTGATTTTTCTGTAATATGTCCCGATCCGCCAAAACCCTTCTACTCTTATAGTAGAACTTCATATTTATTCGTGGTTTCAACGGTTCAATCAACCTATTTCCCCCTCGCCCTTAGAGAACGTTGCCTCTGAACATCCTAAATTAGGTTTTCCTCAATGAAGTATCAACTTTCGTCCAACAGGCAAGGGAAAACGATGAAAACTGTACATGTTCAAATGTCTCGTTTGTTAACATTTACTCATGTTTACTTTATTTGACTATGCGGACACAGTATTGGTATGTTAGGTTTTCAGACCAATGATGACGTCGAAGTATATGCTGGTGGATGATAATATAACTTGTAGTTGGAATAGAAATTAGTGCAGTTTAAATTCTAGATTATTGACCGTAACTCTATCAAGGAGATGTCGAGCGATATAACTTCACCACCTAATCAATTACGAGAAATATTGACCACATCAAAAGACCCAGCACATGCCATAACATGCAAAACGTTAACAACAAGTCGAACAGGGAAGCCAGCGCTCTACAGAAACGGCGTAGCACGGAAGTCATATACTAGACAAACGAGTCAGTTTGTTTTTATTTTGCTTATCCCACTCATGTCAGTACATGGAGTTACATAACAAACAAAACAAGACAGTTGTTTTTAATTTTATTATCCTATTTTTTAAAACCAAGGTTAATGGTCTAGCAACAAGCTATCAGAACATGTCAAATTAATGTCAAAATACAGTCGTTACTTGACAGTTCTGGAATGCTGTAATCAGTGACTTAATAGACCGAACAATTTGCTTCTAGGAATGATATATACATTTAATTTAAATTTATGTATTTGCGATAGATAACAGGAGATATCCATGTCAAGTTAAATAACGAATGACCTAGATGATGTTTAAAAGCGGGGAGTGTTTTTTTCGCCAGCGGTTTTATGTAAGTGGTTAATGATATCCTTTGAGCTTCATTTAGACAATTGAAGCCAATAAAATGTTGATAATGTAAATTAATGTCACATAAATCACTTCTTGCAGACTTATATTGTAAGTGTATATATAAGTCTGCATGTAATAAGTGTTGATAAGTTCATATTTTATAGTACACTTTAGACAAATCTAGGGAACTGAAACACACTGCAATATGAGAACACAATTGTACGCACTTCTACAATTGCTATATCAAAAATTTGTAATGCACGGTCAAAGTTGCAGATGTATTCGGAAGATATTAATAATACAGATTGTGTGAATACACTGAATGGTTGGTATACTATTATATTGTTTAGTTTAGTGTGTTTGTCAACAATTTATTTGTCATAAACAGCAGTCAGTTGATTTGACCAGTGTTCCTGGTGATTGTCATCAACAAGTACCATATTGCTCCTCCACAACCAAATGACAATTGCTCCTCATAGGGAAGGCATGCAAAGGAACAGGTGCACAGTTTGTCGCATTAGAAGTATAACGATGGTTGCTAGATTGTCAGGATATTGTTGTTTTAGTCCGGCAGAACTTGCAATGGACCGTGCAATGTCTTCTATACAAAATGTTTTTGCATTTTCATGTTCTCCTAACAATACCATATAATAATCTTGATGAAGCCACCTTGTCATCATTGAGCAATTCTCACAATGATGTCCTAAAAGGGTACATGCATTTTCATGAATTAAGCTGTATTAGTACATTATCGTTTAGTCAAACGTACAGCAAGATACCTCAAATGTTATTTATAAAGTGTTAAATAATGCGTTGCATCAATATATACAATCTTTGTAATATTAACGTGTGGAAATGAGGCCCTGATTGCGGTTTACGTCTTATATGAGGCCCATTTTTAGACAAACATATGAATTAAATCAGTAAATGATACGTGGTACCCTGTTTTTCATTATATTGATACTTAGTCACTGGCAATCATTAACAACCTACATTGAATAGCTAAATATTTTATTGCATTAAATTGAGGCCCTGTTAATGGTGAATCCTAAATGTAGAACAATGAGAAATGTTTTATTCTCTTATACTTAAAAGAATGTAATTTTAACCATATACTGTAGAACTTCGATGCCTCGAACTACCTTCGGACCGGGAAAATAGTTCGAGCCACCTACCTGTTCGAGGCATCTATGGTATTCAAGACTATGCATGGGTATGAGTTCGAACTGATGTCGGTACGTGTACACGCACAACTCGTGTGTGTATACTGCATCATTATAATGTGTATAACTAAAATAGGTGTATTATAATTTTGTAATAGTATTCATAAAAATAATGAAACAATAGTTTGACAAAATTGACATGAAATCTGATTTATCTCCGACAAGCTCTTCGAGTGTTCACATGTCTTACGGGTTTCTTGTTAAATAGCATAATTATATACGAGTATAAATCACCGAGCCACAGAGTATCCTTATGTCCTGGGTCAAGTTCGACTACAAATAAATAAATTGAACTTTATATTTGAAAAATGATAATTTTATTCCGATTTATTGTTGTTTCTGAACTTGATTATCGAAAAATAATTAAGTTACAATTTCCTATTACAATGTAACCATTTAATTGATGTATAAGTGTTAAAAACTCGTTATACAATGCAGTTGAACACAAACAATTGTTCGGTACAGTTATAATCACAACTTGTCGCCGACTACCTGCGGTCGAACAATGGATTTCAGCAGTCAGTGAAAGATGCGAAAACTTGTATTGTTCGACTCATCTAAGGGTAAATCATAGTAAGGGACCGTGCAATCAGTTCGAGTGTTCGACCTAGGTATTGTTCGAGTCATCTACTGTTTTACCATATGAATAAAGAAGGGATTTTGCCGGGACCGAAGAACCAGTTCGAGGCATCTAGGGTGTTCGAGGCAAGTACTGTTCGAGTACTGTCTATTGTTATGACCTTGTGATCTAAATATTCCTGTTGCATATTTTGAAAACGTAAAATAAGGCAATGAGGCCCTGCATGCGTGTTAAACTAGAAATAATACAAGAATGGTAAATAGGCCATGTTCAATTAACCATTTCATCATATCAAACATTAGATTTTACTGATTAATGAAATTATAGTATGTTAAGTATACATAACTTAATAATATGTAGAAATAAAAATATCATCTGAGGCCCGAAATGGGTCGATAGACTCCGGGGCTCTGTTTTATCATAGCATTTACGGATATCTTAAACTTACGCTCAATTTTAAATTCCTTATAATGATTTTACAACTACAAATCGCTGGCTTAGAATTAGAAGTTCGTAAGTAGTATAAGACTCGTGCATATTTGAAATCTGCATTTCAAGGCGCTTCTTATGAGTCTATTTTCATGAAAATCGGAAGTGGTCATGTTGACCAAACTGAAGTTTAAAAAGCTTGTTTTTCCATAAGTGAAGAGTAGTTTTCAGACAGTTTTTTCTTGTTTTCTCAAAATATTGATTTTGTTCTTATGACCTTCTACTTCTAAGCCAGCGAAATAGGGGACAGATTTGGTTTGTAGGAGTTCATTAACGAATAATCGTTAAATTTCAGACAGTTCTTTTTATCATACTGTGTCAGTAATAATATGCTCTACCCGGTATGTAATCCTTACCGCAGCAAAGTACAACCATTCTATGCCTAATGGTCATCACCGCTATTAACTGCAGACATTGCAAGCCTTATTGGGTTACACACGACCACGAAGTATAGCCACTGCAACCCCTATGGGAACTGATTATTTTAGAGTGCAACCACACAAGGCCCATTGTGTACTCTCTAGTCACTACCGTCGTTTACTGTAAGTGAATATTGATACCAGATTTATATGGAATGCGAAACACATTCAAATGCGCTTTAAGTGTTGCAGCCACAAAGGCGCATGCGCATCCTCTACCAGCTCTTTTTTCGAAAAGACAACCCAGTTCTTCAATGTGTCCGGTTTATAGCACCAATACGCAGTTTCCTGGCACGCTTAACCAGATTCTTTACAGTCCACTCGGTCATATATAGCGGGAAATACTACGAATATAATTTCAGAAATGTCCAGTTCCCATTCCGGGAATTGAACCCTAGACCTCTGTATTGACAGCCCAGTGTATTACCGGTGAGCTATCGCCGCTATATACTCGAGGCTCCACTGGGTACATAACCCTCTAAGGTCCTCTATCAGCACATTATACCACATCAGCCATATTTATGACGAACTCACCAACTTACCAAGTAAATATATTCCAATCCCATACAATACATCACATAAATATTCTATCCCCGATTGAACCCAAGCACTACTGAGTGCAATATTTGTATTGTAAACTGCCACACGATTAACATAAGTTAATACTAGGTGATATTACTGTTGAGTACTGCCTTCCCTGTCAGATTTGTTATTACCTTTTGGGTCCCAACATAACCATGGATGTGTGTATCGGTCAGTGTTTAGTACTTAAACGTCCTATGCATCTGAAGCTGGCAGTGATATGTAGCCCCAGGAATGTACATAGCCGGATGTGGCAATTCCCTTTAAATATTTGGTTTGACTGAACTAATGGTGGATGCATTACAAGACTGAATATATTGTATAGCTTGACACTGTGTTGCGTACCCCATCTATTCATGAATGGTTGCACTTAGCGGCGGTGAATTATCCATTCATACTTGGTGTTGGCGTAGAGTTTGAAATGGCGACACTGTACATGGCGATCGGAATGATGTGAACCTGATATAGCTTGGAATTACTTAAATGCATGGGTGTTTTGTAGCTGATGAGTAGTTCATGCTTTGTTGTTTCTAATGAGTGCTGTCTTCCCTGTCCAACTAGTATTATCCTTTTTAAAAACAATAAAGGTACTCGCATGGCAGTAGTCGGTGACGATGAGGACCACATTCAGTATATAGAGACTGTACTGGTAAGAAGATACTACCCACAGGCATTGATATCTCACATTACCTTTATTCATCAAGCCGTAATTGAATTATTATTAGATGTGGTCTGACTTGGTCTAAGGCCTCTTTTGTAGTATAAATCACTAGTAGAGACCCACATCCTCGTTGTACTATTTCTTAAATAATAAAAGTTTGATTTGAATTAACCCTTGTCAAGGCTTCAAATGTCATGAAATAACATACTAAGCCATGCAATTTAGCCATGCAAATCATGTTGTTTATACTTATCTATGTCACTTAACTATATGCCTGTAACGACACATAGACACTTCATATGTGATTGTCAAATTAGTGTAATGAAATAATAAACATTTATTTTGATAAAAGCCTAATTTATAGTTCAAAACACAAACAGGGCCTCATTTCCCTATTTTATTTATTCAGAACGTGGTACGTCTATAACTTAATTACACTTATATAACTTCCAGTTATGGTTAACGTTTCTTTTCTGAAATATAAGAGAAATAGAAACTTATTTGAAAGATTACATCCTTTGTCATACATTAATTCTTACCAGGGCCTAGATTTTCATTAAAAATATTAGGCAATGTATTGCAGGTTCCTTATACTCATCAATACCATTGACTATATTGTTAATTAGCAATATAAAGAGATGTTTACTTTACATGTATTCATTTATTTATTTAATTAAAGCCACAATAAGGTTCCGGAACGACGTATTTTCTTCATATAGAAAACACAAATCTGTGTTACTGATTTGATGAGGGACACATAATAAACACAATGACCCATTAAAATACGCGCTTACTGTCATACATGTGAAATATTCTTTCCTGGAAGATTGGCATGACGAGCCCGGTTTGTTTACAAATACGGCGTTTAACAGCTTCTCCGTGACTTTCGGAGACTACCGAGAATTTTCCGCCAGTTTCTGATAACCAATGGATGGATAGCACACCTACACACCTTACACTTAAGAAATGGCGCCAGTTCTTAAGAACTGGCACTGGGGATAAGAACTGGCCCTTTAATTAAAAAAAACAAACATTAATAAAAACCAAAAATATTTGGATATAATTTGATTGTTAAAACACGAGTTAAAGTTGAGTTAGTCTAATTTTCATAGACCCAATCTGATATTGCCGATTCTTGACTTTACATGAAGTGACGTACACAATGGTGATAACAACATTTGTCATAAGTTATGTTTTATCATTCTAATTGTCCTGAAAGTCAGATAATAAGCCCAAAATACTATCAGCTTCCATTAAAAACCGTTAAATTATCTTATGTACGCATTATTTTTGGGTTATAGCGCCTGTTCTCTTCGTATCTATCGATTGTTATGCACCAGTTATTATTGAAAGGGAGGTAATACATGCATGTTATCCCAAAATAGGTCATACGTTTTTTTATCGTTCAAATTGTACTAAAATTCACATATGAATACCGAAAGTCTATTATACTATCATTTTAAAGCATACAAACTTCGTATTTGCGGTTGGTTTTTGAGTTACAGGGCCAGTTCTTATCCCTAGCACCAGTTCTTAAGAACTGGCGCCATTTCTTAAGAAAAAGATTCCCGTTTGTGCGTACTTCCGATCATTGACGAAGTTTTCGGAATTCTTCGGAAAGTTTAAATGTAAACACTATTTAGTATTTTGTACGGAGGACGAAATACTAATTAGCGTTTTCGGTTGATTATTTCTCAAAGAAGGAACAGCGACCTGAGATCAGATATCGGTCCCTTCTGTACCATTTTTGGTCTTATTTAATATCTAGATCTTTCGATAGTCTTTGTAGACAGAAAATACTACCAATCTAAACCTTACTGGGACTTTGATATTTTTATGTAAAACCGTGCCTCATGTTAGGTTTAAACCACAAATGGGGCCTCATTTCCACGATTTATTAATATAAAAGTTGTATATATTGATGTAACGCATTATCTAACACAATACAACCGCATTTAAGGTGGTTTGATTCACATTTGATTGAATAGTAATGTATATATACCGCTTAATTCGAGAAAAAACATGTACCCCTTTGGGGCCTCATTGTGAGAATTGCTCAATGATGACAAGGTGGCATCATCCGGATTCTGTTATAGTATTGTCCAAACAACAAGAAAATGCAAAAACATTTTGTATAGAAGACATTGCACGGTTACCCTAAAAATTGCTGTTTATCTGCCGGACCCCATTACTCCATAAATGGGTATGCTTTTATTATAGATCACATAGAAGAATTATAAACAAATTAAGTGTTGTGGTTTCAACGCTCCCTTGCGCTAATTTGTTTTTTTCTGTAATGTTCGAGACAATACGTATAGGTTATAGATCTTGCATTAGAACTAAGTGTACAAATTAAGTACAAGGGAGCGAATTTGTTAATAATTCTAATATGTGATCTATAACCGGCTTATAGTTTACCCGCTCACTTTTTGGTGGTCTGTACAATGCTTTGTATGAAAACCATAGCATGCCCATTTATGAAGTAATGAGAGTAAAGTAAAATTAGACAAGAGTGCATGTATTAGCTGATAATTGCTAATAAAAATAACAGTACAATTGCGAGGGTAGGTGGGTCTAGTTTTCCATATACGTGTATCGTACTTTGGAAACAGTCCAATTGTTCAGATAAATGGATTTACTTCATAAACCACTAAATGCTCATTGCAAAAATATATGAATCCCTGGCTTTTGATTGAACAAAGAAATAGGGTAAACTATAAGCACTGATACAATGTATCACTGGATGGTTTGAATGATTGTCAAATGATGCCAGGAAAGCATGTGTAAACTAGATCTAGATATGCGCATTAGCACTGCGCATCCGAACGTTGCCTTGTGATGTTATTCTAATCTAGAATGTAGCAATATTAAGGTTTATGAATGGTACGTGTCGGTGAGAAATGAATGTTACAGGAACAAACAGGGTTACAACATGGAACACACGTTATGATAAGAAATAGGTTGAAGTGATAGAATAATAAATTATGTTATATTTTCGTGTTCTGTATTGTGAGATAGATTAGGAACACGATATCGCCACTGTTACCTAATAATCTAAAGGTACATTTAAATGTTACCCGCATTGCTATATAACAATATAGTTATGTTGTATGTTATACAATGAAAATATATAGCATGATGCACAACGTACACCATATTAAGTAGTGTACATTATTATTATATACAAATGAGCTCTGCTCTGGGATTTCCAATATGAGTTTAAATTTCACCTCTTTACACGTTGATAGACTTATGTAGTTTATTGTTTATGGTTTCCAAAAAGTCATTCATGAAGAGTTACATTCTATGGCAATGTAGCAACCAGTTTTGTAATAAAAACAAGAATTGTAATAATTATTACAAAACTGGTTAAGATGACACAAAATGTAATAAAAATTTTGCAACCGCTTTTGTAATAACAACCAGAATTGTAATAAATTTTTCTAAGACTTCTAATTTACCCACATCGACATTTATCGCAGTAGTGTAGTGTAACAAATGATGTATACAAAGTAAAGTGAAAAGAAAGCAGCCAGCCAAGGGCTTATCAGCAAAATTTGTTTTCAATTTTCAACTTATGATGATTTTTTAGGCGTAGACTATGAAATTCAAAGCAAAAAAATGAAATATGAAGCCTAAAAGGCTTATAAGTAAATTGCTTTGTTTTGCTTATATCGATTAAAGTCTGTTTTTTATGAAAACACTTGTAATATTTAACTATGGTTACGTTAAATTTAAAAGTTTTGAAATACTGGGAACATCAACCAGAATTGTAATAATTATTACAAAACTGGTTGAGATGACACAAAATGTAATAAAAAAATTTGCAACCACTTTTGTTATAACAACCAGAATTGTAATAATTTTTTCTAAGACTTGTAATTGATCCACATCGACATTTATCGCAGTAGTCTAGTGTTGCAAATGATGTATACACAGTATAGTGGAAAGTCAGTTACCAGTCAAAGGCTTATCAGCAAAATTTGTTTTTTCAATTTTCATCTTATGATGATTTTTTAGGCGTAGACTATGAAATTCAAAGCAAAAAATGAAATATGAAGCCTAAAAGACTTATTAGTAAATTATTTTTTTTGGCTTAAATCGATTAAAGTCTGTTTTATTATGAAAACACTTGTAATATTTAACTATGGTAACGTTCAATTTTGAAGTTTTGAAATACTGGGAACATCAATTAGAATTGTAATAATTATTACCAAACTGGTTGAGATGACACAAAATGTAATAAACAAAATTGCAACCACTTTTGTAATAACAACCAGAATTGTAATAATTTTTTCTAAGACTTCTAATTTACCCACATCGACATTTATCGCAGTAGTCTAGTGTTACAATTTATGATGTATACAAAGTATAGTGGAAGGCAGTAGCCAGTCAAGTGCTTATCAGCAAAAAATCTTTTTTTCAATTTTCAACTTATAATGATTTTTTAGGCGCAGACTATGGAATTCAAAGCAAAAAAAAATGAAATAAGCCCTTGGATGACTGCTGACTTTTCACTTTACTTTGTATACATCAATTGTAACACTATTTTTTTCTATTAAACCAATTAACAAAGTGATATATAGATTCCAAAATCATGCTTTCCTTTTATATTTTGTAAGGTTTTACTATAAAAAAATCGACTTTCACTAGCAAGTATGAACTTTGATTTTTAGTATGTAACATTTGCAATTTCGTCATCATTTTTTCGCATTTTCGTCATAGTATTTTGACGCTAAACAGGTTACCGAAAACGCAAAATACCACAACTTAACACTAACGTATGATTAAAGGAGAAGCGAATCGGAAAGATCAAACCACAGTGGGTTAGACTTCAAAGACAAGTTTATCACAATATGTGATTAATGATTAGTGACACTAATAAATAGATAGTATGCAAGCGTTTTGGCAACACTGCAGAAAACACACTGAATGTATTTAGAGGCTACAAATAATTGCGACAGCGCTTGCCGAATTTATACACAAATCTATTATGATGGTAAGCATCGTCTCTCTTCAATAGATAGTTCAAACTTTTTATCATTTATACTTTATTACTAAAAATAAACAAATTTTGACACTATCGCCTGCCAGATCGCATGCATTCCGATGATTTAACAGAGTAAAAACCGAATGTTTATATTCATCAGACACTATCGCTTGTATCAACATATGTGATATTTATGTTTTATAAAATCAGGTGTTAAAAGTATAAAGATTAAATCTCGCAATTGAAACTTCCTGTCTTTAACTGAATACATTTGACATTAACGTTAAGATACCGTAAATATACTGAGACCACCAACTATTCTCTAAGCAGCGATTGAATTCTTCGAACGATTAGAAGTATGCAACTTGTCGCTTAATGCAACATATCCAACCGATCCAATGTCGAGCATCCGTCTATTTGTCTTCGTTAGTCAAATATTCTGAGCAAAAACGTTTGTTTATCAAGAGAAGTTTACAAAGAATAGGCATAAAACAGTAAAGCTAAATGGTGCAATAACTTCATCGCTTTGCAGTTGAGCATCAAACACTTGCTGATTGAGCGGTGTTCCCAAATGACGAAGACTTGTGAAACACATATCTAAATGGAACTTCATTTACAAAACAGTGTAGATAGGAACGATGAGCCAAAGCTGTAAGCGTACAGGCAATTAGTAGTTAGTTTATGTAACAGTCCGCGTCAATGTTGTACGCATGCTGTTGTATGAACCTGCGAAAAAAATTAAACAGAGGAACCATTTCACGTACGGTCCCGACAAACCATGCTTGATGCCAGGTGATTGTATACAACACGTATGATTTCGAAACAAGTATGATATTGAAAATATGTAACAAATACAACGTATTACTCTCTTAGTAGCATAAGGCACACTTTGAAGACTTCTGTCCTGATGCATAGTGAAGGCATATTATAGGTAGGGAACTTCCTGTGTTGGAGATCATGGGTATATATTGCAACTACCAAGGTCAAGCGAAGGTGGTGGAATTTAGAAAAGTAAGCTCAAACTGTGACATAACATCATACTTCTAAGTATTGTTAATAGGTTATTATTTAAAAAACTAAACCCGATCAGTATTGCATAATAGTGGTTACATAGCCTTGTCGGCGGTCTTGAGGCACTAACATTTTATTTAAGTAATCAGATTGTCCAAAGAAAATATAGCATATGAATTCCCCCGACGTTGCTAATGAGAGATAGGCGCGTTGCTAATATAATTGAACAACACTTTATTCTACATGAGCATGTACACGCGATATAGATCGGGCTATTTTAGTATCGAGATTTACGTGTTATAAACGATATCAAACCATCAATACGATCATCAATAGGCTATATACCATTTAAAAAACATAGTCTTGAGCAGGACATAGCAGCGAACGTTTTATTTACATAATTCTTAATCGTTGTTCTCAATAAGAGCGTACGACAAACAGCGCGTTATTATGACGTCATATTGACGTCATGAAAGCTAAATGTTATAAACTCCAATGTTCTCAAGTTACGTGGGATAAAAAAATCCTACATGAGTTAGTCGATGTACAAATGTATGATAAGGATATTTCACCATCGGGGTCGGATGTTTAACCAGGAACTCGACATGCCTCGTCCCTGTTTATAATCCGACACCTCGGGTGAGATATCCTTATCCTACATAGAAGCTCATGGTTGATTCTTATAATCATCAATTGGAAATGTACAGAAGTTCTTACAAATTTGAATAATCATTATAGTATGGTACTCCGTTGATAACACACAATGTAGTCCAAACCACAAATATATTGACAGTCAAGTAAAAGAAAAATACACTTGATCAGATGTCTGTCAACTATTTGTAACTATATTAACGTTTCGATATAATTCGATAGGTATGAAGCAACAAAGTGGCAAGAGTACCTTAAAACTACAAGACCTTATCTAAGAGAGATAATTGACTGGTATACAGTATTGTAAACCGAAAAAACATGTAAATGCAATATTTCAAGCTTTTTTTAGTCGCTTTTACATACCCTATGTTTAACTAAAGGAGACAACTCTTCAGTCTACTCTTTTTTCCTGAAATAAATTCCTTTTGCACCCTCAAACATAGGTTATCAAGCCCAAAATAAAATCTAGCTAAAATTGAAAATGAGATTATGATAATTGATTGAAAAGAATATAATATCTTGTCGGGTAGCCAGACTAGCTTTTTTTTCTAAAGGATGTACTTTACATATATAGTTAAAGACTGCATATCAATGTCTCTATCAATACACCACAAAACAGTAATATTTTAATTAAATTGCCTTAACTTTGTATTCAATCAAATTTTTTTGGCATTCATATCAATAATGTAATTAACAGACACGTAAGAATCACAAATTTGAATTGGTTACCTGTGTTTGTAAACGGTGATATAATTACACTTCTTGTGTGAGCAGTGATGATTTACGTCCACCTTTTGTACTCGTTCAATTTAAATGAGTTTATAAATGTCTGGCTAATGAATATCTACTTAACAAGAAAAATGATAAATAGGAACGTCTTATTTGAACATCATCGATAATTTCTTCTGTATGTTCCGAGAACCGCCCTAACTTGTTTATCGAAACATTTGTTCAATCCAGAAAATGAAGTTGAAGAATCGATTTTAACGTATGCTTAATTAGTTATCATAATTAATCATATTTATGAATATGAATATCACATGAACACATTAATTCTGTAAAAGTAGCTTCTTTGAGCAGTTATCATAAAAGAATACAAGTTAAATGGACTATCTGCATAGGAATATAGAATACGAATGGCTCACTGAGGAATGTGAACCATTGCACAAACGAAAATAGGTACAAAAGTCCATATGGTATAACATACCCACGCTTTAAGCTACCATTAAGTACCACATTCACGCAATATTAACTGAGTTAAGTTCGCCCAACGGTAAGCGCAGTTGAAACAACAATATCCTGACACTCAAGCAACTATCGTTATACTTCTTGATGCGACAAATTGCTCACACGTTACTTTGCATGCCTTCACTATGAGGATCAGTTGCTTGTGGAAGAGCAATATGGTACTTGGTGATGACAATCACCAGGTAAACTGCTAAAATCAACTTTCTGCTATTCATGACAATTACAATGTTGACACAACACACTGAACTTTACAAACAGTGTATTTGCACAGTCTTGTTTGATTAATATCTTCCGAATACATCTGAAACTTTCACCGTTCTTTAGAAATTCTTGGATATTGAAATTGTAAAAGTGCGATAGATACCATATGTTTTGATACTTAGAGACAATAGTTTAGATGTACTTATACAATGGTTTACGCATATTGCAGTGTGTTTCAGTTCCCTGTGTCTAAAGTGTACTATAAAATATAAACTTATCAACACTTAATACATGCAGACTTATATATACACTTACAGTATAAGTCTGCACGAAGTAATTTATGTGACATTAATTTACATTATCAACATTTTATTGGCTTCAATCGTCTCAATGAAGCTCAAAGGATATCATAAAAAACTAACATAACAGCGCTGGCGAAAAAACAACTCCTCGCTTTTAAACATAATCTAGGTCCTGCGTTATTTAACTTGACATGGTTATCTCCCGTTATCTATCGCAAATACATAATTGTAATTATATAGCATTCCTTGAAGCAAATTGTTCTGTCTATTAAGTCACTGATTACAGCATTCCAGAACAGTCAAGTAACGACTGTATTATGACATTAATTTGACATGTTCAGATAACTTGTTGCTAGACCATCAACCTTGGTTTCAAAAAATAGGATAATAAAATTAAAAACAACTGTCTTGTTTTGTTTGTTATGTAACTCCATGTACTGACATGAGTAGGGATAGCAAAATAAAACAAGCTGACTTGTTTTGTCTAGTATATGACTTCCGTGCTCTGTCGTTTCTATTGAGCGATGGCTTCCCTGCTGCCCGACTTGTTGGTAACATTTTGCATGTTATTGCATGTGTTGCGTCTTTTGATGTGGTCAATATTTCTCGTAATTGATTAGGTGGTGAAGTTATATGGCTTGACATCTCTTTGATATAGTTACGGTCAATAATCTAGAATTTAAACTGCACTAATGTCTATTCCATCTACAAGTTATATTATCATCCACCAGCATATACTTCATGGTCATCATTGGTCTAAAAACCTAACATACCAATACTGTGTCCGCATAGTCAAATAAAGTTAACATTAGTAAATGTTTAAAAACGTGACATTTGAACATGTACAGTTTTCATCGTTTTCCCTTGCCTGTTGGACGAAAGTTGATATTTCATTGAGGAAAACCTAATTTAGGATGTTCAGAGACAACTGTCTCTAAGGACGAGGTGGAAATAGGGAATAAATAGGGAGTTTTACAATACGAGTAGAAGGATTTAGGCGGATCGGGACATATTACAGAAAGATCAATATTTGTCCTAGTATATGAAAGGGGAGAACAATGGACTTGAAAATAGTTAAGGAAAAGTAGTTATTATCTAAAACAATATCAAAAGGACCAATAAAGAGATAGTTACAAAATGTAGCTTTGCACCAGTAAGTAAATACTGGAGATCTGAATAATAAAACAGCAGAATACATTTTGTACCTTGCAGTTGATATAACATTCCCTATCATTCGAAATGGCTCGTCATGGTAATTTCTAAATAATTCATTAATATTAATGTATTTGTTTATTGAAGCACATTATTACTGATAGCATAAGGTATATATATACTTTACTAGACGAAAGTTGTTTGAACATTATGTTTGAACAAACACTGAAATAATCAGTATACCTTTGCATTAAAATCAAAAGCATGTAATTAGACATACATCGAGTTGATATAGGAGATAGGAGATAGTTATCACAAATTCTTCTTGTAATAATATTTGGAATGCGGTAAATGCGGTAAATGCGGTAAAAATACGAAAACACATTCGTTATTTTTTATAGATTCTCTTGCCTGTCTTATCATTTCATTCTCACTTATTAGACTTGTGCCCGAGTATACGGTAGGGTACAATATTTTATCCAGGACTTGTTTGCTGTAGAGAAGGTGGATTCGTTCTTCTGAGATATTGGCGATATCCATTTCCCCTGCATAGTGGAACAGGTACAGTATGTTACAGTAAGGGTTGAGGATACCTTTCTCAATACGGATCAGTTAACAACGGCTTATGGACTAAACACAAGTTATGGTTATTAAATACACATTGGTTATATTAGATAATAAATTGAACAATGCAATTGGTTTAGAATATAATCACGGGCTATTCCAAAACATATTCGACCACTCATTCAGCAGACGCGATAACACATTCTAATATATTGTCTAATAATTACTACATTCAATAAGATTACATAAACTTCAAGAAACAAGCGTACATGGAATGTAAAAGAATATCTCTCTATAGAATGGTGTGTTAAATGCTTGCATAACGTATTTTAAAAGTAGTAGAGATAAGAGGTAGAGAATGGAGACTGATATAGTTTTACAGATTGGATAAAAAACGCTTGACTTCAATCATACAGAAGAAACAGATCTTGCTCGTGAACAGCTTAATGATAAGATGGTGATATATGACGTAACAATCGGTACGTGACATCATTAAAACCTAACCCCGATAATCCAGGACGATAACACATATCGATGCATTAAGCATACACATAACTCGTCTTGCATTTCCCATTAATGTCAAAACTATTTGGTACGAGAAATACACATGCATTGCTTTTTTTCTATAAAATAACGATAACTATAAATCTATAAACCAATGGTGGTTGAAGCGGGAAATGCCGATACCAACTGGCATATCGACCTAAATAAATGGAAAAAGGGACACACCACACCAATATAGATCAAGGTTAATTATCAGGTTTGACAGGTGACCTTTGCTTTCACACACGGAAAATATTCTTATTGCCTGCTGAAGAGCAAGTACATGTTAGTATCTTGTTTTAATTCCATGAAATAAATTAGGTAACGAAAAACGCCTTAAATGAGGTATGTTGTAAACCACACATGAACAGTTATTTACACAAACATGAATAGTGCATGAAGATTGTGATACCCATTCTAGGGCACATACAAATACCAACCTACATGGAAGAGATACTGAGGTTATTAAGTATTCTGATAATAACTAAATGTCATGTTATTTAACATTTGCATTATAATAAATGTTGCACGGGTATTTGACAGATACTGTATATACATACACATTAATACACCATTGTCTTTTCTGTCGTATTCAATAAACAGTATTGGTAAGAATATTTGAGAGAGAAAGGAATGTAAACATCGTCCAATTAAAATTATCTTATAGGCCTAAATCAAATATTGTCAGAATTAACAAACAGCGGAAGTTCTTAGTGATGTTTCAATCGATAAAGTATTAGCGAATTTCCTTTACTTTGATTTAAGTGGGGAACAATACCTGGATTCCAATCAAAATGAATGCATTTCCATCCCCTGAACAAATTAGCGCTGGCATGAATGTCATTTCCTGTTTGGCGAGAAACGTTCTAACAATCGACAACAGGCTTGAAAATACACACGATGGATATGACATTCGCGCTGATCCAAAAGTTGTTTACATTTGGATACATCAATAATTGCCATAGATGATCTTAAACTTTATGCTGTAGATAAAGCGATATATTTTAAGAGTATACCACTGTTTAGATATTTATTCTTATATAAATACAAATTTCATCACAAGCCTATATAGTCCCCCGATGATAACACTAGCCTTTGTTAACAAAATTTTATGCACTTTCGATATTCTTTGTTGTTCAATCTTGTGCGTGGTCACCTTTAATGAATAAACTCTTTGATACTAAAGTGATAAAGCGGTCAGTCAATCGTACAGTCCTCAATATTTTTTATTGATAATGCTAGAGTTATCTCTTGGGAGCTATTGATGCAAAATAAAATGTTAACAGTATTCCACATCTTAGATATTCATACAAATTTAATCACATACATACCTAGGAGTTATACCCTTGAGTAATGATTAATATACAATCCGTAATTAGTTGTTTGAAATCGGACTGTTTTACTATAGTTATTACTGTATTATCAGTAATATACTCCGTGTAACATCTTCAAGTATGATTATCTCAACTTCATATCAAAACAACCTAATATAAGTGATTGGTGCATTTGTGCAAACTCATTATAATTGCTTTGTAGATTGCTAAGTATTTAAACTGAACGGTTGATTTTATATTGAGTGTTTTTGAAATCACAAATTTCTGAAAATATCGCGATGTAAATGACACTGGTTCAATCAATGTAATCCAAAGAAACATAATAATTAATACGATATAATATAAAGCTTTACTTCAAAATCTTTCGCCGATCCTTTTTAAAGAAATCTTCGATTGATAAAGCTAAAACGAACGAAACCAGTTAATTTATATAATTAAAAACGAACAACATTTATTTCTAGATGCAACAGACAAATGTCGTAGAATCAAATGTTCTGAACAGCTGAAGTGTATTTAGAAAAGTGATTCGAAAAAAAACTCAGACGGGTTCTGGTGATTGTTCGCATTGTTACATTTTATTATGCGGTGATGAACCATTATTAATCTTCTGCAAAATTACAAATTAACGAAATGTTCAACATTTCCTAAATTCACTTTCAACACTGTGTCTGGTTTTTGGTATCTTCTAAAATATAATTATGTAAACAGGAACAAACTTTTTCGGACCGAAAATCCAACTTTTGATGCACCTTTCGTTGTTTTGCAAACACCATTTATTGTTTGGCGAGATAGCGTGGTTGAGTAGAAAAGTTTGTTTTCCTTTCTTAAATCGTTTCCTCTCACATATCAACCCCGTCGTAGTTTTAACTAGACAATAAATAAAACCTAAATGTATTTGTAAGAAACAGTAAGAAACGGATCATTTCAAACGTTCAAAACGCAATGATAAGGCACAGAACATTTCGTTGTAGCACTTTTATCAATAGGAGAAAATATTTGTTCAGTGGGAACGTAGATCTTCGTTCAAGGAAGACGATCTTCCATACTTGATAAAAAGCAATCGATTAGTATGCCCCTAAATGGTAGATTTAAGATGCGTATTTCAGAAACCATTCTTCATGTATAACTTGTGATTGTCCGGGTGACCTTTTGCTGTTATTTGATGCGTGTAGATAGTTTCCTTGTTTTGCTTGTTGTCGTGGTGACGTTTGTACCTCTTTGTGTTCTGTTGTTTCTCCCTAATGTTGCTTTTCCTGTCCAACTGCATGAGCATTATCATTATTTTTGTCATTATAATGATAATTATTGTTATTGGTGCATTTAGTAGAATGATTATTACCATTATTATTATCATTGTTGTTATGCAGGCTATAATAGTGTATAGGTTTGATCGAAAAACACATACAATGTCTATGTAGCAATTCAGCATTTCACCATGGTTATTTCAGTTTGAATGCGTTGCTGTTGTGAATCATTTGACACGAGTTAACCATATTTCATCAAGAATGGAGTGGCAAATATTCTATTTTAAGGACAAACAATGAATTTCAATAACCACACACGTTCCTTATCTATAAGTTTTCCTATATTTTTTATAAATATATAGTATGCAAACGTTTTGGCAATACTGCAGAAAATACACTTGACTTTATCAAAAACTAATCATTACACGAAGGTATTTCGAGGCTACACATAATTGCGACAGCGCTTGCCAAATTTATAAACACATGTCTAATGATGTTAAGCATCGTCTCTCTTCAATAGATAGTTCAAAGTTTTTATCATTTGTACTTCACTACTAAAAATAAGCATAATTTGACACAATAAAATCACGGGCTATTCCAAAACAGATTCGACCACTCATTCAGCAGACTCGATAATACATTCTAGTATATACGCCGATAATTATGGCAATGTTCGCAATACAACTTCATTTAAAAAGATTACATAACCTTCAAGAAAGAAGCGTACATGGAATGGGAAAGAACATCTCTCTTTAAAATTGTGTGTTAAATGCTTGCATAACGCATGTTAACAGTAGTAGAGATAAGAGGTAGAGAATGGAGACTGATATATTTTTACAGATTGGATAAGAAACGCTTGACTTCAATCATACAGAAGAAACAGATCTTGCTCACGAACAGTTCCATGATAAGACGATGATATATGACGTAACCATCGGTACGTGACATCATTAAAACCTAACCCCGATAATCTAGGACGATAACACATATCAATGCATTAAACATACACATAACTCGTCTTGCATTTCTCATTAATGTCAAAACTATTTGATACGAGAAATACACATGCATTTTTATTGTATCAATTAACATTACTATAAATCTATAAAAGCAATGGTGGTTGAAGCGGGAACTTCCGAGACCAACTGACATATTGACCTAAATAAATCAATGACAATAACTACGGAAAAGGGGACACACCACACCAATATAGATCAAGGTTAATTATCAGGTATTACAGGCGACATTTGCTTTCACTCACGGACAATATTACTGTTGCCTGCTCAAGAACAAGTACATGTAAGTATTATTCCATGAAATAAATTTGGTCAACCAAACGCCTTAAATGAGGTATGTTGTAAACCACACATGTTCAGTATTTTACACAAACATGAATAATACATGAAGATTGTGATACCGATTCTAGGGCACAGAAAAATACCAACCTACATGCAAAAGATAATAAGGTTTAGTTTTCGGATAATAATTAAATGTCATGTTATTTAACATTTACATTATAATAAATGTTGGATGGGTATTTGACAGATACTGTATATACATACACATAGATAATAATACAAGAGTGTCTTTTTCTGTCGTATTCAATAAACAGTATTGGTTATAATATTTAAGATAGAAAGGAATGTTAACATCGTCCAATTAAAAACATATTAAAGGCATAAATCAAATATTGTCAGGATAAACAAACAGCGGATGTTCTTAGTGAAATTTCAATTTATTGAAGTATTTTCGAATTTCCGTTACTTTGATTTTAGTCAGCAATACCTGGCTTCCAATCAAAATATCAATCCCAAGAACAAATTACCGCTGACATTTATGTAATTTCCTGTTTGGCGAAACGTTCTAACAATCGACAACAGGCTTCAAAATGCAAACGAGGCATATGAAATTCGCGCTGATTAAAAAGTTGTTTACATTTGGATTCATCAATAATTGCCACAGATGATCTGAAACATCGTATTTTGTAGATAAAGCAATAAAATATCAAGACTTTACCTCTCTTTAGATATGTATTTCTCTAAATCTAGTCAAGTAACGAATCTTGTTTTGTCTTTGGAACAGCCTGGCTGAGAGAATTTCATTATATTCTGACCATAATACCATAGCTGTAAGTCTTAAATTCAGTTGATGGTATACCGTGGTATTTGGGACAAACTGTGGATTTGCAACATTTCCGTCCGCGTATCTGTAAACTTTAATAGTTTCGTAAATGTTCCACATTTCGTTTCCGAGAACTTTGGTAAACTTGGCTTTCGTTTTGACAGGCTGTTGAATTATTTTGAATGCTACCTTCCCTGTCCTATGTATTATTATCTTTTGTGGTGATACATTTGTTTCATAAAATATCACTATCACAGAACAATACCCCACATAGATCTGCCACTCTCGTGATCGTGTGTTACAAACATCTGCAAATAGAACGGGAGTTTGACATTCAACTTTGAATTCATTTTATACCAGAAACAATACACGATATGTACCTCGTATGTAAATGGAGTGAACGTCCAAATGTTCAGGCCATAGGGTCGTTACTTAATAACGTTTTGATTTATAAAGTACGTAGGGATTGTGTCACTTAGACCATTATTAATATTTGTCTAAATAATGACAATGTATTTGACGCAATTAATATCAAGCAAACGACCATGTTGAGAATGAACGTAGTCCTGGTAACAACGTACAAAAGAGCCATCACATCACTGCGCTAATTAGAAATCAGACATGTGGGCCATATGTCGCTCACCTGTATTAGAATCTCATGCAGGCCCCTTAATGGTAATCAAGTAAATGCAGCCTCCGCATGTACGAGAGGTGCACAACTTATATTTTAACACCGTTGAATATCCGATATAGTCATGCTGATCCGATATAAATGAAATAACTCTTTAACCGCGCAAAGTAATGTGTCAGGTAACAGATGCACTCATTGTTTAGACTGTTTGCAATATGATTCGAGCCGAAATAAGCAATTCTTTAGAGGTTGTGAGCGAATTTGTTAATAATTCTTAAATGTGATCTATAACCGGCTTATAGTTTACCCGCCCACTTTTTGATGTTCTGTACAAACCTCTCGTACAAATTTAATAAGCACGAATGTCATATGCCTCGTTTGTTTTTTGAAGTATGTTGCAGATTGTTGGAACGTTTTGCCAAACAGGAAATTACATCCATGCCATCGGTAATTTGTTCTGGGATTGAAATGCATTCATTCGCATTAGAAACCAGGTATTGCTCCTCACTTAAATCAAAGTGAATGGAAATTCGTAAATACTTCATGAATTGAAATATCACTAAGAACCACCGCTGTTTGTTTATTCTGACAATATTTGATTAATGCAACTGGGAAGTTCTCAATGGCACGTTGGTTAATAACATATGCTAACATTCCTTTCTTCTAATGCTATCAATAATGCTTAACCAGTTTTTTTGTCCAATCACAACGGTGAAGGTTTGAACGGCCATATATTCATTAAGTCTTAATACGCGATTAGACCATATCGTCGGTCAATGTTCGAAGGCTCGCACAGACAGTTGCTTAAATACTTGTACAATAGCGTTTCGTTAAGTTTTGCAATAAATGAAAGATGATACAACACTCATGTTGGATCCACGGTAACTCTTTAACAAATAAATGGGACATTCATTATGTATGCAATCTTATATCAAATTAACGAGCAATGTGTTGTTTGATATTAAACTGTATAAATTAGAAAATCGTCACACGTCATGCTATAATTACTTTACTGTAATGTACGAGATAATACATATAGGTTATAGATCATGCATTATAATTATACACAAATTAAGTGCAAGGGAGCGAATTTGGTAATAATTCTAATGTGTCATCTATAACCGGCTTATATTTTACCTGCCCAATTTTGGATGGTTTTGTATATAAACAATAGCATATCCATTATAGAGTAATTGGAGTAAAATTAGACAAGATTGCTTGTATTAGCTGATAATTGCTGGCAAATATTCAGTGGGTAGGTGGGTCAAGTTTTCCATTACATCGTATTTTGGAAAAAGCCCAATTGTTCAAATAAATGAATTAACTTCATGAACCACTTAATGCCCATTGCAAAAATATATGAATCCCTGGCTTTTGATTGAACAAAGAAGTAGGATAAACTATAAGCACTGATACAATGTATCACTGGATGGTTTGCATGATTGTCAAATGATGCCAGGAAAGCATGTGTAAACTAGATCTAGTTATACGCATTACCACTGCGCATCAGAACGTTGCATTGTAATGTTATTTTAATCTAGAATGTGGCACGATTAAGGTTAATGAATGGTACGTGTCGGTGTGAAATGAATGTTACAGGAACAAACAGTGTTACAGCATGGAACACACGTTATGATAAGAAATAGGTTGAAGTGATAGAATAATAAATTATGTTATATTTTCGTGTTCTATACTGTGAGATAGATTAGGAACACGCTATTGCCACTATGGCCTCATAATCTAAAGGTACATTTAAATGTAACCCGCATTGCTATATAACAATATAGTGATGATGTATGTTATGCAATGAAAATGTATAGCATGATGCGCAACATACACCATATTTAGTTGTGTACATTATCATTATATACAAATGAGCTCTGCTCTGGGATTTCTAATATGAGTTTAAATTTCACCTCTTTACACGTTGATAGACTTATGTAGTTTATTGTTTACGGTTTCCAAAATGTCATTCATGAAGAGTTACATTCTATGGCATGATGAACACATGACGAATGAAATGGCGTTATTGACGACGCGTACACACAATGATTATGATGACGTAATTTAATTAGCACATGCCCCCTTGTAAGTGTCACATTTACAAAAAGGGAAATAAAATACACAGTTAGGTTATGTATGTCTCGTACAATGCTGAAATCAAGTTCCATAGAGTGCGGTGTTTATTTATAAGGTAAACACTACAAAATAATCAACAGATTCCAAAAATCGACATTTTTCGTTTATACAAGTATTTTGTAATATTTTACCCCAAAAATACTTTAGCATAATATTCTGGCATTTTTATGCATTAAACTACAAGACAATATGTACCTATCAGAATGATTATTTATCAAACAAACTTATTAATAACTTTGTAGTCAACTGATTCCCAAAATTCACGGTTTTGTTTATATGTATTAATGTTTTCCCACAAAATATGGCATTTTGCGACAATGATGTTTGATATCTTAATCTACAAGAAATTACAGTCCTATTACAATATATTTTTTCTATTACACCAATTAATGACAAAGTGATATATAGATTCCAAAAAATCATGCTTTGCTTTTATTTTTTGTAAGGTTTTACTATAAAAAGTCGACTTTCACTAGCAAGTATGAACCTTGATTTTTAGTATGTTACATTTGCAATTTCGACATCCTTTTTTCGCATTTTCGTCATAGTACTTTGTCGCTAAAACACGTTACCGAAAACGCAAAATACCACAACTTAACACTAACGTATGATTAAAGGAGAAGCGAATCGGAAAGATCAAACCACAGTGGGTTAGACTTCAAAGACAAGTTTATCACAATATGTGTTCAATGATTAGTGCCACTAATAAATAGATAGTATGCAAGCGTTTTGGCAACACTGCAGAAAACACACTGACTGTATTTAGAGGCTACAAATAATTGCGACAGCGCTTGCCGAATTTATACACACATATCTTATGATGGTAAGCATCGTCTCTCTTCAATAGATAGTTCAAACGTTTTATCATTGATACTTTATTACTAAAAATAAACAAACTTTGACACTATCGCCTGCCAGATCGCATACATTCCGATGCTTTTTTACCTGGCGCTTGCGCATGCGCACGTGTCGGCATTTAACAGAGTAAAAACCGAATGTTTATATTCATCAGACACTATCGCTTGTACCAACATATGCTATATTTATGTTTTATAAAATCAGGTGTTAAAAGTATAAAGATTACATCGCGCAATTGAAACCTCCTCTCATTAACTGAATGCATTTGACATTAACGTTAAGATACCGTGAATATACTGAGACCACCAACTATTCTCTAAGCAGCGATTGAATTCTTCGAACGATTAGAAGTATGCAACTTGTCGCTTAATGCAACATATCCAACCGATCCAATGTCAATCATCCGTCTAATTGTCTTCGTTAGTCAAATATTCTGAGCAAACACGTTTGTTTATCAAGAGCAGTTTACAAAGAATAGGCATAAAACAGTAAAGCTAAATGGTGCAATAACTTCATCGCTTTGCATTTGAGCATCCAACACTTGCTGATTGAGCGGTGTTCCCAAATGACAAAGATTTGTGTAAAACGTATCTAAATGGAACTTCATTTACACAACAGTGTAGATAGGAACGAAGAGACAAAGCTGTAAGCGTACAGGCAATTAGTAGTTAATTTATGTAAACGTCCGCGTCAATGTTGTACGCATGCTGTTGTATGAACCTGCGAAAACAAATTAAACAGAGGAACCATTTCACCCCGACAAGCCATGCTTGACGCCAGGCGATTGTACACGATACGTAAAATTTCTAAACAAGTATGATATTGAAAATATGTAACGAATACAATGTTCTACTCTCTTCGTAGCTTAAGGTGAGTCGCGCCCTTTGCGCGACGTCATATAAAAATGCAATATTATTATTATGCAATTCTTGATAGATCTACAAATTCTTGTCTTATTACTGTGGAGTGGAAGAAAAACTCCAAATGAAAGGAAATATAGTGCCATCTCCATAATCATACTAGTCGGTTCACTCGTATCTCTGTAGCACAACGGCGTGGTTTCTAAACAGACTCACAACGTCAAAACGTCGCAAAAAATGACGTAAAAAGTAGCATAAATTTTCTTTTCAAGTCGATTTTTGGTCAACATTTCGCGGTGAGACCCCTTAATATTTGTACATCGATTGATGGAGCAATTATCCAGCAGTGTCTTAATATAATAAAATTATAGGGTCACCGTACAAATTATTGCATAAAATTGATATAACGCCAGTCCAGTGGTGTTATTAAAACAGCAAAAACGACGCATAATTATCAGGACGTCGCTCAAAAAACGACGTAAAATATAGCGTTAATTTTCATTTCAAGTCGATTTTTGGTCAACATTTTGCGGTGAGACCCCTTGATATTTTTACGTCGATGGAAAGAAAAACAATTCAGCAGTATTTTAATATAATAAAATTGTAGGGTCACCGTGCAAAATGTTGCATGACATTCATATAACGTTAGCGTACTGACGTTATAAAAACAACGAAAAACGGCACTCAGTCGCAATTAAAATGCACCGCGTTATCGCGGAGTGCTGTATTGACAGATTAATTTATATTAACGTTAAAGGCCGTGAGCTGGGCTTTCCAATGATTACCTTTATAAAGCGATCGATAAGTGTATACACCCGACGCTTGATAAAACCTTCAACGCGCTCTAACGCCGCCATACCCGTACAGGACGTTAAATAATTATAAAATTCTTAAATATTTTTTTTTTAAAAATATATCGTCGGAAACTACAGATTTTGTACTTTTAGCCATCTAAATTTCATATAAATCGGTGCGAAGTCGACACTTTTTATATGACGTCGCGCAAAGGGCGCGACTCACCTTAAGGCACACTTTGAAGACTTCTGGCCTGATTCTGCACGGAGATGCATACTGAAGGCATATTATAGGTAGGGAACTTCCTGTGTTGGCGATGATGGGTATTTATTGCAATTATCGAGGTCAAGCGAAGGTGATGGAATTTAGAAAAGTAAACATAACCCACCTGGAATTCCATTCCAAATCTGAACGTGTTATGTTTTGTAATCCGCATTTATATAACTCAGGCAAATGCCAAAGTAATTTACAGTACTATCAACAAAATATTTGAATAATTATTCACTTCTCACCTGTACCGTAAGATAATTCACAAACTGTCATACAATCACATTCCCATATCTCAAACTGTGACATAACATCATACTTCTAAGTAGTGTTAATAGGTTATTATTTAAAAAACTCAACCCGATCAGTATTGCATAATAGTGGTTACATAGCCTTGTCGGCGTTCTTGAGGCACTAACATATCATTTAAGTAATCAGATTGTTCACAGAAAATATAGCATATGAATTTACCCGACGTTGCTAATGAGAAATAGGCGCGTTGCTAATATAATGGAACAACATTTTATTCTACATGGGCATGTACACGCGATATAGATCGGGCTATTTTATTATTGAGATTTAAGTGTTACAAACGATAACAAACCAAACAGCGCGTTAGTATGACGTCATATTGACGTCATGAAAGCTAAATGTTATAAACTCCAATGTTCTCAAGTTACGTGGGATAAAAAAATCCTACATGAGTTAGTCGATGTACAGATGTATGATAAGGATATCTCACCATCGGGGCCGGATGTTTAACCAGGAACTCGACATGCCTCGTCCCTGTTTAAAATCCGACCCCTCGGGTGAGATATCCTTATCCTACATAGAAGCTCATGGTTGATTCTTATAATCATTAATTGGAAATGTACAGAAGTTCTTACACATTTCAATAATCATTATAGTATGGTATTCCGTTGATAACACACAATGTAGTCCAAACCACAAACTATATTGACAGTCAAGTAAGATAAACATACACTTGATGAAATGTCTGTCAACTATTTGTAACTATATTAACGTTTCGATATAATTCGATAGGCACGAAGCAACCAAGTGGCAAGAGTACTTTAAAACGACAAGCTATTATCTAAGAGAGATAATTGATTGGTATATTGTAAAACCGAACAAACATGTAAATGCAATATTTCAAGCTTTTTTTAGTCTGTCAATGCATACCCTATGTTTAACTAAAGGAGACAACTCTTCAGTCTACTCTTTTTTCCTGAAATAAATTCCCCTTGTACCCTCAAACATAGGTTATCAAGCCCAAAATAAAATCTAGTTAAAGTTGAAAATGAGATTATGATAATTGATTGAAAAAAATATATTATCTAGTCAGGTAGCCAGACTAGCCTTTTTTCTAAAATATGTACTTAACATATATAGTTAAAGACTGCATATCAATGTCTCTATCAATACACCACACAACAGTTATGTTTTTAATTAAATTGCCTTAACTTTGTATTCAATCAAATTTTCTTGGCATTCATATCAATCATGTAATTAACAGACACGTAAGAATCACAAATTTGAATTGGTTACCTGTGTTTGTAAACGGTGATATAATTACACTTCTTGTGTGAGCAGTGATGATTTACGTCCACCTTTTGTACTCGTTCAATTTAAATGAGTTTATAAATGTCTGGCTAATGAATATCTACTTAACAAGAAAAATGATAAATAGGAACGTCATATTTGAACATCATCGATAATTTCATCTGTGTGTTCCGATAACTACCCTGACTTGTTTATCGAAACATTTGTTCGATCCAGAAAATGAAGTGGAAAACTCGACTTTAACGTATGGTTGATTAGTTATCATGATTAATCATATTTATGAATATGAATATCATATGAAAACATTAATTCTGTAAAAAAGTAGCTTCTTTTAGTCGTTATCATAAACGAATACAAGTTAAATGGACTATCTGCATAGGTATAGAGAATGCGAATGGCTCACTGAGGAATGTAAACCATTGCACTAACGAAAATAGGTACAAATGTCCAATATGGTATAACATACTAATACGCTTTCAGTTCCCATTTAGTACCACATTCACGCAATATTGACAGAGTTAAGTTCGCCCAACGGTAAGCGCAGTTGAAACAACAATATTCTGACAATCAAGCAACCATCGTTATACTTCTTGATGCGACAAATACCGGTAATTGAAATTGTTCACATGTTCCTTTGCATGCCTTCCCTATGAGGATCAGTTGATTGTGTAAGAGCAATATGGTACTTGTTGATGACAATCACCAGGAAAACTGCTAAAATCAACTTTCTGCTATTCATGACAATAAAAATGTTGACACAACACATTGAACTTAACAAACAGTGTATTTACACAGTCTTGTTTGATTAATATCTTCCGAATACATCTGAAACTTTCACCGTTCTTTAGAAATTCTTGGATATTGAAATTGTAGAAGTGCGATAGATACCATATGTTTTGATACTTAAGAAACAATAGACAATAGTTTAGATGTACTAATACAATGGTTTACTCATACTGCCGTGTGTTTCCGTTCCCTGTGTCTAAAGTGTACTATAAAATATGAACTTATCAACACTTATTGCATGCAGACTTATATATACACTTACAATATAAGTCTGCAAGAAGTGATTTATGTGACATTAATTTACATTATCAACATTTCATTGTCTTCAATTGTCTTAACGAAGCTCAAAGGATATCATAAAAAACTTACATCACAGCGCTGGCGAAAACAACACTACCCGCTTTTAAACATCATCTAGGTCCTGCGTTATTTATCTTGACATGGCTTTATCCTGTTATCTATAGGAAATACATAAATTTAAATTATATAGCATTCCTTGAAGCAAATTGTTCGGTCTATTAAGTCACTGATTACAGCATTCCAGAACTGTCAAGTAACGACTGTATTTTGACATTAATTTGACATGTTCTGATAGCTTGTTGCTAGACCAATAACCTATGTTTCAAAAAAAGGATACTAAAATTAAAAACAACTGTTTTGTTTTGTTGTTATGTAACTCCATGTACTGACATGAGTAGGATAAGCAAAATAAAACAAACTGACTTGTTTGTCTAGTATATGGTAAGCCGTTTCTGTTGAACACTGGCTTCCCTGTCCGACTTGTTGTTAACGTTTTGCATGTTATTGCATGTGTTGCGTCTTTTGATGTGGTCAATATTTCTCGTAATTGATTAGGTGGTGAAGTTATATGGCTCGACATCTCCTTGATAGAGTTACGGTCAAAAATCTACAAATGTAGAATTTAAACTGCACTAATTTCTTTTCCAACTCCAAGTTATATTAACATCCACCAGCATATACTTCGAAGTCATCACTGGTCTAAAAACCTAACATACCAATGATGTGTCTGCATAGTCAAATAAAGTTAACATTTAGTAAATGTTTACAAACGGGACATTTGCACATGTACAGTTTTCATCTTTTTCCCTTGCCTGTTGGACGAAAGTTGATACTTCATTGAGGAAAACCTAATTTAGGATGTTGAGAGACAACTGTCTCTAAGGGCGAGGTGAAATAGGTTAATTAGACCCGTTGAAATCAGGAATAAATAGGGAGTTTTACAATACGAGTAGAAGGATTTAGGCGGATCGGGACATATTACAGAAAGATCAATAATTGTCCTAGTATATGAAAGGGGAGAACAATGGACTTGAAAATAGTTAAGGAAAAGTAGTTCTTATCTGAAACAATATCAAAAGGACCAATAAAGAGATATTTACAAAATGTAGCTTTGCACCAGTAAGTAAATACTGGAGATCTGAATAATAAAACAGCAGAATACATTTTGTACCTTGCAGTTGATATAACATTCCCTATCATTCGAAATGGCTCGTCATGGTAATTTCTAAATAATTCATTAATATTTATGTATTTGTTTATTGAAGCACATTATTACTGATAGCATAAGGTATATATATACTTTAGTAGACGAAAATTGTTTGAACATTCTGTTTGAACAAACACTGAAATAATCAGTATACCTTTGCATTAAAATCAAAAGCATGTAATCGAGATGAGATAGGAGATAGTTATCACAAATTCTTCTTGTAATAATATTTGGAATGCGGTAAAAATACGAAAACACATTCGTTATATTTTATAGATTCTCTTGCCTGTCTTATCATTTCATTCTCACTTATTAGACTTGTGCCCGAGTATTCGGTAGGGTACAATATTTTTTCCAGGACTTGTTTGCCGTAGAGAAGGTGGATTCGTTCTTCTGACACATTGGCGATAGCCATTTCCCCTGCATAGTGGAACAGGTGCATACCGTATGTTACAGTAAGGGTTGAGGATACCTTTCACAAAAACGGATCTGTTAACAATGGCTTATGGACTAAACACAAGTTATGGTTATTAAATAAACATTCATTTGGTTATATTAGATAATAAATTGAACAATGCAATTGGTTTAGAATAAAATCACGGGCTATTCCAAACCACATTCGACCACTCATTCAGCAGACGCGATAACACATTCTAATATATTTTCTGATAATTACTACATTCAATAGGATTACATAAACTTCAAGAAACAAGCGTACATGGAATGTAAAAGAATATCTCTCTATAGAATGGTGTGTTAAATGCTTGCATAACGTATTTTAAAAGTAGTGGAGATAAGAGGTAGAGAATGGAGACTGATATAGTTTTACAGATTGGATAAAAAACGCTTGACTTCAATCATACAGAAGAAACAGATCTTGCTCGTGAACAGCTTCATGATAAGATGGTGATATATGACGTAACCATCGGTACGTGACATCATTAAAACCTAACCCCGATAATCCAGGACGATAACACATATCGATGCATTAAACACACACATAACTCTTCTTTCATTTCCCACTAATGTCAAAACTATTTGGTACGAGAAATACACATGCATTGCTTTTTTTCTATAAAATAACGATAACTATAAATCTATAAACCAATTGTGGTTGAAGCGGGAAATGCCGATACCAACTGGCATATCGACCTAAATAAATGGAAAAAGGGACACACCACACCAATATAGATCAAGGTTAATTATCAGGTTTGACAGGTGACCTTTGCTTTTACACACGGAAAGTATTCTTATTGCCTGCTGAAGAGCATGTACATGTTAGTATCTTGTTTTAATTCCAAGAAATAAATTAGGAAACGAAAAACGCCTGAAATGAGGTATGTTGTAAACCACACATGAACAGTTATTTACACAAACATGAATAGTGCATGAAGATTGTGATACAATGTACCCATTCTAGGGCACATACAAATACCAACCTACATGGAAGAGATACTGAGGTTATTAAGTATTCTGATAATAACTAAATGTCATGTTATTTAACATTTGCATTATAATAAATGTTGCACGGGTATTTGACAGATACTGTATACACATACACATAGAAAATAATACACCATTGTCTTTTCTGTCGTATTCAATAAACAGTATTGGTAAGAATATTTGAGATATAAAGGAATGTAAACCTCGTCCAATTAAAATTATCTTAGAGGCCTAAATCAAATATTGTCAGAATTAACAAACAGCGGAAGTTCTTAGTGATATTTCAATTGATAAAGTATTTGCGAATTTCCTTTACTTTGATTTAAGTGGGGAACAATACCTGTATTCCAATCAAAATGAATGCATTTCCATCCCCTGAACAAATTAGCGCTGGCATGAATGTCATTTCCTGTTTGGCGAGAAACGTTCTAACAATCGACAACAGGCTTCAAAATACACACGATGGATATGACATTCGCGCTGATCCAAAAGTTGTTTACATTTGGATACATCAATAATTGCCATAATCTTGTGCGTGGTCACCTTTAATGAATAAACTCTTTGATACTAAAGTGATAAAGCGGTCAGTCAATCGTACAGTCTTTATATCCTCAATATTTTTTATTGATAATGCTAGAGTTATCTCTTGGGAGCTATTGATGCAAAATAAAATGTTAACAGTATTCCACATCTTAGATATTCATACACATTTAATCACATGCACACCTGGGAGTAGTACCCGTGAGTAATGATTTATATACAATCCGTAATTAGTTGTTTGAAATCGGACTGTTTTACTATAGTTATTACTGTATTATCAGTAATATACTCCGTGTAACATCTTTAAGTATGATTATCTCAACTTCATATCAAAACAACCTAATATGAGTGATTGGTGCATTTGTGCAAGTTCATTATAATTGTTTTGTAGATTGCTAAGTATTTAAACTGAACGGTAATTTCTATATTGAGTGTTTTGAAATCACAAATTTCAGAAAATATCGCGATGTAAATGACACTGGTTCAATCAATGTAATCCAAGGAAACATAATAATTAATACGATATAATATAAGGCTTTACTTCAAGATTTTTCGCCGATCCTTTTTAAAGAAATCTTCGATTGCTAAAGCTAAAACGAACGAAACCAGTTAATTTATATAATTAAAAACGAACAACATTTATTTCTAGATGCAACAGACAAATGTCGTAGAATCAAATGTTCTGAACAGCTGAAGTGTATTTAGAAAAGTGTTTCGAAAAAAAACTCAGACGGGTTCTGGTGATTGTTCGCATTGTTACATTTTATTATGCGGTGATGAACCATTATTAATCTTCTGCAAAATTACAAATTAACGAAATGTTCAACATTTCCTAAATTCACTTTCAACACTGTGTCTGGTTTTTGGTATCTTCTAAAATATAATTATGTAAGCCGGAACATATCTTTTGGGACCGCAAAACCAACTTTTGATGCACCTTTCGTTGTTTTGCAAACACCATTTATTGTTTGGCGAGGTAGCGTGGTTGAGTAGAAAAGTTTGTTTTCCTTTCTTAAATCGTTTCCTCTCACATATCAACCCCGTCGTAGTTTTAACTAGACAATAAATAACACCTAAAGGTATTTGTAAGAAACAGTAAGAAACGGATCATTTCAAACGTTCAAAACGCAATGATAAGGCACAGAACATTTCGCTGTTGCACTTTTATCAATAGGAGAAAATATTTGTTCAGTAGGAACGTAGATCTTCGTTGAAGAAGACGATCTTCAATACTTGATAAAAAGCAATCGATTAGTATGCCCCTAAATGGTAGATTTAAGATGCGTATTTCAGAAACCATTCTTCATGTATAACTTGTAATTGTCCGTGTGACCTTTTGCTGTTATTTGATGCGTGTAGATAGTTTCCTTGTTTTGCTTGTTGTCGTGGTGATGTTTGTACCTCTTTGTGTTCTGTTGTTTCTCCCGAATGTTGATTTTCCTGTCCAACTGCATGAGCATTATCATTATTTTTGTCATTATTATGATAATTATTGTTATTGGTACATTTAGTAGTATGATTATTACAATTATTATTATCATTGTTGTTATGCAGGCTATATTAGTGTATAGGTTTGATCGAAAAACACATTCAATGTCTATGTAGCCATTCAGCATTTCACCATGGTTATTTCAGTTTGAATGCGTTGCTGTTGTGAATCATTTGACACGAGTTGACCATATTTCATCAAGAATGGAGTGGCAAATATTCTATTTTAAGGACAAACAATAAATTTCAATAATTACACACGTTCCTTATCTATAAGTTTTCCTATATTTTTTTATAAATATATAGTATGCAAACGTTTTGGCAATACTGCAGAAAATACACTTGACTTTATCAAAAACTAATCATTACACGAAGGTATTTCGAGGCTACACATAATTGCGACAGCGCTTGCCAAATTTATAAACACATGTCTAATGATGTTAAGCATCGTCTCTCTTCAATAATAGTTTAAAGTTTTTATCATTTGTACTTTACTACTACAAATAAGCATAATTTGACATAATAAAATCACGGGCTATTCCAAAACAGATTCGACCACTCATTCAGTAGACCTGATAATACATTCTAGTATATACTCTGATAACTATGGCAATGTTCGCAATATAACTTCATTTAAAAAGATTACATAACCATCAAGAAAGAAGCGTACATGGAATGCGAAAGAACATCTCTCTTTAAAATTGTGTGTTAAATGCTTGCATAACGCATGTTAACAGTAGTAGAGATAAGAGGTAGAGAATGGAGACTGATATAGTTTTACAGATTTGATAAGAAACGCTTGACTTCAATCATACAGAAGAAACAGATCTTGCTCACGAACAGTTCCATGATAAGACGATGATATATGACGTAACCATCAGTACGTGACATCATTAAAACCTAACCCCGATAATCCAGGACGATAACACATATCGATGCATTAAACATACGCATAACACTTCCTGCATTTTCCATTAATGTCAAAACTATTTGATACGAGATATACACATGCATTTTTTTATTGTATCAATTAACATTACTATAAATCTACAAAATCAACGGTGGTTGAAGCGGGAAATGCCGAAACCAACTTACATATCGACCTAAATAAATCAATGCCAATAACTACGGAAAAGGGGACACACCACACCAATGAACATAAAGGTTAATTATCGGGTATGACAGGTGACATTTGCTTTCACTCACGGACAATATTACTGTTGCCTGCTCAAGAACAAGTACATGTAAGTATTATTCCATGAAATAAATTTGGTCAACCAAACGCCTTAAATGAGGTATGTTGTAAACCACACATGTTCAGTATTTTACACAAACATGAATAATACATGAAGATTGTGATACCGATTCTAGGGCACAGAAAAATACCAACCTACATGCAAAAGATAATAAGGTTAAGTTTTCGGATGATAATTAAATGTCATGTAATTTAACATTTACATTATAATAAATGTTGGACAGGTATTTGACAGATACTGTATATACATACACATAGATAATAATACACGAGTGTCTTTTTCTGTCGTATTCAATAAACAGTATTGGTTATAATATTTAAAATAGAAAGGAATGTTAACATCGTCCAATTAAATACATATTAAAGGCCTAAATCAAATATTGTCAGGATAAACAAACAGCGGATGTTCTTATTGAAATTTCAATTTATTGAAGTATTTTCGTATTTCCGTTACTTTGATTTTAGTCAGCAATACCTGGCTTCCAATCAAAATGAATGCATTTCAATCCCAAGAACAAATTACCGCTGACATTTATGTAATTTCCTGTTCAGCGAAACGTTCTAACATTCGACAACAGGCTTCAAAATGCAAACGAGGCATATGAAATTCGCGCTGATTAAAAAGTTGTTTACATTTGGATTCATCAATAATTGCCACAGATGATCTGAAACATCGTATTTTGTAGATAAAGCAATAAAATATCAAGACTTTACCTCTCTTTAGATATGTATTTCTCTAATTCTAGTCAAGTAACGAATCTTGTTTTGTCTTTGGAACAGCCTGGCTGAGAGAATTTCATTATATTCTGACCATAATACCATAGCTGTAAGTCTTATATTCAGTTGATGGTATACCGTGGTATTTGGGACAAACTGTGGATTTGCAACATTTCCGTCCGCGAATCTGTAAACTTTAATAGTTTCGTAAATGTTCCACATTACGTTTCCGAGAACTTTGGTAAACTTGGCTTTCGTTTTGACAGGCTGTTGAATTATTTTGAATGCTACCTTCCCTGTCCTATGTATTATTATCTTTTGTGGTGATACATTTGTTTCATAAAATATCACTATCACAGAACAATACCCCACATAGATCTGCCACTCTCGTGACCGTGCGTTACAAACATCTGCAAATAGACCGGGAGTTTGACATTCAACTTTGAATTCATTTTATACCAGAAACAATACACGATATGTACCTCGTATGTAAATGGAGTGAACGTCCAAATGTTCAGGCCATAGGGTCGTTACTTAATAACGTTTTGATCAATAAAGTACGTAAGGATTGTGTCACTTAGACCATTATTATTATTTGTCTAAATAATGACATTGTATTTGACGCAATTAATATCAAGCAAACGACCATGGTGAGAATGAACGTAGTCCTGGTAACAACGTACAAAAGAGCCATCACATCACTGCGCTAATTAGAAATCAGACATGTGGGCCATATGTCGCTCACCTGTATTAGAAGCTCATGCAGGCCCCTTAATGGTAATCAAGTAAATGCAGCCTCTGCATGTACGAGAGGTGCACAACTTATATTTTAACACCGTTGAATATCCGATATAGTCATGCTGATCCTATATAAATGAAATTACTCTTTTTAACCGCGTAAAGTAATGTGTCAGGTAACAGATGCACTCACTGTTTAGACTGTTTGCAATATGATTCGAGCCGAAATAAGCAATTCTTTAGAGGTTGTGAGCGAATTTGTTAATAATTCTTAAATGTGATCTATAACCGGCTTATAGTTTACCCGCCCACTTTTTGATGTTCTGTACAAACCTCTCGTACAAATTTAATAAGCACGAATGTCATATGCCTCGTTTGTTTTTTTAAGTATGTTGCAGATTGTTGGAACGTTTTGCCAAACAGGAAATTACATCCATGCCATCGGTAATTTGTTCTGGGATTGAAATGCATTCATTCGCATTAGAAACCAGGTATTGCTCCTCACTTAAATCAAAGTGAATGGAAATTCGTAAATACTTCATGAATTGAAATATCACTAAGAACTTCCGCTGTTTGTTTATTCTGACAATATTTGATTAATGCAACTGGGAAGTTCTCAATGGCACGTTGGTTAATAACATGTGCTAACATTCCTTTCTTCTAATGCTATCAATAATGCTTAACCAGTTTTTTTGTCCAATCACAACGGTGAAGGTTTGAACGGCCATATATTCATTAAGTCTTAATACGCGATTAGACCATATCGTCGGTCAATGTTCGAAGGCTCGCAGAGACAGTTGCTTAAATACTTGTACAATAGCGTTTCGTTAAGTTTTGCAATAAATGAAAGATGATACAACACTCATGTTGGATCCACGGTAACTCTTTAACAAATAAATGGGACATTCATTATGTATGCAATCTTATATCAAATTAACGAGCAATGTGTTGTTTGATATTAAACTGTATAAATTAGAAAATCATCACACGTCATGCTATAATTACTTTACTGTAATGTACGAGATAATACATATAGGTTATAGATCATGCATTATAATTATACACAAATTAAGTGCAAGGGAGCGAATTTGGTAATAATTCTAATGTGTCATCTATAACCGGCTTATAGTTTACCTGCCCAATTTTTGATGGTTTTGTATATAAACAATAGCATATCCATTATAGAGTAATTGGAGTAAAATTAGACAAGATTGCTTGTATTAGCTGATAATTGCTGACAAATATTCAGTGGGTAGGTGGGTCAAGTTTTCCATTACATCGTATTTTGGAAAAAGCCCAATTGTTCAAATAAATGAATTAACTTCATGGACCACTTAATGCCCATTGCAAAAATATATGAATCCCTGGCTTTTGATTGAACAAAGAAGTAGGATAAACTATAAGCACTGATACAATGTATCACTGGATGGTTTGCATGATTGTCAAATGATGCCAGGAAAGCATGTGTAAACTAGATCTAGTTATACGCATTACCACTGCGCATCAGAACGTTGCATTGTAATGTTATTTTAATCTAGAATGTGGCACGATTAAGGTTAATGAATGGTACGTGTCGGTGTGAAATGAATGTTACAGGAACAAACAGTGTTACAGCATGGAACACACGTTAAGATAAGAAATAGGTTGAAGTGATAGAATAATAAATTATGTTATATTTTCGTGTTCTATACAGTGAGATAGATTAGGAACACGCTATCGCCACTATGGCCTCATAATCTAAAGGTACATTTAAATGTAACCCGCATTGCTATATAACAATATAGTGATGATGTATGTTATGCAATGAAAATGTATAGCATGATGCGCAACATACACCATATTTAGTAGTGTACATTATCATTATATACAAATGAGCTCTGCTCTGGGATTTCTAATATGAGTTTAAATTTCACCTCTTTACACGTTGATAGACTTATGTAGTTTATTGTTTATGGTTTCCAAAATGTCATTCATGAAGAGTTACATTCTATGGCATGATGAACACATGACGAATGAAATGGCGTTATTGACGACGCGTACACACAATGATTATGATGACGTAATTTAATAAGCACATGCCCCCTTGTAAGTGTCACATTTACAAAAAGGGAAAAAAAATACACAGTTAGGTTATGTATGTCTCGTACAATGCTGAAATCAAGTTCCATAGAGTGTGGTGTTTATTTATGAGGTAAACACTACAAAATAATCAACAGATTCCAAAAATCGACATTTTTCGTTTATACAAGTATTTTGTAATATTTTACCCCAAAAATACTTTAGCATATTATTCTGGCATTTTTATGCATTAAACTACAAGACAATATGTACCTATCAGAATGATTATTTATCAAACAAACTTATTAATAACTTTGTTGTCAACTGATTCCCAAAATTCACGGTTTTGTTTATATGTATTAATGTTTTCCCACAAAATATGGCATTTTGCGACAATGATGTTTGATATCTTAATCTACAAGAAAATACAGTCCTATTACAATATATTTTTTCTATTACACCAATTAATCACAAAGTGATATATAGATTCCAAAAAATCATGCTTTGCTTTTATTTTTTGTAAGGTTTTACTATAAAAAGTCGACTTTCACTAGCAAGTATGAACCTTGATTTTTAGTATGTTACATTTGCAATTTCGACATCCTTTTTTCGCATTTTCGTCATAGTACTTTGACGCTAAAACACGTTACCGAAAACGCAAAATACCACAACTTAACACTAACGTATGATTAAAGGAGAAGCGAATCGGAAAGATCAAACCACAGTGGGTTAGACTTCAAAGACAAGTTTATCACAATATGTGTTCAATGATTAGTGCCACTAATAAATAGATAGTATGCAAGCGTTTTGGCAACACTGCAGAAAACACACTGACTGTATTTAGAGGCTACAAATAATTGCGACAGCGCTTGCCGAATTTATACACACATATCTTATGATGGTAAGCATCGTCTCTCTTCAATAGATAGTTCAAAAGTTTTATCATTGATACTTTATTACTAAAAATAAACAAACTTTGACACTATCGCCTGCCAGATCGCATACATTCCGACGCTTTTTTACCTGGCGCTTGCGCATGCGCACGTGTCGGCATTTAACAGAGTAAAAACCGAATGTTTATATTCATCAGACACTATCGCTTGTACCAACATATGCTATATTTATGTTTTATAAAATCAGGTGTTAAAAGTATAAAGATTAAATCTCGCAATTGAAACCTCCTCTCATTAACTGAATGCATTTGACATTAACGTTAAGATACCGTGAATATACTGAGACCACCAACTATTCTCTAAGCAGCGATTGAATTCTTCGAACGATTAGAAGTATGCAACTTGTCGCTTAATGCAACATATCCAACCGATCCAATGTCAAGCATCCGTCTAATTGTCTTCGTTAGTCAAATATTCTGAGCAAACACGTTTGTTTATCAAGAGAAGTTTACAAAGAATAGGCATAAAACAGTAAAGCTAAATGGTGCAATAACTTCATCGCTTTGCATTTGAGCATCCAACACTTGCTGATTGAGCGGTGTTCCCAAATGACAAAGATTTGTGTAAAACGTATCTAAATGGAACTTCATTTACACAACAGTGTAGATAGGAACGAAGAGACAAAGCTGTAAGCGTACAGGCAATTAGTAGTTAATTTATGTAAACGTCCGCGTCAATGTTGTACGCATGCTGTTGTATGAACCTGCGAAAACAAATTAAACAGAGTAACCATTTCAGCCCGACAAGCCATGCTTGACGCCAGGCGATTGTACACGATACGTAAGATTTCTAAACAAGTATGATATTGAAAATATGTAACGAATACCATGTACTTCTCTCTTCGTAGCTTAAGGTGAGTCGCGCCCTGTGCGCGACGTCATATAAAAATGCAATATTATTATTATGCAATTCTTGATAGATCTACAAATTCTTGTCTTATTACTGTGGAATGGAAGAAAAACTCCAAATGAAAGGAAATATAGTGCCTTCTCCATAATCATACTAGTCGGTTCACTCGTATCTCTGTAGCACAACGGCGTGGTTTCTAAACAGACTCACAACGTCAAAACGTCGCAAAAAATGACGTAAAAAATAGCATAAATTTTCTTTTTACGTCGATTTTTGGTCAACATTTCGCGGTGAGACCCCTTAATATTTGTACATCGATTGATGGAGAAATTATCCAGCAGTGTCTTAATATAATAAAATTATAGGGTCACCGTACAAATTATTGCATAAAATTGATATAACGTCAGTCCAGTGGTGTTATTAAAACAGCAAAAACGACGCATAATTATCAGGACGTCGCTCAAAAAACGACGTAAAATATAGCGTTAATTTTCATTTCAAGTCGATTTTTGGTCAACATTTTGCGGTGAGACCCCTTGATATTTTTACGTCGATGGAAAGAAAAACAATTCAGCAGTATTTTAATATAATAAAATTGTAGGGTCACCGTGCAAAATGTTGCATGACATTGATATAACGTTAGCGTACTGACGTTATAAAAACAACGAAAAACGGCACTCAGTCGCAATTAAAATGCACCGCGTTATCGCGGAGTGCTGTATTGACAGATTAATTTATATTAACGTTAAAGGCCGTGAGCTGGGATTTCCAATGATTACCTTTATAAAGCGATCGATAAGTGTATACACCCGACGCTTGATAAAACCTTCAACACGCTCTAACGCCGCCATACCCGTACAGGACGTTAAATAATTATAAAATTCTTAAATATTTTTTTTTTAAAAATATATCGTCGGAAACTACAGATTTTGTACTTTTAGCCATCTAAATTTCATATAAATCGGTGCGAAGTCGACACTTTTTATATGACGTCGCGCAAAGGGCGCGACTCACCTTAAGGCACACTTTGAAGACTTCTGGCCTGATTCTGCACGGAGATGCATACTGAAGGCATATTATAGGTAGGGAACTTCCTGTGTTGGCGATGATGGGTATTTATTGCAATTATCGAGGTCAAGCGAAGGTGATGGAATTTAGAAAAGTAAACATAACCCACCTGGAATTCCATTCCAAATCTGAAGGTGTTATGTTTTGTAATCCGCATTTACATAACTCAGGCAAATGCCAAAGTAATTTACAGTACTATCAACAAAATATTTGAATAATTATTCACTTCTCACCTGTACCGTAAGATAATTCATAAACTGTCATACAATCACATTCCCATATCTCAAACTGTGACATAACATCATACTTCTAAGTATTGTTAATAGGTTATTATTTAAAAAACTCAACCCGATCAGTATTGCATAATAGTGGTTACATAGCCTTGTCGGCGTTCTTGAGGCACTAACATATCATTTAGGTAATCAGATTGTTCACAGAAAATATAGCATATGAATTTACCCGACGTTGCTAATGAGAGATAGGCGCGTTGCTAATATAATGGAACAACATTTTATTCTACATGGGCATGTACACGCGAAATAGATCGGGCTATTTTAGTATTGAGATTTAAGTGTTACAAACGATAACAAACCAAACAGCGCGTTAGTATGACATCATATTGACGTCATGAAAGCTAAATGTTATAAACTCCAATGTTCTCAAGTTACTTGGGATAAAAAAATCCTACATGAGTTAGTCGATGTACAGATGTATGATAAGGATATCTCACCATCGGGGCCGGATGTTTAACCAGGAACTCGACATGCCTCGTCCCTGTTTAAAATCCGACCCCTCGGGTGAGATATCCTTATCCTACATAGAAGCTCATGGTTGATTCTTATAATCATTAATTGGAAATGTACAGAAGTTCTTACACATTTCAATAATCATTATAGTATGGTATTCCGTTGATAACACACAATGTAGTCCAAACCACAAACTATATTGACAGTCAAGTAAGATAAACATACACTTGATGAAATGTCTGTCAACTATTTGTAACTATATTAACGTTTCGATATAATTCGATAGGCACGAAGCAACCAAGTGGCAAGAGTACCTTAAAACGACAAGCTATTATCTAAGAGAGATAATTGATTGGTATATTGTAAAACCGAACAAACATGTAAATGCAATATTTCAAGCTTTTTTTAGTCTGTCAATGCATACCCTATGTTTAACTAAAGGAGACAACTCTTCAGTCTACTCTTTTTTCCTGAAATAAATTCCCCTTGTACCCTCAAACATAGGTTATCAAGCCCAAAATAAAATCTAGTTAAAGTTGAAAATGAGATTATGATAATTGATTGAAAAAATTATATTATCTAGTCAGGTAGCCAGACTAGCCTTTTTTCTAAAGGATGTACTTAACATATATAGTTAAAGTCTGCATATCAATGTCTCTATCAATACACCACAGTGTTGAATTAAATTGCGTTAACTTTGTATACAATTTAATTTTCTTGGCATTCATATCAATCGTGTAATTAACAGACACGTAAGAATCACAAATTTGAATTGGTTCCCTGTGTTTGTAAACGGTGATATAATTACACTTCTTGTGTGAGCAGTGATGATTTACGTCCACCTTTTGTACTCGTTTAATTTAAATGAGTTTATAAATGTCTGGGAAATGAGTATCTACTTAACAAGACAAATGATAAATAGGAATGTCATATTTGAACATCATCAATAATTGCATCGGTATGTTCGGAGAACTGCCCTGACTTGTTTATCGAAACATTTGTTCAATCCAGAAAATGAAGTTGAAGACTCTATTTTAACGTATGCTTAATTAGTTATCATAATTAATCATATTTATGAATATGAATATCACATGAACACATTAAGTCTGTAAAAAGTAGCTTCTTTCAGCAGCAGTTATCATAAAAGTATACAAGTTAAATGGACTATCTGCATAGGTATTGAGAATAGGAATGGCTCACTGAGGAATGTTAACTATTGTACAAATGAAAATAGATACATTAATTGTCTATATGGTATAACATAATAACGCTTTCAGCTACAATTTAGTACCACATTCACACAATATTAACTTAGTTAAGTTCGCCCGACGGTAAGCGAAGTTGAAACAACAATATCCTGTCAATCAAGCAGCCATCGTTATACTTCTTGATGCGACAAATTGTGCACCTGTTCCTTTGCATGCCTTCCCTATGAGGAGCAATTGTCATTTGGTTGTGGAGGAGCAATATGTTGCTTGTTGATGACAGTCACCAGGAACACTGGTCAGATCAACTGACTGCTGTTTATGACAAATAAATGGTTGACAAAACACACTTAACAATATATACCAACCATTCAGTGTATTCACACAATCTGTATTATTAATATCTCCTGAATATATCTGCAACTTTGACAGTGCTTTTGAAATCTTTGATATAGCAATTGTAGGAGTGCGATAGACACCATATGTTTTGATACTTAAGAAACAATAGACAATAGTTTAGATGAACTTATACAATGGTTTTCTCATATTGCAGTGTGTTTCAGTTCCCTGTGTCTAAAGTGTACTATAAAATATGAACTTATCAACACTTAATACATGCAGACTTATATATACACTTACAATATAAGTCTACACAAAGTGATTTATGTGACATTAATTTACATTATCAACATTTTATTGTCTTCAGTCGTCTAAATGAAGCTCAAATGATAACATAAACTACTTACATAACTGCACTGGCGAAAAAACAACTCCTCGCTTTTAAACATAATCTAGGTCCTTCGTTATTTAACTTGACATGGAAATCTCCTGTTGTCTATCGAAATACATAAATTTAAATTATAGAGCATTCCTAGAAGCAAATTGTTCGGTCTATTAAGTCACTGATTACAGCATTCTAGAACTGTCAAGTAAGAACTGTATTTTGACATTAATTTGACATTTTCTGATAGCTTGTTGCTAGACCAATAACCTCGGTTTCAAAAATAGGATCAGAAAATTAAAAACAACTGTCTTTTTTGTTTGTTATGTAACTCCATGAGTAGGATAAGCAAAATAAAACAATCTGACTTGTTTTGTCTAGTATATGACTTCCGTGCTCTGTCGTTTCTGTAGAGCGCTGGCTTCCCAGTCCGACTTGTTGTTATCGTTTGGCATGTTAAAGCATGGGTTGCATCTTTTGATGAGGTCAATATTTCTCGTAATTGATTAGGTGGTGAAGTTATATGGCTCGACATCTCCTTGATGGAGTTACGGTCAATAATCTAGAATTTAAACTGCACTAATGTCTATTCCAACTCCCAGTTATATTATCATCCACCAGCATATACTTCGACGTCATCATTGGTCGGAAACCTAACATACCAATGATGTGTCCACACGGTCAAATAAAGTTAACATGAGTTAATGTTAACAAACATGACATTTCAACATGTACAGTTTACATCGTTTTCCCTTGCCTGTTGGACGAAAGTTGATACTTCATTGAGGAAAACCTAATTTAGGATGTTCAGAGACAACTGTCTGTAAGGACGAGGTGGAAATAGGTTAATTAGACCCGTTGAAATCAGGAATAAATAGGGAGTTTTACAATACGAGTAGAAGGATTTAGGCGGATCGGGACATATTACAGAAATATCAATAATTGTCCTAGTATATGAAAGGGAAGAACAATGGACTTGAAAATAGTTAAGGAAAAGAAGTTCTTATCTGAAACAATATCAAAAGGACCAATAAAGAGATATTTAGCTTTGCACCAGTAAGTAAATACATACACATAGAAAATAATACTCGAGTGTCTTTTTCTGTCGTCTTCAATAAACAGTATTGTTTATAATATTTAAGATAGAAAGGAATGTTAACATCGTCCAATTGAAAACATATTAAAGGCCTAAATCATATAGGATAAACAAACAGCGGATGTTCTTAGTGAAATTTCAATTTATTGAAGTATTTTCGAATTTCCGTTACTTTGATTATAGTCAGCAATACCTGGCTTCCAATCAAAATGAATGCATTTCAATCCCAAGAACAATTTACCGCTGGCATTTATGTAATTTCCTGTTCAGCGAAACGTTCTAACATTCGACAACAGGCTTCAAAATGCAAACGATGATCTGAAAGCAATAAAATGTCAAGACTATACCTCACTTTAGATATGTATTTCTTTAATTCTAGTCATGTAACAAATCTTTTTTGTCTTTGGAACAGCCTGGCTAAGTGTATTGCAATATAGTCTGACCATTATACCATAGCTGTATGTCTTATAATTCAGTTGATGGTATACCGTGGTATTTGGGACAAACTGTGGATTAGCAACATTTCCGTCCGCGAATCTGTAATTTTTAATAGTTTCGTAAATGTTCCACATTTCCTATCCGAGAAGTTCGGTCTACTTTGCTTTCGTTTTGACAGGCTGTTGAATTATTTTGAGTGCAGCCTTGCCTGTCCTATGTATTATTATCTTTTGTGGTGATACATTTGATTCATAAAATATCACTATCACAGAACAATACCCCACATAGATCTGCCACTCTCGTGACCGTGCGTTAAAAACATCTGCAAATTGAACGGGAGGTTGACATTCAACTTTGAATTCATTTCATACCAGAAACAATACATGATATGTACCTCGTACGTAAATGGAGTGAACGCCCAAATGTTCAGACCATAGAGTCGTTACTTAATAACGTTTTGATCTAAAAAATACGTAGGGATTGTGACATTTAGACCATTATATTATGTGTCTAAATAATGACATTGTATTTGACGCAATTAATATCAAGCAAGCGCCCGTGGTGTGCTTTTGCTTTGAGGTAAATAAACATGGTCGGAATGCAGAATGAACGTAGTCCTGGTAAAAACGTATAAAAGAAGCCCATCACATCACTGTGCTAATCAGAAATCAGACATGTGGGCCATATGTCGATCACCTGTATTAGAAGCTCATGCAGGCCCCTTAATGGTAATCAAGTAAATGCAGCTTCTGTATGTACGAGAGGTGCCCAACTTATATTTGAACACCGTTGAATATCCGATATTGTCATGCTGATCCGATATAAATGAAATGACTCTTTTTAACCGCGTAAAGTAATGTGTCAGGTAACAGATGCACTCACTGTTTAGTCTGTTTGCAAAAATATTCGAGCCGAAATCAGCAATTCTTTAGAGGTTGAGAGCAAATTTGTTAATACAAAATGTACTTTTAATATGTGATCTATAACCGGCTTATTCCGTTTACCCGCCCACTTTTTGGTGTTCTGTACAAACTTCTCGTACAAAGTTTTCATAATGTCTTACAAAGCGATGGTGTAATTTACATCACATATACCCATATTGAAGTTTAAGCCAGGTTTTGTCAATTATTTGTCCTGATGACCTAGTTTTTGACCTCGGATGACCCATTATCGAACTTCACCTAGACTTTGTGGCTTTGGATTCTCTGAGCGCTACAGTATTTACATGATATAATATGATATCAGAAGACTGTTTAAGAGAAGGAGTGTGAGAAAAATATTTCGATGATTAGATTTTATCGTTTTCAACATTAGTTTCGAGATATACTGGGTGTAAAAAACGCTCGCGTTCAAAGTCGAAACTGTCAAAAAATATCTACAACCGTGTTGCTTGTAACTTTCGTAAGAGCCTATGGTTTTATAGGGGCTTGTGTCTTCCTCTAACGAAGTCTTACTGCTGATGTTCTTATAGAGACGCACCGATCTCCTAGTGTTAAACGTGCAACGGCGCATATGCTCAGCGTTTTAACATTGAATTTTAGACTTGTGAAATAAGCCGTAGCACTTCGTGATATAAACATGCATGCGCTAGTTTCATTGCTCCCAAAATCAACCAATCATTAAGAAAGTTACAAGCAAACTTTTCGCCCGATTCGAGAAATTCCGTTGACATTATTATGACGGCGCGATTGCTAATCATTAATGTTCTATAGAAATAAGAAAAGTCGACGGGAGCGAAGCGACTAAATTTAGGTCACTGGCAGCGAATAAATATCATACCATAAAAAACAAAACAAAAACTGCTCCGAAATATTTTTATGGAACATAATTATTCAGAAATCCACGTTACATGTACCTTTAAAAAGGGAGCCTAGCTATTTTAGAATGATGTTACCGAAATTTAGTTATACATGTATACATCAATAGGGCTAGTGATATTCATTGTCTAGTTACAAATATGGCGGGTGGCTGTTTGAGAGAAAACGAATAAAATATGATAACATAATGTTCTTCTCGACTACGCTATCCCGAAAACAATGAAATATATTTGCAAAAAAGGTGCATAAATGTACAATTAGTTTCCATGCTTCCTTGTTTGTTCTAGGTAGCAAACACATTTATCTGTTTTCATCTATTAAAAAAACTTGCATGCAGAGTTTACCAAAAACCAGACGCATTGTTGAAAGTGCATTCAGGAAATGCGAAATATGTCGTTAATTTTCCATCTTGCAGAAGTTTAATATTATGGTTCATCACCACATGATAAAATGCCACATATGCGAACAATCACCAGACACCGTCTATTAGTTTTTTTTATAGACGTCCTCTACAAACACTACGGCTGTTTACAGCATTTGAATCTATGGCCTTGGTCTGTTGCATCCAGGTATAGTTGATTTTTAATACTATATATATGAGCCAGTCTCCATGAAAACCTGCTATTTTGATCATATGTAATTACTCTTACGTAACTTCGTTGCTAAGGTGACCAATTTTGAAAAGTACTCAGATTGAAAAAAAAACGAGGAGTTAGTTGTTTAAAACAGTAACAACCTTTTTTAAAGGCCAACAATATTTTGAACAATTTATGTCAATAATTGATCAAATGATGTAATTTTGAAAAACGTAACACAGTTACGTCGAATAACATTTAAATGACGTTTGCCACGTCACACGAAAAAACCCGAAAAGGGACTCTAAAACAGCGGTAACTTCCTTAAAAATCAAGACATTAACAAAACATATTTTGCTTCATTAAGATTATTCTATAAAGCTATGGAAAATCTTAAAATCAATATTTTTGTCCAAATAGCAGGATTTCCTGGAGACTGGCTCATATAGATATATTATAAACAATAAAAAAATAATGTATATTTTGCAATTCATCGATTGAACTAAAGCTATGATGAAACATTACATTTAGAGACCAAATTGCAGTTACACTACTAGCAAACTGAGGAAAGAGTGAGTATATTGCATTTTGTATTAGATTTTCTACAACTACATCAATCATTCGTTCAAGAGTGATTTGGTATGAAGGTCTCATATTCTGATTTGGTATGTTTCTTTTATTTCACAATACACATACAATATACAATGTATACAAATCACATACACCCTATATAGATAAAATATTCAAGTACTTGGAAATGTTACACGAATTGTTACATGGAAAATTAAGAAATACATTTACAAAAATAGTACACAAGTCAAACCTCTGGTACATGTAGCGAATTATATATATATCATTGTTCAAGAGCACTATTTCCTGGTATGCATAATGTGATTAAATTGCTGTTAATAAAAACACTAACAATGTAGGAATATACTGTTAATATTATATTATTGTTATCTACAAAAATATAATATTAAGTCAAACAGGGAAGGCAGCACTCAACTTAACCAGCCGAGCACAAAAAACATTAAAACATACAAGGCACAATTACATTGTAGTTGAGAATAAATGAATCAAAATTTAAACAAATTTAATCAGCACGAATGTCATATGCCTCGTTTGTTTTTTGAAGTTTGTTGCAGATTGTTGGAACGTTTTGCCAAACAGGAAATTACATACATGCCAGCGGTAATTTGTTCTGGGATTGAAATGCATTCATTCGCATTAGAAACCAGGTATTGCTCCTCACTTAAATCAAAGTAAATGGAAATTCGTAAATACTTCATAAATTGAAATATCACTAAGAACTTCCGCTGTTTGTTTATTCTGACAATATTTGATTAATGCAACTGGGAAGTTTTCAATGGCACGTTGGTAAATAACATATGCTTACATTCCTATTTTCTTCTAATACTATCAATAATGCTTAACCTGTTTTTTGTCCAATCACAACGGTGAAGATTTGAACGGCCATATATTCATTAAGTCTTAATATACGATTAGACCATATCGTCGGTCAATGTTCGAAGGCTCGCAGAGACAGTTGCATAAATACTTGTACAATAACGTTTCGTCAAGTTTTGCAATACATGAAAGATCATACAACACTCATGTTGGATCCACTGTGTCTCTTTTACACGCTCATGGGACATTTATCATGTATGCAATCTTATATCAAATTAACAACCAATGTGTTTGTTTGATATTAAACTGCATAACTTAGAAAATCATCGCACATCATACTATAATCACTTTAATTGATAGTTTACCCTACTTTTTTGTCCAATCAAAAGCCAGAAATTTTCAATATTTTGGACCACTTATTCATAGAATTTTGCAATTGGCACAATATATATTAAATGGTTCATGAAGTAAATTCATTTATTTGGACAATTTGGCTATTTCCAAATATGGAAAAATAGACCCGCCTACGCTCTTAATGGTTCTGTTATAATATCAGCAATTATCAGCTAATATACATGCAATCTTGTCTAATTGCACTCCCATTACTCCATAAATGGGTATGCTTTTATTATAGATCACATAGAAGAATTATAAACAAATTAAGTGTTGTGGTTTCAACGCTCCCTTGCGCTAATTTGTTTATATTTCTGTAATGTTCGAGACAATACGTAGATCTTGCATTAGAACTAAGTGTACAAATTAAGTACAAGGGAGCGAATTTGTTAATAATTCTAATATGTGATCTATAACGGGCTTATAGTTTACCCGCTCACTTTTTGGTGGTCTGTACAATGCTTTGTATGAAAACCATAGCATGCCCATTTATGAAGTAATGAAAGTAAAGTAAAATTAGACAAGAGTGCATGTATTAGCTGATAATTGCTAATAAAAATAACAGTTCAAGGGTAGGTGGGTCTAGTTTTCCATATACGTGTATCGTACTTTGGAAACAGTCCAATTGTTCAGATAAATGGATTTACTTCATAAACCACTAAATGCTCATTGCAAAAATATATGAATCCCTGGCTTTTGATTAAACAAAGAAATAGGGTAAACTATAAGCACTGATACAATGTATCACTGGATGGTTTGAATTATTGTCAAATGATGCCAGGAAAGCATGTGTAAACTAGATCTAGTTATGCGCATTAGCACTGCGCATCCAAACGTTGCCTTGTGATGTTATTTTAATCTAGAATGTAGCAATATTAAGGTTTATGAATGGTACGTGTCGGTGATAAATGAATGTTACAGGAACAAACAGGGTTACAACATGGAACACACGTTATGATAAGAACTAGGTTGAAGTGATAGAATAATAAATTATGTTATATTTTCGTGTTCTATATTGTGAGATAGATTAGGAACACGATATCGCCACTGTTACCTCATAATCTAAAGGTACATTTAAATGTTACCCGCATTGCTATATAACAATATAGTTATGTTGTATGTTATACAATGAAAATATATACCATGATGCACAACGTACACCATATTAAGTAGTGTACATTATTAATATATACAAATGAGCTCTGCTCTGGGATTTCCAATATGAGTTTAAATTTCACCTCTTTACACGTTGATAGACTTATATAGTTTATTGTTTATGGTTTCCAAAAAGTCATTCATGAAGAGTTACATTATATGGCATTGTAGCAATCAGTTTTGTAATAATAACAAGAATTGTAATAATTATTACAAAACTGGTTAAGATGACACAAAATGTAATAAAAAAATTTGCAACCGCTTTTGTAATAACAACCAGAATTGTAATAAATTTTTCTAAGACTTCTAATTTACCCACATCGACATTTATCGCAGTAGTGTAGTGTTACAAATGATGTATACAAAGTAAAGTGAAAAGAAAGCAGCCAGCCAAGGGCTTATCAGCAAAATTTGTTTTTCAATTTTCAACTTATGATGATTTTTTAGGCGTAGACTATGAAATTCAAAGCAAACAAATGAAATATGAAGCCTAAAAGGCTTATATTAAGTAAATTGCTTTGTTTTGCTTATATCGATTAAAGTCTTTTTTTATGAAAACACTTGTAATATATAACTATGGTTACGTTAAATTTTAAAGTTTTGAACTACTGGGAACATCAACCAGAATTGTAATAATTATTACAAAACTGGTTGAGATGACACAAAATGTAATAAAAAAATTTGCAACCATTTTTGTAATAACAACCAGAATTGTAATAATTTTTTCTAAGACTTGTAATTGATCCACATCGACATTTATCGCAGTAGTCTAGTGTTACAAATGATGTATACACAGTATAGTGGAATGTCAGTTACCAGTCAAAGGCTTATCAGCAAAATTGTTTTTTAAATTTTCACCTTATGATGATTTTTTAGGCGTAGACTATGAAATTCAAAGCAAAAAAATGAAATATGAAGCCTAAAAGGCTTATTAGTAAATTACTTATTTTGGCTTAAATCGATTAAAGTCTGTTTTATTATGAAAACACTTGTAATATTTAACTATGGTAACGTTCAATTTTAAAGTTTTGAAATACTGGGAACATCAATTAGAATTGTAATAATTATTACCAAACTGGTTGAGATGACACAAAATGTATTAAAAAAAAATTGCAACCACTTTTGTAATAACAACCAGAATTGTAATAATTTTTTCTAAGACTTGTAATTTACCCACATCGACATTTATCGCAGTAGTCTAGTGTTACAATTTATGATGTATACAAAGTATAGTGGAAAGTCAGTAGCCAGTCAAGTGCTTATCAGCAAAAAATCTTTTTTTCAATTTTCAACTTATAATGATTTTTTAGGCGTAGACTATGGAATTCAAAGCAAAAAAAATGAAATAAGCCCTTGGATGACTGCTGACTTTTCACTTTACTTTGTATACATCAATTGTAACACTAGACTACTGCGATAAATGACGATGTGGGTAAATTACAAGTCTTAGAAAAAATTATCACAATTCTGGTTGTTATTACAAAAGTGGTTGCAAAATTTTTTATTACATTTTGTGTCATCTCAACTAGTTTTGTAATAATTATTACAATTCTGGTTTTTATTACAAAACTGGTTGCTGAATGACGAATGGAATGGCGTTATTGAATTAGCACAAGTCCCCGTGTAAGTGCCACATTTACAAAAAGGGAAATAAAATACACAGTAAGTTTATATAAGGTTATGTATGTCTCATACAATGGTGAAATCAAGTTTCATAGAGTGCGGTGTTTATTTACGGGGTAAACACTACGAAATAATCAACAGATTTCCAAAATCGACATTTTACGTTTATACAAGTATTTTGTAATATTTTACCCCAAAAATACTCTTACATGTATTTAGCATAATATTCTGGCATTTTGATGCATTAAACTACAAGGCAATATGTACCTATCACATTAATTATCAAACAAACTTATTAATAACTTTGTAGTCAACTGATTCCAAAAATTCACTGTTTTTTTATATGTATTAATGTTTTCTCACAAAATATGGCATTTCGCGCAATTCCATGGAAAATGATGTTTGATATCTTACATGAAATCTACAAGAAAATACAGTCCTATCACAATATATTTTTTTCTATTAAACCAATTAACAAAGTGATATATAGATTCCAAAATCATGCTTTCCTTTTATATTTTGTAAGGTTTTACTATAAAAAAGTCGACTTTCACTAGCAAGTATGAACTTTGATTAATAGGTTATTATTTTAAAAAATCAACCCGATCAGTATTGCATAATAGTGGTTACATAGCCTTGTCGGCGTTCTTGAGGCACTAACATATCATTTAAGTAATCAGATTGTTCACAGAAAATATAGCATATGAATTTACCCGACGTTGCTAATGAGAGATAGGCGCGTTGCTAATATAATGGAACAACATTTTATTCTACATGGGCATGTACACGCGAAATAGATCGGGCTATTTTAGTATTGAGATTTAAGTGTTACAAACGATAACAAACCAAACAGCGCGTTAGTATGACATCATATTGACGTCATGAAAGCTAAATGTTATAAACTCCAATGTTCTCAAGTTACTTGGGATAAAAAAATCCTACATGAGTTAGTCGATGTACAGATGTATGATAAGGATATCTCACCATCGGGGCCGGATGTTTAACCAGGAACTCGACATGCCTCGTCCCTGTTTAAAATCCGACCCCTCGGGTGAGATATCCTTATCCTACATAGAAGCTCATGGTTGATTCTTATAATCATTAATTGGAAATGTACAGAAGTTCTTACACATTTCAATAATCATTATAGTATGGTATTCCGTTGATAACACACAATGTAGTCCAAACCACAAACTATATTGACAGTCAAGTAAGATAAACATACACTTGATGAAATGTCTGTCAACTATTTGTAACTATATTAACGTTTCGATATAATTCGATAGGCACGAAGCAACCAAGTGGCAAGAGTACCTTAAAACGACAAGCTATTATCTAAGAGAGATAATTGATTGGTATATTGTAAAACCGAACAAACATGTAAATGCAATATTTCAAGCTTTTTTTAGTCTGTCAATGCATACCCTATGTTTAACTAAAGGAGACAACTCTTCAGTCTACTCTTTTTTCCTGAAATAAATTCCCCTTGTACCCTCAAACATAGGTTATCAAGCCCAAAATAAAATCTAGTTAAAGTTGAAAATGAGATTATGATAATTGATTGAAAAAATTATATTATCTAGTCAGGTAGCCAGACTAGCCTTTTTTCTAAAGGATGTACTTAACATATATAGTTAAAGTCTGCATATCAATGTCTCTATCAATACACCACAGTGTTGAATTAAATTGCGTTAACTTTGTATACAATTTAATTTTCTTGGCATTCATATCAATCGTGTAATTAACAGACACGTAAGAATCACAAATTTGAATTGGTTCCCTGTGTTTGTAAACGGTGATATAATTACACTTCTTGTGTGAGCAGTGATGATTTACGTCCACCTTTTGTACTCGTTTAATTTAAATGAGTTTATAAATGTCTGGGAAATGAGTATCTACTTAACAAGACAAATGATAAATAGGAATGTCATATTTGAACATCATCAATAATTGCATCGGTATGTTCGGAGAACTGCCCTGACTTGTTTATCGAAACATTTGTTCAATCCAGAAAATGAAGTTGAAGACTCTATTTTAACGTATGCTTAATTAGTTATCATAATTAATCATATTTATGAATATGAATATCACATGAACACATTAAGTCTGTAAAAAGTAGCTTCTTTCAGCAGCAGTTATCATAAAAGTATACAAGTTAAATGGACTATCTGCATAGGTATTGAGAATAGGAATGGCTCACTGAGGAATGTTAACTATTGTACAAATGAAAATAGATACATTAATTGTCTATATGGTATAACATAATAACGCTTTCAGCTACAATTTAGTACCACATTCACACAATATTAACTTAGTTAAGTTCGCCCGACGGTAAGCGAAGTTGAAACAACAATATCCTGTCAATCAAGCAGCCATCGTTATACTTCTTGATGCGACAAATTGTGCACCTGTTCCTTTGCATGCCTTCCCTATGAGGAGCAATTGTCATTTGGTTGTGGAGGAGCAATATGTTGCTTGTTGATGACAGTCACCAGGAACACTGGTCAGATCAACTGACTGCTGTTTATGACAAATAAATGGTTGACAAAACACACTTAACAATATATACCAACCATTCAGTGTATTCACACAATCTGTATTATTAATATCTCCTGAATATATCTGCAACTTTGACAGTGCTTTTGAAATCTTTGATATAGCAATTGTAGGAGTGCGATAGACACCATATGTTTTGATACTTAAGAAACAATAGACAATAGTTTAGATGAACTTATACAATGGTTTTCTCATATTGCAGTGTGTTTCAGTTCCCTGTGTCTAAAGTGTACTATAAAATATGAACTTATCAACACTTAATACATGCAGACTTATATATACACTTACAATATAAGTCTACACAAAGTGATTTATGTGACATTTATTTACATTATCAACATTTTATTGTCTTCAGTCGTCTAAATGAAGCTCAAATGATAACATAAACTACTTACATAACTGCACTGGCGAAAAAACAACTCCTCGCTTTTAAACATAATCTAGGTCCTTCGTTATTTAACTTGACATGGAAATCTCCTGTTGTCTATCGAAATACATAAATTTAAATTATAGAGCATTCCTAGAAGCAAATTGTTCGGTCTATTAAGTCACTGATTACAGCATTCTAGAACTGTCAAGTAAGAACTGTATTTTGACATTAATTTGACATTTTCTGATAGCTTGTTGCTAGACCAATAACCTCGGTTTCAAAAATAGGATCAGAAAATTAAAAACAACTGTCTTTTTTGTTTGTTATGTAACTCCATGAGTAGGATAAGCAAAATAAAACAATCTGACTTGTTTTGTCTAGTATATGACTTCCGTGCTCTGTCGTTTCTGTAGAGCGCTGGCTTCCCAGTCCGACTTGTTGTTATCGTTTGGCATGTTAAAGCATGGGTTGCATCTTTTGATGAGGTCAATATTTCTCGTAATTGATTAGGTGGTGAAGTTATATGGCTCGACATCTCCTTGATGGAGTTACGGTCAATAATCTAGAATTTAAACTGCACTAATGTCTATTCCAACTCCCAGTTATATTATCATCCACCAGCATATACTTCGACGTCATCATTGGTCGGAAACCTAACATACCAATGATGTGTCCACACGGTCAAATAAAGTTAACATGAGTTAATGTTAACAAACATGACATTTCAACATGTACAGTTTACATCGTTTTCCCTTGCCTGTTGGACGAAAGTTGATACTTCATTGAGGAAAACCTAATTTAGGATGTTCAGAGACAACTGTCTGTAAGGACGAGGTGGAAATAGGTTAATTAGACCCGTTGAAATCAGGAATAAATAGGGAGTTTTACAATACGAGTAGAAGGATTTAGGCGGATCGGGACATATTACAGAAATATCAATAATTGTCCTAGTATATGAAAGGGAAGAACAATGGACTTGAAAATAGTTAAGGAAAAGAAGTTCTTATCTGAAACAATATCAAAAGGACCAATAAAGAGATATTTAGCTTTGCACCAGTAAGTAAATACATACACATAGAAAATAATACTCGAGTGTCTTTTTCTGTCGTCTTCAATAAACAGTATTGTTTATAATATTTAAGATAGAAAGGAATGTTAACATCGTCCAATTGAAAACATATTAAAGGCCTAAATCATATAGGATAAACAAACAGCGGATGTTCTTAGTGAAATTTCAATTTATTGAAGTATTTTCGAATTTCCGTTACTTTGATTATAGTCAGCAATACCTGGCTTCCAATCAAAATGAATGCATTTCAATCCCAAGAACAATTTACCGCTGGCATTTATGTAATTTCCTGTTCAGCGAAACGTTCTAACATTCGACAACAGGCTTCAAAATGCAAACGATGATCTGAAAGCAATAAAATGTCAAGACTATACCTCACTTTAGATATGTATTTCTTTAATTCTAGTCATGTAACAAATCTTTTTTGTCTTTGGAACAGCCTGGCTAAGTGTATTGCAATATAGTCTGACCATTATACCATAGCTGTATGTCTTATAATTCAGTTGATGGTATACCGTGGTATTTGGGACAAACTGTGGATTAGCAACATTTCCGTCCGCGAATCTGTAATTTTTAATAGTTTCGTAAATGTTCCACATTTCCTATCCGAGAAGTTCGGTCTACTTTGCTTTCGTTTTGACAGGCTGTTGAATTATTTTGAGTGCAGCCTTGCCTGTCCTATGTATTATTATCTTTTGTGGTGATACATTTGATTCATAAAATATCACTATCACAGAACAATACCCCACATAGATCTGCCACTCTCGTGACCGTGCGTTAAAAACATCTGCAAATTGAACGGGAGGTTGACATTCAACTTTGAATTCATTTCATACCAGAAACAATACACGATATGTACCTCGTACGTAAATGGAGTGAACGCCCAAATGTGCAGACCATAGAGTCGTTACTTAATAACGTTTTGATCTAAAAAATACGTAGGGATTGTGACATTTAGACCATTATATTATGTGTCTAAATAATGACATTGTATTTGACGCAATTAATATCAAGCAAGCGCCCGTGGTGTGCTTTTGCTTTGAGGTAAATAAACATGGTCGGAATGCAGAATGAACGTAGTCCTGGTAAAAACGTATAAAAGAAGCCCATCACATCACTGTGCTAATCAGAAATCAGACATGTGGGCCATATGTCGATCACCTGTATTAGAAGCTCATGCAGGCCCCTTAATGGTAATCAAGTAAATGCAGCTTCTGTATGTACGAGAGGTGCCCAACTTATATTTGAACACCGTTGAATATCCGATATTGTCATGCTGATCCGATATAAATGAAATGACTCTTTTTAACCGCGTAAAGTAATGTGTCAGGTAACAGATGCACTCACTGTTTAGTCTGTTTGCAAAAATATTCGAGCCGAAATCAGCAATTCTTTAGAGGTTGAGAGCAAATTTGTTAATACAAAATGTACTTTTAATATGTGATCTATAACCGGCTTATTCCGTTTACCCGCCCACTTTTTGGTGTTCTGTACAAACTTCTCGTACAAAGTTTTCATAATGTCTTACAAAGCGATGGTGTAATTTACATCACATATACCCATATTGAAGTTTAAGCCAGGTTTTGTCAATTATTTGTCCTGATGACCTAGTTTTTGACCTCGGATGACCCATTATCGAACTTCACCTAGACTTTGTGGCTTTGGATTCTCTGAGCGCTACAGTATTTACATGATATAATATGATATCAGAAGACTGTTTAAGAGAAGGAGTGTGAGAAAAATATTTCGATGATTAGATTTTATCGTTTTCAACATTAGTTTCGAGATATACTGGGTGTAAAAAACGCTCGCGTTCAAAGTCGAAACTGTCAAAAAATATCTACAACCGTGTTGCTTGTAACTTTCGTAAGATCCTATGGTTTTATAGGGGCTTGTGTCTTCCTCTAACGAAGTCTTACTGCTGATGTTCTTATAGAGACGCACCGATCTCCTAGTGTTAAACGTGCAACGGCGCATATGCTCAGCGTTTTAACATTGAATTTTAGACTTGTGAAATAAGCCGTAGCACTTCGTGATATAAACATGCATGCGCTAGTTTCATTGCTCCCAAAATCAACCAATCATTAAGAAAGTTACAAGCAAACTTTTCGCCCGATTCGAGAAATTCCGTTGACATTATTATGACGGCGCGATTGCTAATCATTAATGTTCTATAGAAATAAGAAAAGTCGACGGGAGCGAAGCGACTAAATTTAGGTCACTGGCAGCGAATAAATATCATACCATAAAAAACAAAACAAAAACTGCTCCGAAATATTTTTATGGAACATAATTATTCAGAAATCCACGTTACATGTACCTTTAAAAAGGGAGCCTAGCTATTTTAGAATGATGTTACCGAAATTTAGTTATACATGTATACATCAATAGGGCTAGTGATATTCATTGTCTAGTTACAAATATGGCGGGTGGCTGTTTGAGAGAAAACGAATAAAATATGATAACATAATGTTCTTCTCGACTACGCTATCCCGAAAACAATGAAATATATTTGCAAAAAAGGTGCATAAATGTACAATTAGTTTCCATGCTTCCTTGTTTGTTCTAGGTAGCAAACACATTTATCTGTTTTCATCTATTAAAAAAACTTGCATGCAGAGTTTACCAAAAACCAGACGCATTGTTGAAAGTGCATTCAGGAAATGCGAAATATGTCGTTAATTTTCCATCTTGCAGAAGTTTAATATTATGGTTCATCACCACATGATAAAATGCCACATATGCGAACAATCACCAGACACCGTCTATTAGTTTTTTTTATAGACGTCCTCTACAAACACTACGGCTGTTTACAGCATTTGAATCTATGGCCTTGGTCTGTTGCATCCAGGTATAGTTGATTTTTAATACTATATATATGAGCCAGTCTCCATGAAAACCTGCTATTTTGATCATATGTAATTACTCTTACGTAACTTCGTTGCTAAGGTGACCAATTTTGAAAAGTACTCAGATTGAAAAAAAACGAGGAGTTAGTTGTTTAAAACAGTAACAACCTTTTTTAAAGGCCAACAATATTTTGAACAATTTATGTCAATAATTGATCAAATGATGTAATTTTGAAAAACGTAACACAGTTACGTCGAATAACATTTAAATGACGTTTGCCACGTCACACGAAAAAACCCGAAAAGGGACTCTAAAACAGCGGTAACTTCCTTAAAAATCAAGACATTAACAAAACATATTTTGCTTCATTAAGATTATTCTATAAAGCTATGGAAAATCTTAAAATCAATATTTTTGTCCAAATAGCAGGATTTCCTGGAGACTGGCTCATATAGATATATTATAAACAATAAAAAAATAATGTATATTTTGCAATTCATCGATTGAACTAAAGCTATGATGAAACATTACATTTAGAGACCAAATTGCAGTTACACTACTAGCAAACTGAGGAAAGAGTGAGTATATTGCATTTTGTATTAGATTTTCTACAACTACATCAATCATTCGTTCAAGAGTGATTTGGTATGAAGGTCTCATATTCTGATTTGGTATGTTTCTTTTATTTCACAATACACATACAATATACAATGTATACAAATCACATACACCCTATATAGATAAAATATTCAAGTACTTGGAAATGTTACACGAATTGTTACATGGAAAATTAAGAAATACATTTACAAAAATAGTACACAAGTCAAACCTCTGGTACATGTAGCGAATTATATATATATCATTGTTCAAGAGCACTATTTCCTGGTATGCATAATGTGATTAAATTGCTGTTAATAAAAACACTAACAATGTAGGAATATACTGTTAATATTATATTATTGTTATCTACAAAAATATAATATTAAGTCAAACAGGGAAGGCAGCACTCAACTTAACCAGCCGAGCACAAAAAACATTAAAACATACAAGGCACAATTACATTGTAGTTGAGAATAAATGAATCAAAATTTAAACAAATTTAATCAGCACGAATGTCATATGCCTCGTTTGTTTTTTGAAGTTTGTTGCAGATTGTTGGAACGTTTTGCCAAACAGGAAATTACATACATGCCAGCGGTAATTTGTTCTGGGATTGAAATGCATTCATTCGCATTAGAAACCAGGTATTGCTCCTCACTTAAATCAAAGTAAATGGAAATTCGTAAATACTTCATAAATTGAAATATCACTAAGAACTTCCGCTGTTTGTTTATTCTGACAATATTTGATTAATGCAACTGGGAAGTTTTCAATGGCACGTTGGTAAATAACATATGCTTACATTCCTATTTTCTTCTAATACTATCAATAATGCTTAACCTGTTTTTTGTCCAATCACAACGGTGAAGATTTGAACGGCCATATATTCATTAAGTCTTAATATACGATTAGACCATATCGTCGGTCAATGTTCGAAGGCTCGCAGAGACAGTTGCATAAATACTTGTACAATAACGTTTCGTCAAGTTTTGCAATACATGAAAGATCATACAACACTCATGTTGGATCCACTGTGTCTCTTTTACACGCTCATGGGACATTTATCATGTATGCAATCTTATATCAAATTAACAACCAATGTGTTTGTTTGATATTAAACTGCATAACTTAGAAAATCATCGCACATCATACTATAATCACTTTAATTGATAGTTTACCCTACTTTTTTGTCCAATCAAAAGCCAGAAATTTTCAATATTTTGGACCACTTATTCATAGAATTTTGCAATTGGCACAATATATATTAAATGGTTCATGAAGTAAATTCATTTATTTGGACAATTTGGCTATTTCCAAATATGGAAAAATAGACCCGCCTACGCTCTTAATGGTTCTGTTATAATATCAGCAATTATCAGCTAATATACATGCAATCTTGTCTAATTGCACTCCCATTACTCCATAAATGGGTATGCTTTTATTATAGATCACATAGAAGAATTATAAACAAATTAAGTGTTGTGGTTTCAACGCTCCCTTGCGCTAATTTGTTTATATTTCTGTAATGTTCGAGACAATACGTAGATCTTGCATTAGAACTAAGTGTACAAATTAAGTACAAGGGAGCGAATTTGTTAATAATTCTAATATGTGATCTATAACGGGCTTATAGTTTACCCGCTCACTTTTTGGTGGTCTGTACAATGCTTTGTATGAAAACCATAGCATGCCCATTTATGAAGTAATGAAAGTAAAGTAAAATTAGACAAGAGTGCATGTATTAGCTGATAATTGCTAATAAAAATAACAGTTCAAGGGTAGGTGGGTCTAGTTTTCCATATACGTGTATCGTACTTTGGAAACAGTCCAATTGTTCAGATAAATGGATTTACTTCATAAACCACTAAATGCTCATTGCAAAAATATATGAATCCCTGGCTTTTGATTAAACAAAGAAATAGGGTAAACTATAAGCACTGATACAATGTATCACTGGATGGTTTGAATTATTGTCAAATGATGCCAGGAAAGCATGTGTAAACTAGATCTAGTTATGCGCATTAGCACTGCGCATCCAAACGTTGCCTTGTGATGTTATTTTAATCTAGAATGTAGCAATATTAAGGTTTATGAATGGTACGTGTCGGTGATAAATGAATGTTACAGGAACAAACAGGGTTACAACATGGAACACACGTTATGATAAGAACTAGGTTGAAGTGATAGAATAATAAATTATGTTATATTTTCGTGTTCTATATTGTGAGATAGATTAGGAACACGATATCGCCACTGTTACCTCATAATCTAAAGGTACATTTAAATGTTACCCGCATTGCTATATAACAATATAGTTATGTTGTATGTTATACAATGAAAATATATACCATGATGCACAACGTACACCATATTAAGTAGTGTACATTATTAATATATACAAATGAGCTCTGCTCTGGGATTTCCAATATGAGTTTAAATTTCACCTCTTTACACGTTGATAGACTTATATAGTTTATTGTTTATGGTTTCCAAAAAGTCATTCATGAAGAGTTACATTATATGGCATTGTAGCAACCAGTTTTGTAATAATAACAAGAATTGTAATAATTATTACAAAACTGGTTAAGATGACACAAAATGTAATAAAAAAATTTGCAACCGCTTTTGTAATAACAACCAGAATTGTAATAATTTTTTCTAAGACTTCTAATTTACCCACATCGACATTTATCGCAGTAGTGTAGTGTTACAAATGATGTATACAAAGTAAAGTGAAAAGAAAGCAGCCAGCCAAGGGCTTATCAGCAAAATTTGTTTTTCAATTTTCAACTTATGATGATTTTTTAGGCGTAGACTATGAAATTCAAAGCAAACAAATGAAATATGAAGCCTAAAAGGCTTATATTAAGTAAATTGCTTTGTTTTGCTTATATCGATTAAAGTCTTTTTTTATGAAAACACTTGTAATATATAACTATGGTTACGTTAAATTTTAAAGTTTTGAACTACTGGGAACATCAACCAGAATTGTAATAATTATTACAAAACTGGTTGAGATGACACAAAATGTAATAAAAAAATTTGCAACCATTTTTGTAATAACAACCAGAATTGTAATAATTTTTTCTAAGACTTGTAATTGATCCACATCGACATTTATCGCAGTAGTCTAGTGTTACAAATGATGTATACACAGTATAGTGGAATGTCAGTTACCAGTCAAAGGCTTATCAGCAAAATTGTTTTTTAAATTTTCACCTTATGATGATTTTTTAGGCGTAGACTATGAAATTCAAAGCAAAAAAATGAAATATGAAGCCTAAAAGGCTTATTAGTAAATTACTTATTTTGGCTTAAATCGATTAAAGTCTGTTTTATTATGAAAACACTTGTAATATTTAACTATGGTAACGTTCAATTTTAAAGTTTTGAAATACTGGGAACATCAATTAGAATTGTAATAATTATTACCAAACTGGTTGAGATGACACAAAATGTAATAAAAAAAATTGCAACCACTTTTGTAATAACAACCAGAATTGTAATAATTTTTTCTAAGACTTCTAATTTACCCACATCGACATTTATCGCAGTAGTCTAGTGTTACAATTTATGATGTATACAAAGTATAGTGGAAAGTCAGTAGCCAGTCAAGTGCTTATCAGCAAAAAATCTTTTTTTCAATTTTCAACTTATAATGATTTTTTAGGCGTAGACTATGGAATTCAAAGCAAAAAAAATGAAATAAGCCCTTGGATGACTGCTGACTTTTCACTTTACTTTGTATACATCAATTGTAACACTAGACTACTGCGATAAATGACGATGTGGGTAAATTACAAGTCTTAGAAAAAATTATCACAATTCTGGTTGTTATTACAAAAGTGGTTGCAAAATTTTTTATTACATTTTGTGTCATCTCAACTAGTTTTGTAATAATTATTACAATTCTGGTTTTTATTACAAAACTGGTTGCTGAATGACGAATGGAATGGCGTTATTGAATTAGCACAAGTCCCCGTGTAAGTGCCACATTTACAAAAAGGGAAATAAAATACACAGTAAGTTTATATAAGGTTATGTATGTCTCATACAATGGTGAAATCAAGTTTCATAGAGTGCGGTGTTTATTTACGGGGTAAACACTACGAAATAATCAACAGATTTCCAAAATCGACATTTTACGTTTATACAAGTATTTTGTAATATTTTACCCCAAAAATACTCTTACATGTATTTAGCATAATATTCTGGCATTTTGATGCATTAAACTACAAGGCAATATGTACCTATCACATTAATTATCAAACAAACTTATTAATAACTTTGTAGTCAACTGATTCCAAAAATTCACTGTTTTTTTATATGTATTAATGTTTTCTCACAAAATATGGCATTTCGCGCAATTCCATGGAAAATGATGTTTGATATCTTACATGAAATCTACAAGAAAATACAGTCCTATCACAATATATTTTTTTCTATTAAACCAATTAACAAAGTGATATATAGATTCCAAAATCATGCTTTCCTTTTATATTTTGTAAGGTTTTACTATAAAAAAGTCGACTTTCACTAGCAAGTATGAACTTTGATTTTTAGTATGTTACATTTGCAATTTCGTCATCATTTTTTCGCATTTTCGTCATAGTATTTTGACGCTAAAACAGGTTACCGAAAACGCAAAATACCACAACTTAACACTAACGTATGATTAAAGGAGAAGCGAATCGGAAAGATCAAACCACAGTGGGTTAGACTTCAAAGACAAGTTTATCACAATATGTGATTAATGATAAGTGACACTAATAAATAGATAGTATGCAAGCGTTTTGGCAACACTGCAGAAAACACACTGAATGTATTTAGAGGCTACAAATAATTGCGACAGCGCTTGCCGAATTTATACACAAATCTATTATGATGGTAAGCATCGTCTCTCTTCAATAGATAGTTCAAACTTTTTATCATTTATACTTTATTACTAAAAATAAACAAATTTTGACACTATCGCCTGCCAGATCGCATGCATTCCGATGCTTTTGTACCTGGCGCATGCGCACGCATCGGCATTTAACAGAGTAAAAACCGAATGTTTATATTCATCAGACACTATCGCTTGTATCAACATATGTGATATTTATGTTTTATAAAATCAAGTGTTAAAGGTATAAAGATTAAATCTCGCAATTGAAACTTCAGTTTTTAACAATGAGACTAGGGGCGTTTAATTTTCTTGGTCGGTAGTGTGTTGGGCACTTCTTCGTTTTAAGATTTCTTACAGCTAAAGCGGGGCTATATAGTCCTTTTGCTGTGGAAACTGGGTCATTCAGCTTGTTAGTAGGTCATCCCACTATACGGGCCTTTCAACGTTTTAATACTGTTATTTAACTTTGAGACTAAAGGCTGCTATAACTATGTAGTTCAGCAGTTTTACTGTTGTTACTAGGTCATTCAGCGTAGGCATTCCGCCTTTTGGTTGCTGTATCTTTTCTACTGGGTCATTCAGCTAGTTATAATTTATTATACTTTTCGACAGCTTGGACTTGGGCGGATCTGCGCTTGTTTAGTTGGGCATTGTGCTTTGTGTGTTTTTAATGTTTTCTGTGCTCGGCTGGTTAAGTTGAGTGCTGCCTTCCCTGTCTGACTTAATATACTCTTTTTCCTGTCTTTAACTGAATACATTTGACATTAACGTTAAGATACCGTAAATATACTGAGACCACCAACTATTCTCTAAGCAGCGATTGAATTCTTCGAACGATTAGAAGTATGCAACTTGTCGCTTAATGCAACATATCCAACCGATCCAATGTCAAGCATCCGTCTATTTGTCTTCGTTAGTCAAATATTCTGAGCAAAAACGTTTGTTTATCAAGAGAAGTTTACAAAGAATAGGCATAAAACAGTAAAGCTAAATGGTGCAATAACTTCATCGCTTTGCAGTTGAGCATCAAACACTTGCTGATTGAGCGGTGTTCCCAAATGACGAAGACTTGTGAAACACATATCTAAATGGAACTTCATTTACAAAACAGTGTAGATAGTAACAAGGAGCCAAAGCTGTAAGCGTACAGGCAATTAGTAGTTAGTTTATGTAACAGTCCGCGTCAATGTTGTACGCATGCTGTTGTATGAACCTGCGAAAAAAATTAAACAGAGGAACCATTTCACGTACGGTCCCGACAAACCATGCTTGATGCCAGGTGATTGTATACAACACGTATGATTTCGAAACAAGTATGATATTGAAAATATGTAACAAATACAATGTATTACTCTCGTAGTAGCATAAGGCACACTTTGAAGACTTCTGTCCTGATGCATAGTGAAGGCATATTATAGGTAGGGAACTTCCTGTGTTGGAGATCATGGGTATATATTGCAACTACCAAGGTCAAGCGAAGGTGGTGGAATTTAGAAAAGTAAGCATAACCCACCTGGAATTCCATTCCAAATCTGAAGGTGTTATCTTTTGTAATCCGCATTTATATAACTCAGGCAAATGCCAAAGTAATTTACAGTACTATCAACAAAATATAGGAATAATTATTCACTTCTCACCTGTACCGTAAGATAATTCATGAACTGTCATACAATCACATTCCCATATCTCAAACTGTGACATAACATCATACTTCTAAGTATTGTTAATAGGTTATTATTTAAAAAACTAAACCCGATCAGTATTGCATAATAGTGGTTACATAGCCTTGTCGGCGGTCTTGAGGCACTAACATTTTATTTAAGTAATCAGATTGTCCAAAGAAAATATAGCATATGAATTCCCCCGACGTTGCTAATGAGAGATAGGCGCGTTGCTAATATAATTGAACAACACTTTATTCTACATGAGCATGTACACGCGATATAGATCGGGCTATTTTAGTATCGAGATTTACGTGTTATAAACGATATCAAACCATCAAGACGATCATCAATAGGCTCTATACCATTTCAAAAAACAAAGTCTGGAACAGGACATAGCAGCGAACATAATTCTTAATCGTTGTTCTCAATAAGAGCGTACGACAAACAGCGCGTTATTATGACGTCATATTGACGTCATGAAAGCTAAATGTTATAAACTCCAATGTTCTCAAGTTACGTGGGATAAAAAAATCCTACATGAGTTAGTCGATGTACAAATGTATGATAAGGATATTTCACCATCGGGGTCGGATGTTTAACCAGGAACTCGACATGCCTCGTCCCTGTTTAAAATCCGACACCTCGGGTGAGATATCCTTATCCTACATAGAAGCTCATGGTTGATTCTTATAATCATCAATTGGAAATGTACAGAAGTTCTTACAAATTTGAATAATCATTATAGTATGGTACTCCGTTGATAACACACAATGTAGTCCAAACCACAAATATATTGACAGTCAAGTAAAAGAAAAATACACTTGATCAGATGTCTGTCAACTATTTGTAACTATATTAACGTTTCGATATAATTCGATAGGTATGAAGCAACAAAGTGGCAAGAGTACCTTAAAACTACAAGACCTTATCTAAGAGAGATAATTGATTGGTATATTGTAAACCGAAAAAACATGTAAATGCAATATTTCAAGCTTTTTTTAGTCGCTTTTACATACCCTATGTTTTACTAAAGGAGACAACTCTTCAGTCTACTCTTTTTTCCTGAAAAAAATTCCTTTTGCACCCTCAAACATAGGTTATCAAGCCCAAAATAAAATCTAGCTAAAATTGAAAATGAGATTATGATAATTGATTGAAAAGAATATAATATCTAGTCGGGTAGCCAGACTAGCTTTTGTTCTAAAGGATGTACTTTACATATATAGTTAAAGACTGCATATCAATGTCTCTATCAATACACCACAAAACAGTAATATTTTAATTAAATTGCCTTAACATTGTATTCAATCAAATTTTCTTGGCATTCATATCAATAATGTAATTAACAGACACGTAAGAATCACAAATTTTGAATTGGTTACCTGTGTTTGTAAACGGTGATATAATTACACTTCTTGTGTGAGCAGTGATGATTTACGTCCACCTTTTGTACTCGTTCAATTTAAATGAGTTTATAAATGTCTGGCTAATGAATATCAACTTAACAAGAAAAATGATAAATAGGAACGTCATATTTGAACATCATCGATAATTTCATCTGTATGTTCCGAGAACCGCCCTAACTTGTTTATCGAAACATTTGTTCAATCCAGAAAATGAAGTTGAAGAATCGATTTTAACGTATGCTTAATTAGTTATCATAATTAATCATATTTATGAATATGAATAGCACATGAACACATTAATTCTGTAAAAAAGTAGCTTCTTTTAGCAGTTATCATAAAAGAATACAAGTTAAATGGACTATCTGCATAGGAATATAGAATACGAATGGCTCACTGAGGAATGTAAACCATTGCACAAACGAAAATAGGTACAAATGTCCATATGGTATAACATACCAACGCTTTAAGCTACCATTAAGTACCACATTCACGCAATATTAACTGAGTTAAGTTCGCCCAACGGTAAGCGCAGTTGAAACAAAAATATCCTGACACTCAAGCAATTATCGTTATACTTCTTGATGCGACAAATTGTTCACATGTTACTTTGCATGCCTTCACTATGAGGATCAGTTGCTTGTGGAAGAGCAATATGGTACTTGGTGATGACAATCACCAGGTAAACTGTTAAAATCAACTTTCTGCTATTCATGACAATTACAATGTTGACACAACACACTGAACATTACAAACAGTGTATTTGCACAGTCTTGTTTGATTAATATCTTCCGAATACATCTGAAACTTTCACCGTTCTTTAGATTTTCTTGGATATTGAAATTGTAAAAGTGCGATAGATACCATATGTTTTGATACTTAGAGACAATAGTTTAGATGTACTTATACAATGGTTTACGCATATTGCAGTGTGTTTCAGTTCCCTGTGTCTAAAGTGTACTATTAAATATAAACTTATCAACACTTAATACATGCAGACTTATATATACACTTACAGTATATGTCTGCACGAAGTAATTTATGTGACATTAATTTACATTATCAACATTTTATTGGCTTCAATCGTCTCAATGAAGCTCAAAGGATATCATAAAAAACTAACATAACAGCGCTGGCGAAAAAACAACTCCTCGCTTTTAAACATAATCTAGGTCCTGCGTTATTTAACTTGACATGGTTATCTCCCGTTATCTATCGCAAATACATAATTTTAATTATATAGCATTCCTTGAAGCAAATTGTTCTGTCTATTAAGTCACTGATTACAGCATTCCAGAACAGTCAAGTAACGACTGTATTATGACATTAATTTGACATGTTCAGATAACTTGTTGCTAGACCATCAACCTTGGTTTCAAAAAATAGGATAATAAAATTAAAAACAACTGTCTTGTTTTGTTTGTTATGTAACTCCATGTACTGACATGAGTAGGAATAGCAAAATAAAACAAGCTGACTTGTTTTGTCTAGTATATGACTTCCGTGCTCTGTCGTTTCTGTTGAGCGATGGCTTCCCTGCTGCCCGACTTGTTGGTAACATTTTGCATGTTATTGCATGTGTTGCGTCTTTTGATGTGGTCAATATTTCTCGTAATTGATTAGGTGGTGAAGTCATATGGATTGACATCTCTTTGATATAGTTACGGTCAATAATCTAGAATTTAAACTGCACTAATGTCTATTCCAACTACAAGTTATATTATCATCCACCAGCATATACTTCGAAGTCATCATTGGTCAAAAAACCTAACATACCAATACTGTGTCCGCATAGTCAAATAAAGTAAACATGAGTAAATGTTTACAAACGTGACATTTGAACATGTACAGTTTTCATCGTTTTCGCTTGCCTGTTGGACGAAAGTTGATACTTCATTGAGGAAAACCTAATTTAGGATGTTCAGAGACAACTGTCTCTAAGGACGAGGTGGAAATAGGTTAATTAGACCCGTTGAAATCAGGAATAAATAGGGAGTTTTACAGTACGAGTAGAAGGATTTAGGCGGATCGGGACATATTACAGAAAGATCAATATTTGTCCTAGTATATGAAAGGGGAGAACAATGGACTTGAAAATAGTTGAGGAAAAGTAGTTCTTATCTGAAACAATATCAAAAGGGATATTTAGCTTTGCACCAGTAAGTAAATACTGAAGATCTGAATAATAAAACAGCAGAATACATTTTGTACCTTGCAGTTGATATAACATTCCCTATCATTCGAAATGGCTCGTCATGGTAATTTCTAAATAATTCATTAATATTTATGTATTTGTTTATTGAAGCACATTATTACTGATAGCATAAGGTATATATATACTTTACTAGACGAAAGTTGTTTGAACATTCTGTTTGAACAAACACTGAAATAATCAGTATACATTTGCATTAAAATCAAAAGCATGTAATTGGACATACATCGAGTTGAGATAGGAGATAGGAGATAGTTATCACAAATTCTTTTTGTAATAATATTTGGAATGCGGTAAAAATACGAAAACACATTCGTTATTTTTTATAGATTCTCTTGCCTGTCTTATCATTTCATTCTCACTTATTAGACTTGTGCCCGAGTATACGGTAGGGTACAATATTTTATCCAGGACTTGTTTGCCGTAGAGAAGGTGGATTCGTTCTTCTGAGTCATTGGCGATAGCCATTTCCCCTGCATAGTGGAACAGGTGCATACAGTATGTTACAGTAAGGGTTGAGGATACCTTTCACAATACGGATCAATTAACAACGGCTTATAGACTAAACACAAGTTATGGTTATTAAATACACATTGGTTATATTAGATAATAAATTATACAATGCAATTGGTTTAGAATATAATCACGGGCTATTCCAAAACATATTCGACCACTCATTCAGCAGACGCGATAACACATTCTAATATATTGTCTGATAATTACTACATTCAATAAGATTACATAAACTTCAAGAAACAAGCGTACATGGAATGTAAAAGAATATCTCTCTATAGAATGGTGTGTTAAATGCTTGCATAACGTATTTAAAAAGTAGTGGAGATAAGAGGTAGAGAATGGAGACTGATATAGTTTTACAGATTGGATAAGAAACGCTTGACTTCAATCATACAGAAGAAACAGATCTTGCTCGTGAACAGCTTCATGATAAGATGGTGATATATGACGTAACCATCGGTACGTGACATCATTAAAACTTAACCCCGATAATCCAGGACGATAACACATATCGATGCATTGAACATACACATAACTCTTCTTGCATTTCCCATTAATTTTAAAAAACTATTTGGTACGATAAATACACATGCATTGCTTTTTTTCTATAAAATAACGATAACTATAAATCTATAAACCAATGGTGGTTGAAGCGGGAAATGCCGATACCAACTGGCATATCGACCTAAATAAATGGAAAAAGGGACACACCACACCAATATAGATCAAGGTTAATTATCAGGTTTGACAGGTGACCTTTGCTTTCACACACGGAAAATATTCTTATTGCCTGCTGAAGAGCATGTACATGTTAGTATCTTGTTTTAATTCCATGAAATAAATTAGGTAACGAAAAACGCCTTAAATGAGGTATGTTGTAAACCACACATGAACAGTTATTTACACAAACATGAATAGTTCATGAAGATTGTGATACAATGTACCCATTCTAGGGCACATACAAATACCAACCTACATGGAAGAGATACTGAGGTTATTAAGTATTCTGATAATAACTAAATGTCATGTTATTTAACATTTGCATTATAATAAATGTTGCACAGGTATTTGACAGATACTGTATACACATACACATAGAAAATAATACACCATTGTCTTTTCTGTCGTATTCAATAAACAGTATTGGTAAGAATATTTGAGAGAGAAAGGAATGTAAACATCGTCCAATTAAAAATATCTTAGAGGCCTAAATCAAATATTGTCAGAATTAACAAACAGCGGAAGTTCTTAGTGATATTTCAATTGATAAAGTATTTGCGAATTTCCTTTACTTTGATTTAAGTGGGGAACAATACCTGTATTCCAATCAAAATGAATGCATTTCCATCCCCTGAACAAATTAGCGCTGGCATGAATGTCATTTCCTGTTTGGCGAGAAACGTTCTAACAATCGACAACAGGCTTCAAAATACACACGATGGATATGACATTCGCGCTGATCCAAAAGTTGTTTACATTTGGATACATCAATAATTGCCATAATCTTGTGCGTGGTCACCTTTAATGAATAAACTCTTTGATACTAAAGTGATAAAGCGGTCAGTCAATCGTACAGTCTTTATATCTTCAATATTTTTTATTGATAATGCTAGAGTTATTTCTTGGGAGCTATTGATGCAAAATAAAATGTAAACAGTATTCCACATCTTAGATATTCATACACATTTAATCACATGCACACCTAGGAGTAGTACCCGTGAGTAATGATTTATATACAATCCGTAATTAGTTGTTTGAAATCGGACTGTTTTACTATAGTTATTACTGTATTATCAGTAATATACTCCGTGTAACATCTTTAAGTATGATTATCTCAACTTCATATCAAAACAACCTAATATAAGTGATTGGTGCATTTGTGCAAGTTCATTATAATTGTTTTGTAGATTGCTAAGTATTTAAACTGAACGGTAATTTCTATATTGAGTGTTTTGAAATCACAAATTTCAGAAAATATCGCGATGTAAATGACACTGGTTCAATCAATGTAATCCAAGGAAACATAATAATTAATACGATATAATATAAGGCTTTACTTCAAGATTTTTCGCCGATCCTTTTTAAAGAAATCTTCGATTGCTAAAGCTAAAACGAACGAAACCAGTTAATTTATATAATTAAAAACGAACAACATTTATTTCTAGATGCAACAGACAAATGTCGTAGAATCAAATGTTCTGAACAGCTGAAGTGCATTTAGAAAAGTGTTTTGAAAAAAAACTCAGACGGGTTCTGGTGATTGTTCGCATTGTTACATTTTATTATGCGGTGATGAATCATTATTAATCTTCTGCAAAATTACAAATTAACGAAATGTTCAACATTTCCTACATTCACTTTCGACACTGTGTCTGGTTTTTGGTATCTTCTAAAATATAATTATGTAAACCGGAACATATCTTTTGGGACCGCAAAACCAACTTTTGATGCACCTTTCGTTGTTTTGCAAACACCATTTATTGTTTGGCGAGATAGCGTGGTTGAGTAGAAAAGTTTGTTTTCCTTTCTTAAATCGTTTCCTCTCACATATCAACCCCGTCGTAGTTTTAACTAGACAATAAATAACACCTAAAGGTATTTGTAAGAAACAGTAAGAAACGGACCATTTCAAACGTTCAAAACGCAATGATAAGGCACAGAACATTTCGCTGTTGCACTTTTATCAATAGGAGAAAATATTTGTTCAGTAGGAACGTAGATCTTTGTTGAAGGAAGACGATCTTCAATACTTGATAAAAAGCAATCGATTAGTATGCCCCTAAATGGTAGATTTAAGATGCGTATTTCAGAAACCATTCTTCATGTATAACTTGTGATTGTCCGTGTGACCTTTTGCTGTTATTTGATGCGTGTAGATAGTTTCCTTGTTTTGCTTGTTGTCGTGGTGATGTTTGTACCTCTTTGTGTTCTGTTGTTTCTCCCGAATGTTGATTTTCCTGTCCAACTGCATGAGCATTATCATTATTTTTGTCATTATTATGATAATTATTGTTATTGGTACATTTAGTAGTATGATTATTACAATTATTATTATCATTGTTGTTATGCAGGCTATATTAGTGTATAGGTTTGATCGAAAAACACATACAATGTCTATGTAGCCATTCAGCATTTCACCATGGTTATTTCAGTTTGAATGTGTTGCTGTTGTGAATCATTTGACACGAGTTGACCATATTTCATCAAGAATGGAGTGGCAAATATTCTATTTTAAGGACAAACAATGAATTTCAATAATTACACACGTTCCTTATCTATAAGTTTTCCTATATTTTTTATAAATATATAGTATGCAAACGTTTTGGCAATACTGCAGAAAATACACTTGACTTTATCAAAAACTAATCATTACACGAAGGTATTTCGAGGCTACACATAATTGCGACAGCGCTTGCCAAATTTATAAACACATGTCTAATGATGTTAAGCATCGTCTCTCTTCAATAGATAGTTCAAATTTTTTATCATTTGTACTTTACTACTACAAATAAGCGTAATTTGACATAATAAAATCACGGGCTATTCCAAAACAGATTCGACCACTCATTCAGTAGACCTGATAATACATTCTAGTATATACTCTGATAATTATGGCAACGTTCGCAATATAACTTCATATAAAAAGATTACATAACAATCAAGAAAGAAGCGTACATGGAATGGGAAAGAAAATCTCTCTTTAAAATTGTGTGTTAAATGCTTGCATAACGTATTTTAAAAGTAGTGGAGATAAGAGGTAGAGAATGGAGACTGATATAGTTTTACAGATTGGATAAGAAACGCTTGACTTCAATCATACAGAAGAAACAGATCTTGCTCACGAACAGTTCCATGATAAGATGGTGATATATGACGTAACCATCGGTACGTGACATCATTAAAACCTAACCCCGATAATCTAGGACGATAACACATATGAATGCATTAAACATACACATAACTCGTCTTGCATTTCTCATTAATGCCAATAACTACGGAAAAGGAGACACACCACACCAATATAGATCAAGGTTAATTATCAGGTATTACAGGCGACATTTGCTTTCACTCACGGACAATATTACTGTTGCCTGCTCAAGAACAAGTACATGTAAGTATTATTCCATGAAATAAATTTGGTCAACCGAACGCCTTAAATGAGGTATGTTGTAAACCACACATGTTCAGTATTTTACACAAACATGAATAATACATGAAGATTGTGATACCGATTCTAGGGCACAGAAAAATACCAACCTACATGCAAAAGATAATAAGGTTAAGTTTTCGGATAATAATTAAATGTCATGTAATTTAACATTTACATTATAATAAATGTTGGACAGGTATTTGACAGATACTGTATATACATACACATAGATAATAATACACGAGTGTCTTTTTCTGTCGTATTCAATAAACAGTATTGGTTATAATATTTAAAATAGAAAGGAATGTTAACATCGTCCAATTAAATACATATTAAAGGCCTAAATTAAATATTGTCAGGATAAACAAACAGCGGATGTTCTTAGTGAAATTTCAATTTATTGAAGTATTTTCGAATTTCCGTTACTTTGATTTTAGTCAGCAATACCTGGCTTCCAATCAAAATATCAATCCCAAAAACAAATTACCGCTGGCATTTATGTAATTTCCTGTTTGGCGAAACTTTCTAACAATCGACAACAGGCTTCAAAATGCAAACGAGGCATATGACATTCGCGCTGATTAAAAAGTTGTTTACATTTGGATGCATCCATAATTGCCACAGATGATCCGAAACATCGTATTTTGTAGATAAAGCAATAAAATATCATGACTATACCTCTCTTTAGATATGTATTGCTCTAATTCTAGTCAAGTAACGAATCTTTTTTTGTCTTTGGAACAGCCTGGCTGAGAGTATTTCAATATTTTCTGACCATTATACCATAGCTGTAAGTCTTATAATTCAGTTGATGGTATACCGTGGTATTTGGGACAAACTGTGGATTTGCAACATTTCCGTTCGCGTATCTGTAAACTTTAATAGTTTCGTAAATGTTCCACATTTCGTATCCGAGAAGTTCGGTCAACTTGGCTTTCGTTGTGACAGGCTGTTGAATTATTTTGAGTGCTGCCTTCCCTGTCCTATGTATCATTATCTTTTGTGGTGATACATTTGTTTCATAAAATATTACTATCACAGAACAATAACCCACATAGATCTGACACTCTCGTGACCGTGCGTTACAAACATCTGCAAATAGAACGGGAGGTTGACATTCAACTTTGAATTAATTTTATACCAGAAACAATACACGATATGTACCTCGTATGTAAATGGAGTGAACGTCCAAATGTTCAGGCCATAGGGTCGTTACTTAATAACGTTTTGATCTATAAAATATGTAGGGATTGTGTCATTTAGACCATTATATTATTTGTCTAAATAATGACATTGTATTTGACGCAATTAATATCAAGCAAGCGCCCATGGTGTGCTTTTGCTTTGAGGTAAATAAACATGGTCGGAAGGCAGAATGAACGTAGTACTGGTAAAAACGTACAAAAGAAGCCATCACATCACTATGCTTATCAGAAATCAGACATGTGGGCCATATGTCGCTCACCTGTATTAGGAGCTCATGCAGGCCCTTTAATGGTAATCAAGTAAATGCAGCCTCTGCATGTACAAGAGGTGCCCAACTTATATTTGAAGACCGTTGAATACTGTATAGCGGGTATATTTCGCGGGGTCCATTATTCGCGTTATCTGGATCCTTTTGAATTCACGGTGTCTTAATTTCGCGCAAACGACCTCGGCCGCGAATTTAAAACCTTGATGGTATACATAAAATAAGGGGTCAATCTTACATAAGTTACACCTTGGAAAATAAAAAAACGGAAATTGATTGCTGAACACGGCAATTTATAAAGCTTAAAACCTACATGCAATATCGTAAGAAACCCGGGCGTAATGACAATTCAAGTGTTCATTAAGTGTTGATTAATTGCGAACATACGTACATTTTCACAAGTCCCATGTTGCTATCATAGTCCATAATTAATAATTAATTAAACAAGTCCGACAATTTAGAACTGACGATACGCTATGTAATTACGCCCGCAAAATCAAATCAACGCTTCCGATATGCCGGGATATATTACGTCATTTTCTCAATATGCTGCGTCTGAGTTATTTAAAGCGTTTGATCTTGTTGGGCGCACAGGGAAACACTTGCCAGGTATAAAGAGTCTAATAAGAAGTCTTTATAAGACTATTTAAACCCCCTGTCCATGATTTATTTATGCTGTCCATCGGTATAACATATAAGGGCGTGTGGATTTGCCCTTCCAAATTTGATTATTTATAAACGATTTACGGGATTTACAAATAACACAGTAAGATTATTTATTTTGTTCATAAATCGCTCGTTGCGTTTCGACGGTTATTTTGAACGGTTTGTTTGATGGCCGAGTTGACTATCATTAGAAAAATTACACAAACAAATACTTTTTCGGCAAACATTAACACGTTTTGCAAACAAAAGCGTTAAATCTAATAATTTTGATGCACCTGCTTATAGTTAACACCTTTTAACGTTGAGAAAACATGATGCACGTATGATATTTGATACACATGCATAGAGTTTACACACGTTTTACAAAGATCTAATTTAGAATTATATTTTGTAATTTATTATAAGTTGAAGTCTTACTGCCGTATTTTACTTAATCGACGTACTTCTTGCAAAATCATTGGGTCAACGTTGGTTTTTAATCATGAATTGTCTCCCTTTGTAAAATTTGTATATTTACGAGGTGAATATTTCGCTGGGTTTAGATTTCGCGCTATCGATGTTGACCGCGAATATAGCGAAAAATAGACCCCCGTGAAATATACCCGCTATACAGTATCCGATATTGTCATACTGATCCGATATAAATGAAATAACTCTTTTAAACCGCGTAAAGTTATGTGTTAGGTCACAGATGCACTTAACTTAGTCTGTTTGCAATATGATTCGAGCCAAAATCAGCAATTCTTTAGAGGTTGTGAGCGAATTTGTTAATAATTCTAATATGTGATCTATAACCGGCTAACAGTTTACCCGACAATTTTTTGTGTTCTGTACAAACCTCTCGTACAAGGCCTTCATAATGTCTTACAAAGCGACTGTGTAATTTACATCACATAAACCCATATTGAAGTTTAAGCAAAGTTTTGTCAATTATTTATCTTGATGACCTAGTTTTTGATCTCGGATGACCCATTATCGAACTTCACCTAAACTTTGTGGCTTTGGATTCTCTGAGCGCTACAGTTTTTACATGATTTAATATGATAACCAGAAGACTGTTTAAGAGAGTGAGTGTGAGAAAAATATTTCGATGATTAGATTTTATCGTTTTCAACATCAATTTCGAGATATACTGGGTGTAAAAAACGCTCGCGTTCGTAGTCGAAACTATCAAAAAATATCTAGACTCGGGTTGCTTGCAACTTTCTTAATAGCCGATGGTTTTATAGGGGCTAGTGTCTTCCTCTAACGAAGTCTTACTGCCGATGTTCTTATAGAGACGCACCGATCTCCTAGTGTTAAACGTGCAACGGCGCATATGCTCAGCGTCTTAACATTAAATTTTAGACTTGCGAAATAAGCCGTAGCATTCCGTGATATAAACATGCATGCGCTAGTTTCATTGCTCCCAAAATCAACCAATCATTAAGAAAGTTACAAGCAAACTTTTCGCCCGATTCGAGAAATTTCGTTGACATTATTATGATGACTAAAAAACTGCTCCGAAATATTTTTATGGAACATAATTATTCAGAAATCCACGCTACATGTACCTTTAAAAAGGGAGCCTAGCTATTTTAGAATGATGTTACTGACATTTAGTTATACATGTATACATCAATAGGGCTAGTGATATTCATTGTCTAGTTACAAATATGGCGGGTGGCTGTTTGAGAGGAAACGAATAAATTATGATAACATAATGTTCTCCTCGACTACGCTATCCCGAAAACAATGAAATATATTTGCAAAAAGGTGCATACAATTAGTTTCCATGCTTGGTTGTTTGTTCTAGGTAGCAAACATATTTATCTGTTTTCATCTATTAAAAAAGCTTGCATGCAGAGTTTACCATAAACCAGACGCATTGTTAAAAGTGCATTCAGGAAATGCGAAATATTTCGTTAATTTTCCATCTTGCAGAAGTTTAATATTATGGTTCATCACCACATGATAAAATGCAACATATGCGAACAATCACCAGAAACCGTCTATTAGTTTTTTTATAGACGCTCCTCTACAAACACTACGGCTGTTTACAGCATTTGAATCTATGGCCTTGGTCTGTTGCATCCAGGTATAGTTGATTTTTAATACTATATATATGAGCCAGTCTCCAGGAAAACCTGCTATTTTGACAATATGTAATTACTCTTACGTAACTTCGTTGCTATCGTGACCAATTTTGAAAAGTACTCAGATTGAAAAAAAACGAGGAGTTAGTTGTTTAAAACAGTAACAACCTTTTTAAAAGGCTAACAATATTTTGAACAGTTTATGTCAATAATTGATCAAATGATGTAATTTTGAAAAACGTAACACAGTTACGTCGAATAACATTTAAATGACGTTTGCCACGTCACACGAAAAAACCCGAAAAGGGACTCTAAAACAGCGGTAACTTCCTTAAAAATCAAGACATTAACAAAACATATTTTGCTTCATTAAGATTATTCTATTAAGCTATGGAAAATCTTAAAATCAATATTTTTGTCCAAATAGCAGGATTTCCTGGAGACTGGCTCATATAGATATATTATAAACAATAAAAAAATAATGTATATTTTGCAATTCATCGATTGAACTAAAGCAATCTGAATTTGTAAATGATAAAACATTACATTTAGAGACCCAATTGCAGTTACACTACTAGCAAACTGAGGAAAGAGTGAGTATATTGCATTTTGTATTAGATTTTCTACAACTACATCAATCATTCGTTCAAGAGTGATTTGGTATGAAGGTCTCATATTCTGATTTGGTATGTTTCTTTTATTTCACAATACACATACAATATACAATGTATACAAATCACATACACCGTATATAGATTAAATATTCAAGTACTTGGAAATGTTACACGAATTGTTACATGGAAAATTAAGAAATACATTTACAAAAATAGTACACAAGTCAAACCTCTGGTACATGTAGCGAATTATATATATATCATTGTTCAAGAGCACTATTTCCTGGTATGCATCATGTGATTAAATTGCTGTTAATAAAAACACTAACAATGTAGGAATATACTGTTAATATTATATTATTGTTATCTACAAAAATATAATATAAAGTCAAACAGGGAAGGCAGCACTCAACTTAACCAGCCGAGCACAAACAACATTAAAACATACAAGGCACAATTACATTGTAGTTGAGAATAATAAATGAATCAAAATTTAAACAAATTTAATCAGCACGAATGTCATATGCCTCGTTTGTTTTTTGAAGTTTGTTGCAGATTGTTGGAACGTTTTGTCAAACAGGAAATTACATACATGCCAGCGGTAATTTGTTCTGGGATTGAAATGCATTCATTCGCATTAGAAACCAGGTATTGCTCCTCACTTAAATCAAAGTAAATGGAAATTCATTTATTTGGACAATTTGGCTATTTCCAAATATGAAAAAATAGACCCGCCTACGCTCTTAATGGTTCTGTTATAATATCAGCAATTATCAGCTAATATACATGCAATCTTGTCTAATTGCACTCCCATTACTCCATAAATGGGTATGCTTTTATTATAGATCACATAGAAGAATTATAAACAAATTAAGTGTTGTGGTTTCAACGCTCCCTTGCGCTAATTTGTTTATATTTCTGTAATGTTCGAGACAATACGTATAGGTTATAGATCTTGCATTAGAACTAAGTGTACAAATTAAGTACAAGGGAGCGAATTTGTTAATAATTCTAATATGTGATCTATAACCGGCTTATAGTTTACCCGCTCACCTTTTGGTGGTCTGTACAATGCTTTGTATGAAAACCATAGCATGCCCATTTATGAAGTAATGAGAGTAAAGTAAAATTAGACAAGAGTGCATGTATTAGCTGATTATTGCTAATAAAAATAACAGTACAATTGCGAGGGTAGGTGGGTCTAGTTTTCCATATACGTGTATCGTACTTTGGAAACAGTCCAATTGTTCAGATAAATGGATTTACTTCATAAACCACTAAATGCTCATTGCAAAAATATATGAATCCCTGGCTTTTGATTGAACAAAGAAATAGGGTAAACTATAAGCACAGATACAATGTATCACTGGGTGGTTTGAATGATTGTCAAATGATGCCAGGAAAGCATGTGTAAACTAGATCTAGTTATGCGCATTAGCACTGCGCATCCGAACGTTGCCTTGTGATGTTATTTTAATCTAGAATGTAGCAATATTAAGGTTAATGAATGGTACGTGTCGGTGAGAAATGGATGTTACAGGAACAAACAGTGTTACAGCATGAAACACACGTTATGATAAGAAATAGGTTGAAGTGATAGAATAATAAATTATGTTCTATTTTCGTGTTTTATACTGTGAGATAGATTAGGAACACGCTTTCGCCACTAATGCCTCATAATCTTAAGGTACATTTAAATGTTACCCGCATTGCTATAATTATAACGATAGAGTGATGGTGTATGTTATGCAATGAAAATGTATAGCATGATGCGCAACGTACACCATATTTAGTAGTGTACATTATGATTATATACAAATGAGCTCTGCTAAGGGATTTCCAATATGAGTTTAAATTTCACATCTTTACACGTTGATAGACTTATGTAGTTTATTGTTTATGGTTTCCAAAAAGCCATTCATGAAGAGTTACATTCTATGGCTTGACGAATGAAATGGCGTTATTGATTAGCACCAGTCCCCGTGTAAGTGCCACATTTACAAAAAGGGAAATAAAATACACAGTAAGGTTATGTAAGGTTGTATGTCTCATACAATGCTGAAATCAAGTTTCATAGAGTGCGGTGTTTATTTATGGGTAAACACTACAAAATAATCAACAGATTCCCAAAATCGACATTTTTCGTTTATACAAGTATTTTGTAATATTTACCCCAAAAATACTCTTATTTAGGATAATAGTCTGGCATTTTTATGCATTAAACTACAACGCAATATGTACCTATCACAATGATTAATTATCAAACAAACTTATTAATAACTTTGTAGTCAACTGATTCCCAAAATTCACGGTTTTGTTAATATGTCGTCGCCTTAGTCTAAAAGTGTCCTATCTACCAATTTCACTTTTTCGAGAAAATGAGGTTTGAAGATTCACATTCAAATATCTTTTTAACGTTCCGTCAGAATTAAAACAAATTTTAAATCATAATCAATATGTACGAATACATTATTAGTTTTGCATTACTTTGATGATTTGTAAAGACAAATTAATGTAATTAGCGAAATTAATTTGGAGATAGAGCAAAATTTCCAGAAATTTTGACATTTTTTCACTCTTAAAGTGCGTTTATGGAGATAGCGCAATATAAGGCAACTTTAAGCTGAAAAACAGTAAAGCAATGCAAGTTAAACTAATATTTAAGCTAATACTATTGATATGATAATTATTTTTTTATAGTATGATCGTTGTATAAATGTCTGAATATTTTGCAAATGATTTTGACATTGTATGCATTCTCTAGTATGATTGTATGGTAACCTAAAGTTTTGAGATGGCTATATTAATGTGTGTGGGTGGACGGACTGATATTATAATTTGATGTTCATCATCCTTATATAGGAGTTCTATTCGAAATGAAACTCGTTTTGTGTTTTTCAATTCGTTTACACATGTTTAGTTATTTTAACCATCTCGCGTTCATTGCCTTCATCACTATTATCAGAATTCGACAAACTAGGAACGCCCTGTTCTTCCTCACTGTTTATGTCAATTCATAAGCATTGCAATATTGCTTGAGTCCATACTCTTTGTTATATTCTATTATAGAATGTATCTCCTGAAATTCCACGACTTTCAAAATTTTAGTTAATACACAAGTCGTTAAGACCAATGGGAAAGCAACAATACAATCTTGCCAAAGACACGAATTTTCGGCTAATAAGATTCAAACACGTTGGGTCTGTTCTGGCCACCTTAGTCAATTAGTACTGGTTAATTACACAAAAAAAGATTAAGTTGTAGCTGATGTATTTATTCAATACTGATGAATTACATTATACGCAGTATTATTTCAGTAGGTAAGGAATGTACAAATAAACATCTATCGCAACTTATTCGCGACGATTCCAGTGTATGACTACACTGTATTTTGAAAACCAAAACATGATCGTATAAACTTATACTTGATCTAGTCCATTGACATACATTATGTCAATAAGCAACACCAATTATGTACATATCAAACATTAATAACCTATCCGAAAAATAGCTATCCGAAAATATGTCTAAGTACCTTAAACTGATTAAAGGACCATTGTGACATTCGACAGAGGAACTAATATTATGATACGTATTACAATTAAATATTTAAACAAATAGCACTTACATTTTCACAATTCACTATATCGTTTACTCATTCTGGCATTGGTTCAAAGAAATTTCTTTTCCGGAAGTTAATAATAAATCAGCCATTTTCCAAAATATTTCAGATGTCACGTGGGCAATTGAAGCTCATTGATTGGTACATACCATTTCTTACTCTTAAACTGTCCTATGTGGTGGATATACGACAAAGTACACACTAATAGCATATGGAAAACGGGAGATAGAGCAAAATACGACCAGCTAAATCGGTTAATATGACGTATATGCATGACACCAAGGGCTTAAAAGATAGAGCAAAGTAAGACTAATCGAATGGTGTATTTATCTCATTTTTGACAAAAATGGAGATAGGACACTTTAAGAGTGAGGCGACGATGTATTAATGTTTTTCCACAAAATATGGCATTTTGCGCAATTACATGGAAAATGATGTTTGATATCTAAATCTACAAGAATAAAAGGTCCTATCACAATATATTTTTTTCTATTAAACCAATTAAAGACAAAGTGATATATAGATTCCAAAAATCATGCTTTGCTTTTATATTTTGTAAGGTTTTACTATAAAAAAGGCGACTTTCACTAGCAAGTATGAACCTTGATTTTTAGTATGTTACATTTGCAATTTCGTCATCCTTTTTTCGCATTTTCGTCATAGTACTTTGACGCTAAAACACGTTACCGAAAACGCAAAATACCACAACTTAACACTAACGTATGATTAAAGGAGAAGCGAATCGGAAAGGTCAAACCACAGTGGGTTAGACTTCAAAGACAAGTTTATCACAATATGTGTTCAATGATTAGTGCCACTGAATGAATTTAGAGGCTTCAAATTATTGCGACAGCGCTTGCCGAATTTAAACACACATGTCTTATGATGGTAAGCATCGTCACTCTTCAATAGATAGTTCAAACTTTTTATCATTTATACTTTATTACCAAAAATAAACAAAATTTGACAATATCGCCTGCCAGATCGCATGCATTCCGATGCTTTTTTACCTGGCGCATGCGCATGCGCACGTGTCGGCATTTAACAGAGTAAAACCGAATGTTTATATTCATCAGACACTATCACTTGTACCAACATATGTTATATTTATGTTTTATAAAATCAGGTGTTAAAAGTATAAAGATTAAATCTCGCAATTGAAACTTCCTGTCATTAACTGAATGCATTTGACATTAACGTTAAGATACCGTGAATATACTGAGACCACCAACTATTCTCTAAGCAGCGATTGAATTCTTCGAACGATTAGAAGTATGCAACTTGTCGCTTAATGCAACATATCCAACCGATCCAATGTCAAGCATCCGTCTATTTGTCTTCGTTAGTCAAATATTCTGAGCAAAAACGTTTGTTTATCAAGAGAAGTTTACAAAGAATAGGCATAAAACAGTAAAGCTAAATGGTGCAATAACTTCATCGCTTTGCATTTTCGCATCAAACACTTGCTGATTGAGCGGTGTTCCCAAATGACGAAGATTTGTTAAACACATATCTAAATGAAACTACTTTTACAAAACAGTGTAGATAGGAACGAGGAGCCAAAGCAGTAAGCGTACAGGCAATTAGTAGTTAGTTTATGTAAGAGTCCGCGTCAATGTCGTACGCATGCTGTTGTATGAACCTGCTAAAAGAAATAAACAGAGGAACCATTTCAGCCACACGTACGGCTCGTCAAGCCATGCTTCACACCAGGCGATTGTACACGACACGTAAGATTTCGAAACAAGTATGATATTGAAAATATATAACGAATACAATGTACTACTCTCTTCATAGCATAAGGCACAGTTAGAAGTCTTTTGTCCTGATTCTGTACGGAGATGCATACTGAAGGCATATTATAGGTAGGGAACTTCCTGTGTTGGAGATGATGGGTATATATTGCAACTACCGAGGTCAAGCGAAGGTGGTGGAATTTAGAAAAGTAAACATAACCCACCTTGAATTCCATTCCAAATCTGAAGGTGTTATGTTTTGTAATCCGCATTTATATAACTCAGGCAAATGCCAAAGTAATTTACAGTACTATCAACAAAATATAGGAAAAATTATTCACTTCTCACCTGTACCGTAAGATAATTCATGAACTGTCATACAATCACATTCCCACATCTCAAACTGTGACATAACGTCATACTTCTAAGTAGTGTTAATAGGTTATTATTAAAAAACTCAACCCGATTAGTATTGCATAATAGTGGTTACATAGCCTTGTCGGCGGTCTTGAGGCACTAACATATCATTTAAGTAATCAGATTGTTCAAAGAAAATATAGCATATGACTTTCCCCGACGTTGCTAATGAGGGATAGGCGCGTTCCTAATATAATGGAACAACACTTTATTCTACATGAGCATGTACACGCGATATAGATCGGGCTATTTTAGTATTGAGATTTACGTGTTACAAACGATATCAAACCAAACAGCGCGTTATTATGACGTCATATTGACGTCATGAAAGCTAAATATTATAAACTCCAATGTTCTCAAGTTACGTGGGATAAAAAAATCCTACATAAGTTAGTCGATGTACAGATGTATGATAAGGATATCTCACCATCGGGGCCGGATGTTTAACCAGGAACTCGACATGCCTCGTCCCTGTTTAAAATCCGACCCCTCGGGTGAGATATCCTTATCCTACATAGAAGCTCATGGTTGATTCTTATAATCATCAATTGGAAATGTACAGAAGTTCTTACGAATTTCAATAATCATTATACTACGGTATTCCGTTGATAACACACAATGTAGTCCAAACCACAAAATATATTGACGGTCAAGGAAAAGAAAAATACACTTGATGAAATGTATGTCAACTTTTTGTAACTATATTAACGTTCCGATATAATTCGATAGGCATGAAGCAACAAAGTTGCAAGAGTACCTTAAAACTACAATACCTTATCTAAGAGAGATAATTGACTGGTATACAGTATTGTAAAACCGAACGAACATGTAAATGCAATATTTCAAGCTTTTTTTAGTCTGTCTTTACATACCCTATGTTTAACTAAAGGGTACAACTCTTCAGTCTACTCTTTTTTCCTGAAGTAAATTCCCTTTACACCCTCAAACATAGGTTATTAAGCCCAAAATAAAATCCAGCTAAGATTGAAAATGAGATTATTATTATTGATTGAAAAGAATATAATATCTTATCGGGTAGCCAGACTAGCTTTTTTCTAAAGGATGTACTTTACATATACATGTATAGTTAAAGACTACATATCAATGTATCTATCAATACACCACGAAAGAGTAATATTTTGAATTAAATTGCCTTAACTTTGTATTCAATCAAATTTTCTTGGCATTCATATCAATCATGTAATTAACAGACACGTAAGAATCACATATTTGAATTCGTTACCTGTGGTTGTAAACGGTGATATAATTACACTTCTTGTGTGAGCAGTGATGATTTACGTCCACCTTTTGTACTCGTTCAATTTAAATGAGTTTATAAATGTCTGGCTAATGAATATCTACTTAACAAGAAAAATGATAAATAGGAACGTCATATTTGAACATCATCGATAATTTCATCTGTATGTTCCGAAAACTGCACTGACTTGTTTATCGAAACATTTGTTCAATCCAGAAAATAAAGTTGAAGACTCGATTTTAACGTATGCTTGATTAGTTATCATAATTAATCATATTTATGAATATGAATATCACATGAACACATTAGTTCTGTAAAAAAGTAGCTTCTTTTAGCAGTTGTCATAAAAATATACAAGTTAAATGGACTATCTGCATAGGTATAGAGAATGCGAATGGCTCACTGAGGAATCTAAACCATTACACAAACGAAAATAGGTACAAATGTCCATATGGAATAACATACATGTACTAACGCTTTCAGCTACCATTAAGTACCGCATTCACGCATTATTAACTGAGTTAAGTTCGCCCAACGGTAAGCGCAGTTGAAACAACAATATCCTAACAATCAAGCAACCATCGTTATACTTCTTGATGCGACAAATAATTGAAATTGTTCACATGCTCCTTTGCATGCCTTCCCTATGAGGATCAGTTGATAGTGGAAGAACAGTATGGTACTTGTTGATGACAATCACCAGGAAAACTGCTAACATCCACTTTCTGCTATTCATGACAATTTAAATGTTGACACAACACACTGAACTTAAGAAACAGTGTATTTGCACAGTCTTGTTTGATTAATATCTTCCGAATACATCTGAAACTTTCACCGTTCTTTAGAAATTCTTGGATATTGAAATTGTAGAAGTGCGATAGATACCATATGTTTTGATACTTAAGAAACAATATACAATAGTTTAGATGTACTTATACAATGGTTTACTCATATTGCAGTGTGTTTCAGTTCCATGTGTCTAAAGTGTACTATAAAATATGAACTTATCAACACATAATACATGCAGACTTATATATACACTTAAAGTATAAGTCTGCACGAAGTGATTTATGTGACATTAATTTACATTATCAACATTTCATTGGCTTCAATCGTCTAAATGAAGCTCAAAGGATATCATAAAAAACTTACATCACAACGTTGGCAAAAACAATACTACCCGCTTTTAAACATCATCTAGGTCCTGCGTTATTTAACTTGACATGGCTATCTCCTGTTATCTATCGCAAATACATAAATTTAAATCAATTGTATATAACATTTCTTGAAGCAAATTGTTCGGTCTGTTTAGTCACTGATTACAGCATTCCAGAACTGTCAAGTAACGACTGTATTTTGACATTAATTTGACATGCTCAGATAGCTTGTTGCTAGACCATTAACCTTGGTTTCAAAAAATAGGACAACTGTCTTGTTTTGTTTGTTATGTAACTCCATGTACTGACATGAGTGGGATAGCAAAATAAAAACAAACTGACTCGTTTGTCTAGTATATGACTTCCGTGCTACGCCGTTTCTGTAGAGCGCTGGCTTCCATGTCCGACTTGTTGTTAACGTTTTGTATGTTTGCATGTGTTGCGTCTTTTGATGTGGTTAGCAGTTTTCGTAATTGATTAGGTGTTGAAGTTATATGGCGGCTCGACATCTCCTTGATAGAGTTACGGTCAATAATCTAGAATTTAAACTGCACTAATATCTATTCCAACTCCCAGTTATATTATCATCTAACATACCAATGATGTGTCCGCATAGTCACATAAAGTAAACCTGAATAAATGTTAAAACACGTAACATTTGAACATGTACAGTTGTCATCGTTTTCCTTTGCCTGGTGGACGAAAGTTGGTACTTCATTTAGGAAAACCTAATTTAGGATGTTCAGAGACAACTTTCTCTAAGGGCGAGGGGGAAATATGTTGATTGAACCGTTGAAACCAGGAATAAATATGAAGTTCTACTTTAAGAGTAGAAGGATTTCGGCGGATCGGGACATATTACAGAAAAATCAATAATTGTCCTATATATGAAAGGGGAGAACCATGGACTTAGTTAAGGACAAAGTAGTTCTTTTCTGAAACAATATCAAGTGGACCAATTAAGAGATATTTAGCTCTGCACCAGTAAGAAAAATACTGGAGATCTGAATAAAAAAACAGCAGATTACATTTGAGTCAGTCTCCAGGAAAACCTGCTATAATGACATTATGTAATTACTATATATAACAAGATTTTGATGAAGCTCTAAAATAAGGAAAAATACATAGCTATTGATTCTATTTTAAGTAATTGACCCATATAGTACTATACCTTAGCTTTAAATTTTCCTATGAATTATGTCGAAAACACATACTTTGTTGCTATGGTGACCAATTTCAGAAAAGTACTCCGATTGAGAAAAACGAGGATTTAGTTGTTTAAAACAAATGTAGCCTTTCTCTGAATGCAAACAATTTCGATTTTGATATATATTTTAAAAAGTGAAACATAATTATAGAATTTGGTACTATTTTGAACAGTTTATGTCAAAAATTGATCAAGTGGAGTCTTTTGTTTTAAATGTGTTTCATTCTTTACATAGTTCTATACTTATTATAGAGGCTTTTCTGAAATCTAATGTATTCATCATTCATTATAACTACTCCTATGTCACTATCTTGCATTTCGTTTCAGTAAGTTAGTGCGTTGATGGGAGGTGTGTTAGTTTATGTATATGTTTGAGTGGATGTGTGTGCGTGTGTGCGCGCGCGAGTGTGCGTGTGTGTGCGTGTGTGGGGGTTTGTGTGTGTGTGTGATTTTGGTGTGTGCGTGGGTGTGTGTGTATGCGTGGGGTGCATGAATCACCCAACACTATCATTATCTTGCTTGAATTTCGCTTTCGGCCAAGCTGGTAATGTTATTGAAAAAAAAAAAAAATAAAAAAAAAAAATTGTACATTATAAATGCATAATAATATTTGATAACATATACATGACAATATCATTATTATTATAACGTGTTATCAAAGTTTAATAATGTATATGTTGTTATTTCATGTAAATGTGTGTTGTTTGTATTTGTTATAATCTTCAATTCTATGGAGGAAATAAAGACATCTTATCTTACCTTGCAGTTGATGTAACATTTCCTATCATACGAAATGGCTCGTCATGGTAATTTCTAAATAAATTATTATTTTTTATGTATTTGTTAATTGAAGCACATTATTACTGATAGCATAAAGTATATATAGTTTACTAGACGAAAGTTGTTTGAACATTCTGCTTGAACAAAAACTGAAATAATCAGTATACCTTTGCATTAAAATCAAAGGCATGTAATTGGGCATACATCGAGTTGAGATAAGTGATAGTTATCACGAATTCTTCTTGTAATAATATTTGGAATGCGCTAAAAATAGGAAAACAATTTTTTTATAGATTTTATTGCCTGTCTTATCATTCCATTCTCGCTTATTAGACGTGTGCCCGAGTATTCGGTAGAGTACTAGACTTTATCCGGGACTTGTTTGCCGGATAGGGAAGGTGAATTCGTTTTTCTGAGGCATTGGCGATAGCAACTTCCCTTGCACAGTGGAACAGTTTCATACAGTATGTTACAGTAAGGGCTGAGGATGCATGCCTTTATTTCACATATTGCTTCAGTACATATTAAACTATAAGTGTGCCTATTTTTTGTTATCTTTTAAAAAAATACTAACCCTAAAAACGGATCCGTTAACTACGGCTTATGGACTAAACACAAGTTATGGTAATTTAATAAACATTGGTTATATTACATAATAAATTGAACAATGTAACTGGTTTAATATAAAATCACGGGCTATTCCAAAACAGATTCGACCACTCATTCAGTTAAAAAAATACTAACCCTAAAAAACGGATCCGTTAACTACGGCTTATGGACGTAGTAACACATTCTAGTATATTGTCTGATAATTATGGCAATGTTCGCAATACTACTACATTCAATAAGATTACATAACCTTCAAAAAACAAGCGTACATGGAATGTAAAAGAACATCTCTCTATAGAATGGTGTGTTAAATGCTTGCATAACGTATTTAAAAAGTAGTAGAGATAAGAGGTAGAGAATGGAGACTGATATAGTTTTACAGATTGGATAAGAAACGCTTGACTCCAGTCATACAGAAGAAACAGATCTTGCTCGAGAACAGTTTCATGATAAGACGGTGATATATGACGTAACCATCAGTACGTGACATCATTAAAACCTAACCCCGATAATCCAGGACGATAACACATGTCGATGTATTAAACATACACATAACTCTTCTTGCATTTCTCATTAATGTCAAAACTATTTGATCCGAGAAATACACATGCATTTTTTTCTATAAATTAACTATAACTATAAATCTATAAAATCAATGGTTGTTGAAGCGGGAAATGCCGATACCAACTGACATATCGACCTAAATAGAAAAATGCCAATAACAATGGAAAAGGGGACACACCACACCAATAAAGATCTAGGTTAATTATCGGGTAAGACAGGTGACATTTGCTTTCACTCACGAAAAATATTCTTGTTGCCTGCTGAAGAGCAAGTACATGTAAGTATCATGCTTTAATTTCATGAAATGAATAAGGTCAACCAAACGCCTTAAAGGGACTGCCTCACATATGTGTGTATTGCAAAAATAAAATAAAATTGTGAAATATTTGCGTAATTTTGGTATAGTTGCCTGTAATTGCCATTAACAACCACACTGACATCTAAAATAACTTGAGAAACTTTGGCATTTTGTAGTTATTTAGTATTTCTACGTCATAAAGTCTATAGGGTATTAATACCCTATAGAATAAACACTACTATTACTTAAATTGCCTTAAATGTGTTCGCATTTGATGAAAACGAATCGAAAACGAACCAAATACCTCACCGATGTTTACCCTGTAATGTGTTGATGTTACAGTTCGATCACATGTGAATTACAGAATTCACAAAGCATGTTGGAAGAAAACTTAGCGCTTTTTTCAAGAAAAAGATACTCAGTGGGCGATATCGAGAGTGGTTAAAATTGCTTATTTGAACCAAATCTTTCATAAAACAACCTTCAGTGGCTTTCTATTACACGATATACAAAATTTTTAGCCCAATCTGTGAGGCAGCACCTTTAAATGAGGTATGTTGTAAACCCCACATGTACATTTGTTTACACAAAAATGAATAGTGCATGGAGATTGATTGTGATACCCATTCTAGGGCACATACAAATACCAACCTACATTCAAGAAATAATAAGGTTAAGTATTCTGATAATAGTTAAATGTCGTGTTATTTAACATTTGCATTATGATAAATGTTGCAGGGGTATTTGACAGATACTGTTTATACAAACACATGGAAAATAATACACCAGTGTCTGTCGTATTCAATAAACAGTATTGATTAGAATATATGAGATATAAAGGAATGTAAACATCGTCCAATTAAAAACATCTTAGAGGCCTAAATCAAATATTGTCAGAATTAACAAACAGTGGAAGTTCTTAGTGACATTTCAATTTATGAAGTACTTACGAATTTCCTTTACTTTGATTTAAGTGGGGAGCAATACCTGGATTCCAATCAAAATGAATGCATTTCCATACCCGGAACAAATTAGCGCTGACATGAATGTAATTTCCTGTTTGGCGAAACGTTCTAACAATCGACAACAGGCTTCAAAATACACACGTGGGATATGACATTCGCGCTGATTGAAAAGTTGTTTACATTTGAATTCATCAATAATTGCCATAGAGTATACCACTCTTTAGATATTTATTCTTATATAAATACAAATTTCATCACATGCATATACATGTAGTCCCCCGATGATAACACTAGCCTTTGTTTACAAAATTTTATGCACTTTCGATATTCCTTGTTGTTCAATCTTGTGCGTGTTGACTTTTAATGAATAACCTCTTTCAGACTACAGTGATGATAAGCGGTCAGTCAATCGTACAGTCTTTATATCCTCAATGATTGTTTATTGATAATGCTAGAGTTATCTCCGGGGAGCTATTGATGCAGCAATAAAATGTTAACATTATTCCACAGCTTAGATACTCATACAAATTTAATCACATGTATACCTGGGAGTAGTACCCCTGAGTAATGATTTATATACAATCCGTATTTAGTTGTTTGCAATCGGACTGTTTTACTATAGTTATTACTGTATTATCAGTAATATACTCCGTATAACATCTTCAAGTATGAATATCTCAACTTCATATCAAAACAACCTAATATAAGTGATTGGTGCATTTGTGCAAGTTCATTATAATTGTTTTGTAGATTGCTAAGTATTTAAACTGAACGGTAATTTCTATATCGAGTGTTTTGAAATCACAAATTTCAGAAAATATCGCGATGTAAATGACACTGGTTCAATCAATGTAATCCAAGGAAACATAATAATTAATACGATATAATATAAGGCTTTACTTCAAGATTTTTCGCCGATCCTTTTTAACGTAATCTTCGATTGCTAAAGCTAAAACGAACGAAACCAGTTAATTTATATAATTAAAAACGAACAACATTTAATTCTAGATGCAACAGACAAATGTCGTAGAATCAAATGTTCTGATTTAGAAAAGTGTTTCGAAAAAAACCTCATAGACGGTTTCTGGTGATTGTTCGCATATGTTGCATTTTATTATGTAGTGATGAACCTTAATATTAATCCTCTGCAAAATTTCAAATTAACGAAATGTTCCACATTTCCTAAATTCACTTTCAACACTGTGCCTGGTTTTTGGTATCTTCTAAAATATAATTATGTAAACAGGAACATATCTTTTCGGACCGCAAAACCAACTTTAGATGCACCTTTCGTTGTTTTGCAAACACAATTTATTGTTTGGCGAGATAGCGTAGTTGAGTAGAAACGTTTGTTTTCATTTCTTAAATCGTTTCCACTCACAGATCAACCCCTTCGTACTTTTTACTAGACAATAAATAACACCTAAAGGTATTTGTAAGAAACAGTAAGAAACGGATCATTCAAAAAGTTAAAAACGCAATGATAAGGCACAGAACATTTCGCTGTTGCACTTTTATCAATAGAAGAAAATATTTGTTCTGTAGGAACGTAGATCTTCGTTGAAGGAAGACGATCTTCCATACTTGATAAAAAGCAATCGATTAGTATGCCCCTTTATGGTAGATTTAAGATGCTGAATTAAGAAACCATTCTACATGTATAACTGTTGATTGTCCGTGTGACCTTTTGCGGTCATTTGATGCGTGTAGATAGTTTCCTTGTTTTGCTTGTTGTCATGGTGATGTTTGTACCTCTTTGTGTTCTGTTGTTTCTCCCGAATGTTGCTTTTCCTGTCCAATTGCATGAGCATTGTCATTATGTTTTTCATTATTATGATAATTATTGTTATTAGTACATTTATTAGTATGATTATTATCATTATTATTTTCATTGTTATTATTATGATAATTATTGTCATTAGTACATTTATTAGTATGATTATTATCATTATTATTTTCATTGTTATTATTATGATAATTATCGTTATTGGTACATTTAATAGTATGATTAGTATTATTATGATAGTTAATATGCTGGATATAATTATGTAAGGGTTTGGTCGAAAAACACAAACACTTCAGCATTACACAATGATTATTTCAGTTTGAACTCGTTGTTTTCATGAATCATTTTGACACGTGTTATATTTGTTAACCATATTTCATCATGAAGGGAGTGGCAAATATTCTATTTTAAGAGCAAACAATTAATTTTAATACACACACACGTTCCCATCATCTATACGTTTTCCGTCACCTGATGTAAGTCGACTGTTTACTGAGATGGCCACATGTGATATCATGTTCATGAACTTGTTTACATGCATTGTTGTTTTGAAGGTCACTGAATTAATAAATCAAGCATCGACTATTTACGTCTTGGTCCAATTAAAGTCTTCTCCCCACAACTCAAACGAGATGTACGCAATACACAGACAAATGAATATAGTCTATTGCTGAGACAAAGTTCAATAAAAGAATGATCGGCATAGACGTGTTACATTCACTTTACAAACGGTGATAACTTCGTAAACATTGCTTCAATGTTGAAACATTTGGTGGCAGGGGATATACTATTGGTTGATTTTCGGGTTCCAACAGGCCGCGAACAGTCAAGCCTATTTCTTGAAAACAGCCAACAGGGCAATAAAGTCTCTCTGTGTCAGTCTCAGGGCCTAGACAATATGCCTTGAAAACAGCATCCAAATATAAGACTGAAACCTTGGGTAATGGCCCTTTGTTTTCCCCAAACCCCTCCAATCTTTAGTAAAAAAAATACAAAAGTGACCAATTTCACAGCTTACACAGTATTTTTAAAGCTAACGCATTCCTATATTTGGCTCCATTTTACATAAATAGAATACCTGAGCAAGGTTATTTCAGCAAGAAGTGTGTCTCCCATACCAGTGTTTTGCTGTCAAAATAAAAACAGAATTGAGTCTTTAAAATACCATTTAATTTTTGGTGCCCATAAATAAGCTCTACACTAAATATTTGTTATTTTCAGGGACCCCTCACCCAGTATATCCCCCTGCCACCTTTGCTCACGTCAAATGAAAGGCAATTGGTGAAAGAATGGTCTCATTCAGAATAGCGTCATGGTTTCGTCAATACATTGAATGAATGAACAAATGTTAATAACTTCGTAAACACTCTTTCAATATTGATATATTACAATCTGATTATATTTTTTATAAACAGAATAAACAAATGATGACATAAGCAAAAGCTAATATCGCACGTCTTTGGTGTGTGTTCATCGGGCGTTTGTCAGGCTGTTAATGCAGTTATGTGCCCGCTTTGATGATGAAGTTCGTTTTAAAGTGAATGTACTTATCAGGGAGACAGAAATAAAGAAAACAATGATCAGTATAAAGGCAAATTTAGGTTTAGAATTGCTGACTTTAGGCCTCACAAAGGCAATTTCCAACATGTTAAATCCCCTTGGCCATACAATTGCCATAATATTCAAAATCTGCTACTAAGCATTTTTTAAAAATAACACTTACCATGTTGTTGAGTTGAGTGAAAAATCGCTTAATTATGTGTTTTTGGAATTGACAATATATCTAAAATTGCAATTGACCAATCATTAAAGCTAATTTGCACACACGCGTCAATTTCTAATTCATTTTACGTTTTTGGATGTTTAATGGTACAATGAGCCACTGTATCTAATTTTGAAAACAAAATTGTAATATCAAATCGTGTGGTATTCATTGCAGACATATTTATAAATGAAAAGTTATGCGGTTAACACGTGCACACTTATTATATCTTTAAATGTATTGATAAGTTTCGTATGCCATAACTACACCATGTATACACAAGACTATGACAAAACACTACTATTGTGGCTTTTTGTAGAATCATGACCGGTGTATATTCTTGCAGGATGTGCATAATTATGTAATGTATTGACTACACACACCATTTATACCACTACTGCACGTGTTTCTGCGTTTTAAGTGTTTCTGTTGTGCACATTTCTCTGGATTTAATTATAACATATCACCACCTATATGCAGACATTTGGCGTGGATGTTTATAGTTGCGGTTAGAAATTTTCTGTTTGTTCCTTGTTACATGCCGAAACAATGCCGAGCATAACTTTTATTTGCCAGTCAGCTTTAATTCTGCTGAAATATGGCAGGCATATGAGTGCCTCCATCCGTATTTGAACATAGGCCGCCATATTAGACGACAGGTGCTCTAAATACTGAGCGACGGATACACACATTATGGCGTGTGTCTAAAATGATCACTAACCTATGGTTTCAAGTACCAGGTATGTCGACTAACGGTTACCATTTTGTGCTTGTAAAACACAGCTTACTAAGACTCCGTATCGAGGCACATTTTCCGCGGAAGACAGCTAACCATTTGTCCACATGAAGCTCAACCTTAACCCAGGTTCAACTTTCCGACCGTAGGTTGCCTTTGTGTTGCTTGTTCTTAGATTTAAACAGGTTGCTAATACCCGTAATACAAGTAGGACAGTGAACTTCCTTCAACAAAACTATTAATTGTGACAGTTAAAAAAACTTTCGTGATGCTTACCTACATCCTGTGTTTCAGTGATCTTAGACATTTCCAATAATTTAGCTATCTGGTTGGAGTTGAGGGAAATTAACAAGGAAACTAAAAATAATTCTTAATTACCAGAAACTTTAGGAAAACTTGATTAACCGATTTATCACCACGTAATAAAATGCAACATATGCGAGTAATCAACAACAAAAGTCTGTCGGTGTTAAAATACTCTGCTTAACATAAAACAGCCGCTTATGTCAAAGAATGTAGGACTATTGTCAGTGGTTTGCAACGTTTTACATCATTCACAAAATTAAATACAGTCAGAAGTTCCGTATTCTAAGTCATTCGAATATTCAGGATCATCTATTTGAAATGCTTTACCCAGTCATATTCAGCAGTCTGCTACACTCAATCAATTCAAAGCCCTTTATATAAAATGGTTCTATTCTATGAGGTAGCACAATGTGGAAATTAATTTTGATAACTCTAAGTTCATGTACATGTACAATTGTGTTGGTATGTATTGGGATTGTAATTGTTATGTATGTTAATTCACATGTCAACCATCTTAAACAAACTATATGACATAATTATAATTTCATTATATATCCATGCACTTGATATTTTGTGCATTTGTTATTGGATTTATTGATGTCATATTTCTGTTATTTCAATGTTTACTGTTGAGGGCCTTACGGCAGATTGACAATTATGTTAAGTATGTTCCCTCTATAAATAAAGTCTTTATTATTATTATTATTATTATTATTCTCATGTTATGATATTTTGTTTGGATTAAACCAGGTTCATTTGTAATCAAACAGCTGGACACCGTTCTTCAAAATATGTTTAGTCATATTAGGCGGGTTTCTGGATTCAACCAGTACTTGCCTGTCAACTGTCAACATAATGGTAGTAACTAAGCTACTTTTAACGAGGAACACAACCTGGCTGGTCTTGCTGACAAACTTGTATCAAATGCATGCTTACCGATGGGTTATGTTTCTCATTGTTAAAGGTAAGATAATGTAATATACTACAATCAGTTTTGCGGAACGCCTAGTCAGGATATATTCCTTCCAATACTACATTTGTATGTGTGTGATGTGTATTTAGTGATCGCTGTCAAATTAAGGTTTATATTAATATGATGAGAATAATAATGACATATTTGCCTATTTGTTTTTAAAATCAAAACCACAATACGGTATCCATTTAGTACAACATTTAACTTTAAAGAGCGGCACACGGCATCCAACACTGTATATCTGAATGTAAAGGTGCTAGACAAGGGTACTAAGGTTCAATATGAAAATCTATTATATATATGTTGAATCTTCACTCGAACATATCCATTCGACAGAATATGCAATCCTTGCTTAAATGGTAGCATATTTTAAGCGCTGCAAAATTTAAAGTCCATAATAAGAGGGGTGATGCAGAATTACGTGGACTTTTGCTCATTCATCTTTGGTTTTAAAGTTAACAACTTGATGAAGGAAAACTGATGTTGATTAGTAATTGATAAATACATTTAATTTGCACAATTAAATGAAATAACCAAATCGTTTTTTTTTACTTTTATTGCAGTGATTTTTGTCATTTTACACATACCATATTTCGTTTGTTATGTACATGTATTAGTTTATTCCTGTAATAAACAGTAAACGTATTTAAAGTAGTTGGTAATCATAAATATTTCAGTAACATAACATACGTTGGACCAAACCCTGATGAAACTAATTATAACAATGTTTTGTTGAGGGAGTAAATCACATATTAAGCGATTGTTTATTACTTTTAAATGGTTATTATATTTCGATACTTATGATGCACCAAGTAGACAATGAAACGCACTCCAATACATTAAAGTATTATGTAATTGAAATAGAAATTTATAGTGTTTTACTTATACCCATGATGCACATCAAATAATGCTAAATAGCATCATTTTTTGTGTATTAAAAGCAGTTTTAAATTAATAAAGAACAATACTTTGAATCAATAAAGATGCCACGCGAATTTTAGCGTTTTCTTATACTGGTAAGATGTGCAAAGCCATTTAAGCAATCATACGTAATTATTGAAAGTTCCAATGCGCCGTTCTATGGGAGCCCTTGATCGTGTCCTATATCGAGTGCACCATTCCCTTTGGCTAGTCACTCCCCCATTCATGCCATCATGTTAACCGTTTCCCCTATCCAGTTAGTCGTTTCATGTAACCAGTATGTCGCTAACTGTACTCAGTGTAGCTGTGCAACATAATTAATAAGAGGACAAAAACCACTGTCTTCTGTACGCGCCATAGAAACATTATTAGAAAGTCATTAATTTACTTCCCAAGTATGACGTACCTTATTACTATCCCACTTGCCAATTTTAAATCTCAGACAACGTAAAACTCAGTTTTCATTAACAAAATTATGTTTGTAGTAAAATGTTATTACAGAAAATACGTAGATAAGTGAACCACTCATGAACTCAGTTCAAGCAAATATTGCTTAAAAACTTGCAGTAGAAATAGTGTATAATCACTAGTATATAAAGTACGTATAATTTAAACACGCTTATTGGTAGTTAAATCAAGATTTCAAGTATTCTTTAGAATATAAGCATTTAATTTTAAACATTTTTGACTATAATTATATGTATTATATACTGTTCGACTTTTCTTGTCTTTCGTTGTTTTAAGTTCATAGAGAAAGTAAATGCTGCTGATTAGTCCACTGTGTTTGTTAGATGCTGCTTTTCTTGTACGATGTCAGATTTGTGAAAGTTAACGTTGAGTTAACTGTTTGCTTATTATAATGTCACCTATAAACGTTTCGATCGTACTTATTTCCCTCCTCTAGTTTATGTGGATAATTATTCATACGAATGATTTGAACAATTTCAAGAATTTTAATTAACAAATAATTGAATTAACGTTATCAGCAAGGCGTTTGACAAAACAAACAAATTAATTATTTGAATATTTAAAGAAAGTATAAAACAGACAAGTGAGCGTTTATTGCTAACTAACGACTGGTAAATTTAATACTCTACAATATATTTGTAGTTAAAATAAATATTATGACAATATAAAATCGCATTATAGTCAGCTGCTAATCCCCCCAATGTTAACCGGCGTCATTGACATGACATTAAAATACTTTTGAATTTCCTAACAGAAGACTGTTGTTTTTTTAAAGTTATATATTATTACTTCGTTTAATTCACTTTACAGGTCACATTTGTATATGTACGAGTAATCATTTAAATGCCATAATTTCTCAGTTATCGTTATTTTGACCGGGCTCAAATTCTTATGGAACTAGTTATTTTATTTGCATTCACATGCATCTATACTATCCGTACTCTTTCGGGTTCGTTTATTAGAATTTATGCAGAGTTATGGTACGGCTGGAGTCAAGGTACATGAACAGTACATATTTACTCTTATAACTGTTTATCAATCAAAACATCTTTATGAAGATAATATTATCAATATACATGTATTTTTAAATGATGAAAAAATAATGATTTCCAAAAGTTGAGCATAGTTTTTGAAATGACAATGCCAAGGGCAAAAATCCGTTATTTACTTCAATTTGAATAGAAAAGTACATAAAATGTCAAATTTACAGATATCGATATGATTTAGTATACACAACATTTAAAATTCACTAGAAGCACTGAAATGCTGTAAACGATAAAACTGTCATATAAACTACTCTTTACTTATGGAAAAACAAGCTTTTTCATCTTCAGTTTGGTCAATTGCCATTGCCTGTGTATTTGCGCACACGGTTTTTTATTTTATGTCTGATAAGTTATTCAAAACAATGTATATCATCCAAGCCTGTATGTCTTTTCTATGTGCCCTGTCATTGTCTTATATATTCATCAAAGCAGGCATCACCTGTGTTTGAAACAATTGATCACCTAGTGTGCTGCATGCTTAGGTTTGTGTCTGGCGCAACCTTCAACAGTATCAATTATGTTACCTTTGCCTAGGCATGTGAACCATATCTTAGAGAGTTATGCTAAGGTAGCATTAGGGGAACTGTTGGAATGCAAACTGCAAAGGCAAGTATGTATGTCCTAAGTTAACATAAACATCATATTATGTATAATGGATAAGATAAAAGTGGTTTCATTGTTCACGAAACTGTCTGAAGCTGTATTTATATAACTTATCATTTTGTATTTGTTTGTTTTTTAAATGACGTATGATTTCAAATCCATGAACCTTATCACATAATGTGTAACGAATGTCGTTTTTTTTGGTATACTAATTAATATTGTGACCCAATTCCGTTAGTATGCTCTACATAATTATATTGGACGTTTAAAAATAATGTATACATATGTAATAGCGTTGAACGTATGGTACATCGTGTACCAATTAATGTGGCACTGTCGTTAAGGCATGTGGTAGTCAGTTGTTCATATAGTGTATCACGGTATGCCTACATTAAAGTATTTACATGCTAGCATATCACATAACTAACCGAGTCGAACCATCTTTCTGAAAGTTAACTATGTACTGCCTATTATACGTATTGGGTGACATTTATTAGTAATGTACACGATCTATGTAAGGTTTGTTTGTACTAATCAAGCTTGAACACTTTGTGGAATAATATTTAACCATTACAAGTAGTACATTCTACTTTCTGAATTGCCCACCAAGGTTATAAAACATTTGACGCTTACGTATAGCTACCAGTAAAAGACATTGGGATATCATGGTCGTTATACAGCTTAGATAACAGTTAATACTCGTACTTGTATCAGTTTGAATGTTTAGGGCCAATGTTTATTTTTCAGTGTAGTTTCCATTTGCAATAACGCTGAGTACCTCATTTTATGGTAATATGCTTTTTTGCAGAAATACATTGTGTCATTCATTGTAAGAGACAGTATATATCTTTACTTGATTTGTTTGGGATACGGGAGTGATATTCTCTGTCTGTCTCTGGTTCAGTGGCTATGCGCTGCTATCGTTTCTGTATGGCTTCTAATTGTCTGTACACAACAGTATTTAATTAAAACACAATATATATGAAATGTTTATGATATTGTTATTTTGATAAGACGAAATCTCAGAAATGTCTCGCACGTACGATTGCTTTAATTTGTAATAGTTGTACTTAGTTGTATTCTTCATGTGCATCGATTGCCAAGATAATTTGAAATCAATAATGTAGAAATATAATTTACGTTATTAACCAACACGGGTTAAAGTAATGCAGAGTTTCATTACCTCCACAAAGCATATCAGGATATTGACTATATATTTCTGTAGCAGCTGTTGTGATATTGAGGATAAAACCGAATTACTACAATTAACCACTTTTCTAATTGGTCACTTTTCAAAACCGAAATACCTTTAACTGTGGTCATGTTATTTGATGGCTAAAATGCAAAATTTATCGCATGAATGACCACGCATGCTTGATTTTGATTTTTAATGATTTGAGTGTGTGGACTATTGCATAACACGGTTGTGTGCAACATATTGTCAAAAATTATGATCACAGTTAAACGTATTTAGTGTTTGAAAAGTGACCAATTAGAAAAGTTGTTGAGTGTATTTGTATCTGATGATAACTTCCATTTGCCTGGAAACAAAAGCTATAACATATATTTATTAATATTACATAAAAATTACTTATTTCAATTGAATAGCAAAGAGAAATTATCGTATGTAGGTTACTGTGTTAGAAGATCGTTCAAATACATTGATATTACAGTGCTATGTGCAGACGGGAAAATAAAGAACAACGGTGTATTTTAAAACCTGGAATATTATCTGCGGATCCTTATCGTAGTAGCTTACAAGTCTTGTCAGTCAGCATGCGTCGCTGTTATATAATTGATGCACTTATAGATGTGTTCACTCTATTTTCTGCTCAAAATATCCGCATTACAGTCTCTGATACCAGACTTGAGCTTGCATTGTCTTATCGTCTGTCATCTTGATATGCACTTACGCCATCATGTTATTTACCTACATCATTGATATGATGTTGTATGTGTGGACGTACGTTTTTATATCTGGAATCGGTAATCAGTGGCAAAAGTAATAAGTTGATTTTGGCATAATGTTGCCATGGAACAATAGGAATAAACGATGTACTTGTAAAATTATTGGAACTAGTGCTACGCTTGTTACAACAACGCTACACTAGTATGCAACTATGAGACCAGACATATAAATGAATTTTATGTGCAATTGTTCTTAAAATACAATAATGTTATTCATTAAGTGACGTATTGAATTATATCAGGTATTTTCGTGTCGTAAATATGTTTAACCATCGCATGATACGTACTCCTACATTTCACGAACTGTATATACATGCACAGCCAAGAGGCATATTGAATACTGACCCCGTGTTTTATATAGATGCTTATATGAGACAAGACATATAACTACTCACTTTCACAGTATAAACGTATGGCTCTGCAGACCCTAATACTAATCTCAAGACTGAAATAAAATCTGACTTAAATAAGACAAAGTAATCAGGTAAAGCTGCTAAGATATATGACTTGGTTGGTTGACAGAAAATTGTTTGTTCAATCGATAAACTCAATACATTTTTAAACATACAATTGGTCAAGAGTTTTGTAGTACCCATCTAAAATAGAATGCATGTATAAAATCGCAATTTGATTTATCGTACCAAACTTTACTAAACCATATGGGTTCGTTGACATTTGGAACATCATAACTACGCTTGAATTAAACCAGATAAGTGTTTGTATCCCAATCTTCTAGTGTGAGATCGATAGATTTATTGTGGTTTTTACAAAGCTTAAAATGATTAAGGGAAGCTTTAGACTGATCAATACGGTTCATTTGCCTTCTTTTTACCGCTGAGAAAGAATAAATTCCAAGTCAAGCTGTCTATAATCTTTCTCATGAAATGTATAGCACCGGGTTACTTTTAAAAGTTTGACTAACTACTTATATATAAGCCCCCCCCCCTGATAGTTTAAAAGTGTGTTTTCATTTCATAACTTATATTCTTTGATATTCACATTGTCTGCCGGTACGCGCGTTCATAATTGCTTAAATCAAGTTACTCTCGTCCTTCCAATTAGCGAGACATTTGCGATGCATTTATCGCTAATTTTGCAAATTCCACATTTATTGTATGATGCATTCTGTCTGAATAGCATATTTGTTGTATGCATTTAGGTTGCAGTTTTCTTAATTGTTCTCTTGTCGTTTATTGTTAAATGTAACCTTTGTCAAGTCATCAATTGGCGTCACATGACAATTGTAGCATGATTTGCAGATAGCGTCCAAATTAGTTACCATGCAGAAACCGTGTTAATTTGTATCGAAGAGTGCAGGTATAGCATTTATTTGGTCTACATATAAAGGTAGGAATAAATGATCATTATTTTACTATTATCGTCAATGGCCCTGTTTCAGTGGCTGACCTGTTTCGGGGACCTGTTTTTCATTGTGCCATACTCTCTTATGAAGAGTTCTATGACGTCGAAAATTAATGCAAACTCTACTGTAAACAAACAGCAGTCTGTGTGGTTGTACAAAATGCAAACATTTGATTCTTTTACCTAATAGTCCTTTGTTTTTATTATCCTATGGTATTTTCATACTTTTTCTCATTACTTTATATACTAATCCTTAAAAGTGCCATATAGAGTAATTCCGAATTCAATCATTTTGATTTTCCCTGAGGCAGCTATTTTCTGTCCTCTGCTAAGCAAAATCACATGATCTGAATAACTTCTGTCCATTTTTTCATGTACATTGTGTGCCCGAAAGTTAGTACTCTTCTTATAGTGTTTCTTGATATTCTTTAGAGTCATCCGATAGATATTGGCATCTTTCGGCGAGAAATAAAACATGGCGCCATTAACATATAACCTAAGCATTTACTTTTCCTACAACTACATACTGTTAGCTTTAATATGGTTTCGACATTATTAATATGCAACCAAAAATAACAATTATAGGAGGACAACGTTTTCTCTTATTTGTGCACTAGAATCTAGTGGGCGCCATGTTTGATCCTGTCCACCTTTATCAACTTCCTCAAAGACAGCATAGAAAGATTAAGCAATATATTGAATTCATTTATTTGACAGGTAATAGTTTCAACTTTAGTTGCATATTAAATTTTGTTCTGGACTTTTTATTAACAGACTTATTTTGGATAATGTCAAAGGTCCTATTCATTTCCAGTGAAGTAATTCAAGCGTTGTCATTAAATGGAAGCGTCCAGTGTTTAACAAGAAGATTCTGAAGGAATTTTGGTACATATCAAAGCATAATGACGTAACGTTTTGTAATTGTAGTGGTATTACAATTGAGTAGTTGGCATGTTGTTGTGAATTCATACCGAAACAAATTTTGCTGACATTGCAAACAAATCAGATATGTAATACGTGGCTTAATATACTTCATGCTAATTGTATAGAAATATATTAAATTATCCTCCGTAATTCCATGCAATTCTGTTGCGTTGCCAGTTGATACAAAATAAATTACTAGCCTAGTTACTTTTTCTAGATAATTTCTAACTGGGAATGTTTGCAATGAAATTGTAAGAAAGCACTGTATTGCATATCCTCCACATACTTTTTATCTGAAGTTTGATGAACATTAACCAATCATATTGTAAGATTGTTAATAATGCAAATACGTGCCTGCTACATAACTTGAATCCATCAATTACATATGAGCCTCTCTTATCAGAACACAGTACGTTGTACGTCTAGTTGGCACATGTCATAGAATAATGTCATTATGTTATATAGACGTAGGTTCAGAAATGTCACATATAACATATCGTTTGTTTGTAAGTTCAGACATGATCTCAACTAGATTTGTAACGATTTGTTCTAGACATAAAACAAACATGACAGAAATGCATGCTTTCAGTTCAATTCGGTCACATCTTAAACAAGAATCTTGTAGTCTATGTAAATCAAGATATATTTTTGTATCGGCCACCGGCATTGAAACAATAATAGATTGGTATGTTTTGTGCACTCTTTACATATTGCACTAATGGCATAAAAACGTTAATTAATTTGGTTTTTAATGTCCGTTCGTTTAAACATGATACGTTGTTATTGTCATGTTACAAAGTTCTGCGGATGTCTTCTGGCATCTTGGATTATGCAATATGAAATGCTTGGTTGCCGTACAATTGTTTGTGTTTTAGTTCTTATCCGCACATTCGTATCACTGAGAACCATAAACCATATACTTATAAATTAATGAAGGCCATATTAAGTAGGTATGAACTTTAGGATACAGTATTATCACATAAAAACCGTGATATTCCACGTGAGAACAAATGACGGAACAATGTCTTCCAACACGTGTGATAACAAATGCGATATGTCATCAGCTTGTCGGCGCGAAAACGTAACGTCGCCGGCTTTAATACGTTCTTATTAACGTTGTATTGACTTGGCAACTATGGTAATGTGATGAAAATAATTCGTCATTCGTTGTCTTTGAGATAAACATTTCTTACCTAAACTCGTCACGAAAACAAATTATTTAGCTCGCCAAAGGCTCGCTTAATAGCTTGTGTTTTCTAGAATCGTTTAAGAAGTGTTGATCTCCAAAGACAACTCATGACGGATCCTATATTTCCTCTCCTCAATATCCATAGAACAACGAACATGTACGAAGTCATTTGGAGCTTATACGAAAGCACATGGTATAAGCGAGTCAACTTCCGGTTATCACAATCAGTCATACACATTTGTTACCCTAACAAGTGTTACGGTCGTATATTCGATCGTCGTATAGTGGTTATTGCATACTAACTTACTTATTATTATAATAACTAATCAACAACAAAATACCAAACTCAGTTAATTAATTTTAATTGTTACTTGATCATAAGTGAATAAATCTCTCTCTCCTAAAAAATGCACAGTCACTTAAAGTTCCTACAATAACTTAGTACTTAATTAAATCGACAAACAATCTAGTAAATAATAATAATTTTAAGCATAATGTTTCCAAATTTGAGAACAGCTATTAAATTAAACCAAAACCCCAAAACCCTGAATACCCCGGAGAGCGTAAAGTTTCACCTCCCGAAGATTCCAACATGCTAACCCATGACTACTCCCTAACTGTTCTGATCCTGCTTATCAAAGACCCCGCTTAAATATCATATTTGCCGGATATGCCGTGGCATCCATACGTGGCCTTTAACACAGACAGTCACGTCAAATAGACAAGTTTGGAACCCTTCACATAAGATGTTCTAACCTTTTAATAATGATAAGTAATATCCCTAGATATGACAAGTCACCTGACATTAGTCTCGCCTGAGAGATAGAAACAGTATACCAGCTGTATAGTGTATAGTATAATACATTGAATTGTATAGTATTCCAATAAGTCATACAGTGACCGGGAGTTATAGGTGCTTTTGCTCACAAAACGTCATAGAAGTTGAATTACATAGTCTCACAATAAGGCATACAGTGATTTCGTTTACTATGTGAGAAGTGTACACCGGCGCCCGCATGCTATTTGTCTTGATACGCACACCGTGCACCGTGCACAATATCAAAAACAGGTATACCATTAAAGACACAATACCATAAAACTTAGGTTTCTGTCAAAATCCACATGTTTACGACCCTGCAAAATGACAATTTGCTATTTACAAAATCAAACAAACTTTTAGCCCCACAAATATACCAGATACAACAATAATTATGTGTGTTTAGAATGTAAATAATGTAACAGTCTTCATGTAAAGGCTCTGTATACACGTGTTTTATTGAATTCGAATATTGAATGTTAGCTTTTAAACCATAGTATTTAATAGTATTTATCAGAAAATATGATAAAGATCTTGACAATGTAAGAAAGTATTAAAAGCGTAGCCTTGTATTTGCGTTTTAAAACATGCCGAGATATTGAGATAGTATACCTGCAAATAACTCCCTGGTATTGCTATCATTTAAACTGAAGCAAAAATCATAATGTCAGATTGTGTTGATAATTATTGAAATTTATTGACAAAGCATTATTTTGATTTCCGGTATAAAACCTGAACAGGTGTAAGTTATTTAAACAGGGCGATGACTTGATGCAAGGTATACACATTTGTGAGGAATTTTATGCTAAGTTATGATAAATACAACTGATTGAGTGGCTGTTGAGATACTGACATAACACTGATATAATTATAATAAAATCTGGCTTTTTCTACATTTATTATCGATCTGGTACATGCAATAAAAAATTATTTTTTTGTATTTTTGTTCATTTAGCATTTACATTTATGCTACAGTATATATATTGCAAATGTTAATGGCATGCATAGCTCGGAGAATTTAACGTGATCCTGACATGATGCATAATTTATATTACATGTTCTTAATTGCTTTGAGTATATAAATTTCCGCAAACAAATGTGATATAACGGAAACTCTCTTTGTTCTTCGTCGTGCCTTTTAATCATCAAAACCATACACAGATAATTTACATCATTTTGTTTCTGTATGTTTCTACTTTGTTATTAAGAATCTCATCTTTAAGACGTCCGATAACTTCTTTGGTATAAGAGCTTGTGTGTGCGTTTACCGTTTACGACTTATTTCCCTTTGGTTACTAAGTCGTGTAGGGCATAACTATATTATTGCAAATAGTTTGCACACGATCTCATTCAGCAGCTAAAAATACACAACGAACATATCCAAGATAATTATGTAATTCATTAAAAGCCGAAATAATGCACCATCCAAATGATCTCCACCATAATTATATATATATAGACTTTCACGAAGACCAAGCGCTTTAGACAGATTGTGGCCACACCACAATGCATCCCCATATCGTCATAATGTTACATACACATTAACGCTATCATTAAACTGAGCAACAGAGGCTTAGAGTATGGGACAGAACAATATCTAACATTATCGCTACAGTGTAAATGCGTACTTTTCTCGAATTTTATTTGGACGATACCGCATTTGACTTTCAGTAATATGTTCGTGTCTATCACAATAACGCATTCTACACTGTAATGCTAGAGATAGCTTTCGCTGATATCAAACGATTGTCTATAAATATCTTCAGTAAAAAAGTTTTCATTGCTAAAGCAGACGCAGTTTGTGCTGTTTTATTGTTAAGATAGTGTTCACGGTCATTCCACCGTAAGTTTTATGCATTGAACAATGAACGATCCTTATCGCATAAATGTGCAGGAATGACAAAAAAATCTTATCGTGGAATTTGAATACATTAACCTCAATTGATACTCAGTAAGAATACGGTTAATATAATTATGCAGTAGTCACAAACTTATTACACACCGGGTAGACATGGAACTTAGTTTCTGTGAGGTACGGCATATTAAGTTGATATTTCCACGTGTCCAAAAGTTTGCCACTTGTGCAATTTAGACAATTTGCATGTAGAAATATTTAATAAGCGTATTTTATTTCTTAGTAATTTTTTTTAGGCCAAAATTTATGGGAATGTAAGGGAATTTTGTAAATTCGCGATATGAAATTTGCCATCATTTCCACTTAGCCTACTTAACGGCGTATTCAGTACACGATTTAATGCCCTGTCGCAATATGCAAGGTAGCATATAATCAGCAAAGGTGAGGACCGGTTTTGTTGCATGGTTTTGCTCACTGTTCCTCCATTACGACTAAATATAAGAAACGGCGAGTATTATGCGATGTCGATATTACTTAACGCTATGGACACGTTACTACACATCACTCATTTGCATATATCAACTTTGCTGTGTGAAAATAGGTTTAAAGTTCAATGCTAGATGCAAGTCCCAATTGCCAAATTTTATATGCCTTAGGCCATAATATTCCCTCCACTATTGGTCACATGCAAAATCAGAATCATTCATAAACGTGTATACAAGTTCACTATAGCTTATTCGTTAAATTGCTACGGTTATAAATACGTAATTCATTAATCAATCTTATAAAAAGTATAATTATTTAACATATTTGTTAAGTTTCGACGTGTCTGAATTACGGTCATACGGACAATGGTTAATCTAAAGTCACCAAGTCGCTGAAGCACACACAAATACACACGACTCAATGCAGTATGCTCATAACCTACATGTGTTGTCTTTCATCCATATCACCTTGTTATCTATAGTTAAGACCTTTGACTGTTTTAGTACACAAGGTGATGCGTTCTGGAAGTTAGTTAAATACAACCTATACGAACTTGTATAATCAGTTTATTTCCGTTCCGACAAGCATCGACCCGATAGTATATTTTTTACTTCAGTACTAGGCTGTTGTGAGTTATTATCTTGGCAGGCATTTAGAACCTGCCTTGATAATAAAATTATCCGAAAAGAATTCGTTGACTGAATATCCATTGGCATCGCGTTAAACGTGTCCTGAAGAAAATCATATAGTTTTGATGCTTCGTAGAGATAAACCTATAGTTACTTCTGTAAGTAATAAAACAATTAGCACATGAATATCTCTACAAAGTCAAATTATGATGAACATAGTAAACAGATGGTTTTTGAAGGATAAAATACAATTAATTCCTGCGTAAACCGTTGTATATTTATATATTATAATTGTAATTATCATAAACATATCAAAACGAGGTTGTAAAATAGTTAAAATTATATCTCAGTTTCGAGTTCTGTCTTAATAATCTAATTCGAAATCAACTGCACAAAAATATATTTTCAGATTTAAATAAGTGTTTCAATCTCGGTTACAATGTGAAAACAAATACATTAATTGATTACTTGATGCGATATGAGAAGAGCATTACATAATAAAATCTGGTTTATTAGACTTAAATTTTATGCCTGAACCAATCGAACCATTGCCTTAAGCAGAACTAAATATTGTGGTTAATTTTTTAAAACTAAGGTAAACATTTTTAAAAAGTTTACGTACGGTGCAACATTTGAAAATGACTCTATATATGTATACCACAAATACTTATAAACAGACGTACTCCGCCTTATAAAATTGTCATTAAATCAGGCAAAACGCAATATAATTAAACATAAACTAGCTACAACGCCAAATAATCAGAAAACCACATGGGTACTAAATTAACGTAGTTATAAAATATTTATGTTTTACTTGTTTGTATGCTGCAAACGTGTGAAATTGGTTAGTAATTACACTAGTAACATTGTTACGTGACCAATAGTGCTGACAATTGGTCAGAATATAGATTGGCGTATTGCAAATACATAACAATAAAAACATTAAATCCAAGAAAAAACATAGAAATCGCAACGACGCTTCAGCTACACCGGCCCAACGTCATCGTGACACCATTACATAAAATATAATACAAACACATTTTTGGCATGAGCGTATGACGCATTCAATGATTGTCAAAAAATTGCCATACTACAAGAAGCACTTTATACACGTGTCAACCGAAAATCAACACTTTGCCTTCGCAACTTACATGTAATTGATAAGAATTAGCTGCAGAAGTACTTTAATATTGAAGACGTATTCTGGCGTTAGTGACGTCGTATAGCCAATACGCTTGCCGCAAGGATCTTCACGTCGCTACATATAAGTGAATATGCAAAACACACCAAAGTTTCGTATGATATTATATAATAGTTGCATTTCGCAACATTTTCATTGGTATTTTGTGCCATTCAATTTAAAACACGACTTTTCGTCGCTTTTTTCTAAATCACACTCATTTTCAGACACCGACTTAAAGAAACAAGGTCTACAGCGGGATTTTCTCGTCAAAAATATTTTTAGAACTAATGGATGCACGTAATGTAATATATAATTTCATGTTCAAATCCCACCCTTTAGACAATCATACTATTACAAACGCACAAATGGTACGTCATCGTTTACAACATGCCACGTTAGACAAAAAGAAAATTTGGACCGCATTACGTCCTGCGACGTTGCCGTAGAAAACCGCATTCGTTCAGACATCGGTTTATATAAACGATTAGTCGTGAATCAATTGAAAATAGATTTATCTACATATGTGACGGCGACTGCAGTAATCAGGCCAGACGCGGTAACGTCTGTTTTTAGAAAAATGACGTCAAAAACGTCCATTGTTTTTTAGCGGATTTTCTAATTAATTAACAGACATTTTCAAGATTATCTGGTTGAAAATGATTTTTTAATTTCGTGTACCTGCTTTGTTCACAGATTTGCAATGTCGATTAAAGAAATACCGCGTATTTGTTGATCACCCCTCGTATATACATAGTTACACATGTAATTATTTTCTCACAGTGTTGTTTGATTTGTTCCGTTGTTGTTTCCAGTTGGCGTAGTTTTCCTTTCAGTGTATGGTATAATGAGCATGTTCATATCTTCAAATATAAATATAATACTAACACAAAAATACGATAGCGAAGTACTAAAACATTCGTTACTAATTACAAGAGATTAAACCGTACATTGGATTTAATTTTATTGTATGTGCATGCGTATTTGATAGCATTTGAATGTGCACAAGGTATTAGAATATACGCATGAGAGATGTAAAATAATAGTTTGCAAACATTTTGTCTAAATACCAACAGCGCATGTACGAGGTGCATCTTCGTTTTTTGACGTTTATGATCATTGGGTAATTTGTTCTAGTGTTCTTTGTCTCAGTACGTTGAACTATTTTGCCAAGATATATTGCAGAAACAATTGAGTGAACTATTTAATTGATTTTAATGCCGAGTTAACGAACGAATTTTTAAAACTGTGTCTGGGATAGATAGATCCCCTAATACTCTCTCCTCCAAAAGATATGCAAAGGTTCAGTCTGACAATTTATTTCTGAGTTAGTTTTTATTATCATTCTTATGTTTACTGTACATACACTAGACAAGAGCCAAATTGAGACATTCTTCTGACAATGCTTGTGAGAGTCTTTGAAACAGATGGATGTCACAAGGGACAAGGTCGGACTAATACGGAGGGTGTGGAAGTTCAATGTTAATTTTTCCCTTTTCAGCAAGTCGTGTTTAGTGGCTGCTACGAATGAACGCACATTACCATGCAACAGCATGACTTACAAAAAGATTATATTAAATCACACAGGGAAGGCAGCACTCAACTTAACCAGCCGAAAACAGAAAACATTTAAAACACACAAAGCACAATGCCCAACTGAACGGACCGAGCACAGAAAACATAAAACACATACAAGGCACAATGTCCAACTAAACATGCAAAGATCCGCCCAAGTCCAAGCTGTCGAAAAGTATAATAAATTAATAGTTAAGACTGAATGCCCTAGCTGAATGACTCAGTTTTCACAGCAAAACGACTATAATGCCTAGTTTTAGCTGTCAGAAATCCTAAACCTGTTGACGCATGGTCTGTGTTTGTTAAAAATGATGATAAATATACCATTATAAAGCTTGACATATACGCATTTTACATTTTATACATCCATTTGACCGGTATGAACTTGATTTATAAGAAATTATATTTATAACTACTGTCGCTCATGATAGAGTTTGCAATACACAACTATTGTTCTCCCTTTGACAATATTTAGTTATGGACCTTTCAGATCGGTTGATGAACTATTGTTTTGTAAACGGTCTTTATATTTGCAAACTATGTTGTTTTGTATTTCGTTCTGTGACAACATCTTCTTTAGCTTGTTGTATTTTCCTTTATCGCACAGAACTTGTCGCATATTTTGCTTTGTTTTTTTCTAATTTTTGTCTGAAAAAATGTTTTTTTTATATTAATGTGTAACATAATAAAACAGCAGCTGTTCGGAGACGAAAAGTACCGACCCATTAGGGCCATCGGAAGATTTCACTGAGAAAATGTGTTGTTCCGTGCGGTGTGGAATCAGCTTAGAGCGATAACAAAAACGATTATGACATGTTGTGTCAGTTTGTCCAGTATTCCAGTCAAACTAAGGATGATGGGTTGTCGGATGTATGCATTGAACTGATATTTCAACAAAATGCAGAACGAATGTTCTTGTTCAATCGACGCTCTGTGTATTGAAAATGTCTAAGCGCAATACCACCTCGAGACGTCATACATCATGTGATTTTGCACCGTAATAGTAAAACATTCATAATAACAGTGGGTAAAATGCATTGATGTGCTGAAACGGATTCAACTACAAATAACATGAGTGAACTAAATATATTTTAACAGTTGTGCAATTAATTATAAAATGGGTGCAATCAGACTTAATAAATACAGGAGATGCAACGAAACGTTATATTTCTTTCAAGCATAATTCATAATAGACTTAGTTTTTAACAAAATTGTATCTTCGTGCAGTTTACTTCAATAAATATTACCATCAAACGTATTTTATAGGATATACAATTAAAAAGCTGAAAACTAAGACCCCTGTGATGTAATAATGACGTCATTAAAAGTCACGCGAGACGTTGTTTTATTCCATTTTGATGTGATGTGTACAAAACGAGTATAAACAATTGAACCACAAAAGAGAATGTCAAGTGATTGTTGATCTAGTTGGTTCTAAGTCTTAATATTAGGCGCCATGTGTATGCCTTTATAAATGTAGGTTTCTTCAGACGTTAAGTGCAATTGTACTTAGTACGTCGCGTTTTGATATCAACAACAAACCAATCATGACAAGTACCTTGTAATTGGATTCAATCTAGCTATTCGAACATAGTATGCGATTCTGTTAGTAATTGGTATCAAGAAAATAAAAGAACATCGGGCTGGGAAGGCAGCACTCAACTTAACCAGCCAATTACAGAAAACATAAAAACATCACATACCACATTTACACGACACAATATCCAACACATAACTGAACGAGAAAATAAACTTACCACTGAAAGCCCAAGTTTCAGCTCTCAAATAATCGAAAGCCCTAGCCCCAGCTGTCAAAAAGCAGAATGACCTAATTTCAGTTATAAAACATTGCACATATAATTTGATATGGATGAAAAGTTTCTCACCTGGGTTTCAACTTTTTCATTTTGAAATCAAACTCCACCAAGGTAATCTAAAAGTGTGAGATGTAGATCAAATTCAGTTTGGTTCTACACACAGAACACTCTGAACTTGTTTATGTAAATCCTAAAAATTATGGTGGCTGATTTATGCCATGTCGTATTTTCGCTTTTTCGCCACAACAAATTGAAAATGCGAAAATGTAACAACTTTGTCGTATCTTTGCATTGTTGCATTTTCGCATTGTCGTGGCGAAAAAGGGAAACACGACAGATGAAGGGCGACACCGACAATCCGACACGTCGTGTTTTTAACTTATATCTGTCTAGTCTTTGCTTTCATGGCGAAAATATATGAATGCGAAAACACAACAAAGTCGACTTTTCGCTTTGTTACTTGTCGCTTTTTCGCCACAACAAAGCGAAAATACGAAAATGTAACAATGTGAATAAGCCGATCTTGTCGCATCTCTGCATTGTTACATTTCCGCTTAGTTGTGGCGACAAAGCGAAAATGTGGCGAAAAAAACAAAGATACAACAGATGTAAGACAATAACACGACATATTTTTGGTGTCGTATTGTCGCCCTTTATCTTTTGTCGTACTTTCGCTTTTTTGCATTTTCACTTTGTTGTGACGAAAAAGCGAAAGTACGACATATCATAAATCAGCCACCATAAAAAGATATACCGAAAGTACATTTAAAGATAAATGACGATACTAAAGAATCTACACTATCAAAATGCGCGACAAGTCACAATGGACGAAAGTAATTGGGTTTGCGACGTTGCGGTCATCTTGGTCTGAGAAAAACTGAAGTGTTTCCGAAACCCGTTTATATTGAACATTTTGTTAAGTTCCGTTGGTAACTATTTCTGGAAGACGATTTATAGGGTATAAACACACACACACGTTTCTTTCTGCGCACGTATCCCCCTTTATCGTCTCACATTCGAAGCACTTACGAAAACACTAAAATATCTAGAAGTATTTCAACGAGTCAATGTATCAAACAATTTATAAATAGTAAGAAGATTTACGATGTCTAGATAAGTAACCTTTTTGAACTAAAAAAGAGAACAGTAACAGTCAGTTAATGTCGGTTCCGACAAGAATCTTAGAAGTTGTATACCGAGCGTATCGCCCCGATGGTATAATTATGTGTTCGTAACGTTCTGGTTCTATAGACTGGTTCTATACACACATTTATGTCAAATTTCCATGGCCCGGAATAGAACCAAGATAGCATCAGGTTACAAATTAAACACACTGACCACATGAACACAGAAGCGGCATTGTACTATCGATCATGTTCGTAATAAGGACATTATATAGTGATGATTAACTTGACGACGACTATTCTCACCCCTTTCAGCTTGATTTATTGCCGGAACCAGCTTTTTTATAGCTATAACAATGTCGTTTAGCACACTTTCATTGATACCCTTAATTGAATATTTTGATATACAATATAGATTTTATATAAAGGGCGTATTAGTACGTGACTGTGTTGAACACATAAAGATGTTTTAATATTTATTCTAACATAGGACGTAAGATTTGCCTTCTTTGCGTATATTGAGCTTACCATATTTTATTACCGCGATAAAATATAGCTGATTGATGACGTCACGTTTGACGTCATATAGTATGACAAATGACGTAAATGTGACGGTAACATTCCTAGGAAAGAAAGTAGTTTGACGTCAACCAAACACAGCTCCTATTTATTATTTCGATTCTAACATCGCCAATGCTTTACCATTTATAGCACAACAAGACAGGTTGACGTCAAACTACTTTCTTTCCTAGGAACGTTACCGTCACCGGCACGTCATTTGTCATTCTATATGACGTCAAACGTGACGTCATCAATCAGCTATATTTTATCGCGGTAATAAAATATGGTAAGCTCAAAATACGCAAAGAAGGCAAATCTCACGTGCTATGTTAGAATGTGTTATAAAATATAGGTACTAGTTTGAATGCTACGCACTCGTGATTTAATTACTACGCATCCAAACACGTGCCTATATTTTATTACGCAACAAAACATAGCTACGTATTCATTATTTATTGAAGGCGGACAAAGAGTGACCAATGTGTACAGCTACAAAGCTCCAAATATACTAACAAACTAGATGACTGATTAAGATAAATTTAATGTTAAGTTTGGCAATGTTTGGCCACGGCTTACAAATTCGGGCTGCCGACAATACAAAGGGCTAGCCCTAACAACAACAACAACAACTTTAATAAATCAAGATGTTCACAATGAACAGATAGAATTAGTATTTGAGCCAACTCTGGGTAACAGGTGTTGAGCTCACCTTATTTTATTTATATATATAATAAATGGATTAAGCAGTCTGCAACCAAGTGTTACAAACAACTAATACAAATTGTGCATTTAAAACATGTTATCACAATTAATGTCAAAATGGGTTTGAGACCCCACAAAAAAATGCCGTGACGACAGTTAGATAGTCAATACTATTAACAATCTGGGTTTTAGACCCCACGCAATATTTATAATTCATAATCTGTGACGAAGGATTCTACAACGAAGATCTACAACGGTCATACAAGTACCTGAAATATATCAATAAACCAGCAAAGTATATTTTTTCAATAACAACAAAGAAAATGATATATCAATAAAACATGCATGTGTGAAATTCGCCATAATGAACATGGTACTCTATCTGTTAATAAGGGTGCGGAGGATGGGTATTAAAGAAATGAAAGACCAGTCTCTCATTTTTATTTTAAGAAAGGAAAGCGGTGCGCATGTAACTTACGCAATGTGAAAATCACTAAAGGTTAAAACCCTTAAATGTTTAGGTTCAAGACAATAAATGTTTGGCCGCCTCAAAATAAAATCACCTATCCTGAAGTGATAGCTGCCATTATTTATTGAAGGCGGACAAAGAGTGACCAATGTGTACAGCTACAAAGCTCCAAATATACTAACAAACTAGATGACTGATTAAGATAAATTTAATGTTAAGTTTGGCAATGTTTGGCCACGGCTTACAAATTCGGGCTGCCGACAATACAAAGGGCTAGCCCTAACAACAACAACAACAACTTTAATAAATCAAGATGTTCACAATGAACAGATAGAATTAGTATTTGAGCCAACTCTGGGTAACAGGTGTTGAGCTCACCTTATTTTATTTATATATATAATAAATGGATTAAGCAGTCTGCCATATGGACCCTACACAACGGTCCAGGTACGCCACGAATGGTGGGGCCAGCGAAATCCGCCGTGCAACAAAGCCAAACATTGCCGAGTGCCGTGAGCAAAATATCAACGGCTTATTTCTATACAATAGTTTAATTCAATTCAATCCAATTCAGTTCAACTTAACTCAATTCCATTTAATTCAACTCAGTTCAATACACTCAACTCCAATCAATTCAACCCAACTCAATTCAGATCAACTTAACTCAATTCCATTCAATTCAACCCATTTCAATACACTCAAATCCAATCAATTCCATTCAATCCAACTCAACTCAATTCAGTTCAACTTAACTCAATTCCATTCAATTCAACTCATTTTAATACACTTAAATCCAATCAATTCAATCCAACTCAACTCAATCAAATTCATTAGCATATAATCAGTCATCGTTGTACTTAAACATGGGTAGCCGAGAGCAAAAGAACAACGGCTTTATTATTAAATAATTAATGCATTCTATATAGCAACAGTCCAGTTTGTAATTCGTTTGACTTTCTATGGCTTAGTAGCTGTACACTACCACCCTCAAGGTTGCACCAAAAATTCATTGCTGCTTAATGCAAAACAGCAGCCGCTTAAATGCTGCAAAATATAGTCATATTCATAGTTTACTTGATATTTGCTTGGCAAAGTAAATTGACAGACAGGTGGTTTTACAATACCACAAGACAGGACCGTGTACAAAACTTAACCACCTACATCTTGTATTTGTTCTGATAAATCGCATAATATGGGCCCCAACGGGTCAACAAATTTTCGTACCAGCACATGTTAATAAGTTAAAAAAAAAATCTACTTCCCCTCGCTTCTAATGACACACTGGATAGCCAATTACCTTAAAGGGAGCTAATTTCAGCACAATGATATCCATACAATATCCAAGTTTTTGCCAGTATGGAAGACCTTTTTGGTAGCCACTTAATTAACAGGACACAGCAACCTTGATCCTTGCAAGCCTACAGCAAATGCAACTGACAAACGATGGTTATGAAAGCATAGTAGATGTTACATTACAGCACAAGTTGAAGTTCTATAAAATCTAACCCTTGTAGATATACCACAAAACTGTGTACTAAACTAATCCAATTGATCTAGTGTATCAAATTGTAAAGGCAAGCCCTAAATTGAATCTACCAGCAAACCATGAACTAATAGCCAGAAATAGATGCCAACTTGTCACTTCTTATAAATTAGTCAATGGAGTTGTACAACCAACACATAATGGACTGTGTGGAACCATGTTCAAGGTCCTAAATGATGGAACTTGCAAGCAATATGATAGTAGGAGCAATAGTAACAGAACATGGTTCATACAAAATTCTCACACCAAAATTCAAGGACTATTCAAGGTAGAATATGCATTTTCAAGGTGTTTTTCCAAACATTCACCATAGTTAAAAGGTACGAAAATGTAATAATTCACTGCCACTTTATACTCTATTTCTAGTCATACCCGAACGAGCTCAATTATCAAATAACAGTGACATTCACACTCATACATTTTAATATGTACTTTAATTATTATTTTTTAAAGGTGCTTTTGAAACCACATTCAAGGTCTGTATGAACCTTGCAGAAAAGCACTCTTAACAGTTTATAATATTAATATAACATATAATTATGTACTGTTCATATGCACAGGTGGTTTATCTAACAACATGAATTTAAAGAAGATATTTTATCGAGACAACAATAAACGAAGAATAACAAAATGTCTCATGACATGTGGTAACAAGCCATTACTTGGCAACTGCTATGAACTAACAAATTGTTCTAGATGCATAATTTGGTAAAATGTAAGGGACATAGATAATGAAGTAAATACATATAACTCCGCCATGACTACTGGATTGCACGAGTCTATACCATTCATCTATTGATCCTGGCAATTATCACATAACCCTAAACTAACAAATGTCTCCTACCAGGATCATTTACTACCTCAAGTGGCAAATGTCCCTACCAGATTAATATCACCTTACTCACCACTTTTGCTTAGCATGTGCATAATAATAGCTTAATGAACATCACATGGGCTTTAGAACCAATACATTCCCTATTCTAATAACTTTACTATTTACAAGTTAAAGATAATGTGTAATCACACCAATGCCAAAATAAAAAATTGTATCAGTAACTTAGTGAGTAACTCCTTTTCACTCAGCAATAGGAAAACTGGTTTGCCTCTCATACCCTTGTGGTGATAGCTATGTCAGGAAAAAAAGGTGCTGAGTTGCAAGAACTTGTTTTACACTCAACCTAAAATTACTAGTATTACACCCCCATACCACTAACAGTTTTATGTACACACTACCCTGATACATGGGGGACTAAAGCATGCATTTATAACTAGAAATTACACTAAATAATCTAAATCTTTAACGAACCCTCTTTTTATAAAAATTACCACTACAATATCCATAGCTAGGAAACTTAAAATAGGTTGAAAGATTGCAACTTGACCCATTACCACAGTCAGACAAAGCACACTAATTAATTTCAAATTCCAGTATGTGAACTTTGCTTGAACTAACTATATTTGTGATGAAGTTGCTGTATATTATAATCACTGCCTAATATTAAGCACTGAAAATACATCTGTCCCATACCAACATGAGTATGTGTGATTTCACCACAAAAACATCTTCAATTGATTTAATAAAAACAATCTTTAATTTGGTTCAAACCCAGTGCTGGTCATTATACTGACTACAAACAAGCATGTCCACAAAATTTTCTCTATACAAACTCTGATTGTACATTCTGAGTAATATTACATTTAATGTACTTATGTAACACTCATATCACAATTCCTTATTAAAAATTAAATATTAGTTTAAACATATTTTATTACCCAAAAATATACAAAATTTGACATACAAATACATCTATAAATACATTTTATATACATGGGTAAAAGGGTCGAGCCACAAGTTCCAAAACTTAGTTACGGCTCTCCCCTTAAAAATTAAATATACCACCTGGTTAACGATACTGTTAATTCTACCAGATTGTCTCCTGACTGACTCAAGATACCCACACTTCCTAACATAAAAGCCATCAAACAGTCCACACAATTCCTGCTGACTTATACATGATACATCACACAAACCATTTCCTTTGCGTTGTGATTAGTACACATTCATGACATTCCTACAAAAAAGATTAGTAGATGATATTCACAGTACTCGACTTATAAAGACTGAATTACAGTTTCTACCATTAACACATTCGATAAAACTGCCGAAATTGTTGATATATCCAATCAGACAAGACCCCTGGTAACTATATGTGCAAGCTTAACAGTAACTAAATGGTTAGAAACTGATTCACTTAATGCAATGAAATTTATATCAAAATTGATGGCATTAATTTTTGGAATTACCATCATAAACATCACAATATAAATTAAACTAACTTGAATGGAGGAAATTTTGTCGGTTAAATATCCCTGCTGTTTATGCACGATTCATAAAATGTCGCAACAGCCCTTCAAGCGGTACGTGCATATTTTTATCAAATTTATCAATCTTAAATTAAGGTGACAAGTTTTCAATATAAAATTAAATAGTTATTTTCTAAATCCAAAACCATGTTACGAGGATGCATTCCACTAACTCAAAATCACACTTATACTTTTGTTCCGCAAGTGGAACCATTCGGTAATTGGCAAACTGGCTCTATGTATGTCATTTAACTAGCCATACTTTTGTTCCGCAAGTGGAACCATTCGGTAATTGGCAAACTGGCTCTATGTATGTCATTTAACTAGCCATACTTTTGTTTCGCAAGTGGAACCATTCGGTAATTGGCAAACTGGCTCTATGTATGTCATTTAACTAGCCATATGATTCCATATATTGATATAACCTAAGCATCACTTATACACATGGAAATGTGTAGATACAGCCCGAGTAAACGTGCACAAGCCAAGGGCTCAATTTCAGTCAACAATTCAGGATAGACAATATAATTATATACAAACTGAATCCAATGGGAAAAAGAAATAAAAATTATACGCGATATCCTTCAATTTAATAGATTCTATCCTCCATGATGATCATTGATGCCATATCTCTGCATTCCGTGTTTCAATCACAATCCACAATAAAGCCTCTGTTCAGTATGCACCATAATCTAAAGTATTGGCCAAATTGTGAAAGAAGAAAAATATAAATATAGCCATAAAAGTATAATTATCTTAACAATTATGAATACATATTTAATAAGTTATTTCTCTTCATGCATAATAAAACTTGACACACATTAGCCTGATTAAGTGGGCTGCATGAAGGTAATGATATGATTATATCTCTAACACAGCCCTGTTGATATATCGCCAACTTTTCCAAAAGTTCACTGGTGGCAATGCTCGGATAAAAACACTGTCTGAATAACTCGCACCTACACCTGGCTTCAGGCACTACATCCACCAGGCGCTCTTCGATTGTTCATGGCAGAACTTATTCAATATATATAAATCCCCAAGTAGGCTACGCCTTAGTTCATATTATCCAAACATCATTCACTTGATTTGAATCAGTATAGCCTTCGAAGGCCTAGATGCGTTTACCTTAAAGTTCAAGCTTGGACGGTCTGTTAATACCAAGTCGGAATCAAATAGCACAAGGGCCTACTCTGGTCAGCAATCTGCAGTGATGTTTAAGATCTGCCACCAGGTTAACCAATAACCATACATAATTTATCATGGGGAACAACTCTGTACATCAAGCTACGAGTGACGTCATAAATCAGAAAATGACGTCATCCCATATCAATGCAATTTCAGGGGCGTAGTTGGTGGTTGTGTTTGGGTTCCTCAACATTGTAAAAATGTGCGACTTTAATGTCATTTTGGCCAAATTTATCATTTTACTTTCCTTATAAATTAATGTACGCACGCGTGTACGTCCGCATCGCTGGCTACGCCACTGAATTATGTAATAAAATGACAATTCAGCGTGTCATATTCTTTAGAATGTTCAGATCTACCGTACTAAACAATAGCTATCTGCATATAAACACAACTACATGTCAATCATGATAATCTAAACAGACAGACAAAAACCTTGACCATAAATGATGCAATCGAATTCGTCTGTTCCATCTCGATTGTTGAAATCATCTAAAATCAGATATAAAATAATACCATCCAGGCCTCAACCTGACACATCAGTTGTCACCAAACCTTCATCTAGCAGCATCCACAATTAATACCACAATTTACAGTAACAAGCAGGATTCAGATCATATTAAAGAAATGAAAGACCAGTCTCTCATTTTTATTTTAAGAAAGGAAAGCGGTGCGCATGTAACTTACGCAATGTGAAAATCACTAAAGGTTAAAACCCTTAAATGTTTAGGTTCAAGACAATAAATGTTTGGCCGCCTCAAAATAAAATCACCTATCCTGAAGTGATAGCTGCCATTATTTCTTAATTGATAATAATAATTACTAAAACATAAGAATAAAGCTATAACATGCCACTCATTAAGACTAATTTTATAAGAATGAATTATTTTAATACTTACGTAGTTATTTTCTCAACCCTTCTTCTTCATGTACGCTCTATACCATCTACCCAGCTTCCGCGATGACAGATGACCCTCTGACATGTTAAACGTCTCCGTAGAGTTTTCTGTGCAAAACCTATAAGATAACAACAAATCGTACAGTGTCGGTAGCACTAAATAGTCGATTACAGCACAGCACACAAAAAATAAAACAAATATAAATTACACATCAAAAGGACTACCACAAGATTGCGCACGCAAAATTGACAATGAAAAGCCACAACAACTCGACAGCGTGTGCCTCAGTCAGTCAAACACTACAGGGGCAAGGGCTAGCAACAAGAATTAATCAAAGGAAGAACCGTGACACATCACAAGCACGACCCGCAATTTAGCAATCAACAGAAACAGTTCCGTTCACATGTCTTGTTGGAAGATATAAAGCAGCCTTAACAGTTATACGAGGGATGATCCATATATAACGAGAAAATGCTTATAATTTTGTTATAGTCCGTTCCATTATAAATGGACTGGAAAAATGCTAGTGATCTAACGTAAAGTGGACGTAATGTGGCGTCGACATCAGAAACACGCACGAAGATGTTACATGTTTTGAACGAAATTCCTAAGAGTGACTACTGTGGGTCTTTTTTCAACTTGGTATGATATTGGCGAAGACGTATAATATTAAAGGAGGATATTTAAAAGATTTTTAAAAATCAATACAGTAAGGCCTAAGGAATGGGATCGTCAAATTGATCATAGTTTAATTCTGAATTACGTTAAAAGGTGCCAAAATGACGTTGCCCCGCCTATCGGTTACATAGGTCAGCAAAAATGTTCCAAACAATTTATTTTTCCATATATTTGAAAACTATTTCGTACTTTTTCTTCTAATGTATGTACTAACAACCACATACAATATATTTAGAAAATAACATTTAATAACAAAGTTATAAGCATTTTCTCGTTATATATGGATCCTCCCTCGTACTCTACCACAGATCACTCTCATTAGGCATGGTATTGCATGTTTGGAAATTGTGTGCCTATTCTCGTCTTGCACTATTTATCGTTCATCGACACATTGATATATTGATGATCGTAACAGTCTTCAGTTCTACTGAATTACACAGCTGCAAAGAAGATTTTTATTTTTGGCGAGCAATATTATTAGCATCATGCTACTATTAAATATTTCTCATACAAATATTGGATGATTGATGTCTTTGTTGTTTCTATTCTGCGTAATTTCCAAAAATGTGTGTGATAAAAAATTATGAACGCTTCTATCCTCAAAGTACAAATTGAATAAATATAGCCATAAATATAGATAAATATTAATATGAAACATTCGTAACTAATTATGCGAGTTTTGAAAATAGATTGTATTTAATTTTATTGTATGTGCACCAGCATTTGATTGCATTTAAATGCGCACACATTTTATAATATCCGTTCAGAAGATGTGAAGTTTTCATGTGCAAGACATTTGTCTTATAACTCCAACAGCGCATTTACGTTGTATAGAATCGTTTTTGGCAATCAATGATAATTGGATAATTTGATTTGTTGTTCTTTTTCTCAGGTCTTGGATTTATATCGACATAAAATATTGCCGAAACAATTGATTGCAGAATGTCTTTGCTTATACTATCAAGATAATAGCTGAACATTTTTATGTTAGGTGTTATTCGACAAAGAACACGCGTCCTTTTAGCATTTCCTTTGACTTATCTCCCTTTGATTATAGAAATTTCTCGCAAAAAGCCCCATGTAAATATACATGTAGTACTAAATTACTAATATATATAGTTTGGAGTAATATTTCCTAAGCTGTACCATGCTAATTGTTTATTTGTATACTATATTGGCTTCTGCACTGAGTGTGTGTATATTGTATGTTGCACGAAGAATTTTACTTGATCGTGACCTTTATGCATTAATATATTACAAGTTCTTGCGTTGAATATTACATATTTCCGCGAGCAAATCGTGCAATATCGACCCATTAGATTTGAGTTGGTAGTTCACCCCGAGCGTCTTCTTGATACTTCCCGCTTATGAAAACATACAACCGGGGTTACAAATACAGACAATATATCAGCTGTTAAATAATGCTAATAGAAGGTCGAGAATCGTGTTAAATTCTCCGTACCTACCACTTAAAATGGTTATATGTCCTAATTTAAAAGTCAATTATTGTGGGAGTCAATATACAGGCTTATTTGAAATTTCCTTTTTACGATACCGACGTTTCTGAGTGTGTCTTGATTTGTGTGTGCATTACAATATTAATATTTATTATTCTGTACATGTAGGGTGAACAATTGTTTGCCTGAAAATTGAACAATTTACAGTGTAACACACTTCATTGTGACAAATTGAAAAACGAAAGTTGGATTTGGTACCTGTTTAGTTGTATTCTTATTATTCAGTTTTGTGTATGTCATCGTGGTGTGTGATTGTGGTTTCTATTATTCCCCTACCGGTTTTTGACCAGGGGAACTATATGTTTGCCCTCCGTCTGTCTGTCCGTCCGTCCGTCAAAAGATCTGGATCCAGACATAACTGGAACAGTTTCCAAGCTAATTTTATTAAACTAGTTATGTGGATAGGGGGCAATAAGGGGATTATGCACGTCTAAAAATATTGTGATTCCGACAAACATTGTGGTTGCTATGGCAACAGAAACATTGAAAATGGCTTCAAATTGGTAGGGGACTTCTGTATTGCTTGCAATTCTTAATGACTTGTTTTGTGTGTATTTTCTGCTCTGCTGTTTCTGTTGAGTGCAGTGTTAATATATGTTTGCATATCCCGGTTACATGTAATTGTTTACACGTTATTATTGAAAGAACCTAAAACTAATAATTCAAATTTGGCAAAGATCAAATATACGAGCATTTCATTTTGCACGCTTTTAATCTTAACTAAAGGAATTATGTGAATAGAGTTTGCAATTTGGCCAATCGCATAACATACCATACATGTAAAAAGTTTGCATGTTCTTTAATATTCATAAATAGTAAATATAACGAGCTTCGTGTACACTTAACCGATTTAGAGACGCAACTATTTTGGGAGCTGGTATTTTCCTATATAATTATTATTTGAAATTTGTTAGAGTTTAAATAAATAAGTTGAATGAGAGTCGTGCGCCTGGTATGATGAATGAGAGTCGTGCGCCTGGTATGATTTTCCGCGATGAAATATTTCAATGTAACCCATTACGTCATATTGACGTCATTTTCATTATTACACATGCCACCAGAACAAAACCACTGGGCGAGACGATCTGACCGTCAAATTGTAGGACAACGATACCCCGACCTAAAAACATCAATTAAGTTAAGAAACGCGTTCTATACGGTGCAACGCTTTTAGGATATATAGAACATCCTGGCGCTATTGACGTGCTTTAGTTTAGTCAAACTGTCGTCTGGTGATGATCTTTAGACTTACACAGTACTTTAAAGAAGCACCTACGATTGTCAGAGTCAGGTAACCTGACGATACGAGCACGTACAAATGATGGCACCATATGAATGTTATTTTTGAAGACATCACTTCCGGTCATCAATTTGTGGTGCTATACCTACAGTTTGAAGGCAGTGATGCGTACGATTTAGTTATTATGCTAAAAAATACATTTCAAAACATTTTGTTTAATGTTTAGTTTGACCCAAATTGAAAATCGCTAATTTTTTTGTCTTCTTATTTACCCTTACACATCCAAGTATCGATTTCTTGTCACGGTTTTGAGATGCCATAGACCTAGGACAGGTATTAACGTTACCATCGGACACAAGGCAGCGTATGCTAGATCGGCAACACATTACTGACAGATCATGTTACGACAGAGGAGACCATCGAATTTTTTCGCCTGAAGCATAATTTGAAGGCAGGAACAGTGGCCGTCAAGAAGTGCATCATCAAGCAGAACCTTCAGAGCGTTTAAAGTATTACGTGCTTTCCTTATAGATGTGTGGAACAAGATTCTACAACTCCATATTTTGCCCGCCAATGAGGCACAGACGCCTGATTTGCATAACAAGTTGCAGCTTATAAATTTATCATTAATTTTCATATATTTGACATCATGTATTGATTGCATCATGTTCAAATTTTAAATACAATCGAAGCTCCTAAACTGGTTAAAATGTATCATAAACCCGATGTTGCGTTTTTAAATCGGTTACGTGTATGACCGGGGTCATTCTGCTGTTGCACTCGGCTGGTTCATGCTAAATCAAAACAGTTCTTGTAACTGGAACATCCGGCTTGGGCGTTCGGCCTTTTTGTATTGCTGAAACTAGGTCATTCAGCTGAAACCTTGGCATTAAGATTTTAATACTGTTTTTCTAATTTTTAAGACTTCTGACAGCTAAAACTAGGTATTTCAGCCGTTTTACTGTTGGAATTGGGTCATTCAGCTTAGATATTCATCTTATTAATTGCTGAAACTAGTTCATTCAACTTTTCGACAGCTTGGAGTTGGGCGGAGTACTTATTTGTTCAGTTTGGGTATTGTACCTTGTATGTTTTTTGTGTCGCCTGAAAAAGCGACATATAGGTGTTACTTTGGCGGCGGCGGCGGCTGCGGCTGCGGCGGCGTCACAAATTGCTTGTCCGGAGCATAACTTTGTCACTTTAGGTTGAAATGATTCAAGAATTGGTATGCATGTTTCTTGCAATAAGCCGGAGTGCAGTGCGCAAGAACCGTAACTCTACCTGTCATAGTTTTTTAATTATTTCCCTTTGATTGATTTTATTAGAGCATTTCTGGTCCGGAGCATAACTTTGTCACCTTAAGTTCAAATGACTCAAGATTTTGTATGTATGTTTCTTGCAATAAGCCGAAATGCAGTGCGCAAGAACCATAACTCTGCCTTGCATCGTTTTTTAATTATTTCCCTTAGATTGATTTAATTTGAGCATTTCTTGTCCGGAGGATAACTTTGTCACCATGAGGTTGAATGACTTGAAACTTGGTATGCATGTTTCTTACCAAAAGTCCAAGTGCAGTACACAAGAACCGTAACTCTACCTTGTGCCATTTTTCAATTTTTCCCCTTGGATTGATTTTATAAGCATTTCTTGTCCGTGGCATAACTTTGTCACCAAAAATAGGAATGCATGTTTCTTTGCTGTGACATGAAGTGCAGTGCGCAAGAATCGTAACTCTAGCTTGTGTAGTGTTTGAATGATTCCCTTCAGATTGATTTTATCGGAAACTTTTTGTCCAGAGCATCGCTTTGTCGTTTTTAGTCAGATGACTAGAGAACTCTTGTGAGTCTGATATGTAGCCCAATACTGGATAGTTTTCCATGACAAATGTGCATTTCGTCAGGCGACACATGCGACTCGCGGAGCTTTTATTTATGTTTTCTGTGCTCGGCTGGTTAAGTTGAGTGCTGCCTTAACTGTCTGGCTTAATATAATAGTTTTGTACTGCTATTTATTTTGAAATATGCATGTATGCTGGTTCTGATACCAATTTAATTAAGAGTTAAATTGTAAACAACAAATTTCATTGTTTTAACGTATGTTATATGTAAACAAATTACATGATTTATAAGTCCCATATTATTCAAGTAATATAAGTATTAAATAAAAGGTACACAATAACAGATCAAATAAATTATAAAACCACTTTGTTTATAGTCAAACAGTTGCGCAGTTAGTTATTGGATGCATATACACATAATCAATACAGGAATGTAACATGCACTTAAATTCAATAACTGTCTTTCTTTTAAGCACAATTCTGAACAGATTTAGATTTAACAAAATTGTATTACTTGCGTGCAGTGCACACTTCAACAAATATTGCCATCAAATAACTTCTATTGAATAGAAAATTAAATAGCTAAATACTAAGACCCTTGTGATATATTATCGACAGCATAAAACGACATAACGGATGTTATATTTACTGAGTTATGATGTATAAGTTCGAACGATTGATCAACAAAAGGGAAGTCAAGTGTTTGTTGATTTAGTGTTTAATTTAAGAATTTGGGACGCCTTTGCTGTGCCTTAGCTTCAAGTGCATTTGTATACTTCAGACACTGCCTACGTGCACAATTACATAGAGTTTATTATCTGCAATAAAATAGATGCATATGCCAGATTTATATAGCGCCCTTTTCTTATGAAACACATGTTGAAACACAATAGCAAGACCACACCATTTACCCACATATTCCCAACTGTGTTCCATAATACGTATAATAACGTTGTTCAAACATGGCTGCAAGAACAACGAAGTAAGTAGTTAATGTTCGTATTTTTGTGTGTGTGACCACTGTCAGCGTACCATTGTTATATCAATTATTGTTTTGTTCAAGAACTACATTATATTTCTGGGATTCATTAAAATATATCCGAAAAGTCTTTAAAATTAACATCATTGTGTTTCGAACCATTTTAAAGTAGCCTCTACACCTACAAGATCGTGCATCTTAGATTGAAAATTGGCGCATCTGCACAAAAACAAATACACTGGGACCAACCATGTGATAAACAATATCAATTATCTGTCTATTAACAAAATTCAAACACAAATTGAATGCCAAACTGCAAAAAGTTGAAAAATCGGCCTCAATGTTAGATGCAGTCTGCAGTCTTAAGATAAACATTTGTGACCTGTAAGTTCGTGCACATAAACTGATGACGTCATTAAGAACGCACGGGAAAGATTATGCTAATAAAAAGTTTTGTAACATAAAGTTTGATCTTTTGTCAGTAAATTAGCACATTTTCCCGTTCGTAAATTTATTGCATCTAATGCAAATTATGAGATTAACAAATGTCTCCAGATTTCACGACCGGAACCGGTGATTATGTAAACAATAAAATCCCTCCTCGGATAAAACTCGCCGTAAAAGTAACGAACCCTGTTTTTGTCGATTGTTGTGCATTGTTCGGCTGGATAGATGTTTTGTTAGTAATTTAAAATTAATTTTGGCTTGGAAATGAGATTATTAGCAAAGCAATCTACGTTTTACTAAAATGCACGAACTTGTAGGAATGCACGAAGTTATAGGAATATAGGCTACATTAAAGTTCCGCTAATAAGACCACTTGATATTTGTCAGTCTAAGGTCCCAAAGTAATAAATTTAGAACAAAAGAGGTCCGCTAATAAGACCACCTTTTTGACTGGTCTTAATAAGAACTAAGGCTCAGCCTATTTTAGCGGACTATGTCAGTTGTCCTACATTATTTGTAACATGCTCATCTAGCACTGGATTGTTTTGACGATGCATAACTTTACAATAAATTGTTCGGTTACGAACCTGGAACCCGTTACCTAACCAAGCCGTTTCCAAAAGGCGCTACCGAGCGCTTTCCTACGTCTATGCAACGACACGCTACGAGCGAGCAGTGCTCGCTGATAGAATACCGTTTCTTAACACTTTGCTATGCGAGTGCAAGAAAGCGCTCGATAGCGGTTTGATACGAAATATTGGGTACGAAGTTACGAAGGACGATACGAACCTGCAGCTATCGATTTTAAGTTCATTGTATAACTACGTTGATTATGTGTATAAAATACGACTTTCCTTGTTTAAAACAAGTACTTTCGTGGTTTAAACAGTTAATTTAACTGATATTAAAGTCAGCCTGTCACGGTCTGTGATTTTCACCGCTGAGTTTTCAAGATGGCCTAAGACTACAGTAAATAGGCTCTCGTTACCCAAAATACGGAAGTGCCTACACAGAAAATAGTTCCCCTGTTTGATGGTGAGTATTGGTTGAAAGTTGAATGATCACTATGCATGTAATGTGCATTTTAGATAAAGAACATGTAAAATAAGTAGAAAATAGGATTTTTAATAAAATCTGAATGCCAGATTTTATATATCAGTGGTTTGTGTACAGTCGTCTATTGGTGAAAATGAGCCGAATAGTACACATGGCGCAGGGGTACGCCGATTGATAAACAATAACTTTTAAACAAGCAGGTTATGGTGCCTGTTTTTTTGGTCAGAATTTTGTCTCTATGTTAGTTCTACAGGATTCAAGTAAGAATTTTCAGCTGAATTATAGATTAATTGTCTCATCATGACAAACGTTTATATAGAACATAGAGCAAAAATAACTGTAGCCTTAGGCCTGATATGGTGGTGAAATGTCAGCTGTTGACCCAGTTTAAAATTTAATATCTCTGTCATTTTTAGTGATATTGAGTTGAAATGTTCACACATTGGATATAAATAGTGTAGAAATCTGAAACAGTATGTTTGTAATTAATTTATGTATTTTTCTTTATATTATGAGGATTATGTAATATTATATATGTAATATTGGGTTTTGTTTGGAAATTTGTACTTTCACTTTCAAAATGACCTTCATAGAGAACACTGATGTCATTTATAGCTCAGTACATAGCCTCAGTCTGAAATCAAAGTAAAAATGGAGGTATTTTTTGAAAAATATGACCAAATTTGGAAAATATCTTGGATATTGATGTCAAAAATTGCCATATTTTGACAAAATGTTAACTGTGGGAAGTATGACAGGATAACTACCCACCTTTCTTGCGGTGATGGGCATGATTTGAATGCCCACCGACTAAGCTATACGGTTGGGCGCAAAATTTCATTGAGTAATATACACGCTTTAGATGTTTCGCATCTGTGTCACATGCCCGAATGCATCAATATTGGCCGTCTGAGCCTGGAACCCCACACCGTGAACCAGAGGCGGAGAAATGCTTCAACCGAGGCATGTGTGAGGGTCATGCGCCCTGCGCGGAGTGCCGCCTTCTCATGTTCTGTAATGTTTGAGCAAATTGGATCCCGTGTTGCTGAAATTTCCAATATATCTGGCGGTAGTTTCCTATCCGAGCTCTGCATAACATGATAAAGAGCCAGTTGCAGTTTAGTTATGCTTTTGTATTCATTGTTGCTCTTATTTTATTTTGAGATCTGTTGTAGTGTGTATGTATGTGCTGGGCAAGGACTAGATATATAATTTAATTTGATGCTTCTTTCAAACTATTTATGAGACCCTAAAGATGGTCTTCCCTGTTGTCAGTTCAAGGGAGATAACTCTTATTCATTCTGGTTGTTAAAATGGCTGCGGTTATCTCCCTTTGATATGGATGGCTTCGGGTCAAGTTGCCCTTTCTTGTGGTCTGATTTAACTCTGTTCCGCTTTTGGTACTGTATGTGTTCACGTAAGTGAGGACTCGTTGCCAGAAATCCCATTCGCTTTGAATATTTTGCTAGACTTTGCGTACATTTTTTGGTACTTGTCTTCTGCTTGCATTTGTGCTGGAAAGCCTTGGTAAACCGGTCTGACCGGCGGATTCTAAGTCGCTTTGCTTTCATTTTAGTACTGGCTGCCACCCCAATATTAAGTCGCAGAATCGTTGAACCAAGGCGACAGAATTCTTAGTGTTTTTTTACAGCGACGCACTGATTGCACGATTCAGTCAGCTTCACAATTTTCGGTATTCATATCAAAACTTCAAAACCCGTATTGCTGCTTCGCTCAGTTTCATTTTAATAACTTCGCGTATCAATTTCTTGTCATTTTCTTCCAAACACAGGGTTTGTAATACAGTGTGTGCCCAAAAACATTGTCTCATCAATGATTTCTGCTTTCAGGGCTGATGTCTGAGTTTGGTTCTTATTTCATGATAATGGAGCTGATGTACTGGCCGAGTTACCGGCTGTACGACACCATGCGAATCTGTTGCCGGATCACCATCTATGACATGAGAATTAGTAGGAGCTACTTCTGGGATATCAGAGCTGCAGCCGGTTATTTTCAAACCCTTATTCCAAGGTATGCAGCCAGGCTTAAAAAGTGGTGTAGTCTTGGATTTTCTACTCATTTTAGATAAAAACTCAGAAAAAGCTGGTGGATATTTCAGCTATTTCTCCAAATTGGGCAACTAATGTATACTGTGAATTGCATGCCAGTAGACCAGAATGAGTCTAGTGACAGGTTGTGGTATTTCCAGGCTCTGAATCATATAATTATGCAAAAAGTAACTTTCAGTGACTTCCTAGTATGTAATGCTCTTCAGACATTCATGCAGAAAAGGGGATACTAGAACCACTAGTGTGTCAACGTTTAAATGGACTTATCTCAGTAATCTCTATGTGCACAGTCTTAAAGTACACACTGTCAGATAGCTTATATTATACCCTAGCAGATTTTGTAAGATTTGACATCTTGACTGACTTAGTTTTTTATTAAATAACTTTTTTAAATTAAATTTCAAGTTTAATTATGTAATATTATGTAATATGTTATGATAGATGCATTTGTTGTATATAATGCAACATTTTGTAGTTTGACAAGTAGAAATGATTTTAAGAAACCAAACACTTTTTATTTTGTGTGAAAATACCTTAAAATAAAGAAGTTATTAAGATTTTAGTTTTGGCATTGTATATTGACTAGGTGCTTCTGATTAAGGTAGTTACCACCCTCCACCGACTATATCGAAACACCTTAAATTTTATAACCACATGCCAGAATTGCATGAAACTTGCAGAGTTTGTCAGCCATGTTCTATATTTGATCTGATTTGAATTGCATGCTTTTATATATAAAAAAGTTGGTCAAATAGGCCTAAGACTACAGTAAATAGGCTCTCGTTACCCAAAATACGGAAGTGCCTACACAGAAAATAGTTCCCCTGTTTGATGGTGAGTATTGGTTGAAAGTTGAATGATCACTATGCATGTAATGTGCATTTTAGATAAAGAACATGTAAAATAAGTAGAAAATAGGATTTTTAATAAAATCTGAATGCCAGATTTTATATATCAGTGGTTTGTGTACAGTCGTCTATTGGTGAAAATGAGCCGAATAGTACACATGGCGCAGGGGTACGCCGATTGATAAACAATAACTTTTAAACAAGCAGGTTATGGTGCCTGTTTTTTTGGTCAGAATTTTGTCTCTATGTTAGTTCTACAGGATTCAAGTAAGAATTTTCAGCTGAATTATAGATTAATTGTCTCATCATGACAAACGTTTATATAGAACATAGAGCAAAAATAACTGTAGCCTTAGGCCAGATGGCGGTCATAAGTTCATAAGATTGTCCGAGGTGTCACGATTGAGTTAAAACCAGGGGAGGTAATACCTCTGTTACTAAGCAACAGAGTTCTTACCTCCCATACTGCCTTGTTAATTTATTATCTTTTTTAATGTTTTCTAGATATGGGCCTACTCTAGTTTTTGGAATATTTTTAAACATCATTAAAAAATATAAAAAAATATGAGCTGCCGAATATCGCATTTTAAACAACTTTTGTTATTCTATTGGCAGCCATTTTTCATTATCATTCTTTCAGTGCGGAATTGTAACACAAATTTCCAAACCCATTAGTGAATTCGAACTCTGAATAAATCACGTGACAGGTGTTACCATAAAGCGGATCGATATCCGCAGGTCTTATGGCCTGCTGATAGTCCGCTATAAGCGGAACTTCACTGTACCTAAAATGTGTCAATACTTCATTTATCAACTGTATTAATACAATAAATACATCTATGACAATGTGTAACAGAGTTTGAAAAATTTAGTAACTTATAGCTTGAAATGGGGTGAGTATGAATTTGCGAATAATTCCAAACTAATATAGAAAACCAGGCCGGATAAATACGAACTTAAAATGAATACAAACCCAACAAAAGAGAAACAGTTGTCAGTATGTACTTCACGTATTACTCGGGACTTTTTTCTGATGATATTCATTAAGTTTTTTTCTAAAAGCCTGTTTTAATCTCCACTTGTTCTATAGAGTGTTCTCTCTCTTCTCTCAACAATGCATTGCATCAGCTAGAAATGTTATTATATTCAATATAGAATGCTGTAATTCACGTTTGTCAAATGACATTAGCTTTAATTATCGTTATATCTAAGGCTCTATCTTCCATGTGGTGGTCTATTTTGGATTGAATTTTCATGACTTATGCAAGATGCATATTAGCTATCTTAGAGTGGTGTCTTTCGTTACTCAAACAACGATGTCTGCTTTCATTTTGCATGACTGATCTTCTTACCATCAGCACATTGTTTCAACGGCTTATGGGGTAATACTTTGGAAGAATTAAGTCTCCATATGTTTTGTCGATACAGTGTTTACTTGGTTTGGGTCATTCGGCTTTTTGTGGCTGAGACTGGGTCATTCGGCTTTTTGTGGCTGAGACTGGGTCATTCGGCTTTTTGTGGCTGAGACTGCATGGGTCATTCGGCTTTTTGTGGCTGAGGTTGGTTCTTTCGGCTTTTTGACAGCTTTGTCTTGGACTTTTGACCTTTTGACAGCTGAAACTTGGACTTTCAGCGGTTGGGTTCAATTGGGCGTGGGGCATTGTGCCATGATATTGTGGTATGTGTTGTTGTTATGTTGTCTGTTGTCAGCTATTTCAGTTGAATGCTGTCTTTCCTGTCTGATATTTTACTATATTTTGTTAATCGTGTGTGATTAGTCTTACGAGTCATAGTTATACAATTGTCTACAGCTAGTACATTTAATTTTAGACATGAACAGTTATGTGTACATGTACATATTTATATTGAAAGGGAAATAATCTGATGCATACCAAAATTTGACTCAAGCGGCATTAATCGGACTTAGACGGATCATTTCATGTTTTAGCAACGATAGGTGTATTAATATGTTTTTAGCAACGATAGGTGTATTGATATGTTCGTAGCAACGATAGGTGTATTTATTGATATTCATAGTTCGCCGGAGATAACACTAGCCTTTGATTACAAATAAAAATGAAAATTAAATACATTTTCGATAGTCATTTTTGTTCAATCTTGTGCATAATTATACAATATTAATGATATACTATATTAATCTACACTGATAACTGGCGGCCAGTCGATCGTGCAGTGTTTATAATTTGCTTTGTTTGTTTATTAATAAGGCTTGAGTTATCCACGGCGAACTATACTATGGCTCAGCAGCACATATTCTGAAAGAGTATCCATTGTTGTTTTAACAAAATCATTAATTTCTTTTTGCATTCAGTAATTATGTTTTTATATTGGTAACATTTTATTGTGTTGTGTAAATTAGTACTACTAACAACCCGAAAGCATTACTTTATCGTTGCATTTATTATGTCAATTACTTATCAACTGCAAAATGCGAATTTAACAAAGTAAACATTATATCTACCACGGCGAAAATGTGGACGTGCATTGACTGGTTTAAACGTCATTTAGTGTTTCTGTGATGTGCGTGTACCTTTATAAAGTCATGCGTTCAAAACGTACAATTACGATATTGAACCAAGTGTTTCAAACAGACAATACACTTAATTAAGCATTCAAAGCAAATATCATGTTAGCATAACAAAAAATGAAACTGCCTAGCGACAAATTAGACGTATAGCAATTGTGCTATTTATATAAAGGCCTTTGATGGCGTCTGTAATCTCATCACACAACTATTCTGTATCTGCCTTTCGTGATATACTGTTTCTGTTAAATGGTCACCATATAATAGTTTCGTTGTTCAACGCGAAGTACGATAAATCGGAGGCTAACTTTGATCACAAGCCTTTTGTAATTCCCCATTCATCCGGTCATTACTATATATAAGAGAACAGGTTGGAAACGCATTTTTCCTAATTCTAAAAGTTTGTGCTATGTTGTAGGTGTACTATTATAGTAGTCCCAAAGATACTGCGTATGATTAAAAAACGCAAATCACTCGCACGCTTTACTCGCATAAAGTGTAACTGAATTATGAGTAAAATAGTCTCCAAACAACAGATAGGACAATTTATTATATGCGTATCAATGGATTATAGAGATTAGATTTATCAGTGAAAATAACAATGAGAACACTTCTAGTGAAAAGGCTGATTTAAAAGCAGGTTCCAGTATCAGCAGAAAATGAAACGTAATGAGCAGAACACCTGTTGATTGTTGGTGCAATTAAGATCAAATTTTATTACACTCGCGATCATGTGAAAATATTGATTTTCTTTTATCACTCGGTGAAATAAAATTCGATCTTGCACCAAAATCAACAAAATTAATATCCTCTATATAATATAAATATGACAAATATAAATTAATTCGAATCATGTTGTGAATATTAAGTGACACAGGTCCTAATACCTTCCTTAACCAATAAAGTATCAAAAATAATCTGACTATGTACGAGTATATAGTGTCCACTTTTTAGTTAAGAAGAAAATTACAAAAACAAACCGATCTCTACGCCTTTGTGTGAAACGTTGTTATTTGGTATGTGCTCTTTTTCAATTGCATTGTCCAGCACAAGGCTGTTTCGATTCTGTCCAACGTGCCTGTACACTGTATCTCGGTTGAATGTTGTGTGTGGGTTATACTTTTCGACAGCTTGGACTTGGGCGGATCTACGCTTGTTTAGTTGGGCATTGTGCTTTGTGTGTTTTTAATGTTTTCTGTGCTCGGCTGGTTAAGTTGAGTGCTGCCTTCCCTGTCTGATTTAATATACTCTTTTTGTCCTTGTGGTGTGCGATCGTCCGTTTGGTCTGTCAATATCTTCTAGCTCTTGTTCCGGATTTGTTTGACTGACTGAGACGGCAGGCAGTCGGATCAGGATGTCAGGCTCTGCAGCTGTTCCGTATTGTGTGCTCTGCTTTTTCTTATGAGAACTGCCTTTTGTCGTTCGATTATGTTTAACCTTTTTGCCAAGCACCGAGTGCACTTGTTTGGTATTGAGATTAAAATGGAAAAAAATGTTATCTTCCCTGAAACCCCAAAGCATTGCAGCTTTATATTTTGCATTGTGCAGCTTCATGAGGTCTGCTACTAAGACCTTTCAAATCATCCTGCTGAGATAAAAACTTGGCCAGCCCCAGAATCACTTGTTTGTTATTTATATGTAGAGACATATTTGAAAAGAAAATCTTCTCTTAAACCACAAGGCTTACAATTCTGAAATTCTGCATGATGTTCTCTACCAATGTTATTCAAAACTTATGCCCAAATAACGACCAAACTTATCTTGTGACAGGGTAACGTTATAAAGGTAAACTTAAGAAAAGCTTCTATTCTGAAAAAATAAGGTCTACACTATCGCTTTTATTTCTTAGATTATTGTTAACGTAGAGATTGATTTTACTCCAAACTACACAGACATACATTGGCCGTCTTGTACATATAACTTACAATTTATCAAGACCAAACCTAATGAACATTACTCTGGAGATGGATCTGGGGACCTCTGGACCGTCTTGTGTACCGTATTATACGAGGGGTGTTCCAGAAATAATAGGACTTTCCTCATAACTTCTTACTCAACACTTACATTTTAAAGAAATTTATCTCATATGTGTAGAATTTCATGCTCTATATACTGATAACAACATTTTTTCGTTGTTGTTTGTGATGCTTATACAAAGCGTTGTTATAGAAACCATGTAACGCACTGGCGGGTCACACTGAAATTTTTTATTATTAACCCTACTAAACACGGGAATATCTCAGTAACCACTGAATAAATAATACGAATAAGCGATAAATTACACCAGTTTTACTATACAGAATCTTTTTTCATTGGCGTCTTTCAAACATTATCTCGTAGTAGGACCAATCTTACGGAGAAGCGTGTTCTGTACATGTGGGCTAAAGGATAGAAAACAAAAAAGTGAGAGGAACTAGAAAGTACTGACTAATAAATTATTCTGCAAATCTAGTTTGGTTAAATAGTTAACAGCCTCTTAACACAGGTAACTGTATTAGTGATAAAGAGTAAAATAAAGTATGTTATCTTAGAAAGGTGCATTTGTACTAAAGTGGTCAGATTTTTATGGTATCAAAAACAAGAATTAGCTTTCGATATCTTCATCAAGTAATTACATTCATAGATATTATCGCTAGAACTACCTCCGTGCAAAATCCAATCGACATTGATCAACCAAAAATTATACCATGAAATGTATACCACGGTGTCCAGTCAATTACTGAGGTGCATTCAATAGAAACGAAAATGCTCTAGTTTCTGATTATGTAATAATCCTTAAAATTACCCCAGTATTAATGAAATGTTTATTAAAAACAAACTGCACCTCAGTGACTCTGTGGTCAACTTCCCCTGTTATAAACCTTCCTAAGATTTATAAAATTTATATAAAAAACTATTTGTTCGTTTATTCTTTATTAATAATACAGTTACCCGTGCCTCTAAATACATGTAGTACGAATCAGCAGCAAACGAATCAAGTATTTTACATAGTTACTGAGGGAAGTCCGCAATAGCTGATACATAGTATAGTGGTCATAAGAACGTAACTATGATTCTGGACTACACACGAGCAATTAAGATGAGGTTATTAGTCTCCTACCGGTTTTTGACCGGAGGGGACTTATAGGTTTGCCCTTCGTCCGTCAGTAAGTCCGTCCGTCAAAATATCAGGATCCTGACATAACTGAAACAGTTTCTACTAGGTTCATGAAACTTGGTACATTGTATGTGGATAGGGAGCAATAAGAGGGTTATAACCCCACGTCTAAAAATAGTTTGATTCTGACAAAATTGGGGTTTCTATGGCAACAGAAACATTGAAAATGGCTTCAAACCGGTAAGGGACTTCTGTATTGCTTTCTTACTTGTTATATTGGCATGACAAATCTACTGGTTTCAATTGGAAAAACATGTATGATTCAACATATTTAGAAGCAGTGATAATGTTGAAAAAATACCGTTATTTTGGATGATACCGCGGTATCGCAGCGTGGGAAAATGACACCACGGTTCCCGGTATACCGGTAATTTACCGCGCACCTCTAATAATTAGTCCCCTACCGGTTTTTAACCGAATGGGACTATATGTCCGTCCGTCAAAAATCTGGATCCTAACTTTTTGACCCTCGCTCAATTGGTTTTAACGAAATAAAGATATCCAAAATTCAGGTAAGCTTTCCATTGACGCAACATAATTTGACCCTGTATGCATCTAAAGGTAGCGTGTATTAATGTAATCAGTCATAATAATATTATGGTATACAGTTCTCTACAGGTAACATATTTATTTCACGAAATTAAAAGGATGTACACATTTTTATTTCACGAAATTAACAGTAATGTACATATTTGAATTCATGTAATAAGTCACGTGGTATACAATTCTCTACAGGTAACATATTTATTTCAAGAAATTAACAGAAATGTACACATTTGAGTTCAAAGGGAGCTATTTTGAAACATACTTACGTTTGAATCGAGCACCAATAATTGGCCTTATAAGTGTATGTTCTTAGTATCGATAAGTGTATTGCTTTTACTAGGTATGCCACTATTCGGTTACTATTTATTAACTGGTAACCGTTTTACCATGTTCGGGTATATATGAAATATGCATAATGTTGTTTAAAAAGGTTACAAATTAAACCCTTTTGCTCTCAGTAATCATGTGGTGTTTGTTCAGTAATGTAATATTTTATGCGCAGGCGTTTGAAGGTGACGTAGTTTGTACTAGCTTTGTTCTGTAATGTACAGTGAGAGATCGACAAATGAAATATCTAATACTCTACTTTCCATTTTAGTTGAGTTAATTAGTACCAATAGTACTAACAGCCTTACAAGAGTTATTTTATGAGTGTAAAAGGTTTTTAAAAGTTTTTTAACAACTTGCATGTTGCAATTATGTCGTGTTTCAAGTTTAAATAATCAGCAAAAGGCACATTATCGAGGCGAGATTGCTAAAAGGCATTTAGTGATTTCCAACAAATACCTTCGACTAAAATGTCATTTAGTTTTTGTGATGTGTTGCACATTCAGTACATTTGTACTACGTTCATAATGTACACACAGCACACATGGGAATGCAAGAACGGTTAGAACAGACTGACTGTAAATGCTTCTAAATTACATGTTTGAAACACGAATCAATTAGCTAGACTATATATGAAATTACAATGTAGATCAAATGCTTAGAAACATGCCACATGTACGGATAACATTTGTATAGTAGACTCGTATGTGTTTTATGTTTTATGGTTCAGATGGGCATGTTGCTTTGTGTGTTTTTAATGTTTTGTGTACTCGGATAGTTCAGTTGAGTGCTGCCTTCCCAGTCTGACTTAAGGACGTTTGATAGGGTTATTATTTTTTTTTAATGATACCAAAAAATAGGCACAATTATGGTTTAGCATATACTGAAGCAATATGTGAAATAAAAAAGGTATGTCGCGGTACTATTTAAGGGGTCATGGGCCCTTTTGCAACATCACTTTTCAAGAAAATGACCAAAATTTCTTATATTTCGCAATGTATTCATTTCTGCATTAAAATCGATATTTTTCTTGTTAAAATTATTTCCATGGGTTCGTATGAACAAACACATATTATTCAAACATTCCTATACACTTTTGGTATTGATAAGAAAATTCACAAATTTTTGACAAAAAAAGAATTGTCAAAATATCCGAAAAATGACTGCTGATAAAGAAAAAAAAATACACAAAATCGGCCGTAGCTCAAAAACGACCTCGATGACCAATATATTTTCTATTGCTAATTTTGTTGATAAAAGTGTACTCAATCCAAATATTAAATAAAAAAGATAGGTCACGGGACTACTTTTTGCGCTATGACGTCATTATTGTCCCCCTTTATCATAAAAACCTTAGTGAAATTGCGTAAAAACGACGCATTATCTGCGCGTACAAAATATTCTGATACCAAAAGAGTACTCACATTTGCATATTATGTACATGAAAGTATAAATATAAATATAAACTTAGAAGAAATTGGCGTGTAACAATAATTATTTTAGCTGCAGTTGTGTCGTAATTGTGTATCTTTGCAATGAAAATTGCGGTATAATGGCGGTAAAATGGCGCAACAAAGGCCAAATTAGTAAATTTTGCATATATGTTTTTCTCATAATTTCTAGTTTTGTCATAATTTATTCTTGGCTAAGGATGTTGAATAAAGTGTACTTTATCTAAAAATTAAACATAGGTTTTCACGCTACACTTTGTGCTATTATGACTGAATTATCTCCCCTTTTTCCAATTTGTCTGTGACGTCACATTCCATAAAGCAAGGGGGCAGAGATGAGCCCTGAATCGCTCACTTGAATAATCTTCCCAATTTTAGTCAAGATATCATTGGTTCATTCCCTATAAATCAGTAAAAGGGGATCTATGTAGTCCCAGGCAATATAAACACTCATTATAAATGGGTACAGGTAACCCAAGTAATAATTTCTAATTTCACAAAAATGAATGAAAATGTAACCGCTATTTCACGCAGAGTGTGTTCATATTATTTGCTCAGTGAAATTTTTTTTTACCCCAAAATATCCATATTTATACTAACCCTAGATAGTATCACGACAAACATTTTGCCAAATTTCCATGACGATTCAGTGCCAAACGCGGCCTCTATTCCCGTTTAAGGTATATGCGCAGAAATGATGCGCATAAACAACTGTATCAAACGTCCTTAATATAATATTTTAGAGAGCTTCTACGTCATCGTAAACTCACGACTTGTCTACAAGTTGTTTTTGTTATTCACTTATTTTTTTATAATTATGCTTGTTGCGGGTACCGTATGTATGGTCCGTTGAATCAGGTCTGTCACTTGTATACATTGTATACATTGTACAAACAATACAGTAGCATATTGTTGTTTTATTGTGTTTTCCTATTTTCTAATGTAAAAAGATAATACAAAGTCGGACACCGAAGTCAGCACTCAACTAAACCAGCCGAGCACAGGAAACATAAAAACATCATATACCACAATTACACGACACAATACCGAAAACAAAACCGAACGAACAATGAACTGCCCTAGTTCCAGCTGTCAAAAAGCTGAATGAACTAGTTTCAGCAATCCAATATCTGAATGCCCAGGCTGAATTACCTAGTTCCAACAGTAAAACGGTTGAACGACCTAGTTTTAGCTGTCTGAAGTCCTGAAAACTTAACGAATAACAGTAATACAAAGCTGAATGTTATAATTTCAGCTTGATGACCTATAGTAGAGCAGCAGAGGCCTAAAGTGGCTTATTTAAGAAGTAAGGTGAACCCCAAAAGTAACAGCAAGAGTTATATACCAAAATGTTCGGGACAGTCAGGAGATTATCAGAATGCCGGCATAAATTGCAAATTTTTGGTGCGGGCCCTAAAATCCAAGATGGCGTCCAAGATGACCGCCATGAAATTGAGTATGTGCTATTTCAGTGTAATGTTTCTAGTTTTTTTGTGCTTAAAGACTGTGTCATCAAAGTTCACAAAATATTAATCTGATCTAGACAAAATGACTAGATGATTTCCGTAATAGTTCAAGGTCATTTTAACGTCAAATTCGAGGTCAAATGGCAAAAGTCGCCGAAAATTGTCATATTGACTGGGTAACTTCTTATATTGTTTACTAATACTATCTGCAAATAGCCTTTTTTGCATGAATTTATAATTAACAATGTATAGCTTCTATATTAAGGAGGTACGCGCACCTTTGATCTAACGATCTAATTTTCCTTGAAACATCTTAAAATGACACAACAGTCTTCTAGAACAACATTGAAATCATAAAAATGATATGTCACCAGGCTCGTTTTCGACATACATGGCTTTCTAATTACCTACCATTGTTTTTGTTCATTTCATCTATTTCCTGCATTTATGGCACCATTATGTTCTTTTTAAGATTATGTCTATATGAAACCACTTTTAGGCAATGCATGGTATTTTGTGTGTTCATGGTCATTCCTATTGACATTGGTCACAATTCCGGCTGCCTGGCGAACAAATTCAGTATTTGAACATGATCAATAGTTACCCCACCCACTTGCAAAAAAGTGTGATTTTCAAACGATTTCAAATGAATGTCAAAAAATACCTAACAATCGAAAATAATCTAGAATTGGCCCTAAGTTTAGTATCAAATAGAACACCAGTTTAGTCAAATAAAAATAGGGGTCACAAGCCTTTTTGGGGAGCTGTGCATAAAAAAGTACTAATTATGAATAAATTTGCATAAAATTAACCTAATTTGCATATTGTAATGAAATAATTTTTTATTAAAAATATTTCAAAGTGTGGCTACCTCTTATAACTAAACCATGCACTACATATTGTATATAAGCATATGCATTTGAACAATTGTAGGGATTATTGTGAACCCATATTATTCACAATGTTGCCGTTCCCAGCCCACTTTTCATACATGCAAAAAATAAAAAAGTTAAAAATATCTAATTTGTGCAATAATATTATGTTTATTATCATTAATCAACATTCATATGCGATCATTGAAACTAAAATTCATGTTTGTTCTTATCTAATACGATTTTGAAATTTCGCGCATGCGCACAAGGCAGCTCGTACCTCCTTAAATGTTTTCGAAAACATTTATGATTGGTTGCTATGGAGAAATAAGATGTTTTGTACACCTATATTTCAGCATTAGCTCTACAGTCAATTCACTAAAAATGTCATTTAAATTTGAATAATAAATTTAGATTCTGTTTTGGTCAAAGTCTGTATCATCAATATTCACAGAAATATTAATCGTGCTATAGGTAAAAATGCAAGATGATGTCCGTAATTTTCCAAGGTCATTTCAAGGCCAATTTCAAATGACAAATATCACAAAAAAATGTCATTTTGACTGTGTAATTTCATGTATTGTGTAGTAAAAGTGTCTTCAAATAGTCTTTTGAGCACACATGTATGATTGGCATAGTATAAATATTTTACTTAGTGTTTTCGTGAAAATTATTTGTAGTTGCCATGGAGAAATAAGATGTTTTGTACACATATATCTCAGCTCTACATACAATTCAGTAAAATGATATTCAATTTGAGAAATTGATCTAGACATATTTCGGTTAAAGTCTGAAACATAAATACTCCATTAGTAGCAATCATGATATGGCAACTAAACAAGATAGTGTATGTGATATTCCAAGGTCAACTTAAAGGTCAAATTCAAGGTCATATGGCAAAGAAAACACTTAAGTTTGACTTTTGACTGGATAAGTTCTTATAATTTGTTGTTATATACTGTTATAGTATCTGCAAATAGTAATTTTCGCCGACATGTATGTTTGACATAGTGTAAGTGTTATATTTAGAGCTGTAACATTTATATTTTGTTGTCATGGAGAAATAAAACGTTTTGTGGAAACCGCTATGTGTCACATTGATTATTGACAATTAACAAGACACCGCGGTATATCACTGGTCCCCGACTGATGTCCGTGATACGAATCTAAACGAGATCATCAAAGTATAATAATAACACATTGCAATTTTAACTAACTTATAATCTAGGGCTTATTTATTTCTTGTATAATGGTGCATATAAAATATGTGTAGCCCACATTATTGCACTTGACCCGACAGTTTTAACGTTATGTTAGAAAACGATATTTATTTACTTGATAACGCGTGATTCAAAGTTATTTTTAGGTCTTTGCGTGATTGTACATTAGAAATGTGTTGATATGCTGACTGTCAATGACAAACCATGTATTACGTAGCGGTGTGGGATTTGAAAGATTCACATCATGTTGACTTAATCACATAATTGTATGTGTGACTTTCGACTTTAAGTACTGTCCTGAAGTTACTTGAATTGAACATTGTTATAACACGATCGTCAAAATCACTGTGTGTTCTTGACACAAAAAAATCGATAAAACTATCTTTGAATATTAGCATAGTTTTTAGGTAAACATAGTGTGAAATTATGCCACCAAGAATACACCGGTAAGTGGAAAATCGATAAAATTATTCAGCCAATAGTAAAATTGGAATGTTTTTTCTGATTGACCTTTGATTTGGCCTTGTAAAGGGTCTAAAAGGATCTGATTCATTTCCATGTATTATGATGAATGTTTTATGAACTTTGATGATTCAGACTTGAACTTGAATTTTAAACAAACCTTAGCATCTTACAGAATTTGGTGGCGGACATCTTGTACACCATTTTAGATTGAAGGGTATGAACCAAATATTTGCAATTAATACCGACTGTGAATTATTAGTACTCTACTGACATAATTATGTGTATGCATAAAAGGCCAGTTTGTATAACTACACATGGTAACGCAACGCATAGTCCGGAGAATTCGACACGACTCCGGGCCTTTTATTACCATAATTTAACAGCTAATTTATTGTCTATATTTATAATCCCGGTGGAATCTTTTCATCAGCAGGATGTATCACGAATACACTCGAGGTGTAATACCGACACAAATCTAAAGGACCGATATTGCACAATTTGTTCGCGGAAATTTATATATTCAACGCAAGAACCTTGTAAAATATTTATGCATAGATGTCAGAATCAAGTCAAATCCTCCGTGCTAACTTAACAACTCATATGTAGGTTAAAGATACAAAAACACTTTCTCTTCCAATTGTTATCTAAGATAATAAACAACTAGCAGAATGTGATAAGTAATACATTCCCTGAATAAGACGGTCGTATTTCGAGTGAAAAGTCAAATAATATACCAGTCTATGGCATAACCACCGGCAAATTAGATGGCAAATAGGATTGTAGGTTAAACTAACCGCGTGTTATAATGTCACCTTATTATGCATGATACGCTAGTATCACACGCTATCATTCCAAATTGAACGTAAATAACCAATGCTTAAAATGAATGAAAATGTTTGCGGTAGTTCTTAACAAGCGTTGTAAAATTCAAATTTTCACCATTTTCAGCTTTTTTCTTGATAACTTGAAACCCATGAAAGAAATATGGTCCTTTGTTAAAAATCTATATTACTTTTTTTCGTAGTAACTTCAAAACCATAGTAGATATCCAAATGAAACTCGCTATACATATTGCCAGTGATAATATGCATATATGTAGCATAAACGCAACAACTCTAGCATTGATAAATTTTGACTTATGCCCCTTTTTAGCTTCGAATTTTTAAGATTGGTCATAGTTCAAAAATGTTTCAAGGTATTCAAATAAAACTTGGTATACTTACTGATTATTGAGTACATGTATGTGGAGCAATAACAATACACATATATTAAGCAAAGGGTGACAACTCATTAAAACTTGAATAATTTTTGACTGATTCTCCTAAACACCTGCACACAAAACAAACTGATTAATGTAGTTCTGTTTTGTGTATTTACATCTTGCAATCAATATTGGCCAATCAAGAACAGGGCACAATTCAAGAAACCAATGTCATGATTTCATGAATTCAGTATGCGCATTTAGTCTGTCAAAGATAATTTCAAACTTGATAAAAGTCAACGTTCATCATGGTTTCTATGTAGGAAATTAAACCTGTGCATGTCAAACAACCTTTATTGAACTTTAGATGGGGTAAATCACTTTATTTCAGGCATCAGCATATGACATTACGAGATATGACTTTGTTATTATGTCTTTACTGCAACTTATAGCGCTGATAATTATGCAACCCCACTATACTTCTACACCCCCCCCCTCTTTCGACATGCTACCACGGTGCCCTGTTAACGACAGAGATAACTCTACCGGAATCAGTCCAAATTTGCGGTGGCAATATTTAACTTAAGGTCGCTTTATATCCATTTTTGTAAAATTTGAGATCTTGATATCACTGAAATGGTCTCATCAAGCTCTATAATATTATCTTATCTACTAATAGATTCATCCATTATAATTGAAGATTATTAAGTAATGAGTTGTTCTCCATAGAAAAGATCGAAAATAAACTCTTTGATTGTTTTCTTTACTATAAATACAGAACTGCTTTAAATTCAAATATATCGAAATATTGAAGATTGTTGATAGAGTCACGTTTCGTTCACGCGACGATGTATGATAATATATATTTTTTAAATGCATGGCGTATTATTTTCAACTTTAGCCAGTCCGTATGTCTGACTTAATTACGTTTAAAGTTACGGGGAGGTCGTGGAATCGATACTTCCTCAACTTCTATACTACGTAGAATGTGATGGTGTTGATGTGCACATCGTGAGCCCTAGTAAACTTCACGCCCATTGTCTTTATTGTCTCTGGTGCTCCTACATATGGCAGCCGTGCTCTCTCTATTCCATCAAATAATATCTAAAAGTTAAAGAATGTCGATGTACGTATGAGTAACAGACATTTGTAGGAACATAATACCTAATTCTTCAAATGTGTTCAACTTATTAATTTCAATTCCGTGTAAGCACTTATCTATATGTCGTATACCGCAACATCATTACCTTTCACAATGTTTACAAGAAATTAAGATTCATGCATAAATCAGGGAATTATCAATACAGTATTCATACATCAAATAGATCCCTTTAAGGATATCATCGAAAATGCTTAAAAAACATGCACTTGAAAAAAGCTATTCCAAACAGCATAATTTTGTTTTTATTCTATACATGTATCATAGAAAAACCATATAGCACTTCCGTTTGATGTAAAATGTGCCATACGTGGTTGCGTGATTCAAATATCTAAAAGAAATATGCGTTTTTAAACGATACTTATTGTTAACTAGTTGGTATAATCATTGCGAACACTTTTTGTAATCCGATCGTCTGGATCGTTGCTCGATCACCTACAGGTTGTGTAAACGTCATAACAAGGCTGTCAAAACTATTTCAAAACGCACTGATACTCCGTGCAGATGTTTCAACGTGCTCGGTAAGATTTATGAAACTCGGTCACAATGATCATCTCAACAAAATCTAGGTCAAGTTCGATATTGTGTCATCCGGGGTCAAAAACTAGGTCACAAGGTCAAATAATAGAAAAACTTTGTGTAGTCACTAGAGGTCACAGTTTTGGCCTGATCTTTACGAAAATTTGTCACAATGATCATCACAACAAAATCTAGGTCAAGTTCTATATTGGGTCATCATCTGGGGTCAAGAACTAGGTCACAAGATCAAATCATAGAAAAACCTTGTGTAGTCACAAGGTCACAATTTTAGTCTTATCTAAAGTTTACGAAACTTTGTCACAATGATCATCACAACAAAATCTAGGTCAAGTTCTATATTGGGTCATCTGGGGTCAGAAACTATGTCATTAGGTCAAATCATATGCAAACCTTGTGCAGTCACTAGAGGTCACACTATTGGCCTAATCTGTATGAAACTTGGTCACAATGATCATCTCAACAAAATCTAGGCCAAGTTCGACAGGTTAGCGACCTAGGGACCTTTGGGCCCTCTTGTTGTTTAAAGTAAATGCAATTTGACTACTTTTATTTAATAAAAAATGGTTGACATGACCTTGATAAAGAAATTGACAACTGGAATTTCTAATTCTTGTAACATTTTGTTAACAAATAACTGATATCTATTATGTAGTTAACATTTCCTTAAATATATTTTAATAACAAGTGAATACAAAAAAAAACACTTGTTGACATAGATTATTTGACTCTTTTAGCAGCATATATTATATAAGAGACTAATGGGTTATTTTGCAAAAAGGCATTTAATTCACTGAAGAAAAATACACATTTTTGCCTCTTAGAAGGAACCTTAAACAATAGGGCAAACTAAAACTGACGACTTCTGTTGTTTTAACTTCGACTTTATGAATGCGAGATGTTAAAGGCCAGTCATTCTAGCCAAAAAAGGGCCGAACCTAGACAAAATTGCAAAAAAATTGTTTTGTGTATTTTCAAGTTCTATAATGTCTTAACCATTACCAGGAAAAAATCCCCTGTCTAGAAAGTTGCGGAAGTACCCCAAAGCACTGTAATGTTTTCATTTTTCTCCGGTTATATTTGTGTGCTTAATTGTATGGACATTTCAATTATAGATACACTGATTCTTTTCAATACTTTAAAGATGTTATTGCTTATAAGACATAACAAGCAGAATATTGCCAATGAAACACATAATTTAAGTTTTATGCAAACTTATGTTAGTAACAACATTATAACCATAGATTCTATAGAATTGCAACACCATCAAATATTATTTCAACATTATTGTGATTTAAGAACAAAACAGAAACACCATAGTTGTAATCATAGTTCAATAAACAACAATATAATATATAATCTACCAAGGTGCAACACTGTAACAGTTCAGTACACATAACTATCAACGTATAGAGCTGCAAATGTTACACCATAATGATAGTTCATTACAATTCATATTTCATCGATTCTAACATTTCATCGTAATTATCGTTGTCTTCTTCTGCCAGGTCTGGTAATGTTGGGGAATTTGAACAACTGACCCCACGACAAATCCCACATCCGACAGAAAATTCTAAACCATACAACGTTTGCTGTCACATCCTGTTTTACAGGTAAACCGGATAAACTTTAGCAAATAATCGGATGCTGGCGGCAAAGTCATCTTCATTGGACATAACATGTTGTCAGATAATTATCAACCCCATTCCAATGGATCAATAATGTCGTTTCCCACCCATGTTCTGGTTTGCCAATACACTCTCATGCTATGAAACATCGCAGCAGCACTGGTTGGAGGTAAACTATTAACTTTAACAGATATTTTTTACTACACGAAAACTTTCTAGCAAATTTTCGAAAACGAAGATTATCCAAAGTTTCAGAAGTATCCCCATCAAACACATTCCTGTTTTGTACAAAGACTTTTTATTAGAGCTGAGGCTTTGTCGATGCCATGTATCTTTGAAGTTGTGTCTAGAAACACTGCATAACTCATACTTGAACAGGTCTTGTGTATTATCCTCTAATTTCCCTGCGGCGGTGACTAATATTTGAAACAGTAGTTGCGTATCTATGTTGATTCTGTCTTCTGACAATGTAATGGAATTCTTTTCAGACATTGTGATAGCTTGCCAACATCTCATGAATGAAAAGTCATCTAGGGACTTTCCAACTATTCTCTGAATAATACTGTTTCCAATATCATTTGCCTGATCACCCTGTCGTTAAACCAGTTTCGATGATGCGCATGGATACATCAGTATCAGTAGTATCCTATACATCAGTAGTATAAAAAAGGATCTCTCTCCTCTAAAAATGAGATCATTGCATTGGATTCTTTTGCGTCCCTCTCAATTCTACATTTGCGAATTTCCTGTTGTTTATTATTAGGAGCGTCCATGCCCAACATATCTAGCATGGCATTATTTACATCCTTTCGATGTTTTAAAATATCTCATTAATACTTGTTCTATAATCAAATCTGTTGATAATCCAGCCCAAACTTTTTCTGTTCTCCGCACTGAATGGTATCCGGAGATAAACGCTTTATGTACATTGGGATGACTTGCCTTCAGTTGTAACATATTTTGTAAATAGAAAATATTAAAATCATCTCCATGTACTGGGTCCAACGTTGCGATGTGCGATATTCTTTCAAGGGAGCTGTCTTAAGTGTCAGTATTTCACACACTGATTGCAAATTGACATCTTTGCATATAGCATCGTTTTGAGTAGTTTCTTTCGACTGCAACTTATCATACATTTCTAATCTCTTTTGCATTACCTGCTCATTCCCCGTCTGCTCCTCTTCATCGTTTGATGGCAAAGAGTAATCTTGCTCTTTACTGTGTTTTATGTTCAAGGAAGAGGACAGTATAAGTGAGTGAAATGCTGTATCAACCACGAAATGTCCCCTTACAGCTCTAGCAACTGCTTTTGCGGTCAACATATGCACTACTGCATTATAACAACAGACAGTATATAATACCCTTTTTAAAGCAGAGCCAGTCATCAAATACCAAATGCATCATAGAAAGCTCTACATGATAAATCGCTAGGAGGCATGTCTATCATAGGTAGGTATGTTATGTCTGACTTCGGAGAAATGTTCTCTTTGTTTTGATAAAGGTGCATGAATCCTGACCAACTTGGTCTGTTTGGTCGCCTTGGATACACAATCTTTGAAAAAATGCCAACTACTTTATCTTTACTGATGGTGTCTGTCACACCAAGCTTAGTAAGATATTGAAACACAACTTGTTCCATTTCGTGTACTGGTTCTTTAAAATACTTTATTTCAATTCTAGCAAGCTCAACTACTTCATTCACATTGATGTCTCTATGAGAAATACGCCTACATGCTAGTATACCGAGGGTGTTACAGGCAATTATTCCCATCCCATACTTATACAGATATTGCTGGTCAGACTGTGTACTCATACATGTAACCACTAGTAGGTACATTCATTCCTCGTCTCAATGGGTAGTCACACTTGCACTGTTCTAAATGGGTACTCGTAACTGCTTATTGAAGTACATACATGCCCAGTCAAAGTGGGGACTTAAACCTATACAGACATTCCTTCAAAACCACCATGTACAGACATTGTAGGTGCAATTGGGTACTCATTTGCACCATGTACATATATTGCTTGTCGTATAGGATACTCATAACCACTAGGTTCAGACGTTCTTGTTGGATACTGCCGATCATCAATTGACAACTTAGGCGCGCCATGTGGCTACATGCCTGGCCTTATTGACCACTCATAACATATGTGCTACTCGAAATCTTCATGTACAAAATCAGTTGTCGGGTTGGGAATTACCAACTACTAGGTGCGACCATTTGTTGTCCTATTGGGTAATCACTACCCCCGTGTACAGACTGTGGTGTTCTTATTGGATACTCGTACATACATTTCTAGTCATAGTGGGTACCCCAACTACCATGTACATGCATGCCTGGTCCTATTAATTACACAAAACCACAATGTACATACATTTGTGCCTGGGTTGGGCACTAACAACCACTAGGTGCGGTCGCACGTGTTCTATTTGGTCACTGCTACCACCATATAATGGCAGTCCTGGCCCTATCAGGGATACATAACCACTAGATGCATACATTCGTAGTCCTAGTGGGTACTAACAACCACTATTGTCATGCATAAGTGGTATAATCGAGTCCTTACAGCCACTATACGCAGCCATTATTGGTCCCTGTGGGTACTGACTACCATGCATATACATACATTCCTGGTTGTATTGGGTACCAATAACCACGATTAACAGACATTTCTGTTCCGGATAGATACTGAACATCATCATGTTAAGACATCTCTCAACCACTAGTTACATACATTATTGGTCTTATTGAGTACAGACAACTATTGGGATCAACCATTCCTTGTCCTATTGACACCATGTAGAGACATTCCTGGTCTTTATAATTGAGCAGTGAGCATGCCTAACCCTCAGCTGTGACCATTTTGTTTTGTAATTGGGTGATTACTAACCACATGTACATGAAGCATGGTCTAATTAGATACTAGTACTCATATCGAATAGGTACATACATTTCAAGTCCTAATGGGTACCCACAACTATCATGTCCCATTCATTCTGGATACTCCAAACCACAATGTACAGACGATTGCAGACGGATTAGGTACTAACAACCACTAGGTGCGGTCATTGTTTGTCTGATTGGGTCATGGTTACCACTATGTACAGACACTCCAGACTTTATTAGGAACTCATAACCACTGGATACATACATTCCTAGACTAAGTGGGTACCCGTAACAACCATGTACATGCATACATAGTGTGATAAAGTACTTGCAGCTACAATACACAACCGTTATAGGTCCTATTTGGTACTCACTACCATCATTTACTAGTACATGTTCATACATTCATGGTCTTATTTGGTATGCATAGCCACTATTCCGGATCCTGTTATGTACTTCATGTACAACCATTCCTGGTCAAATTAAGCACGTACTCTCAAACACTAGGTACATACATTACTGGTCTTGTTGGGTACAGACAACCATTAGGAGCACCTATTACTCGTCCTAATAAGAACTAAGGCACAGCCTATTTTAGCGAATTTTATCTTAAATATTAAATTCTTCATTTTGATAATTTTGATAAATTCTCATAGCTACATGTCAGTTAGTTCTGGATACCTTTTAATGAAATGGAATAATCATCGTCAAAGACCTTGGACTACATGCCAGTATTGAAACACAGCAGTAGACACTTGTCAGAAGTCCTTTATTATTAGTAACATGACCATCCAGTACAGAATGATTGCTGATCATATGATTCATAAATGTACAGTCAGTAGAAAATTTGTGACATTTTTTGGTACGAAGTAACGAAGGACGAAACGAAAGATACGAACCTGCTCTCGTTTCACTGTATTACTACGTTGATTATGTGTATAATAATACGACTTTCATGGCGTAATCAGTTGATCAATAACTGATTCTATGCAGGCTGTCATATTATGTGTTTTCTCTGTTTTCGAAGCGTTCCAAGATGGCGGTCGATCAAAGTGCTATACGAAGTAACAGAGTATTTATCTCCCTTATAAAAGTGTGTTATATATGGGCCTACTGGAGTTTTTGGAATATTTTTAAACATCATTAAAATACAAAAGAAAATTTATGAGCTATAGAATAACGCATTTAAGGTAACTTTTGTTACTCTATTGGTGGCCATTTTTCCGTATCTTTCTGTCACTTCGAGACTATAACACAAATTTTCAGATCCATTAGTGAATTCAAACTCTGACCAAACCACGTGACACGTTGACGTAAAGCTATTAACTACTTAGTGCCTAAGTAGAACATTCCTGGTCTTGTCAGGCAATCACAAACACTGGGTAAATCATTCCTATTCCATGTGTGTATTCACGACCACCTTGCACATAAACTCCTAGTCTTATTAGGTACTCGTAACCATTAGGTACATACATTCCTAGTCCTAAACGGTACCCACAACCACCGTGTTCATGCATACTTGGTTGTATTTGGTACTCATAACCACTAGGTACATGAATTAGAGGATACCCAATACCACTAGGTACAGGTCATTCTGGTGCTGTAGGGTACTCACACACACCATGTACTACTGGATACACACATCCATGGTCTTATTATGGGGAACAGTGGAGAAGCTGGCTAAAGACAGACTACGGTGGAGGTCCTTTGTTGCTGCCCTACATGCCAGAAAGCATAACGGGCAGTAAGTAAGTATTATTTACTATCGAGGACAAAAGATGAAATTATGACGTCTAGTGACTACACAAGCACATTGTGTACAGTCGGACGTACGACATTAAGAGTGGTCACAAAAGCTCACCCTGTGACATTGTGAACGATAAAAACTAAGCTAAGTTGTCCACGAACAGTGCCATGCTTCGATAGTATAATACATATACTGTGCGTCAAAACTTTTTGATCTATTGGAATCGCAAACTAGTGTATGCTATAGTTACATGTGTGTACATTGATATTTTATTTTAAATCAATCTATAACAATGATCAAATTTCAGAAAATATTAATCCATATTAATACTGCATAATTTATGACACAACCCAACTATTCATAAATGCACATTACACTAAACAAATGTCTGTACCATATAACCTTGCATGAAATGTTGCATGAATGCTACTGACAAATCGCTGGCTTAGAATTAGAAGGTCGTAAATACAAAATCAATATTTTGAGAAAACAAGAAAAAACCTGTCTGTAACTACACTTTACTCATGGAAAAACAAGCTTTTTTAACTTCTGTTTTGTCAATATGACCACTCCCGATTTGCATCAAAAAGGCTCATAAGAAGCGCATTGAGATGCATATTTTAAATATGCATGAGTCTTTTCATGAGACTTATGACCTTCTAATTCTAAGCCAGCGAAATTTAGAATTTAACGAACACGCAACTAGGCAGTTTGCCACTACGAAACATCGTGGTCCTTACATGTAACTAAGCTCGGTATCACATTTTGTAGATTTCATCCAAGTACTACCAGTTTACAGTGTATGTGAGGTAACCGTTGGGCAGTAACCGTTCATTAACCGCAAACAATAAGAGGTCGTATCAGTTTGTACCAAAAGTAGGTTGTTTCAAACAGCGTCCTTGTCACAAAAACACAAAATCAAACCATGTTTCACACCCATTAACAAGTTTGTTTGACTACAATTAAGCTACGACAATGTCGTTGAATATATTGCTAAAGTGATTACCTGCCATCACGTGGTACGTCATATGCACTTGGAGTTGATGCCACAGTCTACTTATGGTAGCGTCCTGTCAATTTTACACGACGGAAGAAGACATATACACGATTATGCTCTTCATTACCAATGTTGACCATCATATTAAGCGTTAACATTAGGTAACTGTCTAGGTTATGCATGTTTATGTACTTTTATCAGTAGAGCTTATAGGTAACAAACCACCAAGTGCCTACGCGGACCAAAATCAGATACACTCAAGTAGTCCTGTAAAAAAACTTTGATTTGGCTTAAAATGGTGGTGTGTCTTGACAAATCAGTATTAGAATCATGTTATTGGGTTTAAATGCTTTGTACACATATATGTGATGTAGTGAAACTGTTTTATTTAGAAAATTTTGATATTCTGGCTTAAATATGAAAGTGAAAGTAGGGTTGTGGCTAACGGACTTCGAATCAGTCCGCGCGTATGAGAAAATATGTTCACCGCGTTTGACGAACCAAATTCTTATATGATACGCAACCCCATGATTTTTTTTCATTTTCCAAAGGCTATATGCTATTTCTATTGATTGGTGGATTTTGAGAGGTTCCCATGGACAAAAGTTTGACATTTTTTGGGTCAGAAATTTGTCACTTTACAATGAGTTAAAGAACAAATTAATTTTGTAGTTTGTTACCTATATAGTAAACCCCTCATTTGACCAACCTGAGTTAAATATTTACCTATACAAGTCATGTCTAGCATATTTGAAAAACTAATTGTGTATGTCGTACCAAATGCATGTTTGAAATATGTTAAAGGTGAAAATTAAGTGGAAAATGAAATACGCGCTTTTTACGAGCGTTTTAAATAATTTAACATAAACACTGGCATTACTCTAAAGGGCGTATTTATAAGTGAAAAGTCAACAATTGCATTGTTTGAATTTTCAATTTAGTTGCGAAACCTTTGGCGCTCATTATATATTCAAAGCAACATACTTCATATAGCTGTAGCACACTTATTTATAAGAGGGGGCATATAGCATTGCTGCTGTACGCCCGTCTGTACGTGCGTGCGTAACGCAAATCGTGTGTGCTGAATTCCTCATAAACTGATGGATGGAATTTATTCAAACTTTCACAGATCAACAACCCCAATGTATAGATGACTGTAACGGATGAAATGTTTATGGCCCTTTGTTACTTTTACTATTATAACCCATAATGAAAAAAGTGTGTGTTGAACTCCTCACAAACTGTTGGTCATAATTTCTTCAAACTTTCACAGATTAAGAATATTAATGTAAAGATGACGTAAAGGTTGGACTTTTTGTCGAGTCAATTTTTACAAGAATTATGGCCCTTGTTATTTTACTATTATACCCCACAATGAAACATATTGTGTGTTGAACTCCTCACAAACTATTTGTCGGAATTTCTTCAAACTTTTACAGATTAACAATCTTAATGTATAGATGACCACAAAGGATGGACTTTTTGCTGTGTCAATTTTTCACCAGAAATGATGGCCCTTTGTTACTTTTACTTCAAATATATACGAAATAACGAAATATCTTGTGTTGAACTTGCTTAATATTTCTTCAAACCTCCATCGATTACCAACAGCAATGTATAGATGACAGCAAAGGATGGAATTGTCGCTGTGTCTTTTACCGGACTGATGGACCGTTGATATTTTTTATTATAATAATAGTCCACTAGGCTAGGAAATTGAATAACGATGTTACCTCAACCCGCTATTCCTTTTCCTTCCCCATGTGATATGATATGTGCTCTAATTAGGGGTGGGCCGATGCATCGAAATTTCGATGCATTGCGAACCCGAGTGTCCCGATAGTATGGACCGATAGTAAAAGTCTCGATCCAATAACTATCGCCGATAGTTAGCTCAACTATCGATAGTTAAGATAGTTCCTTTTTATAAATAAAGTTCATTATTAATTTAAAACAACTTCCGTTCTCGTTAAAAAACTAATGTTAAACAATGCCACGCATCACAACTGCCACAAAGGATCAAAATTGCAATCGTTTTACTTATTACCAGTTAAATTTTATTAATTTATTTCACTCCAATTCATTTTAAATCATGCCAACAAATAGTAGATTAGTGTGTTGTACAACAAAATAATATCTTACACAGTGCAGATTTGCATTTACAATTTAATCTCTGGTTTTCAAATCTTGACAATAATTATTGCACTTGTATCGCAATAGTTTCCAGCAATAGTACTTTCAGCAATAGCAATAGTATTGCAATAGTCAAAAATGGACTCAATGATCACCTCTAGCTATAATGGGGGCACCAGTGTTTCATGGACACATTTTCTAGTTTCAAAATAGTTACCAACTTCTGGATAGGGATTATTCATGATGGTGAACTAGTATGCAAAGTATCAAAGTAACGTGTCAAATATGCCAATGCACTTTGAAAATTCTTGATGTTGTACCTAAATTATAACCCTAAAAGGGGGAATAAATCTATAAAGTGCTGTATATAGTTACCTACTCCTGTTTAGGGGATGGGGTATGATGGCGAACAAGTGTGAAAAGTATCAGATCAATACATCAATAAATTTTGAAAAAACTTGGTGTTGTACCTAAAATTTACATGGATGTCTATGTCGAAATAAGCTGAAAATTAGGACAAAATGCTTGACAGAGTTACCTACGCATGTGTAGGGTTGGGGTGATGATGGTGGACAAGTGTGCAAATTATAAAAGCCTAAATATATTTACTTTGAAAATATTTGAGGTTGCACCTTAACTTTTACACCAAATGCACTTTATAGTTGTGTTTTCAATCTTAAATAATCAAATGTCATAAATTGTTGGATATTTTAACTATTTTTCTTCGCTTTCCCCTACCTGATTCGATCGCGCTATTCGTACCCCTTTCATTTCGTTAATACTTTATATAACAGGATGACGAATCAACGGGGTTTACGCACGGATACTGAAAGGAGCTAAGTCATCGGTAAGACCTGTTTTTTGCCAATATCTCTAATTGTTCGTACACGATTCTTAATATTTTGCAGTGCATAAAAGACAGATAAGCATTCTGCTTCTAACCATGTTCAAACTTAAAGGATTCTCTTCCTAATTTGGACGCAATCGTTGGCCAAAATTGACGAGTAAAGAAACTGATGTAAACAATCGTGCTGCATGCGACGTGAAATTGCATTTCCCATTTCAGTTTACCGTAAAATGTTGTATTTAGTAGGTTAACTGTGTATCAAACCATTCGAATACGTTCATGTATTATATGGCTATCTTTATTTATCATAAATTGACGTTTCTGCATGATTAAAGTGACATTTGGAGAAATGCTGTCGTAAACGTGAATTTAGAGATTGCTGTAGTAAACGTGATAATTTTTCTTTGGATACCTTCAAAACACAAAGGTTAACACAAGCTTTATACTAGTAAGTAATCCATAGTAATGAATTTACTAACTAATAATATCAATTATTTTGCAGATAGTATGTCATGGAAAAGCGACGAAAATAATGGTTGTCTTTGTGTCGGATGTGGAGGATGTTTACAGTCACGTCCCCAATTCTAATTAAGAACGTATAGTTGACACCATGGATGAAGTCACGAGCCGGTTAAATGGAAGTAATAATCTACACCCGTTATGACGATTTTGAAATTATCAATAAAACCTACTTTAATATATCCACCAGTGTGTAGTTATTTCACTTAATTAAACTGCACAAAGTGTGAACACACAGAAACAGAAGGTGCTTATGAAAATATTCAATATGGAATTGAACAAATGTTAGACCACAACAATCAACATGACACTGTCGATAGCTGTTTCAGTCATCTCACTTAGTGTTCTGTGTTGGTTCTTCTCATGTATTGACAGGAACCATGAGAAATGTGTACAAGGAAGGAAAAGAAGGAAAGCACAATGAAGCTAGGAAAAAAACAAGCAAAATCAAACATGACAAATGTGTCTATTGATATGATAGAGACTATACTTGAACCGATGCCAGTTCATGTAGCAATTGCACACTTCATTGAGACTGTTGAAAACCAGATGAGAGTTCATGGAGATGTACTCGTATGTGAGGCTAACTTTTGTAGATAGTGATAAGCGGATGACAATGATGTTATTACGTGCAAAAGAAAGGGTAATAATGAGATTGCCCCTTAGAAATCGGTTCACAGCCGGATTGCCGGGATACAAATCCAGCGCACTAACCATTGCAGCAGCTAATAGATTACAGACTGCTGTTTTATATATGCCAAGTGTCACAGTAAAACCTCACTAATAAGACCGCCATTGGTACTTTGAAAATGCACTTATTATAGATTTGTTCTTAATATTAGAAGTATACAACTGTGAAATCGTGGAAAGTAACATACACAATAATGGTTTAGGTTCTGAGATGGCCTTTAAGTGAAGTTTAACTGTTCATCTTTGTTTATGAGATATATAAATATGATACTTGTTTATGTATTTAAATAAGCTTTTTAATGACAAACATATTATTTATACAGTAAAAGTTACATATACATAATCAGTATTTGCGATACATGTAATAAATAAAATTAATAGCAATACAGTTTTAATGTTTTTTCGCCATAGAGCTTTTAATTCACAAATGCCATTTGTGAGTGGTCTCCTTCAGTGGAGTATGCACATTGATTAGACTGTTAAAAAGCTGTTGGAATACAACATAATGTAAAGGGTACATGTTGTAAACTTTCAAACATATTAATTCCAAGAAATTCCCTCTGAGCCATAATATTTCTGTTGATTGGATTTTACAACAGTTTTTATATTTCTTCACATAAACGTTCATGCAGCACAAAGATGTATTAATCCTGTTAAATTTAACCTATCACGTAAGTCCAGTGCTTGTAATATTCAGTCGCAGCTTCATCAATTGATTAACATGTTACTGTCCAGCCAGCTAGAATAAAAGTCAAATGGTAGCATCCATTTTCACTAACAGGTGCCTGCTAGGAATGCTCTTTACAACAGCATATGTAATAATAATTAATATTATAAAATGTGCCTGTCCATATATCATGATTTAATGATCAAAATGTAACAACATGGTGAATGGATGATAGTTTTGGTTATCTGGGATTTACATTTATTGCTAATGAGTGATTATGTCCTGTGTCCTAGCCCTCAAATAATATCAAAACCGTCATTTTATAAATAAACAAGAGCCAAAATGTCATAAAATACGCCCGCCTGGGGAATAGTGAATGAAAATAAATTAATCCAACTTGGCCTATTTCACAAAATAATCCAACTTGGCCTATTTCACATTGTTTTTGGTAATTAATAGGCTATCCTACAAGAAGGCCTTGGATGATTTGGACTATACTTGAACTTGGTCTAGATATTATGCTCATAAACAATGTCAACACGTTTGAAGATGACCAGTTGAGAACTGTTTGAATGAGAGTACAGACAAGGGAATTTTCACATTTTGTGGTAATTAAAGGACCACAACCCAAGAAGGCATGGGCTGATTCGACCTTCAATTAAACTTGGCCTAGATATTATGCCCATATACATTGTCACGAACGTTGAAGATAAGCAGATGAAAACTCTTTGAACTAGAGAACAATGTCAAATACTTTGGTAATTATTGGACCATAACCCACGAAGGCCTTAGCAATCGCCCTATAACTGCACTTAGCCTAGATAGTAGATACAATGCCCATAAATAATGTAAACAAGTTTGAAGACGATCCTATAAAAACTGTTTGAACTAGAGTACAGACAAGGCCAATTTCACATTTTTTTAGTTATTGAAAAACCATTACCCAAGAAGGACTGGGCTGATTTGGCCTGTACTTTACATTGACCTAGATATTATGCCCATAAACATTGTCACTAAGTTTGAAGACGATCGGGTGAAAAATGTTTTGTTAGGAGTACAGACAAATAACAGGAACTAAAAATATCTCACTGAAATTTTATAATCATGAAACTGTTATATCTTGAAATTAATCAATACAATGTATATGAATTGGCTTGAACACACATAAAGGATATGTTACATTGACTTTATAACTGCAAACAGAATAATTAGTTGAACCGTAATGGTTTACACGTTGCAAGCAGCATCTTACTTTGTCACGTTTACGACAGCAAAACTTGAAATGTTCACAAAGTTTCCATTTTATAACATACATGCATTTAATGTTATTCAAACACTTTTGGCATACAAAATATACTTTGGACTTCACTATCTCCTTACAAAATCAACTCAATTACGATGAAATGTTTAAAAATCATAAATGCACGTTGCGTGCAGCATACAGTCTACGGCGAATTCTCAACATGTCATATTTTGGCCAAGGATAGCGTGTTTATTAAGTAGAGTTTTGTGGAATATTTAATATTGGCATGACGAGCAGCGTAAGCTGTCTTTTATGCGCTACGAGAAAATGAAAAACAAGTTCATTTAGAACGTTTATTTGCAAAAAAACGTCACTTACCGAGCTTGTTGACATCTATGAATAGTTTGTTAATTGCTAGTGTATTTTCATTTCCGTGCGCCCTTCAGGCATCCCCTGTCAGATTAATTCTATATTTTGTTTACTACCACCAAACATTATTTAGACGAATGCAGGGATTTTTAATTTGCTGTTATTCTTAAACGTTTTAGGACTTTTTGACAGCTGAAACTAGGTCTTTCAGCTCCTTCTTTACAGCTGAATTTTGATCATTCAGCTTTATATAGTTCCACCTGGGTCGTTCAGATGTTTATAACTGAAGCTTGGACTTTCGGCTTTTTGACAGCAGTTGCTGGAACTTGGGACTTTTGACTTTTTAACAGCCGAAACTTGGACTTTCAGTGGTTAAGTTCATTTTCTTGTTCAGTAGTGTGTTGGGTATTTCCTCGAATAATTGTTGGTTGTGTTGTTTTTATGTATTCTGTGCTTGGCTGTTTCAGGAGTCGTAAAAGCTCGACCATTGCCCTCTTGTATAGCTCTATACGTCCAACATGTTAAAATAACACATTACGTATCCATCAATAAGATCCCTAGTTGATGCTTTCATATTGGTTTTCTTATTTTTGCGATAAAAACAAGACATATCATGAAAGAAATACCAAATATCTTTATAGAAAAATCATAATTTATATTTCCCATCCGCGTGTGTGAATCATCAACAAACACGACCCATATTAGTTTTCATTTTGGGAAAATCTCATTTGTTACACAAAATACACTGCTGAAATTTCAGTTTGTAGCAAATTTAAATATCGTAACACTCATATGGAACATCCAAAATGTGTTTCATTCCTGTGGAGACAATCCGTGTTTTTGTCTTTATGAGGTGTTTTGCGTTCCGTACAGGGAGCAGAAATCAAAAATGCCAAAAAGGGACGACGATCCGTTGGTTATGGGATATCTAGGACAAAAATAACAGGTAGATCGGAACGAAGTTTGACTGTTTATCGGAACTGTCAATCAATTTATTTCGAAAATGATTATTCCGGCATTCATCAGCTCAATACAAAAACGCCTTCAACCTGATATTGATATTCGTTCGCCCCGCCTTCATTCGCAGTTCTAAACTTATTCACTTATACAGCAATAACCACATGAACTAAACCATTAAAATCATAGTGATACGAATATTAAGTAAAACTTATTCAAACTCCATTATTTCACGCGATATTAAGTGAAATTTATTTAAACTGCATTATTTCACGCGATATTAAGTGAAACTTATTTAAACTGCATTATTTCATTTCATTTTCAATCATTTTAACTTTTAACTGCAACAAGAGGTATAAATATCTGAAAACAATGAAAGTATTTTTGTTATGTTTGTTAATACAACTAGTTTGGGAATGTGATGGAGCGATATTTGTAAACTTCAACATAACTGAAGGTGTACCACGCACAGAGGGAATTCGGTGTGTCTTAAAATCGCTGAACACACTACATGCAGCTTTTAGGATTCGAGATGAAAACGGAAAATTTGCGATCGTTACCCAAGGTTGTGCTGAAACGTATTTACCCGGGTATACATATCTAGAGAAAAGGGTGTTACCGGTATTCCAAAGCTTCGTTCCTCCGGTAAGATGTTAAAAACGATTACATATTTGTAAAGTAACGTACATTTTCGTATAGATTTCGATCACAAAGTTTTCTACATGCACCGCAGCAGTCTTTTTTCAAATTGCAAATATGCACAATGACAATTTGTTGACCCTCATCAAGTTTTGAGAAGTAGACTTGGTCAGCATGTTTGTTGAGATGAAATCTAGGTTGGGCTTGTATTTGGGTCACTTTGGGTCAAAACTACGCCACGGAGACCTAGTTAAGAAAACCCTTGTGTATGTAATAGCGGCTGTATTTCATTGGAATTTAGTAATCTTTGGTCATGTTTTTGTTTGTATTGTGAATGGATAAGCTGTATTTTTTCTCAGATTGTAGTCATATGTAGTGAGAATATTTGTTTTTCTTAACGTTCGGTTGGGGTCGTATATGGGTCATCAGGGAACAGTTCTATCAACGCACAAGTTTACAAAACTCACAAAGATACGTTAAGTTAAAGTCAGTATAATTCTTTTACAACTACGAAGTTTGGTAAATGGACCTGCAAAACTAATGATAATTCAGTTAAGGAACTCCTTACAAACCACATTTGTCACCAATTTGAAGAATTATAAAGAAATTAAATTTGAGCGTAACTTCACGAATTTTGTAAGTGCTTTCATGAAACCGTATACACAGGCGTCAAAAACATAGTCACGGGGTCAAATCTTAGAAAAACCATGTGAGAATGGTATAAGTTTCCCATATATATTGCACAATAGAAGCATACAGATGGTAGCTTGTGTATTAGGTCTTGAAGTCTTTTTTTATTGATCTAGGATGAGATAGGTGAACAAAGTTCGGCGAATAAACAGGAGAGGATATGGTCGATCCCTGGTACATTTGGGATATGTGGTCGATTAGAGCTGTTCTTTAATATTGGGCTCCTAGGATGGGAAGGGTAAGTATTCATATCGCTGTTTTCTAAGTAAAATACGAGGTGTATCAATAGACGGATATTGGTGTTCAAGTCCGATAACACACTTTAGTAAAAATAGCACCACAATATGTTAAGATGTAGTCGCAACTAATTGAATTGCACGTCACACTGACGAAACACATCTCGTTCGAGAACGAAATTTGTCCACACTGTTTCTGTTCGAGGACCCGACGATTGACTCTTAAACAATGACAATCACTTGATTGTTGGAACAAAACACCGATCCACTATATTTTGTGTATACTATGATACTTTGCTATAAACTTAATCACACTCTCAACGCATCACCTACATTTTTCCTCATTTCTCATTTCTATATTATGCGATTTGGTAAGAAGTTCGTAAATTAATAGATACCTATTTTACTGATGTTTCCATGGTTCCTTTATCCAAAAATCGATTGATTTTCAAATAATGACCATCGCTTGCAAATTGAAAGTCAAGAAAATACACCATGACAAATATTACCAAGGTGGGCGTAAATTTTACGAGTAAACAGTTTATAACAATTAAAAAAGAAAAGAACAACATTTTGTTCCTTGATGATTAGTATCTAGTATGTCCTTACATGTTTTATTTATATTTTTTCGTCTGCCCATCGAGAGCACGTATCAATACATACATGGACAATGATTCCCCATTTCCCGAAAAACGGCCTGTTTTTGAGGGGTTGATGGTCGTCTCATTGGTCGCCTGCTCAGCTCGTCCCCACAATTTCAAACTAATCTGGAAATCCGAAGATTTCGATGGTAGCTGCAACTGTTGTACATGTTGTGATTATGCAGAAATGCTTGTGGAGCATGTGCTATATGAGCTGGTGCTTCATTCTGCAATTGTTTTACATGGCATCAGTTTTCTGACTTTTCGTCTTGCAGTGATGCTCATTATTTGGTTTAATTTTTATCTTTCAATGAACTGATTTGCATATAAATTCTAGGAGACATGCAAAGAATATGAATTCATTAACAGTCCGAATTTGAATTATATCCTTTCAACAATATGGGAGAAAAAATGTAAAAAACATAGGTGTTGCGTTTGGAGTGTTGTAAGTGTATGTCTTCGTTTACATAGGATTGGTTTCTGATTTATGTAAAAAGGTATATTTATATGCTGATTTGCTTCAAATATTTGGTAAATGATAATTGTATAATGCTTATATTTTTGTCATATCGAGCAAAAGTTAGAATGCCACCATGTATGATACTGGTACCCAAGTTATCAATAAAAAGAAAGAAAACCCTTAAAACTTGTTTTAAGAATATGCTAAGAAATATACGCAAAGGCATTCGTCGTTAAACATTTCTAATGCAAGTATTTTATTTGTACAGCACACTTCACGTCAAAGTAATATCATACTTAAAAAACAATAGTATGATCCATATATCATCCAATAATACTTACTGATCATTACCAATTTGATTTGATGATTGTGTCACTTTATTGTTTTGCCTTTTATACACAGCGTCATATTCCGGTTTTCCGATCTATCGCCTGGATCCTCAGCCGTCGTAAACGACGACTTTAGCGGGAAAATACTCATATCGATCACATTATCAAAACCAAATGATGAGGTGAGGTTCAAGACATATTCTGATCGTTGGCAACAGGTTCCTAGATGGACTCCACTTCCATTTGAGAATGGTCGAACCTATAAAGTGACAATTATGGCACAGCAAGCGGAATTCCAGGTACGTGTAAAACATACGATATAGATGTATAATTTCTGGGGAAAATTGTGAAATATCAGTTATGTAGTCATGGTAATTCTTCCCATATTTAAAAAAAACGTTTAAGGTGATTGAACACTCTTCCGTTAAAATCGGTGTAAATAAGACGTATTGAACGCGTCTGACTACTACTATGATGAAATAGTTCGAAAAACTTAAAATTGATGTATCAGCGTTTGCTCATGTCTTAACATCGCGAATTTACTGTATAGTTATTACTATATTATGCTATAATAAACTTGAAGAAAAAGCCTTAGCTGAAATTTCATGTGTCATTTATTCCAAATGTTTGAAACACCCACACTCGCGAATACTAGCTACTACGTACTATATGAAACGTATTATAATGCGCCCGCATAAAATTTTATCAAAGTTTAAATATTTGTTTAGCAAGCACCCGACCACTTTAGAGGAAGGTTCTTTTGCATTTATGTCGTAGGAATATAGACTAGCTAATGCAAGAGAGCATATAACTAAAAACGGACTCATCTTTAGATATACACATTTTTAAAAATCAACTTATCGCGAAAACTAGATACAACGTATTCAAAACATTGATGTATTTTGTATAATCTCCTGGTTTTCGACATTTCCGAAATCACTAAAGCGTAAATTAAAAATCTAGCCGAGCAACTGCCATGGAATTCGGGATAAAACTTCTATAATAGTTACTCTACTGGTTGCATGTACGAAAACAGTTTGTTGTTCAACTATTTTTTTCGAATAACTTAAAAATGAAAAATCACATACATGTATTTTAAAATATTATTTAAAGATTTGTGTATTAGTATTAGAAATACCCATCCTTTACGTCATTCAAAGACATAATCATATAAAGGATAACAATGTTACGATGCAATATGTTTAACAAGCAACTTCGTTGAATTGATATCCTCGCCTACATGTTATCGGTATTTCATTGCACAGTTTGGAATGTAAGCTTCCATCGGATAAAAATTATTCAATAAATCAAGGGTTGAAATTCAACAGAAAATTGACCAATACAATAACTTGACAGGCATCATCACAGTATGGTTGTTCATATTTATTTCAAGTTTCATAAAATTCTGCCCGCTGGTTAGTGGACGAAATTATCCAATACACCAAGGGCAGTAACTCTAAGGGAAATTGATCAATAAACAGGTGAGCACAGATGGCCAAGTATCGTTAGCCTGTGCACATCGAGCTCGAAGAACCATATTCAAACAGGACATTGGTTGTGGTTGCCATGGTTTTGCATGCATTCAAATTATTTAGCTATTTGTAGAATGGATCACTCAAGGAATATGATAACAAATTTGTAATGAAATCCAGAGTGCAGATTAAAAGACTTTTGATTATATATTATAACGAGCCCAACCAACTGGCGGCAAGGTTTTTTGACGAATCATTAAAAAAGGTCAATTTTGTGAAAGGGACACCCAAATATTACTTCTGTAAAATTATAATGAAATCTAGCAAAAGGCTTTGCTATTTGTATATGGGTAAAAAGAACCCCACCCACTGGCAGCCATGTTTTTTGACGAATCATGACAAAAAGGTCAATTTTGTGAAAGGGTCACCCAACAAGTATTTCTGTAAAATAATATTTAAATCTAGCAAGTGGTTGATTTTTAAAAAAAAATTATAATTGGTTGCCATGGCAACCAGGGTTATTTATAGATCAGCACAAAAACTTGACGGGCATCATCCCAGTAAAGTAGTTCAGAGTTTAATGAAATTCTACAAGCTAGTTACAGAGAAATGACTGCGGACAGACGGACAGACGGGCAGACAACGCCATTTCAATACCCCCTACCGATTTCGTCGGCGGGGATAATGAAGTATAAAAATACGTGTGATAAAGGTATCCAACCAACCCACTCTCCTACCAACTCACCCCCTCACTAACTATACGTGGATTTGGATAACTTGCCCGATGTCAATTTCCAAATGTCCAACTCACCCCGTCAATTTTATATGCGGAATATTATATAATTTATTTTTAAACTTAGTGTTATTAAATGATATTTAATTGTAGTTATGCACAAATAAATAAACAGATCAGCTTTCTCGAATACCTGCGAGTTTGTAACAGTTTTTAACCGTCGATATTTAAAAAAAATGGCCGCCACTCGATCGTTGGGAAATTATGATTATAATGCAAGTTTTCTAATACATGTAAATAACCGTTTATGTAGCACTTAAAATGAAATTAATGTATTATTTTTATGACAATTAATCTTATTTTCCAATGTTTTCTAAAGTGATCTATCTTTATCTCCTTTTGAACTCGTCCGATCCGAACAAATGGAAGATAGTTTTGTACAACGTAGACTGTTTTCCATAATTCCGGCATGTCATGCTATGTTTTACGTGAAAATACAATTGTAATGTTGAAATTGTGTCATTGCAATATGTTTATATATAAATCGTCATAAACTAAGTCACTTTATATAAGAGATCTAGTTATAGTCGTAATTTGACAATAATGTTTTTGACAAACGTTATTTCGTCTTTTTCCTTTGTCTTTCGCTTTTATTAACTTTTGATTTTGCTGTCAGTACAGAGTTTTCAACATATTGATAATTTCATATTGAACTAATTCAACTATTAACAATTTAAAGTGATTTTCCTTCAACAAATCCATGATATTTAATATAAATATTTTAGGTTGCGAGTTGGTATATTATTTTTAGAGGGGGATGAGTTGGTCATTGCGTAGGGCGAGTTATCCAAATCCAGGGTGAGTTGGTAATGGGGTGAGTTGGTAGGGGGTGAATTGACTGTGAATCGTGATAAATGGCTTGGGCAGTAACGTAATTAAAACCAAATTGATAAAAACACACATTTTATTTTTCCTACCCGGTTATTCTTACATCGAAATGTTTTTAATTTTAGATATTATTTGATGGAATAGAGAGAGCACGTCTACCATATGTAGGTTCACCAGAGACAATGAAGACAATGGCTGTTCGGTTTTATAAAGCTCCCGATGTGCACATCAAGAACATTACATTCTACGGAGTATAGATTTTGGCTGGATATTCATTCCACACATTCAGTTTGTTTAAAGGTGCTGCCTCACAGATCAGGCTAAAGATTTTGCATATACAAATGTATTGATTTTCCATCCTAACAAGTATTGGTGTAATTGAAAGCCACTGACGGTTGCTTTATGAAAGATTTGGTTCAAATAAGCAATTTCAACCACTCCCGATATCGCCCACTGAGTATTTTTTTATAAAAGCGCTAAGTTTCCTTCCAACATTATATGATTATGTATTCCACACGTGATTAAATTGTAACATCAACAAACTTCAGCGTAAACATCATTGAGGTATTTGGTTCGTTTTTCGATTCATTTTCATCAAATTCGAGCAAATGTCAGGCAATTTAAGTAATAGTATTGTTAATTCTATAAGGTATTTTAATACCCTATGGAATTTTGGATGTAAAAATACTAAATAACTACAAAATGCCATAGCTTCACAAGTTATTTTAGATGTCAGTGTGATTGTTTATGGGATATACAGGCAACTATAACGAAATCATGCGAATATATGGCCATTTTATTTTATTTTTGCAATACACCAATAAGTGAGGCAGTCCCTTTAAACGTTCGTTTACGCGACGTCGCCACAAAATTTCCCGAACGGGCTTGGGCTCCAACCGTCCCTCGGGACTCTGCAGATGTTACAGCACGAAAAAGCATGCGTTTACCCAATATAAACATTATTATTGACGCCAGGCCGCTAGCTGAATATTGCGAGTATCTTAAACGTTTATAAGGTTCAAAAGTGTGTGACAATATAGAATATAATGACGATTGGTCATCTCCTTTTGAAATGTTATATGAACCAGAAGAATATAGAAATTTAGATATCAATTAAGACTTCTTTCGTGTATAGGGGATATTATTTGGTTGATTAGGCAAATAAGTTTCTATCACAACTTTTTGTTGTATTAAGTGATTTTGGTGAAGAATTTATGGATTTTGAAGATTTTGTAATCCAAGAGATTTTTTACAAGAAAATGTACCTTTTTTAGTAGATGTAATAGTATTTTATGACGTACCTATTTTGGAAACACAATTAATTTATTTGATTAAAAATATTCAAAAAGACAATAGTATTATAAAAAACAAGAGCCGTCACAGACGGGTTATGCTCCCCGTGGGGCGTTTGTCACAGAAAAAAATGCTAAAAAATATGTTATTATTCTTTACTACTGCACTGTAATACATGTAATAAGATTTATTTATCTATGAATTTTCAAATTGATATATATATCCAAAACTGTCCAAAAATAGGATTAAAGAGTTATGGTTCTTGGGCTCTGCACATCGCCTCAATGAGATCTATTCAGCTATGAAGTTTCAAATTGGTATCTCTTATACTGTTCAAGTTATGGCCCGGATCAGAATTAAGTATAAAAAAAATACAAAGGGGAGCAACTCTAAAATAGGAATAAAGAGTTATGGTCTTTGGGCACTGCACATCCTCTCAATGAGATCTATTCAGCTATGAAGTTTCAAATTGATATCTCTTTTACTGTTCAAGTTATGGCCCGGACAAGAATTAAGTATGACAAATTACAAAGGGCCATTACTCCAAAAATATACAATCAAGAGTTATGGTTCTTCTGCACTGTACTTCCCCTCAATGAGGTCTATTCACCTATGAAGTATCAAATTGATATCTCATACACAGTTCAAGTTATGGCCCGGACAAGAATTAAGTATAAAACAGTACAAAGGGGAATAACTAAAAAAATATGCAATCAAGAGTTATGGTTCTTGTGCACTGCACTTCCAATCAATGAGGTATAATCACCTATGAATTTTCATATTGATATCTCTAATACTGTTCAAGTTAATGCCCGGACAAAAGTGTGACAGACGGACGGACGAAAGGACGGTCAAAGCGGCGACTATATGCTCATAATATTTTTTTTATCATTACAAATTTACTGAGCTTATAAAACCTTTTTATAATGCATTTATAGATACAATGTAATACTGTGCTTCTACCATCCATATTTTCTAAACCAATTGAATATTTGGTCCACCTTTCCAATTATAAAGAAAAATAAAAAATGGCGAAAAGATATGTGAGATGGGCTAAGAAGTTTGTTTTTTGGCCAGTGTAATTTATGCGAAGAATGTAGCAGATTTCTATTTCATAAATTTTGGGATATTTTCAAATTAACTGGTGGTGTCATTCAACAGTTGAGGTCTAGATTTCAAAATGGGAATAAACGTGTTATTTGTGGCCAACATTCTTTTGAACCAACATACAATATAAATGAAATTAGAAACAAAGGCAATATTAATAAACAAAACATAATTAAAAGACACAATTTATATGGAAATTGAGATTTTAGAAAACATTACATTAATGAGAATTTATGAAACAGTTTAGTATTCAGCTCTTGTTGTTGTACTATGTTTTATTAGTTTTTGAGTTTTTATATGTGTTTATATATCACAAATTCATTGACATAATTCCATGTTTTTATCATGCTGATTGTTTCTGTATTCACTTATTGTCGAGCCCGCTTGCGGTGAGCGAGACTTAGTCACCATTTTGGTGTATGTGCGTGCGTGCGTTCGATTTTGTCCGGTTCATAACTTTGTCATGCTTTAACAAATCTTGCTTATATTTGGCATGAATATTCACCTCCGTAAGGAGGCATGCATGCCGAACCCCCAAGTGCCTATCTCAAAGGTCAAGGTCAAAGTTGTTCAAAGGTCAAATTGAGCTTGTCCGGACCATAACTTTGTCATACATTGACCAATCTTTCTTACATTGTGCATACATGTTTAACTTCATGAGGCAGCGTGTCATGCCCAACTCCAAGGTTCTTATCTGAAAGGACAATGTCACAGTTTGAGGTCAAAGGTCAAGTTGAAGTTTGTCAAGAGCATGTTTTTGTCATATATTGACTAATTTTGCTTATTATCCATAGGAATGTTAACCTCTTATTAGTGTAATGAACACTCTCTCAAAGGTCAAGGTCACAGTTTGAGGTCAAAGGTCAAATTGAGCTTGTCCGGACCATAACTTTGTGATACATTGACCAATCTTTCTTATACGTATTTGGCATAAATATTAAACTTCATGCGGCAGAGTGTCATGCCCAATCACCAGGTTCTTATCTCAAAGGTCAAGGTTACATAGTGAGGTCAAAGGTCAAGTTGAAGTTTGTCCAGACCATTTTATTGTCATATATTGACCAATCTTGCTTATAATACGCTACGCACGAATGTTAACCTCTATTAATCATGAATGTCATGAGCCCTCTCACCAAGGTCAATGTCACAGTTGAAGGTCGAGGGTCATATTGAAGTTTGTACGGATCATTTCTTCTTTATGCATGGTGGAATTATATGTTACTTAGCACATTTAAGTTGGTGCTTTTTATACCCCCGCAAACAAAGTTTGAAGGGGGTATACTGGAGTCACCGTGTCTGTCGGGTGGGCGGTCGGTCGGTCGGTCTGTTAGCAAAATCGTGTCCGCTCTGTAACTTTGTCATTTCTTACTGGATTTTAAAATATCTTGGTACAAATGTTCGCCACATCAAGACGATGTGTCATGCGCAAGATCCATGTCCCTACCTCAAAGATCAAGGTCACACTTAGAGGTCAAAGGTAATATAGGCATCCAAGTCGTGTCCACTCTGTAACTTTGTTGTTTTTTACTGGATCTTAAAATTGTTTTGTAAAAATGTTCACCACATAAAGACGGTGTGTCATGCGCAAGACCCAGGTCCCTACCTTAAAGGTCAAGGCCATACTTAGAGGTCAAATATTAAAAGGCAAAAAGGCATGTGAATCGTGTCCGCTCTGTAACTATGTCATTTCATATTGAATATTTATAATACTTGGTACAAATGTTCACCACATATAGAGGGTGTGTCATGCACAAGACCCAGGTCCCTAGCTCAAAGGTCAAGGTCACACTTGGAGGTCAAAGGTTAAAAGGCACAAAATTGTGTCCGCTCTGTAACTTTGTCATTTCTTATTGAATATTTATAATACTTGGTACAAATGTTCACCACAACAAGAAGGTGTGTCATGCCCAAGACCAAGGTCCCTAGCTCAAAGGTCAAGGTCACACTTGGAGGTCAAAGGTTAAAATGCACAAATAGGCATGTCATTCGTGTCCACTGTAACTTTGCCATTTCTTATTGGATATGTATGATACTTAGTACCACATCAAGACGATATGTCATGTGCAAGACCCAGGGCAAGGTCAAACTTAGAGGTCAAAGGTTATATAGTCATGCAAGTCGTGTCCGCTCTGTAACTTTGTCGTTTTTTAGTGGATTTTAAAAGTGCTTGGTACAAATGTTTACCACATCAATAAGTTTTTCTAATTTTTTTTCCTATATTTTTTTTTCGAATTTCTTTTTGGTTTTTTATATAGATCTATTTTTTTTATTATTTTTAAAAAAAAATATTTTTTTCAATTTTGTTTTGTAGGTTTTTGTTTTGTAGGTTTTTTTGCGGAAGACCTAGGTCCCTAGCTCAAAGGTCACTTAGAGGTCAAAGGTTATATAGGTATGCATGTCGTGTTTCTTACTAGATTTTAAAAGATAAAAGTAACTATAAATTTAAATAATATTTCTGTGTCAAGCAGTGCTGCGGGGGTATGATTCATTTGTCACCATTTTTATTTGCGATGTTTCTGAATGACATCGAAAGTGTTTTCTCTGAGAAAGGCCTAAGCGGAATTGATGTTGAGTCTTTCAAGATATTTCTTATACTTTATGCTGATGATATGGTTATCTTCGCAAATAACGCGACTGAGTTACAAACTAGTTTAGATGTATTAGATGATTACTGTAAACGTTGGAAGTTAATTGTTTACACAAAGAAAACGAAAACAATGATATTTAGAAAAGGTTGGGCGACTTCCCAATAACCTAAACTTTTTTTTTGATGGTAATCAAGTTGAAGTAGTAAGCAAGTTTAACTACCTAGGTATAATGTTCTCGACTGGTGGTTCTTTTACTGATACACAGAGTACCTTCCGGACAAGCATTAAAAGCTATTTTTAAAATGAAAAAATATTTATATAAATTTACTGATCTATCAGTAGGACATAAAATAGATCTATTTGATAAACTAATTACTCCAATTTTAAATTACGCAAATGAGGTTTGGGGATTTATACAAGGTAATGCGATAGAACGCGTGCATCTACAGTTCTGTAAACACATTTTAGGGATTAAGCGTACGACGCAAAATGATTTTGTGTACGGTGAACTAGGGCGTCTAAATTATCAATGGATTAGGTATTTTCAAATAATAAAGTATTGGGTAAAATTACTTTATACAGATAACAATAAATATAATAAAAAAATATATACTATGTTAAAATCTGACAGTGACATATATCCAAATAGAAAGAATTTGTGTACTCTTTTAAAAAACTTACTTAGTACGTTAGGCTTTTATGACGTGTGGTTATTTCAAGATGTAGGCCAATCTAAGTTATTTCTATTTTCTGCGAAAGAACGACTAAGAGATCAATTTATACAGGGATGGAATGGGAGAATTCAAGAATCAAGTCGCTCATCATTATATAAACATTTAGCATCATTTGAATTTCAACCATATTTACACATATGTACTATTGCAAAATTTCGCTCGAATCTTACTCGATCATGAGTAGCCTCACATCGATTATATGTTGAAAGTGGTAGATGGACAAGACCTAATCCTACACCTATATCTGATAGAAAATGTTTAATTTGTGATACATTAGAAGATGAATACCATTTTGTGCTTCAGTTTATACAGTGATACTAGAAAACAATACAACTCCTACTATTATAGACATAGACCAAATGTACAGAAATTTATAGAACTCTTATCGAATGAAACAGAAAAGATAGTCAGAAAATTAAGTATTTATATAGGAGCCAGTCTCCAGGAAAACCTGCTATAATGACATTATTTATTGAAGGCGGACAAAGAGTGACCAATGTGTACAGCTACAAAGCTCCAAATATACTAACAAACTAGATGACTGATTAAGATAAATTTAATGTTAAGTTTGGCAATGTTTGGCCACGGCTTACAAATTCGGGCTGCCGACAATACAAAGGGCTAGCCCTAACAACAACAACAACATCAATAAATCAAGATGTTCACAATGAACAGATAGAATTAGTATTTGAGCCAACTCTGGGTAACAGGTGTTGGGCTCCCCTTATTTTATTTATATATATAATAAATGGATTAAGCTGTTTGCAATCAAGTGTTACAAACAACTAATACAAAATGTGCATTTAAAACATGTTATCACAATTAATGTCAAAATGGGTTTGAGACCCCACAAAAACGTGACAAAAGTTAGATAGTCAATACTATTAACAATCTGGGTTTTAGACCCCACACAATATTTATAATGCATAGTCCGTGACGAAGGATTCTACAACGAAGATCTACAACGGTCATACAAGTACCTGAAATATATCAATAAACCAGCAAAGTATATTTTTTCAATAACAACAAAGAAAATGATATTTCAATAAAACATGTATGTGTGAAATTCGCCATAATGAACACATGTACTCTATCAGTTAATAAGGGTGCGGAGCTAGGGTATTAAAGAAATGAAAGACCAGTCTCTCATTTTTATTTTAAGAAAGGAAAGCGGTGCGCATGTAACTTACGCAATGTGAAAATCACTAAAGGTTAAAACCCTTAAATGTTTAGGTTCAAGACAATAAATGTTTGGCCGCCTCAAAATAAAATCACCTATCCTGAAGTGATAGCTGCCATTATTTATTGAAGGCGGACAAAGAGTGACCAATGTGTACAGCTACAAAGCTCCAAATATACTAACAAACTAGATGACTGATTAAGATAAATTTAATGTTAAGTTTGGCAATGTTTGGCCACGGCTTACAAATTCGGGCTGCCGACAATACAAAGGGCTAGCCCTAACAACAACAACAACATCAATAAACAAGATGTTCACAATGAACAGATAGAATTAGTATTTGAGCCAACTCTGGGTAACAGGTGTTGGGCTCACCTTATTTTATTTATATATATAATAAATGGATTAAGCTGTCTGCCATATGGACCCAACACAACGGTCCATGTACGCCATGGACCGGTGTGCAGGGACCACCGCCACGAATGGTGGGGCCAGCGAAATCCGCCGTGCAACAAAGCCAAACATTGCCGAGTGCCGTGTGCAAAAATATCAACGGCTTATTTCTTTACAATAGTTCAATTCAATTCAATTCAATCCAATCCAATTCAGTTCAACTTAACTCAATTCCATTTAATTCAACTCAGTTCAATACACTCAAATCCAATCAATTCCATTCAATCCAACTCAACTTAATTCAGTAATCCTTAACTCAATTCCATTCAATTCAACTCATTTCAATACACTCAAATCCAATCAATTCAATTCAACTCAATCAAATTCATTAGCATATAATCAGTCATCATTGTACTTAAACATGGGTAGCCGAGAGCAAAACAACAACGGCTTGATTATTAAATAATTAATGCATTCTATATAGCAACAGTCCAGTTTGTAATTCGTTTGACTTTCTATGGCTTAGTAGCTGTACACTATACCACCCTCAAGGTTGCACCAAAAATTCATTGCTGCTTAATGCAAAACAGCAGCCGTTTAAATGCTGTAAAATATAGTCATATTCATAGTTTACTTGATATTTGCTTGGCAAAGTAAATTCACAAACAAGTGGTTTTACAATACCACAAGACAGGACCGTGTACAAAACTTAACCACTTGCATCTTGTATTTGTTCTGATAAATCGTTAAATGTATGCCATTACTGCGAAACAACCTTTTGTCAAGAGAGCGCAGATCAACATATAAATAATATGGGCCCCAACGGGTCAACAAATTTTCGTACCAGCACATGATAATAAGTTAAACAAAAACTAAAAAAAAAACTACTTCCCCTCGCTACTAATGACACACTGGATAGCCAATTACCTTAAAGGGAGATAATATTAGCACAATGATATCCATACAATATCTAAGCTTTTGCCAGTATGGAAGACCTTTTTGGTAGCCACTTAATTAACAGGACACAGCAACCTTAATCTTTGCAAGCCTACAGCAAATGCAACTGACAAAGGATGGTTATGAAAGCATAGTAGATGTTACATTACAGCACAAGTTGGAAGTTCTATAAAAACTAACCCTTGTAGATATACCATAAAACTGTGTACTAAACTAATCCAATTGATCTACCGTATCAAATTGTAAAGGCAAGCCTTAAATTGAATCTACCAGCAAACCATGAACTAATAACCAGAAATAGATGCCAACTTGTCACTTCTTATAAATTAGTCAATGGAGTTGTACAACCAACTCATAATGGACTGTGGAACCATTTTCAAGGTCCTAAATGATGGAACTTGCAAGCAATATGATAGTAGGAGCAATAGTAACAGAACATGGGTCATACAAAATTCTCACACCAAAATCCATGGACTATTCAAGGTAGAATATGCATTTTCAAGGTGTTTTTCCAAACATTCACCATGGTTAAAAAGTACGAAAATGTAATAATTCACTGCCACTTTATACTCTATTTCTAGTCATACCCGAACGAGCTCAATTATCAAATAACAGTGACATTCACACTCATATATTTTAATATGTAATTTAATTATTTTACACAGATAATAAATGTGCCATCTAACAACACCAATAAGCTTTTTAGGATATTTAAGGCTGTTGGCCTGAATTCAAGAATGTTCAGTTAAATTCAAGTACCATTTTGGCATTTTTTCAAGGTGGCACTAAATTCAAGTACTTTTCAATGTTGAAACCACATTCAAGGCCTGTATGAACCTTGCAGAAAAGCACTCTTAACAGTTTATAATATTAATATAACATATAATTATGTACTGTTCATATGCACAGGTGGTTTAACTAACAACATGAATTTAAAGAAGATATTTTATCGAGACAACAATAAACGAAGAATAACAAAATGTCTCATGACATGTGGTAACAAGCCATTACTTGGCAACTGCTATAAACTAACAAATTGTTCTAGATGCATAATTTGGTAAAATGTAAGGGACATAGATAATGAAGTAAATACATATAACTCCGTTATGACTACTGGATTGCACGAGTCTATACCATTCATCTATTGATCCTGGCAATTATCACATAACCCTAAACTAACAAATGTCTCCTACCTGGATCATTTACTACCTCAAGTGGCAAATGTCCCTACCAGATTAATATCACCTTACTCACCACTTTTGCTTAGCATGTGCATAATAATAGCTTAATGAACATCACATGGGCTTTAGACCGGATACATTCCCTATTCTAATAACCTAACTATTTACAAGTTGAAGATAATGTGTAATCACACCAATGCCAAAATAAAAATTGTATCAGTAACTTAGTGAGTAACTCCTTTTCACTCAGCAATAGGAAAACTGGTTTGCCTCTCATACCCTTGTGGTGATAGCTATGTCAGGAAAAAAGGTGCTGAGTCGCAAGAACTTGTTTTACACTCAACCTAAAATTACTAGTATTACACCCCCATACCACAAACAGTTTTATGTACACACTACCCTGATACACGGGGGACTAAAGCATGCACTTATAACTAGAAGTTACACTAAATAATCTAAATCTTTAACAAACCCTCTTTTTATAAAAATTACCACTACAATATCCATAGCTAGGCAACTTAAAATAGGTTGAAAGATTGCAACTTGACCCATTACCACAGTCAGACAAAGCACACTAATTAATTTCAAATTCCAGTATGTGAACTTTGCTTGAACTAACTATATTTGTGATGAAGTTGCTGTATATTATAATCACTGCCTAATATTAAGCACTGAAAATACACCTGTCCCATACCAACATGAGTATTTGTGATTTCACCACAAAAACATCTTCAATTGATTTAATAAAAACAATCTTTAATTTGGTTCAAACCCAGTGCTGGTAATTATACTGACTACAAACAAGCATGTCCACAAAAGTTTCTCTATACAAACTCTGATTGTACATTCTGAGTAAAACTTACATTTAATGTACTTATGTAACACTCCTATCACAATTCCTTATTAAAAATTAAATATACCACCTGGTTAACGATACTGTTAATTCTACCCGATTGTCTCCTGACTGACTCAAGATACCCACACTTCTAACATAAAAGCCATCAAACAGTCCACCCAATTCCTGCTGACTTATACATGATACATCACACAAACCATTTCCTTTGCGTTGTGATTAGTACACATTCATGACATTCCTACAAAAAAGATTAGTAGTTGATATTCACAGTACTCGACTTATAAAGACTGAATTACAGTTTCTACCATTAACACATTCGGTAACACTGCCGAAATTGTTGATATATCAGACAAGACCCCTGGTAACTATATGTGCAAGCTTAACAGTAACTAAATGGTTAGAAACTGATTTACTTAATGCAATGAAATTTATATCAAAATTGATAGCATTAATTTTTGGAATTACCATCATAAACATCACAATATAAATTAAACAACTTGAATGGAGGAAAATTTGTCAGTTAAATATCCCTGCTGTTTATGCACGATTCATAAAATGTCGCAACAGCCCTTCAATGCGGTACGTGTATATTTTTATCAAATTTATCAATCTTAAATTAAGGTGACAAGTTTTCAATATAAAATTGAATAGTTATTTTCTAAATCCAAAAACCATGTTACAAGGATGCATTCCACTAACTCAAAATCACACTTATACTTTTGTTCCGCAAGTGGAACCATTCGGTAATTGGCAAACTGGCTCTATGTATGTCATTTAACTAGCCATACTTTTGTTCCGCAAGTGGAACCATTCGGTAATTGGCAAACTGGCTCTATGTATGTCATTTAACTAGCCATATGATTCCATATATTGATATAACCTAAGCATCACTTATACACATGCAAATGTGTAGATACAGCCCGAGTTAACGTGCACAAGCCAAGGGCTCAATTTCAGTCAACAATTCAGGATAGACAATATAATTATATACAAACTAAATCCAATGGGAAAAAGAAATAAAAATTATACGCCTTATCCTTCAATTTAATAGATTCTATCCTCCATGATGATCATTGATGCCATATCTCTGCATTCGGTGTTTCCATCACAATCCACAATAAAGCCTTCGTTCAGTATGCACCAATCTAAAGTCTTGGCCAAATTGTGAAAGAAGAAAAATATAAATATAGCCATAAAAGTATAATTATCTAACAATAATGAATACATATTTAATAAGTTATTTCTCTTCATGCATAATAAAACTTTACACACATTAGCCTGATAAGGTGGGCTGCATGAAGGTAATGATATGATTATATCTCTAACACAGCCCCGTTGATATATCGCCAACTTTTCCAAAAGTTCACTGGTGGCAATGCTCGGATAAGAACACTCTGTCTGAATAACTCGCACCTACACCTGGCTACAGGCACTACATCCACCAGACGCTCTTCGATTGTTCATTGCAGAACTTATTCAATATAAATAAATCCCCAAGTAGGCTACGTCTTAGTTCATATTATCCAAAACATCATTCACTTGATTTGAATCAGTATAGCCTTCGAAGGCCTAAATGCGTTTACCTTAAAGTTCAAGCTTGGACGGTCTGTTAATACCAAGTCGGAATCAAATAGCACAAGGGCCTACTCTGGTCAGCAATCTGCAGTGATGTTTAATATCTGCCACCAGGTTAACCAATAACCATACATAATTTATCATGGGGAACAACTCTGTACATCAAGCTACGAGTGACGTCATAAATCAGAAAATGACGTCATCCCATATCAATGCAATTTCAGGGGCGTATTTGGTGGTTGTGTTTGGGGTCCTCAACATTGTAAAAATGTGCGACTTTATGTCATTTTGGCCAAATTTATCATTTTACTTTCCGTATAAATTAATGTACGCACGCGTGTACGTCCGCATCGCTGGCTACGCCACTGAATTATGTAATAAAATGACAATTCAGCGTGTCATATTCTTTAGAATGTTCACATCTACCGTACTAAACAATAGCTATCTGCATATAAACACAACTACATGTCAATCATGATAATCTAAACAGACAGACAAAAACCTAGACCATGAATGATGCAATCGAATTCGTCTGTTCCATCTCGATTGTTGAAATCATCTAAAATCAGATATAAAATAATACCATCCAGACCTCAACCTGACACATCAGTTGTCACCAAACCTTCATCTAGCAGCATCCACAATTAATACCACAATTTACAGTAACAAGCAGGATATAGATCACATTAAAGAAATGAAAGACCAGTCTCTCATTTTTTTTAAGAAAGGAAAGCGGTGCGCATGTAACTTACGCAATGTGAAAATCACTAAAGGTTAAAACCCCTTAAATGTTTAGGTTCAAGACAATAAATGTTTGGCCGCCTCAAAATAAAATCACCTATCCTGAAGTGATAGCTGCCATTATGTAATAACTATACGTAACAAGATTTTGATAAAGCTCTAAAATAAGGAAAAATACATATCTATTGATTCTATTTTAAATAATTGACCCATATAGTACTATACCTAAGCTTTAAATTTTCCTATGAATTATGTCAAAAACACATACTTCGTTGCTATGGTGACCAATTCCAGAAAACTACTCCGATTGAGAAAAACGAGGATTAGTTGTTTAAAACAGAACTAGCCTTTCTCTAAATGCAAACAATTTCGATTTTGATATATACTTTGAAAAGTGAAACATAATTATACAATTTGGTACTATTTTGAACAGTTTATGTCAAGAATTGAGCAAATGGTGGTATAATGAAATACTTATTTTATTAACGTCGAATAACGTTTGAATGACGTTTGCGACGTCACACAAAAAGCTCCGAATAGGGGCTCTACAAAAACAGCTGTAACTTCCTTAAAACTCAAGATATTAACATAATTTCTTTTGCAATTTGCTTATTTAACATTATTCTGTAATACTGTGGAAAATCTTTAAGTCAATATATTTGTCAATATAGCAGGTTTTCCTGGAGACTGGCTCATATATAAAGCATTTTTAATACGTAATAACACTTACTACAGATAAGGTATTTTTTCAAATTTGTATAATGATGTTATGAGCCTAAATTTGTACAGATTGTGTTGTAACATGTGTATTTGTACTTATGTACATGGTGTGTGTGTGCGCATGGGTGGGTGTGTGAGGGTGCGTGCGTGCGGGCGATTTTTCCCGGACCATAACTTTGTTATCCTTTGACCAATCTGTCTTATATTTGGCGTGAATGTTAACCTTCATGAGGCGGAGTGTCATGCCCATTACCAAGGTTCCTATCTCAAAGGTCAAGGTCACAGTTGGAGGTCGAAGGTCAAATTGAAGCTTGTCCGGAGCCTAACTTTGTCATACATTGACCAATCTTTCTTATATTTGGCGCATGAATGTTAACCCTCATGAGGCGGAGTGTCATGCCCAACCCCCAGGTTCCTATCTCAAAGTTCAAGGTCACAGTTGGAGGTCAAAGGTCAAATTGAAGGCTAATTTAAGTTGTAGCCATTTTTCAACGTGCGCCGAGGCTCGACGTAATTTGCCCGAGGGCACGAATTTCTAGTTTGTGTTTGCCAACGAGCAAGATTTACAATGAAAATGCTGTCATACTTCAATAAATTCACTTTATTAATATTTATTGTTTGTTTAACGTCAAGGGTATAGGTAGTGCACCATAATGCTATGCTTACTGTTCCCATCAAATATCAATTTGAAAAATAAAATGCATTTGAAAAAAGCATGCACCCACCCACTACAATAAAAAAAAATTACTAAGTAATACTCAAATCAAGTAACTTTTTTCCTCTTTCAAGTAAAATTTCAAGTAAAAATAGTTGTCAGAAAATCAAGTAATGCTTAGTAATTAATTACTTATGAATTACTTATGAATTACTAAGTAAAAGAATTACTACCCAAATAATAACTAAGTAAATAATTTACTTAGTAAATGTAAATTACTCAGAAAATTAATTACTAAGTAATTATTTAACTAACCAATTACTTGTTAATTACTAAGTAAATAATTTACTCAGTAGATATAAAATACTTAGTAAAGCAATTACTTTTTTTGTTTTTCATAAATTTATTTTGTACATTTACAGTTAAAATACAACAGGCCGCACAGCGGTCTGCAACTTGCTTCTTTTAAATGGGATTTGGCCTAAATAGTAAAATTGGAGCAAGTTGATGGAAATGAATTTTGAAAAATATTACTAATCTTATTGTTTCATAACTTAAAAAACCTTACAATACTTGAAATTCTATCAACTTGCTTTAATTACAAAACATGAATGAACTAAGCAAATATATTTTACTTTTTCTACTATAACATCTAAGAGGGAAAGAAAGAAGTTACATTAATAATTGCCACAAATGTCTTACTGTTCGAGAAATTCACTTATAAAGTCTCATGGAGGAGGTAATAGACAAAACATAATTAAAAGACACAATTTATATGGAAATTGAGATTTTAGAAAACATTACATTAATGAGAATTTATGAAACAGTTTAGGAGACTTTAGTATTCAGCTGCTGTTATTGTACTATTTTTATTGTTTTTTTTTAGTTTTTTTTAGATGCGTTTACATTTATTTAGTATATATCATAAATTCATTGACATAATTCCATGTTTTTATCATGTTTATTGTTTCTGTATTCACTAATTGTCGAGCCCGATTGCGGTGAGCGAGACTAAGTCACCACTTTGGTGTATGTGCGTGCGTGCGTCCGATTTTGTCCGGTCCATAACTTAACCAATCTTGTTTATATTTGGCATGAATGTTCACCTCCATGTGGAGGCGTGCATGCCAAACCCCAATGTTCCTATCTCAAAGGTGAAGGTCAAAGTTGGAGGTCAAATGTCAAACTGATCATTGTCCGGACCATAACTTTGTCATGCATTGATTAATGTTTCTCATATTTGGCTTGAATGTTAACTCTAATGAAGCGGAATGTCATGCCCAAGCCCCAGCTTGCTATCTCAAAGGTCATTGTCAGAGTTGATAAAAGGTCAAATTGAGCTTGTCCGGACCATAACTTTGTCATACATTGACCAATCTTTCTTATATTTGGCATAAATGTTAAACTTCATGAGGCAGAGTATCATGCCTAACTCCCAGGTTCTTATCTCAAAGGTCAATGTCACAGTTTGAAGTCAAAGGTCAAGTTGAAGTTTGTACTAAAGGTCACGTATTTGAAAAGACACGTTTCGTTACAAGATCAATCAAAATTAAGTCGTTATTTTGTAAATATTTTTTCTAAGTATTGCACAGATGCCCGAATTCTGAGAGTTAACTTAAGTGGTTTTAATAGTAAGCGAATTTAACATAGCAATGACAAAGTTCAAAAGCAATATAGGAGCTGGTGCAAACTTTATGTGACAATGTATTTCTGTAGTTCTTGTAGCTGTTTTCAACAGTTACGTGATAACATATTTCATAGATTAAAATCATTTTGCGAACGAAGCGAGCACGAAAATTCACATTTTATACTTTTTAACCAAGGATAAAAGGCAAATTACCTCTTACAAGACTATTCAGGTATATATGGTCTGATTTATTGGGGGGGGGGGGCAAACGATATGGCCCCCCCCCTTCTCCTACGCCCATGCAGTCTACGGTGGATGAATGCAACGAGTGTCAAATTTTGTATGTTTCAAATTGCCTCCTATGAATTAAATAAATAAGTATTACTTGTTCCCTACCGGTTTAGGGGAATATATGTTTACCCTCCGTCCGTCTGTCTGGGCATACCAATGGCCACGTGTTGGGTATGAGAGAACAAAAGAAATACCCAATAAATGTGCATTCGTAAGTACATTCTAGTTCTTCCGTAAGTCTCTTATTGGCTATTGTTTCCTTGTTCGGTACTTTTTAGCTAAGCTATGTTTATGAAACTTGGTATGTGGATAGGGGACAATGAGAGAATAATGCACGTCTAAAAATATTTTGATTCCGACACAAATTGTGGTTGCTATGGAGACAGAAAGAGTTGTCAGAGTTGTAATGGCTCGAGTGCGATATATTTAGACATAAGATTGGTTGTATCTCGAAGATAAATGTATAAGCTTGCTACTGGAGAAAACAGTATGTGATTATTTTCCATTTTGGAAAAGTTACACGAATGTTTGTAAAGTTGGTGGTGTCGCAATTTTGATACTAGTCATTTCCCTGATATCTATATCTAGTAAATGAGGGTATGGTGAGTCGATACAGACCCCTTGGTATACGAGACTAGATCCCATAAAAGTTCGAATTAGAACACGGTGCTAGACATGTCACGCCTAGCCAAAATGAGCGCTCGGAGGCAATTGGAATGGTACGGTCGGGAATGACTCGCGCCGCCATTGCCAGACGCTTTAATTGTCACACATCGACAAGTATACGACTAGAGCAGCGTTTCTAATTAACCGGATGTGTCAGAGATCGCCAGCGTCCTGGGCAGCCAAAGATAACCACCCGTAGACAGGATGGAACCATACGAATGTTGCACCGCCGATACCGCTTCCGGTCGGCAACATTGACTACAAGAACAACAATAGGAAGTCGCGGGTATCTAAAATTATGTTTTTCATAACACATAAAATTCCTTCCGAATCTCAACGAAATTCATTTTGGTCCATTTTTTCGTGATTGTTCTGTTTTCAGACGTCCTATCAACCCTGATACAGTCCGCAGGCGTCTTCGCTCAGTGGGTCTGAGGTGCCATAGACCCCACAAAGTACCAATCCTCACCGATCGACATAAACAAGCACGTATTGCCTGCGCTCTCCCCAGACATGGCTCCTATCGAACATGTCTGAGATGAGCTTGGCAGACGAGTTCGAGCCCGTGTGCCTCCACCTAGAGACGTCAGGTCGTTACGTAATGCTTTCGTGCAGGAGTTGAATATTATTCAACAACGTCGTTTTGCCGCTATAGTGTTATCTATGTGACGTAGATGTCTAGCTTGTATGGCGAGTGGTGGATCTTATACGCGGTATTGATTGGCGACTTTGGTACATTGCATAGGTGGTGTTCTCGACTCTATAATGCTCTTAGTGATTACATCATAACAATGAAATGAAATGGTATTTTTCTTATATACGAAATTTGAATAAAATATATCAATATTATCCCTTTGAAAATTATAAATATATAACCGTTGCGTTTTTAAATCGCTTAAGTGTAAGTACGAGCTATAACTACACTAGCACCTCTATGCTGTTGGTCTCCTTTACTAGATGGGATAAAAACTGTCATTTGGTTTACGTCAAATACTATGTCACTTCTCTTGAGCTTAATTAACTCATCAAATCGAAAAAATCCTGCATAGCTCATAGATAATTGGCCTGACTGTGACTCTTAAGAGACCTTCTTTAGTGAATTGAACAAGCTTAGACAAACAAGGGTCTGTTAACCCAGACACAAAGTAAAACCAAGAAATACTATCAACAATAGCATTAATTTTTGATGCTAAATGAAGAGTTTCTTTTAAAGAAGACAAATCAAGAGCAACATGAAAGTCAGAAGCAGGCAAATTGGTAAATTGATACTTCAAACACCATGTCGAAAACTGTTTAAAATAAGAATCATATAGATTATTCGTGTTTTTGGCTTTTGAGTGTTTTACAAGATCTTTCATCCCTTTTCTGAAATTCTCCAGATCCGGATGAATTTTTTCACAATGTATGTCTTTCCAAATTCAAACTTTATATGCATCTGTCAAATGTAAAATCAACAATATACATCAGTAAACATATACTTCACATCTTTCTGAGCAGCTCAGAACTTCCCCTCACACATGGGTGTAAGTGGCACAAATATGTTTAGGACCGGAAACCGTTTCCATAACTTTTCTAATTCCACATTACCACCCTTTGTTACAAACAAACCCGACAATATACATCAATAAACAAATACTTCACATCTTTTATGAGCAGGTTAGAACTTCACCACACACAAGGTGTAAGCGGCATAAATATATTTACGGCCCGACACCGTTCTCATACAATATCTAATACATCAAATCACACAAATAATTTTACGGTTCGAAACCGTTTCCGTACACTATAAATTCACATTTTAATAAATGTTTATCTCACAAAGTATGTGACCACATATGTACTCATATTATAACTTATATTTACATACATATGCTAAATCTTCTAGACGAAAATACACATTTAACTCCCTTTTTTCAAATATACCTTGATTAGATTTAAACTCTAAAACATCTTGGATAAAATCCTGACTTGTACAATTACCTTTAAAATGAAAGGCCAGAATGCAGCACTTGGCTATTTCGGGACTAATAATAATAATAACGACTTTATTTATTGTGGATGACATATTTGGTTCGAAACCAATTTTCAATATGGTCCACATCAGCATGGAATATAGGCTGTAACAGTAATTTACAGAAATACATGATACACATGGAAAGCATAACAGAAAGACTCATTGAGTCTATGATAAAGAGGCAAAACAAAACAAAAACAAAACAGCATGGTGATAAGGTAATGGTACAAAATATTATATACAAAAGATTGATGTTATTATGGATATAATCATTGTAATGTTGTTAAACATGTAAATGTTACATTATGTGACCTGAGTACCTCCACTGCAAAGAGGCTTTTTTGAATTGTTTAAGTGTATTCAAAGTACGTATCTGTTAGGGTGTTTCATTTTTTGAACTTTTTATTTGATCACCTAGATAATTCAACCAACTGTTCTCTAGTATAGAACAATATTCCCAGACCAAATTTCAGCTCAATCCATCAATGTCTTGATCCCCCCTACCGATTTGAAATTTTGACCCAAAGACCGTGTGGAGGCATGTTTTACTACAACAAGGTTTCATTTATAGCTAATTCCACCAACATTATTTTGTTGTATTTGTGTGAGATGAATGGTTCGAGGTTGTTTTAACCCATTTATATGCCCATATTTTATACTAGAACGGTCAAAATTATATACTGGATCAGTTCATTTTATAGCTAAAAGTAGTGAATTTCTGAAAATTAGAGAAAATTCGAAATGTTTGGAGTTTTTCCTATTGCAAGCAGCCCAGGTCCAAATCAGCTTGCTCTTATAAAAAGCCATCTGAATTTGGTCAGAACTGACATGCTTTTGAATACTGTATGATGAACTAAATCGATTGTACAGGTATAATCAATGTATTATACAACATTTACTATATATTAGCATGTTTCTTAAAACTTGGACGGCAATGATGCACTCGTGCATTCTATAACACTATACATACTGCTAAAGGATAACAACAACGGACAAGGAAAATATAGATTGAGTGATGAGTTGAGTGACAGGCACATAAATGTGACTTTCTATTCATAAAGTATCAAGACAAGGGATATACATGTACCTACATATAATGGACAGGGTGCGACCAATAAGAAAATCCCAGAGCCAGTGCTTTCCGAATAATTGACGCATGCGATCAAGCTAGTGCATTCAACAAATTATAACATGTTTTTGTGACAAAGTTACCATTCAAGAAGGACAAAGAAACTTTAGATTTTGCACTTAGGGTTCCAATTAATGTATGGTCTTTCCATTTAATAAACAAAAATATTCCTTTTCTTCAAATATATTGTTGCTTCACTGTTCTGCAAATAGTACTATTACAAGCAAGTAAGTGGGCAAATAACATCTGTAGACTTATTTTTGGTGGGCAGTGTAATTGTCTCTGCCATTCTGTACATTGTTCTATGATGTTACGTAGAGCGACTATTTGGTCTGTGTATCCTTTGCCTTTCACAGGGTAATTGAAAAAAACGGCCAAACTACGGAGATACATACTATCTATCACGGAAACCTTATATTTTGTCCTTTAGCGTGATCTGTATTTCATAGAAATTGGTAAAGAAATAAAATACTTACGCTTGTTTTTCTTTTCCAAGTGCAGGTTTTGTTTACAAAATTCTTCTTTGGACTGTAGTATTATGTCACGTGGTATTGCTACACTGTTACAGAAAGGTCAATAGATGTTTGTAAGACATGCATGCCTCATGACAGCCGAATAGTCAAGTATGCGTATTGCCATTACGACCTTGACCTTTGACCAATTGACCTAAATATTTGTAGAAGGTTTTTTTACTGATATCAGCATCTTCTCTGTAAAATGTTAAGATCTAAAAACCCATCGTTTGTATGTTGTGGATCAAAAACCGTTTTGTATTCGAAGGTAACAGAGATTTGACCTACGAACCTTGTGACCTCAAAGTCAATGGGGTCATCTACTGATTATGAATAATCCCCACTAAATGTTAAACTTAAATCGAAATAATGAATATGTTCCTGTGTTTTATCGTGGAAGAAAACACGGTCACGAGTTCGGATGCGTAGTAATAAATTCACGAGTTTGTAGCACGAGTGATTTAATGAACGCATTCGAACAAGTGACCGTGCTTTATTATAGACAAAAACTGGAACATATTCATTTTTTCGATTCTAACATACCCATGTTCCGCATATGAAAACAACTCCGCTTGTTTATTCCTAGGAAAGCTATTAAGTTATTTGCCGTAGCTGTGTTTTCACGGTAATTCATTCACATATTGGTTTCCACTACGTTTATAAGGTTAGACTACCGGTTGTTATATTTCAAACTAGAAACAAAATAATATACCGTATTTGCATATATCTCTATATACATGTACTGTGTTGGTGTACTTTTAAATGTGTGTGTATATCCTTTCCGCTACCATCGCGTACTAATGCAGACTCGCCGGAATGGCCATTTCGGCCTTCCGTAGTTATCGACCTAAATGCCCAAATTCGGGAATTTTGCTGTCATGGGTACACAGGCATCCCAGACTAAAGGATATTACGGGTCCAGGGTCGTGCACAGGTTTTTGGGTCCGCTGGACCCCTTTAAAGAGGGCTTTGAACGTAGATTTTCCAAAACTGAAATTACTGGTCCTATCCGCCATTGCGCAACGATTCCTGTGGAATTGCAATAACAGTTAGCGCCAAATAGTTTATATTTTTCTATAGAAGGAATATAAGGCTGTACAAAGGGGTCAGGATCAATACACTAAAGGGGCCCAAAAGTAGGCCTGTCAAGCTAGAAAAAAAAAGTTTTTATCAGTGCTGCAAGTCAATAGTGTCTCGGGGACGGGGTATAGGGACCATATGAATTTCTCATAGCCCCCCAAAAAGTCGTGGTAGCGGAAAGGATATGTTACCTGAAACATAACTTGAACAGTGCTAATATACCGTGTTTGCATAAAAATATTGGATTTTCAACTCGTTTCGAATATACAGCTTGTAGTTTATTTACAGTACATTTGGCATAATGCCCATGAGTATACAAACATACAAAACGTGCTATAAATTATGGCACCTCTGGTAGTTGGAATATGCAAAATGCTGTTTAAACAAAACTCGTTCATTCCACTCTGAGGTTCAGTAATTTATTAACAGGGATTTTTATAGTCACAACGCATGTGCTAAATTATTTATCTATTGTGCAGTGCAGCATTAACACGTGCAAGAAGCTTTGTAAATTAATACTGTCACCATAACACAAAACGATAATTTAGAAAATCAGACTGCGGAGACACCACTAAACTTAACGAGCCGAGCACAGAATCCATATAAACATCTCGTACCACAATTGCACGGCAAGTAACTTAAAGAAAGGCTTTTAAATACTTTTAACAGAAAAAGAATAGTTACCTGTTAGCAATGTTGTATTTACAGGTTTGTTTTGTAATGCTAAAAGGCATAAAGTGGTTTCCGCAATGTTGCCTTACAGTTTGATTTAAATTTTTTCTGTGATGTATATGCACATCTATAAGCGATACTTATATTTTACCCTACTTCTTTGTCCAATCAAAAGCCATGGATTTTCAAATTTTGGACCTCTAATCCATTTATTATTGCAATGTGCAGAATATCTAGTAAGTGGTTCATGAAGTAAATCCATTTATAAGGACAATTTGGCTGTTTCAATGAATGGGAAACTAGACCCGCCTTTCCTCTAAATTGTACTGTTATTCCTATACTAGTATCCTTTCCGCTACCATAGCGTACTAATGCAGACTAGCCGGTATGGCCATTTCGGCCTTCCGTAGTTTTTGACTTAAATGCCCTAATTCTGGAATTTTGCTGTCATGGGTATACAGGCATCTTAGACTAAAGGATATTATGGGCCCAAGGTCGTGCACAGGTTTTTGGGCCCGCTGGTCTCCTTTAAAGAGGGCTTTGAACGTAGATTTTCCAAAACTGAAATTACTGGTCCTCCCCGCCATTGCGGAACGATTCCCTGTGGGATTGCATTAACATTTAGCGCCAAAAAGTTTTTATTTTTCTATACACGGAATATAAGGCTAGACAAAGGGGTCAGTATCAGTGCCCTAAAGGGGCCCAAAAGTAGGCCTCCCAAGCTAAAAAAAGACGTTTTTCGCGCAAGGGTCACCGTCACATCGCCATTCCGGTGACCTTTAGTCGAAATGATTTTGACAATTTTTCCTACTTTCAGTTTGGGGCAGGTGTGTAGCATCCGGATGTATCGAGTTTTTATCAGTGCTGCAAGTCGATAGTGTCTCAGTGACGGTGTATAGGTACCATATGAATATCTCATAGCCCCCCCCAAATCGTGATATAAGCAATTACCAGCTTATATACGAGGGGTAATCAGCAAATACAAGGAAAAATACTCTAATTTCTTTATTTGTCATTGTAAGTGGTTGAAATTTTCTAAACATGAAGATAAATTTATTTCAAATTAATTCACCGCTGATCATCAATATTAACCATAGTCAGAATGAACACTGTTTCCTATGGCAACGTCACTCGACGTTATGCGGACCAACGTTTCGTATTTTCCAACGTTGAACGTAGCAAACGATGGCGTATCATTCGTGCGTTTATATAGAGGATATTTGTTGATTTTGGTGTAAGATCGAATTTTATTTCACTGAGTGATCACAGAAAACCAATACTTTCACGAGTGGCGTAGCCACGAGTGTAAATTTAATTTTCTGTCATCACGAGTGAAATAAAATTGACCTTACACCAAAAATCAACCCATTTTCTGTTTATTATATGCCTCAATATCTCTAATTGGAAAAATCACGTCGCAATTGGAACGTCACGACGTGAGAATTATGACGTCATAATGCCGTAACGCATATTTTAATTAAAGCCCGGCGTCGTTGACGTTACATTTCTTATCCTGCATGATACAGGAACCAGCTTCAAAACAGTGAAAAAAACAAAGTGGTAATTTCACTGTTATTTTCACTAAAAAATCTCCATAATCCATTGAAAGCAAATAATAAAATATTGTAATTTTCTATAGGGTAGGTTATGAATATGTAATGATATAATATAATATTCATAATTTCAAAAACAAGTTTTAATGTCAAATTTCCGTTTTAGAACTATTTGCTTCAAAGCGATACAGAAATTGTCGATGAAAAGTGTTGTTGCGAATGAAATGTCATAACATACTAATGGCAATATTTCACAATCGCCGACTATGTAGTAGCATACAAAACAGGTGTATGTTTTGTATATGCTATCATATGTAGCCGTGTTGATCAATGGCGACATGCGAATGGGCTATACGACGTCAATAACGTCAATAACGTCAAATTACGTCATCAATACTAAGGATCTCCAGCAGCTAATTCTTATAATTTACATGAAAGTTGCAAAGTAAATTTGTTTTTCCCATTTTCAGTTAACAGGTCTACACTAGTCGAATGTTCTAAGTACACACTTTGAAATTTTCATTTAACTGAAAAAGTATTAGACCTATCAGGAAACAATTGTTTATCAAGTTGAGTTAATTACCATTCTGAAGTATAATAACGATATATTAGAAAACGACCATTTATTTCACTGCTTAAAACACCAAAATCGCACATCAATATTGTGTATGACCACCGTCTGCCCTGATGATTGCCTGACATTGAATTGATAAAGATGTGTACCAATTGCTGCGGAAGTGCATTCCGTTTTAGTAAAGGGTGAGTTATGAGTTCCTGTATGTTCAGATGTTGCCGTCGTACTCGGATGCGTCGCCCAAACTCATCATATTCTATCTTTCGGGCTACAGGGCGGTCATTCCATTGTGCAACCTAAAAAAGAAATTGCATCATAATGAAATTCCATGTGTTGACAAAGTGCTCGTATCTGACAAAAGACAAGATTGATCGCAAATAGTGAGTTTTGTTAAAGTGCAGTAGTAATTCGGATGATAAATGCCTATCGAAAGTTACTTCTATGCTCAACCTCAAATTGCTCCATACAAATAAATGGACACATTCGGTTCAATTCAACGATTCCACATTGTTTCACGATCTTAAAGTGATACAACTATCAGTCAGATGTTGTCATAAACGTGTTTTGACGCATTTAACGACTAAATGCAAATGACGCCATGTGACGTCTTAATTTTAAATCGAGTAAATAGAAACGTGCAGTTTGTTCGTGAATTCAATGCAACAACCATAAAAATAATTGTGTGCAAGAGTTAAGAACCCCAAAACAGACAATTTATGAATAAAATCTTACCCGTCTTATTGGCATTCAAGTTTCAAGCTTTTCTATCGCACTTGCGCGCCCCTCAAGCGTCATTTGCGTCATATAATACGACATATTTTTATGGCTTTATGTCTGGGGGTCGAATGTTAATCGTGAAATGATTTGAACAAATTTACACATATTTGAGATGTGTGCACGAGAATAGTGTGATTTTATCATTTTCGTCACGTATCAATGATTTTCACGTAGATCATGACTTTTCTTCTTCTGTATTAAATACAAACATCAACATATGATATCTTTACAGTTTTATTGAGTTTAGATGATTATGTTCCTGATTTGTTTTAGTTCTAATAGTGTGTACTTAGAACATTCGTCAATTTTTATGAAGTGTATCTGGCTGTGCAGCTATTGTTTGAGAATCGTTTACTGTATTATACATTATGAATTGTGCAACGAATGAGTATGTATACCATTATACGTCACAACGTCGCAATGACGTTGGGCCAGTGTAGCCATAGTGACAATATAGTTTCAATGTTTTTTCGACCAAATATAACCTTGCGTTATCGTGACAATATTTACTAAACATTGTATGTTAAATATACACAAATATACAAATAGCATACGGATACTCTCTAGCAGGGTGTTTTCCGGACTCAAATAGTACACATTTCTATAAATAGTCAAGTCTCGATTTTAGTATTTATGTAATAAGGTTACGGAAACCCTCATAAAGGCCATGCTCTTTGATTTAAGTTTAAGGTGATGCCATACTCTTCAGTTGACCGGAAGTTTAGAAATCGGAGTAAATAAGACGTATTTAAAGCGTCTGTCTACCATGATGAAATAGTGTGAAAAGCTTAAAATTGATGTGTCAGCATGTTCTCATGTCTTAAAATCGCGAATTTACTTTACAGTTATTATTATATTATACTATAATAAGCTTGCAGAATAAAGCTATATCTGAAATTTTATGTGCCATTTATTCCAAACGTTGAAACACCAACACTCGCGAATACTAGCTACAACGTATGTGAAACGTAGTCTATGCGCCCACACAAAATTTTATCCAAGTTTTAGCAAGCATCCCGACTACTATAGAGGAATTTATTTCGTAAGAATATAGACTAGCTAATGCAAAAGAGCATGGGCTCATCTTTAAATATACACATTTTTCAAAAACAAATTATCGCGAAAACTGGATGCAACGTATTCACAACGTTGATGTATTTTGTAAACTCTCCTGGTTTTCGACATTTCCAAAATCACTAAAGTGTCAATTACAAAAATCTAGCTGAGCAACTGACATGCAATTTTGAATAAAACTTCTATACTAGCTACTCTACTGGTTGTATGTACGAAAACAGTATGTTGTTCAACTATTTGTTTCGTATAACGAAAAAATGAAAAATCACATTTTTAAAATATCATTTAAAATACATATAACATGCACAGTCTAAAACAAACGTTATCGTGTGATTCCGTATATACGAAAGTTCGTGCATGCCAAGTTCCATGCCATTAAATGCCAAACTTATTTGGAGAAATGCAAATATCAGTTTTTAGGGGGGTTAAGTCACGTGACAATACTATACCACGGTTGATAAACCTCCGCTACAAATGCTAAAGTATACGAGTTACAAAGTGAGTTTTGGAATACAAAATGTATGGAATTGGACATTATAAACTGTGGAATATGATACGTGATTTAGTTTTGGAATATATGTTGTGAATTGTGAGTTATTTGACTTTTTCCATAATTCTATTGTTCATGAAATAAACAATTGTGATTATCGCTCACCTTGCCATCGAAGTATAATATAGCTCCCGGCTAACCATCGACCTTAGTCCAATACGAAGATTAACTGTTATTTAGTGAACCAGTGCAAGGCTCACGCTCAACAAAACTTGATATTGCCCCAGGCTGTAACGGTACCAGGATGGCTACAATCACAACTAGTGACATTGGGGACGTTAATATATACATGTGGATACATACATGAAGATGGCTGCGGGGCAAGCTATTGAATTTGAACCAGTGTTGTTGGGCGACAACACGGAGGTTAAAGTCCCAATTGAAGCACATTCCGTTGCTACAGAATCTGAGTTTGATGACGTCATTATTGAAAAATGTGTCGAGGGTGATGAGGTATTACTCAGAGAACATCAAAGACTATTAGAGTCATATAGGCAGATGCCAAAGCAAACATTTGTATCACATCTAATCAAAGACTATGCATCTAATGAACAAAGGCTTGAGGATACACGTGCTATGCTTTTTAACAATGTTAAAGAATATGATGACTATCCGTACGACTTTAATATAGAATTGAAAAGGCGTGTAGATACACGTAGGGGTGATCGCATAATTGTTAAGTTGGCTTCGGATATACACACTTTACTGTCAGTGATAGAAGGTGATGACTACTCTTGTTTAAAGGACATGCTAAGTACATCAAAGGGCAGACAATCATCAGTGTCACATAGTACGGGAATAAAGGCAAATAACTGCAACTGCAGCGTTGAATTAGCAATGCTGAAAGACAATATGTCGAGTGTACAAGCCGACATACTCCAATTGAAACAAGCTCTACATGCTAGTGATAAACATAGACAAGAACAGGTGAAAACAGTGACATTAACACTAAATACTATAAAATCGGATATTGCGATCTGTGGGAAAGCTGTCTCAAGCTGTTATATGGAAGCCGGTGGTGCCGTTTCTAACCTTAGTTCCGTTATGCAGACAATAGGCCAGAAAGTGACAGATCTTGAGCGACACCTGACTATCTGTAACTCAACAACTCAGAACGAACCGAAGTCAGTTCTAAGAAACAGTGACAATACTGAAAATCAAGGAAAACTATTAGCTAATCATAGCAATACGTCGCCGATGTCCCGCATCAGACTACCAGACGCTAGTATTCATCTCGATGATGAAACATTGAATTCTGTAGAGAAGGACTCCCAGGTGATCGAGTTAGACAACAGCGCGAGAAGCGAGTGTTCTAGAGGCTCGCAATCAAAACGTCGTACCAATAGTGGTGAAACTCGGTCGATGAATCAACAGCGTAAACCAAGTCATGGTAAATACAAAAACGTCCGTACACAAAGGCGTCACACCAATGATGCGAGACACGACCCCTACCAGATTCCAGTGAGAATTGGTACTAGACAAGATGAGAAGAATCCGTCACATGACCATGATGGTATTGAACAGTATGTGAGAAGGAGATCTAAACGGTTCTTCGTTAACGGTTTTCGTAAATCAATCACACAAGAGGTATTCGCATCCCTAGTCAGTGAAAAGGGACCAAAGGTGACTATGGTTCGTTTGTTTCCAGTGCGTAATTCCAGTGACAGGGTTGTAATAAGATTAAATGTTGAAGCCGATGATAATGCCAACCTCGTAATGGACGAAGGGTTCTGGCCACGAGGTGATGTCTGCAAGCCGTGGTTATCAAGGGGTGCTTTGAATCGACAACGCGGCAAAAGCGGAGATACACGCGATGTCGGTCAACATAGAACTACATACGACAATAATGATAACCGCGGTTATAATGATAACGCGTATAGTTATAGTGCCAATCAGAAACTTCATAACTTCGTGCATGTGAACAGGTATAACTTACTGAGTGGTGAGATTGATAAACGATATATACCAAATTCATGAACAATAACCTATTATTAATTTGTACTATAATAATGAATGTAAATCTGATGACATGGAATGCTACTGGAATCATGTCCAGTGCATCTTATCTGAGTAACTGTTTATCTGATCATTGTATAGATGTATGTGGTATTGGAGAGCATTGGTTGTATCCACAAAATTTATACTTTTTAGAGACATTAAGTTCTGATTATAAATGTCACGTGGTGTGTGATAAAGAGTTATCTCTCCCGGGTCGTAGAAGGGTGGGTAAAGGTGGTGTGGCTTTATTATGGCATAAACGTTTAGACAATTGTATTACACCATTATCCATTGATAGTGACCGTATTGTTGGCATACAAATCCAGGTGTCACGTGACCAGTACATGTTTATTTTTCAGGTGTACCTGCCATATAGTAATCATAGTATAAACAGTTATAAACATTGTATTGAGATGTTGTATGATTTATGGCACATGTACTCAGAAAATGGTACCGTCATTTATATGGGTGACTTTAATGCGTCATTTATTCAATCTAGTATTTTGTCACGTGATAAATTATTTTGCAGGTTTATGCAAGAAAATAATTTGACTGCTACAAGCAGTCTACCATCATGTTCTGGTGCATCGCATACGTTTGTATCCTATGATAATATCCATCAGTCATTGATTGACTATATTTGCATACCCTCTGAAAGTGTTGACATTATAAGACGGTGTTATATTGTAGATGATGATTGTCTGAATGTCTCTAGGCACCGACCTGTAATTGCAAGTCTAAATATGCCTTCTTCTATTGCATATACGCAAGGTATACATGTTGATACTGATAATTTGATAAACTGGCGAAAGGTTAATGATTTGGATGCAGAAAATTACCAGACACTCTTGTCTCATAATGTTGACCTTCAGAATATTGCTAACATTGATCTTGGTAGGCAAGAGATTTCCACAGCCTATGACACCATTGTGCATTCATTAATATCTAGTGCTAATACAACCCTACCTAAGCGTAAATTCAGAGCGCATCTGAAACCATATTGGACTATTGATCTTACGTATGCTCACAAAGAGATGAAGAAATTTAGGTATATATGGTGTGAGGAAGGTAAACCAAGTGACTACTCTAACCTTACATATATTAATTATAAACAGGCCAAACGTGTGTTTAGGCATTTACATCGTAATGCAGTATCGAACTATATGCAGAAAAAGGACCATGAACTGGATCAGGCGGCGGAACTAGATGCTAATCGTTTTTGGAAAACTGTTAAGTCCCGAAGAAAGACTTCTTATGGTCAGTGTGGTGCGGCTATGAACTTTAATGGTCACATAGTTCGAGATCGTGATCATATAACAGATCACTGGTCGGAATACTTTGAGGAACTATATACACCATCACAGAACCCTAACATTGACAATACATGGGAAGAATATATTTCGGAATATGTTTCATTGGCCAAGCGTGATACAACAACTGATAGAAGAGTTACAGTCTTGCCAGAAAATGTAGAGTTGGCCATCTCGAGCGGTCCGCGTAACAAAGCAGGCGGATTTGACAACGTTCAATATGAACATATGATAGCGTCGAAACATGTGCTGGCTCCAATACTGGCAAACTTTTTCACTTGTATGCTTCGTGAAGGCTTCGTTCCTGATAAGCTTAAATGTGGTGTTATAGTGACTGTACACAAAGGCGGTAACAAAAGAAAAGACGAGCCACGTAACTATCGCGCGATTTCGTTAACATCGGTCATCTTAAAGCTTTTTGAGGATATGTTAGTAGAGCGGTGCAAAGACACTATTCTTGATAAAATTAGTCCACAACAAGGTGGCTTCCAGCAGCAACTTGGATGTTTAATGACGTCTTTTGCACTACGCGAAAGTGTGCATTATTCCCGTGAATTAGGTTCTAAGTTATATGTATGTTTTCTTGATGGACGACAGGCTTTTGATAGAGTTTGGATTGATGGTATGCTATACAAACTACTTCAGAATAATATAGACTCTACTACATTTGTTGCATTCACCGAACTATATCGCAACGTAACCAGCTGTGTCCGATACCAAGGCCTACATTCTGAGTGGTTTAAAATACTACAGGGAACCAGACAAGGTGGAAAAAGTTCACCATTACTCTACATCATGTTCATAAATGATTTAATTAGAGAACTTGAATCCAGCAACTACGGACTTTGTATGTATGACATGACACTGTGCTCGCCAACAGTAGCGGATGACATGATACTTGTGTCTTATTCCTTAAACGGAATGAACAAAATGTTAGAAATTTGTGATAGGTATTCTAGACAATGGCGGTTTGAATACAATTCTCAGAAATGCGCTGTAATTGTTTTCAATGAGTCAGAAATACATGAACATTTGCGTGAATTTCGTCTAGGGGATAGTGTAATCCAGGAAAATGATAACTATACACATTTAGGTTTACTGTGTGACAGATTTATGTCCAACAAATCAATGGTTGAAAGCGCCTGCTCAAAACTTCGTGGTACCTTCCTGAGCATTTGCAACAGTGGTGTTCATCCTATTAATATCAACCCATTAACATCCAAGACCATTTACAACTCTATCGTAATCCCCAAAGCACTATATGGTTGTGAGCTGTGGAACTCTCTGTCTGTCACTGATATATTGACACTTGAACGTTCGCACCGTTTTTGCATCAAGTTTTTTCAAGGGCTTAGGCAAAATACGTGCACTGAGTTTGCACTGTCTGCGGTGGATATGGATCCAGTAGAAGTCATGATAGATTATAGAAAGCTACAATTTCTAGGCCAATTGTGTAGGCTCCCTAATAAATATCTTGCTAAAAATATTTTTAACAACAGACTGATCAGATACTGTAATATCGACGCACAAACTACTGGATTTATACCCGATGCATACAGGCTTCTATATAAATATGGTTTACAATATATGTTACATAACTATATGTCAAATGGTGCATTTCCAGCCAAACATGCTTGGAAAACCCTTCTGTATAAACATGTTCTACTACCTGGTCGCCAATCTAGAGCTTTAGCTGTTTCTAGTATAATGCCTATGATAGATACTGACAATATTATAAAGACAGGTAATCCGTGTGTTGTATGGCAATTATCTCGTAAAAGTATACACTTATCTCCCCTGTGTCACAAAATTATGCGCATAATTGGTAGATACTTGTCACGGATATATCCAGAGAAATGCTCACTCTATGATAATATTGTTGAGAATATTGTAATTCACCAAATATGTATATGTAGTGTAAACAATACATATAGGTATAGTTTATGGGATGTGCTAATCAAGGAAGGGATGTTTGAGACTTTTACCTCGCTGAACATACATGATCAATGTGTAATGCGGCATTTTCAGGCCATTTTTGTGTGTAAGTTTTTGAGGACATTTTTAAATAGATTTTGTGTTTTGTATTTTTTTAAATTGATATTTTGTACATATTAGAAAGAGAAAGAAAACAGGAAATGAACAGAAATGTATGAAACAAAGAAGGATGGAAACAGATAAGCTATCACGCTGACGACCTCTGATAATTCTACTTGAAAGATTTTTATCACCTTTTACAGACTTTACAATTATGCAAATTTCACTTCTGCAGGCTTAACGATTAGATTATCAGGGTTATAAGTTGTATCTGGCAATTTTATTAGATACTTATATGTAATATAGATATGACTGATGACACGATTATTGTATATTCCGAATTAACAAATCGATTAAGTACACGCGGTCTGTTTAGGTAACGCAGATGTCAGAAAGTTTACGCCCACGTTTATGATTTGTTGATGCGAACTTGCATAATCTGTATGAAATGATTTGATTGGCTAAAACAGAAGCCACACACACTGTAGTGGACGTTCTGTAGAGATTTTGGAGGTATTCGAACTTGGTTCTCCAAGCTGAACGTATCAATGGTTTTCCATTAGAATTCAATTACGCAGTTAAAATTATATTTGTTTGGATTTTACCAACACTGACTATATCTTGTTTTTATATTATTGTTGATTGTGGACTTGTGAGAATTCTCACGCGCAAAATACAAAGTTTGGAAATCCGAACAGTCGTTAGTTCTACTTTATTCCAACAACAGTGAATGCCGGAAATCCGTGCATAACACATGGTGGACAGAAACCGGGTAGCGATATATTCATTCTGGACTTTTACAGCTTAGCGAGTGTTATTCACTAGAGAATAATTTCCCATACAGAAGAAGCGTTTATATTCAACAGAAATATGGTTGGACAAAATTTACAGTGTAAGAGGTGTGGACATAATCATTTTGGACAGTGTCACGCATGGAATGCAAAATGCAATCGTTGTAACAGAATTGGGCATTTTGCTCGTATGTGCACCGTGAGAACAGACAAATCGGTGAGAACAAAACAACGGGACCAAGAGCGCATGACAAATTTCACCAGACGAAAGACCGCGGAGTCGCTTCCATTCCACAACATCGACAATGATGAACTCCCCACGTGTCTTGACAAACACCAAGCAATGAAAGACAACTACAAAGAACGTATGCACTATATAGCTAATTTACACTCAAATGCACAAACGCAAAATACAAAACTTGAATTGAAGGTCGGTGAACTAAAACAACAAGTATATAATGAACAACGTCGTCGCCAAGCAATAGAACATGAAAAGAACAGAATTGACTATGATAGTTCAAAACTCAAATCACAGTTAGAATCATACTCAGACCGGATTGGTGATTTGGAATGTAAGAATTCACGTTTGGTCGAAGGAAACGACGTTTTGGTGTCCAACATGCGACAAAGTAAGATGGAAATTGCTCAATTAAATAAGCAAATAATGGAGATGACCGCAAAGTCAAAACGTGATGATGAACTCATCGATGAATACAATAAATTTTGTGGAAAACTATCTAATTTTTCACTTCAACTACGAAAGCAATACCAATCCGCAAAATTAGAACTGATTAACACTGTAAGCCAGATGTACAAGGGCAACAATAACAGGCCACCGAGACCATGTCGGGACTTTAATTGCAGAAAATGCGGCAGTGATGTTTATCACCGTTTCCAAAACTGTTTTGCGAAAAACAACAAATGTGAGATATGTGGAAAAACTGATCATTTTGCAGCCGTCTGTGATGATAATGTGACATCTTTCGAGGCAGGCTCTTTCATTGACTGTGTAAACAGACAATGATTTTATCAGAAACATTTTGGATATGTAAATTGTGTGTTTTGAATGGTTAATATTAATTTCAAATAATTTAAAGTACCAATCAATTAATTTAGTCAATTTTAGAATGTACACGAATGATGAAATGTTACCTACAAATTGATAAATGAACATTTTGTGCAACAGAATACTGAAAAATTTTCATGTGACATTATATTGCGAAGTTATATTGCGATATTTACATTAAACACATTATAGAAAGGGCAGTATAGAGATCTACCATACATTTGACTTATGAACTCATATGTACAATTATACATATTTGAAAATATGAATACTGGTGGTTTTACACAAGTGTCCATTGAAGACAAGTAAATATGATGAATACTGAACTCTGTTTGTAAAAAGTTGTATGTTGTATATATGATATTGAAATCTTACTTTTGTATGTATACATTTTGCAGTTGTTGCTTTAAAGAGATGATTGTTATACATTTCATTTGTTTTTGCTGAATGTATAGCAGATTGAAACATAGTTTTCAGCTTATTAGGGATATTTTTATTATAGAACTGTAGAATTGACATAAAATGCTTGCAGAAAATAGATATATAAGGTAATAAATTCCATTAAAGAATATTACTTAAGTCTTTAAGCCTATTTATGCAACTTCATAGGAATGAAGTTAATTAGGAGGAGGAGTAAGTGTTAAAATACAAAGTTTGGACATCCGAACAGTCGTTAGTTCTACTTTATTTCAACAACAGTGAATGCCGGAAAACCGTGCATAACAAATGCTCAAAGTTGTTGCGCATAGCAATTGAACAAGACGGTGTCGACATTTCTCTAACGGTTTTAAAAACATTGTGCCGTATGTGTGTATTGTAGTGGAATTGACATTTTCAATATATACCTATGTCGGACTATTGGGTGTAGATACTGTTTATTCAATCTTAATTTCAAGCAGTAATTGAACTACGTGTATTAAAGTACATTGACGTTTTGTTACAGGTGCCTGTGCTATAAATTTAATAATCTCGTGGTATTAATTGCTGACGAGATTTCTAAATTATTTCTTATTGAAATTTATGATTCAACCTCCGTCGTTCTCTTGTATTTCGTTTCGACAAGACAACGACTAAATTGGGTGAATTTAATTAATAGTTTTCTGATGTAATGTTAACATTTAAAGTAACAGGTTCCTGTAGTTTGATGTCCTAATATACTTATGTATGGTTTTTTTTCTTCAAATGTGTGGTTCCGATAAATGATTGTTTAGCTCTCCTTTCCTGATCCTTGTATGTGTTACTTGTACTTGTGCATTCTGCAGTTGTTTTTTCTGTGTATAATGTGTATGTAGTTTGAAAGTGCTGTACCTTGTGTTGCTGTGTTTACTTACAGGTGTACATGTATATTATAATGTGGTGTCGTCATTTGTGATGTACTATTCGGGTTCTCATAATGTTTTTTATAATAATGATGTTCATATATGTTGTATGTATAATTGTGCTTATATGCTCTTCAGTAATGGAGGAAATAAAAGTTGAAATTCCACTATCATGAGTGTGTTCTTCATAAAAATAAGGTGTTTGATACCTCTTGTACAGAAAAATTTAAGAGTTGGGAATCACCTTAAGTTCTTGGATAATATAGAACTATGTCTTGGATTTATTTTTTCTCAAGAATAATGTTAAAATATCTTCTGTCGTTGCTATGGTGACCAATGTCTCTGAAGATTATCCATATTGAGAAAACGAGCTGTTAGTGGTTGAAAACAATAGCTACGTTTCTCCAAAAGCTAAACTTCACGATTTAGATATGTTTTATCAAAAAAGGAATAAAATTCTAAATTGTGATACGATTTTGAAAAGTTCACGTCAAGAACTCATCAAATACTGGATTTATGAACTTTTTGTTAACGTAACGTCAAATAACGTTTGAATAACGTTTGCGACGTCACTAATAAAGTAGTGGGGAGGGGTTAGTTTTAAAAGACGTTAACTTTTTAATTTGATGTTATATTTTGCTAAACTGTTGAAAAGGGTCTTGTCTTTCTAATGCTATATTATCATGATTTTCATATTTTTGTCACTAAGCTTAGTTTTTCTGGAGGACGGCTCATATATATAAAAACGACGCCAAAAATAACGTCAATTACGGCATAAAATGACGTCATTTAGGAAAATAAATGATGTCATATGAAAGTTATAAGTACACACGTTTATATAGTTACGTACTCGTTATACTAACCCGGGTACAACCAAAGTCATACAACCAAAGTCATGTGATATACAGTATTCTTGCTTAGAACATGAAGTTTAGACGCCATTTTAAAGATTTCGTCGGCGCGATTTGAAATCAATGCGTAACAAGTATATATGTACGGACGCGCGTTCATCACATGAATCGAATGCCATAGGTTTGACATTACTGAAGTTATTATTAAGATTTTCACAGGCGTAACGTAAAAACGTGCGTAACATAGCAACTTCACGACGTCATAACAACGTCATTATCGAAAAAACGGAAGATTCACGTTCAGTTTTAAATTGGAAATAACTACAATTTTACAATGATACCACATTTGTACATATACTCCGATATTTTTTAATCCACTGGTACCACCTCAAGAGAACATATGCGTTTAAAAAGTACAGTACATGCACATATAATGTTTTAGTCGAAGGCGTCTGTCAGAATCACTTAAGGCTTTTTAATTTTATTGAAATGTGTGAAGTTTTGTTAAAAGGCCAAACATAAAGTACTTGATAAAAGGTTGTTTCTACTAAATTAAATATATACCTTTTGTACTATTGTACATTTTAGGCGTCCAAGTAGGAAATTCATAATTTAACGGTTTTGTCATAAACAAACTCACTGAGTATAACAATAAAGGGACCTTTTATCTAGAAGGTTATACAAGACGTAGTCTGCGTTTATCCTGGACTGAACGTATAGCTGTTATACTTGCATCCTGGACACCGTTTTAGCTTCAGTTCAAAAGAAAGGTGAACTAAATAATGTTGACACAGTGGTATAATGTTAAAGAATTTTCTAAAACCTTTAAGAATATACTATGCTATTCCGATACATTCATGGGCGTAGGCGTGTCTTCAACATTGGGGGGGGGGCTTATACGTAAGTAAGTAAGTAAGTAACGACTTTATTTAGATAACATATTTGGTGTTATACGTGGGAGGGGGCCAAAAAACGTTTGAGATTGGGGGAATTCATTGACATTTAATGTTATTTTATAGCGTACGATGAATGTTTGTGTTTTTATTAAGTGCACAATGTATATCTGCTGTGTTGCCGTTTGTAAGTATAATAGCCTCTCCTGTCCTGACATTGGGGGGCACAAACAAACAGGCCTGGGCCCTCACGGCAACAGTTTTAAATATTATACAAATATTATTATATAATATTGAATCGAAATTCAATTGCGAAAGTTCGATGTCTGATTTATTGTGTATCACTGTCATGTACGTTCTTAAAGGTGCTGCCTCACAGACTGGGCTAAAAATTTTGTATATCGTGATTTTCACTCTTTCTGTCTCCATAGCAACCACAAGTTTTGTCAGAATCGAAATATTTTTAGACGTGCATAATCCCTTTATTGCTCCCTATCCACATACGAGGGTCATTCATTAAATACCCGGACGATTGATATTGCTGAAAAAATTGGACTGATATAAATGAAAACTTACCGGAATACATTCACAACATACAAAATTTCAATTTGTTGCAAAAGGGTTAACATAATATTAGTGTTTAAATAAGTATATGTTACGCGAGTCAACCCAAGTCGATTAAAATATTGTGACGTTACGCCATTTTCGCCCCTAAAACGTGAAACTTTTTCTCTATTTGATCATCTTTTTGCAGCCATAAAGTCAAACGAGCACACACATTTACCATTTTAAGATGTTTGGTAGTGATGTTAAATGCTGTATCCACGATAATTCGCATGATTTCGTAATTACTTTTGTAGTTATTCTTCAAGTAATGTTTACCATCCAACAAGCGTTTAACCGACAGCACTTTCCTGTTTCTGACGGTTAAATTGACCCGGCCTCGGTTCATCGTGAGATGATTCTTGTCATCATAGAACCGTTTATGAGCAGAAATCCACCTATACGAATATTTCCAAAACGCTTCTCTAAAATAATTCTTTAGTTTTGCAGGTGTATGACTACTAAATTTTACGAAATTTTATCATAATCCGTTTTTTCCAAACAAATTCGATTTCATTGCCATATTAACGGAAACACACCCGTTGTCCCCAAACATCGCTTCACACACAGTAACAGTACAGAAATGACATCAAACGTTATATAACACAACGTAGATGTAGACATAACGTTATAAATTATGATGTTTTCCGTTGAAAATTGGCAACAACACTACGCTCCCTGCCTTATTTACACTCAACATATCACTAAAAACTTGGGCTGGGCCGGGTAGCCCTTAGTTGTGTTACTATAGTAACCATAGTTTGTGTTCGGTTGGATGAAATTATACAAAGTTTTGTCAAATACAATGTAATCAAGTAGGTGAGTAAGTCTTCCTAAACGAAAGTTTATTAAAATCGTAAGTTTCAGTCAAGCGCTATGGCGATAGTCCGGGTATTAAATGAACGACCCTCATACCAAGTTTCAAAAACCTAGCTTGAAAACTGTTATGTCAGGATCCAGATTTCAGCGGACATAAGGACAGACAGAAAGACGGACATTCTCACTGAATTGACATTGTGGTGTTTTCTTTTGTCCATTCTTTTGTTTGTAAAACCCCATAAGCAACATTTTGCACCCCGTAAGCAACGGAATGAATAGAATCTAAATATAGCCTATTATTCCACACCCCAACACTACAAGTGGGTGAGTACGGACGGATTGACGGACAGAGGGCATACCTATAGTCCCTCCGGTATGAACACCAGTAGGGGACTAACAAAGGGAGTTAAGATATAAATAGGTAAAACAAGGGAAACAATCAATGAATATCCTGTGTTTCTATAATAATTATACCTATATGTACTTACATCAAAGGTTTGAGCAAATTTTTGTCTACGTGGGGATGGAATATTTGGTGCCGAAAACTTCTTCAGTTTTAACTGCTGTTTTTTCCTTTTCTTTGCAGATTTAGTTTTGGTTGGAAGTGAATCTGAAAAACATTGCACAAAACAATAATGAACGTTAAATAGGAATGTAATAGCAATGATGAATGTTAACACAGATTCGATATTAATAACAGTTTATCTGACATTCTAAAATAAGAAGAAAGGTTTTAGACACAAAAACGTATGTCTCCCTTATTAAAGGGCCATTGGTAACATTCATCCTACCTAAAATTCCTAATATGCACAATTGCATGCAGGCTTGGTACCAACTATTCATGTGAAGTTTCATTGAAATCCGACCACTAGTTTGGGAGAACAACTTTGGATAAACTTTGTGGCATCCATCCAACCAGAACAAAAACCATATGTCCCCCCCCCCAATATTTATGTGGGGATTTTCCAACCTAACCAAGTATTGGTGTAATAGAAAGCCACTGACAGTTGCTTTATGAAAGATTCGGTGCAAATAATACCCTATAGAATTTTTGATGTAAAAATACTAAATAACTACAAAATGCCAAAGTTTCTCAAGTTATTTTAGATGTCAGTGTGGTTGTTTATGGGTTATACAGGCAACTATATAATACCAAAATTACGTGAATATTTGACAATTTTATTTTACTTTTGCAATATACAAATATGTGAGACAGTCCCTTTAATAGTCCATTTTGAAACCATGGCAACACGCACCCGACACATTCTATCAATAACCATTTAGGTCGACTACGCAATGAGACGTATCTTGGATACTAACTTATCTGTAGTTATCAAACTTGTCGAAATTATTACATGTTGCAAGTTGGACGTTGTTTGCAAAAATGACGACGCTTGAACACTAGATGCTGAAATAAACAGAAGTTGAACTCCACGAGTGACAACTTCGTAACGCAAACATGACGTCATCAGAATGTAAGAAAAAGTGGATAAACACAAAGTTATGTCAACAGCAACATAATATTCCTCTGTATCGTGCGGAATTATCGTAACTACAATGGGAAATAGTTCTGCAAGTCGTTCTTCGGTTTAAGAATGACACCGTGACTTGAAGGGTGGCTGTTCAGAGTTGAAATAAAGGAAGCAATAGGAACTCACAAGAACGTTTGTGACGTCAGTTACCGAGACATTGTCTAAATACGGAATCTCGCCCATATGGTCGATTTAAGATTCGGAAAAATACATGCGATCCTCAAAAACGATTTACTTGTGTGGCTCAGTGAGGTATAGGAACGTATTCATCACCAGATACATGTATCACTATAAACAATGTACAGTATGTCATAGCCCTAGAGAAGCACTAACGCCGTGTAATCCTACAATAGCGAGACGTCACTTTGTGCGCTGGGTCAGCGTTAGTGACCCTGTTTAGTCATATGTAACTCTCGGACCACGTTATATTGATTTCGTTCATAATTGTACTCAATGTAGAAACAGGATTTCGATTTCTAGTAATATAATGTACATAATTTGATCAATATTGTTTAACCATGTGAGTTAATGACAATATTCCTGTTTATTATTGAACGTCCCTCATACAAGTTTCATGTACATTAATAATTATTCTGTGTTATTTATGTACATGTATAAGCATTTATCTCGAAACTTATTATTTGTCATTAAACTTGTCCAAACGTCTTTATACATATACATGTATAAATATTTAACAGTATTTCTACCATGCTTTAAACAACAAAGAAATAAACAACGTCATGGGTTATGACGTCATAAAAGATGATAAAAAACGTAAAAAACGATACAAACGTTTTGGCGTAAAAAATGAAGTCAATAGATACAGGATCAAAAAGATTCAAAATCACTGTGAAAAAATGTTAATAAGACAAATTAAGACAAAAACAGTGAAAACTGTATTATTTGACATTAAGAAAACCACACTCTGGTGTTACATTGCAGAAAAATATAATGAAATGAAGAGGCGTATTAAGAAAAATTATACATTATTTTAGCATTCAAGCCTTTAGAAAAAACTGTGTCAAGTTTATGAATCCAATATGTTTCTTTAAAGTTTAATGAATATATACAAGTAATAAAAGCTAACAACATGTATGTTTTTCTTCCATAAATATTCTTCTTCTTAATAATTATATATTATGTAAATATACAAGGTGTTTCATAATATAGGTGATGGTTTCGTGGATTAATAATGTTCGTATTGAATGTAACACGTAATAAACGAAACACACAGCTGGAAGAGGACATTTCAAAGTTCTATTCCATATAAATTATGCCAGCATAGTTTTGAAAATGTGTGTTTATATGCATGTTTTGTTAATACGTATATGACGTCAATTATGGCAAATAGCGACGGCGTCATGTTTTTTTTGAAGTTGTCTACAATTATTGTGCACAACTCAGATGATACATTCAGGAATTCTTCTTTATTGCACACGTTCAACCCTTATACACACGCCAGTTCACATTTTACACCCTCCTATCATACGATACCCCAACAGACCAAACGTATAATGGATTTAGGTTAGGTGAGAGGGGATAACTTCAGGGAAAACCTGACGACGTCGTTACTTACCAAACTTGACCTCATATTTAAATATGGCATTTTATAAAGATGCATACTAGAGACACATTTTTCAATCTAAGTTTGAATATTGTATACGAAATAAAATGTTGACTAGTCTCCTTCATTTGTTACGTATTGCATAAATTAAGAAATGTATTAACTCACGAAACTGTAATATATAATTGAGCCAGTCTCCAGGAAAACTTGCTTTTTTGACAGAAATATTGACTTTAAGATTTTCCATAGTATTACAGGATAATGTTAAATAAGCAAATTGCAAAAGAAATTATGCTAATATCTTGAGTTTTAAGGAAGTTACAGCTGTTTTTGTAGAGTCCCTATTCGGAGCTTTTTGTGTGACGTCGCAAACGTCATTCAAACGTTATTCGACATAACTGAAATAAGTATTTCATTATAACACCATTTGATCAATTCTTTACATAAACTGTTCAAAATAGTTCCGAATTCTATAAGTATGTTTCACTTTTAAAAATATATACCAAAATCGAAATTGTTTGCATTCAGAGAAAGGCTACGTCTGTTTTAAACAACTAATTTCTCGTTTTTCTCAATCGGAGTACTTTTCTGAAATTGGTCACCATAGCAACGAAGTATGTGTTTTCGACATAATTCATGGGACAATTTAAAGCTAAGGTATAGTTCTATATGGGTCAATTACTTAAAATAGAATCAATAGATATGTATTTTTTCTTATTTTAGAGCTTTATCAAAATCTTGTCACATATAGTAATTACATAATGTCATTATAGCAGGTTTTCCTGGAGACTGGCTTATATTTTGAAACAACCTGTATGCTATATGTACAATAACAGAGCACCACATACTGCTATGAATCAGGTTTTACGATTTTTAACTCATATTTACGAAAGCAAACGGTCGTAAACTATAGATTTAGTTTATCAACCTTAAATCCTTGTTTTACGATCGACCGTGAAAATGGCTTGCCATACACCAGTGTAGCAATATCTCGTGGCTTTTGACTACAGTTACAAGTAGAATTTTGTAAACATTGGAACACAAATATAGTCATAAGTATTGTATTTCTTCATCGATTTCTGTAAAATATACGCCACGCTAAGGAGAAAATTATTTGGTTTCCGTGAAATATAAGATCATTTTCAGCAGCTTTAACGATTTTTCCATTACCCTGTGAAACCTACAAGTTCCACGGTTTCACAAGGTAATGGACAAAACTTCACAGCCGCTGAAAATGATTTTATAATTCATTGAAAGCAAATAATTGTCTCCTTAGCGTGGCGTATATTTCATAGAAATCGATGAAGAAATAAAATACTTATGGCTATTTTATTTTTCAATGTTTACAAATTTCTACTTGTAACTGTAGTCAAAAGTCACGTGGTATTGCTACACTGTACACGTTCGCTTACTACCTGTGTACTGTTTTATCAAAGCACTTACGGAAAACGTAAGCTTACGATCAAATTTAAATTCTTTATAACATGTTTACAATAATAAAGTATGGTAAATGGAGCTGCAGTACTAATAATGGTTCAGTTACTGAACTCCTACAAGACAAATTTCTCACCAATTTGCAGTTGCCAAAGAATTATAAAGATTTTAAATTTGAGCGTAACTTTAAGATTTTCGTAAGTGCTTTGATCAAACAGTACCCAGGGTGCAGTATAAACGAAACATATACTGGGCGTCACTGAAAAGTTACCACTTATATATATCTATGTATTTATATACAATATTTAATTGTATACAGTATGACCTATCGGTACAAAAGTTTTATGGTGTGTGCATTTGAATATTGTTAAATAGGATAGCTATGACTACACAGTAAGGTCAAAACATAATCGTGTTCGGCTTTTAACACAATAACAACTTTTATTTTCCTCCATTTTGGAGAGCATAACATATTACAAAACATAACAAAACATTAATGTACAAATATAAATAAACATATGAATATGAATAATATATTTACATATGGCGCTGTATAACTACTGGATACATTGTATATCAATATTGGCCACAGACCTTGGCTTGCGGGGCGAAAACGAAATGTAAGCAAACGTTGTTGCATGTACGTAATCAGATATAGTAATACGATATACATCTAGATTTAGTGTGAAATTGTCACAAACGTTTGGCTTAGAAGGCGAAAAGCGAAATAAAAGCTAAATTTGTGACATTACGATTTCAAACAGTAGTATAAAAATGGGGTTACATTAGCATTGGCAGGTAATGATAAATAATATACAGCAATATATCTCATAGCACACATTCACAAAATCAACTAAGCTAGTTTTAACATACAATGTATAGGAACTCGTGAAAGAATGTATGTATTTGTAACTTGTAAATTGAACATATCACTATAAGAGTATGGTAAATGGAGCTGCAGTCCTAATAATGATTCAGTTACTGAACTCCTACAAGACAAATTTCTCACCAATTTGCAGTTGTCAAAGAATTATAAAGATTTTAAATTTGAGCGTAACTTTAAGATTTTCGTAAGTGCTTTGATCAAACAGTACCCTGGTGCAGTATAAACGAAATATATACTGGGCGTCACTGAAAAGTTACCACTTATATATATCTATGTATTAATATACAATATTTAATAGTATACAGTATGACCTATCGGTACAAAGGATTTATGGTATGTACATTTGAATATTGTTAAATAGGATAGCTGTGACTACACAGTAAGGTCAAAACATAGTCGTGTTCGGCTTTTAACACAATGTAACGTACATTTTAAAATATAAGAGTCAATTAGGAGGTAACTTTCATTGATGCTGAGTATATAATATGGGATTCGGTAATGTCGATGTTTAAACTTTGTTTAATTCAATTACACCAAAGAAAGGTTGAAAATATCAAACAACGCAATTAGATAATAATGTAGGATAAAAACACAAATAGTACTTGATAATTAGTAACATTGAATGCGTAACTATTTACATCAGTGCATCCACAAAATAAAGGTTATGTTCGATGTTAATGCAATATGGTTATAGTAGGGAGATATTTGTTTGGCACATGCTTATTTAAAACTGTAAGCGAACGTATGAAACCATCGTCGAGCTATTTACAATAACAACAAATTTAACTTCCACTCAACAAAATCCAAAACATGCGTCAAAAGCACGTCGCAGTTTTGCAATACGATACTCAAAACGAAATATTCACGCGGGATGTTTCCAACAATGAGCTGTTTTACCGAGAACTTGACCTTTGACATTTCACTCCTTGTGTTACACCTGCTGGTTTGTTCCATTTACCATCGAGTCAAACTCGAGTCATTCGTTCAATCCAATCGAAAGCAAGAAATGGCGAGATCAGCACAGTAATTACGCTGTCGTCGTATTCAGTTGCGGTTACGGCAGCACAATTGTCCATTGATGACAGTTCAGCCAAATTGGGGGTACGAAAGTGTCATCTTCCATTCGTCAGGACATCATTGTTTTCCGGGAAATGCTCAACAAATCTTAGAATGTCTTTATCTGTTGTTAGATTGCCAGAACAAATTTTTTTAAGGTTACTGTAACATTGTCGGTAGTGGTTTATTGATGCAATGGAAGGGTCAACTTGCGCCCTGAAACAGAGGATAACTATGTTTAGTCAAACAAAATATATTTTACGTTATACTGTATAATAATAATTATGTTTCGAGGTACGCTCCCTACAGCGCTTTGATTTCCACTTAACCGTTACAATTCACACGCTGCTTAAAATACTAGAATATTTTGATATTTGACCTTTACAAAACTGCTGTGAACCCTGATACACATTTTCATTGGCTGATGAAAGTTTACTTGTTTGTATAGACGGTAGAGAGTTATAGCAGAGAGTTTATAGTGAATATGAAGGCTACGTGTTGAAAGGTTTAAACGAGTACACACTGTATGAGGTTTAAATATTTCATGGTTCTATTGACTGGTCATTATTTATTTGTTTCAATCAATATGATAAATTGATAGTGCGAGAGTTTTTATTTATAATACAAGTCATTCTTTTAACACACGAGCGTTTTATATACAATGCATTTAAAAACCCGTTTACATTATCACATTTACCTCGCTGTACGCTAGTTTTGGATTCTCCTGTCTAAAAATAGCAATAGCGCTAATACACTAGCAATAATGCAGAGCCTAGAAACGATGTAGTTTCGGGCGAGGCAATTGTAGAGTAGTTTCGAGGAAGTCGAATTTTCGTTCACTTCGTTGTTGCACTCGACCACGAAATCTTATCCCTACGATTAATCGACCAATTTAGTATTATACAGGGGTAATCATTTCATGTTTTGTATTTCACAACTTACGACCCCAACGAAAATGCATTTTTATTAAAATCAATAATGATGACTTTAGAAAATGGTTGACTCGTTTAAGATTAGGATTAGGATCTCATACTTTGGAAATTAAAACTGGAAGCTATGATGGAGCTGACAGAAACAATAGGATATGTAAATTATGCACCAAACGTGTTGTTGAAAATGAATATCACTTTCTTTTATGCTGTAATAGATTTTCAAACATTAGAAAAACATATTTAGGTAATATATCATGGCCCACTACTAATAAATTTATTTCCCTTATGTCGAATAAAAGAAAATCAAAAGTGCTAAATATTGCTAAATTCATAAAACATGCTATGTTTATGCGTACTTAAGTATTATACAGAGGTAATCATTTCATGTTTTGTATTTCACAACTTACGACCCCAACGAAAATGCATTTTTATTAAAATCAATAATGATGACTTAAGAAAATGGTTGACTCGTTTAAGATTAGGATCTCATACTTTGGAAATTGAAACTGGAAGCTATGATGGAGCTGACATAAACAATAGGATATGTAAATTATGCACCCAACGTGTTGTTGAAAATGAATATCACTTTCTTTTATGCTGTAATAGATTTGCAAACATTAGAAAAACATATTTAGGTAATATATCATGGCCCGCTACTAATAAATTTATTTCCCTTATGTCAAATAAAAGAAAATCAAAAATGCTAAATATTGCTAAATTCATAAAACATGCTATGTCTATGCGTACTGACACCCTTAACGTCATTACTGTCTCTTAAATATTTTATGTTACTTGTTATTATGTCATTGAATTTGTGCTTGTCTGTATATATTTTTGTATATATTTTTTTTGTAAATATGTTTTTGCCATATTTATTTGTTATTTGTAAATGGCCAAAAGCAATGTTCTTTGCTGATTATGCCAATAAACTTTGAACTTTGAAAATTAAAATCAACGAAATATAATACCCAAGAAAATATGTTAGTTTACAGTATACAGTGATCTTAAACGAGTTGTTATTTTTATGATTTACGTCCCACTGGTCGAAGATATGTTGATCTTATGGAGAATACCCAGTTACATTATCTTGGCAACGGTCCGACCAGTAGTTATCTGGAACCACTGTCAAGCTAGGGATTTATACTAGTACCATTTATACAACTTTTGGTATGTCACGGTATGAGATTCGGTTCCCAAAAGTTCTAACCACGGGAACGGATTTGCAGACAATAATATTGTAATAAAACTTCCATTTGCTTGTAGTACTTTCCTTCATACGTCACAGTCTGTTTAAATTCAGATCTGTAACTTGTATACAAACATTGCAATATCAGAACATTGTATTCTGTTTAAACATTTCAATTTAGTCAGGCAGATCGTTGAAAGATTTTGGGTTTGATGATAAAAGAATGAAACTTTGTTTGGTGATAGTTGATTGTAGTACATGTATTGTCAAATTTAGATATTGACCCACTTTCAAAAATTTCTATAGTGACTACATGATCAAAATTACACAACATTGTCCTTTTAAAACGTGTCTTGCAATAAAAACAAAATGTAAAAAGGATTATTATGGGCTAAATAGCAATCAAAGGCAAATATGTTTTTCAATTTTTCATATTTTAATAAAAATAATGGCGGGAAACTAGTGTATATCTAACCGACTCATATTTCACAGACAAGAAAACAACAGAGAATTTTGTTCAGAAACAATATAACTTGACTTGGTTGTAATGTATGCCTTTCTCAAGAATATTAGATATGAACCCAAATAGTCTGATCAAAATGGCGGCATTTTTCAAGATGACCGCTTTTTTCTATATTTTGACATACATGTACATTTGTATATACTTAAAGTTAGAAATATTAAAATCCACATTTTGTTTTGTCTTGATATTGTATAAATTGGTATATTCAATATCATTTACATGTATGAAGTTTTAGCATACTACGAGCACAATAAGTCCAATCAAGATGGAAGCATCTTTTTAAGATGGCCGTCATTTCCCTATAACTTGACAAACATGTGTATAATTTTTTATTATGCTCCACCCCTACCTTAAATTTTGTCTTGATGTTGTATTAAGAACATATAATCAATACGATAAGCAAAGCATTGAGAGTTCTGATGGGAGGCGATTTGGTTGCTGCTACTAAAGCTTAAACCGAATTTACACGTTTTATGTTCGTTTTCTCACTGCCGATCTTGTATAAAAATGTCAAAATAGGCATATGTGACTACATAGGCATGTAGGGTATCTAAGTAATTGTAAAAAGGGGCATTTTAATTTATATGGAAAACATGTATTGAATGCGTATATCAAAAGTATGGAAGTGGCTTTAAAGTAATACTACGCGCCTATTTATCAGATTCTACAGTACCGTCTTGTAATCACTTCCCTCACAGCGTGAGAGAGTCTATAGAAAGCGGCTAGTATAGCCACACCATGTGATTGCATAAGAGTATTTTGCAGACGATATACGATTCATTGATACAACCATCACGTGACCCTGGTCTGAAGTTTCTAAAAATAGCTGTACAGCCGGGACATTTGATGAACACGTCATTTTCGCATTACAAAACAAGTTCGATATCGCCCCGGCGGAGTGATTATCTGCAAAAATATCGATTTAACGAACAGTTTTAGAATAATTGTTGATCTTAGAATAAACTAATGTTGCTGATTGAAATAAATCAGTTTAAAAATTGGAGAAACATGTGTAGCAGTATTGAGAATGTTGACAGTTTCTAGAACTACTTGAATGCGGATTCACATTGTTTAGCCTGTTTATCAGGTACCCAACTACCCATGCAGTCTGCAAAGGTTCACGTGCCATGCGATGTTATGTACATGTACCCAATGGTGTGTGAACTAAATTGAGTGAACTCCAAGATGGTCGGGAAATAGCAGTATATGTTGTTGTGAGTAAGAAATAATACCAACAATATCTGTATCTAGTGTTTGTGTATATCCCTGAAGTTCTGGCGATTGTATGTACTAAATGAGACAATCAGAAAAGGAATGTACGAAATAATATTAGCTTCTATCTATTAAATTTTGTTTATGTATTTCACTATGAAAAGCAGGTCTTAATTAGGACATATTTAGGGCATTAGACACAACCACTTTGTCTTACTTTGTAATCATTTTATGGAAAATAATAACGTTTTAAAAGCAAATCCACAGTGACTGACGCCGCTATGGGTGGTATGCCTATCCCTAAATATGCCACAGTTTTCTTCTCTTTGTCAGTTTGTGAAGTATTTTCTGTATTGGAAACCCCATATTCAAGCCTTCTTTAAAATGGATCAGTGAGCCAAAATACCCATTGATCACGTTATATCCTTACGTCTTGGCATATGTATCCTTGACAGCGACATATCCTATTTTGGGTATTTAGAAACGTATTAAGGAAGCCTGAAAGTACCTCTTTTCAGTCAAGTCTGCACCATACAGAGGTTTTAACACATATACAGCTGCTAATCCAAAATAAAATATATAATGAAAATGCACGTTTATTTGTAAAATTATAGAGCTATTATCACTAGAAGGATGGTCCACAGTGGGCATTTCTAAAATTAGTAACAGTACTGGGAAAAACCAGGTTTACAATGGCAGTGCGCATGTGCGGCTGAACTGCTAGAAGCAAGGATTTGTGGGTATTTTTTTCATGAAAAGCCGCCATATTGTCTGCTAGATTTAAGCCTAGAAATCGCTGATTTAGGTCACTTTTCCTTCATACTTGACCTCAACGACGGTGCTTATTGATGCGTAATGTTAATAAATATATTACTTGATACGTTTTCAACAAAAAAAAATGACCTAGATTTTCTTGCTGGTGCGGTTGATGAACCCAGTGGTTGAAGTTCACGGAGTGGCAGTTTTTGAACGTAAGATTTTCATTTGGCATGAATTATCATGAACCTACATCCTGTATGTCGAATAAATACTGCCGGAAAACATCATCGTATTGTTAATTCGGCATAGTTTTTTATTGTTGTCTAATATTTATCCTTTTTATAGTCAACAGAAGTTTCGTCCTTAAAACTTTTCGACCCATTGGGTTTGAGAAGATGTGTAAAAATGTTTTATCACTACTGAGTACTATATCATGTCACGGTCTGAACCTATTCACAGTATGGGTGAGGGAGTGTGTAGGCAGCCGGCTAGCTCAGTCGGTAGAGCATTCACCCTGTAAGCGAAGGGTCCCATGTTCGAGCCCCGGTCTGGTTGCACATTTTTCTCACCCTGTGACATTTGGCGCCCAATGTGGGGCCGTGGCATTCAGGTTGCTTCACAGCTCCTGTGCTTTAATTTATTTCTACTCTCTGAAATTCGGGACGCATTTCCATTTCAGAGGGGGAATATGTCACGGTCTGAACCTGTTCACAGTATGGGTGAGGGAGTGTGTAGGCAGCCGGCTAGCTCAGTCGGTAGAGCATTCGCCCTGTAAGCGAAGGGTCCCGGGTTCGAGCCCCGGTCTGGTTGCACATTTTTCTCACCCTGTGACATCATATGATATTCAGTCTCGTTATATTGATTGATAACTGTACTGTTTCGTTCAAAGCCTTTAATAATACACCTGTTTTGATGTTATTATTTCATTAATATGTTTATAAAGCTTTATTTATAACAAATTGCTACATTTTAATGATTTATTTATCTTTTTTGTATGAATGACTTTAATATTATGTGTTACCCTGTAACAGTCAGCAATCCACGGTTAGCTGTATGATGTAGATCTATATTAATGCGCCTGTCATGACTCAATAGAAACCACGCCCCACCCGACCCTGGGATAGCTGCCGGGGGAACTGTCCGGTATTTTTATGTTACCATACTACATGAGTGCAGGGCTTTTGTTTTGTGCATACTACATGAGTGCAGGGCTTTTGTTTTGCGCCAAAAAAAAAATAGCTGTGACTATACCCGACTATATATAAAATTGAGATGAATTACCATAGATCTGTATGGCCCGGGCGGGTATTTTACCAGGGGTTTAAGAAAAAAAAAGGAAAAATCCCTGCCATTCCCTCTGGTTTCAATTGACTGGTGTATTACCAACTGAAACAACCGACATAGACCAACATAACTATACACCTTACTCAAAGTGAATCACTTTGGTCATTGTTGTTGTTTGCTTTCAACAGAGACTGTTGTGAGTTTATGGTCAGCCATTTTTCCTTGCTTAAATGACCAAAATAAGTCAATGACTTCGAAGGTTCGAATAGACTGAAACTGCATGGGATACAAGGAATCCAGTGCCTTACAGGACTACCTTTTAGTAGACCAATTCCATCATTGCTAGTTGGGTGGAAAACACTGAATATGAACAAGTACCCTGGCCGAGATTCGAACCAGAGATCCATGGATCAGTAGTCAAAAGTGTAAATCGACCAACATTCCACTATACTTAAACCATGGTCATCAGTAACAGAAGAAAAATGTGCCCGGTGTGCGGTTCAAACCCACATATGGCTCCAATATTGTGCTGTACATACCAAGCTAAATGGCCTTCTAAACCCACCACAATACAGCAGTTAGAGCCTCATAGTGCATGATTATATGACTTTTGGTTAGCTTAGTGTACCATCAGTGCACAAAGCTAGTTAAAATGTTTGTAACTTCTAACCGGGTATCCCAGGAACCCCTGAATTTTCTCTAAACATTAGCACAGCTAGTACTTTACCAACTGACTTACTGAGCTAACCTGAAGGGGCCAACTATTACACGTGACCTAAACTTATGTGACTTACAGTCTGATTCACTGATCGCCTCTACTAGCAGCATTATAAGCGCATGAAATTATGTATTTTAAAGATATTTAAAATTAATAATTTAAATAAATTACTAACATAGTTCTATAATTATTTTTTCAGTTCTTCAATGATGTGAAAGCTGACATTATGTAGGTTCTGTTAATGTCGACACCAGTGTCCCTTCTTGGTGTGTGTAACAGTCAATGATGAGCCAATCATAACGCATGGGTGAAGTTGATAATAACATTTGCATGTTACATGGGCACTTCCAAGGTAAGAGACAATAATTGACTGGGTCCCTGATTTAAACCTTGGTCATAAATCACCTGAACCATGTTCTCTTGGGACTTTAAACAATATTATGTTAATGTTTCCAATGTGAACATGCTGTTTAGGTGTTATGCACGCTGAATACACCATTGAATCCAGGACAAATGAAACTGAAGGACAATTCCGTCAGTGGTCGGCTCAACATACTGCCAACGCTTAGAGCATTAAATCCTGCTGGCACATCAACCTTACATACTGTAAACCCAAGCAATGTTACATACTGCCGACACAAGCAGCATTACATATTGCAACACATTGAGCATTACATATTGCAACACATTGAGCATTACATATTGCAACACATTGAGCATTACATATTGCCACCACATTGAGCATTACATACTGCCGACACATTGAGCATTACATATTGCAACACATTGAGCATTACATACTGCCGACACATTGAGCATTACATATTGCCACCACATTGAGCATTACATACTGCCGACACATTGAGCATTACATACTGCCTACACATTGAGCCTTGCATACTGCCAACACATTGAGCATTACATTACTGCCAACACATTGAGCATTACAAAGTGTGAACACAGTGAGCATTGCATATTTCCAACGTATTGATCATTACATATACTGCCAGAGATGGGTAGTATTATTTTAAAAAGTAATTAATCAATTACAATAATTTTGAAAACTACCCAATTAAATTTTAATTAACATTACACAAATTTCAAGAAAGTAATTTTAAAATGAAAAATATTCCTGTGTGTTGAACTTGAGCAATATTTCTTCAAACCTTCACAGATTAACAACGACCACAGAAGGCGGAATCTTTTGCTGTATTTTTATCTGAATGGTTGACCTTTGATATCGTTGATACAATTATAGTCCACAAGGCTAGAGAAGTTGAATAATGATGTTTTACGGTTTCCTCAACCTGCTATTCCCCTTGTTTTCCCAATTTAAAATGATAATGCGCTATAATGGGGGCTCCTGTGTCCCATGAACACATTTTCTAGTTGTACCAGTCTTTCCTTTTTTATTTCACAGAATTTGTATGGTACATGTAAATGATTATCATTTCTAATCTATTATGCTTCAGTTTCAAATTGTGAAGAAAATTGTTTGTCTGCTGTATTTAATGGTTTTACTGCCAACAGACTGCGTAATTGTGGAGGATGGAAGAAGACAAACAGGATTACTTATAGATGTAAGTATTTTAACAGGTTATGATATTATTGACTTACTGACTCCACTGTTGATTGACTGACTGACTCCACTGACTGACTCTACTGAATTACTGACTCCACTGAATGACTCCTGACTAACTGCTCTGACTGACTGCACTGACTGACTGCACTGACTGACTGACTGACTGACTGACTGACTGACTGACTGACTGACTGACTGACTGACTGACTGACTGACTGACTGACTCCACTGACTCCACTGACTGACTGTCTAACTCTACTGACTCCACTGACTGACTCCAACAACTGACTCCAGTCACTGACTGACTCCAGTCACTGACTGACTCCAGTCACTGACTGACTCCAGTCACTGACTGACTCCAGTCACTGACTGACTCCAGTCACTGACTGACTCCAGTCACTGACTGACTCCAGTCACTGACTGACTCCAGTCACTGACTAACTGACTCCGTTGACTGACTGATTGACTCTGTTGACTAACTGACTGACTGACTCCACTGACTGACTGACTCCACTGACTGTGACTCTACTGACTGACTCATGACTGACGTCACTGGTTGATATCTGACTGACTGATTCCACTGGTTGACTGACTGACTAGACTCCACTGACTAATTAGACTGCACCAACTGACTGATCACTTTCTTTACTGATTGACTAACTCACTGACTACACTGACATACTCAGCTGACTGACCCCACTGACTGTCTCAACTGACTCCACTTACTGACTCCACTGACTGACTCTACTCTACTGATTGACTCATGACTGACTGACGTCACTTACTGACTGACTCCACTGGTTGATAACTGACTAACTGACTCCACTGGTTGACTGACTGAATGGACTCCATTGACTCATTAGACTCCACCAACTGACTGATCACTTTCTTTACTGATTGACTAACTCACTGACTTCACTGACATACTCAGCTGACTGACCCCACTGACTGTCTCAACTGACTCCACTTACTGACTCCACTGACTGACTCTACTGACTGACTCATGACTGACTGACGTCACTTACTGACTGACTCCACTGGTTGATAACTGACTGACTGACTCCACTGGTTGACTGACTGACTGGACTCCACTGACTAATTAGACTCCACCAACTGACTGATCACTTTCTTTACTGATTGACTAACTCACTGACTACACTGACAGACTCAGCTGACTGACTCCACTGACTGACTCAACTGACTCCACTTACTGACTGACTCCACATACTGACTGACTCCACTTACTGACTCCACTGACTGACTCTAATGACTGACTCCACTGACTGACTGACTCCACTGACTGACTCTACTGACTGACTCATGACTGACTGACGTCATTGAATGGTTGACATTACTGACTGACTCAAATGACTGACTCACACCACTGACTGACTGACTAACTCCAATGACTGACTCACTCCACTGACTGACTCTACTGAATTACTGACTCCACTGAATGACTCCTGACTAACTCCACTGACTGACTGACTTACTTACTCCACTGACTAACTCCACTGACTGACTGTCTAACTCTACTGACTGACTCCACTGACTGACTGACTCCACTCACTGACTCCACTCACTGACTGACTCTATTGACTGACTCAAGTGCCTTCACTGACTGACTCAACTGATTGACTCCACTTACTGACCGACTCCACTGACAGACTTACTCCACTGACTGACTCAACTGACTGACGGCTGTACAGACGGCTGCACTTAAATCAATTGTTTTACATGCCCCCGCATCGTCTTCGTCGTTTATCGACGCCATTTTTGTTTTGACAGTTGTGGATAAAAGTCGGACCGGTTCCGGAATGAAAAACGGCGGACCGTATCAAAATTTGCCGGACTTGTCCGTCAGACCGGCAACTTTCAGAATGACTGCACTAACTGGTTGACTGACTGACTCCACTTGTTGATGACTGACTGATTCCACTGGTTGACTGACTGACTGACTAGACTCCACTGACTAATTTGACTCCACTGACTGACTGATCACTTTCTTTACTGATTGACTAACTCACTGACTGACTCCACTGACTACTGACTGACTGACTCTACTGACTAGCTGACTCGACTGACTGACTCGACTGACTGACTGCAGTGATTTTTTTCGCCTCTTTTGGAAAGGGTCCGGGTTGGTTCAGATTGGGAATTTTCACGTCGTGACAACTTGAAATTTCCATGAAGCCGAATGGACAAATAAAACAGAAAAAGAGATTAATTACATGTAAATGACATGTGATTGTTAACTGGTTTCTTTGAACTTTTATACTTGACCTCACTGACTGATTGATCACTTTCTTTACTGATTGAATAACTCGCTGACTGACTACACTGACTGGTTGACTGACTCCACTGCCTGGTTGACTGACTCCACTGACTGGTTGACTGACTCCACTGCCTGGTTGACTGACTCCACTGACTGGTTGACTGACTCCACTGACTGGTTGACTGACTCCACTGCCTGGTTGACTGACTCCACTGACTGGTTGACTGACTCTGCTGACTGGTTGACTGACTCCACTGACTGGTTGACTGACTCTGCTGACTGGTTGACTGACTCCACTGACTGGTTGACTGACTCTGCTGACTGGTTGACTGACTCCACTGACTGGTTGACTGACTCCACTGACTGGTTGACTGACTCCACTGACTGGTTGACTGACTCCACTGACTGGTTGACTGATTCCACTGACTGGTTGACTGACTGTCTGACTCCACTGGTTGATGATTAATTGACTCCACTGGTTGATTGACTGACTAGACTCCACATTATAATTAGACTCCACTGACTGACTGGTAACTTTCTTTACTGATTGACTAACTAAACCTGACACCACTGACAGACCAACCGACTGGCTAGTTGACTGACTTACTCCTCAAGTACTGTCTGACTGAGACGTCACTGATTGACTTAATCCACTTATGGTTGACCAAGTCCACTGATTGACTGACTCCATTGATAAACGAGATCACTGACTGACTGGCTAGACTCATCGGATAAATTGACACCACTGATTGACTGACTCCACTAACTGACTTGACTCCACTGGATGACTTAAACCACTGACTGACTTGACTCCACTGATTGACTTACTTGACTACACTGATTGACTTACTCCTGAGATATGGATGCCATTGATTAACTGACTCCATTGATTGACTTTCCTACTCCACTGTAACTTACTTGCTTCACTGATTGGCTGAATGACTTGACTCCACATGTACTGCTTGACTGTGACTCAACTGATTGACTGACTAGGCTCCACTGATTGGTCCACGGATAGACTGACTGACTATACTACTATGATAAACTGACATCACTGGTTGACGGACTCCACGGGCTGACATGACATCTCTGATTGATTAAATCCACTGGTTGACTCACTCCAATGGCTGACTTTTTCATCTTACATGTATCGACCGTCTCACTCCACTGATTGACTGACTCCACAGATTGACTTATTTAACTGATTTACTGACTTACTCCACTGATTGACTGATTGACTGGATGACTTGACTCCACGTACAGGTGTACCGCTTGACTGTGACTCAACTGGTTGACTGACTCAATTCACTGATTGACATTCTGACTTGCTGAATGATTTTCTGACTTACTAAATGGTGGACTTGCTCACTTACTAATTGATTTTTCGTCCTCATTAACTAACTTGCTCACATTTTGAGTGATTAACTTGTTCACATACTAATTGACCTGTTCATACTTGCTGCTTGATTGATCCACTTCCTGGTTCATTCTTCGCTCACTGATTTAATCAGATATTGATCAATTTTTTTTGTAAAAAAATATGAATATTCTATGATGAGGTAGTATTGTGTTAATTCATTATGTTTGTATTTGGTATTTACAGATTTAGATGTCACATCCTTACAATTGTGAAGATACGGGATTCAAGATACTACATAAAACCGCAATAAGAAGAAACTAATAATTTGTGTTCAATTTACCAGAATCAAAGTCATTTATTTTTTCTTTGATATGTACAATTTTATCTCCCAGTTGCTAACATTTAACCAAGCTATTTCATGTGGTTATATAAAAAAAAATGTTTTTCATGTTGTAAACTTAATTATTATGTTGTATTAATAAATCGGTGAACTGTACAGATTTGTTGTACTTATATGAAAATCACGTATTGTGTATTGTCAGATTAAAGGAATGGACCCATATCTTTTCATGTCTAAAATGGGGATTTAAATACAGTAGTTACTAGTTGTTATGCTTATGCCACAATGCAGAAGAATCATTAGCTAAAATTGTATGGAACATTTATTACAAATGAATTGAATCATAACACATTTATAATTTTTCTTAAAAAGCATGTGTAATAAATGACCCATACATACTTAAGAACAGGCTCTTCTGCTTTATATTCATAAACATATAAACTGGCAATTACTATAAGATTAAATCACACTTTAAATATTGGTAAAAATACAGACACATCTACTTCAAAAAGTCAATACTAGAAGCTAACCTGCAAGCAACACACATTATGATGCACCACACAAGCCCCTAGCTCAAAGCTATGTTTATTGAGAGACATTAATTTCAAAAATGGCATTAGGCATCTCCTAACATTGCAGGCAATTGTGTTCATCATAAATTACATGTGAGGTACATGTGACCTGGTTGCGAAGCTTCAAACATATTGCAGTTTCTACCACAGGTGCTTGGCATGTGGATATGACCCCTTTTTCCCCGTCTACAACCCAACATCAAATTAAAAAAAATCAGATCTATTAGAGATCTGAATTATTTTTTTAATTTGATGATGGGTTGTAAAGGGGGTCATATCCACATGCCAAGCACCTGTGGTTTTTACAAGATAAATTATGTTGTATTTACAAATCGGGACATAGATTAATGCATGATATAATGCAATAGAACATTCTTTAATATTATTATTACTGTGTATAGTATAATAATTACAAACAAATCGGGATCATGAACAGGTTTTAAAACCCAAAGTAAGGTCGTATTTATCATGGTAAACTTGTAGATACATGAGAGACACGTATACACATAAATGCTCGTTTAGCTATGGTTCTTAGCTACAGAACGCACTCATTCTCAGGTGTCTGGCTTATATACAGGCATCACTGCAGCCATTCAAAGGTAAACAGTTAAGTGTTCGAACTTGTATTATTTCGTTATTTTGGAAATTACTAACGGGTTTTCAAACAGGTTCGACTCCTAACGCAAACCTATGCATTATTGCCATACATGGACCTTTAGCTACTATTCTTAGCTACAGAACGCACCCATTAGCAGGTGTCTGGCTTTAATACAGGCATCTCAGCAGTCATTAAAAGGTACAATGTTAGTGTTCGAACTTGTATTTTTTCGTTACTTTGGTCATTACTAATGGGTTTTCAACCCGGTTAGAGCCCCGAACGCTACATGTATCATTTTCATGCAGGGTCGTTTCGCTATGGTTCTTAGCTACGGAATGCACCCATTATCAGATGGCTGGCTTTAATACAGACATCTCAGCAGTCATTTAAAGGTAAACAGTGTTCGAACTTGTATTATGTCGACATTTTGGAAATTATTAATGTGTTTTAAACCTGGTTCGAGCCCCCAACGTATAAAATATATACATATATCATTGTCATACATGGACCTTTAACTATGGTTCTTAGCTACAGAACGCATTAATTATCAGGTATCTGGCTTTGATACAAGCATCTCGGCAGTCATTTAAAGCTACACAGTCAGTGTTCGAACTTGTATTATGTTGTTAGTTTGGTAATTACTAATGGGGTTTTAACCCGGTTCGACCCCCAACGTATATATGTATATCATTGACATACATAGTCGTTAAGCTATGGTTCGTACCTATAGAACGCACCCATTATCAGATGTCTGGCTTTAATACATGCATTGTAGCAGTCATTTAAAGGTGTACAGTTAGTGTTAGAACTTGTTTATTTCGTTATTTTGGTTCTTAGCCACGTAATGCACCCATTATCAGGTGTCTGGTTTTGATGCAGGCAGCTCAGCAGTCATTTAAAGGTGGCGCGTGGCAGTTAGTGTTCGAACTTGTAGGTTTTCGTTATTTGGAACATTACCAATGGGGTTTCAACTCGTTTAGAACCACAACGTATACATATACACGATTGCCTACAAAGAAGTTTAGATGTGCTTTTTAGTTACAGAATGAGACTATTCACAAGGAATACGTTTACGTTCTCCAATCAGGGGTCGAACTTGTATTTTTGCGGGTTTATACATCAATACTGCTGAACGGTTTTCAAAAAGTTACTGTTATACATGCATACTCAATTTATCCCTACTATAACTTATATCACACGGTTTACATGCACGCAACTTGTAGTTTACCCATCATACACTTGAATACCGGATGACTTATAGTAGAACACCAAATCGGATTCAGCGTAATGATATACTAATACACGTCAAAATAAATACAGAACCAAATGTCAAGTAAATGATTCGGTATGTCTGAGTCAGGGCTGTATATTCCGTTGTCACGGGTATTGAAGTGTCGTTAGACCGCTAATATTCGCCAATCTAGAAAGAATTAGCTTCAATGATGATGCAGCACCGACCCGTAACCCCGCTTCAACCCGAAATAAACTCGTTTTGTATCGTAAAAATGTACGTTTGATACAAATCAAACATACTATTAGTGCATGTATATACATGTACTATTAAAGTGCATCCCTGGATGTACACTCAAACGATTTAAAAACGCACCAGTATAAAAAATAACCGAATTTTGTTAAAATTAATTTTCTCCTGAAATTCATAGTCTAGAGTATCTCTCCAGCTTATGATCTTTAACTTAGGCATAGAAAGTTATAATTTGGAATACCCCGCCAGCTCAACTGTTCTGTTTTTGCATGTTTTGCACGTGCATTGCAATCGCGTTAACATTTCGGATCGATATTCGCTTTAAATGGTACGCTGTATGTGTACACACTGAAAAAACAACATAAGCAATATTTTCTCATGATCATGTTATGCTGCGATTAGCTCGAAATATTTGTTCGGATGCATTCGGTTTCGCTGCAAGCCTAAATGAGCCATATAGTCGTAGCAGGGCGGTTCAGCTGCCACCAAACGAGTGTGTGTTTAGAACAGCGATTCTTTGTGGATGGCACAGTCAAAGACCGACTACGATCAGCCCAGCCCAACGGTATGACCCTGTGCCAGGGGTCAACATGAACACTGCATCACTTTAATCGGTTCCGCATGACTGTAGACAATATTAATCGAATGCAGGGTGTCAACGGATAAGTTGAAAATATACTATTGCATTATTACTTTCATCATTGTCAATGAAGAGGTTAATAGTTTAGTACAAGGATTTTCTCCCGTTTAGATATTGTGACTTTCATGTACATTGGTCACCCTGTTAATCTGCATAACTTATTTCAAACTCGTTAAGTGACATGAACATTACATAACACATTGCCCATCGACTGAAGATTATTAAGCTGAAGTCAAAGAACCATAGAACAATGTTTTCAACATTGAAATTGACATTTCACAAGTGGTGCGTTTTTAAATCGTTTGAGTGTATCACATGTACATGAAATGTAATAACATTTATTAGGATGCCTACATATGATTCAGCCTCCAGGAAAACTAGCTATTTAGTTTACATTATATACATGTAAATGTTTATTGAAATTTATACAATAAGGTTTCGAAGTACGTCTAAAACAAGAAGAACTTGACATACGTATTTGTCAAATTGTAATGTATCTACATATATGTACTTTAGTAGTAGATGTACAATATCAAAATATCCCATGCATCATGTTGCAATAACTAAGTTACTATATGGTGACACACAGTTTTAATTAACGTGTGTGATAGTGGCCAATTTCTGAAAAGTATTCAGATCAGTGGATTGATACGGCATTCGGACATGCTTTCACCTGACCTATGCAATGGGCCTATTAAGTTTCCTCCATGGTCGGAGTGTAGTTCGCGTGAAGAAAGCGGGAATTTAGACCTTCTACGCGGTAAATATATGAGCCCGGGAGCAAATGAAAGAGGATAGTGATCGCATTCGAAAGCCCATACGCTTAATCATCTTTAAGGACTGATTCAATAGAAGTGTTGTTTGTGTTAAAACAAAGGAAATTTGACGAGATCAACAGGTATCCTGCCCCGCTACTGTAAGTTGATGAGGCTGTTCAATCACAGGCACCCAGCATGTTAAGCGCCGCCATAGATTACGATACTGCATACGAATTCAAAGTGTACAACCTTTCATATTACATATATGTTGTACACGGTCTCAACATCAAAAAGGGTTATTTTTACTTTTTACGCTTTCAATGGACGTCTTTTACTGTAGGTGGGTGAACGAGCCGGGTGAAGAAGGGAATTGGTAGTGCATTCGAACGCGCATACACTTAACCTCCTTAAGGGGTAATTAAGTCCTTCCCCAGGGTCGAAGTGTTGTTCGTGTGCTGAAAATGACGGGAATTTTGACTTGTTACGCGATTAATACGGCCATATTCTGATCTGCTTCCGCGCTAGGTTGACGAGTCTTAGGAATTGTTAGTGGTCGAGCAAGTGAAGGGGGATTGGTAGGGTATAATAACGTGCTTACACTTGACCTCCTGAAAGGGCTTATTAAATCCCTTCCGGTGGTCGCAGTTTCGCCTGGAAACAGTGAGTTTTTTTTACTTCGTTCGCATCCTCTTATGCCGTGTATTATAGGTCCATTCTATCTGTTGCTAACCAGAATATACCATGAATTATTGCTGCTTCCATAATGATTATTTCATTCTTCTGTAAAACAGCAATTTGGATGGTTGGTGTATGTATCGTTAAAGGAGAGGTTCTGAGACGTTGCAACTGCTGTTTCCTACTTTTTACCTGCATCCTGCATCCATAAGGTTGCACCGGTCGTCAATTTACACATATACTGTGATTGCTCGAAGAGCAAACATGATTAAATATTCTACACCGCCCCCTTACCCTTGCAAAAGCATTATTTCTAAATATGTCAGACTGAAGCTGGACCCTTTTGTTTCAAGATTTTAAGACAAAAAAGGCTGATATCAGCCTAAAGGAGGAAGAATCACAGGTCTGCTGACAGCGCATTATTCGAGATGTTTACTCAAAGCCAGAGGTCACCAGCCAGGTATGCAGGGGAAATCAAGGCCCGGAATTACAACCAATACTTACACTCAGCACTGACATATTGAAAATGTAATATAATGAGCTCTCTATCTAGATGATTAAAATGTTTAAAATTGTTACAGAAGTGTTGAAAATCACATTTCATACATTTTCTTTGTTATTTTGTACTACTTATGAGGTACACATTTAATTATTGAATCAGAGTTGCACACTCAGACTGATAAATTAGTTATAGCTTACAAATACACTAAATTTGCTCTAGGAAGTCAGCCATAAATAATATTAAGTACTAACTTAACATTATTACAACTTATGAACCCCAAAAGATGAAATTCAATATTTGAGTGTTTAGTGTAAGTATTGTTTGATGCTGATGACCAGCACTTTGACCATTAGTCGATTCTGCAAACAAACAACACACTATGTACAAGCTTGCTTAAAATAGAATCAGACATGCAACCATTAACTGTGAACATGAAGAGGTATATTGTTGACACAGGGGGTTCCAAAATTGCACTTGGTCATATACCTTAGGATCTTCTGTGGACGCAGGTTGTAAAACCTCTATATCCACCTCTTCTACTTGTGTATTTGTCTTGTGGCATCTTGCACTTGTGAATGTAAGATCTACTTTATGGTTGAATTTCAGTTCTTGGTATACTCAGATTCATTCAATATATATACAGATCATGATGTACATGTACAACAAATCAACTTGATGTTTCACAAATTTATTCATGTGATGAAATAACAGTTACAATAAAAGTGAAAAGGCAACAAGAAATATCACTGGGTGTGATGAATACTCCCAGATACTGCTTGAAAAATTTACCCAAGCACAAAGGTCCAAATTATGCTATTTTGCACACCTTTGTCTTGGTTTGGTAATGATGAATCCTTCAAAGTTTTGTTTAAAGGTAATCATAAGCAAAGCCTATCTGACCATTGTGTGTCAACGATATGTACAACTAGGCTTGGTACTGATAAGTCATGCCAAGTTTTGGGGAAATATAGTTGACGGTTACAGAAAATGATACGGACCACTGCACTACTGAGCCTTGGGAAATTTCACTGAAATCTGATCAGAAAGTACTGAATAATTGTGCAACAATTTTGTTGAAACTGTTACCATGGTAACGGGTATATTTTGCCAAAAAATGGAAAAAAGCTTCTATTTTCAAAATGATGAATCAAAATATAAGTGTGCATACATAGAGTGATATTAAGAATTGAAACTTATCTTTTATCACGAATTTTCCATTTGGTTGCCATGGTAACAGCTTCAAAAATGCCCAAAATGAACATTGATGACTCCACATTAAATAACTTGTTTGTATGGAACATATTCAATTGAATATCGTTCGAAATACATCACATAATTTTCTAATGGGTTTTTAGAATTTAAGCTGTTCATTGGAACTGTTACCATAGCAACGAAAATAAAATTTTGCCGAAATATTAAAACATATCGAAACCAATTAGATCTATTTTTTTTAATTATTGAAGAAATATGTTTGTATCATTAGAATGTTCATACATACATAATTATATGTATAAAACAAGAACATTTACAATTATTTTGATTTGGTTACCATGTCAAACGTTGTAACCAAGTGTTATCAATCTTAAGTGAAAATATGACATCTTGAGAGCTAACACGGTTATTCTTTGGTACAAACATTTTAAATCATTGATATAACCTCAAGATATAAGAAGCCCAGAGCTATTAAAACATATCTGTTACAAGTGTTATGCTCAAGAACAACAAGGTACATGTATTAAGTTATTAACAAATTGAAAACAAACAAGACTGCGTTCAATAAACGCTTATGCCCCCTGTGGAAGCCTAGTCTATAAATAAGTCCAAAATTAGGTCAAGGTGAAGGTCAAAATGGGGTTAGGTGATACAGGTGTGTGGAGAGTGTTCATATACAACATCCATGCAAGTATGAAAGCTTTGTAGCAAGCCATATTAATGCTAGAAGAAACGGTCAATTTGGGTTAACCAGGACGGACGGACGAACGGACGGACGGACAGGTGAATCACTATATGCCTCCCGATCTATCGATACGGGGGCATAAAAAGTCTGTTCTTCAATGCATACTTGATAATTATGAACAATTACTGAAGATTTGTCTTCAAGAAGAAAATGTTTCCACATTATCACTGTGGCAAGACAGGCCTTTCAGCAGCATAACACTATCTCTAGGAGTAGAACATACTATCTGCCTATAGCTACCAATGTTGCGTGATCAATTAGATACTGCTAACTGGCAACTAATAAATGTTTTAAACTTTTCTTCTCCCAGTCAAGCCACCAATTTGATTGATCTCCTTTCACTAATGCAGGCTCCACGTCATAGGCAGTCAGCTCCTTTTCTGTTATGTCAACCTTCGGTGATTCCTCAACCGTTGTTGCAATATATTACTAAAAATATCACACAATGATTCACAGGAAGGTCCAGGATCTATTGAAGGAACTGGATCACAAGATATGCTAAAACACTCGTTTTCATCACTATCACCTGACCAGATCAATATCAGTGTTGTTCCATCTTTCTTTGTAGAATAAGGTCCAAGGTCAGATTGGGCTACATCTTATTTCTCCTCCTTGATCTGACAAGAAAAAATAGTGTTAATGAAACTCTGAAGTGTTTTGGTTATTTTCATTTGTCATATTATGTACTAGCAGTATTTCAAACACATTCAATAAGGCAACTATCATAACATACAGAGGCCATAGGTCTCCTTGTTTGCAACAGCAAATAAGCTGTTTTTTTAACTGCTTGCCAGTTGAGTTAGAACAATACTGACCTCCATATCAATAGGGGTCATCTACTGTTGATGACTAACCACCATGTAAAGTTTGAAGATCACGAGGCAAGGTGTTCTCGAGTTATTGAAAGGAAACCATTTGGTTTACCGACAGACCAACATGTGCAAAGCAATATACCCCCTCATCAAAGATAGGGGGCATAACAATCTGCCATTTTTTACACAATCATATCATTAATGGAATAAAATTATTGTGCCGACAGATATATATGAGTAAATTACACATTTGACAGAACAGTGAAGCCTCTCCTGGGCAGACCTCCTGAGAGGAACAACCTCTCTTTAGCCACATCATCATTTTACAGTATGCAGTATGTGTGTGTGAGCAGTATGTGTGTGTGAGCAGTATGAGCATGTGAGTAGTATGAACATGTCAGTAGTATGTGTTTGTGATCAGTATGAGCATGTGAGCAGTATTAGCAGTATGATCATGTGAGCAGTATGTTATGTGTGTATGAGAGCAATATGGGTATGTGAGCAGTATGAGCATGTGAGCAGTATGTGCTTTTGAGCAGTATGAGCAGTATGAGCATGTGAGCAATATGTGTATGAGAGCAGTATGTGTATGTGAGCAGTATGTTATGTGTATGTGAGCAGTATGTGTGTGTGGGAGCAAAATGTGTATGTGAGGAATGTGAACAGTATGAGCATATGAGCAATATGAGTATGTGAGCAGTATGAGCATGTGAGCAGTATGAGCATGTGGACAGTATGAGCTTGTGGACAGTATGAGCATGTGAGCAGTATGAGCATGTGAGCAGTATGCACATGTGAGCAATTGTGCATGTGAGCAGTATGCGCATGTAACAGTATGAGCATGTGAGCAATATGTGTATGTAAGCAGTATGTGCATGCCAGCAGTATGAGCATGGGATCAGTATGTGCATGTGAGCAGTATGTGCATGTGAGCAGTATGAGCATGTGAGCAATATGAGCATGTGAGCAGTATGAGCATGTGGACAGCATGTGCATGTGAGCAGTATGAGTATGTGGACAGTATGAGCATGTAAGCAGTATGAGCAATATGAGTATGTGAGCAGTATGAGTATATGAGCATGTGAGCAGTATGAGCATGTGAGCAGTATGAGCATGTGAGCAGTATGAGTATGTGGACAGTATGAGCATGTGAGCAGTATGAGCATGTGAGCAATGTGTATGTGAGCAGTATATGCATGCCAGCAGTATGAGCATGGGATCAGTATGTGCATGTGAGCAGTTTGAGCATGCGAGCAGTATGAGCATGTGAGCAGTATGTGCATGTGAGCAGTATGTGTGTGTGAGCAATGTGTAGGTAAGCAATATGTGCATGTGAGCAGTATGTGTGTGTGAGCAGTATGTGTGTGTGAGCAGTATGAGCATGTGAGTAGTATGAACATGTCAGTAGTATGTGTTTGTGATCAGTATGAGCATGTGAGCAGTATTAGCAGTATGATCATGTGAGCAGTATGTTATGTGTGTATGAGAGCAATATGGGTATGTGAGCAGTATGAGCATGTGAGCAGTATGTGCTTTTGAGCAGTATGAGCAGTATGAGCATGTGAGCAATATGTGTATGAGAGCAGTATGTGTATGTGAGCAGTATGTTATGTGTATGTGAGCAGTATGTGTGTGTGGGAGCAAAATGTGTATGTGAGGAATGTGAACAGTATGAGCATATGAGCAATATGAGTATGTGAGCAGTATGAGCATGTGAGCAGTATGAGCATGTGGACAGTATGAGCTTGTGGACAGTATGAGCATGTGAGCAGTATGAGCATGTGAGCAGTATGCACATGTGAGCAATTGTGCATGTGAGCAGTATGCGCATGTAACAGTATGAGCATGTGAGCAATATGTGTATGTAAGCAGTATGTGCATGCCAGCAGTATGAGCATGGGATCAGTATGTGCATGTGAGCAGTATGAGCATGCTAGCAGTATGAGCATGCGAGCAGTATGAGCATGTAAGCAGTATGTGCATGTGAGCAGTATGTGTGTGTGAGCAATGTGTAGGTTAGCAATATGTAGGTAAGCAATATGTGAATGTGAGAAGTATGTGTATGTGAGCAGTATGTGTGTGTGAGCAGTATGTGTGTGTGAGCAGTATGTGTATGTGAGCAGTATGTGTATGTAAGTAGTATGCATGTGTGAGCAATGTGTATGTGAGCAGTATGAGCATGCGAGTAGTATGAACATGTCAGTAGTATGTTTGTGATCAGTATGAGCATGTGAGCAGTATTAGCAGTATGAGCATGTGAGCAGTAAGTAATGTGTGTATGAGAGGAATTTGTGTATGTGAGCAGTATGAACATGTGAGTAGTATGTGCATGTGAGCAGTATGAGCATGTGAGCAGTATGTGCATGTAAGCAGTATGAGCATGTGAGCAATATGTGTATGTGAGCAGTATGTGTATGTAAACAGTATGCATGTGTGAGCAATGTGTATGTGAGCAGTATGAGCATGTGAGTAGTATGAACTTTCAGTAGTATGTGTTTGTGATCAGTATGAGCATGTAAGCAGTATGAGCAGTATGTTATGTGTGTGTGAGAGCAATATGTGTATGTGAGCAGTATGTTATATGTATGTGAGCAGTATGTGTGTATGAGCAGTATGAGCATGTGAGCAGATTGTGTGAGTGAGCAGTATGAGCATGTGAGTAGTATGAACATGTCAGCAGTATGTGTATAAGATCAGTATGAGCATGTGAGCAGTATGTGTATGTGAGCAGTATGTGTGTGGGAGCAATGTGTATTTGAGCAGTATGAGCATGTGAGCAGTATGAACATGTGAGCAGTATGTGTATGTGAGCAGTATGTGTATGTGAGCAGTATGTGTATATGAGCAGTATGAGCATGTGAGCAGTATGTGTATTTGAACAGTATGAGCATGTGAGCAGTATGAACAAGTGAGCAGTATGAACAAGTGAGCAGTATGTGTATGTGAGCAGTATGTGTATGTGAGCAGTATGTGTGTATGAGCAGTATGAGCATGTGAGCAGATTGTGTGTATGAGCAGTATGAGCATGTGAGCAGATTGTGTGAGTGAGCAGTATGTGAGCAGTATGTGTATGTGAGCAGTATGTGTGTATGAGCATGTGAGCAGATTGTGTGAGTGAGCAGTATGAGCATGTGAGTAGTATGAACATGTGAGCAGTATGTGTATAAGATCAGTATGAGCATGTGAGCAGTATGTGTATGTGAGCAGTATGTGTGTGGGAGCAATATGTGTATTTGAGCAGTATGAGCATGTGAGCAGTATGAACATGTGAGCAGTATGTGTATGTGAGCAGTATGTGTATGTGAGCAGTATGTGTATATGAGCAGTATGAGCATGTGAGCAGTATGTGTATTTGAACAGTATGAGCATGTGAGCAGTATGAACAAGTGAGCAGTATGTGTATATGAGCAGTATGTGTATGTGAGCAGTATGTGTTTATGAGCAGTATGAGCATGTGAGCAGTATGTGTGTGTGAGCAGTATGTGCATGTGAGCAGTATGAGCAAAATGTGCTCGTGAGCAGTATGAGCATGTGAGTGGTACAAACATGTGAGCAGTTTGTGTATGTGATCAGTATATGAGTGTGTGAGCAGTATGTGTATGTGAGCAGTATGTGTGTGTGAGCAATATGTGTATTTGAGCAGTATGAGCATGTGAGCAGTATGAATATGTGAGCAGTATGTGTATGTGAGCAGTATGTGTATGTGAGCAGTATGTGTATGTGAGCAGTATGTGTATATGAGCAGTATGAGCATGTGAGCAGTATGTGTATTTGAACAGTATGAGCATGTGAGCAGTATGAACATGTGAGCAGTATGTGCATGTGAGCAGTATGTGTATTTGATCAGTATGTGCATGTGAGCAGTGTGTGTGTGTGAGCAAAATGTGAACATGAGCAGTATGAGCATATGAGTAGTATGAACATGTCAGCAGTATGTGTATGTGATCAGTATGTGCATGTGAGCAGCGTGTGTATGTGAGCAGTATGAGCATGTGAGCAGTATGTGTATGTCAGCAGTATGTGTATGTGAGCAGTATTTGTAGGTAAGTAGTATGGTTGTATTATCTAGTCAATTATTGTATCTTACCTTAGATTTTGCTTGCATGCTGTGCACCAATCATCTTCAGTTGGCACACTATTAACTGTTCACAACACTATCCGGTAGGGACATAAGCAGAACCTTTATATCCTCAGACAACACAAACGATCAATGCGAAACTGAAAAAAATACATATAAAGAAAATTACTCACAAAACTCAGATGAATATTTTATTTAACATAATGCTCCAAATGCTGTAACAGGAGGCATAAAGTTAAAGCCCAGTTCTCACAGTCCCGGTTTGCTATCCCCGGTTGGTAAAACAAGGGGGTAGGGATCCTGTCTTACCAGGGGGAAAAACCATAGCAGCACTGTGAACATCCAGGATCATATGGGATAAACAGTGATGCACTGGCTAACAGCCCCAGTTGTTTAAAAATGTTTAATACAACGGGGAGAAACCGGGGTTGATACCGAGAACCGGTTTAATCTGGGGGATCACCAGGACAATACCTGGGAAGGACCTTATCTCTACACTATGGTCTACCGTGATAAACCGTAGCATACCAGGTATGATTTAGACTGCCGAGAGAGCAGTGGAACCAATTGTTGACGCTTTTTAAACCGAGTTTGCGTCAGCATGGTGAATGCTCTCTTTCCACCGTCCCAGATAGAGGTGATGATGATCTCCCATCAGCGGAGTCATAGTTCGATTCAGCTTCTAGTTCCCCAGGCTAAACCGGCACAGATTTCTTAGCTGGCGTCTTAATGATAAGTTAATCTTATTATTTGGAATTACGTGATATAATTAGCATCCCTAAGAAAGCTGATGCTGTTCCCACCTTTCTCCCTAGTTCATATATTATCATTAGTGACTTCCGTGTAACAGGACAACCAGGACGTGCACCGTACTAAACTGGGAATAACCCTAGCTACTGGCGCCAATCTGATAGAATGTTCTTTCGGACCGGGGTACACCAGGATAATGTCGGGAACGTGAGAATGCAATCGATTTTAGTTACAAAAATATCCAGGAACATCATGGTATACGGCTTACCTCAACCAAGACGTACCAGGACCTGAACAGTGTGAACGGGGCTTAAAGACTAATGGCTGCAATACACACAAGACTACTTCTGGGTTGCTATCCTGCTAATCCCTAATATTAATAACTTTGTACCACTGGGAAACATTGAAATGTGTAAACAATGACACATTCATGTACTCTCGATCAGAAGTCATGAGCTTTATCCACTGGGGCATCATACCAATTCAATCAGTCAATGAACGAGTCATGACAAATGATGTGGGTCGAATGGTTTTGGGTGCGAATAGCAAAAGTGTGTCAACTAAAACATTAAGAGCGAGATTTAATAATTAATGGAAAAATTAAAGAATCTGCATGTATGTGATCATTTTTGTATATGATCTATGATCAACACGGTATCTAAATGCACGGGACAGTCCTGCACATTTCAACTCGAAACTCCAAAAAATGATCATTTGAAAAATGCCTCCTTTAAACTTTCAACCACTACGTTGGCAAATAAATTTGAGCGCATTTATGGTTGACCATCAATTCAGATACTCACTGCGATACTCTGTACATCAACACACACGGTTGTTCACGCCCCACACAAACAAACAGCCCATTTTTATACGATCTGTCCTTTGCCTACGCTTTAAAACAATATGGCGCATTTTACAGTTGTCTGGACCCGCAACATTCGGAGCACCTCGTACAATTCTGCTGTAGAATCATATTTTATCTGGCGACGTCAGGAAGCGATAAATGCCGTACGGACCGTTCCGATTGGACCCGCAATGCACAGCGCTCGGCGTATATCCCCGGCACATTCCGTCCTTTTCCGTCTGGTTTTCCCAAAAAGTTCTATATTTAGAAATGCCCAGTGTGGACCAAACCACCTCTGTATACCCAATAAGAAATGCATTTAGAATGGATGTGAACAATTTCATTTCAGAATATATATAATATAAACTACCTTTGGTCTCCTTTCCAAAAAATGACCATGTACTCTATGTAAATAGATGTTGTCTTGTTTCCCGCCATTAGTATTTTGAAAAGGACTATTTCGTATTTGAATATAATTGTTAGAGGTGTAGTAGGCTGTTTGTGACTTACATTCGACACAAAATGCTCCTGATTCTTATGAAAAGACATATATAAAACATGCAATGCTTTGTAAATATCACGATGTCGGCCATTTTGAAAATGGTGGCCATATTGGATTATTTTAAACTTGGTCAATATCTAATATTAACCATAATACATTCAACTATCATCATGCACAGTTTCATGCTTTTACATGTCCAGAAATCAGACACTATTTTAAAAAGTTCTGTATGATCATCATACTAACGATTCTGCTAAAAATATGCACCAAACTGCCGGACTAATTGGAGAAAATAGCAGTGAAAAGTATACCTTATCCACTGAACAACAGTATAATATATAAATGCTATCTATTAAAATGGGACTTCAATGAGATAAATGGCGATGGTTGTGTACATAATGTTATGTAAACTAATGACTGATCTGATTAATCGAGTTTTATACTCGTTTAATGAAGTCAGTCACCAGGTCCTGTTTACAAAACATTCGTGGTGTTCCAAATGTATTGCCACCAGCTATACTGGAGTATTGCTGTTAATTCTGAGTGAGTCACCTCCCTTTGAGAAGGTATAAATGTATGTCTCAATTAAAGTGATTTTTATGTAAATATTTGGTGGTATAACTAAAAAAAACAAATATACTGAGCAAAACTTCTAGCCGAACACTTTTTAAACTTGAATATTACCGTAACATGTTAACTTACAGACTTCAAATTTGGCATAACTTTAGCATTATAGATTATATACAGAATACAGCTAACCCCGTGAAAATACATTAAAAAATGCTCGTCCATAGCAGAATAGCTTTAAACCACACTTTTGCATGAGATTTTCCCGGAATTGCGGTTTTCATTTTTTTCTGTATATTTATCATAGAATGGGGATAGGTAGGTCTGAAAAACAACATTATTAGTCGAAAACACGTCGCGTATATCAATGGTAGACCGCAGAAGAGCGATCGGTATGCTAATTTTTAGGGGTCTATACGACAGATCAGTGTTACATTGATATAAACCATCGAACTCACTATTTCGTTTCAAATTACACGTGTGTGTATACAAATACGCATGAAAAGAATTAAAAAAATGCATTGGAAATCACAAGATTTAAGACAAATGTTATATTCAAGTGCGATAACTCTTGAATGATTTCCTCCCTTTTTGAGTCCAGTTCCACAACTGTAAACTGTTATGTATAATTGAACATTACTGAATTACGTCTACTTGTTTTATTTATGATATTTGTACAAATCTAAGTTTTTATGGTGTCATTAGTACACATGTTAAAAATGCGTTTTTTCTCCATTTAGTGTAATAAACAGTCATTAAAATATACCAGTGATAAGATTAAACCTAATTTCCAGTCACACTCCAGTCTTTCACAGTCTCTGAATCAAATAAAAACAATATCAATCTTAAAAGAGGAATTAGGAACACGATTTAAGAAACAATATCTTGGAGAGTCAGTATGCTAAAGAATCTTACCAACTCGGTTTATTACTGAATATGTTACCTCCCCTCCATTACAAAATATTAAGATAATCTACAAAAAAATACTTACAACAACTTTTAAAGTCAATGACCATCATGTTTATGTCTATTTTGGGTTATTTGATTGTGTCGATCGATCGAAAATTACAATTAACCCAGTAAAAAATTGTTTGCCTCAAACAGTCAATTCCTTGTACATTTTTTCGTTTTTCTGCCGTTTTATGGTCCAATGTACTGCTGTACTCCATTTAGATAGCAAAATACATCCGGTTACAATTTCTGGACATTAAATATCACACACACAAAATTTCGTCAAAAAATATTCATGAATAAAAAAGTTATCTTGATTTAATTAGTGTTGCGTATTCAAAGCCGCTCGGTGTACATTTGTGAATTTCATCTGGATGGGTTGTGTAACTAAATTTATGTTTTAACCATGATGCAAATATAATAATTTAATGAAATTTTGACCACCGCGTTCCGACATATTGTTTATACTTGAAATCAATTTTTAGAAGATTCCTATCGCTAATAACAAATATATTGACCAAAAACCTAAGTGTTCGGTTAGAAGTTTTGCTCAGTATACTAGTTACATCATAACAGGGTACACTTCTGTGTCAATCAGTATATCTGTCATGTATCCTTCTCTTGCAATGTCTTATATATGTTCAATTTCTGTCTCAATTAAAGTGATTTTTATGTAAATTTGTGGTGGTATAACTAAAAACAAACAATTTCTAGTTACATTATAACAGGGTGCACTTCTGTGTCAATCAGTATATCTGCCATGTATCCTTCTCTTACAATGTCTTATATATGTTCAAATGTATGTCTCAATTAAAGTGAGTTTTATGTAAATGTTTGGTGGTTTAACTTAAAAAAACAAATACTAGTTACATCATAACAGGGTACACTTCTGTGTCAATCAGTATATCTGTCATGTATCCTTCCCTTACAATGTCTTATATATGTACAAAACTCATTATAGCATGTGGGATAATGTTCATAAAGTTGCCGAATCCCCTGTAATTTGTAAATTTGTAAAAAGAAATACAAGTTGAAAACAATCTATATGAAAAGATACATCGAGTGCTCGCCTTTTTCAAAACATTTGTCCATGCGACATACAGTTTGTAAATAAAAAAAACAATAACCAGTTGCAAAATAACCTGTAACACTTCTTTATCAGTCATAATGTCTTTTCATGTTTCCTCCTCCTAAACATGCCTTACATACGCACTAATGTGCACTTATCTTTTTTATTTACATATATTACATCTTTTCTTGCTAACAAGGGTAACAGCAGTCATCTATCAAGAGCAGGCAGTGTACAATACTATGTCTCTGTTTGTAGATTACTTTTATGACTTTCATGTTTCTGTCATAACATTGGTTGAGAAATTCGTGGAGTGTATATTTCTTGTATGAAGTATAAGGGTCACCACAGTGCTGCCATACAATTATTGTCTATAGTACAAAAACTTAAAGGTAGATAAACTCAAAATTGCCTCTATGAATGTACAGGGTTTGGGAGATAAGGAAAAACGTAGAAAAGTCCTAAATTTCTTAAAAACCTTAAATTACAATATATATTGTTTGCAAGTCACACACTTTAACACCTATGAAAAAAGATCTCTCTATTCTGTATTTATGGTCCAAATAGAAATGAACCCTTATTTTATGAAAATATAAAAGAAAAACTAATTGCTTTAGAAAATGAAAGTATATTAGTAGGTGACTTTAACGTAATAATTGACCCTTCAAAAGATTGTTTTAATTAGTTAATATCAACAACCCAAATTCTAGACAAACAGTAATTGATATTATTTTAGGATTAGATTTTATAGACTGCTGGCGTGAAGATCATATTGAAGAAAAAAATATGCACGGCATAGAAAAACCCAATTAAGCAAGCAAGACTCGATTTTTTTCTTATTTCAATACGTTATACATGTATACCGACGTAGATGTTGCAACTATTAACCCAGGATATAGAACTGACCATGCAATGATCACTCTGACAATTTAAATGGGGACTATAACTAGAGGAAACTCTTATTGGAAATTTGACGACTCTTTATTAAAAGATACAGAATATATAGCTCAGGTAAAGGAAACTATTAATAGGATGAAAGCTCAATATATTGTGGATGATCGAGCTCTAAACATAGAAATAGAAAACATTCATATAAAAGATATTGAGTTCACAATAAATGACAGATAATTTCTTGAAACTTTACTTATGGAAATTCGAAGTCAAACAATAGCGTAAGCTTCTCATAAAAAGAAACTAGACACAAATAAACAAATAAAGTTAGTTAATGAAATAAACAATCTACAAAATGAAAATAAAAACAACTCACAAATAATTGAGGAAAAAAATGTATTATCAGAATTAAGAAAAAAGTATTTAAATGTTTAACTTGTACGATCACGGGCAAAATGGATCACTGAAGGTGAAAACCCGACTAATTATTTCTGTAACTTATCAAACATATCAAAAACAATGTCAATACTTTACTCTAAATCAGGGAGCTTACTGCAGGATCAATCTGAAATCTTAAATGAAACCAAAGAACATTACAAATCACTGTATTCAGATATGCCCACAGACAATGTAGAGTTAAGCTCTTTAATTGAGGATAACACCATATTAAAAGTAAATGAAATAGAAAAGGGAAACTTAGAAAAAGATTTATCTTATGACGAAATGCTCACAAGTTTAAAAAATAGAAAAACAACACATCTTCTGGAAGTAGTGGCTTTACAACTTCATCTTATAAATTCTTTTGAAATGATATTGGATATTTCTTAGTTAGGTCAATCAATGAAGCTTTTAAAGTTAAAGAGTTATCTGTAAAACTCAAGCAAGGTATAATAACCTGCATTCCAAAAGGTGACAAAAGCAAATTATATCTAAAGAACTGGAGACCAATCTCGCTGCTAAATATATCGCCTAAAAAGGAATTACCAAACATCTTTAACGAAGATCAAAGTGGGTTTCTTCCAGGACGCTTTATAGGTGACCACATACCAGTTATATACATAATGTTCTACGCTGAAAAAATAAAAACCTGGAATGCTGTTACTTTTACATTTTGCTACAGCTTTTGACTCGCTATCATGGAAATGGGTTTAAATGTTAATGGAACCGAATTTTTAGTTTCACAATACGCAGATGATACTACCCTTAATATACTAGATAGTACAGAAATGTCATAACGATGTCAGTGTTAAAATTGTATGCTATAGTTCAATTTTGAACCCTGAACCATGATCTATCCGACTAGTCCATTTTGGCGGGTAGACTATAATTTACTTTCGGAGGTCATTACTTAATGATATGATGCTTACAGATATCTGTTTGAAATCGAATTACAGTTTAGTGCAATCGGTAACGTTAGGAATTCTTAACCCAGACATCGGTGGTTCGAATCCCCAATTCGCTCATTTTTTAAATTCATTGTTTTATGCTATTTAAGGAGATTATTAATTAAAGTTTTTTTAACTTTTAAATTGATCCATGAAAATGAGTAGATTATATATATTTTTCATTTTCACTTATTTCGATCGTTTGTGTATTCCGAGCTTACTGACAATATTAAAATCGTATTACGTTGATTAGCAGTCATAACGTTCTACAATATACATGTAACAAATAAGATTTATCACAAATACTAGTATTGCACGGATGTTTCAAGTCGTGTGCATTAAAAAAATAAAATAAAAAATGTTTTGTGGGCTTCGAACTTGCCATGGTCAGACAAAATTTATGTTACAATTTATCAAGCGCTTTACCGTCACGACCATTCAGACACACGGAATACTTGGCCTTAATTGTATTACTTATCTTACTGTTCAAACCAATACCAATCTATATCGATAAACGGTTGAAACCTTAAAAGTGCAGTCACAGCTCAATGCTCGAAATCGAACTATAGTATCTCAAACATGAATAAAACAAAAGCTGTCTGGATAAGCTCCTTTAAAGATAGAAATACTATCATTTGCCCTGACTTAGGTAAACATTGGGAAATGGATAGCTTCAAATTACTTGGAATCATATTTTCTAACGATCTCAAAGAAATGACCGAGATTAACTATCCGAATAAAATTAATGACATCAAAAGATTATTTACAGTATGGTCAAAAAAAAAGAATACTGACTCCAAGTGGCAGAAATGTAATAACTAAAACATTGGCAATTTACCTAACCCGACATTGACACAATTAAAACATTAAAAACTATGCTGTCTTAATGTATATGGAATATAACATAAACCAGATAAAGTGAATAGAAAGTGTATTATACAAGACTATAGTCTAGGAGGTTTAGAGTACTAGATCTCGATAACGTTATGAATGCCTTAAAAATAACCTGGCTAAGAAGATATCTCACAAACTCCACTAAATATTACAAACTGGTCAAAGAACGGTGTCCTAATATTACACTTTTTAGTGTATTTGGCAGTGATTTTGGAACACAAATTGTTACAAATACACATAACAAGTTGTGGAAAGATGTCCTTAAAAGCTACACACAGTTAGTAGAAAAAAATATCTTGGCAAGACTTTATACATCTACCAATTTGGCTTAATAATATTTTGCAAAAGTTGTCGTTAAATATACATGTACAGTAACATTTTGTAGAAATTATACTTGTAATTTAAGTTGCAGAAATTTGCGTGATGAACACATGGTGACTTATTATACATTCGGTGCCGAATTGAATTTCACAAAGTACAAATTTCATTGAAAAAAATAGACTTCTGAATTTCTGAAAAGTTAACATACCTTTATTATGCCGTTTTTTTGCTGTGTAAATATATAGAGGATATTTGTTTTTTTGATTGAATATGGTTTATATATCTCATCGTGTAGTGATAAAATTCAATATTTTCAAGAGCGCGTATTTAATGCTTATCTGGTGTCAAAACTGGTATTATTTATGCCAAATTACCACTGTGTTTAGGCTGCGTATGAATATGGTATTCCATTCTTATTTTTCAATTCAAAATCCTCCATCTTGGATTATGGTGATAAGGTGAAAACGTCTTTTTTGAGAAATTTGCATCAAATCATACACCAACTTGTAGGAAACGGTCTAACTTAGAATAAAAAACCACACATGACATGCTTCCGTTCAGTAATAAAAAAGTTACGGACCGTTTAGTGTTGAGTTTTGGATAAAACTAAAGTAGTCCCTGTGAGGGGGCGGGGCTTATATCAGTCACATAGTAGGTGATAACCAGTGACTGATATAGGTTTTATTTCACTGATAGAACTCCATACTTCATCAGTTAGCATTAAATAAACCAACTTATCTTGTAAACATTTGTGTTTTGTGAACTTAAATTTGAAACCGGATTGTAGCTTAATATAGTGCTCCCAGGATAATGTGATATCTACAAACATGAATCTGTTTGGTCAACTTTTGCAAAATTGGTTTTACAAATTAATAAAGTAAATAGATAAGGCAAGTATTGTACTCAAATCTTCACTGATAAATCGTACACATCTGATTAGTCCACCCACAGGATCTTGCATAATTTAAAAAAATGAAAAATAATTCAATACTGAGAGCCTGTATTTTTTTTTCATTTTTTTAAATTATGCAAGTTCTTGTGGTCCACCTTTGTGGAATATACAAATTTTCCCGCCTTTCACATTATCCTGGGCGCACCATAAGATCTTATTTATTATTTGTGAAATAAATGCTTTGTATCAATATATATGTTATGCTTTGTTTGTGTTCATGTTTACCATGTGTTATATCAGCAATAATGACCACAAACCTGGTAAAATGCTTTACTAGTCGGTAATTGTGAGTGCGTTATAATGATGACTAACCTTGTTAAAAAATTCACTGGTCGGTAAATGTGAGTGCGTTATAATTACGACTAACCTGGTAAAACCCTTCATGGGTTGGTAATTGTGAGTGCGTAACCCCTTCGCAGTAATTCTTGAAGGCAGAAGAATATTTTTTCTCCGTGAATTTCCAGCTGTCAAACCTTGTGTACGTCGAAAATATGTCACTATATCCGAACCATTGGTAGTCCTTGGTGTGCCCGACTGCACATTTTTATCGAAAATGTAAGACGTCAGATGGAAACCAGCGGCACTTGGATTTTTCCACATTAAATATTTCTGAAATGATAATTACAACAAACTAAATCACGGTGGTATATGATAATTTTCTACTTTGGTAGCTAAACGGGGGGATTTACTGTACAAACTCTATGGTTAAAGTACATAAACATGCATGACCTAGAAATACACCTATATAGATCGATTATTCAGATCAGTCCCTTGTTTACATAACATTGCCTACATAAACATTGCGAATTCTCTTATTAACATCTTATTTTGATAGTTATACTCCGACACGCCCAAGTGCTGATTCTATTAAAAAAGAATACATTATTTTTGTAAGCGGACACTTTTGTGAGCTATAAGAAAACTGTTTCACTCAGAAAATAATTGCCATAAATGGTCAATTAGACGAAAACTATGACAAATTTGTGTAACAGTTACATAAAGGACATAGCAACTGATTGCCTAAAGCATAAAACATGGAGCTATGAAATTGTAAAAACACATAGCATGGATTAATATGCTGCATTACTGTAAAAAACATCAAATATATCATAATATTCAACCCTCACAATTTATCTGCACCCCAACAATTATACAACAATGGTTTATTTTTAATAATCCCAAGAACAGGGATATGAATAAATGAATTAATTGAATGATTTTACAGTATTAATTATCAGTAGCAATTGAAATAGAACTACAAACCATTTGTAAGCTTGTTTAGAGGCTGTAACTTTTTTCCATTTTTTATGAGCAGTGGTGATGCCATTAAGTATGACTTCAAAACAACATTATATCAATAAATACAGTTGTATATCCATGTGAAAAATATATGTTTAAGGTGGAACCACACTATAAAAAAAGTTCCTAACCCATATATAAATTTGGTATCATAGTAAACTTTGATTTATTCCCAATTCAATGTCGCGTCTTATATATCCGTGCGCGTTACCATGACGTTACTATGACGTCATGTAGTTACCATGGAAAACGCGTTTTGACGTCGTTCCGCGGAACGCAACGAAGTCAAGAAATAGCCCATGCAGGGCTTCATTATTACACGTCAGGTAAGTAGTGGGTACCATTCGACGCATTATGTAATTCCGAATCCGGTCAGGTAACAATATATATAATTAATCCAATAGCGTGCTAACAAAGTGAACAAAACGTCGAGTCTGGCATTTTTGAGATTTTAAAAAATTATGACGTTTCGACAAATTGCAAAAATTCCACCCGTCAAAAAATGTTTAAATTTTATTATGTTAATATTTTGCATACCTGTAACAAAATATCAAATTCATAGAAAAATTGACCTAGCGAAACTCGATCAATATAGTTTTAAAGTTGTATAGTGTGAACAGAAATTACGTCATTTTTCACTTTGACAACGTTACATAGCGTCAATTATTTTTTCTGTGCTGCCGTCCACTGAGGGCAATATGTAAGAGAAATTAGTCAAGGCTATCGAGAAAATATATAGTGAATTGATTACTCGACACTGATTCGTTACCCTAAAGTATGATCCAAAAAAGAAACCCATTGTATCGCGCGTGTTACTCAATATAAATATCAAATGTGTTTTTTCGCCATTCTTTCTGACGATATTCGTTAATCTTTGATAAATGACATTCTATTGTACATGATTTAATAGAGACATTGCCGCATTAGGGACGGTATTTTGAACTATGAGTTCGAACGGTAAGCGCTGTCTTGTTGAAAAGGAGATAGACATAATTATGCTATGATTCCAATACAACTACCCGGTGTATATATCTGCAGCTCTGACCATCATTTATGTACGGATTTGTATGTATGCAATGCAAACTAAACTCTGAAACAGGACAAGATGTGCAAGTTCAATGACCGCTAAATATAGAACGTCCCAATTTAATGGAAACGTACAGTTTTCAGTAGTTACATAATGTGAATAATAGAGTCGCCGTTTCGTCCACCCGACTGCCCGTCCATGCTAGTTCTCTGTAAGTAACTAGTGGATGAGTTTCAACGACACTGTATTCGTAACTATCTAACACTAAATTTTTGCGCATTCTATTAGGTTCCGGTTTTTTCTATTTTCTTTAAGTTATTGCACTTGAGTATTTTCACTCATTGTTTTTTTGACGCTATTTCGGAGCAACAATAATATGAACGGGGTAACTTTTATTACCGCCTCACGGCACAAATAGTACAACTGTTAAAAAAACAATATGAACCTAGAGCGAGATGGGAACATATAATATACGGCGCCATCGTTTTGTAAAAGATAGAGAAGAATTCGACAGTTGTCACATACGTATGGGTCCCGTTAGGGCACTGACCCTGACCCCTTTGTCTAGCCTTATAGTCTTTCTGTAGAAAAATAAAAACTATTTGGCGCTAAATGTTAATGTAATTCTACACGGAATCGTACCGCAATGGCGGGTAGAACCAGTAATTTCAGTTTTGGGAAATCTGCGTTCAAAGCCCTCTTTAAAGGGGACAAGTGGACCCAAAAACCTGTGCACAACATTTGGCCCGTAATATCCTTTAGTCTGGGATGCATGTGTACCCATGACAGCAAATTCCCGAATTTTGGCATTTAGGTCGTAAACTACGGAAGGCCAAAATGGCCACCCGGCAAGTCTGCATTAGTACGCTATGGTATCGGAAAGGATATAGCATTTTTTAAAAAATGAATTGTATTCGAATTGCCTCTTTATTCGAATACAGGTTCCAATAGCAAGAAGCAGTAATAATGCAAATACTGCTAGTACAGACCCCGAGGTGTGAGAGTTCAGAAAGCACACCCAATGCACCCTCTCAGTGTTCTTCACTAAAGTATAACTAGTTTAGATTCTGTCGGTTCAACATTCATTTTCAGTGGGAAATAAATATTTTGGTCAAAGTTTGTGCAATGTTATATCTCATATTATGGTCGAAACAGTGTTGTGTTATTATCTTGTATGGAGTAATACTCTTCCATGTGTATATCATATACATGTACTTATACATACGTAAAAAATGTTAAACTAGATCTACGTGCATGTATTTAAAAGCGCAAAGCCTGTTTGTAAAGTAGTAAAAAACGTTTTAATGATAAATTGCGTCACTAATGCTGTACCATGATCAACATTTGCAAAGTTATCCTATACGTAAATAACTGTCCTAGTCGGAAAACTTAACATAGGATTAAAAGTCCGAGACAATTTAACTGCAAGTTCGAATGTTTTAAATGCTATTAGAGTGTTGTGGTATTACCGGTTACCGTGGTATCATTTTCCCGCGGTACGATACCGCAATACCCGAAATACCGGTACATGTATTTGATCATCATTATACCCTGCTTCTGATTATATTGAAAGTACCTGCTATATCAGTCAGGTTTCATCGTCTACGAAGTCGTGCCCTACGAGTTTCCTACGACGTGTCTGCGATAACCTCACGGAGATCATACGATATCATCCCCTGAATATCGTAATAGTTGCAATCGGGCGCTACGTTGATATGGCTCGAACACGAAACCTAGTAACATACAATTCAATATTTATTTGTAGTTATATTATTAGATAAACAACTTAGTTTCTCGTTCAACAGTATTTGCAATGGCAAGTGGCAGAATGTATAATATGTTTGTTCAGAAGATACATTTTAGATGTTTAGATGTATTTGGATGTCGACTAGGACAAGCCCACGTTACATGGACGTTTTAAAATGGTATTATTATGTGTAGTCTTCGTCGCAGCACGTCCATATGCTATATACGAACCAAGGGATGGCGGCTATTTGTTGCTACTCGTTTTTCTTTCTGTTAATTAGATTTTCATCAACACTGATTGTCCGGGCATTAACTTATCATTCCTAGTAACGTAGGCAATATAATAATGACGTCATTCCTAAAGAACATACCAGCGAACTTCAAAAACGCATTTATCGAGTTTCACGATGTCAGTTTTTTTTAAATTTTGATATGTTGTTACAGGTATGCAAAAATTAAACATAATAAAATTTAAACATTTTTTGACGGGCGGAATTTTTGCAATTAGTCGAAACGTCAGATTTTTTTTAAAACACCAAAATGCAAGGCACGACGTTTTTCCCACTTTGTTAGCACGTTATTAGATTAAGTGTTAATATATTAAAATGACTAGATTCGCAATTACCTAATGCGTCGAATGATACCAACAAATTACCTGTCGTGTAATTATGAAGCCCTGTGTGTACTATTTCTTGTCTCCTGTGCCTTCCAAGGAACGACGTCAAAACGCGTTTTCCATGGTAACTTCACGACGTCATAGTAACGTCATGGGAACGCGCACGGAGATACAAGACGCGACATTGAATTGGGAATAAATCAAAGTTTACTATGATACCAAACTTGTATATGGGTTAGTAACTTTTTTTATAGTGTGGTTCCACCTTAACTAGAAAATATATCATTTCGTTAAGGCTCTTATCATAATACAAGCAATTTTTCAAATATAAACCAACTACATTGTCTTAACATTCACAAAACAGTTTACGATCTATTAGAAGCTTTTTTTATATGAACCTGTTTGAAAGTATTGTCATGGATTGTCTATTTTTTAGATACAAACTAAAAGACAAATAACATGCACAGATATGTACCATTGTGCATCAAGCCTGTATCATCAGTCACCAATGTCGAAACCTATAGATGTGTATTATTTTATGTGGTGTAATAACACATGGGCACACTTGATGTTTACTAAAAACAATTTCACTTGCTAATAAATGCTCAGCATTGTATGAATGGACAGTTAGATAATCCCTTAGTATCATTAGGCCAAGCTTATTTTGAACATTAGAAATACATTTTCTAAAATGCAAAACATCTTCTGTTCTTGAATTGTGCCAAAATAGATTTTGATAATCGTTTTCTCTCTGGTGATCGTTTTATTTTTGTCAGAGTATAAGTCATCTATATATATAAATATCTATTACATATTGTGTGTATTAGTATGCAGTTTAGTGAATAAGTTATTGGTTTTCACGCCGTTTCTCAAATAAGAATGATTAAAGCAGTAACACGTAATGGTTATTGACCGAGTATGAGGTATTCCTTAATATGAACAACCCACGCACGTAAAAAACGTGAACACCGAGACCGCGTAGCGGTCGTGGTGTTTAACGGTTTTCACGTGCGCGGGTTGTTTATATTCAGGTATACCAAATTACGAGGACAATAACCATTACTTGTTTTTTTATGTTGGGCATGTTCCGCGCCTTTCCGAGTGAAGTTGTATATTGTCTGTGCCTTTTTGTCCCGCGGTTTCTGTTGGGTGGTGCTACTTCCGGTAGTTTCGTATTTTGTTTAATTATTATAATATGGGTTTGTATCTGGATTTAAACGCCAATTCCGTTTACAGTGGAGTTTTTCAATTTTAAATAATCAATAATATTTTCTGTGGAAACTGGGTCATTCAGCTAGTTATAATTTATTATACTTTTCGACAGCTTGGACTTTGGCGGATCTGCGCTTGTTTAGTTGGACATTGCGTCTTTATGTGTTTAATGTTTCCTGTGCTCGGTTGGTTCAGTTGGGCATTGTGCTTTGTGTGTTTTTAATGTTAATGTTTTCTGTGCTAGGCCGGTTAAGTTGAAAGCTGCCTTCCCTGTCTGACTTAATATAATGTTTTACACAAATGTTGACAACAATGTGCATCATACATGACAAACTTCGATTCAAATAAGAGTTCGTCATTTTCGACGAGCATGAAGCCAACAGAAACGTTCAGGAAAAATCGAAATGTTAATTTAATCGCACATTTGTTACTAAAAATTAAACGTATGATTGCATTGCAGTTATAACAAAAATAATATTTTAATTTCACTGTACAGATATGTACGACAGTTGCAACCGGCGTTTATGTTTTGTGCGATTTCTGTATACAGTCAAACATGTCAACAAGAGGAACAGCAACAATGTTATTGTTGGCATCTTTTTGAGTTGGGAGTGGTGACCTAGGGTATGGTGCTTTTTTGAGATCAAGAATTCCCGGGTTCGATTCCCGTCTGTTTTACTGCTTTATGTCCCTGAGCAAGAGTAACCCTCCATGTTCCCTTTTAATCCTGCTGTATGAAATGGTCGAACGACGGGGAAGGGGGTAAATGTACAGTCGGTTGAACAGACACATACACTTTAATTTGGTGATTTAAAAAAGTGCTTTCTGTTTACAGGTGGTCTTTTTTAACAGGTTTAAGGAGGTACGAGCTGCCTTGTGCGCATGCGCGAAATTTCAAAATCGTATTAGATAAGAACAAACATGAATTTTAGTTTCAATGATTGCATATGAATGTTGATTAATAAAAATAAACAAAATATTATCGCACAAATTAGATGTTTTTAACTTTTTATTTTTTGCCTGTATGAAAAAGTGGGTGGTGAACGGCAAAATTGTGAATAATATGGGTTCACAATAAGTCCCTACAATTGTTCAAATGCATATGCGTATATATAATATGTAGTGCATGGTTTAGTTATAAGAGGTAGCCACACTTTGAAATATTTTTAAGAAAAAATTATTTCGTTACAATATGCAAATTAGGTTAATTTTATGCAAATTTATTCATAATTAGTGCTTTTTTATGCACAGCTACCAAAAAAGGCTGGTGACCCCTAGTTTTTATTTGACTAAACTGGTGTTCTATTTGATACTAAACTTAGGGCCAATTCTAAATTATTTTCGATCGTTAGGTATTTTTTTACGTTCATTTGAAATCGTTTGAAAATCACACTTTTTTGCAAGTGGGTGGGGTAACTATTTATCATGTTCAAATACTGAATTTGTTCACCAGGCAGTCGGAATTGTGACTAATGTCAATAGGAATGACCATTGAACACATAACATATCATGCATTGCTTAAAAGTGGTTTCGTATAGTAATAATCTTAAAAAGAACATAATTGTGCCATAAATGCAGGAAATAGATAAAATGAACAAAATACAATGGTAGGTCATTAGAAAGCCATGTATGTCGAAAACGAGCCTGGTGACATATCATTTTCATGATTTCAATGTTGTTCTAGAAGAATGTTCTGTCATTTTAAGACGTTTCAAGGAAAATTCGATCGTTAGATCAAAGGTGCGCGTACCTCCTTAATTCAATTGAGAATAATTCGATGGTAGATGGTAGATAAATTAGTGGTTTTTGTCGACAGGTTCTGTGGGTGTTCTATAACAGGTTTGACTGTACATCTCTATGACTTCGTGACTATATTTTTATTTTCAATGACACTGTTAAAATGCACGACTGCTGTTGTAACAAGGTAGCTAAACCATTTCTCCGTAACTAATCCTTCATGTACACATCTATCGTAGCAATTTAAATATTTTTCAGCACGTGGAGGTCTATATGAGCACGGGCGCGGGTTAGTAAGCTAACATGAACTACCTCTTCACGGGTCGTTCATGTGGGTTATTAACCTGGGTCAAACAAAGAAACTGATGTGTAATTAAATATTATGATATTGCAATGATTGTATACAAGTGACAAACCTGATTAAACGGACTGCACAACGTAAGGTTCTTCCATTATAGTGAAACATTTGTCACGGATTGACTCGTTAAGAATGTGTAACGCCTAGGTCCCACTGAGCATATTTTGCATCGGCGATGTATTCCCGATGGAAATTAATGAGCTATCAGGACACCGGGAACAGGTTCCGCGTGGTCTAGGGGAAGCTTCGGGGAATTCATCAGACAGTTCGTGATATCGAAAGAAAATGTGATGAATCAGGGGGTATCGGAAGAAATCGGGCGAACATCGCCAATGTGGAATTCCTTAGTGGGACCCTAGCTTAACGCAACTCACCTGCTCGAAATAAAAGTATAGATACATGTATATATCTATATGTGTGTGTGTGTTATTGTTTCAATTCTGAAAAGACAATTTTAATTGTGGTATCACATTGCTATCAGGCGCACAAGATAGTGTACACCACAAGAATACCACGACAGCTTTTAATATGTGCTCGTACTTTGTCTGATATATAATTTGGTTGGAGGTTGCGCATACTGTAATCTAGGTTCAACTCGGTGTGAAAGTTTTTGTCAAATAGTTAAAGGAGGGCAAACTAGTATTAGTTGTTATATACATGTATATATATATATATATATATCTTGGACCACTGGTGAGGGCCACTCACCGATGTTTATTACTAAACACGGTTAAAATCTCTTTTAAAATGGCAAATCAGTCACTTGTACATGTAAAGTACTAGAAATATGGGTTACCATTAACTCTTTGATATTTCCATGTACTCTTGGCAGCAAGAACTCATCCATGTCAACGATTGCCATATATTTGTAGCCAGATGAGCGTTGCAAACAATCATATATCATAACGACTTCGTTTTCATAATAAGACGGTGTCTTCTGTCCAATTCTTACTGAAAATTATTATAAAAGATTGATAGACAACTTTTAAAAGTGAAAGGCCGAACTGTCTTTTCGTCGTTTCGCTATGTAATACTGTTATTCAGAATATTTTCCGACGTGAAATGCTTTTCTATTGACTTCACGAATAAACACTTTACTATCCATCCCACTTCTGACACCATATTTCTGGAGGCGTTGTAAAGATATCAGAGAAGAAATGTGATACTGCATGTTTCTATCGTTTGTATCTAAGATATGGTCAAATCATAGGTTATATGGAGTACAATGGACTGTAGGCTGTATTTAAAGGATACGAAAGCAATTGCTAAGAACATACGTGGGTTGTATAATAAATTCGTGGGCTTTTTCTATAATTAGGTCATTTTCTGTACGATCATTTTGAAAATTGCACAAACATTGCCACTAAATGTCTGTAATTGACAAAGAAAACAAAAACAATTTTAATTTGGTAAAATAATGTGTTATCACGGACCCTCTGATGTAGCCATGGAAACGTCACCCTGAGCACTACATCATTTTATACGTAGACTCTGTCAGAAACATTAACATTTTGATGTTTATCATAGCAGCATAAACGTAGAAATATGCATCCGTTCTCATGCATAATATGATGATTTCCCAAAATTTCCCACAGTGTATAAACGAGTCAACTTCCGGTAATCGCCATTATAAGTCATACACGTTGAATTATATAGTCTTCCAGGGGAAATAGAAAATAACAAATATAATTATCTTGTAAAATCAGACGAAAGTGAATATCGTCGAGTGTAGGCTATGAGATGCATAGTTATAATAATTCGTCGTCGAAAGATCAGAATCAATTGCTTGTCTTTTATACTGTTCACTCTGGCTACGGGTTTCCATGTTTGACAGGGTATTCGTTGCACTCCTTGTCATTATATTAATGAATAGAGCGATTTTAAATAATCGACTGCTATGAAATTTTATTGATATAACTTCAAATTCCTGTGTTCATAATGTAATATTATAAATTATAGTAATCGTTGCCATCTCTAATTATAATCTAAATGACCTTACCTCTTGATTCATTAGGCTGATTAAAGGGTCTAGTCTGCAAAAGTCCCATGTGAACATAACGTTTTATTATCGCATTAGTCGTCACATCAGTAATGTTATAAGTGAATATGAATATTTTATCCACTTGCATTTTGCGATTAAATTCCAGCCATTCTATAAATAGAGTATTATCAATTTTTCCGTAAACAAGTTTTAAGCATATAGCAAATGACTCTTCATTGACTTCTTTCTGCGGTATGTGAGGCTTAATGTACAATTCGTCGTCTGCTGTTGGACATGTAGACTTCACTGACGTCACTGTAACACCACTGACGTCAGAGTGTGACTCATTAAATGGACATGCAATTTGAGACGCTATCAGCTGACTTCTTTGTTGCTTTATCACAGTAGGATCTTTAAATTTGGAAATCGTCCCATTTGACCACAAGAAACAACACTTGAGGCGCTTATTCTTGTGTTTGGCATTCAGCCAACCTTGGAGGCGTATATCTCGTTCGTACGTCACGTGGTTAGTTGTATTTGAACCAATCGCTGACAGTATACGAATAGAAATGTCTGAATCTTGCTCATACCAATAATTCCGGATGTCGTCTGGGATTGGGTTTGTTTCAGATTCCTGATAAATATTTGGCTGTCCTATAGCGAATTTCTGAAGAAGAAAACATCGAATATTCCAGGATTACAAGCAATAACACATTTCATTGGCCCCTATATAGCTACATTAATTATTCCAACGTTTCAGCATCAAGCTTATTTCAAGAAAATATATAATAAAAGATGATTCGCAATGCATTGTTTTAGGCCCAAAACTAGCAAAACAAGTAATTTAGAATTGCAAGCAATACAGAAGTCCCCTACCGGTTTGAAGCCATTTTCAATGTTTATGTTGCCATAGCAACCACAATTTTTGTCAGAATCAAAATATTTTTAGACGTGCATAATCCTCTTATTGCCCCAGATATCAAGTTTCATAAACCTAGCTTGGAAACTGTTTGAGTTATGTCAGGATCCAGATTGTTTGACGGACGGACAGACGGACGGAGGGCAAACCTATATAGCATATCAATGTAGACTGCAGAGTCAAAATTGTACATTGGAAAGCTGGATAACTATTTAATGTCGTCCATATACATTCAATTTAATCGTTCTGCTCAGTGTATTTGATAGGTGTTGTTCAAAATTACTCCAACTGTCTTTCGTTTGACGGGTAGCACGGTATTCATAACGGAGTGATGATAAAAAAACATGTAGATATGTATACGCTCTACACAGCCAAAAATCTAAACATATTTTAGATCCTTGACACAGCGCTTTGATTTCACTATATCTCGTTCTATTTACGCGCATAGTTTGACCTCTTACCAGTACACGTTAGCCAATGAATCAGTCGCCGTAAACGAATTCTCTATTTTTCGATATACTTATTTTTCTTGGTGATAACTAAAAAAAGACGGAGGATTTTATAAAATATGTGCAGATTGCACAGCATCAGATGTGAGTTGACGGGTCTTAAAACGTGTCCTTATAATCTATATGGGTTGAATGTTTTTGCAGAGGTTTAAATATTTCACGGTATTACGGGATGGTCATTATTTACGTATTTATTTGTTCCTACCAAACAAGCACTAAACAACGTATTCTTAAACTCGCGAGTGTTTTACTTTACAACGCAAAATAATCTTTGACAACGCATTTAAACTAGTAATGTTAACATAACAAGAGATGTTTGCTAAACATGTATGCCCCATAGCAGCCAAATAGTCAGAAATGGTAAATGTCACAGTAACCTTTGACCTATTGACCTCAAAATATATAGGGGTTATCTACTGTTGCTAGCTAACTTCCATGCAAAGTCTGAAGATCCTAAGTCAAAACGTTCTTGAGTTAATATACGGAAACCATTCAAATATTCAGAAATGGTAAAGGTCACAGAGACCTTGACCTTTGACCTCAAAATCAATAGGGGTCATTTACTGTTTATGACCAACCTCCATGTAAAGTATGAAGATCATAGGCTAAAGCGTTCTTGGGTTTTTGAACGGAAACCATTTAAATAGTCAGAAATGGCAAAGGTCACAGTGACCTTGACCTTTGACCAACTGACCTCAAAATCAATAGGGGTCATCTACTGTTGCTGACCAACCTCCACGTAAAGTTTGAAGATCCTAGGTCAAAGTGTTCTTGGGTTATTGAACGGAAACCATTTTATACGACCGACCGACAGACATGTGCAAAGCAATATACCCCCTCATCAAAGATGGGGGGCATAATTACTGATATGAAGTTTGCCTCGCTAGCGATACGCTGATTGGCTGTTTATTGGATGTGGACACTGGAGATAATGCAGAGCAAGGAATTTTCGGGAAAAGGGTACGTAAGATTACGTAAAGGCGTAGGTCAGATCGGGGCCTTCGTGCAAATAAGATATTCGGCCGGGGCGACACAATTTACTTAATGCAAATAAGTAATTTCGCCGGCCAGATCAGCGAGGTTCGTTAGGAGAATCGATAAATGCATCGTATATGTTAATCAAGTAAAGTTCTGTTCGCAACGTAAAAAAGGTTCAAGAAACATTTATGTTTTTTAACATGTAGGATTCATGTTTGCATAATTTATAGTTGCAATTAAACAGAGAGAACAGCTCGAAATTAATATCCGTTCATCGTGTGGATCCTTAAGTAACACCGAGGTGCAAAGATTTCCCAGGGATCTGTTGAACGCATGCGCAGTCATAAAAGGAAGTAGGATTGAAGTAAAATGTAATCGTTTGCCAAGGTAAACGATAAAAGGCAAATAATAATTATCTTTAAAAAGACGACATAAAGTTAAATAATTTGTCGCCTTATTATTATCTTGCGCTAACTACACAAGTTCACCTTTCGACAAAAAGCGCTTCAAAGATTCTGATATAATAATCTCACTCAACATTGGTCGATTTGCAAGATATAAAAATATTATTATTAGTCCGTCCGTCAAAAAATCTTGACATAACTCAAACAGTTTCCAAGCTAGGTTTCTGAAACTTGGTATGTGGATAGGGAGCAATTAAGGAATTATGCATGTCTAAAACTATTTTGATTCTGACAAAAATTGTGGTTGCTATGGCGACAGAAAGAGTGAAAATATGCCCAAATCTGGATCCTGTCATAACTCAAACAGTTTCCAAGCTAGGTTTATGAAACTTAATATAGAGATAAGGGTCAAAAAGGGGATTATGCACGTCCAAAAATATTTTGATGCTTACAAAAATTGTGGTTGCTATGGCAACAGAAACATTGAAAATGGCTTCAAACCGGTAGGGGACTTCTGTATTGCTTGCAATTCTTAATTACTTGTTTGTACTAGAATAAGCTACCTTCACCGTGTAATTTCAATATGCAATAAAGAACAAACTTGTTTTAATAAGTAATTAAAATTATGAATTTTGGAATGGGAGTAGGTAGGATGTAATTATGGTTCTACGTATTTTTTTACCAACAACTGATGAATAGATTTTCAGAAATTACCATTACCACTTATATAATAACTATATTTGTGTAAATTCTAGGTTTAACCACTCTTATTTGGTAAATATTACTTATATCGTCTCGCGATATATATATCTGTTGAAAATTGGAGAGTGTAAAAGCTACATTAAAACATGCTGTAGTGTACGAACGCTGACGTAGGTCCGAGCATTCCTCGAAATTTTAAATGTTATACTTTATAAGTACACCAGTTTGACAGGGTTAGAGTATGATTAGTACGTATGTAACGTACATATTTAGGTAACTACTCCACTGTCTTAAACATAGGTCGTTCCTAACGTACGTTCAAATGCTAACTGACTCGCCAGTGTGCCGAAACAATACATCCTACACACATAGAACTGATGAATACTTTTCATTTAACAGCACTTTATTGTTTGTAATTTGATATAGAATCTATCTTAGAGCTATAAAACATTACATACTTATTCTTATTAAGTAGAATTTTTGGTGGGTAATCACCTATTAAGATATACATTTGTATGTAAGGTAATCTACATATTCAGTTAAAAGTTAAGTTCTGTTCTGTTAAGTTTATGTACAGAAAATTCATTATCTTAACTTTGATACGCTTTACAACCAATACTTACACTCAAATATTCAAATTCACTCATTTTATTCAGGTTCAAAGCAAGCAACATTTTTGAAATCAAAAGGTTGTTATAATGTTAAATTGGTACCCAGTATCATATTTTGCTAATATCCTAGTTAAAGTTGGTGCATTTGGAGGCCTGAGCAAATGTGCAATACTCTGTACAGTAAACATCAATACTCCGTACACGCACACTTCTATCTATTTTGGTATGTATTTTTGTTGTACTCTTATCAATTTTTCTGAAATTCGGACTTAAGACATTTAGGTTCAATACAAACAGAATGCTCATTTCTAAAAAAATATATCTCGGCAATGCACTCATTCCAAACTTATGTAATGTGCCGTCGTCAATATTTGCGTGTGAGCAGCAGCCCAATACTGGTAAATTTGAACATTTCTACGAATACCTGCTATAATATGGCGTACTATAAAGTTGTAAAAATATCCGAAGACGTTAAAACCTAGTTGGGATGATATAAGTAGTCTTAATTTGCCAAATATCGTCACTGAACCTCCCCTGGTATACACAAGAATGTCGCGAAAATTGATTACATTACTCACCTTTACTAGCAATATCCGGTGTACGGCATACCGGAGTGATCTTAAAGCATTAAAAATCTGAGTGGTTTTATTGCACTTGCAGTAGGTCCGATCGGCGCACACTCTAAGACGTCGACGACGTCGTTTCTTTTGTTTCAGCACATTGGCTTCATTGACTGGTGCAATTTTAGATAAATTTGACTCATTCTCGTAAATCAAACATGACAGTTAAAGTTCAGAGAGATACTCCGACACGTTTATTAATTTTCCGGAAAGATTTTATGTGCAACAGTTTAACAAATACCATGTTTAGCCTCCACCTTATACCGCATTAGTTAATCAAGTATAATTACCAAAATTAAGAAGGAAATAAAATTTCAATATCACCCATATGTAAAGAAATAACTAGATCTAATGAATAATATTCGAAATATTTTCTGGATAATTATGCGTAGTTTCGAAATGGGAGACAAAGTTCGCGACTTTTGTGGACCACCCTCGTATGTGAAACAACCATTACTATATATAGACGTGCATACGTTTAAATTGACTATCTTCTCCTGTTTACTGTTCTCTCTTTTCAGCATATTATACAGTTATGTCAAAGTAGTTCAATTACCAATTGTTAAGATAGTCTTTGAAAAAAGCCCTAGAGCTTGTTTGTAATTTATTTTTATGAGCGATTACAATAAAATTTACCAAACTAAAAACAAAGATTTTCAGAAATTTGAAATTTAGACGATTTGTTTTACGCCGCAAACGACCCACACGTAACTGTATCCGTGATTAACAAAGAGTAAACAAAAACATTTTTTTATAGAATGTATAATATCTTAGAAAGGTTCATAACACGGGAAATTGGTCACACAGTCACTGGGGTGCAGTTTGGTTTTAATAAAATTTTTATAAATACTGGCGTTATTTTAAATATATGTAGTAATCAGAAACTAGAGAGTTTCGTCTTTAATTTGATATCGATATTTTAAAAATCCGTCCAAAAATAAGAAGATAAACCCATAGGGCGTGAAATAACTTTCTTTTTTCTTGTTTAGAATAGCATTTTCGTTTTTGTTGAATGCACCTCAGTGACTGACTGGACACCGTGGTATACATTTCATGGTATAACTATTTAACTAAAATTCATTAGGAACGACAATGCTATTCTAAAATAATATGGCTTATTGTTATCTACAATAATGCCCTGGTTATTTTAGCAAAACTTTGGAGTGGATTTTTGATTATAATAAGGGAGACTACTCCAGCACGACAATTAAACAAGTTTCAAGAGTTATTTTTACAACTGTACTTCCTGTTTGAAGTTGCATGGAATTATCTCCCTTTCAAAATGCAAGCTGTCTGCAATTTCATCACAAATTTACTCTAATGACTTTCTATGTCATTCTGATAAAAAGTTTATTCAAGGATAATGGATACCCCCTATAATTTTGGGGGACAAAGTGTAGTTCACTTTGTTGTGGCGGAAAATCATAGGCGGCTGTGATGGGATGGTGCCACTCTCAATTTTATACATTTATTTCCGAAATTATACAATATTTAGCATAGGTATGGATGGTTTTATCCTCTCCATAATATGGCTCAAGGAATAGCTTATTTCCTTGTGATTACCAATTTGGAAGGATGTCATCTATGCTTTGCGCATTTCTTAAATTTTCATTAGTATACTTTGGGTCTGCTCGGAACAATTTTTATGGAGATATTTTAACTTATTTACGGAGATAGGAGATTGACTGGAATCGGAGATTGGATGGAATACGATATTTAACAGAAATAATATTTACTGGGGAATTTGGATAATATGGGATACAGTATATTGGAGCTATAATAATATACTTGGAGATATTGTAATACAGAGACCGGAATATGCAGATAGCCTGGAAGGCTTGTCAGTTAAGGGAGACTTAATATTACATGAATATCAAAGTGGGGGGGGCACCATCCTATCCTCAGAAAGTGTCTTTATTATAATAAAATTTCATTAATTCCATATGGCACTACAAACACTTGTAGTTTATTACCAATGGAATTAAGCTCAGGGCTTCTTCAATGCGGTCAAACTATGCCACTTACTTTTAACTTATCGATAGTATTGAGACATGGAAAATGATAATTTGATTAAATGTAAAATTTGGAAAACATAAATTGTGTTGTTAAATTTATTAGTTTAGTCTTAAAATAAGTTTCTGATTATGTAATAACATTTAAAATAACACCAGTATTAATGAAATGTTTATTAAATACAAAATGCACCTCAGTGACTGTGTAGTCAAGTTCCCATGTTATAAACCTTTTCAAGATACTATAAATTTTATATAAAAAAAAATTGTTTACTTTTATTTAATGATACAGTTACCTGTGGTTCTAACGATGTTGTATATGAATGTTATTACTTTATGAAGATTCGAAAGCCAATTCTTGTTTTTGATACCATGAAAATCTGACCACTTTAGTACAAATGTACCTTTCTAAGATAACATAAATTTTATAAAAGAATTGTTGTTTACTCTTTATCAATGATATAGTTCCCTGTCAAACGACCTACACAGTAGAACACTCTGATATACAAGGTCATGGGTGGGTTATAGTAAGGGCCATTTTGAGAGACAAAAAAAACAGAGGAAAACATTTTAAAGGGTATTTTGGCTGGTTTTATTTCCTCTAGAAACATGTTGATTTTGGTCAATTGTCATAGTTTCACTGATAGTCTAGGAGCTGATGACCAGAATTTCAATTTTCATTTATCCCATCTAGTAGAAAACGTCTGTTGGTATTTTCGAATAATATAAACATTCGGGCTTTGGGAAAAGGTGGATGCCAGATCTGAAAGTGGGCAGATTTTTTTAACAGGGGCAACAACTCTTGCTATCCAAGAAATTTACGAAACAACCCGGTAACCTATGTTCTGGTGTGAAGTTTTTGTTTCTATATATATTGCCACATATTTGCATGGATATTGTTCATTAGATAATACAATAGAACTTCGATGCCTCGAACAGTATTTGCCTCGAACACCCTAGATGCCTCGAACAGGTTCTTCGGTCCCGGCAAAATCCCTTCTTTATTCATATATAGTATGCTAGCATGTTTATATCCGTTCCCACTCGTTTTAATAGGAGTCATTTATACAATGTCTCCATTGACGAGTGATTGACAATGGCTATCGGAAGCCTAGCTATCAGCCAGATGACTGGCGAAAAATTAAATAATTATATTCATTATATAATCTATTAAATATTCTAAAATTGTATTCCCCGTACAATAGAGGTTTGGTATTTTTAAATCGGCAAAAACCTTCTCAAAGTTGAGTGTGTCTAACATGTCTATTAATAAAGAAATTACATGACAACTGTACTTATGTGTTAATCTCGAATAGAAGAGAATTCAATGCAAATTGCATTGCAACATCATCAAATTACACATAATTGGTATATTTTAAAAATCTTTTAAAAAAAGGCAATAAAGCATACGCTGTAATTTCGAGATCGCATATCTTATTACAGTGAAATATCAGTATAGGCAGACACTGTTAACAAAATCTTAAAGAGTAGTGTAGGGACCGTCTTATAAAAAAATATCGACTTGGACATTATTGAGAGCATACATATCTTATTCAAAAGAATTCCTAACAACCATTTAAAACAATGTATTAACAACAGTCTCTTAGCTATTTGTATGTAAATAATGCTTACAAATTAATAATATGTGTGTATATAGGTGCATTTTTAACATGTACTATTGCTGTGAATTTTTATTAGTCTCTTATAAGTCTGTACTAGAATGGTCACATAATAATGTTTCTATGATATATAATGTGATTGTTTTTGTATATACATGTATGTGAATGAGACTGAAATAAAGAACAAATGAAATATAGTAAAACAATAGATGACTCGAACACTATCTAGGTCGAACACTCAAACTGATTGGACAGTCACTTGCTTTGTCTGTAGATAGGTCGAACAAAACAAGTGTTCGCACCTTTCATTGACTGTTGAAATACATTGCTCGAATGCGGGTAGTCGGCGACATGTGTATTAAGGTTACAAGTTGTTATAATTACTGTAATTAACAATTGTATGTGTACGACTGCATAGTATAACGAGTTTTTGAGAGACTAAACTTATTATAGATCCACTAAATAGTTAATGAAGGCCGACCGGGAAATTGTAATTTAACTTATTTTCGTTAATGAAATTCAGAAGCAACAACATATCAGAATAACATAATCTTTTTTTAAATTAAAGTACTCGTATATATATCAACAGTTTTTGTTTCATTTCCATTTATTTATTGGTAGTCGAACTTGACTACGGTCATAAGAATATTCCGTGCGCTCCTTTACATAAATACACTATACATGTATAACAAGAAACCTTAGTAAGATTTGTCAATTATCATATAAATATTTCCGAGTATTCTTTGGACTTGTGAACATTCGAAGAGTTTGACGAAGATGATAAATCAGACTCCATGTCAATTTTGTCAAACTATTATATTTTGTTATTATAATGAATACTGTTACAAAAATGATACACATGCAATAGTTATGTAAATCAATTATGCAATTGCACAAACACGATTTGTACGGTTTATCATACTGGCATCAGTTCGAACTTATACACATACATGTACATAAACTCGAGTACCATAGATGCCTCGAACAGGTAGATGGCTCGAACTATTTTCCCGGTCCGAAGGTAGTTCGAGGCATCGAAGTTCTACTGTATTCATCAAAAGTACATACAACACGGACCAGTTTGGGGTCAAGGTCAAGGTCATTTCAAGGTCAAAGTGAGAAAAATAGCTGAAAATGAATATTTGTTCTCTATTTTTCTTAGTATAGCATGTGTTTTGAATTCAATTTAGTTATAAAAATGATAGTTGTGTTGGTTAGTACATATTCTTACATTAAATGCCATTTATTTGATTAAAAATATAACTAAAACTATCACTTGAGTAATGAATCATACCCCCGCAGCACTGCTTGACACAGGAATATTATTCAAATTTATAGTTACCTTTATCTTTTAAAATCCAGTAAGAAACACGACATGCATAGCTATATAACCTATGACCTCTAAGTGATCTTGACCTTTATGGTAGGGACCTAGGTCTTCCGCAAAAAAGTACCCAAAAAATCGAGAAAAAAAATGAAAATAGATATATATATATTTTTTAAAAATGAAAAAAATCGAAGAAAAAAAATAAAAAAATTAAGGAAAAACTTGACTGATGTGGTAAACATTTGTACCAAGCACTTTTAAAATCCAGTAAGAAACGACAAAGTTACAGAGCGGACACAACTTGCATGACTATATAACCTTTGACCTCTATGTGTGACTTTGAGCTAGGGACCTGGGTGTTTCGCATGACACACCATCTTGATGTGGTACACATTTGTACCAAGCCATTTTAAAATCCAGTAAGAAACGACAAAGTTACAGAGTAGATACAACTTGCATGACTATATAACCTTTGACCTCTATGTGAGACCTTGACCTTTGAGCTAGGGACCTGGGTCTTGCGCATGACACATCGCCTTGAAGTGGTGAACATTTGTACCAAGTCTTATAAATATCCAATAAGAAATAACAAAGTTACAGAGCGGACACAAAACATATGACTATTTGATCCTTTTAACCTTTTATCTCGAAGTGTGACCTTGACCTTTAAGCTAGGGACCAGGGTCTTGCGCATGACACATCGTCTTGATGTGGTGAACATTTGTACTTGCGCATGACACATCGTCTTGATGTGGTGAACATTTGTACTAAGTATCATAAATATCCAATAATAGAAATGACGAAGTTGCAAAGCGGACACAATTTTATGCTTTTTAACCTTTGACATCCAAGTGAGACCTTGACATTTAAGCTAGGGTCCAGGGTCTTGCGCATGACACACCGTCCTGATGTAGTGAACATTTGTACCAAGCCATTTTATAATCCAGCAAGAAACGACAAAATTACAGAACGGACACGATTTTGCAAACAGATCAAAGGACCGACCGCCCGACCGACACGGTGACTTCAGTATTGTCAAAACAGCCATAAAAATATGCATTTGCATGTTGGCCGAATTGGCAATCTTACAAAGACACCTGGTATTCTATGATCTTATGTGATTTTTTTTGTTTATGTATATAGTGTCTCATATTTACATATATATTATTCATATGGTTATATAAATCGAATGGACATACACCTAAGACAAATGTGAGGTCAAGGTCATTTCAAGGTCAAAGTGAACAAACTATCTGAAAAAGTAAAACATAAGATTTCCTCTTTATTTTTTTTAATATAACATGTGTTTTGAATTCAATTTAGGTTATGAAAATGAAAGTTGTGTTGGTTAGTAAATATTCTCTTATGATAAGCCATTGTTTAACTAAAAATGTATCATTTTTAAAATAAAGAGTTATTTTATTCTTTCCGAGATGGCATTCATACGAAAACACTTTGGCATATTATGACCTTATGTGATAGTTTGTTTATGTATGTAGTGTCTCATATTTGCATGGATATGATTAATTTGATTAAATTCATCAAATGGACATACACCTTAGACCAATTTGAGGTCAATTCAAGGAAAATGTGTGAAAAATAGCTAAACATTCAATTTGATATTTCTTCTCTTTTTTTCTTATTCTGACATATTTTCTTAATTAAGTTTGGTTATAAAAGTAATAAATATGTGGGTTAGAACATATTCTCCTGTCATTATAAGTAATAAGTTATTTGGTTAATTAAAAATGTTATTAAAATAGCTATTTTACGTATCAGGGTGTTGGCAGAGATGGCATCTTGCTTTCGTAATATAAATCGTTTTCATTCAAAATTTACATATATTGAAAATGATATAATCATACATTTGTATAGATATTATGGACTTTGTATTATTTGTAGAATGTGCCCTTAATGTAATGTATTGACATGATCGATTTCATTTAAGGTTAACACCAGTACATTTATTGTACATGCAATTTTGATTTGTCTCACGTGGTATGAAATTGGCTTTACATTAACCTGACTAAACGACCAAGTGATGAAGTCCACGCATGTATACACTACTCATACATGTTTGTTTGTGTGTTTTTGTTTTGTTTAAAGGGGAGATAATTTTATTTTCCTCGTCAATAGGTAGATGTGGGTCGAGGGCATCCCTACTCATACATGTTAAAATCATCCGTTAATCCTTTATATACACCATTGCCTCAGAGGGGGGGGGGCACATTTTGTTTTAGGGGCTCTCGTACTAAATGATGCAAACTACACGTATAAAAATCTAGGTATATACACGTATATAATTCCCAGACCCTTGACAAAACACATCATCATCTTCTATTCGTAGCTATCTGAACACTGCAGTTACTATTAGAAACATTCACGCATACCCAATGACGTACGTACCGCCACATAATACAGCAATCTCGTTTGGCAATGGTATATTCACCGCTGCAATGTGCAGAAATATCAGGCTTTATGTGATACTCACCACAACATAATTCAGCCATCCATGCCCTACAGGGTATCACTGGTAAGTATAGGAGTCATAGGCCTAATTAGGTAAGCATCAATGCTAAGTACATGCATCTCAGACCCTATGCCGTACAAATCACTAGGGGTGGGCCGATGCATCGAAATATCGATGCATTGCGATCCCGAGGGTCCCGATAGTATGGATCGATAGTAAAAGTCTCGATCCAATAACCATCGCCGATAGTTAGCTCAACTATCGAAAGTTACGAGAGTTTCCTTTTTATGAATAAAGTTTATTATTAATTTAAAACAACTTCCGTTCTCGTTAAAATAACTAATTTTGAATAATCCTACGCATCCAAACTGCCACAAAGGACCAACATTGCAGTATTTAGTTAACATTTATTGGTCTATTTCTGTCCAATTAATTTTAAATAATTTCGACAAATATAATATTAGTATGTTGTACAACAAAGTGATATCTTACACAGTGCACACTTGCATTTACAAGGTAATATCTGGTTTTCAAATCTTGGCAATAACTATTGCAATAGTATCCTAATAGTTCCCAGCAATACAATGGTATCACAATAGTACTTTCAGCAATATCAATAGTATTGCAATAGTCAAAAATGGACTCAATAGTCACCCCTACAAATCACTGCCAGCTAGTACAGTGAATGCATCTTAGTCCCTGTTTGGTAACCAACAGAACAGATTACAAACATGCGTAGCTGTACGATGAAATCACCACCATACAGAACAGCCATATATACTACGCTGTTATCACTACCTCTGAATACAACCGCACCAAGTTTTTTGTGGTACTAATCACCACCAAGTACTGACAAACCGGGTCCTAAGGAATATACTCGTGCAACCCAGTTCCTAGCCACTACTAACCACTGCAATGTACAAGCATTGTCCCATACTCTTTGTTTATTTAGTCAACACAACGGAATATATATGTAGTCATACAAGACTAAGTAGTACCAACGCTGAGTATAAGCATATAATGCTTACATTTACATTCTTATTTTGATAAAACGTATTAAAATTATAAATGATTGCTTTTAGAGAAAAGTAGCTACTGATTTTAACCACTAACTCCTCGTTTTGGTCAGTATAAGTTAAGTTACCAATTTTCGAGTGCTGCTTTCAGCCGTTCAGCCGCTCAGCCGTTCAGCCACCCTTTGACATTTTAACTTCCCCTGGTCATTGAGCTAACTAAGGAAACCTGCGTTCGAGTCTCCCTGGTGGGTGTGCAACCAACATCGATCTGCGGCGCCCAGGAATATCGAATAGTACCGACACCACATTCACAGGTACCAATTCACACCTTGGTCGAATGGCGCGTATGGGTTATTCGTGTTCAGCGAAATTAAGCAGTGGCGCAGACGGGGATCGAACCCATATTTCTTGAGAAAAGATCAATCGAAGATATGGTAGTTTATTATCCAAGCACTTAAAATTAGTTCAAAGAGAATGACTTTTTCGACATTTAAGAGCCTTTTCTTAATGTTATTGCATAATACCCGTATCATGTCAATAAGCCCGGTTTTCGTGGAGAACGGCTCAATTTTGCTTACCTCATATCCATTTTCCAACACAAAGATGGTGATTCCACAGACGACAAAACAAGTCAGGAACATGTATCTCAAGACTTGCGGAACTACCAAAATTGTGTTTGCTGAAAAGATTGTTAAAGTTTAATTAATTTCTTTTGCACAGCTGCTCGACATGTGAATATGACCCCCTGTTCCCCTCCCCTCTATCAACAATATGTATGGAATGCGGAATGCACAATAATTCCTTTATCTATGGGTTTAACAGTTAACTACGTAGTTAAGAGACTTTAAACCGCGGTTGCAAGTGCCAAATGCACATTAATTCTTTAAACCGCGGATAAAGACTTAGAACTGCAGTTACAAGTATCGATGATGTTTCCTTAACCCCATAGTTAAGAGACAACCAATCAGCGCGTATGAAATTACTAATACGGCGCTCTCATTGGTTATCTCTTAACTATGTAGTTTACAGACTTGTAACCGCGGTTACAAGTCTTAAACGGGGGTTTAACACGCGCGAAGTGCACATTTAATATACATCTCTTAATAATATAGTTAAGCGACTTTAAATCCGGGTTCAAATCGCCGTTTGCACAATTATGCTTTAACCAATAGTTTAAGACATGTAACTGCAGTTTAAACTCTCAATTAAAGCGTATAAATTCAAGTATATGTATGTATAAACAATTCCTCATAATTTTTTTCAAATTCATATGATCGTAAGCATATGTCATTGTATTGGAATTCATTTAGTAGATCTAACACTAGTTTAAAATGACTATTTAACGTGTTACTCGGAATTTCCGACTTTAAACCGGGATAGTATATGGAACCCCAGTTTAAAATAAAAATTCAAAGTCTAACTCAGAAATTCCGACTTTAAACGCGGGTTAGTAGATCGAACCCAAGTTTAAAACAACAAATTAAAGTCTAACTCAGACATTCCGACTTTAAACGGGGGTTAGTAAATGGAACCCCAGTTTAAAACAACAAATTAAAGTCTAACACAGAAATTCCGACTTTAAACGGGGGTTAGTAGATCGAACCCCAGTTTAAAACAACAAATTTAAGTCTAACTCAGAAATTCTGACTTTAAACGGGGGTTAGTAGATCGAACCCCAGTTTAAAATATGAATTTTATAGAAAACACAGAAATTCCGACTTTAAACGGGGGTTAGTAAATGGAACCCCAGTTTAAAACAACAAATTAAAGTCTAACTCAGAAATTCTGACTTTAAACGGGGGTTAGTAAAGGGAACCCCAGTTTAAAACAACAAATTAAAGTCTAACTCAGAAATTCTGACTTTAAACGGGGGTTAGTAAAGGGAACCCCAGTTTAAAACAACAAATTAAAGTCTAACTCAGAAATTCTGACTTTAAACGGGGGTTAGTAAAGGGAACCCCAGTTTAAAATAATAATTTATATAACTCGGAAATTCCGACTTTAAACGGGGGTTAGTAGATCGAACCCCAGTTTAAAACATTCGCAACAATTATGATGTTCCATGATTGACAGGAAGTGATGTGTAGAAAAAATACAATACGTCAATCTCACTAATCCGTTTCATATACCAGGCCTGCCGTAATAAAATCACGCAATTGCCTGAGATTCTAGCGAACATTGAATCACAGCGCGATGTTGGCAATATTATTAGTTTGCGCTTGGCGCACAAACCGCCTAATTCAACACCGTCAAGCACGCGAACCGCCTAAACCAAAATTACTTTATTTAATAATATAAAGCCATGAACTTGATTGTGAAATATTTAGGTATTAGAATAAAATCAATGTAGAAGAGCTCTACATTAACAAAAAGTATATTGAACGTTTGTCTCAACTTTAATCAATTAATTAGTAGAAATATTTCACTCGTATTGAACATAATTATATTATCAACAAATATTTCCATAAGTTTCGATAGTATACACCTTTAATCAAGAGTACCATATTTATGATATTTGAATTAAGCATAAAATATCAAATTCATATTTTAAATGCGGAAAAATGTATATCAATAGAAGACCGACTTTTAAATCATCTGTGTCTAAGGGCGCTTTATATAAACACACGTAATACATTTAAAATGAAGCGTCCAAGGGAGCCAGATCAAGTAACTAAAATCTGAATGCCTAGGCAATATACATGTAGGGGAATAATGGGAGATAGTACATTTTATGACACCTTTATTACCCATCGATACAAAAGAAATTGGTTAACAGTAATAATTAATAGGAGAATTTATTATGTATACACGCACGTTAATTTGATTAAACTTCGTGCAGGGACACTCTAATGAGTTATTATTAGATTGTCCCTGCTTCGTGGTATACAACTGTAAAATACATAACACCTTTCAGTTTTGTGAAATTATCTGCAAATTGAACTAAATTGCCTGTAGGCAATACAATGAAATAAAATACAAAGTTTATTCGGGCATACTCGGGTTTATTCGGAAATAGCAGAGTTTCGCGGGGTCTGTGAAATTCATTGAAAACTAAATTCAAAACGATATGAATACCACCGACTGGTTATGTCTTAACTATAGCGTTAAGACTTGTAACCGCAGTTTAAAGTATCGGATGTCTGACCCAAGTTTTAACTCTTAAACTGGAGTTATATGTTCGCGAAATGCACATTAATTAAACATTTCTTAACTATATAGTTAAGATACTTTAAACCCGGGTTACAAGTGCTGTTTTGCACATTAATTCTTAAACCCATAGTTCAAGACTTTGAACCGCAGTTCAAGACTTCGAACCACAGTTACAACTTTCTTAAACTGTAGTTAGAAAATGATGTCCAATCAGCATTGAGTTTGGTATAAATGCTTGGTTTTCAGTGGTTCTCTCTTAACCATATAGTTAAGAGACTTGTAACTGCAGTTCTAAGTCTTTATCCGCGGTTTAAGAATTAATGTGCAGATGGCACTTGCAACCGCGGTTTAAAGTCTCTTTACTACGTAGTTAACTGTTAAACCCATAGATAAAGGAATTATTGTGCACTCCGCATTCCATAAATATGTGTATACCATTTATATTATATAATCTGGGTTATAAGACACACTGACGATATATGAGATAATCTGCCAATTCGAATGTTCCGGGTAGACTCGAATCGGCAACTGCGAACCGGCAGTCAGCTGCCAATTCAAACTTTACAGTAGATCCGAATAGGCAACTGCAAACCGGCAGCAGCAGCCGATTCAAATTTTCTTACAGATCGAATTGACAACTGCGAACAGGCAGCCAGCTGCCAATTTAAATTTTCCGGGTAGACTCGAATCGGCAACTGCGAACCGGCAGCAAACTGTCAACTCAAATTTTCTAGGAAGTCTCGAATCGGCAACTGCGAACCGGCAGCTAGCGGCTAATTCAAATGTTCCGGGTAGACTCGAATCGGCAACTGCGAACCGGCAACCAGCTGCCAATTCAAAATGTCCGGGTAAACCCGAATTTGCAACTGCAAACAGGCAGCCAGAAGTCGATTAATTTTTTCTCATAGATCGAATTGGCAAGTGCGAACCGGCAGTCGGCAGTCAAATCGATTTTTCCGGATAACTCGAAAAATCCGAATTGGAAATTATTTCACAACTTCCTTGTATCTAACGATCGTTAATTGTTACACCGTACATCAAGTCAATGTATATCAACCGATTTCAGGTGTTGTGTGACTTAGTCATATTGATTCTGGTAATTTGTGCAACTGTTTTAGGGGTTGTTGCGATTACTAAATGGTCTAATGCGATCGTACATCGTAATAATGCCGTACAGTATAGGTTCGAATCCCCACTGCATGTTCATGAAGTAGGATTTCAGTGTCCGAATGCGGAAACTGGGTACGGAACGCGTACGCGGACCACGAACGCGTCCACATGGAATATGGCCTAATCCACATATACAACTTTATGAGCAGATATAACTGATGCTGGTAAACAATCGTCGTACGTATGTTTGGTTATACAACTAATTTTTGTGTGCGATTTTAACTTGCGTTGTGCCCTATTCTGACCATATTTCAGCTTTTTTTCAACAATAGTCAACTAACCAGTTTTTCTGGTCTGTATTCTAGTCCACATAATAAGACGTAAACAGTGTACTTTAAGAAACGTTTAACATGGTAAAATCCGCATTACGCTTTTCAAGATGATAAAAAATGTGGAAAAAAACATCATAATGAACGAAAAAAGTTAGAATTTGAAAAAAAGTATTTATAGAAGGACGAGATGACTTATCCTTCTATCAGGAGTCCGCAACTACTCCACATGTGGAGAAAAATCCACATTATCATAATTGTCTTGACATGCCGCTAGCGGAATCGAACACGGATCACCGGGTTATAAATCCAGCGCACTAACCACTGGACATCGGACACTAACCACTGGACACCGGACAAACACTGCTTGAATCAATATTTCACCAATAATATCTAATTTTAGACACCAATAAACTATTTTATACCACCAGTATTTATCTGCATATATTTTACAAGATTTTGTTACATGTAATATAATATACATGTATGTATGAAATTTATTTAAATAATTCACATGTAGGTATAATGTATAAATACCTTTCATTATTAAGCTCCGTTCTATTCAACGAATATTTCAAAATTCGGTGAAAACAGATATCCCTATGTTAAGACAGTTCGCGTGGGTATGAATGTATGATGAAATTTGACGAGCCCTCGTTATTTAAAAGAGCTCATGTTTGGAGAAGGCTCTATCGCTTATATAACGTTTGTCTTCAATATCCTCCTTAAGCTCGTTTGATAGGGTAATTATTTTTTTTGAATGATACTAAATATAGGCACAATTGTAGTTTTACATGTACTGAAGGAATACGTCAAATAAAAAGTATACATGTCGCGGTACTATACTGAGCAAAACTTCTAACCGAACACTTAGGTTTTTGGTCAATATATTTGTTATTAGCGATAGGAATCTTCTAAAACTTGATTTAAAGTATAAACAATATGTCGGAACGCGGTGGTCAAAAGTTCATTAAATTATTGTATTTGCATCATGGTTAAAACATAAATTTAGTTACACAACCCATCAAGATGAAATTCACAAATGTACACCGAGCGGCTTTGAATACGCAACACTAATCAAATCAAGATACCTTTTTTATTCATGAATATTTTTTGACGAAATTGTGTGTGTGTGATATTTAATGTCCAGAGATTGTAACCGGATGTTTTTGCTATCTAAATGGAGTACAGCAGTACATTGGACCATCAAACGGCAGAAAAACGAAAAATGTACAAGGAATTGACTGTTTGAGGCAAACAATTTTTTACTGGGTTAATTGTAATTTTCGATCGATCGACACAATCAAATAACCCAAAATAGACATAAACGTGATGGTCGTTGACTTTAAAAGTTGTTGTAAGTATTTTTTTGTAGATTATCTTAATATTTTGTAATAGAGGGGAGGTAAGCCATTCAGTAATAAACCGAGTTGGTAAGATTCTTTAGCATACTGACTCTCCAAGATAGTGTTTCTTAAATCGTGTTTCTAATTCCTCTTTTAAGATTGATATTGTTTTTATTATTTGATCCAGAGACTGTGAAAGACTGGACTATGACTGGAAATTAGGTTTAATCTTATCACTGGTATATTTTAACGACTGTTTATTACACTAAATGGAGAAAAAAAATTAACATGTGTTTTAATAACACCATAAAACTTAGATTTGTACAAATATCATAAATAAAACAAGTAAACGTAATTCAGTAATGTTTTATTATACAATAACAGTTTACAGTTGTGGAACTGGACTCAAAAAGGGAGGTAATCATTCAAGAGTTATCGCACTTGAATATAACATTTGTCTTAAATCTTTAAATTCTTTTAATGCGTATTTGTATTCACACACGTGTAAAATGAAACGAAATAATGAGTTCGATGGTTTATATCAATGTAACACTGATCTGTCGTATAGACCCCCAAAAATTAGCATACCGATCGCTCTTCTGTGGTCTACCATTGATATACGCGACGTGTTTTCGACTAATAATTTTGTTTTTCAGACCTACCTATCCCCATTCTATGATAAATATACAGAATAAAAATAAAAACCGCGATTCCGGGAAAATCTCGTGGTTTAAAGCTATTCTGCTATGGACGAGCGACTGTGTAATGTATTTTCACGGGGTTAGCTGTATTCTGTATATAATATATAATGCTAAAGTTATGCCAAATTTGAAGTCTGTAAGTTAACATGTTACGGTAATATTCAAGTTTAAAAAGTGTTCGGTTAGAAGTTTTGCTCAGTATAGTATCAAATATCACATACAAGGTCTCGATGACACAGTGTATAAACGAGTCAACTTCCGGTTATCGCAATAATGAGTACACGTTGAATTATATAGGATTGCAATAATGAATACCGTGATGGAAAATCACCGGATGTTTCAATCACAATAATGAGTACACGTTAAATTGTATAGTATCACAATAAAGAGTACAGTGATTGAATACATGGTGGAATACATGTAATGACGAAAGCATAAATAATACAATAATGCAATGCTTGTTATAGCACTAGATAGCCAGCCTTGTTCGAAATCGAAATACATAATATGTACAAGAAAGAATTAATGGTAACTTTGGGCATAAATACATATGAGCCAGTCTCCAGGAAAACCTGCTACTTTGACAAAAAAATTGGATTTTGAGATTTTTTATAATTTAAAAGAGTAATCTTAATGAAGCAAAATGCAAAAGAAATTTGGTTAGTATCTTGATTTTTAAGGAAGTTACAGCTGCTTTGTTGAGGCCCTATTCAAACCCTTTTTTGCATGACGTCGCAAACGTCATTCAAGCGTTATTCGACGTCGTTGTAACAAGTACTTATAAATACTGCATTTGATCAATTCTTTACAAAAACTGGTCAAAATGGTATCAAATTTTAGAATGATGTTTTAAGTTTTAAAATATACATCTAAATTGTAAATGTTCACATTTAGAGAAAAGCTACTACAGTTTTAATCAGCTAACGCCTCGTTTTTCTCAATCAGAGTACTTTTCTGAAATTGATCACCATAGCAACGAAGTAAATGATTTAACATAATGCATAAGACATTTTAAAGCCAAGATGAAGTAATACATGGATAAATGACTTAAAATTGAATCTTAATATGAGATTGAATTGAATATGTATTCTTTTCTTATTTGAAAGCTTTTTCAAAACCTTGTTACATGCAGTAATTACATAATGTCAATATAGCAGGTTTTCCTGGAGACTGGCTCACATATACGAGACATTGAAAATAGACAGCTATACTAGTATCATCAATCACATACAAACTGAAAGTATCGAATACAGGTACTGACGAAAACATAAATAAAATAATGTAATAGCATGTTACACCACTTGCTATTCAGCCTTGTCTGAAATAGAAATACAAGGAAGAATTAATGGTAACTATGATCATAAATACCGACACGAGACAATAAATATAAATAGAGGATATTTGTTGATTTTGGTGTAAGATCGAATTTTATTTCACCGAGTGATCACAGAAAATCAATATTTTCACGAGTGGCGTAGCCACGAGTTAAAATGTAATTTTCTGTGATCACGAGTGAAATAAAATTGATCTTACACCAAAAATCAACAAATTTTCTGTTTATTATATGCCTCAATTCCTCTTAAATATGTGGCGTAATTGGCTTAATTGGAAAAATCACGTCGAAATTAGAACGTCACGACGTGATAATTATGACGTCATGATGACGTAACGCATATTTTAAAGCCCGGCGCCGTTGACGTTACGTTTTTTTTTCTGCATGATACTGGAACCAGCTTCTAAAACAGTGAAAATAACAAAGTGGTAATTTCACTGTTATTTTCACTGTTTATTTCACTGAAAAATCTCCATAATCCATTGAAAGCAAATAATAAACATCATTAATTTTATCGGTTATGTTTATAACATGTCACAGACAAGCTGAAGTAGGTTGAAATTGCAGAAAAATTTGTATTCGACAGTATGCAAAACACGATAGACCAGTCGCCTACACATTTTAAAGGTGGGCAAATATAAAAATTGATAAAAGTTATCATTCCTATTACTTTTGAATGTTTAATGATCATTTTCACTCTTTTCTCCTCCGAAAACACCATAAAGTGTTTAACAAGGTGTGCTTTACAAGAGATTTAATTAACGATAACTTTTACATGAATGATGTCTTAAATAGAATCTATATTTTAATTTCACGTTTGAAATCATACATGTAAATGAGGCTTATTTATGCTGAAAAAAAATGGTTTGTTTACCAAATATATATACTACTCAAAATTTGCTAAGGGCCACTTTTTGATATAGAAATATGAAACATAACGTATTAGACAATTTTAATTATTTATGTACTAAAGTAATGCAATACTATAGAAGTAATGTATCATTGTTAGAATTATTGGTTTTACATGTGCAGTGTTTGTCGTAATTACAACATTTTGATGGGCTAAACGATCCTTTGTTCCAGTACAAAGTGACATTTTAGACAAGAAAAATGTACGCGTTAAGTTTTCCGTCAAGTGAGACAAATATACGCGTCCGGTATTCCGCAAGTAACTATCGTTGAAAATCTTGTCAGCGGACCGAAAATGCCGTCCGGAATCCGGAATTATGAGAGTCCGGTATTGCGGGAGCTTTTTAAGTTAACTTTATAAGAAGAAAATACGGGACCTAGGAAATCGTCCGATTTTATGGGGAGTCCGGTTTTGAGGGAGTTTACATGTATAGTGAGCACGGGTAGCACAAATGTCAGCAATGTAAAAAAACAAGGTTTTCGTGGGTTTGCCTCAAAATTCAAAAAATGCGATTTCTTGTAATCTCGAAGATACGCTCTATTTTATGTATTTTATGGTGAATCAAGACTTCAGGATGCGTTTGACTCAAAATAAAATGAACAAGGAGGTTGGGAGGTTGCAGGCGGATGTGTCCATGAGACATGTTGCATTGACGTTAAACATGTCACCGAGCGACATCGTACGAATACGGAACCTGTTTCAAGTTAATGAAAATGCGTGCACACTGCATGACGATCCCGCATTAAATGGAAAACACATGTCCAGTAACGGTGTATTGGCATACAAGCTGAAGACAATGGGTTCCAGTATGCTTTGTCGTTGCGTAACAACTTTCAAAAAATGCGTCTGTAAAACGGATGTCCATCGAAACAGTACGAAATCCGTTGTACAATTCTGGAACAAGGCCAGACATCTTGTAATTCATTTTACCTTGACGAATAACGACACCAGAGAACGCTTATGCTGGTTCATGGGCCATCTTGAATGGACACGGTAAGATTGGACTCGTTTATTCATTACGATGAGTCGAGATTTTGTGAATCTTCATAAATATATGGTTAGAGTGTTGAGAAGTCCGCATGAAAGATATGCTGACGTCTGTATTGCTAAAAACGATTGATGTGGTGGTGGGTATGTCATGACATGGGCAGGGATAAGTATGCACCACAGAACACCCTCCATATCATTAAAATGGAACTTTAACTGCCAAATCGTACTACTGTGATATTCCTAATGCCTATGTCTGTCTCTACACAGGCCTGATCTGTCCGGATTATGTATTGATGAATGACAATTCGCGTCACCATAGAGTAAATCGTAATAACCAATACATGGATCAACATACTGGATTGGCGTGCAAGGTCCCCGGACATTAATCCGATAGAATATGCCTGTGGTATGCTTCAGTGGGCAATATCTAAATATTGAATAAAACTCTCAAACTTAAAATAACAAAAAAATCAAACGTCACCAAGTTTCATTATTCGTCATTTTCTAAGGGGGCTCTTTCATGTGGGGCTAGTACTTGTTGTGCCCTCCATGCTCCGCTGTTCCTGTTGAATGTTGCGCTCCATTCCCGAGTCTTACACATATCACGTCTTACAGTTTCATCGATAGGTCTGTCACAGTGTAGCAATACTACATGACTTTTGGCTACAGTTACAAGAAGAACTGTGTAAACATTGGAAAATAAAATAGCCATGAGTATTTTATTTCTTCATCGATTTCTATGAAATATACGACACGCTAAGGGGAAAATTATTTTCTTTCCATGCAATATAAGATCTTTTTCAGCATCTTTACCGATTTTTCCACTACCCTGTGAAACCTACACGTTCCACGAGGGTAGTGAAACCTACACGTTCCACGGTTTCACAGGGTAATGGACAAAACGGCACAGCCGCTGTAAAAGATTTTATAAACAGCGTCATCTCGTAGACGAGTTCTTTGTTTTTAACCGTGCGTCAGATCAACGTGACTTACCCTCTACACATGTACATAAGTTTTGTTTTTCTTGTATGATTGTCTTTAAAAATTCATACCGTATGTATCGGAAACATTGCGCTATTCGTTGATGTCTACTCAGTGTTAATGAAAAGTTACCACCCTATTGACTCTTATATTTCAAAATTCACGTTACATTGTTACAAGCCGAACGCGAATATGTTTTGACCTTACTGTGTAGTCACAGCTATCCTATTTAACAATATTCAAATGCGCACACTATAAAACTTTTGTACCAATAGGTCATATTGTAGGTATAGCACAGAGAATTTGACATGATCCTGACCTTTATGCATGAATATTTTACAAGGTTATTGCGTTGAATATACAAATTTCCGCGAGCAAATCGTGCAATATCGGTCCTTTAAATTTGTGTTGGTAATACACCTCGAGTGTCTTCGTGATACTCGCCGCTTATGAAAACAAATAACCGGGGTTATAATTATAGACAATAAATCAGCTGTAAAATTATGCTAATAGAAGTTCGAGAGTCGTTTCAAATTCTCTGGACTATATATATAAGTGGTAACTTTTCAGTGACGACAGGAGTATAATTTATAAACTATGGGTATGTTCGTAAGGTCTGTTCCGCACACTGTGCGGGATGTTCTACTCCGAACAACTTACGAACAAAACTGAACTGTCCTGCACAGTGTGGCGAATGTTCTACTCCAAACACCTTACGAACAAAACGGAACAGAAAGAAAAATGTTAAAGATGACCAAAATTGTAGTTGCAGCCGTAATATTGGAGGAAGAAATATGCATGTGGATATATTTAAGTGCGACTGTTTGCCCGCAATGGTCCATAATTGGAAAATAAATTTATTATATTCTATTTTATTACACAAGCGGCCATTGTTCTTGCTGTAATCACGTGACTGTTCTGGCTGCACCACCTATGTGGCGAGTACAGAAAGAACATGTTCCGAACAGTGTTCCTGTTTGTTCGTAAGTGTGTTCCACTGTCCGGGATGTACGGAACAGCGTTTCGAACGCGCCCTATATCACTGTGTTTCACATCTCTATTTATAACTCCTATCATAGTTACGGCGGATATATAAGAGTGCAAGTTCTGCACTACTGCACTGGAAAAGCTTGCGATAACTGTAATGCCGCACTGGATGTGGCACATCAACCACGACCTCCCTAAACCATAATACATATTATATACAGAACTAACACTCAGATACTAGTATCGATTTAATTTCTCATGGCTACGCCCTCGATTAAATACGATAACCTCGTGTTTCAGTTCTTTATACCTAAAACACAATAAAGATAAAAATCAACAATATCACGTGTTGAAAAAGATTAACTTGTATAGTCAACGTTTCGGCATTTCGCCTTCATCAGGAAATACAATTAATTATTTTTCTAAAACACAATGTATGATAAATGATATATGAAGTATAAAATGTGGCAATTAACGACATGGTTGAATAAATAGTATACCGAGTGGCCACTCACTCAAATAAAATCATCAATCAACAAAATGTTGTGGTAATTTGATGCACCAGTTATTATGTTTTCAATCGTATTTGAAATAGTTTAAATTGAAATAGCATGAAAATAAATACTAATACCGATAAAAAATGTGATACGATTTAATCGATGTGTATGGATGTATTTATCCTCACCACCGGGCGACCCATATGGGCGAGGCACCCAGATAGGTAATTAAGTCAGTTTAGTGTAGCGACAACAGTAAAGTACACCATACACCAGTTCCAGACGCATACCAGGCTGATCACGGAACCTCGGTTTTTAAAGTCTCTTCCGAAAGACAGATATTGAATTTAGTTATGTTAGATTGGAAACACTGAAAAGCATTTCTGTTTGAAGGCGGGGTCAAACCTATAACCCTCGGATCAGCAGTCAGTAGCTCTCTTATTGCCGGGCCAACTGTCCACATTTTTGTTGATCCGGACCACATGTTTCGTTTTTAACTGTAAAATCATCACCGAATTGATCGCATTGAGAATGCCGATGAAACGTGATTTAGTTTTGGACCACAGCCCAGTGAATATTATAGCGCGAATAAAGATAAAGGGTTCACCGAACTATTTCTCAAACGTCCGACCACGTCCTTCCAGTTTCAAAACGTTTCCGTACAACATCCTCATTCAGTTCCAAGGCTGGAATACACTGAAACTCATTCGGAATCCACTCGCAATGCACGCAAACTTTTTTGATTGCCGTTCGAATGTCCATGCAGGAATATATACTTCGCATTATGACGACACTCCAACTCATTCAGTTCTAGCGTGATGTGCAGTATTTGAGCAAATAAACAGTAACTGTTGTTAAGTTTCGAGTATGTGAAACATATTTGGCAGCATATATGGAATACAAACGGAGTGGAGATTGAAGAATACACAAACTGTTTTGACGATCTTCTGACTGCCTTGTGTATTAGAAAAGGAACCAATGAAACACATGGCGTAATACATGTACATGCATAACACTATGCCACTACTAAATAAGCGGTATGTACTGATGCAGGAGGCATATAGTCTGTGTCCTATCCGTCCCGTAGAAAATGTTCACCAAAACTTAAATTTTATTATTATCAGTGACTGTTATGTCCACATAATATAACACATAACCAAAGTAACGAAGGCATCACCTAAACACATGTTACCAAGGCAACAAACTATCCTAAGTTACCAAGTCAACACATACTCCAAAGTTACCAAGGCAACACATACTCTCAAGTTACCAAGGCAACACATCCCCCATGTAACCAAGGCAACACATACCACAAGTTACCAAGGCTTCACATACTCCCAAGTTACCAAGGCAACACATACCCCATTGTTACCAAGGTAACACACACCCCAAGTTACCAAGGCAACACATACTCCCAAGTTACCAAGGCAACACATACTCCCAAGTTACCAAGGCAACACATACTCCCAAGTTACCAAGGCAACACATACTCCCAAGTTACCAAGACAACACATACCCCATTGTTACCAAGGTAACACACACCCCAAGTTACCTAGGCAACACATACTCCCAAGTTACCAAGACAACACATAGTCTCAAGTTACCGAGACAACACATACCCCATTGTTACCAAGGCAACACATACCCCAAGTTACCAAGACAACACATACTCTCAAGTTACCAAGGCAACACATACTCCCAAGTTACCAAGGCAACACATACTCCAAAGTTACCAAGGAAACACATACCCCCAAGTTACCAAGGCAACACATACCCCCATGTTACCAAGGTAACACACACCCAAAGTTACCCAGGAAACACATACCCCCATTGTTACCAAGGTAACACTCATCAAGTCACCAAAGCAACACATACTCCCAAGGCAACACATAGCCCCATGTTACCAAGACAACACATACCCCCACGTTACCAAGGCAACACATACTCCCAAGTTACCAAGGCAACACATCCCCCATGTAACCAAGGCAACACATACCACAAGTTACAAAGGCAACACATACTCTCAAGTTACCAAGGCAACACATACCCCCAAGTTACCAAGACAACACATACTCCTAGGTTACCAAGGCAGTACATACTCCCAAGTTACCAAGGCAACACATATCCCCAAGTTACCAAGACAACTCATACTCCCAAGTTACCAAGGCAACACATACCCCCAAGTTACCAAGACAACACATGCCCCCAAGTTACCAAGGCAACACAAACCCCCAAGTTACCAAGGCAACACATACCCCCAAGTTACCAAGGCAACACATACCCCCAAGTTACCAAGGCAACACATAGTCTCAAGTTACCAAGACATGACATACTCTCAAGTTACCAAGGCAACACATACCCCCAAGTTACCAAGACAACACATAGTCTCCAGTTACCAAGACAACACATACCCCCATTGAAACAAGGTAACACACACCCCAAGTTACCAAGGTAACATACACCCCACGTTACCAAGGCAACACACACCCCAAGTTACCAAGGCAATACATACTCCAAAGTTACCAAGGCAACACGTACCCTAATGCAACACATACTCAAGTTATTCCATTTTTCCCTTGACTTTTCACCGACTTCTAAAATCTCATTTTCACTGGCCATATCAAGAATTCCCTGACAATTTACTAATCTTAACCTTTTCAGGCTCAAAGGGCCCTATGTCGCTCACCTGTCTTAGTAGTGCATGTAAGGTCACTATGATGACCCAAGTAATCAGTTACAATTTCTTACCAAGATTCAAGAAAATGCAGCCTATATTGGAAGTACAAGCATTTCATGTTGTCCAAATCAGTGACCTAGATTCCATTTAAGCAAACAATCTGATCAACTTGCAAGAAGACGCAGTGAAAAATACCGCCTCTACAGGCGTTTCCATTATTTGACCTAGTGGCATAATTTTTGACACCGAATGACTAATAATAAAACTTGACCTAGATATTTTTGAGAGGATCCTTGTGACCATGTTTCATAAAAATTACCCCAAAACTCTAAAACTACTATTGTATACAAGTTTTTTTTATAATTTGACTTTGTGACGTAGTTTATGACCTAGTATCAAACATGACCTTGAGATGATTATTGAGATCAAGTTTCATTAAGATTAAACCAACATTGTGACCCCTACCTCTAGTGACTTCACAAGGTTTTTCTATAATTTGAAATAATGACATAGTTTTTGAACCCAGATAACCAAATATCAAACTTTACCTAGATTTTGTTGAGCTGATCATTGAGACCAAGTTTCATCAAGATCAAGCTAAAATAGTGACCTCTAATGACTACACAAGGTTTTCTATAATTTGACCTTGTAACCTAGTTTTTGAACCCAGATGGTCAATAACGAACTTATCCTAGATGTTGTTGAGATGATCATTAAGACCAAGTTTCATATAGATTAAGCCAACATTGTTACTTCTAGGGACTGCACAATGTTTTTCTATAATTTGACCTAGTGACCTAGTGTTTGACCCCAGATGGCCTAAAATCAAACTTTTCCTTGATTTTGTTGAGATGATCATTGTGACTAAGTTTCATAAAGATTAGGTAATAACTGTGACCTCTATTAACTGGCCAAGCCAATTGTTGACGGACGAAGGGTGGCAACAAAAGCTCACTCTGTCACTTTATGAAAGACAGCAATCTGTAGATAAGATTTTTTCTACTTGAAAGACAAACAAACAGTTTTTGGTGGTGGTGTATTTATTTGTATTTGAATGTAATGAATGAAAAAATATTAAGGCATCAACAAAACAAGAGCACCGCCTACAAGTGCCGGACGCTCGACTTTCTCATACTTGATAGTAACCCTTGCTTATCTGTGAGTGAAAATTCTAAGAGTAACAAGGGCAAATAACTTATAAAATAGGTCAAAAGGTTATCACCCTGGTCAGTATGGTCTCCCCAGGTGAGGGTGAATAACTAGTTGAGTTTCAAGAGAATACCTTAGATAGTCTTTGAGAAATAGACATTTTTGTGTAAAAATTCAAAGTCAGAAAAGAAAAATCACTCTTATAAATTGCTTGATAGATTTGTTTCCCCTTGTCATTAGATGTAGGTCATCCCATTCCACAAGTGTATTGACTGTCAAGTTGAAAGCTTTGATAGTGTTTGAGAAAATTCAGTTTATGTGTAAAATTTGCCACTATTTCTATGTACTAAGTCCAAACAAGGACAGATAACTCCATAAATATAGATCACAGAGTTACCAGCCTTGTCAGTATGGACTCCCCTTGTGATGATGAATAACTATGTTGAGTTTCAAGTTGATATCTTTGATAGCCTTTAAGAAAATGACTCTGACAATAAACTTAACCAACACAGACGATCCGATCACGACAATAGCTCTACTTTTTTCATCAAAAGTCGAGCTAAAAATGTTTGTTTACAGTATCCTGACATGTCAAATATGTTCATTTTTTTTTTGCTGTTTTTTTTATACTTTTTCCAAGGGTAATTGCTCTTTCTCCATGTAAGATGTATTCCAAAAATAATTTTCCAATCTACCTACCCTATGTTTTGGACACATCAACAGAAACAAAAAAAAATTTTCTAGGCCTAATTCATCTTGAAAACATGATTTTACAATATATTTACAGGTATTCATGTTTACAACTGTATATGATAACAAATTGATACAAAATTTTATGTACAACAAATAGAAGGTTTTTGACACAAAAATGTGTCTCCCACAAAGGGCCATAACTCCCATAAAAAATCGTCAGTTATAAAATTCCTGACAATATGCACAACCTGAGTTGGTACCCCAACTGTTCATGTGAAGTTCATGAACCAGTGGCCGGAATTAGAACCAATACTTACACTCAGCACTAAACTAATGAAAATGTTTTATAATGAGATATTATTTGTTCTAGATTGCATATCTAGATCAGGAAAATGTAAAGAATTGTTCTGTGAGTGTTGAAAATAACATTTGATAATAATTTTTGCCATTGTGTGCTATTTATGAGGTAAGATGTAATTTTTAAATCTGAGTGCCACACTCAGCACTCAGACTGATAAATTACATTTATAACTTACAAATACACTAAATAACACTACGAAATATGCAAAAAATAATATTTAGTACATATTTAACATGATTACAACTTTTGTGTTCTAAAAAAATGTTGCTATGAACTTCAATAGAATGAATTTCATTATTTGAGTGCTGAGTGTTGAGTGTAAGTATTTGTTGTAATTTCAGGCCCTGATTAACTTTGTGACATCCATCCAGACACCCAGCACAAAATTAATATGTCTCCCCCACTATATGTGGAAGACATAAATTACAAAAAGCTCAATGTTCAATATTTTGAGCACTTAACTTGTACACATCACTCCTTGAGAAAACATGCCATGGAGATAACAAGGTTTTACTGTATCATCAAACATTTGTTTTTTATTTGTTGTTTGTTTATTTTGTTTTTTTATTCTTTTCCAATGGACCATATTGAAAATGGATATTTACTGCCAAATATGTTATCAACGATAAATATTATTTGTTATTATTATTACTATGCATACAATCTATAGATATAATCCAGTTAGGATCTGGTGACAGTGACATAGCTGTTTATGTGTACACAGAAGATTAGAACCATTTTCTGAAAAGGTAGAGCGAATATAGTTTGTTAGTTTAGCATAGAAATTATGGCTGTCTGTTTAAGCCTTTATCATTGGTTTTACACCATAATAGTTGACTCGACCAATGTGTCACTGTATTCTTACCCTGACTGGACTATATCTGAAAACAACATATAAATGAGAAAGCATAACACAATCAATACAATTATTGTTATATACTCAGCGTCACTGAAAAGTGACCACCCAATCGATTCTTATATTTTAAAATTCATGTTACACTGTGTTAAAAGCCGAACACGATTATGTTTTGACCTTACTGTCCAGTCACAGATATCCTATTAAACAATATTCAAATGCACACACTTTGAAACTTTTGTACCGATAGGTCATATTGTATACCAAATACAGAGGTATATATGAGTGGTAACTTTTTAGTGATGCCCAGTATAGTTTAATTTCAACAAATATAGTATTTATAACCTTTGTTAAAAATGAAATGGCCAATGCCATTGGTTGGCATGTATCTGTTACAAGAAGTATGACTACAACTTTGTTCCATAGTAACAGTGATGGATGGAGTAATGTGTACATGTATTCCAACATGAACGACGATTTTTCCCATACAGACAAAAAGTATGGCAATACAAGTCATGTACAGTATAACCTCCCGAAACGGCACCTCTGAGAAGCGGCAACCTCTGAGAAGCGGCACCTCCCCCCCCCCCCCGTTCTTTTTCACTCTTTTTTAAACCTCCGTAGAACAACACCTCCACAGAGCGGCAAACGGCCGTTCAAATTGTTTACCTTTTGTATGGTTTACCTCTGAGAAGCGGCAGGTGTGTTTTTACAACGGCATATTCACACGTGTTACATAACTCCATACGATGTTGTTTTCTATTTTCGCACCTTCGTGGACTGTAATAGTTATCGCTCATCCAGGTAACTATAGCCGATAGCCACGGGCACTTGTAAATTAGCGACTGTCTTTGGAATCAGTTCGACAATATGACACAGTCACACCGTAAAAACCATGCACTTTATGAGCTGCTTTAAACTCGATATTTTTAAATCAAAGTCATTATCAATAATTGTAAATGAAACCAATACGCACTTATCAATCAGTATAAGAAAGGAAATTCACGTACACGTCATGCTAATGGTTAATCATGTCGTCTAAAACTGTCATTTTCAGCATATGCACTGACCAAGTTACACAGGAGAGGTAAACAAATTACCGATCATGTGTGCAAATTGTGTAGTGAGCGATATGACGTAATAGAGATTTAAACACTTCTTTGAAGGTAAACAATTCAATTGAGTACGGCATGTGCGTAAAATATTATGGATTCGGTTTATTAAGCTGAGAGTTGCGTTTAATAGCAATAAATACTAGACCCAGGAATTGTATGCACTTTTTGTATCTAATCAACGATCATAATTAAATAATCGCCAGAATTATATCGCAAAACGCGCGGCTACGATTAGATCTAATTTCATGCACTTAATCACAAACAAACAACATCAATTTAAGATTACCATGATCATGTACACTCAATAGTCTATGAACGACATTCTAAAACAATCGATCTCTACAGAGCTACACCTCCACAGAGTGGCAGTTTTTTCTGTCTCTGTAGGATGTCGCTCTTTGGAGGTTATACTGTACATGCAAGAATGTTCAAAATTCCATGTTTATTGGTATACCTGTCTATAGGTTAATGTTTATTGGTATACCAGTCTATAGGTCAGCCAGCAATTTTTATAAATGTAAATAACACAGCAAGCTAATACATATATTTCAATGGTGAGACATCTTGGGGAACTTCCCCGACATACATAGCATACCTGGTGATAAAAAACAACACTGTTACACACAGAGCTCCTTAGCATAATCATGCAGGGCTCGACACTAACACTGGTCCTATTAACCACTGAACATACCAAGAAAATTATTTTTCAAACATGATCTTATAGCTGTTTAAATAGAATCTTCAAACTGATGAAGGATATTTTTGAATGAAATCACAGTAATTGTTCAAAGTAGAACAAATCACAGTAAGAATATATAGAAGCATAATAAGGTGAAAGTTGCAGTTAGCACCACCTGGAATTCTGTTGGACCAGCAAGCATCATAAACTGCTGGTCCTTCGGGCCAAAATTGAAAACACTGTAGTGTCAAGCACAGTATTAATAATGCCCAATCCTCAAAATAAGATGTATATGGTGTCCAGTGCAGTAAGAATACAACCCTACACCAATGCTCTTGTTGAAACACTCTTCTAAATTAAATGTTAAAATTCAGCTCTAACATGAAATTTCAAATAATCATAAAATTACCCCCCCCCAATATTTTATGATGCACATGCCCTATCTCCATGCAAACACAATTCAATACCCTTTTCCCATTTCAGCCCCCATGATGATAAGACTTTTATTTATGCTCAACTCAACTTGAGCATGGAACTTGATTACCTCATGGAAAGTTGCAATGCTTAAATAATCTTTTCTTTTAATATCAGAAAATATTACTCCGTTTTTTTTAAGGCTATACATCTAAGTTTAATATAAAATGTTCAGTAATAATTTATGAGACATTTTACTACTAATTGAAACAGCTGTAGTATGAGCATAATGTTGAGCGGAGCATGAAAGAAGCTTTATAATCAAGGGGCCAGATAACGGAAAAATTATTAATACTTTTTTAAAATAACCAATATGGAGTAGGTCATAGTTCAAACAAAATTCTCCCACTCAAATTCAAGGACTTTTCAAGGTAAAATAGGTATTTTCAAGGCATTTTTCCAATCATTTAATGAGGTTAATTGTTCGAAAATGACATTATGGGCTGCTATTTTATACACTATTTCTAGTGACATCATACACAAGAATACCCGATTGCGATCAATTCATTACATACCAGTAACATTTATGTACTTTCAATTTTTGAGAAAAAGAGTGTTTCTGTTTCATTTTTACACATATATTAAATGTACCATATTGACAACATCCATACACTTATATCGATATTTAAGGCTGTTTGCCTGAATTCAAGGATTTTCAGTGAAAGTCATTTTTTGCTTTTTTTCAAGGCAGCACTTAATCAAGTACTTTTCAAGGTTGAAACCAAATTCAAGGACTTTTCAAGGCCTATGCGAACCTTGGTAGGTGTACATTGTAGAGAAGCTGATTGAGGGATTATGGAGTAGAGGGTTAACTCTGACTTTGATACCCTGATATCTTGTGAATGGTCCAGTCCAGCAGAACATATAATCTATTTATATAAATATAAACTTCATCATCATAAATTATCATTGCAATCTATCATCATAATTATCACCGCAACTTGTTATCTTAAATTATCATTGCAATTCACTATCATTTATTCTAACATGGTCGACACTTTTGCCTATATAGACAAACAACAAAAGTAGCATTGTATAACGTCTGATATACAATGAAAGTGACGTCACGTCGTTTTTATGATGTCATGCAGGTAAACAAGTAACGTAAACAACATACTCTCGCAAAATAACACTGGCTTAATATATAGTTGCGCGCTTAAATCATGTTAAAATCGAAATAAAATATTCAAAAGCCGTAGTATACTTTTTGTTATACAATGGTTTGTTGTTCCGACGCTTTGTTATTAACTATGACAGCCTTCATGGTTAATTCCTACGTGTCAGAACTTCAAACCATAGTATAACAGCCGGAATACTACGGTCTTTTATAATTTATTTCTTAATCACTGTAATTCATCATAATAAATTATCATTTTAACTCATTGCCATAAATTATCAAAGGCATTGTAATTCATTGTTATAAATTATCATTGTAATTCATTGTCATAAATTATCAATATAATTTTTTATCATAATTTATCATTGTAATTTGTTATCATAAATTGTCCATGTAATTTGTTATGATAAATTATCATTGTAATGTGTTATCATAAATTGTCCAAGTAATTTGTTATGATAAATCATCATTGTAATTTGTTATGATAAATTGTCCATGGATGTAATTTGTTATGATAAATTACCATTGTAATGTGTTATCATAAATTGTCCATGTAATTTGTTATGATAAATTATCATTGTAATTTGTTATCATAAATTGTCCATGTAATTTGTTATCATAAATTATCATTGTAATTTGTTATCATGGATTATCACAACTTGTAGAATGCTATAGATGAGTCAGTTCCATCCGTATCTTGTAACCATTCTATTAAAGGCATCCCTGGCTTCATCCTCCTTGTATTCCCGATCAGGATTGGAATCTAGCCGTGTGTTTGGATCACTCATTATTTCTGATCGAATCTGGACAAGAATACTCTGAAACCATGACAAAAATAGGCTGTTTACTGTAAAATCACATATATTCGTTGGTATTATAAAGTTTGTTGATTTTGATGAAAAAGCATTTTCGTGGGGTCGTAAATTCAACGATTACAAAACATGGAAGGGTAAACCTATGCTCTGTTTCAGGGATGCCTATTAATTGTGGGAATTAGATTTTGTGGTCGAGGTCAACAATGAAATAAACTCCCTAGAACAACAAGAACACCGCCTTGCGGGTGCAGACGCTCATCTGATATCTGTCACTGTCAAAATGCAGACAACCTTAGCATGAAGTAGGACAGAGTTATGTGTCCTGCTTTACAGAGTAAGGTATTGATGGTGAATAAGTAATGAAGCAAGTTGACATAAAAAAATTATGTTGTGATTGTATGGTGGTTACATGTTAATACATAGTGTATTAGAAATCTGGACCTAAACACAAAACTTAACCAAGGAATTCACTAAGTCCAAAAAGGGCAGTAACTCTTGCAAACTGCAGATCAGAGTTATAGGTCTTGCTTGACATGGTCAAGAATTGATGGTGAACAGTTGTTGAAAGATTCAAATCAATAGCCCACATAGTGTATGAGAAAAATGGACCTAAACACAAAACTTAACCAAGGCATTTTTCTATGTCCGAAAGGGGCCATTACTCTTGCAAAATGTAGATCAGAGTAATGGGTCTTGCTTGACATGGACAGGTATTGATGGTGATCATGTGTTGCAAGTTTCAAAGCAATAGCCCACATAGTGAATGAGAAAAGTGGACCTAAACACAAAACTTAACCAAGAATTTTTCTATGTCCAAAAAGGGGCAATAACTCACGAAAATGCAGATCAGAGTTATGGGTCTTGCTTGGCATGGTCAGGTATTGATGGTGAACAAGTGTTGAAAGTTTCAAAGCAATAGCCCACATAGTGTATGAGAAAAGTGGACCTAAACACAAAACTTAACCAAGGAATTTTCAAAGTCCAATAAGGGGCTATTACTCATACAAAATGCAGATCAGAGTTATGAGTCTTGCTTGACATGGTCAGGTATTGATGGTGAACATGTGTTGAAAGTTTCAAAGCAATAACTCAGATAGTTTAGGAGAAAAATGGAACTAAACACAAAACTTAACCAAGGCATTTTATTTTCTAAGTCCAAAAAGGGACAATAATTCTTACAAAATGCAGATCAGAGTTATTGGTCTTGCTTTACAGGCTCAGGTATTGATGGTGAACAAGTGTTGCAAGTTTCAAAGCAATAGCTTTGATAGTTTATGAAAAAAGTTTACCTAAACACAAAACTTAACCATGCAACGCCGACGCCGATCAAGTGATGACAATAACTCATCTTTTTTTCAAAAATCTGATGAGCTAAAAATGATTTTACAGTATTCAGGTTTTATGCTGATTCTTATAAATTTTCAGTTTATATATGTCGGCTGATTCACCTAACCATTTTTCTTAGACTGTACTCTTACCAGTACAAACTTACCCTTCCACAAGAAACCAAGGACTTCTCCACATGTGGAGGATAATTGCATTTCACATCAGGCATACAATTTACATCAAAGCAAATATCATAAAACAATTCTCACATGATCACTTTTTCTATATAAATTACACATATGTATAAATTTAACATGTGCTTTATTGAACAACAGAGCATAGTTGATGACATCACCCGGAAATTTGTTTCTAGTGTTGTTTTGCCCCAGTAACTATGGTAATGTGATAAACATCTGTCACTTGTTGTCTTTCGATCAACATTTCCTAAACTCGTCTAAAAAACGGAGCTTAGCTTAATAACTGGTGAGTTTGAGAAATATTGATTGCCACAACAACTCATGACGGTTCCTATACATACCTCAATATCATTTGTTGGTGTCCATCCAGTCGAGGTTAGCATCTCCATACAAATACTACCACCTATTGTCACATGACCTAGACAATAAATCCAAACATATTATGTCAGTACATTAGTATCATGTCACACGTCATACACTATGGGTGGTCAAGTGGATAAAGCTATTGACTACAGATCTAGATGTCCCCGGTTAGATTCGTGGCCAGGGGTGGTATTCAATATTGATCTTATTTAATTGGAGAACAAGGATAGCCATTTGAATCGCCTGTTACTGGCCAAGAGTTTAATATGGTGTGAACTGATTGGTTGTCCTTATCCTTAAGTCAAGTAAGATCAATATTGAATACCACCCCTGGGCACTTTGTCATTTCTGAAACATTTTTCAGTGTTTCTCACTAAAATAGAGATGCAGAGGTTGATAACCCAGAAGGAGTCTGGTCAGGGTTCCCACAAATTTTCTAAGACAAAATTCCCTGACTTTTCCCTGATATTTCCCTGACCACAGAGCAGTTTTTCCTGACTTTTTAGAGCGATCGAGCGACATCGGCATCTTTTTGTTAGAGCAAAATATGGCAATAAAATAGAGAAAAGGAGGCTATATTTGCTCTATATACATGTATATGGAACAAAAGAGTTTTGGTTAGCAGTATGTTGATTAACATTAATTTAATACAACTTATAATACTCTGAGCAAGCACAGCGAGCGAGAATTTTTTTCAGTCTTAGGTATTTTCTTCATAGGAAATGACACTTAGCGACAGCTTCAATGAAAAATTCCCTGACTTTTCCCTGACTTTGGCTCCATTTCCAAATTTCCCTGACTAATTTCATAATTCCCTGACTTTTCCCTGACCTTGAAAAAATTATGTTTTTCCCTGACTTTTCCCTGACTGTGAGAACCCTGCTGGTGGGTATCTTTGTTGAACACTGGGTACGTTAAAGCACCAAAGAGTTTATTCAGAAACAGCTAGGGTATCACGCCCAGTTTCCTTGTATCACACAGCTGTCTGAAGCCATTGGGCAATCTCGCAGGGTAAAAACAGAATGCCAAGGTACATACGACTGTCTAAGTTGATTGCAAACAAACAACATATATCATAAACACCAATGTAACAGAGTATGATATAATAAAGTTAAAATCAAATCATAAATTTAATCACTATCAATAAGTCAAGACCAAAATAGCCAATTTCCAGTTAATTCAGGGGCTGCAACTATGGAACCCATATCAAGATATAGCAGGTTCAAGAAAACAACTGTGACCTGCTGGTTATAAATACAAGTTGTATGCATCTTGAATTAAAATCAAATCATGAATTTTGGGCGTATGTATCAAGGAGTGACTTGAAGTTGTTACATGTGTATACGCCACTATACTGATCCAGGTTGGGCAGTGTTTTTTTAAGTTATAGTTAGAACATATTAAGTAAATTTTAATGATTAAAAAGGTCGGAGCGAGCGAAGCGAAGCGAGGCCTTTTTAGTCATTAAAATTTACTTAATATGTTCTAACTAACTTAGAATATAACATTCTGCATTCTGATTGGCCGATAGAAATTAGCGCCAACGCATGACGTCAAGTCTGTGTAGAGAAAATTTTAATGATTAAATTTTCATTTAACCGCGAAAATGCGGCGTTTTCATTGGCTCATAATGTAGGTTATATTCTAAAAAGTTTTGTTTGTTTTTTTGGAATAGGTATAGTAAGGTTTCAGAAAGCCAGACATGATGCTAAACATCAAAGCGATTCGGAATGGCCTTACCTGTGAGGAATTTAAATCTGGGTCTTGTCACTCGTACAAACGGTGGTTTCATCGGATAATCCCCGGGAAATTGCATCTCTAAGTACACTACAGGCTGAAAAAATAGATGATTTCCTGCAAGGTTTTACATTCTAAAACATGATACTTTTTATTATGAAACATTCAACATCCAGATGGAAGCATTTACAGTAAATAACTATGCAGTAAATATTCTTTATCATCACACAATTACTGCCTGCTAAACTTATTGTTTAGATCAATATAAATCATAGAATATCTTACAATAATTATTAATATAACAAGGAATCAGTAAAATCGAATTATGCTCCCCGAAGTAAGGGCTTGTCCCAATATGGGAAATAACGTATTACAGATACACAGAAACAGGTAATAAAAGAAAATAATGTAGAGTTATGGGCGTCACCTTGAAGGTCTCTATCACTATATGAAGTTTCAATCAAGTGGCATCAATACTGTTCAAGTTATGGACCAGACAAGCATTAATTTATATGCAAAAGGGAGATAATTCAGTAAGGTAGTGTTACGGTTCGTTGACACTGCACTTCCCCTTGAGAAACTCTATCATTATGTGAAGTTTCATTTAAATGCCATCAATACTGTTCAAGTTAGGGGCCGGACAAGCATAAATAAGTATGAAAAAGGGAGATAATAAATTCAACAACTAAATAAGGTAGAGTTATGGTTATTGGCACTGCACTTCTCCTCAATGAGATCTATTCACCTATGAAGTTTCAAATTTATATCTCTTATACTGTATGAGTTATGGTCCAGACAAGAATTAAGTATGAAAAATTACAAAGGGGAATAACTCAAAAAACATGTTGATATAAGCAAGTAAACTTTCCAAAAATCCGATGTTATATCTGACTGAACTTGAAAGCAAGTATGATTTTTTGTACAAATATTCATTAGGGATTTAATTTTGTGGTTGTGGGCAACTATTAAATTAAATGCCCCACGAATATTAATAATTTTATAGTATAACCATAGGAACGTGCATAATTGAAAAAAAAATGAAAAAAAAATAATTTCACAAGGCTTACTGTAGAGCCAGTATCAATAAAATATATTTGAATAGATCTACTGAAAATTTTTTTTTCAATTTTTTTTTTGAATTATGCAAGTTACTGAGGTACATGTATAACATACTTCTCTGTTACTCTTTTTGGCCCAATCTGTTATATCCTTTCCCAGTCTGGTATCTGTTGGAAAACTTGTTAATTTAACATCCTGAATAAAACAAATATGTATCAATGTAAGAGCCTGATACCACAACACTGTGACTGTTATTTTCCTGAGCAGAATATAAGGCCAAAACAAATTGATTATGTGGTTCTGGTAACATTTAGAAAAAAATAAGTATGGTAGGTAGGAAAAACTATTTTTTTTTAATTAATAACCAGCAGTCGCCAACCCTGAGCAGGCTATCGCGAAAACCGTGGAAAAATTATCAATGGCGGTACATGAGAATAATACATCCGTAAACAAATCGATATTTAAAACCAATAAATGCCGTAGTTTTCGTACCGTTCCGGAAAATCGCCGATTTGCAATAAAATGTTTTGGGTCAGGGCCAAAAAATAAGGGTCGGTCGGAGTGATTGTAATATGAGTTGTCAAAATTTGTTTCACAATCAACCTTGAACTGTATAAGCAGAACTAGATAAAACTAGAAATTCATGCCCTCGGGCAAATTATGTCAAGCCTCGGTGCACATTAAAAAAAAGCACTTAAATGTGCCAAGTTACATCTTATCCCACCATGCATAAAGAACAAAATGATCGGTACAAACTTCAATTTGACTTTTGACCTCAAACACTGACCTTAACCTTTGAGAGAGGAACCTGGGGTTGCCCTTGATACTCTGATTAATGGAGGTTTACATGCATGCCAAATATGAGCAAGATTGGTCAATGCAAGACAAAGTTATGGTCAGGACAAACTCTAATTTGACCTATGACCTCTAACTGTGACCTTGACCTTTGAAATAGGAACCTGGAAGTTGGACATGACACTCCGGCTGATAAAGGTGAACATTCATGCCAAATAAAAGCAAGATTGGTCAAAGCAAAACAAAGTTATGGTCCAGACAAGCTCCAATTTGACCTTTGACCTCCAACTATGACCTTGACCTTTGAGATAGAAATCTGGGGGTTGGGCATGACATTAATGCCTCATGGAGGTGAACATTCATGCCAAATATAAGCAAGATTGGTAAAAGCATAATAAAGTAATGGTCGGGACTAGCTTAAATTTGAGCTTTCACCTCCAACTGTGACCTTGGCCTTAGAGATAGAAACCTGGGGGTTGGGCATGACACTCCGCTTCATGCAGGCGAACATTCATGCCAAATATAAGCAAGATTGGTCAAAGCATAACAAAGTTATTGTCGGGAAAGCTTTAATTTGACCTTTGACCTCCACATGTGACCTTGGCCTATAAGATAGGAACCTGTGGGTTGGGCATGACACTTCGCCTCATGGAGGTGAACATTCATGCCAAATATAAGCAAGATTGGTCAAAGCATAACAAAGTTATTGTCGGGAAAGCTTTAATTTGACCTTTGACTCCACATGTGACCTTGACCTTTGAGATAGGAATCTAGGTGTTGGGCATGACACTACTCCTCATGGAGGTGAACATTCATGCCAAATATAAGCAAGATTGGTCAAAGCATAACAAAGTTATGGTACTGACAAATTCGGATGGACGCACGTACACCAAAAGTGGCGACTAAGTCTCGCTCACCGCAAGCTGGCTCGACAAAAACTAAGTTCTTACCCATAAAAATAAATTATTTCCTCTAGGATTTCCTTCAATACAAAACTTATGAGCTTCCCTCTTCATGCTCCTTAGATCTGAAACAGTGATTGAATAAACTCTGATAATCAAGGACCGTTCTAAATGTATAATCAAGAACCGTTCTAAATGTATAATCAAGGACCGTTCTAAATGTATAATCAAGGGCCATTCTAAATGTATAATAAAGGACCGTTCTAAATGTATAATCAAGGACCGTTCTTAATGTATAATCAAGGGCTGTTCTTAATGTATAATAAAGGACCGTTCTTAATGTATAATCAAGGACCGTTCTTAATGTATAATCAAGGGCCGTTCTAAATGTATAATCAAAGACCGTTCTAAATGTATAATCAAGGACCGTTCTAAATGTATAATCAAGGACTGTTCTAAATGTATAATCAAGGACTGTTCTAAATGTATAATCAAGGGCTGTTCTAAAACTAAAATCAAGGGCCATTCTAAAAGTATAAACAAATGCTGTTCTAAAAGTATAATCAAGGGGCCGTTCTAAAAGTATAAACAAAGGTTGTTCTAAAACTAAAATCAAAAGCCGTTTTATGTATAGTCAAAGGCTGTTCTTAAAGTATAAACAAGGGCCTCTGGATCCATGCATGCTAGTAAATAGACAAAGTATGAAAAGCGCCGATTCTACTTAAATATTTTTCGGTCAAAATCAGATTTTGCCTGGAATGTATGTGTGACTGACAGGTTTCCAGAAGAACAGTACGGAGAATTTGCCACGATCCTTGACCATAGCATAATTTAACAGTTGCTATATTGTCTATATTTAAAACCAAGGTTGTATGTTTTCAAAAGCGGGGAGTATCACAAAGATGCTCAAGGTGTAATACAAACACAAATCTAACGGACCGATATTGCACAATTTGCTAGCAGAAATTTATATAAAGGGTGTAAAGAAAGTTTGTTCCGGTTTTTGAAAAGCTTTTGCAAACAAAACAAATTTGGACAAAATTTTGCAATTCAGTCTCCTGATACAATGACATCATTACTTGTAACTTTTTTTAGCTGTTTTGACTATCAAATTTTTTTCAAACGCATCGAAGATTTGTTGATCTTGTTTTCGAAGATGACTAACGACGTCATGACCGGGTAATGTTGTAAACACACCGTTAGTTATCCCATCACTGTATCGTTTTGTATGTTTTAAATTTGTAATGAGCTAAACTTATATGTAACCACATATAAGAACAAGATATCATCCAAGTTACGAGGCTGTAAGAGGTTTCGTTTTGCAAATAAATGCCTTTTGTTTTCCCATATACGTGTTTTTTTTTCAAAATGACGTGTTTTGTCTATGCAGACTTTCCTTTACGTTCAGAGTTATTTAGTTACTTTTTACTTGATAAATGATGCATGTCTTCGCCAATGCTTTTTAATGTTCGTAGAAGGTGCTCCTGTAATTTTCTGCCGTTATTTTGTACACAGTTGGTGATTTTCTATACCCTACTCTCAATTTTCGCTTGACGTTTTCATTACGTCATGTTCGTCGAAATCAATACCATGTATTTAAAAATACCTAGTTGTGCGCCAATTATATGAATATCCGTCTTTTGACCATCGATAGCTTAAAGCATAACATACTATTTAACAAAACGAATGTTTTATATGCCTAAATCTGGCTGTGCTTCATTTTTGCAGTTATTTTGGTTTGTCGCTCCTCTTTAAAATGACAGTCGACGTAACGTTAACTTAAGCTTACTGGCGCGTTCTATAAATCCCTGGCAACGGTGCCTATTAGAACGGAATACAAAACAAAAATAATCCACAGTTACTAAATTTAGTACAGTACCTTCGATCTAAATTTCATGATAAATCGCTTGGTAAAAATAACAAGAGGGCCCAAAGGGCCCTAGGTCGCTCACCTGTCAAACTTGACCTAGATTTTGGTAAGAGGATCATTGTGACCAAGTTTCGTAAAGATCAGGCCAAAACTGTGACCTCTAGTGACTATGCAAGGTTTTTCTATGATTTGACCTTGTGAAGTAGTTTTTGACCCCGGATGACCCAATATCAAAATCGACCTAGATTTTGTTGTGATGATCATTCTGACTAAGTTTCGTCAAGATTAGACCACAATTGTGACCTCTAGTGACTACACAAGGTTTTTCTATGATTTGACCTGGTGACCTAGTTTTTGACCCCGGATGACCCAATACCGAACTTGACCTTGATTTTGTTGAGATGATCATTGTGACCAAATTTCATAAAAATAAGATAGAAACTGTGACCTCTAGTGACTACACAAGGTTTTTCTATGATTTGACCTTGCGAAGTAGTTTTTGACCCCGGATGACCCAATATCAAAATCGACCTAGATTTTGTTGTGATGATCATTCTGACTAAGTTTCGTCAAGATTAGACCACGATTGTGACCTCTAGTGACTACACAAGGTTTTTCTATGATTTGACCTGGTGACCTAGTTTTTGACCCCGGATGACCCAATACCGAACTTGACCTTGATTTTGTTGAGATGATCATTGTGACCAAATTTCATAAAAATAAGATAGAAACTGTGACCTCTAGTGACTACACAAGGTTTTTCTATGATTTGACCTGGTGACCTAGTTTTTGACCCCGGAGGACCCAATACCGAACTTGACCTAGATTTTGTTGACATGATCATTGTGACCAAGTTTCATAAAAATAAGATAGAAACTGTGACCTCTAGTGACTACACAAGGTTTTTCTATGATTTGACCTGGTGACCTAGTTTTTGACCCCGGATGACCCAATACCAAACTTGACCTAGATTTTGTTGACATGATCATTGTGACCAAGTTTCATAAAAATAAGATAGAAACTGTGACCTCTAGTGACTACACAAGGTTTTTCTATGACTTGACCATGTGACCTAGTTTTTGACCCCAGATAACCCAATATCGAACTTGACCTAGATTTTGTTGAGATGATCATTGTGAGTGAGTTTCATAAAGATTAGACCAAAATTGTGACCTCTAGTGACTACACAAGGTTTTTCTATGATTTGACCTGGTGACCTAGTTTTTGACCCCGGATGACCCAATACCGAACTAAACCTAGATTTTGTTGAGATGATCATTGTGACCAAGTTTCATAAAAATTCAGTCAAAATTGTGACCTCTAGTGATTACCCAAGGTTTTTCTATGATTTGACCTAGTGACCTAGTTTTTGACCCCAGATGACCCAATATCGAACTTGGTCTAGATTTTATAGAGATGATCATTATGATTAAGTTTCATAAAGATTAGGCTCAAATTGCGACCTCTAGTGTGTTCACAAGCTTTTTCAATGATTTGGCCTCGTGACCTAGTTTTTAACCCCAGATGACCCAATATCGAACTTGACCTAGATTTTATAGAGATGATCATTGTGATCAAGTTTCATAAAGATTAGGCTCAAATTGTGACCTCTAATGTGTTCACAAGGTTTTCCTTTGATTTGGCCTAGTGACCTAGTTTTTGACCCCAGATGACCCAATATCGAACTTGACCTAGATTGTATGAAGATGATCATTGTGATCAAGTTTCATATTGATCAGGCTAAATTTGTGACCTATAGTGTGTTCACAAGCAATTGTGAACGGACGGACGGACGACGGACGAAGAGCGATCACAAAAGCTCACCTTGTCACTTTGTGACAGGTGAGCTAAAAATACGGCATACTTTCTGACCGGAACGAACTTTCTTTACACCCTTTATTTAACGGGAAAACCTTGTAATATATTCATGCATGAATGTCAGGGCCAAGTCTAATTCTTTAATTGTGCTATACACATCTAATAATACCTTTCATCAAGCGATGACAAGCAGTAGCGTTTGCCCCGCCTCCAAAAAACCTGGAATCTTCATCATCTGAGTCATCACTTAAAATACAAAATAAACAAAGGGTCAGTGCAACTGTGCAACAGATAAGGTTTTGTTTATTTGGGTTTAACAACATGTCTCAAGATATTTTAGAATTTTTTTTTTTTTTATATGAATGTATTTCCTGATGAAGGCAAAATGCCAAAACGTTGATAGTTAAATAATTTCAACGCGTGTTGGTGTTAACATTTATCTTTAAGATATTTTAGTGATATATGGTAGCTGATTCACAAGTTTACAAGTTTTCCTACCAGACTAAATCTTTAGCAATACAATCATACCCTTCCACCAGCAAGCAGGCCATCCCCACAAGTGGAGGAAATCGACATTTGATGTTAAATTTTCATGGAAGGGATATGACCAGTAGGAATGGGGTAAAAAAGGGACCACTTGTGCAACTTTGACAACGTCCATACACTTTTATGGATATTCTAGGCTGTTTGTCTTGATTGAAGGCTTTTCAGTTAAATTCAAGCACTATTTTGGCATTTTTTCAAGGTACAATGTAGCACTAAATTCAAGTACTTTTTAAGGTTGAACCAAAATTCAAGGACTTTTCAAGGCCTGTGCGAACCTAGTCGTATGCTATCTGATGGATGAGAGTAAGTGGTAACAGTGCAATAAAAAAACTAAATCTACAATAACTCAATGTTTACCTTTCTGAAGCATTACCGTCATTACCAGTAGGTTTTAGAGTATCAGGTTTAGGTGCTGCTGGTTCTTCTTCTACATTATCATCACCACTGTAGTCATAGTAACCTTCTTCATCATCATCCTCTTCTTCTTCTTCATCTGCTGCATGTTTTATAATCTTAAACATAGGGTCAAAAATGAAATAGTGTTTGTTTCGCCTTCCCAACCTACTCGAGCAAAAAGTATAGTCCAGAGAATTTGACACGACTCTTGAACTTCTTTTAGCATAATTTAACAGCTGATTTATTGTATATATTTATAATCCCGATTGTATGTTTTCATAAGCGGGGAGTAACACGTCAAGACGCTTGAGATGTAATACCAACACAAATCTAAAGGACCGATATTGCACGATTTGCCTGCGGAAATTTATATATTCAACACACGAACCTTGTAATATATTCAAGCCTACAGGTCAGGATCATGTCAAATTCTCCAAGTTATATGCAACCCAAAGTATAATTTTACCCTCTGTACGAGAGCACAAAGACAAAAATTATTGACAATAGAAAATTAAAAATAATTTATTTTTTTTACCTACCTACCCAACCAACCCTTGTTGGCCAGGGTCGGGACGAGGATATAAACAGTATTTTATGTTTGGTCTATAAAGAGTTGTTTGTAAAATGTGACAGCCCACAAGTCAGGAATATTGAAGGCAACCTTGACGGTAATGACCTTAAACAGTGGTCAACTACTGATCACATGTCAGGGCCCTTAATCTATCAAATCTGCAGCTCCTTTTATAGTATATGAATGATATACAGTGTAAAGAGGATCTATTATGAGTTGCAAATTAGTAATAACTAATATTAAATGAGCTCTGGAAATTTTATTAGGCTAGCATCTAAATAAATCCTGAACGAGTTTAATACTACATGTAGTTTGTATCAATTGACAACTAGTGATAGATTCATATGACACTAATAATACAAAAACACTCATCCCTCTGTTTAAAAAAAAAAGAGCTAAAAACAGATTCTGTTAAATAAATGATGCCAAAACTAATGTCATATATACGTGATATAATGACATAATCTAGCACATAAAGTGACTTCATTTGAACGTAGTGTCGTATAAGAATATATATACTTGTTATGCTATCCCGAATACAAGGAAAGTCATGTGATAAAAGTTTATACACAAAGTAAAAAAGTAAATAAATAATCACCTCATTTACAATATTAAACATCTTATCTAACAGCAGCTCAATGTCTTTATGTTTTGAAGATTCACAAAACTCTAATATTTGTCCTAACTGTGGCTGAATCTCTGCATGTTCACTCCATACAGTCTACAATAAAAGTTGTACCGTAAAATCATTAAAATTCACAGTGGATTAATTTCATGGAAATTATAAAGTGGTGTATGGAGTGCTGTCAGAAACACCGCTCATGGGGACATAATGGTTCAAATGTCTGGGTGGAGAAGGAATGCAAGACATTAGGACTTGACAAAGTGAAAGAGCATGAGACTGGCCCTCAGCACAAAGAGTCACTCACAATATACCTGGAGTCAACCATTGAAAGCATGACAGATTCATAAGATCAACTTTGAAGCAGAGAAAGCCATGATGCCCTCCAGGTAATGTACTTCCTCATCTCTAACTTAAGAATTTACCGCTAGACCTTTTCCAGGACATTGTTGACATGTGAATCAGCGTTGGTTCCAGTCTCAGGAAAACCCAAGATTGACAAGAAATGTTTCATAAACCAGTTGGGACATTACCACTGAGCTACTGAGTTACTGTGTACGGACAGATTTAACTTCGCAGTGAAATGAAAGACAGTCCCTGTTATGCTATCATGGTTGACAAAGTGACAGATTTAACCGCTACTAAGCATGTGGCCGGCGGCCCTGGTATGTGGATGCCCACGGCGTGGCAAAGACAGCATTCTTGTCAGACTCAGAGATAAAATATGCCAACGGCCTCGTGGAAACAATCTGCACACAATATGAATGGAATGACCTCCAGCTTCAGAAGGTTTTGCTTCTGATGGTCAAAGAATACGAGAGAATGGAAATGACACTTAGCTAAATTTCCTACAGGAGCCGCCAATTTTAAACGAAATAAGGCGATCGGTGTACGTCTGTAGCAATAAATGCCGAACGGACCGTTCCGATTGTTTTGCCGCTAGTCGCCACCATCTTGAATATTTATTGTGTTTAAACCTGCGAGATATTGGATTAATTTAAAGCAACCCTTGGTCAAATATAGCGAAGGTGGGTTTATATTTTGCCCATTATGTGTTTGGAATGTTGTTGTATAAATAATTTAGATGATTCATCCGTACATTGTGAAATAAACCAATTTTTCTTTGACCTTTCCTGGTCGATGATTTTTCAATCGACGGGTTTCGGATTTAATTTTCAGATCCATAAGGAAACTTATTTACGGCTGTTATTCTTAATTTTTTTTTGTTATCTTTGGGATGTTCTCTCTCTGTTGTAAATGATCAAACCAATTCGTTTTTTGGTTTTAACTCGAAAACACGATTTCTTTTCGATACACTACTATGGTAAACTATAATGACAGTGTTAACCAAACGCGGTTAAATCTTTGATAAAACGGACACGTCCGATAATTACCGAAGCGCGCGCAAAGCATTATGGGTCTTCAAGTCATAATTTGGCTCTTTGTAGACATGCCTATCCATTTGTGTATGATCTTTGTGATGGTGCAGCTGGAGATAACTAAATAAAAAAATCACTTAATTTACCCATGTGTCTCCATCCTGGTCGTGACTTATGGTAAAACTGAAATTGTTTGTGTCAGCAGCAACAGTGAAAAATAAAGCACCATTTTGTATCTCGACTGAACACGTGTGCCCACTTTGCTGTTTCTCTAACCACTCTTTTGCTGCCTTTTCAAGTGTCTCCATCTCTTAGAGTCACAAACTGATTTGTCACAGTCTTTTGATGAACAAATTTATCTATTATAATTATTATTTTGAAATAATAAAATTTCCCTTGTTTGTGTAACTTTCGTTTTGGATCGTCGCTTACACCATTTTTGTTTGGGAAAGTAATTAAACATTTTGTCTAAATTGTGACAATGTAAATCTTCGTAATTATTTTTTAATAGTTTAGTTTAATTAAATATTAACGCCTCGGTAACTGCAATGTAACAAAATCGTTAAAAAATAATATATTTTTAGTTATTGATATAAGCGATTTCAAAATGGAAGACAAACTGTCAGAAAATGAAATATTACGAAATAAAATAAAAGAACTGACTGGTAAGCGTATACATGATGACTTTATTTACTATTATTACATAATGATATTTATAACACGTCGGTTCGCCATAATATTTCAAAGGTAGTGGCTAAGGAATCCCTAATACTCCGAAATTGAATCTGACACAGTGACAACCACATTTTAATTTTTATTCAATTTCACCATATTGACATTATTCTCGATATCAACATTATATGATAAAACCACTTTTTTCGCGGATATGCAGCAGAGTGTATTAAATTATTCCTTTTTCAACATTAACAATATTTTGCGTTCATGGCGTCGAACAACATGTATGACGTCATCATAACAATTTAGAAGTGGTATACCATTTGCTGGTATTCTCTCGTTAAACCTATCCTCGCGGTAATTTGATTTTTTACGAAGATCTCACAACAGTAAATTGTAAACATAAGTGACCTACATAGATTCAGCATCGCTTTGAATGACATTTTACCGATATGGTGGTAAACAAAATGGCGCACAGACTTGGGGCTGATTACATAGACCAGTACTTGATTACATTACAGTTACTTTCAAATTTTCTGATTACAATTACTTTGGATTACTCATGATTTCTCACAGTAATTGATTACATGTAATCAACATTACAATTACTTTCAATAAAAAATTGCCAAACATAATTTTAGGCAATTCTTAATGCTAAATGTATACTGGTTGGCGAGTAGTTTCCGACAGCGAGCAGTATCCGACATTTGATATTTTTTCGTATTTAGCGTAGCACTTCAATTAAATTGATCTGTGTAATGAAAGAACTACATCATAGCAACAAGTGTGTGGCAAAAAAATACAATTCACATAAATAAAAAAAACAATATCATGAAATAAACGTAATACAATGAAAATCTTCACCTCTTTTGCTGGGGGATCAACTGTTTACGAAAAATGCGCATGCACAATGAAACAAATTAGTTCATCTATTTATAGCCTTGGGATTGCCCGAGTTGTAGTTAAAGCTAATTTTAGCTTACTACAGGCATCAACAGAATCGGCGACCCAAAACGGAAGTCCGCAAAAGAATAATATTGACGAAATACGTCGTTATTGACGTCTAACTAATTGACGTCAGAGTTTTTTAATAATTGGAAAACGATATGACTATACGACTTCATTCGTCGTCAGCGTGTACTTTAAACTACGATAGACAACTCTAAAACGATATGTACAGTCAATATGAGTTAATTCCCCTTATTTTGGAGGCTCAATACGGGGAAAATAAAGTATTGTTAGTAAATAAATGCGAAATGTCAGCTACTGCTACTCTTCATCCAGTTAACGGCCTAAAATAGTGACCCTTTTGTGGCCTTAATTACAGTACACTGTGTTACATTAAAAATACAAAAAAGTGACAAATATTTCGGACTTGAGCCCAGGATTATTAAAAGGTAAATTATTTTCTTCAAAACCACATCGTATCCTAGAAAAAGGGAGAAAACATGCAAAAATTGTCGGATACTGCTCGCCAACCAGTATGTAGGCAATTCTAAATGCTAAATCTTTTTGAATGCAGTTCTTAATACTAAATTTATTTACAGTTGTGATGACTGACCCTGATCTCCTGAAGCATCTCAGGTAGAATTCTCATCTCAAAGTGAGATTTTGCTCAAATCAGAGTTTTTGTTTCAAACAAATCTGACGTTTAATATCTTGAAATTTTACTATTATAAAGTCAAAATAACGTGTATCTGTATTGTGCAACTAATTTTGAGCCCAGTCAGGAATCCCATTGAAATTAACTCAAAGACACATGGCAATATTGGAGATGAGATTTTCGATCGGACCCTGGAAACATTTATATGTTACACATAAATTACAAAGCATAACCATTTTCCACATACATGCCACGTATCCCTATTAATTTTTTGTCAATGTATTTTGATATGAAATCAGTTAGATTTATCCTAGAAAATATTTTAGATTATTTTATTTCTTAGTGATTTTTTTTGTCTAAGATTTTTTTAAATTTTAATAGTTTTGTGAATGTAGGCCCAGGTATTAATTTAGACTGAAAGGAGACTATCATTAAACAACTTGCAAACAACTAATGTCAGTATCAATGGTGTTTCAAAGTGTCATGTTTCAGTCAACAGGTGTGAAAAACAATATTCTACACCTTTACAGTGAACCTGTCAGGTGAAACAATAGATAAATGGTCCTCCACAAGTTTACTTCAGATCAGAGTTATTAAAGAGGAGACTAAATTGATTCAATTTGGCTTTAATATGATTTATATTTGAGTAATTTAGCAAGTAATTGTAATTTTTCATGATTACTGGCCTTGTAATCGATTAAATTACATTACATGTAATCAGATTTACAGTAGTAATCAAATACATCTGATTACTTGTAGTTAAGTAATTAATTACAGGTGATTACAATTACTGTATTCGATTACCCCAAGTCTGATGGCGCATGGAACATTCGTTATGTAACAACGCTTTTGATTGGGCAAATCTAAAGCACCCTGCGTAACGCTCAGAAATACCTGATTTTAGTAGAATTCTTAAATTAATATTGAAATCAAACTTGCTCCAAATTGTAGTGCATTAAATGTTTTATAAATTGCATTAGATATTTTAAGACCCTAAGTTGATTTCAAGTTGTAGTGTGTGTAAAAGATTTTTGCCGCGAGAATACAATCAACTTTTTTCCAATGTCAAGGTTATGATACATGTTTTAAAAATGGCCGAAAATAAAATTGTGTCGATCTGACCAATATTTTGTCCATATAAATAAATCATTTAATGGCCAAATTGGGTGAAGAAATGAAAAAAACAACAAGGCAATTATTTTATTAGTCATTATATGACTTTATTTTCTTAGTAACGCGAGAATACATCCAAACAGGGTAGAGTTAACAATTAATATGGTTTGCTGTACATTCTTATTCATAACAATCATTAATAATACTAAATGCACTGTTAAGTTATGCCCAAGAAAATACAGTACAAAGTAGATTTAGAGCCTATTGATGTTCGTCTTGTAAGCCTAATATCGTCAGTAACACGTAAACCCCGAAACAAAAATAGCCCACTCTATGATACGTGTATGCTCATGTTAGATAGAGCTTTCTTACATTAGCAACGGGTCTGTCTTATGGTCTGTTCGTCGGTCCCATTGAAAATGTTACCAAAACTTTCAAGTTTTTGATACTCAAGTATCTGTATCTGTTCTTTACCCGTAGAAGGGCCACTGCTGGCATATAAACTACAGGGCGTGATAGTGGGGTGGGTTTATTCGCGCTGGAGAGCTGCCTTAAAGCCCTCAACTGATTCAGCATGCACTATTTCGTCTTCCAGGTGGTTCCAGTATACGAGTGATTTAACGAAGAAGGAACTTTTAAATTGTTCAGTGTTTGGTAGATTTCTTTTGTATTTATGGATTTTAGATGGAACATGTCTCTCCACACTAGATATAATGAAATTTGTAGACAATCCTCCCTGATACTGTCCCAGTTAGCTTTGTTGTATTTGAAAACCTTCCTGACGTTAGGTTTGCAATTAGTTAAGTGAGGTTTTATGTCAGAATCTATTACAACCATGTCGTGGTCTCAGAGATGCCTGGTACATTGGATGTAGATTTTTTTTTTCGGGCCCCGTAAGGGTAACCCCGTTTATTTCATATATAAATATACATTCATAATTTATGATTTACAGAATATTGATGTTTAGACAAGGCATAAAGGTGAATATTAAGGAGTATTGAGTAAACTAGGATGTAGATTTGATCATTGATGGGTTTGTTGTAAATGTTAGGTCAAGTAGGTTCCCCTGCCGAGTTGGGTCTCTGTGGTATGTAATAATGTTTGAAGTCCATCAGGCATTTCTTTCAAACTTGGCCTACAGTTTTATCTACTTGTTTACTATCATAAACACCTTATATTGTCAATGCCATGTAACAATATCCAACATTTCAACAGAATTATGACCCCTGATTGACTTGGCTTTTTATTATGGATAACGAAGGCTTCCACCGGATAGGGATGGGCCGATGCATCAAAATATCGATGCATTGCAATCTCAAGTGACCCGATAGTATGGATCGATAGCAAAAGTCTCTGTCCAATAGCTATCGCCGATAGTTAGCTCAACTATCGATAGTTACGATAGTGTCCTTTTTATTAAGAAAGTTTATTATTACATTTAATTTAAAACAACTTTCATTCTCGGAAAAAAAACTAATTTTAAAGAATCCCACGCATCAAAACTGCCACAAAGGACATATATCGCAATCGTTCATGTTCTGTTTCTGTCCAATTCATTTTAAATCATATCCACAAATAGTAGATTAGCATGTTGTACAACTAAGTGATATCTTACACAGTGCAAATTTGCATTTACAAGTCAATATCTGGTTTTCAAATCTTGGCAATAACTATTGCAAAAGTATCGCAATAGTTTCCAGCATTACAATAGTATCACAATAGTACTTTCAGCAATTGCAATAGTATTGCAATAGCATAAATGGACCCAATAGTTACCCCTATCACTGGGGCATAAGCGTTTATTGAACAAAGTCTTGTTTATATATATTTTTTACCTGTTGATGCTGATTTATGTTTCATTTTCAGATGCTATAGAAAATGCGAAGTCGAAACCAGAATGGCAGAACCAGAAAGGGAAACAACATTTCAATAAAAACCCACCAACATCAAACTTCAATTCAAACTATAGAACAAGCTTGCCTACGTCTAAATACAGACAACCTACGCAACCAATAGATCACCGTAATTACAAACATGCTTATGGTCATCCCTATGCTGGTGGTGTTAATTTACACAAAGTAAGGAAGAACACAGGATGGGAGCATGCAGCAAAGTCCTTTCAAGATTTTTCTTCAAAGTCAAAAACAACAGAAAAAGGAGCACCTTGGGAACATGCTTGCTCGAAGGGGCAGTCTTTCCAAGATTTTTCTTCAAATTCAAGACCTACAGAAAATGCAGGGGTACCATATTCTTCAAAAGTTAATAATTCAGTACCTAGGCATCATATTAATGTGAAAGAATCTTTGATAAAGGGCCATTCTAGTGTAAATAAAGAGGAATTTCAACAAAAAGTTGAGAAAATGAAGACTACCATTGCAGAGTTACAGAAAGCTTTATCAGAAAAGCGAATGACCTCCTCTTCAAAACAGAAAACAGGTAGCAGTAAAGTTGCTGACTCTTTATCTAGTGCCTTAGAAGGTTCAAAGAATCAGGATGATAGCAGTAAACCTTTGAAGATCTCTGAAGCAGGTGTGAGTTCTATGTCTAGAAGTTGGTCTGAGCCATATATTAATGCCATGGACATTGATCATGATTTCGCGCACAAATCTTCAGTTTGGAGTACTAGTATCCCGAACCATTTGAAGTCAGCTCATAGTTCCGTATCAGGGAGAACGTTCAATAATGATCATGAAATTATAAATAACACAAAACATTCACGGTTTGGAGAGAAATCCTGTATGTTTCACGAATCCACGTCAGACTCACAGGGTTCTGACTCTGAATTTATATCTATATCCAAGTATAAACTGGCAAGATTGATTTCATCTCCGTCTAAATCAACTAATTTAAAACTTGAATCATTGAATTCATCGCCATCTAAAACTACTATACCTGAATCATGTTCATTAAAAGGCAATGGTGCTGGATCATCGAGATGTCATAGCAGCAGTGTAGATTTGCAAAACAATTCCAATGCATTACAATCAAATTCGGAAACATTTAAATCATTATCTGAGTCTTCTAAAAAGGCGTCAAAATTTCTACATAAGTCAAAATACTCCCTGCAAAGAGCAAAAGGCCATTGTAAAAAGCCATTATCAATTAAAAAGTCAGTGTCCCATGAGTCTTCTACTCCAACAAAATTCATAGCATTATCTAAGTTTGCCATAAAAAGAGTAAGACGATCTCTCTCCGATGAAAGTCAAAATGGTGGTAGTGGTAATTCAAGTTCTAGAGCTTCTAACACGTCAATTCCTTTCAAGCACCAAGCTCATTGGTCTGATAGTGTTATATCAAGGCCATGTGATAGTTACTACTCGGGTTTCAACACGGCCAAGCAATACAATCAAGATCAATCTACCAGATTTAGACAGAGGTATAAAACAAAGAAAGGTTTTTACCAGAAAAAATACCAGTTTCCATACTTCAAGAATCAGTATCAGAGCAAGAAAGTGTGGAAGTATAGTGGCTACCAGAACTCAAAGATTTACAGAAGAAATCAAAGAGGTAAGTTTTAAAACATAGTCAGCAAAATGAACACTATTAGGCTAAAAAAAATGTGTTGTTCAGGTAAAATTGGTGAAAAAAATAGGGTAGGTCGGAAGGTAGGTAGGCATTTCTTTTTTTAGATGCGGAACTTTCCTGTGGTAATTTAATAGCACACAGTCATGCAATCAAATGTTGTTGACTGCAAGTAGGTCCTACTGTTGATGAAAGGTGCTAACAATAGAACTTTTTTATCAATCATTATCTACAGTACAATGTAATATAATATTGCTAGGTATGGTCAGTGCTAATTATTTGCTTTCCATGAAATATAAAAATAATTTCAGTGGCTGTGCTGTTTTGTCCATTACCCTGTGAAACAGTGGAATAATATTATGTAGGTTTCACAGGGTAATGGAAAAATCGATGAAGCTGCTGAAAAAGATCTTATTTTTCATGGAATGCAAATAATTACCCCATTAGCGTGGCGTATATTTCATAGAAATCGATGAAGAAATAACTAAAAATACTTAATGGCCAATTCATTTTCCAAGCCAAAAGTCAAGTGGCATTGCTAAACTGTTAGTTCTAACTTTATTAACACTGACCATACCTAGCAATCACTCAAAAAAAAATACTAAGTAAAATGTTATTACTTATTTCAAGTAATGTTCAGTAATACTTACAGTAATTATTTACTAAGTATTACTTTTTAAGCTATAGTAATATAATTCTACTTTAAGTAATTATGTTTCTTTAAGTAATTTAATCTGAGGGGAACTTCTACATTTAAGTATTTATATTACTTAAACACAAAAAAAATTACTAAGTAATTGATTTTACTTAAATCAAGTAATAAGTAAAATTACTCACAGTAATGAATTACTTACCAATACTTAAAGCCCTGCACAACATGAATTGATTTACTTGTAGTAAAATAATTTTACTATGAGTAATCTTAAAAAAGAGTTAATTACTTGCAACAAGTAAAAAGATATAAAAAGGGTGTTTAAATAGTCTGTGTACTATGGTATTTGTACATTTGTATTACCTCCCTTTATTAAAAAAAAAAGTATTTTTTATAAATGGATTTACCTGTTTCAGGATACAATGTTTTTTTATTTGTAAAACGTTCTTTAATTAACAAGTTATCATTTCTTACAATTGGTATAAGCATTTCTATTTTATTAAGAAGTATGTAATTATTAATTAATTATTTATTTAAATAATAGGATGGTACAGTCAATGATCATCAAAGGTCATTACTTAACCCGGATCTGCAGAGCTGCAGATTTTAGTAATTAATTTACTTATTTTTAATTCACTTTAAAATAATAAATAATACTAAAATCCAGTATTTTAATTACTTGAATTAAATAATTACTTAAAGTAATTATTACTTAAAGTAATTCATATTAGTAATGATTTGCTTAGTAATTCTTTTACTTAGTAATTAACTAGTAATTCATAAGTAATTAATTACTAAGTATAACTTGATTTTCTGACAACTATTTTTACTTGAAATAAGTACAGGATTAGAGGGGTCCGGATTAGGGGGGTTCCACTGTATTACTTACTGGTAGTAATATTTTTTTTGAGTGATATTATATTACATTGTACAGTAGATTGATAAAAAAAAGTTCTATTGTTTGCACCTTTCATCAACAGTTAGACCTACTTGCAGTCAACAACATTTGATTGCATGCAGGGCTTTTTCTCGCTGAATTGTGAAGAGGCCCAAGCCTTTTTGTTTTGTGAAAATTTAGCGTGAAAATTCTCAAAACTGAAAAACTAAGTGCGATAAATCACCAAATTGTGAAATAAAAATTTTCATATGTTAAGTAATTTTTTGTCCACTTGTCCAATACATGCATGTATCTATGATACAATACTTCATATCAAGGCCAGTACAGGAATATATCATTGTTATTTATGTTTGGATTGTTTGGTGCTTTGTGGTGAAGTTGATTTTACAAAAACCAAGACACCAATTCTAATTGTGAAGGGGCCTTTAGGTGCCTATAGGAAATTGTGAAGTGGCCTTATATAGGCCCCTTGTATATAGTGAAAAAAATCCCTGGCATGACTGTGTGCTATTAAATTACCACAGGAAATTTCCGCTCATAGGCCAACATATTCCTCATAAGGGACCATTCTTAGTAGGGGGATTGACATATCATGCTCATTGAAATTTTTATGTATATTGTACTTGTATGGTAGCTTATTCTCAACCAAATTAATCACACACCAAGTATTCGAAGAACTTATTCTTTTATTCTGTTTAAAGCAATGTTATACTAGCTTAGAAACATTACACATTATTTTAGCACACTGATTGTCTGATCATTTTCATTCAAAAACCAGAAATGTTTCTGTTTTCATGATTAGAACCTGTTTGCAGATATTTAATTTCCTGGATTCATACAACCAGCAAACTTAAATTGGACGAAATAATTAGTTGGTTAACAGTATAATTTTATGGGAGACAAAAGGCTAATAAAGGGATTTGGTTGCATCTTAAAACCTGTTTGAGGTATCTGGAGTGTTACAGTAACTGGTAAAACTGAAAGAGGCTACAATCTTAGCTGTACAATGTAACTGTATATCTCAGGGGTGTCAATTTTCCGGATTTATCCGGAATTCCGGATTTGCCCTTTCTTGAAGAGCAATGCTATTTGACCAAAATAAAAGTTATTTGATGAAAATATCTCAAGAAATGGCAAAGTTATGGTCAATTATATCTGCTCTAAAGGATTTTCTTCAAAAAAAAGTTTGAAAAACTGAGTTATATATGGTTGACGGCCTCTAGTTTGTCAAAAATGGTCAGTCGCATATGATTTTCAGGATTTTTAATTTGGCTCTGTTGAAACCCCTGTGTATATCTATTACAGTATCATAAAAATCATAGTGCCATTAGTACTATCAATGTATATAATACACAATTTTATAAGCACTCTGGTTTTGTAATAAATAAAACAAATATAGGAAGAGGCTCTTACTTATATAGTCGGACCCCATGCGGGGACGAATAAACAAAGTGACACTACAAAAGGTGCAAGTTAGTTTCAATTGGTAATATATTGGTTTATTACAATCAGTGACCATGAAATAGTGTCTGAAATCCCAAACCCGAATCTTGCTGTTCTCCAAATTCACAGCGACTTTGCAAGCTTTGATTTTACTTTGAAGCTTTAATTAAGCGACATGAGACTAATTAAGGCGACATCTTCGCCTGGATTGCCCTCTGTGCTGTTGGCTGAGTCCTAATGACTCGAATGTCAGAACAGTCCCTTAGCTGTTCTCACGCTGATAAGAGATGAGGTTCAATGACTACACATCTCATGTACAGCTTTTTGAGACAATGATCAATTATTTTCTTGCTTGATTAGGGTTAAGCTTATTTCCAGAATAGGATTTTCTTCCTCTCATATAAAATATCGGAAAATGTTTAGTTATAGTCAATTGAAATATGCAATTGTGAATTAATGTATAGCACGGAAAAATTAACACAATCCTTGACTTTTACAATTTATTTTGTATAACGCTCTGCTTGTGAAAACAAAGCCTGAATTAATTAATTTATAGATAAGATATCAACTGTTCAATAAATCTAATAGAAGGGTTGAGGACCCGATATCAACTGTTAAATAATGCTAATAGAAGGGTTGAGGACCAGGTTAATTTGTTTGCATTATATTTATTAAAGGTTTGAGAATGTACTATTTAGAAGAATAATCATTTCCAGCTTTCTTAGATTTTAAATAAGTTCTACAAGGTTCATACAGGCCTTGAAAAGTCCTTGAATTTGGTTTCAACCTTGACAAGTTCTTGAATTTTGGTATGAGAATTTTGTATGTACCATGTTCTATTTAAGTGGCTTGTCAATGATCAATACATGTATACATAAAATCTATCTAGGTATGTTACATACACACCATGGATCAAGGTTTGGCAATGAAACCGGTCATAGAAAATATTACCGACATTTCACCTGGACCTCAACTTCTGATAGTCATCACAGACCCTGTACAAGATATGTCAACAGGAGAATTCAACAACTCAAACAGCAGATTCCATTCAATCCTAAGTAAGAATAACATTATATTTCAAATATTTTATTTCTAATGTTTATTTCAAATATTTATTTCAGATGACTTGTTTTATTTCAAATATTTGTGTCAGTTTCAGATATTTTATTTCAAAAGTGCATTTCAGATATTTTTTTCAATTTTTTTATTTCAATTAATTTTTGTGATATTTTAATTATTTCAAATATTTATGTCAGAACTACATGTACTTAACAATTTTAATTTTGCAGATCCCTTTCAGCTAACAAACTATGAACAATGAACTACATCTTTTCCCAATTTGCAGTTGTTAAAGTATTTTAATTTGTGTGTAAGGTTAAAGTTTATCTATAAAGTGTGTTGATAAAACATCCTCATACATCAGTGGTTAGTCAAATTCCCAGACACCAGTGTCAGAAGAATATGCTGGTGGAAGAGAATGTGATAAAAACTCATGTGCTGCTTTTTGGAGCAAATATCAAGAATGATCTCCCTTTGTATACCTGTATTTTTAGACACAAATTGGACAGAAGAAATGTAAGCAACAAACCTACAGATGTCAACATTGTTGTGATAAATGGATTACTGTACAAGTCCAGCTCTAAAAAACTTGTGAAGGCCACACCTGCAAAGAACATACTTCAAGTGCATGATTCTGTGAAGACTACTGTCTCAGGCGGCAGTATGAGTAAGCATTTATATTTTTATACCCCCCCCCATATTTGATGAGGGGGTATATTGCTTTGCACATGACAGTCGGTTGGTCTAGCTGTTGGTTGGTAGACCAAATGGTTTCCGTTCAATTACTTAATAACACTTTGCCCTAGGATCTTTAAACTGTACATGGTGTTAGTCATCAATAGTAGATAACCCTTATTGATTTTGAGGTCAGTAGGTCATAGGTCACTGTGACCTTAAAAAAAGCGTTACCATTTCTGATTATTTAGTATGCCCCCATGGCAGCTTAATACTATAATAAGCTGCAATGGGGGCATACATGTTTTACAAACATCTCTTGTTCTTCTAGAGTTTGCTTGTGTTCTCAAAATATCCAATATAAAATTAGAATAGATGACTTCATACTTTGTCAAGTGGTTAGTTACTTGGAAATTAAAATAAAAATACATTAAAAAATTCGCGAATTTACTAAATTCACTAATATTTTATGTAGCATAAATGTGTGTGTTTTGTCAGGAATTTTAGGTCGGATGGTTATTGGCGGTGTTATGGCCCTTTGTGGGAAATCTAATTGTTTTATGTAGAAAATTCTTCTAGTCTTTGAACAATTTTATATTCTGTCAAGGTTCAGTGACTTACTGGTTTTGGATTTGTAACCCAACATTCTGGGTTCTATTCCTAGGCATGATAGGTACATGTAATAACCCTTTCATAAAAATTGTCAACAATGTAGATTTTCCTCCACATGTGGAGAAATTGCTGTTTGTCCTGAAATGGTAAGTTAACACTAGTTAGGATTTGATCCAGGAAAACTGGTTAGACAAATCCACCTTGGATACTGTAAAATCATTGTTTTTCAAGGGAATTGAATTTTCGTTGATTTCGTTGTTGAACTCGACCACAAAATCTAAACCCCATGATTAATCGACCTCTCAAATTCAGACACGGGTTTGCACATTGTTGTTCAGTCTGTAATCCTCAAATTTACGACCCCACGAAAATGCATATTAATCAAAATCCACAAAATTTAATGCCCATGAAAACATGTGATTTATAGTATATTATAAATGAAAAATGAGTAATCACATTAAACCTGAATACACATAAATGTCCAACCACAACAGGGTTCCCAAGGTCAGGGAAAAGTCAGGGAATTTTGAAATTAGTCAGGGAAATCAGAAAATTGAGCAAAAGTCAGGGAAAAGTCGGGGAATTCTTTATTTTAGCTGTAAAAAAATGCCAATTCCTATGTAGAAAAAAACTGAAAAATTCTCCGCTCCCTATGCTCGCTCTGGACAGTTCTAAATTGTAATAACTTTATGTCAATCATCAGTCCTAGTACTAATAACTTAAACATTTTGTTCTGTATAAAGCTAATATAACTTCATTTTCTCTATTTTTATTCTCATATTTTGTCTGAACAAAAAGATGCTTCTGTACGCGATTGCTCTAAAAAGTCAGGGAAAACTGGTGTGTGGTCAGGGAAAAATCAGGGAAAAGTTAGGGAATTTGTGTCAGAATATTTGTGGGAACCTTGCACAATCATGTACTGTAGCAATGAACACATGATTGTATTGTTTCATGTTTTCAGAAATATCTCCGACCAAAGAGAGTGTTACTGGTGTGAAGAATGTCACTATCAAGGACATGAAGACTGTAAGCGTTCGTGGTGTTAAGTTCAAGGTTGACAAACATGGTAAAAGTTTGACACGGATAGTGCAACCAGAACTTAGAAAAGGTACACAGTCTTTACTGAGTTTCCAAGTTTGTTATATCTGCATGGGTGAAATTTTTCAGACTTGTGCCTGAACTTTAGGTTTTTGAGTGTACCAACTTAGTTCAAATGTTAAAGTTTTAAGTTACAGGTTTTGTTTACCTTTAATATGTTCAAAGTGCATTCACATATTGCTTTGCATACTTGTTCATCATCATGACCCAACCCCTACACAGGAGTAGGTAACTCTATCAAGTATTTTGTTGAAATTATGCCCCCTTTTAGAGATGTAAATGTTAAAGTTTAAGTACAGGTTTTGTTTACCTCTAATATTTTCAAACTGCATTGACATATTGCTTTGATACTTTGCATACTTGTTCACCATCATGACCCCAACCCCTACACAGGGGTAGGTAACTCTATCAAGCATATTGTTGAAATTATGCCCCCTTTTAGAGATGTAAATGTTAAAGTTTAAGTACAGGTTTTGTTTACCTCTAATATTTTCAAAGTGCATTCACATATTGCTTTGAATATCTGTTCACCATCATGACCCCAACCCCTACACAGGGGTAGGTAAGTCTATCAAGCATTTTGTTGAAATTATGCCCCCTTTTGGACTTAGAAATTTAGGTACAAGTTTTTTAACCTCTAATATCTTCAAAGTGCATTCATATTGCTTTGATACTTCGCATACTTGTTCACTATCATGACCCCAACCCCTACACAGGAGTAGATAACTATTTAGCATTTTGTTGAAATTATGCCCCCTTTTGGACTTAGAAATGCTTATTTGTTCACCTTCATGACCCAGAGAACCTACACATGAGTAAGTAACTGTCCTGCATTTTGTCCAAATTATCTCCCTTTTTCGACTTAGATGCCCCAACCTCTACACAGCAGAGGGTAATGCTGCTGATATGAAGCATTTTGTTTTGAATATATAATGATAATACTATCCTAGCATGGCACTGCAAAAAGAGGAGCGCGCTGTTCGTGGACAGCTCTTGTTCATGTTCTGTAATCCATGATTTTACTACCCTACAAAAATGCATTTTTATCAAAACCCATGAAATTTAATTCCCACAAAAAGATGTGATTTTAGTTTACAGTAGTTGTTTCGTTGGTACTAATATTGAATGTGTTCCTTTACAGAGGATCCAGCTTCTATAAGATCACCAAGAAGTAAAGCTAAGATTTCACGTATTGATATCGGAGGTGTGACATATATGCAGACTAAACCTGGCACCTTGGAGAGAGTAAATTCTGTCAAATCAAGGGTAGCAGCTGTGTAAGTAGTGTAATTTGTAATACATTTATTTATCAAAACGTTTTTAGGGGAAGGTTCTTCTACATTTTTTTCATTATAAGACTATGAATTCGTTAATCATATTGCTGTAAGATAAAAATTTTAATATTTGTAAAAAAGTAAAATACGGCCACGTTCATTTTTTGTTGTGTATGGCTGGTCAATCGGTAGAGTGCCTGTTGACTAGTTGTAATCTCAGCAAGATGAACGTTACTTCTTAATGTACTTTAATTCACACAAGTCGATGATACTCATACAACAGCACTCTACATGCCTCGCCCTGGTTCTGACAGCTGATTCTGAAAACACGTTTGACTTAAATAGCATCTGGCTGTGCTTGTTTCAAGCCTATAACAACCGTGTACCGGTAACTTAATTTGACCGGCACTACTAGCTATTCACGAAAATGGGGCCTGTTACATACACAGGGGTTCCATTTGACTTGGGAGTAGGGGTTTTGACCCTTGAAATTTTCGAAATGCCATATTTTGGCCTCAATATTTAGGTTTGAAGGGTCATTTTCTCTTAAACTTATGGATATTTTGCTTATAAAATGGTAAAATTTAGTCAAAAGTATCAAATTGACCCATCAGACTCTGATGCATTAGTTGTAATCACTTGTGTCACACTCTGTGTCGCTTTAAGTTTCTATAAATTAGCTTACTACTCCATTGCTTACTTCCATGATTATTGTATTTGTTAGATAAATTATAGTTTAAACGATCAGTGTAAAGTAACTCACCAGTTTTCATTTTTCAGACGTGTAGTTAACAAGACAATCCAGCGTGCTGCTGGCAAGTACAAAAAGGACAACACTAAAGTTTTAAACAAGAAGAAATACTGTATGTTCTTCAACAGATTTGGGAAATGTAACCGAAAAAACAAATGTCCATACATTCATGATCCGGATAAAATAGCTGTCTGTACCAGGTTTGTGGTGATTTATTTTAGGGTCCCTGGCTCTGGGCCTAACTACACTTTAAGGGACTGGGCCCAGGGGCCCTCAGGTAGGGAAATTTTGCGTCATTTTAAAGAAAAAGGGAAATTTTTATAAATATCAATACTATCATTTGATGAGGGGTATAATATTGCTTTGCACTTGTCTGTCGGTCTGTTTGTCGGTCGGTCTGTCGGTCATATAAAATTGTTTCCGTTCAATAACTCGAGAACGCTTTGACCTAGGATATTCAAACTTTACATGGAGGTTGGTCAGCCACAGTAGATGACGCCTATTGATTTTGAGGTCAGTAGGTTAAAGGTCAAGGTCACTGTGACCTTCACCATTTCTAACTATTTAAATGGTTTCCGTTCAATAACTCAAGAACTCTTTGACCTAGGATCTTCAAACTTAACATGGTTGTTGGTCAGCAATAGTAAATGATCCCTATTGATTATGAGGTCCGTAGGTCAAAGGTCATATAGGTGTTACTCTGGCGGCGGCTGCGGCGTCACAAATTGCTTGCCCGGGGGAGCATAACTTTGTGACCTTAAGTTCAAATGACTCAAGATTTGGTATGCATGTTTCTTGCAATAAGCCGAAATGCAGTGCGCAAGAACCATAACTCTACCTGTCATAGTTTTTGAATTATTTTCCTTTGATTGATTTTATTAGATCATTTCTTGTCCGGAGCATAACTTTGTCACCTTAAGTTCAAATGACTCAAGAATTGGTATGCATGTTTCTTGCAATAAGCCGAAATGCAGTGCGCAAGAACCATAACTCTACCTGTCATAGTTTTTGAATTATTTCCCTTTGATTGATTTTATTAGAGCATTTCTTGTCCGTCAGATAACTTTGTCACCAAGAGGTTGAATGACTTGAAATTTGGTATGCATGTTTCTTACCAAAATTCCAAGTGCAGTACTCTACCTTGTGCCATTTTTTATTTTTGTCCCTTTGATTGATTTTATAAGCATTTCTTGTCTGTGGCATAACTTTGTCACCATAAGTATTAATGACTCCAAGATAGGTGTGCATGTTTCTTGCTGTGACATTTTTTTGTCCAGAGCATCACTTTGTCGTTTTTAGTTCAGATGACTAGAGAACTCTTGTGAGACGATATGTAGCCCAATAGTGGATAGTTTTCCATGACAAATGTGCATGTCGTCAGGCGACACCTGCGACTCGCGGAGCTTTTATTGACTATTGGGCTGCCGTGGGGGCGTACGTGTTTTACAAACATCTCTTGTTATTTTATTAGTAACACATTATTACATTAATTAACTGTACAAAAAGCCTATTTCAAGCTACAACAAAAGCTACTACAACTGCTGATTAATTTTTTTTGAAAAGATAGGGGGAAATATTATATATAATTGTTCAGTTAGGAGGGAATAGCGATATGAGGGCCCTGGTGCATCCTGATGACCATCTAATATAAAAAACTGCTGTATTTCCTTGAATCATTGTCCACGGTGGTGGGGCATTTTACGAAAATTCAGATTCCAAACACTGTCTGTATCAGTTGATTTTGGTAAACTCGCATGGCATCCGTACGGAGCCTGTACAGACATGGAAGACACGTACAAGCATCGTACGGATACTGTATGAGTACATCTCTATAGATCGTTTGTGGTCCGTACGAGCTGTGACCAGACGGTCCGAACATACAAAAAACATTAACATTTAAAAAATTGTGAACTCGAACGAGTTGATAAATTTGTAGGGATATCGTACAAACTTTGTGACCCTAGCATAACTCACTCACTCACGGTGCTCTTGTTGTGTAATCAAGTGTGATAAAGAAAAAATCATGAGCTCTACCTTGAACAAATCTTAGCTCAAATTGAGATTTTACTCAAATCAGAGTCTGAACGTAAAAGAAATCTGAAAATCTGTAATAATCTTGAAACAATGTTTTGTGAGGTTAATTTTGATCAGATGAGCGTCTGCATCCGCAAAGTGGTGCTCTTGTTAAAAATGGAAAATCTGTTTCTGACAACACCCCTTGTTGATTAGGAGGCCGTCTTATGCTTAGGTCACATTTGCCCTACAAGCTCCTTACAAGCTCCGTACAAGTTGATTTTGGCAAACTCGCACGGCGTCCGTACGGACACCGAAGACACATACCAGCATCATGCGGATTTTTTGTGTCGCCTGAAAAGGCGACATATAGGTGTTACTTTGGCGGCGGCGGCGGCGGTGGCGGCGGCGGCGGCATCACAAATTGCTTGTCCGGAGCATAACTTTGTCACCTTAAGTTCAAATGACTCAAGAATTGGTATGCATGTTTCCTGCAATAAGACGGAGTGCAGTGCGCAAGAACCATAACTCTACCTGTCATAGTTTTTGAATTATTTCCCTTTGATGGATTTTATTTGAGCATTTCTTGTCCGGAGCATAACTTTGTCACCTTAAGTTCAAATGACTCTAGATTTGGTATGCATGTTTCTTGCAATAAGCCGGAGTGCAGTGCGCAAGAACCATAACTCTACCTGTCATAGTTTTTGAATTATTTTCCTTTGATTGATTTTATTAGAGCATTTCATGTCCGGAGCATAACTTTGTCACCTTAAGTTCAAATGACTCAAGAATTGGTATGCATGTTTCCTGCAATAAGACGGAGTGCAGTGCGCAAGAACCATAACTCTACCTGTCATAGTTTCTGAATTATTTCCCTTTGATTGATTTTATTTGAGCATTTCTTGTCCGGAGCATAACTTTGTCACCTTAAGTTCAAATGACTCTAGATTTGGTATGCATGTTTCTTGCAAAAGGCCGAAGTGCAGTGCGCAAGAACCGTAACTCTACCTGTCATAGTTTTTGAATTATTTCCCTTTGATTGATTTTATTAGAGCATTTCTTGTCCGGAGCAAAACTTTGTCACCTTACGTTCAAATGACTCAAGAATTGATAGGCATGTTTCTTGCAATAAGCCGGAGTGCAGTGCGTAAGAACCATAACTCTACCTGTCATAGTTTTTGAATTATTTCCCTTTGATTGATTTTATTAGAGCATTTCTTGTCCGGAGCATAACTTTGTCACCTTAAGTTCAAATGACTCAAGATTTTGTATGTATGTCTCTTGCAATAAGCCGAAATGCAGTGCGCAAGAACCATAACTCTGCCTTGCATCGTTTTTTAATTACTTCCCTTAGATTGATTTAATTTGAGCATTTCTTGTCCGGAGGATAACTTTGTCACCATGAGGTTGAATGACTTGAAACTTGGTATGCATGTTTCTTACCAAAAGTCCAAGACTTTTAGTGCAGTACACAAGAAACGTAACTCTACCTTGTGCCATTTTTCAATTTTTTCCCTTTGATTGATTTTATAAGCATTTCTTGTCCGTGGCATAACTTTGTCACCATAACTATTAATGACTCAAAAATAGGAATGCATGTTTCTTTGCTGTGACATGAAGTGCAGTGTGCAAGAATCATAACTCTAGCTTGTGTAGTGTTTGAATGATTCCCTTCAGATTGATTTTATCAGGACATTTTTTTGTCCAGAGCATCGCTTTGTCGTTTTTAGTTCAGATGACTAGAGAACTCTTGTGAGTCTGATATGTAGCCCTATACTGGATAGTTTTCCATGACAAATGTGCATTTCGTCAGGCGACACATGCGACTCGCGGAGCTTTTATTTAACTCGTACTAGCATCGTACCGATATTGTATGAGTGCATCTCTATAGATCATTTGTGGTTCGTACGAGCTGTGACCAGACGGTCCGAACATACAAAAAACGTTAGCATTTAAAAAATTGTGAACTCGTACGAGTTGATAAATTTGTACGGATATCGTACAAACTTTGTGACCCTAGCATAACTCACTCACTCACGGTGCTCTTGTTGTGTAATCAAGTGTGATAAAGAAAAAATCATGAGCTCTACCTTGAACAAATCTTAGCTCAAATTGAGATTTTACTCAAATCAGAGTCTGAACGTAAAAGAAATCTGAAGATCTGTAATAATCTTGAAACAATGTTTTGTGAGGTTAATTTTGATCAGATGAGCGTCTACACCCGCAAGGTGGTGCTCTTGTTAAAAATGGAAAATCTGTTTCTGACAACACCCCTTGTTGATTAGGAGGCCGTCTTATGCTTAGGTCACATTTGCCCTACAAGCTCCTTACAAGCTCCGTACAAGTTGATTTTGGCAAACTCGCATGGCGTCCGTACGGACACCGAAGACACATACCAGCATCATGCGGATTTTTTTAACTCGTACTAGCATCGTACGGATATTGTATGAGTGCATCTCTATAGATCGTTTGTGGTCTGTACGAGCTGTGACCAGACGGTCCGAACATACAAAAAACGTTAGCATTTAAAAAATTGTGAACTCGTACGAGTTGATAAATTTGTACGGATATCGTACAAACTTTGTGACCCTAGCATAACTCACTCACGGTGCTCTTGTTGTGTAATCAAGTGTGATAAAGAAAAAATCATGAGCTCTACCTTGAACAAATCTTAGCTCAAATTGAGATTTTACTCAAATCAGAGTCTGAACGTAAAAGAAATCTGAAAATCTGTAATAATCTTGGAATAATGTTTCAGTTTTGTGAGGTTAATTTTGGGTCCAGTCTGGCATTGAAAATAATGAAATATGATCTTACTTGACTTAAGGATAAGAACAACCCATCAGATCACACCATAATACACGCTCTTGGTCAATAACAGGCGATATGATTGCCAATGGCTATCCTTATTCCCAATCAAATAAGATCAATATTGAATACCACCCCTGGTTAGCAATTAAGAGCCGTATGGCCATTTTGTTTATTCAAAATTAAATGTAAATTAGATTTTATTGCATAAATATATGTCCAATGTTTCTGGCTTTACTTTCAGATTTTTGAGAGGAACATGCAAATCTAAAGATTGTCCATTTTCGCATAAAGTTTCGGGAAACAAAGTTCCTACATGTTCATACTTTGTCATGGGAAAATGTCGTAGAACTGATTGTCCTTATCCACATGTGAATGTTAACAAGGAGGCCGCTGTGTGTGAAGACTTCCTGAGAGGGTTCTGTCCCGCTGGAGTCCAGGTACAGTTATATTAATAATCAACAGGGCTGCATATCGGTCAGAATGATCGATACAATATTTGTATCAATACAAAATGATCGATATACGATATACATGGGTGAAAGTTTTCCGTTTTATGACGGATTTCCGTATTTTAGACATGTCCCAAGACCGTTTTTCCAAATCGCGTAAATCCGTCGTAAAAATTTGAGGGGGGGGGGGTATGCCGACTTTTGCTAGCGCGACATGTATCCTTGTAATTCATTAAACCAATCACGGCACTCGATCTTTCCGCTATTCGGGTATTCAGTACCGGTTGTAAGAAATTTGTCATCAAATCGAAAGTGGAATTTCGTATTTTTCAAACGCAATTAAGCGCGTGAGAGAAGTATGTCAGGAATAATTGGCGATCGGGAAGCGGTTGAAATACATTGGCGAATCGGATACGAGCGTGACAAAGCTTTGCATGGTTGAATTAACAAGAAATTAGGTACAGTCCAGCGCCGTTCTTTCCGTCAAAAATTCTGGAAATTGTAATATTTTGTTGCTGCAAATAAGTTCAATAAAAGCCTCTTGACAATATAAATGGGACTTTTAGTTTACACAGCATTGTATCTGTGTGTGTGTGTGGTGTTGGTGAACACACAGTGTTAATTGTAGCAGTTGCAAGCATGATAATAAATGGTCAGTACTGGATCTATATAGATCGATGCAGACATTTAGCATTTTATGCTTCCATGTCATGATGATTCAAAGAAACCAATTAATTTCATGTCAATATGGGGAATAACATGCCAAAAATATCATCTTTAGATCCCTGGGCTATTGAGAAAACTTGTATTTTGTCAACATGATTCTGAAGGCCTTCTTGCTGAACAGGGACCTTCTTCCAGTTAAGTACAGGTCCAACTCTGGGGCAATATTGTACTTTATATTTACAAGATTGTGTGATCGACGCACAAGTATTTACAGTGAAGAGTTAAAAAGGTTAAAGACGTTGGGACACTTCACAATTCAGAAATTAAATAAAAACATGATTTTCTTTCTAACTAATTAAGTTGTTTTGAATACTGATTAGTATAAACAATTATTATTTCACAAGTGTCCCAGTGTGTATATGTATACTTGAGTCGATCCCCTAAGAGATAAAAACCTAACATGCACACTTCAAATTGTTTGGTCTGCAACTAAATTTCATTTTCTGACTGAGAAATTACTGAACTACAGTAAAATGAACCATTTCTGGAATAAAAAAGCTTTTATCTTAAAATATTTACTGTGAAGCAAGTACCAGTCAAGAGGCTTCGTCATTCAGAAACTTTCTCATCGACTCGATCCCTCCGATTGGTCAGTCTATAATTAACCCAAAGACTGAATTATTTTATGAAACACAGTGGTAACATAAAGTTTGTTCATCACAGATACTATTTACAGAATTTAATTAATGTGGACAAGTATGTTGACAAAAATATGGACAAAAACAAAAACCCATGGTTACGAGCTTACCGGTAGGTATTACTGCTCATCAAAATGGATTTTTCAGGGTTGGTTTTAAATCAGTCCACAAAAATTGTTTACATGCGCTTTTATGTACATTTTTTGCTGTGATGACAGGAAAATGTCCACTTTCAAACTTGCATATGTTTTGGAAAGGAACCATCACTGCGCGTGTTTATATTCTGCAAAAATAAGTAGGGCTCGGGTCGATGAGAAGGATCGACTCGATGAGAATCAAGTATAATCATTAAGTGGGCCTGATATATCCTGAATGTTTGGAAGTAAACTGACGAAATGAGTGACTACATACACTGTTTCTCCTATAGTAGATCTAATATTATTATGCCCCTCCCCCCATCTTTGATGAGGCCATGAGGGGGTATATTTAATAGCAGAAGAACGCTTTGCCCTAGGATCTTCAAACTTTACATGGAGGTTGGTTATCAACAGTAGACGCACCCTATTGATTTTGATGTCAGTAGGGTCACTGTGACCTTTACCCATTTCTGAATATTGAAATGCTTTCCGTTCAATAACCAAAAGACGCTTTGCCCTAGGATCTTAAACTTTTACATGTAATGTAGGTTAGTCATCAACAGTAGATGACCCCTATTGATTTTGAGGTCAAAGGTCAATGTCACTGACCTTTATTATTTCTGACTATTGGGCTGCCATGGGGCATACATGTTTTACATACATCTTGTGTTTACTTTTAAGTTTTAATTGAAAATTGTGATTTACCTGAAGCAGAGTCATTGTCTTGCTTGCAAAAATATATAAGCACAATTTTAACCAAATATAGCCCTTAATAATACAGTACTTACTTAATTAATCTGCAACAAAAAGTTGTTATTTTAGTTCATTGTCATATTCTGTAACACAAATGATGATTGATCATATTCTTGTGAATCTACTTATTCCCCATTATTCTATTCTATAAAGTCTTTTTTATATTGGCTAAACATGAAACTAATTTACAGTAAACAATATATTACTATTTGATCTACTAAAGGACTGTGTTGAGAGTTTTTTGTGTAGATATTTATATCCATACATAGTCCATACATCAGATGAAAATGTTCACACATACAGACATTTAACATGACAGTAGGTCGGTTTTTTGGCAACCTCATGATGCTGGAGTTAAGCTGTTTATTGGCATTCAAAATCACTATTCTCAGAAGCTTCTGGGGGGTGCCCCTCTAGACCCCTACCCCTGCTTTCTTACTTTACTGGGTGGAACTTGTTCACCATTGGGACCCTAACCTCTACACAAGAATAGGCAACTATCAGGCATTTTTTGTCCAAATTATCTGCACTTCTCGACAAGGTACAACCTGAAATCTATTGACTATTACTTTTGATCAGACACTTGTTCACTATTGGAACTCCAACCTCTACTCAGTTGAAGTCCAATAATAATTCAAAGGTATTTACTTGAAAGGGAAAACAAAATCACCAAGTGGACATGCTTTTTTGGAGGCCTTTTATTTTTCATAACAGCAAGTCAGAAGTGCCAGAATTTGCTTTCAGGAGTACTTTAAAATGCTGTTTTCAAGGAGCTTCCGGGGGCCTCCGGCCCCCTGGAACCCCTGGCCAAGGCTTTGCCCTGGACCCACCGGGGGTCCTGCGGCCCCCTGGCCCCCAACTTATTTTTCAGTATTTTCATATATCTCAACTTTCACCCATGCATATCTCATATGATATTTTCTTTTAGCAATAAAACATCTAAATAAGAGACCCCACTTGCAATATGAACTTAACTTGCAGAACACAATTGAAACACGTCTATTAATACATCCATCTTTTTACACATATTTTATATAAATTGCTCAGCCAAGAGTGACTCAGTGGTTTAATTCACAGCAGTTCTTGTTGGAAATGACCCCAACATTTCGTAATAATTCCAAAGTCAGCAAATCCCTGCATTCTGATTGGCTAAGATGTGACGTTTACACATCAGTAAACCTCCGTTTTTGCCAATCGGGGCACTCAGACATTACTGGCGTAAACGTTCTAGACAAATGTGTGTGGAATAAGTCAAACTGCAAAGGCCCATTACAGCTGTACGAGCTCTTGTAGCTTAATTTTGACATAGAACATTACCTACCTGTATGTGCATTCACTGATTTTGTGTTTACGTAAGGAACGGAGCACCTAAACACATTTTGTTTAGCTAACGTAATTCACCAAACGTCGCGTTATGATGACGTCACGTATACGATGTCATTTAATCAAGCTCATTTTCGGGGCTTTACTCAATGTGCTGCTTCAGATCGGGTGTTATCACATCAGTGAACGTCAACAAATGGTCGTTTAATCCTATATTGAACATCGAAGACAAATTGTGATTATATTGGTTTCCATGTGTATTTGTTGTTGATCAATTATTATACTAATACCGAAACGTTCGATATGATGTATCAATTGAACGCAAAATACCTATATTCGATTTAGATTGGAAATCGGTACCAGCCCTAATAATCAACAGTCACTCACTAAAATAAGTGCAAAAATAATTTTGATGTATGTTCAACCAACTGTATACTAGCACCCTGATAATTGCAAGTGGCAAGTCAAGTTGCAAGTGAGCTTTAGCATATCTTGCTCAGAGAATCCAAAGAATGTCTTGAGTACCCCAGTACAGATTTCAATTTTTTTTGCAAATACTTAATAAGTATGACTAATTATATTATATTGACTCTTTCTGAGTACTCAATCCAAAGAATGCCCATCTACTCATGTACCAATTTTGTGATCCTTATAATTATGTTATCTTGCCATCCTGATATGTTATCTTGCCATCCTGATAATGTTATCTTGCCATCCTTATATGTTATCTTGCCATCCTAATATGTTATCTTGCCATCCTGATATGTTATCTTGTCATCCTTATAATGTTATCTTGCCATCCTGATATGTTATCTTGCCATCCTGATATGTTATCTTGCCATCCTTATATGTTATCTTGCCATCCTGATAATGTTATCTTGCCATCCTGATATGGTATCTTGCCATCCATATATGTTATCTTGCCATCCTGATAATGTTATCTTGCCATCCTGATAAAATGTTATCTTGCCATCCTTATATGTTATCTTGCCATCCTTATATAGTATCTTGCCATCCTTATATGTTATCTTGCCATCTTATTTGTTATTTTGCCATCCATATATGTTATCTTGCCATCCTTTTATGTTATCTTGCCATCCTTATAATGTTATCTCGCCATCCTCATATGTTATCTCGCAATCCTCATATGTTATCTTTAGACTTTACAAGCCATTTTTTCTGTGTTTTTACAGTGTAAGAAGAAACATATTCTACAATGTCCGGAGTATTTCCATACTGGTGTTTGTACACACGGTGATAAGTGTAAACTACAACACAAGAAGGTTAAAGAAAAGAAAATTGTTTTAAGGTACCATTCATTTCATGTTCTCTCAATTACATAAACAAATACAAAATATTACTTTATTCAATGCTTTCCTCCATAGATACGCATTATAAGATCTCAGTTTTGCTCTTGTCCAGTGTATGCACAGTGTACCTGATAATGATAATGAAATCGCATTTTCAAAATGGATTGTCTGACTGAAATATTTGCATATCTGTTGAATGTGAATTACTTCAAGGTAGCACCAGGACGATTTCAATATTTTGAAACCAGTTAATCGTTGGTATGAAATCAAATCGAACCAGTTAATCGGCCGCCATATTGAAAATGTTTTTTTCTTTCATAATGTTATTAAATGACCATATCAAGGTACTATCAGCAGCAGAATGCATGTGTATTTATTTTATCCTTTGAGGTGTACACTACCAGAGCTGCAGATAAGGTTTTGGTCCATTGGGTATTTTACCCCCTACTTTCAATTTTGATTGGGATTTGACAAATTTTAATTGGGTATTTGATAAAACTCATAGGGTAAATGATCTTTTATATACTATTTTTCACTACAAAATCATTTGCTTTTTTGAGTATTTCAGACTGTCTTTGCTTTTTCTTACTCCCTTCTCTCAAAATCTATTAGGTTTTTGTGAAAATTAATTGGGTAATTACCTCAATATGCAGCTTATCTGTAGCTCTGCACTACCATAATAAGATTAGTATACATTAAATATGATCACACATGTATAAGGATTAATGTTTCACATGTTACCTAGTTTACTTGTTTATGTGTCAATCAATACATGTCAAAGATATAATGTATGAACGCAGTAACATACAATTTATTGGCATTGTTGGATGTGTATTGTTTTAGAACGATTAGCGGTTTTGCGAAATTAAAACCGGTTTCACCTTGTAATCGAATCGTATCCGATTAACCGAGTAATCGTCCCGGTCCTACTTCAAGGGGTTCAAATGATCTTTAGGTGAGCTATTGTGATCACCCTATGTCCAGTGTACGTCGTCCATTGTCCTTCGTCAACAATTGGACTGTTAACACTCCAGAAGTCACAGTTTTCACTTAATGAAGCTTGGTCACATTTTTTACCTCATCTTTATGAAACTTGGGTTATTATAATATTATATATAATATTGGGTCAACACCTAGGTAGGTCACAAGGTCAAATCATAGGAAAACCTTGTGTAGTAACTAGAGGTTACCATTTTAGCCTAACCTTTATGAAATGTGGTCACAATGATCATCTCAACAAAATCTAGGTCACATGCGATATTGGGTCATCTGGGGCCAAGAACTAGGTCACTAGGTCAAATCACTGGGCTTGCATGGACTACTACGACAGGTGAGCGACCTAGGGCGCTTTGGGCCCTCTTACGAATCACAGGTTGAAATGTGACAAAATGTTTCACATATTGCTTCTTTTATACGGCTGACATTGTCTCACTAAAAACCCAATCACGCTGCCAATTACTACATTTATTAATATCTCTATTTTTTTCTTATAGACCAGATGACAAGTGTGTATCTACTTCAACTGCTGTTAATTCATCTGAGACAGAGCCTAATATGTGTAATACATCAGATATGCCTCCTTCCAGCATAGAGCCTGGCATGTGTGCAATAACATCGGCTAATACCTCAGACACCCCTCCTTCCAGAAAAGAGCCTGGTATGTGTGCGATAGCATTGGGTAATACATCAGACACGCCTCCTGCTGTCAGCTCTGATGAGAGTACATCGTCCAGTCCATTGTCCAGGAAGAGAAAGTTACCCGCCTATATTTCATTGAAGACGAGCAACAGCTCTATACCTGTGGTCGAAGTCAAGCAGAATGATCAGTCTCTGAATGGTACAAGTTATTATTTATGTTACCTACCATATTACCTCGTATTAACACCCCCGGGGTGATGCATTTTGCGAATAAATAAATCCAGAGACAGTCAGATCTCGTATAAACGCCCCCCCCCACGATCCGCACTACACGACCTTACAGTTAGGCTTACGTAATTTAAACATGATATGTGTAAGTCGAGCGCTACTAGTGACGTCATCCATGTGAAATTTAATCAAGTTGAAGTAGCATGGAGTCACCATCTTTTAAACCCAAGGTTATACAGTTTGCCGTACGGTAGAAATAGGGAAATTGTCTTTATGCATCTCAACAGAATATCTTAACAACAGAATTAACTTTTTATACAATGCACTACTATCTCGACAGTAAGAAACAAACAAGTTATTTGACATGCGCCTAATCGGTAGATGAAGCAGATCAAAGACAGAGCCGACTCTTGAAGCCGATGTTTGATATCTGACATCAAACGTGGGAACATTCTGTGTTTGATGTCGGTATACACCCGCCCATTAGACTAATATTGGTCAATCAAGCGTGTAACAAATATTTAATGGGTTGAGTCGTACTCGTAACAAAATTATGTACTGCGTGTGACGTAAGCGAATTAAAATTAACTCGACGATTGACTCGTGCGTACCGTATACACGATATTAAACATGTACGCTGTAATTACTCAGAGGTAATTAATTGATTGTTGGAATGGATTATCATGACGGGCTGTTATTCTGGATTTATTTGGATAATTTATGGATTATCGTATGACCAATCATTGAAGGCAAGACTTTTTGGTTCAAAAATTGGCAGGTGCATTAATTAGAGGGGGGGGGGGGGTGATAGTACGAGGTAATACGGTACATATACTAGTAGTGGGAAAAACATATTGTCAATTTGATTTTGTGCTGGGTGTCTGTCTGGATGGATGTGTCATGAAGTCTGTTCACGCTTGTTCTCCTTATAACCATTGGTTGGATTACAATGGAACTTCATGTGAATATTTGGTACCAAGCCTTAATTAGTTGACATGTGCATATTGTCAGGAATTTAAGTTGGTTGAATACTGCCAGCGTTATGGCTCTTTGCTGAATATATGACATATGTTTTTGTCAAAATCACTTTGGTGTGGTTATGAACAGTTGCAGTATCACGGTGTATAACCATATCGGTACCCTCTCAGTGCAAATTGATATATCGGTACCCTCTCAGTGCAAATTGATATATTGGTACCCTCTCGGTGCTGGCACGGGTCTCTCTCAGTGCAAAACAATGAAATGGAAGGCATTTGAGGTAAGAAAATCATGTTTTTGTCCAAATATACGGGTTTATGCATAAAATCGATAGCCCACGGAAGCCCCCGATGATTATCCATTGTATTTCTATTGTTCAATTTGTTCTATCAGTTGTCACATGTTTAGACGTGGCTAGAATGTTGACTGGGGAACTTGTTCGAAAGAATATCGAGCTATGTTTATGACGCTTAAATGCGACTTTTATTCAAAATAGCAAGTATTTAGTACCTCAGACGTAAAGCCGTTGATCATATCTTGCCACTAAAAGCTTTTTTTTCGGCAACTTCCATCAAATTTCTTAAAAAACACCCTACTTTCGGTTTAGACGCGGCACCGGTACCCTCTCTATTTTCATTGTTTTGCACTGAGAGAGACCGGTGCCAGCATTGAGAGGGTACCAATATATCATTTTGCACCGAGAGGGTACCGATATGGTTATACACCGTGAGTATGTGACCTTCCCAAGTTATACACATCCTTCTGTGGTTTTGTTGTTCACCATGATCATGGCTGTCCTTGTTAGAAGACCCGAGTTCACTACCCTAATAGAAACATATGTCATTCAGTAATTAACATGACTCAGCAACATTGACATGTTTATCAACATGAGAAATTAGCTATTCACTTAAGGCTTGGTAAACAGCTCACTAGTGTGCTTATTTATTATACACATACAGTGCCCACCAAAACTAAGTATACAGTTGCAAAATTAAACTTGGTTAAATTATTGGTTAAAATATCTGGTCATCAGTCGGTCACAATTATACTAGTTTCTGAAACTTCAGTAACTAGATGAGTCAAAAAAGAGATAGAAGTAAAGATGAAGATGTTTTGAATCAAGTAACCATGTGTTCCAATAGGTTGAATTTGTCCATCTTTTTATGACAAAGTTACCTTTCAAGCTGGACAAAGAAACTTTATATTTTACACCTAGGGTACCAATCAATGTATGGTCTTTTCACCTTGTAAACAAATCTATTCCTTGTATTCAAAAATATTATTGCTTCACTGTTCTACAAATAGTGGTATTATAGATGAGTAAATGGGGAAATAATCTCTGTATACTTATTTTTGGTGGACAGTGTATAATATATACATGCCCTTGCATGAGGTCGAACAACAGTCATGCTTACATCAAACCTGCTATTTACGGACATGTTTGTTATAATGAGAAATTAACAATTCACTTAAAGTATGTTGAATGGCTCACTCCTGTGCTAAGCATTTTGCACGAGGTTAGTAAACATCAACCTGCCATTTACGTATGTTCCTTATCACTTAGGTCTCCCAGATAGAATGTGGGAGACATATTGTTATTGTGCTGGATGCATGTTTGTCTACTGAGTCATATTCTTTCTTTCCCATTCATCGGATTTCAATGCCTAGTTGTGCATATTGTCCGTAAATTTTGTCAGATAATTATTGCCAGAGTTATGGTCCTTCAATAGTAAAAAAAAGCTAATCAGCGCTTGTTATTCTTAATCTCTGGTCGGATTTCAATAAAACTCCATAATGATTACAGGCCCTTCCCCAGAATTTGTTTAAGGCGCTGGGGCATTGCTAGGATTTGAGCTTACACAGATCAACGAGAATGGCTATAATTTAAGCACTTTTTTACACAAAACAAGCCATAATCACCCAAATAACACAAAACAGACCAAAATATTAATACCCATACTGATTTAAAGACACCATTCTAGGATTTAAGGTGCTGGGGGAAAGCAGATTCTGGCTGTAAGGCGCTGAGGAACCACAATGCCTTCTGCCCCTGTGGAAGGGCCTGGATTAATTGGTACCAAGCATAGTTGTGCATAATGTCAAAAGTGCTTTTTAATAAAAAATATTCACATTATATAATTAAGTATGTTTTCTTCTTCAGAAAAAATGACCTTGAAGATTCGTCCAGAATTTATATGAAGATCTGATAGGTGCTGTGTTAGTGCTATCCTAGTATTCACATCTCAATATTGAATATGAGATACTTTAGTATAGAACTGGGCTGGTATTCACAAAGCATCTTAGTAGAAAACTCAATTGTTTACATTGTTTAGAAGCATTATGCAAAGAGCTAAAATAATCTCAAAGAAAACATGGGTTTATTCTGTTTCTTTGGAAATATCATCCTCATACATCAGTGGTTAGTCAAGTTCCCAGACTACCATATGTTTTGGACGAAGAATACTCTGGTGAATGAGAATGGGAAATATGTGCAGCTCCATTTTTGAACATAAGTAAAAATATTTAAGTGTTTCCTTAAGATGCTTGGTGAATACAACCCCAGTCCCTCGGTAGTCAGTGCATGATCTCAGTTTATAAATTTGCAATAACAAACATGTATTATAGGTTATTTTATATGATCATATATTTTTGTACTAGATACTAGATGGGATTTCATCTTCAAATGCATGTATAATATAATTGTATGGTTTTATTAAGTTTTTGGAAGGGAATATTTTCCATTGTAAAAAAACATGGGGTTAAACATGAAATGACTATAATGTAGGGGGCTTACAAGTTTTACCAATATATTGTTTAAATATCTTTTTAGTGATGTTCCTTATGAATGAATTGCCTTTGGTGTAATAAAACGAATTGTTGGATTCCCAGACGATGCTGGAAAATAGGATAGGATAAGAGTAGCAAGGAAATGTTTTTGGGGAACTTTTTTGTTTACATTTTACAAAGTTTAGACAAAGAGTACTTCCATTTGACAATTAGACAAGTTCTCTTGCATGTTTTTAAGACCTCATTTTCTGCTGTGCATACTGCACACTTTTTTTATCTTTTATGATAATGTTTTACATGAAAAAATTATTCTGCACAGTTTGAATTTTATCTTAACATTACGGAATCAATTAAAATTTATTCTAATCAATTTATATAAGTACAAAAATGTATATGAAATGGTTGAATTCCTATACTATTGATATACTTGGTTAAATGCCCATTACATCTGCGACTGCCTTGTAACTCATAATGTGTGAATTACAATATTGAAGTAATCATACAAACTCCAACACAGTGATCTCCCTTGATCTAGGCAGATGGTGATTTAGGCCAAGTGTTACAGCAAAAGTGATCTCCCTCGATCTAGACAGAGGGTGATTTATGCAGTGTAACAGGGGTCTGCGTGAACTACTACGACAGGTAAGTGACCTTGGGCCATTTATGCCCTTTTTGTTATATATTCTTGTATAAATGGCAATATCAGATTAATATCATCAGACTCTGCGTATTACAACATAATTGTAGATAGTGTACACTTAGTCCTGTTGATAATTTATTCAATATTAATGCAATTTATTTATTAAACAGTTATCTCCTGTTTATCAGATTTTAATGCATGTGTTTTAGTACCTCCTTTGTTCTAAATTTTAGAGACTCTTGTCATTGCTTTGTTCAATCGTTGAATAAATAAACATAATAATTATATCAAATCAGTTTGTTATATTTATTTGTGATTCTAGTAGTCTTCCATGGACACACAATTCACCTGGGATCCCATCTTGTCAACCAAGAATTTGTTGCCTGTTGAATGTTTATAGCAGTCTCCTGAGGAATCATCGAGTCAGCACTTTGGCTCAACATGCATCCAATTCTTTTTGTGACTCTGCATCTCATAGTCTCTCAACATGCATCCAATTCTGGCAACATACCATTGAACGATGTTTCTATTATACAGGAACATGTTCTTTAGGAATATGTTAATACAACATTTGTGATTTTAGCAGTGATCTTTAGTTTATAGTTTATACTAATTTATTTAAGGTCGATTGTGAAACAAGTTTTTCCAACCCCTAGCAAGGGAATTTCTGGTACCATTTTTATTTTGTCTTTGGTATGACGTGGCCAGGGAACGAACCCAAGACCTCCAGCACTCAAAGCGAATGCTCAACCACTAGGCTATCGAGGAGGTGGTAGTCATCTTTAACTACAACTACGATACTGATGACAAATGATTAAGCTGATGAAATTTAAATACCAACAAGACTGCGTTCAATAAACGCTTATGCCCCCTGTGGAAGCCTTGTCCATAAATAAGTCTAAGTCCAAAATTAGGTCAAGGTGAAGGTCAAAATGGGGTCAGGTGATACAGGTGTGTGGAGAGTTTTCATATACAACATCCATGCAAGTTTGGAAGCTTTGTAGCAAGCCATAATGATGCTAGAAGAAACAGTCAATTTGGGTTAACCAGGACGAACGGACGGACGAATGGACGGACAGGTGAATCACTATATGCCTGTAAAAGATTGGGCCATAAGTGTGTCCTCTAGTATGTTTGTTCACAACAAATTGTGGACGGAGGGACGACAGACGAAGAGTGATCACAAAAGCTCACCCTGACACTTTGTGACAGTTGAGCTAAAAAGGGCATCAAGCGAGTCTTGGTGAGGGGGTTAAGGGTTATTGTACCAAACAAAACAAATTTTCAGACACACTCAAAAAATGAATGATTTGTACCAGTAGAATTCATCAACAATTTTTTTTCATAAAGCATTTAAACAAGGAATGTAACTGATATGGAAGCGAAAGACTAATTGCACCATCTGGTGGGCCTGCATGTAAATCAATCATTTGAGGTATAATAATATAAAATGTATATAAACATGGAATGTCCCTATCAGAAATGGTATCACAGTTTGACTCAAAACACTCACTAAATAAATCAACGTAGTCCTTGACCTTTATACATGGATCAATATAATACGAGCTTTTCGGGAAGAAAATAAAAAATTCACATTGAATTTTGTGCCATATGATATCATTCATTCAGGGGTCCATTGCCTAAGCAAAGCCCTACTGAGCTCTCAAAGGCACTTGGCTAGGTTTGCTACCAATAAGCGCTAAATTAAAATACAGATGAAGTGAACATTCAATTGGCTACTAGCCAGTGCACGCTGATAGTAGAACATTGCATAGCAAAGGGCTATCAAGTGCTACTGAAGTTGTGTGTTACACAAGAAAGCGCTGGGTAGCGCTAGCCTAGTATAGTACAGTGAAATCTGAAATTTTAATCTTTTGATATTTTTTACAAATTATGGACGGATATGGTTTGTTGGATTTCATTAGCTGAAACATTATTAATTTTGCAGACTTTTTTACCACAATTTGAAGTTCTTAAAGAACTACAAAAAACTTAAATTAATGTGAAATAATTATTAATAAGTGAAAGATTTTCATAACTACTTTGATAAAATGGCACCCAAATTAATTTCTTTGAGCAAAAACAAAGTTTGTGTGCCAGTTAATGAATTTCATAACTACTTTGATAATACAGAACCCCGATCTCCCTAAGCATCTCAAGTAGAAATCTCAACTCAAATTGAGATTTTGCTAAAATCAGAGTCAGAATTTTTGATAGATCTGATTTTCGAGCTATTGAAATTTTACTGTATTAAACTCAAATGATGTTTCTATGTTGTGATGCCTATTTTGAGTCCAGCCTCTCATGGAAATTACCTAAAAGGCACACAACAATAATATAATGTGAGATTTAGCTCAAGTCGAGATGCTTCGGGAGGTCAGGCCAGGTTAATTTCTTTGAGCAATATATATATGGAGTGTACTGGTTGAGTATCACAGTTTAACCCAGGGCACCCATGTATTGTTATGGTACTTGGGGTTTCCAGCAGGATCATACACAGTATTTAATGGAGGGACCATAGTATCCTCATATTCCATCAATTTGACCATAATCTGAATCAGCAGGTCTTTGTTTTGCTCAGCTAGATTATTATACTCACAGGGATCTGTGGCTATATTATACAAACACGGAACCCTGCGGGGATCACAGTTTGTTGAAGCATTAGCTGGTTTAGGACCGCACTGTATTCTCACAGGGTGGCCATGATGGTAGAAAGAAGACATTGACAGACTCAAGTTTTGTTGATATTTTACGTCCTCGCTTTCAATTTCGTTTCCACGGTAACCGGGCATTGCTTGTTCAAAAACATCAATATTTTTGTCCAACATAGATGGATATTTGCTGTTAGTGTTACGTAAGTGTTTTATGTGTCCGTATTTCACTGTGTTGTTGACATGGTAATGTTCCGTGTCAGTGGGATTTTGCCACGGAGGGTACCAGTCATCCCAAGCCATTCCAACGTCTCCAATGAGTATTTTAAAATCTCCAATGCGAAGAGCAGATCTACTTCCCTCCCCTTTGGGATCAATATTATGCAGAATTTCTGTACGATGTCCTTTAACTTTGTTGGACAATGATTCCCACTGGTTGAAGCCATCCAGATTTTTCAAATATTTTACATCTCCTCCAGCGGCCCCATATAAAGTAGGTAACCAGTCAGTTACATGTAACATGTCATTGTAAACATATTTTTGTTCTTTCAACAATGGACTATGAATGAAACCAACACCTCTAACCCCTCCTTCCCATAATGTGTCCTTTACTCCCCTGAAATTGAACAGAAAATTAAATCAGTTAACAACGCCATAGTTACGTTTTATTTACTGCAGATTTTGTAAATTCAATTTTTGTTTAAATTTCTGCATGATCATGAACTGAATTTCTGCAGACATGTTAATAAATGCCGCCATCTTGGATTGGCAAAGTTAGACACAAAATCTGTATACTGTATAGAACCTTACATATCGTAACCCCTAAGTGTGCCCCCCATCTTTGATGAGGGGGTATATTGCTTTGCACATGTCTGTCTGTCGGTCTGTCAGTCAAATCAAACAAATAAGCTCAAACAAACAAACTGGAGTGTTAAACAATGTTGTATATACTGTAAGGTAATTAAGTGTGGACACGAACATACAGGGAAAAACAACAACATAAATGACGTTAAATATTCTGTGAATAAAAATTCAGCAGAGTCGTCATTGACCGCAGAAATATTGTTATCGCAGAACAAAGACATATATACAGCATCTGGTACTCAAGGGTCTATAAAAGTCTTGGGTACTGTTTTACTAAAATTGCTTAAGTTTATCTAAACTTTTTTGTAGTTGCATTTCTCCTCATGCAAATTCTTCTTTTATGGCAGTAAGTGCATTTTATGAAATGTTCCTAAATTGATTTGCATGTACTTCAATGATTGTTTTTGTAACAATTCCGTTGAACCCTTAATGGTTTTCCATGTGCGTATTTGTAGGAAATACTAGTACTTAGTTAATTCTGGATACCATTACTCATGGTTGAAGGTTCATACAGATCTTCCTCCAAAAAATTCTAGTACTTTTCAAGTACATTTCCCCCATTTACAAGGACTAAAACATTGGGTTTATGTTTGAAGCTTGAGTAATCATGCAGATACCAAGTGTCACCAGGGCCATTTGCAGTCCTATTTGTTTGGAAAACGAATTAGTCAATAAGGTGGTGCATAGATTTTAGCCGTCATCCTCTGTCATTTTATCTTCATCCTATATCTGTTAAATTCTTTTTTGGCCAGTTTCTAATAGCAGTCAACTCATTTGAGGCCAATTTATATATATACTTTTCAATGACTTTTTGGCAGTGTTAAATTCAAGTACTTTTCAAAGTACTAGGCATCAAATTCAAGTACTTTTCAAGGCCTGGGTGAACCTTGTAACTAAATGGTCCTTTATTTATGCTAACATCAAATCTTTAATGTTATGAAAGTGATATGGGCTGGTGACCTGAATCATGAAACTAGAAATTCATGCCCTCGGGCAAATTATGTCGAGCCTCAGCGCACATTGATACAAATCATCAACTTAAATGTCACAGGTTACATGTAATCCCACCATATGCATAAAGAAGAAATGATTCGTACAAACTTTAATTTGACCTTTGACCTCCAACACTGACTTTGACCTTTGAGAGAGAAACCTGCCCTGTGTTCAAGGAAACATTATGTGACGTACGTTTCGCTCCTGGTACGTGCCTGTTATTCGTTGAACAGTATGTTTAAAAAACATGTTTGTCACATACGCCAAGTTTGGCTAACCATATCCGGAGTTGGTGTGCGTGTATTTGTTTAATTAAACAAAATGGCGGACAGAGGCAAACAAAAGAATATGAATAGTAAAATCCGTGCATCCGTACATATTTCGAACTGAGAACGGACAAAACGGGAATTAGTACTTTCAAATTGTATGCCGCATACGAAGCGTACAACGAAGGATTATATCAACAAAAACCTGTGATTGTTAAACATGTTTGCAGGTTACTTTCCTTGAACGTAGGGCTGGGGTTGCTTCTGATACGCTGATTAATAGAGGTTAACATTCAGGCCAATTATAAGCAAAATTGGTCAAAGCATGAGAAAGTTATGGTCTGGACAAACTTCAACTTGACCTTTAACTATGATCTTGACCTTTGAGATAGGAATATAGGGGTTGGGCATGACACTCTGTCTCAAGCAGGTTGACATTCATACTAAATATAAGCAAGATTGGTCAAAGTATGACAAAGTTATGGTCTGGACAAACTTCAACTTGACCTTTGACCTCCAACTGTGACCTTGACTATTAAGATAGGAACCTGGGGTTAGGCATGACACTCCGCCTCATGGAGGTTGACATTCATGCCAAATATAAGAAAGATTGGTCATTGTATGACAATGTTATGGTCCTAACAAGCTTCAAATTGGCCTTTCACCTCCAACTGTGACGTTGACTATTAAGATAGGAACCTGGGGTTAGGCATGACAGTCCGCCTCTCGGAGGTCAACATTTATGCCAAATATAAGAAAGATTGGTCAATGCATGACAAAGTTATGGTCCGGACAAGCTTCAATTTGATCTTTGACCTCGAACTGTGACCTTGACCTTTGAGATAAGAACCTGTGGTTAGGCATGACAGTCCGTCTCATGGAGGTTAACATTCATGCCAAATATAAGAACGATTGGTCAATGAATGACAAAGTTATGGTCCGGACAAGCTTCAATTTGATCTTTGACCTCCAACTGTGACCTTGACCTTTGAGATAGGAACCTGGGGTTTGGCATCATGGAGGTGAACATTCATGACAAATTTAAGCAAGATTGGGCAAAGCATGACAAAGTTATGGTCCGGACAAAATCAGACGGACGCACACACTTATGCACGCATGCACATACACCAAAAGTGGCGTCTCTGTATTGAAAGGTAATGATCATTGTCAAAGATCATGGACTGCGAGTTGCTAAGTAAGGAGAGACCAGGAGGTAATTAATGAAAATTTACCCCCACAGGGAAGGACGTCAGTACAGTAATTATCAAGTACACTGTAGAGAGGTCACTGAACACAAACAGTAAAGGTGACTCAGTAAAGGTGACTACTTTTTCATCCCTTTATGGCGTTTTTTAACATAGCATAATTTTTTTTCTTGCATATTTGCAACTATGTTGAACTTGTCAATTTCACCTGTTATGAAACAAGCATACCTGAGAGGAAAGTTATTAGCAGCATTGTCATTATATCCATTAGCAGGCCCACCATTGTCAGTGGTAAACATGATGACGGTATTTTCCATCAAGCCTTTATTTCTCAAGGATTGTACCACATTACCAACAGAGTCATCCAATGCTGCTACCATACCTGAACAAAAATAATAAATCATAAAAAATAGGAGCGTTCACCCATTGTTGTGTGTTGGGCATTGTGCCTTGTATGTTTTTTAAGTTTTCTGTCTTCGGCTGCCTTCCCTGTCTGACTTACAGTAAATCACACGTGAAATCATTCTCGAGAAAAATTTCGCAATACAACGTTGGGATCAGACATTGTCAATGAACATTCTCGCAAACAAATTTTTTTTGAAAAGTCGCGAAATAAAAGTTATGTGAAAATTAAGTGATTTACAGTAACATTATCCATTTCTAAAAGATAATATTTTATCCATATATATTTATGTTCTATCGAAAGTAGTATTATTATGATTTTTCCATTTTAAACCATATCACCATAATAATGTTAATTCAGACTGTGAAGCCTTTTATACGCACATTTGAAAAACGGGACGTATTATGGTAAAACCCTTGGCGGGCAGGCAGTCTGGGGGGTGGCAGCGTCCAGCAGTTTGTCTGTACTCTAACGCAAACAGTTTTCATCCAATTGTCTTCAAACTTGGTGACAATGCTTATGGCCATCGTATCTAGGCAAAGTATGATTATAGGCCAAATCAGCCCAGGCCTTATTTGGTTATGGGCCTTTAATTACCAAAAAAGTATGAAATTGGCCTTGTCTGTACTCTAACGCAAACAATTTTCATCCGATCGTCTTCAAACTTGGTGACAATGCTTATGGGCATCATATCTAGGCAAAGTTTGATTATAGGCCAAATCAGCCAAGGCCCCATTGGGTTATGGACCTTTAATTACAAAAAAGTGTGAAATTGGCCTTGTCTGAGCATAATACCTAGACCAAGTTCAATTATAGGTCAAATGGGTATAGACCTTCTTAGGTTATGGTCCTATAATTACCAAAATAAATGTGAAATTGACCTTGTCTGTTCTCTAGTACAAAGAGCTTTCATCTGCATATCTTCAAACTTGGTGACAATGCTTATGGGTATAATATATAGGACAAGTTGAATCATAGGCCAAATCAGCCAAGTCCTTCTTGGATTATGGTCCATTAATTAAAAAATGTTGGATTTTTTTTTTATTCACCATGCCCTCAGAGACGAGCGTATTTTGTGACATTTTGGCTCTCGTTATACATTTAATTGCTTTTATATTTTTTTTTATTTGGTATTTATTATTATATTATATAATAGTTATATACTATTTTTTTTAACATGATTATGACTCAGAAATAGACAATATACTTTACCAGCATATAACCTCCTATGATAGTTATTGATATGAGGAAATCTATCCACATAATGTTGAGGGGCCTGTAAGGGATCTTTAGGGTTCCCACAATGTACAGCTTGATGGGCCAGATACAGAAATAAGGGCTGAAAAATAATGCCAAATAATGAATGTTTCAAGATCTTGTAAGGAAGCAGAAGTTGACAAATTTATCCACAGACCACAACCAATTTACATAGGAGTATATTACAAGAGTGTTTTTTCTTTAATGTAATCTCAATAAGACAATAGTGGAAAGAATTTTAATTATTTCTCTGTGGTTTTTGGGAGGAGTAAGCTTCTCTATACTACCATTGCCCATTTCTTAATGCAACCTGAAACCGCCTTTAGGCTGCTATGTGAATCCGCATTTAAGTAGTTCCAGAAACTGTCAACATTCCCAATACTGCTACATATGTTTCTCCAAATGTTTAAACTTATTTAATTCAATCAGCAACATTTGTTTATTCTAAGATCAACAGTTTGTTAAATCGAAATTTATGCAGATAATCAATCAGCCGGGGAGATATCGAACTTGTTTCGTAATATGAAAATGACGTGTTCATCAAATGTCCCGGCTGTATAGCTATTTTTAGAAACTTCAGACTAGGGTCGCGTGATGGTTTTATCAATGAATCGTATATCGTCTGCAAAGTACTAATATGCAATCATATGGTGTGGCTATACTAGCCGCTTTCTATAGATGTCTCACGCTGTGAGGGAAGTGATTACAAGACGGTACTGTAGAATCTGATAAATAGGCGCATAGTATTATTTTAAATCCACATTTTATATACGCATTCAATACACGTAATACATATAAATTAATATGCCCCTTTTTACAATTATTTAGATACCCAACATGCCTATATAGTCACCTATGAACAAGATTGGCAGTAAGAAAACAAACATTAAACTTGCAAAGTCGGTTTAAGCTTTAGTAGCAGCAACCAGATCACCTCCCATCAGCACTCTCAGTGCTCTGATTAAGAGATGCCTTGGAACAAGTTTCACAAATTCAATGTGCAAAGTCATGTAATGACTTTTTATCACATTTAAGCTTTTCCCACCTAAACATAAACAAGAGCCGACACAGACAGGTTATGCTCCCCGTGGGGCGTTTGTCACAGAAAAAATGCTAAAAAAATATGTTATTATTCTTTGCCACTGCACTGTAATAATAAGATTTATTTATCTATGAATTTTCAAATTGATATATCCAAAACTGTTTGAGTTATGGCCTGGACAAGAATTAAGTATGAAAAAATACAAAGGGGAGCAACTCTAAAATAGGAATAAAGAGTTATGGTTCTTGGGCACTGCACATCATCTCAATAAGATCTATTCAGCTATGAAGTTTCAAATTGATATCTCTAAGACTAGTTATACTGTTCAAGTTATGGCCTGGACAAGAAGTAAGTATGAAAAATTACAAAGGGCCATTACTCCAAAAATATACAATCAAGAGTTATGGTTCTTCTGCACTGCACTTCCAATCAATGAGGTCTATTAACGGACAGACGGACAGATGGACAGACGGAAGGACAGACAAAGCAGCGACTATATGCTCACCCTTCGGGGAGCGTAAAAATCTACTTCCTTTAATTATTATGGGTATAACCACACCAATTTGACAAATTCAATGATATTATAGTAACTGTTCATTTACCTCTGACTTGTTATGGTCATTGATAATACCAACAGCTTCAGCAGTGAACAAATCAGTGGAGTACATGTTTGTCTCGTTCCTTATCACGTCAGAGTTCCTTCTCCAATCCAGCCCCCAATAGTCCTACAATCATCAATAATGCTATCATATACATGTTGTGTCAATTAGTAGTGTTATAGTTACTGTAAACCAATTTACTTTCGCGAATACTAACTTTCGTGTTTTGCTAATTGTTGGCATATTCGAGACAACAAACTTCGATTGTGTTTTTAAATTTCCTGCAATGTCCATATTAATGTTTTAAGCACTAAATTCACGGAGACTTAATTTCGCGAAATTCTAACACTGGCAGACTCCACGAAACTAAATCGCGTAAAATAATTTCTAGGTTTACAGTATATCTGTTTTGAAACTTTGTGTAACTATATATATCAACATTGTATAGCAGAAAGTGCCCAACATTGGAAATAAATGAGAGATGTTTGTAAAACATGTATGTCCCTATGGCAGTCCAATAGTTAGAAATGGTGAAGGTCACAGAGACCATGACCTTTGACCTCAAAATAATAGGGGTCATCTACTGTAATCAGAGAAGCCATTTAATGAGTCAAACAGAAAACTCTCATCTAAATTCAAGCAATCTTCAGGACAATTTAAGTTTTTTCAAGGAACATATTGCAAATGCTAAAATGTAAGAAAAAAACCGTTGTTAATGGTGAATCTAACAAAATAACCCCATAAGGGTCAAGAAAGCAATTTTCATGCCCCTTTTATGTTAAATAAGCAAAACCGACAAACAAAACACTGTACAAACATTTAAATATCATGTAATCTGCTGAATTTCGCAAAATGCGTGTATTGCATATGGTATGCATTGACATATTGTCATCTTTTTCCCAGTTACTGATAAGCCCTTATATTGGCAGGAACCAATTGCCAAGAATAACATGAACAATTTTGCCCATTTTTTATTCACATATTGTGTAAGACCTGAAATCACAAAAAAATGGACCGCATCACATAGGCTTATCGAAGCAGCCAAACATTTTATGAAGGGTGGGCTTATCAGCACTTAGACATCAAATTTTGAAATGAAGCAATCTTTATTTGTTTACAATATTGCAGAAATTTTGTTTCTGAAATTCTATCAGTTCATCCTATTCAATTTGCAAAATATTCATAAGGATAATTTGTTGACCCTTATCTAATTTTGAGTAGTATACTTGAATAAACCGTATACCACAATTTTGTAGTCATAAAGTCAACAAACCTTCAAACTTGATAATTTCATTATAATTTTCATCAAATGGCATGTTTTAGGGTTAATGGTAATACTAATAGCATCAAGCTTTACAAAGAAAACATGACTGGATGGTACACATAGCAATGTTTTCTTACCAACACAATTAAAATCAAGCACTCTTTGGTAAATTGAAGAAGCTTTTCCAAAACTTAAGTACCTGTTTTTGCTTTTTTTAAGGAAAATCCAGAATCAAGTACTTTGATTCAAGGATAAAACTTTGTTCAAGGACTTAATTTTTAACATCTGTAAGACTTAGCGTGCATTTGTTCATATATATTCAACTATATTCAAAATATGAATGCTATGATACTCAAAATCTTGCCTACTAAGAACATCGGTTGCCTAGCGACAACCTTCAATACAATGGACAAGGGTGTCAACAGAGCCAAATTAAAAATCCTGAAAATCATATACAGCTGACCATCTTTGCCAAACAAGAGGCCTTCATGTCACTTCAACTATGTTGTTTCCATATTTAACTCAAATTTGTTTCGAATAAAATCCTTCAGAGTCGATTAAATTGATCATTACTTTGCCATTTCTTGGGATATTTTCATCAAATAACTTTTATTTTGATCAGTAACCATAGGACTTTCCGGATCAATAAATCAGGAGTTCCGGATTAATCAGAAATATTGACACCCCTGGATTATTATTAGGGATGGCAACGAGTACCCGAGTACTCGGGTACTCGTTCAAAGGTCCGATTATCGAATATCAAAATCAGTATTCGAGTACTCGGACAAAAATAAAAAAATTTTTTTTTTAAATAATTGTTAATCCTGTCTTGTACAGAACGTGTCCAAGTGTTATCTGGTCAACTAAAATTACAATTAACAACGTGTCACCAATCCTTTATCGCTTACGCGGTCGCTAATTGCAAGCCTGAAGGTAATATCCAACACTGACCTGTCAATCATCGTCTGTTAATTTGTTTATGACACGTAGCTTGGTGTTCTTTTGTTGACATCAATCTGATTAATTGTCATCGATCTTTAATTGGCGGTTATTGTTTATTGGGTATGACATTCGATGAAGAAATTAATAAAATATTACTTGAAATTATAATCGTTCTCAAGCGTATATGAAAGAACGATAACGGTTGATAAGAGTATTCCCCCTTTAGTTGTTTATTTGTTATTATTCTATTTTCTAGCGTTATTGACTATAAGTTATACTGCATTTACACTGTATTGTTGTTCTTTTTATTAGTTTTTATTGTTTCAACATTCTTCTACTGATCTAGAATCTGAACAGAACGGACAGGCATATACAATATTCTATTTGATGTCGAACACGCACGTTTACATTACAACATTTCTGTGTCCCAAATATCATTCACATTTATAGTTTTCCCGAGTACCCGAGTACTCGATCGGAAGAATGACCGAGTACCCGAGTACCGATTTTAGTACTCGTTGCCATCTCTAATTATTATGGAGAAGTGAAACATACCTCTGTAAACCTGTAGGTATGGTCATAGTAGTCTTCAGCACCCTGAAAGTAGCCATAATGTGACTCAAATCCACGTGATGTTGGTAAATACTCATCAGCAAACATGCCCAGGTGCCACTGTAAACAATTTCAAACAATTTTTAAACAATCCTTTAATTTCCATGGGACGAAATGTTGTGGTTTTGTTGGAAAATACCATTTCGTGGGGACGTAATTTCAAGGATTTCAGTTCTCATGAAAAATGGCAAGGTCAAAATTCACACAAATTATCAGAAATCATTTAAAAATTAAACAGATATATAAATTGTTTGGATTACATGTTGATATATGCATACATAAAATAAAGCAAGACAAAGATATGTCGATATATGCAAGTAAACTTCCAAAAAACAAAGTCTTATACCTGACTAAACTTGAAAGCAAGTATGGCAGCCACTGTAAACTTGATACTTATTGAGTATAAGTTTACTAATTCCGTAAGTTCTTTGATAAAATAGTACCCATTTGTACATGACCAGTATGCATGTATGCTTTAACACATCATATGCTTCCTTTTTAACATATTGCTTTTAAGTGCCACTGGTCAGTATTTCAGTCATATGAAGAGAATTAAGTTTAACATTATCCTAAAACTAGGCCAACCAGCAGTTATATCTATCTACAGTTTATACTAATTTCTTTAAGGTCGATTGTGAAACAAGTTGTTCCAACTTGATATAGAAATCACTCTCCACACCTCATTCCTAATGTTATCCATCACCAAGAGGGTATGAGAGAAGAGAAGCCATTTTCTCTTTTATGCAGAGCCTCTAGCAAGGGAATTTGTGGTACAGTTTTTATTTCATGTTTAGTATGATATGGCCTGGATAACCCCGGACCTACCGCACTCGAAGCAAACACTCTACCACTAGGCTATCGAGGAGGCAGTTATACCTGGGCCTACCGTCATATGCTGAGCATCAAGCAAGGGAGATAAACCAGTACCATTCTAAATGACTGTTGTATACTTAAGTCTGAGATCTAACTGGCAGACCATCCATTCCCAAGGCGGGTGCTTTAACCACTTGGTCACCAAGGGCCTTGCCTCAATATGCTTCTGTTTGGTCAAATGACATAATGGCAGAATGGTCAATGGATTTGACATTTATTCATGACATGCGCATTCAAAACAGTCAGGAAAAAGCATGTGTCTCAAAAACAAAAGTCTTCATTCTACTTCTGGCTTATGAAACAGTAAGTAAAAAAAATTCAATATAGACAAGAAATAAACTGTTAAATTGTGCTTTTAGAGGTGAATAAAATCTATAAGACGAAGATTTATTCTCCAGGTCAGATTTATTGGTTACTATCTCTCGACGACACAAAACATACCGTACCTTGCCAACCATATGTGTTCTGTAGCCTAAATCTTTAAACCACTGAGGCATAATCTTCTCTTCCAGAGGTAGACCAAACGTCTCGGAACCTAGAAGAACACTATGTTGAAGTCCTGAAAAATAGAGTATAGCAATACCTCACAAAGTTTTCCCTATTTTATAGGCACAGGCAGTTTCATTTTTTTTTCAAGAAAAATCACTGATGTACATGGGGTTTCATAATATCTGACTGTATTACAACCGAATGCCATAAGAACATGCTTGATCTCATGTGATGTTTTCATATACCAATTGAAAGCTAACATTTGGGAGTTTTATTCAGTATGTAACATGACCAAATTACTATCAATGCAACCCAGGAATTTAGATTCTTGCAAAAAGTCATTGTTTTCAATAAATGTCAAATTGACGTCCAAATTGAATCAAAATGATTAAATGAAAGTTGAAATATGTTCAATTTTTTTCTAAAAGACATTTTCATTTAGTACAGTTCACCAGTTTGTATTAAATTTTACGCCGAAGACGTTCTTCAATCTGCAGCTTTCCCTTTGTGTAACACTATTTTCAGCGACAACGATGTTACCTTTAGAAAGCATGATAATAATCATTCAGATACATAAAGGAAAATTAACATCTTTATGGATGAAACAATATTAACATGAAGGATACCCTAGTTTTATCCTCAGATTTTGCACTCATGTAAAAATGATGACATGCTCTTACAAAGACGTGTTCACAGGCGAGTGCTGGTACTTGCATGATCTGCTGCGAGCTTCGAACTTCAGACCTTTGTCCAATTATGGTTGAATATTCCTTCAGCACATTTAAATATTTGTTTATGTGTAGCCAATGTTATGAATGCACCACAAACAAATTGTTATACACAAGCTACTAAATTGTGAATTTGGATTAAATTTGAGACTTGAACACATCGATGTCACGTGACTTTGCTATTTTGGTCATTTATAAATTATATTATGAAATTTTGCTAGTGGATTAAATATAAAATAAGCCTTCTATATATATTTTTTTTGTTTCAAATAATAAGTGTTTACTATATATTTGCGAAGTTTAAATAAGTGGTGCGTTTTCAAGTCTTTAAATGCACATGCATACAGGTTGAGGATCATGTTAAATGTTTTGTACTATACATCATGTATTTAAACATGTTTTCTGTCTTAGTGTCTTACCCGTATGAATGGGATGTCGACCTGTCATCAGGGCCCCTCGTGTAGGTGTACAAATAGGGGACACGTAGTAATTGTTCAATATGATCCCTCCGAACGCTAGAGCATCAATATTGGGTGTTGGTATTTGAAGTGACCCATGAAAACTAACATCATTATATCCCTTAAATAAAAAAAGGAAAATATATCAATTATTGATTTGACAATACACTCCAATATGTCTGTAAGGACCACCCATGGAAACAGCAAAATGTTGTCTGTGTTGGCAGATGTTCTGTCTCAACAGGTTATATACTATTGAAATGGTGCAGGTCTGACGGGAGATAAAATTTGTTGTGTTCGCAGATGTCAAGTTTTGAATTCTTCCGGATAGTTAACTCCTACTGGTGACTTAGACTTGGCACATGTCAATCTGACAAGAACACTTGTAAGAACAGGAAATTTAATGTATTAAAGAGGTGAGAATGAAGAATGGTTAAAAACAGTAGTCATTGCATTCTTTGTCAACAGGTGGTCTTTAACATATAGGTTTGTATACGGTGCAATGTACATTGTGAGTGCTAAAGTAATTAGAGTGGTTTTATTTCTGCTATCTTATAGTGTTAAAAACTTTATTCAGTGATGATGTTTTAAAGAGAGGGTACTGAATATCCGAATATTTGAATATTCACAAATTGGTCGAATATTTGAATCCAAATTTCATAATCGAATATTGGATTTATTATTGTTATATTACATGTACAATGGAAAAATAAATACAGGAATTGGTATTTTTCCGTTAGGAAGTCTCATGAAAAATCGTGCCATACTCATTAATGAATCACATAAACTGTTAATATAATAATGTTTATTCCAGTAATTTAGGCCTCCGGCCTATAATACATATAGCGATCAATGGCAAACAATTGAAATGAAACCCAAATTATATACAAAATATATACATAATGACTTACATTGGATTTCAATATATACAACAATTTAATATAATTTCGTGAAATAGTATCATAATGATATGGATGAAGTATCTAGCATAATTATGCCCTATTACATTACTTGTACTAGTGGTGACAAAATTTTCTATATTCACTATCATGCGCGCACACAATCACACACTCACGGGGATATAACCGCACATACATCTGTACAAACAATCCGCATGCACGCACATACGCCCGCACGCACTCATCTATTTCTCATACGAAACATTCGCATATATAAACATAATAACGTGTATCTCAATTCAACTATGCACCAATCACGCTCTCACGCACGAAATATTTCACATAATTTTATGTTATGAGGCATGATAAAACAAGAAAGAAGTTTACAGAGTAATGCAAATAGGGAGTAATTCTCTTCTTCATATGTAAACTTTGCGAGATTAATGAGAGTAACTGTAACATCCGTTCCAACTAAATTGTAGAAAACTTCTAAATTGTTTTTATTGTTTTCATTGATTATTTCACCTAGATAATGATCACAAATGTTTTGATAGGCAGGACAATTCATAACAACATGAAATTCATCCTCAATTGATTCTGTATCACATAAATGGCATAGCCTGTCTTCGTATGCTATATTGTTATGTCTGCCAGTTTCGATTTCGATTAATATGATATGTACTTTAACCAACAGTCTGGGGGACATCACAATATAAAGTTGCTAATTAACCTTGTATTGCCGTTTGCAATGTCAATTTTATTTCCCAACATGTTAATTTCTAATAAACAACCTGACATTATAGTGTAATATAGTTCAGTCAGGGTAAGAATACAGTGACTCAGCGGTCGGGTCCACTATAACGGTGTAGGCTAAAACAGACAGCCAAAATTTCAATGCTAAACTAACAAACTATATTAATTTGCACTACCTATTCAGGCAGTGGTTGTAATCTACTGTGTACACATAAACGGCTATGTCACTGTCACCAGATCCTAACTGGATTATACAAGCCTGAGTCCAGTAACCCTGATAAGCGTGTAAACAACCTTTGCTATAGCGCGCACAGGATAATGTGAAAGGTTGGAAAATTTGGTATATTCCACATAGGTGGATTGCAATTATGTGCACGCTTTATCAATGGTGTTTTGAGTATATTACTGACCTTATCTGTTTATTTAAGTGATTTGGTAAACCAATTTTGCCATAGTTGACCAAACCGATTCATGTTTGTAAATATCACATTATCCTGGGCGGACTATAGTATTGTCTGTCACCTTTAACCTGTCGCTAATTAATCCTTGTGTGTTTTCGATATTGTACAGTAAGAATGTATTGATTCGTTAAAATAACAACTCTGATTGGACAACGGATAAGCACGGATACTCATGGATGACATGTTAAAAGTGACAGACAATAGTTTAATTATTGTTTGAAATGATAAATAGAGGACTAGGCCTTAATCTGACCAAAGGTAAATTTCTTGATTGGCCTTGTATGCACATTGTAGATAATAAATTCAACATGTCAAATAAGGACAACTACTCTTTAGCGTGTCCTTTCTTTACAATTTCTTGGTTTTACTACTGCTGGTTTTTAGTTTTGGAAATTCAAATATTCAAATACTGAATCTGATTTAAAATTTGTTATTCGTTCCCATCTCTAATCTTTTATTATTTTTCATTAGAAGATGAGATATTTAAAGCAAAATACATTTATCTACAAGTAGATGAAGCCCTACACTTATGTACAGTAAAACCTCGTTATTTCGAGGACCCATGGGGACAAGCCAAGTGCTCGAGTTCAGCCAGTTGCTCGAATTATCAGAATCTATGATGAATTGTTGATATGACTAAGTGTAACTGTGTTTTACAATGTGCATGTTTGAAGCGTGTATTGTTGTTGTGACTACGAATATCATCATTGTTTATCAAGTCTACACGCATTCATCCAGTCCTAACTTTTCGGCTAATTGTTCCGCATTCGACATGTGTATAGGCCCAGATATCACCGCATTCTGGTCCCTGGCGAATTTGAACCACTTCATGAGGGCACATTCTAGTTCATCCCATTTCCCGCTACACATCTTTCTTCGTTACGGACTGAACATTTCATATCCTTGCTTGATTGAATCTGAATTCTTTAACCATGTAGACAGGGTACTGCTGTTAATGTTTAAATCTCTTGCTATCTGTGCTTTAGACTTAAGGTTTAGACTTTTCTCGTAATTAAGTTCTCGTCATTAAATTCTCATTATTAACACCTCGTAATTAATTGTATTATTCAACATTGCCCTTTGATACCTTTAATATCGTAGACAAACAACCGATTTAAGTGTTGGGGGTTACGCTATTGTCATAAAATGTGATTATCACGATGTGTGAAAATTACGGACCGCAACAAGTTTAAATCTGACAGTTTTTCGGAGGTGTGAAATTTCGCTGGGATGATTGCCTCGAGATAAGGTAATTAATTATCGTTGAAAGTTTTTGATTGGACCGACACCTGCGCTCGAATTAGACCGGATGCTCGTAATAACTTTTCTCGAGTTAGATTAATGTACAATATAGAGCAAATTTGTCGGGACTTTGAAATTTGCTCGAATTAGGCGGGTTGCTCGAATAATCGCTGCTCGTATTACCATGTTTTACTGTACATGTGAATAGCCTTATTATAGGGTTAGTAAGTAATATATATTGTGTCCTTCAATTTAATTATTGATTGATCACTCAGGATAGAGTTTCCGATATTAAGAAAGTAGGGGAACAAAGTATAATACAGTGATTTTTTGTGGCTATTTTAGTGCCAAATATGGACACTATCCCCTACCAAAATAACCTCGATTTTCCAGAAAAGTAATATTTTTTCCCCAAAAGGAATGAATATTTGAAATTGCATATAAGTGATGGCCCTATTACAATATGCTTGTATCAAAACCACAGGTATTATTGATAGAGATAAAAAAAAGTTTGTGTTTTTTTGTAAAATTTATATAAATTTGTTTTATTCATTTTTTTTACTCTTAATTAATGATACAGTTACCTGTGATCAAAACACGATTATGGATATTTTCATCATGACTCACCAAATCATCAGCCACAATAACAACAATGTTTGGTCTTTGTTCAGCTACACATCCAGAATACAGGACTAGGTTGCACATACAGACCAAACTTAGAGGCACTGGCTTGAATTTATTCTTCATTGTTCACATGGACAACCTGAAACATCAAAGAAGAATTGTCATTTTGACATTTGTTACGGAAGACATATCATGAAAGAAGCGCTTGATTATAACTAGGCTAATCGCCTAATCAGTATAAGGACTGTGTACACTGTACTGTCTGGAAAAAGAGGCCGTGGTCATAGTGTCATGTTTTTCCCAAAATACCAACTTGAAGTTCATACATGTATGCCGGTCCATATGGTACGAATAAATCAGTGTTTAGTTTGAGTCAATGCATAGGTTTGTGCGTACACATAATTCTCAAAAAGTGAGAGAAAAAAACGATCAAAAAATGCAATAAGAACTGATGACTAAGGATAATCCTTTAGTATTTTCAGCACTTCTTAGAAACACTTTTAAAAAGCTCTTTGCAAACAAAAAAACCTAGTTTTATCAGTAAAAATATTGTCAATGATGATGCAAAAAACACGCCAGAACGCACCAGAGACGTTTTATAGAAAAGAAATTTGCTGGGGGTGCATGACCCCAGACCACCCTAGCCTTATTGCGTACACATTGAAATACCTCTAGTGACGCCCCTGGCTTGAGAAAAAAAGCTTTGGAAAGTGAGTCAGTCGGACCGAATTTTCGAAAGAGTGTAGCGGAACTGGTCAAAATTTGATGGTCAGGGGCAGTATACAATATTGATCTTACTTGACAGCAGTGGGTACCCTTAAGGATAAGGACAACCTAGTCAAACCATTTCGACGTAAATCTATACAGGGATGCCTGTATTAGTAGTGGCTGGACCGTCAGAATTTAAAAGCAGCCACTTGCAGACAGCTTATCTGTCTAAAGGACAACCAATCATATCACACCATAGTAAACTCTTGGTCAGTAACAGGGGATATGATTTGCTCTCCTTATTCTCTAATTATAAATAAGATCAATATTGAATTTCACCCTAGGTCAGTACGGTATCCAGTAGTCCAAGGTCTTTGACGATGATCATTCCATAAAAGTTTGACATGTTAGTGTAAATAAAAGACCATTTAGTTATGATAATCCAGTCTCCAGAACTAGGTCTCCAGGGGTGGTATTCAACACTGCAGTGACAACAGTTCAATATTGATCTTATTTTATCTGTTTATTGGAGGATAAGGATAGTCAATCATATTCTGATAGGTAGTCCTTATCCTTAAGTAGCAACCACACTCAATTTTTAAAGTACCTTGTATAGTGTACTTGTCAATTGCTATGTCAAGCCACAAAGCAGACAATCATGGAACTTTTTAGTTTTTTTAAATATCTTGAAAAATAAAAAAGTTATGACAATTTAAAGTTTGTGAAATCGAGCGTTTTTCTGGAATTTTTAGGGTACGTATAAAGAGAAGATATTCGCGCCCTCGCGGACCCGATAACGACCAAAATTTCCTTCAAATTGTCATAACTTCTGTAATTTTCAAGGTATATCTACATGAAACTTTGCAGTCTTGTGGCATTTTTCATGTTCTTTCCATTTTTCCAACTCATTTTAATGTTGGATCAATCATTGCAAAGTGATTTAGAGTTGAAATGTTAAAAAATACCAAGTAAGTTTTCGAATTTTTAATGTGTTGAATCATAACATCAATTACATATAGATATAGCATGTATATAAGATTTACAGTCAACTCATCCCCCTACCAACTCACCCCCTGACCAACTCACCCTGGATTTGGATAACTCGCCCTACGCAATGACCAACTCATCCCCCCTTAAAAAAATAACATACCAACTCACCCCCTAAAGATATTTTTATTAAATTTAATAGATTTGTTGGAAAAAATCACTTTGAATTGGTAATAGTTTATTATGAAACTATTAATATGTTCAATTATGTGATATTGGAGGCGTTTCTTTTGTAAAATTAACAGTATTTTCAAACAGTGGCCATTTTGAAAACGCTGTAATGACAGTGAAAAAAGCGAAAAACAAAGGGAAAAAAAACAATTTGTCAAAAAACATTATGATTGAAAAAATTAGAACTATAATTAGATCTATTATATCAATTGTCAATAGTCAAATACCTTGTTTAAAAACATTGGAAAATTAGATAACTTGCATAGAAAATCATAGTTTCCGAACGATCAAGTTTTGAAAATAACGAAGGTAAATAACTAACAAACTCTTACTCGCAAGTATTCGAGAAAGCAGAAATCTGTTAATTTATTTGTGTATAAATACACTTTATTATCATGAATTAACACTAAGTTTAAAAATAAATATAATATTCTACATATAAAATTGATGGGGGGGGGGGTGAGTTGGACATTTCGAAATTGACATCGGGCGAGTTGTCCAAATCCAGGATGAGTTGGTAGGGGGGTGAGTTGGTAGGGGGGTGAGTTGGTCGGATACCGTATAGATCAACAAAAACAATGATGCTCTTAAATATGAAATATATCAATTTTCAAATAAAACAAGAATATATGAATAACAAATAAATTAATACAAAAGGATATATGAGTATGAAATACATTAATACAATATCATGATTACATGAATGCTGGTATCATCATATATCACAGAAGCAAGCATGCATAATTTATCTATTATGTCTATATATACTGCTTTCTCATGGAGAGATAAAAACCTAGCATGCACACTTCAAATTGTTTGGTCTGCAACTAAATTTCATTTTCTGACTGAGAAATTACTGAACTACAGTAAAATGAACCATTTCTGCAATAAAAAAGCTTTTATCTTAAAATATTTACTGTGAAGCAAGTACAAGTCTCAAGAGACTGTCATTCAGAAACTTTCTCATCGACCAGATCCCTCTGATTGGTCAGTCTATAATTAACCCAAAGACTGAATTATTTAATGAAACACAGTGGTAACATGAAGTTTGTTCATCATTGATACTATTCACAAAATGTAATTAATGTGGACAAGTATGTTGACAAAAATATGGACAAAAACAAAAACCCATGGTTACAAGCTTAGGTATAACTGCTAACCAAAAAGGATTTTTCAGGGTTGGTTTTAAATCAGTCCACAAAAATTGTTTACATGTGCTTTTATGCACATTTTTTGCTGTGATGACAGGAAAAAGTCCACTTTCAAACTTGCATATGTTTTGAAAAGGAACCATCGCTGCGCGTGTTTATATTCTGCCAAAATAATTAGGGCTCGGGTCGATGAGAATCAAGTATACTGGAGTTGTTTTCAATTCTGTCATAACCAAATGGTTCATTTTCAATATATTGCAGCATTGTAAGTTATTTAAACCAGTCACTGAGTGACTGACAGCCTTTTAAATTAAAAGAACATTGAATGATATTTAGCATAAGCTACACTGATTGATTCATGTCCAGGCTTAAGTCTAATAAGATAAATAATGAATACCATACCAGAACTAAGACTAACTAAAAATAAAATTTAGAATAGATTCTAAATGTAAAAAGTGTTTTTAAAGTTTTCACTGTGAAATTTGAATTATTTTAACATTATTTTTGCACACTACCGTAGTGACAGAAAAATCAGCAGGTTAGAAGAAGTAGAACTCTCACTGCGTCACTCTTTTCACTCTTGTCTCAGCTTTGTAGATTTTGAAGTATGTTGAATACCGTAATTATAGACGGTGACCAACAGGTAAAAGTCAACATTTACAGTAAATAAACCAAACTTCATGACAAACTAAACACAAAAAATCAACATTGGTTTCTGTGGTGGTATCCGGGAACTGGTACACTTGTTATGCTATCACAGTTGTCTCCCCTAGAAGTGGTTAAAATCTGGCAAAGGCCGGACATGTTCACACTGGATTACCCCCCTTTACAAGCGTTTATTTAGCACCGCCAATAGTTCAATGCTGATATTTTTTTAATAATTAGAAAATTGTTATTGCATTTATCAAATAAATAAATAAAAACATTACTACACTATTAAAATTTTAATACAGTAGTTAGAGTACTGTTTGTAATGTTTTTATTTATTTATTTGATTGCAAGTTCCCATGATACAATGGAACAGGTTGCCAGCTAGTACTGCCCTCCTGCCTGATGTTTTAAACCCCTTTCAAACTGGCAGTCGACTCCCTGTCCTATACAATGCCATAGTAAACATACTGTAGGTATTTGGTTTTGACAACTCACCGTAAATTATTTAAAATCATATCCTCAAACCTGCATGAGGATCTGACGATGACCTATTTAATTGACATTTGAACAATATTCTTACTTCACTCACTTGATTGTACATACGTTTAACTATATATTTTTTTAATCTCAACTCATATAAACTGTGTTGACCGCACTCCTGCACATATAATCATCATAGTACCCACAATGAGGGTGATGCATACATATAGGAGGGGAGGGGTTAGCACAGGCGGTTAGCATAACACTATTTGGACCAAACGCATCCCCTGCTGACCTCCAAGCCCAACTTGGAACAATGATATATTGTTAGTTAGCATCCGCACTAGTAAACCTAATGGAAGCATTGGTTTGAGCTTGGGGTGTTTTAGGCACAAAGAAGCGTCGATCATTGTTCAAAATATCAATCCAATGATTAGTTGATAAGAGAAATGAAACTAATTGTTCTGAATTGTACATTATTACAATGTATGTATACGGAATTGACCACATTCTGCTATATAAGATACAGAATTCATGAATATCAATTGACAACATTTTATATGTCACTACGTGCATGTAATCGGCGTACACATGTACATATGAAGGAGTGACATGCTGACCATATGGAAACAGCTGTTATGTTAACCTCGATACAAAACGAGAACGCACGTAACCCAGAAACAACAGATCTGAAACTTGAATGAAGTCACTCTACTGACCCACTGCTATAAATATTTAGCCTTCACTTATCATGTTAAAACTATGTTTCACATATAGACGATTACAGTACAGTAAGTTGAATATAAAGATTACGCGGTACATCACAAGGATAGTCTTACCGGGCAGTCAAACAAGTACAACTAACATTTAGGCAAGACTGGCTTTGCCAACCGTGTTGTCTCATTAAATAAAGTCTTCTTTTTTTATTATTATTTTAATTGTGGCATTATGTGCGTGTACAGTAAAGTTCTTATAAGAAAGTTAATTTACTAATTTTTGAGGACCGCTTTCAACAGTTCAGCCGTTTAGCCACCATTTGATATTTTAACTTTCCCTGGTCATTGAACTACCTAATGAAACATATGCGTTCGAGTCTCCCTATGTAAACTATTTCTTTCCTGGTGGGTGTGCAGCCAACATCGACTTACGGCGCACAGGAATATAGAACATGTACATACACCGCCCTCACATATACCAATTTACACATTGGTCGAGTGGATCATTGTGTGTTATTATGGCTCAGAGAAATTAAGCAATGCTCGATTCCGGGACCTCTCGATTCCGAAGCGCGCGATCTTAAATGCCACCGCTCCATTTTTAGGATCTTACTAAATATTATCATTTATCACATGTTTGACGTCGCGGTAGCGTATAATAAAGCCATTATTTATTTTTGATAATACACTAGTGTAATAAAGCCTTCACGTGACGTCACTCAAAGTATAGGCGGAGTCGTCAAAGTTGCGCGTTTATTATAGTGAAAAATAAGTAGTTTGTTTATGTTTCGGCCGGAAAAGGTTAACATGTGATAAAAAGAACATTACATTTGTGACTTTCCACATTGAATTTATTAAACTCGATGAAAAAAATCGATAAAATGCTCGGCAGAGCCTCGCATTTTATTATTTTATGCAACTCGTTTAATAAATTCAATATGGAAAGACACTCATGTAATATCCTCTATGTATATATTGTCAATATAATTGTTTCAAATGTATAATTTCCAAGTAAAATAAAATATTTATTCATTGTTATTATTATTACGATTTCTCGATCCTTTACACACAACAGAACAATAGGACATCCATGTAGACTTTACATACAGTATACAGCGGTATGAACACGTATACAACCTGACTCACCTGCGACAATAACTTGTTTTTTTGCTCTCTCAAAAAATGCAGATCATGAATATTCATACAATGTGCACACGCCTGTAAATGACGGCCTATCTGCATGTTATTAAATTTTGTATAATTGGCACATCCATTAAACGTTTTGTGTTATTTTTGACATGTTTCTTTAAGCCTAGGTCCCACTGAGGAATTCCACATCGGCGATTTTCTCCCGATTTCTCCGATACCACCTGATTCATCACAATTCCTTCCGATATCACCGTGAAACTGTCTCATTACTTTACCAAAGCTTCCCCTAGACCACGACCAACTGTTCCCGATGTCCTGAAAGCTCATTAACGTAAACCGGGAGTACGTCGCCGAGGCAAAAATGCTCAGTGGGATCTAGGCTTTAAGAAAGTCATGACAATACTGACATAATAATTAATTGTGAAATGCATGTACCTGCAATGTATAAAGCTAGCCAAACAATTGTTTTAATTAAGGTAAATGTTTTAATTGTATAAATTAGGCTCATTATGGGATGATATGTATTTTCTCGTTTATATGTGTATGGAAATACTAACCTTACTAGTGTATCTATGCCAACTTTATTGTACCACGCCCCTCTGGTTATTTGATAAACAGCTATCATGGATTAACCATAATTATGTTAAAATGATTGCATAGAAGAATAATTTTGTATGTTTGATTTATATTTTAATTATGAATACCAACTGTTTTTCAGTTTAAATTGTACATGTATTTGCATAATATTATATGCCAATTTAAACATGTATTGTGTTATAAAGTATAATATCAGCATCATATACATCAAAGACCTAAATATACACAGATTGGACACTTAATTGAAAACGGAGAGAAAATGCAAAATAGCATGCAGCAGATTTTGATATTTTGCATGAACACCTTTGTTCGTCATCCTTTTTTTATGACCAATATCTCATTATGAAGAGCTAAGCTTCTTCTACTGCATGATGTAACTTATTTTTTTCTATCTCTTATAGAATTCAAAAGAATATTGTTTGAATGAGGCAGATCGGGTATTTTCTGATAATATTAGAATTTCCATTTGAGGTCTATTGTTTTATTCCTTGATTGATTACAATAAATTAGGTATCATTTTAAAGCCGAATAATAAATCTATTGCATAAACTTATTAGTTTTTTCCTATGTATATTAAAACAGGAGATATAAGGTATTAAGAGAATTCGCTGGATTTCAGAAAACTGCCGCGAGATATTGTGAGATTTGGTAGATTTTCCAATCTTTGTATATTTAGGTCTTTGTATATATACATGTACCTTGTGATAATACGATGTTTTATTATAATGTCTCTAATAACTCTTAGTAGGATTCGGACGATTTCTAGTCTAGGCTTCTATATCAATATATTTGATCATGCCAGAAAGCTATATCTCCCAGTACTAATAAATCTACAATTAAATCTTAAGAAAAATTTAAGATTGTTAAAATACAGCTTATAAACATCTTTAATTATACTTCATCTGCATTCATTCGAACAACTATTGTACTTTCGACGCTTTGATTTTTGTAATTAAATCTGTAATCAGTAATAAAAAAAAATACACAAATGTCATTGCGATTAGGTCAGATGACCCAGTTCCCATTATCTAGGTGTGGACGAACAATTAAGCGCCTTATACCACAGGTAACTGTATCATTAATAAAGAGTACACAAAAACATTTTTTTTATTAAATTTATAATGTCTAAGATATCATAAATTTTACAAAAAAAATAGTTTTGATAGTTTACTCTGTATTAATGATACAGTTACCTGTGTCTTATACAGCCGTTGAGAAGTATTGTTTTTTTCCATATAGTTGACGTTACGTCGGATATGTCCCAATACGCTTATCACTTTGTTTACGATTTAACTTATATGCTTGTGTTTCAAAACTCAGAGATGATGTGTAATGAATTCCAAGGTCTTTCTCTGTTTCATTCACTACAATGTCAGAGTTTGTTACCATTTGAGTTCAACATTTGGTACTTAAAATTTATGTCCTTTTTGCCAAACGCTGCAGACTTACATTTCTGGACGTGGTATCGTAACTGCCAGTATTTACTCCATTCACACAAAGTATCAATGCCATTAAATAATGTTTGCTTAAGTGCTCTATCATTCACGTTGCGAACTTTAGAATCTTTGAAAACTGGTCTAGCTTATCATTACTTTGGTTAACATCGAGGTCCAACAGTGAAAATTAACCTTAAAGATGTACATGCTCTTAATTAGTGGGTGGTCTTTTTTATTGAGGTCACTTTAGTGAGTTTTTTTAATTGCTCTGGCCAATTTTCGGTATTTTTATACGATACAGTTCGTGTAAATATTCTGAAATCAGTTGATATAAAATAGTCGAGTTGCCTCCCTTTAAGCGTAAGATGTTATACTGCGGTGTAACACCACTAAAAATTGTACTTCAAAGTATTTTGCCGAGAGTCTTTAATCTAAGAGTTTCATCAGTGGATGTTAAGCAATCAGCGAAAACAAACTTTGATTTTACTAGAAAAATATCGATATAGGATAAACATCTTCGAGACGCCTGGTATTAATAAAAACGAAAACTGCCTTATATTATCAGTGATACCCAATTAAGTGATTATGGGAACTATCATGAATGTAGAACTCATGCACTCTCGTTCATCCCATGATAAGTTCATCGACTCTTCTCGAACAAAACACCCTGTTTTAATTAAGTCACTGAGCGCCCCTTTTCTCAGAATAATGTATTTATGTGTACAGCGGTCAGTGACCTTATGGAAAGTTTTTCTGGAATTAATTAGCGACTAGTACGTTCTTGCTAAACGTCATGCAACGAACAACGTCTTCTCATCTGGAGGTTTGACTGACTGAGGCGGCAGACTTTCGGGACGGGATGCCGTGCTTTTGTAGTTGCTAGATTTTTACGTTGGACAGTGTCTGTGCCGCTTATATGTTTTCTGTTCCCGGCTAGTTAAGCTGAGTGCTGCCTTCCCTGTCTGACTTAATATCGTTTTTATATAATATATATCGAATAGCACTTTTGTTCACAGTTGATTATTGATTTAATTTGTATGTATACTAGGCTATTTAATTATAGGTTAACGTTTTAAACAATACGTCATGAGTCTCCTATATTGTTAAGTTTAACTAATACTGTTTCATTTTGTTTATAAATTTGCTTGTATATTATCATGTATTTAATGTATATATGTTTATTATGTAGACCATATTGAAAATTGGTATAACACCAAATATGTTATCTACTATAAATAAAGTCGTTACTTACTTACTTACTTACTTACTTACTTACATGACCCGGGGTCCAATCGGGAGGTAGCGGAACACAAGTGTACGAGTATCTGCATGTTCAAACCACAGGTAACTGTATCATTAATAAAGAGTAAACAAAACTATTATTTTCTATAACATTTATAATATCTTAGAAAGGTTCATAACACGGGAAATCGACAACACAGTCACTGAGGTGCAGTTTGTTTTTAATAAACATTTTATTAATAAGGTGTGAAATCACTTTCTTTTTTATTGTTTATCTTGTTTAGAATAGCATTGTCGTTTCTATTGAATGCACCTCAGTGATTGACTGGACACCGTGGTATACATTTCATGGTATATCTTTTTAACTAGTTGATCAATTTTGATGGGATTTTGCATGGAGGTAGTTCTAACGATGTTGTCTATGAATGTAATTACTGCTATGAAGATATCGACAGCCAATTCTTGTTTTGATACAATGAAAATCTGACCACTTTAGTACAAATGCACATTTCTAAGATAACATAAATTTTATAAAATACTTTTTAACTCTTTACCAATGATAAACGGGTTATCTGTGGTTCAAACAGCTAGTCGGTGAGATAAACGCGCGTACAAGTTTTAGTTAAATTTATTTGCGGAACATGACGTGTGCGTGTGACTCACGTTGAACTTGGAACATACTTTAATTCTTCCTACAATCTTCAAGAGTGCTTGCCTTCATACGTGATAAAACCAGGTGTCCGTGTAGCCGATGTCTATGCACAGACGCCGAATGATGAGCAGCAAAAGAGACTAAATTACTCTGACTGCCACTCGATAACCGATCGATATCTCTCTACGGTCCTAATAACCGATCGATATCTCTCTACGGTCCTAATAACCGATCGATATCTCTCTACGGTCCTAATAACCGATCGATATCTCTCAACGGTCCTATTAGACAAAGTACGCCGTCTGATGATCGGGTGGCGATCCGATTGCATTTGTGTCCCAGGTATTACTTGTGTGTGTAAACTACACTCGTCTGGATGACGAAACGCTCAAAACTAGTATTCACGTTACGTGAGTCGTATATACAGTTTACAGTTTATTTGATACTCTCCGCACATAGTACATGTGATATGAGGTGCAAAAATGATTACAAAGTACATATAAACATATGACAAGGCTGTGTGGTTGAAAAATAGGTAACAATAGAGTGGAATCAATGTGGTTAGAAAAGGTAACAATAAGATGGAATCAATGTTACAGTATAAGAGTTGGGTTGCATTGTATATGCAGATGGTTCAGTGAATATAACAATGTATAGAGGTTTTAGCCAGGTGGCTTGAAGTAATTGTTGACATATTTTATAAATTTTGTCAGATTATTTAACCTTAGTGAAAAGACCTAAATATTGTATATTTAGGTCTTTGCTTAGTGGTTCTGTATCATTCATAATATTATAATAAGTATGGATATTCTTGTTATGTATTTTAATCATTGGGAGCAAATGTTTTCTAGCAGCAGAAAAATGAGAACAATTGAATAAATAATGAAATTCATCACCAATCTCATTTAAATTACATGCGTTACATCTTCTTAAATTGCGGTCGATGTTTTGCCAGCATAGTGTTTCTAGTGGTAAATGGTGATTTGATGTTCGGAATTTAAAGATAATTTTAGCATTATAGTCTGTAAGTATATTTATGTACGGCTCAAGGCAGTGAGTTTGTTTGTAGAGTCTATAGTTGAGACATTTCGATTTCGTTTGAATAGTATCATGCCAGGGTCACACAGAGACTGATTTAGTTTGTATATACGTTTATATACGTTACAAGTCACAGAATAACTTAAACCAGCCCGAACCAGAATTAGATCACTGATCTCTGACGAGCATGTTTTCGATATACATAGTTCAAGAAATGCACATTTTAGTGATAATTTAGGTCCGAAATGACTTTTTTCGATATATTAGCGCTATTTTATGGATAAAATATGGAAAAAAATGAAATTTAGTTTTTTTTCTCATATTTTTTTATTATTATATGTTCACCAGACGGACTGTGTATGTATGATCTTGGCCCACGTTGAGGAGTGATCATAGTAATGATGTACTCAGGAGTTTAGAGGAAGGCAGCATTTTCAGATCGAGAAGTTGGCACAGGGAATACAGTTCCATTCGAAGACTGGCGGTGATATTTCAAATAAAAACTCTTGAAATAGATATAACAGTAAAATTAATCGCAAATTCAGAAATTCATAATTTCGCGATTTGAAATCGTAAAATTAAATATTAATGTCATCACCGGTCCTTCGTAAATATGTCTCCTACAATCAATATACAACTTATAAAAAATGTAGGCTAAAGTGGACTTGATGTTGCGAAATTTTAATAGCATAATGTCGAATCCTGGTAGTCATCTGTGACAGCGGTGACACAATACACCGTGCTTAAGGTCGCAGCAACTATAAACATCAAGATACGCAGTAGAAAATTCTGCTGACACAGCGATTTTTATTTAAGCTCAAGTTTATGAAGATCAATAACACTGCGTATACCGTTTTACCGTTTATTTGCACAGCGGAAAATCGCTTTATAGGTGTGTCACATATGGTCCTGTAAATTATATGAAATCAGGACAAATGTCGCATTTATGAGTGTCTTGAATATAATCCACATTAAATGTCTTCATACGATTGTATTTAATTAAAAATTACGCAATTTCAATTTGGTTTAAAGCGACGATTCGAAATTATTGTTAGGTTCAGGTAACCTACCCTCAATAAATACCGAAGGTAAGTTGGATAATGTTCTTTTTGGAGGGGGACTTTAAGCTCATAAATAAAAAATATAATATTTTCAAACGCCAGGCATAAACGAATTAGGACCACCCTTTCGTTTTTAGAGTAAGCTTGGAGACAGGAAGCAAATAACTCGGTTCTATGTAGGTCATCATGAAAATCGACTTTTTATGTATGTATACTCAAACTTTGCTAAGGGCCAAGAAATCGATTTTGATGTGCGCCTCACGTTAAATGTACAAAGCCGATGAAGAAAACGTTGTGCAATTAATAAAATATCATCTTATCTGCTGCTAAATTTCGAAACTTGATGCTTGCATTTGATACACATTGCCAAAATGACGTCGTTTTCCAGGAAACTGATTAGCCCCATTAGCGGGGACCAAAGTGGCTAGATTAACATGGAAATTTTTATCATGTTTTTATTACCTTATCGTGTAAGACCCAAAATGCCAAGAAAATGACCGCACATTCTGTTACTATCCAGGCTTGAATGCAGCACGAACATTTTAATGGGGTTGGGCTTATCAGCATTTAGACATAAAATTTTGAAGTAATTTTTATTGGTTTACAATATTGCAGATGTAACATTACGTTTCTGAAAATTCTATCATTCAATATTATTCAATTTGCAAAATATTCAAATGGAAAATTTCTTGGCCCTTATCAAATTTTGAGTAGTATATATACCATTTTGTATGGAAGCCCTGGAGGGCACTTTTGACTTAGGTGTTGTGACTTGTAACTTATGACTTGTGACTTAGAACTTGTGACTAATGACTTGAGACTTACGAATTGTGACTTACATTTTATTAATAAATCTGCGCGCACTTCTTTGGACAGCGTGGATGGTAAAGGATGATGTCTAAATCGGAATTACCTGATAATAGTCTATAGTGAGTCAGGTAAGTCGGTATTAGTTTTGTTTGATTGAAATCATCATTGTTGAAGGCCCCGATCCGTTATTCTGAATTGTTAACACAATTAACTAGAATACCCTTCATGTAATAGCATAATTTCCCCTGCCATAGCTGTGTCTTATACGAGTACATGTGCATACATAATTATTATGGTTTGCTTCCTTTTCATTATCATTTGTGATGGATAGTTCGGATCATACATGGTATAATGAATTAGACTTTAAGTTTTGTTGATGTACATGTATTAATAATTATATGTTCATCTACATTTTTCCAGGTGAAGAAAATGGAATGTCCGTGTTGTGTGTGTGTGTTCGGTGCGTTTGGTTCGACAAATGATGTGGCGGTGCAAACCTAATTACCTGTATGTCTTAAAACCCAGCAAAGCAACCGGCTCAAATGTAAACTTGGCAATTGTGTGACACTATGGGCTAAAATAGATTTTGAATGTGATTGTGTTACATGTATGTACCATAATTGTGAAGTAGAACGTTATAAGGTTTTGCGGACAATTCCAAGTTGTGGATATCAATACATTAACATTTATGGCGCCTACGAACTAAGCTTTTCAAGATGGCTTTATATTATTCGCATAAGTTTAATTTCACAGATGTAATGTCGGTCAGACATGTTTAGAAATAATACGCCATTTTGTCATGTTTTGAAATACATGTGACCTTAACAATCTTATATTGATTTATGTGGAATTTATTTTGAATAAACTTTGAAACTTTGTAATGCAACAGACTCAAAGTTGTCATTTGCAAATGTGTTTTTGTCTACCGTTCATCTTTTACAACATAATACTGCATTTCAGTTAACTTTGTTTACAATATAAAGCAAAGACCAAAAACACTGTCAATTACATTATTAAATATCATTCCAAGATTTTGGCTTTAATGGATACTGATAACAAACGAAGGATAACAAACTCATATTAAATTACAACATTTATAATAATAACACTTATAATGATACATTTTGCTGTCTATATTTTATCAAAGGTAGTGTGTATGTCACATTTTACACATCATAAGTCTCAAGTCTCAAGTCACAAGTCACAAGTCATAAGTCACAAGTCACAAGTCATAAGTTACAAGTCACAAGTTATAAGTCACAAGTCACAAGTCATAAGTTACAAGTCACAAGTTATAAGTCACAAGTCACAAGTTACAAGTCACAAGTTACAAGTCACAAGTCACAAGTCACAAGTTACAAGTCACAAGTTACAAGTCACAAGTCACAAGTCATAAGTCACAAATCAAAATCTTAATTGAAATGCAGAAATAAAACAGACGTTATAACCATGCTTTACTTTACGATTAAATGAAGCATTAGACATGCATGTCAAAATTAATAGAGCAACATACACATGAAATTATACTCAAGTGGCTCAGCATAACAATACCGACTAACAACATGCCATAATTAGTTATACAAATATTTTAAATCATTGAATATGCTGTAAATTGGTGAACTTCTGAATTAAACACACGCCTTTCCAACATCCCAAAATCAATTGGAGTACATGTATATCATCAAGGTTTTGGTGTTGTACTATATCATGGTACAGGGTCTTAGAGATCCTATATCATAAACATTCTTATTTTGTGTCAGTCAGTCCAGTATCTGTATTTCTCTCTCGACTATATCAACCATAACTTCTATTTGAGTATATGAAGGTTCATAATGAGACAATAATATTGTGCTCAACTTGTGTGGGTTTATTGTAAGTATATGCAGTTCTGTCCATTACAGTAAGAGAGTTGTTCACAGCCTTTTATGCAATATTCCACAAGAGATATTTTCAGGATTCCACGACAGCTATTTCATTTATCTCCACCTGCAAAAACAAACAAACATTTTAATTACACTGGTCATTCTATTCACTCCTCTTAACCTAAATATTCGTCACGATTGTGACGCTAAAATTATAATCTAAAGTTGGAAATATATTATAGCAACGTCAACGCTAACTTTGTTTGCAATAACATATCGATAAAGAAGAATTTTAAACCTAACTCTTATGTAGTAGAATGAGTGTAATTCCGTGAACAATTGTTATTTAATAAACAACTAAAACTGACTTACCTGTCTTGCTATATATATTAAAATCCGATTCACGTATCATCTGTTTTTATCCACGTTATTGTTGGGCGTAAGGGAAAAATAAAGCATGCAAATATATTTATAGTTTGTTTGGTCACAACTCCTAAGTCACAAGTCACAAGTCAAAAGTGCACCCTGGGGCCTACGCAAGTCACAAGTCATAAGTCATTAGTCATAAGTCAAAAGTGCCCTCCAGGGCTTCCATAATTTTGATCAGGAAAAACTGTACATAGCCAATTGCTGGAACATATTCGGTGACATAGTGGATGTCTTATTTATAACAGACTAAAATTCTAGTTCCACACTAGGTACCTTTTGGAATCCTATTTTATCAACATGCAACATTGGAAATTACGGCGGAGTATAATTATGCCTCCGCCAGTACATTCGGGTGACATCAGTGTATTTCAGTGGAATTTATTAAATGCGCTTTCGCGAGATGTTATCTTTGTGCCTAATGTACTCTTAGCGTCTGTGGCTAGCACTGAGTCAAGCGTGGGAGGATGTAAAAGTACACAGAGCATGCGAACTATATTAGCCAATTAGAATTTTGTTATTAATTTCCTTTTTCAAAATACATGTATGAAACAAACGTTGTGAGTTCTAGTATTAGTCACACCCAATGCATAATTTTTGAAATTTCTTATACGCTCCTTATAATTCGTACCTTCAAAGACGTGCGTGGGATCTGAATCCACAACATCCGTGGGCGATTATGTACATCGCTCTTATGTGCCCCCTCTTTATGTCAGCTTTGGCATTGTATTGCTTTGGATTATAGTTGCGACGGAATAATGTGCTTACTGCAATGCAACACGAGAAAAGAGTGTAATAACTGCAATACTACACGAGAAAATAGTGTGATAACTGCAATACTACACGAGAAAATAGTGTGCTAACTGCAATACTACACGAGAAAATAGTGTGCTTACTGCAATGCAACACGAGAAAAGAGTGTAATAACTGCAATACTACACGATAAAATAGTGTAATAACTGCAATACTACACGAGAAAATAGTGTGATAACTGCAATACTACACGAACAGAGTGTGATAACTACAATACTACACGAGAAGAGTGTGATAACTACAATACTACACGAGAAGAGTGTGATAACTGCAATACTACACGAGAAGAGTGTGATAACTGAAATACTACACGAGAAGAGTGTGATAACTGCAATACTACACGAGAAGAGTGTGATAACTGAAATACTACACGAGAAGAGTGTGATAACTGCAATTCTACACGAGAAGAGTGTGATAACTGCAATTCTACACGAGAAGAGTGTGATAACTGCAATACTACACGAGAAGAGTGTGATAACTGCAATACTACACGAACATAGTGTGATAACTACAATACTACACGAGAAGAGTGTGATAACTGCAATACTACACGAACAGAGTGTGATAACTGAAATACTACACGAGAAGAGTGTGATAACTGCAATACTACACGAAAGAGTGTGATAACTGAAATATTACACGAAAAGGGTGCAATAACTACAATAATACACAAGAAAAGAGTACGATAACTGCAGTAGTGCACTAGGTATGCCTTTTGGCCATCGCACCCTCCACGCTCTTAGTTGAGCTATGATACAAAACAGATACAGAACAGACCCTTAGTATCTCTTTGTAGGCTGTTTTTTTGTTGGTGCCCTATGTCACTTATTTTCAAGCTTGGACGAGTAATATTATATAGTAGCACTATTTGCAAAATTTCCAAATACATGTCGATAACACGAACGCCTTTAAAGTTTCCGTTTAATTAAAATTTCAATTCAAGAAACACTCTGCAACAGGAATAGTGCGCATGCTATTTCAAACAGTAATTAACCGTTTTCTCTCAGCTTCCTATACAGTTAAACTAGTTTATAAAATACCAGAGAACAGCGAAATACTTAAATACTGGTGCGTCCGTGTAGCGAAAATTTAACTTGATGCACAGACGACTAAGCAACTACAAACATGTATTTTTTACATGAATTAAACTTCATTGTAGCATATTAGTATAAATATTCCAAACGAATTATCACAGTACCGTTGGGAACATATTTTTGATGGCATTTTTGTAATACATGCACCTATATACAGTCGTAACTCGTTCTTTTAACGCCTCGGTTCTATAATAGTATATCCGACATCATTCACCTTCTGCGTTCCTTCTTCTATGATCATTCACGTCACCAGTTTGGATATTGCGATGTTCTTGGTAACATCTCATGTTGGTTATTGACAGACTCCTTACAGCTAGATCTCGAAAGATGTGTATGTGAGCAAAACTTTCTTTCGCGCTTCCTGTGGTATCATTCGAAATAAAACGCAGGGTACTGTTTTATCAAGGACCTTAAGGAACTTTCAAACTTAAGTTTAAATTCTTTATATAGCTCATTGATAGCTACAAAATGCGATAAAGGGTTGTTCAATATTCATCATGTTTCAGCTAGACAAGGAAAACTCCTACAAAACATTATATGTCCCCATTGTGTAGGTTTTATTAATTTTATAGAATAAGAAAGGATCTTGAATTCAAGAACGCAAACTTACTATTTACGTAAGTGCTTTGATAAAACAGTTTCCAAGTCCCTAATAATTATATTAAAAGTTTAATAGTATTTTTGTTATTGCACTGAACTAGACACCGTTGCCACGTGGTTAAGGTTGCTGAATCATGTTTGTATTTAAAACCGCAGATTCGACATTAACCAGGGTATATATGCGTAATTCAGTCACACCTGTGTAAGTGACCACCTTAAAACAAATGTCACTATTACAAACCTATCTGCAAAGACCAAAGATTATGTATCCCATTGCTCAGAAATGTTTCAATTTTATGTAATCTGTTAAGACAAAAACAGCTTATGCATTAGCGGAGAGTCTTTATAGACATTTTTTTCTGTAGGAGTGAGGAAGCTTACTATTAAACACCAGGGGCGTAGTTAGAGGTATTTGAATGTGTACGGAAGAAGGCTAGGGGGATTTGGGGGCATGCTCCCCCTGAAAAATTTTGTTCGCTAGAACGTCTCTGGTGCGTTCTGGGGTGTTTTTTTGCATCATCTTTAACATTATTTTTACTGACAAAACCAGTTTTTTTTGTGTTTAGAGCTGTTTAAAACAGTTTCTAAGAAATGCTCAAAATACTAAAGGATTACCTCCCTTAGGGCTTAGGTATCAGTTTTTATTTCATTTTTCGATCGTTTAATGTTTCACTTTTTGAGAAGCATGTGTACGCAGCTGCGTATTTTGCATACAGGTAGCTACGCGCCTGATTACATATTGCTCTAGTGATAATGTATTAGAACATGAACATGTACACTGTGCATTACGCGATTCTATAAATATGTGGTTTTTATAAGTCTCTAACGAACTTCCATAGTTTTGTAAATACGACTGGGCTTCCATAGGTATATAAAACTCCAACCTGTACATGTAAACCTTATGTTGTATTACGTAATAAACATAAGACAGTCGCTAAGTACGCGACTTTGAAAGCTAGACACTGGTGAAACGGATATGCAACAACATGTAGAGATGGCATCTAAAAGTTGACACAAGTACTGCATTACGTGTATGCACTTGACATACACTCCCGGTAGGCAATCTGCAGACGACTTCTCGCGTTTTTTGCTTTCGGCAATTTATTTATTTCTCATACTTCTGTTTCTCGTGAGTACGACGAATTGTTTAGCGTAAACTGTAAAATCACACATTTTCGTGGGTATCAAATTTCGTTGATTTTGATAAAAATGCATTTTCGTGGGACTCGCAAATTCGTGAATTACAGAACATGAAAGTGTAAAACTATGTCTGAATTTGAGAGGTCGATTAATCGTGGGGATTAAATTTCGTGGTCGAGTTGAACTACGAAATAAACGAAAATAAACTCCCTCGAAAATGTTTACAGTCAATGCAATTACATTGTATTATAGTATACTTAAAGGCACACTTTGGTTGATTTTCTCCAAACGATTTATGATAAACAGACAGACTGACGGACGGACATACTTTATTGGCGTGTATAATAAAACAAAGGCTGTTCGGATTATGGAGTTTCTAATTTATGCATAAAATCAAAGATTCGGTTTGAAAATGTTGTTTGGATGGCGGAGTAGAGATGTTTCGGATTGCGGTCGCTTCATATTTATAACATATAGAAGGAACAAAACTGGGACCGAGAGAATATATCGGTTTTTGGAGGTTTTAGGAGTTGAAAGGTTTCGGATTGGAGAGTTTCTACTGTATTGGTATAATTAATTCCCTTGCTAGGCGATCACCGAAAATGAAACTGGCTTTTCTTCCCTTACAACCTCATGGCGATGGATAGTCACAGAAATGAGGTGTCGAGAATGATTGATATAAGTTGGAAACACTTGTTTTACAATCGACCTGAAATAAAGTGGTAGAAACTATAAACATTAAGTTAACGAACATTTTATGTAGACAAGCAAAGGCCATCCTCATGCATCAGTGGTTAGTCAAGTTCCCAGACTACGTATGTTTCGGACGAAGAATACTCTGGTGAGCGAGAAGGTTTCGGACGAAGAATACTCTGGTGAACGAGAATGGCAAATTAAGGCAGATTAAGCACATGTCGAGGTTCTTAACTTTTTAGGGCTACTAGAACTTTCAGCTATTGAACTGCTGAAACTAGGACTTTCAACTTTTGAACAGCTGGAACTAGCATTTTCAGCTTTTGAACAGCTGAAACTAGGACTGTCGGCTTTTGACAGCTGAAACTTGGACTTTCAGCTTTATGACGACTGAAACTTGGACTACCAGTGGTTTATAGTTTAATGTTCTCGTTCATTTGTGTTTTGTGCATTTTGCCGTGTGATTGTGGTTAACAGTAAACATTTGAGTGCCCTCACCCTGTCCTATTTTGCATTATCTTTTTATAGTTGTGATGAACGAACTGAATAGCATGTCTTTCATTTGTCTGATGCCCATCCTTACGCCAATCCTAAACAAGGTACTTGTAGTTAGTATACATGTTTGGATATAATTATTGCAAGGATTTCACTATTTGCATACTGATTGTGGTGATGGTACGCCGGTGATAATTATGCACGAAGCAGGCAGCTTACTTCTTACTTGTCCGTATTTGTATACTGCATTATAAATATCCCCTTTAGCTTCTGATGAAGAACATTTTCTTAGAAATAAACCACAAACTGCGCAGCTCCACACTCGTGGAAGTTAAGTTCGGTCATTTTCGGTTGTCTCCGGTAAATATACTAATGCAATTCATAAAGGCCGAGGTAATCAGTATGAACAGCTTCAGTCACGCGGATTTGAATGTGGGGGAGATTTTCTCTTCGGATATAGTGCCTATCCCTTTACTCCATGGGAAAAGATTATATTAAGTCAGACAGGGAAGGCTTTACTCCATGGGCGCTCACTCTTAAAATAGCCAAACTTGTTTAAAGACCACCTGCAAACAAGGATCACTATTGCAGAACCTGTCTACAAAGACCATAATAATTATACTGTATTTCCCATCAGTCTATTTTTAACGATATCTAACATACACTACCCAACACTTATAATCGATCACTTCAAATATTAACTAAATTCCAGTCACTAAGTATTTAATTTATATTCGGACGATTGTAAATGTATACGCTAAGTGTAAACAGCATTAAAATAAAGCTTGATGATGATTCTACTATTTTTAAACATAATTATTCCATGTAACTGACGACCACCCTCAAAACCAGAAATTACATAATAATTGGAATAAATGCTATGTCAGTAACCCCTTTTTTAAACATGAAACATAATAAACAATACTTAATATGGACGATACGACAGCAATAAAAGAATTTTGCAAATCTTTACTGCGAAAGGTTGTTTATTCGAGGAAATGCATCCTCATACATCAGTGGTTAGTCAAGTTCCCAGACTACCAGAAATGTAAAACAAATTAAAATCATCGACTTTTAAGATACAGCTGAATTTTGATAGTGATGTAATTCACCATAGGGAACTCAGTGTCGCACTAATATGTTGGTATGATTAAGTTTGATCGATGAGAATTGACAAAGGAAGAAGTGTATGAAATTTGACTTATCTATCACCACCCGTTATCACATTTTTTAGAGAAATTTATTCTGTTCTATTTTCAATTGAAAGGGAGGTAATTTCACTTTCTTTTCATTTCCTAAATTTCAAAGGTGCACAGATTTATAACGTGTAATTATTTTAGCAATGTTTGAGGTTTTTCTGTTTGGGCTATCAACATTGAATCGTAATTTTTATCATTATTTTGCATTGCCACGGACAAACGTTGAATTTCACATCAACAACTGTTTTATAAACAAAGGGCAATAACTCCACATAGTTGACGTCACGACGCTATATAAACATGAACATTTATTGCTTAAAAGCATATAATGCCGATTGAGATAAGTACTTATGTTTCCCTATTGCCGTGAACAAAAATATAAGAGTTTGAAAAGTGACCGATTATAATTGTTGAGTAGTGTATATAACTTAAGAGGGGAGACATGTCACCAAAGACCACATCTTCTGGCTCCCTGTCCCCATGTCTAATCTTAAAACACCGTTTTGTTAGTGCAAGCGCATTTTCATAGATGTTATGGACAAATGGACATTCAACTGAAAGTTCGCAAACAGTTATGACAGATATGACAGGCTAAGCAAGCACTCAACTGAAACAGCCGAGCACAGACATCAGAAATAACACAGGCCGCACATGTAGTCTGGGAACTTTACAAAACGAGAAAATGAAACTATACCACTGAAAGTCCAAGTTTCAGCCACAGTTGACTGTATCATTAAAAAGGAATAAAACAATATTATTTTTTATGTAAAATTTATACATGTAATAGAAAGATTTATTTGCCCGGAAACTGACCAGACAAACACTAAGGTGCATTTTGTTTTCCATTATTTACGGTGTATTCAGAATCCAGGCGTTAGTATTCACATTGTACGGACTCGTAGAAATATCTGTAAACGTTATATAATCCGGCGAAGTCCATCACCTTTAAAGCTCGGTGTTTGCCACGTTTCCGACTAAGCTCAACTAAATACACTTGGGGTATGTTCGGAACGTCTGTTCCGCACACTGTGCGGGATGTTCTACTCCGTACAACTTACGAACAAAACGGAACTGTCCTGCACAGTGTGCCGAATGTTCTACTCCAAACACCTTACGAACAAAACGGAACAGAAAGTAAAATGTTAAAGATGACCAAAATTGTAGTTGCAGCCGTAATATTGGAGGAAGAAATATGCATGTGGATATATTTAAGTGCGACTGTTTGCCCGCAATGGTCGATACTTGAAAAATAAAACAAGCGGTCATTGTTCTTGCTGTAATCACGTGACTGTTCTGTCTGCACCACCTCTGTGGCGGGTACAGAAAGAACATGTTCCGAACAGTGTTCCGGTTTGTTCGTAAGTTTGTTCCACTGTCCGGGATGTGCGGAACAGCGTTACGAACGCGTCCCACCTCTGTGGCGGGCACAGAAAGAACATGTACCGAACAGTGTTCCGGTTTGTTCGTAAGTGTTTTCCACTGTCCGGAATGTGCGAAACAGCGTTACGAACGCGCCCTTGTAGACAGACACTGCGTACCCCCTGTGGTGAAGTTTGTCTGCCCTAAATCATGTAACATTATCTCCGGCTAGAATCAAGTATACACACACTGCGCAATCCGTCAAAGAATAAAATGCAGAACTGACTCGGATATACAAATGTATTTGTATTTATTGCATCATCTTAAGTGTAATAAATTTATCATTATACAAGGAAGCATCACATAGTATAGTCTGACTACATTATCCGTTATCCACGGAAACAAGTTTAGTTTAGAAATCAGAAATTTGGCGAGGGGTTAATTTTCACGATACACATGAGCCGTTCTCCAGGAAAATCTGCTGTTTTTGGCAAAGATAATAACTTTAAGATTTTCCGTAGTTTTACAGAATAATCCTAATGAAGCAAAATGCAATAGAAATTTTGTCAATATCTTGAGTTTTAAGGAAGATACATGTGTTTTTGTAAAGTCCATATTCAGAGTTTTTAGTGTGACGTCGCAAACGTCATTCAAACGTTATTCTACGGAACTGAAACAAGTGTGTCATAATTATACTATATAACAAATTATTAACATAAACTGTTCAAAATAGTACCACAGATTAGAATTATGTTTTAATATTTAGAATTTATATTAACAGCGAAAGTGTTCGCATTTAGAGAAACGCTAATACCGTTTTAAACAACTTATTGCTCGTTTTTCTCGATCGGAGTACTTTTCCGAAATTGGTAACCATAGCAATGAAGTACATGTATGTGATTTCGACATAATTCATTGGAAAATTTAAAGCTCAGATGAAGTACTTTATGGGTAAATTACTTAAAAGAGAGTCAATAGATATGCATTTTATTCTTATTTTAGAGCTTTTTCAAAACATTCTCATATAGTAATTGCATAATGTCAAAATAGCAGGTTTTCGTAGAGACTGGCTCACATATATTTCCGAATTTGATAAGCTCGCGAAATTTGAGGCTCCTAATACCGACATTGGCAGTCTCGGTAATCTAGTTAGTCCAAATAACGATAGTGATCCCAGTTAGCTAACTGGTCCAAATACCGATAGTGATCCCAGTTAGCTAACTGGTCCAAATACCGATAGTGATCCCAGTTAGCCAACTGGTCCAAATGCCGATAGTGATCCAAGTTAGCCAACTGGTCCAAATACTGATAGTGATCCCAGTTAGCCAACTGGTTCAAATGCCGATAGTGATCCCAGTTAGCCAACTGGTCCAAATACTGATAGTGATCCCAGTTAGCCAACTGGTCCAAATACTGATAGTGATCCCAGTTAGCCAACTGGTTCAAATGCCGATAGTGATCCCAGTTAGCCAACTGGTCCAACTACTGATAGTGATCCCAGTTAGCCAACTGGTCCAAATACCGATAGTGATCCCAGTTAGCCAACTGGTCCAAATACTGATAGTGATCCCAGTTAGCCAACTGGTCCAAATACTGATAGTGATCCCAGTTAGCCAACTGGTCCAAATACTGATAGTGATCCCAGTTAGCCAACTGGTTCAAATGCCGATAGTGATCCCAGTTAGCCAACTGGTCCAAATACTGATAGTGATCCCAGTTAGCCAACTGGTCCAAATACTGATAGTGATCCCAGTTAGCCAACTGGTCCAAATACTGATAGTGATCCCAGTTAGCCAACTGGTCCAAATACTGATAGTGATCCCAGTTAGCTAACTGGTCCAAATACCGATAGTGATCCCAGTTAGCCAACTGGTCAAATACCGATAGTGATCCCAGTTAGCCAACTGGTCAAATACCGACAGCTGTCCAAGTTATCTAACTGGTCCAAATACCGACAGCTGTCCAAGTTATCTAACTGGTCCAAATACCGACAGCTGTCCAAGTTATCTAACTGGTTCAAATACCGACAGCAGTTCCAGTTAAAGAGAAAAATGCAATATTAAGGAGAAAATTAAAAAAAGGTCTGCAATATGATGCACAGTCAATAGTATCAAACCTAATTGTGAACTCAACATAGATCTACTGTAAACCAATTTACTTCCGCGAATACTTACTTTCGCATTTTGCTGATCGTCGGCATGTTCGCGGGTACAAATTTTCGCGTTTTTAAGTGTCCCGCAATGTCCATATTAATGTTTTAGCACTTTCGCGGCGACCTAATGTCGCGAAATTCAACCACTTTAAGTATTGGTTTACAGTAGACCGTAAAACGCACGTTCAGCAAAAACTGAAAATTTTATTCATAACAATTCATAGTACAATTTTTGTATATTATAACAACTGTTGTATTCATGTGTGACACATGGTGTTGTTGCAATCATTTAAAAATGAGGTCAATATATACGAGGGGTGTTCGATATGTATTGTCACTTGGGTCACAAATAAGAAACTCCTTTGATATCTTTAAATAAGTTTACATTTCTGGAACCATCAAGATTTCCGCAATATTTCGTGAAAAAAAATCAATAAAATTTAATTACCGGAATGTTGTTTCTGTTGTCTTTTCAAAGGGCTAGTAATAGACACTGCGACGTTTTGCGAATAACTGTCGATTAAAACTTCCTTTCGGGAAATAATATTATTCCACAACTATCATGCCGTAAATAATGTAAATTCCTTCGATAAAAACATGATTTGCTGTACTTGGTTGCCATTTTGAACAAAATAAGAGCATTTAAAAGTCACGAAAATAGGTGTCAAAATTAGTCAAAAAAGCATGCTATTTTTCATTGACAATTTTCGATTAGTTTTATTGATTGGAATTTGACATATCATACATGTATGTAAGCCATAGACCATCAACATTGATTTCTGGGAAGATTTTGCGATCAAAATACAATTGATATGAAGTTATTGGTGCGTGAAACAACATCATTTGGTATAGATAAGAGTGATCTCCCTTGTTTTGACCGTCTTACTCGTAGACAACAAATAATTTCATTTTGATTTAAAGTTCTAATGGAAATATAAGGATCCAGTTATCGTATCGTATGTTGCAGTTTAACGAATACTGACATTTACTTTTCTAAACAACTACTGCAAAGATGACACAGATTTAGCTTAAAATGAACATTAGGCCAGTGTACTCGAGCATACCCTCTTCTACGTTCAATTAATTATTTAATTGTTGACGAAAGTCTATGTAATTTCCCAGATATAGAATTGAAACATACAACTTTTAGACAGTAATCGTAGAATCCTTCTAAATAGTGTGATAGAAAAATGCAACCGACAGTGACAATACATATCGCACACCCCTCGTACATGTACTCTTCAATCGTCACTGATAAAAGGTGCCAATAAGTGGTCAGTCGACCTTGTGTTTATATTATATTATGCATGTTTGTTTATTAATAGGTCTAGATTCATCTCTGGCGAACTATACATGCATGCATGTTTTCATTGTTGTTGTTTATTATGTTGTTTATTTATTTTGTTGTTGTTAATCTGTTTTTCTTTTCCAGTGGACCATATTGAAAATTGATATTACTGTCAAATATGTAATCTACAATAAATAAAGTCATTATTTTTATTATATTTTCACTGTTTAAGAAGCTGGTTTCATTACCATCCAGAAAAGGAAACGTAACGTCAACGGCACCACACCTAGTACATTTGTACGGACGCATAAGTACACTTGGCTATCACAACAACCTACCAAAATGGTTATAGCTCAAGAAAGGGGCTCTATGATGGGGCTGTACTATATATTAACATTATATCCACCTCAATACATTTAATATGAAACCACCTAAAAATTTTGACCGTTTTCGCTGTTTTGTTAATATTTAACCTCGACATTAAGGACGTTTGATACAGTTGTTTATGCGCATCATTTATGCGCATATAGCTTTAATGGGGATAGAGGCCGCGTTTTGCACTGGATCGTCATGAAAATTTGACAAAATGTTTGTCGTGATACTATCTAGGGTTAGTATAAATATGGGTACTTTGGGGTAAATTCACTGAGCAAATAATATGAAAACACTCTGCGTGAAATAGCGGTTACATTTTCATTCATTTTTTGTGAAATTATGAATTATTACTTGTGTTACCTGTACCTATTTATAATGAGTGTTTGTATTGCCTGGGACTACACAGATCCCCTTTTACTGATATATAGGGAATAAATTTATGCAATATTGACTAAAAGTGTGAAGATTATTCAAGTGAGCGATTCAGCCAATCTGTGCCCCCTTGCTATATGGAATGCGACGTCACTGCCAAATAAGGAAACAGGGGAGATAATTCAGCCATAATAGCACAAAGCGTAGCGTGATAACCTATGTTTTATTTTAATTTTTAAATAAAGGACACTTTAATCAACATCATTAGCCAAAAATAAATTTAGACTAGAAATTAAGGGAAAAACATATTTTATACCCAGGTAACTGTATCATTGACTAAGATTATTTTTTTTTGTAAAATTTATTTATTCATAACCAATGATAACGTTATGAATATATAAATTTTACAAACAATTTTATTTTTATTTTTTTTGTTCTCTCTTAATCAATGATACAGTTACCTGTGGGTTAATAATGATAATTTCACAAACTTGAGAGCACAGTGCATACTAACATACACAATTGTAACATGTTTTATATGAAGCCCTTGATATAGGAAGTTTCGTCTCGTACCTCTATCATTTAAACCTATCCAGTGTGGTTTTTTGACATATTTAAAAGTAGTTTAAACTATTCAAACAAGGAGTTGATTCAGTACAAGCAACTGATAATATTTTCTGATTTTCTGACCCTAATGGTAGATCTAACTGTTTAATGCATTTATTTTCCGCTCACAGATCGCTTTGCGTATCATGGACAAAATCAATACAACTCTAAATGTATACCATTATGTACATGTATATTCATCGCGTGCATTCTTCAGTACGACCTCTGTAGGTCAACATCCATTGGGGCTGCAAATATCGGCCGTTGTTTAGAGGTTGTTGCTGAACAGAGGTTAGATGTTTCGTAAATATCGGCTTTAGGAAATTCGAATCAAGTCACCTCAATTCAAGAATGTTCTAAGTGTATAAAAGTTCATTTTCAGAAAATCGACTTTAAAGATTTTGAACTCTCCACATCAGTAACTACAGATAGAACAAAATGGCACAGTAAATTTATTGTTTATCTTTAATGTCCCAAGGTCACAATGTTCTTAGTCTGTTCAATGTATAGATCTTGAAAAGCGCTTTCCAACAATACCAAAAACTCATTATTTTCTAAAAAGGAGTTAGAACATTCTGGAATTGAGGTGACGTGTGACAGCATTCTAATCACCTCGGCCTTTGTGCATTGCAATAGTTATTTGCCGGAGACAAACGGAAATGGCCGAGCTTTCACGATTGGCGTGGCAGATGATTACCGATGAATGTCGAGGCAATATCACAGGTAGCTGTATCACTGAAAAAGATTTTTTTAAATGATTTTTTTTTTGTAAAATGTATAGATCTACATCTAATAGAAAACTATTAACTATACATCAATTTATGTAAAACAATTTTCCATCAATAATACATTAACCTGTGGGTAATATGACCGATAAATGTAACTTAAAACACTGCGCTACTAGCAATACACAAGAAGTAATAAATCGGGTTTCCGATATGAATATTGTTACCATGACATTAACCTACCTCTCATCAGGGCATTTTTAAATTATGATTAACCTGTTCAGAGAGACCACCTGTCAATAAAGAACACTTTTAACTTTTCCAATAAATGGTCTGTACATATACAGGTTTGACTGTGGAAGAAATGATTCCTGTTTCTGAATTAATTTTTCATGCTAGTTACCCACACAGTTCAACTTATATACGCTACTGATTACAGGCGAGCCTTTACTGACCTAACTTCAATGTATGGTATATATATATACCATTGGTTTACTGCCTATACATTGAACAAAACATAGATGAGTATAAAGATAAACCAATCGTCCGAGATCGGTGGATCGTAACTTTGGATTTCATATGAAACAAGGTAGCGACAGGTAGCCAATGAAAATATACATGTTCTTGTATTATATGCACATGTATATGTAATTATTTATATGTATAGTTTGTATAATACATTAATGTTTTTATACTATATACATTGTGGTAGCATACAGTATATACATGTACACGATCAAGCGCATAGATTAAACATACCACACACATGTAATATGAACAGTAGAACCTCAACAATAAGACCATCCTCTCGACCGTTGAAATCAGGCCCCGATCTCCCGTAACATTTCAATCTGAGCTCAATCTCAACTCAAATTTTATCACCTATCGTTTTTACACTGTTCTCTAAATTGGTATACCAAAACCGAAACCTTATTCTGTGTTTATTACAGTAAAATTGAGAAAGCTCGAGCTTCATATTTATCTCAAATTCTGACTCTGATTTGAGTGAGATCTCAATTTGAGAGGATATTTCTACATGACATGCCTCGGGAGATATCATTATTGAGTTAACATTGTGTAAGCCTAATCACTGTATGACTTATAAGGAGGCTATACAATTCAACTTGTACTTGTGTATGACTTATTGCGAGGAAAACATCTGTGATTTCTGGTCACTGTATGCCGTATTGGGAAACTATACAATTCAACTTGTATGACTTATTGCGAGCCAAAAAATCTGTGATTTCCGATCACTGTATGACTTATTGGGAGACTATACAATTCATCGAGTATGACTTTTTGCGATAGCCGATAGTTGACTCGTTTATACGCCGAGGAGTTGGTCTTAGTCATGATCGAGATTTCATTAAGTCAAAATTGTGGTCTTAGGTTTGTGATATGGTGTTGTCTGTAAGATGGCCTTTAGCTTAGGGTTTACTGTATATATGCATCTATTCAACTCGTTACAATTAGACGGTTATGAATGCATGTACATTTTGTACTCCTTTAAATACAATGTTGGTAAAGACGTTCATGAATTGTGTAAAACCATATATTTTGTATATTTAATGAAGTTTGCAAACGACGATTATTATAACCTGCACTTTATACTCCTAACATACTGAGACAGTTTGTGGACGATGTAGTCTTATTGTTCACTGGATTTATCGTATGTAATTCGTCGTTTCAGTGCAACAATGTTTAAGTCATACATCATGGTTCAATCGTGAAAGTTCGGCCATTTCCGTTCGTCTGCGGTACTAGTATATATACAACTGCATTGCATAAAGGCCGAGGTGATCAGAAGGATCATGGTTGTGGCACGGTCTTAACCTGTCCACAGTATGTGTGAGGGAGTGTGTAGCAGCCGGACATCATTTGCCCTGTAAGGGTAGGGTACCAGGTTCGAGACCGTCAGGCTACACCCTTTTTCTCATCATCTGATATTTGGCGCCCAACGCGGGGCCGCATCATAGCAATCAGGTTGATTTCCAGCTCCTGCGCTTTGATATGTGTCAGGCTACTCTCTGAAATTTGGGACGTATTTCAAAGTTAGAGGGGAACTATTTATTTATTGTTTGTGATATCTTTTACCGGTGCATGCATTATTGTTTTATTACAGTGTTATTTACTACTAGTAAATCTTATTGCCATGGGCATAAACATCTGGACGCTCAATTCACATACACACTGTAACACTGTATTTTACTTCACACGTGCCTGTTCGAGGAAAGATAACTCCTGTGCAAGCACATGATCACATATTTGTATCTAACATGTTTGTGTGTGTCTATACAAAGTTCGAACAAATTCTACTTTTTTGGAATTTTTACAGCAAACTGCAGCGCGTACGTCCTTATAGGCATTGTTGTGTCGCCGTCTCTATCCAACCGACAAACAAAAATTCCCGAGACGTCTTACACGCACGGTGAACTTCATTACAACCAAACCTTTCAATAAAGACCCCCAGTGAAAACAGCAACATTTTAATTTTTTGGGCAGGTGGTTTCTCTGTACAGGTTTAAAATATCATTGCAAACGGTTAGATGGTTTATAAAATTGACGGTTTTCGCTGACAGGTTTTGTAATAGTGGTCTTTGGTCACATGTGGCCTTAAAGCACAAATCAGTAAAAAGATTATATTAAGTCAGACAGAGAAGGCAGCACTCAGCTCAACCAGCCGAGCACAGAAAACACTATAACACACAATGCACTGAAAACACGACAACCCGTCCCGAAAGTATGCCGCATAAGTCAGTCAAACCAAAACGGAACGAAAGCCATGTGACGAGAAAACAACAACCGGACACCACACACCACAAGGACCATCTACGACACATATATAGTGTACATGCAATTTTGAAAGATACGAAGCAGCCTTATGCTGGACAAGGAAATTGCAGAATGGCACATACAAAATGAACAAAGTTCAACAAAAAGGCACAAAGGCGAAATGTTTTTGTATTTTTACTATAAAGTGGCATGCCAAGCGTAGCCTTTATTTGTCAGTCCGCTTGCTGAAATATGGCAGGCATATGAGTGCCTCCACCCGTATTAGAACCCGGGTCGCCAGATTAGACGACAAGCGCACTAACCATTGATCTACGGAGGCAGACAAGGCGTTCAATCTCACCCCGTAATTTATTCAGATTTCTTTTCTACAGGATTAAAACGATTATCTCCTCACTCATTCAAATAGTGTCTGCTTTACACACTTCTGATACATGAATGGGGTAATTGTTAAACATACCCTTAGCATGATAACCCCCGTACATCATATATACAGCCTACAAAAGATAAGTATACGGAGATTATTTTCCCCCATTTACTTGTCTGTAATAACACTATTTGCAATTTGAAGCAATACTTTTTTAAAGGCAAATAAATTTTTTGTTTATTAAGTGTAACTACCATACATTGATTGGTACCCTAGGTGCAACATATACAATTTAAAGGTAAATTTGAAAAGATCTTCATCATTCACCTCTTTTTTTGTCTCATTTATTTACTGTATTTTTCAGAAATAGTATAATTGTTAGCATCTGATAAACAGATACTGAATAAGTTTACCAAAATTTAATATTGCAAATTTTATACTTATTTTTGGCGGGCAGTATTATATTGAACTGAGCAAATAACGTGTCTGCTCTATCTCTTCATACTCGACTTAGATACATAGCTACCTAGACAGGCATAAACTATCACTGCAGGCAAACATGTACTCGTAAACCTTATATATATAATGAAACACTTTGTTCGAAGCTATCGTCTCTTTTAAAGCGAACAACTGTTTTCTCACCGATATTCTAACTTCATCAGTCGACATGGCTTAGGCTAAAACAAACTACTAGTAATGTTGTGTTTCTTGTATAAGTGAGTCGGTTTCGCCAAAACCTGTAGAAAAAGATCAAGTACTACGCATGGATAGTACCCAGTATTCATTCTCGGCTTGAGAGTCGAGGCTGTCTTGTTAAAATCGGTCAAAGAATAAAATACTTATTGAATACTTTTAGCTTTGACAGGGTAGCAATATCACGTGGTTTTTGGCTACAGTTACAAGTAGAAATTTGTAAACATTGGAACACAAATATAGCCATAAGTATTTTGTTTCTTCATCGATTTCTATAAAATGTACGCCACGCTAAGAAGAAAAGTATTTGCTTTCCGTGAAATATAATATCTTTTTCAGCAGTTTTACCGATTTTTCCATTACCCTGTGAAACCTACACGTTCAACGGTTTCACAAGGTAGTGGACAAAACGGCACAGCCGCTGAAAAATATTTTATATTTCATGGAAAGCAAATAATTGTTCCCTTAGCGTAGCGTAAATGACATAGAAATCGATGAAGAAATAAAATACTTATGGCTATTATATTTTCCAATGTTTACAAATTTCTTCTTGTAACTGTAGTCAAAAGTCACGTGGTATTGCTACACTGTATATGTTACCACGTGGTATGTCCACACTGTAGCAACATACTGAAAAGAAAAGGGTAGGTAGGTGGGAAAACATTTTAATTAGAAAATTTCTTTTATCGATTTTATGAAAAGGCAAATCATCGACCCGCGGTGATTTCCAGAAAAATGGCAGTAAAATGTTTAGAAAAGGGGTGAGAAATGGTTATAGTCCAGTTAGGATAAGAATCCAGTAATACAGCAGTCGAGTCCACTATAACGGTGTAAAACCAATTAAAAAGGCTTATACAGTACAAACAACTATAATGTCAATGTTAAACTATCATGTTATATTCGCTTTACCTGTTTAGACAATGGTTTTAATATATGCGCGCACATAAACTGCAACGTTACTGTCACAATATCCTAACTGGACTGTACAATCGCTATGATTTAAAAAAATTACATTAAAATGTTTAGGAAAGGGGCTAGAAATAGGGTAGGTTTGGTTACTACTTAGAACCACACAATTACCTTGTTTTGGCCTTATATTCACTGTGGAAACCAGGTTACCCACTAGTAGTGTAATTTGTTCTCTTATCAAGATGTTTAAAGCCGGGCAATATAATTGTTTCACATCGACCAAAACGTTCCGGAGGCTTTTCTGTTTTCTTGAACAAGTTATACAATTACTGACCTATTTTAACATCAAGATTTGAACATACTCTGCTATATGTAAAGACTTGGTAGTCGTGTATATATAAACATTAAAGAAGTACATTACATGTAATTGCAGAAATTTCACGTTTACGCGAGTACAAATGCATTAGGTTTAAGCTAATAAATGGTGACTCGAAACAGACGAACATACATTTCCTTATATTGATACTAATTTACTAGGTCACATTATTATAATCATGGTATGCCCTTGCTGTTGTTCACACAGTGTACTAGTATTTAGTGTTGCACACGTGTCACATGTCGCCTTCAATGTTACACACGTGCTGTATTCAATGTTGCACACGTGTTGTCTTCAATGTTGCACACACGTTGTCTTCATTGTTACACACGTGCTGTATTCAATGTTATACACGTGTTGCCTTCAATGTTGCACACGTGTTGTCTTCAATGTTGCACACACGTTGTCTTCAATGTTGCACACACGTTTGTCGTCCATGTTGCACGCGTGTCACATGTCGCCTTCAATGTTACACACATGTTGTCTTCATTGTTACACACATGTCGCCTTCAATGTTACACACATGTTGTCTTCATTGTTACACACACATGCTGTCGTTAGTGTTGCACATACGTTGTCTTCAATGTTGTACACGTGCTGTCGTTATTGTTGCACACGTGCTGTCGTTAATGTTGTACACGTGCTGTCGTTAATGTTGCACATACGTTATCTTCAATGTTGTACACGTGCTGTCGTTATTGTTGCACACGTGATGTCGTTAATGTTGTACACGTGCTGTCGTTATTGTTGCACATGTGTTGTCGTTATTGTTGCACACGTGCTGTGGTTAATGTTGCACACGTGCTGTGGTTAATGTTGCACACGTGCTGTCGTCAATGTTGCACACGTGCTGGCGTTAATGTTGCACACGTGCTGTCGTTAATGTTGCACACACGTTGTCATCAATGTTGCACACACGTTGTCTTCAATGTTGCACACACTTTGTCTTCAATGTTGCACTCGCGTTGTCTTCAATGTTTCAAACGTGCTGTCATTAATGTTACACATGTGTTGTCTTCAATGTTACGCACGTGCTGTTTTCAATGTCGCACATATGTTGTTTTCAATGTTGCACAAGTGCTGTCATTAATGTTGCACACGTGTTGTATTCAATGTTGCACACGTGTTGTATTCAATGTTGCACACGTGTTGTATTCAATGTAGCACACGTGTTGTATTCAATGTTGCACACGTGTTGTATTCAATGTTGCACACGTGTTGTATTCAATGTAGCACACGTGTTGTATTCAATGTTGCACACGTGTTGTATTCAATGTTGCACACGTGTTGTATTCAATGTAGCACACGTGTTGTATTCAATGTTGCACACACGTTGTATTCAATGTAGCACACGTGTTGTATTCAATGTTGCACACGTGTTGTATTCAATGTAGCACACGTGTTGTATTCAATGTAGCACACGTGTTGTATTCAATGTAGCACACACGTTGTATTCAATGTTGCACACGTGTTGTGGTTAATGTTGCACACGTGTTGTATTCAATGTTGCACACACGTTGTATTCAATGTTGCACACACGTTGTCTTCAATGTAGCACACGTTGTCTTCAATGTTGCACACACGTTGTATTCAATGTAGCACACGTTGTATTCAATGTTGTACACGCGCTGCATTCAGTGATGTCCATGTGTTGCATTTAGTGATGTCAGTGTGTTGACATCAGCTTTGACCTCTTGTGACTATTTCTATATAGTATAACATCATGTTTAAACATGCGACAGACACACTAGTAGAGTGTACCTTTCAGATATCGGTTGATTAATTAGTTTTAAGAAGACATATTTACCAGTGATTAATTAATTAATTTAAATGTACTTATATCGAAACCACATGTCCGTTTTAATGTTGTTATTAGTATCTCTGTTCTGTCATGAACTGAGAGTTGTGGTTTTAATTCGTTTACGTTTTGCCATCAGGCAATTTTAATTTTAAAACGACTGTCCTTGTCTGTGTTATTATTGGATAAATTTTATGTACATCAATTTCAATATAATTCCACATAATGTGGTAATTATTGCTTAACCGGAATTTGTTTTTAAAGACTCTCATGATTTTAACTAACTTCTGTGATTTTGATTCCGCTCTATGCCCGGTAATTTCTGAACAACCCTTCATATAATTGGTTAACTGATACTAGTACCATGAACATTTAATGCACCTACCAATCGTTGATACCTACTTCCTGGTGGTAGTTCTAAAAGTTTTGATTTGTGTGGGGTGGATGTCGAAATCCCTACCCTAGAGCCAAGCAACCAATAGAGTGGAAGATTCTTGGCGTATCTCAATTTTAAGGACGTTGTTATTGTTATTTGGTATTTCTAGTGGAGATTATCATAATCAGATTCCTATATCAATACTCCGGGGAACGATTTTCATTTAAAATTCAGTCACGTAGAGACCACCAGTTATGTTTGACTTTCTCGGTGCGTCTAAATCCCCCAGGGTCAAAACTCCGGCCAGAGTTCATTTCTCGTACCCGGAATGGATCGGCGTATCAAAGTCCGGTCAGTTGGGAACCGTCTTAGTTCTAAAGCACCGTGTTTGCCCGCCGCCCCCTACCCCCTCCCCAGAGAAAAATATTGATAAGGGCATAATTAACCTTCACAAAACCGATCACTGAACTGAATCTAGCGACATCAAAGTTACACCTAATCGATCAGAATAGTTTTACTGAATACATTCATGTTACAAAGTTGATTAAAAAAAACTACACATCAATGTAGTTTGCGTTCAAAACAGTTACATAAACTTAACGTAAATGGCTGCTTATCTATGCAGTGGTGCACTTTTGTTTTTATCAGTGACTGCATTATGTTAGGCCAACACAAACTGGTATGGTGATTCTAGTATCATACAAACCGTATTGTTTGGCCCTACCCTAAACCTTTTATAGAATTTTTTTTTATAGAATTTTGCCTTTGTTTGAAATCGATGCGGATCATTGACTCCCCAGTGAATAAACAAAAAGATTTTAGAAATACAAATGCTTTCCCTACCTACATACCCGCCTACCCTATTTTTCCAGCATGTTACCAGAATCACAAGAGAAATTTGTTTTGGCCTTAGTTAAATAACTGCTGATAAGCTCCGAATCAATTGGGGCGCTGCATTACCCTATTTATATTGTTTTAACCCCGATAACAAAATAGAAAATAGATATTATTTATAGTTCATTTACCCAATAAATGTCAATAAATTAATACTTAGGGGTGATTTACCAATAAACCAAAACGTTTTATTTGTGTCTCTATGCACAGGAAATTGCAAAATTAAAAAAAAAAATAAGAAAAAAACTGGAAAAAAAAATATAAAAAAATCAATACTGAGAGCCTGTATTAAATTTCTTTTTCATATTTTGGTTTTCATTTTTTTTAAATAATGCAAGTTCCTGTGCTCTGTGTGCTGTTTTATCAAAGCACTTACGAAATTCTTGAATTTATGCTGGAATTTAAATTCAGTATAATTAGTTTACAACTACAAATAGGGGACTGATATAATGTGAAGTGAGTTAAATAATTACATCATTGATAGATAAATAAATAGTTGCAGATCTCTTCATTGCAAATTGTATTTCTCACAGAATTATAAAGAATACAATTTGGACGTACGTTTAGGATTATTGTAAGTGCTTTGATAAAGCAGTGTTACGTCAAATGAATGTCAATCGACTTCTCGTCACATGGTCAACAAGTGTCTTTATTTCATCAAGTAAGATACAACTGTCATTGTAACCTCGGTAGGTCAATGAACTTTCCAATATAAATCTGTATAATAAACTGTGGACGGTAAATACGGGTTGTCCTGTATGCATTGACCATCCTACATGTACATGTATCTGTAATTACCATCGATTAAAATAGCAAAAAGTGGTATTTGTTCACAGGTGGTCGCTCTAAACAGTTGGAACATTGGACACGGTTTGAAAGGAAATCATAGTGGTGGTCTTTGCAGACATGTAGGTATTGTGGATGTGGTCTTAGTTGACAGGTGGTCTTTGCAGGCATGTTTTATAGGTGTAGTCTTAGTTGACAGGTGGTCTTTGCAGACATGTTTTATAGGTGTAGTCTTAGTTGACAGGTGGTCTTTGCAGACATGTTTTATGGGTGAAATGTTTGTTGACATGTGTTCTTATAACACAGGGTTGACTGTACACCGATATATTACACACCTTCATGTATTGTTTGCATGTTTATACAGCCAATGTAGGATAATAAATGCATATCCTCCGATAAATCAATGACAAAACGCGAGACCAGAGTGTATAATATACGTATATCTCCTTACCATGTCGAGCATACTGTTATAGGGCCAAACCAAATCAATGGTGTGGTTATGGTATAGTACCGAGATTTTGACGTGATCCTCGACCTTCTATGAGCATAATTTAACCGCTCTAATCGTGTCTATATTTATAATCCAGGCTGTATGTTTTCATAACCGGGGAGTATCACGCAGCCGCTCGATGTGATATACAAGCCTTAATTCAGCACCGATATTGCACGATTTGCTGGCGGAAATTGATATATTCAACGCAAGAACCTTGTAATAAATACATGCATAAGGGTCAGGATTACGTCAAGATCTCCGTACTGTAGCAAACATGATGAAAAAGAAAAGGGTAGGAGAAAGTAGGTAGTAAACGTATTTTTTTAGAATAATTTGATTGATTTTATGCACTGGGAAATCGATGATCCGCAGTGATTTTCATCAAAGTGCCGATAAAATGTTTAGGGTAGAGGCAAAAGATACGGTAGGTAGGTTTAAAGTAGAATCACATTTTTATTTTGTTTTTGCCTAGCCTAACCTACCATGCAACCGTTCGATATACAAACGGTAGATGTGTATCGTCGCATACAGCCTACACTCCACTACTGTTGAAACCTCAATATACAGTTATATTAGTATACTTTAGAAACGACATATAATCTTAACAGTAAACAAGGGGACTTGGTCGATATGTCAAACATACTTAGTGCTGAGCGTATAGTATTTAACTGTCTGTTTTAACCACATATATTTAGTGTCGTATCGACCTGTATGTGTACTGAATACTGATATGTTCCTTCAAAATATAAATAAACTTTCTGACATGCGTGCCAATGATGCCAAAACAGTTCCATCTGTTCCATAGTTTATTTAAAATCTCAACATCAGTTTGTAGCATTTCGTATAATTTCAAGGACCGTGTAGCTGTTACAAAAACCTCAAAAATAAGACCACTCTTTGGACCCTTAAAACTGCTCTTAATATTGGGTTGATCTTAATATTGGGGTTGATCTTAATATTGAAGTTGATCTTTATATTGGGGTTGATCTTAATAGTGGGGTTGATTTTAATATTGAGGTTGGTCTTAATATTGAAGTTGATCTTAGTATTGGGGTTGATCTTAATATTTGGTGATGTTATTATTGAGGAGGTCTTAAGATGATGCTCTACGTAATATGACAATTTTATTATTATTATTATTCTGTATTATAGTTACATGATATATAGCAATAAGCAAAAAAACACGAATTCAAGTTAAGTAGCACAGCAATGAGCATAATTCACTTCACTTCGTGTACAAAAACGATTGCAATAAGAATGTATACGAGTAATATGTAACTAGCTAGGTCATGTATGTTTTGTACTTACAACTGTGCTTGCACACTCCTCAGATATTATAGCACGCCGGAGATAACTCTAGCCCTGAGTATAAACAAAAATAGACAATAGCAACACTGCACGATCGACTGACCGTTTGTTATCAGTGTACATAAATGTTGTATATTGAAAAAGTTTATCCATTAAAAGTCATTATTCACAAGGTGAAACTAAAACTGACATCTAAAATGCATTTACAGTCCAGTTAGGATACTGTGAGAGTGTCGTTGATGTGTACACAAAAGATTACAACCATGATTGTCTGAACAGGTAGAGTGAAGTTTAGCATTGCTAGTAAATTGTTTTACTCTGTAATAGTGGACTCGACCGCTGCGTCGATCAATCTATTCTTACCCTGACTGGACTATAGTTTTCGATTTTATTTGTAACCAAAGGCTAATGTTACCGTCGGCGGACTATATGGTGTGTTTTAACTCATGTATTTACACATTTTAGGCATATCACCAGTTTCTCCTCGATAGCATGGTGGTAGAGCGTCCGCTTCGAGTGCGGGATGCCTCGGGTTAGTGTGACCAAGTTTCATAAAGATGAGGTCAATTTGACAAAACTGTGACCTCTAGTGACTACACAAGGTTTTTCTATGATTTGATCTTGTGACCTAGTTTTTTACCCCGGATGACCCAATATCGAACTTGACCTAGATTTTGTTGATATAATCATTGTGACCAATTTTCATAATGATTAGACCGAAATTGTGACCTCTGGTGTATACACAAGCAAAGTGTTGACGGACGGACGATGGGCGAAGAGGGATCACAAAAGCTCACTCTGTCACTTTGTGACAGGTGAGCTAAACTGGTTACCAGAAATACCCTAGCCAGACGCTCAGCATAAAGGGAAACTGGCTTATCTTCTAGAATACCCTCATGTCGATGAATCACATAATGAACGAGGTGTCGAAAGTGATTAATATAAAAAGAGAGAACTTGTTTCACAATCGAACTACAATAAATCAGTATAAACTATCCTCAATTGTCCTAGAATATACCACAATGGCCAGAGGTTACAACCAATACAACGTACTCACAATCAGCAATCAAATACATGTATATCCTTACAAATAATTTGGTATACGAGCACATGTAGTTTCTTCGGGATTGTATAATATACTATCCTATACTATATACGCTTGTTTTTGTATATAAATTATAAAATTATTGCAAATAAATAAATTAGTAAACTTACAGTGATTGTGTTACAATGCACTATGCGTATTTCAGGGTCATTAACATGTAGCTTAAATACAGAAGAAAATGGCGACAAAGAATATTTAGTACCAATTCAAAATCATTAGACATGCTTTCTCTCAAATATGAACCTTGCAAGATATGTTTTGAAACATGAAATTCGAGTGCTGAGTGTAAGTATTAGATGTAATTCCCGACCCACGGAATCGTTACATGGTTCTACCCGTGACACGGATCTACCGGAGTGGCAATATTAACGTCATCAACAGAGCAACTCGGGCAATCTCAACAACGGCGTATAGGCTGCAGTTCTGATTGAAAAATGAAACAAAATCCCAATAATATGATGATTTTGTCCAAACTTTGTATAATCATTTAAACCACGAATATGTAAGAAACAGAAAGTGCTATATTAATCACTGGGTATCATGTTTGTCCCTTGAATATTAGCAATTAAAAACAACAAATCCTGGTTTTAGAGCCGATATCACTCTGTGACTTATATAATTATGAGTGTTACTGTATTTTGATACTTTGTTCAAATACAAATTCAACAAATTCTATAACTGGGATGTTGTTTCATTATATCTTCATCAAACAAGAAACTGTGCAGCATTTGCATTTAAAATACGATAAGGCCAGACCAAATTATTATTGCAGTTCTGGTAACCCTTTAACATACAATAAGGCCAGACCAAATTATTATTGCAGTTCTGGTAACCCTTTAAAATACAATAAGGCCAGACCAAATTATTATTACATTTCTGGTAACCCTTTAAAATACAATAAGTCCAGACCAAATTATTATTACATTTCTGGTAACCCTTTAAAATACAATAAGGCCAGACCAAATTATTATTACATTTCTGGTAACCCTTTAACATACAATAAGGCCAGACCAAATTATTATTGCAGTTCTGGTAACCCTTTAAAATACAATAAGGCCAGACCAAATTATTATTACATTTCTGGTAACCCTTTAACATACAATAAGGCCAGACCAAATTATTATTGCAGTTCTGGTAACCCTTTAACATACAATAAGGCCAGACCAAATTATTATTACATTTCTGGTAACCCTTTAACATACAATAAGGCCAGACCAAATTATTATTGCAGTTCTGGTAACCCTTTAACATACAATAAGGCCAGACCAAATTATTATTGCAGTTCTGGTAACCCTTTAACATACAATAAGGCCAGACCAAATTATTACTGCAGTTCTGGTAACCCTTTAACATACAATAAGGCCAGACCAAATTATGATTACATTTCTGGTAACCCTTTAAAATACAATAAGGCCAGACCAAATTATTCTGGCAGCTGTGGTAACCCTTTAAAATACAATAAGGCCAGACCAAATTATTATTGCAGTACTGGCAACCATACACCTAACGTATTATTTTGTCCCTTCCCTAAATATCAAAGTTTGATTAGTTTTTTGCTGGAAGTCAACACGGATCGTTGATTTTCCAGTGCATAAAAATGATAAAATAAATAACATAGATTTAAAAAATAAAATGTTTTTCCTACCTACACGCACCATTTGATGAATTATTTTTCCAGAACCACACTATTAATTTGATTTGGCCTAAGTATAAAAAACAAACAAGAAAATAGCCATAGCAATGTTGATTGTGTTTCAATCTTTTTTTTTCTTTCATCAACATAGCAAAATAAAGATTACATGAACAAAGTTGTACATTAACAAAGTCGTGCACACGTGTATGTTAATATTGTTCAACGATACATAACAGACTGGCAGAGCGGTCACATGACAATCACGTGACGTCCACATGACGTCACATGACCTCTATCACAGATAAGACGCCAAAGAATTCACTGGTGTTACGCAAAAAGTCCTTTACGTAACAAAAAGCCCTTGCAGTGATTATGACGAACTAAATGATATTGGAAAATAACAGTTTAAAACCAAAATAAAAGATCTAAGTAGAGGGGGATGACTAAAATTGATTAATCTAATTTGGCAGTGAGTAAAATAATACAGGGGTAAGTGTAATGTAACGTTAGTCTACAACGAAATATAAACTGACCAATAATGTTGTAACACAGTAACACAATTCTTAAATTCTTCATTTGATTACAAAATAACAAGTTTACTCTTATAAAATGAAAGACGTGTATGTTATCAGTGAGACCACAGTTTTTTTATTTTTAGGTTTCTCAGGAAACTTTTGAAAAACTTCGAAGTCGGAAGGGAGAGCTAGATTCTATTACAATAAGAGAACCAAAGGTTCCTCTCTTGCCATCTTGTGAGTAAAATAGACCCTAATGGCCCTTCGTTGCCAACCTGCGATCGTGTAAAGCAACATAGAACCCTAAAGGACCTCTTGTCATTTTGTATATTTCCCAATTCCCACTCCCTCAAACTTTGTCAAAAAGTTCCAATTAACCTAAAAAACAAAAAAACTGTGGCCTAATCAATGTGACCATAGGACATGGTACAGGCAGGCAAAATGCATAACAGTATTTGATCAATGAGTCAAACATGGTAAAAACCGGTAATACTTCTTTATAGGCCGAACCGTCAACAATTAACGACTTAACAACATCACCATATGCATTAACACTCCACACGTCATATTATAATGTATAATACAAAAACAAATACATGAGCATGTTAATAAACTGTGTGTAAAAAGGACTGAAGCGACCTGTTGTATATAAGATATGTTATATTTAGGTCACTTTATCTCAAAACAAAGTTGATAAACCACATTTCAATATGTATCAACTTGCCACACCTTCGTTCCTGTCAAACACTTGGCAAATTTACGCAATAATTGTACCTAAAATATTAAACGTATGCAAACATTACGAGTATAAAGGCTCAATTCATAAAACTTGTTAGACGTACAGTAATAAATATAGTTGCCCAAGTCAAACTGAACTAAATTGTATACGGTGTATTTGCAAGATACAAGGCTATGCGACCTCGCGTTTACAATACAGCATAAGACAGGCAAGCATTGAGTGTAGCTATACACTATACAATACACTGGCAATACGCTTCAGACGATTCAGAAATGTTTACACACATATATAACCCAACCTTACACAGTGGAAATGTGTGTGTATACATGTATATGTATATAAGAGAACCATACAGCTTATATTCGTATCGGTCTACTTGTATACGTTTCATACAGCTTTACGCGTTCCTCTAACACAATGCATAATTGATGCTTCGCAGAAAACATGGAGATGTGGAGCTCTAGAGACCAATTTAACAACAAACTTGTAATAAAAACTATGTCATTAGAGCAGTTAGACACCAAACACTCGGTCTATGAACCCCAACTGATCAAAACCCCTTTCCGATATAGAATCTATATCAAAATGAATTCGTTGACCTTTTCTGCACGGAGGCAGAGTTCAAACAGAAATTACAGAATATGGAAAACATGTTTAACCGCAATCCGTACAAATCAATATATCTGCTAGTTTAACTGTTTTCACATTCAGGGCTCGTTTCCTAAGTCCAAAAAACAACTAAAACTTCAAAATCAATTTTTAACACATCATTAATAAAACATCTAAAGTTAGATCTAACATTATAGGAGTGCTGCATAATGACAACTATAACATTACAATAATTAACAAATCAGAGTTGATTTTAAAATCATGTCACGAACTGGAATTTGTTTGCAGACAGTAAACTATGTCCTCGTGTAAAATCTTGCAAAACTTCAAACCGATAAAGTTTGTCACACCAGTCGTACGGGTTCGTTTATGCATTTTATGTTATCCGCGCTAAAGATTTTTTTCTGCCAGACAGTCAAAAACACGGAACATATCCAATTTAAGTTGTGTCATGTAAGGTCGCGTGTGTGTTAAGTGCTGGCACGTATACATGTATATTACTCGAGTAACAGGAGATTTACGCGAGTAACAGGATCAAGCCTCAAGTAGCACGATGGGTTCGCGAGCAACACAACCTCTACTCGAGTAGCCCGATGGAAACGCAAGTAACACAAAGACTACTCGAGTAGCCCGATGGAAACTCGAGCAACACAACCTCTACTCGAGAAGCACGACGGAAACTCGAGCAACACAACCTCTACTCGAGTAGCACGATGGATTCGCGAGCAACACAAAGACTACTCGAGTAGCACAATGGAAACTCGAGAAACACAAATACCTCACAAGAAGCACGATATACTCGAGTAGCATGAAATATACTCGAGTAGCACTATGACCAATAATGAAACAAAACATGATTCAGAAATAACAAACATATACACCCTTTTCCAACAAAAAATGAAGTGCAGTCAAACGAATGTACAAGGTGAATGAAAAACATATATGCAATTGTACTGACCAGTAACATCTCCAATGATGATCAAAATTAAAAAAAACGAACTTTTCAATAACAACAAACAATTAACAAGTGGAACAATCAAGTAACGATTCAGTAATATTTTATAACATGAAGCTTTGTAATATGCAGTCAAGTCAAATAAGAATACTATACATAATGGAGCCACGTGGCATAGATGGACCGTTTTTCAAGTTCTAAGCCTATGGCACAAATATCAATATTAAACAATGAAGCTCGAGAAACAAGTGTTACACGTGTCTATGAAGCTCGAGAAACAAGTTGTACACGTGTCTATGAAGCTCGAGAACCAAGTGGTACACGTGTCTATGAAGTTCGAGAAACAAGTGGAACACGTGTATAATTTTTATGTACCTCGAGAAACAAGTGATACACGTGTACGTCTACTTCAGGTAGAAATACCAATGGACAATAATCAGTTACAAAAATGTATTTATTACTCTGTAAAATCATTCAATTTCGTGGGCATTAAATTAAGTAATTTCTTTGGTAAAATTGCAATTTTGAGGCAACTTAAATTCGTGAATAACACAGTAGTGGCGGGAACCAATTGCTACTTATTCTGGGGCTCGATTTAACCTAGTAATTTGATTTTGTGGTCGACCCAGTTTACCCAGACCATCCACATAATCTAAATCAACTTAATTCACCCCACGAAAAATAATGATTTTACATGAGAACAAAATAAATCGCGATATTAAAATAATATATCGCGATAACAGCAATATATCGCGATAACAGCAATATATCGCGATATCTACTGACTATTGACCTGACTGCACATTCAAATCAATTGATTGTTACCTAGGCACGTGTTATATTCCTTCTCTAATATTCAAGTCTAACAAAGAAGCATTGGACAGGCTATATATAGCTGCGAAGTACAAATAAAAAAACAAAATGACATAATTATAAACACGTATAGATACATGTATTACAAGACAAGTGATATTTGTGAAACTTGCAATCATTTGTACGATATCATATTATACACACAGATAACTGTATCATTGATTAAGAGTAAAAAAAATATTTATTTTTTAAATTTATTAATCATATTATGAATATATAAATTTGACAAAAAATGTTTTTTTAATTTGTTTTTAATCTTAATTAATGATACAGTTACCTGTGATTATACATGCATGCAATGTAAGAAAATCTGTTATCATACAACGATAATCGATGATGACATTAATCGTACAACGATAATCGATGGTGACGTTACGATAAAAAACATGGTACTCAGTCCTTACAGAATGCTACAATCATACAAGCGATAAGCTACGTACTTTATGCATAATGTTCTCTATGTACAAGATTTTTGGTATAACTCGACCTGGCGTGCACCGCCAGGTTCATAACTACAATACCAAGATTATGTGTAGCGGAAATATTCACCAAGGTCTTGCAAAATGTCAGCATGCGTTCCACTACTAAACATTTATAGCACTATGTAGATGTATGCTCGAACTGAATGCATACAGAAAATGTTTACACATCGCATCATAGACAGTCCGATAGATTTCACTCATAATCACAGAATATGTCAATGTTTGTTTTTTATGTGTGGAACACAGTGTTAATGTTAATGATAACCATTTACATGTACTTACGTGAAACGTACCACGAATCAAAGAGAAGGCCAACTTAGTCAAATCGATTTTGCACGTATTTGTTGTGATAAAAACACTTCAACTCGCATAATCAGGTGAGTTTGGGTAGCTAGATAGGGAGCTCTCGCACGACTGACCACCTCCAACAACAACACCGGAAGTTGCAACTTTACCTGCACGCGGGATCCCTAATTTTAACCTGAGTTGATCATTTTGCTGCTTAAAATAATTCTTTTCTCGAGAGAGCACTGCCACATGGCGTTGTAGGGCATCTATTTGGTCCAGTAGCGAATTGTTCGTACGCTCTAGCTGTGTTTTATGAAGCATTCTTTTAGATCTACAGTTCTGAGCGTATCCACGATTTTTCAGCGTGCGTCGTTTTTGTTTCAAACGCTGAATTTCATCCTTTGTTAAACCCTGAAGTCGTTTATTGAGCTCCCGAACCGGAAGTGTGACAAGATCTTCATCGTCCAAATCACAGAGCGGTATATCTCCTAACGTGTAGGACGAGTACGAATCTCGCCTATGTCGTCGGCGTGACCCAGACGGCGATTCTACAGAGGGTGGTGGGGTAATGATTTGCTGGTCTATCTCTAGCGGACTCTCGGGCGGGGTTGGTATCTCATCTTTAATTATATCCATTAATGGCTCGACCTCGTCCTCATCAATTTCCTCGCACTTGGGTAAGTTTTGTTGTGATAGTTGCAGACTAGTTTGTGAGGCCGGTATGGAGTTCTGGGATGCCTGCGACTGTACCGACGTCTGACGCGACAATGCACGAGCTCCTGATACTAAGTACTTCTGAAAACTCTGGACGAACTCTGGACTCGACGATATCAAGACGTCGACAGCTTCGTCAGGCGTTATTTCAGAATTGCCATTAGGAAATGTCACATTTTGTGTCAACCAAGATAAGTCCTCCATGAACGATTTCGGCAGCGTTGTTGGCGACGGGGCGGAGGTGTCACTATCCGAGGGTGACAAAGGCACACTCCGGCTATCGGGGCTGATCGGTGTAGAACGACCTGAATCCAGCGGTGTCAAAGGCTGTGCGGTTATTTTGTCAGTTTTAGCACAACAAGAGTCAACAAATTTCTCGCCAGCTTCCTTTTTGATTACTGGTTTAGCTGGCATTTCAAAGTGAACCAGATCAAATTCACTAATATAATCATCAGCCAAGTGCTGGTTCGCCTCCATCTTTAACAATCAGCTGGAACCTTGCCGGGTAAACTGGGTCAGTCAGATCTGAGGTTTTAAATCCAATCAATATCTCCTCAAGTAATACTTAACCATGGATAGTTCGCACTTACACGTTTACTCCAATGTATTTTTCTGACAAATGTCAGGTATGAATTAAGAAGAAATATCCATTTAAATGAAGGGAATCGTCGGTGGTCCAAGGGCCAAACCACCGTCGACTACTTAGACAGGCTGACAGGCAACAACAGGCTAAATTGGAAAACCCCTTGCCTTCTTATATTACATATGACGTCAATGACCTCAATATACAACCTGTGAACGCACGTTAACCAATCCGGGACGAGCCGATACGGTATAAATAGATATTATATCAAACCAAAACGAGGCCTGTGTTGCCGTAAGTCTTCGTAAATGCGATCGCAAAATATATTTGACCATAGTTTTACTTTATTTAACACTTTAACATATGTTCTCAATAAAAACATTGAAAATCCAATGCTGGCTTATCTTCGTAGTATCGAACTGAAAAAAATATACTTCAAACCGCATACATGTACTTTCGGTTTCTATTTATAGATATGGCGAGCAGATCGCGTTTACAACGAATTGTGCAATTTTCTAGCAAATTCTTTTTTTTACAAATTATTACTATTGAATTAACTCATTGAGTATTTCATCAGATAATCATCAGCTCTCGATATAAATATCAAATTAATAAATGTACTGTTATGAGAGAAACACACTCGACGAAAACGTTTGAATTCTTACAACAAGGTAGGCCGAGTTAACTCCCTTAATTCAAACCTGCAATACAGTCTGAACCTGGGCTTATAACCACCATTTTTTTCTGACGTATCTTCCCAAGGAGATATAAGCTTTTACGCTTTGTTGTGTCGACTAATTTTGTGTAGTCAAGTCACTGTATAGTGGTCAAGTCTGTTGAACAAGCGATTTAGACCCCGACAATTATTAGGCCTACTAAATTCGTTAAAATTGGTTCATCTTGACGTATACTCTATACTTGTAGACGAAATGTTTGGATGATATACGTGGGTTGTCCCAGAATAGGCTTATTAGCGTATAATCACGTTATATCATGAGAACTATCAAGTATTGTATGTCAATATTATATTAAACCTTTGAAGAATTTATTTCTTGACAAACTAGCAAAATTTCGTTACAAATTATCTAAAAACCTACAAATTATGTACATCATTTTACGAACGTCAGGTGAAGCCAGGCGCGTCACAGAACGTCAACGTCAACACTCTCCTGCGACTGTGCCGTCGTGCTGAACTGAATAAAGCAAGAATTATACGCTATTCTGGGACACCCCACGTACAACTGGCATTTCGGAGCAATTATCAAATGTAGTTAGTTTAATTATCAAAATCCAGACGGTCGTAGATCTCAGAGGACAGCATATATACATAGTAAGATCATGGTGACAAATTGCAAATCTCATACTACATACATAATATACATGCATACGCACACACTCACTCGCATGATGCACGCCCACAAGCATACCTACTTTTTATACACTGCTAATGAAAATGATGATATACAATTATTGAATTATAAGTATAAAACATAATACACGACAGTAAAAGCAATACAAATGTTTTATATAGATAAAGTACGTTGTCACTGTATAAGCTTTAAGCCAGTGGTTAAAATAATAACATAGTCATTATAGTATACAGTGTTGCGTTTATTGAAAGCTATATATGCATACAAACCTAAATTCTTTAAATACTATTCAGTTTGGTTTAAAAAATTTAAAAACAATCATACATGTAAGCCTATACCAGATAACATCAACTTCAACTTTTTTTTGAGAAAAAAGGTTGAAATTATACTAGATACATTATTAATATTCTCAGCTAAGACACACATGCACATGAGCAAGCTAGTAAACTCGTACACATATAGTCAAGCCTAAATGATCAGACCACACTCGATTAATGTACAGACTTCAGTATCGAGTTGGTCGTAATATTGAGGTGGCGTAATAAACACAAACTGTGACCGAAAATACAAGCAAAAAATGTGCATAAAATGTTGAGGGGGATCTTTAGGTGATGTTTAACTGTAGGTATAAAGGAGTCTGGTCTCAAGTTCTCACAACTTAGTTACGTTAATGACTCCATACTAAACATACATGGGGTGTCCCAGAATTACATAGACTTTTGACACGATACTACGATTGATATGCTTTTATTCATCCTCGCCATCGGAAATCCATATAGGCGAGGCCCCCAGAAGAGGTTTGTCACTTTAGTTTTTGGGGGATAGTGCATGATACAGCATATGCCCCAGTTCAAGAAGCATCCCTGGTTCTTTTACGTGCCTCATGTAAAGCATCATACACGGGATCTCGGTGTGGATTGCTCGGCGAGCGCTACCGAGCGCTTTCTATTGCAGAAGCCTGAGCAAGACGATGTAAAAGACAGGCATCAACACATGCCACCTTAAACTTAGGCTTTTGAGTAAAGCATATGCATATGGCGTCTACTAACATATTCTACGACCATCGCTCCATGAAATAGGAAACATAATGGCGAACTGTTAAGGGGCCCACAGCTAAACATACGGTTGAAAAAAGGGTAATAACGTCTACAAATGAATCGTTTATCTGCGGTTCCTTTAATACAATGTATACGATGGGATATGCACTTTTAACCAAAGGTCATGCTTGCAATAAATATACATCAAATATAAAAAAACGCACATTTAATTGCAAAAGATTTGTTTAATAATCTTCAAGGCACGATTTGTATTACATAGACAGCTGGTATTAATGATATTTTTATATATATCACATGTGACTTTATTGCGTAAAACTTTTTTTTATTATATTCAAGTCGAACGTAAAACACGACCGCGTGCCACAAGTCATGCCCTACTTTGCTTCGTGAGGTCACATATCATACCTGTATGAACTTGTCACAAAATCCATGTTCGACAACTTCGATCACCCGCGGTTGTGGTCCAATGGTTAAGTCACTGTATGACGTATTGGGAGACTATAACATTCAACTTGTATGACTTATTCAGAGCGAAAAAACACCTGTAACTTCCGATTAATACTGTTTGCCTTATAGGGATACTCTACAATACAACGTGTATGACTAATTGCGAATACTTATTGACTCGTTCATAAACTGTGGTATAGTTCAGAGAATTTGACACGACTCTCTACCTTCTATTAGCATAATTTCATATCTGATTTATTGTCTATGTTATAAACCCGGTTGTATGTTTTCATAAGCGTCGAGTATCACGAAGACGCTCGAGGTACAATACCAAAACAAATCTAAATGACCGATATTGCACGAAATTTATCGCGGAATTTATATATTCAACGCAGGAACCTTGAAATATATTCATGCCTAAAGGTCAGAATCATGTCAAATTCTCCGTGCTATATTAGCTTAAACATCTGTTCACGAACTTTCATAGATATTTAGTATAAGCACAACTCCACCCAAATATTTGTGCGACTTACACAACATAGATCCGTGTGTGGAAAGACGAGAATTTGTAAATATTTAATTTCTGAAGGAATAGTATAACCATAGTTTTGCTTACATACTTAGCGTATGTGATGATATATAGAATACATGCATATGTCGAACACTTGCTTGCTGCCTCAAACAAAATATATTTTTCTTATGCTTTTGTTTCTAAGCTGGACTATTCGCAGAGTTCTGTCAGTGAGGTGATCGATGTATTTCTTTGATATACCGTACGTATATCGAACACTTGCTTGCTGCCTCAAACAAAATATTTTTTCTTATGCTTTTGTTTCTAACGAAAACTAGAAAGCTGGACAATTAGCAGAGTTCTGTCAGTGAGGTGATGTATTTCTTTGATATACTCGTTTAATTTTACCGTTCAAACACAAAGTGATTACAAGTCTCCGCAGTTGCCCGATTTTACGTCATAATAGTCCAGATGCCAGCTAGTCATGTTTATATGATGAACCTTACTTTGGAGTATGCACAAAATGTTTTGGTACCAAAATGTTCAGGAGGATGTCCCCTCTCAGAATCTGTTGTATGACACCTTGTCACCCTTGAGCATTTTCCAAGATGGCCGCCAAGATGGCCGCCATAAATTGCCAATTTATACACAATATTTTGTTTCAGTGAGGAAGTTATGAATGAATGTAATGCTAAATGTTTGCATTCATAGTATTCATTTGATGGTGTGTTTCAAATGGGCAAACGTCACATCTCGCAACCAGCACAGCACAACTCACAAACATTAGGTTTACCATTAATTAAGCAATCATAGACATGTACACGTTGTAAATCAATCAGAAAGTGATGATTTAGGTATTTTTTACCTGCCAACAGAAAACACGTCATTCTGCACCGTACCGACGTCACGTCATCTTTTTTTCTGACACCACCCCTACGTATAATTGTGATATCAAAATTTATTTTAAATGTTTTTCAGCCGTAATGAAGTCTCTATATTTAATATGCTTTTTAGCATTTTGAACAATTTCCTTGGAGGTGTAACCGTGTGGTGGGGAGGCAAAACACAGGCAACGCACATGCGTCTAAGACAAAACAAACCACATGGCTTACGGCCAGTTTAGGTCACATATTATTTTGTCTGCCTCATAGAAAAGTTGTGAAGTAGGTTCCTCACTCTCTGACTAAGGACAAGCAGGATAGTTCAGTTATACGTATGTGATAAAGTCAATTAGTGGCCAAACCTAAGTAAATGGGAGTGTGTGTTAAACTATACGTACAAAAGATAAAAAATCACAGGTTTCACTTCAGTATTTCTTCACAAATTACCACCAATATTTATTGTTTTACCACATTAAACAAATTACACTTCATAGGTACATAGGAATGGGTCACTCCTGTCCATTCGGAAGTCATAGTCTTGGAAATTGACCTACATTATCTAACAACGCAGAACAGTACTCATACTAGTAGTTTATTGCATTGATTGTCATCATAAGTAATTGTTTTATCATTAGGACTTTTCGACTGAGCTGTTTCGTGAAGCAAGTTTTAGCCTGGTTCCTGTCCCCACAATTACAGCACTACCTCAGTAATACAACTGTAAATAAGAACGGGAACCAGACTGTAACATGCTCCACGAAACAGCCCAGTCGAAAAGGCCTATTGTCTTACATTCTAAGACAACCAGCACTTTCACCTATAGAAACATAGAGGATACCGAGTTGTGCATGAATTACCGTTAAAACACAATTACGCTAAATAACTTTTAATTGAACGTTCCGAGGAAGAAGATAGTACAGCGGTTATGTGTTGATTTGGTGTCAAACGGGGAAATATTGGCTATAGTAGAATCGAAATAATGAATTATCTTTAATAAAGCAAGTACAAGGCCAATCAAAAAATTTACCTTTGGTCAGAATAAGGCATAATCCACTATTTATCATTTCAAACAATAATTAAATAAACTATAGTCCGTGCAGGATAATGTTGCAGTCACGTGACACAATGTTTTCTGTTTTGGACTACTAGTATGATTTCATTAGGTAAACCATTGTTAAGGTTTGTGATTATAAATCATTTTAACCACCCACAAAATATAATATAGTTCATAGCCGAGTGGTTTAGTGCGCAGATACTTCCTATGGATATCGGTATGTTTGGCTGTAGGTTCGAAACCTTGTCAAGTTGTATGTATTTTATATCTTTTTTTCTCATCTTTATAAATTTAAAAGTTAAGATTTTTACAGACAATTTGCTTGAATAATCCATTTTATCCTATAGTGATACATACCTGTAACTAAAGCTATTATTAAAAAGTATATAGCCTAAATATACATGTACATAATTAATTAGGTGCGTACATGTATTTTAATTGAAGCACGAGATTTTCGATCTAGGATTACTTAGGTATTTTAATTACCAACACGAAGCCACAGATACAGCATCTGAGTGGACTTTAACTCAGATGCTGTTTCAGCAGGTGAAGTAATTTAAAATTTGTTTGTATTGTAATGATTTTATGTTCTTGTCATATTAGTTGAATTGAATTAAAAACATTCTAGCATGACCATGATAAAACAAAGAAAAATACTTAGTATATAATTAACATATCATAAATACATGTACTCACAAAAAGGATATAAAAATAACGTTCAAAATATTTTGATGATTTCAAAAAAATACCAAAGACTTCTTTGAAGGGTTGAACTTGAATCGCTCAGTGACATTTCCTGTGCGTTACCATCTAAGCTATTATAGTGTTAGGGGCCCCCTTACATTTACATCATCAAGATCAACATATTTAACCCAGTGAATACCATGGCAGCACCCTGTATGTGCTACACGATGAGTTAATATTATCATCCTTTTGGGCTATCAAACTCAACTGAGGATTACATTCTACAAATGGACAGTCTTCAACTATTTATAGTTCGTGCTAGATAATGTGGCAGTCTTTAATTACAGGTTTGTATCACTATTGGATAGAACTGATTATTTAAGCCATTTTTCTGTAAAACTCTTAGCTTTTAAATTTATAAAGAGGAGAAAAAGAAATAAAAAAATACATACAACTTGACAAGGTTTCGAACTCGCGGCCAAAAATATCGATATCGTTAGGAAGTATCTACGCACTAAACCACTCGGCTATGAAGTATGTTTGAATTGGTGGATGGTTAGAATGATTTATTATCACAAACCTTAACCATGGTTTACCTATTTCAATCAATTGACATTGTCCACATTGTGTCACGTGACTGCCACATTATCCTGCACGGACTATACTATAGTCCGCCCAGGATAATGTTATATTTACAAACATGAATCGGTTTGGTCAACTGTGGCAAAATTGGTTTTACAAATCACTTAAATAAACAAATAAGGTCAGTATTGTACACAAAACATCACTAATAATTAGTGCACATAATTGTAATCCACCTTTGTGGACCATACCAAATTTTCCCGCCTTTCACATTATCCTAGGCGCACTATAACCGCTACACTGTTTTCTTGGACTTTCAGCGTTTAAGCTCATATTCTCCTTCGGTTGTGTTTTGGGCCTTGTGGCATGTGCTCGTGTTTCTAGTAGGGCTGCGTACCGGTTTCCGATATTAATCGAATACCGGTATTTTGCGTGCGATCAATACATCGTATCGAACGATTCCGTATCGGTCAAAAAATCGATCAACACAAATACACATGTACGAGAATCAACAAAATTACCATTTTCCAGTTTTTCGTTGTCTATTTGTATCGTCTCAACATTGTCAGGTCTTCGACGCAGCTTATGTGAATCTAATTTTCAAACAAGAATCTGCTAAGCAAACCACTTATGCCATTTAACACATGTGTAAATAGATTACTTATCACATATCAGGCCTGACTTGATTGTGATCTGCAAGTTAATACATGTTGTAAGTCTGCAAGAGACTATTTTATTGTCAAAAGCAAATATCAAATGATATATCGAATATCGATCAATTTGTATCGATACAAATATCGAATCGATCATTTTAACTAATACGCAGCCCTAGTTTCTAGTATTCATTTTTTCTGTGCTTGATCGTTTTAGATGAGAGCTCCCTTCCTTGACTGATTTTTTATTATACATGTATTTTTTTATTTGTCTCAAAAAGCTGCACATGCGAGGTGTACACAGTCTAATTCTGCTCTTATCAGATAGGATTAAGGTAAAGAGAGAAGCACTAAAATTGACACCGGACAATTTTTATTCTAAGGTGAGCTAAAAGGCACACACTCAAAACAAACAAACGCTACTGACGCAACCTTGGATTCAATATCACGATTTCTGCTTTTACAATCATGGTAAATTTTGACATTTTATGCCTTTGCCCTAGGGTACAAATATTCATGACTCCCGCTTGGATTATTGTTGAGTGTAATAACTCATACGATTTAATTTAATGGAATTTCTTTCATTATCTTTAGATTTAGTCATTTAATTAACATGCGTGATTTAGTCCAGATAAAAAATGCCACATGTTTTTTTTTCACACAGAAAAAAGAACCAAATTTACACAGGGGTTTAATAGGTCATTATTAGGCTAGAGTTTGTTGAATTTTTCATTACGTAGGACCTTCTATTTGATTTTTGACATGTTTAGTGTTTTTCAAAATAGAAACGATATCTTAGATGATCTCAGAGGCCAGGGGTGGTATTCACTATTGCTCTTATTTAATTAGAGAATAAGGATAGCCAATCATATCGTGCGTTACTGACCAAGAGTTTAATATGGTGTGATCTGATTGGTTGTCCTTATACTTAAGTCAAATAAGATCATTATTGAGTATAAGCCCATACTCTATCTATAATGTTGGTTGCCAGGGGCGTAGCTAGAGGTATTTGAATGTGTTCGCAAGAAGGCTAGGGGGTTTGGGGGCATGCTCCCCCTGAAAACTTTTGTTCGCTAGAACGTCTCTGGTGCGTTCTGGGGTGTTTTTTTGCATCATCTTTAACATTATTTTTACTGATAAAACCAGGTTTTTTTGTGTATAGAGCCTTTTAAAACTGTTTCTAAGAAATACTGAAAATACTAAAGGATTACCTCCCTTAGGGCTTAGGCATCAGTTTTTTATTTCATTTTTCGACCTTTTAATTTTTCACTTTTTGAGAAGCATGTGTACGCAGCTGCGTATTCTGTGTACAGGTAGCTACGCACCTGGTTGCGTTTGGTTATCATCATTTTTATCCATACTCAGAGTTACAACAAAAATGAAAAAATAATATATGGGTTAAAAACAAAACTACGTTATCTGTATTTATAAAGATGTAATTTAACTGATACCTGTTGTTTCTTGTCATATAATAGTATAGCCAAACAAATAGTTGTAATGAATAAAATTCATTACCAAAGAGCAAAAAACTGTAAAGCACTTGAACTCACATAATAACATGAAGTTGTATCGATGGTTTAACTATTTAGAACTAAGTATCACCAGATGAATCAAAGTACATGAAGTAATGACCTCAGAATTCATAACTTAAATGGTACTAAAATTAAAGCAGTAACATACGTACAATTTATTTGGTGATTTTATGACTCAACATTATCGTCAATTTTGTACACGTATAGTTTTCCCTAAGATTTGGTACATCCATCTATTAGGGCTGCGTATCAATTAGAATGATCGATACGATATTTGTATCGATACAAAATGATCGATATTCGATATATCATATGATATATTATTTTGGCAATGAAACATCTAAATACTGTAAATATGCACGTGTATACTTACAAGATTTAGGGGTTTAACACAATTAAGCCAGGCCTGAGATGTGATAAACAACCTATTTGTATATTTTTTAAATTGCGCAAGTGGTTTACATAGCAGATTCTTGTTTGAAAATTAGATTCAATCGAACATAAACTACTTCGACGACCTGACCATTTTGAGACGAAACAAACAGACGACGGACACTTGATTGAAAATGGGTATTTTATTGATTTACATGTATATTTTTGTTGATCGATATTTTGACCGATACGGGCACGATCGATACGATCGAACACAAAATACCGGTATTCGATTTATATCGGAAACTGGTACGCAGCCCTACCATCTATACTTGCCCTTTATAATAAACTTGACCTAGTATTGATCTGGGAATGTCCAGACCATCTTACCAATATGACAAAGTCTTATATCAAGCATACATGTACCCGAGTAATGTTTTATCAAAGCACTTACGGAAATCTTAAACTTTCGTTCAAATTTTGAATTATTTATATAATTCTTTAAGTTATGCAGTATGAACACTGATTTACTGAAAGAACCGTCCTACTAGTAATATATGTCCCCAATTGTAAAAGCATTATAAGAACCTTTGAGTATAAAATTTCCGTGCAGCGCGTACAAATCACCCTATCATAGAATCCTTACGCCCTCCGTACATCTTAATACAAGTTGGATAGACGCTCGCATGACATTGGTACGGAAACAGGGCGATGACATCATTCATTGTGTCCGTTCGAGTCGCTGTGATAGTTGTGTGAGCATGGGAAAGTTTCGCTATTTTCCAAATCCGAACTGACATCATGCGATGCTTTGATCTTGTGCGGTCTCCACACGGGCGTCATGCAGGACCCTTTTAACAGCTGAAACTAGCTCATTCCGCTTTTTATTGCAGTTTGTTTTAATAGCTGTAACTAGGTCTTAAACCGGTTTTTGACAGCTGTGACTTGCATTTTCATCTTTTCGACAGTTGAACAGTTGAAAATCGGACTTACAGCGGTTATATATAAAGTTCATTTTTCGAGTTCAGTTATGTGTTTGACATTATATCGTGTAATTGTGGTCTCTGTTGTTTTCATGTTTGCGGTGATCGGCTGTTTCAGTAGCGTGCTACCTTCCCTGTCCGATTGTTTACTATGTTTTGCGAGCTTCTCCCGGCCACGCACAGCTGTATAATCTCCTAGACAACTCATTGGCGTAGAGGTAAGAAGGCTCATCTGTGCAGTATTACACTCTTTACCGGTGCTGTATTACAGTTATTGCCTTCTTTACCAGTGCTGTATTACAGTTATTGCCTTCTTTACCGGTGCTGTATGACAGTTATTGCCTTCTTTACCAGTGCTGTATGACAGTTATTGCCTTCTTTACCAGTGCTGTATGACAGTTATTGCCTTCTTTACCAGTGCTGTATGACAGTTATTGTACTCTTTACCGGTGCTGTATAACAGTTATTGCCTTCTTTACCGGTGCTGTATAACAGTTATTGCCTTCTTTACCAGTGCTGTATTACAGTTATTGCCTTCTTTACCGGTGCTGTATAACAGTTATTGCCTTCTTTACCAGTGCTGTATGACAGTTATTGCCTTCTTTACCAGTGCTGTATAACAGTTATTGCCTTCTTTACCAGTGCTGTATGACAGTTATTGCCTTCTTTACCAGTGCTGTATTACAGTTATTGCCTTCTTTACCAGTGCTGTATAACAGTTATTGCCTTCTTTACCAGTGCTGTATGACAGTTATTGCCTTCTTTACCAGTGCTGTATTACAGTTATTGTACTCAATACCGGTGCTGTATAACAGTTATTGCCTTCTTTACCAGTGCTGTATGACAGTTATTGCCTTCTTTACCAGTGCTGTATGACAGTTATTGTACTCAATACCAGTGCTGTATGACAGTTATTGTACTCTTTACCAGTGCTGTATGACAGTTATTGTACTCTTTACCAGTGCTGTATGACAGTTATTGTACTCTTTACCAGTGCTGTATGACAGTTATTGTGCCCTTTACCAGTGCTGTATGACAGTTATTGTACTCTTTACCAGTGCTGTATGACAGTTATTGTACTCTTTACCAGTGCTGTATGACAGTTATTGTACTCTTTACCAGTGCTGTATGACAGTTATTGTACTCTTTACCAGTGCTGTATGACAGTTATTGTGCCCTTTACCAGTGCTGTATGACAGTTATTGTACTCTTTACCAGTGCTGTATTACAGTTATTGCCTTCTTTACCGGTGCTTTATAACAGTTTTTGCACTCTTTACCGGTGCTGTATGACAGTTATTGTACTCTTTACCGGTGCTGTATGACAGTTATTGCACTATTTACCGGTGCTGTATTACAGTTATTGTACTCTTTACCAGTGTTGTATGACAGTTATTGTACTCTTTACCGGTGCTGTATTACAGTTATTGGCCTCTTTACCGGTGGTGTATGACAGTTATTTCACTATTTACCGGTACTGTATTACAAGTATTGTACTCTTTACCGGTGCTCTATGACAGTTATTGTACTCTTTGCCGGTGCTCTATGACAGTTATTGTACTCTTTGCCGGTGCTCTATGACAGTTACTGCACGCCGCACACCAGAAAACTACACGATGTCACATGTTAAAAATAGCATTGTTTCGGGAGAACGGAAGATGAACATTAGTTTTAATTTTGGTGTGCGGCGTCCCCATTTGTTGCAGCGTTGCCAAGGGTACCGTCAAAGAATATAGTAATGTATACTAGTGTATATCCGTGGTACCGTTAATCGTCGCATAAGTTGGCGGATTTTTTATTGCGTTCTATAACTCAACTGCAATCAAGTTGATCGTTTTGATTCTGAAGTTTCATCAATATCTAACAAAAAATAAATAATTCATTTAAGCAATTTATACGAACTTCGCGATCACCCCTCGTACCTAGGCATACAATGAATAATATTCCAACGACAGGGTTTGGTACTTCTACTCCACTTATTGATTGTATCAAGCGTTTAGCGCATTATTTCATCTGTTTAGCGCATCATTTCTTCTGTTTATCGCTTTCTAATTACATGTAGGTAGTTTTCCTATTATTGACAAGCCTTTTCGTCATTTTTGAATTATTTTGGGAAAATACTTGTTGTCGATGTCGCGAATATTTATTATCACAATAACTTTTATGGTAAAAAAATCAGACAGCAAGATACATTTCACAGTGAGTACAAAAAGTCATATATCATTGAGTTAATTCTAGGTTAATTCGTAGTCTGCATTGTACATTGAATATATGAGTAAATGGCTTGGTGCATAAGTATGTGATTTTCACTGCCATTTTATCCGATTAAAATGTTTTGAATATTTTGAAATTACATTGTTTGTAAACAAGTGACATACCTAAATAAATGGACTATATCTGCAGAGGGTCGACCAAGAAACATTCCTGAGAAATTACTTGAAATCGAACCAGCATTTTCAGACAGTACCCGGTGTAGACATAATTATTTCGCTCCGCATTGCGTTGCTCAAGTCTTGTTTACTGTTTCAAATAGAAGGCGATACGTGTACCTATTTTATTTTTCCCTTTAAAAGTGAAATACCAAGAGCTATAGTCCTTACAGACTGTCGTTAGATGGTCAAAATAGAATAGTGTTTCCCCCCTTGCCTACCTACCCGAACAAAAGTCCCCTACCCAAAATATTTTTGTATCTCTGAAAAAAATAATTTTTTTTATAAAAATATTCGGTCACGAGAGTACGAAATACAAACACCATTGACAATAAGAATTAAAAAAACAAAAAAAAACCATTTTTTTATTACCTTTTATACACAACCCTTATTGGCTCTTATTGGTCGGGAAGGGAAACAACAATCTTTCATTTTTGGCCTTAAACATACATGTTTATGTGGATATTGACATAACTAAGTGTTTATTACAAATATTGAATAAATAGCTTTGACAAAAATCTATATTTCTCGGCAAGGGTTTTTTCTACTGTCGTATACTCCTGATGCTAACCGTATTTGTTCGTACGTTGAATGTATCTTCTAACTAAACATGTTTTAATAAGCCATGATTTACTTATAAGATAATATCCTATTATTTTAGAGATACCTAAAAATGTATAAATATTCAAAAGCCAGGGGGACCAAGTCTGTGAATAGTTCTGCAAAAGCTTCAGAGTGCCATGTTTAAATATAGAGCTAATGGCATTACTGTGGTTCTTTCACAATACTAGTTTTTAGTTTCCTAACTTTTGTAACATAACGAATTCTGTTCAGTTCAAATGCTGTATGAATACCGTGAAAAGTGGGTTTATTATTAATTTTGTTGTATATTAAAAAGGTATGTATAATTATAACGAGCCTGTTTAATAATAGTTAATTGGGTTTTATAGATTATAAATTAATAATACATGATGGTGTTTTTTTATGTCGTTATTTGACTTTGGTATACTTGTGTTATTAAATGACTATCAATAATTCGCTGGCTTAAGAAATAAAAATCTGTTCGCGTATCTTGTCGGTGAATAAAACATGGGCAGGAGTTCGGATGCGGAAAAATCGCATCCGAACGAGTGCCCGTGTTCTATTCACCGACAAAATACAAGAACAGAGTTTTTATTTCGATTCTAAATACGATAATATCCCGACATTGAACATACACAGCATGAAAAAACGGCTTTAAGTGCAAATAATATTTTATTATATTTACTTTTATTTGGAATTTCACAAAAACGTCAAATTTTAGTCGATTTATTTTCCGTATATAAACTAAATTTAATTTGCAAATTTAATCACAAATAATACTATATTATCTTTTCGTTTATTTGGAATTTCACAAAAACGTCCACATTTAATTTGATATATTTTCCGTATATTAACTTAATTTTATTCATATTTATAATCACAAATAATACTAGTACAGGCATCCAACTAGATTCGCGTTTAGTTCACATGTAGATCTACAAAATTTATTTCACAAATTTCGAAATTAGAAGAATTTCCATAATTGTTTTATTACCTCCCTTTAATAAAAATATGAGTACAATTTGTATATATCTTTTCCTTGCCGTTAAGTATACTTTAAATACAAATTATATCGTTAAGTAGATTCATAGTGAACTAGTGTATGTGTAACATCTTTAAATTCTACTTCATGGTTATTCATGAACATTGAAATATAAATTAAACCAGTTCATATATGATAATATTTTTTATTAAGTCATACAATACAAACGTGTGGTTACACTACTGTATATAAATCATACGATATAGAAATGTTTTATTGGTAAGAAGCAGGTTACAGAGGGGTTGTCATATTTGCACAATATGTGCAGAATAAATTTAATGAAAAAAAAGATATTTAATCACCTTTACATGCAACTTAAATTTCAAATTTAAGCGCATTTAATTTTGTGTTTATATTGCATAAACGTGCATTTAATCCCATTCATATTCTATATTTAATCACCTTTAAATGCAACTTAAATGTGACTTAAACTGTTAGGAATAATTCGACTTAAATGTAGTATTAAACTTAACTTAAATATGGAATTTAATGGCTACTTTTTTCTGATTAAATGTATTTAAATTTCGAATATAATTACATATACGTTAGTTTTAATCGAAAATTAAACGTAATTTTTCATGCTGTGATAATTCCACGCTGAAATTGAGTGGCTTATTAGCTGGTACAATTACCTCCCTCGTTAATGAAAACGATCTACGTACTTTTCTGAAGGAACTAACACATTTTAAACATTGAAACAATTTTAATAACACGAGTATAGGGTATCCATTTCATGAAAAGAAAAATATAAATGAATTGATTATCAGAAGTTTTAATGAAACTTAGTTTCGAGAGTATATTGGATTTTCTAAAAATAGATGCGTCATAGCTGTAACACTGGATTCTCGTGAAACTTGCCTTGCAATCGCGACTCGTAGAAGGTTTACTATAAAGTTTACGTTCATTCATTCATAAATATGTCACGTGATACGGGGCTTAAATAGTAACAGCCAATTTGAGAGGTATGTTTTATGGGGGTAATAAAACATGCTCTTGTTTGCACTATGTTTATAGGATTAATCCGCGGATCGTGTTAGAATTATAATTAGAAGATCGTAAGTACAAAATCAATATTTTAAAACAAGAAAAAACTGTCTGAAAACTGCTCTTTACTTATGGAAAAACAAGCTTTTTAAACTTCAGTTTAGTCAACATGACCAGTTCCGATTTTCATGAAAATAGGAAGCGCCTAGATATGCAGATTTCAAATACGCATGAGTCTTATACGGTTGTATGCCCCTAGTACTTACGACCTTCGACCTTCTAATTCTAAGCCAGCGATTCGTGTGGATTTTAACGTACTGTACTAAATATTAACGTTTGCTATGTGGGCGCTTTCAGAATGTTAGACTTTGAATGATGTGATCTTAAAGTATGTATCTAAGTAGATATGACCAATGCTTTATAATGTAGCCTTACCATTAGACGTATTGATTTATAATTGTAGTAACACAAATGTAAATTGTCTATTATACCTTTTCTAAAACCTGTTCAAAGGTAAAATCAATGATTGGGCGACATTAAACTGTTGTAGGAACGCATAAAGGGAAGCAATTTGGTGTTGAGCGCAGTATGGTGTGGAACACCAAAGTGTAACACCAAATAATGCATGTTTTGTCAAAAAACATGTTTTATAAATACCAAATAAAGTGCACCAGAACGCACATCCGCGTGTGTCCCACCCCTTGAATCTCCGCTAGTTGTTAGTTGCTGTACAACTCGGAACATATTTACGTCATCGCTGTTTTTAATAACGATCGGATTGTGTATTAAAACAAGGAGATATAAGTCCGTGATTAAAACGTGCATTATTCTGGTGAAAATAAAGAAAATGATTTACATTTTATATGATTTTAGTTTACATAGATACCATTCGAAGATGTCGTTCGATTGTTAACGCTATGCTTGTATATACGAAAGTGTGAGTTATTTTTAATACGCTGGAACAAAACTTATAAGTACACATGTGTTTATTTACCCATCGCTCGGTCCATACGTGTTTGATCTTGCTAAAATTGTCAACATATTATGTTGTTTGGCTGTGTGGAATTACAATACGATTGATGTTTTTAACATCTGATTACAATTGTCACAAACAGAATAAAACAATGATGACATCAGCAGAATCTATAAAGTCACACATTTTTGCCGTGTGTTCATGGGGCGATTGTCAGGTTGCTAATGCAGATATGTAACCACTTTGCTAATAAAGTTTCTTTTCAAGTGTATATTCTTATCAATGAGACAAAGATAAAGAAAATAATGCCAAGAACAAAGCACATTTAGAGGTTAGAAATACCGAATTTACATTAAAAATGCAATTTCTGACAGGGTTAACTCCCCTCGACCATAACAATAAAAGTATAATAGTGAATGTAGCGAACGTTAAATGTCGCATCGACGTTAAATGTCGCACGCATCGACGTTAAATGTCGCAATTGATGTGAAATGTCGCAAGGTTGACGCTAAATGTCGCAACCGACGCTTTAAATGTCGCATCTATGTCGTTAAATGTCGAAACAAATTTGACTGGCGTTAAACGTCGCAAGATCAATGCTAAATGTCGCAATCCTTTTGAAGCACTCTTTTGTACTAATATTGTTCTAGTTTTAGTCCAGACGTAGCCAAGAACAGTTATTAAGGGCAATCGGGAAGTAAGGGCAAGTTTTCCAGTACAGTGATCCAGAATGACCCGGATAGAATTTAAAAATAAATTAAATTAAATCAAATTTCGAGTTAGTCAGTCTTTAGCACTTGAGTAAGCCAATGATATTATGCAAAACTCAAATCTAGGTTTTGGAACCAAAAGAAGACGCTGTTTAAATGATCTAAATGACCAGTTGGCTCTATATGTAAATAGTTGTTCTATATAAGGAACCGACTCGTGACAGGTGACCATTGACTTTACTCAGGGATGGCATGTATGTATAAGGCCAGAGTTTCTATGATCAACGAGTTCCGAGATTCCCGTGTTTTGTACGTATACATGTATTGACGTATGTATAAGACCCGAGCTTCTATCGTTCATGAGTTTTTAGATTCCCGTATTGTGTACGTATAATGACGTCGGTATAATGCCAGAGTTTCTATGTTCCTCGAGTTCCGACATTTCCGTGTTTTGTACTTATGATGACGTCTATTAAGGCCAGAGTTTCTATGATCCACGAGTTTCAAGATTCCCGGTTTTTTGCACGTGTAATGACGTATGTATAAGGCCAGAGTTTCTGTGATCAACGAGTTTCAAGATTCCCGGTTTTTTGCACGTGTAATGACGTATGTATAAGGCCAGAGTTTCTGTGATCAACGAGTTTCGAGATTATCGGGTTTCGTACGTAAAATGACTAGGGGTGACTATTGAGTCCAATTTTGACTATTGCAATACTATTGCTATTGCTGAAAGTACTATTGCGATACTATTGAATTGCTGGAGACTATTGCGATACTATTGCAATAGTTATTGCCAAGATTTCAAAACCAAAGATTAACTTGTAAGTACAAATTTGCACTGTGTAAGATACTACTTTGTTGTACAACATACAAATATACTATTTGTGGAAAGGATTTAAAGTGAATTTGACAGAAATAGATTAATAAAATTATGGCGATATTGGTCCATTACGGCTGTTTTGATGCTTGTGGTTATTTACAATTAGTTTTTTTTAACGAAAACGGAAGTTGTTTTAAATTACAATCTTGTATAATAAACTTTATTTATAAAATAGAAACTATCGTAACTATCGATAGTTGAGCTAACTATCGGCGATAGTTATTGGATCGAGACATTTACTATCGATCCATACTATCGGGACACTCGGAATCGCAATACATCGATATTTCGATGCATCGGCCCACCCCTAAAAATGACTGGGATGAAACCCTCACGGTGCATGCCCTGGTAAAAGAAAACCACTTAATCGAAATGATACAAAAGTACAATGTACATGTAGTTAAGTTCACACAGTAGCGACGTTCCTCTGGTGTATCCCCATGCCGTATGGGACATGATCAGACTAGGTGCATGATTGACTTTGTTAGGACATATGGAATGCAATCATTGCAGTCGTTATTTGTTGTTATGATAATAAAGGTAGCTCATCGTGTGGTTTGAATACTATTATTCATAAACAAAAATGCACTGATTTCAACAGAATTTCATCAATAATTTACGTACAAAATTTAATTATTTAGTGTATAAGGCATTGTTCGACAAATACCGGGTCAAATACCTTAGTGCAACAGTTACTGCAACTTCACAGACCTTGGCCCCTTATGAAACCAATATAATTATGTATCATCCGTAACGAAACGGGGTTCTACCGGGCATTACCGCATCTAACCAATCTTCGGGTATATGCTGGATTCTACCCTGTCTCGGTCGGTATGAAACGTACTTTACTGGGACTCAACCGATCCAGGGTCAGGGTTCAGCGCAGTCCAAATAATGTATGCCATAGTTTATCAAGGTAGAGGGAGGACAGAGACAAATATCACCTGCCCCGATAACCTGTAAAGCCCCGGAAATCCATCGATTGAGACGTCTATTTTTTGGTCTCTCCCAGTTGTTATAACCATTTTAAAAATACTGGAATTGGTTTGTATACATACATATATTGGAATGCTAATCCATACTGTACACGGTTCATCACGGTTAGCCCAGAATCGTCTAAGAAGTTCACGGTGTCTCCAATGTTGTTTCCCCGTGCTGACCTCTGGATAATGGGATTTTTAAAACTTGTTTCGAAGAGACAATTAACTTGCAATATATGACGTAACGTCAAAAGTTGCGGTTCATGCTAAAGTTCGTTGGTGTATGTAAAAACGAATTAAAATAAATAAATTGTATGAGTTTAAAAAAACATAAATAAACAGTTTTATGTTGTTTGTTTAATTGGATTATAATCTAATTGTAGGTTCTGTGTCGACTTTAAAACACCCCTTTGCTATTTATGGGGCATAACGTTAGCCGTCAGACGACTCCGTGTTCCACAGGACGATCTGAAGCCGATATAGAAGCAAAGTACGGCAGCATAGTCCAATGCTCTACACTAGATGCTCACCGACATTTAGATGACGGTAGTGGTTTGAATCGTGGTACTGTCTTTGATTGGCAACATAGTTCTCTGGACAATGATTCATTTTTGCAACAACGGCGCAGTATCCTTGGCCAGACGGGGTCTTTTTAAAATAATGGCAACACACAGCATTAGATGAAAAGGCGGGATTGGATAGAAAATGTGGCTTGGAGAGGCACAGTGATTTAGATAACAAACATTCAACGCTATATTGGAACCATAGCGGACTGGACAGAGGCTCGTCATTGGACCAATGTCAAGAGATACCAGAATACAACTATCAATATTAGGCCGGTTGTGTGGCGTTAAGAAATGACATACAGTAAATGCAGATGTTTCGAAGGGATTAATTTTCGCTGAACTCGTGAATTCGATGAGTTCGCGAAAATAAGTGCTCGTTAACTTATAACGAACGCACTAAACAGCAGAAAGTAGTTTTTCAGAAATTTTAAATTCGCGAACATTAAATCACGCGAACTCTGCTGTAGGGTAAATGCATGTTTTTTCTGCAACGTCCGGAGTGACGGTTGGTGCCCAGGCCTAACCCTCCTGGTGGACTCTGCAGACGTTACAACACGTAAAAGCATGTGTAAACTCTATTATAGCATAAACACCAATTTACGCCTTTATATTTCAATATGATGGCGTTTTAGAGCGAGATTTTGTTACGACGTCGTGGTCTGGATTGCCTCGTCCATCATTTCGTTATACAAAAAATATCCTAAAACGCTATTGTACGACTTGGAACCAGACTATCGACGTCGTGCGAGGAAACGTTTACGTCATTTTGAATCTTTTTCAACGACCTTCAAATACCTAGAAAACATGCAAAATTTGGATTTGTTTTATTCACATTATGAATCTTATAAAAGCCAATTAGTACGAGAGGTGCCCCCACTTATATTTGAACAGAGGTGAACATCCAATATTTACATGCAAACACAAATAAAATATCTCTTTAGCATCATGTACATAATATATATGTTAGGTACCATATACAAACACTGTTTGGTATGTTTGCAATGTGGTTAGAACAAAAAAATGTAGGGTGTGGCGTTTAGCTGTTTGATGGCCAACCACTCCTACAGAAACACCCATATGTTGGTCGAGCATTGTGAAGGGTGGCATGGTGGTCGAGTGGATAACGCACTTGACTACTGATCGAGAGGTCCCTGGTTCGAATCTCGGCCGGGACACTTGGTCATTTCTGAAACGCTTTTCGGTATTTCCCACCCAACTAGAGATGAACTGGGTGGAAACCCAGAGGTAGTCTCGCGTGTATCGGTGCTATACACCGGGCACGTTAAAGAACCAAGGAGTCTATTAGGAACGAGCTAGGGTAACGCACCCGGATTCCTTGTATCACAACTCTTTCTTCTACTCGCTGTCCCTTCAGCAAAAAAAACAGGACCCCATTGGAAATAAGTGCTTGCACTTTCATGGGTTATCCTTGACCGAAAGGCCTAAATAATTACATACACGATAATACGTATATTATACGTCATCGTACCCACTGGTTGTAGGAAATCTAGGCAAAATCCTGCAACATAGAGGTGTGCGGTATTATGCACTTGCCAATGTTTCCCCCAGAGGAGGGAGAGGAGCTGATTACATTTTGTGTATAGGGGAATTAGACATTTTTGGAAATTGGTTGTCAAATTTCCCTCTCATGTGCAGATAATCCAGACCTGTCTAATTCCTTTGGGGTGTCCCCGGTCCATTACCCAAATTATACGGACCAAGTCTAAATCCCGTTACATGTGACGACAGGGTTTATCAAATTTCCGTACGTCTTTGACTCGACAGTCAATGATAGAACGAATCAAACTTTTGGAGAGTATTAGAAAAAGTGTCTTATCCATAAAGTGGAATGATCTCTTCACCTTGCCTACCAGTCTGTTGCAACGATTCATGTGGTTAACATGTTCATGAATGACATTACCGTGCTGTATAGATTTGCACTTTGGTATTGCAAACTTAAGCAGCCACGTATCACTCCAGTTGCAAAGTTTATCAAGGTCAAATTTGTCTTTGTCATCACAAGTATGTATAGCACGATACATTTTACTGGCGTCAGGAAAACAATTTGCTTACAGATTCTAGTTCATCTGGCATGTCATTCATATAAACAATGAATAAAACTGGTCTAATGAATACATCCAATAACTGCAGAACACAGCTACGCTTTTCTCTGAAACAATATTGACTATCAGTAAATAACCGATTTGACAATATATGGTTCGTGATGACACTTCGGACTGATTTCTCACTGAGTAAGAGACACTGGTCGGTAGTCAGAAGGGTCAGTCTTTTCGCCTTTGTTTTTTAACAGAGCTGTTATATTTTTGCTTCCTTCCAAATAATTGGCACTTCACCTGATTCAAATGACTTGTTGAGTATAGTACATAGTGGGTCTGACAACTAATTACATGTTTCAGTCAGGACCCATGGATTTGTTTATGTTTAAACTTCGAAGTTGTTCCAAAACAGTGTTGCTGTCTGTCACTTATTTAGACACAGGTGTACCATGGTATCTAGAATAAAATGTTGGAAGCAATCCTGGCGGTTCCTCAACTAACACTGATGCAAAAAGTTGTTTAACAAATTTGCCTTTTCATAGTCATGGTCGAAAAGTTCATGATTGATATCTTGCAAACCTGGAATACCAGCTTTACATTTGTGTTTTCGCGGACAAAACCCTAAGATGCTTTGGAATTGACATTCATGTTTTCAGCAATGGATTTTGCAAACTTTTTTAGCATTTCGCACTTCTTTTGTGCAGTCATTTCTGGCTTACAATATATTTCAAGATCCCTTCTGTTTCGCGTATGCACTTATGTTTGCCATTTCTTATATTTAGTCTTTACACTTTTCATACAATCCTTATCCATCAATTTGCTTTTCTTCACATGCTTTGGATTCACAATAGGCACATACTTGTCAACACAGTCATGAACTTCATGAAAAAGATATAGCTTTCATCAGCAGGCATATTAGCTAAAGCATTCCAACCTGCATTAGATTAGACAAATCTTCCCTCATTGACTCATAGTCCCCTTTGTGATAGTTTCTTTTAAAAGTGTCTGTTTCTTTGACATGGACACTACACTCAAGAGTAATAAACAAAGATATGTGGTCACTCGCCACTAGGTTGTTTCTAAAGTCTACCGAATTAACAATTACTGGTCTGTCAGTAAAAAACAGATCCAATATATTTGCAGTTTGTCCATTCCTATATCTAGTGGGATTGTCAATAAATTGATGCAGAAAAGTATCTCTCATACATTCAATAAACATATAATCAAATAATAATATAATCTCCAATCAAAGCAGTGTAGGTAAATTTCATATTGACAGCGATTGGTATCAAAGAAAACATTGTCTGCGTATTAACAACATTAATACTTGGACTTCTATAAATAGCCCCAATTAAAAAAATCATTTTATTTCAAGTGTAACATACACCGACACCGACACCGAAATTTCACAGTCAGTCAACGATAAACTACATCGTGTAAAAATACATACACCTCATCTAGATTTCAGTGTAATACTTCTAGACAATGTAAAACCGTTTAGTTTCAGCTATGCATTACTAATATCACTAGAATCACCAGATTTTGAGAAAACTTCAGTAACAATAACTATATCAGGACTCTTCAATGAATTTTCGACTTCAAGTTCATCTCGTTTGTTCATCAAACTATCAGCATTAATTTTGTATACAGAATGGAGATGTCACCATTTTTATCATTATTTTCGACAAAAGAAGGTTCGTTTCAAAATTCACTAAGAGTATCATCATCCTTGTAAATCACTGTTGATTCATCACTACTGACCGAAGTATTAGTCCAAACCAAGCTGTCACTTTCAGAAGAATATGAAGAATTTTCAAGTATCTCAGTGACACTTTCAACATCATTTTCAATTACATCATTTTAACTTTCCACGTATCTGTCCAAACCAAACTTTCACTTCCAAAAGAACATGAAGAATTTTCAAGTACCTCAAATTAACACTTTCAACGCCATTTTCATGAACATCATTTTCACTTTCGATACCGTTTTCAACAGGCAAAATTTTATTATTAACTGCAGATTGAACTACTAACGTTTAACTTGGAACTGTTTGTAAACAATTTAAAAAATTTGAACATATAAGTTTCATTCAATTTGTATATTTGCCGAGGTTGTCATTTACGGTAGAACACGGATTGGGTATGAGACATGTCCGAAACACCCGACCCAACCTGCATATCAACAAACACTGTGTTGTCACTGTGACTAGATTTTCTGGAACTACTATATACGGATGGTCTTCCTCATTGTTTGAGGTTGGCCTTGCCTTAATTATCTGCTTCCTTCTTACGTCTTTCGACACGTTTCAAGTATGCTTCGTTACGTTGTTTCTTTGTAAGATCTAGCGGATCATAAGCGGATTTAGCTCAGTGGTAACGCACTGGGCTGTCAATCCAGAGGTCGTGGGTTCAATCCCTGGCATCGGCACTTGACATATTCTGAAATATTTATAATATTTCCCGCTATATCTGGCCGTGTGGTCTGCAAGTATCTGGAAGTGCCAGGAAGCTGTGTATCGGTGCTGTACACCGGGCACATTAAAGAACCAGGCTGTCTTATTTGTTTATTTAGCGAGAAATACACATCCTCAGTTCTTCTGTATCAGATTTATTAACTCTCTCCTTAGCTAGTTTCTAGATTGCACGCCTTTGTTCAACAGTTTTACAAATAAACTTCATCGGCCTAGGCCTCGCTTTATCCACGTCAAATCTACCAATTCGATATGGACCTTCCAATTTAGCTTCATTTGCACTCAATTCCAAACCATTATATCGGAATTTTCTTTCCTTCTGCCGTCAACATGGTCACTTTTCGCTTCTGGAATGCCGAAACACATTACGTTCGATTTCTTGCTTTCAACTTCTCTTGCACTTGGACCTCAATGCTGTTTTGACTACTCCCAAAATTAATGTTGTCTGCCTTTGCAGGGTCATTTACATTTACATTTACATTTTTGGATAATTTCAATGCTTCAAGAATTTCAGACCATGTCACGCTCCAGCTTTTCAATTATTTCATCCGACCTTTGAATTCCTGTTAAACTTATTCTACAGTGAATGCAGAACCACTTTCTTCCCATATCTTTGGCTGCGGCGCAGATACCCTTAACTTTATAGTTAAACTTTATGAATGACAGCTAACTGTATCATTAATAAGAGTAAACAAAATTTTTTTTATAAAATTTATAATATCTTAGAAAGGTTCATAACATGGGAAATTGCCAACACAGTCACTGAGGTGCAGTTTGGTTTTTAATAAACATTTAATTAATACTGGTGTCATTTTAAATATATTTGCATAATCAGAAACACGAGAGCTTCGTCTTTAGTTTGATATCAACATTTTAAAAATCCGTCCATAAATATGAAAATAAACCCATAGGGCGTGAAATCACTTTATTTTTTCTTGTTTAGAATTTAGCATTGTCGTTTCTACTGAATGCACCACAGTGATTGACTGGACACCGTGGTATACATTTCATGGTATGACTTTTTAACTAGTTGATCAATTCCGACGGGATTTTGCATAGAGGTAGTGCTAACGATGTTGTCTTTGAATGTACTTACTTTTAAGTAGATATCGAAAACAAATTCTTGTTTTTGATACGATGAAAATCTAACCACTTTATTACAAATACACCTTTCTAAGATCACATGCAGTTTATAAAAGAATGTTTTTTACTCTTTATCAATGATACAGTTAACTGTGATACAGTACTGTATAAATTATTTAATTATATAATATTTTTTGCATAATTATAAGGTAGATAACCACTGTGGGAAGAGCGAAACTTTTAGTATTGTCTGGCCTAAAAGAAGAAGCAAAAATAACGATTATAAAATATTACGATGTCACCGCTAAAATAATAGACTGGTATGATAAATTACGAAAATGGTAGCGATTTTAAAACAAAAATCTATATTACCAGTCCAATTTTAAGAGCTCGTGTCGCCATCTTTTGTTTCGGAAGTAATCTTCGGGAAACCCCTCTTGGTTTTCTTCGTAATTTTACTCAATTGTACAAAAATGCCCAATTACATTCAGGTTATTTGTGACGAGAATGACGAACCAATCGAAATTCCTTGTGAAGAAGACGGTACACTTCTTCTAAGCACGCTTGCGGGACAATTTCCAAACGCCTGTGGGTTGAAATACAGGAACCCTCAATCGGGAAGTTTTCGAGGAATCCGTCTTAGTGATAACAAACTCCACCCACCAGATAACGGGTGGAAAAAACATGTTTATCAAGTAGTGTTTCCCAAAATTGACAAAGGTTTGTTTATTATTCATTTTATTGACTGACTTGTTATTAATCATTTAATGTTGACATCCTTTTACCCCTCCCCCCGGTATCGGGTCAAAAAGGCCCACTTACCAGAAAGGCCCAGTATAAATGAACCATAAAGGCCCACAAAGGTGTACCAGAAAGGCCCACATAGGTGTACCAGAAAGGCCCACTCGATCTATATCTAGATAAATATTGATATACAGTATGTACATATCAAAGCCTAATATATCTATATATTATGTGCAGACAGCGAAACAATAACGTAGTACGTATATTTCAGAGTTTATTCACGAATGATACATGCAACACTATAGGCTAACTTAATTGACATATGACTGATGGCAATGCATTCAGTTAACTTTTTTAAGATGCAAGTTTGTTATCTATACAAAGTACAATAACATTAAAACACACACACAGCGACTTCATGCATCGTGGACACATGTCTGGCATTATCTTTCATGTCAGTTCCACAATGAGAAGTATGTATAAGGGAGCCCACAGCTTCAACATAATCTACCTCGATATGCAGTCATTTATTGAATTTGAAGGATACACACAAGGATACAAACTAGAATTTATAATAATAATACTACACAAAGATCTAATATGTAAAGCATTAAACAATATAAACTTGATTAAAAATGGGCCTTTTTGGGCTTTTAATGGGCCTTTCTGGTCCGGTCCTTCTTGGTAACTGGGCCTTTCTTGTAACTGGGCCTTTCTGGTAAGTGGGCCTTTTTTACCCTGATTCCTCCCCCCCCCCCCCCCCCCCCCCCCTCCGCCAGCTGCAATACAATGATACAGTGTTCCCATTTTCAAAAGATCTTAGATTCTTACGCAAAACATGCAATGAAGGTCAGTTTAACCTGTAAATTGCGTACTTTGTGTGAGATTGCTTGTACGAAAGTTATTTGGCTGGGACCGAACATGTCATATTATAAATGTTATTCTTGTGACGACCCTACATCCAGGTAGTCCTTCTAGTCTCCAAGTTGCTGCTTTTTTAATTCTGACTATCCAGCCACTGAGAAGGCACAGTGTGATACTGTACATGCGTCAAATTGGTTTGACTATTGTTCTAAAAAAAGCATACACGCCATAGGGGTGTAATGAATCATAAATGATACGCTCACGTTGCGATAGATGATACGTATCACAGTACGGAGTATTAGGGCTGTGGATCGTCAGGTAAGTGCCGATTCGATCCACGAGTCGGGGTGTCACAGATAGAACCACGAATCAGCAGTTATATAAGTCATGAAGACAAAGACTCCCATAGAGACTTTTTACTTTAATAACATCACATACTTTGTGAAACAATATTGTGCGTACATGTACAAGGGTGCATGGAGACATTTAAAACGAATACTCTGTTATCACATAGCGACAAAAACAAGTTAAGTAACACCAAACAACAACGTCTTCTTACTCCAATGACTAGTTAATGATACATTTAGACAGCTTTTGCATACTGCCTTCTTATCATCATCAATGGAAATATCGGAAGTATTGCCACGCCTTCGATGTGAACTTGCCTGGCAAATTTCGGAATGTTCGTTCAGCCATTGCAGACCCGTTCGTCGTATGGCGTCATCTAATTGACAATGAACTAAGTGTACTTAATTATCAAGATATGACGTAAATTATTTTATTGAATTATAAATTAATGTTTCATTTCTAGTTTGTTACTTTAATAAACGATGATGTTGCTAGCTTTACTAAGGCCGAACTTAAAATATTGTTGGTTTCCCCATCCCGACCCTAGCAGATTTAGAATGGGTAGGTAGGTTGGGTAAAATTTTTTTTTTGAACTGTTTCAGTATGATAGTTATTGGTTAAGACATACTAATAATGAAATTTAGAATTAACTTTAAGGTGAAAACCAACAGTCTTAAATTTAATGGTAAGAAAGAAGCCAGTATTTAAAACAAAAAAAATTCACTTCCAATTTTTAATAATTTTTTTTTTATTTCAATTTGGGCAATAAAATATTTTGGGTAGGGCCCTTTTTAGTCGGGTAGGTAGGGGATGGGGAAACAAACAATATTTTATTTTAGGCCTAAGAGTACAAGTTTACTTTCGAATTGCAAATAAAGGATGCTCTCTTGTTTACTGTCAGTGTTTTGTCTCAATGTTATCTTGTAAACGATTTGAGGTAATGATTTTAAAATAAATCTGTATAGGGTAGGTATTTATATCAAAGATCGTGATCCAACAATCTCGGAGATGACGAATACTCGTACTCGATTTTCTAGCTCAAATCGTGGATATCCGAGTACCCGAATACTCGCAACAGCCCTACGGAGTATATGATACAATATGTATTACAATACATATAGTTTAACATGAAGACAGGATAATGAGCATCTTTACTGTTTAAACCTTATTACACCACAGGCTTGTTTCCTTATAATCAAGCTGAGGTTTATAAGACCTTTTCTCCAAGGAAAATCAGGACTTTCACTAGGTTTCAAAACCCAAGAGTCATGACTCTTGACCTCTAATTTCCAAGAGTCAAAATGACTCATGACCCCAAATTCCAAGAGTCAAAATACTTAATCGGTCAAATTGAAACCTTACCGGTCATGATATCTGTTATCATGTATAATATATATATATATATTAAAGTTTTTATCGTGTTTAATGGAAGAGTATCACTGTATGATTCTGGTTATAAGTTGAATGATCGCAATATTGGTCCTTTATAGCATTTTTGATGTGTGGGATTATTTAAAATTAGTTTATTTAACGAGAAATGAAGTTGTTTAAGATTAATAATAGTAAACTCTATTCATAAAAAGGAAAAATTCTATCATTACTATCGATAGTTAAGCTAACTATCGGCGATAGTCAGACATGGAGTAATCGATTAAAGTAATCATGATGATTAATAATCAATTACTTTTTTCAAGTAATCATCATTAATCAGTAATCATGGATTTTTCTGATTAATGATTAATAATTTAATCGATTATTGATGAAAAAAAGGCTGTAATCATGATTACTTTACGATTACTTTATGATTACTTTGTGTTTATATATGAGAATGTTCAGCAGAAAATATGTTTTCAGTAACAAAAACACAATGCTTGTAACTACCAAAACTAAATAGAATTAAATATATTTTTAGTGAATTATCAGTCAATAATTCATTAGTTATTTAATATTAATTAGTCTATATATACATAACATGTAAAATAAATGTAAGCATGTACTAAGCTGTAAAAAGGCATTTTGTGCAATAAAATGTTTGTATATATAACAGATATCACATCATGTTTATAACATGACAGTGTGTTAGAAGATTAGGGCCTACACTTAATGCTATTGTTTGACAATTCTCACCTATTTAAATGTACCAAATGTACCCCATTTCATACTCAAAGCTGCATGTATTCAGCCTGGGGCAAAGGTTTGTAGTGTTAGTTAAAATAAGTGATATGGGTTAAGTGTCACACTATTGTTTAAGAAACACAACTGACAAGATCTGAACCTACAGTTTATATTTAATTTATAGTTTATCATGTCCATAAATATGTTTGGAAATTACGATCCTGTAAAGAAATCTCTGTATATTTGATGTCAGAATGTATTGACATTGACCCCCTACACTACTGGAAGGATAATAGTGAAATATTTCCAACACTCGCAAGCCTGGCAAGAAAATATCTTGTGGTACCTGCCACCTCTGCTCCTGTTGAGTGGTTGTTCAGGATTGCAGGAAAGTTTTTTAGGCCAGAAAGATGCAGGCTTAGTGACAAAACTTTTGAACGCCTGATGATGATTAAATGTAATAAGCATATTTGAACTTTATTCATGTAAGAGAACCATTTGTCTCTTGAACAATGCACCCACTAGATGAATATATCTTGTGTGTCTAATTGATATATCTGTTTAGTATTAGATAGACACATTGTAACTGTTTAATAAACATGTCATTTAACTTTGTTTTGTTCTGTGTTTTTGAAAAGTAATCGTTAATCATCCGATTACTTCAATTAACGATTAATAATTAAATCGATTAACAACAATTTGTCGGTTAATTGATTATTAATCGATTATCCAAAAATGTCTAAATAATCGATTAATAATCGATTACTTTTCAAAGTAATCGACTCCATGTCTGGCGATAGTTATTAGATTGAGACTTTTACTATCGATCCATACTATCGGTAAACTCAGGATCGCAATGCAACGGTATTTCGATGCATCGGCCCACCCCTACTAATAATAAGTATATTATATCTAGTGCAAAGTTTATTCGGCACCATGTTATCCAGCTGATATTGCAGAAAGTGACTCTAATAAAAGTATATTGTTTAGGAGTAGGCCTATTTACTGAAATTAACCTAAAAATTCTCACTAATAGTCTAATACATTATTTTTCCTGGTGCCTGGTGTTCATATTTCGAAATCCTTGTTTCATTGCACTTCCAATTGATCTTTTATGGGTGAGTCAAAAATATGCAACACATATTTTAAAAACAGAAATACAGTTGAGTCCTGGGATAAAAGCCATTTATATATTAGGAATATGTTTGCTCTAAAGCCAGGATGGATAACTCTTGTTGGATGCTATCTCGTTCACTCCAATTTAAAGTTTTTATGCCCCCGTATCGATAGATCGGGAGGCATATAGTGATGCACCTGTCCGTTCGTTCGTCCTGGTTAACCCAAATTGACCGTTTCTTCTAACATTAATATGGCTTGCTACAAAGCTTTTATACTTGCATGGATGTTGTATATGAACACTCTCCACACACCTGTATCACCTGACGACATTTTGACCTTCACCTTGACCTAATTTTGGACTTAGACTTGTTTATGGACAAGGCTTCCACAGGGGGCATAAGCGTTTATTGAACGCAGTCTTGTTGTACTTAGTAACTTACCGCTGCTGAAAGTCGAAGTTTCTGCTGCCAAAATTGAATTAACTATTTGTTCTGAAGACTGATTGATCAAACTCTGTATATATGTGGTTTTGTTGTGTGTTTTAGACAGTAAAAGAAAGGGTGATGATGGCACAGATCCTTCTCTTAAAGCAAAACGTATGGAGAAAAAATGCAGTGACCTGATTGTGTTGGGTTTACCATGGAAAAGTTCCGAGGATGACCTAAGAAATTACTTCTCTAAATTTGGTGATCTCCTTTTAGTTCAGGTAATATTTGTCAAAAATCGTGTTGCTATTTTCGTAGTAAATTAGCATAATTATTAGGGATGCAACTATTCGGTCAATTTGCTAACCGGTTAACCGTACAATCTTCCGAACGGTTAACCGGTTAACCGATTAACGAATCGAAACTTGCCGACTTTCCGACTGATCTAATTCTGACGTGTATATATTTACGGTAACACCGTAAGTTGCAATCGGGCATCCTCGTATATTACCCCCAAGGGAAGTGTGTCGCCGGTTCTCAATTGTTTTTTTTTTAAGTAGATACCCTAATATATAAACAACGACAAATAAAATAAATTAATAAACTTTAATATTTACATTTTAATAAACACTCAGTTAAAGCATCAAAGGACGGATTTCGGCCTCGAGTAAAGCATTAAACTGCCTCCAATTAATATTAAATTACGTGTGCTTGCCGAATGTGTGAAAAACAACGTCGGTCAACACACTAGTCTCGACTACCATATGAAATTAACGGAAATTAAGTGACCCTCTTGTCACAACAATACGTGTCAAACTGTTAATTGCGGATTATAGATCATGACCCCCTTTGAACGAGCGTTCGCACCTTCGATGGGTGAAACTTGTCGGCGAATTTCTCGATATTTTTTCAATCTTTTTATTTTAAAATTTATTTAAATTTCTCCTTTTTCGATTTTTTTTTCGATTAACCGGTTAGCGATTTTGCTAACCGATAACCGAACGTTCGAACGGTTAACCGGTTAACCGGTTAACCGTTTACATCCCTAATAATTATATTTACAAACTAGACTCTTGGAATCTGTAAAAGTTTTCAACATTGTCACTGCAATTTGTGAATTCAGGATTTTAAACAACTTGCCTGAATCAGCAAAGCTGGATAGTTTTCCTATTTACACTCTATATCATGTATTTACTGCTGAAGTTACTGGCACGAATCCCTGACAAGTGGTAACTTCGCAGTTTTGTCAGTCTTGATAAGGTCAAACGCGGCCGATAGAAAACTCGTAGATCGGTAATTTTACGCGTCTAATTAAAAAAGTATGCGTCCAAATACGCTTAATTACGCGTTGCCGAGAACCCTGTATATGTATTTACTGCTGAAGTTACTGGCACGAATCCCTGACAAGTGGTAACTTCGCAGTTTTGTCAGTCTTGATAAGTAAAATGACATCAAGTCCTTATTCTCTTAAACTACTTGCGTTGGTCGCGGTCAATATTTGTCAGTCAGCTCTTAATGATGGACTGACAGTTCTCACAGAGCCTGACTCTCTTTGTGCTGCTTTTAAACAACTTTGGAAATATCATGCACCAAATAGCAACAAAATTCCAGGAGTACTTTGTCAAAATTGGGATTTTGCATGATTCTGAAGAAATTTGCTTAGAACTAAGAAAATGCCTGTATTAAATGATATAATGGAAAATTTCGTGTTAAGAGTTAGAACCAATCACTATGGTCTGAATCATAGAATCAGGGGTGTCAATTTTTCTGATGTATACAGAATTCCGGATTTATTACTCCTGAAAGAGCAATGACTTCTGACCAAGATGAAAGTTATTTGATGAAAATATCTCAAGAAATGGCAAAGTAAATTTATTCTGCTCAAAGGATGTTCTTTAATACAACATGTGTTTATAAATGATACAATGTCATTAAAGGCCTCTTGTTTGGTAAAAACACGTACGACTTTCCTGATTTGGAATTTGGCCCTGTTGACACTCCTGTGAATGTAATTTAAGGATTTCTGTTCTAAATGTATTCAGTAAATCTTGAAGCAATTTTCCGACCTTCATTGTTGGTTTTTTTTTGCAGGTAAAACGAGACCCGAAAACGAATCAATCAAAAGGGTATGGTTTTATACGATTCCATAAATATGAAGAACAAATGAAGTGTATGTCACAGAGACATAATATAGATGGTCGCTGGTGTGATGTTACTATTCCTAACTCTAATGTAAGTAGTTCTTCCCTAGGTAAAAATAAAAAATAGGGGTTTCAAACCAGGGCTCGACACTAACACTGGTCCGTTGGTCCGAGACCTGTGATAATCCGGATGGACCAGTGAAAATTCTGGAGGACCAGTAACTGTCCTATTTACAAGTTCAGAAGTTGGGCGCTTTTGCCCTGTCAGACCAGTGGCCAAAATAGTTTGTGTCTAAGCCTGGGTTTCATTTCACCCAGGTCCCTAAAATTGTCCCCTTGACCCTGGGGTTCCATTGGACTCAGGAGTAGGGGTTTTGACCATTGAAATTTCCAAAAAGTCACATTTTGAGCCTCAAAGATTTTTGTTTGAATGGTCATTTTCTCTTTTTCTTTTGTCTCAAAAATGGTAAATTAGTCAAAAGTATCAAAATGGTTCTTCAGATTCAGAGGCTAATGGAACCCCTGGTACCCCTAAAAATTTGGAATTTCCAAAAATCACATTTTGGGGTTCTGACTGAAGGGTGAACTTTTCTTAAAATTATCGGTACTTTGGCTATACTGGCTTGGGACATACAACTGGACTCTTTTGGCACATTTTTCACGATAACTTGGGGAAAAAAAGTAAATCTAGTCTTTGAAATTTAAGTTCTTCTCTGAACTGAAGATGAAGAGCTTATTTGTATACTTCTAGAAATAGGTCTAGTGCGTTTTTGAGGGCTGAAGATGGTGTCACTGTATCATAGTATTTTATGTCGTACAAGACCATGTGTCCGGACAGTGAGTCGTCACATTTTTATAAGTATAAATTTAAAATGGTTATTAACCAAGGGAAAGCACTCCCACACTATCTTTACATAATTTGTAAGATTAATCTCTCGTGAATATTGGAAAATCAATCATAGTGGGCATTTCAATACAAAATGACTTTGTACAATGTTTTTAAACTCTTCATGTTATCATCAAAGGTGAATTTACCTAGTTTAACTGTTTGCAAACATGTCGTCTACTTACCTCATATTTATCATAAGGACCGTAGATTACATTTAGGGGCTGCACAGAAATATTGAGCATGCGCAGTTATGCGATTTTTGACATCCCCGTATATATACAAGCTGCAGTAGTGTAGATGAAAATAAATGCAGCATTTCTTGTAAAAATGTTTAACTTTATTTGTTGTTACTTCCCTGTGTTGTCAAAAAATAAGCTTCTACATGTAATTGATTGACAACATATATTTATAAATAATGGCTGAAATAAAATGTTTTTGCAACTGACAGGATTGGTGGTCGTCCAGATTTGTTGGTCGCCAGTCAGTAAAATGAATCATTAAATCCTATATGAAACTATCAAAATGACCACTGAGGTCAAGTCCATATTCATGCTAGGCTAACATAGAAGATGGTGACATATTCTTGGATCATCAATGGCAGGTGTAAAGGTCACGGGGCCAGGCATCCCTAAAGATGTCTGCCCTCTTAAGTTACTTTGAACAATTGAATTCTAAATCGATTCGGATTCTGTTATTACCTGGCTGTTTCTTCTCTAACGATAATAGCGGAGTCAAGTTAAGATATTGTACTGTATAATAGATAACCAGCCAGATTGCATTTATTTTGACAGAGTTGTGTCCCTTTTATTCACTGAAAAACAGCAGTTGTTATGTTTTCTGCTCCATAACTTAACTGGTTTTGTAGCGCCAGGTAATCAACATATGAGACAAATGTGTGATATAAAGACTTCCTCAGTAAGGGGTCTTATAATGACCCATACTCATTATTAATATATTATTAATTTGCTATATGAAAAAAACTACCTCCGGTCACATAACCATAAATTAACATGTAAAATTTGTTTTGAAAATTAGGTATCTTGTAGGCTCAGATTCTTACTATCAGTTTACTTCTTTCAGGAGGGTGCTCATCATTTGATCAGCCGCAAAGTGTTTATTGCTAGATGTACTGAAGATATTACATCCGATGATCTCAAGAAATATTTCAGTCAGTTTGGTGAAGTTGTTGATGTGTTCATCCCAAAACCATTCCGTTCCTTTGCATTTGTGACATTTTCTGACCCCGATGTAGCTCACAGTCTGTGTGGTGAAGATCATATCGTAAAAGGGGTCAGTGTGCACGTCAGTTATGCTGCCCCTAAAGGGACTGATCGTTATGGTGATAGGAAGGTTCCTCCAGGCCAACAGAATGGAGCAGTGGTACCAAGGGCTGGTAACTACACCCAGATGGTGAATCACCACCAGGGGGCGTGGCAGCCACATAAAAATAACCAGATCGCCAAACCTATGGGCTTCCCTCCAAATATGCCACCCCAGGATATGAATGCTATGGGTATAAATCTGTTTAATTCAGCAATGATTGCTGCAGCGCAGGCTATGATACAGGGGCAAACTGGTAACTGGGCCCATGTGGCCCCGCCCCCTCATACTGGTCCTCCCCCACCCCAGCATCATCAACCTGTAGTATCAGGGGATGCAGGTGTTCAGCCTAACACTGGTCATGTGTATGCACCTCCTGCTACTACAGCATCCTGGGGTTGGGGTGGTCATCCTACCTCGGAGCCACAACCAGGAAGTTACGCTGGTTGGAGTGCATCCAACAGGCAACAACAACAGCAACAAGGCTGGAGTTAAATTCAAGCCTAAACTGGTTACTGGTGTTAATGCGTACTACTCCCATTGTTTATTTTTTACGGATTTTACCTATAAAGCCATTGGCAAAGCCTTTGGTGAAGTTGTTTATGTTAGTTATAAACTATACAGTTTACGATTATTGTTTTATTGACGAGATTCTCTAATCATGCTTTACTTAAGTGTCTGTTCTATAATTTAGTAATTCAATACAGTCAGGCCCTAATCTCCCTAAACATCTCAATCTGAGCTAAATTTCAACTCAAATTTTATGACCTTTTGTTTTAGAAAATTTCCATGGGAAATTGTATTCTAAATTGCTATAACAGAAACATTATTCTGAGTTTATCACTGTAAATTTCGAGAGCTCAAGCTTCATATTCGTCTAAAATTCAGACTCGAGATTTGAGCAAATTTTAATTCGAGCTGAGATGCACTTGGGAGATCAGGCCAGGTCTCGATACAATGACACTACATGTTTGTATTTGTTCCCAAGCAAAATGATGTTCAATTGTTGTAATGAACATCATTATCAGTTTACTGAATTTCTGCTAAAACAGATACAAATAGTGTTGTAAGCATTTGTCTTCAAAAAAGAAGGTGAGAATATGTCAGCATTGCAGGGTACTGTTTTATCAAAGCACTTACGGAAATTTTAAACTTATGTTCAAATTTTAATTCTTTAAAATTCTTTAGTGACTGCAAATTGGGGACAGATATGGTTTGTAGGAGCTCATTTATTGAATCATTACTTGTATTGCAGCTCCATTTGCCACACTTAATAGTTGTAAAAGAATTATAAAGAATTTAAATTTGATCATAAGTTTACGATTTTCATAAGTGCTTTGATAAAACAGTACCCAGGTGTCCTTCTATAGAGACTTGACTGTACCGTAGTTACTAGTGGATAAACACTGTAATATCTTGTCTTTTTCTGCTTTTTAAACCAAGTCAAAACTTGAGTTAAAACTTATCAAATTTGTTGAACAACTTTGTTTAAGTGCAGTATTACATTATTTGTCCCAGTCCAGTGTTGTCAGCATGTGACACTGTCAATGAACAAGCATGATATATCTTATGGAACAATGTTACTTAAGCATCAGACACTAACTATTTTGGCCACTGGTCCGACAGGGCAAAAGCGCCAAATTTGTAAATAGGACAGTTACTGGTTCTCAAGAATTTTCACTGGTCCTTCTGGATTTTCACTGGTCTCAGACCAGCGGACCAGTGTTAGTGTCAAGCCCTGAGCATGTTAGACTGCTCGTCTAATGCTCATTACATCTAACAAAGTCATGCAGTTAAACCTGTGTATGCTAAATAAAGTAACAAGGATAGATATTGTGAACTGTTGGTTATATTGCAACATTATTCATGCGCAATTTTTTGATTTTGTACCAATATTTGAAGTTTGCAGTTCTATTAAGCAGATTTATGTTAGGCAGATCAGGATATTTGTGTATATAATATTATATATAAATGTACATGTTTTCGAGAGGCATATTTTACTGATGAAGTAATTTGATGATTTTTTATTAGGGGCAGTAAAAGGTTAAAATAAATAATGCTTGATGTTCGGTAATGTAGATTATGTGTTCTGTTCACTCGGTGACTAGTCAGAAACATTATACACAAGTTGGTGTATTGTTTTAGATGTTTTTGGTGTTGTTTTAAACTCGACTTTTCAACTTTTCATATTCAGGAATATTTTAATTCAACCCCACTTAACGACTGGTCTCTCTGTCAGTCTGTAGACATAATTTTGTGAACGTAACTCTTCGGTGAATTATAAGAATAGTTTAGTAATCATTTGCCTGCATAAGCCAACACATTCATTTGAAAATGTTTGACCAAGATTCTCTAACATATAATTGACCTTACGAAGGACGTAAATCTAGACTACAGTTGACCAATGAAATGACCTAATCATTGAAAATTTTGCACTTATTTGCATAATTCATTGGATTCATTTGTAAACATCTGACAACGATGAATTAGGCGCGGTCTGTTGTTAGATCAATTGGGCAGAACAAACTCTACACTGCCAACTGGTCAATTTAGTGTACTGGTACAAAGAATTAAAAATGTGCATTTTGAAGAGTTGATGAATTTACCAATTTACGTGAATGTGATTATAATAAGTACAATGCAATTAAACATTATTTTACATACTTGCAGTGTGAACTAAGCAGTGATTTAGCTTATGGAACTATTTGTGTTCTAACATTGGGCCTATTTTACTTGGAAATGTTGGCAATTGTTTCAATGAGGTACTCTCGGGAGTCTTCAATATGCTTAAATGTAACCAATCATATCTAAGTTAATGGATTATGTTTGTCTGCTATTATTCAACACACACAACAAATGGCTTTGGAGATGTAGCTTCATACTTTATTAGTCTTCATCCTGTGACGTCAAATGAGCAGTTAAAATGCTTCGGGATGTTGAAACCCAAATCAGACAATTCGGATAGGCTTATTGCCAATGTTTGTTTATATCATAATATGCATAATGTTAACTCAGTTAAATTATAACCAGAGGGTAAATTAGCGCATTTTAAAAAAAAATTATACCATTTTGTACCATTTATGGTAATTTTATTCCAAACAATAGATGTTATCTAAATATTACATTCTAGTTAGTGTATAATATGTCATGTTTTTGATGTAATTCTACTGGGATATTGTAAATATCCAATATATAAAGTGCATCTAATATGTACAATATTGTTTCTAAGTAGCACACCCCAATTTTATATTGATATTATCATTTGGTATATGGGCCTGTGTAATTTGTAAACAGGTTATGTTTTGTGACATTAGCTAAGAAGTTGTGAGTTGCTTGCAGAAGTGCAAGTTAGTAATGGTTGTTAATGAATTGCACGCTATGCTAAACACATATCTAAAGGAGAAAATGAACTGGCCAGCTTTAGCAATCAAAATATTGAATGTCCTGCATGTGATAAATGTACACAATTTATAGGGGTGTCAATTTTCCGGATTTATCCGGAATTCCGGATTTGTCTATCCTTGAAGATCTATGCTTTCTGACCAAAATAAAAGTTATTTGATGAAAATATCTCAAGAAATGGCAAAGTTATGTTCAATTATATCTGCTCTGAAGGATTGTCTTTAATAATTTGTTTTTAAAAACTGAGTTATATATGGTTGACGGCCTCTAGTTTGTCAAAAATGGTCAGCCGCATATGAATTTCAGGATTTTTAATTTGGCTCTGTTGACACCCCTGAATTTAGGTCATCTGTCATCTGAACTTATACCTAAGGATGTTCAAAGAACACATTCATGGTATAATATATCATTGACCCTGTACACATATGTATGTGCATATGGTATTTCTTAGTAGCTACTTAGAAACAATATATTATGTAATGTTAGTGGCAAGGTGTTTAACCAATTTGTATATATTTTATTATTTTAGGCCAAAAATAAAATATTGTTTGTTTCTTCTTCCCTACCTACCCAAGCAAAAAGTCCCCTACCCGAAATATTTTTTGACCCTCTGAAAAAAATAATTTTATTTTATAAAAAAAGTCGGGTACAAGAGTGCGAAAACAAAAATTATTGACAATATAAGTATTTTTGGGAAAAAATATTTTTACCTTCCAACTTACCCAACCCTAATTAGCCAGGATCTGGAAGGGGAAAGAAACAATATTTTGTTTTTGGCCTTACAGACGAAACAGTCTGCTTTATCTGATAGTGTTCCCTGTCAAATTTTATTATTTCAAATTGTACAACCACATCAAATAGTCTTTCAGGAATGTGTCCTGTGAGAGTCTAACTATCAGTATGCTACTGAATAATGTCCAGGAATGTTAGTCTTGTATGGTAAATTGGTGGTCAGAATTTGAGTGAAAACAGATCGCTGCAAAAACAAGCTTTGCAAACATGCTTTGCTCCTGTGAATTTGTTAATTTCCGTGGTGAAGTTAGGTTTGTTGATTTTGTGGATAAAAAAACGAACTTCAAGTTAAATTCACTCAATTGATATACAAATGTACATCCAGAGTTTATATTAACATGACTTTTCTGTAATCTGTGAAATTTTCGACCCTATGAAATTGCATGTTGCTAGTGCTAGACTGTCTCACTGTAGCAACTTGCTGTATGAAGTGATTGATGAACAGTAATTGAATATTAATTTTGATCTGTAGTTTTCATAAATATGAGGATCTGGGTACTGTTTTATCAAAGCACTTACGAAAATCTTAAAGTTATGCTCAAATTTAAATTCTAATTGTTTAACAACTGCAAATATGGTACAGATATTGTTTTGTAATAGATCATTAAGTGAATCATTTTTGACATTGCATATCCCTTCACTACATTTTGTAACAGTTAAAGAATTATAAAGATTTCAAATTTTGACGTAAGTTTAAGGTTTCCGTAAGTGCTTTGATAAAACAGTACCCTGATGTTTCACTCAATGTCTGTTGCCTAGTGTAAGATTTAAGAACATTTGAACGGCACATATCGATGACTGCATGTGTGAGAACTGGTTTGTTTTGTTAACTATGTTAATACATAACTGAGTGAGATTACGGCCACGGAGAAATGCTCAAGGATTTATATTTTGTCAAACCAATCAGGTAAATTTACACTGTGCCAAATTTTTATATTTGCTTTGTGTATGAAAAATGAGTGATTGGGAGTATGCCCAAGAATTACTAGTATATGAGTCAAGAACGAAATACATGTGTGGATCCAGAGGGGCGGGGCAGGGCCCTGGGTCTTGACCCCAATGAAATTTGACATAAATCTTATATTACGAGTATGCAAAGGCTAAGTTTTTGGTCAGACTACTTTGCCATAAAATAGCTTGTAGAAAGCCCCTGAAACTAATAGCTGGTCAGATCTATTAAGAAAAAACCTAGGTCAGATCTCACACTGAGAAAAATAGCTAGTCTTATGCCCTCCCCTGAGAAAAATAGCAGGTCAGTCCCCTTTGTGAAAAATAGCTGATCCTCTTTGTGAAAAATAGCTGGTCAGACCCCTTTGTAAAACTGGCTGTTGGGACCTCCCTGAGAATAACTGGATACTCCTATAAAGTAGATGTCATTATACAGTGTGTATTTCAGCGAGTTCGTCAATATGAAGCATTTTATGGCCTGGAGTGTTGCTGGATAGTATTTTATGTGGTTGTGTTTGCTGTTACATTCATATATATTGTTATACATAATTTTATAATGTCCAGTGTTTGGGGAAGTTTAATGTTTTGTAGTAGTAAAGTTTGTTTGTTGATTTTGTGATTACTGAAAATTTGTTTTTAGTTTTGGAACCCAAGCAGTTCCCATAATATGTATTTTGGCTTTTAATAAAATCACATTTTACTGACGACTGTCATGATGTGTTATCGATTGACTTCCCCAAGCATTGTGGCCTGTTTATTGACATATATTTTTCATTGTTGATTGTAGATACTTTTTATGTGTACATATAATATATATATATTGCTTCACATAAATAACGTTGGTATACACTATGTGCTATATAATTCCATAAAGTTTTTACACTGATCACGTTTTTGGGCAGAAATGACCTTGACCTGTTGTCATCTTTTGTGTGAAATATGTAAGGTGTGTGCGGGCGAGAAATGATACTTTCTGGTAGTGATTTCTGTTATAGTGTTTGTGATTCTTTGAGAGTGGTTTGCTGAGAGGTGAGTGAAGGTTAGATAGGGCTAAATTTTTGTTACTGAAAATACTGAGGAATGATAACGTTGTGTGCATTAGTTATATGTTATTGTTAATTTACGGCATTTGATGGGTGTGCCAATTGAAGGTACATACTGACATTAAGAATCGGTCATGTTGGAGAAGTACCGGTAACTACATAATGAATGTATATTCACGATATGGCAAATTTTAAGTAGAAAATTTTACTACTTCCATTGCCTAAGCAGAATATTTAGCATTTTATAAGTTATGATAACTTGCTGATTTGATGAGAGGAGTATTCCCATCCATACTGACTACCGGTATGCGTAAATTCAGTTTAACTTGTCATGGATTTGCTAGTGGCAATATGGTAGATAAGAGAAATGTAGGTCTTAAACTTGAGATGTACTCCTAAGCTTGTTGTGTATGGGTCAGACTTTGATTAATACTCGGAAAGGGTCTGTATGGAATGTAAAGTCATATTTTATTATCAGAGTTTTTTTTATGAAACTTCTGTGAATTGCTCAAACAGTGAGTGAGTCTTTGTAAGAGCGTGGTAAAAAAGCATGGTTACGAATTAATTATGTTGTTATTCCATTTTTAAATATATCGGACATGGATTGTTTTTATATACGAAGCATTTTTTGTTGTTACACCATATTGTTATATATTTTTATTCTGTTAAACAGAGCTAAATCTAGTCCTGCCATATTTTACATTGTTGACAAGGTCATTTCTGCCCATGGTTTATTTTTTAGAGATTTTTCAAGCCGTGATACTGTTCATTTTTAAAAAATCATGGTTTTGATAAATAGTTTATTTTTACACTGTTGAAATATTAAGAATGAAATGGAATGTGTCCGTAACCAAGTTATAGGGAAGAGTCTAATGAAATGTCTTGTTCATGAAAATTTTCTCGTTGTACGCAAGTGGAGGTTTGGGTCGTCAACTGAGAGAATAATGAGTGTCTTGGGTCAATTTATATATGTAGGACATCTATGTTTAATGTTCCTTCTGGTGAGGATGCATGGGTGCGGCATGTTATGCTACTCTCTTAAATTTTACGAGGTTAATTTCATGCGCAGATTCAGATTGGGGTCCGGGCTCCCCTGACATTTTGGCAAAATGTGGTTATTTTTAATGAGACAAGTATGTCAGAGCCGAGAGTGGTTTGGACCCCCTTTTAGTAAACATACTTATTGAAAAAGCAGGTCGGACCCCTTGAGATAAATTGCTGGAACTGCGCATGTATTCTGCAACTTAATATTATCTTTTTAGATGAAAAAACGTGCAAGTTCTTGTTAATGTATGTTGTCTAGTAATATTTTTGACACAACTTCGAGTCAGAATGTTTTAACTTAATACCACTAACTTACATATTAGTGCAATGTCTGATATAGAACGTGGTACAATTGGCTTCACTGCGCATATCAAATTCAGTGTTATGCATACCGTAGCGACAGTAAGTAGGCACACACTAGGGATTTAGTCAGCTAGACAATGTTTTCGTCTTAATATCCTCATGAGTGCAGAGAAAACTACCTTGATTTCTAGTTCCCTGGGGTTGGAGTTGTATCTGGATCCAAACAGCTTCTAAAACATCGGCCTTAGTCTGTTTTGCATATGCTGGTCTTTGGGGCACGTGAAAATCATGCCTGTCAGATATTCTAATATTGGTAATTGCTAAGCACATATGGTTTCATATAGGACTAAGAAGAGTAACATTTGCTTAAAACAAGATTTACCTTATTTTTTTTATTCGTGTCCAAATCAGATAGTAGATTGCATATTTTTTGACCTGTCAAAATAAACATAATTATACAGTCGCTGCTTACTATAGATGAATCATCACCTTGCTGATGAAGACTTGTCTGTAATGTGCAGCTACCGTGTAATTTTGTATATTTTGACAAGCAAAAAACGACACTATGTCTTGAATCAAATTTTAAAAACGATTAGGTGATGTGTACAAGTTCCAAATTATTTTCAAATTGTGAAAATAATTTGGCTTGTATGATATAGTGGATACTTAAAACCTATTTATATATCATGGGCTCAGTGCAAAACTATTGTACATGCCTCTATAAATTGATGTAGTTACCATAGTTTTGCACATAGCCCTCGATATATTCCCAGCTATGGCAAGCTTTAACGATCAACAGTTTTTTTTTGCAAATATGCACAAGTTTTAAAACAGTTCTTGATAAGTAAATTTGAAAAATATTGTTTACTCGACGAAGTATGTTATTGTATAATCCAGTGTACTATTGTACTATTTTAATCTTTCAGTAGTATGTATGTATTTTGTGTATTGGTGTATTTCGCTTTCTTGTGTAAACAGTGTATAATCCTTCTTGTTGTTAGTACGTGTGGTGTGAGGTGGAATTAATAAAATGTTTTAAATGATAATTTGTGTATGTTATTTAAAAAATAATGATTATGTAGCTGTGCTTTGTTGTAGAATGTGTTTTATTCTAACAAAGCACAAATTTACGAGGGGGTATTCAAAATGAATTGGACTTCAAGTTCAACTTTAATGATTTACTCCACACAAAATCCTTAACATTGTCATCTTGGTGAAGATGAAAGTGCAGCTCCTGCGCGGCACCGTAAACATTGACTTTACTGGAACAATCTGGTTTTACCAAGAACAAAACGTCCAAAGTGTATTTACACTGTATAGATGTTTATCTGAATTCACACCCTCATCCCAAGTTGGACTGCATATTTGAAGCTGTCCAAACGGAGACAACAAGCGGTTCCACTCAGTAACCGTCACAGGAAAGAGTGGGTGTTGATAAAAGTGAACTCTACAGTACAGTGATATGGGAAACATTTCAATAAATGTGGGTGTCTGAGGGATCGCGGTGGGACGGCGCTGTTCTAGAGTTGACCAGTTCAAATCCGTGATCGTGTTAGTTACACTTGAACTAAGTACTAAGGTAAGATAAGCACGCTCTTTGACATTTTTTGGAGAATGTTTTAAGGTTGCGTTTTATGAAACATAGAACTCTTGAAGCCTTTGATGTGATGGAGTCTATGTAGGTTGAATTTCATAGTAACTGGTAAGTTTATTCCTGGCTATGAGCGATTGTTTACACTTTGCACAGTTTGACCCTTCATAATATAATTAAAATGTTCTTTCTTATTTTTAGTTGTGACGTTCATAATGGCACATTTGCATAAGTTGAATTCCATCGGCCAAACATTACACCAATGAACTAGTGTGTTGAGATCCTCTTGCTGTATATCATGGTCTGCTTGAGATTTGATGGGTCGATATGTAACGCAATCATCGGCGAACAGCCTGATATGAGACTATGTTGTTGACTATATGTCATTGAAGAAAACAATAGGAAAAGTGTATGTCCCAGGGTTGTCAATTTTCCGGATTTATCCGGAATTCCGGATTTGTCTTTCATGGCAGAGCTATGCTTTCTGACCAAAATAAAAGTTATTTGATGAAAATATCTCAAGAAATGGCAAAGTTATGGTCAATAATATCTGCTCTAAAGGATTTTCATCAATAAAAAGTTTGAAAAATTGAGTTTTATATGGTTGATGGCCTCTAGTTTGTCGAAAATGGTCAGCCGCATATGATTTTCAGGATTTTTAATTTGGCTCTGTTGACACCCCTGCATTGTCCCAAGACAGTACATTGCGGATCGCCCGATGATACACTAGCTGACTTAGAACATCCCTCATCGACTACCACTATTTGATGACGGTCCCTTAGGAAGTCATTAATCCATGACAGCGTATTGCTCCTAATTCCTTAGAAATGCATTTTAGGAGGATAATTGCGTGTGAGAGACTTTGTCAAACGCTTTTGCAAAATCAAGAATAGCCATGTCAACTTGGTGTCCTTCGTTGATGCTCTGAAATATGTCGTCCGTTGCCAGCAGTAGCAATCGTGAAAGCTCGGCCATTTCCGTTTATCTCTGGTAAATATTGCAATGCATAAAGGCCGAGGTGATCAGAATGCAGCAGTAGCTGTGATTCACACGAACGTTGTGATCTAAATCCATATGTTGGTTTTCATGTAATATATTTTGACTGTCTATGTAACTCATGACTTGAGAAACAGTAATATGTTCGATCATTTTGGATGCTACAGTCGTGAGACTGACCGGCCTATAGTTGGAAGGTTTGCTTAAATCATCGTTTTGAAGATAGGGACGATGATAGCATTTTTCCAGTCGGAAGGAACAGATAAAGTGTCGATGGATTTCTTAGATCTACTAGAAGTACAGACGTATGATTGCTGTTGATCTACAATTTTGCGCTTCGTATGTAGCGCTTTCCATGGGGTGTAATCCATGCATGCCCACTATAATACATAATTGACGGGAGGTAACTGGAAGCGCTTTGTTTATGTAACAGACACATGGTCTCGATAGTTATCTCGGAAACCAGCAAAACCTATAGGTTAAGTTATGTGCCGATTAATTAATTATAAAAACTATCTGATCTTAATACTAGTAGTCCAGTCGTCTTATTTAATAGAACTAAGAAGACTCGTGGAAAGTTTTTTCACAGCTGTATGTTGGTTATCAGGCCCGGGTCCAGAAAATTCAGAGCTGGGTCACAGCTAGTTTTTGGGATGTTCTGGTGGGGTTGGTGCGGGAGGGGCGGCGAATATTTTTGCACTTTTCGAAATGAAATCATGCAATTTCCTGCACTCTAAGCTGCTAAAATCAAAAGTAAAGGGATTAAAGTTTTACTGCTACATCGACGAGTTTAACAATTTAAAAAAAAAAATCTTTCAATTCCCTAAAATTTACAAATCAGGTGTAAAATTATCAAAATTCACTGTTCGCTACATAATCAGACAATGTAAAATATTCATGTAATTATGTGAACTAATGTTTACCCCATTGAATATTTTTTCATGTAAAAACTTTTTTAGATTTAAGAGTTAGACGTTAAAGCATTAAAATTGTAGGCCTACTGCTACAAATCAAAATGCGTAGCCCATGTAATAAACAATATTAGATCTATATCTAAATTTTCCACATGTTTAGATCGATTTTTGGTAAATGTTTAATAAAACTCATGAAATTTCCTGCACGCTAACGTTTTAAAACATATTAAATTCTAAATATTAAACTTTTTGAATTACAATTGTTTTTCCAGCTTTTATGTATTTTTTTCAAAATCTCTTGTGAAATTATTAAATTGCACTGTTACATAATCAGTAATAAATTTTACAACAAGAACATTTCGAAACTTTATTTAAGTTCTATCGTGTCACTATTTTTAAATCGACCAGTTCAAACGTTATACATGTAGTAACATGACCAGGGATATTAGATCATGCTGTGATACACACCAGCTCATGCATAGATCAATGAATCAAACACCAGTGATAACCTAAATCATGATCGCTTTAAAAAAATTGTGAAAGTGTCTGACAGATCCAGATCGGGAGTAATTAGGGCCTGGCTACACAGCAGGGGCACATTTTATTGCACTCGCTTCCGCTATATGTAATATACAGAGACTGGTATAACCAAATATCGATCCATAGCTAGATCGATTGGTAATAATTTATGGATTTTAACATCAATAACATGGTCTCTCTGAGGCCAACAGGGGGGGGGGCGGTGGAACCCTCGTATTTTAACTTTCAATTAGCTATATATACATATTATATATATAACCTTATAGAACATTACAGCGTAAATAAAAGTTCCCCGCCTCGTAATGCCCTCCAACAAAAAGGCAACAGTGACAGGTAATAAAATACTTAATACATCTAAAAAAATTAACATTTTCCTCCCGGTTTTTTCATACTTGCACATGTACATGTGTATTAGAATTATGTGTAGTAGTGGTGTATAATCTTGTTGAAACATGGCCATCATCAAAATTTTATCGATCGTGTTACGTAAATCCCGTGCACCGATATAATCACAAAAAGCATGATTTCCACGTGCACTGTTTGCGCATGATAAATTTTGGTATAAATTGCATCGAACTTTTTATAATATTTGCTAATAAAAAGAAAATCACAAAAGAAATGGCATATGTTCCGGAATAAAAATGCCACGATTGTCCGAATATATATGACCGAAATCAGCCCATTTGGATGCTTATGGCAGAGATGTCAAACAGGAGTTGGCATGACTGTTAAATTGTCGTTCACAGAAAAATTCTGGTCTAGAGACACGCTACCAACACACTGGCACCATTTGCGACCGCCCAAGTTCAGGTCATCCATGCGTAACAACTTTCACACAGGACCAGTAAGATAGCGTGAACTAGTTCCAGATGGGGTTCAAAACTGCTGCTGACAGTGCTAAACTACTTGTTGGACATCATGAATAAGTTATCAATCAATATTTGATCGATACTTTAACTTTTCACTTAAAACAACGATTAAAAAAATATAGCGATTTTATAATTTTTTGTTCCATTATTTTTCGGCCGCACTATGCACCAAACACTGTAGCTCTATGTGATAAAATGTTACAGATGTTAAAATACTATGCACAAGAACATATTTACAAACATAAAAGCTTGAGCAAGGCTAGCCACCAGCTGCCACCTGTACACTTTCAGGTTTGTGAAAGTAACGTTTTGATTGGATGATTGAAAGGTCATTTGAACATGATCCGATCCTATATATCAGTGTAAAGTAGTGAAGCGTTATTGATAGCCGCCCAGGAGGCGGCTATCTTATGGAATACCAACCAAATTTCTCCCCTGGACGTGAAAGGACAAGTTACTGATAGTTATTAAAATGAATAAATTTGTTTGCGTGGATATTGAAGCTATTAATTGATACCTGTACAAACACATTTAAATTCTCATTGATCCCACCATAAATGACATTTTTTGGATGGATAATGTTCGTAATTAAAATAAAAAATGTTTCCGTATTAATAATTTAATTGCTGATCCCTTTTTGCGTAGACTAGCTGAGGTGTCTATTTTTTTCTACTACTGAACTGATCGCTAATTTTAACGATAGTTGTATTCGTTTACCAATGATGCTGATGTTTTCGCATGAAAACAATAATATAGAGTTTCATATAAATTTTCTTTTTTTATCAATTATAGATAATGAAAAGAAAAGAAATTGCTGAAATTTAAACATTAATTTGATAAAAAAAATGTTGAGTCGCCGGAATTAGTCTATTCATAAATTCTGTACTATAAATAGACTTGTTTAAAACGCGGTAAAACTACCGAATCTGCGGTCACAGAATGGGTAGTCTGGATTACCTCCCCTATCACTACTAAACAAATATAGAACGACAGGGAACCAGACTACAGAATGGGTTGGCCCGGGTACTTGCTTCCAAAAGTTTAACGGTAACATATCAGTATTTTAGCAATTATTGTGATATTGTGCTGTTTATTGTGATTATATAAGTAGTTTTCATATATTATGAACAATATCTTGATGATTTTAAAGTTGCTTGATTTGGCCGCACGTGCCCGCAGTTTGGCCGCGTTTTAAACATGACGGCGGAAGTAGATATATTGTTTTGATAAAACTTTACTTATCAAAAATAGCCGGGAATAAGTGAATACAAGACGCGAGTACTTGTTGAACAAGGAAAATCTTCTTTAATACTCATAACGAACGTAGTTATGCAATTTCATCAACATCCGATACAGACCTTGAAGTAAGTCACTGTCGTACTCGTACCGATTCGACCCAAAATGTTAAAAAATGTAAACAACTTTTGAACAATGTTATGCATCTATTGTGCATTGCTATTTCGTTTTGCACGCCAATTGTTTACATCAGTACGAGGCATCGTGTGCTACACTGTAACTGTACGAATTTAACACTATTGAAAACTGTTAAATAAATGATAAAATCTGAAATCTTATAAAAGTTCACTAACCAAAATGAATAAATATCACAGACTTATGACATTAGATTGATTCAGTCGAGCTGGGCAGTCTTGGATGAGCATCGTTAATCATATGCTTGTGAAATCCTTTTTAACAGTATGTTGTCGATTATCTTCCTTATCTGCATGATGGTCGGGCCAATTTTTTTTCTTACCCACATGATTGACAGTCATGCCAATTATTATTTTCCTTATGCGTCTGACAGTCGTCCCGATTACTTTGGTTATCCGAACGACAGTCGTACCAATTATTTTCCTTATGCGCATGATGCTCGTGCCAATTATTTTCATTATCCGCCGCACGACAGTCGTACCAATTATTTTCCTTATGCGCATGATGGTCATGCCAATTATTTTCCTGATGCGCAAGACAGTTGTGCCAATAATTGAATTGTTTTCCTTATCCGCACGACAGTCTCGTAAATTATTTTCCTTATTTGCACGATGATTATACTGATTAATTTTCTTATCCGCACGTCGGTTGTGCCGATTATTTTCCTTATCCGCACGACAGTTCAGCAAATAATTTTCCTTATCCACACGACAGTCAAAATGTTGTCAGTCCGAATGAATATTTGTCAGTATGAATGAATATTTTAAAATGCAGGAGGCCCGAAGGGTGAGCATATAGTCGCCGCTTTGTCCGCCCGTCTGTCCATCTGTCACACTTTTGTCCGGGCCATAACTTGAAGAGTATTAGAGATATCAATTTGAAACTTCTTAGGTGAATAGACCTCATTGAGGGGAAGTGCAGTGCACAAGAACCATAACTCTTGATTGCATATGTTTTTAGTTATTCCCCTTTGTAATTTTTCATACTTCATTCTTATCCGGGCCATAACTTAAACAGTATTAGAGATATCAATTTGAAACTTTATCGGTGACTAGACCTCGTTGAGGGGAAGTGCAGTGCACAAGAACCATAACTCTTGATTGCACATTTTTTGAGTTACTCCCCTTTCTATTTTTTTTCATACTTCAATCTTGTCCGGGCCATAACTTAATTAGTATTAGAGATATCAATTTGAAACTTCATAGGTGAATAGACCTCATTGATAGGAAGTGCAGTGTGAAAGAACCATAACCCTACAATATATATTTTTGAGTTATTTCCCTTTGTAATTTTTTATACTTAATTCTTCTCTGGGCCAGAACTCATACAGTATTAGAGATATCAATTTGAAACTTCATATGTGAATAGATCTCATTGAGAGGAAGTGCGGTGCACAAGAAACATAACTCTTTATTGTAAATTTTTGGAGTTATGGCCTTTTGTACTTTTATACTTACTTCTTGTCCAGGTCATAACTCCTTCATTATGGGAGGTATTGATTTGAAACTTTATAGGTGAATTAATCTCATTCAGGAGAAGTGCACCTTTATTGTTTTTTAATTATCTCCCTATTTCATACAAATTAATGCTTGGCAGGTCCCTCACTTGAACAGTATTGATGGCATTTGATTGAAACTCAACATAATGGTAGAGGAAGTGCGGTGTCAAAGAACCAAAATTCTACATTATTTTCTTTTTTTACCTGTATCTGTAATAAGTTATTTCCAATTTTGGGACAAACACTTGCTTCGGGAAGCATAATTTGGTTTTACCGATTCATTGTATTCTACATTTACTTTAATCCAATAAATATGTGGAACTATCGAGTACTTCAAATTTATTTTTAATTATGTTAATAATCTGGTGACATTGCAACACTGCACATCCAATTGGTCAAAGGAATGATGACTAGTTACCAATACCAGTAAGCTATTTAGAATGGTCACATAATAATGTTTCAGTGATTTATAATGTGCTTGTAATTGTATATATGCGAGGGTTGCATGCTACATGTATTTACGTGTTTTTACTTCATATCGTGCAGCATGTGTATATAAGAACGTTTTGCTCATCCATATAGAAATGCATTTGTAAATGAAATTGCTGTTAAACAATAAGTAGAAATTAAAAGATCTAGATCTGTTATACAATACCGTTACTTATACTCAATGAAAAGTTAGGTACCATCCTATCAATTGACTCTTATATTTAAAATTCACGTTACACTGTGTTAAAAGCCGAACACAACTATGTTTTGACCTTACTGAGAAGTCACAACTTTAACAATATTCAGATGCACACACTAGAAAACTTTTGTACCGATAGGTCATATTGTATACAAAATACAGAGATATATATAAGTGGTAACTTTTCAGTGACTCCCAGTTTATAATGTCAAATACCTGTGTATATTGGAATATTTCCTGCTCAATTTCATTCTATCTGAATAAAACGTTAGAGATTTCAGTCGTTTAGAATAATTTATAACACCGTTGCTTGATATAACAGTATTCATGCCATGTAAACCACAAAATTGCGGCTACTTTGATGCATTGCATCACAAATTTGTCTTGTATGGATTTGATTTAAATGAGATTGATGTTCCTGTTACTTCGCTTTGCAAGACAATTAGTATAAAGTCCGTTTCGGGTATTTACGTATCCTGACCGGATGGTGATAATTCCACATCGTAGTTGTAGGTTATTGTAAAGAAAGTAAAACGAATGCATTTTCGTAATTCCTCACCGAGATGTAATAAAAAGATCCCTCCAAAATCGTCAAAAAATGTAAAACTATTCGCGAAATAAAGGTCGCGAAAACTAATTACATGTTGTTGTTGTGGTTATTGGATACAGTAAAACCCGGAATTTGCCGTCTGAATATATTTTATGTTTTGACGATTTGCAACAGGGTTTATTTAACAAGAAAAGGTGATTAAGATTAAAGATGTTTGCTATTTAATCGTAATATGATTAATTGATTCAATGAAAATAGCCTTTTCTCTTGAACAAAAGTACTGTCTGATATGCCCATTATAAAAAGGTAAAATATCAAATAAGGCCTATTTGAAATCAATTGTTATCTGTGTTTATATCTAGTTATGCATTTTTAAATTAGTTACCCCTGAATTAAGTAGACCTAGAATTAAACAGGTTATATAGCAGGTTCGTATCGTCCTTCGTTACTTCGTATCCAATATTTCGTATGAAACCGCTATCGAGTGCTTTCTTGTGCAACGGACCGCGTCGGTAGGTTGCATAGACGTAGGAAAGCGCTCGGTAGCGCCTTTTGGAAACGGCTTGGTTAGGTAACGGGCTCCAGGTTCGTAACTTCGTAACCGAACAATTTATTGTAGTTATGCGTCATCAAAAATATCCAGTACTAGATGAGCATGTTACAAATAATGTAGGACAACTGACATAGTCCGCTAAAAATAGGCTGTGCATTAGTTCATATTAATGGAATGCAATTGCATCAAATATAGTTTGCTTGTCTATCATCATGCAGGTTGAAAACATATTAACAGTAGATCCAGTGTTGCGTTTCCAGATGTACTCAGTATATGGATAACGTCCATGGTATATTTTAATTTTTTATTGCTTAGTACAAAAAGCTTTTTCCCACTCGGGACGTAAGCAATATGTTCATTAGTGGTACTTAACCAATAACTAACTTTATAAATATTTTAACAAACATGGAATAATTACTACCAGTCTTGTATGAAACGGTCCGAATATAAAGTAAACATGCATTAAGTGGTTGTCATAAAATACCTTTGACTACATATTTAATGGTTTGATAATAAACATGCACTAAGTATTATATATAGCATTTGAAGTAAAGTACAATGTATTAGTAGTTAATATACTGTTTCCCTTTGTGCATTTCATGCTCTGCTGATTTTGTTGAGTGCTACCTGTGACTCCCTGTCAGATTAGTTTTTGTCGTTATACTAGGAACTTACAATGTGAACCGTCTGCCTTGCTTTATTATATAACATGATATATTTACACTATTCAATTTTGCAAGTCACAAAATTAATGATTATAACTTCGATACTGTAAATTACCCACACTTGGATGGAGATGTTCCACGATCAACTTCTTACGTTGTTTACGCTTCTCAATAAATCCGTTTTGCTAGAGCGTGTTCTCGAGTGGAAGACTTTAATACTCGAACTTATTGTATTACTAATAAGTTACTGCAACAAGACAATTGCGTCCATTACCTTCGTAAAACTTTTGCAAAATTATACATGCGTAATTCAGATCTCACTTCTAAATATGGTATCAATATGCATAACCTCAAGCCTTTTAAGACGGCTGACATTGATGCCTGTCTGTTACATTGTCTTGTCGAACCCTTACATATTTTGCTCTCTTGTTGCTCTGACTTCTGATAGGTCATTGAGTACTTTCTGTGTTACTCGATGGACGTTATTTGGTCTGTGTGAGGTTTGGTGCACTGTAAAACGTTTAAACCCCAGTGACATTTGTCGCTGTCCGTACCAAGGCGGAAGCCTTTTGTCAACCTTCCACGATGTATGTATTGTCCACTTTATAGTAAAAATACAAAACTAGTGCAACTCTGCAATTTCGTTGTACAGCACAAGACTGCTTCGTATCTTTATATATATGTAGATTGTCCTTTTGGTGTGTATTGTCCGGTTGGTGTTTTCTCGTCACCTGGCTCTCGTTCCGTTTTAGTTTGACTGACTGAGGCAGCAGACTTTCGGGACGGGATGCCGTTTTTTATAGTTGCCATATCTTTACGTTTGACATTGTCTGTGTCGTTTTGTTATACAGTCTTGTTCTTGTGCTAGTTTTTTTAACGTTGGACATGGTCTACACATTTTCGACTTACGTTGTGCATTGTCTGTGCCTTTTTGTTTTCATGTCTCCTTTCGTGTCCTTCTGTTGCTGTTGAGTTCTGTTTCTGTTTAAGTTATTAAAATATAGAATTGAATCTACATTTTAGCTCCAGTTCAGTTTACAGTGGAGTTTTTCAATCTTAAATAATCTATAATATGTCATAATTTCTAAGTATTCGTCAATTTCACCGGGGCCATTTCGATGCAGCTAGGAGTTATTTTATTCGCATTCACTATTCGTCCACTTTCACTATTCGTCCACTGTGTTTCGTTTGCCCTATTCGTAGCCTACCCGGGTCGTTTATAAGTTTACACGTAGCTGTAGAATTATGGATGCATTTTTTTGGTTGCTAGTTTTCTCATTTCCTTGCGCCCTTGACTCCACTGTGTTCGTGGAACGTGATTATTCCACTTGGTCTTACTATTTGTTTAAAGAAGGTCACTCGGCAGGGGGCATAATTCTTTTTTGCTGTTGAAACGTGGTTATTTTACCTGGGATTACTAATTGTTTAAAGTATTCTTTTTTGCCGTTGAAAGTAGTTATTAGTCCCCTACCGGTTTTTGACCGGAGGGGACTATAGGTTTGCCCTCCGTCCGTTCGTCCAACAATCTGGATCCTGACATAACTCAAACAATTTCCACGCTAGGCTTATGAAACTTGGTATGTGGATAGGGGGCAATAAGGGGATTATGCACGTCTAAAAATATTTTGATTTGACAAAAAGTGTGGTTGCTTTGGCAACAGAAAGAGTGAAAATATTCCCAAATCTGGATCCTGCCATAACTCAAACAGTGGTTGTGATTGTGGTTGCTATGGCAACAGAAACATTGAAAATGGCCTCAAACCGGTAGGGGACTTCTGTATTGCTTGCAATTCTTAATTACTTGTTTTACCTGGGATTACTAACTGTTCAAAAAAGGTCACTCGGCTGGGGGCATTCGGCTCATATGTATTGCTGAAACAAGGTCATTTATGTGAGACCTTGACACTGAGCTTTTTCTTCTTTTGTCTACTTTTTAGGACTTCTGAAAGCTTAAGCTATGTAGTTCAGCCGTTTTACTGTTGGAACTAGCATTGTGATTGATTGCTGCTGAAACTGGTTCATTTATTTGGTAGCATTTTGTACCACAATTGGTCTGTATTTGTTTCATATAAGTAAACCAACGTATATACACTCAAGGACTTTAAAAACGCCTCACCTGAATCAAAGCCCAATATCGCTTATTTAGTATGTATGTTATTGCAAAATAAACATGTGTGTACATTGGTCTTTTCTACGTGCAAATCAGTTTAGTTTGTACTAAAATGTTGTCTCGTTATTTTCTGGTAATTTGGCAAGCGCACTCACCCTGGGCAAAAGTTTGGGATTTTCAATACCGATTATAGGCACAATTAATACTAATATGCGGGATAACCTTCATCTAAGAAGTCCTTTATAAGATGTTCACAATTATATCTATCCATGTTCAATACAACATTCACCTGCCAATTTTAAAAGAAAGCATGACAATAGTTAATAACCAAAGAACGTCCACACATTGATACAGACATTCAAAATCTCCAAGTTTTGAGCTTTACTACTAAAATTGACAAATTCAAAATCTTATCCTTTTGAACAAGTTGAATTTTAACAGTTGAAATGAGGAAGATTGGTGAGTGCGTTGAAATAAACAATCATTATGAAAACTTGTAGATGCTTAAATAGAACGGTGGAAAACGATTTACAAATGTATTCGACGAATGCGTGTGCTTACACCGTCTAACAAATAGGAGCACAGTAAGAGAAATGTCACACATAGTCTGAATTGAAAATCCCACACTTTTGCCTAGGGTGAGTGCGCTTAGAGGATTCCCAGAAAAGAACGAGACAACATTTTATTACACATTAAACTGATTTACACGAAGGAAAGATCAATAAATACACATGTAAAATGATTTTGCAATAACATCAATACTAAATAAGCGATATTGAGCTTTGAATTAGGTGAGGCGTTTTTAAAGTCCTTGAGTGTATACATATCTGGCAACAAGAGTCCAGGAAGCGACGAACAACTATGTGAGACTGTGACAAATGCCAAGATGTAAATAGAGTACAGACAAGGTTCCTTTCAGCTTAAAGTGAATTTATTAGGTAAAAGGGCTTAACAAAAAGACAAGAGGGGATATCAGACCAAATACTAAATAATTACTAAGGACTAATCAACAATAGTTCGAAGCCAGAGTCAGACAGACGACAGATTGCTTAAAGTAAGCCCAAGTTACACGACCGCCAAATGTCAAATAACGTTACAGATAATGACCTCAATAAAGTCTAAAATAATAATCTAATCGAAGCAATTCAGAATAAAAGTTGAATGAAAAGTTACTTAACAAATACTAACAAAATAATAGAGAGCTCCAAAAACACGTCTGGTCTGCTCTGGGGACAGTGCCAATGTGAAGAAAACACGCGCTGCTAATGAGCAGTTTGGTATGCAGAACGATATTTGGTATGCAAATGAGCTTAGAGATTAAACTTGGAATAGGAGCCGGTAAACAGACTGAACATTACTAAGATAACATTACCAAAAATACATAAAACAATTAAACATACTAATCCCTAGAAAATACCAACTTATTACAATCTAGCTTTAAATAAAATATGATCTGACTTTGAAGGTTAGAGATTAAATACTAACCGGAAGTTGCAACAATCAAAAACAAACATGGCGGACAATTGTGACATTTTCCAGAATGCTACGACCATAAATGCTACGACTATAAAGTCAAATATTGTGATACAGCAACGATCTAGCATCTGATTGTTAAGGTAAATAGTTAAATAGTCTAATAAATATCTAAGTACATTTTTGTATATCTATAATATTATGGCATGACATAGCATAATAAAGACAATAGCGCTTTCCAAACTCTAAAAATGTACATGTAAGTCATTGTTACTAAAAATAGCACATCAACATTGGGGCTAAATAGACTAAATAGAGGCCTGTTCTTGTTATCTGAGGCCATCATGTGATGTTCTAAACATTGTCTCACAGTTTGTGTATGTTATCTCACGAACAAATATCTACATGCAACGAACGTACATTTATTGAAAGAATATAGCCTATTGTTCCACACCCCACAACTACAAGTGGGTGCGTACGGACAGACGGACGGAGGGCAACCCTATAGTCCCCTCCGGTCAAAAACAGGTAGGGGACTGATAATACTGTTTTTTTGGCGTTGATTATTCCATTAACACTAAACATGCACTACACTAGTAATGTGTATGTCCATCTATATTGTTACTGCAATGTCTACACCGATTTGGTACGTTCTTATAGACAAAGTTTCAAACATGTTCTACTGAATTCAGATCCTGAAATCATGCGGGTCAGTCCATAACAGCCAAGGACAAAAAAGTCAAAAACCACGGTAGAAGGGTGTGTGCTAGTTTTAATCTATATACCGAAGATTCCACGAGCATATGTACAGACAAAAAGGGTCATAAAAAGTCGTAGGGTGTTTTACCAGTACCGTTAATTTCTTCAAAAAGAGTATATTAAGTCATACAGGGAAGGCAGCGCTCAACTTAACCAGCCGAGCACAGAAAACATTAAAAACACACAAAGCAGACTGCCCAACTGAACCAACTGAGCACAGAAACATAAAACACATACAAGGCACAATGCCCAACTAAACACGCCCAAGTCCAAGCTGTCGAAAAGTATAATACATTATTACTAGTTGAATTACCCAGTTTCCACAGCAAAACGACTATAATGCCTAGTCAGAAATCATAAAACGAAGAGTACCCAAGGCACTGCCAACCAAGAAAACTAATCAGCCCTTGTCCAAATTGTTAAAAGCTGATTAGAAAAGTTTCATCAAATAAAAGGCGGAATGCCTACGCTGAATGACCTAGTTACTACAGTTAAACTGCTGAACTACATATTTTAGCTGCCTTTAGCCCCAAAATGTAAGTCACAGTATTAAAACGTTGAAGGGCCCGGTTTCAGCAACAAAATATCTGAAAGCCCTAGCCGGATGACCTAGTTTCAATACGTAATATGTCTCAGCTGAAAGCCCCAGCCAAATAGTCGAGATATACCTAAGACCACAGAGGACACTTCAGTCGGATGACCTAGTTTAAATAAATAAAAATTATAGTACATAAGTAAAATGAAGTAAAAAATCATGCAACAGAAAACTACATCCATAACTCCACAGCTGTACATCAACCCCTGAACCCAGCTAGGATCCGAATCGCGGGAACGAAATAGTTAAAGGACAACCAGCAAATACGAATAAATAACTCCTAGCTCTACAGAACGTTTGGCCCCGTCAAAAAAATGAATATTGAGAATTTATGACATATTATTGATTATTTAAGATTGAAAAACTCCACTGTTAACGGAATTGGCGTTCAAATCCAGATAATAGACAATATTATAATAATTAACAAAATGCGAAACTACCGGAAGTAACACCGCCCAACAGAAACAGTGTGACACACACGGACACGCGAGAACAAAAAGGCACAGACAATATACAACTTAACTCGAAAAGGCGCAGAACATGCCTAACTTTAAAAAACTAACACAGGGACATGTTATACAAAACCGGACATCCAATCCCGATAGTCCGCTGCTTAAGTCAGTCAAACTAAAACGGAACAAGAGCCAGTTGGTAAGAAATTAACAACCGGACAACACACACACCACAAGGACAATCCACAACAGACACCAAGTGTATGCAATTTTAAAAGATACGAAGCAGCCTTGTGCTGGACAACGAATTTGCAGAATGACACATACAAAATTTATAAAGTTTCACAAAAAGGCACAATGGCAAAATAGTTTTCTATTTTTTCTATTTGAACTATAAAGTGGACAATACATACACAGAGGAAGGTAGACTAAAGGGCTTCCTCCTTGGTACGGACAGTGACACAAAAAAGTCATGTCACTGGGGGCTTAAACGTTTTACAGTGCACCAAACCTCACACTTACCCAATAGACAATCTTACAGAACAGGACAGTGTAAATAAATGTTTCCGCCATGTAATGCCCTCTATCAAAAAGGCCACAGTGACCGGTAATAAAGGAATGTAAAACATGAAACATTATATAAAATACAACCACCGAGTAGCACAGAGTACTCAATGACCTATCAGAAGTCAGAGCAACAAGAGAGCAAAGGGTACGACAAGACAATGTAATAGACAGGCATCAATGTCAGCCGCCCAAAAAGGCTTGAGGTAAGGCATATCATAGAGTCTGTATATTGTCCGGTCATCGCACAATGAAATAGGAAGCATAATGGCGAGCTGTAAATGGACACACCACCAAGCATGCAGTCCTTTGCAAAATTAAAGTGTCATATCCTCTACTCAGGAAACGTTTTATAATCCTGATAAACACATCATGAAAGTGGCTATGACCCAAAATCTTACGAAATTTATAAAGCACATCACCATAAAATTCAGGCTGAGACAGACCTTGTCGCAGAAGTGTCTTTAAATTAATACCATATTTAGAAATGAGATCTAAATTACGCCTATAAACTTTTGCAAAAGTTTTACGAAGTTTATGGAAGCGATAGCGTTGTTGCAGTAGCTTATTAGTAATACAAAGATTTCGAGTATTAAAGTCTTCCACTCGAGAACAAGCTCAAGCAAAACGGATTAATTGAGAAGGAAGTTGACCGTGGAACATATCCATCCAAGTGTGGAAAAATGCAGTATCGAAGTTAAAATCATCTCTCTTGTCGTAAAATTTACTAACAATTTGACCAGCTTCAATTACAAGACCGAGATTTAGGAATGATGCGCGTGTATCGGATGAATTAGCTTTATCTAGCGTTAATTCGGCAGGGTAAATTTCTATGATCTTGCCCGAAAAGTAAGGATTATCAATATTTAAAATGTCATCAAGGTATCGGGAAGTATTATTAAACGCTGTAATTTCATAAGATTGGTGTTCGGGAGACTTTTTAGCTTGAAATCGCGTTCGTAACAGTATAAACACAGATCTGCGACAAGAGGTGCACAATTGGTTCCTATTGGAATACCGATAATTTATCTATAAATAGTAGTGCCCAGCCTAACAAAAATGTTATCAAGGAGAATTATAAGGGCTTCACAAACATCGCTGCAGGTCCACATATTATATTTATCTAATATGTTATTTGTAAAAAATGCTTTAGAATAACTACATGCCAGAATGTAGTATTTTCCCTACCAATTGTTTTCTCGACCAGCGCTATTAACTTGTCTTTGATACGAGCATGCGGCAGCGTAGTATATAATGTTTAAAAATCATAAGTACTAAGAGCAGAAACATCTTGTTTCCGTTGAATTTTATCACTAGAATTAGAAACAAAACGAGCTTTGTAAGGGGTCTTGTGCAGTTTGGGAATCCAATACATAGTTGGTAGTTTGTGTTGGCCTTCGCATATACTAGTTTTAAGTACTTCGCAGCCAGTTGTATGAAGATAAACGATTTCGCTCTCAGAAAATAGTGTTTGTGTAAAAGCTTTAGTAGAGGAAAGTTCATTAGATAATACGTTAACATAATGTATTCGTCAAATGATAATGATATTAGCTTTGTTGGTTTTCCATAGGGAAATATATATAAACTCTGAGTAAATTCCACATGTTTAATATTTAAATTTGAATTAAATACACGATTATAACAATGTAGAAACAACAGAAGAATTATATGTAAGTTGTAACAACTGGACACTCTCATATACATAGATGTATTGTATTCGAACACACGTTATTAATTTTTCATTTATAATGGTATTTATATTTTTGAGTTATGTAATATGTATATCGAAGGTCACCTGTAGTTACATGCATTTTCAGTTCTGAAGAAGGCCGAAATATTAAACATATGGAATATACTCAGAGATAATGATATTATTAGAAGCTTTATCAGCAGGAACCAAAACGAAATTGTTATGGAAAGTTTGTATGTCTGATTTCAACTGGCGAAAAGACGATCTAGACTTAGGGTGTATGATTAGACTGGTAGACCTGAATGCGTTTTTCCATTATATATTTAAAAATGCTCGTTTCCAAGATGATAATGAGCTAGGGTCCGCTTTCTCTCTGCGGCACCACTTTAAAAAAAAACTTCGATAGAATTGCTATTTCTGTCCTACAACGGTTGAAATCAATTTTTGAGGGAAATCTATATTTAGGCCTGTTAGAAAGCAACTTACGAATGTTTTTATTCAAAATATTGAAGTCCCCAGTGATGATGTGACTGGCTGGAGCATAACTTAACTTAAAGTTTGGAATATACACAATCACAACTGGTAGGAGTGTTACTTACTATATCAAGGTCTGATACAATTTTATTATAGTTGAAAATAACACTTCTGGTAGGTTTTTTGTATTTATAACAAATAAAAGGACATTCAGAGTTTTTGAAATATTTGGAAATAGAATCAATAACACTATGATCTCTAAATATGCTTTGAACATCCACAAAATCTATTCCTTTATTAACATACAAGAGTTTCAAGAAATGTCGTTTAAGATCAGCTTCTTTTTCTATATGAGGTTTAAAGACGTTTGATACAGTTGTTTATGCGCATCATTTCTGCGCATATACCTTAAACGGGGATAGAGGTCGCGTTTTGCACAGGATGGTCATCAAAATTTGGCAAAATATTTGTCGTGATACTATCTAGGATTAGTATAAATATGGGTACTTTGGGGTAAAAAATAAATTCACTGAGTAAATAATATGAAAACACTCTGGGTGAAATAGCGGTTACATTTTCATTCATTTTTTTGTGAAATTAGAAATTATTACTTGGGTTACCTGTACCCATTTATAATGAGTGTTTGTATTGCCTGGGACTACAAAGATCCCCTTTTACTGATATATAGGGAATAAATTAATGATATTTTGACTAAAATTGTGAAGATTATTCAAGTGAGCGATTCCAGGCCAATCTGTGTCCCCTTGCTATATGGAATGCGACGTCACTACTGGTTGTACGGAGGCATTACTAAAACTATGACCCCTTTTACGAAAATGTTGGTAAATGAAATTACGTGCCCTTTTATTGTTACTAGAGTTATATTAGTGTCTTGTTTTAGGTAACATACCTCTATAAAAAGATGGAACATGATATTTCTTTAAAACAGGGGAACCAAGTGGCGTCAGGCATACTTTAGCAAAGGGAATATTACTAAATGAAGACGCAAAGTGAGATCTCGGTAAGGGATTATTTGTCGTTTGTAATATAATTCTCGCCATATTAAGTATATAGAAATTGTAGGTACCATTAAGTGAAAAGCGACATTAAGACCGATACAATTATTAGACAAGTTCTGGACAGTGCATATACAACAATTACAACACGTCGTACAGTTTAAATCGAAAAACAAATGAACAGGTTATAAGAGGTCCAACAACTCGACGCTCAGTCTAAACTAGAAAAAGATTAAAGTTACCGATACTATTATAAAATGGGTCTAAATGTCGATGAACACAACACGTTCAACACGGTATATTAACATACAACATAAAGCAAGACTCAACAAGTTAGCGTCATATTATCCCTGTAGGATGAAAAATAACAATATTGATTGCAAGTACGGGGAGACGTTTTACGGCCGCCACACTGCACAGACAACACTATTATGAATGCAAACTATTGAACATACATCTCCTCCTCAACCGATAGAGTTCCAAATGCCCACCAAAGCACACACTTCCCAAAGACAAAGTCAATTTTAAACCCGTACCAAGCCACAATAGTAAAGTCAGCTGGACGTTCTTATATGCGGTAATATTTGGCCACATCATTTGTTTTAAATTGTCAATGTTATCTAACCATTTTAGTAACGCGTTCTGAATGTGAGTCTTTAAACTCTTTTACTAGCCATGGGCTACTAGATATTATTCGTATATAATTCTCATTAAAATGTCTACGTTAAAGCAGGATGCGTGAGATAGCATCTTAACTGATTGTTATCCGATACATTAAAGTCAACCTCGTGTTGTCATAATTTCAATATTGGTAAACCCTTTGTTTTTGAAGTAATTATGCAATAATGTTGTAGCCACGTTTTAATTGGCTTACAAACTATATAACATGACATTTGATTGGCTAAGAACGTTTTAAGTATTTTGTAACGTGTAATTTGATTGGTCAAAAGCTTTTAACATTTATTTTCTATGATTTGAAAATAATGTATATTAAGTAAGATTTGATTTAGACTGGATATATACAAAAAAGAGTGATGAATTAGGACTAAGAGAGTGATGATGTAGGTTTTAGAAAGTTAGGACAAGTGGAGTTCCACTACGCTTCATTAAGATACAATGTACTTACTAACTCTGTGTGTTAAAACATATTTGTTATTGTTAAACTATTTGGAGAAACTACAAAATAAAAATAGTAAAACTGACGGTGGATTTGTCATCACTTATTTAGTTGAGACTTTGTTATCAGATTTGAAATTATACTGGAAAAACGCATTGGACTTACGACGTTAGCAGAGCTAAACTGACAGCTCACACACAACGCTGTTACATACGAGCTAATTCCCAAAACAACAGACATAACACTGTTGGTCTAACAACAAGCTGGATTCCACGTACTACAACAACATCAAGAGTTAACACAGAGTTCTGAGATTAGAGTTCAGAATCAGATCTCAACAACGCCTAACATGAGCCAATTCCCACAAACTGTATATCAACGCCAAAAACACGGCATTACACTGGTGGAGAATCCGGGTATAAAATTTGCGTACCTCACAACATCACAGCCAAGCGAGTGAATTTCAACCAGCGAATAATCTCAGCTAAGCGAATATCTACAAGTGAGTGCATTTCTAACAGCGAATAATCTCAGCTAAGCGAATATCTACAAGTGAGTGAATTTCTAACAGCGAATAATCTCAGCTAAGCGAATATCTACAAGTGAGTGAATTTCTAATACGCGAAATTCAACCAATGATAAATCCAGCTAAGTGAAATAGTGCAAAATAGTGGTTTTAAATAAGTATATCTAGGTAGATCAGTGATAGAATGCATCAACTCAGAAATTGGATGTTTTCAAATTCTACCAGAATGAACAACCGGCGGTATTCGTTGGATTTCCAACATCAAACCATATTGATTACAGGTTACGTATATCCATGGACCCATTCTACGTTCGCCACACGGAAGGTGGAAATCTGCGCTCTACAAAAACAGTAGACATTAAACTTTGGATGGGTAATTATCAGTGCACCTTCTGTGTCGATGAACTTGTACTTATTTTATGTAAATTTTGGTACTTTTATGATATTCACGTCACAGTTGAAAACTGTATTTATTATCATTGACAATGTTTTTAGTCTAACTTAATTATGTTTTTGTATTAAATTACGTAATTGTTTCCATGCGTAAAATTTTCCAAACCTGTAGTACGTAATAATGATGTCATTAATTTTATTTTTACAAGATCAAATGAGCTTTCGGATTTCTAAGTATATGGTCATCTTAGACATTTCGCAGTTTAGCTAATATTTATGCGGAAATAGAGAAATATGTCAACTTTAATTTGAAAGTGTAGGCATAATCGGCAACACATGGCATTAAAATGTATGAGAGACATTTAATTAAGTTTACAATGAGTTACATTAATTCTAAAGGGGGTATGAGTCAGCAATATTAAAAATAATTTATTAACTGTTTTAGGCGGTAATAATTATTTTGTTACTGGTAAAAATGGGTTAAAGCAGCAATGTTCTTGGTTGTTAAGAGCTCACAAATACTTCTAAGTTTGTATGCATGTTACGTCCTTTCAAATATCGAGGACTTCTTGTATAAATAACACTTTGGACAGCAGAATTAATATCATATGTAAATTAAGGAAATTCAGGCTCACTAAGCTCTATTACAGTCAATCTATTTATTGTGCTACAGTAGCACTTAATACTGGTCATTGGTTATCCCAATACCATTACAGGTGTATATTTTTTTGTGAGAAAGGTGTGAGTGTGTTATATAGTCTAACTATTAGTGTGAGTAAGGTATTTTTTTACAACTAGTACTGGTATATGTAGACTGCAATAGTTCGACATGTTGCTTCTATGGTAGATAAAAGTCAAATTCTTATATTTTAGTTGACTGAAGTAGACTGGTGATGTTTCTGCTTTCCATCGTTCTGTGTTTCCATACGGTATTTTGGAATCAACCTTAAGTGAGCTGCAGTTTAAGAACTTTATAGCTGTCTTTAATTCACGGGATATATCCACGGGATGCACTCGGCTTTGGAAAGCGCGGGTAGCATAGGCATAAATTAATTAATTGTGCATTTACCAGAAAATAGGGAAATGTAATTATATAGAATTACATAATATTGCTGATCTCAAAACCCTAGGGATGTGAACTGCATGTATAAAGAATGGAGTGTTGTCCGATATTAATCAGTTTATAAAAACAACAGGAGACAAGTAAACTAAATAATTGTCTGTCTTATTTACATGATTCTTGAAAAGATTTTACATTGCCACTTTGAATATGTTGGTAGCATTACTAACTGAAAAGGTCCGAATGTTAGGACATGGTTCCAATGAACTGTTGAAATTTGGAAAACTTCAACACTTTCCGGTTTCAGCCTTGCTGAACACTATGTTTATTAACTCTAACATTTGTGAAATAGGCACAATATATTCAATGGCTAATAGATAATGTGACCGTGTACATGACTTTATTTGTAACTGCATATTTTTTTATATATTTAAGTACTGTTGATAAAATTGGATGACCACTTCATAGGAATGAAGTTAAATACGGGAGGGGAAACTTTTATGCGGTAATATTTGGCCACATCATTTGTTTTAAATTGTCAATGTTATCTAACCATTTTAGTAACGCGTTCTGAATGTGAGTCTTTAAACTCTTTTACTAGCCATGGGCTACTAGATATTATTCGTATATAATTCTCATTAAAATGTCTACGTTAAAGCAGGATGCGTGAGATAGCATCTTAACTGATTGTTATCCGATACATTAAAGTCAACCTCATGTTGTCATAATTTCAATATTGGTAAACCCTTTGTTTTTGAAGTAATTATGCAATAATGTTGTAGCCACGTTTTAATTGGCTTACAAACTATATAACATGACATTTGATTGGCTAAGAACGTTTTAAGTATTTTGTAACGTGTAATTTGATTGGTCAAAAGCTTTTAACATTTATTTTCTATGATTTGAAAATAATGTATATTAAGTAAGATTTGATTTAGACTGGATATATACAAAAAAGAGTGATGAATTAGGACTAAGAGAGTGATGATGTAGGTTTTAGAAAGTTAGGACAAGTGGAGTTCCACTACGCTTCATTAAGATACAATGTACTTACTAACTCTGTGTGTTAAAACATATTTGTTATTGTTAAACTATTTGGAGAAACTACAAAATAAAAATAGTAAAACTGACGGTGGATTTGTCATCACTTATTTAGTTGAGACTTTGTTATCAGATTTGAAATTATACTGGAAAAACGCATTGGACTTACGACGTTAGCAGAGCTAAACTGACAGCTCACACACAACGCTGTTACATACGAGCTAATTCCCAAAACAACAGACATAACACTGTTGGTCTAACAACAAGCTGGATTCCACGTACTACAACAACATCAAGAGTTAACACAGAGTTCTGAGATTAGAGTTCAGAATCAGATCTCAACAACGCCTAACATGAGCCAATTCCCACAAACTGTATATCAACGCCAAAAACACGGCATTACAGTTCCCCTGGGGTTTCCACACGCGTACACGTCTTTCATATGTGTAATAACAGAACATTTTTTAATCGCGGAGCAAAAAGTTTCGACTCAGGGCCATGTCCCAATTTACATTGTCATGAGGCTAGTGATCTAACGCAAAATTGGCGTAACGTGAGGTCGACGTCAGAACGGCGCACGAAAATGTTGAAGGTTCTGAACGAAATTCCAAAGGATGACAATCGTGAGTCTTTGTTTAACTTAGTATGACATTGGCGAAGACATATAGATATTAAAAGAGGTTAATCTGAAAAGTTTTTAAAAATAATACAGTAGGGCACAATAAATGTAATCGTCAAATTGATCACAGTTAAATTCTGAATTACGTTAAAAGATGCAACAATGACGCTGCCCCGCCTACCAGTTTCATAGGTCAGCACAAAAGCTCCATACAATTGGTATTTTGATGCATTTGAAAACTAGTTCGTACGTTTTCTTCCAATATATCTATTAACCACTACATAAAATATTTTTAGAAAATAACATGTGATAGGAAAGTTATATATTGATCATCCCTCGTATACTACCTTGGGATTAACAAAAACCCATGAAATACACTTTAGCAATAACGCTATATCCTAGATACACAACATCAAACGTGACCAATAATTTAATCATCATAGTTTGTTAAATTGTCTGTGTTCATATGGTTAATTTACTGTCGGGAGGACATATTTTCAACTTTTGTCGCCAATTGTCGTACATGTGTTTTCTAAAAAGTCTAGTAAGTTCACCACTTTGGAATTCCCGCCAACATCTATACTCCGTAGTATGTAATGTTGTAGATGAACGCACTCTCAATGGGAAAGTTTCGAATAACCAGTGTTTCCATTTTTTCCAGTGGTCCTACATATGGCAGTACCGCTCTCTCTATTCCGTCGAATAAGATCTAAAAACACAAACAAAGTATTTTCATGCGCGAATAATTCGGATAAGTATTTTAAGGATTAAACATCTTCCCTTAAGTAAAGGGACAACACATTGATCAAAAATACTAGAAGGCAGTTTTGTCTTACATGTTTCATAAAACGCTATCAAACAATGACATTATGACTTAATGCACAAAACTGGAACTACTCCGCAAAGATCGATTGTCGTCGTTAATTAAGTCCATATTAAATAATATCAAAGGTTTCTATGTGCATAATATACATATCGTTAGATAAGCATATACAATAGCGAATCGAATACTAGTATAAGTTTCATGGAGTCGACAAATAATTTTAAAATGAAAAATACGCAATGCCATTACTTTTCATTTTTCCGCAGATTTTCCCGAAACGTGTCACATTGTAATTTATAATGTTAAAAAAATTAAAACAGTCAACTACGGCGATCATTAATTGCGAAGGAATTCACGAAAGAAAATATACGTTTTCATAAATAATTTTGATATTGAATTGGATACATACTCGAACAAGAGATATTTGTAAAACACGTATGCCCCCATGGCAGCTCAATAGTCAGATATGGTGAAGGTCACAGTGACCTTGACCTTCAATCTACTGACCTCAAAATCAATAGGGGTAATCTACTGTTGCTGACCAACCCCCATGAAGATCCTAGGTCAAAGCATTCTTGAGTTATTGAACGGAATTTTATATTATTTTATACGACTGACAGACCGACGGACCGACAGACGGACAGACATGTGCAAAGCAATATACCCCTTCATCAAAGATGGGGGGGGGGGCATAAACATGCCGTTAGTTTTTCTTTTCCCACGTTTTCGTCACACGCGCATAAAAATAACGTTAAAAATAAATCATGAAATTTCGACGACAATTTTAAAACATTTATCGCTAAAAGAACCGCTAAAGAAAAAATGACAATACACGTTTTTATTTATTTTTACATCAATAATTTCGAATTTTGAATCGGGGACATAGTCGAAAAATGCCGTTAGTTTGCCTGTGTCCAGTGATTTGTCCCATGCGCGTAAAATAACGCTAATAACGTTAAAAATAAAACATAACATTTCGGCGATTGTTTTATACCACTTATCGCAAAGGCAACCGCGAAAGAAAAAACATGCAAGAATACCTTTCCATTTATGTTTCTAAATGAATTTTTTTAACTTATGGATAGGAAACTTATTCGGCTTATATCGTTAGTTTTTCATTGCCCACTGATGTGTTCGACTTGCGAGAAATAACGTCACACAATGTACTTAGTTATGGTTCAGTATAAACTAATACTATTGCTTGTCCAAACCAAATCTTTAGAGTAGCACCGTGTTAGTTTAACGTAGCAGTAAAAATAGAATATATAAATAAATGTCAATTTTATATCTAAAAATTCTCTGCGTAAAGTCAACAAACAAGGTCATTTGAAGCAAAGTTTAGAGGTTCCGGTTTTGTGCGTTACGTCTATATTGTTGTATTGACATGTATCATGTGTCAGTACGAGTGACGTTCAGAAATAACGTAGACTTTCGCTGTATAACGATCAATGTTGTAGACACATTATATATATGAACACGCTTTTTGAAATCGGAATTATCTGACCACCTGATGGCATATTTTTCAGAACATTTTTATGGATATTATAGGACAACCAATTTTTACCAGTTTATGTCATTACTTTCACTGCTGATAGTATCATTCCAGGTTATACTTTCTTTTAAAACTCCGCCAATATATCATGCAGTGTCACAACACTGTACACAGACGTAATCGTTACGGATAGAAATACACAACATGTGAATAGCACGTTCTCTCCAACCCATAACGTACGCTATGACGCTATTGATGAACACGAACAATCGCGCAGTGATAACTTATAAAGGAATTAGGGGGAACTCCCTCTGAAATCTCCAATATGATGAATTATACACATATGACGAGTTCTGGCAGTCATTCTGTAAAATTATATGAAAGAGATGTAGGTCACATTAGAACACCTATAGTCACAACAAAAACCAGTCATTCCAATTAAAAGTTGTTCGAATATTACCTGTGTAAATATGTATGCAATATTCTTACAGGTAAACCTGCATTTAATTTAAAGTAATGCTATGCCATATTAACATATTAACTTGAATATATTATAATGTAATTGATATTGATATTGGTATAAGGGGAGAGCTGTAACTAAGTTTTGGAACTTGTGGCTCGACCCTTTTACACATGTATATCAAATGTATTTATGTATATATGTATATACATTGTTTGGGTAATAAAATTTGTTTAAACAGCGTTGACGTTTACGATGCGTATTTCAGGCACAAAAACGTAATGCGCGGTCTAGAAAGAAATAGAAGAAATTTATACGATATTCAGCACGCTACCACCAACATTGTCATACATTTCGATCACAATAAGTATAAAGGCGTTTTTGAGAAGTGCATTGGGTTTCAATTGTTGTATTAGAGACTTAGTGAGGTAATCATTGAGGTCATTTCATCGACACCGACATTGTAACGTCACTGACGTTATTTGAGTTGTCCCGTGTGCGTGGTAGTGACTAATTTTGAGGAGCTTTAATTGATGACAGACTTGTTACAGATATACCTACTTTGGTGTACTGATCGCAGAAAGATTCCGAATTATGGTGCTTTATTTATTACTATAACAAATGCGAACTCCAGAGTAAAAGTCTACGTTCTTGTATTTTGTCGGTGAATAAAACACAGACAGGAGTTCGGATGCGGAGCACGAATGATTTAGTTTTCGCATCCGAACGAGTGCCTGTGTTTTATTCACCGACAAAATACAAGAACAGAGTTTTTATTTCGATTCTAAACACGATAATGTCCCGTACTATTCACCCATTTTACATTGAACATAAATCAACGCTGAAATTGATTGGCATATTAGCTGGTACCTCCCTCGATAAAGAAAACGACCTTTGTAATTTTCTGAAGGAAAGAACACATTTTAAACATTGAAACAATTTTAATAACACGAGTATACACTGAAAAACCGAACAAAAACGCACAATTCAGTGCTCTAATTCGTGCACGATATTTTTTGCTAAAATCTTTATTTTCTTTTGCGTTTTCTGCAAGTTTGAAACTTTTGGACAATGAATTCAACACGCAAAAAAATCCAGAATCTCGAAACATGTTTGTTTCCTATGAAATAAATACTCTTTTATTTCCACATGTGAACTACGTGATGTTTAAATTGACTTTTCGATTTTTAAGTATAAATAAATACAAAATTCCAATTAACTATTGATAGTTTGTCCAACTCTATTAAACTGAATAATAAAACTGTTTCAAATGTTAAAATTATCAGGATACACTATTTGGTACAATAAATCTTTAAACACTTAAACAATGTTTACAATTGTTTTGTGTTTATAAATAGATATATTTTCATTTTGAATAGGTAAACTGAATCTAGAATCCTATATCTTTAAAATACTGACATTTTAAAGTGCTTACGTCAGTGCAGTCTTGTGGATAATCATTTTAAATGGAGAATCCACACACCCATGAAGTCTAAAGTCACTGGTTGGTAACGTAGCTCACCACATATCTTCAGTCTGATCGACAACATGTTTGATAGAGGAAAAACATGTTGCGATTGATTTTTTGATTATTAAAACAGTATTTTAACCAATTCTTAGCCAAGATAAACATAAATTAAAAATATTTTTGAAATGTCTACTATTTTTCTTTTTCTTCAAATACTGTGCATCGCTCCTCTGGAGCATTGTCGCATATGGTGACTATGTACATTCTAGTGATGGGGCGGTGATGATCACATCTGGTAGGTTGTTCCAGATGCGGATGCCAGAAGGGAATAAGGAATATCTGTAGGCGTTGACGCTGGCAAATGGTACTAAGAATCGGTTGGCGTGGCCTCTTGTATGAACTCCTGCTGGGATAAGTAACTATTGAGCTTTGACATCCATGAAGCTGGGTTCACACTATGAGCGTTTGTCCCAGCGTTGGTCAACGTTCAAAAGGTCGAATGAATGAGCCCAAATGTCGGTGAAATTACGCTCGCGAGGAGGAATATTTTGGTTCTCACTTCGAACGTTGTGTTCCTAACGCTCGCTAACGTTTGGGAACGTTTCCCAGCGCTTAAGCTGGGTTCACACTATGAACGTTTGTACCAGCGTTGATCAACGTTCTAAAAGTCAGAAAAATTAACCCAAACGTCGGTGAAATTACGCTCGTGAGGAGGAATAATTTGGTTCACACTGCGAACGTTGTGTATCAAACACACGGCAACGTTTTGGGAACGTTTCTCGGCGCTCAGCTGCGTTTGACAGCGGTTACAAGCGCTTAATAACGTTTGCCTGTGTTGTAGCTTTTTATCGGCGTAGGTGAACTTTTGCAAACGTAGGTTAGCGTATGAGTAGCGGTCTCTAACTTAGTCCGACTTAGACGAACGAGGTGCCAAACGCCAGAATCCGTTGAACAAAGTTTACCTAAGTTACTGAAACGTTATTGAAAGTTCGTCTGCGCTAACCACTTGCGTTGGCCTACGTTGGACAAACGTTGTTTTGCGCTGGGGAAAGTTGGCTTACGCCAGCCCTTGCGTTACTACCGCGTTCATTGCGCTAGATAAACGACTAAATTCATTATCACCACCAGCGTTTTAGCAGACGTTTGGCAACGGAGTTTAACTTAAGCAAACTTTGATCAACTTAATTCAGCGTTCAGGAACGTTTATAAACGGAGCACAACTTACATCAGCGTTTATTTCCAAACGTCGGCAATTTTTTGCATGTTAAAAAATTTCAACGAATACAACGTTCTGCAGCGTTTACCAACGATCGTCAACTTTTCAAAACGTTTTGTAACTTTTACTAGCGGAGCTGAACGTTTGCCCAAACGCCGGTAAACGTCGGTCCAAACGCTAGAGTGTGAACCCAGCTTTAACAGTGTTTGACAGCGGTAACTAGCGCTTATTAACGTTTGTCTGCGTTGTAGCTATTTATTATCGGCGTATGTGAACTTTTGCCAACGCAGGTTAACGTATGCGTAGCGGTCCCTAACTTAGTCCGACTAAGACCAACGAGTTGCCAAACGCCAGGATCCGTTGTACAAAGTTTACTTCAGTTACTGAAACGTTATGGAAAGTTCGTCTGCGCTAATCACTTGCGTTGCTATCGCGTTAGCCTACGTTGAACAAACGTTCATTTGCGCTGAGGAAAGTTCGCTTGCACCAGCCCTTGCGTTACTACCGCGTTCATTGCGTCGGATACTGGTTGGGCTCCGCTAGATAAACGTTCGACTCAATTCATTATCACCACCAGCGTTTCAGCAGACGTTTGCCAACGGAGTTTAACTTAAGCAAACTTTAATAAACTTAAATCAGCGTTCAGGAACGTTTACCAACGGAGCACAACTTACATAAGCGTTTATTTCTAAACGTCGGCAAAGTTTTTGCATGTTAAACATTTTCAACGAACGCGACGTTCTTCAGCGTTCACCAGCGATCATCAACTTTTCAAAACGTTTAGTAACTTTTACTAGCGGAGCTGAACGTTTGCTCAAACGTCGGTATATGTCGGCCTAAACGCTAAAGTGTGAACCTAGCTTTAGGTTGTTGACGATTCTATACTTCATAGCAGCCTTGGTGTGTTTGCGACGAGCCTCTAGTGGTACCCAGTCAAGGTCCTTCATCATGGATGTAACGCTGCTGGCTGGTCTGTAGTCTCCTGAGCAGAATCGAGCAGCTCTTCTTTGTACACCCACGATTTTGTTGCTATTTGCCCTAGTATGTGGATCCCATATTGAGGATGCGTACTCCAGTTACGGTCTAACTAGGGACTTGTAGCAAGTGGCATTGACAGCTCGTGGGCAGGAGCTCAAGTTTCTGCAAATGAAGGCAGTGGTGTTGTTTGCCTTCTTGGTTTTCACATCAATGTGGCTGTTCCAGGACAGTGTATTGTCGAATGTGACGCACAGGTACTTCGCCTTGTCTGTTTCTTGGAGGGTATGGCCGTGTATGGAGTATGATCCGGCGATGATATTCCGCTTGTTGGTAATTCGGATCAATTCGCATTTCTCAGGATTGAAGGCCATCTGCCAGTCCCGCTCCCATTCTTGTAGATCTTCTTGTAGTGCCTTGGTGTCTTTGTCCGACTTGATGGTCCTATAGAGAAGGCAGTCATCGGCAAATAGGCGTGCAGTGGATGAAGTCCTACCTGGCAAGTGATTGATGTATACTAAGAATAGGAGCGGTCCTAGCACGGTCCCTTGTTGAACTTCGGATGTTACTGGAGCTGAACGAGATGTTTCCCCATCCAGTGCGACTTGCTGTTGTCTGTTGGCGAGGAAGCTAACTATCAATCATAGAGTCTTACCCCTGATACCGTAGTGGTCGAGTTTTGCTGAAAGTCGTCGATGAGGTACCTTGTCGAACGCCTTCGAGAAGTCTAGTAGGATGGCGTCGATCTGTTGTTTGTGATTGGGACCTGCTGCTAAGACCTGGACGGTGTTGACACTCAGAAAAAAATTACTAAGTAATATTCAAATCAAGTAATTTTTTTACTTGTTTCAAGTAAAATTTCAAGTAAAAATAGTTGTCAGAAAATCAAGTAATACTTAGTAATTAATTACTTATTAATTACTTATTAATTACTAAGTAAAAGAATTACTACCCAAATAATTACTAAGTAAATAATTTACTTAGTAAATGTAAATTACCCAGTAAATTAATTACTAAGTAATTATTTAACTAACCAATTACTTGTTAATTACTAAGTAAATAATTTACTTAGTAAATATAAAATACTTAGTAAAGCAATTACCAGCATCATAAATAATCAAGATACTGATTGATTTAATGTCTGTTGATAAAAACTTCCTATATGTACAGATTCATAAAGTAAAAGAAACATTTAAGTTTCTTTTTTACGATAGCAATTTAAGTTTATAGCTATGTTTTATTCTTCTATAGCTTTGGAAAAGATAAATTATTATTTTTTTTGAATGTATTTTAAGTGTCTCCCTTTAATGTATTTTAAGTATCTCCCTTTAATAATAATAAAATAGCATTAATATAATATCTCAGATATATATTGTCCATCAAAATTTGCTTTATTAAGTTTGGCTGAGAAATTGTTAACATACTGCATGTATGTAGTCACTACGGACAAGCAGTGATCATGGTCTATACTCCTCAAACTGGGTGTGGAGGTTGGTGGTGACCAGTAGATGACCCTATTGATTTGGACCATGGTCTACTATGGTGGACTGAATTGAAGTGCTGTGTTGATCATTGTTGACCCTGGTCAAAAAAATCTTTACATCTGTCAACCATGGTCAACTATGGTGTCATGATTAAATACAAGGTCGGAGTGGTAACTCTAACTCGACAATGGTGAACCATGGTCGACTAGGCTCTCACCTTGATTTTTTCATGGTATTTGATGGCTGACCACAATAAAACATAGTTGACTATAAAAAATCATGGTGACCATGGTGGACCATCCTTTTGTCTGGGATCGGTCGGATTTTCTACGAAACTTTGCATGACTTGTCAGAACCAAGTCTTGTTGTAAATGTCATCCACAAACTTTGATCAGATAAATTTTAAGGAGTTATGGCCCTTTGTTTTTAGACATATAAATGTTGTCCGCTCTTGCACACTTGCAGACTTCTGAATATTAGCCCTTGCATTTTTCAAGCTTGTTGAAGCATACATTTTGGTTTTGGATTCTTTCCTTTTCTCTTTTGAAATACAATTTTTCTAAGTTATTTTCATGTAAAATAGACTAAGTTCCCCTAAAAATTGGACTCTAAAATTTCCACATTAGTATTTTCCCATGTTTTTCCAGCATCTAAAATTTCTAAGTTCCAATGTCCATGCTGTCTGATAAAAATTCCAGGGTTTTCCAGACTTTTACCAGTGTTGTACAGCCTTTTACCCTACTTTATCCAAAGGGGCATAAGCGTATATGTAACGCCGTCTTGTTTTGTCTGGTATATATAGTACATACATTCAATAACAAAACTCTTGAAGTGATCAAGAATGTGTCAAATATATACAGCCAGCTTTTTAGCTCTACTGTTCCAAGAATAATGAGAACTATATTGCAAGTGTCGTCTGTTCACGTTAAAGTTTATGACGAGTTTGTATTTCAGAGTATACATGTATCTTAACATACTGTTCAAGGTACACCAATAAAAATAAAGTAAATTGGTATACACACGGCTTGTGTAAAGATGCTGTACGTCTGCGATTGAAAGTGGCGGTGATGTAGTCAATTAAGGTTGCTATTACTAAAATGGAAAATCATTTTCCGCTCAACATTTAAATTTTAGTTAGGGGTCTGAGATATTGTGATAAAATTGCCTTAACTTATTTTACTGGGCTGTATACTCTGATTGCAAATTCTATACTGTACAACATTATTGTTCATACAAATTTTAGGTAATATAAATACTTAAATGTAGAAGTTCCCCTCAGATTAAATTACTCAAAGAAGCATTATTACTTCAAGTAGTATTATATTACTATAGCTTAAAAAGTAAGTAATACTTAGTAATTAATTACTGTAAGTATTACTGAACATTACTTGAAATAAGTAATAACATTTTACTAAGTAATTTGTTTTTTGAGTGGATGAGTTGGGACTTACATTGTACATGACCTCTTCTTCCGAAAGTCATGTTGCTGGTCGGAGAGGATGTTATTGTCGTCGAGGAACTTTATAATGTGGCTGTGTATTATGTGCTCCATTAACTTGCAGCAGATAGATGTTAGCGAGACTGGTATGTTGTTTGTTGGCTTGCTCTTGTCGCCTTTCTTGAATATGGGAGTGACTAGTGCATTCTTCCAGTCGTCTGGTACCTGGGATTGGTCGTGGGAGGATTGGAAAATGAGAGTGAGGGCTGGCGCTATCGAGGATGCCATCTCCTTGAGGAACTTAGACGAAATCTAGTCTGGTCCTGTTGCCTTGTGTGGGTTGAGGTCCTCAGCAAGTTTTCTGACTCCGTTGACGTGGATCTTAAGGGGTGGAGCTGTTGCTGGGGGGTTTCTGGCCCATGTCAGGAATATTTTCAGTATTCTCATGGGTGAAAACTGAGGCGCTAGTTTCAGAGTAGATGATACCCTCTTTCTTCAGTGGTGCCACTCCTGAGCTGTCACTCTTCATGCTCTTAACATATGAGTAGAGCTTCTTGTTCTTGGTGCCTTCCTCACTGACCATGTTTCGTACGTAATCATTAGTTGCGGCACTGTTTCTGAGTGGCCTTTCGAATGTGGCTCCAGGTGTCCAAGTCAGATGGCTTCTTTGATGTTCGGGCTCTCTTGTAAGCTCTTTTCTTCCGTCTAGATAGGCGTCTGATTGAGCGATTAATCCAAGGTTGACTATATCTGGTTGAACAAACTTCTCAATGACCGAGGAGCATTTATCCTTGAAAGTAGACCATAAGGTGTTTATAGGTGTGTCTGCAGTGTTTTCTTCGGTTAATGTTATTGAGAAGCTGTTTAGTTCATCCCTCATGGCAGTTAAGTTGGCCTTCTTCCACAGAAAGATACGGCGTTGGACTGGCTTCTGTCTTTTGGGTATGATGTTTGTATATACGAGGGGTGTTCCAGAAATAATAGGACTTTTCTCATAACTTCTTACTCAACACTTACATTTTAATAAAATTTATCTCATATGTGTAGAATTTCATTCTCTATATACTGATAACAACATATTTTCGTTGTTGGTGGTGGTGCTTATACAATGCGTTGTCATAGAAACCATGTAAAGTATTGGCGGGTCACACTGTAAATTTTTATTATTAACCTTACTAAACATGTGCATATCTCAGTAACCACTGAATAAATAATATTGGCAAATTATGTGGCATTGCCTTGATGTCACTGACGTGTGCATGCAAATTTACGAAGAAATCGCTGTTTGTATATGATCACGACTGAGTAAACAAGTGTATATATCCAAGCGCGTCGTGGACGAAATGACGTCAACGTCAAAAACTAGAAACCGTGCGATTGCTAAATTATGTTATAAATTGGAAAAAGCAACAATGCAAACCATTAATATAATTACATAAGCAAAATGTAATAGCATCCTCAGCATCTACTTGTGTTCTATTGGCACAAACTGTTCACAGATAGCGAAGAAATGAACTAACAAGTGAACACAGGTCAAGTCACAGAAAAAGTAGTTTGACGTTGATAGACACCGTTCGTACACTGATAGACGCTTCAAGGTTAGAGCAATTTCTTACATCACTGTAACTAATTTTTTGGGTACAGAGACAAATATAAAGAATGTTGACAGTAACATCAGATTCGTTTTGAAAGTCAGGGTGACAATATATAAAAATTACTAAGGATGTCTTTCGGTTAAAATACTGTGTTTGAAAGGCGACGTCATCATAACGTCACGGCGCGACCCGCCTCCATGGTACATGGTATATTTAATGTTTAATAGATTTTTTATTGTTAATCCAATTGCTTATATATTTCGAGTGTTAGTCAGTGGTAGATGAAATTTTATTTACAGCAAATTAGTTTTCTGAATTTCTCATTAACCGCGCTGCTATTAAAAAAGTCCTATTACTTCTGGAACACCCTACCGTACAAGGACAGTATCATGATCGCTTATGCCTGGTAAGGGGCAGGATCTATCAACAAGGGATGGGCGGTTGGTGCAGAAAATGTCTAGTGTATTCTCGTTGCGTGTACGATCTGTTCGGTTCCAATGTCATTGATAGTATCAATGAAGGTTTGGTTGATGGGGATTTATACGTATGTACCAGCAATGGCAATAAAAACCAATCTATTATAAGATTTAAATATCTACGATAAACAAATATACTTGTATATATGATACAAACTTGTTTGAACATTAACAATGCAGAATCATATTACATGTACCAAACACTATTGAAAACATAAAACTTTTAAGTGTTGATAGTGAAGATATAACACTTATTGTCATGGTAACGTAGTTCACCTTAAATTGACACACGTATATATATTGTGCCTCTTCACCCTAACAAAACTTTATTTACTAGTTTATTCTGTTTTACTCAAATTGCAAGTGCAAGTCACCGTTAGTTTTGCCACGCACTGCTAGTTACATAACTTTTATATTCGCTTAAAGTCCGACTCCTTTTCAGTCTTCGATTATACATTTCGATATGAGGGCTATATTTCTGTTCGAATGCTTAAACTGTATGGGTTTATCTGCGTCATAATGTTATATCCATATTATGATATGTGTACGTATGAAAGTATATCACGTCTGTCACTTGAAATTGAAATAAACATCTCATTCTACGATGATTTTCACAGAAATCAATATCGTTTTATTGATCACTGATTGAAATACAGAAATCAGCTTATTATAATAAGTAAATCATGTAAACATGAAAGCATGTTGAACATTATTATTAAAACGATATTAAAATTAACAATGAAAATGGTTTCAAAGGAGTATCACGTATATATCTAATATACAGTCACGTATCACATGTGATTTCTACTCTTGTTGACATCGATAGTTCATTCAGTATGCTTCTGTATATTGGTAACGTAGTTCACGTGACGCGTACAACGTTTTGTCACTCACACATTCCTTTACTCCCTGTGCATCCTTCTTAACGTATTCATATAATTTATCAGCCTCCTCCCAATCTATGTACGCTTCTGCTAGCAATTTATATTTGGTAAACATAAGAAAAATAGGCATTTATTATAATGTGACCTACGTTACCATTTTGTGAACTACGTTACCGTATATATATATTACTTTTGTGCTGAATGATACATTTGTTTTTGTAAAAAATCGGTTGGGAACTACAGAAACACATTTAACCTTACATAGTATTATAAAACAAATAGTTGTAACAATACGCAATCTCATTTTACAATGTATTATATAATTATGAAAACCGTGTTAAGTACTGCCTTTAAATACATACAGTGTTGTATGAAAATGCCAAAGACTCTACATTTCTGCTTAACAATACTCCCACCGTACAGTACAGTAGTATACACTGATACAATTTTGATTGGGCAATAAGTCCTATGCATGAACAATATAACTTTTTAGATACGTGCAGTCACGTAGTTCACAGTCACGTATTTCACGAATTCTTGTTATAAGTGGTACAAGTTTATGTGAATCGGACATAACCAAGTTTTAACAACTTCATTATAGATACTACATTGGTGTCATCACATTCACACTAAAACACGTTCCTGCTTTTACTCTATAATAGTGAAAAAAATGGTAACGTAGTTCACATTTAAATGTCAATTTTGACCACACGAACTTTATGCAATATTTTTTAGTTTTGATCTCAGATTTTGTTAAATAGGCGCATATATTTTTATTTTTTGGGACTGTTAGTTTAGTCGTAAGTACATGCATTGGCTTTATTGCATTCGCTCAAAAACTGTAACATAATTCACATATCATTCTGTGACGTGCCAAAATCGCGAAATGTTTATTTGTTTGTTTTGATTCCCTAAGATGTCTGCATCATTATAAAATCAAAGTTAAACCTTATAAAAAGATTAAACTAATTGTATCAGTGTTATAAAACAAGACAAAATAGAGCACTGTAGCTTGTGACAGGGTATTTTTGCTATTTTGTGACCATACATAGTCGAAAAAAATATGTCAAACTTGAATGTACCTGAAAAATTAGTTTTCTTATGTGTAAATACTGATATTGGCTATGTCAGAAGCATAAGTTTATCAATAATTTTCTATTTTTCAATATACAATTGCGCTGTGACAGCTATTTTAGCGAATTGTGCGTTTTTTAGGTTTTTCAGTGATAACGTATAAATTGCATGAAATGAAAAACATAAATGAAATGATTATCCGAAGTTTTTATGGAACTTGGAGTTTCTAAAATAGATGCGTCTTGGCTGTAACACTTTCAAGTGAAAGTTAGATAGACTGGACCTCATTATACCATAATGATGCATACTATTTTATAATTAACCTGGTTTTAACATTAATTTGATGTTAAAATCAGGTTAATTCTATAACTCCGGATCGCACTTTGTACCTGGAAACGATCTTGTTGTGCCACAATTGTCATGTCATAAGTATGATCGTCTTCGAAAGGATATGGCGTCCATTCTGGGACTTGGAACCAACCATCAGAATATGTTTTGAAGAGCACTGCATCACTTGGTTTTGAGACTTGGATCGATATGAATATCAGTCCGCTAAAGTCGTTGTCCACCTCGAATGAAGAACCAGTCGGTAGGTCGAAAAACCGGAACCGAAGGCTGTATAAAAGACAAAACAGTATGTTTGTTATTAGGTCAAATCAAAGCTTTATTAGCATTGAAGGCCTGGCACTCTCGATAGCGGTGTTTACTCCAAACTTGTTCGCGTATGTTGTCGGTGAATAAATCACGGACAGGAGTTTGGATGCGGAAAAATTAAATCACGAGTGCGTATCACGAGTTATTTAATTTTCCGCATCCGAAAGAGTGCCCGTGTTTTATTCACCGACAAAATACAAGAACAGAGTTTTTATTTTGATTCTAAATACGATAATATCCCGTACTATTAAACTGCGCGCATTCCATTTTCACCCATTTGACATTGATCATAATTCCACGCTGAAATTGAGTGGCTTATAAGCTGGTACAATTACCTCCCTCGTTAATGAAAACGACCATCGTAATTTTCTGAAGGAAAAACACATTTTAAATATTGAAACAGTTTTAATAACACGAGTATAAGGTTTCTATTTCATGAAATAAAAAATATAAATGAATCGATTATCAGAAGTTTTTATGAAACTTAGTTTCGAGAGTATATTGGAGTTTCTAAAAATATATGCGTCATAGCTGTAACACTGGATACTTGTGCAACTTGTCTTGTTGGCGACTCGTGGAAGTTTTTACTATAAAGTTTACGTTCATTCATTCATAAATATGTCACGTGATACGGGGCGTCAATAGTAACAGCCAATTTGACAATCATGTTTTATTGCGGTAATAATACATGCCCTGGTTTGCTCTACGCGTATATGGATTAATCCGCGGATCGTGTTAGAATAGTGCTTAAAGTTTTTTAAGGTGAAAGAGGGGCGTAAGTAAAAATTTCTCTTATTTTTACTTCAGATATGTGTATAAGTAAGAGCTGAAAAATGAGAAGAAAATTGAATTTTACAAAGTCCCATAACTGTCCCAATATTGTAGCTAGAGTAATGTGAATTGCCATATAATAGAGTACAGTTGATGTGCGCTTATATTTCAAGTTTGAAGTTGATACATATATTGGTTTGCAAGTTATTTGGAAAAAAACCATGAAAAATGCGGACGGACGGACAAACAGACAGACAGACGGACAAGGTGAATTTATTTTTTGCGTGCGGGTAATTGTTTGCCGTTCTTAATACGCGGGTATACCCAAAAGTAATGTCACTGATGCTATTAAATCGTCCACAATGTAAGTAAAACAGCACAATTTTACACACAGTTACATAAATCTATTTTGAATATGATAGTCAAATTTCAACCGACACTCACTATCTGCATGTTAAAAGTATGTCATTGTGTCATCTAGATAGTCCCACAAGTAAAATCTAACTCTACACACAACGGTCGCATTAATGAAACGTCGAACTGCATTTACGGCGTCAGAAACACACTTGGTGTTCTTGTCGGAGCTACCAGTCTTCCGTCCCTCTGTCGACATTGATTCGATCAACCCCGTACCTTACAAGCTTATACTACATATACAAGAGCCTATGTCACTATGTCATCGCCGTGTGCATCGTAAAGTTTCTAAGTTGGACTTTCATGGACTTGTAGGAGAATGCATTACTACAGACAGCGTATTTTCGTCATTGATCTGGATTGTTTTCGCTTAGTAACCAGTGCTTTAATCGTTAATTGCGAGTTTTGTAATTTCAGCAGCAGACAATAGACAGTTGTAACGTTACCCCGATGATTGTCGTTTGATTTGGCGATTTATGATCTGACATAATGTATGAAAGAAAATTGTTTTGATTATGAAAAACGTACCTTTATTTTCATGTGTGGCGGCATGACGTCATTGGTATATTTTGAATATTTATACTATTTAAATATAATAATCAAATAATACATTACTTTTCATGTTAATCAGAATTGACTTACAACAAACGTTGGAATCGTTGTCACGAACCTATGCCCATTAACAAACACATCATTGGAGCAGTGACATAACTTTCGGATATACCCACGTATTTGTTTGCATTTTAAATGTTTGGAGCTATCTCTTAAGCGTAAGTTCACTGTTCTTACCAATTTGAATAATATTTTAGAAACAAATGGTCAGTAGGGTATACTTGGTACGCATTTAGTTGAAGTAGGTGGTACATAGCCAGGGTGTGTCGACACAACATACTTAACGCTATTTAATCTTCGCATTTTCGAGATGGATTGAGTTATGACTTATAAGCTAGTAAACAATAGAAGATGATAAAAGTGTTGATTGACCAATCTCTTCTGTAGCTGCTAAGTCGGGTTTTGTATCAATATATAATCATGAAGCCATTTTATCATTCTTTGCTAGCAGCTATATAGCCGGATGACCTAGTTACAATACGTAAAATGTCTCAGCTGAAAGCCCTAGCCAAAACAAGTCGAGATATACTTAATAAGGTGATAGCATCAATGGGTTTCCATTAGAATTAAATAACGCAGTTATTAAATTTGTTTGAATTTTACCAACACTTATGTTGTCGTGTTGTTATATAATTGTTGAATGTGGACTTGTGATAATCTGCACACGCAAAATGTAAAGTTTGGAAGTACGAACTGTCGTTATTTATATTTATTCTCATTGTATCGTAACAACCGTAATGAGCTATGGTGACGATTACAAGACATTAAAGAACAACTCTCATTAACAATTAACGTAGACTAAGTGTTATCCACTCTGCTGACAGTTTTTGAAATAGAAATGTACTTTTCTATGTTGACGCTGAGCTTGGAAATTGCGTGATAATAATAATTCTAATCTGTAACATGTATGTGTGTATAAAATGAATGTTGACAGTTCGACGTATAAGGTAATGAAAAAGTTTAATGATGAATACTTTAATTAAGAAGTTATATGTTGATTAAGAAAATGAAATAATTTTGCGCACAAACGACCCAAAGTCACACAGAAACGACAACAACGCCTAGTCATCCACACAAGAGTCAGTCAAAGAACGAACCATCCACATCCCCAAAATGGATATTTCAAGCAAGCCTATATACTCACTCCACAATGAATGACACACTGTGGACTTCGAACTCCGTGCATAATTAACCATAAAGGGAGTAATTATAAATGATAATTACACTACACTAAACTTAAATGTTGCAAAGTAAATGGTATCGTAAATGTTGAATGTAGAAGTTTCAAAAGATGTTGAAAGTTAAAAAGTAACTAGAAATGTGTCCACAAGACACGGATGCCCCTGCTAAAAACAGTCATCAAACACCTAAGTTTAAAGTTATGCAAATGGAATATTTGCAATAACGTTTGTAATTGCTTAAATGTGGCATTGGCCAGAAGACAAGAGCTGGGTCTGTAAGTGTGACCTTCACATTGATCTAGGGATCTCAGGGTGTGAATGTGAATGTTACCAAGTCATTAAATGACAAAGTAACAAAGAAGACAAAATTTGTATAATTGTACCTTTTAACTTTTAATCTGTATGACCTTGCCCTATGAGCTAGGGCCCTGGGTGTTGCTCATGACACATTGTCTTGATGTGGGGATCATTGGTACACACTTTTTTTAAATATCCAATTAGATATGACAAAGTTACAGAGTGGGCACGATTTGAATGACTGTTTTGAACCTTTTAACATATGGCCACTAAGTGTGACCTTGACCTTTGAGTTAGGGACCTGTGTCTCCCGCATGACACATAGTCTTTATGTGATGAACATTTGTGCCAAGTTATATCAATATCCGATAAGAAATGACATAGTTACAGAGCTGACACAGATCACATGCCTATTTGAACCTTTTAACCTTTGACATCTAAGTGTGACCTTGACCTTTGAGCTAGGGACCTGCGCATGACACATCGTCTTGATGTGGTAAAATAGTATAATAGTACCAAATAGTATAAATATCCAATAAGAAATGACAAAGTTACAGAGCGGACACCATTTCACAATTTTCGAACACACACACCCACGCACACACGGACAGGGTGAACACTATATGCCCTTCCGCCATTTAATGGCGGGGGCATAAAAATGAAACAACAAGGTATTCCGTTGCACAAGTGTTGACCTAAACACCAATGTGCGTTCACTAGATGTGTGTATACTCATACACTTAAAGGGGCTGCCTCACAGATCGGGCTAAAAATTTTGTATATTGTGATTTTCCAACCTAACCAAGTATTGGTGTAATAGAAAGCCACTGACAGTTGCTATTTGACAGATTTGGTGCAAATAAGCAATTTTAACCAGTCTCGATATCGCCCAATGAGTATTTTATTCTTGAAAAAAGCGCTAAGTTTCCTTCTAACATGCTTTGATAATTATGTAACTCACATGTGATCGAACTGTAACATCAACAATAATAATAATAATATAATAATAATAATAAAGACTTTATTTATAGAGGCAACACAGTTGGGTATACCCAGTCTTCCCTGTGAGCCTCATTCTACAGCATAAACATTTGTGAGGTATTTGGTTCGTTTTTAAATTCGTTTTTATCAAATGCGAACAAATTTCAGGCAATTTAAGTAATAGTAGTGTTAATTCCATAGGGTATTAATACTCTATAGAAGTTTTGATGTAAAAATACTAAATAACTACCAAATGCCGAAGTTTCTCAAGTTATTTTGGATGTCACTGTAGTTGTTTATGGGATATACAGCCAACTATATCAAAATTACGCGGATATCTGACAATTTTATTTTATTTTTGCAATACACCAATATCAGGGTAGCAATACCACGTGGCCTTTGGCTACAGTTACAAGTAGAAATTTGTAAACATCGGTACAAAAATATAGCCATAAGTATTTTATTTCTTCGTCGATTTCTATAAAATATACGCCATGCTAAGGGGAAGAGTATTTGCTTTCCGTGAAATATTAGATATTTTTCAGCAGTTTTGCTGATTTTTCCTTTACCCTGTGAAACCTAAACGTTCCACAGTTTCACAGGGTAATGGACAAAACGGCACAGCGGCGGAAAAATATTTTATATTTCACGGAAAGCAAATAATTGTCCCCTTAGCGTGGCTTTTATTTCATAGAAATCGATGAAGAAATAAAATACTTATGGCTTTTTTATTTTCCAATGTTTACAAATTTCTTCTTGTAACTGTAGTCAAAAGTCACGTGGTATTGCTACACTGAATATGTGAGGCAGTCCCTTTAAAGGGTTTTGTTTTACTGAAGTGAGTACAACACGAAAGCCTGTTCAAACACGCCGAACTTAATGTGGACAAGGACAATGTGAAAGTACTTGCCTTTTTAGTTCCGTACGCACAGTGAAACGCAGCTCTATTCGACCTCCTATCCCGAATGTTGGAAGAGTTAACAATCTCTCTTCCTCATCCAAAGGGTTCACTTCACCAATTCCATCCTACATCCATAAACAAATAATATAATAAAGGGGTGATCGCGAAGTTCGTGTAATTTGCTTATAAATTATTCATTTTTAGTTAAATATTGATGAAACTTCACTATCAGGATGATCAACATGATTAAAGTTGAAATATAGAACTGAATAAAAATCCACTAACTTATGCGACAATTAACGGTACCCTTGGCAACGCTACTACACGTGGTTGCAGCACACCAAAATTAAGACATTTTTCATATTTCGTTCTCCTGAAACAATGTCGTTTTTAAAATGCACGCGAATATAACACATCATACGTCAACGGCATGGGGTCATTTCCATAGAATATGATGTCGTTTACTACATTCGCTATCAAATTAGCACTGTGTTTATCTATACTGATAATGAAACGGAAACAACGTCATGACGTCAAAGAGGTGACATTGAATTGAGGCGCTTTACAGAATGTTTCATGGGAATTTGAAAAAACACTGACTGAAACCAATGAAAAGATGAAAATGTTCGACAATTTAAAAGCGTATAGCCCGGCAGTTACCAACATACAACACAGACGATTCAAAATGCACAGAAGGTCATTTGAAGTCAACAATTGATAAAGGTTGCCATTGACAGTGATTCCGTGTGTACGTGAAAAGTGCGCGGAATCAATCGAAAAGACAGACTGATAGTCAGCGAGCTCGAGAAATCTCCTTTAACTATGTATGGGATCTGTCCGAAAGAGCTAGGTATGCGGAAAATCAGATATTCGTAGGCTTGTGTCGTCACTTCGTGGGACAAGTGCACCATACATTGGACCTACATTTCTTTTGACGTTATGTGACGTCGTTTAGTTTTCTAGTGTGCGGCGTCTATGCATAGTGGATGTTTAGAAATCGTCGTAACTATGTTACTGTTTGGTGTATTTTTCTCATTTTTATAAGAGAGTTTGATAATGCATACAAGATTGTTATGATATTATTTATTATTCCTTATGTGCAAAACAACACGATTCACAACAAAATTACACGAACTTCCCGATCAACCCTCGTACATAAGTTTTGTATAGCTATATATCATATTCGAATTATTTTGGAATGTGCCTGCATTGACGGATTTATTGTCACTTCTTTACACACAACTCAGGGAAATTTGCCTCTTTCATAGTGGAGCGGAACTATTTAAGTACATGTATACTTATATAAATGGCATTTAGCAATTACCGTGATCTCCCATTAATAGGCGGTAACTACATTTCAGAGCTTGTGGCCCAACACTGGACAAATGGTTTGGACTATAAGCCCAAGAATGTAGTTACAGACATCGTCTGATGCCCACGTTTGCTCAGGCCTATTCATTGTAGTAGAGAAGAATATGATGCCGTGTGATCCGACGACCAGTTACGGTTCGCATCATACCGAGACGTCACAAGACGCCATTAAAGTTATGGTAATTAGGAAAAACTTTATATATTAATTACCTTTTTGTGAACAAATGTATCAGAAGCTAAGCATATAATATGCTAACATTAATTTTGCAACCTTTAAGTGGACGTATATTCTGGAACAATATGTATATCGAATTTAAAGTTTGGTACAGCAATGTGCATATTAACAAAACACATTTATTTGTATTAACGTCTTACCTGCTGACCAGAGCTTTGAAACAACGGTACAACACCCAAACTAGTCTGATCCTTTTCTATACCTTTCTCTAGAAACGTAAATCCGGGGTAATACGTTTTGTTGGCTTCCCAACTTTGGCCAAGGATTAGACATTCGCTATTGTAATCGCTAATCCCAAACGATGTATGTGATGTGTTCTGCGATTTTAAGACACATCGAATTCCCTCAATGCTAGGTACACCTTGAGTTATCAGAAATTGTACAAATCTCGCTCCGTCACACTCACATCCTTGTTGTATTAACAAACATAACAAAAATACCTTCATCGTTTTCCGCTAAACACTGTAATTTTTCGAAGCTTTGAACAAAGTCCTATCTTACCTATCTATGCTCTTGAAAGTTGTCTTTTTTCAAATGTGATGTCATGAACAAAATCGTAGCACATATCTGAAGAAACGTGCATTGGGTGTCTGAAAATAATATGTGTTTTGTCTATATCTATGATACCACACTATATCCTTTTAACTTTAATTAAATCCTTTTAATAGTGGTTTTATAATTATATTTCTATATTAAGAATAAAAGCTGAATTTTCATATGGGTATTCCTTGTCATTCAACACTATTTTAAGATGGTCGCATCTTAGCAATATAAGCTAAAGTTTACACACATTGAGCTCTCAAGCCAACTGCTAACTAATTTGAATTATTGGATACTAATAAACGCTCTGCTAACGTATTTGCAGATCGAAAAAAATACGTCAGAATGAAGGCGTGTCGGTAAAGTTGGTAGGTGTCGATATAGGCAACGGCACTGTATTTTTCAGTTACGCTATACGGTGTTTCTAACCATCTAGAGATATAGTCGTACTGGTGAGAAACACAAAGGATGTCTCACAGTTTTCGGTGCCACTCCATGAAATATAAACCAAGCCAGTTAAAGAGATGATGAGGGGTCGGTTAGAAATGAGCTAAAGTCCAGCACCCGGTTGCATCACTCTCTTCTTTTCTACTTGCTGTTCCGTCAGGTAAAACAATAATATATTATGATTCATTGACTTTATCGTATGCTTAACACAGGAAACTAATGTATTGTCCGATACAGACAATATACGCTAAGTATGGTCTTATAACAGTCCAATATGACAGTTTTGTATATCTATTTATTATCATGAAAGCAAGCTACATGAAATAGTCAAATACATACATATAACTTCATCATGAACTATAGTGACATAGCATTTATAACCTAAATAAGGTGCATAATTAAGTTAACAATTTTCATAGAACAGGAGAGTGAATATAGAATAGGTAGGGTCGTATATGTGAGAGTACTCATTATGTTGATATTTTCCATTATTGGGAGGAAACGAAACGAAAAGCTTAAGCAACCGACAATGGAGAGAAATATTTATTTAAATAGTAAATTTGTTTAGAGCTGTGGGTGTTCCATTGGATATCAGTTAATATTGGCACCTTAATTTGGAAATAAATGCTCTGAACCATTTTCAAATATTGGTAGCATGCTTAAACATGTATTTTTAAGAAAAAAAAAGAATTCAAAAAGATCAATGACATCTGATAAGTGGTATTTAACATGCATGAAGTATATGGTGAAAAAAGGGGGAGCAAAAGAAAAAATGGGGGAGCATGTCATATTGCAATAAGCACATTATATAATTATTTACTACATTATGTGTCAAGTGTCCGTGTTATGGCTGCCAATGGAGACCATATGTTTTCAAACTTTTGTATACTAATGTTTTAAAAGCATTAATTCTTTCTGCTTGGTAATAGGTGTGCATTCGTTTTTTAAAAGACTCGATATTAGGGATAGATAAATTCATTTTACATTGATAAATATAATATTTTACTACAATCAGAATTTTATTTTTGACAGTTTGGTCCTTGTTGTCAAGAAGTATGTTATGTTTTGTCCAAATAAAGTCTAGATGGCAGTTTCTGTTGAGCCAACCAGCGATAGTTTCCCAAAACACATGGGTAGTATCACAGCTATGAAATAGATGAAGAATAGTTTCATGTGAAGACTTACAACAACTACATAAATCGTTATCGCGTAATCCATACTGAAGAATTCTCCTCAAGTGGGTATCGATTGAAAAGTCAATAATCAAGGGACGCTGATGCTACAGTGTGTCTTTTGTCACGCTTTACTTGTCGATTATCGATTACGTATATTGGTGGTTTAAGTGCAGACAGGCGTTATAAAAACGAACACGAATACGAAAGTTAATTTTGCATAAAGCATAATACAATTCCTATAACAAATAGTAGAGATGAATAACGGTGTTTATAGTGTAGTGTAAAAGTATTCTGTCGATAATAATTATTTCTCTATTAATTTATATCCATTTCCCTCTTGTTATGTTTATATACATGTGTGAGTATAAACATGTAGTTCTATGCTAATAAACTTTATGATACGTAAAAATATGATCATCTGTCCTTCCATTATTATACAAAATATTTTATTGAATTATAAGAGACGTTTAACGTAAAACACTCATATTTAACATCCCATGAATTACATTGCATCAATATTTACGCAAATAACACAAAGAGACTGAGCTTAGAAATCGAAATTTGGAAATATTCCACTTATGCACACTTAAAATATCATATCAACCCGTTCATGTATATGTACGAGGGGTGTTCCAGAAATAATAGGACTTTTCTCATAACTTCTTACTCAACACTTACATTTTAATGAAATTTATCTCATATGTGTAGAATTTCATGCTCTATATGCTGATAACAACATTTTTTCGTTGTTGTTGGTGATGCTTATACAAAGCGTTGTCATAGAAACCATGTAACGCACTGGTGGGTCACATTGTAAATTTTTATTATTAACCCTACTAAACACGGCAATATTTCAGTAACCACTGAATAAATAATATTGGCCTTTACCTTGATGTCACTGAAGTGTGCATGCAAACTTACGAAGAAATCGCTGTTTGTTTATGATCACGACTGAGTAAACAAGTGTATATATCCAAGCGCGTCATGGACGAAACGACGTCAACGTCAAAAACTAAAAACCGCGCGATTGCTAAATTATGTTATAAATTGGAAAAAACAACAGTGCAAACCATTGAAATAATTAGATAGGCAAAATGTAATAGCATCCAGCATCTATTCGTGTTCTATTGGTACAAACTGATCTAAGACGGCGGAGGTATGAACTAACAAGTGAACACAGGTCAAGTCACAGCAAAAGTAGTTTGACGTTGATAGACACCGTTCGTACACCGATAGACGCTTCAAGGTTAGAACAATTTCTTACATCACTGTAACTCATTTTTGGGAACATGGTACAGAGACAAATATAAACAATGTGGACAGTAACATCAGATCTGTTTTGAAAGTCAGGGTGACAATATATAAAAATTACTAAGGATGTCTTTCGGTTAAAACACTGTGTTTGAAAGGCAACGTCATCATAACGTCACGGCGCGACCCGCCTCCACGGTACACGGTATATTTAATGTTTAATAGATTTTATATTGTTAATCCAATTGCTTTAATATTTCGCGTGTTTGTCAGTAATAGGTGAAATTTTATTTACAGCAAATTAGTTTTCTAAATTTCTCATTCTCGCTATCGAATAACCGCTTGAGGAGAATTCTTCCACATGTCCATTTTATATAATGAGCGGTTTATTTCTAAAATCATGTGGTTAATTTTGTATTGAAACCATTGCAGATTTAGCTCTTTTATTGTTGTGAACGGTGTTTTATTAATTAATTTCCAATTTAACACATTACTGTTTAAATCTACTTCCCATTTTATTTTTTGATTTTGGAGTATTGTCCGTAGTATTTAAAATGTCATAAAAAATTCTGCATCCTTTATCAGAACGGCATAATATTTTTAGTCTAATGGAAGATTTGATTTTGAATTGTTTATTCCCTGGTGTGGTATTCTAATTGTATTCAATAATGTTCTGAATGAATGGATGATATTTGAATATTGTAGAAAGTTTGTAACCACTGAATATTTTTGTTGAAATTCTTCGTAAGTGTAGAAGTTACCATTGCTTTTCATGAAATCGTTTATTCAAATGATGCTTTTATCAAAGAATCGTTTGCTGACATAAGATTTACCAGCTACTATGATTTTTTTATTGTTCCAGACTAGCATTGACAGAAAGTCTTGCCAAGAATTTACTGTATAAGATTCACATAAGGTGACATAACTTTTCCAGACATTTATCCAGAATTCATTTTGAAGATTATCAAATTTGTTTTTAACAAAATCCGCACCATATTTAATATAGATTTTTATTAGATTCAAGTATTTACCACTGTTTCTAAAACAACACCTTAACCACGTAAGTTTAAGGGCATGTATGAAATGATCCAAACTAACAACTCTATTTCCTCCATTTTATATTGTCTTGGCTAGGGTTAGGTAATCCAATTATCAGATGATTTAATTTTGGTAAAGCTAATGTTTTTAGAACTGTATTCTTTCCCAGCGGGGTTAAAATTCGTTTTCACCAACTATTCGTTAGTGTCTTTATCTCTTCTATCTTACTATTTATTTTTTCGATTTCATTTAAGTCAATTGTAAATGTAATACCCAGTAATTTAAATTTTCCTTTAGGCCAATTTAAGTACAGACCAGGACACAGAATAATATTGCTATTTTTATAGAGCCTATCTAAACTGCCATAGTTTTGTCTATGCTAATAAATTATGTAGTCCTGATATTTTAGCATAGAATTATAAAACTTTAATTGTATTGACCAGTGATTGTTCTAAACCATCCAGCATACTGTGATATAAGGTATTCCTGACAACTAATGTTGACACATTTGATATTCTTATTTAGTTTGATCAATAACGAAAGTATTTCAGCACAAATAATAAACAAATAAGGGGATAAAGGGTCCCCTTGTCTGCATCCGCGATGTACATAAAACCAGTTTGATAAATGTCCATTTATAATTACACATGATTGAATGTCTTTATAAAATACTTTTATCCAGGATATTATCCCTGGCCCAAAATTGAAGAAATGAAGACATGTTCCCATTAATTTTCATGAGACTGAGTCAAAGGCTGTTGCAAAGTCAATGAGAAGCAGCATAGAAGGGGTTTGGGTTTGTTCAGTATAGTTCATTATATCATACTAATATATTAATATTATATTTTCTCCCATGAAGCGACCTGGTATAAATCCAGTTTGTTCCTTACTTATTATGATTTGAAGAACAGATTTAATGCGATTTGCTATTGCAGCGGATGCAATTTCGTAAGAAACATAGGGTAGGGAAATTGGTCTCCAGTTCTTTAAATATAGTTTGTCTTTATTGCCTTTGGAAATACATGTAATAACTCATTGTTTTAAAGATACTGACAATTCTCCCGTTTCAAAGGCATGGTTAATTGACCTGACAAGAAATATTCTAATTTTGGCCCTAAAAACGTTATAGAAAGCTGCAGTGAAACCAGTATTTTCAGGTGAAGAATAATTGGACATTTTTTTAAACAGTTACGCAATTCTTCGTGTGTAAGGTTACTTTCCATGTAAGAGGATTCTTATTAAAACATGTATATTGAAGTGTCTCTATATGTTGCTCCCTCCAACAGTCTATCAAATTTTGTTCCAATATGAGTTGCAAAACTATATCTCTAGCTTTAGGGTTATTATGATATCTGTAGTTAAAAAGTCTTTCTCAGGATCTAGAACTAAATTAAAATCACCAGCTAATATACAATAGTTCTCATTTTCATTAACTTTAGTTTGTATGTTTTTATAAAAATTTGGGTCGTCTTTCTTAGGTCCACAAATACAGACCAATGAGAATTTTTTTGCATGAATTTCACAATTAATAATTAGAAGGTTACCTGTATTATCTTGAATTTTTGATTGAATTTTAAAATCAAAGTTGTTAGTTATTAATATGGCTACTCATCTCGATTGACTATTGAAATTATTCACATAACAATCAAACCCCCACTGGCTTCGTATGAACATATAATTGTTATCAGTAAACTGTGTGTCTGGAAGGAAGTAAACATTTTTTTTTATTTTGTCCCCAAGCCTTTTCATTACTAACATTTTCATTCATAAAAGGATGTTTGTAATAAAACATTCACTGTCCCCAGCAGCAACACGGACAACGAACAGACAAAATTGCTATGAAAACTCCCAAAAAAATAATTCAGTAAAGAAAAAGAAAAAGAAGGGGAAAAGTGTATGTTATGATATAGGTGTTTAACTTTGGAGATATGGACTAAATGGAAGACATAGGACTGACGCAAAAATAAATCTGATCATCAATGTTATAGATGACCTTTACAATATGAACACTACAAAATGCATTAAAACAGAATTCAGTGGAAAGATACATGGAAAAGACAATGTTACTAAACACCGAGATTATAAGTGTGATGCTGTTTTGGACGGTTACATTTCACAAGTTTGGTACAACATGATAGACAATCTCTAGCTCATACATTAACATCAAATAAAGACATTGATTGCTATCAAAAGCCGGCCATTATAGAATATTACAAAAACAATCATTTAATATAATATGTAGTACTATGCCTCAATGTTGTTGGCTGTATTTATTTATGTCATACATGTATATGCCATACAATATGTATATAACTAATGCAAACACTTTAATAATAAATCGCGGTAGTTGCTATGTATTTTAAATAAGAAACAAAGTGCATTTTAAGATATTTATGACAACTTCATAGAAAGCAGGTCTACTGCACTACTTGAGAAATGGTAAATAGTAATGTTCCATTGTTTGATCTTATCAAGTTAAGTCTGTTAAGAGGGTTGGAACATAACTTACTTCATACCATTACGTGTATCATACAGTGAGCGATATTAAACACATTAAAACATCAATTAACATAATTATGCAGAGGAAAATCAAAAGCCGTCAATTTTTTATAATAGGTTATTGACAAAGCTTTGTGTTGTCTATGAACAGTACAGTATGCGATACCATATATACCAGTAGAACGCTATATGGAAAGACAATGTTACTTAAATTCATATTTTAACTATAGGCGAGTAATAGCATGCAGTCTGAATAGTAAAAATATACAAGTTTGGTGCAATGTCTTAGGATAGAAAAGTTTAACAGCACATGCATTACCATCACGTAGAGAGAAGAGTGGCTTACTATTGTTGGCAATATCAAATCTTACAACAATAAACCTTTAACATATTCCTATACAATAACTGCACTATGCACTTGTCTGTATCGATTAATGTTGTACTGTTATGTAATACTTGAATGACTACATGTAACAATCTAATAATATATGTTGTTACTTTGTATTTTTTTTAAAAAGAAACAAAGTTCATTTTAAGATAGACATGACACATTTACACTTTCTACACATATCTACATTACTAGGTGAGCAATGGTGTATAATAAATGTCTTTAGTTTAATCTAGTTATCATGTGTTTTAACGGAAAACGAAAACTACACACTTTAATTACTACAGCAAAATCACCCATTTCGCCCTCCTGCATCCTTGAAATACTATATAAACATATATACACTCAAGGACTTTAAAAACGCCTCACCTGATTCAAAGCTCAATACCATTTAAAGTTTTTATGTTATTGCAAAATCATTTTGCATGTGTATTAATTGATATGTACATCGTGTAAATCAGTTTATTTTGTAATAAAATGTTGTCTCGTTATTTTATTGTAATCCTGCAAGCGCACGCACCCTAGGCAAAAGTGTTGGGTTTTCAATACCGACTATAGGCACAATTAATCTTGATATGCGGGATGAAATTCGTCTACGAAGTCCTTTAACAAACCTCCTGTCACTTAAAAGATGTTCACAATAATATCTACGCATGTTCAAATACCAAAATCACCTGTCAAATTTTACAATGAGCATGAACAAAGTCAATAACCTAAGAACGACCACATCTTTAGCCTGGCATTCAAAATTACTAAGTTTTAAGTTTTATTACTAATTTTGGCAAATTAAAAATCTAATCTTATCCTTGTGAACATGTTGAATTTTAAATGTTTAAATGAGATTGAATGCATTGAAACAAAACAGCATTATAAAACTTGCAGATTCTTTAATACAAAGGTAGAAAGCGATTGACCAATGTATTCGGCGAATCTGTGTGCTTACACCGTCTAACAAATATGAGCACAATAAGAGTAATGCCACGCATATCCTGTATTGAAAATCCCACACTTTTGCCTAGGGTGAGTGTGCTTGCAGTATTCCCAGAAAATAACGGGATAACATTTTATTACAAACTAAATTGAATTGAACGTAGGAAAGATTAATGAACAAACTCGTAGAATGTTTTTTTTTTTAAATAAAATCAATAATTAAAGCGATATTGGGCTTTGAACCAGGTGAGGCGTTAAGTCCTTGAGTGTATTAATTTATATAGTTGATAAATTTATTGTATTAATTTATATAGTTGGTAAATGTCCAACTGATTAAGCTGGTTTCTGAAACGGGTTATAGGTATGATCAAGTTATAAATGCGTGGGCGGATAGACAGTTTGTAAACAGCACGAGGTTTTCGTGACTGTCCGTGTATAGTAGCTAATTCTAACACGATATGCGGATTAATCCATATACGCATACAGCAATAAAACATAACTGTCCAATTGGCTGTTAATATTTACGCCCCGTATCACGTGACATTTTTATGAATGAATGAACGTAAACGTTATAGTATAAACTTCAACGAGACGCCAACAAGGCAAGTTATACGAGTATCCAGTGGTACAGCTATGACGCATCTATTTTAAAAAACTCCAATATACTCTCGAAATTAAGTTTCATAAAAACTTCTGATAATCAATTAATTCATAATTTTCATTTCATAAAATAGATACCCTATACTCGTGTTATTAAAATTGTTTCAATGTTTAAAATGTGTTATTTCCTTCAGAAAATTACGACGGGCGTTTTCATTAACGAGGGAGGTAATTGTACCAGCTAATAAGCCACTCAATTTCAGCGTGGAATTATGTTCAATATCAAATGGTTGAAAATGGAATGCGCGCAGTTAAATAGTACGGGATATTATCGTATTTAGAATCGAAATAAAAACTCTGTTCTTGTATTTTGTCGGTGAATAAAACACGGGCACTCGTTTGGATGCGGAAAATTAAATCATGAGTGCGTAGTTAAACAAAATGGCAGGTTATTGTTGAATTTGAACACGCGTAGAAACTATTGTGAAAATCTTATATGTGATAGGGGGTTCGTTTAAGCACTTCGTAGACGAACGTGATCCCGCATTTTAAGATAAATTGCGCCCTTAGATGTATTGAAAATCCCACACTTTTGCTTAGGGTGAGTGGACTTGCAGGATTCCAAGAAAATTACGAGACAACATTTTAATATAAACTGAACTGATTAACACGTAGAAAAGATAAATTAATACACATGTAAAATTATATTGCAATAACATAAATACATTGGGTGATATTGGGCTTTGAATTAGGTGAGGCGTTTTTAAAGTCCTTCAGTGTATATAAATACTACATTTATAACAAATGCATGTAATCTGAGTGCTTCAAAAATACTATGAGACCAGTCATATACTAATGGTTTGTATTCTATGTAAGCCTAAGTGTACATTCCTGTGATCTTTACAGATCTATACCATAGATCTACTACATTAAACAACAAACACTTCATAACTTATTATATAGTATAATTGTAGTTATCACTTGGGCAAGCTGAACCTAGAAGAACGGGAAAACCATACGTGCGTGCTATAAACAGTAACAATCAAATTACTAAAATCGCTTTTTAAATTGTTCATTGTGCAAACATCATGATAATAAAAACATTTCACATAACCGTCGTATGCATATTCATAGCAAAACTTGTTGTGTCTCTTAAATAGGTGAATAAACATAATTTAATTCTAAATACATTTGATATTAATATTTCATTCTTGTAGTATTGCCCCCGTCCTCCTCTTGTATTTCGTTTCGGCAAGACCATGACTCAGTGGGGAATAGCTGTGTATATATCTATAAAAATATTTCAAGTTACAACTGATGACCGAACATTGCTAACGCAATTTTCTCTGGCCACCTCCACTAATCTACTTTAATTAAAAGTAGATTTGTTAATATTCAATTTAGGTTATTTAATGTGGAATTCAGTGTTTTATGTAACTACAGCATGTGATTCTGTATTGTTGGTATACATGTGCTCATTACTATATGCTCAGATCTGTTATACGTGTAGAGTGAGCTCTTGAGTGTATTTATGTTTGAGTGTATTTATGTTTGCCATTTGCTACTTGTTGTTCCCTTGTATTCTTGCAATTCGTTGTTTTCATATTTTGTGTAGATTTGTTTTATGTATGCATTATGTGAGGGATAAACTTAAGCCTTGTGACAATGTATGTATTTACAAAATTGTCCCCATGTCTTCTTGTGTATAAACATTGTCATGTCATAATATTGTAAAGCTTTGCGATTTAATTATCCATATCATGTTCGATGCAAGTTATTATCTATGTGCTCATAAATTGCTTCTGATCTGTGTAATTATGCTTACAAATCTTCTCGTCAATAATGTATGCTTGTAACATGCTATAATTATGTTGAATGTATGCTTTGTATTTATTGTTATATAATAATATATATGCTCTTCAATACTGGAGGAAATAAAGATAATATAATATCTAAACAAGACTACATTATTTCCCATAGCGTATAAACAAAACCACTGTATGATTTTTGAGATGCTATACAATTCAAAATGTATGATCCACCGCGAGCAAAAGCACCCGTGATTTCGATCACTGATTGACTTATTGAAACGTTAATCATTTCTCCAAAGATCATGTAGTACAACAATAGCTACCATTTCAACTGAGTTATCCTTTAATTAACACGTACAGTTAATATAAGTGCTTTAGCATGGAGCATGTGCTATTAACAATTCTCATTGTAAATAAATGTATGCGGAACATTTGACTTTTGCCAATCAGATATAATACAGATATGGAATAGTCCAATACGTTACACTGTTCTTTATCCCAGAAATAGAATTTAAAGCTACACAACCAGTCTGATAACATTTTTTCTGCGCCCGGAATATTATTACATCCGGGCTCGTTATCTAAAATCTAATTTATTTGGATCAGTACCCCAATATTAAAAATGCATTAGTTCTGGGATACAATATTTGGATTCTGATAATATGCATACCTAATACATTACAACTGAATTATACATCATACTAGTATTCTGTTCAAAATCATGTCCGTGACTGACATTATAATAAAGGGTAATAATTCAATGAAGCCGCGGTCGGGTGTAAAACCAATTATAAAGGCTTAAACAGACAGCCATAAAATTATATTCAACGCTAAACCAACACACTTTATAAGTTTTGACCATGTAGTGAGAAGACATGCTTTTTTACCCCCGGCTCCTCATATGTACCCAGCATCTCCGTCGGACCCGTCAGTACCACCACCATGGGCGAATCAGATAAGAGATGATTTAAAATCAATGAAAGTATCTACCGGCAAGAACTGTTAATATGATCAATCTAAAGGTCAATGACATGGAACTGAAAATTAATAATCTTGAAATCAAAGTGAATGATGTAGAGAATTCCACAAGTTACATAAGTGCTGAGTTTGAAAAACAACGTAATGATCTGAAAGAAACTAAATCTGAAATGAAAAAATTACAACAATCCTGTAAAAATCTAGAGGAACAATGTAACAATTTGAAGTAACAAAGTGAAAAGATAACGATAACGAAGGAGGTGAACAGGAAGACTGCCAATCACTCCTTAAAGACTTGATTAAAAAGTATGTTGATATAGACTCAGACGAGTTTATTTTTGACAGGGTGCACCGTATAGGCAAATATGACGTCAGGAAGGGTAGACCAATTGTGGCTAAATTCCATAATTACACGAACCGTGAGAGCATACGTCTTAAGTCTTATGACGTCAACGTCAAAAAGAAGATGAACGACGCAAAGTATGGTTTTGGAGTACAACGTCCACAACAAACCTGGGATGCCAGAAGTGTCTTCTACGACATCATTAAAGAAGAGGAAAAGAAGCAACATTCGGTTCGACAAAATGAAAATAAACTCTATGTGAACGGAAAATTATTCAAAGTGTTTGATTACAGTAACAACATGGTAATCAACCCACCTCAGCATATGCTTCCAGAATATCAATAGCAATGCCATGGGCATATAAATATCTTATTGTGGAACATAAACGGTTTGGGAAGAAAAATTGGTGACAATGATTTCAAAGAAATAATTAAACAATATGATGTTATATTTCTACAGGAAACTTGTATATCTAATCATATATATGGTAACAAATCTCAAAACACAAATAAAGGACGATATAGTGGAGGTATATCCATTTATTACAAATGTTGTTTACACAACAGACTAAAAATTGTTAATAAAAACAAATTTGGTTTATTGTGGGTAAAAATTGATAAAAGTATGTTCACATTTAATGAAGACGCATATTTTAGTAATACTTACATTTTACCAAAAACATCTTCAGTTCTAAAACAAATGGATTTTGACTTCTTTGAGCAGTTAGAATCCGATATAGCGATATATAAACCATTGGGAAAATATTTATCATGGGTGATCTTAATTCACGGACTTCTAATATCGATGATATTTTAGATTTCGATAACTATTTGGACAATGAAGACATTTCATTTCCAAATTCTGATACTTTCATTAATACACGTTCCAATCGTGATCAAGTATTAGACGCATATGGTCGCCGACTCGTTGATCTTTGCATAAGCACCTCACTTACAATAGGTAACGGTCGATTAAATAATAATACTACTGGCGAATATACCTTTCATTCCCATAATGGATCGAGCACAGTCGATTAATGCTTATTAGAACCACAGGATTACATATCCATTAACGAGTTTAATGTCTTATTACCAAATGATTTCTCTGACCACTGTAGTATCAACGTAAATATACGGACAAAAGATTTCATTACCGTATCAGGTAATAGGAATAATTCAAACGACATGTACATAAAATGGGATGAAACTAAAATAAATGAATACATTGACTTATTAAACTCTTATCAAAATATGTTTAACTTGTTAAACATGGATATTCATAATAATAGCATAGATATAAATGCTACGGTCTCGAGCTTTGCAGCATTTATGCAAGACAAAGCGCTTAGTATATTTGGCAAAAATCGATCAAGCAAAGTATTAAATAAAAACTTTCAAAAGAAAAACGAGTGGATTAATGCGGAATGCTATAACGCACGCAAACATTTTAATAAAACCAGACATAAATTTCTAAAAACACGTTCAAGTGACGACAGAAGCATATTTATAAGCGCAAAAACAATATATAAAAAAATAACACGTAAGGAGAAAAATAAGTATAGATATAAAGAAAAAATACGACTGAACCAATTATCTAAAACAAAACCAAAAGCTAGAGTGCTGAAAAAAAGTAAAAACGCAATATACAAAAACTGCAGTGCAGGCAGAACATCTTAATATTGATCAATTTTATGGTCATTTCAAGGGATTATACGGTAGTGAACCAGACAATACACAAGCAAATAACACAGATAACCAAAATACTGTATACGATGAATATTTAGACGGGGACAAAACTATGCAAGAAATTAAACAAGCGATGTTTTCTCAAAATAATAATAAATTAATCCAGTGGGCTGGATAACTTAACGGCTGAAATTTTCAAATGCTCATTCCCAATCACGAATACGTTTTTACTACACTTATTTAACCGCCTTTACTCAAGTGGTGAATATCCAATATCATGGGGTGAAGGCATCGTTGTCCCCAAAAAATGGCGATATCGATGACCCTACAAATTATAGAGGAATAACGCTTATTAATATTATTGCAAAAATATATTCACAAGTGTTGTTGAATAGGATAACACAATGGTCGATTGATAACGAAAAAATAATAAATAACCAATTTGGATTCTAAAAAGGTAAATCTACGACAGATTGCATTTTCCTCCTTCATTCAATAATTTCTAAAACACTCAACTAAAAAAAGAAGCTCTACTGTGCGTTCATAGATTTCGAGAAATGTTTCGACAAAATTGATCGAATCTATCTATGGCAAAAACTTCTGAGCCAACATGTAAGTACTAAGATTGTAAGAGCACTCCAAGCAATGTACCGTATAGTCAAATCCTGCGTTCAATACAAAAGTCAACATTCTGAATATTTTTCTTCAAATATCGGGGTAAAACAAGGAGACCCAAGTTCGAGTCTAATGTTTTTATTGTTCGTTAACGATATACTAAATAACATAAATTCAGACATGGAAGGCATTTTCGCCGTTGATGAAATCAATATATTTTTACTCATGTTCGCGGACGATGCTGTTTGTTCATGGAACAGAACACAAAAAGATTAGCTCAACATTCAGCATTCGCGCTACATAACCTTTGTATAGTATGTAACCAACTTGAATTGCTACCAAATGATAAATGTCGTTTGATTGATAGCATGGATGGTTCAATCCTAAATTATAACGCGGCTATTTGGGGACACCATGATTGTAAAGATATTGAACTTGTCAATCGTAAATTTCTAAGAAAAATCCTTTCCGTAAAAAATCTACAAACCTAGATGGGTTATATGGAGAACTTCGTCGTATTCCGTTAAAAGTTTATAGACAATTAATCATAATTAGATATTGGACAAAACTCCTGAAATCAAATAAAATAATCTATTAACTAAAATATACGAAGTGTTAGCAAACGATGCAGACAATGGCTTCAATTACAACGGTATGAACTGGGCTTCCCAAATTAAAACATTACTTAGTAAAATAGGCATGCTAGATATTTGGAATAATCTATATGTAATTGACATAAATTACGTTTGTATTAAACAACGAATATTGGACATTTACAAACAAACATGGTATACAAGTATTAATAATTCTAGTAAACTGACATCATATAGTCGATATAAACATATGTTCGATATTGAAAAATACTTATCTTGCATAAAACAAAAGAAGTACAGAATCGCTCTTACAAGATTAAGATTATCATGCCACGATCTAGCTATAGAAACTGGAAGATACTTTAATATAGAACGTCGAAATAGAACATGTTTACAATGCGACATGGGTGTCGTTGAAAGTGAATACCATTTTTTATTAATTTGTCCAAAACATAGGAATCTAAGGACCAAATATTTCAAAACGTATTTCTCTAGCTGGCCAACCATACACAAATTTACATGTCTCATGTCCACAACCTCAACCCGTACGATTGTGCAAATTGCTAAATATATTTACTATGCTTCCCTTAATAGAAATTGATGATGTCACTTTTTACCCATACTGACGTATGCAAACTGTTTATATAACTCTGTTATTATTAATTTGCATTCTTTTCATTACTGTCGCAAAAGTACACAAATTGACATTTAGGGTCTTTGTTACAAACGTCTCAACAAACGAACAAACAAACAAACAAGAAGTCGCCACAATTACATGTACTAGTATAATTGTTCTGGCTATATATGTATATGCTATGTAATTATGCCAAATAAAGTTATGTTATGTTATATTCGCACTACCTATTCAGACCATGGTTTTTATCTTCTGTGTACACAAACGGATCTTTTACTGTCACTAGATCCTAACTGGATTAAACAGTGGCATTATCGTGGCGTACCATCCACAAAAGCCTAAATAATCAATTTTAAGTCGACATTTTTAACAAATATATTATCTTTTTGATTATCAAATCAATTGGGTAGAACATAAATAAGTATGACATTTGTATTTTCCTACCCATCAATGTTTACATACCAAAATCTACTTTCCACGTGCAGCACCTGTTATAAAGTATCAATAGCAGTAATAAAACATTTTATGTCATATATTTTAGCCAACATTTCGTATCTGTATTTCATGTATAAAGCCAGTAAATCTTTCTATTTTAAACCCAGACGGATGACAGAGAATAATTTATGATGGAATTCATATCTATACTTGGTCGCAACTTATCTAAAAGGGTTTTAAATGCACACATTTCATACAATTAAGTAAAAAGCCGACCAATCTAGATGTGTAATACTACCAAGACTTTAAACAGATTTTTTGCACGAAATATTCGTGCGTAAATCAATACCACAACTATCAAAACAATAAAACACGTTAAATACTCATCTTCCATTCTGCAGTGGGAGTGTTATTCATCTACATCGACTCGTTCTGCTTATGGAAATCGTCGAACATAAACGACCAGTCATCCCAAACGTACACGGCCATGCAAAACTCTCGCCATACGAAGTGGTTTCTTGGCCCCATCTCATTGTAGGCATGCAATACCGAACGGGGTTTTCTGTAGAATTCTCCCTAACAGGATAAATGGAATGTTCCCACTGTCAGCATTCCATAATCAAGTGCGTAGCTGTTCGTCAAACTGGCTGACTAAGGTCCATATTCATATGTCGGTCCTCCACTCCAACTCGACTTACACTAACATCAAGCATCAAGTGTAGCTGGAGTGACGGTCGAGTTAGTGAAAGTCGAGTGGCGTGGTATTCACATGGGTAACTCACCCTCGACTTTTCTGAGTGGGTGACCGATATAATATACGTAGGATATTACACTGTATGAACAATTAGTGCTTTATTATTGAATTGGTTGGTTGGGTTTCGATGCATTTTCGTAATATATACAAACACAGTCAAACTATAAGTTTGATGATTTTTATGCTACATTCTTAATATTTATTTGAGCTCGCTCAAATGAAACCTTCATTTGAATAATCACAAATAGATAGTATGATTATTGTACAGATAATAGTGGATTAGTTAACATAAAACATCGATGTAATTAACGTTAAATGAACGTATATGTTTACAATGATATATTCGAACAAAACATTTATGCAAGACAATACGTACAACATTAATGAATAAAGGATGCGCATATCGAAGAAGATACCGTACCATTTGCATTATTATGTTTTCGGCGTGAACTCAGTTTTAAATATCATATCACGTCAATATGAATTCCACCGACCGCCAAGCAACTAATGCCATGTTAATAATTTAGGAGTCAGAGGAGATGACCTCAGTTTACTTTATAAGCAGATTCACTGTGAGATGATTTTGCAAACTCATTACTACACATACATCGTACAGACCGTTCCGGAGAAGCCCGACAACTAGAAAGCCATAACTCCTAGAATGCCATTTAATGTGCGACATGTATTAAAAAATAGTACATATTATAGCTTGGCATGATTTTCTTGGCTTTATGTTGATTATGAAACAAGTAGGTACAACCTTAAACTAATATTAAACATTCTCGACACCCCATGCCCGACTTTATCAAACGACACAACGGTATCGATTTATATAAGAGAAGAGAAGCTAGCTTTCGCTTATTATACTGGACACATTGCTGCACATAATCGGTATGTGTTGCAATTAGCACGTTTTGTTTTTCATTTAAATACTTTTCAGTCATCTTCATGTCAACACTGCAATGGACGGATTTAGAAACAATGATATGGCAAAGAATAAAAGCAATATAATTTCATAGTTATGCTCCTATATGAATACCATGCATTTAATTAACACCGCATACTTTAATACCACATACTTTATACACGTATTACAGTTATTTATTTGTCCAAATAATATATTTGTACTTTAAGATAACAAATTATAAATAAATTTATATTTATGTTTGCATATTTATCAACTCTTTCATATGTATTTGTTGTTTCATTGAATTTGATAATACAATAACTTTATTAGTTCAACATTCGTGCGCTAAATCGGTATTCACCTTAACCCCATTTGGGTGTAGCTGGGGATTTTTTCTAAGAATTTCGTATTATTCATGCTTTCGAAGGAATTGCTCCTATCCGGGACATTTCTAAATGGTAAAATCATCTCCTCAAATTCTTCTACCTCGCATAGATTGTCCATTTTAGTTAGTGACTATCTTTGGTATTCACAAACATTCCATTGAGTGTGGTTGGAGTCGAGGTCAAGTCGACGTTTCACTCCCTCGAAAATTCCTCACTCAGTCGAGTCAACTCCAGCTAAACTTACCGTTGTGAATACCAATTTCTAGTTAGGTCGAGTTCACACTCAAAAGCACGGACGAAGCGATAATTAAAATTGGATTAACTCAGTGAGTGAGAGTGGATGAGAAGATGTGAATATGGCCCTAAGACGGTCTCGAATTTCAACTGAATCATCCATAATGTTTAATCGAAACACTATTTTTACAGAGTCCAATTGTTCTAACACTAAACATAACGTCTGTTGAATAATTGCGTTGGGTGTGGTCTCACTATCCACGAAAAATAAAACGTCTTGTAAGCTCTAAGTGCCCAAAGCTGAATGACCACATACCTTCAATCACTGCGCACGACAACTCGTGCGCTATGGTTACCAACATAACAAATCCAGATTGGTGCAATCAGAAGATCTTAACCAATCACAGGAAAGCATTTTCCGTCTAATGCGCTTCGCTTAACCGACAGAAAATAAATTTATTGTACGTGTGCCGTTTAATCAATGAACGCCTATAAGACATTCTAACATAACAGGCGATGTTGCCTATATAGACACAGAACAAATCATAGCGTTGTATATCGGCCGATATACAATGGAAATTTGAACTACTTTCGACTCGGCTGTTCCTTTTTACACGTCGGGAAATTTATGAATGAAATCACGTGATATTGTATTATTATCGTTGTAAATGTGTTTGCGTATTTTAGACTACTTGTTAGTAAGGAATACTTAAATGATATTTAATTAAATAAATATACATTGATGTTCAACAGATTTTCTTCTTATTTCATATTTTGATTATTGTTTGAAGTATAGTTATACTGGGGGTGATAAAGATAATCGTAACAGCCGTCAACAGGTGACCTAAGCAACATAGATCTCGCAAAATAGCACTGGCTTTTTATATAATTCCGGGTTTAAATCATGTTAGAATCGAAATAAACTATGAAAACCTTTGTATACCGGCTGTTATACAATGGTTTGACGTTCTGACACTTGTTATTAACCACTCAGGCCTACGGCCTTCTTGGTTAATTCCTACGCGTCAGAACTCCAAACAGCCGGTATACAACGGTTTATCATAGTTTATTTCTTAATTATGCTATAGAATAATCAAATAACATATATTATAAAGAAAAAAAAACAATACAAGTGTCACAGACAGAAATGGTTCACTAGACAGTTCACATTCCGCGATTGACAATGTTCACACACCAAGACGAGACGTCATCATAGTATGGGACTATCCACCAATCAATGGGCTTTATCCGTTCACAGGCCAATGTACATGTATGGCTTTGTAAACATTAACACCCGGTATCTGTCAAATTATGATTTGTTCACGGTTTTGTTATTGTTTACTTTTGCGAAATATTGTCTACGTTCTTCATCGGCGAGGAGTGGTTCCGATAGCTCAGTCATGAGATCGAATCGGTATTTTTTTCCGTTAATTAACTCCGCAATAACCCTTCCTTCGTCCGCCCATGCGCACTTTACATCCTCCAGACGAGACACGTTCTCCACCAACTTGGCGTTTTTAAGGGTCAGGTCTTCCCTTATTACGAGCGCCGGACCCCGCAACTGTCTTCGGCGGCTGATGACGATCTTTTTGTTGCTTTCGACACAAACTTACATATAACGGGGCGATATCCGTCATCCCGGAATTGGCCGAGTCGGTGCGCAATATCAATGTCTGAGTGCGAAAGCTTGACTCCTAGTCTGTCATTTAATGTTTTAATCACCAAATCGCCGCTTTGTTGCGCTGATTCATTTTTAATTTTGTCGTCGAGACCGTAGATTCTGACCTTGTTGTTTCTAATGTATTGTTCCAAGTTATTAATATTAATTTCTTGTATTTTATTAGTTGCATATCTTTGTTCCTTTAGGTTATTTTCTAAATTTTCACAATGTGATTTCATGTTGTTAAAGTCTTCATTGGTATTAATTTCCCTGAAATTGGTCATTTCATCATCTTGATCTTGTAGCTTTTGTTTTACATGTTTTAGTTGTTCATGAAGTATTTCAGTGTCGGATTGTATCTGCTTTTTTATATGATCCTTCATAGAGTCTATGCAGTTTTTTACAAATTCTTCTGTGGCTAACCTTTGTATCCTTGAGTCAATATATGATTCAGAAGCTAGGTTGGCAATTTTGGCTTCAAACGTATCGATTGCCGACACAAGTAAGCCTTTATCGGCCTCTGGTGTGTTTTGACCCGTTGATGGTTCAAGCATGGTATCAATTTTAGTCAGTGAGTCTTCGATGTTTTTACCACCTTTTTTAACGCTCCTTGATCAGCTACACATGATGAAATATTCGTGTTGTTAGTAGCTAGGTTATGGTAGGAATGTAGGTTGTTAAAGTCTGCAACTTTGATCGAAATACACAACTCCGATACACTACCTATCTACACACACGAACCGGTTCTGTGTACAGCTATACACACGACATTTAAGCAAAAAGTCAGAGATTTTATATCAACGTTAATATATCTTGTTCATGTATAGTGTTTACTATTCTTGCATGTTACCTATATGTTGCGTCTGTCCTTCATCCGACCAAAAATTAACACATATAAGCTGACATGAATGTTCACCAGCAGATGACCACACCCACCGTGATGAGACCGGTTGTCCAATAATAGAGAGGTTGCGATTCGAACGTGTACGACTACGTGTACGTGTAGCTATTTGTACATGTATACGTACACGTTGTAATTAAAATTGGCTTGCGAAACACAACGTGTGCGTGTAACATCACATGGCAGTTGCTACATGATGTCTTCGTGAATTGATCGTGAGTGTTTATATAAACTCACCGAGACTACCGGCGATAAAATATTGGGTTTCCCGTGCATACGCGTACCTATGTGACGTAATACACATTATATTTTCGTCTGTCACACGTCCGTTACTTGTAGAAACTACACATACCTGGATGACGAAATACCCAACAATAGTATTCACGTACACGTATACGTTACACGTTGCCTTTCGCAACCTCTCTTGTATCTCCAAAGTTACACTCTCATAACGTTAAAAATCCATTTTTAACTTTACTGTGCCGTTTGTAATACAATGTAACTAGGTCATTCAGTGTAGGCATTCCTCTTTTTGTTTGCTGAATCTTTTCTATTCAGTGTTTTATGTTTCCTGTGATCGGTTGGTTCAGTTGGGCATTGTGTCTTGTGTGTTTTTAATGTTTTCTGTGCTCGGCTGGTTAAGTTGAGAGCTGCCTTCCCTGTCTGACTTAATAGAATCTTTTTGCATTTTCAAAACGGAACTCGTTATTCAAACGGGTAAAACAATGACTTTTTAAATCTTAGTCTAGAGCTCTGGTTTTTCACGTCTGACCACAGCCAGTTGACCTTGACCTCTCGCCAATATGACAGTTAATAGCAGGAAAAAAAGATGCCAAATCAGCAGCATTTGAGAGATACAGCAGGCCATGAAAGCCAAAGAAAACCACACAGTTAAAAAGTATATATCTCAATGATAATTTAACATCAATGAGCATACATTAGTTACTTAATACAGTAGCTACAAAGTTCTTTTTTACTTTGACATGGCATTTATGCCTTTACGGACACATTTGATTGAAAATAGTATGGCAAGCTAATAAACCATTTAACGTGCTCCCAGTAAACCATACTTTACCACTTAATGGAAGATTTTTTTATAACTTTTGCTTTTGTTGAGTTAAAGTACAAATATACATAAACCGTATTTTTTATTTGTCTCCGATGCTAAACTTGGTCACCATCTAAATAACAAAAATGCTTTAAAACCACTGTAATGGTTTGACAAAAGTTAAAAAGTTATGCAACTACTTTACCTGGTCGACCATAAATAAGTATAAGTACATTTTAAAATCAAACACACAACCACTATTGGACCCATGGTAACATGTTCATCATTGGGTTGGTATTATTCATTAACTAAAACAAGAGCAGAACGTTGGAAAATAACATAAAACTCTTTGCTTTTGATGTGGTGGTTTTAAACAGAACAGAACAGTAACCGATAAAATAATTAATTATATAATTTAAAATATTTGTGAAATAGAGTTTTTTGTGAAAATTCAGTACTCCGTTGCCCAACCAAAAGCGCTTTAAATGGTTTGTCAGTGTTGCCTCCAGTACATGGATGACCACCCTTACTGTAGATTCAATAAGTAATACTAATGAGGGAACTATCCCATGTTTTATATAATAAAAGAAATTTTAAAACTCTGTATTTTGTGATATAATTTCTCAAGCCTGTGATGAAAATTAGTGTCGAGAGTATAATGAAGTTTCTAAAAATAGATGCGTCATTGCTGTAACACTGGATACTCGTGTAACTTGCCTTATTCGCAACTCGTTGAAGTGTTTACTACAAAGTTTACGTTCATTCAGTCATAATTCCAAAGTCAGCAAATCCCTGCATTCTGATTGGCTAAGACATGACGATTACACATCAGTGAACCTCCGTTTTCGCCAACCGGGACCCTCGGACATTACTGACGTAAACCTTCTAGACGATTGTGTGTGGAATAAGTCAAACTGCAAAGGCCCATCACAGCTGTACAAGCTCTTGTAGCTGAATTTTGACATAGAAAATTACCTACCTGTATGTTTATGCCCTGATTTTGTGTTTAAATAAGGAACAGAGCACATAAACACATTTTGTTTAGCAAACGTAATTCACCAAACGTCACGTTATGGTGACGTCACGTTTGCGACGTCATTAAATCAAGCTGACTTTAAAAAAAAGCGCGGGAGTAAATTCAATGTGATTAAGCGTCAGTTTGGAAATATAAGGATTAAACGACCATTTGTTGACGTTCACCCGATCTGAAGGCACACATTTAACATAAAGGCTTTATGTTAAATGTGTGCCTTCAGATCGGGTGATTACACATCAGTGAACGTCAACAAATGGTCGTTTAATCCTATAATAAATTATGTCACGTGGTATTTATTTTCACTGAACTACTTTTAAATCGCACATGCTGATGTTTTGTGAAGGGACGAAACATGTTTTTGGAGTTTAATTTGTTTATTTGCAGAAACAACTGTAACAGTATATTAGTATATTCAATAAATACTTTATTTGTATTTTATTGAGTGTTTTGTCATTTTTGAGCGCATGAACAATTATGACCAATTTGCTGTTTGCGGGGCGTAAATAGTACCAGCCAATCTGTCAGGTGTGTTTTGTTGCGGTAAAACTATACAGCTTGGTTTCCTCTATGCGTATATGGACGAAGCCGCAGATTGTGTTAGAAGGTTTAGTAATTCATCAGAACAATGCTATACTGCAATAACAAAACTTCAGGTAATACTTAAACACCGATATGGTCTCGAATACGAAATGGCGGGACAATTCAACGTTGTTGACAACAAGACAAACAAATGCACATATTACGGAGATTAGAAATCACCGCCTAAAGATTTATAATGACAAACAAATATAGTTAGCAATATTCAATGCAAATGACATATCATATCTAATTTACAGTGTTTTTGTAAAAGTATCAAATCCTCTTGCGATGTATCATTCTTGTTGAAGTTCAGCATCAGTGTGATGACCCAATATTCATACGCAAATTTATGCCGCGAATGTGTTTGTATGCACACAGAAGCGTATTTTCTCACACAAATAATTTAGATAACGCATGCGCAGTACATACCTAAATTGATCCATGTAAAATTTCTTGTTGATCGCGTCAATCGAGAATTAAAACGTTTAAGCAGAACTTTCATTTTACTTTTTGTAACATAACTATTTATTCATGCTCAAAGTTCATACAATACAATTCAATCTTTATTTTAAGTCGGGTACATGTACAACAAAGAAATATTCACCAAACGTCACGTTATGGTGACGTCACGTTTGCGACGTCATTAAATCAAGCTGACTTTAAAAAAAAGCGCGGGAGTAAATTCAATGTGATTAAGCGTCAGTTTGGAAATATAAGGATTAAACGACCATTTGTTGACGTTCACCCGATCTGAAGGCACACATTTAACATAAAGGCTTTATGTTAAATGTGTGCCTTCAGATCGGGTGATTACACATCAGTGAACGTCAACAAATGGTCGTTTAATCCTATAATAAATTATGTCACGTGGTATTTATTTTCACTGAACTACTTTTAAATCGCACATGCTGATGTTTTGTGAAGGGACGAAACATGTTTTTGGAGTTTAATTTGTTTATTTGCAGAAACAACTGTAACAGTATATTAGTATATTCAATAAATACTTTATTTGTATTTTATTGAGTGTTTTGTCATTTTTGAGCGCATGAACAATTATGACCAATTTGCTGTTTGCGGGGCGTAAATAGTACCAGCCAATCTGTCAGGTGTGTTTTGTTGCGGTAAAACTATACAGCTTGGTTTCCTCTATGCGTATATGGACGAAGCCGCAGATTGTGTTAGAAGGTTTAGTAATTCATCAGAACAATGCTATACTGCAATAACAAAACTTCAGGTAATACTTAAACACCGATATGGTCTCGAATACGAAATGGCGGGACAATTCAACGTTGTTGACAACAAGACAAACAAATGCACATATTACGGAGATTAGAAATCACCGCCTAAAGATTTATAATGACAAACAAATATAGTTAGCAATATTCAATGCAAATGACATATCATATCTAATTTACAGTGTTTTTGTAAAAGTATCAAATCCTCTTGCGATGTATCATTCTTGTTGAAGTTCAGCATCAGTGTGATGACCCAATATTCATACGCAAATTTATGCCGCGAATGTGTTTGTATGCACACAGAAGCGTATTTTCTCACACAAATAATTTAGATAACGCATGCGCAGTACATACCTAAATTGATCCATGTAAAATTTCTTGTTGATCGCGTCAATCGAGAATTAAAACGTTTAAGCAGAACTTTCATTTTACTTTTTGTAACATAACTATTTATTCATGCTCAAAGTTCATACAATACAATTCAATCTTTATTTTAAGTCGGGTACATGTACAACAAAGAAATATTCACCAAACGTCACGTTATGGTGACGTCACGTTTGCGACGTCATTAAATCAAGCTGACTTTAAAAAAAAGCGCGGGAGTAAATTCAATGTGATTAAGCGTCAGTTTGGAAATATAAGGATTAAACGACCATTTGTTGACGTTCACCCGATCTGAAGGCACACATTTAACATAAAGGCTTTATGTTAAATGTGTGCCTTCAGATCGGGTGATTACACATCAGTGAACGTCAACAAATGGTCGTTTAATCCTATAATAAATTATGTCACGTGGTATTTATTTTCACTGAACTACTTTTAAATCGCACATGCTGATGTTTTGTGAAGGGACGAAACATGTTTTTGGAGTTTAATTTGTTTATTTGCAGAAACAACTGTAACAGTATATTAGTATATTCAATAAATACTTTATTTGTATTTTATTGAGTGTTTTGTCATTTTTGAGCGCATGAACAATTATGACCAATTTGCTGTTTGCGGGGCGTAAATAGTACCAGCCAATCTGTCAGGTGTGTTTTGTTGCGGTAAAACTATACAGCTTGGTTTCCTCTATGCGTATATGGACGAAGCCGCAGATTGTGTTAGAAGGTTTAGTAATTCATCAGAACAATGCTATACTGCAATAACAAAACTTCAGGTAATACTTAAACACCGATATGGTCTCGAATACGAAATGGCGGGACAATTCAACGTTGTTGACAACAAGACAAACAAATGCACATATTACGGAGATTAGAAATCACCGCCTAAAGATTTATAATGACAAACAAATATAGTTAGCAATATTCAATGCAAATGACATATCATATCTAATTTACAGTGTTTTTGTAAAAGTATCAAATCCTCTTGCGATGTATCATTCTTGTTGAAGTTCAGCATCAGTGTGATGACCCAATATTCATACGCAAATTTATGCCGCGAATGTGTTTGTATGCACACAGAAGCGTATTTTCTCACACAAATAATTTAGATAACGCATGCGCAGTACATACCTAAATTGATCCATGTAAAATTTCTTGTTGATCGCGTCAATCGAGAATTAAAACGTTTAAGCAGAACTTTCATTTTACTTTTTGTAACATAACTATTTATTCATGCTCAAAGTTCATACAATACAATTCAATCTTTATTTTAAGTCGGGTACATGTACAACAAAGAAATATTCACCAAACGTCACGTTATGGTGACGTCACGTTTGCGACGTCATTAAATCAAGCTGACTTTAAAAAAAAGCGCGGGAGTAAATTCAATGTGATTAAGCGTCAGTTTGGAAATATAAGGATTAAACGACCATTTGTTGACGTTCACCCGATCTGAAGGCACACATTTAACATAAAGGCTTTATGTTAAATGTGTGCCTTCAGATCGGGTGATTACACATCAGTGAACGTCAACAAATGGTCGTTTAATCCTATAATAAATTATGTCACGTGGTATTTATTTTCACTGAACTACTTTTAAATCGCACATGCTGATGTTTTGTGAAGGGACGAAACATGTTTTTGGAGTTTAATTTGTTTATTTGCAGAAACAACTGTAACAGTATATTAGTATATTCAATAAATACTTTATTTGTATTTTATTGAGTGTTTTGTCATTTTTGAGCGCATGAACAATTATGACCAATTTGCTGTTTGCGGGGCGTAAATAGTACCAGCCAATCTGTCAGGTGTGTTTTGTTGCGGTAAAACTATACAGCTTGGTTTCCTCTATGCGTATATGGACGAAGCCGCAGATTGTGTTAGAAGGTTTAGTAATTCATCAGAACAATGCTATACTGCAATAACAAAACTTCAGGTAATACTTAAACACCGATATGGTCTCGAATACGAAATGGCGGGACAATTCAACGTTGTTGACAACAAGACAAACAAATGCACATATTACGGAGATTAGAAATCACCGCCTAAAGATTTATAATGACAAACAAATATAGTTAGCAATATTCAATGCAAATGACATATCATATCTAATTTACAGTGTTTTTGTAAAAGTATCAAATCCTCTTGCGATGTATCATTCTTGTTGAAGTTCAGCATCAGTGTGATGACCCAATATTCATACGCAAATTTATGCCGCGAATGTGTTTGTATGCACACAGAAGCGTATTTTCTCACACAAATAATTTAGATAACGCATGCGCAGTACATACCTAAATTGATCCATGTAAAATTTCTTGTTGATCGCGTCAATCGAGAATTAAAACGTTTAAGCAGAACTTTCATTTTACTTTTTGTAACATAACTATTTATTCATGCTCAAAGTTCATACAATACAATTCAATCTTTATTTTAAGTCGGGTACATGTACAACAAAGAAATATTAGCTATGTGTAGCTATTGTCCGACATTTTTAACAAAGTATAAGATTAAAAACATAATTATAAATTCATGTGAGCAGAGGTTAAGACATTTAAGGTAGAAAACATATATATAACTATTTATATATTAAAATATTTGTTAAAATAGATACACATTGAGCAGAGAATAAGAAAGAAACATGCATTTAAATTAAAAATCAATATACTTTTTAAATAAACATATTAACTCTAAATTCAGAGGAAGCAAGCATCAGGTGCGACAGACATGTACCGAGCTATAGCAATACAGTCAAGTAATAAGCACACATTAACAAATTAAACAAACAAACAAACATAAAACGCATACAACCAGTGTTATTGGGATGAATGGCAATTATCCTAAAAAGTTATTAAAGCGAATAAATTTTAAAAAACTGAGAGAAAACGTGTATCAAAATCCGACGACGAGAGCGCATTAAATCAACATGTTACTTATTAATAAATAATTGTAAAGCTACATATAGTGACATATAAATAAACATCAAAACATATATAGAGGACGTGGAAAGACACTTAATAACATGCTTGGTTTTACACACATGTAAATGATATTGCATGTACTATCACAATTAAAATAACAACCTATATATATATATACATAGCATAGCAGCGTGATAGCAAAATGACAATACCACTTCACATCATACAAGTATATTACAACAGAAACGTTTTAAAAGTACATTATTGCTCATATAACAGTAGGAACAACTACTGCTCTCTCCGCTCCATGTACTGACCAGGCTCCGGAATCTGTTATAGTGTGCAGGGCTTTTTCTTCCGCTGAATTGTGAAGAGGCCCAAGCCCTTTTGTTTTATTATTATTTATCGCGAAAATTCTCAAAATTGTGAAAAAGTAGGCTCGAAAACTTTTCAAATTGTGAAAAACTTAATATAGGCCCCTCGTATATTGTGAAAAAAGCCCTGGTCAGATTGGTCCCTAAGCTGTTGTGACAGATCATTCCAAAGTCTGGCTGCACTGTATCCAAAAGAGCTTGAGCAAACAAACAAATGATTTAGAAAGGTCCTTCAAGACGGCTGATACATATTTGTTTGCATCTGGGTCTTTTTTTCCAGTCGTCTATAATGTTGAGAAGTGTAGACTAACACACATATCCCGGTCTAAAAGCTGATAAAAATGAGTTAAAATGTAATTTGAAATTATCAAAAATTATTCATATAATAATTTGTCCTGCCGTTACCAGTGTACGGGTCTTCAGATTGTATGTAGCAGAAATTGGAAAAGGGTTGCTTTAACGATAGACGTATAATATTTAGCTGAAGAATTGTGGTCTTTAAATGGATGAAACGTCGATTAATACTATTAACAAACTTAATGCAATTGTAGTAAAAAGTGAACATCACGCGTTATATTTTTAGCTAAATTGTAACATGAACTTTACGATACCATAAAGTCAGTATGGTCCGTCTGCCCAAGCGGTTACTTTAACAGTGACATATTTATCAACCAATAACAAATAAAAAAATAAGTAAATGGCTAGTGACAAATGTTCTAAAATTGGTTCAAAATTACGATTTGGCTTGACATTTGCTGACACAAGGTGTGGTTATGTTAAAACCTTAAGGCATTTGAACATTAGATGTACTTTTGTCCCCCTTTGATCGACTTCCATGCTTTAGTTTTAGCAGAGGGACTCAACAGTAACACATTGACGAATGACCGGTCGGTAAATTAATTAAACTATGCATTAATTCAAAGGCCCCGTCACATATAACAAATCGTTTAACGACGCCTGACGAATAGAGTAAGTGTGAAATGTCTAACGAATCCTGACAGAACGAACACACGCGCTCACAGATACATCCATTCCATCCATACGTACATGTACACCACAAGCGGTAGAAAGCGCACACATACCAAACAAATCTGCACAATTTAGCGGAAGTCGTAATAGCCAGTATTCCTCGGGTGGCATTCGTTATGTATGACGGGGCCTTTATGTCAGATCAAATGCACAAACAGTTTCACGGACGTTTACCACAGACACACAACTGGCCAACCATTACAACACACTTCCCGAAAAATGGCCGACAGACCAGTATGCAGATAGTGTCTGATGAATCTAATATGAACCAACTTATTCTCAACCAGAATAAGCGCAAGCATCTGGCATTTTCTATGGTTCGTCTATATTGATCTCAGCTTGTATCAATCATCTAATTTCTTTCTGACCGGTTTGTCAATCCGTATGTCTTGAACTTTAAGAAGGTCGTGAAATTCCGGCAACATCTATACTCCGTAGAACGTAATGTTGTTGATGATCACATCGTAATTTTTAAAACCCCGAATAACCATGGTCCTCATGATCTCTGGTGCTCCTACATATGGCAACAGTGCTCTTTCTATTCCATCAAATAATATCTAAAAGTAAACATATTGATTTTTTCGGTGAAATTGATAGATAGATCTATTATACTTATAATACCTCAATTACTCAACATATTATGTCCGTTCAAACGTGTTTCACAATCACATATAAGGCATGATTAAAATGATTTAAAATAGATATATGGGAAGGAAAAAATAATAATCGTAGACAAGAGGGCCCAAAGGGCCCTAGGTCGCTCACCTGTTATAGCAGTACATGCAAGACCTGTAATTTGACCTAGTGACCTAGTTCTTGGCCCCATATGACGCAATATCGGACTTGACCTAGATTTTGTTGAGATGATCACTCAGACCAAGTTTCATGAGGATTAGTTAAAAATTGTGACCTCTAGTGACTACACAAGGTGTTTCTATGATTTGACCTTGTGACCTAGTTTTTGACCCCGGATGACCCAAAATCAAACTTGACCTAGATTTTGTTGTGATGATCATTGTGACCAAGTTTCATAAAGATTAAGTCAAAATTGTGACCTCTAGTGACTACACAAGGTTTTTCTATGATTTGACCTTGTGACCTAGTTTTTGACCCCGGATGGCCCAATATCGAACTTGACCTAGATTTTGTTGAGATGATCATTGTGACCAAGTTTCATAAAGATTAAGTCAAAATTGTGACATCTGGTGTCTACACAAGGTTTTTATGATTTGACCTTGTGACCTTGTTTTTGATCCCGTATGACCCAATATCGAACTTGATCTAGATTTTATAGAGATGATCATTATGATTAAGTTTCATAAAGATTAGGCTCAAATTGCGACCTCTAGTGTGTTCACAAGCTTTTTCAATGATTTGGCCTCGTGACCTAGTTTTTAACCCCGGATGACCCAATATCGAACTTGACCTAGATTTTATAGAGATGATCATTGTGATCAAGTTTCATAAAGATTAGGCTCAAATTGTGACCTCTAATGTGTTCACAAGGTTTTCCTTTGATTTGGCCTAGTGTCCTAGTTTTTGACCCCAGATGACCCAATATCGAACTTGACCTAGATTTTATAGAGATGATCATTATGATTAAGTTTCATAAAGATTAGGCTCAAATTGCGACCTCTAGTGTGTTCACAAGCTTTTTCAATGATTTGGCCTCGTGACCTAGTTTTTAACCCCGGATGACTCAATATCGAACTTGACCTAGATTTTATAGAGATGATCATTGTGATCAAGTTTCATAAAGATTAGGCTCAAATTGTGACCTCTAATGTGTTCACAAGGTTTTCCTTTGATTTGGCCTAGTGACCTAGTTTTTGACCCCAGATGACCCAATATCGAACTTGACCTAGATTGTATGAAGATGATCATTGTGATCAAGTTTCATATTGATCAGGCTAAATTTGTGACCTATAGTGTGTTCACAAGCAATTGTGAACGGACGGACGGACGGACGGACGGACGGACGACGGACGAAGAGCGATTACAAAAGCTCACTTTGTCACTTTGTGACAGGTGAGCTAATAAAAACATCAACGTTAAGAAATTAATTTAATCTAAAATTGATTTATGTTACAATCGAAAATGCACAATAAAGAATGCAAATAGTCGTATATCCAGGATTATTTATGTTCGCCTAACACTGCCCTTCAGTGACTCTCAGTATGTATGGTGTCTCGGCTTTTTTGCTGCTAAAACTAAGTCATTCAGCTTTTTAAATGCTGGGACTTGGGATTTCAATGTTTAGAGAGCTGAATCTTTGACTTTCAGCAGCAGTTCATTTTTAGTTCAGTAATGCGTTTGGCTTTGTGTCGTGTAGTTGTGGTATTTGATGTTTTTACGGTTTCTGTGCTATTTTTCTATAATCTTTTTTATGATGTCTCAAATTTGTTTCTGTTATCTTTCCTTATTGTATACTATGTCGGTTATAAATTTCAGTTTTTGATATTCATTATTACATGTATGAGTCTTATTCTAGTTATAGAGGCAACCATAGATGACAACGATATTTCAGACGGTACCATCTGGCACCGATCTCCCGGAGCATATCAATTTGAGCTAAATGTCATCTCAAATACTGTCATGTGTCATTGGGGGTAATTTCCACGATAAATTTGGCTCCAAATTTGCATCACAACACAGAAACATCATTTTGAGTTTATTACAGTAAAATTTCAAGAGCTCGAAAATAAGATTTATCTAAAATTCTGACTCTGATTTGAGCAAAATCTTTTTCTACTTGAGATGCTTCGGGAGATCGGGCCAGTTCTCTTTTACATTACCGCTTAAGACTTTTATCAAAATAAGTAAAATTTTTAACTTATATACCTCAACAAAAGTTCTTTAGATCAAGAATAAGTATTTTAAACAACTGCTACATGTACAAAATCGTTCTTTTGTTTATATCCTAAAATGAACAATCTACATAAACCAACAAAGAATAGTGAATATACTCTAGAGATACTAACCACTGGTATTCACAAATCATCTTAAATGAAAACATAACTATTTTGACTTAAGTTAAAAGATTGCGCTGCACATATTTTACAAGAAACTAAGAATAACCAATGTTTTCTTTGTGATTAATGTATCTCTTAACATAATGCTTCTAAACAATGTAACAATTGATAATCCTTCTTGTTTTAAGATTTTAAGAACTTTCTACGTTTTCCCATTAATTACTTTGTGAGCAACACTCCAACTCCTCTTAGACGCTATAGGCATACTTCTAAAGAACGCAATATTTCTATTTTTTCCTTGAGCTTAATTAAGGTGATTGCAAACTCTTTAATTGAGCGGAAGTTTAGAAATCGGTGTAAATAAGACGTATTGAAAGCGTCTGACTACCATGATGAAATAGTACGGAAAACTTAAACTTAATGTGTTAGCATGTTCTTATGTCTTAAAATCGCGAATTGTCTTTATAGTTACTATATTATACGCTAATAAACTTGCAGAAAAAAGCTATTGCTGAAATTTTATTTGTCGTTTATTCCGAATGTTTGAAACACCAACACTCGCGAATATTAGCTACAACGTATATGAAACGTATTATAATTCGCCCACACAAAATTTTATCCAAGTTTTAATATCTAAACATATCTTAAAAACTAGCCGAGCAAAACTGTAATGGGTTTGCACAATTGCTATCATGGGCGTGTTCTTCATACAAATCAGGAGTTTGATACCTCTTGTACAGAAAAATTAAGAGTTGTCAATCATCTTAAGTATGTGGGATGTATGATTGCTTTCGATATGGCACAATTTGTCGTGGAAATTGACATTTTGGTTGTTATAAATGTTATTCATAAAGGACAAAATCATGTTAATATCTCTCTTTGTACCTGGAAACCGTCTTGTTGTGCCACCATTGTCATTTTATAGGTACTGTCATCCTCAAAAGGAAATGGAGTCCATAGTGGAACCGAGCCCCAGCCCTCAGAATATGTCTGGAACTTCACGTACCCCTCTTGTCTTGATATATGGACAGATACAAGTACCAAACCACTCAACTCCTCTATGCTGAATGACGATCCAGCTGGAAGGTCGAAAAACCGGAACCTGACGCTGCATCAAAGGCAAAATAGTAAGTGTGTTATTACAGATCATTAAATCTTTTATAGCTTTGTAAAATATATTATAAACTCGGACAGGGAAGGCAACAGTCAACAGAAACAGTAGAGTACAAAATACACAAAAGGCGACATACAAAAAAGACAAATGACAGACCACAAGTGCACACCTCCACAAACTTAACAAGACAGGTTACCGCTGAAGGTGCGAACAAGTTTGCATTATTTTCTTTTAACAAGTTCGTCATAATTACCGTTACATACTCGTATTAAACACGTTATTTCGCTTGCTGTGAAGAAGAAGTTAGAAAGTACAAAAATGCTATTTTTAGAACGGAAGAAAACACTATCAGAAAACTAATCTTTACTTGCGGAAAAATAAGCTTCTTCAACATCAGTCTGATCAACACGACCCGTTCCGAATTTCATGAAAATAGGTTCATAAGAAGCGTCTTGTGATGCAAATTTACAAAATATATGTATGAGTCTTATAAGGTCACTTACGACCTTCTTATTCGGAGTCAATGATTTGTCATCATTTAGATATTCAAACAAATATACATGCATACAACATAAAGTATTAAGTTATAGTTAGAACATATTAAGTAAATTTTAATGATTAAAAAGGGCGGAGCGAGCGAAGCGAAGCGAGTCCTTTTTAGTCATTAAAATTTACTTAATATGTTCTAATTAACTTAGAATATAACATTCTGCATTCTGATTGGCCGATAGAAAGTAGCGCCAACGCATGACGTAAAGTCTGTGAAGAGAAAATTTTAATGATTAAATTTTTCAGTTAACCGCCAAAATGCGGCGTTTTCATTGGCTCATAATGTAGGTTATATTCTAATCGGTCTTTCAGCACATTGATTGTATCAACTTTGCAGCGAAATGCAATCGACGTAGGCATACATACATGGCTGTTAAATTATAAATGAGATGAAATGTGGAGATGAAACATGACTGTTCTGCTTATATGCAAAATGTTTCTTTATATTTTTGTTAACTTGAAAAATTATCGAGAAAACATTAGGGTTGTCCTGATGCAAACTTTTTTTTGCAAAGTGAACACAATGATCGGAAATTGGCATAATATACTTTTAATGTTAATGGAAAACATTCGTTATGTCTTTATGGGAAATTGTTACTTCTTGTAAAGTGAACTAAGTGATCGGAAATAGGCAAAGTATAATATTTAATATTGTCGTGCATTTAAATGCACGTGCAAGTTTAATAGAAACGTGTATGTCTCTGTAACGCTGTGGTTAGCGCGCTTGTCTTGTGACCCGGGCTCAAATACGGATGGGTGCACTCACATGCCTGCCATATTTCAACAGAAAGGTGACTGGCAAATAAAGGCTATGCTCGGTATTTAAAAATGGAAACTTGTGAATTATGCATTGGCCAGCAGTGCAACAGTTAAGAATATAAAAAAGCTCCAATCAATAGGATTAGTCCGAGTTCAGATCGACATTTCCTTTAAATGACGAAATAGGCTTAGTACTATGTGCTACATTTTTATGATATTTTTTAAACTCGTGACTAGAGACTTGGGAATTATGTGTTGTTAATAATTTTGATCAGCATAACGAACGTATTTTAAATCATTATTTATTAATGACTTTTACGCCAATTAGTGAAAAGGTTTGAATTGCCGTACCAAGAAATACATAATAATTTAATCGATACACGTATGCATCTAATAGAGTCGTCTCCCAAGTAGAGCGCTTATCTTGACTTACGTTATATTGATAATAGTTGAAACGTGCATTTTATAACTTTCCATTTTAGATTTTAAAATAATGCTATATACTACTCATACTTTGATAATTCAATATTTATATATGTCATTTGTATATTGAACTAAACCGATTAACAAAACGCGGTACTACAAAAATGTCATCTAAGCAGCTGCTTAATTTCGAAAGGTGCATGTGTTACATTTGGTATGCATTACATAGCGTTTTTTTAGGTAACTGAGAAGCCCTATTGGCAGGGACCAAAATGGTAACAATAACATGGAATTGCTTGTCCCTTCTTTATTCTCATATTGTGCAAGACCCAAAATGACAAAAATCACATTCTGTTATCACTGAGGCTTGAATGCAAAGTGATGTTGTGCATATGAGTACTTAGGCATCATATTTTGAAGCAGTTTTACTCGTTTACAATATTGCAGATATAACATTATTTTAGCGAAAATAAATTTTATCAGTCCATCTAATTCAATTTGTAATATGTAACATGGGAGGATTGTAACTTGTTTAGTTGGGCATCGTGTCTTTTATGTTTTCTGTGCTAGACTGGTTCAGGTGGGCATTTTACCTTGTGTGTTTTTTAATGTTTTCTGTGCTCGGCTGGTCAAGCTGAGTGCTGCCTTCCCTGTCCGACTTAATATTATCTTTTTGGAACATTCATTGACCCTTATCAAAGTTTGAGTAGTATATATCATAGCCTAGTTGAATTGGTTTTCCTGGTGATTTTACGTGGTATAAGAGTATTGCAATATATATTTCTGACCTTTCCTGAAAATCACAGAACCCTATGACCTAGTTTGTTATCTAGCAATCTGATTTGCCAATTTAGTCACGTGACAAAGGTCATGAATGGCTACGAATATGAGATAAATACTAGATCTAGCGCCGAAAAACACGATTTATAATTAGTTAACACAGTTCAATATTACACTCGTTATTTAATATTTTGCCTCAAAGGCTTTATCAAAAATTACAATAATACTTTTCTTCACTACATGGTCAGCTTGTTTTTTCATAAGCATAAATAAAATGGCGCAATTTCAACAAACAGGATGTGTCGTCATGACGGCATTATTGACATCAATCATTGTCATACAATATTGCGGCAAATTCGACTCAAAAGATGAAAGTGCATCACAATTAAATTCAGTAAGGAACATTTGTGAATTATTTGTCCGTAAATTGGACTTTATTCTGAGATATAATGAGATAAACAACAACTCTAAACAGTACTTCAAGTATACAAGAAATTATTAACAGTTTATCTAGTGGAAGACTCTTGGGAATCAGATTATATAATTGCGTTATAACAATTGATTTATTTGTCATTTTATTATTTTGCTAAGCAAAAGCATGTATACTAAGTCATTATATGACTTTGCTTAAATGATTATAACATATAATAACAAAGGGTACATTCATAAAACAGTCACACGTAGGTGTTCTTAGTCTTTTGTTATTTATCAAATTGACTGTTCTAACATACCACTAAAAAAACTCCCGACATTCTTCCTGTTCCCTATCATATTCATAAGTATTTACTTTTAAACAATACCAATTCTCAGTTCAGTTTTTGATGGCTATTCTTGCATGTGTGCAAATATGCTAATTATAAAATACCCCGCTTTATTACATGAATGTCAATGTTCTTTCTCATTTCCTTATTCAATTTCCAAAATTCAAATATTTCATTTACTTGTTCAACTTGAAACGTTCAGATGTTGCGTTTCGTATGATTGTTAAAGTTTCAACAGTTGTATTTTCTTTTACTTAAATATTTAGATTTCAACTTTCAATATGTCCATTTACTTATATAACTGTAACATTCAGGCTTTCGTTTACTCATTTTGCATTCAATGTTCGAATCCATTCACTTTCAGCAGCAATGTTTTTATGTATTTAGTCAACAGTGGTCTGATTAACACGTTAGTTCTTTGCATTGCTAGGCGTTCAGTGAAGGTTCGAATTCTACTATAGGTGTAATTTGTATTAACTTATGAAAAAGGGTGTAGTCACTCAATATCGAAAAGCGCAAATCTTGGGATAGCCATAGATATATATGTATAACGAAATAAAGCAACCATCTACATTTAAGGAATTTCAGCCGTTTAACTGTTGAAACTATGTCATTTAGCTTGAAAATTCAGCTTTTTGATTGCTGAACCTAGTTCATTCAGCTTTTTGACAGCTGGGACTGTGGCAGATCATTTTCTCGTTCGGTTATGTGTTGGTCATTGTGCCTTGTATAATTTTATGTTTTCTGTGCTCGGCTTGTTAAGTTGAATGCTGTCTTCCCTGTCCGACTTAATATCATCTTTTATAACACATGTTAGACTGATATTGCCGTTTGTTGTTTCGTATAGGTAATAGCGCATACATTTAAACATATTTAGTAGGGTAAAGTCAATTACGCCAAAATAGCGGTGCTTGTTTGTCATATTCGACACTGTGCTCCGGATTGCACCAGCAGTAAGCTCTATTCGGTGTAAATGTGCACATTGCTTCGAACAGACCTTAGGACTTTTTTCATCGGATTTTCAGGTAAATGAAATGGATATTATTTCGATTCTCTCAATGCTCTCGGTTATTTTGAGGGTTTCTTATTTTCCCAATATGGCAGTCGAACAAACTTTCGCCATGTGATATTTGCACTATACGCGTACATGTAGTTATATATAATAAATATGATTTCATAATGTTTAGCATCCAACCAATTCTATCTTAAACAGGTCGCCGAGTACCTTTTGTTGTATGCAGAAAAATGGTCCGATTGAAGATTCCGCGGTCGTTTGTCTGTGTCGACACGTATAAGGGATCCTGTTTCGATAACGCAATTGGAAGATGGTTATAATAGAATAATAAACTAGCTATGATGCAAAAATACACATCAAACAGACAGATCGAATAACTGTGAAATCATTATGAAACATCATTTAATTGCTCTTATCATAAATACGTAATGCATTTGAAATGGGAATGTTTGTCAGCAATACCCAAGTGAAGGCATCTCCATATTGAGATAAGGCTCGAACAAATGTGTTATTTATCAACCAATTGAAGGAATACTGTGCCCATGTGAATATTAAAGTTACAACAAACCAATTATTCATTTTTCTTATCGCTTTGGCTAGACCATCCGTAAAAAGAATCATTATGATGTATATAATTGCAGCTAAAAATACATGTATATCTCTATGTAACATTATTACTTGATCAAACTAGCAAAATACTGTATATGATAAAAAAGTTATTTTAAGTACTAGTAATTGTCAAGCTGAAAAAACGATCTTCGTTAATTATTCACACAAACAAAATAAGTAAACGAATGGGGATGATTGGGTACAAGAAAAAGAAAAAATGCAACTGAAAAACTGCACAATCGTGCGTTCATAACTTCAGTAACATACATATGAATTCCTTAACGAACCGGATAGGGTACGAATAAGCGCGAACGAATCGGACAAGGTGAAGGCATAAAATAATAAAATCGCTAGCTCTGCAAGAAAGTTGGCTGGGTCAAAAGGACAAATACGGATAATTAATGACATTGATTGTTTAATAATCATTCCGTTTGACAAAATATTACTTTTGAATAGGTCGACTGAGAGGCGTGCAAGTTGAAAGGGTGGCAACTATTAGATTTGAACGGGCTTTCACATTATCTCCTCGAGAAAGTTTGATAAGTTATATCCGTGTTGGGCTTGTGGTCAATGGTTCGTGGAAACGCTCGTACATAATCGAACACGTTTGGGCACTTTTCGCTTCCCATGCACTCTATTGTTAAGGAAATATTTTTTCTTCAAGGTACATCATATGTGTGTATATGTAACGCATTGTGGCTTTATTGATACTGAAGTGCCTTCAATCTCACTGTCCGATCATACACATGGAACTGCTATGGAGTTCTTACCTGCTCCAGTCGGTAAGCCCCGTAGTGAAAAAGAGTTCTAATCGACCTCCTACCCCGAATGTACCAGGGATAGTCCACACCCTCTCAGCTTCTCTCAACGGATTTGGTTCACCTATCATATCCTAAATCCGTGAGCAAAATAATACAAACAAATGTTACACATTGAGAATCGTGTATCAAAATCTATGGAGCCATATAACTGCCACCACATAAATATTAATTTTCATGAAATATTTCGTGAAATTATCGAGGGATTTCATGAAAACAGAAAAATATTATGAATGCAAGATAAATATCTTTACGTGAAAAATTGCCAGTTACTGCTTTGATCTGCCACATCATTCCTTTTTTTTAAGAAACCAACTTACTTTTTACGAAAGTGAATTATTTTTCACGAAGACATTTGCACGTTTCGCGAAACTTTTCACAAAAAGTCGTTTATTTTCACCAAAACATCTTTACGTTTTACGGAACATGTTTATGCTTTCATGAAAAACTTATTTAGTTTCGTGAAAGCTTCATCTTTATGTGGTGTCAGTTCAGTGCACTAACAAGCAGAAGTTCGTGTTAAGATAATTTATCGGTCTTCATAATAATTATATTTTTTCATGAAATATCCCATAATTTTAACGAAAGTTTTCATGAAATCTTAAAGTTAAGTGGTGGCATTTATATAGCTCCATAAAAATCAGTGTTTGGTCATATAGTTATTCTATATATAAAGGTGTAATATGGAACAGGTAAAGGTCTAAAAGTTGTTAAACGTATTTACTAAATTCCTATACTGTTTCAGGACAGAAACAAAAATTATGAATTAGCAAGATGATCAGGGTAACATTGGCGACATATCTGAATAATGTAATGAAATTTCAACACTGCATTCAACATTTATAGCGACAAAAGACATAATCAAAAGTACGTGATGGTCTCAACACCTTACCGGGAAAATGAAACTTTCGAATACCATCTGATACGCTGCTTTATCTTTCTCTAGATACGTATATCCGGGGTAATACGTTTTGTTGGCTTCCCAACTTTGGTTGAGGATCACACATTCTCCATTTCCATCTCGAATTCCAAAAGTCGTATGTGATTTGTTCATTGACTTTAACACACATCGAATTCCCTCAGTGCTGGGTTCGCCTTGCGTTATACGCAAGCGTACAAAACCTGTTCCATCACAGTCACAGTCATAAGCTGGTTGTATTAACAAACATATTAACACGAATAACTTCGTCATTTTTAGACGTTATACCCTATGTTTCAGTTAAAAAGATTAAGCTCCGAATGATACGATATAAGCATGTAGTGCAGGGAATTTTCACTAAAGCACCAAGTGCTCTTTTACCCCGTTTAATTGGACAATATCTATAATCAAATTATCTGATGGCACAATATCGTAGCACATCTCTGAAGGCATACGCCGATGGCTCAGCATGATGCCATTTCTGTCTGTAAGTTTAACAATGTTTCACTAAAGGACCGTTATGCTTATAAATATTTCGATATCAAAACAGTCCTATTTACCCCTATTTCATTAAGCGATAGTAGTTTTAATCAAATGTTTTTCATAGCAAACACGTAGAGGCACATATCTAAAGACACACATCGATAGATTCGTTGAACACTATGTCTTTTTTGTCAGTCGGTTTCTTTGGCTCAAACCATATCCATATAAACTTATAATTATATCATTACATTTTTTATTCAAGTGTTCCTCACTTTACTCGTTTTTGAGAATTAAAATATATACATATAAAACAAGAAATATGACCACGAATAAATTGAAACGATAATGACACCGTCTTAACAATGTAAAATCAAATGTAAAACAATTGCACCAAAGTGCCAACTGATTTGATCGCTTAATTGGTGTTTGAAATAACTGAATACACAATGGGCTAATAGAAGGCGGAGCGTAAGAACATCAACTTAAACATGAATCAGATAATGTTAGTTTGTCGGCGTGTCGTGATATATCAAATATAAAAAAAAAATTTATACGTGTCGATTGGGATGAATGTTCTTGAAGTGTTTATAAATATTTACACAACATTTTCTTTGTTTGACCCAGGTTAATAACCTACAAATGTACATGAACAACCCGTTCAGAGGTTGTTCATGTTAGCTTAAGGTGCATCTACACGGTAAGTCTTGGTGTTTAAGGAGGTCCGAGCTGCCTTGTGCGCATGCGTGAAAATTCAAAATCGTATTAGATAAGAACAAACATGAATTTTAGTTTCAATGATTGCATATAAATGTTGATTAATGATAATAAACATAATAATTTTGCACAAATTAGATATTTTTAACTTTTTATTTTTTGCATGTAAAAAAGTGGGTTGGAAACGGCAATATTTTAAATAATATGGGTTCACAATAAGTCCCTACAATTGTTCAAATGTATATTCTTATACATAATATGTTGTTCATGGTTTAGTTATAAGAGGTAGCCACACTTTGAAATATTTCATTACAATATGCAAATTAGGTTAATTTTATGCAAATTTATTCATAATTAGTACTTTTTTATGCACAACTCCCAAAAAAGGCTGGTGACCCCTATTTTTTATTTGACTAAACTTGTGTTCTAATTGATACTAAACTTACGGCCAATTCTAAATCATTTTCGATCGTTAGGTATTTTTTGACGTTCATTTGAAATTGTTTGAAAATCACACTTTTTTGCAAGTGGGTGGGGTAACTATTTATCATGTTCAAATACTGAATTTGTTCATCAGGCTGCCGGAATTGTGACTAATGTCAATAGGAATGACCATTGAACACACAAAATAGCATGCATTGCTTGAAAGTGGTTTCATATAGTAAAACTCTTAAAAAGAACATAATGGTGCCATAAATGCAGGAAATAGATAAAATGAACAAAATACAATCATTGGTAGGTCATTAGAAAGCCATGTATGTCGAAAACGAGTCTGGTGACATATCATTTGTATGATTTCAATCTTGTTCTAGAAGACTGTTCTGTCATTTTAAGATGTTTCAAGGAAAATTCGATCGTTAGATCAAAGGTGCGCGTACCTCCTTAAGTCGAAGATGAACACTTCACAAGATGTAAATCTTCCCTTACTACACGGCACATCATGACTTATAAAGCACACGTTATTTCTCTCCTAACACTTGTTAACAATGGAGTCGGTTGACGAAGACCTATTGATAGGACTGTGTGTAGTGTTGATATGCATCATACTGTATGGTATAATCCGTTTGGGTGTTACGCCAAGCCATTTCTGTACTGTGGCGACTATACAATGAATGTGTCGTACATCTCCCGAAAATGTGTGGTAGAAGTGTTCTACTCGTTACGACACGGTACATTTTGACTTATAGGTCAAGATGTATACACTAAAACTTACCGTGTAGATGCACCTTTACTAACCTGCGTACGTGCACAGGTTGTTCAAGTTTGGTTACTAACATACAGACCAACACGTACATAAAGGATTAACATGTACAGTCAAATCTGTGTTATAGACCACCCGGGACAAAAGTTCACTATTATAAAAACTGTCTACAAAGACCACTTATTTATCTCCAATCGGATTATTCTCAAACATTATTTTGTTGTTCCCGTTGGTGCTTTTTATAAATAGGTTACATATCTTCACAGTAAAATTACAATATAATTTGTTATAACTACAATACAATCATACGAGGGTCGTTCAAATTTGAATGCAAATGATGCTATATCTTTCTTGTATCAATGAATTTACAAATTTAGTGAGCTGTATATCAAAGATCATCGTATTAGCTTTAAATTTAAACCTCACATTTCAAATTCCGTTCAGAGTAGCTGTAACAATAGGTCAATTAACACTGCCTACTCGTATAAACTAATGCTTTAATGATTGGGGAAATGCCACTTTTTCTGACCAAGTTCGGTCCCATTCAAGAATCGTTGTTTTTTAATGCGGGAGCAAATACAATATTTAAAATTACTTGTATGGTGAAGTGGTGTAATGTAATGTTTTATTCATCAACTACTTGATAGTTTAAGAAATCTAAAATGGCGTAATTTTATTTGGAAAAGAAACCTCATGCACGCCATCCTAATACCGCAACGTGCTAGAAAAGGGTTGCAAAAATCAAATATGTTTCGGAAACTGGTGGAATATTTACAATCAGGCAAGTAGCTGAATGTGTTGGCACATCATTAGGAGCTATTCATACCATCAACAAGCATATTACAAAATTTAGGACGATAAGTATAGTTTGGATACCCCTATCTGCTTTGAGACGCCAGGACATATGTCCATGCAAACTGTCCAAAAAATAGTTGATACCAGTTTCTAGATAAAAATGTCGACTGTTCGCAAATGTTATTTCCATAAACGAGACACGTGTTCATTTTGTCACCCATGCGACAGAACCATAAACAAATATGGGCCAGCAAAGACAGAACAAAAGTATGCATTGCAAAACGCACCATGGGCACCAGAAGAAATGTACACCTTTTTCGATATAAACCAAAGTTATGTATATAATGGACAATGCCTTAATGCCAAGCTTAACAAAGATACATTCCTTCAGAAATTGAAGAAATACTCCGACAATCGCTGCCAAGCCACATGTTTGAAGGATGACATGCTATTGCAGAGCAATGGATCTTCACCTGCAGCAGCCATTAACGCGACTTTCTGAGAAGCGTGAAGGTTCTTTATTTTTCTGACCGTCCTTATTTGTCAAGCATTGACCCCTGTGATCTTTATATGTTTCAAACGACTCTAAAATTGCATTGTCGGAAAAAGTATCAGGTACATTGAGATCGCGGTTTGTCTCTTGTCCAGTATATGCATAGTGTACCTAGGAATGATAACAAAATTGCATTTTAAAATTGGAATAACTGAATGAAACTATATATATATCGGAGATGAATACTGCAATTGGATCAAAGGCTTGTTTCATTAGAATCTATCAAGGAAAACATTGTATGGACTTAGTTGCATTCCAATTTTAACAACCCTCTTGTGTTTAAAGTTTAGTTAGTAATACCTAATTCTCAGTCAATAACCATTACTAAATATTTCATAACAGTCACGCTGTCTGAAGCGAACAACGGTCGTAAAATTGATAAAAATCGGAAAGAGAAGACAACATTCAACAGAAGCAGGACACGATAGGCTCATAAAAACCCGTATACGTATAAAACTGTGGCCGTCAATTACGAAAGTGAAGTAGCAATAAAAACCAGACTAGCATGTAAGGGAATGAGGTACACACGACAAAGACACATACTAGAAGGACTAGGACAATTACACGAATGAACTAGAACACACGCAGTTTAACAGCTACACTAGACCCTTGTCCTAATTACACCGACTAGAAAATTGAATATCCATGGAACCATGGTATCAATTCAAATGATTGTTTGAAAAAAATCTAAATGGATAGTAGGATGTTTTTTCAACCCAATCTGCGTAATATTGAGCACCGAGGCATGACGGCGCAATATCGATTTTTATGCACGTGCCGTTGAATGTTTGGCGAGGAATCTATTCCACGTTGTAGATCGTTTCTTAATCGTAAGTACTTTAAGATAAAACAGTTAAAGGTCTGTATGTTATTGGAATAAAGGGCCAGAGGAGTGGGTAGTTGAGGCAGCGGCTCGAACTGACGGTGGATATACCGGGTAACGATAATCTTGTTTACTTTGGTTTTAGAATATGAGTTTAAAATTAACCAACACTCATTGCCAGTTCATCATTTTTATTTTATCAACATGAACATACTAATGTAATGTCGTTTTTAAAAAATTCCACAGCACGCCTCAAAAGAAGATATTGTACCGTCATGCCTCAGTGCACAATATACTACCGACTGACTTGTAAAAACATCCTAATATCGTAGACAATATCGATTAAGACACAATTTTAAAACATCGTTTGGTTCAATGTAACGGTTCCAGAGTTATTTGAATTTAGGTTCGGTGTAGTTAGAACATAGGCCAAGTGTACAAAAGCACGATCACTTTTCTTCCGCCTATGTCAGTCGTATATGAGCAGGGTAAGAGTCAAGCACGAATCACAAGGAAGACCACTCACAACATGCAAAACCCACAAGCCAACACCTATCTGAGTCAGTGTACGATATAATTATATACCACAAGCCAACACCTATCTGAGTCAGTGTACGATATAATTATATACCACAAGCCAACACCTATCTGAGTCAGTGTACGATATAATTATACACCACATGTCATGACCTGAACCAAGCAGCCTTGTGATGAACTTCAAAGTTTACAAAACGACACATACAAGGAACAAAGTTTAAAACAAATACACATAAAAGTATGTTTGTATTTTTGTCCTGTTTAACTATCAAGAGGAGAATAAATACGTGAGTGTTCCAGAAATAATAGGACCTTTTTCATAGCAGCGCGGTAAATCAGAAATTTAGAAAAATAATTGCTGTAAATGAAATTTCATCTATCAATGACAAATATGCGAAATATCAAAGCAATTGGTTACACAAAAAAGAATATAAGAAACATTAAATATACCATGTACCATGGAGGCAGGTCGCGCCGTGACGTTATGATGACGTCGCCTTTCAAACACAGTATTTCAACCGAAATACACCCTTAATATTTGTATATATATTTACCCTGACTTTCAAAATAGATCTAATGTTAATGTCCCCATTGTTTAAATGTGTCTCTGTACCACTGTTCCCAAAATGGGTTACTGTGATGTTAGCAATTTCTCTAACCTTGAAGCGTCTATCAGTGTACGAACGGTGTCCACCAACGTCAAACTAATTTTTCTGTGGCTTGACCTGTGTTAACTTGTTAGTTCATACATCCGCTATCTGTGAACAATTTGTGCCAACAGAACACGAATGGATGCTGGATGCCATTACATTAAGTTTATTTAATTTTTCAATGATTTGCATGGTTGGTTTTTCCAATTAATAACATAATTTAACAAGTGCGTGGTTTCTAGGTTTTGACGTTGACGTCGTTTCGTCCATGACGCGCTTGGAGATATAAACTTGTTTACTAAGTTGTGATTATAAACAAACAGCTATTACTTCGTAAGTTTGCATGCAAACGTCAGTGACATCAAGGTAATGCCACATAATTTGCTAATATTATTTATCCAATGGTTACTGAGATATTCACGTGTTTAGTATGGTTAGTAATGACAATTTACAGTGTGACTCGCTTGTGCGTTACATGGTTTCTATGACAACGCTTTGTACAGGCATCACCCACAACAACGAAAATCTGTTGAGGCCAGTATATTGAGCATAAAACGCTTCACATATGAGATAAATTTCATTAAAATGTATGTGTTGAGTACAATGTTATGAGAAATGTCATATTATTTCTGGAACAACCCTCGTTTATACAATACGGTTATCCTATGAGACCCCCGTTTTGGTTCGGACAGAGATAAATGTCACAGGGGCATTAAAACCTCATTCTTATATCTACAATCTAATGAAGCAAATACCATACTCATTTTTATAAAAATTCATGAGGCAACTGAACTCATAATTACCTACCACATATATGCATATAAACACCAACAATAACTACTATGTATTATTTGTTGTATCTATATACAAGCATTGTAATTCTTTATATTGGTTGTATATGTTGTTACTGTTTACGTTTACTGAAAAATAAACGGACTGGCGTAGGTCAGATCCAAAAAAGAGAAGAAATCCACATTCCATACCAAAGACACCATAATCATAACACTTTTATAGTAACTTACATGTCATGTGTCAAAGAACATGATTTATATCTGGTCTCTAACTTTAACCATTTATGCCGTGTGTTATTTTAAAATTTACATATGTATACGGACCACTTTAAAAAAAGATAATATTAATTCGGACGAGCACAGAAAATATATAATATACATCGCACAATGCCCAAACACACAGCCAAGCGAGAAAATGATCCGCCCAAGTCCCAACTGTCAATTGATTTAAGCATAAGACATATACATCAAAATGTCAGGTCAATGTCACAGGGCTAAACAAAAGTACGTACATGTAGTAATGTTCTTAAGGGATGCATTGTTACAACCCGTTTTGTAATAAAGTTGCAAATTGTAATAATTATTACAAAACGAGTTGAGAGCCTTAGGCATAGTTATTTCAAAGTGTTATGACGCATACCACCCAATTTTATAATAGTTTTTATCACTTTTGAAGTGATTTTGAAAATTTGTTACATTTTGCAACTTTATTACAAAACGGGTTGCAAACATTTTTTCAAAGTTTTATTAGGCTCTAAACCCCTTCCGTAATAATTATTACAATTTGCAACTTTATTACAAAACGGGTTGTAACAATGCTTTCCCTGTCCGACTTTTAGTATAGTTTTCTCAAGTCTTAGTTTTTTTATTCGTCTGTCTTTGCTTACAGTAGTAACTTCTCTGCTTGCATGTAATGGTATTGATACCCCAAGTGCGTTTAACTGGGATCATAATATTTGATGATATTTTGCACACAAACGTTTAACGAATTGTCCTAACACTTAATTCATTAAAAATCAAAATCACGTGCCAAAGTATGCATGGTCAGTCATGCTATCAATGTTGAGTCATACATAAAATGTAAGTGTGCAAAATATCATCAAATAAAATGATCAAAGTTAGCGTATTTTGGGTTTGTAAAGTGACCAATTAGAAAATTGGTTGAGTGTATACAGTGTAGCAATACCACGTGACGTACACATTTCTACTTGGAACTGTAGTAAAAAACCACGTGGTATTGCTACACTGTATACACTCAACCAATTTTCTAATTGGTCACTTTACAAACCCAAAATACGCTAACTTTGATCATTTTATTTGATGATATTTTGCACACTTACATTTTATGTATGACTCAACATTGATAGCATGACTGACCATGCATACTTTGGCACGTGATTTTGATTTTTAATGAATTAAGTGTTAGGACAATTCGTTAAACGTTTGTGTGCAAAATATCATCAAATATTATGATCCCAGTTAAACGCACTTGGGGTTGGAAAGTGACCACTTAGAAAGGTGGTTCAGTGTAAAGGTTCTATCATTGCGGATGATCCCTCCAGTTCATTGAAATAGTTCCACCTAATATATTTATGTTGCTGATATTCTAAGGTTATATATAGAGGATATTACATGAGTGTCTTTTCATATTGAATTTATTAAACGAGTTCAATAAAATAATAAAATGCGAGGCTCTGCCGAGCATGTTATCGATTTTATTCAACGAGTTTAATGAATTCAATGTGGAAAGTCACGAATGTTATGTTCTTTTTATCACATGTTAGCCTTTTTTCGACCGAAATATAAAATAGCTATTTCTTTTCACTATAATAAACGCACAATTTAACGACGCCGCCTATACTTTGAATGCCGTCGCGTCAAAGCTTTATTACACCAGTGTATTATCAAAAATAAATAATGGCTTTATTACGCTACCGCGACGTCAAACATGTGATAAAATGATCTAAAACATGATACCTCTAGTACCGCTATTCCTGACTTATTTGTAATTCATAATCGACTCAGAAGATCAACCGTAAAGATCTATTTTGTCAAACAGACTTAATATTTTAGTATGCTACTAACGACCGCTCCTGATACCGGGCATGAAACATTAATTACTTCGTTAGACTGATGTATTTTAGACAACGTAATTTGTGTTGTCAACTAAATACGAATCTATTATGAATTTCAGCAAACACCGAGGGAAGTATTAATTATCTGAGCAACGGAATTGTTCAGTGGATCGTTAAACGTATAACTAATCATAGCTCTATTCATGATTAAACTAACCAGTTTAATCGACAAGGGAGATAAATATCAATATAAACGTTCTCCAGCTCGACGCTTCAATGCGTTTGGATAATTATTAGGGTCAATCAAGATATAATGCGAACTATCAATTACATGTGTGTATCTCTAAAACCTATCAAGATAATTAAACGAAAATTCGCATAATAAATATTTAAGTCATTTCTGTTTTGTTCAGAAAATTTAAGGACCTTTACGTCGATGACGTCATCGGCGCGTGCCTTTCTTCGACGTCACTAAATACAACATGGACGCGGTAGCGTCACAAGACCAACGTTGTTAACATTACAATCGAGCGCCGTCGAAACAAACGTTCACCGAAATGTTATTGCCTGACCAGAGCTTGAGTTCAAATGTCCCCTTCCATATTCCGAAGGGGCGAGACTATCATATACAGGATATCTATGCAACGGCCCATATTAAACAGCAACACATGAGATAATAACGTGAAAGCATACTAAATACTCACATGCGAAGAGAAATTCCTGGAAAATGAGTGTAGTTTAGCTCGATTTATTCGACTTTGCGGAACTGGTTAAACCTGTCCAAGGATAGGAGAGATCATGTTTGTATACAAAGGTATTCATACCACCAGTTAGCTATTGGCGAATGAAAGGCCTTTTTTCGTCATTCGTCCAATAGATTGCCGGCGGGCATTTTGCATATGAATACGATGATCGCTCCTATTGCGCTCGGTGGGTACCTAAATTTTGACGTCATAAAATACAGAACTTCGCTTCAAACGAGTGACCGGCATGCTTTAGCGATTTATTGTGGAAGAGCAACACCTTTTTTATTCATACTGTTAGCTATAGATGAGGCGTAGAGCCGGAAATGAGACGACAGTTACCTGGGGATACGACTTCCTGATTTACATTGGAAAAACAGTCCAAGTGTATGTGCGCAGTATAGAGTGTATGTGCACAGTTGCCTAGGAACGCGAATAGAAGGTCTGTCGAAATAGTGGAAGTCGGTCATTGAATACATAGAAGGTTACTATGAATGATCATGTCTATGTTTGAATGATTAATATTGTATGTAAAAATGTATGTGTTAGTTCGCATTATTTATTGAATGACCCTCGTATTGTACAATTAAACTAATAATTTAATAAACACTTCGGGTAATATACTGGTTCGGTGTACATTAGGGGCTTACTCACATTCACACATGATGCCCGAACTCGCAATGTTAAATAATTCCAAAGTCAGCTAATCCCTGCATTCTGATTGGCTAAGACGTGACGTTTACAAATCAGTGAACCTCTGTTTTCACTAATCGGGACCCTCGGACATTACTGACGTAAACGTTCTAGACGAATGTGTGTGGAATAAGTCAAACTGCAAAGGCCCATCGCAACTGTACAAGGTCTTATAGCTTAATTTTGATATAGAATGTTACCTACATGTATGTTCATCCCCTGATTTTGTATTTAGGTAAGGAACACAGCATATAAACACATTTTGCTTAGCTAACGTAATTCACCAAACGTCACGTTAGGGTGACGTCACGTTTACGACGTCATTAAATCAATGCCATTTTTTTTAAAAAGCGCGGGAGTAGATTCAATGTTTTCATTGATATTTATGTGATTAAGCGTCAGTTTGGAATTATAATGATTAAATGCCCATTTGTTGACGTTCACTGATGTGTAAACACCCGATCTGAAGGCACACATTTAACATAAAGCCCTTTTACTCAATGTGTCGCTTCAGATCGGGTGTTTACACATCAGTGAACGTCAACAAATGGTCGTTTAATCCTATAATGATGATATGTGCCAAACGTTGCTTAGACAAAATCGAGAACAAAATATTGTGACATTTTAGTGCGAGTCTGTGACTTTGTTCTGATTAAAAGGAGTATTAAGATGTATGTTTGTTACAATACTGGTTGCATTCACGGTCCATTCGCCTTGGAGAAAAACACACATTTTAGTTCACATAAGTTTACACTACATTAAATACAAAAGTTATACTACATAAACGAGATCTGATCGGAAGCTATAAGAAGCTTATTGAGGTCATTTCTCGGAGGAACACAGTAGTCTTGCTTTACTAGTCAATCGAAAGTAATCAAAACCCATGATGACTGTGTCTTCTTCTTTGCAAAGCTAACCATTATTCGTTCATATAATGTTCCTTATTGTTGCTTTCGTGATTCACTTTCCCATGACCGATTTGTTATTTTCTTCAATGGACAACTTTTATAAACCATGTATGTATAAAGATGCAGAGTTGTAAAGTTTACCTTGTTTTACAACTCGTTTACACTTGTACTGGGTCAAATTGATACATGAAAGTAGAACTGCGTAACTGTTAACTTTCATTTTTTGTTCAGTTTTTTGTTTGTCGTTGTGGCGTGTAATTGTCATTTTTATGTGTTCGATCCTTTGGTGCCTTTGCTGTCTGCCATGTCCGATTCGTTATTATTATTTTGAAACCACATGTTCTTGTTGATGGCTGGCAATGGATACGTCAATGCTCCAGAGACACAGACATTTTGACGAAAACAGTTTAAACAAATGCACAAATTCAATAAAAAATTGGACAGAACGAGTGCAAGAAGGGAAACGCATCAGACGGACAGAATTTTTCAAACTTTATAACTTACTGTAAACTTATTCTAAACATTGTCCCAGATAAAACCACAGGTAACTGTATCATTAACAAGGAGTAAACAAGACATTTTTATAAATAAAAGTTATAATATCTAATAAAATACCCTTTTTACTCATCAGTGATACAGTTATCTTTGGATAAAACATGTATATAACAAAGATGTTATCTCTAAACATGTGCAAGTTAACGATTTGAAAGCAGGATGTCGCTATTTGATGAATATATAATGACACTTTTTAATACAGTGTACTAACAAGGGTTGCTTTCATAGGTGTGTGCAAATTCAGGTGTATAAGTCATTTGCATTGCAAGCAATACAGTAGTCCCCTACCGGTTTGAAGCCATGACCCTTTAAATTATGTTGCATGTTTCTGTTGCCATGGCATCCATTATTGTTGTCCGAATAAAAAAGATGTACATAGTCTCCTTATTGACACCTACCGACATACATAAATCTAGCTGGGAAACTGTCAGAGTAATATTTTGAAGTATTTTCACTATTTATTATACATAACAGCCACAATGTATGTCCGAATCACAAATAATTTACGCGTGCATAATCTCCTCATTAGTCTTAATCCACATTCCAAGTTTCATAAACCTAGCCTAGTTTGCGTTATGACAGGAGACAGACTGGCGGACGGACGGACGGGGGGCAAACCTATAGTCACCTCCGGTTGATAACGTAAATCTCGACTTTTATATTCAACAACTATGATAATATTTTGATGAAGTTTTATTAGCCACACAACAGTAATATATCACATGTATTTAATTTATTCGGCTACATATCCTTGTGGGTATTGAATGTTGAAACCTGCTGGACATGAGGGTGTCTCACAACATTTTCCTGGGCCTGGTGGGTTCATGTGGCACTGAGGTGGTAAGGACCAAGATACACACCTGAAACAAGAACGTTACAGTACAGTATAGTATGTGGGAGTCAGAATATAGGCTTGTTCCAAGTATCTTGTCTGGGGGAACACGGATGGTACGTTCTGTTCTGAATCTTGCTTTGGTGGCTTCAGTGTACATGTAGTTATCATTTACAATTACCTCCCTTATGGTTAAATACGCACAGAATTCGAAGTCCACAGTGTGTCATTCATTGCGGAGTGAGTATATAGGCTTGCTTGAAATATCCATTTTTGGGGATGTGGATGGTTCGTTCTATGTTTGACTCTAGCGTGGATGGCTAGGCGCTGCCATCGTTTCTGCGTGGCTTTTGATTGTATGTGCGCTACAATATTTTGAATTGCCTATGCATAACAGTATTTAGAATTACAACTATATCATCATAACCTTCTATTTGGTATTTATATGAAATACATGTATGTTAAAATACAACACGTCATTTAACCGTAATCCTCTTTTGAAAGCGCAGTATACAAAAATAGGAGCCGCCTTACAAAGGATACTTTTCTAACATAGTGTACAAGGTGGACAGGTGAATTTAATTTTGTCCAATCACCATGGGGGTCAAACCAACAATTAAAAAAGATTATAAAAATCGGACAGGAAAGTGAGTACTAAACTTAAACAGCTGAGGACAGGAAACATAAAAACAACACAGACCACAATTACACGGCACAATGTCCAGCACATAACAGAACGAGAATACAAACTTAACCGCGTCCAGTAGTGTGTTTGGCATTGTGTCGTGCAATTATGGTCCGTGCTTTTTTTCTGTGCTCGGCTGTTTAAGTTGAGTGGTGCCGTCCCTGCCTTTTTTATTATCCTTTTGTCAATTGGTTGTCAGTTGGTTGTCAGTTGGTTGTACGAGTTTAGTACTGATTGATAACCGCGTCAGTGAAATGGGTTAGGTCAACAAGTCTCTGGTATTAATTTTGACTATACAACTGGGTACTGTTTTATCAAAGCACTTACGAATAACTTAAACTTATGATCAAATTTAAATTCTTCATAATTCTTTAGCAACTGCAAACTTGCGACGGATATGGTTTTGTACGAGTTCTGTTACTGAATCATTATCAGTACCGCAGCTCCATTTACTACACTTCATAATTGTAAACGAATTATAAAGAATTTAAATTTGATTTCCGTAAGTGCTTTGATAAAACAGTATCCTGTTGCTTATATCCCGTGAAGGACATCATGCTTCCAAGTTGGCCACGTAACCATTGTGACATTACGCTGGCTTTAGAACAGGTATAAACATGTGCAAAAATGATATTGATACTAACAATTGACTGCATTGATATTTTCCAGTGGTTCCATCGACACACGTGCACTTGAATTTACAAGAATCCTTCCATTCTGCTCCCTGCTGGTACACCTGTCCATCATATGCACATCCTAAATTAAATCATTGTTAATTGATTACTCGAAAATAGAGAGAAACCACCAAACACGAATAACATTTAATGTATATTCATTAGAATATAACGTTTCGCCCAGAAGGCTTCTTCAGGTAATGATTTTTTATTTTTCTATTGAATACTGTAATTTCCTGCCGCATGTTTATTAATAAGACCACTATAATTATTTTACAACTATTTAGATTTTTGCAATTTTAAGGTCCCATAGTCTTAATTGAGAACAAAAAAACTGACTGGTTTTATTAGCGGAGCTTTACTGTATGTATAATATTGTAGCAGAAATAAGTACCATAACCGCTTTATAATTTAGTAATGCTTGCCTTGGAGACAGAAATGTACGGATTCCAGAAAGCGACATCATGACAAGAAATATTTTTTATCATATTTCGTTTAAACAAACGTAACGTATGAAACGAAGCGGCATTGTTATTTCATTAAAAACAAAATGATAAAATACTAGTTATTTAATTCGTGATCATTATTACAATTTAATTCGACGTATCTTATACGTGTATTGAAATATTCGTTGTTTGTGGGGTCAATGTAATGTAAATCTCATTTAATGAACGTAATTGCGCAAAGTAACAACATGATTTACTATTATTAAATATTTCATTTGTTTTCTTAATAATATTTCATATTATTTTTGGGTCAATCAAATTTATTTTCAATGGAATAATTTGAAATGAAACACTTCATATCGGCGTTTTTGTTTGCAATATTATTCCGTTGTTCGTTGAGTCAACGAAATGTATAGTTAACACACCCGTTGCAGATCCTGAGCCTGAAACAGTCCCGGTTCCTGAAATCATGCCAGTACCAGTACCAGATCCAGATGAAAAGTGGGCTAGAAACGGAACAAACAATATTAACACATGTCATTACACAGTCATATAATTTGTCTATTAATTTTTTTCCGAGTTTTCGTCGTATGTAACGTTTTTATTTAGTAAAATTCGGAATTTGGTTATTTTGAACATAAAACAAAAAGCGTCTAAGCAATGGAAGTAACCGACACGGAAAAGAATGACCCACATGCACCACCTGGTGTGCGCTAGGGACGTTTCGAGGGACATATGTCAAGATGGACAACATGTTATGTTAGCCTTTAACATTAAATATATTACTCTATATTAATATTTGTTAGCGCGTTGTAAGAGTGGCTATTATTTGAAACAGTACTTACAGCAGAGATTGCAAGTTTTAGCGCAGTTTTGAATGGCCCAGGATTCGTAGTCCTTGCTGACGCAAACTGTTGTAAGGTCGTATGTGCTACATGAAGCAATTGTATCAGCACATGCTGCAAGTATACGAACATAGAATGAATTATTATCAAATATGTACAAACACGCCATCATCATAACGCAACTTTTGTTATTTGTTTATTAAAAAGTATTATTATCAATATGCTATTAAAACCATCCGGCGTAAAACACGACCTTTAAACAACGCCTATCATTACAAACTTGTTAGTTTAAACATATTTTATTACCCAAACAATGTCATACAAATATATCTATAAATACACAAACATATATATATGGGTAAAAGGGTCGAGCCACAAGTTCCATAACTTAGTTTACAAACTTGTCTGCAAAGACCACACATTTTCAATGATATTTATCCTTTAATAGAGATCAACAGTCGACAAATACCCAATTTGGGCTACTCCTACTGGTTGATCATTCAATAAAATTATTTAATATTGATGTAAAATCATCAGAAATAATTGTTTTGCATATTTTTGCATAATCTTATGCATTCGCTCGATAATCATCGACAAAAAACATTCGACATAAAACATTACCCGTAGATGTATATTGTCCCATTACAGTTTGTCCAGTTCCAGTTCCAGTTCCGGTTCCTGTCGTGAAAGCTGAAACAAATAAACATGCAAGCATTAGTATTATCGATGCCCAATCTTGTTTGCCGGCATTGGAACACCAGCCATTATGTCTTGCTGCTAGTTTGAAAACACATTAAATACCTAACTTTCTTTAACGATTATATTTAGTCACATATGTTTAATTATTAGTATCTGATTAGTTGCCATTTGCAGACGCTAATAAAGGATAAGCCTGCTGCCCAATCCTATTTCGTTAAAAATCATATTATTCCTTATTTCATGTATTTTTTTCTGTGCAGTCCCAATTAAGACATGGTTAAAACAATGTGTAATGGATACAGGCATACACGTCAAAATTATTAGGGTAAACCATATACAACTATGAATATATTTAAAAAAAACACCCACCACTTATTTAACCAACAGGTAAAATACACTAATATAATGTTTCATGACCGGCTGGCTTCATAAGCTGTATGGCCAGTCCACACGCGCATTACTCCACCAGTCGGTGTTCACTGTTTACTATTCACTGGAATGACTTACTTGAACACATGTGGCAGGTATAAGCACAGTTTTGTTGGGCAAATAGTTGAGCTCCGGCATCGGTACAGATGTGGGAAGCTTGGTTTAAGACGGCACAGTTAGATGTCAAATCGTGACATGCTGCAATTAATATTAATAATAATAACGACTTAATTTATAATGGATGGCTTATTAGATTCTAGGCCAGTATATCAATACGGTCTACAATTATTGTAACCGATGACATTGAATACAATATAGCAGGCTCACTTCACAATATGCCAAATAGTGCAGTAGTTAAAAGTTAAAGTAAAAGTAGTTGGAATATAAAGGAATAAATTAAGTACATTAAGTCCGAATCAGTTCAAACCTACGACGATACGACACGATAAACACATCGAAGTGCTGATACCATATGGATAGGTTAGGACGACAGTCAGTAAAGATGAAAAACCTTAATACTTAAATTGCAACCAAGCCTATAATAAAATCTAAAAAATGTAACACCTTTTATCACGAAATTACAAACTTATAATTCACATGCAAATAAAATCAGTTCTAAAAGCTTTGTTCACTATTTGTCTGCGGTATGACTAATGTGAGTGCTGGTACAATTCTTGTTTTCCCACTATGATGGGAGACAATATGTCGGGATTTCCGTAGCAAAAACGGGTTCATTCGGCGTTCGAAGCTTTACAGTTGTCTTTAATACTCGTAAGCTCATTAAGTACCAATTTCCAACTGTTTCCCATACTTACACCCTGTTCCAGTCATTGTGCCTCCGGTACCAGTTCCGGTTCCGGTCATGGTTCCTCCAGTACCAGTTCCGGTTCCGGTCATGGTTCCTCCAGTACCAGTGCCAGTTCCGGTCATGGTTCCTCCGGTGCCAGTTCCGGTCATGGTTCCACCACCTGATCCTAAATAAAAATTGATAAGGACAAAAACGTATTAAGTAAAGTGTGCTTACATTTGAGGACGTGCGTTTTATATGACTCTTATATTTCAATCGGGCATTTATTTTATCATCCTTATAATTCGACATTTATAAAGTACGAGTATCATTCCTATTTGTTATTAGTTTTCTTACTTCATTTGTCACAGTTTGATGTGGGACGTTTAACTTTATCGTATTTAATTCGTAAAATAACACCGTATATATTGTGGTACGAATCGTTTTGCCTCTCACCTAACCAGTTTCCTGGAATTTATTCTAGAAATAATTAATTTTAACCAGTACCATCTTACAAGGAACCGACAACTTCATAACATGTGGTAAAAATATAAATTTTTGTCAAACTTAAATATTATACGTGCATTTATTACTGAAAAAATATTTTACCGCATTTGCTGCAGAAATGTGGACAGTTCTTCAATGACCAGGTGCTGTATTTAGGGTCAGTACATACTGATTTTGTGTAGGCTGCACAGTTACTGATGGCGTCAGAACAAGCTCCTGTGGATGGAATATACAAGTGTTTGTAATCAGTATTTGAAAATATAACATACAATGTATTGTACAACATATATTTGGGTTATCCCTTTTCCCGACAGTGTCATATTTTGTAGCAACTACTTTATTACCATGCTGATCAACATATCTTTTCTCCAATAAAGTCATTTGTCGTAGGGAGTAATTTAGTCCCAATTGGGCTCTTTTCCATCCTGTCTTTATTTGATTTTTGTATGGCGTAACGCCACACAATGATATTACCACATTTCAGCTTACGACCAATTTAACGCATTAGGCTTCGGCAAATAAATAATTCTATGATTTGAACAATATTACAAGCATGCAACACAGGTTACACGTATCATTGGACCTGATTTGTGTACATTACCAACATTTACTTATATTAAGACCAACAATTATATCAGACTTTTATTTTTAGAGGATATTAATAGCAAATCATTCCGCAACGGACTATATTTTTACTACCAAAGAATGTTCTCACTGGTGGCGGGAATCTAAAATAGTTCCCACGGTTTTCAATCGTATACTGTAACGTATGTAAATCACTCCGCCGCTGCACATTGCAGACGATGACCTAATTATGTTGTATACAAACATTGATGCTATCTATAGCTGGTGGGGGGAACTGAAATAGTTCTACGTACATATCGATCGGCCGATTAACAATGTTACCGCGGTAAGCGTTAAAGATGCTCAGCATAGTTACTTAAGTAAGTTCCAGGTAACTGCTGGTTCTCTTGGTGTCTTTAGCAGCACACATGTTTGAGTAAGGTCAGAACTGTGACATAAAATTATGATACAACCTGGATTCGATATTGGATTTAATGGCATCAGTACGCCACACATCAGAACTTTCAGTGCTTTGATTTTATCTTTAATGCAATGGTATTAAACGATATTGTATATAAAAGGTGTACAAAATTCGTTCGGGTCAGAAATCATGATGAAGCTTTTATTGTTACGTAATTTTAGGAACTGATGTAAGTTATTTAGCATTCTTGGTAAATAACGGTAAATATATGCGGTTGGAAAATGTAGCTGGTAGCACATACTTTTAAACCCTAATTTAAGCATTGTTAACGTTAAAAGATTGATGAGGAAGACACAGAAATACATACCACTTCCGGTCATTGTTCCACCAGTTCCAGTTCCGGTCATTGTTCCACCAGTTCCAGTTCCGGTTCCGGTCATTGTTCCACCAGTTCCGGTTCCCGTTCCGGTTCCTGTTCCGGTTCCGGTATTGATTGGAACTGAATAAATGAAGTTCTATATGTGAAAAACTATTTTGTCAAATTGACATTAGAGCTATCCAACAACTCTTCGACTTAACACATGGAGATGATATACAGTCAAACGTGTGCAGCTCATGTGTTTACTTCTTGGGTCTGACGCTGTGTTTGAGCGAGCTATTTTATCCATTTCCTCAGCACAAATTCTATGCATAAACAACCACTTCATACTTGTCATTCAACACCTTATCCATATATGGAATGATATGACCAGAGTTAGTTTTTCTTGTTCTGTTTTGTTGGTCATGTGACATGGACTTTTGATCTGTGCGTTTTCCTTTTGTTTGTTCCTCTTTGTTGTTTCTTGTGCTTTGCTATTTATGTTGAGTGTTGCCTTCCCTTTCCGATTTTGTGTTATTATTTTACAGAAAACCACTTGCTCGCTTGTCAGTGAGAATATACGTCTTTTCTCTCGTAACCTCGTTGCGATGAATTTAGAAATGAATTATCGATACTACATATAATCTACAAAAAGTACAAACCACCTAAGTCAATTACAACCTTAATTTATCTAACCATGGACTAGCCTAGACTAGGCTTCAGTAATCAGAGTAACTGTTGTGTCTGTTATAACCGGTATTAATCTTTTCACGCTCAAAAAATGAAACAAATCAAACAGGGAAGGCATAACTCAACTTAAACAGCCGGGCACATTACATCATTAAGACAACACAGACCACAATTACACGACTCAATGCCCTTTTAAATGGTATTTACTATAGTGCGCCCAGGATAATGTGAAAGGCGGGAAATTGTGGTATATTCCACAAAGGTGGGTTAAAATTATGTGCACGAATCATCAGAAATGTTTGCAGTACAATACTGACCTTATCTGTTTATTTAAGTCGTTTGTAAAACCAATTTTGCCGTAGTTGACCAAACCGATTCATGTTTGTAAATATCACATTATCCTGGGCGGGCTATAGTATCCAATATGAAAGTTTTAATAAAACACAGTACATGTGCTTCTTTTTACTTTTCGAAATCAAACATTTGATGTTTGAGCACGGAATGCAGTTGGACATAAAAAAGTTTTGAAATGATATATAGAGGATATTTGTTTGTTTAGATTGAATATGGTTTATGTCTCATCGTGTAGTGATAAAATTCAATATTTTCAAGAGCGCGTAGCAAATATTCTATTTATTTAATGCTTTATGGTGTCAAAACTGGTACTATTTATGCCAAATTACCACTGTGGTTAGGATACGTATGAATATGTTATTCAATTAATATTTTTCACTTCAAAATCCGCCATCTTGGATTATGGTGAATAGGTGAAAACGACTTTTTTGAGAATTTTGCATTAAATCATACACCAACTTGTAGGAAATGGTCTAACTAAGAATAAAAACACCCACATGACATGTTTCCGTTCAGTAATAAAAAAGTTACAGACATTTTAGTGTTGAGATTTTGGTAAATTAAAGTAGTCCCTGTGAGGGCGCGGAGCTTATATCAGTCACATTGTAGGTGATAACCAGTGACTGATATAAGTTTTATTTCACTGATAGAACTCCATATCTCATCAGTTAGCATTAAATAAGTATGTATACTTACCACCTGTGTAACATTTGTTACAATATTTCTGGCAGTTTTGCATTACCCATTGAGCGAAATGGTTATCTGTACACACATTTGGTCCAAATGCATCACAGTTGTTGATGACATCAGCACAAGCTAAAAGTACCATGGTAATAATAAATCAGTAGTATTCGAACTTATATTCCTGTATTACCCTATAGTATGGCGTACGCTGGTACGGACACGTATGTTGCCGTATTAACACACGCTCGCATTTTTGATATTACAACGATTATCGATAAGCGACAATAATTTGTCGAGTTTTTTTGCAAGGCCTGAATGAGAGTTCATTTCACGTACGTACATGTTCTTATACTTATATAATAACGCATATTGGTATCATTTGTAACGGCGAGTAAACAAAAATAACTGAAACAAATATACGTAAAATATTGAAACAGGAAACAATATGTTACATAATTAAAAATGTTTAATAAGCACTGCATTCATATGGTAGTTTTTTATCAGAATACGGGGTTTACATTGCTACTCGATGTGCTATTGAAATGTTACTGAAAACAATTAGAATCCTAACCTGCTAACATTATAATATTATACTACTCAAACTTTGATAAGGATCCAGAAATCAATATCATATCCATGTCCGTCTAACGTCAACTCAACACATCTGATCCAGGAAACGTTGTGAATATCAAAATTATCATTTAATCTGCTGCTAGATTTCGAAATAATAATGTGTTGCTTTGCGATGCTATGTCATAATGTCGTCTTTATCCCGGCAACTGATTAGCCCAGTTGGCATTGACCAAAGTGGCAAGAATGACACAGACAAGTTTGTCCCTTTCCTATTCTCATGTTGTGTAATACACAAAACGCCAAAACATGGGCCGCGTTTTGTTATCACAAATGCTTGAGTGCAGCCTAAACATTTTAATGAGGGTGGCTTATCAGCACTAAGACATCAACATTTGAAGCAATCTTTCTTCAATTACAATATCCCAGATGTAACGTTATGTTTCTGAAAACTGTATCAGTACATCTTATTCATTATGCAAACTATGTTCACAAGGAAAATGTATTGGTCCTTATCATAATTTGAGTAGTATATGTACTGACAATCCTAGTATGCTTTCAACAACAGTGCCAATTATTCAATGTGGTTGCCTTAAAACATCTCCCCTTACATATAGGCAGTGGTGTTATCAAGTGGTCTAATTCGTTCGTACTGCGCATTGTTAGGCGACGGTACCGTTCAGTACAGGATCGAACCCACTATAAGTGCAAACTAATTACTATAACAAAACCGTTTTGTCAATACCTGACATTTTATCTTCAATCTAGCCGTTTACAATGAGACTCAATCTGTTAAGATATTTCACCTGTCAACAAAGATCAGTGGTTTGCATTTTCTAAGGGTGACCATAACATGTGTTAACCACGACTAGGCATTGTCCTAACCTTATACCCTAGTGCGATATTGAACTTTGTATAGCAATGTATGGATATCAAGAGCTTCGCAGAAACTTTACTTATTCAAGACAAATTTGATCTCACTTACTTCCGGTTCCGGTCATAGTTCCTCCAGTTCCGGTTCCGGTCATGGTCCCCCCGGTTCCGGTACCAGTGCCAGTACCGGGCATGGTTCCACCAGTACTAGTGATCCTTCCATTAGTATAGTGGACCATTGTACCTACAAGAGGAACCACCGATTTGAACGAGAAGTAAAGGTCTACATTAAGCAGCGACAACACGCAAATGAAGGTCCGTATTTAAAACATGATCTGTGTTCCATAGATTCAAGTGTATGAGCGAGTTCAGCTGTCCTAATTGAGTTAACTCTAGTGACGTAAGAATCTAAAAATAAACTAACTTTTGGAGCTCTTCAGCAAAACGAAAAGAGTTGACTACAGTGTAAACAAACATGGCGGAAATGTGGAACTACATCAATTGGAACAGTAAGTACGGCATTTATACGTGATTCGTAAGAAATTGTCCGATATGACCCGATTGGAACTACAACAACCCAGCCTCGCAGTGGGGTTGAACTCGAGTACATTCGAGTACACTCGAGGATTGAAAATCGACTCGTTTTTCTGTAACTCTAGTTAATCGAGTTTACCCTCGTTAGTCGATCAGTTGAACTCTCTCTGTATCTTTTTGTTTCATCTGTAATGCTTCGTTATATTAGTGTCCTATATTGAAGAAGTAACTAATAATGACCACACAAATGTGTTAAATGATGATTGTCATTGATTTGACAAAGTGTCTGTTTAAGAAACCATTAAATTGAAAAAAGCATACCCCCCCCAAAAAAAAAGACGACAGTGAATCAAAATCAGTAGATCTAGTATAAACCAGAGTAGGGTATTTTTGTACCAAAGCGAAGTACTGCACTACTTAATGTTTAGAATTAAATGTTGTTGGGTGTTTAATTACATCGAAGAAGCCTCGATGCCGAAACCTTAGTAAAATAAATAATGTTTTAAGTAGTAGATTATTTCGTGCACGGTGGTAATTAATTTATTGGATTGTACTGCTGAATCTGTAAACCTTGTTACTTACCTACTGAACACATTCCACAAAATACTGGACAATGCTCGCCCACCCACTGGGCATAGTTAGCATCAGTACACACGGATGTGGTATAATCCTTGCAGTTGGAAATAGTATCTTGACAAGCTGTGAAAACACCATGTACATAAGTTATTCAAAATACATAAAAGTAGATGGATTATGGCTGTTGGTTGTTTATGAAATTTGGGTCCTATCTCCAAAAGCATCTCAACATGAGCTTCATCTCGAATATTGTCATTTGTCGTTCAGGTAATTTCAAGTTCAGTTGAGGGTTTTACTTGAGATGATTCAGGATATCGAGGCCTGGCTTTTCATTGACTTACTTGTCCAGGTAATGAACAACATATTGCGTAGATTAAAAAATTATCATGAATAATAGCGGATCGCACATCAATTACAGAGTATATGAAACACACATTTAAGTATTGATAAAGTATTATTGCACTTTTATGAACTTTTGTTCAAAATGTGTATGTTAGATTATTTGAGTCTGATGATCAAGAAACGTACTTCTAGATCCAGTGAAACCATTTCCTGTATTAGCTATGGGTCCAGTTCCTGTCATGGTTCCCCCAGTTCCAGTTCCGGTTCCTGTTCCGGGCATTGTTCCCCCAGTTCCAGTTCCAGTTCCGGTTCCTGTTCCGGTCATGGTTCCACCAGTTCCAGTTGGTCCAGTTAGTATTCCATTAGTATAGGTGACCATTGTACCTGTAGGAGGAAGCGAAAATTGAAACGAACATGGAAACGAAAATTTATTGTCCCTGGTAAAAGCACTTTTGTGTGATGCGGTAATATATTTAGGCATAACATTTAAAGCTCAGAAATAAAAAGAAAACTTTGCATTAACAATTGACGAAGCCTTGGTGAAGACACTCAATTACTATTTTTGATCTCGACACATTGGCAAAATAAATTGTTTTACTAGATCTGCTTTGTTAAGGGGGTGGAGTGAGAACAAAAGTGGGGGGAGGCGGGTGATAAACAATAATTCAGATGTTTTGAGAAAATAAAAGGGCTCAAGCAGACAGACTTGTGTTGTATGTATATATGTATGTAACATAACACCAACAACTCGTTAGAAAGGGCCACCCTTATAAAAAGGTTTGTTTCTCGTTCATAAATACACAAATTGGCAAATGTCACGAGCCAAACTGCATACCATGCTAACATTATAACACTAGGGAACAAACTCTTATTTAATTTTTGACTGAGCAATGTATACTTTAAAAAATATTTAAGAAACATTACCATACTTCTACTTTCGGTTTGCAAGGTCATTGACGTTTTGCATGATACAAGTTCATGAATATGTTTTATACTTATTTCTTTGTAAGAGTGTGTTTCTTATGCTATTGACTATGTCTCCAACAACAAACTTTCACTCTTAATGTTATTTTGACTTTGTTTGGGAACGAGCAAGATTTGCAATGAAAGTGCTGTCATGCTTCAATAAATTCACTTTATTGATATTTATTTTTTGATTAACTTCAAGGGTAAATATAGTGCACCATAACATTTTGCTTACTGTATCCAACACATTTCAATTTTGAGAATATTTAAATGCTTTTGAAAAACACATGCTCAACTCACTAAAAATTATACTTAAGAAATAATGAATACGTAGCTATGTTTTGTTGCGTAATATTTTATCACGAGTGCGTAGCAAGAGTGATTTAAATAATGTACGCATTCAAACGAGTGCCTATATTTTATAACACAACAAAGCACAACTCCTATCTATTATTTAGATTCTAACATCGCCAATGCTTTACCATTTATAGCAACAACAAGACAGGTTGACGTCAAACTACTTTCTTTCCTAGGAACGTTACCGTCAACGTTACGTCATTTGTCATACTACATGACGTCAAACGTGACGTCATCAATCAGCTATATTTTATCGCGGTAATAAAATATGGTAAGCTCAATACAGTCAGAACTCGATATAACGACATTCGATATACTGACAAATTCATTATACTGACATCATATTTGGGGACAAAAGTATTAAAACGCTCTTTGTATCAATTCAGTATACTGACATATTCGTTACAACGACATTTTTCCTGGAAACGAACAGCGTCGTTGTATCGAGTTCTGACTGTACATGTATACACAAAGAATGCAAATATCACGTGCTATGTTAGAATCTGTAACTACTGATTACTTCTATTATACCGATGTTTTTGCTGCTTACCTGCTGAACACCTTCCACAAAATACTGGACAATGCTCGCTCACCCATTGGACATAGTTTGTATCAGAACACACAGCTGCGGTGTAGCTCTTGCAATTTTGAATTGTGTCCTGACAAGCTGTAACAATGCCAAGTATATAAATGAAATAAAATTTAAAAAAATGTATAAACTGGTACAATTTTTATTCTGTAGGTTAGTATAATTATATAAATATCGTTCGTCACTTCCAGACTATGCAATGAATATGTAAATTAGCTTGACGTGACGTTAGCCAATCCATGCATTGATCCGTCAATGACGTCAGGATTATATCAACGTCGCCATGACGTCGCGCTCAATGTACCGCTGAATTTTGGCTGAAACATATGCAGCGTACATCATCCTTTTGGAGAATAATAAGCGTTTTCTAAGGTTATGTGATAAATAGAATCTTACATTCGTGCTCATTACATACGAGTTTTATTAAACTCGTCGACAAAAACAATATGACACTCGACAAAGCCTCGTGTCATATCATTTTGTCCACTCGTTTAATAAAACTCGTATGTAATGAGCACTCATGCAAGATCCTCTAGATATTAAGAGTTCTGAAAATTGCATTAGGATCGCTTAATAATATTTCCTGATCGAGCTTAATGTTAGTTGGTATCAATTGACAATGAGTGCTAGATTTTTTTTATCATATGGCCCTCATAACACGAAAATGCCCTTTTTGTTGAAAAACGGATTCCATTATATAAACAACGCCAAATATACAAACTTAACTCGTAGATATGTTAAAAACATAATTATCAGTTAGAAAGGTATCATGAACAATAGCAGGTTGTACTTAAACATGTAAGGATCTAGTATTCCCAGAAATTAATGAATATTTATCAGCAGTTTTCGAAAGCCTTAATTTAAACGCAAACACATATTCATATGCATAATTAAGATATGCAATGTAGATGTTATGAAGTACCAATGTAATAACAAAAATGGTGTAATTGTTGCGATGATAACATCAGTTTTGATTAACGAGACCTAAATTTTGCTTATTTTGCATAAAAAGCCTAATATAGACCCTTTATATAACTTAAAACATGCTACAGATAGTTTATTTAATGCTAACTGGTGAGATATGGAGTTCTATCAGTGAAATAAAACCTATATCAGTCACTGGTTATCACCTACAATGTGACTGATATAAGCTCCGCCCCCTCACAGGGACTACTTTAATTTACCACAATCTCAACACTAAAATGTCTGTAACTTTTTTATTACTGAACGGAAACATGTTATGTGGGGGTTTTTATTCTTAGTTAGACCATTTCCTACATCCTGGTGTATGATTTGATGCAAAATTCTCAAAAAAGCCGTTTTCACCTATTCACCATTATCCAAGATGGCGGATTTTGAAGTGAAAAATATGAATGGAATAACATATTCATACGTAGCCTAACCACAGTGGTAATTTGGCATAAATAGTACTAGTTTTGACACCATATAAGCATTAAATAAATAGAATATTTGTTTGTTTTAATTGAATATGGTTAATATCTCATCTTGTAGTGATAAAATTTTAATAGTTTCACTCGCGCTATGCGCTCTTGAAAATATTGAATTTTATCACTACACGATGAGATATAAACCATATTCAATCAAAACAAACAAATATCCTCTATTTATCGTTTATATTTAAACCAATTTCTGAGCACAACCTGTAAATTCAAACAGAATACCCTTGTTCTGACCTACTAAGTACACAGAGCTGTAAATTGTATATGTGGTGCAAAAGTACAGCCACAAAGAAGTGATGTTGCGTCAGACAAATGCTAAGGAAATTGACAGAAATTGTTGCGAATTGCAATAGAGTTATCTGTATTCAATACAGATTAGTTCAAAATAATTATATTATCAAAATGTAATAAACATCATACATTGCCCCGTGTGTGGCATAATTCTAGATTTTGACACAAAATTTGTATTGTTTGTATTTTGACTTCAAAACACTTGTTTTAAGGAATTACATTAGACTGTCCCAATTGTCAAGGAAACTGAACCATGTAAAAGCGTTTAAACCTTCTTTACAACAATTTGTTCAACACTACCTCTTTTCTGTACGTAAGGCATTGTTTAGGGAGCTCCAATCGGGAACCATCATTACCCCTCTCACTGAAGTAAGTAGTTTATCCATAGCTTTCTATAATTCTGTGCTTACATATAGGCTTGGGTTATGTCTATTACATAATGTACAAATGCAACAAATTTTCTCCATACAGCTATTTGAAATGATGCAAAATGTTCTTGCAATGATGTAGGCTATATTAGAGTAGAGCGTATAAAAATATAAAGTCATTGCTATAGAAATATAATAGCAACACGTAATTAAGAATTGCAAGCAATACAGAAGTCCCCTACCGGTTTGAGGCCATTTTAAATGTTTCTGTTGCCATAGCAACCACAATTTTTGTCAGACGTGCATTATCCCCTTATTGCCCCCTATCCACATACCAAGTTTCATAAACCTAGCTTGGAAACTGTTTGAGTTATGTCAGGATCCAGATTTTTTGACGGACGGACTGACTGACTGACTGACGGACGGCAAACCTGTAGTTCCCTCCGGTCAAAAACCGGTAGGGGACTAATAAAAGTCGGACAAGAAAGGCAACACTCAACAGAAACAGCAGAGCACGAAAGGCTAAAAGAGCAGAGACTACAAGCATACGAGTTCTTCATAATGCCCATACAAAACTGAACCAGAAAATGAAACTATAAAGTTTGATTGAATTGGGATGTTCAAATGTTGTACCTTAAATGATGGAAGTCTGATAATCACAATCATTTACCTCTAGTTCCAGTAAAACCTTTTCCTGTATTAGCTATGGGTGCGGTTCCGGTCATGGTTCCTCCCGTTCCAGTTCCGGTCATTGTTCCTCCAGTACCAGTACCAGTACCAGTTCCAGTTCCGGTTCCGGTTCCGGTCATGGTTCCTCCCGTTCCAGTTCCGGTAAGCATTCCATTTGTATAGGTGACCATTGCACCTGTAGGAGGAATCGCATATTTATGTGTATGTCCGAGGTAAAGGCATATAGGTATGTGTGCGGTAATAACATGAGGTAAAGATAGGAATATTCAAAACTGTAAACATTGATATTTTCATATATAACCTGATGTCGCCTTGATGTCGAAATGTTGGCAACACTACAGATGTAAACACTGTTTTTCTAGTTAATTATTTAAATGTGTGTTTGGTGGTTATTCATTTACCATTACACTGATTAATAAAAATGTATTTATCTATTGATATTCCTGTTTATTCAGGGGCCATAGTGACCCATTTCAGACTATGTAATTTGTTGTACCAAAAACTTAATTACAACAAATTATTTATTCTTTATCACAATTCCCATTATTCATACCTGCTGAACACATTCCACAGAATACTGGACAATGCTCGCTTACCCACTGGACATAGTTGGTATCAGTGCACACAGATGCGGTATAGCTCTTGCAGTTTGGAATTGTGTCTTGACAAGCTAAAAAATGTCATGCGCATAAATATAACACAATATATACAAGTTAATTTAAAGCATTACATTGACAAATGTAGCTATTACATATGATGAAAACCCAATTTAGTAGTTTTTTGATTGGTCGGTGGAATATAGCGCCAAGACATGACGTAACGTCTGTTAAGAGTACAATATTCATAATTAAATTTGTATTTAACCGCCACAGATTGGCGTTTTTATTTGCTCAAAATGTAGGTTATATTCCAAATGATAGTAATTCGTACTGAAAATATAAATTTATGGTTAGAAAGCCGTTTTAGTGTTAAAACTAGGTCATTCAGCTAGGACATTCAGCTTTTTGAATTCTGAAACTAGTTTATTTAGCTTTTTGACAGCGGTGACTCGGACAGCTCATTTTCTCGTTCGGTTATGTGTTGAGCATTGTGCCTGGTATGTTTGATATTATCCGATTTATATCATCCTTTGTGTGTTGTTTTATTAATGTATGTCTGTTGATTACAAACACGTACTTCTAGATCCAGTAAAACCTTGTCCTGTATTAGCCATGGGTCCACCAGTTCCGGTTCCGGTCATCGTTCCCCCAGTACCAGTTCCAGTTCCGGTTCCGGTTCCGGTCATGGTTCCTCCAGTACCAGATCCGGTAAGCATTCCATTAGTATAGGTGACCATTGCACCTGTAGGGGGAAGCGACAATTTAAATGAAAATGTATTCTTGAATACTGGAGCTCCTGATAAAGTATACATGTGCATATAGCGGGGATACAGCGTTGGTCATTCTAGTGCTGAGTGATTAACTACTTAGTGTCCTTGTAAAACGTGTTCAATAACTGCAATACTATACTCAAGAGAGTGCGTTAACTGAAATATCACATTGGATTTTCCCACCGTGTCCTCAGTTAAACTTTAATTCAAAACAGATACAGTACAATCACTCGGATTTCTGATGAAATATAGGACTTTCGTCTTACAGTTCTCTGTCCGTAACACATCACATATTACAGCCTTAATCAATATACGTCCTTTGATATAAGAAGGAGACTTTATTTCAAATTAGTACATGCACGAATACATATCAAGGCATGCCATCGGACCGTATTTACTGACAACTAAACCAAGGCAAATATATTATAGGGATTTTTTTATCCAGTGCTACTTTGTTTTAGAAGACGCTTCATTTAAAGGTCCTTTTCACATTTTCACCGGGGCAGGTAACCCCATGTTTCTCAGCCCTGCATGTGAAGGGCGTTCCCTTCTGTGGCTGCAAAATCACACGTCAAACATGAAAACTATAACACAGTCATGCACTAATTTTTACATTAATAATTAACCATTCTATACCCATTTGTGAAAATGATGCGAGGTTTTCATCAATAATTAATTAACTGATGCGCTAGGGAAAGTTTGTTTGTTTCCCTATTGTTGAGTTTAATACATATTTTATATCGAAAGAAAGAGTAAGACGACATGCATTGTATGTCCCTTTTCATACCCAGTTTTGTTGAACGGTTGCCTGCACAAAATTGCTAAGTGGATTTAAATTCTTATGAATCGCGTGGGAATCTATGACCGTAATACACTTAATGTCTAATACTATGGTGTACCTTTAGTAACATCCAGAAACTTTCGTTTCTACCTAACATTTACATGTAGTTTGTTTCATTTCGTAAAAATTTAACATTAGTTAAAACTTCATAAAAAACGAAAATTATTTTGTAAATGCCTATGTGTATCACACGAGGTACCGTTGCAATAATAAAAATATTGTTTTTATTACACTAACGAAGCCTAGATGCAACATGTTTTGTAATGAAGTTGCAAATTGCAAAAATTGTTCCGAAACGGCTCGAAGGTCTTACTAGAGTTTGAAATAGTATTGCGACCAATTTTCATAAAACTATATTTACTAGTATGAGTTATGATCTCCTGAATGACAACCAATACGTCTGTTAGCAAAGGTAAAAGGGTGTGTGCCGACTTTTGCCAGATCCCAGTCCGTTATTCAAGTATAACTATCAAACATGTAGATAGACACGGATTTAAAGTATCAAGAACATACAAAAATAATTAATGAATAATCTGTGACATTTGCACACATTTAAAGAAAGAGTTAATAAATGATATGTAACAGTTAATGTACACAAGTTTAAAGAAAACAATAACGAATAATATGCGACAGTTACATACATTTAAAATATAGATAATAAATAATATCTGACAGTTACATACATTTTAAGAAATAATTAATGAATAATCTTTGACTCTTACATACATTTTAAGAAATAATTAATGAATAATCTTTGACTCTTACATACATTTTAAGAAATAATTAATGAATAATCTTTGACTCTTACATACATCTTAAGAAATAATTAATGAATAATCTCTGGCAGTTAAATACATTTAAAAAAAGTTTATGAATAATCTCCTTCAGGCTTCTAGAAACTAAAACGTAGCGTTGAAGTGCGAGACAATGCTAGCTCCATTGCGGCCAGCTTTCTTATATACTAGTACATGTACTTTGTGCTTGGTGATACATTTATCTGTTTACTTTTGAATATTACGTATAAATTTCTTGTACCTGCCGAGCATTTTCGACAAAATACTGGACAATGCTCGTCCACCCAATGAGCATAGTTAGCATCAGTACACACAGATGTGGTATAACTCTGGCAGTTAGAAATAGTATCTTGGCAAGCTGTAACAGAATCAATTGCATACTATAGTCCAGTTAGGATATTGTGACAGTGACGTTGCAGTTTATGTGTACGCAAAAAGATTAAAACCATTGTCTGATCAGGTAGAGCGAATATAACATGTTTGTTTAGCATTGAAATTATAGTTGTTTGTACAGATTAGGCCTTAATAATTGGTTTTACACCGTAAAAGTGGACTCGACCGCTACGTCACTGGATTCTTATCCTGATTGGACTATACTAGTATTACTCATTCAATAACAAGTACCGGTAGTTTTGACTCTTGTTTGTTTAAGAACCTTTGACTTAACATACATACAGTTATATTATTGTCTTTATTTAGGCCTTTCGGTCAAGGATAACCCATGGAAGTGCAAGCACTTATTCCCAATGGGGTCCTGTGTTTTTGTTGAAGGGACAGCAAGTAAAAGTGAAAGAGTTGTGATTCAAGGAATCTAGGTGCGTTACCCTAGCTCGTTCCGAATAGACTCCCTGGTTCTTCAAACGTGACGTGGTGTATAGCACCGATAGACGCGAGACTACCTCTGGGTTTCTAACCAGTTCATCTCTAGTTGGGTGGGAAACACTGAAAAGCGTTTCTGAAATGACCAAGTGTCCCAATCGAGATTCGAACCAGGGACCTCTCGATCAGTAGTCAAGTGCGTTATCCACTCGACAACCATGCCACATTATTGGACAGAGTATATGAAACATATATTTCATCAATGATAGAATATGGCAGTTGATATAAAATCATATTTGAAATTGCACTTACATCGTGATCCAGTAAAGCCCCCTCCTGTTCCGGTCATGGTTCCTCCAGTTCCTGTTCCGGTCATGGTTCCTCCAGTTCCCGTTCCGGTCATGGTTCCTCCAGTTCCTGTTCCGGTCATGGTTCCCCCAGTTCCGGTCATGGTACCAGAATGTGACGAGAGACCTTAAATAGACGATGACAAACACGGTTAGTCAGACAACGTATCAATACAGTTACAAATTAACGTATGATAGCATATATTTTGCCCCTTACCCCATTGAGATTTGACAAAGGAAGCATACATGTAACGAAGTTTTCAATAGATCTGAATTCCCCAGCCGATGCAAATTAAGTTTTTTGCCACGTTTACGAAATCAGTTCCCAGGTAAACACCTAGTAGGAGTTACAAAACTGCAGGGCCTGTTAAGTAAATTAAATTTCTAAGACACTTCTGTTTTTATAATGGACACATGAGCGTATTTATACAATTGTTTTTCAAACACAATATCGTTATATACTTTGTCTAGTAGTTACCATCGGGCAACCAGTTGCTTTTAAACAATGCATATTCATGAAACCTTATCAACTATTTTTTAAGTTATTGACTTCCAACCTAGATTAAACACAATAATCTCATTTTAAAAAAAATATTTCATCAATTTTTTTTTTGGGGGGGGTCTCTTCTTATTTTTGTGATTGTGGCTTTTACTTGTGGTCTGTGAATTGCTGGGTGTCTTTTACTGTTGAAACTATGACATTCAGCTTGGACATTAAGCTTTTGATTGCTAAAAGAACACCATTCAACATTTTGACAGCTGGTACCTGTGCAGTTTATTTTCTCGCTCGGTTATGTGTTGAGCATTTTGTCTCGTATGTTTTTATGTTTTCTGTGTTCGGCCGGTTAAGTTGAGTGCTGCTTAAAATTTCCCTTTCCGACTTTGTATTATATGTTTTCCTATCCTAAACTGTTCGTGTTGAGTGTTGCCTTCCCTGTCCGAATGATCCTTATTTTCTATTTACATTTTGTATTTTGATTGTATACTCACAGAAAGCACAGCAATTCTCTTGCACCCACTTGGCGTAATCCTGGCTACTGCAGATACTGGCATCGTATTTGTCACAGTTGCTAATTTTATTAACACATGTTTGTCCTGGCACAATATGCATGGTACCACCTACAATAAAACATTATTTTTTGTAAACAATTTTTCAAGTGTGCCTTTATTTGAAAATTATTGTATATTCAAGCAGTAAGTCAAGATATTTACACAAATTCGATGTGTTATCAATGTCGACATAAATGTACATGATCAAATAAAATCATGACAATTAGACATAGACATGTAGTTGGCTTCCGGTGACGTGTACAGTTATGATAGCATTGTTCCATGTGTATATTGAACACCCCTCGTATAGTCTAAACTAGGATTGAAAATTAGTGCTTTGTATGTTTTGAAGATAATACTTCGATGGATGATAGTACATTTGTACAGATATGGCGTCATATTTCGACTTAAGATAATGCGGAAGTTACGTCATACCTCCTGTGGTTGTTGTACCACTTCCTGTACTACTACCACCTGCTGATGAGAAGTCACATTGTGGTGAACTGCAACAGCCGTCGGCGTCTTGAACTAAATGACATACTGGTGGAAGTTGTCCATAAGATGGGCATCTATAAAAAAAATTAATGTAGACCAATAACTGCATTGTAAGTTCTATTCTGTCCATCTTAAAATTGATATAATCCCTCTTTGTGATCACATTGGCTTAACAATATAATAAGAACCAATACAATGTACACTGTTCGGTAAAACTAGCATAAAATTGAATTTTAGAAAAGAAAATATGATATATATGAGCCAGTCTTCAGGAAAACCTACTATAATGACATTATGTAATTGCTATATGTAACATGATTTTGATAAAGCTCTAAAATAAGGAAAAATACATATCTATTGATTCTATTTTAAGTAATTGACCCATATAGTACTATACCTTAGCTTTAAATTTGCCTATGCATTATGTCGAAAACACATACTTCGTTGCTATGGTGACCACTTTCAAAAAAGTACTACGATTTAGAAAAACGAGGATTTCGTTGTTTAAAACAGAAGTAGCCTTTCTTGAATGCAAACAATTTCGATTTTGATATATATTTTGAAAAGTGAAACATAATTATAGAATTTGGTACTATTTTGAACAGTTTAAGTCAAGAATTGATCATGGTGTAATAATGAAATACTTATTTTAGTTACGTCGAATAACGTGTGAATGACGTTTGCGACGTCACAAAAAAAGCTCCGAATAGGGACTCTTCAAAAACAGCTGTAATTTCCTTAAAACTCAAGATATTAACATAATTTCTTTTGCAATTTGCTTATTCAACATCTTAAAGTCAATATTTTTGTCACAATAGCAGGTTTTCCTGGAGACTGGCTCATATATAGATAGAATCTGAGCTCTGAGCCGTAACCTTTCGGTATATAGTTTATGATTTAAAGAGCAGTCACGGCTCAATTCTCGTTTTACCTTTCTTCGACATATTCGAAGGTTAGCATGATCGAACATTTTCTTATATGATACAAGTCGGTGTGAAGTGCATTGACTACAGCTCGAGATTCAGAAGCAATAGTTTGCTTCATGGGAGGCACTTGGTCAGTGGCATTGATCAGTTTCTCCGTCCTTAATGCCCAACTATAGATGAAAAAAAATGGTAACAAAAACGATAATAGATAAAAGGACAGGGAAGGCAGCACTCAACTTAACCAGCCGAGCAGAGAAAACATAAACACATCACATGCCACAATTACACGGTACAAACCCAACACATAACTGAACGAGAAAATGAACTTAATATATGAGCCAGTCTCCAGGAAACCTGCTATTTTGACAAAAAATATTAATTTAAAGATTTTCCATAGTTTTACAGGAAAATGTTAACTAAGCCAATTGCAAAATAAACTATGTTAATATCTTCAGTTTTACGGAAGTTACAGCTGTTTTTGTAAAGTCACTACTCGGAGATTTTTGTGTGACGTCGCTGACGTCATTCAAGCATTTATCGTCGTAACTAAAAAAGTATTTCATAATTACAACATTTGATCAATTCTTGACATAAACTGTTCAAAATAGTACCACATTTTATAATTATGTTTCACTTTTCAAAATATATATCAAAAATCGAAATTGTTTGCATTCAGAGAATGGCTACCTACTGTTTTAAACAACTAACTCCTCGTTTTTCTCCGGCGGAGTTCTTTTCTGAAATTGGTCACCATAGCAACGAAGTGTGTGATTTCGACATAATTCATAGGAAAATTTAAAGCTAAGATATAGTACTGTATGGGTCAATTACTTAAAAAACAGTCAATAAATATGTATTTTCCTTAATTTAGAGCTTTATCAAAACCTTGTTACATATAGTAATTACATAATGTCAAAATAGCAGGTTTTCCTGGCGACTGGCTCATATATATAAAAATATATCGAAGGCCCAAATCCCGGCTGTCTGAATGTTTCAGCTATAAAAAGGTGAATGCCAAAGTTTCAGTAATAAAACGCTGAATGACCAGTTTCAGCTGTAACTCGCACCATGTTCACATTGCCTACCCCGCCCTATATGGTTGCTACTTACATGTTTTAATGAAAACAAGACAATATAGAAAAAGAAGGAACAAGATGTTAGGTAAATTAAATAAAGGGAGATAATTGATAAAACGGAACCAGGCAGAGTTCGATAGAAGGAAACTATTACGAAATTACGAAAGTACTAATATTACGTGACAAAGCATCAAAACTTTCTTTTTATTATAAATATTATTCAGTATTTTTCTTGCTGTCTCCTAATAACGGGAGATAGAGAGAAAGTTTCAGCTGCAATTCAATAACAATTATGGTTTTAAATATTAAAGAAATGAATGTTTTAGAATGTGATCACTAAAAGGGATTAAATTAAATTAGTTGTAAACAAAAACAATTGCATAAATTATAGTAAATCTTAAGCCTTCCCCTTACATAATGTGTTTATAATATAGAATAGAACATACCGATCGGTACACTTGTAATGACCAGTAGCAGCGTTTTCACAGATACAGTTGTATAAGCAGCCATCTTGCCATGCGGTGCCTTGTGGGTAGGTGTGGCCCTTGTATAAACAGCCTGACATGTAAACAAAAGACGTACATTAAAGCAAACTCTAACTTGATTACGCCTTTATAATAAGAACATCTCAACGTCACCAACGCAATTTACATAGCTCTTTATTTATCGTTATATTAGGACAAATGAACACAAGAGGCAATAATAGGAGGATGCATCTGAAGAGATTGCGTCGACACCAACATTCATTTTCAATCTTTACCGCGTTTGCATTGTGCCTTGTATGTTCCTGTCTTCTGTGCTCGGCTGGTTAAGTTTTAGTGCTGCCTACCCTGTCCGAGTTAATATGATCTTTTCGAATCGGAAAAGAACCAATATGCATGTACTCAGCCGAACAGCTATGTCAATAATATGAATTGAATCATTATGAAAGCGCTCAACATAAGATATTAACATTTATTAAAATGCATTACTATTTGGCCATTGACGCTATGCTTTCATCCAGAAGTGATGGCATGTTTAAATACAATTAATATAAAAGTCGAATCATAAAATATTTAAATTGTCTTTCACTTAAGAACTGGCGCCAATTCTTAAGAACTGGCGCTAGCGTTAAGAACCGGCCCAATAACTCAAAAACCAAACACTAATATGAAGTTTTTATGCTTTAAAAATATAAATGATACATTTGTTTTATCATTCCAATTGTACTTAAACTCACATAATAAACCCGAAATACTATTATTTATAAAGCATAAACACTTCATATTTGTGTTTGGGTTTTTTTCGGGGCCAGTTCTTAACGCTAGCGCCAGTTCTTAAGTGGAAGAAGATTGACGATAATGTCGGCCAATATGAACTCGTAACCAGGACGTTGGTTTTAAATCCGCGGGACTCGGAGTTGTACGGAGGAACTTAGAATTCTATTGCCTGGCAATCGTCAAATTAGATACTTTTCTTACAGCTTGTGCATTTATTTTGGATACAATGATGTAGAGAAGCTGGACCCGATAGCAACTTTAACAAGCTTACCCCCACTTGCTTGTCTAATGTGTGGCTGTGGCACAGCTGAAAATAGATGTAAAGCAAATCAAATTTACATCTTTACGTGTAGTAACATTCAATGTTCAATGTGTATGAATTGTATTATACTAATAAGCGTTTGTCTTTGGCAGTGTCGTAAATATAGTGTTTAACATATGTGGCCCAAACCATTTGCTCGTATATTTATGGCACTAAATCATAGTCACATGGTAAGGGATCATATACGATTTTGAAATATAAATTAAGCGTTTACCTTAAAGAAGTTTCAACTGGAGTACCCGACTCGTTTATTTAACTTACCCCATCGCACCGAAATAACACAATCGCCAATCTAGTTTGATAATTGAGTTACGTACTCCGTCCGTAATTGAAGTTTATGCCACTTTTATACATACTTTGATCATTGTTAGACCTAGAAACACTACTAATTTGCTCAATCGCTCAACAGCTTCCCTGAATGGATATTGGCCGTCGTATTCGTAAATGCTTGGGAGACCTATTGGTAGGCCTTATAACTGCAAAGTTTGGCATATTGCATGGCGTTCTATAAGGGTAGCTTCCAGTGACCTTTAATTGTGTACCGACAAAGAAGGTAATTATGTTATGTCTCTGGTAAAGTGCGGTCTAATCACAGATAGAAAAACTTGGCAATAGCTTGGAGCCTACAACTTCAATTGGTACATGTACTGGTATAACCGGGTGTCTTTGGTTTTAATTTTCCAATCATTTCGTTATACTAGTAGATAAAATTTCCATCAACAATATGGCTACATTATGTTTTGCTTACGATAAATAATAAACAGAATGGCATGTTACAAGTGACACATCCTAGCATAACTCGAAATCCTATCATATATTTACCTCTGAGATATCTATTGGCCGAAGCCCATCCAACAAGCAACAATACAACAACAAACGTCCTCATCGCAAAACGTTTCGACAGACACTGCGGCAAATTGTTATGTCTATCTAAGACAGAGTTAGATATATGTTAGGTCATACACCACTCCTTAATGTCTGTTACATAGATAAGCTGGCTATGAAATCAGGGACCTAGTGTAAGCACGAGGTGGCAACAACATAGTAGTAAGTCTTACGTTGCAATTCATAGCGATAAACTAATAACCTTGTACAATGGCCAAATGGTGTACATGAAAAGTCACACCAACTAAAGGAAATACAGCTACATAGCAACAAAGCTGTTTCTACTAGAATAAGTGTGATTGGTGCACATTTTTGGGAGGCGTTTAAGCCTCTCATTACTACCATTGCCCATTTCTTAATACAAAATTAACCGCCTTTAGTCTGCTATGTGAAGCCGCATTCAAGTAGTTCCAGAAACTGTCAACATTCCCAATACTGTTACATATGTTTCTCCATTTTTTTTAATTTTATCACGAAGGCATACCTGGAGGTGAACAGTTGAAGTTGCCTGTTAAAATGACGTCTATAAGGTCGCTCGAGGTCACTTTCTTTTTAAGAGCCATGTTAACCTTGGATTTAAATGTGTACTGTCAATGATACCTCTCGATACCAGGTCTTGATTTAGAATTGACCTTACTAGTGGTTACATCAATTAACTCTAAACCAGTTTGATTGAATTACGTCTAACTACTGTAGCTCATCGAACTAGCGAAAAGGCGGCTAAGTAAGACTATGACCCCGAAATACTGGAAAAAGACTTACGTTCCTTATACAATGTACTAGTTCGGCGACGTCACCAATATTACACTATAGTATATGAATCAGTCCCGGATCTCACGAGGCATCTGAAGTAGAAATCTCAGCTCAAATTGAGATTTTGGTCAAATCAGAGGCTGAATTTTAAAAATATCAGAAATTCGTGATCTTGGCATTTTACTGTAATAAACTAAGAATAAAGTGTATGTTCTGTGATGCCAATAATGAGTCCAGACTCCTATACACATTACTTCAAAGATTAATGGCAATATGTGAGATAAGATTGAGCTCAATTTGAGATTCTTGGGAGATCGGGGCCAGACAGACGCCTGATTGTATAGGAGGATTAGTATGTGAGTTGCTAGAAGTGTTGGTGTCTTGGTGGGTTGGCGTAAAGTGTTTGGAAATCGTGTGGTGGGAGTCGGTGTTGTTATGCGGCTTGGCGACTGGTTGGCTTTCAACCTGTGAGACTGGATACCTGGGTGGTTTGGTGTCTGGTTGGCTCTCTGTGTGGTTTGTCACGTGTTTAACGTAGCGGTATAATAGTCACTACCTAAAATGATACTACACTTTTTTTTTATAGATTTCGGTCAGAAAGGTCATCATGTGAACAAAATATATTAGATACATTTGTTGGGTAAAACTGAAACAGTGCTCGGCGTTTATTATTTAATTCAACACATTTAATAGATTCAATATGAACTGACACTCTTGAAAAAGCGTTCATGGGGAGCGGTGGCTTACAGGTAGGATGTGCGCTTTGGGGTCGAGAGGACCTGGGTTCGATCCCCGTCTGTGCCACTGCTTTATTTCTCTGAGCAAGAATAACCCACACTACTCCACTCGACCAAGGTGTGAATTGGTACCTGTGAGGGCGGTGTATGTACATGTTCGATACCTTGATGTTTGCTGCACACCCACCAGGAGAGAGATAGTCTCCCCAGTGAGACTCGAACGCAGTCTAGATAGCCCATAGCCCAGGGGAAGTTAGAATGTCAAAGGGGGGGGGGGCGGAACTGCTTAAAGCAGCCCTCGAAATTTGGTATCTTCTTTCTCTCACCTTATATATACGTGTTATATACATTTGAGCCGTTCTCCAGGAACACAATGCTTAGTACCATTATACAAGAACTACGTAATAATGTTTAGAAAAGGCATGGAAACGAGAAAGACTCCAAATCCTTCAAATAATTTCAAGTAATTGGGCAATATAGTACATCCACTTCCTCCTAGATGTACCTTAATAACTGGTTAGTTTTAAATATCTGTAACTTAGTAGATCTAAATGGATATTATATTTTGCTTAAATTTTCAAAAAAACGTTCGTAAGAATCTTGTCACTAAGCCGATTTTCATGGAGAACAAAGCACTTGTATTTATCGCATGTGTTATATCCTTAAAAAGGGCTTTGATAATGTTGTAATAAAGTGTGCCCCCGCTCTTTGTATATGCTCAATACAATAGAAAATCATAAAATGAATTTACGTAAATATAATTTTAAGTCCGTATGTGTTAACATTTTAATTGAATGAATGAAAACTAATGTGCCGAGGTCATATTTAAGGTCATCGTACTCTGCAAAAGACTAAAAGTCTACTCAAAGGATGACCAATGAGCTGATAGCAGTCGATGTTAGCAAAGACAGAATTAACTGTGAATGAACCATATGTCAGTGATAAGTATATGATCTACTTATTTAGGAACACTATTCGTTAAATGACCAATCCTATGAGCCTTTTTAATCATAAGTAGAAATTGAACTTAAAATCTTATGTTACAATTTCTTGAATGATAATTTTTGTATTTTTACATAACCAGTGTTTTGCTAATTTGTATATATCAAAGTGTAGTAAGAATATCATCGTGGTTTTTGGGAAGGTTTCACGTCATGAAAAGTCATGAAAATGACCAGAAACGACATTTTTGGCTAAATATGACATAATGTATTATCAGTCGACATATTACGAGACGAATTGAAATAAATATGCTTAATTTTTGAAAAACAGTGTTACGTTATTAGAAATATAGGAGAAATTTATAAGAACATGCAATTTTATTTTTTGACAAAACTCAAGGCCAAATTAAGGCATAAGTGATATAAACCCTGTCCTTTCAAGAATCATACACGGTTTTAAGAGCAGATATAGCACAGAGAATTTGACATGATCCTGACCTTTATGCATGAATATATTACAAGGTTCTTGTGTTGAATATATAAATTGCCACTGCAAATCGTGCATTATCGGTTATCTAGATTTGTGTTGATATTACACCTCGAGCGTCTTCGTGATACTTCCCGCTTATGAAAACACACAACCGAGGTTATAAATATAGACACTAAATCAGCTGTGAAAGTATGCTAATAGAAGGTCGAGAGTCGTGTCAAATTCTCTGGACTATAACACATAAACAAGCTCGGTTACCATTTAATGTATCTTGTAGTAACAGTATTCTATTTCTAACATGATACATTGTCCATATAAAAATGTTAGAAGTTTAACCAAATTTCCTATTATTAGGAAATGACGTTTACCCAATACAGCAGCAAACGCACCCCACAGGAAAGAAGAGGTGACCCTTCTTTGATAGTCAACCGTAATTCGATCATACCCAGCATGTTGTTGTTGTGTTCAATTCAGAAGTCAGCTAGTTTTTTTTATTCAGCCGGATTATGAAGGAGTAAAGACACACAATGTCATCATTGAACTCATCTCAGAAGGATTCTACTAAGTCAGGCAAATGGGATCAGCTCTCGACAGGAACAAGAGAGAACATAGAAGCACACTAAAACGACAACAAGTAAACCGGAAGGCGCATAAAGAGAATGCGCACTATTTAAAGACCAAACACAGAACACAAGGACATTCACAAGCCAACCCTAATCCAAACACGACAGAACAACACATGTTATGCAAATCATGAATAAAATATCCCCTTTATGTCAACCATAAAACATTAAAGGAGTTGTTTGTTCTTCAGATCTATAATATAAATCTCAAACGTAAAACAACTTTACAAAATTTAATGCTTGTTAGGGTGAATAGCATATAATGTAAATATAAATAATTCCGAGTGATCTTGCGAAATTCCATTTGTAAAACAGTGGCTTTACATGAACTGATTAAGTTGGCAAACATTTGTGATGAAAAATGAGAAGTCAAGAGTGCTTCAATCAGAATTTCGTATTTAAAAAGATTTTGCTGTAGTTTTAGAATTTCACAAGTCTTATGACTATCTGGAGGTCAGCACGTTTATTGTACACTTAGGTTGAACACGAGCAGCGAACTATCCTTTCATAGCCTCATGTATAGCATAAGTTACATCACTAAAACTGATAAGATCATTTTAAGGCCCATGGCACGTATACAAGAATTGAGCTTTACGACCATTGGCTGGTGATTATCATTGATTGCACTTCCTGTTTAAAGCATACACGTACCTGCCCGATACATTTGTTACAGTCATGTAAAACTATGCCGGATTATGTCATTGATTGGCATTGCACTTCCCTGACTTTCTGTAACGACGTCAACGTAATTTCAATTCGAGGCTCCGCCTATGTGTCAACGTTGTAAACATCGTATTTTTCACAGTCAATAACTACACTTCTTGATATGTTTTTTTATATATTTTTACACGCAATAAGCAGAAAAGAGAATGATGCGTTGAAATGAATCGGGTATCTCTCGAATTTATAATTTTACCGCTATTTTCGGTTTATTGAAAAAAGTACGATCTTGACTTTCGCGTAAAAATTTACCAAATGAAAAACAGGACGAAAAACCCGCAGTGTAAGTATTGAGTTTATACTCCTCCGAAGGGAAGAGGTTTTTGGTATGACGTCAGCATAATTTGAGCAAACAAAATGTCTGAAAGGTTAGTTGACAAAATCTGGTCACATTTTATTTTTTTCATTTTTGCACGTAGATTTTCATCGCTCGTTATTATGAAAAATACGTCTTTGCAATAAATTGCAACGTATTCTGTGGAAAATACGAGGCCTTCTAAACAGATTCGTGCCATTTTTGTTGCATTGTGAGATGCCGCGAGTTGCCGCGAACAGTTTCAATACAGTGGGTGGAATAGAGCATCTGCACCGGAAAGTAAACAAATAACTGTCTCTATTTCGGATATGCTCGAGTTCGGATGTAATTTTTATCAATCATGATTTATAGGATTAATTGACATATACTTGGAGTTTAAATAAATTGGCAATTCCATTGTCATCAATTATGCATGTAAGTAATTTGCAGATTATTGTCAATTACAGCATTTTCAGAAAATGTATTACAATTTACCTGAGAATGATTGAATCTATAAATTTCCGCTTCATTACATACTGGTCAGTAGGGGACCTACACTCGTGCTTAACTGATTTTAAACACACTTTTGGGCTATCAAATAGATTTGAAGGATTTATGATGCCAAGTTAATTTACAATGAGAAGAATTTACTATTATTTTCAGCGATGCATGATGGCCTGACAGGTTATCTTTTTATTTCACATTTTCATGGCCCGATGCATTTTTCCATGGCATTGGCCATAGGGCCATCGTTAATGTCGCAAACTGCTATATTGATTTCGTTATGTCTGTCGGTCTGTCCCGTAGAGGCGTTGACCAAATAATGTCAATTCTTTTTTTTTAATTTCACGTTTTCATGGCCCGATGCATTTTTCCATGGCAGACTGCTTTATTGATTTCTTTATGTCTGTCGGTTTCTGTGTTCACTTTTTAATGTTTCAATCTACGTATTCAACGTATGGTATGTATGGAAGCAACTTGTTTTTAACATAACAAATTTATACTGAAATTCAACATCGTACATGTAATCACGTAGATATTTGGAAAGGCGAAAAGCTAATATGTTAACAATATATTCACAATTTGTCAAAACTTCATAGTACAATGTAGTTGGATGATTGGTCAAAAGTAAAATGCCAAATACCATTAACATTTTTGTGTCTAGTTAAGTAACTGTTGTACAGGTTTACATACGCTTATGGTTTACAAGACTACGGACAACTTTTAGATAAGCTATGAATACACATACAAAGTTTAATAAAAAGAAAAGGAGGATTGTCCCATACTCGAGACAGATTGGTTATATTCTCTGATAAGTACTATGAAAGGTATGACAAAGGTCAACGCCATTTATGTTTCATGATGTTTCCCCGATAACATGTTCACTGTAAATATGTAATGTGTATGCAGAAACGCTTTATTTAGTTTCTGCTAAATTATTTTAGGTCGATTGTGAACATATTCTTGTAACTTTCTTAAACATTCTCAACTCCCGATTTCTAATGCTACTAGTATCCATCGCAATGACGACGGTATGAAAGCGTCTAGACATTAAAAATCTAGACATCAAAACTCACTCACTCACTCACAATTGGTGCAAATAGAATATACAGTCATACGTGCGTTAATGACCTCTAATTAAATCTCAATTTGCAATATTTATATTAAAAATCTGCTTTAAAAAAGCTGTTGTACATGTATGTAACATTTGACTTCGAATGATTGTGATCGCGTTCCGACTGTCGTCCCTAGTCAGTCCGGTTGTCCATCCGTGTGTTTAATATCAATACATCAATTCAAACCAAACTTCACAGAAATGTTCATTGGATTACCATTTCTCAAAATTAAAATAATCGAAAAAATTTTCGCATGGGTGATTTGAGGCTTCGTTGGTGCAGCTTCTTATTTTCGTTGTATTACATGTAAGTAAAATTATGTGTTCAAAAATCTGCCGTTTGGTCTTAAGACGAAAAGTCAACGAATTGCCAAGCAGATTTCAACATACCACATTGTAAAGCGACTGGTTAGCAAGGCGATCACAATCTGTTTATAAATGCAGTTTATCCGCATCACGTGCATGTAGATACGATGATGGTACATTTATGTGTATATTACATGACCGGAATTCTAGGAATAATCTGACGTATTCTGGGAAATAACACGAACTGCTTTCTGGGAAACACTTGCAAAGGTTACAAAATATCGCTTTTGTTGACTGAAGTGCAGGACTTTTAAGCTACTTTGAAAATCGTACTCTATAACTCGTATTAAAAAGAATTGAAAATGAATGATAAAAACGTATTTGTATAGTTTTAAAGTCTACTTGAAATACATTAGGCATTATGCCTATGAGTATACAAAGACACATAATGTACAATGAGCGGCTTTGAAAACGTAACATTTATACCTAAATAGCTTATATGTATGCACGTATGTGTTTACCCATAGCTCAGCCAATATGCGATTGAGTTGGCTGAAAATTTCAACATTTGTAGCTAAGATATGTGGCATGACAATCAAATTTATTTCAAGATCTAATAAATAGAGGATATTACATGAGTGTTTTTCCATATTGAATTTATTAAACGAGTTGAATAAAATAATTTTATAATATTATATTTTATCGATTTTTTTCAACGAGTTTAATAATTTCAATGTGGAAAGTCACAAATGTAATGTTCTTTTTATCACATGTTAGCCTTTTCCGACCGAAGCATAAAATAGTTACTTATTTTTCCCTATAATAAACGCGCAACTTTGACGACGTCGCCTATCCTTTGAATGATGTCGCGTGATAGCTCTATTACACAAGTGTATTATCAAAAATAAATAATGGCTTTATTACGCTACCGCGACGTCAAACATGTGATAAGACCCTTTACAACCACAATAAAACAATGACGACATAAACAAAACCATATTAGATGCCATGCGGCCTTCTGCATTTTTCAGATTGATAATGCCGATGTGTACTTATTTTTCAGGTAAAGTTCGTGAACAAGTGTCTGTACTTAGCGCGAGGACTGCACTATAGCAAAACAGATATAAATACAAGTCAAATAGTTCCTGCGAGCAAATGATGTACCGACTTCATTTGACATTAAGTAATTACATTCATAGACAACATTGTTAGAACTACCTCCATGCAAATTCCCATTGAAATTTATCAACTAGTTAAAAAGTTATACCATGAAATGTATACCACGGTGTCCAGTCAGTCACTGAGGTGCATTCAATAGAAACGACAATGCTATTCTAAACAAGAAAATAGAAAGTGATTTCACACCCTATGGGTTTATTTCCTTATTTATGGACGGATGTTTAAAATATTGATATCAAATTGAAGACGAAGCTCTCTAGTTTATGACTATGTAATAATATTCAAAATAACACCAGAATTAATGAACTGTTTATTAAAAACAAACTGCACCTCAGTGACTGTGTGGTCAATTTCCTGTGTTATAAACCTTTCTAAGACATTACAAATTTTATATATTTGTTTTACTCTGTATAAATGATACAGTTACCTGTGGCTCAATGTATATGAAAACAAAATAACATATAAATACATGGTCATTAGTCAATTAATTGTTTAGTTATAAAATGAACAGTATAAAAAAAAGATTATAATAAGTCAGACAGGGAAGGCAGCACAGTCGAGCACAGAAAACATTAAAAACACACAAAGCACTGAAAACACGACATCCCGTCCCGAAAGTCTGCCGCCTAAGCCAGTCAAACCAAAACGGAACGAGAGCCATGTGACGCGAAAACAACAACCGGACACCTCACACCACAAGGACAATCTACAACATATAAATAGTGTACATGCAATTTTAAAAGAAACGAAGCAGCCTTGTGCTGGACAACGAAATTGAAGAATGGCACATACAAAATGAACAAAGTTCAACAAAAAGGCACCAAGGCGAAATATTCTTGTATTTTTACTATAAAGTGGACAATACATACATAGAGGAAGGTTGACCAAAGGGCTTCCGCCTTGGTACGGACAGCGACAAATGTCACTGGGGGCTTAAACGTTTTACAGTGCACCAACCCTCACACTGACCCAATAGACAGTGTAAATAAAAGTTTCCCGCCATGTAAAGCCTTCTAACAAAAAGGCCACAGTGGCGGATAATAAAAGAATGTAAAACATGAAACAACATGTAAATAACGTCCATCGAGTAGCACCGAAAGTACTCAATAAACTATCAGAGGTCAGAGCAACAAGAGAGCAAAACATTTAAGGGTACGACAAGACAATGTAACAGACAGGCATCAATGCCAGCCGTCCAAAAGGCATATCATAGAGTCTGTATATTGTCCGGTCATCGCACAATGAAATAGGAAGCATAATGGCGAGCTGTAAATGGACCCACTACTAAGCATGCAGTCCTTTGCAAAATTAGAAGATCATTTCCTCTACTCAGAAAACGTTTTATAATCTTGATAAACACATCCTAAAAGTGACTGTGACCCAAAACCTTTTGAAATTTGTAAAGCACATCACCATAAAATTCAGGCTGAGACAGACCTTGTCGCAGAAGTATCTTAAACTCAATACGTATAAGTATATCACACGAGTTTACACAATGTACTAGGTAGTACATACAAACAAAATTAATTGTCAGTGGTCAAAATATCAATAGAATAACTAATTTAAGTATGTCGTCTTAATATGAACTAAGGCATGGCCTTTAACGGAGATTTTTTCTTTCTTAATTAATAAATTAATGTAGATTGTATGTATCTATGTATGTACAGTTTACATAAAGAATCATGTATACATCTTAATTAATAAATTAATGTAGATTGTATGTATCTATGTATGTACAGTTTACATAAAGAAACATGTATGCATTTTAACTACAGTCATGTACTTAAGGGTAAACAGGAATCAAAGAGCTGAAAGACCTGAGGTTGTTCAAATGTATGTAATTCTGATCACCCCGGCTTTATGCATTGCAATATTTAGTAGACAACCTGAGATGGCCGTACTTTCACGATTAGAATTAATGCATGCAGGGAAAGAACAAATCAAATTATGCCACATTATTATTATTGCATTTGCAATAAACATTTTATATGTTTACATCAAATAAAATATTGAAGTTGAATTGAAGTTGAATAGTTTTCTGCAGCCAGAAAATTTACTGGTATTGCTTAGGATGTGTTTTTTTTGCAGTTAGGATGCTGAGCAAAAAGATAACATTAAGTCGGACAGGGATGGCTACACTCTACTTAACCAGTCGAGCACCGAAATCATAAAAATATACAAGGCACAATGCCCAACACCCAGCCGAGCGAGAAAAATGATCCTCCCAAATCCCAGCTGTCAAAAATCTGAATGAAACAGTTTCAGCAATCAAAAGGCTGAATGCCCACTCAGAACGACCTAGTTTCAAATGTAAAACGGCGGAAAGATACAATAATAAATAAACACCGAAAGCCCCGGCCGGATGACTTAGTTTCAACAAGCAACAAGCCTTAGTCGAGTGTCACCAAGAATGACCTAGCTCCAATAAGCTTAACAGCCCAAGCTGAATGACCCAATTTAAACAACCCAATTTAACCAATTAGTATGCCAAAATGAGCCAACGCTACATGACCATTCCGGTGTATTTATTAGTCAGAATAATAAGCCAAATAATCAGAAATGTGTAATATCGAATACTACGACAGGGGCGTAGCCAGACTTGAATTGACTCATAAGCCTTGAAGTTGGTGGTTATGGTTGGGGGTCCTCACGATTCGTGAAAATTTGAGACTTATATTTATATTTAATGTTACGCACGTGCGTACAACAGTAACATAACCGACTATATATAACAGTTTATACAGAATAGTACATGGTATCATCTACGGGAACGTTAATAATGAAACAAGGTTAAAAAAGTATGTAGCCGGACCAGGGCTCAAACCTGGAACCATTTGCTATATATTAAGAAGGTTCAATGCTCTACTGAGTGAGCTAAGTGGATTCCTACAAAGTTCTCTTCCTTATCAGTAATAAATCCTACACTAGCTCCAGGCATCCTACAGACAGACACTTTTAGCATATTTTTCAGGGAAATTCTTAACTCTCATTTAAATGAAGCTTGTAACAAATAAATTTTTCCAAACATTTTAAAATCAAAGTTAAACCCCTTTCACAATTGTCATACGACGAGTCTTAGATGTAAATTTGAGGAATATCCTGTGTCCGTCGTACAACAAACTTAAGAAATTTTGTCGCGTTAGACACCATCGGATCACAAAATGCATTTTTATAATTAAATTGATCATGCATACATGTATTTCAGTTTAATACTAGCATTTAGCAAGTTCCTATTTGCAAATATTTATTATTTGAAAATAAAGAGTTTGGTTGGACGTTTTGATTTATTATACCCAGCTGCTGAAACTTATTTTTTAAACCAGCTAATAGTTTGACAATGCTTTTATCATACGACGGACGTGCTACAACTGTTCATCTTAAGCCTTTTGCGCGTCAATTGTTATGACCTGCGACCATCGCATTACCATCATACGTCTGTCTGTCGTGTGGCGGACGCACGATAGTTCCCAAAAATGCATCGTTGAGCTTTCGCACCCTTTCCAGGCGCAAATTGGTACATTTCCATGTAGACCCATAAGCCTCGTGCGACGAAAACATTCCTACGACAATTGTGAAAGGGGTTTTAGTCATGGCTCCTATATATTTTGAAATTACGCATGTTTATCCGGTAATGTCGATAAGGTGAATATGAATTGGAATAAGTAGATCATAACTTTGCTGATGCAGTCTTCAAGTTTCACTTTTCATGGCAGACATTTTGGTGGAACAGTTGTCGAGTGATAAGCGCTCTCAACTTAGTACCGATCCAGAGGTCCCCTGGTTTGAATCTCTGCCGGGGCACGGGAAATTCCTACCAAACTAAAAGAGGCCTCAATCGGCACTGATGACGAAGCCCGACTCACCAACCTCCACTTCTGAAAACCACGCACAAAACAATTGTGGTTTTAACAATGTTATTGTGAAGGCATACACACATCATGTTGGTTAGACTATAGGCAAGATGCTAACAGAGCGAACACTTTACAAAACTGAGCTATCCAGGCATTAGTCAAACGTATTGGACGCGTACAGTATAAACTGTAGCGGCTCAGTTGAAAAATTGAAAACTGGTCAAGCTGGCCAAATACATTTATCCCCTATCAGTAATTTAATCCTGTACACAGTACTACAATTATCTCATAAACCACAATACACATGATACAGACGGAACATTGTCAAAGAGTCATTTTACATTTTGTTTTGGTACAAACTAATGAAACTTGGACGAATAATTTCGGTCGTAGGTACGAATAGGAACGGGTACGACAGGAATTTGTAGAAAGTTGTACTTACCAAACCTTTAATAACAACATACGTCATCGGATGTTGATTTTATTGTAAAAGTATGCTAATTGCGAGTATTAAAGACGATTTTCCTTGCTTAACAAGTACTTACATCGTGTAATCGATGGTCGGCGTCTCAGACGAATGCAATCACGTAGAATGTTGAGTTATTTCCCCTGTTACCTGGCTATCGCTCCGGACCCGGGATTATTTATTTATTTTGTATAGCGTAATTTGAAATCTGCAGATGTTCAGAAAACCTAAAAAATATAGAAGTACAGCTACGAATTGTCAGTTTTCAACTAATTTGAGATTACAATAATGGTTGAATCCTCGTACCAATCATAACTACTCTCGTACGTCACTGCGGCTCTTCGATGAGACCGGAAGACTGTCTTGAGTCCCGTCGTACTATAGCGTTCTATAGAAGCGTATGGGAACCAACCCAAAAACCGGAAATCCATACCTTTTCAGCTATTAGTGGGGCGAAACTTCGGCCGATGACGGAAAGACCCGAGTAGTTACGATTGCCGGGAAGACAATTGGTACGGCCTCTACGACATTTATAGGCTGCTGATTTAGGAAAAAAGCCAAACTCAGACTCAAACTCATTAATTATCTAATTTATGCTAAACTTGGACTCAAGATAAATATTTGCTAACATATAGCTTTTAACATGACCACAGTATAGAGATTACATTCCATAACAAAATGATACTCATTTTCAAGACATTTACACAAATGGAACTTTCTTTCAATAAAATGGGTAGCTATTGATTTATGCCATCTACCAGTGCTTCCTTCCCTGTCTGACTTAATATTATCTTTTACCACTAATCTATGAGCTGATAATCGTAACCGTGTCAAAGCTACTCTTTATTTATCGATATCGTCATTATTAAGGTAAGCGTGAAACTAAAATCTGATATCAAACCGTATAGCCTAGCTCTATTTGAATCTTCCAAATCTTACTTCAAATTTTGTATAAACATATCTGATATACGTTGCTTGAATGTACACTGAACGGCTTTGAAAACGCAACAATTATACTTAAATAACTTATATGCATGCATGTATGTACTTACTTACTTACTATAACTGAGCCAATATGCGTTTGATTTTGCTGAAATTGTCAACATCTGTAGCTACGATATGTGGCATGACTATCAAAGTCATTTCATTACGATCTGATAAGACCCTTCACAACCACAATAAAACAATGACGACATAAACAAAAGCATATTTGATGTCGTGCGGTTTTCTGCGTTTATCAGATTGTTAATGCTAATGTGCCTTGTTAGCGATTTTTACTATAAAGCAGGACCTGTTCTATGGATACGTATCTAAACTCCCTGTATAAAGTTAACGTTCATTCATTCATAAATATTTCACGTGATACGGGGCGTAAATAGTAACAGCCAATGTGACAGGCATGTTTTATTGCGGTAATAATACATGCCCTGGTTTGCTCTATGCGTATATGGATTACTCCGCAGATCTTGTTAGAATCATTTTTATTTTCGTCCTTGTTCCATGTACTTGTAATGATAGTTATTACTTTGTGTACTTTTCCTGTTCTGCTGTTTTTCTTTAGTGCAGCATTTCTTGTGGGTATGTTAACGTCTAATTGAAAAGTGTGAGATTTAGATCTTTATAATCTTAATAAATCATTAACAAAACTTTCGATGCCGTTAGTGAAGTGCAGGTATACAACTGTTTATGGCTCCAACAGGTAGATGACTCGAACTATTTACCTTGCATAGACATTGTACTGTAGTATAAACACAGGTAGAAAGATTATATTAAGTCAGACAGGGAAGGCAGCACTCAACTTAACCAGCCGAGCACAGAAAACATTAAAATACACACAAAACACTGCCCAACTGAACCAACCGAGCACAGGAAACATAAAACACATAAAGACACAATGCCCAACTAAACAAGCGCAGATCCGCCCAAGTCCAAGCTGTCGAAAAGTATAATAAATTATAACTAGCTGAATGACCCAGTTTCCACAGCAAAAGGAAAAGCAAAAGCTGTCAGAAAACTTAAAACGAAGAAGTGCCCAACACACTACCGACCAAGAAAATTAAACATCCCCTGCCCCACTGTTTAGAAGTCATGTCTATAATAACTAGCTAAGTCGACCAGGGCTGCTATCCAAAAAGCATCTCAAGGAACATTTTTCTTGAAATCTTAACTCAGCTAAACAAAAAAATCAAGATCATCAATTTTTTACATAGTTTAGAAACATTATGAAAAGAGCTATAAAATCATAAAGCAAACATTGGTTATTCTTTTATTCTTGAGCAATATGTATTTTAAACTGTTTTCCCTTAAGATGCTTTGTGAACACCAGCCCAGGGGACCTAGTTATGTTTCAATGTTGTCGTGTATTGGTACATGTACATAACGTTGACAATGTTAGGTGTGGTAAACACGTACTTTAATTAAGTTTGAAAGCATTGCTTTAAAGGACTTATATAACAATATTTGAGTTACAAGAACTTGAAAGTTTTGGTTAACAATTTCAATGGGACGGACGCACTACGCATTAGTTGATACCGGGCAAAAAACAAACAGCAACAACATAGCATATGTCTTTTATTTTCAACACTATTGAATGTGTTTACAGTTTCGAGGCATCAGTTGTTAAATACTTTTTAAAAACGTTTCTATTGAGCAGTATAGCCTGGTGGGTATTGTATATTGAAGCCGGCCGGGCAAGCTGGGGTTGGGCAACATTTGCCTGCTGCTGGTGGATTCATGTGACACTGGTCGGGTAGATTCCATGTTGCACATCTGAAGAACACAAGTACACGAATTACCTCATGATATACATCTCGAAGAACACAAATTAATCGAATTAGCACAATGCAGACAAAACAATATTTTCTATAGTTTCAGCTCAGCTGAAACCCTATAAACCTTGAAACTTGTTTATTTGATTAAACGCCTATTTTTATACAATTTACATATTCAATGGCGTTGTACAATCATACATAAAACACAAACTACTGGTAAAATATCACAAATACAGGTTGAGCAGATTATAAACGTTTTCTATACGTTTTCTATATGATCCCGCTTATGTCATTCCTAATGTTAAAATGTTATGTATACAAAAAGTTTACAATATTACACTGCTGACTTAATTTCGTTTTATTGATCGTATCAATGAGTTTGTGACAATATTTCGAATTCGGTATCTTCCTCGAATCGCCAGTCTTAGATATGTGGTCTATCTATATCGAGGTATCGAATCATTAACATCAGACACTTCGTATACAGATAACAAATTTACTAATTCCTTAATACAACGATATAGTTTATATTCTTGGCTTTGGAGATATGGAGATGTCGAGTCGAAAATCTTCTTAAACCCTTTCTAAATCGATAACAAATTGACAGATTCGGTTGCATGTTCAAGTGGTAGAGCTACAATATGGATTTCTGAGAGAACAATTACTACTATAGTGCACAGACAATCCAAAGCCACACATAGATAGGAGCCCTAGCAAGAGTCAGACATAGAACAAATCACCCATATCCCCCCAAAAATGGATATTCCACGCATGCCTATACACACAAATGTATACTCAACTCTCAATGAATGACTCACCGTGGATTTTGAATTTTGAGAATAATTAACCATAAAATGGGTAATTAAGAATGATAACTACACGACAGTGAAGTACGGGGAAATTATTTAAAGTTTTACATCCGCCACACGACACTTAACACCTGCTGTAGTGATAAGTAAATACTATTATATAGTGCACGGACAAATCATACTCACAGTTGGTTACATGTGTACTTTCCACTGCTGCCATCAACACAGCTGCATGAAAACTTGCAGCCATCTCTCCATGTTTCGCCTTGTTGGTAGACCTTACTCTGGTATACACAACCTACAACAAATAAGATGATACGAAATCGGACAAAGAAAATAGTACCTTCTTTCAAAAATAGAGGAGCACAAAGAAGCTCCCCACAAAATGCAATATGCACAATATTATTGTTTGTTGAAGTATATAGTATTCAGTTTCTTTTGAAAATAAATAGTCATAATGCAATCTGTACAAACGTACCATTGCAAAAGAATACAAACAAGATCAGACCGGGAGTGAGTTGTTAGTTCTGAAAACATGGACATGTTCATGCAGGCTTACCTGAGGATGATCCTGTGATGGCGCCTCCGGTTCCAGTGCTTATTGGTGGCAACATAGGGCTACCTCCTGTCATAGATCCTCCAGCTGTAAAAACATTAAAATGTATGAATGTATTTAAAATGGAAGTTTCCCGACTGGGACTACCAATAAAATAAGTATGTTCTGTAACCATTGTAAATAATATAATGTAATTGTCTCTTAACTTTTATATTATGTCATTGTATTTATATATGTTTATACACTATTATTCATTATTCATCTTAGTTAATATGTTTTATCTGCTTTCATTCAATTGTTACGTTTGCTTACTTTCATTTCATTTGTTAAGTTTACTCTGCTTGCAACTATCATGTTAAATGTATGTAATATATGTTGAGGTCCGCATGGAAGATTGTGTTTATATGCAAATGTGTTAACCTCGTAAAATAAAGTCATTATTATTATTATTATTGTCATAACAGGGCTTGCTAGTTCGGTTAAAATATTGCGCAAACGTCATCTCTGTTGTCTGTGCTCGGCTGTTTCTGTTGAGTGCTGCCTTTGATCCCTGTCCGATTTTTAATTATCTGTTTTGTTTATTTTAATAACCCACCAATTTCTATTCATTCAGCTGTATAGAAACAATGTTCCATCCATCAAATACTTACATGCATTTGATTTATGATATATATTATTTTCGGCCGGTACCCTACCATAAATTTAAAATTGATTCATAATAATAACCGCTATTGTGTACTTGATAGCTAATTGTTATTATATTATCGTCCGAGAAAAACTATTTTCATTGGCTGGCATTCTCGTGGAAATTTAAATATCTTGCACAAGAAACTTGTAATATACTAGTATCCAAGCTGGAGGGTCAGCAACTACAGGTTTAAATTTTCGGAAAATGAATTGTGACAATTTAAAGTGAAACAAACTGTGACTATAAAATAATGGACTTTAAATTATACTTACAGCACTTGTTGCATGTCTTGGCACAGTTATCCTTGGCCCATTGTGCGTAGTCAGCACTGGTACATACAGATGGATCGTATGAGCCACAGTTGGTGAGTTTATCAGCGCATGCTACAATAATGTACAATAGTGTAGATACAGAGAGAACGACACGTTAAACTTATTAGTTATTACCAATTCTATAATTACGAGGGGTGATCAATATATTCGAAGACTTTCCTGTTAGCTTTTTAAATATCGATTCTAGAACAATGAAATTACCAGACAATATAGATCTATCAATTATCTAGCGTTTTAATTAATTATATTGTGACGTCACAATGTTCTTGATGACGTCACTTATTGTGACCAAGGTGCAGCGCGCGCCGTCGAGTGTGACGGACAATAAATAATCACAGAGCAACGGCATTTCATTAAGATTAACGCCTAACTTGGAAAATATTTGCGATAGCTCGAAGATGACTTGACCAACATGTATTGGGATTCTTTGCACTCCAGATCAGTGACCTGCACATGATTTTGTTGTTTATGTGATTGTAGGGACTCTGTCAAACTGATTCCATAGTAAAATAAGAATAAACGTATGAATTAAGACAGAGTTAGGAATACTCCTCCTTAATTTCTGAGAAATAAGAGGAATATTTCTGAACGGTATGTTCCTGGCGAACTCTACGATCGGTATAGATTACAAAGCAATAAATATTTCATTCCATTTGAAAGGAATTCTTTAGAAATTGCCCCCTAAACTTATTAGGTCGTGATTCGTTCTTCATTGGGGTGAGGCTACTGTGTAAAGCCAACCGAGTTTTAAGTCCAGTGACACAACGAGACAATTTCTATTCCACCTTATATTCCAGAGTTGGCTATTTATGACTTATTTCTGTATTAAAAGTAAATAAATCGTATACGGTGGGTCGGATATGAATCCAGAAAGCAGCTCGGTGCTGCCCAAACGGTGACGCTTAGAATGACGTCGCGTGACGGCCTGTGTCAAGCACCCATTACATGAATAAAACTTTGTTATAGGTGCACTCGGTCGGAGATATCCTACACTGAATAATGCTATTTGCTTTTGAGCCTTGCTGACAAAACAAAATTGCTAGATGAAAAGTCCACGAATATATTGATCACCCCTTGTATATTACCAATCAAAATCATACAGGTTTAGATGGGTTTCTTGTTTGGAGAGGTACTGGATAGATTGTGTTTATGTTATTACCCATTCGATTTGATGAACTACTGCTAAATTGGATACCCACTGGTTAGGGACGGGGTCAGGTCAGATAGACACTGGTTTAGTAGGGTTCTGTTGTAATGGTAAGTAATAGTGTATTTGTTTACGTGAATGTATGAAATGTGGTCAATGGAGTGTGTTTTTGTGTTACCGTATAACAGTTTTTGCACAAACATTAAGACATAATACATTATATGCATGTAACATACATGTACGTTTATATCAAAACATTACTAGTGCGTGTTTGGTTTGGCAAGCAAACCTGTTGCCAAGGGCTAGTCTTTTTATAAACGGAAATGGTGTACTGAAAATAATAACATCTCATAACTTTGTATACCATGTATTCATTGGTTGGTGAAAGTGGAAAATGGACTGTTCAGTTACGTATATTTAAGGCTATGTACCAACAGTGTACTAATAACAGTTTATAAAGTGCGACCCTTTATGCGCTAATTCGTGTGCACATGCTCGCGTTCATTTCAATGTTGGTATACTTTCACCATGCATTTAAAAGAACTTACATCCGGTCATTGATCCAGTTCCGGGTACGGTCATAGTTCCAGTTCCGGTTCCGGTCATGGTACCACCTGCAAATTTGGAATAATTCCGTTTTCTGAACTTGAACTATGCAGTGATCACGATCGGAAATCATTGGACATACTAGATTCTACGAACTACAATGTATGTATTTGATATGCACTGTCGAAATTGTGTCCTGTGCGAATAATATCTAACTAGCGTGCTAGATTAAAGTGATACTAAGTTATTGTTTTTTTTATTTTTTCGCTGATGCATTTATTACTATTTTAAACAACATGAATCACATTTCTTTGCATTTAAAAGAGAATATTCTACTTGAGTTGAATGAGTTTTAACCGAAATATACCTACACTCGGCAAAACTTATAAGTGCACACGTCGTTTTTTCGCTATAACTTTTTTATCTTTTATTATTTTTGCATGAAACTTTGTGTACATGGTATTGACTATCACAGGACTGGATAAATACATTTTTTTCTTCAAAATTAAATACAGCGGTTCATTGAACCATGAAACGTCAAAAACCGTAAAATGGCCGTGAAATTGACGCGTATGTGCAAATTATTTTATGTAAGGTAAATTTGAATTTTAGATTTATTGTCAAATTAAAAAAACACAAAATAATTTGATTTTTCAAACAACAACATGGTGTTTTTTTTCTTTTAAAAATATTTTTATTGTTATGGTCAAGGGGAGTTAACCATGATTCAAATTGCATTTTTTATCAGAAGTCGATAATTCTAAACCTAAATTGGGCTTGTTCCTATCATTGTTTACTTTATTACTGTGTCCATGATAGAAATATAGACTTGAAACTGTACTGTATCAGCGCAGCGGGGCCATATGTGCATTAGCAACCTGACAATCGCCCGATGAACACGGCATTATTGTGTTTTTTTTAGATTCTGCTGTTGGCATCATTAATTTATTCTGTTTGTGACAATTTAAATTAGATGTTAAAAACATCGATTGTATTGTAATTCTACATATCCAATCTACATATGTTGAAATTTTCAGCATGATCAAACACGCATTGACCGAGCTATGGGCAAATAAACAAGTGTGTACTTATAAGTTTTGCCGAGTGTATGTATTTCTAGACTTCCAATTCAAAATTTGAGATTTCCGTGACGTTACTACGAACAATAACAACAACTGGCATGTCCGCTATGACATCTAACTAGCAGGCTTCTATCAGGATTATTATACTGATTTCAACGAATTTCAATTGTTTTCACCGAAGGGAAAGTCTACTTAAATTGCTTTATTGGTACACGATAACAGCATAATTTGGTACACGAAAACAGCATAATTTGGTACACGAAAACAGCATAATTTGGTACACGATAACAGCATATTTTGGTACACAATAACAGCATAATTTGGTACACGAAAACATGGTATACGAAAACAGCATAATTTGGTACACGAAAACAGCATAATTTGGTACACGAAACTAGCATATTTTAATATACGAAACTAGCATAACTTAGTACACGATAATTATATATTAATTTGATACTCGATAATAGCATAATTTGATACTTATACTAGAAAATAGCAAAATTCAGTACTCGATAATAGCATAATTTGAGACTAGAAACTTTGAAACGCGAAACTAGCATAGTTTGATACTAGAGAAAAGCATCACCTGGTACTCGAAACTAGCATAATTTGATACCCGAATTAAGCATGATTTAGAAAACAAGAGTAGCATAATTTGGTACACGAACATAGCATAATTTGGTACACGAACATTGCATAATTTGGTACACGATCATGGCATAATTTGGTACACGAACATGGCATAATTTGGTACACGAAAATAGCATAATTTGGTACACGAACATGGCATAATTTGGTACACGAACATGGCATAATTTGGTACACGAAAATAGCATAATTTGGTACACGAACATGGCATAATTTGGTACACGAACATTGCATAATTTGGTACACGAACATAGCATACTTTGGTACACGAACATGGCATAATTTTGTACTAGAAACGAGCCTAATATGATACACGAAACTAACATAATTTAGTACATGATAATAGTATAATATGGTACACGAAAATGGTATAATCTGGTACGCGAAAATAGCACGATTTGGTACGATAATTTCATACTTTATTTTTATGTTGTTTTCTATGTACCGTTGACATATGCACCTGGTAAATATATAATGTTATGTAACTTTGTGATGAGTGATCCAGAATTACGTGGACCTTTGCTCTAATTCTAAAACCGTTATACATACGGTTATAAATCAGATAGTGTCACTTATTGAACAAGTATACCAAAATGTTTTCGAATAAGATCATATATAACGTAAATGAAGCGTCTGTAAGACGGTATGGATATGAATCGCGGGGCAGCTCAGAAATGACGTACGACGTCACCAGTACACCTGTATCAATTCATGATGATTTTGAACACTGTTAATCAACTGTTCAATATTTTCCCTAACTCATTATGCTCTTGTGTTATGCATATTTAATCGACCTGTCAATATTTGCTGAACTGTACCGTTACCGACTCTGCAATATCATATTTTTCACGTATGTCATGGGTGGTTGATTCTGACCAACGTAAGCACCGGTTCAGTCAACGTCGGATTTTTACCTCTACCCTCATTGTCTGTCACATTATCCAGGCCTTCTTTAAAACATTTAGGTCATTTAAAAACAAGTAGAGGTGATACGATATGTCTCATACTTGATTTCGCCAACACTTCTTTCGTCTGCGTTAGGGGTTTTCCTAGCTGTACGCAGAATTGCAAGGTTATGCGACTGTAAATGAAATTGTGTGACGTCATTATTTACGTTAATTTTGATATGACAACTGTGTCACACATATTCATAACCTGACGAATACATCGAATTTTAACCTTGAAATTTCATCCAATTGTCAATACGATATAAGACAACATGAAGCTATTTCTGAAATTTTAAATGAAGAAACACAGTAACTATCAGCAAAATGTAATAAATTTTATTTAAAAAAGTCTGTGTTCATCGCGAAAGCATTTATGTGTTGCTATGGTAGCGTATTACTGTTGATGCAAATAATTGATTTTAGACATGGGTTATTTTTTATGTCAATAATAGATAAAAGACGACTTTGTGCAACTTTCAAACCACTTTAACCTAATATAAACTTTATAGAGCAAAAGTCAACGTAATTTTGGATCACCCCACGTATACTGATCTTTTTTGCATTTTTTTGTATCGTGAGGCTATTTCTCTTGCCTGAGCCTCCACACATTCCACAGGTCCTAGCGCAGTTTTGTTGAGCGTACAATTTAGCACCAGCTTCAGAACAGATGTGAGAGGCTTGATTCAGGATAGCACAGTTACTGCTTACATCGGTACAGCCTGCAAGTGTCAGTCGATGGCTGATTAGGTAAGTGAGTTTACAATATTTGTTACAATGTATTTAGTATTTGTTTGAAGTATTTCAAGCTGTGCGGATATTGTTTTATTCGCGCAGCAAAAACTCTAAACGCGAAACAGGAACGTTTTTCTATTCGCGTTTATCATAACTGGCACTTACTAGTAGGCCTACATGTTCACATGACCTATTTAGCGCATAAAGGGTGAGCATAAAGCGCTGTTATTAGTACACTGCTTCTCACGTGCTTCGATAATTTCAACCTAAATAAGCTACATTTAAATAAACAACATGCACAAATTAAAAATAGCGTTCAATATACTCACTTCCGGTCATAGTTCCAGTTCCAGTTCCAGTTCCGGTCAGAGTATCAGTTCCGGTTCCGGTCATGCTTCCGGTTCCGGTTCCGGTTCCGGTCATGGTACCTTAAAACAATATTTTAATTACGAAAATGAGTGTCATTAAAATGGATTACGTTACATTGAACTACCGGTATGCTAAATGCTTCCGCGAAATAAAAAGTTTCAAAACATCATAATAATCATAGAGCATACAATGCGTAGCAGCATTAGCAGGAACAGATACATGAAGAGCGTCATGCGTTCACTATTACAGCATATTTATTATAATCAACAACATCAAGCCCATTGACACATCATGCACCATTCAAATACACGCGTATATGTAAAATGTTCATTAGATATATCGAACAGTACATATAGTTTACACGTAGTACACATATATTACAGGTAAACTACACGCACATGATATATACAAAGCGTACACGAAGGACATGGACAATACAAGCATATTGTAGCACCAGCAAGGCCGATCAAACACAATGCAAACAAAATGCACAATGGTTCACATAATATCAACAAAGAGCAAATAGTTAACGCAAAAGTACCCACACAGTGCACGCAAATTGTACCCACACAGTGCACGCAAATTGTACCCACACAGTGCACGCAAATTGTACCCACACAGTGCACGCAAATTGTACCCACACAGTGCACGCAAATTGTACCCACATAGTGCACGCAAATTAAACTCACACAGTGCACGCAAATAGTACCCACACAGTGCACGCAAATTATACCCACACAGTGCACGCAAATAGTACCACACAGTGCACGCACAAAACATACAGATAACACACAAGTGCACATTCAGACTGAGAAATATACACAAAGCTAAGCCCAAGACCCAATGTAGCAATAAAAGCAGTACTCCTACCTCCTCCGCACATGTGGCATGTTGCCGCACAATTCTCCTTTGCCCATTGTGCATAGTCTGTGTTCGTACAGATGTCAGGTGAGTAGGATTTGCAATCCAGTTTATCCATGCAAAACGAGGCCGATGGACCGCCGCCTGTTTGTCAAGCAAAGCAAATAGCATAAAAAACAAGCAATGAACACGTAATTAGACGAGCAAAACACCCACCGAAGTGCCTGTTATATACATCACGTTCAAAAGCAAGCCAATACTAATGTAATTATTATACTCTAATTATGACAAGCATGAAGCTAACTCTTCCAGATAAGCGTATCCAAAAAGCCACAATAGCAGCAAAATCATAGATAGATGCATCAATAAACCAAATATTTCAAGCAACCCTCCAAAAAGCTATATGCAATGTGTGTGAACGATTCCAGCAATATAATGAAAACGTTTAGAGATATATGATGATGTACATCTTCATCAGGTAGGTGGCAAATGGCAAACTAAATTTACCAAAGATGACTTGTCTGGGAGGTTGCAAAAGAAACTTAATTTATTATCTGCTTTCAATGGATTACGGAGATTTTTCATTGAAAATAACAGTGAAAATAACAGTGAAATTACCACTTTGTTATTTTCACTGTTTTAGAAGCTGGTTCCAGTATCGTTCAGAAAAAGAAACGGCGACGGGCTTTAAAATGTGCATTACGTCATCATGACGTCACAATTGTCACGTCGTGACGTTCCAATTTCGACGTGATTTTACCAATTAAGCCAATTACGGTACCCTTTTAAGAGAGATTGAAGCATATAATAAACAGAAAATTTGTTGATTTTTGGTGAAAGATCAATTTTATTTCACTCGTGATCACATAAAATTATATTTTCACTCGTGACTACGCCACTCGTGAAAATATTGATTTTCTGTGATCACTCGATGAAATAAAATACGAGCTTACACCAAAATCAACAAATATCCTCTATATAATTAATGTCCATTCAAATTGCGAAACCCAACATGTGCGTCGTATGTAAATTCACGAGACAGCTTGATCATGATATCCCCAAGAAACTAGATCAATCCATGGACGGTAAAATATGGCGTTTTCACCATTCTTACGAAAATCTGAATGGCTAAGTACCAAATCTGTTCAAATCCATCTTTAGTCTACCACATGTTATTTACCAGTAGTAACTACAGACAACACGCCCCGATCTCCCGAAGCATCTCAAGTAGAAATCTCAACTCAAATTGAGACTTTGCTCAAGTCAAGAGTACAAATTTGAGATTATCTTATCAAAATTTTTTACTGAAATAAACTCAGAAAAATATATCTGTTTTGTGATGCCAACTTTCAGAGTCTGGCATCCCATGAAAATGATCTCACAGACACATGACAATATTTGAGATTTATCTCAGCTCAGATTGAGATGCTTCGGGGCCTGTGTGACCGACAGCTGCTCCTATAATTCACCTACACGTAGTCGTATACGTGCATATTTAGTTTCGAAACCTCCCTATTTTATTGGAAACTTACCTGTACCAGTCCCTGTCATACCACCTGTCATACCACCAGAGCCTATAAAAATAGAAAATATCAGTACATGAAGGGATAAACACCCTTTGTAATTGCCACAATCGACGTATTTTCCTAAAGATTATACTTTGCGTATTAAAAAAGATAAAAGAAAGTTGGTCAGCAAAGACAGCACTCAACTTAACCAGCCGAGCACAGAATACATAAAAACATGCCAACACATAACCAAACGAGAAAATGAACTGATAAAGTCCCAGCTGTCAAAAAGCTAAATGACCTAGCTGAATAACCTAGTTTAAACAGTAAAACGGCTGAAATATTTTGTTCTAGCTGTCTGAATATGATTCCAAATCACAACATTTTAAAGTAAAGAAATAATTAGATATATTTGTGTACTTATATGCTAAAGAGGGACCTATTTGTATTGTATTTTCAATTTTACAATCAAGCAATATTTTAATTTAACAAGTTTTCCTTATTTCTGACAAAGACATTAGACATGTATAACTGCATACGATGTTACACGAACGAATTTGTCCGAAATATATACCATCCGAAATAAGGCTACTTATTGAACAAAAATAAATATAACATACTTGAGCCACATTGTCCACAGTAACTTTGGCAGTTAGTTTTTACCCAACTTGCGTAGTCAGAGTTGGTACATACAGATTTACCGTAATCGGCGCAGTTAGCGAGCGAATCGCTACACGAGCCACCACCTGTTCAATACAAATACCAAATTAATATATTATATTATAAAAGCTATTGGTCATGTACTACTCTTAAAAGTAGGAAGGTAACAATTTATTAGACTCCCTTCAGTTTTATTCTCACCGAAACAGTATAATTTTGTTTGGCATTTAGCGTTTTTGTGAAAACACAGTTATGGCTTCTTGGTTTTATACCTGCAACTACGGCGAAGACGGAATAGTACTATTTAGCACATCGCGACAAAACTATCATGGCTTTTTGTTCCCAAGGCAATTTGAATTACACCATCATGGTAGGTAAACGCTTTCAATTCATCTGGCTTACTCGGAATTTTCTTTATTTCAGTTCGGATTAAAGCCGTAAATGACATTTTATACACACACATATTAAATCAATTTACCTGTGACGATTGGCATGGGGTTGCCTCCTGAAACGAACAAACAAGTTAAATTAATACAGACTCTTCCATTATGACCAACCTAAAGGAGGACTCGTACGAAGTCTTATGTTAATGTGATCTCAACATAAAATTACCAAAAACTAGCTATAATCAGTGTACTCCAGTGGCCAACGTTCATTTAGTAAACAGCGTGCTTTTACATAAGTTTTCATAATGATTATTGTAGAAATGCATCTAACATGACCGGTCCACGTTTGTATCACCAGCACAACCAGCGCCTTTAATATTGATTATAACTGCAACTGTAAACGTTAATATTTTATAATTTTTATATTTTGCAACAATGAACACAATTATGTCATATAATTATGCCTTTCGTAAGTTATAACAAGGGATAATTACAATCACATAAACAAACACAAGCAATGCCAAAAATGTTTGAATGAAATAAATAACGAAAGTGGGGCTCCAATTAAAGCACAATGAAAACGTTAACTGGCATTACAAAGGCAAGAGCAGATATACGATATAATTATTAATGGCGTGCTATTTAAATATGCAAGCATTTCCAACGTATAAGTTAAGCACTTCTTTTATTTCTGATAATGAAGCGTGAATTATGCATGTATTTGTGATTAGTTTACGGTTACTCAAAACACAAACCAAGTCAAATCAGCATTTTGCATTTTAGAGCCCTTGAGATATCGCAGGTGCATTTCAGACTGTTCTTGTGGATATAAAGCTAGAGACAACAGTAGGTAAAGCGGACATATTATAGTTTCACTTCAATTAAACGTTTCCTTTTTTCCCTTTTGAAACTAAAAAATCAAACATTAAAACGTCCAATGCCGCATAGCAAACTGCAGCATTGCTATGTATGGTCATTTGAAAGCTACCAAAAGCATGGCATGGTTATTGCCGTTGCAAGACGTACAGGAAGGACAATTAGCATAGTTGAAAAAGAAAGAAAGCAAATAGCATTATTGTAAAGCGAATATAAATGAAACGAGTGTCATTGGTAACAAGTAGTTTAATAAAAAAAAACCTGTTACGCCACACTTACTAGCTTAATAGTGTACTTCATATAGCATGTAAAATGCTAAGGAAATGTCATAAACTAGTGTTTAACATTTCGTGATAGCCTTATCTTAACTTTCCTTGTTTATTATGTCCTTTATATCCTTAAACGTCTAAATTAAGGGCCAAGTCTAATACATTTACCTCGTGTGTTGTAATTCAGACACAATCAGGACATATACATACTGTTTAGTAACAGTGAACACACGTATCACATTGTATCTCTTAAAATCCACTACATTTTTAAAGCAGTCGTTCGTAAATGTTCTCATTAGTCCGTAAGCTTGACTGAGAAATTAAAGTGTCTTTGTAGAACATCAAAATACCATACTCAAATTTTAAAGTGAAACATATCGAAGCCATTTGTTAACGTCAACTCATGTAATTGTCAACTCGGATTGTCGCTCGAAAAAGTGATATTTAAGTCGAAAAAAGTACCAATTCTATTCACTTAAACCTGCTTTCGAATTCATATAGCAAAACAGTATGGCATTCAACTGGAAGCGTGTGGGGCTCAAGCAAGCTGAATAGCCGAATAAACATTTCTTTGTATTAAGCCAAAGGATCATGCTTCTCCGGAAAGCGCTCACATTAACCAAACATCGAGATTTTAACCTGTTCCCATTCCTGGTACTAAAACACCACTTCCGGTTCCATGACTGGTTCCACTTCCTCCTATCATTGGAACTGAATAGAATAGTACCAACTTGTATTTACAAATCAATAGGCTGGATGCAATATAATGCGCCAGTTCTTATGTTTACAGAACATGTGACGTTCGTTTCTGGAACCATGCTTGTATTTTAGCTTATTCTTGACATCTATTCGACAAGCTGAACAAAGTTATACAAATCCTTCTCGACATCATCTATTCCTGGTGGAATACACCCCAACGAGGATATGAGAGGATACAAGTCAGTTTTCCATTTTCATGCTTGGTGCAGAACAATGGATTATACTAGAAGTGCTTCATCTTCGGTTTGACGCGATCATTAATAATAAGCATTATAATAATTTATAGTGTTGCATTTATGGAACTAATGAAAAGACAACGTTTTAATGTCTATAGAGAATCATTGTTTTATGTTATTAAACAGGAAGTCATTAATTTTATAAAGTATTGGCATTCGAGATGACACATTGATTTTGTTAATACACATAGATCTATAGTCAAAACTAAAAGGTTAAAAAATTTATTAACGCATTCATACACACCAGTTTTGACGTTCTGAGATATGTAAATTGATATCAAATTCTGAGCCTAATATACAGTGGTTTATTACTCTGGAAAAATTGTCACGGACATTCAGCTAGGTTGGGGTATACGATGACAGTAGTATACATGTAGTAGTTCAGCAGCTTGTTGTCATTAACGATAACGTATTGAGTAAGGTTAATAAAAAAACAAAGATGTCAAACCAAATGTTAAACTGAACTGAAATCTGACAAATAGAGATTAGATTTTGTTAAGATGTATGGCCTCTACTATATAGGTAATCGACGTGTGCATACAACTGTACACACCTTAGCAGCTACCAATTGACCCATTGAATGTATCAATTGTTTCTGCTCTACACACGTCTTTGTTTCATGCCTTTGTTATGAATTTAATGAATGGCAATTTAAATTTAAACTAAATTGACACATGACAAATGGTTATTTAATGCTTGTGGACACCGGCTTGACTGTATTGTGTAATGTTTTATTTCGGCATGTATGAAAACTGACCAAATTTTAATGAATGGATTACATGTATGAACGCCTAAGCAAACTGACTAAATGTGGAAGAAGGGATTGATTAAGAATTAGAGTTACAACTGATGAATTATCACGAAATGGATGTCAAAGGAACTGATGGAATCATAAGAAATGAACTAGGACTTTCAAAAAAAACTTAACTGACGAACTTTTATTCAAATGGATTAGGCGGTTATTGTAGAGACAATTGTGGAAATATTGAGAAAGGGATGAGAACTTTCAAAGAACATTGAAATGGATTAGGACATTCAACGAAAATTGATGAACACTTTTAAAATGGACTAGATTGTTACTGCGAAGACAATATTATTGACGAAATATAGCGAAATGGATTAGGACTTTCAAATAAAACTGAAAAAATATTGGGAAATGGATTAGGAATAGATTTGTCATTGCTGTTACACTGATAACAAGATAGTTGACGATTTGTTGAGAAAAGGATAATAAATTGAAAAGAAATTGAAGAAATACTGAGAAACGGATTAGGAATGTCACAGAAAACAAATTAAATACTTAGAAATTGAAAACGAGGTTATTGCAAAGACAGCTGACGAAATATTGAAACAATTATTAGAAATTGCAAAGAAAATTGAAGAAACATTGAGAAATGAGGTGAGAATTTCAAAGAAAACTAATGAAATATTTAGAAATTGATGATGTGGTTATTACAAAGACATCTGTCGAAATATCTGGAACTGAATAAGGCTTTTCAAAGACAACTGATAAAATATTTAGAAATAAACCAACTTATTTTACCTGATCCTGATGATGATCCTCCGCATTTACCACAGAAAGCTGCACAGTTCTCAGTGACCCATTGTGTGTATGAACTGTCACTACATACTGAACTGGTGTAGTCAGCACAGTTTTGGAGCTTATCAACACAGCCTAATGTGAAAATGGGAATTCTTTTATTTTATATTGGCCACCGGTCCATAACAATACTACACTCAGCAAAACTAAAAGAATACATGGCTTTAAAATGGGCAAATTTCAATTTCGTATTATTGTATTTACATTTTATTCCTTGGAGATTTTGCTTCGATTTAATCACATTTTTGTCGATCTAATCTAAAGATACACTAACAAATTCTGACCTCGATATAAAAAAATCCAGGAATAAAAGGCGATAGTAAACGAGAAAAAAAGGAAATCGGCGATTAAGTCGCCAGTGCGTGTTTCAACTGCACGAGATTATCGGGTTTTTGTAGTCTATCTACAGGTCAACAAAATGAGGAACGATTTGCTTATCACGCATGATGGCTACGCACTGAAATTCAGACTAACATAATGTAAAGTTTTCTAATTTTGCTCAGTATATAAACATATTTACAGATTATACATATTAGACTAGTACAATGAACTTTAAATAATCGCAGCAAATTTTCAAAACGAACATAATAAACAAGTAAGGTTAATCATCAAATTATTTCTCAACCAAGACATAGTATACTTAAAGACACAAGCAATAAATGCATACATGTGTTTATATATTGTTATAACTCTAACGCGATAAATTGCAGTACAAAAACAAACACAATATTGCCTATATTTTTGTTATGCATTAAAATCAAGGACCGTAACATTTACCTATGAAAGCATTCAAACATTTGGCACAACATATAAAGTTTGCATGCATCTAAATATTCAGAAACGATAAATATAGCGGGTTTTGTGTATGTTTTTGTATTGCAATTTATCGCGTTGAAGTTATAACTTCTGAACTATAGGTAAATATTTTACTCAGGTAGGTCAAATGGGGGTACTATATAAACTCTACTGATAAATGTACATGAACATGCATAACCTATACATATTAGAGTGGCGGTGTTTGACGTATAGAGTTAATGTAACCAACATGGATAAAACACTTAAATAATCTAAACTTAAATTACTGTTAGTTAATTCAAATTTGTAAAAAGGTGGATTGTTTCCATTTCGGAGTTTACCTTGTCGAAACGAAATACGAAATACAAGGCAAACTTCATGGAATGTGGTCACGAATATGTACATTGTATACTAAATATATGAATATAGAGGATCTTGCATGAGTGCTCATTACATACCAGTTTTATTAAACAAGTGGACAAAATGATACGACACGAGGCTTTGCTTAGAAAACGCTCATTATTTTTCAAAAGGATGATGTACGCTGCATATGCTTCAGCCAAAATTCAGCGGTACATTGAGCGCGACGTCATGGCGACGTTGATATAATCCTGACGTCATTGACGGATCAATGCATGGATTGGCTAACGTCACGTCAAGCTAATTTAAATATTTATTGCACGGTCTGGGAGTGCCGAACGATATTTACGGCACGGCTTTACGGCACTCCTGGACCGCATGTTATGTGATAAATGAGTTTAATACATTTGATATTTACAATAACTATTGTTTTTATAGTACTTTGCATTATCGTATATAAATTATATATTGTTGTAAATATTGGAGCAGTGATTATCGTTTCTGTATAGCATAATATGTATACATGGCTAAATTTATTAATAACTGCTCAGAATTTGCATTCTTCTAAACTTGTGAATATTAGTGAGTAAAAATATCATATACATACTTCCGCCTGTCATAGAACCTCCACCGGTCATCGAACCACCGCCGGTCATTGAACCTCCGCCGGTCATACTTGGGGCACCGCCACCTCCACCTTAAATATTGAATATATAAGAGGATCTATCACGTGTTTTCAAATGATCTAAAACATTATATTAGATCTAAACGAGTTCCGGAATTTGTTTTTAAGCGAGCCACTGGAAAACGCAACATTTATTCTTAAATAGCTTATATATATGCATGTACAGGGTGTTAAAAAAGTTCGTTCTCAATTTTTAAGTTTCAATAGTTGATGTTTTTGACCTGCGAAGAATGTAACATTTTCAGTTTAAATTCTAGAAGGGTCTACCATTGTTCTTACTTTTCTGGCATTAGATGAATGTATTAAGCAAGAAATTAGAATTGTCTACTGCGTGCATAGCTCAAATAACACTTGATATGGATTTAGATTTTGAGAACAAACTTTTTAACACCCTGTATTATTTACCCATAGCTCAGCCGATATGCGTTTGATTTTTATGAAATCATCAACATTTGTAGCTAAGATCAGTGGTGTTACAATCAAATATTTATTTCAATAAGATCTTATAAGACCCTTTACAACCATAATAAAACATAAGGCATAAACAAAAACAAATTTGATGCCGTGTGGTATTCTGCGTTTTTCAGATTGTTAATGCTGATGTGTACTTATATTTCGGATAAAGTTCGTAAACAAGTATCAGTGCTTAGCATGAAGACAGAAATAAAGCAAAACAAAGATAAATATAAAGCTCAATTTAGATTTAGAAAAATAGAATTTTATTCACTCAATCTCTATCCAGAATTACTTCCCCTTGACTGTAACATTTGTCGTATTTTTCGGTAAACCTGAGAAATTGCTATCAAGCGTTTTCAAAACTTAAAGACCACTGTTTTGCGGAGTGGTAAACCGTCTTTTTTTTAATTTGTCGATGGATTGACTATTCCAATAGACCGTACATTAAAATTACTAGCATCAACCCATCAATTCCTCGTACATGTTTCGTTGTTTTCCGTTTTATGGTTCAATGCACCAATTGGTGAATTTAGATGGAAAGAACATCGTTACAATCCATGGGTAGTCACTAACACGCACACAAAATTTCGTGGAGAAATATTAATTAAATAACAAGTTATCTTGATTTTCATTAGTGTTGCGTTTTCAAAGCCGCTCAAGGTATTTCCTAAACGAGTTTAATGGAATTTTTTTATCAATTCACAACGAGTGTTAGATTCTTATATCATATGGCACCAATAACACGAACATACACATCCTGCTGCTGAAAAAAAACCCGTTACTTAACCGGCGCATAAAAACGTCATTAACGGCATATACTGACGTCATTTATTTGACGACACTCGAACGTTACACTAGTGTAGTATAAAAATATACGTTCTCTTTATACTAACCCGGATACAAGGAAACACATGTGAGCAATGATTATTCCTAACAATGAAGGTGGTTTGTCTTTAAAACCATTCGTTATACAATAAAACACCATTAAAACGTACGGTTCAATGACGGTCAAATCATGTGGCTTACTGAGAAGTTGACGTTTTTTTAAAGGCCACCTAGCTGATGCATGTCCTTATATCAATAATACCTTAGTACTTGGACCAATCGAAATGCTTCGTTTGCTCCAGGTAATCAGCGAAACTATAGCAGACGCGGGCCTAATTTTCGTCACAGGATTTCTGAGGTAAATAAATATTGATATAAGGCTTCTCTGTTTTGTTTACATATTTTGCTTGACTCTCACGCACAGTAAGTCACCTGATTAGGCACCGTGTTTAATTATCTCAAGTTCATACTGTACTGAACATGATTAATGTTATTGCTAGTTCTTTCTTGTAGATACATTTTTGTAGTTTGGTTAACACTCTATATCACAATTTGGCTAGTGTTAGGGTTAGTATGTATGTGGCTATCAAGGCGGCTACTAGAAAAAATGGCGTCATTCGGAAATGACGTAAAACGGAAATGACACAATGCGTACATGACGCAATACGGAAATGACGTCGAAATCTCGAGAAATATGCCTACCAAAACAATATGATGCGCAACCTTTTCTCTAAATGTTATTAGTCAATTGTTCTATAGTTTTTCTAAATTCCACAATTGTGAAATGTTATACTGTGTCCTGTATACCTCGTTTAACCAAATATGCTTTGAAATTTATAAATGGATTATGCACATCATAGCTTAATCAACACACTGTGCATAGTATGCCTTATTACGCAGCGTGATGAAAGCTGTTAAAATGTTACGTAAAAGTTCAAATATAATCGGAGTATGCAAATTCCCATCAAACGTAATACGCGCACGAATGGTTGTTGGAGATACAATACTGATATTTGAAGATGAAAAATGTATTTTCCTTCTAAACTATGAATTACGTTGACAGCATGGTTAATATTGGTAATGCGGCACCTATCATAACAAACTAATGCACGGCGATATATCTATTTCTTATTTTAGCAGTGAAGCATTTTTAACAAAATTTCATATTCATATCATCAACTCTTGATTCCAAATGCATGATCTATTTTTCAATTGCAATTTATATTTCTCATGAATATCACCCACATTAATTAGAAGTATATTATTCTAACAAATCACGCGTATCAGCTATATATATACACGTAGAGGAAACCACGATGTGCACGAACTGCTTATAAAACACAGCTATGACTGAAAAACAACTTTAAGCGGCAAATAAGCTTTCGATGAAGAAAATAGTGATGTGATTTATGTATCAATAGGTGTGTTGTCAAACGCGGGATTTTGGCTATGTTAGAATCGAACTAATACGTGTATATGTACCTGTGTTTTATCTATAATACAGCACAGTCACTTGTTCGGATGCGTTCATTAGTTCACAAAATCAAGCCAAAAGTGTTTTTCATTATTTCCTATCGGCAACTGGACAAATTCACCAAAATGTCTTTTTACAAGAATTTTGATTCCCGTGTTCCTATAACTGTACCTAAAGTATGGACATGTTATATACATGTATTAAATAAAACTCTGAAATGTAAGTTTTACATTGATATAAGACGATGTCCTATGAGCTCAAGCATTTTCGCATGACATTTGGTTTTCATGGTAGCGCATATTACGGGACACCCTGTACATATGTCAATGTGGAACAAGATGACAGATAAACTTAGTGAATGCAGTTTCTAGTTTAAGCTAAAATAAAAACAATAGTTAATTGACTGGGTGACAGTCAAACGCTTTGGTAACAAATCAACTTAGTGAATACAGTTTCTAGTTTAAGCTAAAATAAAGACAAAAGTTTATTGACTGGGCTTTGGTTACAAATCAACTTAGTGTTTAAGCTAAAATAAAGACAATAGTTTATTGACTTGGCTTTGGTTACAAATCAACTTAGTGAATGCAGTTTCTAGTTTAAGCTAAAATAAAGACAATAGTTTATTGACTGGGCTTTGGTTACAAATCAACTTAGTGAATGCAGTTTCTAGTTTAAGCTAAAATAAAGACAAAAGTTTATTGACTGGGCTTTGGTTACAAATCAACTTAGTGTTTAAGCTAAAATAAAGACATAGTTTATTGACTTGGCTTTGGTTACAAATCAACTTAGTGAATGCAGTTTCTAGTTTAAGCTAAAATAAAGACAATAGTTTATTGACTTGGCTTTGGTTACAAATCAACTTAGTGAATGCAGTTTCTAGTTTAAGCTAAAATAAAGACAATAGTTTATTGACTGGGCTTTGGTTACAAATCAACTTAGTGAATGCAGTTTCTAGTTTAAGCTAAAATAAAGACAAAAGTTTATTGACTGGGCTTTGGTTACAAATCAACTTAGTGTTTAAGCTAAAATAAAGACAATAGTTTATTGACTTGGCTTTGGTTACAAATCAACTTAGTGAATGCAGTTTCTAGTTTAAGCTAAAATAAAGACAATAGTTTATTGACTGGGCTTTGGTTACAAATCAACTTAGTGTTTAAGCTAAAATAAAGACAATAGTTTATTGACTTGGCTTTGGTTACAAATCAACTTAGTGAATGCAGTTTCTAGCTTAAGCTAAAATAAAGACAATAGTTTATTGACTGGGCTTTGGTTACAAATAAACTTAGTGAATGCAGTTTCTAGCTTAAGCTAAAATAAAGACAATAATTTATTGCATAGATAATACTTACAGAAGGCGCAGCAGTTATCTTGTACCCATTTCGTGTAGTCAGAATTTGAGCATACGGATGTTGTGTATGAAGCACAGTTGTCTAACTTATCCCCAGTACAAGCTCCTAGAAATATGGTAAAAATAACAGTAGAAAATGTCCCCTTTACAACTCCTAAGAAACATATAAAAACTGATCTTCTGTTTTGGCCGACCAGAGTGCTTGAATTTTGAATTTTCCATGGCCTTCAATATGTTATAAGTGCGATAAATCTTTTCATTTCAAAGTCATAAAGGAACAAATTTTAGAAGAAAATAAAACATGATCAATTCATACCACTTGGTGCCTGGGTTCCGAAGGACAGTGAAAACTCTGAAATGTATGAGATGTTAAAAAATAAATAATGACAAATTCTTAAAATGTATTTTACAAACACGTATACTATATTATTTCTCCGTCAGTGTGATGGGCTTGTATATGTATAATTATGACGGTATCTATGAGACTAATTATGAATCATAAGAAATATAGCCTGATCCGTTTTAAGCATCCATCGGAGATATACGTGAATCATAGTCCTTAAAAGAATGTAACTGTTTAAGGCAGATGCACTTAATAATTTATATGTGTGTAGCCTCCACTGCATGTGTGTCATTTTATTTGCATGTACCTCCTAATTACATGGACATGATTACGTATATGTCACTTTCAGCGAAATAAAAACGCGTTCATGAAAATATTGAACTTTATGACTACACGATGAGCTATAAGCCATATTTAATAAAAAAAACAACAACAGATATTCTATTTTTTATGCTTATCTGGTGTCAATACTGGTACTATTTATGCCAAATTACCACTAACAAAACGATACAAAAGGCCACTTACGTCTTTTGTTTAATTTTACTTTGCTTTTGGCCGCGACCAATCCAACTAACAATACAGCGAGAAACGTCTTCATGGTGATGCCTTTAAGTCGAAACTGATGAAAATCTAACAAAATGGCGAATTGTTTTAAAGAGATAAGTTCGTGTTATGAATCGTTGAAAGGTCGGGGCACCTGCTATAAACAGCTGTCGTTTAGACAAAGTTAAACACGAGGTCCATACGGGGTTATCGCCATTGACCAAAAAATAATCTGAAATTATAGAAATTTGCACAATGGTACTTCCTGATTTAACGCCTTTAGTTGACGAATCGTATCTTAAACCTGAATATTATTCGCTCACAAAGATAACAACTGTTCGAACAGCACTCAACTGAAACAGCAGTGCACGAAGGGCGCACGCAAAAACAGAACAATCACAGACCACAAGCACACGCCAAAGTGACCAACAAGAAACTGAAACAAGACTGCGTTCAATAAACGCTTATGCACCCTGTGGAAGCCTTGTCCATAAATAAGTCCAAAATTAGGTCAAGGTCAAAATGGGGTCAGGTGATACAGGTGTGTGGAGAGTGTTCATATACAACATCCATGCAAGTTTGGAAGCTTTGTAGCAAGCCATAATGATGCTAGAAGAAACGGTCAATTTGGGTTAACCAGGACGGACGGACGAACGAACGGACGGACGGACAGGTGAATCACTATATGCCTCCCGATCTATCGATACGGGGGCATAAAAAGGTAAAACAAAACAGCTGCAGGGTCCTACTTTCATGTGTCAATCTGGCCCAATAAAAGATGAGCAAGACTGTAAATTGTAAATCCAGCCGTTCAAGAGTTTTGATTAGTCGAAAACACATCACGTGATTTGTGATATTTATCAACATAGCCACGCTCATGAAAGCGGCGAATTAAGTGATGTTACATTAGGCCATTGCAATTTCAAATAGTATTACTTGAAGTTTCAGTATTTGAGTATGGCGTCTTAAAAGCTAGGTCCCGATCCATTACGGAAAGTCACCAAAAACATAGGTTATTTGCGGAGGTCCAACAAATTAAACTATCCGTGTAAAACTGTTTCTCAAATAGTTGCATAGTTGGGCCTCATGTTCTCATGCAATAGCACTGCATGAATACATGAAATCCTAATTAACTCAGGCACTGATTACATGGGCCTACTGATATACTAATAAAGGGGCTCACAAAACCATACGTGTACATTTATTACAAAAGGATATATATATATATATATATATACCGATATTTGTGTTCGCACGTCACAGTACGTTTGTTTGTAATGTGTTTATATTTGCTCTAATGTCAATTTTTACCTAAAACTTCTTGTACTGGGATGCCCTTGTATGTGGACCAAATAACAAAATCGTAATAATAGACTTATATATAGGTATAATAGACCCATAGGGACTGTATGTACTCATGCACCTATACCAAAAACACTCTAGCACCAATGTCCTTAATATGTCAACCATTTGCGACCTGCTCAAATAAATAATCATTTGGACAAAAACTGATAAGAGTACAGTTTGGAATGGGGAAACAAGTATATAGACTAAAGTTCCTTGTCGCAGTATGTGAATTTAACATACGGTGCACATCATGCAACTGGTGGAGTTGATTTGAGTTGAATTAAGTAAAGTTATAATTTAAAATCTACTTCCAGACAAACATCAGGGCCGCCAATTATACAAAGGCTTTAATTGTGATTCTAGGACTATCACAAAAATACATTACCTCGCCAAGCACATTTACATTCATAATTCAAGTCATATAAACAAGCAAACAACGCAACTCTTTTAAAAGATGATTGGCGAAACTACTGATAAGGATCAAATTAAAGCGCTGCCTATTGCAGTATTTACTATAACCGTACCACGGAATTCCATTTGGAGGAGGGCAATGCGTTGCGTTCCATTGTATACACTACGCCGAATTTCTAATTGGCCACCCTATAAAATTTGATACTAAGTGATATATTCTATCAATACACATGTAATTACGTATGTTTTTATTCCACATACTAATCTATCGATTTACAGAAACAAAACACGCGTTCAGGTACAAAATCATCCATGCATAAAGGTTAGTGCGAAATGGCTTTTTTGCATGTGCTGCTCGTGCTCGTTCGTTTTTGGTTGGAAGGTATCCTCTGTGGACTGCCTTTTATGAAAAATATTAAACCTTGCCAGAATGGGCGATGGGAACGCGCTCAAGCTGTCAGATGTATGCATGAATTGCAACAAATTTCTGTTTGACCACGTGTTTTTTAATATTTTTTAGAAACAGTGTTTGCAAAAGAATACAAATTATCGAAAACCCGATGATGTCAATTGACATTGATAGGAAAACATGTTTCTCACAGTATTTTGCGCTAAAACAAACGTAAATAAATATTTTGCATTTTTTTAAAAAGACGTGTGGCGTACTTTGCTGTTTTGGGTGCCGGTACTCCAAATTCCGAGTTCCAATTTATTTAATGTCTTAAAGTTTAATGTTTTTCATAAGAGGTAGTACACATAGGTTACATTCGAACAAAATACGGACATATCCCATGCCGCACACGAGCCCCACGTGCACAAAAGCCATTTCGCACTAACCGTTCCGCGTGGATGATTTTGTACCAGAACACGTGTTTTCTTTCTATAAATTGATAAATTAGTGTGTGGAATGAAAAGATTACACAACTTTATATGTATTGATTGAATAAATCACATAGTATCAATTTTTATAGGGTGGCCAATTAGAACATGTTATAGATAGAAGTTCAAATTCCTCTGCTACTAACCACAAATAAAACTAATGTATTAAATGCGCTGTCAAATCCTTTAAAAACATGCCCACCTGAGCATTTAAAAATCAATAATCATTTTCGTGATCACATTGGCCAGAGCATTTGTTATAAGAAACCATCTTGGTGAAACTGCAGTTGAAAACATCTCTCTCTCTCTCTCTCTCTCTCTCTCTCAACTGTTTCGTGTGATATTTTCACATTCAATATTTCGGCTTTAGCAAACAGGACATCTAGGACTGTACCAGACTAGTCGGTCTATGACAGAACTTTACTACAAACAACGAAAACCGTTTATTACACTTAAGTCGTGCATTACAAGTAGTACATGAAAATATGATGATAAATGATCAGTGTTATAAAGAACAAAGAACGAGGCTACAGCAGCTACTTAGAAAATTAAAAAGAAGGGTTGTTAGATTAGACATTTTCCATGGTATGTTAATGGTAGTGCTCAGTTGGTTCATTTGGGCATTGTGCTTTTGGGTTTTTGATGTTTTCTGTGCTCGGCTGGTTAAGTTGAGTGCTGCCTTCCCTGTCTGACTAAATATAATCTTTTATGATAATGGTATTTTAAAGGTGAACTACGATACACTCAACAACGGTGCAAAGACTGAATAAAGGTAGCAATAGAATGACCTAAACGTCACACACTAAGTACATGATTAAAGACAATTTATCTTCAACTATTTACAACCATTTAATGTTGTGACCCAAATACCGTCGACGGTACAACTTATGCTAAGATAACTCAACACTTACTCTATAAGTTAATTTGTTGCACATCGCGTTCTATTTAATTCAAGTCTGTTGAAAGACAGAACACTTTCATAGCACATGCACTTATTGGCATTGTGACAAAAATGGGCGAAATGTAGAAAAGTTGCTTTTGCTTGTTGACGAGTTGATAATAAATTTAGGCAAGCTGGTTAGGTCAAATCGCTGGCTTATAATTAGAAGGCGTAAGTACAAATCAATACTTTGAGAAAACAAGAAAATACTATCTAAAAACTACTGTTTATCTATGAAAAAAAGCTTTTTAAACTTCAGTTTGGTCAATATGACCACTTCCGATTTTCATGAAAATAGGCTCATAAGAGGGAAGGCCTTGGTATGCAGATTTCAATTATGCATGTGTCTTATATTACGACCTTCTAATTCTTATCCAGCGAAATAACCGAGAAGGATGACAACGATAATTACTACTAGTGACATTGACAACCAGACCAAGGTGCTTAACCTAGTCATATGCTATGAATAATCGCCTAGTAAAATTTAAATGGTGCCTGTTTTGTATGGCTGAATGATTGGTATTGGCAAGAACGCACAGGTCAAAGACCAATCACCCGGTGAGGGTGATGTGGTCTTACCGTAAACGGGCTGGCACATAAATGACAATGGTGGAGCCACTGGAGATATCGATCAGAACATGTTCTTGCCTAATAGCAAAATCATTGGCACTCCGCCGGTTCTTATTGACTGGTCTGTTTGCGATTGTTATCTGTATTTTGTTTGTTGTTTGCTGGGCGGTCTGGCGGGTATGTGTCAGTTCGTTCTTTGCATTGATGCTGCGTTAGTTCAGACCGTCAATATTCACACTGTAAACTTTGCCATCAGACATTGACAGGACATCGGCCGATTTACTTGCGATAAAATTCAGATTCGTTGGAACTGATGTTAACTCCGCATTAACTTCGGGTGCGCGTTAAAATGAAACCGTGCGTCTGACCGATGCAAAAAAAGAGAAATGACACGTAGACACCTAATCGAAAGTGTTGGGAAAGACATCGGGGCCTAGTGGTCAGGTCATCGGAGCTTATTTGCGAGTGAGGAATAATCAAATCACATACTAGTATTTAGTACAAAGTTCATGATGATCCGAAATCAAAAATATAATATTAAGCCAGACAGGGAGGGCAGCACTCAACTTAACTAACCAGCCGAGCACAGAAAAATATTAAAAACCTACAAGGCACAATGCCCAACTGAACACGTTAATGATCCGCCCCAGTCCAAGCTGTCGAATTAATTAGCTTCAGCAATGAAAAAGCTGAATGTCCTAGCTGAATGACCTAGTTCCAACAGTTCTAACAGTAAAACGGCTTCAATGCCTTGTTTTAGCTTTCAGAAATGGTAGAAAAATTAATCAAGCTGTCGAAAAGTAGAATGAATTAGTTTCAGCAATCAAAAACATGAATGCCCTAGATGAATGACCCAGTTCCAATAGTTCAACGGCTTCAATACCTAGTTTAGCTGTCAGAAATACAAGACATCTAGCTTTTCTCTTTACGTCAGAATGATTACAAGCGACATGAAGTAGAAACATCAATTGGATATGTTTGTAATGTCATATAGTTGGCATTACATGTTATAATGTTATCTAGGTCAATCCCCCACAATCATAGCGGAATGTAACACAACTCGTGACCAGTGTTTCAATATTCGGTTTTATCCAAGAATGGGGACATACTGATAAGTCTGTGGATGATTCTTGATAGTCTGTCCAAGCAAGGGCGGATTTAAGGGGGGCGGAAGAGGGCGTACGCTCCCCCTCAAATCGACGGAGCATGGACATTTTGTCTTTTTATGCAATTTTCGCTAAAAATATAACTAAAAATACAGTATTACGTAGATGATGGATAATATCTATGCTCTAAACTTCTAAAGAGCAAATTAGTCTGGCATGTGGCTCAGATAAAAATCTACTATGACTCTAATTGCCATGCTATAAACCCCTCCTCAAATAACTGGCCAGAAATCGGATTTAGAAATACTATGTACAGATATACATGGGCAGTATTAAGAGGTTTCATAACTCATAAATGAGGACTGTGATTGGCATGATTCTGTGATAAAGCTTTTACCCTTTTTCATCACCAAAAGGTACCTCACATCGCACAAGATGGATCCATTGATTTCAAACCAATTAAGGGAGCATGGGCTCAGACCACCTACCACCTACTTGCTGCATCATGCTGCTGCTTTTTCTACCCCGGTTCGCTCGCCAACAATAGGTTAAAATGAGTATTATCAGGTCAAGAACGGGTCTGTAGGCATTCTTCTCAGGTAATCAGTGTTTTTTTCGAGCTCGCTTCGATCGCAACATTTTCCATCAAAGGGGGGGGGGGCGTTTGTCAACATTTACGCCCCCCCCCCCCAAACACCCAATCCTGTATACATCACTGCAATGGTTGACACTCTGACCTGTTTGGGCCATTCATGTGTGGGATGGACATTTAATATTCATATAGCAATGTTACCTAACCTGATAAGTCACATTAGAAATAGATGGAGTTCTAGTTTTCGACCAGAAGTGTCTGCATGCAAGAGTTATAGTACAGTTTTGTAAGGACGAATAACAAATTGTCCGAGGCGACACTTTTGATCAAAAACTAGTCATATATCTAACTTGATAATAAAATGATCACCAAAGAGACACTTATTATCACAATCTATTTTGGCCCATTTCATGAACAGATGATGTTTCGCATTTTAGAAAATATAATTTGTATTCAACAAAGTAATCTTGTCCTAATGCTCCTAAGGGATTAACTAACTGTCAATATCTGACCATGCTTAGCTTTTATAGTTTAACTTCTTTGGCTAAATTGACAACGAGTGTTAGATTGTTTGTATCATAATATTATGTCACTTATAACAAGAAAATATACATATTTCTGTTGCAAATACTTGTACACACTCCGTTATGTAAACGACGCCAAAAATGACGTTGTTTAAGAAATAAAAATCTGTTCGCGTATTTTGTCGGTGAATAAAACATGGGCAGGAGTTCGGATGCGGAAAAATTAAATCACGAGTGCGTAGCACGAGTGATTTAATTTTCCGCATCCGAACGAGTGCCCGTGTTTTATTCACCGACAAAATACAAGAACAGAGTTTTTATTTCGATTCTAAATACGATAATATTCCGCACTATTTAACTGCGCGCATTCCATTTTCACCCATTTGACATTGAACCTAATTCCACGCTGAAATTGAGTGGCTTATTAGCTGATACAATTACCTCCCTCGTTAATGCAAACGACCTTCGTAATTTTCTGAAGGAAAAAACACATTTTAAACATTGAAAAAATTTTAGTAACACGAGCATAGTGTATCTATGTCATGAAATGAAAAATATAAATTAATTGATTATCAGAAATTTTTATGAATCTTAATTTCGAGAGTATATTGGAGTTTCTAAAAATAGATGCGTCATAACTGTAGCACTGGATTCTCGTGAAACTCGCGGTCCGTTAAATATTTACTATAAAGTTTACGTTCATTCATTCATAAATAGGTCATGTGATACGGGGCGTAAATTGTAACAGCCGATTTGTTACCATGTTTTATGGGGGTAATAAAACATGGTCAGGTCTTCTCATTGTTTAATGGATTAATCCGCAGATCGTGTTAGAATAGGAGATAAAATGACGTTATTTAAATGTTATGCTAGTGTAGTATAAGAATATAGTAATACGTGCTTGTTATACTAGCCCGGATACAAGGAAGGCCGTGTGATATACTATAACTAAATTCCTAGGTTATGCATGTTATTGTACTTTTACCAGAGAGTTTATATAGTAAATCCGTCCATTTAAACCACCAACTTGAGGTAAAAAATTTACCCATGGCAGTACTGTTCGTACTTACAGTCCTAACTGACTCAATTCACCAAAAAATAGACTAATCCAATATGGTTGTTAAATGAGCTGCCTGAACTATTGTGGTCCTGATTTAGCAAAGCACTTACGGAAAAAGAAATATTGAACTTACGTCAGAAGCAATATAAATTCTTTATAATTCTTAACAACAACACATTAAGGCAAAGGGATCTGCAATATTAATATTGCTTCTAGTTAATGAACTCCTACAAAGTCATTATGTGATCGGTTTGTAGTTATACTCAGAAATGTAAAGAATATAAATGTAATCTTAATTTATAGGCTTTGCTGAAACAGTTCTAAGGGACCATTAAAGTTTGAAATAATTTTAATAAAGCACTGCAAATGCTTCAGCTTTGTGACAGCTTGGACGTAGACAGTTCGTTTTCTTGTGCAGTCATGTGTTGGGCATTGTGCCGTTTACTGGTGGTTTGTGATATGTGGTGTTTTTATGGTTTTGCTCGGCTGGTTAATTTGAGTGCTGACTTTCCGGTCCGACTTTAAATTCTCTTTTTGAGGAATGTCTGAATAATGAATTCTTAATGTAAACGCTTGAAATGTCATAATTTTTCATCTCAAATGTTTGTCAAAATTCATGCGTATTTGTTAATTAAACCAGGACATACCAAGAATGTGCTTTCTCATCAATTTTATGGACTTTCTATTGAAATGTCACGCAAGATCGACAAAAACTTTACTACTATTTACATTGTACTGACTCATACAAAATTGCATAAGTTTAAGAATATCATCTCGAATTTAGATTGTTTTCAACTTTTTGTACATGTATGGTATATGCCCGTGATAAAAATAATTGTACATGTACCTACTCATTCATATAAGCAAGTCCGACAATTATGTACCTTGTCCTTGTGAATGTTCATATAAATTTCAACATCTGAAAATAGCTACCGGTATAGTCCCATATGTTGTTTGAAAGACGTATAAAACAGCTCTATTATTAGATACAGTAAAGTTCTGTCTTAATTAATGTCAGGCCATTTTATTTTAAGATATTGTTTCTTAAGAATTACAAATTACACATGAAATTCTAAAATGCATAGTAGAAGTGATCTCAGTGGCGGAACTTTACTGTTTCTATAGCTTCATTGGACGTGGTGCATAACACTTAATATAACGTAAATGATTCAGACTAAATGACATTTATTGACGTAGTATACCCGTGGATTTTAAATATATATATATAATAGAAAATAAATTATATTTGGAAAAAACTGCTCTCAATGTAGGATTTATCCATAACGAACCTCGTTGATTCGTCACACTGACCTTCACAATTATAGCACGCTAACGGACATGTATTTAGCTGACATGCTAATCTTCTTTTAGCAAAAATATAGGACAGCGCGTGTTAACATGAATTATACTTCCTTCTTCAATTTATATCTAGAGTAAACGTCGTAAAAGTCGTGTCTGTTTTTCATGACACTTTAATCTCTGTAAACTATACGTGTTCATTTATAAATCACCTCATACTTTCTATATATTTTCTATCGGCTAATTTACAGGGCAGCAATACCACGTGGCTTTTGGCTACAGTTACAAGTAGACGTTTGTAAGTATTGGAACACAATTATAGCCATAAGTATTTTATTTCTTCATCGATTTCTATAAAATAAACGCCACGCTAAGGGGAAACCTATTTGCTTTCCGCGAAATATAAAATCTTTTTTAGCAGTTTTACCGATGTTTCCATTACCCTGTGAAACCAACACGTTCCACGGTTTCACAAGGTAATGGACAAAACGACAGAGCCGCGGAAAAATATTTTATATTTCATGGAGAGCAAATAATTGTCCCCTTAGCGTGGCGTATATTTCATAGAAATTGACGAAGAAATAAAATACTTATTGATTTTTTATTTTCTTATGTTTACAAATTTCTTCTTATAACTGTAGTCAAAAGTCACGTGGTATTGCTACACTGATTTAGGAAACAATCAAACAGTCAAACATGTGTTCATCGCCGCCTGAGATATAAAACAAATAATCACAAATCCAATTATTGTCACTCAGTCTTATTTCTTAGCCTTGTTGGTCGCACAAACAGCACCCGCCACAAACAGTCCCCGCTGCGAACAGTTCCCATCGGGAGCTTTACAGTACCCTCCACGAACAATGCACAGACCACATAGCGCATGCATGTTCTTCCGCGGCATTGGCTAAGGCAATACACTCTACATTTAGAAACGTTACCAGCTGCTTGCTGATGGGTAAATTACTTTCTTATTATATTGTATAGTTTTATACATGTAATACACATGAACATGTACAACAAAGCAAACAACATGTAATTAAAACCAAAACAATACAACATTCATGTTAATTACAACTACGTGATTGTTATATTCCGAAAAGCAGAAAACGAACTTGGCTATGTTTCGCAAAACTTAACCAATTGAAGGGGAGGAATTCAAACATTTCTTAACTGATGAAATATTCTGTAGCTGTGAGTTACGCTCCATGGTAACACACTTTGTAAAGTTTGGAGCAAAGGTCTACGTACTCCTTAAGTTTCAATTAGCTGGTGTAAATTAAGGATTCACTCGGAATTGACCATACACCAGCGTAGAGACAAACTATTAAGAAGGGCATACCATTATTTACTGTTCATATTAATGATCAGAACTTAAAGATACACTATCGTATGCGCATCTGAACATTATGTTTTTAAATTTGTTTAAATAGTGTGTGCCCATATTGACTAAAACATCAGTAATCCTAACCAATGTGATGGAAGTGCAGCTGAAAATATCTCTCTATGCCGCTTTATAACGCCACAATACTATCAAAATACTACATATATAATTATATAAAAAACCCAGATTTTTTAAATTTGTTACGTAATATATAGAGAGATATATTCCGATGCATGTTTTTCATGCCAATAATTTTTATTACGGAAGCTTTAGCCAATGTGTTGTAACAAAAAAGGGTTTAATGAATTTAACAAAAAGTGTTCACCCGCGCATAGTATATCATTCATCAAATACGAAATTATATGACCTAGTTTATATGTCTATGTCACATCAACATACTATATTACTATATTTTAATTTGGTATTTTCTCCACGTATTTAAGTTTAGTTCCATTTCCATATCGATATCTGCGTAAAAGCTCACACACATGTTTCTTTGTTCGTTCGTCCTCTGTAGATATATCTAGATGGATTTCTAATTGACCGTACGTTGTCCCTACGGCGTAAACACCTTTGGTCCTGAAATATAAGCAATTCCTGTCTAGATAGCACCACTTTGAAGCTGGAATTATATTACTGGAAACATGCTGAAGTAATCATGCGATGGTTAACATGCTGAAGTAATCATGCGATGGTTTTGCAATGTCGATGATCTTAATGAGTTCACCATTTTACATTCATATTAAGTTTAAAAGCCGAGGTCTGTACTACACACAAGCCTATGGTTGTCAAGTTCATTGTTCAAACGAGTACAAATTTTATATTTAATACCGCAATACAGGCATCCAAATCCGTACGTGGTGTCCACTGTTTGAACGTAGGCCGGACGTAGGTCAGTCAGCATTTCATTTAGTTAAAATTAGGGTTTTCAGCATTGTGACAGCTGAAACTTGGTCTTTCAGTGGTTTGGTTGCATTTTGACGTTCAGTTATATGTTTGGCACTTCTTTCGTTTTAAGCTTTCTGACAGCTAAAACTAGGCATTGTAGTCCTTTTGCAGTGGAAACTGGGTCATTCAGCTAGTTATAATTTATTATACTTTTCGACAGCTTGGACTTGGGCGGATCTGCGCTTGTTTAGTTGGGCATTGTGTCTTTACGTGTTTTATGTTTTCTGTGATCGGTTGGTTCAGTTGGGCATTGTTCTTTGTGTGTGTTTAATGTTTTCTGTGCTCGGTTGGTTCAGTTGGGCATTGTGCTTTGTGTGTGTTTAATGTTTTCTGTGCTCGGTTGGTTCAGTTGGGCATTGTGCTTTGTGTGTGTTTAATGTTTTCTGTGCTCGGTTGGTTCAGTTGGGCATTGTGCTTTGTGTGTGTTTAATGTTTAAATACCAGAAGTAACCCCCGCGTTATGTACAAAATAAGGAATAAACATTCTAGCAAAATTACTTACTATCAACTTTAGACATGTAATTCTGAATGTAATAAAATATTAATTTGATGCTATTTTAATATTTTTGGTAGCCTAATGACAATTGTTCAGTTGCAAGACGTACATTCGTAGTCGCGTCCAACAACATTTCTATCCCTCAAACTTCTAAATATCATCTTGTTATGTAATACTTACAATAGTATATTGTTCCTTAAGTTGACGGGAACACTTTCAGCTATCAAATCGGTAGCAACGATTAAATGTTTAACGTCTGTTTGTTTCAGATGTCCTCTTATCTCCATCATTAGTTTCCTAAACATGGCTGTAAAATCTCTAATGGAGTCGATTTTCTTTTCGATTCCTTTAAATACATTTTTAACATCTTGTAACAATGTTTCCGTATGTAGACCTCGTTTGTTAATGAATGTACTACGCTGTGAGTTGTCTTTTGTCTTTACATGCTTTCTTGCATTGATGAACCGACGGGTGAGCCAGTGTCTTGTTTGTTTTGATAACTTATTTGGTAGAGTTTCGTCAAACTTCATATCACACAAAATTGAATTAATTAAAGACGGAGGTAGTGCGTGTTTTATTGCTGCCGATGGGACTACAGCACATCTAACTATACGTGCTAAGCGTTCCAATAGTATTTCACTATTAGGGTAGTCACAGTCCGCACACGTTACGGTGTATATATTTTGCAGATGTTCTTTAACGATTGCGTGAACATACTTTGAATCAACGATTTCCATCGATCGGTATTCAATGTATTCATTTCTTACATAAAATTGCACATACATATACATTTCTACCATTGCGTCTGTAACTCGATTTTCATACATACTTGCAATTTGAGTCGATAGGATTTGCGTGCTACTGATGAAACAAGGCTTAATACTGTCAATTTTACGACTTGGAATACTATCTGTAAGGTCTTCCCTAAATCTAGCAGTTTCTTTTTGAGACAATACTTCATTCGTAATACAGATGATATAACAATCATGTACTACGTTGTGAAGAGACATGCTCGACGTCACCAATTTTAACGTGACCTGTAAAATATAAATCATGATAATATTTATCAAATACCTCGATGGTTTAGAATGAAAAGGCCGTTAGTACACAAACGCTATTTAGCGAATACAAGAATAAAACTGTCTGACAACTACTCTTTACTAATGAAAAATAAGCTTCTTCAACTTCAGTTCGGTAAACATGACCTATTCCTATTTTTCATGAAAATAGGCTCAATGATGCAGATTTCAAATATGCATCGGCCCTATAGGATCGTAAGTAGAACCTTCTCATTCAAAGCCAGCGAGTTATGTACTACATTTAAGAATGCAATACAATTATCAGACAGAATACACTTGTTAAATCTAAATTTAACTATATATTCAAACATATTATATTAAGTCAGACAGGGAAGGCAGCACTCAACTTAAATTTAACTATATATTCAACCTCACTACTGAGACCAGTAACTAAAAAGATGACCAATTTCAAAGAGTCCAAAACGTGGTCGTATTATTGGGGTTATGTAAATTCGTAAACTGTTCAATATGTTGCAAACCTCAAGGCCATGTTGATCTAACTTGTCAATCAACGCCACACATACTACAAGTGCCTCGGCTGATACAGGGGCTGTTGTTGAAGATTCTAGAAGAGGTTCAAAGATAACGTCATCATTTAGTTCTTGATTGCTAAGCACAAGAACATCCATGCTCCTTCCAGAGCCCAAACCACGACACAGCGATTCGATATGCTTCAATGATGTATCGTTTCGAAAATAACTTGGGTATACGTCTGAAGAAGAAACAAGGATTTAACAACAAACGTTTAGAACAATGGTTATGCATATGGAGCAAAGAACAGAAGCCGTTTTAGGTTTGCGTAACGTCGCCTTTTATTATCCCCGATCGATGTTTCGATGAAGGATAGTATGGCGATCGATATGGAAGTTAAATTGTGTTAATATATACTTGTATCAAACGAATTGGTATACACAAGAAGGCCGTTGTAGCTGTTGCCGATGAACATATGACACATTAAACTTACCATTTGGTAAAATCATGGCTTAACAACATCTAGATAAAACATGTTAATGGAATATATAACTTAAGAAATAAAAATCTGTTCTTCTATTTTGTCGGTGAAGAAAACACAGACAAACGTTCCGAAGCGAAACAATTAAATCACGAGTGCGTAGCACGAGCATCCGAACGAGTGCCAGTGTTTTATTCACCGGCAAAATACAAGAACAGAGTTTTTATTTCGATTTCGATATCCCGTACTATTTAACTGTGCGCATTCCATTTTCACCCATTTTACATTGAACATAATTCCACGCTGAAAGTGGGAGGCTATTAGCTGGTACAATTACCTCCATCGTTTATAAAAACGAGCTTCGTACTTTTCCGAAGGAAAGAACGAATTTTAAACATGGAAACAATTTTAATAACACGAGCATAGGGTATTTATTGCATGAAATGAAAAATATAAATGAATTGATTATCAGAAGTTTTAATGAAACTTTTTTTTTTTTTTTTTTTTTTTTTTTTCTTTTTGGTAAATTTTATTTCAATAGCTCATAAAAATAAATTACAGACAAGCTCTAGGGCTTTTGTAAAGACTATCTTAACATTTGGTAATTGAACTACTTTGACATAAACTGTATAATATGCTGAAAAGAGAGAACAATAAACAAGAGAAGGTAGTCAATTTAAACATATGAACGTATATAGTAATGGTTGTTTCACATAGTTATTATAAATGTATCTGTAATCGTATAAGAGGTTATAATTATAGTTTTCAAGTGTTGTAAGTATTATATATTACATCATATAGAATACATGTACATTACACATATATAAACATATATCATTATTTTACTTACTTATGAAAGCATAGAGCGTATATAAATATAATTATTATTGAAAGTGTTTAAGCCAATCACATCATTGAGTTAGTCTAGCTGAAGTATCAGTCGAAAGCGAAAGCAGTCTAGATTAGCTCGATGTGTGGCTATAGGTTGAATGAGGAATAACAACTATTAACGCTTAAGAATTAAGCATGTAACAATTGATATGGATTAAAAAAGAAGGGGGCGAGTTGATGTTAATGTTCAAATGTTATTAGGTTAGGGGAAGGTGTTTGTTTAATAGTGTTATGAAGTGGTATTTGACCTTTAGTTTGTTTAGGTATATGGCCAAAGTATTATATACGTAGGTGAAGATGTGGTATAGGTTGTTGGTTTTTGTCCAATTGTCACTTAGAAAATATGCTTTGCTGATGCAGAAACCTATTAGCGAAAGTATTTGATTCATATAGAAATATCTGGCGTTACTTATTTTGTATCCAATTACAATATGTTTAAGAGTTCGTATGTTTGTGTTTATACCGCAGATATTAAAAACCGTTTGGATTTCAATCCAAAGTTTGTTTGTTTGTGGACATTCAATAAAAAGATGGTTATATGTTTCAGTGACGTTGCAAACATGACAATTATCTGTTTCGGAAATTTTCCATCTGTATCTTAATTCATTTGATGTAAATATATTTTGAAGGATTCTGTACTTGAATTGTTTAACTCTATTGTCAGGGATTGTATGTATAAAGGAATATACTGTATACCAGTCAATATGTACGTTTAGTACTGATTCCCAATGATTATGCGTATACGGTTTTGTGAATTTAAATGAGATTAGGTATTTATATATGTCGTTGCTTTTAATGTTTTCGAGTTTTAAATTATTTAATTTTATTTCAAGAGAGGTGTTAACTATTGTATGCCTTGATTCTGTCGATTTAAGGCTTTGTTTCCAAGTTTTAGGAATTGATTGTAGTAGTTTGCTGTATTCTGATATCCAATTGTGTGTGTTTATAAGTTTGTCTCGAATTGTTTGTGAGTTTAGATTTCCGTTTGCGTCGAGCAAATCATTGATAAAAAGTATGTTAGAGTTTATCCAATGCGGGAATACAATACTTTTCCCGTTATATTTTATATGTTTGTTTCCCCATATTATTTCTTTACGTATATCTCGGAAATGTGTGATGTCTTTACTATTTCTATTATTTAAATCTAACCATACATTTACAATGTCTCCATAGAATTCTGGTAGTTTTAAGTCTAGCATTTTGTTGTTGTTTAAATTCATGTGGAATAACAGAAAATTCGCACCGTATGGTTTAAAATAGACGTTTGGAATCAGTTTCCATTTTGCAGTGTTGTTATTATCACACAGAGCTTGTATCCATTTAATTTTTAATGACTTTATATAAGACTTGATGTCGATCATTTGTAGACCACCTAGTCTTTTATCGCCTATGATCGTGGTTCGTTTAATTTTGTCTCTTTTGTCGTTCCACAGAAAGTTATAGAACATAGTTTCCATTTGTTTTATCACATTATCTGGAACAACCAAGGAGTGGAAAAGATATGTAAACTTTGGAAGAAGAAGTGATTTTAAAACTTGTATTTTACCAAAATAAGTAAGATTTCTTTTGTTCCAGTTATTAATTGACGCTTTGCACGTTTCTAGTTTTTCGTTCCAGTTTAGTTTATTGCATGTTGTTTGGTCTGTTCCAAAGTAAACGCCTAATGCTTTTATAGGCTTATTTTGCCATTGTATTCCACCAGGGGACCTATTACAATTTTTTAAGGAGCCTATCCAGACACCTATTGTTTTATTCTTATTCAGTTGTAGCCCTGACAGTTTGCCAAAATTGTCGATAATCGATAAAGAGGTATTAACTTCTTGTTCGGATTTAACGAATAGAGTTGTGTCGTCAGCTAACTGCGATATTTTTATATTATCTATTGCATTTAGCTGTATACCTTTAATGTCTGATGAGTTTCTTATATTAGTCGACATTAATTCAACCACAACAATAAATATCAAAGCAGAGATAGGACATCCTTGTCTTATTCCACGTTGTGGATTGAAGCATTGTGATCTCCACCCATTATTTAAAATGCATGTTTTTATATTGGCATACATTGTTTTAATCCAGTTTATGAACATGTCTTTAAAGCCGAAATGTTTTAGAGCGCTAAACATGAAATTCCATTCAACAGTGTCGAACGCTTTTCGAAAGTCTAAGAATAGGAGTGCGCCTTCTATCTGTAATTTTTCAGCGTAATCTATAACATCTTGAATTTGTCTAATATTATTTCCAATGAATCTGTTTTTAATATAGCCTTGTTGGTCAGTATTGATTATTTTATGTATTACCTTTTGTATTCGTATAGCTAGAACTTTTGCGACAATTTTGTAATCGTTATTTAATAGGGTTATTGGTCTCCAGTTTTCTAAGTTATGTGGATCTCCTTTTTTATATGAAAGAGATAATACGCCTAATTTCTGGGATGCAGATAATTCATTTTTTATGTATCCTTCATTTAGGGAGTTTGTTACTAGTCTTCCGATTTTATTCCAGAAATACTTATAAAATTCACAGGTAAGACCATCTAGACCCGGACTTTTATTATTATGCATATTGCTTACGGCAATTTCGCATTCTTTTAGGCTTAGGAGACCTTCGCAGAGATTCGCTTCATTATCATTTAGTGTGTAATCTTGTTCCGTCGTGTTAAGATAGTCGTCAATGCCTTTTTGACATATATTATTAGAGGAGTACAAGTTTTTATAAAAAATTACCTCTTCTTGCAGAATTGTGTTTGTGTCTGTGATAGTACGGTCGTTTACTTTAAGTGTATGCAGTGTTTTCCGTGTTTGTCTTGACTTCTCAAGATTCAGAAAATATTTTGTATTTTTTTCTGAAAAGTTAAGTTGAAATATTTTAGATCTTATCTGTGCACCTTTAGCTTTATCATCGTAATACTTTTGTAATTCTAATTCGATTTTTCTGATATTGTCTCTAATGTTGTTAGATTTGGGTTCTTGTTCGTATAGTTCTGATAGTTGTTTTTCTAGGTTTATAATTCTGTCATTCTTGTGCTTTGATTTCTTCTTTGCGAATGCTTTAGTATGGTTTTGGATGTCAATCTTACAGAGTTCCCATAGGGTCTGTTGTGATTCTTGTTCTCTTGAGTTTGTGTAATTTTCTATAACTTTTGTAATATAATCAATGTATTCGATGTCTTCCAAGAAACTGTTATTAAATTTCCAGTAGCCTGGTCCACGTTTGGATTGAGAAGTTATTTTTAATGATATTGCTTGGTGATCTGTGAATGTAATAGTAGCAGGTCTTATATCTGAACTAAGAACATTGGGTGTTAAATTTTCGTCAGTTAACCATAGATCAATTCTGCTTTTTTCGTAACCATTGGCTCTTTTCCATGTATACTGTTGTTTGTTTATGTTTATAACACGCCATATGTCGCTGAGTTTAAGTGTATTTATTAGATTTGTTAATGATTTACATGGTTTCGGTTGTGTTGTTTTAGAGATTCTATCTTTTTCGGTCAATGTTTCGTTAAAATCACCTCCGATGATGATGTAGCCTTGGCAGTGTGTATTGATTAATTGGCTAATTGTTTCAAAGAACTTATTTCTTTTAATTTTATTGTTGTATGCGTATATATTGATTAAAGTGTATATATTGTCTTCAATGGAGATATTCATGAAGACGTATCTTCCATTTATGCATGTTTTTGATTCAATAAGATCATAATTTAATTTCTTGTTAATAAGAATGGAGCATCCAGCACTAGACGAAGTACCGTATGCATTGAAAGAGTCCCATTCATTAAATTCAGTGTTTAGCTTATTTGTGATTTCAGCCGTGAAGTGTGTTTCTTGCATAAATAGGACGTCTACTTTTTGTTGATTTAAGTATTCTTTTAGTCTATTTCGTTTGTTTATATTTCTTAATCCTTGTGTGTTTAGTGATAATAAATGTATTTTAGAGGACGTCATGTTAATTATATTCTATATAGTTATTAAAACTCTAGAAGTTGTAGAACTTCCGATGGAGACATAAAGACATAGTAGTGTGGAAAGATATTGGAGATAAGGCATGGGAATAACGTGAAAAGACATATAGATATAATGACAGGAGACATAGATGGTGTATAGGGGAAAGGACTCATAGTATGCGTAATTTTCATGTTTTAAAAAACATAACATGCTAATTACCCATCCTGTATAACAAGTATATAATTCATATTTATACTTGTTTAAAAACAGCACATGTATACAATAATAGTGATCGTCTAAAACGTGAATTCGGGTTATCATTGTATATATAATTATATAGTTGATTTTAATAGTATTGGAGAATGGTACCGTAGTGTAAATCCGTTATAAAAACAAATTTCGAGACCGAGGCATACTTGATTATTTTGAAAATCAAGCATATCTGGTGATCGTGAAATTGTGTTTAGACTGTGATTATAATATTCATATGGGTAGTTTAAATATGTTTTATGAAATATAATTATCATACAAAGTATGTCAGTATATAAGTACCAACGTGAAAGTATATTTTTAAACAATATCATGAGTATGTTGTAGTTATTATGCTTTTACAAAGATTTTGTTTTTATCACAGTATACTCGTATATAAACACATGATAGTATGTTGACATAGTCAGGTACAGTATTCAAGACGATTACAATCAGAGAGTGAATGATTATCGTAATAAATTCAATCATCGTAAAACGTGAAATTGGAGTAAATATTATGCAGAATATGCATGCATAGCATAGTGTTACCATCATATTTGCACTATTAGAGTTCATTTTATCTAAATCAGAGTCCGTTGAACGAATGCAGTCGTTAGGCTGATTAAATGTTTGTTTTAACACAATCATCAAAATTTTGTATTGTTATCGTTTTTTCGATGTGAGTTCGTTTTATATTCTTGATTTGCTGCTTGAGTAGTTGGTGATGAGCGGACGATTGACCTACTTCTGTCTCTTGATGGTTTACCGTTATTTGCTGACATACTTTTCACAAACTTGTCTATGTGTGATTGTTTTTTCGGCTGTGAACTGGAACGAAGTTCCCTGCGTGGAGATTTGACCGACGCTTTTGTTGATGTGTGTTTTCCATCGCCCGTTTGATGTGTAGAGAGGATTGTGTTATAATCATCTTCGTGTGTAGTGGAGGGTTGACTTTGTTGACATTCTTCACTTTCACTTTCGCTTGATTCCATATCACAATCGCCTTGTTTATGTCCAACTTTCATACATTTTAAGCACTTCCATTCACCTGTACATTCGTCGGTCCTATGACCGTCTTCAAGGCACTTCCGACATTTAAGGGTTTTTGTTATTTGCCCTTTGTGAATAACTTTGGCTTTAAATTGTCCAAACTCCATAAATCGTGGAAGAGGCGTAGTGAATGTGAGTTTTTTCACTGTGATCAAGCGATCACCGGTGTCACAATTGGTCAGTTTGCCATCGATTCTCAGTTTTTCTCTTTTCAGTTCTATTATGTCGATGCACTTAATAGTTAGTGTACGTTTGATTATATTATCGTCTACAGATAGGGGTATATTTTGTATCCGTATTCTTACGGTTTCCTCTCCATCCAGTCTATGGGGATTGGTGATAAGGACGGGTACATGATATCCTCTAAGATAAATACCTTCAGCAGCTAGCAGTGCTTTATCTTCCAGATTGTCTAAGTAAATCCGCCACATACCGTTTACACGTTGTAGTCCTGTGATGTGGGAAGCACTGATTAATTGTCCGATTGATTTGTACAATTCCTCGTGTTTAATCCATTCTTGGTAGTTTACCCTACGATCACCGAATAAACTTCGTTCTCGGATAAACACGATTGGCGCACTCGTATCGTATTCGGCGCCATTTTCTTTGTTGTCCATTGAAGAAATATCCTCTAGGACTAAATTTCCACTTAAACCGTTCATTTTGAAAATGAAACTTGCACTATTTGTATAATACAATTCACTTATGCGTTATGAGTGTTTATTCCTCGATAAATTGTTCAATAAATCGAAACTTTTGAATTTTTTTTTGCTCGATGTAAATGACAACGCCTTAGCATGGCCGCTTACAACATATCTAATGAAACTTAGTGTCGAGAGTATAATGGAGTTTCTAAAAATAGATGCGCCATTGCTGTAACACTGGATACTCGTGCAACTTGCCTCATTTTCAACTCATCGAAGTTTTTACTACAAAGTTTACGTTCATTCATTAAGAAAATGTAACGTGATATTTATTTCACTGAACTACTTTTAAATCGCACGTGGTGATGTTCGATGTTTTGTGAAGGAACGAAACATATATTTGGAGTTTATTGTATTAATTTGCAGAAACAACTGTAACAGTATATTCAATAAATGCTTATTATGTTGTAATTTTGTCATTTTAGAACGCACAAACAAATATGATCAAATTGCTGTTTGCGGGGCGTAAATAGTACCAGCCAATTTGTCAGGTGTGTTTTGTTGCGGTAATAATATACAGTTTGGTTTCCTCAATGCGTGTATGGATTAAGCCGTGTTATTATAGATTATAAAATGGTTGAAAAACCAAACTCTAGGTGAGAACCTGTGATGACTCCGTGTTGACGTTTTTGACAAAACAAAACATTATTGAGAACAACTTCAATACAAGGTCGTTTAACGCCGTCGATATTGTGTTTTACAAACCATTTAAACTACCTGACAATGACTTCAATATATAAAATGTTACTAAATTAATGACACTCACTCGTAAATTTAACAAATCTTGGATACAGACTCAGTAGGCGATTCCGGAGGTAGTTCAACTTTGACGCATGCCTAAATGTGAGACACATTCTCCGTTGGTGAACTGTATCCATCTGTAAAATACAAAAACGATGTACGCATTGTGAAGTACGATAATGTGCTGAGTTGGGTAAACTATTGTCAAATGATCAAAGGTGTGAATATTGATCATACTTCTAACAAATTATATGTCATTTACTAAATTGTACAAAAGTTAACGATATTGTTCCTAAACACTAGTTACAGAATACCAAAGGGGTTCGATTTGAATATTTGATCACTAAGGAAAGGAACGTATTCATTGGCGTCTACTATGACAAGTGTAATATCAATTTATAATTTGTGCCACTACAGTATATTCTTATATTGAGTGAAATACCAATATGCAACGACGGGATTGATAGTTTTCTACGCGTAGTCCCCTAAAGTTTAAGATGAAACTAAAGAGATATAATCAAAGAAAATGTGAACGAATTATAGTGAGATTGGACAGAAAACATTTAAAAATCAAAGCGCTACAAGCGCTGCAGGCCTGTGGTTAAACTGTATTCAGTTGGAAAGCAGTTTACTGACTAAACTGAAGTAAATGTAAACGGGTCAAAACTGTTTTGTAGGAAATACACGTTCTGTTTTACTGCCAGTTATGTTGACCTTAGAAAGTTGTGGGGTTAATCTATTGGTCATACTTAAATTGCCTATGTATCTAGTACATTTACTACCAATGATTAACAAGAGATTTCAGAATCCAAGTAATACCCCTACTACCCACATACATGCACAGTCACATATTGTTAATGTTTTGAAAAATTATGCGAAAAGCATAGCAAAAATATGGGAATTGATACTGTCCGAAATTACGGTCACATTTTCATGCTATAACAACGTGATCGCCAATATTCAAAATTACCATGATAGTTATTAGCATACCAAATCATACTGATTTGCCAAGTTTTCATCGCTTGCTCACGACATCGCATTTTAAACAATGACCCAATACCGTAGTGAAAGGGGAGGTAATCCAGTCTAAGAAAGATCCACTTTTTCATGAAGCTGTCATGTTAAATAGAGATGTTCTGCAATTTTAACGACGGGTTGGTGAGATCTGAGAGAACTACTTTTAATGCGCATGTAAGTGTAATTGGGAGTGTTTGGGAATTTTGATTTGACCGTCTGCCAATTCGGACAGGCTGAGAGATTGGTATTACCACAGTGACTATGGCATAGGGGCAACAGATGCATTTAGCTATGATCATAATATCAATGGCATGTTATTTGCGGAATGTATGACATGCATTATCTATAACCAGTGTTATCAATTGTGATTAGATAATAACAATGATATGTAAATATTGTCACTTTATGACAGGTGAGATAAAAATAATCAATTCATTGTTATCAGTTTAATTGTTCGCCCAAATAAGCGGCTAAAGTATCACTGTTATATACGGTATAAATTATGTTATGACACGTAACGTCCTTTGTTACTGCAATGCTAAATTAGCATAGTAATTATTAACAACGTTATACATACGGACGATATGGTATCAGTAAACAGTTTATATAATTATAGCATGTATACAAATGCGCCTCTCTTGTTGTTCGAACTATGTACATGTATAAGTAAGTCATTATTAAACTTGAGCAGATTCTAATGGGTTGTTTTGTAGAAAATACAATGTCATCAATTTATTCACCAACACGAGTCACATTTTTTGCTGATATATACGAATGTCAGAGGATTATATCGTTTCTAACTCTCAAATGGTTTAAATTATGTACAGTGGTCAGAAGACATGGTTGTACTAAAATAGCACTTGATGTTACATAAATGAAACAGTAAAATTTGAAATAATGTTTGGAAAAATCTTATAGAAAACTAAAGTTTAACTGTATCTTAGTAGATCTTGTATGTTTTTGAAAGAAAATGTTTTAATTTGATGGTCAATATATAAAGAATAAGGAATATCTTTCTAATGTCTGAAATATATAATTTTAGATTATTTTAATAAACAATAACCAAATAACCTTCTTTGGTACTTAATTGTTTTCACGTTTACATTGAAGCTTATGTAAAAATAAGCAATATACTTAGTGTGTTGTACAACATTTAATTAAATAAATAACATTTTGATCATTGCTTTTTTGTTACTTAAAAGGATATTTATGTTACAGCAAAGATCATTGTGTTACATCAATGACATGCTTGTTAAATGAGTTATGCATTATATTTAAAAATAAACTATTTATTAATGCTGTTATATATAACGAAAACATAGGTTTTTAATTTTGGTGATGTTAAATACATATGGGTTATTTCGCATTGAAACATATGATCATTCCTTGATGTAACAAAACGATAATAGAACGCCGGACAGGGAAGGCAGCTCTCAATTCAACATGAATGTCCAAGTTTCAGCTGAATTACCTACTTTTAGCAATAACAAAGCCGAATAGCCGAATGAATAGTTCCAACAAGCTAAAAGACCCAGCCAAGACATACCGAGGATCTCAGGATCTGAACCACCTAGCTCCTACAAGCTGATCGTTACCAGCCGAATAACCGAGTTTAAGTTATGTCTTTGTAATGCCACCTGTTTCAATGCTAATTATACAATCACATACTTGACATTGACATTGGTAGGTAATATCTCATTAATAAGTAAGGCATGTATGTAATATTTGTTACATTAAGGACATAGAATGAAAATACTGTTTTACTTGTATACTTACAAATGCTCTTGCTTTTACGATGCAGTCCTCCATTTCAATGTCAATATTCTTCATTATTGAGAATGTTCCCGCATTCTAATACAAATGTTTAAGGTTTAACATAACTGAATTAATATTACTATTACATACACATGGTACTTCAGCAGTTTTACAGTTGGAGCTGGGGCATTCAGCTTGGGCATTCAGCTGTTTGATTGCTCAAACCAGTTCATTAAGCATTTTGACAGCTTAGACTTCCCTGTCTGACTTAATATCATCTTTTTGTTATAAACTGACAATTTATATTCAAATATGGAAACATTTGATGCTGATATTAAGATTGTATGCTAAAAAAGAGTTATACTTATATATCATTGTATTCAAAACTGTCTTTTAAAGATGCTTTAGGGACAAAAGACATAACTGTAAGGACAAACAATGGGTACATTAAATGGTCTAAAACGCTATGTAAAATCTATCGCATATTTGTGCAAAATTACTAGATTTTAATGTCATTATCTATTACAACTTAGTGCTAAATTAATTAATTAAATATCTGAAACCGAATTTGAAATTAAAAAGACAGAACTTCTGACGAAATTTGATACTTGCTCAAGTAATTTAATATTTTTTGAACGAATTTTAGAACACCTAAAAATGTATGTGTAGTCCAACAAATGTTTCTTTCTATTCTGATATGAGTTACTATGTGTGTGATCATTAATTAACGTTTACAGAGCAAAGTGAGGATATTATTTTGGTCTTTTAGATGTTCTCTTTGCCCTTACAAGCACATACATTTAAGCACTTCCCACGCATTAATTTGTGCAAAATATCGTTTAATGAAAAATAGAGTTGATCATTCCACTTAAACAATTTAATATGATACTTCAAATGTGTAATATCACAACACGATCATTTGAAGGTCACTACCCAAATACTTACATGTAATCTGCAATTAATAGTCAGTGGCAATTACAAAAGAACTGTTTATAAAAGAAATCAGACTCAACGATTAAAACAAACAAAATATTAATAAACTTATTTAAAAATTATTTTCATCATTTTTAGAAAACTGGAATTGTGGAATGATGCCACACACGTTACACAAATAAAACAACGTTTGATGTAATAAATCGAAAGCCCGATCTTTTACAAAAAATAATGACGAAATATGTTTATTTTATCACTTACCTGTAGAATTAAATGTCACTTTATATTTTGCTCTAGACATGCCTCGTCGACGGCCATATAAAACTTCGTAATCTCCATATACAATGTACAATGTATAATTATATAAAAATGTAGCTTCATGTTTATTTTCTTTAAATAGTAATTCTGGGGTTATTCCTGATCTAAAAATAAATGAAACACTCAGTTCATTATATATCTATTGAGCGGATGATAAAACGATACCCATTCATAAAATTACTGTTTACATAAACGACAGCGAAAATCATGTTGTAAAGTACAGGGTGTCTTAAAAGAAAGTATACAGTTTCAGTCTCTATAAATCAAATCCCTACAATCTGCTATCGCAACAAAAATTTGCACACGTATATACAAAAGATTAAACTTTTTCCGTCACCAATTTTAAGATTATAACCCGGATATTTTTTAGACAAATGACAATTTTCTAAAATCACCTTATTTTGTCCATGGCGTCATTTTGTAGTAATTAACGACGTTTTCACGATGCATGTCGCCTACTAACATTTCTCTTCTTGCACTCGTTCTTTGAAACTGTCAATTACATTTGCACATGTGTCTTACCTGATCTTTTAACCTTCTCTTTTGATGTCCCTCAGAAGCATATATGTGTCCGTTTGCTTTAGATTGTACACTAACAATTCGGATAGCATATAAATATACGCTGAAACTGTATACTTTTTTTGGACTCCCTGTATATTGCAAATGCATTCCGTACAGTGTTCATAAAAAGTTACGGTCAACGTACTCGCGCTATTTTGGGTGCTATTTTTTCTTGACAGTCGTTCTATAACTGATTTCATAATTGATCACCTTTTAAGCATACATTGATATTGAGCGTTTATATAAATTGAGAACGGTAGTACATAATCCAACAGAAAGTCGGCCAATAAAAAAGGTTTCTCAAACGAATGACAATAATCTTTGTAACATAAATTATTATATGAGATATGAAAACCCTCGTATACCATATATCTAGTAACGGATTGCTGTTTGACTTTAGTATATCTTCACTCATGTAGTGTAACTTTACGAAAGTAAGCTCGAAATTTAAATCTACGGCGTAAGTAAGCAAGTAGTTTAACTCTACGACGTCAATGGTATAATATATACACGACATGACGTCACTAGGTACATAGGTAGAGCATAAAAGTCTATAAATATAGGTTGCCTATGGTTTATAATTATGTTCTTATTTTTCTATGTTGAAAACATCGTATATATATTATAGTAAAAAAACGTGTGTTCATTGACTGGCCACCTCCAACTTTTGGATGTCATATTTGCTTAAACTAATTGTTGTCGCGATTATTATGTTGATCTAAGTATGAATCCAGCACTTAGGTCAGCCATTCGTTTACATAACATTGTGCGCCGAAACATTGCAATTTCTCTTATTTATTTAAGCCAGTTAAGGTGCTTCAATTTTATTGAAATTTCGCACGTGATGAAATCAATACATGAAGTCAAATATGTGTACATTTCATTGTAATCAATGTTTAGATGGTCACAAAACCAAACCACGGAACATATTGATCGACAATGTAAAATTCGTAAAATTAATAATATATTTTGCCTATATCCTAGCTGTGGTACCATCCGAATTGGCAGACGGCCAAATTCAAATTCCCAAAAACTCCAAATTACTTAACATGCGCATACAAGCGCAATAAAAGTAGTTCACCCAGATCTCACTAACCCGCCTTTAAAAATGCAGAACATTACTATTTAACATGACAGTTTCATGTAAAAGTGTAAAAGAAATAGTATTAAAGCAAAATGGACATTGACAACAACACACTTTCTATTGTTTATTTATTCACGCAAGGGTAAGCAATGAAGATAACTGCGTAGGGGTTTGCATCATTCTTAGAAATTAGTATGATTTGGTATACTGATAACGAAGGTGATTGTGATAATTAGTGATCACGTTGTTATATTGCAGAAATTGAAGCATGAAAAAGTGACCGTACTTTCGATTTCCATGGATAATTTCGCTATGCTTTTCGCATTATTTGCCAAAACATTAACATGTAATTCAATATGTGAATGTGCATGTATGCCGGTAGTGGGGTGGTGAATAATGAGATTCTGAGATCTCTTGTTAATTAATAGTAGTACAATGTACATAAACAAGATAGAGAGGCAAGTTAAGCATGACCAATAGATTAACCCTACAGCTTTCTAAGGTCAACTGGTAGTAAAAGAGGACGTGCATTTTGTACAAAACATTTTTGATCCGTTTACATTTACTTCAGTTTAGTCAGTAAAATGCTTTCCACGCGAATAAAGTTTACCCACAGGCCTACAGCGCTTTAATTATAAGCTGCAACCTGCTATGCAAACCAGGCGTCTGTGCCTCATTGGCGGAAATTTGTTGGATTGTACAATGTTGTTCCACGCATCTATGAGGAAAACTCGTAACACTCTAAACGCTCTGCAGTTTCTGCTTGATGGTGCACTTCTTGACGGCCATCTGTGTCTGCCTTTAGATTTAGCTTCACGAGAAAAAATTCAATGACCTCCTCTGTCGTAACATGAGCAGTCAGTAATTTATTCCAATATAGCATACGCTGTTTTATGTCCTATGGGTAATATTATACCTTCCCTATGTCTGTGGTATCCCAAACCCGTAACCAGAAGTCGATAATTCAATATGCATAAGTAAACTAGAATTATCATTGTCGTGACCAGTGCCCCGTGGTAGCATGCCAGAAGAGGGGGGGGGGGGGGGGCTGAAATAAAGTAATTCACTTCCTTCTAAACTAACAAGCACAGGTTTAATTTCCCAAATTAAAACCGTATGATAAACTTTGACTTTTATTAAGTTTGAACTTTTGATATACTAAGCGTGCACACTTAATTCAATTTAATAATGGCATTGGTTTCATTGACATTGCCCTGTTCCTACATTGGTCAATATCGACTGCAAGATTGAAATACACAAACATAACTACATTAATATGTTTGTTTTGTGTGCAAGTGCCAAAATTCACTAAAGCCAGAGTTGTTGCCCTTTGCTACAAATGTGAGTATTGTTTTATGCTCCACAAACATGTACTTATTGTCAATACCAGTAAGTTACATTTGAATATCTTGTACGGTGTTTGAACTATGGCCAATGCTAAAGTTTTTGAAGCTGAAAAAGGGGCGTAAGTCAAACTTTATCCAGGCTAGAGTTGTTGCCCTTTACTTCAGATATGTGTATTATCACTGACAATAAGTACAGCAAGTTTCATATGAATATCTATTATGGTTTTGAAGTTATGAAGTAAAAAACATGAAAAGTTAGGAAAATTGGAATTGAACGAAGGGTCATAATTATTCTAATAATGTAGCTAGAGTTATGTAACCTGTCATAAATTAGCGTACTGTTGTTATGAGCTTAGGTATAAAGTTTGAAGTATCTATCTTTAGTAGTTTGCAAGTTATTAAGAAAAAAAGCTGGAAAATGAGGAAAATTTGAATTTTACAAAGTGCCATAATTCTTCTAGTATTGTAGCTAGAGTTATGTAACTTGCCATATAATAGCGTACTGTTGATGTGAGCTTATGTTTAAAGTTTGAAGTTGATACCTATAAAGGTTTGCAAGTTATTTAGAAAAAAACAACATGAAAAATGTGGACGGACGGACGGACAGGGTGATTACTATAGGGCACGCAAAATAATTTTGAGGGGCCCAAATAAGAAATTAGCGATTTTCAATTTGGGTCAAAATAAACATTAAATGAATAATTTAGCGAAATAACTAAATCGTATTCATGATTGCCTTAAAACTGTTGGTATAGCATCAAAATTTGTTGACAGGAAGTGGTGTTTTAAAAAAAAGTTCATATGATGCCATCATATTTACGTGCTTCAATTGTCAGCTTATTTTGCAAGTTTAAATATCATCGCCAGACGACAATTAAACTACTTTGCCATGACTAAACGTCACATATTGGCTTTAAACATGTCATTAGCGCCAGGATGTTCTGTAACCTAAAAGCGTGGCACCATATAAAAGGCACTTCTAAACTTATTTGATGTTTTTTGGTCGGGGTATCGTTGTCCTTCAATGTGACGGTCACCAAGTGGTTTTGTTCTGGTAGCATTTGTAAATTAGAAAAATGACGACAATATGACGTAATGGGTTACATTGAAATATTTGTTCGCGGAAAATCATACCAGGCATGCGACTCTCGTCCCACTCATTGATTTGAACTCTCACAAATTTCAAATCATAATTTATACAAACAATACAAGCCCCAAACAATGTTACGTTTCTAAATATGTTCAGTGCAGTACAATGTATGTGGCTTAGTAAAATAAGGTTTTGGTTTTCACTGACATTTTCTACAATTATAACATAAGTTGTTAAAGATAATATGAATACAATGTTATGATACTTCAATGTTTGTTAACAAGTGACAGACCTGATAAACGGACTATACGTATACACTTGTAACAGCAATATATATATTCTGCGTGTACTGTTTGACAGTGTTTGTGCTGTTCGTGTTCCGTTGTTTCTGGTGATTGCTGCCTTCCCTGTCTGATAAATTATTATCGTTATCTTCTTCACGAGCATAATACACTCTAACTGACTTGGTGATTATTAAACAAACGAGAGCCGTTTGGTTGTTTAACGTGGCTTATTTGTGCATCTGCAGCACCTTTGAACAACGGTAGAAGACAACGAGCAAAAATAGAGACAATCGGACAGGGAAGGCAGCACTAGCACTCAACTTAAACAGCCGAGCACATAAAACATAAACACATCACTTACCACACGTGTAGGGTTTTTGACGTTAGAAACCAGTATAATCAGAAACCAGTGTAATACATGTACAGGCGTGTATCGACACTAGTTTACCACTAACCATAACTTGCAACAAAAGCCGCAAATATGAATCGTTGGATGACTGCTTCTTCTCGACACTAAATACTCCAATGGCCAGAGGTCAATAACTATGTCTAAATGTAATGTACCAATGTCAATATGTTTGAAGTCGATGTCTGTAGTATAGTAGTATTCCTGCAGGTGCTGGATAGCTACACATCAGACCGTCTTCGAAATGGAAAATACACAGCTATTTATACTGTATCGCTCCATGCGGTTAGCTAAGGGCATTCGTCTGGATATTTGTTCGAAGTAAAGTTCATGATAGTACATTTCGTAAGTTGTTATGCCAAAGCAATCACATGGTCTGATACAAGCCAAATGCTAAGTTTGAAACAATACACATAATGAAGAAAAACAACACGAATTTATCTTTCGAATATATTATAAACGTTCCATCGTTACAACTGCACGATAATAAATAGTGAATTATCTATTGTAACAATACATAGACATAGTCTTATATCAGGCCTCCGGTCTTCGGTTGTATGCTAGGTGATGACGGAAGAATTATAGATCGATTAATCAGGTTAGTCACTTGTTTGCATAACATTATGTATATAAACATTACAATTTCTCTTATCAAAGTAACTTAGCAAATAAGGTATTGGTTTTCGCTGACCTTATCTCCAATTAAAATGTTTAAAACAATAAAAATACAATGTTATGATATTGCAATGTTTGTTTACAAGTGACGTACCTGTATAAACGGACTATATCTGTAACAATGTATTAAGATTAGTAGAACAATGCACAAGGTAATAGAACGAGAGAGAGAGAGAGAGAGAGAGAGAGAGAGAGAGAGAGAGAGAGAGAGAGAGGGAGGGAGGGAGGGAGGGAGGGAGGGAGGGAGAGAGAGAGAGAGAGAGAGAGAGAGAGAGAGAGAGCCAAATACAGTTGACTTTATCGTATAATGGTCAGGCCATTCCTGGATTCAGTTGGAGCGGCCTATGTCCGAGGAAGGATAACAGGCATAAGTAAGAACATTACACATCGTCCACTAGTTTGCACTTCTCAATCTTGCTGAAGTTCTTCTTCAGAAAAGGTAATACTAGTACGTAACGTAATGATCATTTCCTAATTTGACAAAATCAAAAAAATACAAATGAACTCATTTTAAAATACTAATAGAATCGAATAAACATTAAAAAATACAGTTCCTTTATTTATGTAGGTAATGTCACTAGTAAAAATGTATTATCAATAGTATTTTATTGTTTTAAACATTCTAATCGGATTTAGAATATAACCTACAATTTGAGCCAATGAAAACGCCGAATTCTGGCGGTTAAATGAAAATTTAATCATTAAAAGTTTCTCTCCACAGACTTGACGTCATGCGTTGGCGCTACTTTCTATCGGAATCAGAATGTAGAATGTTATATTTTAAGTTAGTTAGAACATATTAAGTAAATTTTAATGACTAAAAAGAACTCGGTTCGCTTCGCTCAGTTCAGTGGTAACTAAATTCCTATCCTCTATGACGAATACTAGTTACCCAGTCATACACTATTTGTTAAACACAGGAATTAATAAGAGCATTTTTAATGTTTCTATATTGTCAAAAGTGTCTAACTAGAGACTACACATATTTTCAGATCTATGATTTGAATTAGTGACATGCTGTTTTAACCCTGATAACCGAATATCAACACTGACATAGATTTTGTAGAGGCAAACATTGTCAGGCGCGTAGCTACCTGTACGCAGAATACGCATCTGCGCACACATACTTCTCAAAAAGGGAAAAAATAAATGATCGAAAAATGCAATAAAAACTGATGCCCAAGCCCTAAGGGGGTAATCCTTTAGTATTTTCAGCACTTCTTAGAAACGCTTTTAAAAAGCTCTTTGCAAACAAAAAAACCTAGTTTTATCAGTAAAAATATTGACAATGATGATGCAAAAAACACGCCAGAACGCACCAGAGACGTTTTATAGAACATAATTTTTCGGGGGGAGCATGCCCCCAGACCACCCTAGCCTTATTGCGTACAAATTGAAATACCTCTAGCTACGCCCCTGATTGTGACCAAACATCTCGACGATTAAGCCGAACTTGTGACCTCTAGTGACTACACAAGGGTTTTAGAAGTTGTGATCTAGTTTTTGACCGAGCATTAACCAATATCGAATTTGACCTATATCTGTTTTTGAGATGATCATTGTAAACAAGTTGTATTACGATTAGGCCAAATTGCGACGTTTAGTGACTACACAAGCAAATTGTTAACGGACGAACAAACGACGGATTGATCACAAAAGCTCACACTGTCACTTTGTGAGACAGGTGAGCTAAAAACAACAAAGAATGAAATAATGCTGTTAACATACTAAACACTGGGCACTGGCCACCCACAGAGACAGACCTCTCAAAACTCATTATTCTGCAGCAAATATGTCAAACAATATTGAAAACGAATCAACATATAAAGCAAGAGGAGTGAGAAATAATAAATGATTTTGAGTTGAGGTACAAAAGTGACATAATTTTTTAACAAACTATTTGTATCTTAATATGCTCCTCGCTGCTCATCAATTGTAAAAAGAATTATGGTAAACGCCTTTTACATACGTGTACGAGATTACAATGTCAATAAACTTTAAATAATGTACTCATCTAATGAAAACATAGTTTACAAACGATTCCTAACCTTTTTTTCAACTAATGTTAAAACAATAATTATTACCATTCCATTCAAATACCGTACAAGTATATTGTAAATTATTGCGTGAACCGTATCGGTCCATTCTTGCTTGCACATTCTTGCAGTTTTTCTAATCCAACATGTAAATTGAATGCCAGACAAATATCTTTATCTTCGTCATCATTTTCAGTAGTGACATTACCGTGATGACGAGTAACATACTCTCCAGCATACACCATTGATATTGCCGAACATTTCTCCTCATTACCAGATAGTTCATTTGTGCAAACAATTGATCCGCTGTCACCTCTTCTAGCAAATATTCCGCATTCAATATCTTCATCAGCAAACATATTTGCCTTTCGTACGAACACTTTGAATTCACTAGTTCCACTGTTTGTTACATGCATTTCGCTTGGTTGAGTTTCATTAATTTGTTCGTAACTGATATTTTCACAGCCTGGTTGGTTTACTTTTACTTTTGTTGTTTTACTTGGATTATTAGTTATGTCACACAAACGATTTTCGCAGTTGTCAATACATGTTAGATCTGGTGAACCTTTGGCCAATAGATCATTAAGTTGGGCTCCAGTTTCAGACTCAACACTTGATGTTTGATAAACACGACTACGTACTAGTATATCTAACTGAGATAGTCCAGAGGCATTATTGTCTGTTGCAGAATTATCTTCAATTCCACCTGGCATCGGGTAAATTGATATCAAATATTCTCGAGCTTTCAGGCCAAACAGTCCATAATCAACGGCTCCAATAATACCATAGGTTTTACCCGAGTACGCACCAATCTTTAACACTTTTTCTCCCACTAGCTCACCGGGTATTTGCATTGTCACACTGACTTGTTGAACAGGACTTTTTGGTTTTGGGTCCATTAAATAGCCCATGCAATTCCCTTGCATGCTGTCAAGTACATGTGCAGCAGCGATGTCAACAAATAAAAAGTCGTTGCAGGATCCACATGAGAAACAGTCTTGCACTTTACTCAATGGAGTAATATCTTCATTTGTACAAACAAACACTTTAGAATCTCCACCTGTCCCGACAACATGAGCGCACGTAAGAGCATACACCTTTTTATTTACATCAGTAATATATCCACCAAGAGTACCACCGTTTTTATCCTTTGTTGGGCTTCTCACATGTAGTTTGTTACCAGGGTCAAATGAAATGGCTTTGGGCTTCTGTGTAACATGTTTTATCAGGTACGGATGACTAAATCGGTATTTATTCATCAATTGTTTGATATCGTGTTCTGGGGTTTGGTCATAGTCATTTACTGCCAATGGTTCGTCCAAATGGATCTCAATCTGACCATAAAATGTGCCCAATCCAAACACTCCCTTCACACTAAAAGGAAGAAAGTAGTTATTTTAAACACAAAGAGTGAATAAACATTTTGTACAGATACCTTAATATTGCTGTATTCGTCAAGAGATTACCTCTAATCGAATTTTTCTTGGTGACTTACATTAGCACATGTACATAAGACATAATACATGTACGTATATATAGGCTACAAATGAGAAACCGTTTGGGTCCCTGGCACATTGATCACTTGTTTTGCTCTTTGCACCATGATCATAACCAACCAGAACCTCTCCTACAGAATGGGCGACTTATCACTACAGAAGCCTGTAAGATATTTGTTTCTAAATAGTTGAAATTACATACCTCTGTATTGCTTCCCTGAGTTCATCCGGAAGTATTGGAGCTACAGGGCGCGGTTTGCAATCGGAGGGAACCTTAGTTTGCTTCAGGTATCCATGAACTTCATATTTCATCCTTCTCATTACGCTTATCACCCGCTTGGTTCTTTGGAAGTCACTTTCGAGATCAGATATCAATTCAGGAAGTGCTTTGTTCAGTTGTTTTATAATCCATTCACCATCGATCATATATTCCTCTCCGTTGTGCAAGCTTGACCTTACATGAAGCTCTTGTTGCAACAAATGAGTTAAGTCGTTTACAAAATTTGTATCACACAGCAAAGTATTGCAATCATCCTGTGACATACTAAACTTTTCAGCTAGCGTAGGAACAAGTAAACACTTTACTACGCGAGGTACAGCTAATACGATGTTTTGATTTTTGTCCATAGTTAATTGGTTTTCTTTCTTGACATTAGTGTCAGAATGAATGCTGCCTAAGTCATCTAAAGTATGCCTCGTTAGTATTCCAGTTTGCAAAATATTTAATATTTGGTCGATCGAGCTTTGAGCATGTGTAATTGGTATTTTCTCTAGTACAAAGCGATCTAGATGATTATTAATTTTCACGAAGCCTTGAATGACAAAAGCTTCTAGAAAATTAGAAATTTGTTCAGCATTTTTTATTTTCATGACTAAAGAGCTAACAGTAATATTAGATCGTAATAACTCAATTTTATGGTCATGCAACTCGTCTAGTACTGCTGTCTTAAAGTTATCAAGATCACGATTTGAGGTCAATGCGTCATTTTCACAGCTTAAACACAACAGGTTCAAATTCATATCTGTTCTTCTTTTAATGTACTTGTCAACAAGTGAACATACTTCCTACAAAAGAACCATTTCAAATATAAGCATTTGATTTATACTATTCAAAACAACGTGATAAGGTTATGCCAGTACATGTAGTTACAATTTATTGCTCGCAGACGATACTTCTAGCCTTATATACTATAACTTATTATAGGTACACACCGAATTGGATGATATCAACACGAGAAAGTCGCGTGACTGCTTGTTTAAATGATTTAATCATTTCTATGTGCAATATTTTATGTTTATAAGTGGTTATGTGCTGAATCGACAAAAGATCGACAAAGGAAGTGCATTAATTTGCAAAGTAAGCAAGCGGCATCGTCAGCGAACTACTAGTATATCAGCAATTGTTATTTACCTGTTAAGGTAGAATCTATTTTAATATATGCAATACTAAACGACTTTGACTAAGCTAGACTGTATTTATTGAATAGTTGTTTTGTGTTGGGGTTTCAGTAATAATGCGTGACATTGAAGAGATTTGTGGTCGAATGATAACTAGAACTGCCTTAGCGTGACTACTGATACCCCCACATATCGCTTTGACGTTTGAACTCCCAATGTGACCTTGATCTTTGATATATAGACCTAATTGTTTCGCATGACACACCGCCTGGTAGTAGTTAACAGTTGTGCCACATTATCATGTAATTCCACAATTATTTATTTAGTTATGCACTGGACAAGCTATTAAACTATGGCCATTAAAATTTCATTTATTTATCTTAGAACTCCAATTTCATTTTGATCCTCAACATCAACATGCCATTCAATATATACCGTTTAAACTGCGCAAGTGACGGGCAGTTTCTGCTAGTGAATCAAGTGAAAACAGCTTACCCTGACATTTGAAGGAGCAACTCCGTTTGTCTTGACATAACAAACGTCAATCTTCGGAATTATGTCAACGTTTCCTGTTTCTTGACCACTCGATGAAATAACAAACATGTCCCTGTATATGTCTTCATTGCCAAGCACTGTCACTCGGACACCGCTTCTCATTAACTCCAGTGTATCATCGAGCTCCTTGTTAAGGCTGGCATTGTGAAAACATTTTGGCAGAGTTCCTGAATTACAGTAGTATCGAAAGTGTGACTACGTAACATTACCATACCATTTACCACAACAAAATTAATATCAATTAGTTGACTAAAATTATCAAATATTTTTTGTTACCTTGTTACAATTGTACTGTTTGTTTTGATTTCCGCGGTTCTTCTTGTTAGTACCACGAAAATTGGAGGATAACAATTTCCACCATCACCTACATTTGTAAATTCACTATAGACAAGTGTTGTAATATCACTGCAGAATTGAAATGATGTGAAACCAACAGCAGGGACTATACCTTGAGTGCAAAAGTCGGTAATACGTTATACGTTGTATCAAAATCTGCAATGATGTGAAAATTATCAAAATACTAAACGGTAAAGCCAATTCTAGCATTATACATAAGCCAATTCAAGCATCATACATAATAAAACACACTTACCAGCAACTCTTTTAAACCTTGGAATGAGCGACTTTAGATTGCGATAAAAGAATCGAACTCGTGGGTATGCATCCAAGGATGGTACGATATAAACAGAATCGTCTGGTTCTTCCATGATAATCTGCAATAACATTGATCAATCCCGATAGTTATATATTACATGTAACTAAATGAAATTAATTTAAAAGTTATATTCGGACACCATATTGTAGAGTATGTGCTATAACCTGCTCGTTTTCGATCATGTTGAAGAAGACAACTCAATTTCAGTACACAGTATGACAATAGTCGTTAGATCAATAAGAATGAAAAGTTTGAATTTAAAAGAAGCAAGGAGTCAGAAATCAAATATCCAAGTACATGTATATCAGATGTGTATGGATATAAATGAATGTAAATATAAATGTCTCTATATATGTTGCAATTGTTGATATCAATAATGGCAAACAATATGGTCCGTGTTTCATTTATCTACTAAGTTTTATCAACTAATAATAATGTGATACATGGACATGGTGTAATTACTACGCCGTGTATAAACCTACGTAGGATTTCTCATATACGTGGTTATTGCGAAGAAACAACATTTGGATACAACACATACACAGCAGAGTTCAAACAATACGCCCATTGTCCCTATGTTTTAGCTGATGTTTATAAACAGACGACTGATGTAAATAAACAAATTATACATGCAAATAAAAAGAGTGAGACGTTAATTTTATATTATCTTTTATCTTATAAACTGAGTGTTCTTACCTAACCAATGTTGCATCGACTAATAATATATGCAGTCAACATCTGGCTTGTCCTTTTAACATAAATGCACTAACTGCAAAAAAACAAAAACAGTTATACTACAATGTATGTATATACATTATGACATTATACCAATACGAGGGTCATTCTATATATAATGCAACCTATCACATTAATTATTAGATACAGGATTAATTGTTCAAGCATTGTTATAATCATCCAACGCGCTGATGAAGTCATCAACGTTTTATGCATCAGAAGGGAATTGTCCTACATAATTATCATGCCAAGTTTCGTTAAACTATGTTAAACATACTGGTTTTAGAGATAATTGATAAGTTGCATTGTATCTTAAATGACCCTCGTATGTACGTAATTTATAGTGACTGATACCATTGCGTTTATAAATCTAGTACATTGCTATGCATAATTGTTATATCATATTTTAATCAAAATGACGTGTAAATGTTAGCATTGTCCTGTTCAAACAATGGTAAAATGATAACGTCGTTAAACATTATAACCAAAAATAAGTGCAGTTCGTTTGTTAAGGTTTGTCACTTGTATATACAAACAATGTAAAATCATAACATATCAGAGCTGCAGATAAGCTGCGTATTGGGGTAAATAGCCTATTAATTGTCTTAAAAACCCATTAGATTTTGAGAGGAGGGAGTAAGAAAAAGTAAAGACAATTTGAAATACCCAAAAAGAAAAGGATGTTATAGTGAAAAATTGTACATAAAAGCTTATTTGCCCTTTGAGTGTTATTAAATACCCAATTAAAATTTGTCAAAACCCAATCAAAATTGAAACTCGGGGGTAAAATACCCAATTGACTAAAACCTTATCTGTAGCTCTGCATATACATGTAGTATTCTGTATTGTTTTAGATTAGTTTATTCGGATACAAAGGCAATGTAAATCAATGTAGATAGAACCTGGGCTGGTATTCACAAAGCTTCTTAGACAAAAATATATCTTAAATATCCTATAAATTTCTTAGATATGATAAGATTCATCTTAAGTTTAATTTATTTCTAAGTCGCTATTCACAACATATCTTAAACTTAAGATCTTCTTAAATAGCCACTTTTTGTCATAAATATCCATTTTCAACTAAGAAATGTGTCTATATTTAAGATACGTACATAGGTATCTTACTATTTAAGAAATTTCTAAGATGAAAATAGGAGTTTTTGTGTGGCGTAAACGCCACACAATGATATTACCACTTTTCAGCTTACGACCAATTTAACGCATTAGGCCTCGGCAAATAAATAGTTCTATGATTTGAACAATATTACAAGCATGCAACACAGGTTACACGTATCATTGGACCTGATTTGTTTACATTACCAACATTTACTTATATTAAGACCAACAATTATATCAGACTTTTATTTTTAGAGGATATTTATAGCAAATCATTCCGCAACGGACTATATTTTTACTACCAAAGAATGTTCTCACTGGTGGCGGGAATCTAAAATAGTTCCCACGGTTTTCAATCGTATACTGTAACGTATGTAAATCACTCCACCGCTGTACATTGCAGACGATTACCTAATTATGTTGTATACAAACATTGATGCTATATATAGCTGGTGGGGGGAACTGAAATAGTTCTACGTACATATCGATCGGCCGATTAACAATGTTACCGCGGTAAGCGTTAAACGCAATAGTCAATTTCTACCCTGCTTTATATAAGACCTCATAATTTTCGTATCTATTATCCGATTTTGAATGTTTAAAGCTTGTAATGAAGCGGAGATATATGTCTCTCTTTTAGACAACATTCAACACGATACCCTAATTATTAAATCCACGGCGACGAGTAAGAATCCGTTCCGCGTAAAAGTAAGTTTAAAATATCCCGTTTTATACCAAATAAAAATTCAACCAACGGTCGAAAATCATCAATTATTAATTTAATATTCGATCGATTTTGTTCATTAAAGCTTGTTTTAAAAGCTAATACTTTAAGGTTTTATAAAATGTAAAACTTGTTTTTAAAGCATTAATCGACCGATCGATATGTGTGAGCGACGCCATGTTTACCCCTTTTACATACGTTAATATAGAGTGCCATATACATTTAATTAACATGCGTGGTCATACGGAGAATAAACAGTCACTTATTTTGACACTGGTCAAATTCTCCAAGTCGTTAAAAATGGTATTTGTAAATATCCCTTCATTGATGCTCAGCATAGTTACTTAAGTAAGTTCCAGGTAACTGCTGGTTCTCTTGGTGTCTTTAGCAGCACAAATGTTTGAGTAAGGGTGGGCTTATCAGAACTGGGACATAAAATTATGATACAACCTGGATTCGATATTGGATTTAGTTACATCAGTACGCCACACACCAGTACTTTCAGTGCTTTGATTTATTATGTGTTTAAAACCGGTTTTAAAGCCTGGAAATCATCAAGCAATGGGTAACAATGAAGAACCTCCCTAATATACGTATTAAATCATTCTTTTAGACCAAAAAACTTAGCAATTTATCAAAACGTCATGCAAACGCCCAGTTCAAGGGAAATAACCCGGTGTCGCATCCGCCTAAAGCGAAAGTAGAAGGTTAGGTGGAAACTCCGGACACAGGTTTCCGGAATTCGGGATTATTGATGCATACATGTTTAATCATGTATAGTCTCAAACATCCACATTTTGCATTTATAACACACAGTTAATCAGAAATAGATATGTTGCTAAATTCATCGTGCATTATATGTAATTTACAAAGTGTAAATAAATATATAAGAATAATCACGCTACAATAATAGCTGGCTAACACAAAGTAGGCCTATAGTAGATCTATAACACTAATGTTTTATTGCGCATTTTAAAACGCAATATCTTTCGTTGAATTATATTATCAAACATGTCAATTTTGTCAGCAAACACTTATACCTTGGTCACATTTATGCTACGAGATATACACGAGCTGACTTTTGCAAACTAGTAAGCCTACGACGTCCATAAGCCAATGTAGATATGGTAGACTACCGATCATCTTACAGTTTTCTTAATTCGTATATCAGTGAAAATGTTTCACCGAACTCCCGAGTTGTACACGTATTCGCGCGGATTTCGAAGTCGGGAACATCTCGTACGGGTCTCATACCGACATCAAACGAGCTAAGTATGATATCCGTACGGATTTGAACACTAATAGGCTTGTCAATGCTCGCATGCCTTATCGAAAAGTACTCACACGGACACTGTGTGACCACCATATGGCTATCATAGGAGTGTCTTGCAAGTGCTTTACGAACCTAAAAGCTCCGGACGGGTTCCGCACACTTTGGCTGTGTTATTGTTCGAAGGCGCGGTGGTGACTTCATAGTTCATGCTTCATGCTTCATGCTTCACACTTCGAACTGCATGTCTAATATTGCTTTATGGTTCATATGTTAAATGTAAACACCCGTACATAGTTCACCCTTCATATTTCATACTCCAAAGTTCATACACCAAGTTCACACTCCACAGTTCATACTCCACAGTTCACACTCCATAGTTCGCACTCCACAGTTCACACTCCACAGTTCATACTCCACATTTCACACTCCACGCTCCACAGTTCGCACTTAATAGTTCACAGTCTTTATTTCATTGTTCACATTGCACACTTTATAGTTCACGCTTCATAGCTCACAGTTCACATTTCATAGGCAAAACTTAAAAGTTCCTTTATTCATGGTCTGTTTAAAGTTTGATTTTAATTACTTGTACTGTATAATTACATTTTTGATAATGATAAATATATCAATAATATGTGTACACATGTATATATGTGCATAGCCCTAGGCTTAATGGGTATATCATCGGAAAATAAAGTTATTATTATCATTATTTATGATTTGTAATATCGTTGTGAATATTTATTAGTCTCTTATAATTCTGTATTACAATGGTCACATAATAATGTTTCTGTGATATATAATGTGATTGATAGACATACATGGTCAAATGAGTTGCCACAATTTAATACACAAGTGCCATACAAGGCTGAAATAGAAATTTTGATGACATTGTTGATGGCATCATTGGTTTTGTAGATACATTGCTTATATTCTTACATGGTTTTTTTCTGGCAGAAAGTCGATTATATTCAGTTTTCATAAGTTTTCACAATACACTAGATGAAGTTTATGATAACGTTTACAGTATTGAACCAGGAAACGGAACGTGCGATGGACATGTGATGGACGAACGATGGACGTGCGATGGTCGTGCGATTGTCGCATATCATACGCACGGCATTCTTGCGGACATTCATTATCGTACGACAATCGCACGACGTTTGCACGACACTCGTAAAAATATGGCGTTCGACAACTGTTCATCGTAGGGATGCTGTGTGTCTACGCAGAGCCGTCGTGCGTCCGATGTACGACTATTGTGACCGCACCACAAAATTACAATTTCAAGACATATGCCGATTAATTTCGATGTAGATTCGGAAACGTCGGGAGATGAAGAAATTCCTACGACAATTGTGAAAGGGAGTTAAACTTTTGTAGAGAGTTATGACTGTCTCACCTATATCTTATACAGCTTAAAATACTCGCAAAACGGCTTTAACCTCTTCCTTCTAGATACTTGTTCCTTACATTAACAGTGACATTTAAGAAGAGATCCCACATAGGATGTATGTAAAAACTTACAACTATTACTGGCTGACATCTACAATACAACTGCATATAGCATTTGTACATTATACAAGAAATCAAAACAGTGATTCATTATTCGTCTCTCTGAATGGAGGCGGTGGGCGACCCAGGGGGAATTAGACTTTTTTGATGTATAAATCCCCACTCTGGAGACAATGCTCACTGTCTAAATCCCCACCGTGGGGCATAGTTTTTCATCCAGGTACTTTAATAAAAACACGTATAAAAGTAGGCCTATCGATGTCGCCTTTCGTGATGTCAACATTCCCGGACCAAAGTCTGTTTCACGGGACTCGGAGTCGATAAGATCATCAAATTTCCGACTGTCAGGAAGATTCGTTTGTCTAATTCCCCCGGGGCGGGCATAATATTGACTGGTGCATAAGTAACTTTGTAAGATATTCGACTTACATTTTTCTCAGTGGGTCTATCAGCTACTATTTTTCTTAGAGCGGTGCCGTAATAACACTCTAAGCCCCCTGACAAGATATATACAAGATACACATGATAACAACATGTTTTGCCAAAATTCTACGGGGGTTCGGAACCCTCCGGATCCACGCATGACTTCAGTAAAAACAAACTACATGTATTCTATACACACAACTCTTCAAACACGTAATACAAACATAATGTACTGTACGTGAATATAATTTAGAAATTATTATTTATAATAGACACCCGGTTTTACATTACACAAATTAATATTCATGAAACCCAACTAATTTTTTTATATACATGCATGACTTCAAATGATAATAAAAGCGGTTCGAAAATGATCGAGGACTAATCCCTCCCTTGGAAGTCGTCATTTCCGTTACTACTTTTAGAGCGAGAAAATCCCGTTTTACATAGCAACCACTTTAAAATATTTCTTAGATTTAGGATAATATTTTAGCTAAGATATTTCTAAGATGCTTCTTGAATACAACTTAAGACAAAAATAAATTTTATTCTTAGCTAAAATAATTTCTTATCAGATAAGAAAATCTTACGAAAATATCTAAGAAGCTTTGTGAATACCAGCCCTGACCTCTAAGTCGTAACGTTTGGGTATCCTCTATATATTAAGAACATAGCTAATTTTTAAGTGTATTCACAGCTCAATACTCGTTTTAGACACATACAGGGTGATCCATTAATTCCGCACATTAGTAAATGCCTATAACTTCACTATTTCTTTACTTACACATATAATTTTGGTATTGTTGGAAAGGAAATAGATCTAAATAAAAATTTCTGCTGAAATGAAAAAAGTATTTGGCATAGTGCCGTCAACGTGGCGTTATCACGTCATCGATGACGTCATTAATTTGAGTATTTCCAAACTCGAATAATAAAATTTTATTATGAATTGGGAAAATCTGCGATTTAAGTGAAAAGAAAACTTAAAAAGTGTGTCCAAATACACATGTGCCTTCAGGAAGGATTATCGTTGGATATGTCCAATGAAATGAAACATTAGATTCGTCGGGAAAAAGACTGGTTGTAACTAAGCTGCCTGCAACAGCGTCATGTACAGAATTTAAAACGACGTTTGAAACACTGTACGTTTCAGAGAAAATGGGTCGTCACATTGAATGTCTGCTTTAGATAAGGATTCTATTGTTGAATATCCGTTTTAGATCAAAACAAAACTTACACATATACTCTGCAATTACATGTTTTCGTTTATTTGATAGCTTTAAAGATGTTGAAGTTATAAGCCTTTACTAATGTGCGGAATTAATGGATCACCCTGTACTTTATCCACAAAGGCACATACTCACACATACAGTCATACTGTAATGCCGTGTTTTTGGCGTTGTTATACATTTTGGGAATTTAGCTCAAGTTCAATGCTGTGTGTTGTTGTTGAACACCTCTGTCGTATGTGTGTCGGGAATTGTCTCATGTTAGGCGTTGTTGAGATCTGATTCTGAACTCTAATCTCAGAACTCTGTGTTAACTCTTGATGTTGTTGTAGTACGTGGAATCCAGCTTGTTGTTAGACCAACAGTGTTATGTCGGTTGTTTTGGGAATTAGCTCGTATGTAACAGCGTTGTGTGTGAGCTGTCAGTTTAGCTCTGCTAACGTCGTAAGTCCAATGCGTTTTTCCAGTATAATTTCAAATCTGATAACAAAGTCTCAACTAAATAAGTGATGACAAATCCACCGTCAGTTTTACTATTTTTATTTTGTAGTTTCTCCAAATAGTTTAACAATAACAAATATGTTTTAACACACAGAGTTAGTAAGTACATTGTATCTTAATGAAGCGTAGTGGAACTCCACTTTTGCTAACTTAAAACCTACATCATAACTCTCTTAGTCCTACATCATCACTTTTTTTTTGTATCTTCAGTCTAATTCAAATCTTACTTAATATACATTATTTTCAAATCATAGAAAATAAATCTTAAAAACTTTTGACCAATCAAATTACATGTTACAAAATACTTAAAACGTTCTTAGCCAATCAAATGTCATGTTATATACTTTGTAAGCCAATTAAAACGTGGCTACAACATTGTTGCATAATTACTTCAAAAACAAAGGGTTTACCAATATTGAAAATATGACAACATGAGGTTGACTTTCATGTATCGGATAATAATCAGTTAAGATGCTATCTCACGCATCCTTCTTTAACGTAGACATTTTAATGAGAATTATATACGAATAATATCTAGTAGCCCATGGCTAGTAAAAGAGTTTAAAGACTCACATTCAGAACGCGTTACTAAAATGGTTAGATAACATTGACAATTTAAAACAAATGATGTGGCCAAATATTACCGCATAAAAGTTTCCCCTCCCGTATTTAACTTCATTCCTATGAAGTGGTCATCCAATTTTATCAACAGTACTTAAATATACAAAAAATATGCAGTTACAAATAAAGCCATGTACACGGTCACATTATCTATTAGCCATTGAATATATTGTGCCTATTCCACAAATGTTAGAGTTAATAAACATAGTGTTCAGCAAGGCTAAAACCGGAAAGTGTTGAAGTTTTCCAAATTTCAACAGTTCATTGGAACCATGTCCTAACATTCGGACGTTTTCAGTTAGTAATGCTACCAACATATTCAAAGTGGCAATGTAAAATCTTTTCAAGAATCATGTAAATAACACAGACAATTATTTAGTTTATTTGTCTCCTGTTGTTTTTATAAACTGATTATTATCGGACAACACTCCATTCTTTATACATGCAGTTCACATCCCTAGGGTTTTGAGATCAGCAATATTATGTAATTCTAGATAATTACATTTCCCAATGTTCTGGTAAATGCACAATTAATTAATTTATGCCTATGCTACCCGCTCACAATAGCTGAGTGCATTATATCCCGTGGATATATCCCGTGAATTAAAGACAGCTATAAAGTTCTTAAACTGCAGCCCGCTTAAGGTTGATTCCAAAATACCGTATGGAAACACAGAACGATGGAAAGCAGAAACATCACCAGTCGACTCCAGTCAACTAAAATATAAGAATTTGACTGTTATCTACCATAGAAGCAACATCCGCGCAGACTACTGCATCCTACATATACCAGTACTAGGTGTTAAAAAATACCTTACTCACACTAATAGATAGACTAGATAACACACTCACACCTTTTTCACAAAAAAATATACACCTGTAATGGTATTGGGATAACCAATGACCAATATTAAGTGCTACTGTAGCACCATAAATAGATTGACTGAAATAGAGCTTAGTGAGCCTGCATTTCCTTAATTTATCATATGATATTAATTCTGCGGTCCAAAGTGTTATTTATACATGAAGTCCTCGATATTTGAAAGGACGTAACATGCATACAAACTTAGAAGTATTTGTGAGCTCTTAACAACCAAGAACATTGCTGCTTTAACCCATTTTTACCAGTAACAAAATAATTATTACCGCCTAAAACAGTTAATAAATTATTTTTAATATTGCTTACTCATACCCCCTTAGAAATAATGTAACTCATTGTATATTGTACACGTATACTTAATTAAATGTCTCTCATACATTTTAATGCCATTTGTTGCCGATTATGCCTAAACTTTTAAATTAAAGTTGACATATTTCTCCATTTCCGCATAAATATTAGCTGAACTGCAAAATGTCTAAGATGACCATATACTTATAAATCCGAAATCTCATCTGATCTTGTAAAAATAAAATTAATGATATCATTATTATGTCGACCACATGTTTAGACAATTTTTCGCATGGAAACAATTACGCGCATTTAATACAAATGCATAATAAAGTTAGACTAAACACATAGTCAATGATAATAAATACAGTTTTCAACTGTGACGTGAATATAACAAAAGTACCAAAATTTACATAAAATAAGTACAGATTCATCGACACAGAAGGTGCACTGATAATTACACATCCAACGTTTAATGTCTACTGTTTTTGTTAAACGCATGTTTCCACCGTCCTTGTGGCGATCGTGATTTAATGAGTCCATGGGTATACGTAGTAATCAATATGGAATTCATATTTGGTTGATGTTGGAAATCCAATGAATATCTCCGGTTATTCATTCTAGTAAAATTCGAACACACCTAATTTTCGAGAATAGGTATTCTCACACTGATATAATTTAACATGATTATTTAATTTCACTGATTCACGTTGCTGTAATTATCACTGGTTGAAATAACTCACGGGTAGAAATTCGTTTGGCTGTATTTATTCGCTTTAAAAATTCACTTGGCAGTAGTTACTCGCTGGTAAAAATTCGCTTGGCTTTGATCATTCGCTGGTAGAAATTCACTCGCTTGGCTGTGATGTTGTGAGGTACCGCAAATTTTAGCCTCATTCTCCACCAGTGTAATGCCGTGTTTTTGGCGTTGTTATACATTTTGGGAATTTAGCTCAAGTTCAATGCTGTGTGTTGTTGTTGAACACCTCTGTCGTATGTGTGTCGGGAATTGTCTCATGTTAGGCGTTGTTGAGATCTGATTCTGAACTCTAATCTCAGAACTCTGTGTTAACTCTTGATGTTGTTGTAGTACGTGGAATCCAGCTTGTTGTTAGACCAACAGTGTTATGTCGGTTGTTTTGGGAATTAGCTCGTATGTAACAGCGTTGTGTGTGAGCTGTCAGTTTAGCTCTGCTAACGTCGTAAGTCCAATGCGTTTTTCCAGTATAATTTCAAATCTGATAACAAAGTCTCAACTAAATAAGTGATGACAAATCCACCGTCAGTTTTACTATTTTTATTTTGTAGTTTCTCCAAATAGTTTAACAATAACAAATATGTTTTAACACACAGAGTTAGTAAGTACATTGTATCTTAATGAAGCGTAGTGGAACTCCACTTTTGCTAACTTAAAACCTACATCATAACTCTCTTAGTCCTACATCATCACTTTTTTTTTGTATCTTCAGTCTAATTCAAATCTTACTTAATATACATTATTTTCAAATCATAGAAAATAAATCTTAAAAACTTTTGACCAATCAAATTACATGTTACAAAATACTTAAAACGTTCTTAGCCAATCAAATGTCATGTTATATACTTTGTAAGCCAATTAAAACGTGGCTACAACATTGTTGCATAATTACTTCAAAAACAAAGGGTTTACCAATATTGAAAATATGACAACATGAGGTTGACTTTCATGTATCGGATAATAATCAGTTAAGATGCTATCTCACGCATCCTTCTTTAACGTAGACATTTTAATGAGAATTATATACGAATAATATCTAGTAGCCCATGGCTAGTAAAAGAGTTTAAAGACTCACATTCAGAACGCGTTACTAAAATGGTTAGATAACATTGACAATTTAAAACAAATGATGTGGCCAAATATTACCGCATAAAAATACACTCAAGGTGTATTTAAGAAATAAGAAAGAGATATTACAATAATTGTGTACACAAAGTGGTGTAAACAGATGACCGACTTAAATATTGTGGACCATATTTAAAATTGGTCTAGAACCAAATATGCCATCCACAATAAATAAAGACGTTATTATTATTATTAATGTGTTAATGGTGATTGGCAGTTTGTTATTGTTCATTCATCCTGTGGGAGTGTTGCATGTGAACGGATAATCTTCCCTACATTACAAACGGTTACGTGTTTGTACAGTCCGTGCAGGATAATGTGGCAGTCACGTGACACAATGTGGACACTGTCAATTGATTGAATTAGGTAAATCATGGTTAAGGTTTGTGATTATAAATCATTCTAACCATCCATCCTTTCAAACATACTTCATAGCCGAGTGGTTTAGTGCGTAGATACTTCCTAACGATATCGATATTTTTGGCCGCGAGTTCGAAACCTTGTCAAGTTGTATGTATTTTTTTATTTCTTTTTCTCATCTTCATAAATTTAAAAGCTAAGAGTTTTACAGAAAAATGGCTTAAATAATCAGTTCTATCCAATAGTGATACAAACCTGTAATTTAAGTTATTAAGTCTATTATTAAAGAGTGTATAGCCTAAATAAACATTTACACAATCAACGTATTGTACATGTATTATAATTTGAGCACAATAATTTTTATTGCTAGTACGTAGGTATTGTAACTTCCAACACGAAGCCACAGATACATTATCTGAGTGTGACTGTAACTCATACCATGATACAGCAGACGAAGTGATGTAAAATTATTTTGTACTGTAGTGATTGTGTGTTCTTGTCATAAAAGTTGAATTGGATTAAAAATAATTTTATCATGACCATAATAAAACAAGAAAAATATATAATTAACAAATTATAAGTTCTCTCGAAAAGAATATGAAAATAACATTAAAAATATTGTGATGAATTCAAAAAAAATACTAAAGACTTCTTTGATGGGTTGAACTTGAATCGCTCAGTTACAATTCCTGTGCGTTACCACCTGAGCTATTACAGCATACATAACTATTTGCAATTATTTAGTGCTTATATTACATTGTAATTAGTCAAGCATGACGATAAGGCCAAGCAATTTAACTGCCTGGATAACTGTCTATGTTAAATGTTAAATTTCGTCGTTGAATGGATGGTAAAGGATTAGCTGCACAAGGCAGTCATACTGGTCTGAAAGGTAAACAAACACTAGTCCATATTAAGTCTTTATTTAAACAGTTACCACTTACATAGTATTTAATGAAACGGACAAACAACAAACAATTACATAGTTATCTGTAATCCATATCATGTATTACCTGTCGTGAAATAGACTCGACTGCCACATTATCTAGCACGAACTATAATTAACACGATGACTGATAACAATTTTACTTTCTTAATGAAGCAATCCACATGATGAACTGACGCCAAAAATTTGTTTATGAATGATCTATTTATGCATTATTGGTCAATGCCGCTTGCATGTGCACTATTCAACTATGTAGACATATACATTATTATAAGTTATCTTCCTACCCACAGGTGCTTGACATTTCTTTACTCATGTCGAGCACCTATGTACCTATATAAGCCTAATTAATGTGGACTTAAATTTCGTTTTCGCGACAATGTCGAGCAAAAAACGAACTCAATGTACATGCAAGCAAATAGTTCACTAAGTAATATTGTAAGTATGCTAGCATCTATAAACCATTCGATAACTAACGAATACAAACAAATGTATAACTTTCTACGTACCTTGTTTACCAAGTCTCTAACCACTAAAACCTACACCATACTATACAACTAAAATCTAAAAATAGTGCTCAGATCTTTGTATACAAATACGCAATCGGGAAAGCTCGGCCATTTCCGTTTGTCTCCGGTAAATAAACCTAAGTCCATTGCAATTTATAAAGGCCGAGGTGATGAGAATGCACAAATACGCTGATAATCAGCAGTTCAGCCGCATATAAAACTCGTTTATATTATATGCTTATATTCCCATGAATAGTTAGATGCATTTTTCTTACTTTACTTTGACATTATATACAAAGAGGACGGGTTTATACAAGTTAAGCGTGAAGAAACTACTAACAAAAGTAATACATATAAAATTATAAAGTATAAATCATATAATCAGTACAAGTATTTTATGTATTTTTTTAGGAAATGAAAGTGTTTACTCATTGATCTATGTTTTGTCAAAGATCCTACACCATACATCCCCCGTATTCTTTTATTTTGTGTAGTAATATTTAGTATAGTATGTATCATGGTCTCTTAATATGTATCGGTAACTTAAGTAGAACTATTCGAACCGTATACCAGTTGCTCGATCTATACCATTATACTACTAATAAATTATTATTTAGTATTTTATCAATCTCGTTAAAGTATACGTGCCTACAATAGAGTGACTTCGTTTTATTGCCATAGTATATTTATACTAGTATTTTTATGATGTTGTTTAACGAGACTTTAATAAATAAATTGATATATTTAAAAAAAACAGCGATCAAGAGTACCTGAAGCCAAAACATGTTTTTTAGATCTAAAAGTTGCTATTAAAGCCTCCTCGATAGCCTAGTGGTTGAGCGTTCGCTTCGAGTGCGGGAGGTCACGGGTTCGATCCCTGGCCGCGTCATACCAAAGACGAAATAATAAAAATGGTACCAGAAATTCCCTCGCTAGACGCTCAGCATAAAAGGGAAACTGGCTTCTCTTCTCTCATACACTCGTGGCGATGGATATCATCAGGAATGAGGTGTCGAGAGTGATTAAAATAAGTTTGAAAAACTTGTTTCACAATCGACCTTAAATAAATTATTCTAACACGATCTGCGGATTAATCGTTTAAATATAGAGCGGACCTAACAATGTATTATTACCCCCATAAAACATACCTATCAAATTGGCTGTTTACGACCAGTATCACGTGACATATTTATGAATGAATTAACGTAAACTTTATAGTAAAATTTCCTACGAGTCACGATGACAAGGCGAGTTGCACGAGAATCCAGTGTTACAGCTATGACGCATCTATTTTTAGAAACTCCAATATACTCCAGAAACCAAGTTTTATTAAAGTTCTGATAATCAATTCATTTATATTTTTCATTTTATGAAATAGATAACATATACTCGTGTTATTAAAATTGTTTCAATGTTTAAAATGTGGTATTTCCTTCAGAAAATTACCAAGGTCGTTTTCATTAACGAGGGAGGTAATTGTACCAGCTAATAAGCCACTCAATTTCAGCGTGGAATTCGCATCCGAAGTCCTGCCCGTGTTTTATTCACCGACAATAAACGCGAACAGATTTTTATTTCTTAAGTATAAACTATTAAAGCAAAGAGTATGCCTAATTATCATGTTTGCCGGCTTTTAGAAGAGGTAATTATCACACTGACAATTCATTTCTTTATTCACAATTATTGTATATACTTAAACTTACCTTGAGCTTGATCCAGTTGTACTGTAAAGAGAGACTATGCGTTCAGATAAAATCCTATTAACCGAACATACAACCATTACAACTACATTATTACATGTATAACATTTTGACCCGTATGGTGGAGGTTTCTGTAATCCAATATCAAGGTTTACCGCATTATATATGCATTTATGTACATCATTTGCGATCACTTATAATTATAACCAATCCTCTGTTTATTCTTATTTATCTATCGTGCATTCTAACGTAACAGTCATGTAAATTCCCGACCAACATGCAATTTTTTGGGAAAAATAACATAATAAATGTCTAAAAATAGGTACTTCCTGGGAAAACACAATCTATTTTTAGATGCGATGACAATCAAAGTACTGAATGCATTTGAAATGAAATCCAATTACACTGAGCGGCTTTGAAAACGCAGCACTAATAATTTTACTAATATTACTCAATGAAATTGTGTGTGCGTTTTTGTGACTACCGATGGATTGTCATGCAATGTTCTTTCCATCTAAATTTACTACAATGGTGCATTGGACCATGAAACGGAAAACAACGAAAAATGTACGAGGAATTGATGGGTTGATGCTACAAAATAAAACGGTTAATCACTCCGCAAAATAGGTGTCTTTAAGTTTTAAAAACGCTTAATAGCACTTTTTCAGGTTTACCGAAAAATACATCAAATTTTACAGTCTAGGGGAAGTAATTCTGTGGAGATATTGAGTGAATAAAATTCAACTTTTCTAAATCTAAATTGAGCTTTATATTCATCTTTGTTTTGCTTTATTTCTGTCTGCACCAAGCAAGGACACTTATTCACGAACTTTATTAGAAAAATAAGTACACATCAGCATTAACAATTTGAAAAACGCAGAAGACCGCATGGCATCAAATATCCTTTGTGTATGTCGTCATTGTATTATTGTGGTTGTAAAGGGTCTTATCAGATCTTACTGAAATGTATTTTATTGTCATGGCACATATCGTAGCTATAAAAATTGAACGTTTCAGCAAAATCAAACGCATATTGGCTGAGCTATAGGTAAATGCATACATGCATACATGTAAGCTATTTAAGTATAAATGTTGCGTTTTCAAAGCCGCTCAGTGTATATAAATTATGTTTTATATATTATATTTCTAACATCAAAATTCTTATCTGTTTTATTGGAATCGCAAACCAAAGACGTGCACTATAAAATTGAGTTCTTTGTGCAAACTTGTTTATGTTGGCGCAACCACAGATAACTGTATCATTAATAAAGAGTAAACAAAACAAAAAATACAAACTTTATAATATCTTAGAAAGGTTTATAACATGTGAAATTGACCACACAGTCACTGAGGAGCACTTTGTTTTTAATAAAAAAAATTCATTAAGACTGGTGTTATTTTAAATATTATTACATAATCAGGAACTAGGGAGCTTTGTTTTTAATTTGAAATCAATATTTTAAAAATCCGTCCATAAATGAAAAAATAAACTCATAGGGCGTGACCTTTTTCTTGTTTAGAAAAGCATTGTCGTTCTATTGAATGCACATCAGTGATTGACTGGACAGTGGTATACATTTAATTTATAGTATAAGTTTTTAACTAGTCAATCAATTTCGATGCGATTTTGCATGGAGGTAGTTCTAACGATGTTGTCTATGAACGTAATTACTTTATGAAGAAATCGAAAGCCAATTCTTGTTTTTGATACCATGAAAATCTGACCACTATGGTCAGGCCCGGTTCCAGAAATTTTCGAGTGGGGGGCACAGCTATCTATTGGGATGATATGTTGGGGTGGGTGCGGGAGGGGTGTCCCCTCCCTGCGAAGATTTTTTTTACTTTTCGACTTAAAATCAAGCAATTTCATGCACGTTTAAGCTTTTAAAATCAGAAGTAAAGGTACTAAAATTGTACTGCTACATCAACAGAAAACGATGAGTTTAACAACTATTTAAAAATAATTTCTTTCAATTCCCTAAAATTTACAAACCAGGCGTCAAATTATTAAAATTCACGCTACATAATCAGACATGGAATTTTGTTATGCAATTATTTAAACAAATGTTTACCCCATTGATAAGTGTATCAATCATCATTACGGGCCCGTAAGAATAGCCACTGCCAAATATCTATGCTCCTACGATTATAGGGGGAGGGGGTATGCCATAGGCAGCCTGCACGTACCCTACTACTTCACAAGTCATATCAACCTTCTCATTGTTTACCTATATAAGAAAGGTTACTTTCAATATTTCCGATTATAAAAGTGCCTGTCACATTTGTAGCCGTGTAGGTTTATTATTCATTGAAATGGTATATTACGGGTATCAACGTGTAGCTACTATATTTTACTTTCAGGATATATCAACACTTTAGTCCTTAGATACACACCCGTTTACACACCGAACGTCAGAATCAAGAATACAATTCCTTAATTAGGTCGCTAACTAAGACGTTCAGCAAAACCCAGATTTTCACGCTTGTAAACGTGAATTTTGCCTTGAAACAGAATGTATGCTTCACAAACGGGCCTAGCTAGTCATCCTTTCAGTTAGTGTAACTAAATAATTTACCTCACATGTCAATTAAACATCGCAATATTTCACTAGATCGATAATTTAAAAAAAATGTACGAAATTCGCCACCGTCAATTTCCAATTTTATTTAGTATTCCGATAACCTTTCGACCTCAACAGATTTCGAAGCGATCGTTTGATTGGCTAGAGTGTGTGTCACGTCATTCATAGTTGTTCAATCGTGTAAGCTCGGCCATTTCCGTTTGTGTCCGGTGTATATACTGAACTTCTTAATTGATGACCAAAAAAAATTCGCGATTTGACTTATATTGTGTTAAGGGTGTGTATTTAAGGACTAAACTGTTTATATATCTGGAAAGTAAAATATCTTGGCTACACGATGATACCTGTAAGATAGCATTTGAGTGAATAAATAAAAGAATACGACAAGTTATGTGACAGGCACTCCATTCTTCGTGATTCACCTTGTCATAACATAGTAAACAGTGGTAAAATCCGATTTGGCCGGGGTAGTATTTGGGTACGTGCTGACTGCCTATGGGGTATGCCCTCTACCGCCCTCTACCGCCCTCTATAAATCCTCCCTTGGCTTTAGATATAATTTTGTATCCAATACGTCCCTTTGTAACCTGGATACAACAAATGGAGGTTGTGGAAAAATTTGTGAATTCAAGTCATATAATATTATGTGAATTCAAGTCATATATGCTTGGCTACGCTGGATTATATATTCAGGCGCGTAGCGGGAGGGGGCGGAATGACCGAGTAGTTACGATTGACTACACCGTCCACAGCTCTGTGTCAATAAATAGGACACCTAATGAATTATCGTCGCGTGTTATGTAACCGTAACGATTCCTTTCTGTCTGCATTCATTTAGCTCGGAACGAAGAATGAGGTAAGAAAATTTGCTTTTATCATGTTTAGATAGATCAATAATATAATATATGAAGATGTCGATATAAAAACTGGTCTATTATAGTATTACTATTAGCTGATTAGGTCAACGGGTCAAACGGACTTGGTCACTTATGTCCCGAGTTTGTTCGTGACAGTTTTCATAGAAGTACGTGTTCAGTGTTTTTGTTCGCTAAATGTATGTAGATATTAGGCCCAATTCCCCTTTCTGCAAAGTTTTAAAGGGGACTATATTTTCCCTCAAGTTTATTATTCCCCCCCCCCTGCCATTGGGTGCATCATTTCTTTTTCACAAGTTAATTTTGTGCATAAATGCATTCATGAATGCACAACGGAGCAAAATTGCTTATTTTTAAACAATAATACATAAAAAAAATAATCAAACTTGACTTTTTAGGAGAATTTAACATAAAGTGAAAATTCCCCTTTCTGCTTACATGTTAGTCCCATGGCCATAAATAAGCCTCTACTGTACGTACGTTCCACAGTACTATAGAGTCTCATAGTTTTGAACTTAGCTGTCTTAAGCAAAATTTTATTTCCGAATTGAACGACTTATTCGGGATTAAACAGTTGAATCAACCACAATAAATCTTATTTCAATTATAAAGATTAAAGTACAAAAAACGGCGTTAAACATACCTTTACACAACCAATATTAGATATCGTAATGTAATGAAATGAAATGATACATTTGGTCTCTGTTGGGACTACTTACATGTATGATGAGCACTTATTTGTCGTCCATGCGTTCTAGGTGTAGACTGACTTATAAAAAAGATCTAAAAAAATGTATTTTTAGATATTTCTTATTATCACATGAGACAAGTTTTGGGTGAAAATATAGTACAATCTCAATCACAAGTCTGTGATGGTCTGTGATCAGGGGCGTAGCCAGCGATACAGACGGACATACATGTATGTGCATAACATTTATTTGAAAAGTGAAATTATATAAAATATGGTCTTTGTAGACAAGTGGTCTCTCTTAAGAGGTAATTGAACATATGATTTACAATGGTCTTGTGGCAGATATAACAGATGGTCTTTCAAAGAAAGGATTTATGAAAAGTGGTCTTTGTCAACTGGTGGTCTCTTGAAACAAATCGAATATCATTGAAAATGGTTGGATGGCAGATAAAATGGGTGATCTTCAAAGCAGGCTTTGCGAAAAGATTTTAAACTTGTCTGTTTGATGGGTAAAATGACTGAATGTTCCTCTTCGTAAATTGAAAACTACAGGATTTTCTGTCAGTCCGAATCAAAATTTGTCAGTCAGGACTGAAGAACTAACAGTTTTCACTTAGTCTGCTTCGAAGACAGGTTTGATAAAAAGTGGTCTTTGTTGACAAGTTTTGTAAAAAGTGGTCTTTGTTGACAAGTTTTGTAAAAAGTGGTCTTTGTTGACAAGTTTTGTAAAAAGTGGTCATTGTTGACAGGTGGTCTCTCTTATTAGATTAAATTGCTCTAAAAATTGTCTGAAGGCAGTTAAAATGAATGGTCTTCAAACTTCAAAGACAGGTTTTATAAAAAGTCGTCTTTGTTTACAGGTGGTCTCTTTTAGTCTGGAGAATTGGACAAGACTATCAAACTTAAATTATTAGCATAATTTTACAGCTGATTTATTGTCTATATTTATATTCCCGGTTGTATGTTTTCATATTGAGCGGAAAGTATCACGAAGACGCTCCAGGTATAATACCAACACAAATCTAAAGGACCGATATTGCACGATTTGCTCGAGGATATATAATATATCCAACGCAATAACCTTGTAATATATTCATGCATAAAGGTCAGGATCAAGTCAAATTCTCTGAGCTAAATATCATTAAAAATGGTCTGTTGGCAGATAAAATGAGTGGTCTTTGCAGACAGTTTTGTAAAAAGTGGTCTTTGTTGACTGGTAGTTAAAAATGTCTGTCTTACTTATAGACCTGTATGTTTTGTTGTATTGACCTCCATGCAATTTTGTTTCCAGATAGATCTGACAAACATTGAAGTATGGGAAATAAACAGGCGACTACTGTAGAAATAGACAGTGCTGAGGATGGCATGGTCAAACCACTGATAGTGAATGGAAGATACAAAAACCCATTTGATACATTCGAAGAACCCAGTTTTGGAAAATTGTTCAAATTTTTGTACCGAACTAAAGACGAAAGTGCGATTCCGTGGAATAATAAAGAGGTGAAGTTATTATTAAGCCAGGTTGGGCCAAAAATAAAATATTGTTTGTTTCCCCTTTCAGGCTCTGGTAGAATAATTAGGGTTGGGTAGGACGGTAGGTAAAACATTTTTTGGAAATTTTTTTGTTATTATAATTTTTTATTGTCAATAAAAGAATTTGTACTCCCCAGACCTGACTTTCTATAAAATTTAAGAGGGTCAAAAATATTTTGGATAGGGGACTTTTTGCTCGGGTAGGTAGGGAAGGGGAAACATACAATATTTTATTTTTGGTCACGTCTGCAATTTTTTCTCTTTGGATTTCTACGATACTTAACATAATATCAAGCTTAGATAATCATATTGTCAGGGATATTGTCTGGTGATTATTGCCAAAGTTATGGCCATTCATTGGAGACATACACTTTAGTGTCTAATTCCATCGTCATGCATTACAATACAAAAGCCAATCCCGTCTGTGTATTAACTATTATGAAACAATTAACCAAAATCAGATATAAATCTTACACTCCTTAAGACTATTAACATTTTGACAACTCTGTTTTTGTCACTACAGTGCAACCTCTACATACCGGCCTCCTTAGTGCGACAACCTCTCTTAATAAAGCAACATAATCATTTTGTTCCAGAAGTAACCATTACTATACATTTTACCTCTCGAGAGCAAATATTCAAATGTTGAGTTCTTTTTCAGGAACTAAATATTCAAATTTTGAGTTCTTTTTCAGGAACTAAATATTCAAATGTTGAGTTCTTTTTCAGGAACTGGACAGAACTTTACCTATAATCGATCCACCAGATTTCAGGAAACTTAACAATCCTCCAGAAGACAAAGTACAACTAATGTGGGTGGGTCATGCATCAGTCCTCGTCCAATTTGATGGAATATCTGTGCTAACAGACCCTATATGGGGTGACAGGTGTGGTCCCTTTGGGATAATGGGGCCTAAAAGATATCGAAATCCACCTTGTAAAATAGACGATTTACCAAACATTGACGCTGTGGTAATAAGCCACAATCACTATGATCATCTAGATCATGAATCAGTCGTAAAATTAAATCGTAGATTTGGAGACAAGTTACGTTGGTACGTTCCGGTAGGTCAAGCATCGTGGATGAAAAATAGTGGCTGCAACAATGTCGTTGAACTCTCATGGTGGGAAGAAAATGAGTTCATTAAAGATGGGAAATCCTACACATTTGTATCAACACCAGCGCAACATTGGTGTAAAAGAACAGCCACTGATACTAACAAGGTAGGCCCTTAATTATTTTGTTCTGTTTTCTAATCCTAAGGGTTTCATCTAACCTTTGAAACAACCCTAGCTCCCTTTACAATCTGGAAAGCTACATTTTGTACCTCTTGATTTTGGCTGAAATGTCATGATATTGTTTTTACACAGCATACAATCATGTATAAACTAATCACTGTATCATTTCTTGCGACACTGTATAAATTTTCAAGCAAAAACAACAGTAACTTCTTGTCACTGTATGACTTATTGGGATACAATTAAACCTGTATATGACTTCTTACGATAACCAGAACTTGAAGTTGATTCATACATACATGTAATCACTATCATGTCTTGTGATGCTATATAAATCAATGTGTATGACTTATTGTGAGCAAAAACAACAGTAACTTCTGGTCACTGTATGACTTATTGGGATACAATTCAACCTGTATGACTTCTTGCGATAACCAGAACTTGATTCATGTATACATGTGGTTCATAGTTTTCGATCAATTACTGGAGAATGGATTAGCGTTGGATTTTGCATCTTTACTATTTCCTCAAGATAAGTGTAACAACAATTTCGTAAAAACATAAATATTTATATCCCTGAAAGTGAAAAATGACATGTAGCGGGTATAACTCCTGAAGTGTTTGGCATAATTTCCTTAGGGTTCAACATTAGATGACCGAAAAGATAATAGAAAGTTGGTCAAGGAATATAGCACTCAACCAGCCGAGTGCAGAAAACATAAAAATATCACATACCACAATTACATGGGTCGGTACAATGCCCAACACATAACTGAATGAGAAAATGAACTGCCCAAGCTTTAATATGTACATGTGTTGGGCCGCATAAAGGAAAACATTTGCACTCTGATGACTTTTTGCTAGAATTATGGTCCTTTGCAGGTAAGTGTACTGGTATACTGAATGGTGACAACTCTAGTTTTTACAAACTCATGTTTTTACAGGCATTATGGTGTAGTTGGGTAGTTAAAGGACCTAAACACAGTTTCTACTTTGCTGGAGATACTGGATATTGTTTTGGTTTCAAACAGATTGGACACAAGTATGGTCCATTCTCGCTGGCAGCTATACCTATAGGAGCATATGAACCAAGGTAAAAATTTCATTAAACATGTTTCTGGAGCCGATATAAGGCACCATATCCTCACCAAAATAGTATAGTTTTCCCAAAAAAGGGCCAAAATTTCCCCATGTCCTGTTTCTATTACAATACAAAAATTTCCCATAGTTTACCAAAATTTGAAAAACTAACATCGCATGTGATGTTAGTTTTTTAAATTTTTTCAGCTCACCTGCCACAAAGTGGCAAGGTGAGCTTTTGTGATTGTTTTTTGTCTGTCGTCCGGCCGTTAGCACTTTCAATTTTGCTTTGATCTTCACCAAACTTATTCAATAGTTGTATCTCAATGAAATCTAGGTCAAGTTTAAAGTGGGGTCAAAAACTAGGTCAAAAGGTCAAATAATAGGAAAACCTTGTTAACACTATGATGGCCACATTTTTGCTTTAATCTTCATGAAGTTTGGTCAAAATGGTTATCTTGATGACCTTTAGGTCACGGTCGAAATTGGGTCATGTGGGGTCAAAAACTAAGTCAATATGTCAAATAATATCAAAACATTGTTAACACCCCGGAGGCCTAAGTTTAGCTTTAACCTTATTCAAGTTTAGTCAAAATGTTTATCTTGATAACCTTAAGGTCAAGTTCAAAGTTTGACCATGTTTAGCAGGTGAGCACACCAAGATCTATGGTCCTCTTGTTTGAAAATGGCAAAATATTGGGCAGGATGGTCTGAGAAATGTAAAATCAAATAACTCTAGCCTAATTCGGTTTTGTCTGTATCTAAGAATTCAGTCCCTGCATAACAAAATGTTAGTGTTATAACATCATATCACTAGGCTTTGACATGTGATGGAAATCAATAATGTTCAATTGTTTTGTGTTATGAGCTAGATTGCATTGATATTGGATTGCAGTCTTTATTTATTTCTTGAAACATTTTGTAGACAAACCTGTCTTAAGCAATCTGTCGGGGATTTTCAGATGTGGTATTTTAAAGCAGATTATTGTTAAATACAAGTATACAGGCATTGAGTATAACAATTTGTCAGTGTTGTTTTAATTTGTTGGTTAAGAGTGGGTGATAAATTCAGGTGACCACTACCAGGCAGGGGTGTAGAAATTTGTTCATGTAGCCAGTTTGACTTTAAAAGAAAGCAGCTGATTAAAATGAAGAATATTATTAAAAGTAATGTACTAGTAACTGATTACTTGTATATACGTTTATTGTTATGATTACAGATTTTTTATGAAACCACAACATATTAACCCAGAAGAAGCTGTTATGGTTCATCAAGAGTTACGTGCAGAGAAATCTGTTGGTATACATTGGGGAACCTTTAGACTTACAACTGAGGTATGATATATAACTATATTAATATAATAATGCACGTTTCTAATAGGACCATTTATGAAACCCAGTCAAAATATAATGATAACAGGCCAGTTTCGAATACGCCTCTAAAGCCTAGCGGTATAGAGTGTGAGAGGTCTCAGGTTCAATTTAAACAGGCTGCATCATACCAAAGTTGTTCCAAATGGTACTGGTATATCTCCCATGCTTGACGCTCCGCATAGATCCAGGTAATTGCTTGTTCACCCGGTGTCAGGATAAAGTGACTTGGTAGTCTCCTTATGACTGAAATTCTTTTGACCAGTGGGACATTTTTAAAATAGTATTTATCTACCCTATGTTTGTAATTCCATGATTTGGCAGATTTCCAGTAGAGATTTTTACTTATCCATATTTTAAAAGGGGGGATGGCTGCTATTCCCTCATACATACCTTTGTGGCGATGGATACCATCAATAATGAGGTGCCGAGAATGATTAATATATGTTGTAGCACTTGTTTTACAATCAATAAATTAATATTTAAATCAAGTGCCATTATCTACAAAGCTGCTGTGTGACAAAATATACTATCTGTTTAAAAACCAACCCATTCAAATTGAATACGGTCCAGTGATTTTTTCTTTCTTTGTTAGCTACCGGTAAGCGGTACCTTCCATTTTTGAAAAAGGCTATATTTTTCCCAAATTTGAAGGGAGAAATTCCCAATGAACATTTAAAAAAAATATTTCAAAATCAGACATAAAAGTTATGAACATTTTTGACAAGAGGTCAAGCATAAAAGTTTACAGAAACCAGTAAACAGTCACATGTAATCTCTTTTTCTGTTTTATTTGGCCTTTCTGCTTCATGAAAATTCCCAATTTCAAGTTGTTACAACGCGAAAATTCCCAATCTAAACGGACCCAGACCCTTTCCCAAAGAAACAAAAAATCACAGAATTACCTCTTGCACAAAATATTGTTATGTAGAACATGCAATGTACTTTCAAATTTTGTAGTGTCACATTACTGTAACTTGACTTTTCTACTATTTTTCAGCATTATATGGAACCGAAACAAAAACTTGCCGACATTCTTGCTGAGAAAGGTTTAGATTCTAATTGTTTCTTCACAGTTAAACATGGCGAGGTAGTTACATCAGATGAAATAGAGACTGGAAAAGAAGATAACTCAAAAACTTAGTGTCTGTCAAGTTTATTGAAATGAAGATAACTCGGTCTGAAGTATAATGGAAAGGATGATAACTCAAAATCATGAAAGGGGAGATAACTCAGTATCAAAATAATTGAAAGGGGAGATAACTCCGTATCAAAATAATTGAAAGGGGGGTAACTCAGCATCAAAATAATTGAAAGGCGGGTAACTCAGTGTTTAAATAATTGAAAGAGGGGTAACTGAGTGTTAAAATTTTTGAAGGGTGGTAACTAAGTGTTAAAAAATGGAAAGGGGGTTACTCAGTGTTAAAATAATTGTTGTTCATATTGGATGGATCTTATACACAGTGATGTAATTTTGTTGGTCTGACAGCTGTTTTGACTGTCAGAAAAATATTGTGGGATGACAAAAAAGATAAGTGTTCTGTAGGTGGGGAGTATTTCACAGAAAAAGATCTTGTTCTGTAGGTTGGGGTGTTTTGGCAGAAAATATCTAGTTCTATAGATGGGGGGTGTTTTGAAAATTCGAGTTCTGTAGGTGGGGGCGTTTTGATAATTTGAATTCTGTAGGTGGGGGTGTATTTTTTGGCTGTCGTTCCTACCCCCCCCCCCCCTGGAGATTTTTCTGGAAAAGCCCTTATTAAGTTTATGGAATGGGGGATGACAAAGTGTCAAGATAGTGAACATGTTTATTTATGTGTGATTTATGCAAGTCGACCAACAAAAAATCTCTGACAAAAATTTCTCCAACAACTTTGCATAGCTGGACCCAAAAAAACATCAGAAGTTCTTCATCTCTGTATGGCTTTTTTGTTAGTGTTTATGCTGTACAGTTGTATATCGGCATGTTTTTAGCTCACCTGTCACAAAGTGACAAGGAAGCTTTTGTTATCACTATTAGTCTGTCCACAATTTTGGCCTAATCTTTATGAAACTTCATCACAATGATCATATAAGTAAATCTAGGTCAATTTCGATATTGGGTCATCTGGGGTCAAAAACTAGGTCACTAGGTTAAATCAAAGAAAACATTATCTAGAGTACACTAGAGGTCACAATTTTTGCCTAATCTGTAAATATCGGTTATTTGAAGTAAATAACAAGGTTATTGGTTTAGACAATATGAAAACCTTGTACATGTTTATGCAATAGAGGCTTCTTTTACTTGATTCTTAGAAGTTGTAAATGATTTCATAGGTCACCATAGCGCTAGGGAACTGCAGGGATTACTAGGACAGCTGAGCGTCATAAGGCCCATTGGGCATGCATGTTATTCTATGCATGTCTATTATATCATTGTACTACTGTTATGTTTGAAGTACGGGTGTATTTACTGTAAATCCGGTATTATTCATGTTAGTTTAATTTTCGCAATTCATACTCATCGTGAAACCATCATTCTGCGTAAATATAGTTTCATAACATGAGACATATCCGGACAATTTCAAAAGTAAATATTAATCACATGAACAAAAGTTTTGGGTCGTAAATATTATTTTAGTCAAGTCAAGTCAATTATTAGTATGCATGTAGTTTATTTGTACAACATACGTGTATCCGTATAAGGGTCTTAAGAGACAATTATCTTTATAAGCATGAATTTGTTAAAACGTTTGTTATGAAACAATAAAGATTAATAGCCATGTAACATACGACGCGCTATTAACTAACTGTGAAAACACGATTAACTGATACAATGTGTGAAATGCATTTAACAAACCACAGAATAAAACTTATGATAGGTCTATTTATTAGAAATAATCCATGTTTGCATATATTTATTATTTGCTATCAATGGTTAATAGAGATTTTTCAGTGAAAATAACAGTGAAATTATCATTTTTCACTGTTTTAGAATATAACCTACATTATGAGCCAATGAAAATGCCGAATTCTGGCGGTTAAATGAAAATTTAATTATTAAACTTTCCTCTTCACAGACTTGACGTCATGCGTTGGCGCTACTTTCTATCGGCCAATCAGAATGCAGAATGTTATATTCTAAGTTAGTTAGAACATATTAAGTAAATTTTAATGACTAAAAAGGACTCGCTGCGCTCGCTCCGCCCTTTTTAATCATTAAAATTTACTTAATATGTTCTAACTATAACTTAGAAGCTGGTTCCAGTATTATGCAGAAAAAGAAATGTAACGTCAACGGCGCCGGGCTTTAAAATATGAGTTACATCATCATGACGTCACAATTCTCATGTCGTGACTTTCCAATTTCGACGTGATTTTTATGCCCCCCTATCGATAGATGGGGAGGCATATAGTGATTCACCTGTCCGTCCGTTCGTCCGTTCGTCCGTCCGTCCTGGTTAACCCAAATTGACAGTTTCTTCTAGCATTATTATGGCTTGCTACAAAGCTTCCATACTTGCATGGATGTTGTATATGAACACTCTCCACACGCCTGTATCACCTAACCTCATTTTGACCTTCACCTTGACCTAATTTTGGACTTAGACTTAATGATGGGCCAAATTCTTGGTTAACCCAAATTGACTGTTTCTTCTAGCATTAATATGTCTTGCTACAAAGCTTTCATACTTGCATGGTTGTTGTTTTTGAACATTCTCCACACACCTGTATCATTTGACGCCATTTCGACCTTCACCTTGACCTAATTTGGACTTAAACTTATTGGAGGGCCAAATTCTTGGTTAACCCAAATTGACTGTTTCTTCTAGCATTAATATGTCTTGCTACAAAGCTTTCATACTTGCATGGTTGTTGTTTTTGAACATTCTCCACACACCTGTATCATTTGACGCCATTTCGACCTTCACCTTGACCTAATTTGGACTGATACTTATTGGAGGGCCAAATTCTTGGTTAACCCAAATTGACCGTTTCTTCTAGCATTAATATGGCTTGCTACAAAGCTTTCATACTTGCATGATTGTTGTATTTGATCATTCTCCACACACTATATGACCTAAACTCATTTTGACCATCACATTGACCTTATTTTGGACTTAGACTTATTAAGCGTCTAATTCTTGGTTAACCCAAATTGACAGTTTCGTTTTACATCATGTCCATCATGGCGTTGCCTTAAAACTTGGCATACTTGTTTACTATCATAAGCCCCTTACATTATCAAAGCCATGTAACACTATCCAACATTATTACAGAATTATGGCCCCGGATTGACTTAGCTTTTTATGGGCAAGGCTTCCATGGGGGCATAAGCGTTTATTGAACGCAGTCTTGTTTCTAATTAAGCCAATTACGGTACCTTGTTAAGAGAAATTGAGGCATATAATAAACAAAAAATTTGTTGATTTTTGGTGCAAGACCAATTTTATTTCACTCGTGATCACAGAAAATTAAATTTAAAATATTTGTTTTCTGTGTTCACTCGGTGAAATAAAATTCGATCTTACACCAAAATCCACAAATATCCTCTATTTATTACATGCTTAATGTATTTGTTAACTTTTTGTGGATTTGCTTGCGAATGTAATATTTGGGTTCCTTGATCGCGAATTCATCAATACTTGAAATAAGTTCAAAATCAAAAATTGCGAATAAAGCTCACGCGAATATAAAGTGATTTACAGTACTCTGTCTGTGATAAGTCTATGACATTCATACCCTTTCTGCATGAATTATGTGTTGTGTTATTCAAGTTGACAGTTATTGTTTTTAGATCAAACTATTCACTTTTTACATGACAATTTTTATATAATTTATTTTTTTGTATTAAATATATTGTTTTGTCTGATATTTGTCTTGCTTTATGGTATGATATCCAACTGATTTTGAAAATTTTAGATCTTGAAAATATTGAGATTTATGTCTGATCTCAATATTATTGTTAAGATCTCTATTGTTTTATTCAAATTTATGTTCAACATGACAATGCAATCAGATCCTTACTTTTATATCTATTACAACAAATCCTCAATACGCAGAAACAGTTACAAATCCTTAACTATGGAAAGCTACCAAGGACCCTTTGCCCCCCCCTCCTGTTTAAAAAGTTCACTCACTTTTGGCACGCTACTGTACCAGCTCAGATTAGAAGGTTAGAAGGAATCAATCGAGTCTGTGATTTGATTTTCCTTGTAACCTGAATCCATGGAAAATTAATGCCTGTAAAAATTAACAGGTTTACAGTATGTAACATGCAGTGGTGTGAACACTGTTAGAGTGACTGAAATGAGGACTTGTATTAAATATTGTACCTTGCTCCATACTCATATATCGCTAGCTTAGAAGATCGTAAGTGCAAAAACACTATTTTAAGAAAACAAGAAAAACTCAGTCTCTGAAACCTACTCTTTATTTATGAAAAAACAAGCTTTTTCAACTTCAGTTTGGTCAACATGATCAGTTCCGGTTTTTATGAAAATAGGCTCATAAGAAGCGCCTTGTGATGCAGAATTCAAATATGTACAAGTCTTATAAGGTCGTAAGCAGTACCTGGGAGGTAATATAATGTAAATATTAGTCCCAGGTAGTACTTATGACCTTCTCATTCTATGCCAGTGATATGTAATATACTGAAGTATTCTGATAATCGAATAGTCATGCAATTTACATCAGGGTACTGTTAAACAGTTTTATCAAAGCACTTACGGAAAAAGTAAACTTACAATCAAATTTAAATTCTTAAAAAAAATGTTTTTACAATTATAAAAGTATGGTAAATTGAGCTGCAATACTGAAAACTGAAACAGTTAATGAACTCCTTCAAACCATATCTGTCACAATTTTTTAGTTGTTAAAGAATTATAAAGACTTATCGTGCAGGTTATCTGGGAATATAGTTGGTGATTCATACCAATTATTTAAAATCATGAATTGTGTGCATCAACCAAAGTCTGGTGTGCCAGAAGCCATATGTGTATAAAGCTAGGACAGGGCTGGTATTCACAAAGCATCTTGAGGGAAAACTTAAATATTTTGACTTAAGTTAAAAATTGAGTTGCTCATATTTCCCAAGAAATCAAGAAAAAGCCCATGTTTTCTCTATGTCGATTATTGTAGCTCTTTTCATGCTTCTAAACTATGTAAAAAATTGCTAATCTTGACTTTACTGTTAGGCTGATACACTTATAAGAAGATTTTAGAATTTTCTAAGTTTTCCCTTAAGATGCTTTGTGAATACCACCCCATATGTCAAAGTGCATCATGAGAGTAAAGGGTCTTGTACTGTTATGCATTGAATGAAATGGATGCACGAACTTCACTTTGTATGCATAAGTTTCAAGGTTTAAATTATAATTGCTCATTTTCAATAATTTGCTACAAAGATTACTACTCGCCAAGACATCGACAACAAAGTCTGCATCACACATTGGTTACATGGTCTATAATGGATCACAAACTTTTAAAATTATGGTTAGGCGCCAATACCACCATCCGCTTAAAATTGTGTGCAGTCCAGTATATTTGCAAGGGAACCAACTCTGTTACTCTTCTAAGAAAAACACAACTTAGTGTTACAAGAGTTGTCGGTCGTTTTAATAATGAAATTGTTTTATGACTAAGTGTATGCGAAATGTTTCAATTACAATATTATACACAACGCATTATGGCAATATTTTGTGTTATATTAATTGTTTCATCACATACAACCCCTGTGACGTCACAACTATCACACTCGACAAATTGTCTCAGTGCATATATAAATTCCGTCCAGGTTTCTAGACAGAAATGGTACATAAATATGATTGATGGCTCGTTGCAAGAAGTCATAGTAAGCACCAGGGACAGATCAGCTGAGAAATAACCATTATCTAACTAGCTGATGTTCGCTAACTGACCAAATTAGAAAGGACCCCGTCGGTATTCGACCATGAGATCGTAATGATTAGTCGTTTAGGAAATGATGTTGCCAGAGTGATCACTACACTGACCGAATACTATAAACTGTCATTTTGTATGTAGAGACTGCTCGTAGGAACAGGTAAATAATGGTTTCGTTAACAGACAGTTTCTCTTAAAATCATCCTTACACAGGACCCGATGCAAGATAAAGTTGATTGGATTTTAGATAGATATATTTATGTTGACAAAAAATGAACATTTACATGGCAATCGTAATATCAAAGTTCATATAACGAGGATTCTTTGGTGATATTGAAACATACAAATACAGTAAATTAATACATTTGTAATCATGAATTCATAAAACAGTCATGTCATATCACCGTTATCTGTAAATGATAGCTCAAGACACGGTTCAAAGGAACCTTTATTTCCATTGTGGTCCTTGCAGACAGGTTTTGAAATATTGATCTTCGATCGCTGACCGTGTTTAACACAGGTTTGACTGTACATTTGTTTATCAAAGTGACGGTTCTCAGCCTGGATATCATCATGGCATTAGACAATTAACACATGTACTCACAGTCTATTGTGAATAGATGAATTACTGTAAAAGCATTATTTTTCAAGGGAGTTGACTTCGTTTATTTCGTTGTTAAACTCGACCACGAAATGTTATGCCCACGATTAATCGAACTCCCACATTATTATGTGACATACATATCATGGTTTTAACGTTCCGTGTTTTGTAATCCACGAATTTACGACCCTACAAAAATGGATTTTTATCAAAATCCACGAAATTTATTACCCACGAAAATATGTGATTTTACTGTAGACTGAAAGTGGATAGCTATTATACCCCGGTTAGTATCATTCATCCTACGCATACTCACACATACATATAGACAGGTGATAATGAAGCACAGTCGCGGTCATAGAACGTTCAATTATCTATTATATGACCGGAGCATGATTATACTAACAAGTCAATTAGCAAACTAATTACTGTGGTAGGTTACATTACATTGTGTGCAATGAACACAGCTTCTACCATGATGTTACAAGAATCAACTAACCTCTCACACGTACTCCTAGAACCACTCTCACAACCTTTTATTACGCGAATGCATACCAAACTATTTTCATCATTCGTCAAGGCTCATAACTCTGCATTTTCTTTGATTAAGCCGATACATACGTTGAAGTTTTGTCCCCTGCTGACCCTAATCTGCGTTCATATTCAGGACTCCTATATATCTGTTTTATTATAAGACTACAGATTATGGACAGAGATAAGCATACCATACACGTATCGCACAGTTGTAATTAATTAAGTGCATGTGTCTGATTACGTTGTACATGGACAGAGTTTATTATGTGTTGAATGTTGAGGCAACCTGACTATATCAAAACGCAAACATCGCCAGTGACTTTGTTAATCAATTTACACTATTTTGGTGGTTAATCCTTGCTAATATTGGTCCGACCCCTGTTTCCCCACATTTACACCACGCATGTTAATTTACACCACGCATGTTAATTAACATGCGTGTTTACACACATTAATAATTCGTGCACATTTAAATGATTATTGTTTACAAACAACGTAAAGGTTAGAGTTTGTAAAACGTTTCTTCAAGGATATGTTGTGTATATATTTCTATGTAAAAATCAGCATCGGTCAGGTCTTGATTTCTTATCTGTCGGTCTAGCATATACGATCAGATGGTGGTACTGATAACAGCCGAATGATGAAAATAGTTTAACATGGTATATAAGTATATATTGGAATATTCTACTTGGCTGAAATAAAATCGCACACATTTAACAGTTTAAAAACGATTAGCTAACACGACTTAAACACCGTCTCCTTTATCACACAGGATCCTAGTTCTAGTCCCAGGTTTGACCGGTTATGGACATTGGTGGTGTTAATGTCCTCCACTTGAGGAGAGGTGCCAGTTGCTTAATGAAGAGCTACTTTTTTATTAATAATAAATAATTAAAATCGTACTCGTGTTTTATCGTAGAATAAAACATGATCACGAGTCACGAGCTCGGATGCGTAGTTACATAATCACATGTGCGTAACATCCGAACAAGTGACCCATGATACTTTATTATAGATAAAATTCCGTTACATAGTTATTATTTCGATTCTAACATAGCAAATATTCTGTATTTGACAGCACAGCAAGACACGATATGCGTTGCACTATTTTCTTTCCTCGAATCCTTACGTTATTTTGCAAGTTTAGCTGTGCTGTAACGTTAATTATAAACCTATTTGTACACAGGTAGTGCTGTTTGTGGTGTTAGAATTAATAATTAATGGCAAAAAAACCAGTAAAGTCAATCAGCTGCCATAGTAGGCCTATTCTTTTGTACCTTTTCTTGAGTATAGTTTTACTAAAGGGGTTAAACTGATACTGACACCGGTGGTTAGATAGTGATCGAGTCAGCAACAATTATAAAATCATCGCATTTATTTTCACTGTAAAAAATATGATCTTAATTGTTGGAAAGTTGAACAGCCGCTATAAATTTCGTTCACCATTTACCGTAAAAGCACGACAAACGCTGGTCTAAACTTAAATACTAAAACATAATTAATTTATTGTTGCTTTGAAAAATAATTTAATTGCGTCTCTGCAAAACTGGTTAGTCCTTTATATTGCTTTATATATAAACGACATAAAATATTTCTCACCTAAGTTTGTTTTTTCTCCTGATAATATTCTACTGCTAAAACTGCGTTGTGTTTCCACCAAATGAAATATAACAAAACTCCAAATCTTCCGCCTTCTCTGTGAGACCTTTAAAATTCCTATTATTGCACACTAATTACGTCATTGGATAGTATTGTCTGAGCTTATAATCTGGTGAATGAACATGTTTTACTTTCTATAGTCAGCTTATTCATGCCGCAAGGATTCAATGAGTAAAAACAAAGAGTATATGACAATACATGATAACCGAGCGTAAAGATAGTTATTGTTTTATCTATGTATTATTTCGACATGCATATGTGCCAAATTATTATAAGATTATAAAACGGTATATCTTGCCCAAAACAAATTCAGTTATGCTTTTGGTATACACGTCTTTGGTGCGTTCTGGGGTGTTTTTTGCATCATCTTTTACATTTTTTTACTGATAAAACCAGGTTTTTTTTGTTTGTATAAAGCTTTTTAAAAGTGTTTCTTAGAAATGCTGAAAATACTAAAGGCTTACTCCCTTAGGGCGTAGGCATCAGTTTTTATAGCATTTTTAGATCATTTTTTTTCAATTTTTAAGAAGCATGTGTACGCAGCTGCGTAATTTGCGTACATGTGGCTACGCGCCTGTGTATATAAAACTTCTCATTAGAACTGAATAAACATGAACAAAGGAACTTGAAATTCGCTGTCAATGAAACCACCAGTTGCGATTTATTCCCCGTATTCTCCTGTCAGTGTATTGTTTTATCAAAGCACTTACGGAAAAATTAACTTACGTTCAAATTTTAGGATCATTTTTGTGCGCTAGGAACAATTGTTCTACTTGTATATGTAGCTCATGATAAACATAATAGTATGCTTATGAGAGACTGTGTGTGCTATGTACAATTATTTATGGGCGCATTTTTGTCAGTTGTTTGTATATAACATTGCTTATACGTACATGATATGAAAATGCATTTAAGAAGATTTGTACGTACCTTATTGATGTTGATGTATTTGTTACATACTCATGTATGTTAATTTGTGTGCTGTTACATTGTATTGTAAATGTGTTATGATGCTCTCCATATGTGGAGGAAATACAGTTATCTATCTTTAACAACTACTACATATTGGTGTTCAAATTTAAATTATTTATCATTCTTTAAAGGGACATGCCCTGGAACTGAAGTGTCTCGAATAGTAATCAAATCGGTATCATTTTAATACCTAAGACAAATAATGAAAACCCTGTAAAAAAGGTACGAAATATTCTTTAACATGTTCTAAAAGGATTTGCAATTGGCCTACGAATAATGTATCTTTTAAAGAACTGCTACCAGCCATAATTTCCCCAAATTCGTATTTGTTAAATTAAAAAGAAATTGAATTTGAACGTCTGTTTACAATTTTCACAAAGTGTTTTTGATAAAACAGTACCCACATATAGTCCAGATAGGATATTGTGACAGTGACGTTGCAGTTTATGTGTACGCAAAAAATCACAACATTGTCTAAACAGGTAGAACGAAGTTAAGTATGTTAGTTTATCATTGAAATTATAGTTGTTTGTACAGTATAAGCCTTTATAATTGGCTTTACACCTTTATAGTGGACTCGACCGTATTTTTTATCCTGATTGGACTATAGGCCATGCACGAGTATTGCCCCCTTTTGAGCAGTTATATATGCCGAACTACATATGTGTAACAGGGTCACTATTCCACATTGTACCATCACATTATCATTCAATAAACCTGATAAATCACCACTCATCTGCATGTAAACATAATTATACCATTACGGGCCTCAACATACGGCATGTTCACCCTGTGACATTTGGCGCCTGTGTTTTAATTTATTTCTACTCTCTGAAATTTGGGACGCCGCATGCAACAAGATACTAATTTCAAAGTAAAAGATACAAGTCAATATCTACTAGTAAACAGAAACATATATTTTACAAAATGTACTTCACTGACTCGGTACCCATGCTGACAAATAGCCATACGATCATTTTTTTCTCATGTGCAACGATATAGAACTGACACATTAGCCGTTCTTGTCTATTTTAAGATACTATATATCATCTTTAAAATCAAATCTTAATTATATGAACACAAATGGTCCATTATCAAGACAAATGCACATCTTTTGGTGTGGACACATATGTGTATATATAATAGAACTTGACTGCAATTCGAAGTCATTATCGAAAACATATTGGAACAAAATAGCCTTTATAAATTAAATTTAACGTTTTGTATGATGGTTATTTCATATGGTTTTAATGTATTGAATTTCAGATGTCACATTTTTTCTCGAGGAACCAAAATCATTCTTTACTGAATTCCCTGATAGTTCAGATCTTTATAATGTTCCATAAAAAGAAGCATGTCGATTTTTCTGATTTTCTGATTAAATAGTTCTAGCCGGGCACGACTTATCAGTGCTAGGTCAGGAACCAATTAACACCATGGAAAACAGACTGATATATCTAGACCAAGGCAAAAACATCTGCATTGGTGGTTACTTAATTAATCAGTATAATACACATATACAACTTTTATTGTCTAACCATTTATAACGGTATTATCGATATCAATAAACTAAATAAATTACATTTGTTTAAAAGTCCTTTGTAATTAACGTATTTTTGTCTAAAACGTCTAAAGTAATTAAGTGTCACAGATAGATTTGTATAAGTCGGGTATCAATTAACACATTGCCTTATCATGCTGTTTCTGGTATGAGAAACGACTTCTATCTTTACAATCTCTGTAAGATCATAGCAATATTTAGGTGCATATCATATTATTACTATTAATACATGTTTTGATAAATAATTTCAAATGACAAAACACTGTTACTCGTCAATTTATTAACGGCCTAGTTAAATGTAAACGAAGTGCTGTGAAATAAACACATCTGTTACTTGAAAATATAATTATGAAATGAACATGCAACCTTTTCGCAATTAATTTCAACTAGGCCCTACTTCGTAAAATTATACAGTGAAATACTTTTAATTTATTTAAATATAATTTTCATTGGCTAAGTTTCATATATGTTCCATCAGTGATAGAGTAGCAACGTAATTACCGTTACACCACTATATACTGAGTACCAGTAGTTGGTGTGAATCTTGTTGACTGCTAATACTAATAAGAACGTTGAGTGTTTAAGTGTCAGTTACTTCATGGGTCATTTTCAGAATAAAAAGGAAGCAAGAAGAAACGGTGCTATTTTACTGAATTTTCATATATTACTTTATTATCATATGTTTAACCTGGTAGTATCAACATTGAAGTGTTATGTCAAACCAAAGGCGTTCAATAAACGCTTAAAGTGTGCAGATTTGTCGACTTGGAACGTTTCTGCTATAGAATGTATATAGTATATGAAGGGAAAATAGTGGGTCAATTAAACAAAAAAAAGGAAGCAAGAATATATACAGTAATAACGAATAGAATTATACTGTTGGATAGATAAAGAATTAAACAATACGGTGATATCAACACTATTGTCACAGTATCAGGCAAAAATGGTTTAAATAAGCATTTATTAATTTGTTCCTATATGTTTCTATGTAAAAATCAGCATCGGTCAGGTCTTGATTACTTATCAGTCGGTCTAGCATATACGGTCAGATGGTGGTAATGATAACAGCCGAATGATGAAAATAGTTTAACATGGTGATAATGAAAATCTATGTCCATTTGTTTTAGTCTTTTAACCTAGGAAATATATACATTGTTATTTTTGCATATTTCTTTTTGTTATCCAGTTCTGTGTTTTAACTCATCTGGTGGTTTAAAGAACAGTGAGTTATGTCATCACTTGATCGGTGTTGGCGTTGCATGGTTAAGTTCCTTGGTTAGGTTTCTGCGATTCTACCTAAGTTGTTGCCTAGATGCAACTTATTCACTATCAATATCTGACCGTCTGTAAATCAAGAAGCATAACCCCATCCTGTTGTTTGCAAGAATTATGTCCCTTTTGGACCTAGAAAATATCTTGGTTCAGTTTTATGTTCTATGAAATTCCCTATTGTTTTGAAACTCGCAGCACTTATTCGGCGTTGATATCTGACTCTGCAAAGCAAGACAAAATAATGACTCTGTCCTGGTTTTGCAAGGAATATGCCTCTCTCTCTCTCTCTCTTTGGGACCTATACAATATTTTAGTTATGTTTAGGTTACATAGGTTCATGACAATTATTAATGTTACTTGGACAAGAATCATCAGATGAGCGTGGCTGTGTTTTTGTTTATTATCTGTTATTAAATACTTATAGTGTGTTGTTTAAAGGCCGAATGGAAGGCTTCTCCCGATGGCCATGCATTGAAGCCAAATACAGTCTGTCCGATGGATTACTATATAATATAAAAACATGGCCCCGACGAATAAAGCTTTTACATGGTCAACTCAACTTGAGTATGAGACTTGGCTAGCCCTTAGAATCTCCAACAGTGAAATTATCTTTACTTTACCAGAAAATTTTACTTTGCTTTCGTTTCGGTCTATTCATGTAACCTAAAACGTTTTCAGTAAAAATGAGACATTTTGCTGTTTGAAACACTTAAAGTTTGAGCACGAAATTGAGCTGAGCTTGAAAAAAGCTTTTTAATCATGTGGCCTGTTTTCAAGGGTCACAATGACTGTGTCTTATTAGACCAAATTAATGTCGTGGTTCTAGTAAAAAAGGGTAGGAAGCCTATGTAGAGAAAACATTTTTTTTAAATAATGTTATTGGTTTATTGCTCTGGAAATCAGCGAACTATTGTGACATTCTGCTGATTCCAATGGAATGTTTTGGGTACTGGGGGAAACAATACAGTATAGGTAAAAGGTTTATAGGTAAATATTGACCCCAAGGAGGTCAAAGAAGGGTATGTCTGATTAAAGTACATAAAATGCACAACCCAGGAAGATATTTCCTATTGGTATGCGTATAAGAACTATAAAACAAAGTTATGATTTTGTTTAGACCTTATTGATGTTTCACAATTACCTCAGATCAAAGATAGAAAGGTTTTTCTACCTCTCCCTATAACTAGACTCGTGTACCAATGATACAAACTTCGTACATTGGAAATATTTTATTTTCTGTGCGCCTGATTTATAACGATCTAATGTGGCGTTATCAGCATAATGAATGTTGTTAGCAATGATAAGACTATATATTTTATTGTTTTTGTCAAACATAAAAGAGACAAAACCCATTCATTTTAATTACTGAACATTGTGTTTTCTGATAGTAGATACGTTCGTTTTTTCTGGAATGTGTTAAACACGGTGTCTAGAGACATTATATCATATAGTGGTATGTTCGTGGGTAGAAACTAGAAACATCAAGTAAAAATACGAAGTATTTTAATAAGTGCATTACATTGTAATTGCCACCGAACTTCGGGGGAAAAGTCTGACTGCTGCCATGAAACCAAGGCGCAATCTTTCTGATCGTTTAAATAATGGTGGACTCTAGATGACCTCAAAAATGATAAGTACTCCGCCTCCTCGACAGCGTAGTGGTAGAGCATCAGCTTTGAATGCAGGGCGTCCCGTTTTCGATCCTAGTACATGCCGCATCATACTTGAAAAATAGTAGAAAACTAGGAGGAGAAGGGGAAGAAAAAGAAGCACCAGAAGAAAGATGCGGCAGAAAAAGAAAAAAAGGGGACGACAATGAAGCAGAGGAAAGAGAAGGAAAAGTGCGTTACAACTCGTTTCCAAAATGTTATAAAATAGTGCATAATATAATTATAGAGTGCAATCTGCAATGCACCGTAAAGGACTTCAATTACGGTGTCCGTGTGTATACGCGTGCGAGGTGTTAAATTATACTGGGATTCTAATCACCTAATATTGAAACAAAATATTCATCGCGTCATATCTAAACGTAATATAAATATCCAGTTTTCTACATTACATAATAAAGATTTAATATATTCAACAGACTTATGAAGTCGTTAATTTATTCTTTACTTTCAAAGGTTAAACACGTTCGACAAATGCATGTATACGCGTGCTTCGTCAAAGATCAAAGTATCGCAAGATGTAGACAAAATTAGCATCAAACTTTTATTTGTTCAATAACTTGCCTCTTAAATACTTAAAATAACAGAACATTTCAAATGTTTAAATTGTTCACAAGCACGCATGCGCATTGAATCAGTTGTCTATACTGCAGACGATTTGATGAAATAAATTATTGCGGCATTCGTTTGATGTGCTATCTGATTAGTGTTTTTGGCAAAAACAAACACTTCAAGTATGAAGTACGAATTAAATACAATCTTTTATGTTAGATAATGTGATTAAACTTACGAAATGCGACCCGTAGTCTTCACATTTTAGATAATGACATCTTACAGAGTACTCTGATGTTAATATGTCATTCTATATATTCACAATATCTCGTCAAACTAGGATACGTACTAGTATGACAATTTAATTATTGGTCTAATTAATACCGGACTAATTGATACGTGAACAATTAAAATAAGTTCATCTAATGATTAAATAGTCTGAAAGTGAGCCAACTTTATGACATACATAGTAATAATTGACATGTTGATGCGGGGATAATCGACGTATTTTGATAGGATACACTATTTGTAGACCATGTCTAAAATTCAAAATATTTTATAAAGTGCCAACGAGGCCAAGGAATCAACATATGGTAGATAAAATGTGACATCGGGGTCAAAGGATATAGTAATATGATTTATTTGTATGATTTATTTACGACGAAAAGACCGCCCGACTAACTGAAGACACTGCTATTAATCTAGAGGTGTCGTGCTTCCGAAAGCCATCCAGCCACGCAAAATAAAAAAATGCTGTTCCGAGACTATATGACTGAAAATCATGCTTGTATCCAAAATATAATATGTCATCCAATACGATATGTGTGCTCTAATTCGTGTGGATACGTCATCAGTTACGCTCCCCTCAGCGCTTTGATTTACCTAGACGCATGTTCCAATAACAACCCGCTAAAGAATTATGCGGACTGAATATATTGATACTTGCATGTTGCATTCTCGTTCACCAGATTATTCTTCGTCCGAAACATAGTCTGGGAACTTGACTAACCACTGATGTATGAGGATGGCATGTTGTTGCCAAACTGCATATTTTAGGATAAATGACCACCATTAGTAAAATGAAATACTTTGATAAGAGTTTAGTTATTACAGTTAAACCTCGGTAATACGAGCAGCGATTATTCGAGCAACCGGCCTAATTCGAGCAAATTTCAAACTCATTTTCATATAAACACAGCTACAATTAGTCATAACAACAATTCATCATTGACTTCGGATATTTCGAGCACCTGGCTTAACTCGAGCATTTGGCTTGTCCCGATGGGTCCTCGAGATAACGAGGTTTTACTGTATAGTGTAATTCACGCGGACTGAATATATTGGTACTTGCATGTTGTTACCAAACTGCATATTTTAGGACAAATGACCACCAAGTATAATGAACAACTACGATAAGAGTTTATCTGATGTAGTGTATTTCCTTGAAATTTGCAGTCAATTTCTGACCGTATTTAATTCCCGATCGCAGCATTTTAATTCAGGTTTAATTCAGACATGCGACAGGAAGGTCCATGCTAACCATATTTTAGATGGCAGCTCACCAACGGACCATTTAAGAAAAGACCCCTACCAGAATTCGAACCTTCCGCACACAAGGCGGATGCCTTTGCCATCCTTTAAATTATAGGGACACAATGGTGAATTAGCAATGTAACACTGTACTATACATAAAGGATATTTATTGGTTTTGTTACTTGCGAGCCTTGAGCGAGCAGGTATATTGGATAGCATTAAGTAAAAAGTCCATGGAGGGGCACGTGATCTGTTCTCGATGGTTTACGATTTCAAAAAAAAATCCAACAAAAAGATGCATTTTGTAAGAATGTCGTGAACCAGACTAATTCCATTATTCCATGCGGATAACATCGGCCTTTGTCGCATTGCAATAGTTTATTTACCGAAGAAATCAGAACTGTCCGAAATTTCAGTGAGCGCTAGGCAATATTGAGACCATGGATCTAAACAGCAGGTGACTGCAGCTGCATAAGCACAGCGCTTCCCAGTCAATTGTCATGGAATTATCGGAATTGGTTTATGATCTTTGATATTGTTGAACACTGAACACATGTCTTATGATAATACCTTTTAATGAACTGATACGAGGTTTTATTTATAAGCATATAAATATTATATGGAACAAGGAAGTCATAATATGCAACTAAGTGTCTTGAAAATTGGTTTGTTATACATGATATTTTTTAACATTTGTTGATAAATTTCGTATGTCAAATTATCGTTCATATAGTTTTCCCAATTTGAAAGCTACCGGCCTATCGCGCTTATTTTTTCTCACAATTCTTTATACACATCAGCTGTTGAATTATGCAGATATAAGGTCGAGGATCCTGTCAATTCTCTGTCAAATGAAGTCGGTACATCATTTGCTCGCAGGAACTATTTGACTTGTTTGAATATGGAATACATGTACATCTCAGCGTGGAGTGATAACATTCAATATTTTCACGAGCGCTTACTCCCACGTGACATGTTTACGTTCAGTAATAAAAAAGTTACGGACAGTTTAGTGTTGAGTTTTTTGTCAAATTAAAATAGTCTCTGTGGGGGCAGAACTTATATCGGTCATTGCAGTGAGTGATAACCAGTGACTGATATAAGTTTTAATTTCACTGATAGAACTCTATATCTCATCAGTTAGCATAAAATAATGTAGAGAATTAGCAAAAAATACTCTTGAGTTTTCGTACGTATAATATTATAATGAAGCCCATGCAACACGAAAGGTTTAAAATAAAGACGTCAGCATTGTCTCTTTCAGTAAGCTCATTATACAGTTTAACTAATCTTTGAAGACTAACGAAAAGTGAAACGCGTTGTACATGTGATCTTTATCTCACGTTTGGTACTCTTCTCCGTGGTCTCAACTATGCGGCTAAACGCTTCATTCTCTGGTTTGAATACAGACATTGAGACATACGCATAAATCACAAACTGTCGTTCTTCAAACACAAATACCGTCTTAAATACCTTAGCAGTGTATAGACTTTCCGTCCAGAAATACTGGTTTCCAGTATTCTTTCATCTCTGTCTCAATTACTTTATAATTGGTTAAGTGTGGCCAGCTCAGCTATCCCCATTTTTTTCAGCGATAAACTTGAAATTAATTATACAGGAACTGATATGCCACATTCCATCACCACGTCTGTATCAAGTTACAATGTCTTAAAAAATCAAGAGACGTTTTCAGAGACAGGATGAGAGGAATCAGAATCAAAGCACTGAGAGTATTGTTAGGAGGCGATCTGGTTGCTGCTACTAAAGCTTAAACCGACTTTACACGCTTAATGTTCGTTTTCTTACTGCCGATCTTGTCTTGAATGTCAAAATAGGCATATGTGACTATATAGGCATGTTGGGTATCTAAATAATTGTTAAAAGGTGCATATTAATTTATATGTAATACGTGTATTGAATGCGTATATCAAAAGTGGCTTTAAAATAGTACTACGCGCCTATTTATCAGATTCTACAGTACCGTCTTGTAATCACTTCCCTCACAGCGGGAGACAGTCTATAGAAAGCGGCCAGCTAGTACAGCGACTCCATATGATTGCATAACAGTACTTTGCAGACCGTATACGATTCATTGATAAAACCATCACTTGACCGTAGTCTGAAGTTTCTAAAAATAGCTTTATAGCCGGGACATTTGATGAACACGTCATTTTCGTACTATGAAACAAGTTCGGTATCAGCCGGTGTAGTGATTTTTTTGGCCAAAATATCGATTTAACGAACAGTTTCACAATAATTTTTGATCTTAGAATAAACAAATGTTGCTGATTGGCTAAAATCAGTTAAAAAATTTGGAGAAACATATGAAGCAGTATTGGGAATGTTGACAGTTTCCGGAACTACTTGAATGCGGATTCACATAGCAGCCTAAAGGCGGTTAATTTTGTATTAAGAAATGGGAAATGGTAGTAATGAGAGGCTTAATCGCCTCCCAAAAATTATTTATTTAATTATTGTTCAGCTAGGCGCTGTCGCCGTTGGGGTCGTGGGTTCGAATCCCACTAACGCCGAGTGTGGGTTCATATATGATTTTTAAATATTTAATGGATAGCTACTGTCCAAGGCATTCATAAAAGCCAAGTGGTGTGTCTGTCTGTGAGGCAAATAAGTAGTTAAAATTATCAGAGATAATTCAATATTTTCCCGCCTTATACCTCATGTACTGTAGTGACAGCGACATTATCAGCCTCATTTGAGCAACTTTTTTTTAGCTCACCTGAGCACGAAGTGCTCAAGGTGAGCTACTGGATCACCATTTTGTACGTCGTCCGTCGTCCGCCATCATAAATTGGACTGTTAACAAATTAGAGGTCATATTTTGATATAATCTTAATGAAACTTGGTCACAATGTATGTCTCTATGAATACCAGGTCAAGTTAGAAATTGGGTCATCTGGGGTCAAAAACTAGGTCACCAGGTCACATTGAAGAAAAGCTTTGTTAACACTTTAGAGGTCACAATTTTTATACGCCCGTTTAAAAAACGGGACGTATAATGGGAACACCCTTGGTGGGCGGGCGAGCGGGCATGCGGGCGGCGGCGTCCAGCAGTCTGTCTGTACTCTAATGCTCAGGGTTTTCATCCGATCGTGTTCACACTTTGTGACAATGGGCATAAAATCTAGGCCAAGTTCGACTAAAGGCCAAATCGGCCTAGGCCTTATTGGGTTATGGGCCTTTAACTACCAAAAAAGCAGTCACAATGTCAAATGACATATTCCTGAGGATCATGGGTTCAAACCCCACTGGGAGCAAAACCTTTTTGTTTTAATTTTTAAGTGTTTAGGTAATGTTTTGTCTTTAAAGCATGTATTTGTACAGTTATATGGAGAACACTATTTTTTCCAAAAGATTTTGTTTAAATTATCGGTCAAATCATAGAAAAATCCCAGTTTGTCTGTACTCTAACGCTCAGAGTTTTCATCCGATCGTCTTCAAACTTTGTGACAATGCTTATGGGCATAATATCTAGGCCAAGTTTACAATTGAATTGAAAAATATAGGCCAAATCAGCCAAGGCCTTCTTTGGTTATGGTCCTTTAAAAATGTTTTGGATTGACCTTGACCGAGACGGGCGTATTTTGTGACATTTTGGTTCTTGTTACATAATCTTTATGAAACTTGGTCACAATGTATGTCTCTATCAAATCTAGGTCAAGTTCGAAATCAGTTCATCTTGGGTCAAAACTCTAGGTGACAATTTGTACCTAATATTTATGAAACTTGGTCACAATGTTTGTCTCTGTAGCATCTAGGTCAAGTTCGAAATTAGGTCATCTGGAGTAAAAAAACTATGTCACCTGGTCACATCAAAGAAAACCTTGTTTGTATTCTAGAGGTCACATCTTCACCTCGTCTTTATTATACCTGGCACAAAGTGTGTCACTGTAAAATCTAAATCAAATATTAAGGTCATATCATAACAAATATTGATTCTGCCTAAACTGCTTGGCTAGTCATCAGGTGAGCGTTTTAGGGCCAATTGTCCTCTTGTTTGGAGTTGTTTTGGTGGCGCAGTCGGTATGGTCGCGGTCACTTCAGTGCTAGGCGCTGTCGTCGTTGGGGTCGTGGGTTTGAATCCCACGCACGCCGAGTGTTGGTTCATATACGATTTTTAGCTCGCCTGTCACATAGTGAGAAGGTGAGCTATTGTGATCACTCTTCGTCCGTCGTCCGTCTTCCGTCGTCCGTCCGTCATCAATTCATTCAAACGACATCTCCCCCTAAACCACATGACCAATTTCAACTAAACTTCACAGGAATGTTCCTTGGGCGGTCCTTTCTAAAAACGGCTAAAAGAATTGTAATCTATAAAATAACTCCAACCAATATGAAAATCTTTTTAAAAAATCAACCGCTGGCCAGATTTCAAAATAATTTTACAGAAACAGTTTTTGGGTGACCCTCTTACAAAATTGACAGTTTTTCGTCAAAAAACATGGCCGCCAGTGGGTGGGGCGCTGTTTTTCCCTATAATTTTATATCTATAGTTAAATCTTTAAAAATCTTCTCCTCTAAAAGTACTGGTTGGATGTCACTATAAATTGGTAAAATTGTTTCTTGGGTGGTTCTTTCTTAAAAGAGCTAAAAGAATTATAACCTATGCAGAACCCTGGTTGCCATGGCAACCAATAGGAAAATCTTTTAAATAATCGTAAAATAATCAACTGCTGGCCAGATTTCAAAATAATTTTACTGAAATAGTAGTTGGATGACCCTCCTACAAAATTGACATTTTTATTGTGATTCGTCAAAAAACATGGCCGCCTGTGGATGGGACCCTGTTTTCCCTATATACTATAGTAAAATCTTTTAAAATCTTCTTCTCTAAAAGTATTGGTCCGTCCTGGTTAACCCAAATTGACAGTTTCTTCTAGCATTATTATGGCTTGCTACAAAGCTTCCATACTTGCATGGATGTTGTATATGAACACTCTCCACACGCCTGTATCACCTGACCCCATTTTGACCTTCACCTTGACCTAATTTTGGACTTAGACTTATTGAAGGGCCAAATTCTTGGTTAACCCAAATTGACCGTTTCGTTTTACATCATGTCCATCATGGCGTTGCCTTAAAACTTGGCATACTTGTTTACCATCATAAGCTCCTTACATTATCAAAGCCATGTAACACTATCCAACATTATTACAGAATTATGGTCCCTGATTGACTTAGCTTTTTATGGACTGTGCTTCCATGGGGGCATAAGCGTTTATTGAACACAGTCTTGTTGTATATATTTTTTTATAAATATTTTTTTTTGCATATTTATTTGTTATTTGTAAATGGCCAAAAGCAATGTTCTTTGCTGATTATGCCAATAAACTTTGAACTTTGGTATCATCTTGTTAAATATAGAAGAATTAGTTTGCCATGAAAATAAAATTGGTTGAAAATACTTCAAACTGATTTTCTCGTACACACCTCTACACAGAAAATATTGAAACATGATCTCCTAATTTTCTCTCACCACAAGTCTTTTCATTTTGGTGATAAGCTACATCATGCTGACAGTCAAACAGGACAGTAATGGCTATTGAATTTAACACCGTGAAGATTAAACAATTACATGCTGGATTAAATACCTACTGTGGAAAGCTAGTTCTCTCTGGAAAGTCTATACACTGTTAGTACAATATTTCAATGTTTAAAATTCTCTCTGAAGTGCTGACAAGTCTTAAACTAAGTGTTAGAACTACTTACAAATTGATTGACATATTGTATTAGCATACCGACAGTTGTATAACTGTTACGTAATTGCTTCTATGTATTTGTGGATTTTAGCGACAGGTAGGGTGTTTGTGAAGAACTTTTAGTTCGTGTTTAAACATCCCAAGAGACTAACAAACACACCAAAACACACAGAAGTTGTAAGAACGTACTGTGACAGTAGATCCGTCGACAAAATCTCTTTACTTTTAATCAGTCAGTGTTACACAGGGGAACCTATCTCGTTTTATGGTGTCGTGATTAGTTAGGTAAAGAAAAGTTAAGAAAATGTTTTCCAAAATAAAGTTCCAAGTTAAATGCTGACGTCGTTGTGGCTCATAAGATGTTCATTTAGTTCATACAAATGTACTAATTTATTTCACGTCGATTTTGAAACAAGTTTTTCCAGCTGATATCAATTACTATTGACACCTCATTCTTGATGTTATTCAACGCCACGAGGGTATGAGAGTTTATTGTCCGAATTATACACGCGATAGAACAACATAAAGTCTCTGAAGGTTTAGGGAGCTCAATTATTAATATACATACACATGTAGGTGTTGTTTCTTTTTCATTTATGACAGTCACTCATATAATTGAATACGCTCCCCGCAACGCATTAGTTCCAAATAACCAAATTTCATTAACGACCTGAAACTACAGTTCATTCAGCTTTTTGAAAGCTGGAACTCGGGTGGATCATTTTCTCGTTCGGTTGTGTGTTGGGCATTGTATTTCTTATGTTCTCTGTGCTCGGCTGGTTAAGTTGGGTTCTGCCTTCCCTGTCCTACTTAATATTATCATTTGAAGAAAACTACAGCGATCAATGCGAAGAGTCAATACCACTACTCGAAGAGCCAGCCGTTTCTTAATTATGAAACACCATTTTGGACAATTTAATTCCGAATCCTGACCATTCAATTTAATTCCTAACATACACATTGGCAGGTAGGCAACCGGGAAGTCAATATTTAATAAAAGCTGAAGGTTTTACCACCCCATCCCTATTGGGTGTTGACTACTCAGCCTCACGTTCTATGCGGGTCGTATACTTTCGTATCAACTTAACAAGTGAATGTTGTTGATTGGTTTTAAAACGTGATAAATTAAGACTTAAAATTAAATTAAGCGAGACAAATGTTTGATTGGGCTATCAGTAGAGCAACAAGGGGCTAAAAACTGACATGTGTAATATCCGTACGAATTTATCAACTCGTACGAGTTCACAATTTTTGAAATCCTAACGGTTTCGGTATGTTCTTAGCGTCTGGTCACATCTCGTACTGACCACGAACAATCTATAGAGATGCACTGGAACGATATCCGTGCGATGCTCGTACGAGTTAAAAAAATCCGTACGGTACTCGTTCGAGTCTTCAGTGTCCGTACGAGCTCCGTACGGACGCCGTGCGAGTTTGCCAAAATCAACTCGTACGGAGCTCGTAAGGAGCTCGCAGGGCAAATGTGACCTTAGCATAAGGAGTAAAGAGGCATACAAAGTCGAGTCAAATATAATATATAATATTGCAAAATGTTCAGGTGATTTTAAAGTTCATGCTCCAGTAACATGTTTTTTTTAACTTTTGGGACCCGTTATTTGGTCGTGTTTTAAGGAAACAAATTTTGAAGACGCATTATAATGGGCCTTACTTTATATATTAGTAAGCAAAACGCTAGGATATAGCTCGATTACTGTACTGCATCAGTCCGGTTAATTCTGGATCACCCCTCGTATTATTATGATATCTCATTGATAAGCACATCCTTGGTGCTGCCGAAAGTCTGCCGTTCTAATGTGGTGGCCTGACCCTTTGTATGCATAATTATGAAGTTTTCCTTTGTAAGATACCTTTATACCTAGTATTAGAAAAAATGTAATAGACAAACATGACTGACTACCACATGTCGTTCCGGGTACATTGTCAATTAATTATAAATTAATATTAAGAGTTGAAATCCTAATTATGTCACTACTTACATGTACTTACTATCGAAGTAATTAAATACCCATTTTCACGGAACAATCCGGCGCCTTCTCTTTAATCATGAATACATGTGTCAATTATGTTTCAAAATGCCTTATCGTAATTGAGCAAGTAATAGTTTTACCCTTTTTGCCATAGTCCTCGCGTATAATTTAATCTTTTAGATATGATAAGTTTATCATAAGATCTGCTAAGGTTTTCAAGATTTTAGATAAGACTTTGAAAGTTTTTAAACGTTTATCCATGGATTAAAAGATAACTATCTAACCCTATCGCTAACTTAAACGACAAAAGTTTAGTTAAGATGAATATTTGTACTTGGCAGGCGTCTATTACTGCAATTTTGCCTTTTGAATAAGTGAACATGTATCAATAGCCCTTATAGATTGCCGATTAATTTCTGGTACAAAGCTCATAAGCTCACTAGCGTCAAATTAGCGAAATGTAAAATCTTCGAAACGATAGGAAATATCTCAATTAAGCTCATTAGGATAGTTAATTGACAGCATGGTGGTCCAGTGGAACGCTCGGATCGAGATCGAGAGGTCCCTGGTTCAAATCATGACCGAGGCACCCGGTTATTTCTGAAACGCTTCAGTGGTTCCCATCCTACTAGAGATGAACTGGTTAGTATTGCAGCCTTGAGATTGTCTCGTGTACACGTATGGGTTCTGTATATCGGGCACGTAAAACAAACAAGGAGTCTTTTCGGAAAGAGCCAGGTATTCCAATCTCCCGAAGCATCTCAATCTGAGCGTCATGGGTTTGAATCCTGCACTCATGGGCTATACTGCCCTGCTCAATGTTAGATTCCACTGACAGTACAAGGAGGAGTGTTGTGATTCCTGAGCCAGTAGCCTGGTTAGCTCAGTTGATAGAGTGCCTGACTTGCAAGCAGGGCGTCGTAGGTTCGAATCCTGCACTTGGTAAATACTGTTTCTCCTCAAAATACAATAGTATTATAGGATACCGTCCGCTGATTACGTTTCTATAAACTTTTATGTGGTTTTGTGGTTACTGGGTTTGCTACTTTGGAACAGGTGACTTTTATTTAGTGCCAAGCCAAGAAATACCAAAGTCGTTAAATGCGTTGCTAGTGCAACTTGACGCTCAGTAAACGAGCCCCGATCTCCCGAAACATCTCAATCTGAGCTCAATCTCAACAAAAAATTTGTCACCTATTGTTTGATATAATTTCATGCTAAATTGTACTCAAAATCAGTATAACAAAACAGAAACATTATTCTGAGTATATTACAGTAACATTTCGAGAGCTCGAGCTTCATATTTATCTCAATTTCAAACTCTGATTTGAGCAAAATCTCAATTGAGATTTCCACTTGAGAAGCTTCGGGAGATCGGGGCCAGGGTACTGTTTTATCAAAGCACTTACGAAAATCTTAAAGTTACGCTCAAATGTAATTTCTTCATAATTCTTTAACAACTGCAAAAATGATGACTGATATGGTTCGTAGAAATTCATTAAATGAATCATTATTTGTATAACAGCTCCATTTACCACGCTTTATAATTGTAAAAAAAATATGAAAAAATTAAATTTGATCGTAAGTTTACTATTTCCGTAAGTGCCTTGATAAAACAGTACCCAGGTTACTGTCTGGTCTGGTCAGCCCAGCGCCAGGATAGCGTGACTTTGTAGCTTCCGTATGACTGAAAATACTGTGTGTATGTCTATATACCCAAAGGAGTTCTAAGAAATTTATCTAAAATGGATTGCAAACATAAGAAAACCGTCATTCGCGTGTCTGTAAACCCAAAGGAGTTGTGCGAAATTATCGAAACTAGATTACGAACATCAGAAAGTCGGCTTTATTTATCCCATTGTCATCCTTCAGATGTTATTGTTTAGCTACATATTTGATGCTAATTATCAACGTCTTATGTTTAAGATTGGATTTACTTTTATCAACAATTGCGCTGATACAGTTACTTGCACTGACTGGGTGATTTATCGTTTCCGATGAATTATTTGCACAAGTCAAAGATTATCTTAGTCTAAGTATTAATAGCTTGATTACATAAACCGACTATCGTGATAACCTCTTTAGAAAATTAGATACTGATACATTTAGTGAAATTGAATTCGATAGGTATCGAGGTATCATGGTGAATATCGACAATGGCGGGGATACCCGAACACAATACGAAGAGTGCCGACTTCGGCTGAAAAACCTGAACGTGATGCTAAAGTGCCGAGTAAATGGCACAAGCCACGGTTTTTAAAATTCAAATCCATTTAACAACCACAATGCAACAGGGCTTATCATAGATCGGCCAGGACCGTACATGATGTTCACGGCGTCACCAGGGTTGTACTTCGGGTTCGACAGGATCCCAAGGGTAACTGACCGGGATAAACCAGGTATGCCAAACCAGGACAGCCAGAATGAGATTTGGCCAGATAATAATTAGTTGGTGCGCTAGCATCTCCCTTTATGTTTAATTATGCCCGGAATTTGAAGTACAGTGTGTCGTTCATTGTGGGGTGAGTATATGGGCTTGCTTGAAATATCTATAGATGATTCGTTCTATGTCTAACTCTTGCGTGGATGGCTAGACGCAGCCGTCATTTCTGTGTGGCTTTGGATTGACTGAGCACTACAGTATTTATATTATTATGTTAGAACTAAGGGTATGAGTATCCACGTTTGTGTAACGTATCATCTTGTAACTTGATGATGTAACAGTAACTCAGACAAAACGCTATCATACTATCTATTTGTTACAAATCTTGAGACTTGTTTTGTTTATACATTAGAAGTGATACGACAAACACTCGACTTGCAAACGTTTCATCTTTCACATAGTTCAACTATCATAGTAGGAACTATTTGCGCGTACGTTTTGATAGTAGGCGTATCATTTGTGTATTTACTTGAAATGTCCTGTATGGGGATAAAGACGGTATGTTCTTTGGCTGTCTCGTGCGTGGGCGACTTGGTGGCTGCTGAAGCTTGTGTATGGCTTTGAACTATCTGTGCATTAAAGGGCTTCCTGATGTGCAACACACATGTCTGGCCTATATGAAAACCGGCCACAGCCATATAGTGTGTTCAAAGTTTTATAGTCCAGTTACCCCTTTAACAGCCCACCTTATTCTACTATAAAAAACTAACGATTTTTATGCTGTTTATCACAGTAATTCAGCTATTACTATCCTTCTTCCGGACGAGAATTACTGATAGTCTTTCGGACGAGTCTTTAAAAACTGAGGTCCCGTATATGATGCTTTACATGAGGCATTTAAAAGAACCAGGGATGCTTCTGGAAGTAAGGCATCTTCGGAATGATACACTATTCCCCCAAAAACTAAAATGACTAACCTCTGATTGGGGTCTGTTCCATATTGGTCACCCGGTGACAAGGATAAATAAAAACATGCACAACACTAGAATAATCGCGTGGTCAATGAGATGACGCGTCACATCCGAGCTTTGTACCTGCTACTTCAAAATGGGACTCGTTCTTATGTTACCGACAACGCGACTGTTCTAAACACACTGAAACAAAAGCAGCATGCTCATCGAAGTGCAGGGACCTCTTGACTAACATTTAGAGCGTTACTTAGTGCTTAGTGCGATTTGGATCAATAGGTCAAAGCTCCCGTTCAAAGGCATGTTACTCTCTAAGAAAGTGCAACAGGGCGCTTTTCTTTAGCAACGAACCCTTGGTCAACAATGTGTAAAATGAATTCTTGCTTCTTCGATCGGCCGTTTTCTGAGACCGTGCATGCCTACTACGATTTATCAAAATTGTCCGATATTTCTGTTGTTTTTTTCATTATGATTTATGTATGCTTCAATAGTTTTAGTTCATGTAATATACGGTGGACATTTTTTTCTGAAATTACAACCATTACTACATTGCTCTTCCGTCGGAGCGAATGATAGATTCTTAAAAGGTGTATAATATTACTTTCTTGTTCAAATTACATAATACGGATCATTATCCTTTGCTTGCGTGACGAAACGTCAAAATAGATATCATTTTTTTTATTTTATTTAATACAGCACCGAATCAAATACGCAATGAGCAAGTAAAATCCGTCAATGCGTTTATCATTACGCGGATACAGGGTGATAACGGTCCGATAAAGACAACAAAAACTGAAAAAAATGTTCAGGGGAATACCCGAAACCTTGATAAATTTGTAACAAATTCTGATATAGTTTTAATATAAACAACGCATTGTCGACAGACGCATGTCTGTAAACTTAAAATACGCCGACATAACCGCGGCATGGTTTCTTGTTATTCCAATGTACGCGTAGCAGATACACACCGGTGATACGGATAGTAAAGCGGTTGATTTGTACTGACTGTTTACTGTTGGTTTATATTGCTCATCGTACAGCGCGTAAAATCGTAACTTTTCATTCATGTTTTTTTCGCTTGGAAATTAAAAAAGGAAAAAATATAAGGAGGTTGGAATAACATTTGACATTCGCTGTGTGAAATAAATGCTGATATTTTTTGTCGCGTGTCAAAAAATGTGGCCAAAAACAAAGGATCTTACATAAAATATATAACTACAAAAACTGAAGATGCTTAGTTCTATATATTCATTAGGTAAGACGCTTTTTATTCCTAGTATGAAATAACAATGTAGAAAGCTACATAAAGTGGGCTTCTATAAATGTTGCATTTATTTTCGAAACTAAGTTTGTATTTGATAGTATTATAGTTTTTGTTTTTAAAAAAACCGCACGTGATGTTGTTTCGGGTGTTTCCGTGACTAAAATAAAACTGTGCATGTTGTTGTTAGCATGTGTACATGTAGTATTATTTAAATAAGATATCGCCCATTATTACAATTGCAATGAATAAACTGTCCACATTTTTTGCCATGAAATTATGTACATGTATGTTACAGCAAGTGCTTTCTTTTTTTTAAAAAAGTCGATATTTCGAAGACCCGATGATTTATGTCAAAATCTTAGTTACTGTTTTGAAAAATAAAAACGGATTGCGAACTTTTCTACGTGTTAGAAGAGTGGATATAATAAAATTATTAAGTTATAGTACTAGTCGTTCGGAAGTTCTGGTGACAATCGAAAAATAAAGATAATATACAAAATACAAAAACCACTGAATGAGTTAAGTATAAAATAGCATGAGTGTACTACGGGTAATTGTATTATTGAAACAGAAAAAACTGTTGTTTTTTTATAAAATTAATATATAATTATCTAATTATTTTCTGTAAATAAATTTTCGTGTGGAGTGTACCTGGTAATAGCCAAATGATATAACGTAATTATTTTGAAACACATTTATGATTAAAAAATTAACTTTCAATCGCTTTCCAATCAAAATTCATTATTTTAACATCCAGTTTTCGAAACCATTCGCAGTGGTTTTAAAACACCACTCTAATATTACTCTATTATTTCATAATTCAGGGGTAACATTTGACTCGGAAGTAGGGATTTTGACCCTTGAAAGTTCTAAAAAGCAACTATTTGACCCTCAAAACTTTGGTTTGAAGGGTCTTTTTCTCTTATGGATACTTTGTCTATATATGGTAAATTTAGTCAAAAGTATCAAAATGACCCTTCCGATTCAGAACCTATTTGAACCTCTGATTATTACGTTGATAGTGGTCTAGAGTCAATATTATCTTTATGGGCTGACGATCAGGCGTTTGTGACTTACAGAATAAGTTTTCAAAATAAAAAAATGCATATAATTATACTTATATTTAAGGTCATTATCTTTGGCTGTCGCATAGTACATGCATGTATAATAATTATAGTTCCGCGATCTGTGTGCTCTTAATTTTCCCATACGGTTTGATTTCTGTATTATGTAAGCACCCTATTAAGTACCTCATGCGGGAGAACCGACTGTGTGGCTGTGTGGTTTGTGATAGCCAAAGGTGAACTGAACTATACCTTCCAACTCGTCATAATTAACTCTTTCTTCTCGTATTAACAAATCTCTTGGAGAGGAATTAATATAAGTTTTTAAAAACTTGTTTTCCGATCCATGAGCTCATTCCATGTTTGTATGATTGTATATATGTATGACTATCGAAAATAGATACAGTTTAAACTGAATAAAAAAGCGAAAATGTAAAGAAAAAATCCAGTTCACTTGCAGTCAATTTTGCCAGAAAGCGTTTTAAGTTCAAAGATAACATTAATTATATCATTATATCTAGCATAGATAACAAGACAGGGCTTGGCAGTGAAATTCTCATTTCTTACGTTATACCTACATTGCGCAGGATAAAGGAGGATTTTAATTTCTTTGAACTTGGTATATGTTTTTAAAAGTATTTAATCAAATATGAGAGTTATATGTATGAATTTGACGTCATCTTGCGTCACACATAACATGGATGATTACAGTCTACCCAGAATTAAACCATAGATCGTACAAGGCTCACGTATTCTTTGATTAACCGACCACATGTCAATGATTAGTGTGTCTATACAGTCCCTGGTACTATTTTATCAAAGCACTTACGGTAATCTTAAAGTTACGCACACATTTTAATTCTTCATAATTCTTGAACAAACACACATTAGAAAAATACGTGGTTTGAAGGAATGCATTTACTGAAACATCATTTAATATTACAGAACCCTTTAACACAATTTGCAACTGTAAATGAATTACATAGGGTTTAGACTTGAGCGTAATATTTCCGTAAGTGCTTTGATAAAACAGTTCCCCTATGTTTAATTAAAGGTGACAACTCATCAGTCTACTCTTTTTCATGAAATTATTTCCCTTTGTACCCTCAAACATAGGAGATAATCAAGCCCATTTTAAAATCTTGCTAAAATTGAAAAAAAAATTATGATAATTGATTGACGAAATATATTATCTAGAGGTACACATTATCTAGTCGGGTAGCCAGACAAGTCAATGGTATAATATTAAAGTGAAACCACCGTCAAACATATTATATATTAAATACAAATCGACTAAATGGCATATTGCAATATCAAAAGTGTACATTGACTGGCCGTTTTATACAGGTTGGATGGTATTAATTTATTTGTAGATGAGTTAGGCCGTAGCAATTGACTGGCTGTTGATGACAAGTTATAATTATTATACATATTATTTGTCCGTTTGATACAGGTATAATGTTGTATCCATTGGATGTCCACTTAAGGAAGGCCGTGTAAATTACCTGGTCTTTAAAGACAGGTTCCATATTAGGCCTACCCATTGACTGGTCGCTTAAAAAGGTTTTAATGTATAATAATATAGTTACCGTATTCACAGTGTATAAACGAGTCAACTTCCGGTTATCGCAATAAGGCATACTAGCTGAAATTTATAGTCTTCCAATAAGTCATACAGTGATCGGAAATCACCGATGCATTTGTTCGCAATAAGTCATACACTTTGAATTGTTTAGAATCCAAATAAGTCAAACAGTGATCGGAAATCACCGATGCCTTTTCTCGCAATAAGTCATACAAGTTGAATTGGGTAGCATCCCAATAAGTCATACAGTGATTTGGTTTATACGCTGTGTTATTATATTATATGATGTATGAACCCAAGGACGATGAAATCGTCAGGAATGTTTTCGTTAACAAAGATCATGTTTGGTGTCAACTAGCGTATTATGATGAATTTTGACATTTTTTTATGAAAATATGCTGCGTATTGTAAGAGAACAATACGCCAAGTTACCTGACATCCCGAGTACAATATGATCTGACCCTAGTAACGTGCCATACCTAGTTACAATATACTTTACACGGATAGCTGAGGAATTTGCACTCGTATTTTACCGATCCGATGAATTATTGTTTTGGGTACTATTTTATCAAAGCACTTACGGAAATCGTGAACTTTAAATCAAAATTATTTGTTTTATAATTTGTTTTCAAATACACGTATATAGTGTGGTAAACGGAGCTGAATTACTTATATTAATGATTCAGTTTAAATGAACTTCTACAAACCCTATCCGTCACAAGTTTGCAGTTGTTAAAGAATTATAAAGAATTTTTTGACCGTAACTTTAAAATTTTCGTAAGTGCTTTCATAAAATTGTATCCGGCGTGTATAAATGAAGTTTGTTTATTTTTATAAGTTAAAACAATGATGCAGACACCTGTGGACCACCCTTGTTTCTTTGATATAAGGAGTAGAAATGGAAAAAAACTACAGATTACTACTGCTACATCATACTTTAAACAGACCAGAACATAACACACCTCACAAAATAGACCGGTTTTTATTGAGAACGTAGTATGATCTTAATATTGATATGTAATAATAGAAATCGAATATAAACCGCCTCCTTAATGGCCTAGTGGTAGAGCGTAGTGGCAGAGAGTCCGTGTCTAGCGTGAAAGGACCTGGGTTCGATCCCAGGCTGCGTCATACCTAAGACGAAATAAAAATGATACAAGTATTTCCCTTGCTGGACGCTCAGCATAAAAGTGACACTGGCTTATCTTTTCTCATTATCTCGTGGCCATGGATAACATCAGGAATGAGGTGTCGAGAGTAATTAATTTAAGTTGGAAAAACTTGTTTCACAATCGACCAAAAGTAAATGTGTATGCACTAAATCGAACTTGTCTTAATAGTCACCCGAATATAGCAATCACCTGTCTTAATTTTTGATATTTTTCATTTCATTTCATCTGACCGTTTGATTTATAACTACACGTTTATTCAACAGTCAGTTTAACTGTGGGGAGCCCCCAGTACTGCACAAAGTACATTTGAAGTTTAAATACCCAAAGATTTAAACAATGTAATTTCTTCACAGCCAATTCATCCGAGCGAGAAACAAGTGCCAGCATATCTGAATCAAAATTGTAATTTTCAATCATTTTCAAGAATGTTAAAAATTTTGTCACTTGAACTTACTTCTATATAGTATGTTTTTGCCTGCACGTGTTGCATATCACCGCTGGGTATTATTGTAACTAAACACGTTCACCGTGCTGTCTGTGTGATGATCAACAATTTTAACTTGCTTCGATAAAAAGTTATAAAGGTATCCTATGTCTCGCCCTGATTATGTATTGTTTCGTGCTACCTTTGTCAGTTTCATTGGCAAATTGTTCGCCAATATATCACATGTTATATCAAGCTGTAAAACCTCCTTTGTTTCAAGTTCAACATATTAATGAAGTCACTTATTTCATTTATGTTATGTCAATATTACTGCATTGTTTGCTCACGAACATTAATATGTATCAGAATCAAAAGGTACACTAAGTCCTGTATTTGATACTTGCAAACGGTTGCACTGAATATTTAGCTTAGTGCCACAAGTTGTAGTTTAGCAAGACTTCCATTTGACGTAAGATTCACGAACATTGTTTTATACCACCCTTCTCTGCTCTGCTCTGCTCTGCTCTGCTCTGCTCTGCTCTGCTCTGCTCTGCTCTGCTCTGCTCTGCTCTGCTCTGCTCTGCTCTGCTCTGCTCTGCTCTGCTCTGCTCTGCTCTGCTCTGCTCTGCTCTGCTCTGCTGACCACGATTTTTCGAGCGCGTACCAGAACATAAATCTCCCTTAACACAATTCGAAGCTTCAACTTGAGATTTGCCCAAATCTGGGTCTGAGTTTGAGACAAGCCTCAAGTCGAGGCTTCAGGCATAGTTATTTACAGTTTATTTAGTGGTGCTTATTTTGACCACAGTCTGACATGCAATAATATCAACCTTATGCGACAACATTTGAGCTGAGAGCCATATAACTCATACGGTTTAGATAATTGGAGAGATTGAAAAGCCAGAAGCTAGCTCATATGTCGACCATACAAGTCCATTATTGAGTAGTTTTACTAGTTTATCTTGTAAAAAGCCTCAACTCTTTAGCCTGACAGAAATAATATACAAACAATTTGTCGGGTTATTCTCCGTACATTAACAGCGACCACCCGGTGGAGGTGAGGCAGTGTGTTTATACACTGTCACGCACGTCAGGCAATGTTTTGATAAGCTTGACGATACCCTCTGTATGGACGTAATGGTGTTATTGTTATAGATGGTCAAATAGTTGCTGTATCTTACATAGGTCGATCTCTCACAAAAACAATCGTGAAAGCTCGGCCATTTCCGTTTGTCTCCGGTAAATAAACCTATTGCAATGCATAAAGGCCGAGGTGATCAGAATGTCACAAAACTTCTACTGCTTGTGATAGGGTATTGGGTACTGTTTTATCGAAGCACTAACCGAAACCTTAGAATACAATTCTTTCAAAATTTATAAAATGGTATAGTACGGAGAATTTGACGTGACTCTCGACCTTCTTTTTTGCATAATTTAACAGCTGATATAGTGTATATATCTATAATACCGGTTACAAGTATGTTTTCATATCAAAGCGGAAAGTATCACGAAGACGTTCGGGTGTTTTACCAACGCAAAACTTGCACAATTTGCTGTCGGAACATATTCAATGCAAGAACCTTGTAATATGTGAATGCATAAAGGTCAGGATCACATCAAATTATCCGTGCTATATCCAAACTTCTAACATACAATGGCAGCCTCTTCGTCTAAATACATACTCGTGTTTTAATTACATTTGTCTCTGAATCCGCCTTCACGTTGATAACACGTTGATTAATATAAGTGTATTGTATCTGTTATTAATAGGACCAATTAACTAAATAATCAAATAATACATTTAATTTATACTACTAGAAGATCAAAGAGTTACTATACGATTAATGTGCAGATACCTTTAAGCACATGGCGAGGGTTGTCTGCAAGGCTGTAGTACATCCTTCTTTAATATTAAGCAGTAACGACAGTTTTGCGGGCAACCCTCGAAATTTATTTCGGAGAATATAGCAGGGTTAGTTTTGGGTGTGGTCACGTTTCAAAGAGTTGCTCAAAGTCATTGGATTTCATTTTTTATCAGTAAATGCATTGTACTTAATATATTTTCTTTAATATTCTGTTCACATATCGTACCGAGTATAATTTCCCTTCTGTAATCTCGGTTTTCGTATAATATTCGACAAAGAATAGCCAAGTATCTGTAGCCTACGCAATCATTGATATATATTAGTTTCATTCTTTTTTCTATCATTCTTGAATTGGCAATTATACTGACAGTCGGTCGCGCCCATAAGTTTAAGGGTTGTTCAACACTAATATTTCCTCTTGTTCTTCTACTTAAATGTCTCATTCAAAGGATTTTATCTCCATATAACATAATTGTTATCGAACCTGTTCCATCTATAAAACATATTCATACAGCTAATTAAAGTCGATTATTTTCGTTCCAATACAGTTTAAACTACATGTGTATGTTTAAGACCATCAGAGAATTGAGGACAGAGTATCGTGTCAGATTAGAAACAGAAAATCTGACCTTGTCTTCTGCCATTCACAATATCTTTGACCACAGGCCGCTCATAAAGGCTAAATAAATATAATTAAAAAAAACTACTAATATGATATACATGTATTTCGGAATTGGTATTTTTATTCCATTCAATAAAACAGTTATACCTAATAGTTGTGGATTGGTAGCTTAATTTATAGAATGTACGCGTTTGATTTAAGTCAAAATGACTTGACTCGGTATGTTTATTTGGGTATGCTATTTCTTGTTTACAGCTTTTGTACATAACATGAATGAACTACAGATAATTAAGCGGAAAATGGGGAGTCTCATATTACTATCAAATTGAAAGTTAATGAACCGGATTAATTGTTTAAATTGGGCGGATAATTTTGACATAAAGTGTGGGGTCTGTATTAGAACGATGTAAGGACAGTCGCCGAGTGCCCCAAGTACATTGGTACAAATATGGGTGTATTTTTGTGAATTTATTGAGTGTCAAACAGGAATTGAAATATTTGATATTCGTCATGCAATCATTTCATTGTTTTATTGTTATGTCGGGTAAATTATGATCAAGAACATTGTGGGTGACCAGTAAACTTTAGTACGTGAACTGCAAAACGTTTAAGGAATGTCTGGTTCTATTGTAAAAGTTGTAATTTTTATTACTCAAGTATTTCCGTTTTATTGTTTAGATATATCGGTCGAGTCATCAAGTGCCTGACATTTTCTCATTTCCTCAAAATATATGGTTTCAACTTGTTACTTGTAGTAATTTCCATCTGCCGCATTACTTAATTAGTTATCATCCAAATTCACACAAATGTTTTATTTCAGTCTGATCGGTCATGTATATACATTTGTAATTAACAATTGCATATTATCCACATACTTTAACCCTTTACTCCGTGTAAACGCATGATGAATTTCTTTTCTTGGAAGCTAGAAGGGCACATTCGCCATCTTGTTTCATTTACTAATAAGCCTTTCTGGCTTTCAGCTGACGCATTGTATATAACATCAACCCTACTACATTATGACGCAATAGGATCCTTACTTCCATTGCTTAACAGGCCCCGGTCTCCCAAAACATCTTAATCTGAGCTCAATCTCAACTCAAATTTTATCACCTATAAATTGTTTGAGATAGTTTCCATGCGACATTGTACTCTAAATTGGTATATCAAAACAGGAACTGAGTTTATTACAGTGAAATTTCGAGAGCTCTAGCTTCATATTTATCTCTAATTCAGACTCTGATTTGAGCAAAATCTCAATTTGAGCTGAGATTTCTTCTTGAGAAGCTTCGTGAGATCGGGGCCAGATGCCAATAATTTAACAATTATTTTCCAATAACGTGTATTGAGATAGTGTGTACAATACTCAGTACTTGTAGGTGAATGCATTAGTGATATATGGAGTAATGTGTTGAGTAGTCACAGTAAGTAGATTCCTTGAGCGACCGTATATTTTAGTATTGATTTAAATGAGGTGGAATACATTTGTGAGTGTAACATATCTGTAGTTGGAATCTGACGTTTAGGATTAAGCCAAAATTAATTAAAATTTGGATTATTGACATTTGGTCTTCGATTTAATTAGATTAGATAAGATATTAGACAAACATTGACATCGTATTGTATCTTATTCCTTAACACAGTATCATATCGTTTGATATAAATATAAATACGAAGTTATTACAAAAAATTCTCACATCTGGTCGAATCTCCCAGGTACAAAACGTAGCATTGATAGGAGAAACCGAAATTGTACGATGGCCAAATTATTGTTAGTGTTCGCGTTCACTGTTTCTAATTGTAAGGTTATTCTCTCGATATCAAACTATGACAACATCGTCTGGTATCGTCTGATGTATAGCGGTATTTGTGTGATATTTGTTATTATTATCAAGGTTTTTTATATATTGGAGTCATTCTATAACAATGCTTGGCATCGCCTTATCGTAGAATCCGTCGCACAAAGGCTATTCCGACGACTCAGATATGGGCGTCAAGGTTTCGTCTTTTAGGCGCTTGCATATTTTGTAACAATCTTAATATATCTAAAGATGCTGAACTTTCGATGGACAGCACATTATGAAATATTTTAAAACCATTATAATTTTTTTAATTAATACGTTGTGACTCGAACACGTCTGAAATCCCATTTTGCATCAAAAGTGAATCCCAAAAATGTAACTTGGGTTACTATTTTACATTGTTGCAAAACTCGGTAAGCCCTTTTTCAGATTCCTTTCAATTGTTCCAGTGAACCTTCGCAAGATCTGCTCTTAGAAATATTTGCTAAACTTTACTGTAAAACTCCATTTTTTTGTATCAAAATATGGATTGTAGTACCTTTAACAAAAGATATTTCTTTACCTCTTAGACCTTGATTTATCGTACGATTAGTTGTTAGTGTTTACGTCGACGTTTCAGTTTTACGAAAAGTTGGTAGTACCAAATTTTCGTTTTTATGCTTATGCAGAAGAAATTCTCGCAAAGTCACTTAAGTATATAAAATCTCTGCAAACTTGACTTTTAACTGCAATATCGAGATTTTGTGAAAGAAATAAAAATCAATGACTTGGATAAGACATCATTAAGCCATATTAAGTCGACACACTCTGTCTCAGTAAGCTTTCTCTTCTATGTTCAGATAACAAGCTTAATACAAAGGTTTCCTGCAAAGACCTGGCACACTTAGAACGCATATACATTCCAGCGATGCTAAAGGGTGGACGTCGCTGTATTGCCAGATTGTTCCGAACATGTTAGGCCTACACGACGTTCGATTAATAAACCAACCTTCAAAGTTCATACAAGGCTCCAGTTACAAGTTATCTCGATGAGGAATAATAAAAACACTTCGTAATTTACCGCGTACCGACATTTTCCAGCATCACTTCAATAGTTATTTTCCTCCCGATGGCTGTTTGTTAGTCAACTTTTTCCACGCATTTATGATTGAGTTTGATACAATGTTTTCTACGCTTTCTAAGTCCATGTTTTTCACGATTTATATGACTTTATGTTTGGACGACGTTTACCACGTATTTATAGCGGCGATAGCTCAGTGGTAACGCACTGGGGGCGGTCAATCCAGAGGTCGAGGGTTCAATCCCCGGCATGGTATATGGACTTGTCGGAATTCTGTATTTATTATATTGTGTACTGCAAAGTATCTGGGTAAAGGTGCCAGGAAGCTATGTATCGGTGCTATACACCGAGCACATTAAAAAACCAGACGATCTATTCTAAATAAGAGCTAGGCGAACTTCTGCAGCACCGGACACCCCTGTATATAATGTATCTCTCTCTCTTCAGGGGCTTTCTCTCAGTCTGTCCCTCTGGTCAGAGCATGCTGTATCTGCACTGGTAGAGGATGCACCTGCATCCTTGTAAAGTGCATTTGAACGTGTTTATAAATCTGGTATATTTCATTTCATGTCTGACTTTAGTCTTCCGTTTTGCACGCTTTCTTTGTGCATGTTTTCCATGCTTTCTGATTGTACAACGTGCGTAGCTCATTATAACTTTGACCCTAGTTATTTATATTCCCGACTATTTTCATGGATATACATGTAGTCAGTGCTTTGTCGAGCGATCAAACTTATCCGAGTGCGTTCAATCCGCAGATACTTGCACTTGCGTTTAGGATTGGGATACTTTGTGCACCTGTTACTGCCGACAGTATTTGATGACTTGTGAGATCTCAGTGAGCAACGGATGGATTCGCACACGCCGTTCATTAATTTGATATGCCTTTGTCCAATTATCACTAGAGTGTATTTCATTAACATTGCCGTGATGGCCGGCACTTGTGACAAATTGGCGATCAATTTGCGTTAAAATGATAAGAACTGTCAAGTTTTGTGTTAAATTAAAGATTTATTGAACCATATGCCTTACTGTTCATACTTAGTGCCTACATCGCGCCGTGCGATCAAATATATGATATGGTATATTTGCACAGTATAGAATTAATGCATTTAATACCTCCATGATAAAACGAAAGCTTAGAGGTTGGTTTATTTAATGTCAAAAGATCAATTTCAATATCTATACAGGTGTGTATATACGCTTATTTAATTATAAGCAATCTATGTTCTCTAATTTAGGAGGGTCAATGTGACATAATACGTCATCATTTGATCGAAGACTTTCAAAATTACGATCATTTCATCTACCCGTTCTTGCGTCACCAAAATCAAAGCTTTTTGCGCCGAAAGAAACGTAAGTTTTAAAATCACAAATTTTCGTGGGTATTAAATTTCGTGGATTTTAATAAAAATGCATTTTCGTGAGGTCTTGAATTCGTGGTATACAAACAATGAATGGTAAAACATGTTCTGTATTTCGGATGTCGATTATTCGTGGTCGAGTCTTAACAATGAAACCAATTCCCTAAAAATATGGATTTTACAGTATTAAACATATGTTTTCGAAAGTGAAAAATCTGCCACCCAACTTACTTGCTAACTATAGTATCAAAACAGAACAGAGCAGAGCAGAACAGAACAAATGGTGCCTGTTCCTGTTAGGTTATCAAATATCGTTTAAGCTACAGTGCAATAGAGTTTACTTTTCATGTGGTTTTAAATACTGTAAGAATTCATTGATAAAACTGCATCACTAGGTGTAACTAGTTCATGATTATGCTCGTTATTTGCGAGCCTAAGATGTGGTCAACAGTTAGGGTAAATGATTAGTAGAAACATATTAACTTACTGGCGTCTTCGCTATCACTTAATGCTAAGAGATGTTCTGTACCCAACAGGAATGCAATAACCAGTTCATAATAAATTGTTGCCAAATGATTTACTGATAAATGATACAGTTTTTGAAGTTTAATTTATTTTCTTATATCATTTTTTACATAATATGAGTGAAATGCATAATAAATTATCGAAAAGAAACAAATTATGATAATTTATCTAGCTGATGATTTTTACGTTTCGTTTCTATGGGAACTTTAATTTAAGTAAGAATTTATGTGGACTTGAAATGACATTTTAACGAGGAATACAACGTTAAATGATTTTGTCGTCATAATTACTTGCAATATAAAGGGGAAACACTACATAAATCGCTTGATTTTCTTGATAACTCGTAATTGGAAATTTATTGAAGGATATCAATTTCCCACATAATAAGGATGTAGTCATATCCCGCATTTAAAGTTATTAACTCGATTTGTATAGCTCTGAGAATTTGACCTGATCCTGACTTCTATGCATGCATGTTTTACAAGGTTCTTGCTTTGAATATATAAAGCTAATAATGCAATATCGATCCTATTGTTACTTTAACTTTTCAAAATATTCTTACGGTACAATTACGAAAACACACGAGGATTAATTAGCTACAGGTCAAATGTGCTCAGCTATAATAGGAGGTCGATATACCAGTCAAATTCTCCGTACTATAGTTGTGTTTAGCCACAGATCAGAAAACGTATACTGTACTTGTTAACTTACTAATACTTTAAATGTATTTATTAAAACGGAATTATGCCTTTTTTCTTTGCCTCTTTCCCAATCTTACTCGTAAACTTAAATTAACGAAACAACTCTTTGGTTTCCGAACCAGAAGTTACCGATTTTATACAAGAAACGCATACCATTACTTTTTACAATGTACTTTTAGGTATACACGAGTTTTCAGATATACATTCTGGGCATGAAATGAACCGTTGATTTAATGAGAATATAGTTTCTATATTTCTTGCTAAGTGCCAATTTCCTAGTTCAAAAGAGCCGTCACCATAATTTCAATGAACTGATAACTCACGTTCAGTATAATGTAAGGTGCTTTCAGCTATATTAATTAATAAGCACGAACGGAATTCCAGGAAAAATGACAAGTGCCAGTTGACCGCCGTATTATGACTGTAAATGATAATAAATAGTAAATGTTATACACGATAAAAGGCCAGAATATAATACATAATTGAAAACTATAATAACAAATCGGACAGGAAAGGGGCAGCACCCAACAGAAACAGCTGAGCACGAAAGACACAAAAAAGAACAGTGAACAAATCAACAGCCCCGCTCGACGCTTTTTACACGTGCATGCATATACAGGGTGTTAAAAAAGTTTGTTCTCAAAATTTAGATTCATATAAACTTTTATTGGAGCTATGTACGCAGTAGACAATATTAATGTCTTACCCTAATAGCTTCATTTAATACCAGAAGGGTTATAACAATGGTAAAACCTACTGGATTTCAACCTGAAAATATTACAGTCTCCTGAGGTCAGAAAAATAAAATATTGAAACTCAAACAGTGAGAACGAACTTTTTTAACACACTGTATTCGTGCCTTTTCTTACTTCATTGGAGGTCTTCAGGTATGGTGTGTTCGCAAAAATATTAACGGAAACCGGAAACACGTTTTTTGAGCCGACTTTTATACCAGTCGTGTTAAGACTTTAAAGTAAAACCTACTGCAAGAAAAAAACTTCACATTGTACCTACATTAATATGCGTATAACGTTTCCATTATTTGTGCTATTTAATACATTTACCCTGTCAAATTTTACAGCATTTAATGCACATCATATGGGCTTGAACTTTTTACGCTAGACCCTGCTTTAAACATCGCACAAATTAGATAAAACTTTTTATAACCAGTAATAAATTAACCGCATGAAGTTTTTGAAGTAATCTTAATCACTTGTTATCGTTTTTGACGGTTCAACTGTCGACACCTAAATGTATGCTTAATTATGCTTTCATAATTACGGTGATTTAGCGTAGCTTGATGCAAATACGTTTATTGTATGTAATGTAGATATAATGTCATTTGTTAAGTTTATTACCAATGTTTTTAACAGAAAATCTAATGGAAAATCAAATGGCACGATTGGCTTCCATATGTTCGTGTTTGGCTAAATCGTCACCTGTGGACCTTGGTGATAACATTGTTGGATTATATTTTTACGTGCATGTGCTAAAATTCACAGAAAATAATATTGACATAATATAAATACAATGTTATGAATTGTCACACAAACGATTGTGTAAAACCTAAAAACATCCAGATTTGACACTGAAAAGGATTATCCGTATTTTGGCGCGCGTTCCATTGTTGTGCGATTTTAGATGTTGGTGACTTGGACTGATGATTGAGTGACTACCAACAGAGTGTGGTGAAAATATTTGCCCTTTTCTTACAAAGGTTACCGACTATTTATATTGACTCACATCTTTGGACGTCAATACCTACCGTTTCTACAAATAATCCTTGATCCGAACACAAAGGCAACTTTGTAGATGAAAGAGTCTTCCAACTGGCTTACTTGTTTAAACAAATGTTTATACAGCTATTTGAGCTGTTTACATTTTTTTCGCCAACAATTAAAAGCCTTTGACTTCTCGTCCGACAAAGAGGATAAAACTGTGTGCCAACAGAGATGCGTATTGAAATCCCGCTCTTGTATTATTTGTTGTAAACATAATTAGCTATCAATCAGGCACTACAATGTTACATAATTAGTCGACGATTTCTCTTGCATTGATTATGTTCGGCATTGTGTTATTTTAACATGGAATTAAAAATAACCGATTTCCCTTTGAAGTTAGCGGCATGGTGTTGTATATATAATTATATATAAATCATGCATTTCAATGGCAACTTTCTATACCAAGCGTAAAATAAACAACATTATACAATTACGATAACAACTAACATTTTGCTTAATTTCATTGTATGAACTTAAACATATTAAAAAAGAGAATATACGCCGGTTCAAGATTATGTTAATAATTCAAACTAACTTGTCGGGCCACTTTCGGTTTTTACCTTAGTAATAATTTTTCGAAGGCCGAGTTAAAGTTTCGTTGAACACGATCAAGACATTTCAACCCTTGATTATTCTGCCTCACAAAAACGGAGCAAGCAATTCCCCTTCAATGTTTTGAAATCCACGAATTCAAGACTGCACGAAATCACGAGTTCCACTAATTTTAATGTGCACGAAAAACCTGTGATTTTACAGTACTATGTTGACAAAGAATTGTTTAAGTTGTAAAACATGTTGAATGCTAGGTAGTGTCTTGTCCCCCTGTTTGATCTAATAAGACGAACTCGGAATTGTTCATGTTTGATTAAATTTTAAAAAAGCTTCGATGCGGAAAAATGGCGCGAATTGAAGTCGAGTGATTGTAGCTCGTGTTTTCAGTCTGCAAGCTATGTTACGTGTTATATCGGACCATTGTTATATTCTGTTTTTTATTTCAATGAATCTGTTCTTGTGCTCGAGTACTTACTCGGCTCTTAGTTGATCGAACTGTTTAGTTATGGCTCAATAACCAAGTTGAACGTTCCATAGCATAGTACGTGAACTTGTAAAATTTAATTGGAAATTTATGCTTCGTCTTAACATGTACACAAATGTATCAAGTTTGTCAAAACACATTTGACACACAAGCTTCTATTCGTTGCAATTCCCTCTGATTTGCTCATTGAATTGATGTTTTCTAATTGTTATAACATGTGTAATTTGAGTATGTGAAGAATTTAGATGTACGCTAGTTTTTTTGTCAGAAAAACGTTTCTAATTTATCAGGTTGCTACCCAATAACACTCCTTTCCTTGTCAAACACAATGTAGACAATATGTTTTGAGTGGTCAGATTTTCCTGTAGTACAATGCTAGACATATTTGAGTGCCACTTGAATGAAACTAACACCTGTTTCAATATAATCCGTTCGTTTTGAATGTATCAAGTTTTGAAGGAAGTAATATAAACTGTTAGAAAAGCACAGATTTATGTAGATTGGTCAAAACACTTAAACACTTGACCATGGGCACGACAAATCTTTTTGCACCGAATCCGTCAATGGTCAAGTGAGAAAATTAGTTTAAGACACGTTGCTTGTATTTAATTTACATATTTTGTTGCGACTGCGATTTTTTTGGATTGAAAATTCAAATATCGTACATTCAGTTTAAAGCAACAAGAGGAAGAGTGGTTTCCGAAAATTTCAAGTTGATATCTTAAATAATCACATAGTTTCTGCAAAATTATGACTACATTTGTATTTTAAATTTTGAATTCTGACACAACCAGCGGTATCGGCTATATACACATAGAGGAAACCACAATGTGCACTATTTGCCAATAAAACACAGCTACGACTGAATAACTTCAAACTGCAAATAAGCCTTCCGAGGAAGTATGTGGGTTTTGTCTATGTGTGTTGTCAAAGTGTGAAATATTGGCTATGCTAAAATCGAAATAATAAATATGTACCTGTGTTTAATCTATAATAAAGCATAGTCAATCGAGATTTAATTACTACGCATCCGAACACGTTACTGTGCTTTATTCTACGATAAAACACAGGTTTATACTCATTTTTTCTTACATAAAAATTATAAAATCAAGAAGTCAACGATTCCTCGACTTAATTTCAGTTGACCGGCTGCTGCAATACAGAAACGATAGTTTTTACTTTCTTTTCAAGGGTCTCTGGCTTTACAACGTTACGGTGGAAATCAACTCCTCGTAGAAAGCTTCAATTCCTTGTATTCATGTTAATTGGGGTATGAAATCTATTAAATCATATGTTCTTCTTCACTTATTTGGCAAATAAACGATTTTTCTGTCTATATATAATGTAATTTAAACGTTCACGTCATATACTGTATTAAGACTTTATTCTGTACTGCCTCTGTTTGATTAGTATATGACTTTAAGAACTTACATGTATACTGCGTATATAACTCTTGGCTTTAATAAATAAGGCCCCTTTTCAATTTCAATCTGTGTAGTTTTGTAATCTAACATACTAGCTTTACCAGTTACCATCACCACAAGGCTTATATACTACTTTCGCTTTCATGTCACGATGCAATCATGTATATAGGTGTGCTTTGGTAGAAGTGAAATGGTAGTTAATATCCCAAGTTAATTACAACATATACTAGTATCAAATGATGGGGACCCCACACGATACCTCCCCTTCTCATAAAGGGGCTATGATATGTGCTATAATATACTGTTCCCTAGATCATATGCCATGAAATTGATATCATTTTATTGTTATTTTAAGAATTAATACAGGCTAATTGTGTCATCTAATTTAAAGTTATTACGAAGGAGGCACCCCTCATGTATCAGTTATGTTTTATGGCCATGATGTTTACGCTGGGAATTTCCTGTTGTACAATTTGCTTTATAACCGGGTTTAATTATACTATACAATAATATACCAATGTCATTTTAAAGAATACAGTCCTTTGATTGAGCTTCTTTGAAAGAGAAGGTTGCTCTAAAAATACCAAACATTAGAAGTATCAACAGAGCCAACGATCACGGTTCGGTCTTCCAGGAGTGGGTAGCACACTCCGACCCGGCTTCGAGTACTAGTATAGGCTTCACCGCGTTTAAACCAAATCAATGTACAACTTATTGGGATACTATACAATTCATCTTATATGACTTATTGTGATTGAAACATCCAGTGATTTCCTATCACTGTACGACTTATTGCAAGGCTATACTATTCAACGTGTACTCCTCATTGCGATATCCGGAAGTTGACTAGTTTATTTACTGTGGCTTTGGGCAGATTAATACGAGTATGTTCCCCCCAGGCCTTATCTATGGCTATTTCTTCCACTTGTGGAGAAGTTGTCCGTTATTTTTTATGGAAGAGCAAATTGGTACGGATGGAAAATTAAATGAACAAGCCCGGCGATAGTCCGAAGCATGTGTTGTGCATCTACACATTTTTATTTGGATTCGACCAGTATTAGCAGAGTTGTGGCCCTTGACAAAAATTTGCTTGTGTCGCTCATGTGTCTCAAACTTTCTAAGACGATGGGAGATTGTGTTCATGATTTTATGTACCTTAACATAGATGGATATTTTGCGGTAGATTTTCTACTTCATTTGATTCCTAAATGTAGGCCAAAATATACTTTAACGTTAATCAAATATTATGATACAATTCAGATTCGACTTTTTATACAATATGATAACTGTCTTTGTAGTCAATTTGTTTTGAGACAACATATTTACAATTTCATTCATAATTATCCTATACTCTTGTAAGTCTATAATTTGTTGAGATAATGTTTACATATGTGTGGCGTCGTCGTAATCTGGCCATGGTTATATTAGTGGGCGGGGTACTGTCTATAATTGACATATCTTACATCACCGACTTTAATATGCACCTGTTACTGACTACCCCGATGTTTATCGAAAATAAATTAATTTATAGAAATATTTATTTCTACTGATTATTTCAGCATTCCCCTATTGACCCACTTGAAACAACCCCTTATTATCAATGGGCGAATTTAACTCTTGTATAAAAACGTTCAAGAGGTCCCTCACAATAATCTAAATCAGTTAAGTCTTAATACTTCAAATAAATAGAATTCATTAAGACATTGTTGTGTAACGAAAATTTGAAAACTGCCCTCCGAATGGGTCGAGCACCTGGACAAGTGGATGGGTGCTGTAGTATAGGTACTTATAACATTTTGAAGTGCACTTCATCATCCGAATTGGGTCAGTTAATTGTATTGAAATATATTTATTAGTTGCGAAAATTTCAACTAATTACCAATTTTCGCTTAACTGCACCGAATTATTGACTGTAATCGGACTAAATTAAATTATAAATTAATCGAAACGCCAAAAGATACCCAGTTACTGTAGTGAAAGCGGTACGCGTTTTTGACAACTACGCTGCGATGTGCCATCATGCAGCCTGCGTCGTTGTGTCTACTCGGCACGCGCACCGTCGCCGTAAATTGCGCAATGATATTATTAAACGTGTTAATGTATACATATTATCTTAAGCTTCATAACTCATTGAATACATTCAGGTTATACATGTCTAAATGTTTTGTCATTTTAATTTACTATTGTCCAAAATGACAGGGGTATAATAATGGCATGTCCTGTATTATGCTATAATTAATGATATTGACAGAAATATCGTCCTACATGTACAAATACAAGATATGTTTTATATTTAGCATTTATGATGTTTTTGCTTTGCATATGATAAAGATATTATAAATACATTAATATTCGTGAGTGAATATTTTTTTGTTAAAAAAATGCGTTTCTATGCGGATGAATTTGACCCAAAAAAATTAAAACACCATGATCGATATTCTAAACCAAACATCGATGAATCGGTGTCTTACATTAAATAATCGATGTATCGGTATTATAAATCAATTTATCGATTTTTCGATATACTATATAACGAAGTGTTCAACCCCCTTCTGATGTTCGAAGTTCATAAACTTTAAATATGAACAGTAAGGGAATTTTCACCGAGCACCCACGAAATTGTATACTCACAAACATGTGTGATTTTCAGTAATTTTCATTATTATATCCTGTTGATTTTAACAGTATCTGGAGCTCAAGAGTGTAAGGACTTTTGCATAGTAATTAATTTGCGCGGGTATTAAATTGCGCGATTTTGGCAAAAACGTTAATTTAGTGGTTTCGTAAATTTGTGGATTTAAAATATTGAAATGAAATATCTTGTAACGTATTTTTGGTGTCAATCATTCGAGGGTTTTTAATTTCGCGATCTAGTTGATCGCGAAATTTACGAACATTGATCCCCCGCGTAATGAGTAATGAGTTTACTGTATCTCGTCATCGCTTGACAAGAACCGATATTTAATTGGAGAAAATGTGGATTTTTTTTTCAAACCTATTTCTCTCGATTTCTATACTACAATGTGTATTAATCCTTTTTTATTTCATTTCAGGTTGGTTATTACTTGTCATAGCGTTCGTCAGCGTTGTCGGCGAAAGGTCATATCCCGACTGGCCTGAAGATGAGTGCCGACGGATGCTACGTGAAGCCACCGACGTGTCAGTAAAGGCATCAAGACCACCGAAGTTTTCTAGTCACTGGACCTCTTCAGAGTAAGTCTATGTCATTTCATTTCTTTAATCAACTTCAAAACTCAAAAAAAAATAAAATAAAGAATGAAATAAATTACTCCCATGTCTAACTGGATTTGTTGACATGGCTCAAGAAAACAACAGAAACGACTGCAGCAGCATGGCTAACAGTAGCAGCAACAGCAACACAAATCCCAGCTGTAACGCACCTTGGTTGATTGTAGGGGAAACAACCCATCCGCCATTTACTTCCCTTCATACCCCGGTTGGGTGTTTAAGCCTATGTGCACATGGGAAGTTTCGTAACGTACTCGTGCGTAAATATGAATGTGAAGTCACATACACGCGCAAGTTGCTATTTAAATTTGCTAGAAACGCGCATCTGGATTTTCTCGTGCACTTCGCATACGTAGGTGACTGACTCAGCGCACAAATCTCTACGTCAGAGTCTAATTTCGTCTGCCAGTACGTTCATTACTTGTAGAAACTACACACACTTGTTATGTACGTGGTAATGCTCTTCGCGCACGTTAGGTTTGGAAACCGAGTCTATAATATACATGTATACTAAAATACATGGTCAATGTCTATACTGTACGGTGTCCCGTTAGGGCCATCACTGGATAGAGGTACGTCATAACAACGAAATCGCGAAAGTTCGATGATTAAAACACGAAACAATGATAGTAAAATAGTGATAACACGATAGTACGATAGTGAAAACGCAAAATAATATCGACTGTTTATTTTCGTGCTTTCGTTGTTTCGTATTTTCATTAGCGTATTATCGTGTTATCACTATTTTACTATCGTTGTTTCGTGTTTTCATTAGGATATAGCACAGAGAATTTGACATGATCCTGACCTTTATGAATGAATATATTACAAGGTTCTTGCGTTGAATATATAAATTTCCGCGAGTAAATCGTGCAATATCGGTCTTTTAGAATTGTGTTGGTATTACACCTCGGGCGTCTTTGTGATACTTCCCGCTTATGAAAACATACAACCGAGGTTATAAATAAAGACCTTATATCAGCTGTTAAATTATGCTAATGAAAGGTCGAGAGTCGTGTTAAATTCTATCGTGTTATCACTATCGTACTGTCGTGATTCACCATCGTATTTTCGATGTTTCGTACTGTCGACTTTTCATTATCGTACTATCGCGTTCTCAATATTGTACTATCGACTTTTCGCTAGTTATACAGTAGTTTGTCTATACAGACCGCATGTTTAATCAAAGGAGACAGCTCATCCGACAACTCTTTTTTCATGAAAATATTTCTCTTTGCACCCTCAAACATTGGATCAAGCCCCGAATAAAATCTTGCTCTATTTGAAAATAAAGTTACGACAATTGATTGACAAAATATTATCTAGTCGGTTAGCCTGAATAGTAACAGCGATGGTTCTTGCGGGACACCGTATTTTAATAGTGGCATGGTTCATCTACATACGCCACTTACCGATTCTTTATGATGTATACATATACAAACATATTACATTTTATAAAGATGCTCATTGAGTTATGTGATATACACTGTATATAAAGCAATTTGAACTCTACTGGTATTTGGGACTTTCTTTGTATTGAGGTTAATGACGGTGATTACTATTCTATGCGGATGACGTATCAAATTATGACATTATAATTATGAAATCAAGTCCCTGATGTTCATGGCGAATACTGTCGATGAATGTTGATTGGTGTAGAATAATGTAAAATAGTGCGATTAAAATGATAATTTTTTTTATGAAAGTCCTTTGTGGGGACTCAATGTGTACAAATCAGTGTTTAACTTACTTTTATATTTACTGATTTATATTGTTATAATGATAATGGCTTAGATGATATAGGTCATGATGATCAGCCCTACATTTGAGCATTGTGGCATCCGGAATAGTTTTCAACAACCGAGAGCTTGGTTCAGTTCAGTTCCGTTCTATCCAGCTCTTTACTATGTCCATATGGCAAATAGAGTTTGTACCTAACATACTACATGTATATAGTATTCATTTACATTTTGTGAACGAATTTTGATATCACTTTGTGCTTTCCGATGTTGTCCATAAATAATGTAAGTGTCAATCCGACATTAATGTTTAAACGGGTAAACATATAACAATTGAAACTGACCGTAAAATAAAAACTTGATTCAAAGTGTAGTTTAACGGACGTTAGTGTAAGATGTTATTTCACTAGACACTCTTGATTTGTCGACACCCGGTTCATGATTAATTATACATATACTTTTGACCTCTTAAATGGGTGTGAAATACGCTTATATGCTATGAATGTCCATGAATAAATATAATACAAATTTAGTATTATGTTGTCCTTGAGTTTTAAATAGTACACACATTGTACAAACAATACTTTAATATATATCTGCACACTAAAACTAATTATACAAAGATGCAACTTTGTCATAAAAAGATTGAATATTCAGCTTTATGGACACATGGCTATTTTAATTCAGAGCATCTTCATGTTTTGATACTTCTTTCTATTTTTTGACTTACTTTGTAATTGTAGTGTCAGATACTGGTGTAATTGTGAGCGTCTGATAAGCATGTATTCAATAATCTAACCAAATACTGTAGCGCACAGACAATCTAAAGCCACACAGAAACGACGACAGCGCCTAGCCATCCACGCAAGTCAGACATAGAACGTATCACACACCTTCCCCAAAATGGATATTTCAAGCAAGCCTATATACTCACTCCGCAATGAATGACACACTGTGGACTTTTTGTGCATAATAACTGCGCTAATATTTCGTGCGGCGGTCGTAGGGCGGCCTTACGATAGTCGCACGAAACACCAGCAATTTCTCCAAAATGTGTCTCAAAAATGTACGACTGTCGCGAGGCTGGTATGACGCGGGATTAAATCGCATGTGGCTTTTCGGTGAAATAATTAACGGCACCTATTCCTGTAAGTTAAAAGATTATACAGCCACCTGTGTTATAAAGTGAAGACATCATTTAAAGTGACAAGTGCAATACTACAGCATGCATGTTGCCTAATAGACCTAGTTATGTTTGTCAGCTTACATTAAGATATGTAACAATTTAGTACAAATGAATGTGCAATTAATTTGCATTATGATTTTTCTTAAAACTCTGTGATTTATCAAATAATTAATCCTAATTTTCTTAACATGATATAAAACGCATTCTTATCACATTACATCTTCTAGGATATACACTGGCAAACTTGAATGTAATTTGTAAAGACGACCCATAGGAACATCATGGCCTTAATGGAAGAGTGGTCTGTTTGGACAGGTTAAATCCCATTGAAATGGCCTGAATAGAAATCACACAGATATGTGTGCATTTCCACTGGTTAAAATTAAATGTAAAATCACGTTTCAGTATTTGTCCGCTTTTTCTATATTTACCCGGATTTTAAGTAACCCCGCCCCTTTTGTCTGCATTTATACGTATACTCGGATAAGTTATCACCAAATAATTTATGAATAGTTCGGATTCCAACCATTCAGTGACATCATTAGCATTTTAATTTGAAATTAATATAACGAAGGTTGTGTAAACATGGTCATATATTTGTTTAAGTATTTTAACGTGATGTTCCTACATTTTGTCGTCTTAAAGACTCGACACGTTCGGTGTATATTGTGGGACCCGAACATTCCTAACTCAGCTTGAAACTGACCAAGATTCATTGATACATATCACGTGACCATTATTCATTGATACATATCACGTGACCATTATTCATTGATACATATCACGTGACTATTATTCATTGATACATATCGTGTGATCATTATTTATTGACCACGTGACACAGTTTAACAAAAATGCACATTTTTGTTGATTGCGGATCGTAGATTTTGCAATGATCAAAGAAGACGCACGGTGTCTCTTCTCATTGATGGTTTCTCCATCCCGGAATGAATGTGTTAGTTTAGGAGTTTTGTTCCACTGCGGCCGAAGTGTAGACGTCGAGACGCAATACATGTTCTTCAGAAAAATAGATAATGGCAAGTTATACAGGGAAGGCAACATTCAACACTTACATCAGAGTGTGAAAGGCACAAACTTGCCGAGTCTGTCCCTAAAGAATTACAAACGAATGAGTTACGATGGCGTTTGATTGATTATCTTAGTTTGAAAATTATTATCGTTGATGGTTTTGGAGCTTAAAATCTGATCTACCTATCTAGCAGAGTTTTCAAATACGGAGTAAAATCACCCAAACGTGCTAAAGTATTCCACAATATCATTGTATTCTTGTAGAATATTGAGTATAAAGTAAACTTTTGACCAGTCAATAAATTAGTAGCCAATGACACTGTTATGTAGAGTGTACCATAAATCACATACCATCGCTGCGTACATATTTAAAATAATTAGGAAACTATACGGTTTATTGCAATAAGATGCGTATCAGTTTACTCACAGTGACTTTAGGCCAAAACAACTTATTATCGTGGTTCTGGTAACATGCTGAAAAATAGGGTACGTTGTAGAAAAATAATTATCTCATTTTTTAAAATACGTTTTTTTGTTATTTTATTGATGGTATCAACAGGGTCTGCGAAAATTTCCAAAAAAATGACAATCAAATGTCATAAGTTTTTGGCAGGGGCACAAATGGTGTATGTAGGGGTTACGTGAACCACAATATCAATTTTCTTTTGGCCTTACTATCGTAAACTCGGTTATATGGTGGTGAAGATGGGTAATTTACAGCGACGTTTTAATAGGCAGGAAACTTGAGACGGCGCTACAATACCTCTGTAACAATCAGTCGGTGGTGCATGCTGGTGTGCATGGCATAAAAACCACAGACATACCCAATAAAAACTTAATAAAAAGTCTGTGTGATGTTAGGGCTAATTTACAAGCCAGGGTTAACGAAAACAACAAGCGAACATGACCAAGATAACGAACCTTTAAAACATATGAAAACCTGACAATACAGTGAACAGCTGAACACCAAACTTAACATCAGGTTGTTGTTGCTGATGTTGTTGGTTTGTAAACAGGTAATGTATCATTGATTAAGAGTAAAAACTATTTTTTTGTAAATTTTTTATGTTATGAATATATAAATTTTACAAAAAAAATTTTTTTTTACTCTTTATCAATGATACAGTTACCTGTGGGTTTGTAGTTAGTGCCTTTGACTGCAATGTTTCATATATGCCTTGTAGACTATCACATACTGTAAAATCACATATTTTCGTGGGTATGATATTTCGTGGATTTTGATAAAAATCCATATACGTGGGATCTGTTAAATTCGTGGATTACGAAACATTGAAAGGGTAAAACCATGTTATGTATTTGGGAGTTCGATTATTCCTGGGCATTAGATTTCATGGTAGAGTTTAACAACGTAATCGACGAAAATTCAACTCTCTTGAACGAGTATTATTTTTCAGTATTATGATTTGCAGGTTCTGCCACAAGCCACTCATTACTCTCGTCGCAATAACACGGTCGTACGTCGCAATAACACGATTGTACGTCGCAATAACACGGTCGTACGTCACAATAACACTGTCGTACGTCGCAAAAACATGGTCGTATGTCGCAAAAACGTGGTCGTACGTCATAATAACACGGTCGTACATCGCAATAACACAGTCGTACATCACAATAAAACGGTCGTACGTCGCAATAACATGGTCGTACGTCACAATAACACGGTCGTACGTCGCAATACACGGTCATACGTCACAATATCACGGCCGTAATCGCGATACACAGCTTCTCAGTTACGTCGGAGGGTTGTACAGTATTCATATTGCTATTTGGGAACTGAAAACCGACTGACCCTCGGACATAACTCATTATCTAAAACACTCTTAAGACACTGTGCAATAGGTTTTTGTTAGCTAAGATACTTTGAAGGTCATTTGCAGTTCATCACCACATTATACTTCATACCAGTGTCGTGAAATTATTTTAAATAAATTAACACACTTAAACAAGTCGTATTATTTTACATCGCCGTATATTTGACTTGATCTTTGTAAATAGTGCGTGTTTATTATGTAGATACCAAATACCCTTATATATATAACATATCTTTTTAAGAGGGGTTATATACATGTCACAAGTTTTATGCCTTGTTGTTTTTATTTGTACAACGTAAAAAAGATGAGACGAAACACGTGTATCTCATCTACCTGCAAAATCGAAAGTACACTACGACCGCTCAAAAGCAACACCTTTTGGGGAAACAAAAAGTTAGTTTGTTGTACAGAGGATGTTGCTATGAAATTTTTAGTAAATGTTTTGTTCTGGAACAAAACTATTATATTCTTGAGTGATTGTTGCTCTATAGAGGGCGGTGCTGGAGATGTTGTACTGTAATACTGTAATTCATACAGACAAGTTAATGATGCCATTTTAAACAATGCACGTTGCTTTGGAATCCTAAACTTCCGAAGCCGTTTACAAATTAATGGCAACCCTAGTATAATTATGCCTAATTGGGTATGGCTCCAGTCATGGATGAAGGCCATTTAATGCTTATTGGTTTATTAAATCTTGCGATAAAGAATAGCTTGATTAACAAGACACATTGCTCGGTTGAAATGCTTTTGCAACAGTTTCTTTACGATATCACAACACCCTGTGAAAGTAGCAAATCGTGAAATTTTAAAATGTTTCAAATGTCATCGCCATTCTATCGTAGAAATGTTATAGTTGTACATAAGATTATATAGATAATTCAAATGTTTTAAGAATGTTGTTTCCATAATTTTTTATGCAGGAATTTTTGTTTTTATTACATTTTTTTCTGTGTTTTTTTTTTATATTCGTCCTGACGGCTTGTATTTGTTACACGAGTGTTCCTTTTGTGTCATTCGTGTTGGTATGTTTGTGTTATTATAATTATCAATTTCTATTGATTTCAGTTGTGAAGTAAGACCAGGACCGGAATTCGTCGTGAGGAAGTATCTGTTCCGCCGCGGAAGTTTCCAAGCTCAAGTGTATTACTACGCGGATGAATACTGTAATAATGCCACGCACTATATTCTTGCTAAGGGCTCAGTGAAGCCATCCCGACCCTCTTGGAGGACACCTGGAGGTTATGAAACCAGACATTCGGTGACCGAAATTTCTATCATTCCATATAGCCATACAACCGCTAAACAATTCGGTAAACTTATGCGGAGGTATTGCAAACAATCCAAAGTTGAAGAAGTAGTTCCAAATAAAAAGTTCCGTGTTCTGAAATTCACCAAATATAGCAAAAATGTTTACGATAATGACGTCATAGATGGTGATTTCGATTGTTCTAAAGTTTTTAATTTTACAATGAACGAACTTCAACTGATTCGAGTTGAAAAACGAAGAACAAAGCTAAATGGGCGGAGTGACAGTTCTTCGAGTAGAAGAGCTAGGACGGAACTACTTTTAGGTGATATTAGCACGAATATGAAGTACAGACGACAGTATGTTCCAACACATTACCAGACGCCTTTATTGAAATCAAAGGTGAGTCATGAATTAGTTTTGTACCAAACATACAAAACGTATCAATTAAGATAGTTTTGATCGCCACTCTGCTACCGCTGGTAAATGCATCATTGCCAAAGATTTGTTTTACAGAAATTGATATATTAGTCAAATAGATGTATATATTTTACAAATAATTTTAAAATTCTTTTTCAATGAGACAGTTGCCTGTGTGTGCTACCACAACGAATTAAAACACATTGTTTCGTAACCGGTTTGGTACCGGGAGCCTAGATACGCCCCTGTCTGGTTTCGATCCTACATCCTCGAGATTGAAGACTTGTGCTTAACTCACTTATGCTACGGTCACAAAGCTCGTACGATATCCGTATGAATTTACCAACTCGTACGAGTTCACAATTTTTGAAATCCTAACGGTTTTTATGTACTCATAGCGTCTAGTAACAGCTCGTACGGACTACGAACGATCTATGGAGATGCACTCGTACGATATTCGTACGATGCTCGTAGGAGTTAAGAAAATCCGTAAGTCTTCGGTGTCCGTTCGGGCTCCGTACGGACGCCGTGCGAGTTTGCCCCCATCTACTCGTACGGAGCTCGTAGGGCAAATGTGACTTTAGCATTAGCGAACAGAACTGGCATACGATTACCATTATTTTATCACTATTAAAACCGTCCCCATCATTTCTGAACACTTTATTTTGTAATTGATATTTTATATCCGACATTTTATTTAAAATATTCACACTTTTGAGTTCAGATAAAAGTCACGACATTGCCATAGAAAACAATTCATCCTATATTTCGTAATCATTGCGGGAGGCTAAAATCTTAAATTGCTCTCATCAATTTTCTCAGCAATTTTACGATACTACCCGTCGGTTGATTACCAATTCAATTAAACATATTGTCACATTTGAATATAAACCTTCACCTTGTCCGTGACAATATAATAATTATTGCATTTTCAATTGCCGACCACGGCAATGCATTCCAAACATCTAAACATAAAAAGAGCTGTCGTTGCAGCCTTTTGTCAAGCCCAGCTAGTTGATGTACGAGTTTTTAACTCATTAATAAAGTTTTCGAACTCAGACGTCAGAATCGTAATTGTCCACAATTAAACCAATTATGGTAATGTTACACGTTTCAATGAGACTCGTAATTTAAATAGAATTTAAATCACATTAATTGTCAAGTTTACGTTTAATGTTAAAATGATGTTTTCCAATGCCTTCGCGTGCTTAAACGAAATTCCTCTTCTACAGCGTGTTTATTGGCATAAATATGTTTTTTTTTTAATTTTTCGACTGTGTTTTCGGCCCCGTCATGGGTGCGGGAAGGTCGGGGAACCATCCCTCACCACACCTTACAATAATACACATGTATTATATGTCATGTATAACGTGAAGTCAAATTGGCGTAAATAATAGACAAGTACGTATTGTATATCAATTTACGATTGCTCAATTGTTAAACAGAACATTTTTTGTTGCTATAAATTATCATGAAAAACCACCAATATGGTTGTGAAATTTGCAATCTCAGCCAAATCTTCTAATACACCCTATCTCACAAAGCCAGCATCCGTGATTACAGTTATAGCTCTTCTAGGGATTTCAACGTCTCCGTGATGTTACAAAGCCAGCATCCGTGATTAAAGTTGTAGCTCTTCTAGGGATTTCAACCTCTCCGTGCTATATCATAAGCTATACAATCATATATATTGCAGAACTGTTAAAACATTTCTTGGTGCTCAGAGAGAGCATAATGCTACGGTAACATTTGTCCTACCAGCTCCGTACGAGTGGATTTTGGCAAACTCGCACGGCGTCCGTACGGACACTGAAGACTCGTACGAGCATCGTATGGATTTTCTTAACTCGTACGAGCATCGTGCGGATATCGTTCGAGTTCATCTCTATACATGTATAGATCGTTCGTAGTCCGTACGAGCTGTAACCCGACGCTACGAACATACAAAAACCGTTAGGATTTCAAAAATTGTGAACTCGTACGAGTTGATTAATTCGTACGGATATCGTACGTGCTTTGTGATCCTAGCATTAGGAATCACACAGCTCCTCTCATATCGTCGTTGTGATGTTTACCAGTTCAGGAATGGCATATCGCGAGTGATTGATATGCGTAGTATAATATCACTTCAAATACTTTAAATTAAGTACAAACCATCAGTTATTCCAAACACTTTGTTAAATGCTTATCAAATCACTTTGATATATGATTTGAGAATTGCCTTACGTAAATAAAGGAACTTATTTATGTTAGTGACCCAAGTAGATTCCATTTCATTCCAAAACATATTTTCCCCTTGTGGTAAATTGGTTTAGATATTTTATTTCCAAATGTGACAATTTAGATAGAAAAAATAACACCTACAATTTAAGAAGATACGGGGTTCATTTGGTAGACCATTTAGAAAGAGAAAACACAATTCAAATGTAAGGTTGAAGTATCCGTTTGACTGAAGGGACATCAGTTTCGCATGACACAAACACTATAGGCGTGATGAACAAACAATGGATCTTCACAAGTTTGAATCTTCATTTTCACCAAATTACAGGTGTCCCCCAAAACAAATTAACTTGGTTCGCATATTAGTCCAAGTTAAATAAATACTTTCTAACCTAGAGCTAAATGGTTAAATAGGCTTTACGTATGCATTGTCATAGATACTGTTGTTTGTATGACTTTGATGCGGTTTAACATGTCTATATCCTCTGTAATTATATACATAATTACCACATTGTGCCGGTATTACTGTACATCTAACAACCGATCGTATACCTCAAGAACGTGACGTGCCATAGTCTAGTATACTAATGTCCTTCATGGACATAAATCATTCACCCAGTATAGGCTTGCACTCTGGTACTTATGGTACTGATTTGCCATTTCTTTGATGTATATTTAGAGTTAAGCAATGTGGTAATATGCCATCAGAACGCACCTTGATGGACATTCAGAACACGCCTATTTCTATAAATGTAACAAACATCGGCCCTATTCTAACATATCTACCTGATACAACAATTACCATGTCTCTGATTGTATGAAGTGTATTTTAGACATTTAGTCGAGCTTCCGACTCAGCTTCGTTAAAGTTATCCACGTAATTGAAAAGTCATGGCGCCGATAAAACAACATAAATATTTCGCAATTCATAAGCACAATTAGCACAATCTACAAATGTACCTAGTAAATACCAATCGCCGTTCCATGTTCGAATCTAATCTGGAATTTAGAATTAATAATAGTAATCTGAGAAAACCGAACACCGGTTTGACCACGTGGATTGTTCGGTTTTGTAGGTATTCTTTGGGAAGTTTTCCAGTTGACTTTCGGAAAGTGGGTGGTTCTCTATCCGTCCGGTTTACAAGTTGAGGAGCGCCACCTTCACTCTTATTGCTTGAGAATCACAAGATGACCTCAGGTGATAATTTGACTTCAAACGAATAAAAAAACCAGCACACATACTAAAATTAAATAATTTGTTGTGTTAATGTGATTATTTAGATACTTACTGAAAGTGGCTAATAGACATTGTGCCATCAGGTTGTTTCGCCACAATTACACCCTTTTCATGCCCTGTGGACGTTGCATACAGCGCGTACGTATTAGACAGTATACGATTACATTATTTTACTTTTTCTTGCAAGATTTTGTCTTGCGTTCTAAGCCAAAATTTCCATCGTTACCGCCAATTTACTATAAACGATCATAAAGGGCGCCAATCTGCGTATTTGATAGTTTTGTATACATTTCGGAAAGATTTTACATTAAAGTTTGATACTTGTTTGTCTGTTCATAGGATCAAACGATTAAACGATACTTGAAACTATATCAAAATAATACTTGATTTCAAAGTGGCTACCGTATCATGACTTGTATGAACATTTGTATATTCATATACAAGAAACATACAAGTTTCAGAATTAGACAGGAAGGCACCTTTACGTGTGTATATATTACTTATATAGTTGACATCCAGGAGCAGCGATTACGTGAGTGTCCGGTCAAATTACCATCCAAATGTACAAACATTAGAAAATCCGTACAGTAAACAAATTACTCAAATCTGACTTACCGCCATTTTGAGAGATACCACATTACAAACCGCGATGTTTTAACCGAATATTTGTACGACTAATAGGTTAGTTAGTATGAAAAACACGGGTGGGGGAAACATTGCAGGCTCGTATTGAATGTCAATTTGATGATTAAATTTGAAATAGGAAGATTTCTCATGGTATATCGTATAAGCATATCAAGTTTATATACTACGTTTTGCTTATTCATGTTCTCTGATATAAGTTTCAACATTTTTTTCGCTGGCGTATGATTCGGTTTCATTCATTTGTTCGAGTTAAGCCATATGCTGTGCTTTTATTTTAATTTAATTTGATTTGTCTTCCCTAAATCGCAATTATATAGAGGAATATTTCATACCCTCGTGGCGATGGATAACATTAGGAATGAGGTGTCGAGAGTGATTAATATAAGTTTGAAAAACTTGTTTAACAATCGACCTTAAATGAATTAGTACAAACTATGTACTGTTGTAAGTTTACAATCAAATGGTGTTTATTGGCTTGTTTGGCATTTTCAAATACTTTTTGGTACGATTGCGTTGTGACAAAAGGCATGTACCTCTTAGCTCGAAGGTTTTGGGTTCGAACGTTATATAGTTTACGGCCACATGTTAACTCTCTCGAAGTTGGATGTCGATCATTGGCCAACTTTGCAAGGAAAAGCGAATTACACCATACTCATGACTGTCTCAGTGGATCCCAAAAAAAGTAACAAACGACGACCGAGCAAAATCTAAAATTCACATGCATGCCATTTAGTCCGTTGTTTAAAACATCTTCATTTTGGATAGGCTATGTTTCTATTAAACGTTCAACGTATTTATTTTGTATCAATCAAGAGGGGCATTCTGAAAGTTCGGATAACAGAAAATGTTCATGTTTAAAAATTTTGACCAATAAATACAAAGTTATCACTCTGTTATCAGAACTGTCAGAATGCCCCTCGTATGTAGCAAACTGATAAAACTTTTCACTGCGCATTCGTAGCTAAATACATGTACAATCGCTTCCAGCCACAATCGTCCCCATTGCATGGAAAATAAAATCAAAGAACATAGTTACGCGCGTTTAAGCCTAATGCAGATTGTCCAACCTCGGACGGCCTTTACTTGATTCGAACCAAATGATCAACACCGCCGTCAGTAAAGCAATATACCAGAGTATTTACTGTTTGTGACAACTTAAATGTTAACCAGAAAGCTGAGATAATAAAGTCTACGAGAAAAGATAAGATTTCGTAACAAAATATGGACAACCATTACTGAAACTATTAAAACGTTCATATGGTTACTTATAGAGTATAGAACAATTACTTTATGTTTGATAAGTACTTAGCACAAACCATCGCTGAAGTAGAAAGGAAAGCGCCGCGAGATGGTACTTTCATTTAGGTAAACGGAAAGTAATCATTGATTCTCAGAAACGCATTTCACTAATTGGTTCCTGACCGGAACTTGATCGTTCTGTAATTAGCATCAGGAGGATGAAATTCATCATTATCAGACGAGATATTGTAAATATTATCCATAGCAGACGACACCTTGTACGGTCTCTGAGGTCATTTACTGCGGTCCCTGTAACAGATCAAGTGTCGCGTTTCCTGTGTTATTGAATTCTGAAATTCTCGTGTAGAATTGTTTCTCACCTGTAATTCGTACATTCGACACCTCGATATGAAAGCGATATGTTGTAGCGAATATTGTCTCGTATAATCAAATCATTCGTCTTATTTTTAATTTATTTTCCCTGCTATCCAAGACAGCATGTTATTAATGGTGTAAAACTTACAAAGGGAGGTTACTTGGTATTATTACATTTTGATTCTAATCACAAGTTGTTTCCCTTTTTCAGACTGCTGGTTGTTCCGTGTGTCGAATTATTGCCAATTCAAACAACACACAACCTCCAAGTTTAGGCATCCGACGGAGCAATGACGTCATCCTGGGTGGAGAGTGGGTCAGTCAATCGTGCGAGACAAGACCTAATGGTCAGTACCTTACTCGTCACCTGTCATTTCTGAAGGACAGAAAGTCGTGGCAGGGAGTATACGAGTTTCACAGAGACCCCCTGTGTTTGGACCCCAGCTTCACAATTTGGGTGAAGGGAGTTTATTACATGGAAGAGAAATCTGACGTCATAAAGTCCGCGTATAATTACGTTTTCAAAACATCAAAACTAAAAATAATGCCGCAAGATTTTCAGATGGTCAGTTATTTAAACAGTTACCAAGGTAACGAATGCGGTGAACCGGGTATGTGGAAGATAGGTGAAACCCGGGATGTTACGGGTACGGGTGGGTGTTACACCCTCGGTATAACATTACCAAACATTGAGTATGAAATTATCAAAACTGAGGTCAGAGACCAACAAATGTTACTGCACGTGGGTCAGAGACCTAGCGACTATGTGTCGTTATCAACACCAAAATATAGACCGACCTCATTTCAAAGACCACTAATAAAATGTGGAACAATTAATGAAAATGAAGATATCAAAGTGAAATTAATGACAAAACAGCCAGTATTTGAACAGCAATATTCGGAAATATCGGCGGACATGAATGAACACGTGGCCAGTACGGGTAGTAGAATGTTTCACAGTGCCACGTGTTGGTTTATTTTCATTATCACTTACACAGCTTTAAATTAATTGTGGATGTATATACGTATGTAAACTATTTTGTGTTTTCCTTGAACTGCCGACCCACCCCCTCCCCGAACGTGTCACATGATATATACGTCACCGACCATTCTGGATTTTCACGTTTTCGAGATGTTACGTTCATAACACTACAACTCATTGATCACCATCATCATAATATTGCTGTATAGTGTTAGAAATCATTACTATTTCAATTATTGTTAAGTCGTAAAAACATGTACATTGTTCTGTCAACGCGATTGTTTCGGCTAAATATGCACTTGTAGTTATTTTTAGAGCCATTTAGAACCTCCATAGCTCAATGGTTAGCGCGCTTGCCATCTAATCTGGCAACCCGGGTTCAAATCCGGGTGGGGCACATATATATACCTTCCATATTTCAACATAATGGTGACTGGCAAATAAAGGCTATGCTCGGCATTCGGCAAAGGACATACAGTAATCCCCCTTTCGATGCGCTGTCTGAAGATTATAGCACCAAATGCGCGGCAAAGAGACGTCACTGAGAAGATGGCACAAGGGTTCAGTAGAATTGTATACATAGGATCGTGTGAACACTACTTTTTGAAGCAGCGGTCACAACCAGCCGCACCTGCCAGAACAGTGCGTGCTGTCTACTTGCAAAAATCTTGGGCAAGCCGTTCGTGTTGAGTACCGCCTTCGTATGGATTTAGGAGGAAAACATAGCGACCGTATCCTCCTCAAAATACGTACGTGCTACAGGCAAGCACATTGGTTTGTCACTGGGTCTTAACTCGACTTCAATCAATGTACACCTTGTTCGCCTCATTTTAAGATGAACCCATGGTTTGAGATTCTGGCTCTTTACAAAATACATGACGACGAAACTCGGAAGTGACGTCATAAGTAGTGAAATTCATAAAAAAAGGTTCTTTATCACATGATTTTCAATTTGCTGTGGAAATACCTTATCGATACTACCGTTGATATCCTACATTTTAGGGCCTACATGTATACATGGCAAACCATTTTATGTTAAAATACAAGTAAAATGTCAGTCGTGACTGACACCAAATTTTACAATGCTGTCATCTGAATCACATTGAACTGTAGCATTGATTAAGAGTAAAAAAAGTATTTTTGTTAAATTTATATCATGGGAATATATAAATTTTACAAAAGAAAAATCATATTTTTTTCTCTCTTAATCAATGATACAGTTACCTGTGTCTGAATATGACTCAATTTGTAAATAAAACATCGTAAATTTCTACCATAGTCGCCTAAATCATTTTCCTTGGCTTTAGACTCTTTAGTGTTATTATATCATATCATAATGTACGTGTATATTATGTTTTGTCTTGTAGAAATCCAGAATTATGGATAAACGTAGGTATTGTACGAGATTTATAATTATTCAACAGGGTAATATTCAATTATCATATTGTTAGTGTACTAAACTGTAAAATCACCTTTTTTCGCGATATGCACGGATTTGATAAATTCGTAAAAAATTATGCTCTTGAACATAAACCACAGCAGTGAAAATAAGAAATTAGTTTTTCTGAAGTTTAAAAACTGCGAACATTACGCTGGTTTAGAATTAGAAGGTCGTAACTACACTATCAATATTTTGAGAAAACATGAACAAACTGTCAGAAAACTACTCTTTACTTAATATGTAAAAAACAAGCTTTTTAAACTTCAGTTTGGTCAACATTATTACCACTTCCGATTTTCATAAAAATCGGCTAATAAGAAGCGCCTTGAGATGCATATTTCAAATATGCATTAGTCTTATAAGGGGTTAAGTACTTACTATACCTTCTAATTCTAAGCCAGCGATTGAACCTCGCGAACTTCTTCACATACTGGTAGCACATTCGCAAATATGTGGCATGGCTAAAATATATGATTTTACAGTATCATAGTTGCACAGATCAATAAGTCATTGTAGAATCATAGAAGATATGACTCTTACGTTCATAACAGCCTGGGGTCGTATTCACAAAGCATCTCAAGGGAAAACTTAGAATGTTCTTAAAATCTTAAAATTTTCTTAAGTGTCTCAGCTTAACAGGAAAATCAAAATGATCATTTTTACACAGTTTAGAAGCATTATGTACAGAGCTGCAATAAATACAAAGAAAAAATGCGATATTTTTTTTTTTTTGGCAATATGTGCAGTTCAATTTCTTAACTCAAGTCAAAATATTTAGGTCTTCTCTTAAGATGCTTTGCCCTGATCATTGGGTGAATTTCAACTCTGTTACAATCCTAATTTATTACAGATCTAGTTTAAGGGTTTAAATTAGAGTATTTTTCGTGATGTAGTCTATACCGGAGGAATTATTGTGTATAATGTAAAAAAACGTCTTTAATCAATCGATGAAAATTGGTAATGTTTGATAAACTGTTTGTACATATGTCACCAAAATGTGCTAAGTACGACAACATATTTGGTTGAAAGTATTATAGTCGGCAATCTTTCTTTCAAGTCGTCGAATTTTGAACTAAAATAGATCTATTCCAAATTTTCCTAATATCCAATTCCTAATTCAGAATTATTTTTGTCTGTATCTTCGTTAACCTTCGTATTGAATGTGTCTATGGAATCGCATCGAAAAAGAAACATGTAATTTTTACTTTGGTCTGACCATGATGCTGCAATCTGTTTTGTTTCATATTTTGCTCAATATTGTAGGTACATAAGTCATACGTCACGTGACACAATGTTGTTCTGTCACGTGACTTCTTACGTCACCGATCACGTGCTTGAAATACACATTTTACCTCTGATATTATTAACGAGAAATGCATTGTGTAAGAAAAATGTTGACATTTTGTACAAAGTATGTGAAAAATGAATAAAACTTGAACAAATATAGTTGAGCATTGTTTTTTTCACCAGGATAATCCAATGGAAAACTATTCTCGTTGACCAGAGTATTCTTCGTCCGAAACGTACTAACCCCTGATGTATGAGGATGATGGAAAACTAGTTATTATGTTTGGGTACTGTTTGGCGGTTTAAATGGAAGTGCCATCAGCACACAAAGACTTATACCAAACATTCCATAGAATCACAGGTAACTGCTTAAACATAGCCGCTGTACTACCCGCTGTATATACATGTATAGGGTGCAGTCAGATTATTTATAACCATGAGCCTATGAGTCAACCCTTCCTCAGGCATTAATCAAACACAGTTGCTCCCCTTTCCAACGAACTGAAATCGTCAAATATAACACACGAGGGGCATTCTAAAAGTTTTGATAACTAAGTGATAACTTTACATTGGATAGTCAGAATTTTTTAAAGTGAACATTTTCTGAAAGATACAACCTTTTGCCCCCGAAAACATAATATGTATTGTATTGTAATAGGTTAATCACCTATGTTTTATGGTATTCAAATGTGCATAGTAAATCCACTATTGTTTCTTCGACGTATGCACCCATCTTTTCAAATAGATGTTTAAACATGTGTGGTAAATCAATTAAACGTTTCTACAACGTATGCTCCTAGCATGCTAGCTAGTACATTTTGTATGCTATTTAAACATGTGTGGTAAATCAATTATAAGTTTCTACAACGTATGCTCCTAACATGTTAACTAGCACATTTTGTATGATATTTAAACATGCATAGTAATTAAACTATATGTTTTACAACGTATGCTCCTAACATGTTGACTAGCACATTTAGTATGATATACAAACATGTACAGTAAATCAATTTTTTTGTTTATACATTGTATGCTACTAGCATGACAACTATTACATTTTGTGTGGTATTTAAACATGCATAGTAACTAAAATATATGTTTTTACAACTAGCATGTCGACTAGCACATTAATTTTAGTATGATATACAAACATATACAGTAAATCAATTGATTGTTTATACATTGTATGCTCCAAGCATGTCAACTGTTACATTTTGTATGGTATTTTAACATGCAAAGTAACTAAAATGTATGTCTTTACAACGAATTCTCCAATTATGTTAACTAGCAAAATTTGTATGTAAACATATGTAGTAAATCAAAAATTTGTTTTACAACGTATGCTCTAATCATGTTAACTAGTAATTTTTGTATTAAATTTAAACATGTACAGTAAATCAACTATTTGTTTCTACAACGTATGCTCTAAGGATATTAGCTGTACATTTTGTATGTTTTTTTAAACATGTATTTTTTACAACACATGCTCCTAGCATGTTAACTAGTACATTTTGTATAACATTGAAGTTAATCAATTATATGTACTCCCACAATTTAATTGACCAAAATAGACATAAATGTAGTTTCTTTTCAATATTGTATATCACACACTGTGTGTGACTTCTTATTTTTCTCTCACCAACATAAGCTATACATGTAACACGCTATAAAGAAAGTTAAATCCTATCAAATCATTTCTTATTTACAAAGCAATGGCTATTTACCATTTTGATATTATGTGTTTAAGTTTAAAAAACAACAACATTTAATTATCCAACCTAGACACTTTTGATATCATTTCATATAAATGATTTCAAACAGAAACCTTACATATTCTTTGGTCCACGAGGGCTTAAGTCTCCTAATTCCTTTCTATGCTGCTCTTTCTTACGGGTATACCGAACAATATATATTCTTGCAGTTAAACCACATGTGTTAAGTAATGGATGCGCATCTACTGATATTGTTTTTCAAATAAACTTCGTTGTGTAAATAATGAGTCTCAAGTTTTGCACATTTAATGTCAAGGGTATTGCATCAAAAACAAGAAGAGTCGAATTGTTTGAATGGTTAAAACTGAATAAATATTCAATAAGTTTTTTACAAGAAATACACTGCACACCAAATAACTATAATGAGTGGAAAAGGGAATGGAAGGGTGAAATGTTTATTAGTGGAAACCAGTCAAATAGCGCACGGATCGGCATATTCGTCAACGAAGATGTTAACTTCGTATTTAAGTCTTATAAAGACTACAGAGAGGGTCGACTTCAAACTTTAAATATAGAGATTGATGGAAATAGTTTACTTTTATTGAATATATACGGACCTAATAGAAATGATGAAGAATTGTTAAATGTTTTAGAAAATATACTTATAGAAAACAGTAATGAAACATTCATTATTGGGCGGCGATTTTAACACGATAATTGATGAAAATATTGATAAACAAAATGGTAATAAAAATACACATAAAAAATGTTCAAAGCGAATTCAAAAAATTATGGAAAACAACGATATACATGATGTTTGGAGACTAAAACATCCTAATTCAAAACAATTCACATGGCACTCTAATCATAAACCGCCTATTTTTTGCAGATTAGATTATTTCTTAGTATCCTCAAATATATTAAGCCATGTAAACATTTGTAAAATTAAACACGGCTTCAAATCTGACCATTCAATTGTTACATTCGATCTGGACCTCTTCTCAGCAGAACGTGGAAAAGGTTTTTTTCAAAATAAACAACGCAATACTACTGAATAAAGACTTCCAAACAAACATCAAACAAGCAATAAACGAAATGGCCAACATAGATAAGGAGTCTAACCCAAATACTTTATGGGAACTAGTTAAAGGCACAGTTCTAAACGAATCGATTAAATTCTCAAGTAAATTACAAAAATTAAAAATGGAACAAGTATTAAGTATACAAAAACAAATTGAAAACCTAGAGCGTGACATTATTTCTAATCCTAATAACGAAAACCTCCAAACTGAACTGAAACAACAATTAAATCTATTAAATGATATAACTGAAGAAAAGATCAAAGGCATTATATTAAGGTCGCGTGCGGAGTGGGTAGAAAGGGCTGAAAAAAAACACGAAATACTTTGAACGCAAGAGAGCCGAAAGTAAAACTATTCATCAACTTAAAACTGAAAATGATGTAGTGATAAAAAATTCGAAAGACATTCTATCATATTGTAAAAACTTTTATGCAGACTTATTCAAAGTAAATGAAAACTTAACCCTAGATAATAGTTTCTGAGGATGATAAAAACACAACCAGTGGAAGAATCTCAGAATATGAAGGATCTATTGCATTGAAAGAAATGAATAATAACAAAAGTCCTGGTTCAGATGGCCTGTCTGTCGAATTCCATAAGATCTTCTGGAACGATATTAAAACATTCTTAATAAATTCATTAAACTACTCATATGACAGAGGTAAATTAACAGAGCTTCAAACTCAGAGTATTATTACATTAATACCAAAAAAGAACAAGGATCCTTTCTCTATCAATAACTGGAGACCAATATCATTACTAAACGTTGACTACAAAATTGCTACCAAAGTTATCGCTAACAGAATAAAAAAAGTTATAGATGGTATAGTAAATAAACAACAAACTGGATTCATTAAGGGAAGATATATAGGTGAGAATGTGCGAACTATTATAGAAACTATAGAACAAATGCAACAAAAACAAGAACCTGGTTTAATTTTCTTTTCCGATTTCCAGATAGCATTTGATAGTTTAGATCATACATTTATGTTCAAATGTCTAAAAGAACTAAATTTTAGCGACTCACTTATACAATGGGTTAAGGTCTTTTACGATAATGCAAAAGGATGTATAACTAATAATGGTCATTTTTCTGATTTTTTTAATATTAAGAATGGAGTACGACAAGGTTGTCCTTTATCACCTTACCTATTTATACTATGTATTGAATTTCTGTCCACATCGATAGAACAGAACGAAGATATTCAAGGTATTTCTTTGAACAACAACTGTACCAAACAAACCTTATTCGCTGATGATGCTAGCTTTCTACTAAATGGAACTCAAAAATCATTTGAAACTCTCATAATAACCCTTGATGATTTTGGGAATACTTCGGGACTTAAACTTAACAGAAACAAATGTTCAGTTATGCGCATCGGAAACATGAAAAACACAGACACATGCTATGATAACGAATTCAAATGGATTCATCAGATATCACAACTTTAGGAATTACTTTTAGCAACCAATTAAATACAATGTTTGACTCAAATTTAGCAAACAAGATAACAGAATGCAAACACGTTTTGAAACAATGGAAAAAATGGAATTTAACACTTATAGGAAAAAGGTTCTAAAAACTTTTGTCCTTCCAAAATTAATTTATACTTTAACTGTTCTTCCAAATCCACCGCCAGCTTTTGTAAAATCAATTAAAGATATATTCTTTGATTTTTATGGAATTCCAAACCTGACCAAATAGCACGTAAATTAATAATTCAAGAATACAAAGACGGTGGTCTAAAAATGATTGACATTGAATGCTTTTTAGACTCACTAAAGATAAGTTTGATAAAAAGAATAATTGATAAAAAAATGCTAATTGGAGTTCTCAGTATAAGAATGAACTAGAAAAATATGGAGGACTATTATTATTTAAATGTAATATAACAGAACAAGACTGCAAATGTCTTGATATAAAATCTAAATTTTTAAAAGATATATTAATTTCATGGTCTAAGGTTAATACATTAAACACGGAAATCCAAATATCAAAACAAATCATTTGGAACAATTCGAATATAAAAAAATTAAGTAATAACAAATTATTCTATTACAACAATTGGTACAGAAAAGGCATTCTCTTTCTAGAACACATTTTTGACTTCAGACATAAAACATTCTATAGCTTCGAGCAAATGAACTTTTTATACGAGATTCCAAATGGCGATTATCTGAAATACTACACTCTCATTAAAAATGTACCAAAGGAATGGAAAACACAATTGGATAATTGTATTATGTCATACGATGCACCTAACTACTTGATTGATAAAGTAAATGGGAAAACAAAAATGAATAGATTATCATATAAAACATTAATCAAACAAAAAATACCAACTAAACCAAAATACAAAATAAAATGGAGTATTAATCACCCAATTGAAGATATAGAATGGGAAATAATTCTCACACAATCATATAACATTACCATAGACACGAAACTAAGAGAATTCCAGTACAAATATCTCATGAACATAATACCAGACAACTCATTCCTACATAAATGTCATCTTGTCCAGTCAAGTCTTTGTGATTTTTGCACCATGCATCCAGATTCAATATATCATATGTTCTGGGAATGTCATATTGTACAAGGTTTTTGGTCGGAAGTAAAGTTATTTTTAGAAGACAAATTTTCAAAAATTATAAATCTTACATTTCAAAATATCTCATTTTGCAACATTATCAACATTAAAGATGAAGATGGACCTATTGCTAACTACATTGTTCTACTTTCCAAATATTTTATATTTAAAAACAAATGCAATAAAAGTGTTCCGCTAATCCGGTAATTTAAAGAATATATTAACTATAGGAAGAAGCTTGAACACACTATAGCTATCTTCAAAGATAAAGTAGAAGTCTGTATTAGAAAATGGCAAAAGATAACTAAATTATATATTTCAAATATGTTGGTATAACCCCACCTCTATTTTCTTTCCTTCTCTCTTCATCACTATCCTGCTCTCTTTCTTACTCTTTATACACTATAAATTCTCAAAAAATCATAACGACATACACAGAATATTACGTTATACTATGTAACCAATATATATAGTTGTATGTGAATGTAATTTTGTATGTATATATGTAATACAATGTATATGTCATATGGAAATAAAAACGTTAAAGACTTTTTTTCAATGTCGTATGTTGAGCCAACTTCACACAGCTGCAATTTTATATACAATGTACCAGTTTTTATTATTATAGTTTTTATTTTTATCAGTTTCAGTAATAAAACGGGTGGTATTCACGCGCCGTAAAACAAAAAACACCGGATCACTATGTATATTTCGGATAATCATACAGGCCCGCAAATAGCCCCACAGAAATCCGCAGTTTAAACTGCGCATTTTTTTCGGGATATTTCGGACAGTATGGTGATAATTGGTGCAAGAAGTTGCGATTAGTGCATGGTCATTTACAAAAAGGCTTTACAGTACTACGGCGCTGTAGAATAACCCCCGTTTATCCACCAAAGACTGTGATACTTTATGGTGCGTACTTAAAACGCATGTTTTAAAGACTTGCAGGGAAATGTGGACAGTGACAAGATCATACTGCTGGCCACAAGACATCATCAAGTAAGCAGAAATCTCGTTAGTGACAACGATTTATGAATCAGTTATTGTGGGTAATGAAAGCGTCTAGATAACGGAATCGCTAAATGCCAGTCAATCCGTATCTAGCTCGTCAATCCGGAACAACTATTACCACGGGTGTTGACAAGTACTGTATGGGGAGCATTAAGGAATCCGGAAACTTTATTTCAGTATCATTTTTATGTCGACGGGTAAATCCAATTAGTAAATGTATTAGAACGTTTGAAATGCTGATAATATTCAGGATGAATTCGTACATGGATCGCAAACTGTTCGTGTGTAGAACTATTGTCCCTGGGGTTACTTACTTACTGGCGTTCGCTCTACACGACCACGCCAGTATCTGTGATGAAGGATGTGATTCTTCTCAGGTCATCAACGTCTCCATAGAGTTTCTGGTGGAGGGTTGTGTCTTGAGGCCACTTCTCTGCTCGCTCCTGGTCGTGACGATTACATCTTTGGAGGATGTGTTCCGCTGTCTGGTATTCTGCGCCACACGGACAGGTCGGTGACGGGGCCAGTCTGTATTTCTTATGCATGTGTACATTTAGTCGATTGTGCCCGGATCGGAGTCTGACCATTACCACTTGTTCTGCCCTGCTTAGGAGATGATATGCATCTGCTTCCTGTCTTGGCCTGGTTTGTGACTTGATAATGGTGACCTTCTCCTTGTATGTTGCTTGCACAGGAGGTTGTTCTGACTGAGCACCTCGCTTTGCCAGTTGGTCAGCTTATTCATTTCCGGCCACTCCACAGTGTGCTGGGATCCACTGGAGGGTCACGCTTAGGGTGATTCTTTGGAAGGCTTTTGCTAGCTGAGGAACCTTGTTGTTGTTCAGGGCTTCTAATACAGACATGGCATCTGTCAGGAAGACTACGAAATTGACTGCTCCAGTCGAATCTTCAATCATAGACACTGCCTTTATGAGCGCTTCGGTCTCTGCTCTGTAATTGCTACAGTGTGTCCAAGTTGCTGTGTAATGTGTTTCTCTTTTTCCAGATGGGTATACAATGACAATGCCAGCACCTCCGTCTTTGACTGCTCTAGTGGCGGAGCCATCTGTGTAGACGTGAGTCCATGTCTGCGATGGATAGTCATGATGGATCATTGCAAGTGTGTGGCTCTTTCTGATACGCTCATCCTCTTCTTTACCGGGCTGTAGGTAAGGAACACTTATTCTCACAGCAACGTTAGACAGGTCGTTCTGCACTGGATCTGTAATGTCTGCTTTACCGATTAGAGTGGTGGGGATTGTCAAATCTGATGCGTAGGCTTTGTCGAGCTTCTTGATTTCATGTACGAAGCTGCTACGCTTGATCCGGTTCTTGGTATACCCTTTCACTCTGTCTGACATGGGATGATCTGGAAGACATCTGTATTCTCTGCCTGAAGCAAGATTTTGGCATCTCTTCTTTCTTGAAGTGGTTGTAATCCTGTAATCTTCTCCATGAAGGCAATCGGTGTGGATTTAGTTGCTCCTGTCATGGTGCGCAAAGCTTGATTCTGAACTTTATCAAGTGCCTAGCGGTTGGTTTTAGCTGTGATAGCCATGTAGGGGAGCTATACTCTAGTTGGGGCCTCACTGTACCTTGATAGACTGTCTTGAGTATGTGCTCATTTGCCCCCAATGTTGTACCCGCAAGCTTTCGCATCATAGCAAGTTTTCTTCTTGCCTTTCCTTCTGCTTTAATGAGGTGTGGCTTCCACGTTTGCCGCTTGTCAAAAGTGACTCCAAGATATGTAGCCTCATCTGCTTCAGGCATAGGAGTGTCTCCCATTCTCACCGTGCCTGCTTTCTGCTTCGACGACAGTGTGAATAATGTGGTGGAAGATTTCTCTTTGTTTATCTTTACGCACCAATCTTAAGCCCATGCGGTAAGCTGGTCTATTGCTCCTTGCATTCTGTATGTGGCTGTGGTGGCATGTTTTTCTTTACACCATAACACCAGGTCATCAGCATATAGTGCAGCCTTCACTCCCTTTGGCAGATCAGACACAAGATCATTGATGAATAGTAGGAAAAGTGTCGGATACAGGACTCCACCTTGTGGGACACCATGCCGTAGTAAGAACTTCTTACTGCTTCTTTGGTTCAAGCTGACTATTGCCTTTCTGTTGAATAGGTATGACTTGATCAACTTCAACATGGTTCCTCCAACTCCATTCCTCATAAGTTTAACTTGGAGCCCGTCGGTCCAGACTTTATCGAAGGCTCTTTGAAGGTCTATCCAAGCTGTTAAGACAACCTTCTGTTCCTGGAAAGCATCTTCGATTTCTTGTGCCAGGTATGTAGTCTGGTCCTCGGTGGAGCGGAATTGTCTGAATCCTGCTTGTTGTGTTGCAAGTAAGTCGTTTGTCTCCAGGTACCACTTTAGGCGTGCATTAACAATTCTCTCCATGATCTTCCCAATACAACTGGTGAGGCTGATTGGACGGTAGCTTCCAGCCTTCTTCGGATCCTTGCCTTTCTTGTGAATGGGGATCATAGTAGCCTCTTTCCAGACTTGGGGAAGTTGACCTTGCATCCAGCTGTAGTTATAGATGTCCAGGAGTTTGCATTTTGCTGAATTACCTAGATGGGTGTGCATTTCATTGGTCACATTGTCTGGTCCTGGAGACTTCTTTGATTTCAGCTGCCTGAGGGCTGTCTGTAGCTCGTGCAGTGTTAGGCGCTTACTCATACGATCTGATGTCACATCGTCTGTCTTCCTGTCCCTTTGCTCTCTTCTAACTTCTTTTCGTCTCTCTGTACTGACAGGGATGTCACTGACATCTTTGTAATTGTTGGCGAAAACGTTTGCCGCTTTTCTACCTGTCAATAGTTCACCATTCTCTTCCAGAGTTACTGAGCCTCTCGCTTGACCTTCGTCGTCGTTCAACTGTTTCGTCAACCTCCACAGCTTCTGACCATCTCGCTCAAAGTTGAGTGATGCTGTTTTACTTCTCCAGCTCTTCCTCTGTGCTTCAAGTTTGTGCCTGAGGAAATTGGCCTTGGCTTGCTGCAGTAATAGGTTGCTTTCTTGTGAAGGGTTGGTTTCTGCTTCCTTCCTGGCTTCCGGAAGTTTCGTCTGAAGGTCTTCCAACTCCTCATTCCAGTATGGCTTAAAATCTTTTCTGGCCCCTCTTGGTATTGCCTTCTGTGCTGCATTGAGAATGCAAGTATTGAAGTCTTTCACAACTTTGTTGATGTCTCTACCATCCACTCTGATATCTTTGCAGTGGTCGTCACTCAGATGTTGGTATAAGGTCCAGTTGGCCTTCTTGTAGTTCCATCTGGGGAGACTTGATGATGTAGAGGCAGTGTGGTCCATAATAAGATGAACTGGGCGATGGTCGCTTCCTCCAAGTTGTTCACAGACTTCTCTCTTGATATGCCCCTGAATGTCGTCAGTACAGAAAGCTAGGTCAGGGGTAGACGTTGTATGCCATCTCCTAGAGTAAAATGTTGCTAGGTCTTCAGGCTGGTTGATAAGATTTAACTTGTTTTCATCTTGCCAGGTCTCCACTTCCTCTCCCCGTCTATTCATGTGGTCATATCCCCAGCTTTGTGAATGACTATTGAAGTCACCAACAACAATGAAGTTAAATTCATCTGTTGGGATACTGTCTAGGGAAAGAACTTTGGAGAGTAGAGATTCACAAGTTTCAAGTTGAAGTCGTTCTTTCTGAGACTCAGAACCTGGTACTCAGAGTCATCCATATGCGTTTTAGTCTGGATAGCACTGATGTTGTTCCGGACTAATGTCAGGATGCCTCCTTTCTTTCTGCCTACTCTGTCACATCGGAAACATTGGTATTCTCTGATCTTAAAGGATTTTGCTGGCTGCAGGTGTGTTTCCTGAATGCAGCAGACATTGATATCTTGCTCATGAAGGAAATGTTGTAACTCTGTCTTTTTGTTGAAGACTCCTTCTGCGTTCCAATGCATCACCTTGAAAGGTTGATGTTGGACATTTCTCCTCCTAGGCTTGTTGTAGCCTATTTTCCTTCCTCCTCTTCTCTTGGCACGTTGTGGAATGAAGGAGGGACCCCCAGTAGCTGTGGGTGGACTCTGTCGAGGCTCAGAGCCCGGCACTGAATCTCAAAGATTCAGCACCACATCGTTTAACACTGGTAGATTGTGTAGACATAGCGATATACATGACGTCATGGTTTGTTAAGGGAGTGCCAATGGCCTAACATCTCTGATTTCAACTCCCTATGTTTTCTGTCGGGGTTACCTCGCCCTTAGCCTTTGCCGATCCAACGACGAACCACAAGGCAGTGATTTCCTACTTAACCCAGTAGGCGGGGAACCTTATATCCCTGGGAACACAGGGGCCATTTTACCCCTGACTGGGGGACCCTGTTGGTGGGCAACACTGGACATATCCGCATACCAGCGGGCCAGTTGCCGCACCTTTCGGGGCAAGGTCCATCCTCCTAGTCCTCCATAGTCTAGCCTGGGGCCCTGAGGTGCCCAGTTGATCCGTGTCGCCAACGGAGAGGCACTATGGTAGGTCTTATTGCGGAGAGGCTATTATACTGACAGGAGAAGGACTTACATATGCCCTCCCCAGCAAGTTACCCTGCTTGTCAGCGTGGCAAGGTGAGGGTAAGGGGTACCAAGGCACAACTTGCCCCCCTAGCCCACTAGACACGTGCACGCAACCATTTGACACAGGTCCCTGGGGTTGAACTGTTGCTTGAGGCGGATATAGTTCAAAATATCTTCCTTGAACCAAAGGGACAATCGTTTTGAGTGTTCCCAAAATTTATTTTGTTTATAAATCAGACAGGAAGGCAGCAATCAACAGAAACAAGAGAGCACGAACGGCCCGGTCAGAATGAAGAATAATGAGATTATACGGAATGCGATTGCTGCCTTCAATATGCAAAATGTTGTAAGTACATTGTACTGCACATAATGTTGTAAATACTGCACACACTGACGAATGTAGAGTAAAGAAGGTTGTACAGAACATACTGCATCTAACTACATGTAGGGGATATTTCGCGTTGATTTATCATTAAAATGATACTCGTTAAATAAAAGGAATATGAAGCAAACCAGTGCTCGCTACATATCTATTCAATGAACTGTCTTCAAGGAATTAACACTTATTCAAAATGTTTGACTTTTTCTCTTGATTTGATACCCATGTAGCTAGTTTGGATGTGAAATAATAATAATAATAATTATTATTATTATTATAATATCTTTATTTAAAGAAGATGAGATTATTAAAATTATACAAAATGATTATTATCCTTTTTACAATTTGGTCTTCTATCTGAAATAACATATGAAATACATTCATATATATACAATCATCAATATAATATATATAAACAAACATTCATACATGCAATAGTACTTATTATATTATATAACAGACAGACATACCAATCTCGACAGAAAGTAAAATAGAATGATTATAATAGTGAAACAAATATACATGCTTTGTCATCATAATTCTTATATTTTTGTTTAAAAACTGAAAATGAATTCAAATTTTTAACGGAAAGAAGTATGCTTTCGCTGGATTCTAATGGTGTTTGTGTGGTCTCAAACGTCAAGTCTGCTACAAGTGACAGTCAACTTACCATATATGACGGATGTGTCATAATACATTCAAAACTTACGTCTTAAAACAATGTATTCCCTATTATAACAGTAAATGACAAACACTTTGGCTTATAAATGTAATGAAATCCCAAAGACACATATTGTAAGTACGTAAGCATTACTACGAATCTATACTAAATGATGGATGTAATTACCCCCCCCCCCCTTGTGCTTAATTTATGCCATAAATGACTTTGCCGGAAAACACCGATGCGTTCCGATTTAAACATAAAACAAAAGGGAATTAACCAGCGAATCAAAATGCTATTGAGACTGATGTCATATTTAAATCTAGGTGCCGCTGGTTTAGAATTAGAATGTCGTAAGCACGACCGAATAAGACTCATTCATATTTGAAATCTGCATCTCAAGGCGCTTCTTATGAGCCTATTTACATGAAAATCGGAAGTGGTTATTTTGACCTAACCGAAGTTTGTACTTTCGACCTTCTAATTCTAAGCCAGCGAAATATACAGCGGTTTCAGTAAAATAGTAATAGTAATAGCTAAAAGTCACGTGGTATTGCTACACTGTAGATAGACGAGAGCGCTGAATCTACGTAATATACACTAGCATACCTGAGGCATTATATAATGTAAAGCAAAACCAATCAGCAGACGTCTGTATACAGGTAACATACCCAGAACTAAAAATAAACTTCACTGCCAGCAACGATTATATCAACATAATAAAATACATTCACTATAGAATTCACCTGAGCTACAGATGTATGCACTCCGGTAACGTACGTCTGTCATATTTAAACGAAATGGAATTTACTGTGTTACTTCTTGCTTTTGTCTTGGTATATGTGCAGCAAGTTGACTTTGTAACAGGATTAACGTTGAGACGTTTAAATGATAAAATAGATTTCCTAGAATCAAGACTTGATTTTGAAAATGAACAAAGGCATAAAGACTATGAGAATTTAATGTCGAAACTAAACGAAATGACGATGAAACTGGAGAATATTGAAAATAAACCGAGTATTGCGTCCTCCGGGGTTGACACTATCGCTGTGGAACGGAATGCTAACATTGAGTTACGTATTATTGACAAATTACAATATTTAATAAAAGGAATGGTTGCAGAAAAGAAAGAGAATATAATAGTACGACAGGAATTACGCGAAATGAGTCATCGAATGAAGAGGGAACTCTCGAGATTGGATTCCGAAAAGATCCAAACTTGTTTGACGTCGAAAGAACATATTGCAACCCTAAGTCATGCAATTGAGGATTTGGCAAAACGAGGCAACGAACAGTACAATAATATAAGTCATGGCATTGATTTAATTGTGACAACCCAAAACTACAAACTTTCGAAAATGGAATCAGAAATCACAGGGACGAATGATCACTTTGAAACGTTGAATGATGCTCTTAAAAGTGTAATAAAGCGCAATGACGAACAGTTCGAAAATATATCCAGCGGTATTGGTGTGATAGTGACAAGCCATAATGACAAATGTGAAATAATAGGAAATCAACTTGAAGATACGATCAATAAACAATGTAATATCGATAGTTTCAGACCACTCACCGTTACCACCACTGAATCTCCACCAAACACACCAGACTCTACTGAAAAGACGCATGCTCCATCCACTATAATCACAAGCTGCGCGGATGCATATAAGAATGGCAACCGGCACAGTGGAGTGTACTACATGTATAATAATTGTAATAAACATGAGGTATACTGCGACCAGGAATCCGATGGCGGTGGTTGGACTGTGTTCCAACGCCGCCAAAATGGAGTTGTTGACTTTTACAGGGATTGGGAAAGTTACAAAGTGGGATTTGGTGACTCAAGTGGAGAATTCTGGCTTGGAAATGATTATTTAAGTTCGATACTTGGGGATGGACAACATGAATTGCGTATAGATATGGAAGATTTTGAGGGGAATCGAGCATACGCAAAATATAGCTCATTCCTCATTGATCCTGAGTCCAATCACTACACATTACACGTGGGTGGATTTAGTGGAGATGCTGGCGACGCACTGGAGTATCATAATGAACAGGAATTTTCAACTACAAATGTAGATTTAGACCGAGCGTTCTCATATAGTTGTTCAGAAAGTTTTAAAGGAGCATGGTGGTATAACGACTGTCATCACGCCAACCTGAATGGTCTGTATCACATCTCATCTGAAGATAAGGATCAAGATGGTTTAGTTTGGGGTTCATGGAAAGGACCATTTTACTCACTCAAATTCGTAGAAATGAAATTCCGATCAATATAGGACATATATAACCGATGAAGTAAAACAATAAGTATTGTGCAATGTACAATAGTGGTGTTAATACATATATGGACAGTGGTTTGTAATAAAGGATATTTATTAATAGTATTCACTCAAATTCCGATTATTATAGGACACACAACAATGTGACTGCATGTGTTGTAATAAAAAAGAAGAAACTGTACAGTATGTTTTTAACTCTAACTGTGACGTGTATTGAGTGTATATGCACAATGTATATGATCATAGCCATAGGACACAATACAGCGTATCCATGATCGTTAAAAATTACTGACAGCTCATGTTGCGAATGTGGAGGGCATTGAATTTGTTTTCATGAAGCTGAATTTAAAGGCCGACGCAGATGGTACATCAAGATGTGCATCATCAAGCAGAAACTTCAGAGCGTTGAGTGTTACATGTTTACCTTATAAATAGATGTGTGGAACAACATTGTACAACCCCATATTTTCTGTAAATGTGGCAGAGACGCCTGATTTGCATAGCCTGATTACATTAATACTTTTGCGAATTTGATATTGTTGATATTTGATATTTTGTGACTATCTTAACCTTGATTACAATCATTATTATGGTTTTTGCACATATTTGACCTAATGTTTTGATTTTATCACATGCAAATTTTCCATAAAATTGAAGCACCTTAACTAATATCAAACACCCACTGTTGCGTTTTAAAATCAGTTAAGTGTAAGTGTAGAAGCAGTCTGTCCTGTTGTATCTATTCCTTCTAACATAAGTTTTTATTGTTTCTCTCTTATTTTCTCCTTTTCAAGCTTAGCACTGACATTTAATTAAAAGTTCACAGTATTTTCTAGCTCGTTCTTGTGATGTGCTAGCAGTTACAATTATCTTATCTATATTGGCCCTTTTCATATGTCTCAATGACCTTTAAATTGCTGGAATTTTTTAGGCTCACAACTAGCATGTCCATGCTTGTTTTGGTATTAGTTCTGTGTAAGATGAATGAATAATACTTCTTACCATTTTTGTTCAGGAGTGTAACACGTATTTGTACATGTAAACAGTTATGGTAGAAGCACAACTTGGTATCTTTTATATAAATTTCAATTTTAAGATGGCTATCACATAGTATAGCAAAGCAAAAAAATACTTGTTGGTCATTGGCAAGCAGTTCGAAAAAAAAATGCATTTTATATTTAAATGTCTAAATTTTAAATATGAAATGGACAAAATTTAAAGACTTATGTCCAATTTAACTTACCTTATTTGCACCAGATCAAACAATTATCATTTACATTTGTTTTAACTTTGAAATACAGCACAAAACATCTGTAAATCATTTCAGAAGGCTATACAAAGAATATGCATAAAATCAAGAAACTATGTTTCACTCCTGACAATCACATGATGTCCATGTGCTCAATACACAAACATCACCTTTACTCGTAATTGTTTTTTGTGATCACTCTCAGACTCAGACTTCCCGGAAAAGCATATAAAATGTACATGTGTACAGTTTTTGTGTGGCGTAAACGCCACACAATGATATTACCACTTTTCAGCTTACGACCAATTTAACGCATTAGGCCTCGGCAAATAAATAGTTCTATAATTTGAACAATATTACAAGCATGCAACACAGGTTACACGTATCATTGGACCTGATTTGTTTACATTACCAACATTTACTTATATTAAGACCAACAATTATATCAGAATTTTATTTTTAGAGGATATTTATAGCAAATCATTCCGCAACGGACTATATTTTTACTACCAAAGAATGTTCTCACTGGTGGCGGGAATCTAAAATAGTTCCCACGGTTTTAAATCGTATACTGTAACGTATGTAAATCACTCCGCCGCTGCACATTGCAGACGATTACCTAATTATGTTGTATACAAACATTGATGCTATATATAGCTGGTGGGGGGAACTGAAATAGTTCTACGTACATATCGATCGGCCGATTAACAATGTTACCGTGGTAAGCGTTAAACGCACTAGTCAATTTCTACCCTGCTTTATATAAGACCTCATAATTTTCGTATCTATTATCCGATTTTGAATATTTAAAGCATGTAATGAAGCGGAGATATATGTTTCTCTTTGAGACAACATTCAACACGATACCCTAATTATTAAATCAACGGCGACGAGTAAGAATCCGTTCCGCGTAAAAGTAAGTTTAAAATATCCCGTTAATACCAAATAAAAATTCAATCAACGGTCGAAAATCATCAATTATTAATTTAATATTCGATCGATTTTGTTCATTAAAGCTTGTTTTAAAAGCTAATACTTTAAGGTTTTATAAAATGTTATACTTGTTTTTAAGGCATTAATCGGCCGATCGATATGTGTGAGCGACGCTATGTTTACCCCTTTTACATACATTAATATAGAGTGTCATATACATTTAATTAACATGCGTGGTCATACGGAGAATAAACAGTCACTTATCTTGACACTGGTCGAATTCTCCAAGTCGTTAAAAATGGTATCTGTAAATATCCCTTCATTGATGCTCAGCATAGTTACTTAAGTAAGTTCCAGGTAACTGCTGGTTCTCTTGGTGTCTTTAGCAGCACAAATGTTTGAGTAAGGGTGGGCTTATCAGAACTGTGACATAAAATTATGATACAACCTGGATTCGATATTGGATTTAGTGGCATCAGTACGTCACACACCTGAACTTTCAGTGCTTTGATTGGCATTACTATTACTCCCTATATACCAAATGTTTCACTCCTGACGGATTCAGGCCAGCTGCTTTCTATGAAGCAAACCAATAGTTACATTAATAACATAAGAAACATATTTTACCTATTTTATTATGACATATTTCTCTTCACTTTGAACAACAAAGAATGTTAATCATTTAAATGTTATTGAAGCTGTATCTCAATACAGATTTTTTTCATATTTTTTTTAGTGATTTTTTTCTAAGCACCCACTTAAGTAATCGCTTATTTTTTACGTCTTGACATGACAATAATACTTAAAATTATACACCATCTTAAAGGCGATATATTTAATTTATTCTTAAAAACAATTGTAACTTTGAAACTCATCAATATATTTCACAGGAATGTCCTGAATTATGTGATTGTTGAAAACTGTCACGTTTTTTTGTTTCCCTCCTGACATTTTTGACATGTTTTTTTATCATAACTTTTTTTTCTGTTATGCTATTTCTTTCAAACTTCACAGACTATTTTATGACATCAAATGATATGTTTAAGGGTAAAAGATATAAGAATAATTAGTTTAGAATATATTTTATTGAGGAAAAACCTTAACTAGCCATTTTTTTGAAAACAGCCCAGTTCTACTTTCGTTCAAAAAATCTAAGCACTTTTCACCAAGAGTTCCCATCATAGTTTTAACATTTACAAATGTACCTTCTTAGTGAAGAGTTCCTCAGTTTGCTTAATATTTCTATCTTCAGGATGAAGAGTTCCCTTTTTACCTTCTAAGTGAAGAGTTCCTCAGTTTGCTTAATATTTCTATCTTCAGGATGAAGAGTTCCCTTTTTACTTTCTTAGTGAAGAGTTCCTCAGTTTGCTTAATATTTCTATCTTCAGGATGAAGAGTTCCCTTTTTACCTTCTTAGTGAAGAGTTCCTCAGTTTGCTTAATATTTCTGTCTTCAAGATGAAGAGTTTCCTTTTTACCTTCTAAGTGAAGAGTTGAGAGCCTGGACATTAAATAGGAGCATAAATATCAAATATTATAATATTCTTTATGCATAGTTATTTTTCTGGTTCTTTGTTCATTGTTGAGGATCTTATGGAATATTGATGCACGCATATTGTCGAATGAGTTTCGAAATATCGAAATAAGATGTTCCGTTTCACAATGCAGTATCTAAACAGCGCAGATGACTTTGCAATTATTTCTTGTTAAATGATCAGCAACAGCCTTAAACTAAAACACTTACACAACTATAACTCTAACTCGATAAATTGCTGTACAAAAACAAACACCAACTTGCCTAGTATATTGTTGTTATGGATTAAAATCAAGGACCGTAACATTTGCCTATGGAAGCATTAAAACATTTGACACAACATATAAAGTTTGCATGCTCCTAAATATTCAGAAACGATAAATATAGCGGATTTTGTGTTTGTTTTGTATTGCAATTCATCGCGTTGAAGTTATAACGTTAGATTTCCTATAATTTATGTGCATTTTGACCTTGCCCTTTTTTATAAAATCTTTAATACTTCAAATTATGTTCTAGCGAAATTTTTTTACCAAAAGCTCGAACTTTAGTACCATTGAAATTAAATGATTTTACAGCATGTCGAAACTATATTACAATTTTCGTAGTTTCTTGTAACTTTCTTGTAATTATTATAAGATTAAATGTCACTTTTATACTTATAAGAAAGATAAGAATATTTTAAGAGGATCGGACTGTGAGCTTAGCATGAGACAAACATAAATGAAAACGTAAAGCGATGTTGCTGAGACAAAGACGAGCTCCATCACCCCTAAGAGGGAAGAAGGGGTGTAGGGAAACAACCACAGCGCAAGCAAAACAGACTACGCCAAACGCTTGAAATTTGGATGACCCATTACGAAACATACACTTTATATACGACTGCTAAGTGACTAAACGTGGACTTCATTTCGTGAATGCATTGATACATATGTATGTCAGACAATTATAATCTTGCAACAAATGTGATGAATTTTAATGAAACGATTAAGCCTGAATTAAATACTATATTGTCCAAATTTCGTTACACTTGGCTATAAATCGAATTAGATATAACATAAATTAGAATTGATCACGTTATGTCACGTGTCAACATTATCTATGAATTGTATAAAATTGTTTTGCTGATGCTGCCCGATTGGGGACTCATGCGCTTATATGTAAATAAAATTTGTTTTCATCTTCCCTTTGTAATATTTTCTACCCCGGGGCATATAACGTAAACTAAACTTAGTCACATGATAAAACTAGATTTTCACAGCCATTTTCACACCATTTCACACGTGACGATCAAACCTTTTAAGGGCGCAGTGATCTCCCCATACCGAGGTCGGATAAGATTGTCTCTGTACGTTTCCCATTGTTTAACATTCAGGAATGTTACAATATTCTACAAGCGACTGCTGTCGGGTAATGTGACACAAGCCCTAACAACAGAAACATTTGCAGAGACAGGGACACCATGCAACTCCAAAGCATGTGTAAAAGCATGATAATCTCACCACCCTACACTCTAACGGTTGTTTACGCTTTGGACCCATGCACAAAGATCGAAATACATACATTTTGATTTTTGCATATATGTACAGTACAACCTCTGTAGATCAACACCCTTTGGGTGCTACAAATATTGGTCATTGTTTCGAGGTTGTTACTGTACAGAGGTTAAATTTATAGTAAATATCACCAAGATCGACGATACATCGGTATATCGATTTACACAAATAGACGAACAAAAAACAGAACCATTAGTCATGATTCACTTTATTATCCATTCAACGCTGTATTAATATATGTTGGGTATCGATTCGGCTTTTGAAAATAGTACCTTTTGTTTGAGTTCAGACATGACCCATTTTGACAATTTGTAAACCTTCATTTTAACTAAGAACATGTTGTGTGCATTAAAAATGATGATTTTGGGTGGTTCCATTTATTTACCCATGTATCGATATTTCAAAATGTGTATCGATAATCGTTCGGCTAAAATATATCGTCGATACATCGATATCGCTAAACTCAATGACAGCTTTAGATGTAACTGCATCCTAATTACGGGGCGCATAAACTTACTGTTAGCTCTATCTTGAATTATGGGATTTACTTCAGTATAAACTCTACTGATAAAATTACATTAACATGCATTACCTAGATTTTTTTTCAACCTACAATAGTAAAATCCCTTTCGAGTGAAGTTGTCACGGCTATGGATACTCTCACATCGATATTGAGTATCGAGCCAGGTTGAATACCGAGCCAGCTTGGTCATCGATATTTGAGAAAGTTATAAAGTCCAATTCCTGATTTGAATATCGACAATCGATATTCGACCGGCATGGTAATCGATATCCGAGCTAACTTGACACAGCAACCCATTATTGAATATCAAACTGGGTCGTATATTGATAGCTCGGAAATCGATATTCGAGTAAAGTTGGCACAGCTAGTCAAACTTTTATATCGAGCTTGGTCGACTGTCGACTGTCGCTATATCGCTACATAATGTATAACGACCTTCGAAATATGACCCTCAGATGTGTCCACTTGGTAAAGGTTGAAACAAAATTTACCATTATTTTCTGATAGATTATGGATATATAGATTTAATACTCGCGTTACTTTGCAGGTGGCTTCGTGGCCTATAGTGGTTAACATGTACTGTGCGAGGAAGCATTCATTTTATATGTGCTGTTGGTTCGACTCCTCTAATATGTACTTTTGTCAATTGTTTTTTTATCTTAATATATTTTATTCTTTATTATTAATTGACTATACAACATTGGGCACGTTTTCACTCCAAATGCAGGGCCAATATAAAGCTCACCTCGACATTGTGGACACAAAACAGACCAAAAGTATAGTTTACCAAGTTCTTTATTTACAGACACAGTAAGCTCTCAAAGCTGGAAGATGTTCCCTTAAACACTTAGGATCATCATTATAGTGGCTCAACCTACTTATATCTTGTTCATTCAATGATGTTTGACCAGTTTTTAGATTGATCAAAGTAGTAGCTTCAAATATACCATAGTTTGGTAATGTCTCGAAAGTCACTTGGTAATGCATGAGTTGTGTGGTTAGGTTATCACTTAAATCAACGATCCTCCCTTTAAAATCTAAAGTGCTCTTAAATTTTAACACATGGTCATTGGTTTCCATGGAAACAGCTTTTAAAATCCTAGCAAGTGTCAGTCTGTGGCATGTATATATAAAGTTTTCCAAGAGTTGATTTATTTTTGAAAGCACGAATTTAACAGACAATATAACATTGGAATCTGACGTTGACAAATATTTCGAGCTAAGACAAGCGCACCAATGCGGTTCTATTCCAGCGTCCTGGCACGACCTCTCTGTTGGAATTTCAGTGAATAAGGAATAAGATTTACGAAAGTCATCATTTTCGTTTTCACTCTCATCAATGATGTCAAGTAGTGTTTGATAGATGTCAGAGGGTATTACCAAACGTTTTGTGTTTCTTACCAGCGCGGCGTATTTTTCAGGAAATTTGTCGCGGAATTTGTTTGGAGCATATATCCCATAATACGGCATCCGTTCCTCAAGCTTCCCTTGTTCAGTTTGTCGTATAGAGCCGTATCTGACACCATAGTCACTCATAACAATCACAAATGTGTTTTCAAATATACCTGCACCATTTAATGACTTTAAGAAATCAACATTATCATCATCTGCGAGTCTAACTGGATTATTATTGTCGTGTGTATATTCAGAAAAGAAGCCAAACGTGAAGAAATTGTTTCCTTTGTAGCCTTCAATTCCTTCTTTAAGCCAGTCAGTGTATACTTTATGTCTAGGTTTTGATCCTAGACAATGTCTTTTGAAATACTGATACATCGGAGCTGCGGCTAAATAGAACGGTCGCATGTAATGGTTCACGGGCTGGTTTTTGAAGCCTAGCATTCGATTATTGAACGTTCCAACTTTCGCAAGATCTTCCGCCCATTGGGTGACATATCCTTTCTTTTCATAATTTGTCCATACAAATTCTACCACTTCATCCACGTGCTTTGCATCCTCTTTGCCTCTCCGCACTTCCGGTATCTCAGTTTCTCGTTTTCCTGTGAGCATTGGCATCAACGCTTGAACCGTTCCATCTCCTACAATGTTGTAATCTGCAAGCAACAAGCCTCCCATAGTTTCTGTGAAATATTTATGAGTGTTAGGAAGAAATCTTTTAAACATTTGACGAGACAAAGAATCAAATCCAAATATTAAAACGTTGAAACCTTCGAACTGTGGAGTGTCTACGTGTAGCCTTGGTGCTGTTGGCGCTATACATTCATGGATATTTGCATATTTATTGCCATTTGCAGATTTGCATGACACTTCGAAAGCATCAGACACCAGGACACTGCCATTTAACATAGGAACAACCGTTTTCAGTGTTTTGAATGAATCGTTAGAGTTAACTATGGGTGTATATGCGCATTTTATATTTCCGTATTTATTTCTTGCACTTTCAGAAATATAAAATCGTCCGTTTCGTGTATATACCCAGTTTTCATCATTTGAACATATAACTGGTTGCACGGGCTCTATGTAACTGTCGACTTCCGGTCCCCACAGGGGTAAGGAGGGGTGTACACAGGCTTGATCTACGTGTCTGTTTGACGTGTTATAATCCAAAATATCTGAGTCCCGTGTGTACGACAAGCGCTCTGTCTGTTGGTGAAGAAATTTTTGCATAAAGTTTGGTGACGTTTTACGTTGATGTAAAACGTTTAACCAAAGCATATGTGTGGATATGCAAACAATCATAACCACAGCTGTGAAGATCAATAAATTTCGCTTTGTACTCCATCGCTGACAAAACGGTTTCCTCATTATGACCATGTCGGCAACATTGGAATTTCTGCAATATGAGAAGAACAACCTATTTTGATCATTTTACCCTGACTAGTTCTCAGTTTAAATACATAACCAACTCGTCAGCAATTCCTAGTTTACTATATTGTAGATTGGAAGTGAGAGTTTGATAGTTAAAAACAGAACAGAAGAGAACATAATTAACATAATTACACATATTGTAAAGACACTGGGTCTTTTCAAATTCGGTTAGAGTAAATTTTATTTAACAATTAAATTTTTAAAATACATTTGAAATTGTTCGTGATTTTGAGCGGGGCTACTGTTATGTAGGGTTTGAACACTGTTTATCTAAACTTTTTATGCTCTATTTATTGTTTCTGTTGCCTTTCCTGTCCCATTTAATGTTAACTTGGTAGTATTTCATTCCCAGTTTGTTTACATGTGCATACACTTACAGCATTATACATGTTCTCGTACATGGACGGATGGGAACAAAAGACAAAGTGTGACATAGCTCTCCATGGCGGACAATAATTTATATAGACATATTAAATATTGGGGTTTGTAATAATACTAATACTCGTACATGTAATCAATATTCAAACATAAATATTGAAAAATGATATATAAGTTATCACAATAGTAAATAAGAGACTAAGTACTTATAATATCTCAAATCAAGCCTTCAGTTGACAGCTGCCTTCCCTGTCAGATTTGTTATAATTCTTTGTCTACCGTTACATTTGAATTCGGGTGAAGATGGTATTGGTTAATGTTCGTGAAGTTGAAAGGCTAGCGGCGCAGCGGCCTATCAGCCTGACAGCGTGAAGTTGGCGGCGTAGCGGCCTAGTAGCGTGAAGTTGGCGGCCTAGCGGCCTAGCAGTCTGGCAGCGTGAAGTTGGCGGCCTTAGCGGCCTAGTAGCGCGGTTGTATCAATTTAAAAACTACATTCAGACATGCGTGACCCTCCCCCAATCGGCTGTAAAACTCCGCACATGCCGCAGCACATCACATATGGGGATCGAAACCGGAACTTCTAGCTAGTACTTCCCGTGTACCGGCCACCGCTTCCCCACAATGTTGAAGAAGAAGGACCCCCTAAACATAAGAAGGATAACATAAATATGCAAGTATTTATTATGAACAGAAATACTGAAAATGCTTACCTGTGTTTGCAAACGTTGCTCCTAAATGTCAGCTAGCAAGGAGGTGAATGTTGCCGCATCATAAATAATACGCCAGCAGATGTTTACATAAATGATGAAGCTTTGTTTGACGAAGTATTAATTACCGACATACGATTAATAGCAAAAAAACACATTCAGCCGCGTTATGAATTCAGTGTAAATTTAAACAATACATCATATTTTTTTTTTATTTTTAAGTATAATTATATCAATCTTAAAGTTTACTTTTTGTGACCGATTAGTTGACTGTGTGTTGCGTGTGTGCGTGTGATCGTCTTCGTTCCTTCGTTCAATGAAAAAAGATTATAACCCAGACTTATTTCCTGCATTATATGTTATATAGTTCAACAGTAACCTGTATCATATATTTGTCATGTAATGAAGCAAAGGTGGTACGCAACACAGGACAGACATGGATGGTGAAGAGTGGTGGATAATCTATGCCTCATTTGGGTGACGGAGAATGTGTAAGTAGGTATACATTTTGATGTTTTGTTTCTTTTCTATGTTTTCTAGACGATGACTGCCTTGAAATCTACAATCAAAAACATTATGTTCGTGGTAATCGACATTGATTTAATAACGTTATTGTTTGAAATAGCGTATGAGCTTCGACAATTTCTAATTCATAAAAGGCGATCCTCAGAGGATACTTCCAACGAATATATTTCTTGCACGAACACCACGTGCACAAAAGCCATTTCGCACCGTTCCCCGTGAAAGATATTGTACCTGAACACGTGTTTCATTTCTGTAAATTGATAGATTAGTGTGTCGAATGATATACAGGAACAGATTTTTATTTCTTAAATAGAGCTTGAAATAAAACATGAATACCCGATTTTGTAGTGTGCTATAACAAATCTCTAGCGCCTATCAACTGTTGTCAACATCATCGAAATCGCAACGAAATAGCCCTCTACATCTCGCCAGTATGATCATCAACCCTTTGTGTAGCGTTTTATACCAATCATATAAACTTTTTAAAGCAGGATTTCCTTGATTTAATCAGATACCCCTGGTCTTTCATTTTTGTAAACTTTGCCTTTGGAGATTCACACAGAAAATAAAAGACCAGTTGACGTCATCGAATGCAATAAAGTTCTGTATTGACCGGATCAGACGGACTCAAAACGTTAAGAAGAGACATATTACCATAGCACATGTGGTTACTTTTAAGCAATAACCATGAAAATAAAGAGTAGTTTTCAGACAGTTTTCTTTCGTGTACTATCTCATTCTGGATATGTTGTATGGTTCATTTTACTCATATCATATGTTTACGCCAATAGAAGGAGCGTGGGACAAACTGGTTTGTGTCTTTACCTTATATAATTATAATGTATTAACGTTTGTTTCGTAACACAGATTTTGAACTAAAATGGGTTCGTGCCTTTGTTTATACGAATTGACTGGTTTGCAAACTATAAATTTGATTTGATGGATTTGTTGTGTCAAAATTAATGTCCAGTGAGTAAAAAGGGCGGTTGAAAATAGAGACTCCACTCCGGCCATTTTGTCCATACGCAAATTGTAACAGAAACCAAGTTTTTCTGCTCGTTCCTTAAACTCAAACAGGGTTTCATTTTTTTCAACACAAAAAGCATGGGGTGCTTAACAAAGGTAGTAAACTCGTACCACGGTATGAAGGGAGGTAATCTTATCAATATGTCTGTACAGATCTTCATCAAAAGTTTCTTGAAAAAAATAAAGCTCTTCTAGAGGTATTAGAACGTCGGCACTTCGCAAATGATCATTTATTTATATGTAGTTTTAATAATGGAAGGCCTTGTTGTAAATAAGAGATGTATTGTTCTATAATATATTATGTCTTAACATGTTATCTTCATTTAACAGAACTGACCCTAGCTCAAGAGTACAAAGTAAATATTATCAAACTGGTGGCATAATGACCGAATGGTTTATAACACTATAGGCCATCAATCATGAGTTCCCAGGGTACAATCTCGGCAAGGGTAATTTCGGAAACGCTTTTATCGTGTTTCCTATCCAAATTCAATCCAGAATATTAATGGAAGAAAGAAAGACTTATACCTTGGTCTCAAAATACAAGGACGCTGTAACGGAAAGGCGCGGATCCTATGTGTACCGGATGTCTAGGCATCGATTACACGCAATACACCGGCTAATGGTAGACATTGAATCATAGGGTATGGAACAGGCATCGGTCGATGCTCGTACTAACGATGTCCGCAGATCGGAGAATAGATGATACCTATCATCGGATAGTCACCAACAAATCTCTTCGTCACTAAGTCACGCAAAGCTATGGTGCTAAAGGCCTAGAAAACCGGACTAACGTCCGTCTGGCCTCCAGGCCGAAGGGACAAAACTCTACGCCGGCTGATTATCAGACAACAATCATATTGGATTTGTGACCAAAGTATGAACACGGATACAAACATAATAATGCACATCAGTTTCAATGCACAAAATCAACATTTTTAAAAATAATTTATTGTAAGATAATAACATTAAAACAATGGATTTCTAAATAAGTATAATATAGTCATGCATAATTTACATGCAAACTATTATACTAAAACATAAATAAAAACTTGAGCACTTTTTAAAAAATAAAACGATGTCTTGTTTTTATCATGAGTCTATAAAATCATATATCCTGCATACGTATGTATATCTAGTCACAGCAGTGTATAACAAAGCAATACGCCAAAAACAAGTATAAATCGATTACTCAGGCCCCGATCTCTCGAAGCATCTCAATCTGAGCAAGATCTCATCCCAAATATTGGCATGTGTCTTTATGTTCATTTCCATGCGGGATTGAACTAAAAATTAGGATCACTAAACATAAATGTTGTTCTGAGTTAATTTCGGTAAATGTTCAAGAGCTCGAAACTCAGATTTATCTCTAATTCCGACTCTGATTTAAGCAAAATCTCAATTTGAGTTGAGATTTCTACTTGAGATGCTTCGGAAGATTGGGGCCAGGTCAGTCACATGTTATCATAACATTGTGTACATAAACATTGTCATTTCTCTTATTCATATATATTATGTGTATATTAGTATGTGGCTTAGTGGGAGGATCGTAACGTGTTTAGTTGGGCATTGTGCCTTGTATGTTTTTTTATGTTTTTTTATGTTTTCCTTGCTCGGCTGGTTCAGGTGGGCATTTTGACTTGTATGTTTTTATGTTTTCCTTGCTCGGCTGGTTCAGGTGGGCATTATGCCTTTTGTGTGTTTTATGATTTCTGTACTCGGCTGGTTAAGCTGAGTGCTGCCTTCCCTGTCTGACTTAATACTTTTTATAGTGAATAAGGCATTGGTTTTCACTGCCATTTTCTCCAATTAAGAAGTTTAAAACAATGAAATATACAATTTTATGATATTGCAATGTTTGCATACAAGTGACAGACCTAAATAAGCAGACTATATATCAAAGCACTATAATAATATCATTAAAAACATTATGATGTGCCGTCATTTATCTTTCAGTTTATCTAAGGGAGATCACTCTTGCACATTTTCTATTTAAATGATGCACGCACTTCACGTTTTCCACACGCCACTGGTGGTCTGTAGTTGTCCTGCATGCAGGCGTTATCGGAATCTTTCAGACTTCTTAATTTTGTTAGCTGAAACATGAATAACAAAATGTTTACATTTGATGCGATGAAAACACAGAACTGAAACATATTAAAAGGGCCAACATTCAATTTCGATGGTACAATACAGAAATTGTCTATTCCACGTTTTTTCTAGATAAGTATTTTTCTTGTAGATAAGCATTCGGTCACCATGATTTAATTAGCTGTTGGCTCACTATGTACATGTATTAATAATTCATCATTTTAACCATTTTGCTTAGGTTTAAACAAACTGTAAAACCATTAATTTTCGCGGGTATTAAATTTCGAGGATTATTGTTAAATTGTAGACCTGGTTTTTTGGTTTCTTAAATGCCGCGATGGATTTAAAATATTGAATAAAACATCTCTTGCAGTGTGTTAACAGATTCTTTTGGAGTGGATTTAATCTCGCGATTGAGTTCATCCTCGAAATAAACGGACATAAATCCACCGCTAATGTTAATAATTTTACAGAGTTTCATATTTTGTTAATCATCCGATGCATATCATCTTTAAACTGGGTCCGGAATTACAACCAATACTTACACTCAGCACTCAAATATTGAAAATGTGATAAAATTAGCTATTACTTGTCCTAGAATGCAAATCTAGGTGAGAAAAATGTATGAAATTGTAATATAAGTATTGAAAATAACATTTAATACATTTTCTTGGCCATTATGTATTATTTATGAGGTTTATATGTAATAATAATTGAATCAGAGTGCTACACTCAGCACTCAGACTGATAAAATTGTGATTATACCCGGTAGCTTACAAATATACTAAATTACACAAGGATGGGAGCTAAAAATAATATTTAGTACCAATTTCACATTTTTACAACTTTTTGATCGAAAAATTATCCTTATGAACATCAAAAGAGTGATTTTCAATATTTGAGTGCTGAGTGTAAGTATTGGTTGTAATTCCGGGACCAGGTCCATGACGTACCTGATCATTTGAATACTTTACAGGTTCTTTAAATACAATCCAGGTAACGCTTTCAAACAATGGTGGTGTGGTCAAAGATCCAAGATATGTCCAGTACTGTGTGGTGTTGCCTGAAATATGACATTACATTGTATAGTCCGCGGATGATAACACAAGATGTTTACAAATAAAATAAAAATAAACGCTTTTTCGATGTCCATGTTTGTTCATTCTTTTGCATATTCATTTGTAGTGCATATACTTTTTCAATCTACACTAATAACAAGCGGGCAGTCGACCGTGCAGTCTTCATATTATGCATGTGTGTTTATTGGTAAGAATCGAGCTATCTCCCGTGAGCTATACATCTATGTACAATTTAAAAGTAATTCTGTCAATTTAAAGGTAACTATATCGCATTATTACGTGACATTACTGTAAAATACGGTAATTGTTTAAGATCTACTATAGCTACTAGTATGCTCAACTGAACGTAATAGTAAATACTATACTCGTTAAAAAACTTTTTTATGTATTGATGTTTAGTACTATTAAGACGTTACAATGATTCTTATTACGGAAAGTTTATCCAACGGGACCATAAAAGTGATTCAATGCATTTTTATGAAAGTATACTTTAATCTATGACGATATTAATAGCCATATTCTTATCACATATTCTTGAATCTTTCGGACGATATAGTAATATACGAAACAAAACATTTTTGAGGTAAGGTCAAGACAGACAACTCGTCTTCATAACTGATAACATCCGAACCAAAACGTAGTTACTTCCCCTTAACCACAAAACTATAGTGGAAGACTATTCAACAAAAACCACAATCACACAACCGGTGCTCAACACACAAAATGAACAAGAAAATAACATTATAAACAGTTTCAACTGTCCGAAAACCAAAAAGCCTTACTAGTTATTACAGCTGTCAAAAAGCTGAAAAACCTAGTTCCAGCTGAAAAAAAAGCTGAACGGCCATGTTTCAGCTGTCATAAAGCCGAAATACCTAGTAACAGCTAGCTGTCAAAAAGCTGAACGATAATAAGCCGAACGACCAAGTAACAGCTAGCTGTCAATAAGCTGAAATACTTAGTTCCAACTGTCAAAAAGCTGAACGTCGAAGTTTCAGCTGTCATAAAGCCGAAATACCTAGTAACAGCTAGCTACCAAAAAGCTTAAAGACTTAGTTCCAGCTGCCAAAAAGCTGAACGTTAAAATTTCAGCTGTCATAAAGCCGGAATACCTAGTTTCAGCTATCACAATTCGAGGATTTAGACCACGTTGAAGTAATGCATCTCGTGCAATTATACGTCACAGCAAGTCATTTTTTTACAAGTACAATCATAACGTCTGTAACAAATTCACGCGTTTCCACTGAGTAATTTACAAATTGACCGCACGTGAAAAGCGAGAACGCAGTGATAGAGCCAATAACACTTGTTTTTTAATCGATATGCAGTAAACGCAGACTATGACCAATTGTCGATGATCAAACATACTCGTGTTCGATCAACAAAAGTTATATTATAAAAGTAAATAACCAACTTATTTACTTTTAATTAACACCCGACAAATATGCTGTTGAGCAAAATCTTTATATAACTTTAACGCCCAACAAAAAAAGTTGTTGATTAAAAACAAAGTCACCTTAGGAAGTCGATGATTGATTCAATCAGGCGGATATTGCATGTTTACCGAGACTGCATAGGTTCCAATACTCAAAATGTACCAATTCATTTTCTTAGGGAAGAGTTAAATCTATAATTGGCGATTGATTTATAAAACGATAATTGACTACTTAAGTTATTAATGATTGTGTTCTGTAAACGAAGAGCTTTTTTATTTGCTACAGTACAATAAAATGAAATTTTAATGCATGTCTGTAATATTATTATATTAATTTATATTAACGTTACTATTGTGTTAAAACTCACCTTTGAAATTATTAAAACCAAACAGTAATTAATGTTGCTCTCTACACTTAATACATTTAGGAAATAATTAAAAAATTGGACAGGGAAGGCAGCATTCAACTGAAACAGCCGGGTTCAGAATACATAAATAACATAGACCACAATCACACGGCACAATGCCCAACACACAACGGAACGAGAAAATGAACTTAACCGCTGAAAGTCCATGTTTCAGCTGTCAAAAAGTTAAAAGTCCAAGTCCCGGTTGTCAAAAAGCTGAAAGTCCATGTTTCAGCTGTCAAAAAGTGACATGTCCTAGTCCCGGTTGTCAAAAAGCTGTAAGACCAAGTTTCAGTTGTCAAAAAGCTGAAAGTCCAAGTTTCAGTTGTCAAAAAGCTGAAAGTCCAAGTTTTAGCTGTCAAAAAGCTGAAAGTCCATGTTTCAGCTGTCAAAAAGTGACATGTCCAAGTCCCAGTTGTCAAAAAGCTGAAAGTCCAAGTTTCAGTTGTCAAAAAGCTGAAAGTCCAAGTTTCAGTTGTCAAAAAGCTGAAAGTCCAAGTTTTAGCTGTCAAAAAGCTGAAAGTCCATGTTTCAGTTGTCAAAAAGTGACATGTTCAAGTCCCAGTTGTCAAATAGTGACATGTTCAAGTCCCAGTTGTCAAATAGTGACATGTTCAAGTCCCAGTTGTCAATAAGCTGAAAGTCCATGTTTCAGTTGTCAAAAAGTGACATGTCCAAGTCCCAGTTGTCAAAAATCTGAACTGCTCAGTTTCAGTTGTCAAAAAGTCAAAAGTCCAAGTCCCAGCTGTCAGCAATAAAACACCATTTCCCACCAACTACCAGGCAATAATTGCATGTACTACAAGGAAAAATTTAATAGCATTTGAAATCTATAATTATTTACATTTAGTATTTTGTGACCAGCTGCTTGATTCCAATGGTCAAAAGGATGGTCGTACTCTTGAGACTTTACTATATATCGTACTGTGTCATGCATTTCAACATGCGTATGCTATAATTATTTCATTTTACACTCGTTATTCGTTATCTCTTCTATCCAGAAGCAGATATGATTTTCAAAACATGTAAAACATGAGGAATTGTGTTGCAAAAAAACTAGAGTGACTGACTTTCGGTGAAGGAAAATGTGAGATTTAAAATATAGGATCTATGTCCCTCTAAACAAGTTACAACAAAAACGTTTTAATCAATTTTGTGATGTCTAAAACATCCGTAATTTGAAACATTGTGATAAAACTGTAGGTGAAAATTTCAACCCTCTTTTTCAAAATTTTATCTAGACTTTTTCTTCCCCCTACCTTCAAGATTTAGCTATTTAAGACTTATTTCTGTCTAAAAAGTAGAACGATCGTCTACGTATGTCAAGAAAGGAGCTAGGTGCTGCTAAAACGGAAGCGCTAAAAAATGACCCCTATGTCACGCGCCCCTAATTGAGCAAATAAAAGTGTTTTAAGTGGATTCGGTCGAAGGGGTCTTGCATTATTATAAAATATGATACTTTGCTTTTGTGACATATTGACAAACCCAAATTTCTGGATGGAATTTTCTCGAATACATGTACATTGGTCACCCCTCGTATATGACGTAACATAACTTTAATAAACTAAGAATACTTTTTGACAGTATTTTGCTAGTTTTGCCACTTAAAAAAGCATTACAAAGTGATATTGTGATATTATTTTCGACTGAAATTTTGTCAAAAAGGTTCCAATTACGGATGTTCACAAAAAGGATTGAATTTTCATTTTGTTGTAATCCGAAAGAAAATAAACCAGTCAAAAACGAAACGTCTACTATCACATTATATGAAAAATATAATAGAAAATCGGACAGTGAAGGCAGCTCTCAACCTTTCCTTCCGAGCACAGAAAACTTAAAAACATTACATAACAAAGTTACACGGCACAAAATGTCCAGAACATAATTGAACGAGAAACTGATATTAACCCCAAGCATGACCTAGTTTGAGCTCTAAAATATATATGTTTGAAGTTAATTTTGCGGCGGCTAGACCTCAATAGAAATGCGCAGCACGACTTTTCAAACATTTTTGCTGGCGAATATAAAAACATTTTGTTACTGAGAAAAACGTATCGGTAATGATTTAAAGCTTAAATTAAACGTGCATTTTTGAACATTTCGATGAAACACCAGCACGTAGCGCACGTTTTCTTCAGATCTGCGAGAGAGGAAAACACGGACTACGTGCCCGTGCTTCATGACCATTTGACATATTGCATAAAAATAGAAAAATACAGCACGAGGAATCCGGGTTTCAGAGAGTCCGGATTTCACGGGCTTTACTGTACCTGGTAACAGTTTGGAAGGATCGAGTTCCACGTTCTTTTTACTCGCCGCTCCATTAGCTGTAACATCAGACAAGTTGTCTGTGAATTTCTTAAATTCTGCATTGTCGCCATCTCCTACCTAGAATGCAGTTTACATGTATTTAGTATAATCAATGTTAAATTGCATTTAAGAGAAACCTGTATTGTAGCAATACCCTTTTACTTTTGGCTACAGGTCAAAGGTGGACTTTTTGTGTTCCAATGTTGACAAATTTCGTCTTGAACCCGTAGCCAAAAGTATCATGGTATTGTTTCACTGTTATATCAACGCCGTTATGTGTGTACAATGTCACTGAAGTCAGTCGACTTATTTAACAGTCCCACTATTTATTTAAAGCTGTGCTTTCATACAGAGCAACATATCTGGCACCCATGTTTATTTAGCTTTTGTCATGCTCAGCTCAAGTTCGTGCTCAATCATTAAATGTTTCAAACAGAAAAAGTATATACTACTGAAATCAGAGTAAAATTTACTGATATAGTTAAGATTATTTAATCATTAGACTTTCTAGGAGCAAATGAAGTTCCAATCAATCTCAGGCTGAGTTGAGCAAGGACAAAGTTTTATAATCATGGGACCTTATTTGGTGAAAGGGGTTTGTTGTCGTTTCGCAACATTTGTTGCAGTTATATACGGTGGTCGATTCACATAAGAGCAAGTTTTCCAGGACCGTTTTCTAGTGGCCTCCGTCGCTCAATAGTTAGCGCCCTTGCCGTCTAATTGGCGATCCGGGTTCAAAACCGGGTGAAGGCACACAAAGATATGCTGCCTTATTTCAGCAGAAATGAAGGCTATGCTCGGAATCGGCATTCTAAACAGTACTAACTTACTCTTCTTCAAGAAAATGGCAAATCCTCCACATGCGGAGGAAATTGGCATTGTTGTAGACTTTTCATTGAGAGGTATGAGTCTAAGACCTGCGGCTGCCGGGAATCGAACCCGGATCACCCGGTTACAAATCCAATGCACAACTAACTACTGACCCATTACACCGGCTCTCGCAACACTTCCGGCGAAGCCCTTCTCATAAGCAAATGCCTTTCTTCAACATTGATGTTCAGTGTATTTCATTCCAATTGTACGACTTCTCTATCATCTTTACCTCTCTAGAGCAACAACCTCTAGAACAAGAAACAGTCTTCAGCAACATACTTAACTTCTTCCCAGACAACAAATCTTGGATCGCCCCGTGTGTGTAACCACATACGTCCGTCATGTTACGCTTCTCTCTAGACCCCTTTACTACCAAGGAGCCCCCCCCCCCCCAACCAACACTTACTCTACAACCATTCATATTAAAGCAATGTTCTGATCAAACTTAGCTATGGTAAGGGGAGATAAGAAAGCTTATCATAGCTTAATATTTTGATCAGAACATTGCTCTTTGTTGTGATATGTATAAAGAAACCTTTATAATACGAATGGTTATAGAGTTTATGTTGGTAGGGGGTTCCTGAGTAGTATAGGGGTCTGGGGGTCATAACATGACGAACGCGTGTACACGTGTGTAACTGTGTTGGTTGCACTATATCGAACACACATGCAGTATTTTGTGTTTCATTATTATAACATTCAATTCAAATATGCTTAGCTGCAAACGACAAGTGGTGAACATTAAATATTGATAACGGAATTAATGTCCTATTGACTTACATATTAAATCTTTTATAACAATTTTATTGAATGACATAATAAATGCATAACCTAATATTTGCTCTTCGAAAGCACATAAAATCACCTAGTAGGTGTACTTGACAGGCGACTTGTGCATTAATTTTGTATTTTTACTGCAATGCGGTATAATATCAAAGCACTTAAGTACTTGTATCAGCCCGTGACAATACCAGTGCAAACTCTACCGTACGTAAGCCCTACATCGCATTAAACTGCGTACGTTACGACATTTCGTTGCACACACACAATTTTAAAATGTTCCACATTTTTTACGGAAGACCGGACATGACATTTCAATTTCACGATTTAAAAATAGCAAAGTTGATATCGTTACATGTGAAGTGAAGCCGTGAATTGAACCTTACGTCTATATTTCACCATTTCGCGAATTTAAGTTCATAATTATTTTATATTTTTTCGCCATTTGAAATCGTTAAAGATTAAAATGTCACCTCCGGTCCTTCGTACGATATTTTATTTTTTATGTGTGGATTTTAGACCGGATGGTGCGGAGTTTGTGCGGATTGTACGGAATTCAGTCCGGACAGTCCGGGTTTATAGGTTCATACCTCTATCATAATACCAAGAACGGCCAAACCATCGGCTTTATCCACAGCTTGTCCAAAATCCTCATACTTTGTGTTGTAGTGAACAAGATGAAGCTGAATAATAAATAAAGATGAATATTTATAGATTTTGTTAGAATAGAAAAACATACATCGAAATAAATACATCGCAAATTAATGCAACATTAACAGTCACTGATCTTGTATTTTGCCAATTTGAACAAGTTACAAAACTAGCTACTACATGTACTATATTGATTGTGTTAACAACGTGATTTTTAAAAGTTGTATTGAAGTTGTATCACATAATGATGCGAGAGATATTTCAAGCTACAATATAATTTCAATGTTTATTATTTTAAAGATTTTTAAAACCAATGTGATCACAAACAAGATTCAATATCTTGTTGTTGTAAATTGTTCAGGTGGGCAAAGTATACCTTAAAATGTTGCATTTATTTTGAACACATTGTCAAGAAGCGCAAAACAGACATATTGGTTCGGTACGAAAAGAAGGCATTTCAAATTCCCTATTCATGAATCACTAAGTTGGCATCATGTGAAATTAAGTACAGTTGTGAATTTGTGAAAACGTGAAATCAACCGGAATTGAGAAATGAACTGAAATTGTGATTCAAATGAAATTGTGAAATCAACTGAGATTGGGAAATCAACTTCGGTATATCGTTACAATGGACATACTGAATGCTGCAGTATGCCAAATGTATGTTTAATAAATCAAACTCCGGTGAGGAGTTACTGTTTTTAATACAGAGAAGCCTGCCCGATTACTTGGGCTAGGTTAGAGACCCGCAGTCATTTGAAAACTAAACAATCGCATAGTGCTATGAGCCAACTTATATATCCCGGACAATCTTTATACTCGGAGCACGAAGCAAGGAAACACCACAATCGTTCACGTCTTTTGTGTGTCAAGTCCTGACGTCAAACGCGTTGTCAAGTCCTGAGGTCGTACACGCTGTCAAGTCCTTAGGTCGTACTCAACCTTCCATTCCTGTGTAGGATTCCCTATTCACTAGGCTACTTGGGTCGGGTTATACACTAAATATATACAATCTATAAAAATATCACATTCGAGCATAGACTATTATATATATTCCCGCTTATAGGCGACATTGCTTATATATATGCATACCTTTGCAAATATCATAGTTTGCTAGTACATTTGTCGGGTACGTCTTATGAACGCGATCGACTATAAGCCGGTTGATACGGTACTATTACAAAAACTTAAGTTTTGCTCTTATCAGACCATCTGTAAACAAAGTCTACATGTTTCTGTTGCAGACATATTCACTTGCTCATATATTACCTCAGCAGCGTACATCTTGCCATCTATTGTATGTTCCGATCCTTTGCTAGATTCTGATCCCCAGTGTAGATGGAATTGTTCCAGTTTAAACTTTTGTGCTGCTAATGGTCCACCACTGATTACTGATATAATAAACAAAATGCCATCCAGTGACTACCAAATGGAGCTATCAGACTACTTCTGATTATTATATATGCTGGTTGCTCCTTTTGACAATCAATGAACAAAAAGTGATATAGGTTTTTATAATACTAGATATTACACCAGGTACAGTAACCACGCAGGTTGTATCATACTAAAATGGCACAGTGCCCGAGTCCACTTTAACGGTGTGAACCCAATTGTAAAGTTTTTTTTCCAGAAATCTATAATTTCGATGTTTGTGTTTGTTTGTTTGTGTTCGACTAAGACACAGTCTAAGTGCGTGTCCATCTTGTTTCCCCTGTCAGTATGGTCAATGACATCTGACTTCAAGGACAAAGAAATTTGTGTAATACAAGGAATCCTGGTGCAATACCATATCTCTTCCAGAATAGACGTCTTTGTTCTTTGTAGCATGCTCGGTGTACAGCCCCGACATGCGCGGGACTACCTCTGGGTTACGACCAGTTAGTTGGATAGGAAACACTAAAGATCGTTTCAGAAATAATCTAGACTTTAGAGCCAAGACCCAGATTTCTCGATCCGTAGTCAAGAGCGTGTCACCGACTCAAATTTTCTGATATCATTTTCTGATGTAATTCTCAATTTGTGTTTTATTGCATTCTCATTGGATTTTATGTTTTGTTTTAAACTTTACTTATCGAATTCAACAAAAAGTTTTACACACAAAAATAAATTAGTTTACAAAAGCTGGGTTTCAAACACCAGTCACACACGTTCGCACCTGAGTTCTTTCCAATCTGACAAACAACACTTTTCCCGCTGTTCTTCAAATCTAATTCTTTCTCGGATTCGTACGTAATGCTGATTGGACAATCTGCTAAGCCTTGATCAAACTTAGCTGAAGCTGTTGCTATATCAATGGGCGATTGACGTTCTCCTGCAGCAACTGGAAACTCCTTCGCCCATGTGCTTGGTCCTGGAAATATATAATTATATAACAAATACAATTTTCCTCTCCATATAGTGATTCATTTTCTCTGGTTGACGAATAGTTTTTGACTGGATCAGAGAATGAAGAAACATCGGGCGTGTTTCCGTTTATATCGCAATGAAATGGAAAAAAGTATGATACAATTTCGTGAAAGTATCAGTCATACACATGTAAAACTAAATAATCTATTTTAGAGAAGCCTTTGGGAATCCTCGTATTGGTGGATTTATGCTTATAAACGTTACCACAATGACAATAATTACCACGCAATGATCCGAGGCACGGCTAATCTAACGTCAAAAACCGGAAAGTGACGTCCGCTAAACACTACTTGAAGAATAACTACTATAGTTATAACGTAATCGTGCAAAATTTTCGTTGACACAGCATTTAACATCACTACCGAACATCTGGAAATGGTAAAAGTTTGTGCCCACATGACTTAATGGCTCCAAAACGATGATCAAATAGAGAAATGGTGTCACATTTTAGGAGCGAAAATTGCGTAACGACACAATAATTTGACGTCGACTTGGGCCGGCTCGCGTTACATGTACTTATGAAAACACTTATATTATGTAAACCCTTCGTCGCAACAAGTTGAAATTTAGTACGTCAAGTAAGGAATGGTAAAAATGTATTCTTGTACGGTTCCATTGATACCAGTAGTTTTCCAACAATATCGATCGTCCGTGTATTAAATAAACGACCCTCATAACGAAGGTTTGTATCACAGTTACGACAATTTACATTGATGTTAAGTAAATGGGTGGTACTAAATACTATGATAATTGATGGGGTGGGTCTTAATTATCAAAGGACTGAGTGCAATGTCTGCAGTGTATGATATTCATGATATTATATCACGTACAGTAGTTACTACACTCCCCTTTGTTTCACCCAAGATCTAACGAAACATAATTCCACGGTATTTTATTATCTAAACACTAGTTACATACTAGCTACTGATTCACGAGAATTTCTAATTTTAGTAATTTAGATTTATTATTTTATTGATACAAACATCTAGTACAAGTCAATTATATTGGTTGAATAGTGTTGGGTGTTCATTCTTAAATCAACATACTGTGTAAGAACTGGAAAATTACACTCGGGTGACATCGGGCTTTTGTTCTCTATCTGTAACAAAGAATACTTAGGCGAACGGTCCGAAAGTACGATAGTTCGCTCCAATACCAAAGACGAAATAAAGATGTAGATCTAACTATAGTGTTTCCGTTGTCTTGGCGCTCAGCATAACCGAGGTAAAAGAGGGAAAGTTGACTTCTCTTCTATGCACGCGTGGTGATAGTTTAGGGTCTTGATCATTTTGAAGTAAGTAATTGTTTTAAATTTTAAAGTTATGTATAATTATAGATAATCAAATATGAAAATCGTTTAAATAACACAATTTACAAACTCACACTATTGAATGAAGTTCATTGACCGACGTCTAGACATCACTTTATCTATGAATGACTCAATACTTCACCTTACAGCACTTGTAACATAGTCATATAACTATAACATACTTTAGTACAATGTATATAACAAAGTAATAAACCTGAACGGTTGATAACCAAAATAATAACCAAAGACAATATTATATATTATGGCATTGCGTATTCAATCGACTACAATTTTTTTTACTACAATACGTCATTTTGTGTGACTTCCAGATGTTTTAGCTTATAGTGTCCACAAACCAGACTATTTTTGTTTGGGTTCAATCCAACTACCCGGTCACATTATCCTGCAAATGAGCCAATCGATCGTCTGCGGAACAATCATTAAGGTGATGGCCAGGCTTCTTACGTTGCAGTTTACAAATCTTATTTACAAATGTAATGGACATGGACAATCCACAGTTTATGTGGTGTATCATAATTACCTCGTTGATAGAGACAGAGCATTGTTAAACAGCGCAGCAATACCATGTGACAATGACATCACTAAAAGCTACAAATCCATGACGAAACGTGTTAACAATTGCTCCGAGTCGAAACAAATTAACCGTAAGTATTGTATTTCTTCATCGATATGAAGCATACGACAGGGAAACATTGTATGCTTTCCATAAAACATAAAATCTTTTCTAGCATCTGGGCCGTTCTTTCCAACACCACGTGAATCCTTCGGAGTGGTTGTAAGCGAACGGACGACATAATATACTTAGGTTTCACAGGGTGCTGTAAAATACGACACAGCTGCTGATTGGAGCCTACACGTCTTTGAAACATTATATGAGTTTCCTTCAGAGTGGCGTGTGTTTCATAGAAATCGATATAGGAATAAAATACCTGTGGCTTTTTTTCCCCCAATGTTGACACATTTCGTCTCGGATTTGTAGCCTTTAGTGATGTCACGTGGTATTGCTACACTATCAAGAGTAGCTTTCACGATTTATTGTTCGAACGTGACTCTGTTTGATGGTTGGCCATAAAATCTCTTCCGACGGATTAGTCGATGGAAAGTTGAACGAACATTTTGACTAACACGATGGTGCGTGTATTGTTGGTTTAGTTTAATTCGTTGTTTGAAAAAGCAGTAAACCCTAAGTGACCCCTTTTGAAAGAATGCTCAATATTTGGGCAAGCATTGCGTTTGTAGCCTTAACAATTATTAGCAATTATAAAATATTGACATATAAAATGGGGTGACATTGACTTACAACATGCACACATCGCTGAACTCTGCGGGCCCTGAGATCTTTTATATTTCACAATGGAATAAGCAAGCCTACGAAGGACCATGTGGGCTGTCTTACTTCTTCAATTCATTCTAAAAATGATAACCACTAACGTAAAGCAAACTGTTAGTTTGCTCATCGCATGTGTTTTGCTAAAATCTTGAAAAAAAATGAATTTTGGATTCGAAAATTGAATCAACTCACATCCCATGATTTCAATCATTTTGACGAATTTTGAACGCATTTTATTAACACTAACCAGCATTATCAAACTGGATACGAGTGTGTCATCTTTGGTATTCCATACATATAGCTCACTACTTGTATTTATTCAAATATTGACCCCAGTTTTTGTCTGTTCGACAGATGTTGGTTTGACTTGCATGATATTAAATGAGACGTAAAATCCATAAATGTTAATAATAAACCTTGAATTGATATCATGCATTGCGTAATACAAAACACAGTTTCTGAAATATTGTAATTTGAGCCCAGTAATTGTTATTTTATGTTTATGATAGCAAGTCAAAATTTAATATAAACGAACACACGTTTGAGCAATGATAATAATAGAGAGGTTGCGAAAGGCAATGTGTAACGTGTACGTGAATACTATGACTGGGTATTTTATCATCCAGGTATGTGTAGTTTTACAAGTAACGGACGTGTGACAGACGAAAATATAATGTGTACCACGTCACACAGGTATGCGTATGCACGGGAAACCTAAGGTTTTACCGCCGGAAGTCTCAGTGAGTTTAAATAAACACTCATTTTTGATTCACGAAGAATCATGTTACAACTGCCATGTGATGTTACACGCACACGTTGTGTTTCGCAAGCCAATTTTAATTGCAACATGTACGTATACATGTATATAACCGCTTCCTCGAAAGCCTAATGGTTGAGCGTTCGCTTCGAGTGCGGGAGGTCTCGGGTTCGACCCCTGGCCGCGTCATACCAAAGACGAAATAAAAATGGCTTCCAGGAACTCCCTTGCTAGACGCTCAGCATAAAAGGGAAACTGGCTTCTCTTCTCTCATACCCTCGTGGCGATGGATAACATCAGGAATGAGGTGTCGAGAGTGATTAATATAAGTTGGAAAAACTTGTTTCACAATCGACCTTAAATAAATTAGTATAAACTACGTATACATGTACGGGTAGCTACACGTACACGTAGTCGTACACGTTCGAATCGCAACCTCTCTATTTTTATATACTATACGACAAAATAGTATGAATTCACCGAACAAATTTGGATTTAAAATTTGTCATTATTAAAATATCTTAAAAATCAGCTGTCCGATTTATAGACCATGATAGATCGCCCTTATGATGTCTGTGTGAGACACATTACGTCGGTTGTTTTCCACAATGCTCCAAGTGCTATCTTCGTTGCAGATCTGGAATTATTTTTATCACTGTACTGACATCTTTAATTACACCCAAGTTTATTACGTAACTATATTTACGATTGAATAACTGTACAAGTATACACCATTTTGTAAAAAGAACGAATACAAAGCTGTATTGGCTTTTGTGGTTATTATTAATGTTCGAACAAACAAGCGCACATTTGAACCTCCCACTATGGATTCACGTCTAACCCTGTCTGACTCTCTTGCAAGTTCGTAACTTGGAGACGACCAAATTGGAGGATATGCAGTTAGGGTCTTGTTACTTATCTAATATTTCAGATCGATGTAAATACGATTTAATGCTGGAGTCACTCTCATGCGAACCCACGTGCTACCCGGGAAAGAGCAATAAGCAATAATTAAGCCACTGTCGGTCCCAACTTTCGATATCTGGTAAGGGTTGCCACAACAAAATGTGGTACTTGTGATGACGTAAACTGTGTCTATCGGGATAAACGTTCTTCTTTTAACATTCAAGTTTTGAACTCATTTTACCATTTGTACATGTGCGCTAAATGACCTACCGAATGTTTACTCCTACACGGATGCCTCGCTATTGTAAATATATACGAAACCAATTAATATAATAAGATATAAGTACGTTTTGACGCGTGGTAAGGTGACTGAATCTACAGCAGACGAAAACCATTTGTTCCGATGCCAGGGTTAAGGTGGGGTATGTATAAATAGTGCTGGCATTTATTGCTGTTCATGTGTAAACATTACCACTTATTACTACGAGTACGCCATATAAATGTCTTCAATAATAATTGGATCTTTAGGAAGTATGTATGCTATAGCTGTCACTCAAGATTACCAATGCTGATGGTTCATAAAACACAATCATGTCTGTCTACAGTCACGTTATAAGTTTGAACACAATACCCACTGAAGCAAGATATATATATCCGTCACAATTTCAAAGAAAATAAATACAACTCCATATTTGAATTTCAAAATAAAAATCAACTCAATGTTGAAATGAAGTAAATTCAACTTCATATTGAAATTTTAATAAAATAAATACAGCTCGATATTTGAATTTTAATAAAATGAAAACAACTCGCTTTTGAAATTTCAATGAAATTGTTTCAACTCAATATTGAAATTTCAATGAATAAATTCAACTCGATTTTGTAATTTCAATGAAGTAAAGTTAATAAATCTCGATAGCGCAATTTCAATGAAATAAATTCAACCCGGTATTAAAATTTCATTGAAATAAATTCAACTTGATACTGAACTATTTACAATAAAATAAATTCAACTCAGTATTGGAAATCCAATTAAATAAATTTTACTCGGTATTGAAACTCGAGTCAATGAAGTAAACTAAAGTGAAATCGAAATTCTGTGCCTTATGCGATTTCAGTGTTTGGGTATTGTTTGGGTATTGATTGACATTGTGTAGACTATGTACCACGTTTTTATGCAAAAAATCTGATACTTTATATAAGATGAGTGCATTTATCTGAACTTGAGATTTCCCGATTCTGAATTTAGGACTTCCACATCCTGCTTTTGAATTTCACGATTCTGAATTTGAGATTTCCCAATTCTGAATTTGAGATTTCCTAATTATGAATTTGAGATTTTCCGATCCTGAATTGGATATTTCATGATTGAGTGTCTCATCAGACAAAATTCAAATTTTTTTACTGCTGTTATATTACTGCTAGTAAGACATGCCAAAATAGATAAGGAACATGATGGTAATAAAAAGGATGAAAGTATCACAAATCGCTGTTCTTACAACTTTTAATGTCCCCTTCGAAACAATTTTGAATGATATAAATATTTTCAACACGTTATGCACTATTATAATTATGAATCTCCCCCCAGAGGGGGATGCACGGGGAATTAGACATCTATAGACTTTCCAAATGTACGGGAATTTGATCAACCCTGCCGTCACATGTAGCGGGAATTAGACTTGGCCTGTATTTTAAGGACTGGGGACACCCAAGGAACTAGACAGGACTATCTGCACATGGAAGGGAAATTTGACTACCAATTTCCAAAAATGTCTAATTCCCCTATATTATCACACCCCCCCCCCCCCCCCTCTCGGGGAAAACATTTACAAGTGCAAATACACTGAGCCACACATATTTGTACTCATTTTACCTACATTTGCATAAAATAACATAACTTATATGACAAATTGGAATGGGAAAAAATAAGAAAAATATTTAAAGTGTATAGCTACTTCATATTGTTTATACATTTGTACCAAAATCAAACGCTTTTCATATTACATTATTAAGCAGATGTATATGACTTATTGTACACCTATACTTCATATTAAATTTGTACTGTAGCCCATCCAACCTTTTTACAGAAAAAACGTTTAAAATATGAAATATGGACATCGTGCATTATTTATGTTTAATAATTTATTATGATTAACTTACATTTGTAAGCTATCATTTGAACCCAACTTGTTTGTCCTGATTTACCACAGACAAATCGAATATTTTTATTTCCGCGCTCGTGCTAAGTAGCTCCAGCATGTACGATTTGGTGAAAGTAGAAATAAAGCAATGTAGATTTATATACTATGATAAATATGAAATTGTACAATTAAACTTTGTGAGCTCAATAAAGATATAAATTTTGTCTTTTTATGTATTCATTCACTTCATTTCTTCTTGTGAACAAGTATTTTGTTAGTAGCAAAATGGATATTAACACTGCCCACTACTATATTCAACAAGTCTTTAAGAAAGACAAGCAACACAGAAGTTACTTACTGGTTTAAAGACATGACCCTTTAAATTATTTTCAAAGTTTCTGATGTCATGGAAAGAACAATCTTTTATCCGAATCAAAAAAGGATATACACAATTGCCCTATTAGCACATACACACATACAAAGTTTCATAAACCCTAACTCTTCCTTCTGGTCCCTATCCACAAAATATGTTTCATAAACCTAGCTTGGAAACTGTTTGAGTTATGGCAGGATCCTGATTTATTGACGGACGGGGGGGGGAGGATGGCAATCATATAGCTCTCTGGTTGAAAACTGGTAGGGGGCTAATAAACATAGTCAACGGACTGTATTGTAGAACACCAAGCTGATCTAACTCGGGAATATACACAGGGTATAAACGAGTCAACTTCCGGTTATCGCAATAAGGCATACACGTTGAATTGTATAGTATCCCAGTAAGTCATACAGTGATCAGGTTTATACAATGTGATATAAGGGCCCTTTGAATTCACAAACCTATTTAAGTCGACTTAGACTTAAAATGTTATAATGTGTTTTGTTTTTAACGTTCCATGATGTAATAGATATTTTCGCTTCAATATAAATAGGCGCTTGTGCATAAGTATATAGAAAAATGCATTGGAAAATAAATGATAGATAATTTATGCCACGCAAATATTAAATCCAAGTCTGGGTTTTAGCCTAAAAAATATTTGGGAACTGTATAAGGCCCCTGCAGAATAAAATTAGTTAAGCTCAGTTTAGCCATATTTATTGCCAGAAATTACTTAACAATTATACAACATACCTAATCCAGCTAATTTGCCGTACTACATTATACATAAAAAGTATTTATAATAGACAAATTGATTGAATTAAAAACACGAGTTTATAAAAATGTTTTCCATTTACAAATTACAGTGTATGAAAAAATATGAACCATAATTTGTACTCACCATTATTTGCTTTGTATCCCCAACTTGCCATGTTTTAATTTATTCTTCAACCCACAAACAATCCAACAAATCTGAAACAAAAGAAATGTTCCAAAATATGAACAAGATTATCACACAATCATCACACCAGCCTCGGAACTCCACTCAGTGCTTTGATTGCACTGGTGTGAAGATAATGATGCTACGGGAATAAGCCCCCGGTGTTAATAGAGGAATTGGCCCGCCAGTAACACCATCATTCTCTCCATATCGCTGATAATCAGTAAAGTGCCTCTTATTATTGAGGCATTAATTGGATTTCAGATGTGAGTATATCGGGCTTATCAGCAATTACCGTTCGTTTATCGTCAATGTATAAGTACAACTAATAGACATGTACCTTACCGGCGTACGTGGCTCATCAGTTCACAGGTACGACCAGCAATTACCGCACGTTACTCATGCAAGTGCAATCACCGAGCTTCCTTGCCCATGACAACCAGGTCCCGATCTCCTGCAACATCTCAATCTGACCTAAATCTCATCTCAAATATAATTGTCTTGGTCTTTATGTTAATTTCCATCGGACTCTTGCCACACAATTGGCATCATAAAGCAGAAACATTATTTTGAGTTTAATACAGTAAATTTTAATAAGCACGAACTTCAGGTTTATCTCAAATTCAGACTCTGGTCTGAGCAAATCAGACCGCTTGCAATAAGTAACAACAATAAACGCAACAACAGAGAATGCAACACCTAGAGCGGCACGCGTGCAAAGGCAACTTCAGCAAATTCAGCACCAAGAGCGTCATATGTGCATAGGCAACTTCAGCAAATGTAACAGTTAAAGCGGCACGCGTGCATAGGCAACAACAGAGAATGCAACACCTAGAGCGGCACGCGTGCATAGGCAACAACAGAGAATGCAACACCTAGAGCGGCACGCGTGCATAGGCAACAACAGAGAATGCAACACCTAGAGCGGCACGCGTGCATAGGCAACAACAGAGAATGCAACACCTAGAGAGGCGCGCGTGCATAGGCAACAACAACAAATACAGAACCAAGAGCGCCATGCGTGCAAAGGCAACTTCAGCAAATGTAATACAAAGAGCGTCATGTAAGCAAAGGCAACTTCAATCGCCATGAAAAACAAGACAAAATATTACTATATAATTCCAAACTACAATGACATTCGAAATATTATCCTCGGATGAGTCCATTTGCTAAGGTTGAAACGATTTTTACCGTTATTTTCTGATAGATTGTGGATAAAGATTAAAAACTCACGTTAATTTTATCTGGATATTTTCATTATTGAAAGTTTAGTTACGCTCTAATGAGTATGGTTTATCTATAAATACGACCAATATGTCTTCATGTATAGTCCAGTCAGGATAAAAATCCAGTGACGCAGCGGTCGAGTCCATTATAACGGTGTAAAACCAATTACAAAGGCTTATATTGTACAAACAACTATACTTTCAATGCTAAACTAACATACTAAACTTCGCTCTACCTGTTTAGACAATTATGGTGATTTATGCGTACACATAAACTGCAACGTCACTGTCACAATATCCTAACTGGACTATATAACTCCCTACACCAGCCGGATCAAAAATGCTTTTCAGTGTTTCCCACATAGCATATAACTAAGACTACTAACATTCTTTCGGACTAGGCTGTAAAAAAGACGTCCCGTGTATGATGTTTTACATCAGGCACGTTGAAGAACCAGGGATGCTTCTGGAACTGGGGCATTTTCTGTATTATGCACTCCCCCCCAAACACTAAAGTGACTAACCTCTGCTGGCGGCCCCGTCCATATGGATTTCGGGTGGCAAGGGTAAATAAAAGCATATGAATCGAAAACAATGTATAACGAATCTATTCATCTGTAGTATAGCTACTGTATACCTCCAATGGAATTTGCATGGAGCATGTGTGTATATATTCACATTTATCATTCAGTAATACTTCACAAAAGTAAAAACAAATCATTTTTTTAATAAATTACAACTTTGCGCACATCCTGGATTTTTAATACGCACAAAGCTAGCTTTATAGCTTTGAAATATAAATGACCATTTATAGACATATATTTTTTTTAATAAATGTATATTCTTTAACATAAGCAAGATAACACACATACTAGATGGATGAAAGTGTCCCTAGGAAGGTCAAACAGTTATGATTATTATGTTGTGGCTGCAATTGGAGCCATACTTTGTCTCACTGATCGCGGTGTAGGGGTGGGGTAAATGTACAATTCTGTGACGTCACTATGGACTTCTACAAGATGGCAAATTTGTCAACGACGCCATTAGATTCTGACTAAATCATAACATAGCACTCAAAATATACCAATACCATAAAGAAGAAAAGTCATTGAATACTAATTACAGAATACAGATTTTTCAGACTAAGAACAAAACTATCCAATAGTATCGCATCACTTTAAGTATTTGACATTCAATCTTCATATTAAACTCAAGGGGAGATCGGGTACATCTTTATACGTGTAATTGGGACCAAAACCTTGACCATAATGTGTAATTTTGATGGTCGAAATGTACTCAAGGTCATTGAATACTTACTATCTTAGGACTATCTCAAAATGTTGGTGCATGCTGAGTTATGGTAAAAAGAATGGTTCAGTATCTAGCTCAGTACACTAGGAGAAGAGCAGCTTCATGTTGTGTACTCGTCTAACTATCTTGTATTCTTCGGGCATGATGACGCTTGCGATGTTTTATCAACATAACAATTGTGTCATTACACGGTACAAGTTTGTTCTTTTTAAGTAAGCTACCAAAATTAATCTATCCAAAACGTAAACTCGTTAATCGACAGCGCCCATCAACTGCGGTTGGCGTCATCAGCTACTTCACGAGGTAAAATAACGACATGTTAACTATCAAGTGCTAACTCATCTTTTTATTAACCATTTACTCCATAGCTACGCAAATGTACACCCTTGTTCTACCCACGTTCATTATCAATAAGTTTCTCATTGATTTTTTTTCCATTTATGAAGGAATAAATATGTACCTATGTTATATCGTATAATTAAGCACGGCCACGAATTCGGATGCTAGTAATTCAATCACGAGTGTATGCATCCGAACAAGCGACCATGCTTAATTACAGATAGAACACAGATACATATTCATTATTTCGATTCTAACATAGCCACTATTCTGCATTTGACAACACATCAAGAAATAGTTCCTAACTAAGTTATTTGCCGTAGTTCGGGGAAACTGCTGGGTGTGTTAGGAGTAAGGATTAATAAGGGGAGACAACCCATTAAGTGCGTTAAACTAAACAAGACATCTTATCAAGGGAGATAATTCTTGATATTTGTCACACAAAGCAGCACATTAGATCCGAACGGTTTTACGTTGTGTTCTCAATAAAAGACATATCTAAAGCGTCATTGTTTTGTAATTTTGCACCACATCGGCCATTTTAAAATGGCGGTCATATTGGAATTTTTGAAAATGGTTTTGTATCTAATTTTGAACATAATGCATTCAACTACCATCATGCGAGGTTTTATCATCAAACCCACAAGTCTGCTATATTCGACTATATTGTCGTGTACGCCTCTCTGTTGTTTATTGCGTTTCACTGATGGTATTTAGACAAGAAATGTCAAATACATCATTGTTTGCGTATCCCACGAATCAGCAACATGTGTTCCGTGTAACAGAAACGGGACATGTTTTATATTTGTTCCATCTATTGTTATATAACAGCCTGTATTCAATATTACAAACATTTGCCTGAGGTAATGAGACAGGAAACGAAAAGGTTGAAAAGTCAACAACATAGGGTCACCATGAACTCGTAAGTAAATTAAACAAAATTTAATAGTGTGTACGTAGGCGAGCCGAAATGAGTTTTCAAAAGTCAATAATCAGTATTATTTCTGTTAGATATCCATTTCCTCTAAATTAAAGAGTGACCTGACTGCTGTATGTCACACTTGTGCCGACAACGCCATGCATTCACAGATGACTCATACTTTATAAATCGATTGCTTAGAAGAATAAGGTCGTAAGTACAAAAATGCCATTTTGAGAAAACACGAAAAATAGCTAAAATAATTATAATCCATGCAAAACTCTGGTTGCCATGGCAACCGATTGCAAAACCTTAAAAATTCAAACACTGGCCAGAAATTTTAATAATTTTACATAAATAGTTGTTGGGTTAAACCTGTTACAAATTTGACATTTTGTCATGATTTGTCAAAAAACATGGCCATCAGTGAGTGGGACTTCGTTAGTTTTATCTGAAAGTACAGGCTGGATTTTATAACAAATACATGTAGGTAACAATTTTCCATTCTTAAAAATAACTAAATAATTGAAATCCATGACAACCAAAATCAAGGTTCAGTTAAAATATGGTTTTACTTGATCAATGTGCACAGGTGAGCTACATAGGGCCCTATTGGCCCTCTTGTTATGTTTTCTGTGCTCGGCTGGTTGACGGCTACCGTCCCTGTCAAACTTATTATTATCTGTTTGTGATGCAGAATCCTAATATGTTTGGGCATTATACGACCTTCTTCTTACTGCGAAATATCCATGACAACCAAAGAAGTATAAAAGCAACTGTTTGCCTGTTTCTTTGTTGATGGTGGTTGTAGTGGACTTGAAGCCACATCGTAAAGATAGTTGATGTTTCTACATTTGCTTACCACTATTTTTTCTACGTTTGTTTTACAAATTGTTCACCGTGATTTAGACCTTAAACGACCGTTATCAAAGACGTCTTTACACTACACTATCGTAACGTAGCTATACCACCTATACTTGTGTACGCTTAAAGCTAACATTTTAGTTTAAGAAGCTGAAATAAATGTTGTTGCTGTTTATGTTTGTTATCCAACAATCCATAAACCCTATGGTCAATAAAGGTATTATGTACGTCTAAATATGTTTTGACTCTGATTAAAATTGTGGCTGCTATCGAAACGGAAATAGTGAAAATACTAGCTAGTTTAATGAAATTTGGTATCCTGCAAAATGGTTTGCTATGGATACTGTAGTGAAACAGCTTCACTTTAACTGGACATTGGTTACAATGATTTAAACATGATCAACGCTAAGTTAAAATGTAATTGTGGTAAATTTTGGTACGACAAATATTAATTAATACTTCGATTCGACAATAAATGTAGTTACTTTGGCAACAGAAACATATACAATAATTTAAAGGGCCTTTGCTTCACACCGGTGGGGATATTTGTTTTGCTTTCAATTATTCAGTGACTTGATTAGATGTTGCCTCAACAACCAGACATATCACATCGCAATTTACATAGGTTTTTTTCTAGAGGAACCACCAAATTAAATCTTCACAAAACTCATCGCTTGCATTCTTGTACGTAAAGATTAGTTCCTGCCATTTGTAAACCGCTTATTGACGGCCCAACAAACTGGCAACGTTCTACAAAATATAATCCCCGTGAAAATAACTGCTTGTACACTATTATTGTTCGTAGCAGTACAGTTCAGTAATCACAAGAACATCAATATGCCTTTTCGACTGGGCAGTTTCGTGAAGCAAGTTTTAGCCTGGTTCCCGTCCCCACAATTACTATTCGAAAAGGCCTAATGTGTTTCTTTTTGTTTCATCAAATAAGTATGTGGTCTGTCTATAAACAAGGCCAGTTCACTACGCTGAGCATATTGGTGTCCCAGTTGTGTTTTGTCAATATTGAGAACATGTATTGTTCCTAAGGTAACATAAACCTTGGGGTTTTGAATCTTTATCTGAACCATCAATATACACCTATGGTAATTAGCTTTGTATTTGTAATGTCAACATAGTGCACACCACTCAACCATCGTGCTAATTATTAATGTTCTTTACAAAACTATAATTTAGTTCATTTCGTTATTTTTGTTATTTTAAAAAATGAGATTTTTGTACACTTTTAAAATATGTAGACATCCTTCTGTCGTTTGAAAATCAAGATTAATCCGCGAGCTACATGGGGCACATATAAATCTAAACTGCAGTTCAATGTCTATGCTTTAAGTTGCTGATGCCTTTATGTCTATGAATCCTGTTATATAACTTATATTTGTCACACTCTACACCTCATTTCTGATGACATTAATTGTCATGTGTGAGAAATGAGACTCAAGTTACTCGAACTTGAACGTTAAGCAAAGGAACCTATTGATACCACCATGCGCTATATTCAGCTCTTATACTTGAGTGCATCGTGAAATGTTTCAGTTGTACTCGTGTGTAAATTGCATGTAAAATACTCGTACAATGCAACATTGGTATTTATTGTTTTGAATGTACATTTTGCACACACGTGTATATTGTTGGTGCTTATACTAGTGCATGAATGATATGTGCGTTTTACTAATATTAATTAGATCATGTGATGGCTTTATTAATATAGCTAATATATCTCTACAGCAAAAACGATCATAAAATGTGTCATCATTTCAGATTAATAAGTAAAAACTCCAGTTTGCAATGGCTTAAAAAACTTAACAAGTATGTGGGTTTTTTTTATTTAAACACATTTTTAAAATATATTTTAGACCTTTTACTACAAAACGTATCTGTATGCAATAGTTCATATTGTGCTCCTTAAATAACATGAGCCAACAAACAAAACTTTATTGCTTAACAAATATTTATCGACAATGGTTATAAATCGCATGCTATGTTCATATATGGTATAATAAATATACTTTATTGTTAGCATTACCTACCTTTTACAGTGATGCAATGAACCAAACTCCGTTTAAAGCGCACTGATAAATATTTTATAGACTTACAAAACAAATGGTCGGACAAAGTTTGTAACTTTATATTTATATTGCCTCTGATCAATATAGAACCCCGGTTATTGGACGGGAAAAGCCACGTGATGACGAGAGCATTTTTGCCAATGAACCATTCAGGTGGTACTCGAGAAGGCATTGTAAATTGTTTTCATTTATTGCCGTAATATTGCGTACTTCTAAAAGCGATGTTCAATGTGTAGGGTATAGAATGATGTTACACTTGCGTGAACATGAGGCAAATGTTTTTGAAATACAACTATGCCATTGTTGAGACATGTAAATACAAACATAAAAGTAAATATTTATTTGTTGTAGTGTCAACCCGCGTATATTAAAAAGAGCTTATTAGATGTATCCATTTCAGCACATGCAGTACTTAATATGTTTTCAAACCACTATACTTTTCTTGCTACGCATTTCTTGCAAACTACATTGATTCATCAAAATTGATAATATAAGTGTTTTCGCCAATCGTAAACGTAAGAGATTTGCGTTTTCAGTGTTTCTTTTATCTATGGTGGCTGAACTTCACCATTTCTCAATTTTCGCCACGACAAAGCGAATAGGCGGCATATGTTAGTCCATCTCATGTAATCTAAATTTTGTAGTAAATTATGCAGTCGAATTACTCTTTCGATTTGGAATAAAATATAACAAAGGTGATTTGGTGAGTTCAAAGCTGCTGTAGATAAAGCAAACGGAAAGCAATTATAATGCTCATCAAATTGGAAGGCGTAAAACGTCTTCGTTACAAATGCCGAGCATAGCCTTTATTTGCCAGTCTGCTTTCTGCTGAGATATAGCAGGCATAAGAGTGCCTCCATCCGTATTTGAACCCGGGTCGCCAAGTGCGACAAGTGCGATTATTAGACGACTAGTGCGCTAACCATTGCGTTACGAATGCACAGACAGTTACAGAAATAATATTACAATATCGATCATATACTAGTATCCAATTGGTTGGTGACATACCTCGGGTTAGAATAATTATGCAATTGAATAATAATATAAAAACTATACGTACATCACAAATGTATCCCTATATCGGAACAATGAAACAAGTAAATGACTTATACGTATATTGACAGCTAGTATCTTACATGATAACCTTATAAGGTCATGGAAATGAAACACTCATCTTCTGTTTGTTTAACTGACCTCGGGTAAGTTTTAATAGCAAGTGTGCTGATATACTAGTAAGTTAAGTAAATATGCATCCATGCCGCTGTCAATGTGAATCTATGTACGATATACTATTCAAATAAATGATAGTGAGGTCAATTTAATTCAGGGATGGGAGGTGAGTTGAGTTCATGTGTTGTCTAGCATCAGTTACAATAACAAACGAATTGTTTGGTGTCCGTATACCGACTACCTATCCTGATTCTAAATATTTTTATGACGTTTTTTAATTTTTTTTTATACTTTCCAAATTTTTTTTTCACTTTTCGAAGAGAAGGTGCTCTTCTTTCTTTGTAACAACCCCAACCCCCCAACCCTAGATTTTCCGACCTGCCTACCGTTATTATGGTTGATAATTTACCGAAACCAAATATTTGATTTTCGGCCTAATCATTCTAGTTCAACAGTATATTAATAATATGATCACATAATTTTGAGGAGGACGATAATACAATGTCAATATGATTATTGAATTAATATTAACGTAAATAAACCACACATATACACATATAGTTATGTCCACATGTGTCCCTCTGTAGAGCAACAATCCCTCTACTATGACAACACCTTCAACATGTCCTTAAGCCCAGTACATATTTAACCTCTGTACAGCATTAACCCCTCTATAACAACACCTTCAACATGTCCTTAAGCCAATGTTTACGATAAAGTTAACTTTTGTACAGCATCAACCTCTAAACTACGGCCTATATTTAATTGCCCTGCTCCCAAGCCTGTTGCTCTACAGAGGTTGCTGTTTTGTATACATAAGTATAGGGAGCAGTGAATATATATGGAGTAAAAAGTTAAAGAAATTAAATAGAATAATCTTTTTTACACAAACTCTAAATATAATAAAGGCAAGTGTAAACACAATTGGTAACGTGTTTGTTTAGAGCTTTTATTATAATTTTTTTCTAATATCACACTAGTCGGTGAGCTTATTTTTAATCTAGAACTCGCGACTAGCTAGGTAATTTAGGCTCTTAAGTGGAACGCGCGCAGCAAGGTATCAAACTATAGCATATGTACTAATCCAACAACTTGTGAAGCGGAGATTATTATGTTTAATCGTAAAAGTTGTACGTCACATGATTCAATAAAACAAAAAAGCAGCATAGCAACATGTATACCCAAATGTAATATCGCTGCCTTAGAATGGGAAGGTCGGATGTGCTACCTTACAATTATGACCCATACATATTTGTAATCTGCATTACAATGCGCTCCTAAGTATGAGCAAATGTTCACTTAAATCTAAACAAGTCATGTTGACCAAACTAAAGTTGAAAGATCTTGTTTTTTCATGAGTAAAGAGTAGTTTTCAGACAGTTTTTTTCTAGTTTTCTCAAAATAGCGTTTTTGTTTTTACGACCTTCTCATTCTAAGTCAGCGATATAGCGTCTAGTTTATGAACAGCAATAACGACACAGCCCCCTTGGCTGAGTAGTTAAAGGCTTCCGCCTTGGGAAAGAGTGGTCGAATGTTCAAATCACGTTTTTAATGAACATTTTGTATTTGGTTGTTAAAATCGACATCAAGCTAAATAATGGTTACCGTGTAACAAACTGTCTGGTTCCAGAAGACGCTTTCCACGTAAGGTAATCCATGCCTTCTACATTTAATTGAAAGGGAGGTAACTGAATAAAGGCACTCGGTAGCGCTTTGTTTGCTGTATATATTTATTTATTTAGGCGCGACTCTCATAAGCCAAATTTTCTGACTCTTTGATTTGAGGGGACAATACAAGAGATACACATTTGTGTTAGTAGCTTAGACGCAACACACCATACGACGGCGTGTGACACATGTTTGACCAGAATGTTTGAAAATAGAACGAACTTCAATTCCTATCTCGCTTTTAACTTCTTCTTTTTAGTAAACTTATACGTTATATTTACACGTCTCACATGCTTAAGATTTGTGTCGCTGATGTTAGTTTTTGCGCTATATCAATGATGCTTCAAACATTGTTATAATAAAACACAGTGCACAAGTCGTTTTAGCCTAGGTCCCACTGAGGAATTCCTCATCGGCGAAGTTCTTCTGACATCTTTAGATTCCACCCGATTTATCACGATTCCTTCCTATATAACAATTGTCTCATGACCCCTAGAACTCGATGGACCTGTTCCCGATGTCCTGATAACTCATTTATGTACACCGGGAGTACATCACCGAGGCAAAAAAATGCTTAGTGTGACCTAGGCTTTAGCTCTTTGTTGGAGAGTTTTTAACGTTGAACAGAAAACCCGTCCGAGTACCATCTATAAGTGACCTGTCTGAGTCAATATTTGTATAATGTCAATCTTCAATATTGAAGGCGATTTATGAGTAGTTATATTTAGAGAAAATCGCTTTAGGTGCTACTAAAACATAGCATTTTATTTTATGATCAAACACAAGGCGTACTTGAACATGTCAAAGATATTCTAACGATTTACTGCCTAGAACAAATATGGACTGCCATTTTGAATATGTACAATACTAAGGCAATCTTAAGAGAGCTTTTAGCATATTTCTAAATGTTAATGAGCCGATGTTTGGTAAGCATTTTTTATTAAACGCTAAATACGAACAGAGGCAAAATATAATAATTATTGCAGGTAATCGTGATATTCGGGAGTTATCTGTAGAATGTGTCCATTTGAAGAAACGTGCAGTTTAAAGGGCAGATAACTCCTACACAAATATGGTGACCTATGATTTGTTTTGTAGGTATTCTGTTGTAACATAAATTCTGTTCATAAAGTTTGAGCGAATTATACTATTGGCATTTCATTGTCCAAAGGTGCAGCATATGTCCTGCAGTTAGTCCGTGATCCGGGACACCTTTATCTGCATGATTTATATGCTTTTATGCATTCTCGCCACCGGAAATCCATATGGACGAGGCCCCCAGTAAAGGTTATAATATATATAGTCACTGCAGTTGGGGATAGTGCATGATACAGAAGATGCCCCAGTTCCAGAAGCATCCCTGATTCTTTTACGTGCCTGATGTTAAGCATCATAAACGGGACCTCGGTTAAAGTCTCGTCCTACAGACAGTTAGTATATTTAGTTCCGTTAGGTTGGAAACCGTATGATTGAAAAGCATTTGTATTCTAATACGGCTGGAGGCGGGATCGAATCCAAAACCATAGGATCAGCAGTCAGTAGCTCTTACCACTAGACCACCCCTCCTAAACCTGCGTATCCATCCGCTATTATATAAATGTCCACGTATCCAGTTGATCACATGTTGAGATAAGCTAAATTAACATCACTACCTGTTCAGAAAGTGATCGTGATCGTTTGTGTACACATAAACGACAACGTCACTGTCACCATATCCTAACTGGACTATATGTATGCCAACTCTGATAAACAGTCGGGACATATAAATACATCGCAATCTGACTTCCTTACGGAAGCGTAGCGGGTTGAGAATATGATTTTAATCAGATAGAAATAAATCGTTTAATCAGGTCAGTCACCTGTTTACAGAGCATTGTGTATATAAACATTGTAATTTGGATTTTCTCTTATTAACTTAAAGATTTAACAGAAATTATATACCTGGGTATATTGCATGGTGCATAAGGTATTTGATTTTCACTTTTTATCCGATTAAAATGTTTTAAACGGTAAAAATGCTTTGTTTTGATATTACATTGTTTGTATGCAAGACCTGGTGACAGACCTGAATAAACGGACTATTTGTGGTAGGACTCACATTAAGGATACATTTTCTAATAATGAGTAGTGAAGGTAGACAATCCAATTATGAGAATGTATTGAACAACACATCTAATCAAGGGAGATCACTCTAAGTATGTGTTTCATCGAAAACTTCACATGATTATTCTGTTTTATCAAAGCACTTGCGGAAACCTTAACTTACTTGAGAATTATTTAACAAAATATAAACTGCGACATAATCTATCACGGTTTGAAGTAGTTCACTAACTGGAACACTATTAATATTGCATATACCTTTAACACAATGTATAGTTGTTAAAGAATTATAATTATATAATTTAAACTTGGACGCAACTTCACGTCTTTCGTAAGTGCTTTGATAAAACAGTTCCGAGATGTGTTAACATAGTAGCTTATCTCGTATCACAAAAGTGTAGGGATGTATGTAGTGTAGGGTTAAATGATAAACAAATCGAAAGTTGTAAATTATATATATTTATCATGGCAACAAAATCATTTCTAATAATATCACATTACAATCGGATGTAATTGCAATTTTATCTGTCACGTGGTCTTAACCACGTCACACGAGAATGGATTTTCTACCGAGTCGCTATGAGAGCCGTACGAAGAATCGAATGCATGTTGGCTGAACAGGCAATCACTTCTTCGCTAGACCCCCATATTGACTCTTCATAAATTCATTTCTCTTGACGTTGTGAAAGCCACGTGACCACTAATACGAGAGTATAGATATCATTGCACATTGACTGTTTAATAAAGAATTCCAAAATATACAATTTTCTTATGATAATGTTAAACATATGATACATTCTTTTCAATAATAACGCTGGATTTCTAACAAATACAGATGGCCTTCGTTAGTTCGACGACCTCCATTCCAAGTTCACAGTAACATCAGAAATAACTACAAGTCCCTAGAACTATTTCCACTATCACAATAAAAAGAGTCGATAATACGAAATGAACTGTTCGAACAACGGGCTTACTTGGAATAAAATTTCGAAACAGAAGAATTCGATTTAAGAAATAAAACACATCGATTTTGTATGTAGTATAAAATCAGGCATAACATAAAACACGCACCAAAATGTCATTAAATAAGATGATTAGTACGCCACAGTAGTTTTTATCACTGCTGAACACTAGCAGACACTAGCATTTGTCAACATTAGAAAACAAAAACAGCTGTGTCGACATGTCCAGCACCCTGTGAAACCGTGGAAAATGTAGGCTTCACAGGGTGCTGGAAAAAACGGTCAAGCTGCTGAAAAAGAAACTATATTTCATGGAAAGCAAACTATTGCTCCCTTAGCGTGGTGTATATTTCATAGAAATCGATGAAGAAATAAAATACTTATGGCTATTTTTGTTTTCAAATGTTGACAAATTTCGACTTGGACCTGTAGCCAAAAGACACGTGGTATTGATACACTGTTATGGTGATATGAATGGTTCGTTTTATGTTGGACTCTAGAAAGCTTGTTGGTATGGCTATAGGCCCTTCCGATGTTTCAATGTGTTTGGATTGTCTGTGCGGTACCGTATTTATTTTATCTATAGTGTGTGCATTCATTATATCGCGTCTATCAAACTCCGCAATAAAGTGAAAATTTAATCTCAAGTATAGTAAAACAAATGTATAAGAATTTCTATTGCGTAGGAAAGTCTATGAGTAGTAAACACGTATATTGCATAAAAGACAAAATGTCGCATCAACAATTAAAAATCTAGCATTTTTAAACAAGAGTAAAAAGAACACTTAGCACATGAAAACAGATGATATTGAATCAAACAATGAAATTATACCTCAACATAGAACACAATGAGTTAACGTAATAAAAAAATTTAATACTGAATACAACTATCACTGAATCAAATAATCACGTTAATGTAATACATTAATCTTAACAAACGCTGTGATTTTGACGCTTAAAAGCAAATATTTACGAACTATGCTGTTGTATATATTTGAAAGGAACGTACCCTGACTTTGATAATTACTTTTTTTAATTTAAATCTTTGAAATAAAAAGTTTTTTTGTGGAACATTAAATTGATTTGTGAAAAGCATAGTTATGTTGTTGAGCTTCATACCTAGTGACGTCATATGGCGATGACATCATAAAACATAAAGTGTGATAAGCTTCAAAACCACAGCATACACGATGAAAAACACATTACAAAAATAAACAACATCATTTTGACAGCATGATACTTTGCTCAAAATACTACTAATTAACTCGTGCACACAACAATGTTTGTGCATGACTGTGTAGTATTAAATACCATGTATAGTCCGTTTAATCAGGTCTGTCACTTGTATACAAACATTGCAATATCATAACATTGTATTTGTATTGTTTTAAACATTACATTGGAGAAAAGGGCAGTGAAAATCAATACATTATTCACTAAGCTACATATTAATTCTAAAATAATGCATTAATAAGAGAAATTGCAATATTTATATACACTATGTTATGCAAACAAGTGACCGACCTGAACAATCGATTTATACTATTATATATTAAAAATAGCTTTGTCTGGGCTATAATTGTACCAAACAAATACCCCCATAATTATAATTATACAGACGGTGGCTAAAAGTTTGAATATCACGCTGATGACGATCTGTGCAAACACACGTCTTTCATGAAAAATACCATTCGAAGCTTCACACAGAAAAATCAAGTGACGTCATCTTAATTGGATGCAATAAAGTCCGCTATGACCGGATCAGACGGATTTAAAGCGTCCAATTAGAAAATTTTAATGAGTTAAAAAGAAACCTATTACCATCTCACAGATCTCGCTAAAATACATGTGGTTATTTTTCAGCATTAACCATGATTATTTGAATGAAGCTTGAACTGGTCTGTCGTTTTTATCTGTCGAGACTGGCGGTCGGAAGTTGTCCTGTATTGCATGCCCCTCACCATCTAACAAAGTCCTTAATTCTGTCAGCTGTAAGATACATTAAATAATAGCATCATAATTATTTTCGCGAGCGAATCGTGCAAGATCGGTCCTTTAAGTCTTTGTTTGTATTGCACCTCGGACGTGTTTTCGTGACACAACCCGCTCATGAAAATAAACAACTGTGGTTATAAACATAAAAGGTAGATCAGCTGTCTAGGATCAGACTAATGTATCCGTTCTGTATATACTTCAACTGAAATGTACGATACATGTTCACAGCATATCCTTGCAAGGAAATGTATATTACAGGACGATACACAGAGTATGAACGAGGCGCTGTTGTGTCAAGACAATTCAATCTGACTAAAGTACTTAATCTTCCTTACGGCACAGCGTAGCAGGTTGGAGGGTATGATTTTCATCAGATTGGGACAAACTTCTCTTTCAAGAAAACTGCCAGTTCGCCTAGCCTTCGCCTTGAACCGTACACCTTAATTGGCTGTCGAGCGATGAACAAGTGATCTCACACGCGTACAAATGATCTAAAATTATTGGTCCATTGTTGGAATACCATACATGTATATGGATTTTAGAGTATCCTACATGAACACGGTTTTTGGAAACATTTGGCATTTGGTCCACCAGTTTACATGCATATCAACATTATATAAGTTCGGCTACAGAAATGATAGTAATTATAAATACATGTCACATATCAAAATTAAGACTAACAGCACAAGTTTACCTGATCTTTGGAGAACTGGATTGGTTCCTTGAACAGTATCCAACAAACACATTCCAGTAGTGGAGGTGTGGTAAGGGAACCAGCGTATGTCCAATATGCTGATTGATTATCTTAAAAAGGAACCAGACAACAGTGGGTTGATTTTCATATATACTGTAAAGTGTAAAACTGTAGACTATACTACATTGTACTTTGATGTCATGTTAAAAGAAATACACAAACTGTGTGGACACCAAACATGAAGAGGTAGCATGCGTTATTTCGCTGCTGCTTCAAACATGAAGGCATGGCATCAATTCTCAGTACGTAGACAGTTAACTCGTGGTCTGTATTGTGTTAACTACACAATATGTTTGGTACTACAAATGGTCATTCAATATTATAATACATACTAGGTAAAAGAAGGTCTGGATTCAGCGTACAAGAAGTTTTGGCGTCAGAACCTTTTTCTCTCAAGTTTTTCTCATTAATCTCTTGTGCGATAGGCCGGAATGCTTGATTGTCGAGTCCAACCTGAAAACAGATATCGTTCATTTATCCGTGTCTGTCACTTGAATACAAACAATATAATACCAAAATATAACGTTTTAGCTTTTTAACATAATAATCAGATAAAAAGACAAGGAACATCAATACAATATCTACTAAGCCACATACTCGTATATACATTCATCATCTAAGAAATGGATAAATTAATTAATATTGCTGACCAGGGATGATATCCATATTCAATTTGATCTTACTGGACTTAAGGATAAGGACAACCAATCATATCACACTATATCAAACTCATGGTCAGTAACAGGTGATATGATTGGTTATCCTTATTCTCCAATTAAACAAGATCAATATTAAATACCACCCCATATTGAAATGAGACTCTAAGCGTCTGCTCGTTCAAGTGAGATGAGTATCAGTTTAATGTGAACATACATCAATGGAAACAATATTACCTCGACCATGATACCAACTACAGCCAAACCATCGTCTTCAGACAAAGCCGTCTTGAACTCACCGTACTTCGTATTGTAGTGAACTAAATGAAGCTAAAATATAAACAGAACAAGAACCGTCAGAGACGGGTGATGCTCCCCTTGGGGTGTTTGTCACAGACAAATGCTCAAAAATGTGTAAAAGATAGTTATTGTTCTTTGCCACTGCACTTTAACTTAATGAGATTTATTTAACTATGAATTTCAAATTGATATATCCAAAACTGTTATGGCCTGGACAAGAATTAAGTATGAAAAATTACAAAGGGGAACAACTCAAAAAAGGGAACAAAGAGCTATGGTTCTTGAGCACTGCACATCCCTCAATGAGATCTTATGATTCACCTATGAAATTTCAAATTCATATCTCTAACACTGTTTGAGTAATGACCCAGACAATAATTTAGTATAATTATAGTTGCAGTCCAAATCTTCAAAGGGGTATAACTGCGGGAATAATCATCAAACCGGAACGTGTCGACGATATGCGCATCTCCAGTTGGTAGTGAAGCTATCCATGAAAATTTTAATAAAATCTGAGCAGTGGTTCTTGAGAAATAGCGTGGACAAGAATTTAGTATATAGTGATAGTGCAAATCTTCCAAGGGGCATAACTGTGTGAATAATCAGTAAACCGGAACTTGCCGCCGATATGCGCATCTACACTTGGTAGTGAAGCTATCCATGAAGTTTTATTAAACTCTGAGCAGTGGTTCTTGAGAAATAGCCCGGACAAGAAAGTGTGACGGACGGACGGACGGACACTTCGGCGAGTATATGCTCCCCCGAATTCTTCAGGAAGCATAAAAACAGATACATGTAGTAGATAAATTTTGTAATTAATTTTATAAATACATGTAGTACTTTGGTCGTAGTTAGGGTTCATCTAATCGATACCCATCTGTTAGTTTAGTGGCTTGTCTGCAAAAGACCAACTGTTAACAATGACAAATGTTTCGTCTTTTACCGTCAGTGGTATTTGCAAAGAGGTTTGACTGTAATTTGTTTTTTCGATTGTCCAATTGGCCAATCAGCGTTGATATTAATTTATGATGACGATTAATATGACGTCACTATGATATACCTCAGCACTATATTGCTTGCCATCAATGGTGTGTTCCGAACCTTGCTCGTCTTTTGATCCCCAGTGTAGATGGAACTGTTGTAAACGATACTCTCCTTCAAGTGGACCTCCCGATAATACTGAACGAAAAAAGTATGGTGAAGAATATTCTAGCATTGGCAATAATAATACAGTGTATTTATAATGATAATGTAAAATAATGATTTTAGACCGGTACCTTTTTGTTTCTGAGTTCATATCACGAGCGACGCTGTGTGTGTTCGAGTATAGGTCGATCTTATCACAGGACTTTTAATTATTATCCATAAAATATCATATCCTGAGATCCTATACAGTTCCCCTACTTTGTACATCGAATAAGAACATAATATGGAACTGAATTATATGACTGGGTAGACCAAATAAAATACAAAAATGTATGCAAAATATTCAAAATATAATTATGTTTCTGTTAAAACAAACAAATTAATTTAAACTAACCTGACTTAGACTTTATATTACACTGCACACTGTGTCCATTGTTGGTGAGTTCTGCGTTATCTTCAGGCGTATAATTAAAGCTTAACGCTACAAGGTCTGGATTATGAATTGCCTTTGCTGTCTCAATATTGATGGGTGATTGTTTCTGCCAGCTCACGTCCTTACATATTTGCTGCCAGGTGGCAGGCCCTGATATACAAAAAGTGAGTGAGTAAGTAAGTAAGTTAGTAACGACTTTATTTTAGGTGGATAACATATTCGGTAGAAACCAATTTTCAATATGGTCCACAGTATGTCATTATGATGCCGACTCGTTTGAAGCATGTTCCAATTTCTGAGGGAACTCTGTTTTACTTTATTTAAGTCGGTAAGAGTGACTTCCCCTAAAAATCAGGGGAGGTAACCCTGAAGAGTTTTTCCCTAGATATCAGGGGGAGATATTTAAGTCTGAAAATGTTATACAAGTAAACTTGTTTCCGGTTCCCAGAAGTGTGACCCCTTTTATTCTCCCCGTCCAATGGTTTTAAGGGGGTCGGAGAATCACCCCCCACAAACCTTACAACATTTCATATAATATAAGTAAACTTGCTCTTACAAAAAGCACCTGACAAATGTTAAAAATGACGAGGACATAACCATTGCCTAGAGAGACAAAAACCACGGTAACAATCGCAAAAACACCGCTTCTCTGTTCAGTCAGAGAATTGTTCTGTTTTCATATGGCTCTGACGGAACTGAAACCCGATGTACGGGTACTTTGCTCCGACGGAACTCAGGATACAAGACATTTGACTTTCGTCAGAGACATATGAAAACAATACAATTCTAATACGGAACTGAGAAGCGGTGTACATCTGGATTACTACCGTGGGTTATTTTCTTTCGTGACAATGGTTATGGTTATGTTGTCGGCATGTTGAGCATTCGTCAATTGCTTTTTGAATGAGCAAGTTTACCTAATTAAAACATTTTTGGAACTGAACATATTATTTGGTTCAGTCAGAAATTTGAACATGCTTCAAACGAACCAGCTGATGTCTAAGTAAAAACGTGGCTGCATAATTCATCTCCCAAGCTAAAATTATTTCAAGGACTTTTGATTCTGTTGCACAACAGAGCAACAGACATTTGCGTCTCATCTTAAGAAATCGATGACCTTGTATTTTGTTATTTGTCGTCTACATTTGCAAGGAACCTGATATTCGATAATCATTACATTTTGATGAATAATTAAACAGCTGCCTCGTTAATTAAACTCGGAGATTCATTGAGCACAAAATGAAGTATAGAAACTACAAATTGAAATTACTGTAGTATCGAATTTGTTTATTTAACTTGAACTTTTAAAAGTGAAAACACGTTTAAGGACACCGTAATTATGTACATCAGCACGTTCCATGTGTACGTGTGTACTTTGTTTGAACTATATTGCGCTAAAAGTATTTTAATTAAAGAGCAATCCCAGAACAGCACACATCCGGTTTAATAGCGTTATAGCATCTCTTGTGCAAACAGCGTTTTATCATTTGATCTGTAGTTAATGGTTGACACACATTGTACCCAGATGTTCTTATAACTTGAGCTCAACATATTTTGTATTTTACGTATTGAACAAGTACACTTAAACTAACATGTATAAGATGTATCTTAAGTATTTGAATCGATATTGCAGTTGCATTGTATGTTGGTAGGTTGGTGTTGGCATTGAATACTACTTTCTCACATGCAGCACATGATGGCCACCAGTGACATTTGGCGAAGTTACAGTTAACCAAATCGTCACAAAGAACGAGTGCCTTGCCCACATGGCTCCAACTTACAACCTTCATTTCGGGTAGCGGAGTTCTATATCATCGGAACTATAACACGATAAATAATCATACTAGTTTTACAAGAGTTATTGTAGATGGGAAATTTGGTACTCAAATGAGATAATGGACTTTTTAAAAACGTGTATTTCAGAACAGTTTAGATCATACTCTTTATAAGTCCCTTGTGAGTTGCATGTATTTCTGCGCTTATAATGCATTAAAATATACAAGCGTACAACAGTTAACCATGTTCCTTTATTCATATGAGATCAGGGCGAGTATTATTATAATTCACAAATGACACATGCAGTGTTTATTCATTGATCGCCGTGTGCACAACTTAAATGCATTAGCGATTGTGATCTCTGGGAATTGTTTAGTTTGAAATGCATAATAGCAAATACACAGCTTCAAACGTCAAGCTTGATAAGTTTCCATATTCTTTTATGACGAAGCGAAATTTGAGCCGTTTTGGATTCATTAAATCCTTATTGCGTTGTTGCATGGATTGTAAATATGCACATTTATTGACAAACTTCTATGTGCTTTAATTTTACTGTAAACGAGGGTTGATCGGGAAGTTCGTATAAATATACACTCAACAACTTTTCTAATTGGTCACTTTTCAAACCCCAAATACGTTTAACTGTGATCATAATGCCTGATGATACTTTGCACTCAAAACATTTTATGCAAATTTTCCACACACTTTAATCATTAAAAATCAAAATCACGCGCCAGAGTATGCATGGTTAGTCATGCGGTCAATTTTGCATTTTCGCCACCAAATATTATTATTATAATATCAAAGTTAAAGGTATTTCAGGTTCGAAACGTGACCAATTAGAAAAGTGGTTGAGTGTCCTGTGAATCGTGTTTTCTTGCTCCTAAGAAATAATAAATAATACCATCACAATTTTCAATGCATTACCAGACTCCAATATAAAAATGAGAAAAATACACTTTATATAGTAACGTCGATTCCTAAAATGGCATAATTATACGGTTCTCCGCACATCAGACAACTAAACGACGTCACATAACATCAAACACAATTTAGGATTCCATCTCCAATGTATGGCGCACTTTCTCTACCTAGCGTGATCTGCAATTCAACTGCAATCAAGTTGATCCTTTTGATAGCGAATTTCATGAATATTGAACAAAAACTAAATAACTTATGTGTGCAATTTATTCGAACTTCGCCAATGCATAATACAAGTTATTAAATAGTTATATAATAATATACAATAATAAAACATGCATGCCCGCATCCTCGTAAAAAGAACATAGTGTACTCGTGTATGTAGTGAATATGTAATGAAAATGTGATAGGCAAATTACCTTTAATGTTTCACATAATAATAAAGACCGTATTTATGGAAATAAGTGAATATAAATTATGGAAATGTAAAAAAAGACATTTGAGAAATATGAATTATCGTATATACTCACGTGAAAGTATACTTTGGTTATAAATCTATAAATCGAGCTAGGTGCCAGTATATTGAGGGTTTGCGTAGATATTCTTGAAATAAGTACTGGCGTCTTATAAGCGGGTGTTACTGTGCAATGCTGTTCGATTCTGACTTGTGTCTAAACGACAGTTACTACGGAACACGACGTATACAAAATAACGAATACTATATATATTGCAGAACGGGATGAGTGTAGTGGAACAAACGACAGCACAACGGGTATTTTAACAATTCATTTTCTAACTAGTTTCCGCTAAATATAAGCCTTTATCGGGGAATGGAGAGAAAAAACTTACCATGCTCGCCATAATCCCAGTGAGCCATGAGTGACGGTCTTTTATCTTTCTACTACCCGAATGCCTGCAATACAAGGAGGATGCTTATTGTATGGTATCACGTATTATCCAGAATGTTTAGTATCTAATATCACAAAGTATTTGTCAACAGGAGAAGCTATTAATCGACTGGTCCCAGGCGGTGTGAATAAATTCAGGTACGTTTATGTTTAGACAAGTTTCGTGTATTGCTGGAAATATCGGTACGCAAGAACACAGACACGTTCAAAGATAAACTGGTAACCCCGGTAACTGCTAACGTATAAGTAGCAACTGATTGAAATTAATGTTTAGTTTCACCTCCTGAACTTTAGGAGAACTTTACTCGCCGTTTATGGGTCGTGGCATTTCTGACGCGGTATATTAGTAAAAACAACAGTGGTTAGCGCGCTTGTAGTCTATTCTGGCGACCCGGGTTCCAATCCGGGTGGAGGCACACATATATGTCTGCCATATTTCAGCAGAAAGCTGACTGGCAAATAAAGGCTATGCTCGGCAAGTAAAAACAAGTCAAATAGTTCCTGCGAGCAAATGATGTACCGACTTCATTTGACAGAGAATTGACAGGATCCTCGACCTTCTATCTGCATAATTCAACAGCTGATGTGTATAAAATTAAGCATGAAAATCTCAAAATTGTGAGAAAAAAATAAGCTCGATAGGCCGGTAGCTTTCAAATTGGAAAAAATATTTGCACGATAATTTGACATACGAAATTTATCAACAAATTGTTAAATAATTTCATGTATAACAAACCAATTTTCAAGACACTTAATTGCATATTATGACTCCCTTGTTCCATATAATATTTATATGCTTATAAATAAAACCTCGTATCAGTTCATTAAAAGGTATTATCATAAGACATGTTTTCAGTGTTCAACAATATCAAAGATCATAAACCAATTCCGATAATTCCACGTCAATTGACTGGGAAGCGCTGTGCTTATGCAGCTGCAGTCACCTGCTGTTAAGATCCATTGTCTCAATATTGCCTAGCGCTCACTGAAATTTCGGACAGTTCTGATTCCTTCGGTAAATAAACTATTGCAATGCGACAAAGACCGATGTTATCCGCATGGAATAATGGAATTAGTCTGGTTCACGATATTCTTACAAATTGCATCTTTTTTTTTGGATTTTTTTTTGAAATCGTAAACCATCGAGAACAGGTCACGTGCCCCTCCATGGACTTTTTAGCTCACCTGTCACAAAGTGACAAGGTGAGCTTTTGTGATCGCTCTTCGTCCGTCGTCCGTCCGTCCGTCCGTCCGTCCACAATTGCTTGTGAACACACTAGAGGTCACAAATTTAGCCTAATCTTTATGAAACTTGGCCACAATGATCATCTCAACAAAATCTAGGCCAAGTTCGATATTGGGACATCTGGGGTCAAAAACTAGGTCACTAGGTCAAATCATAGAAAAACCTTGTGAACACATTAGAGGTCACAATTTTGACTTAATCTTTATGAAACTTGATCACAATGATCATCTCTATAACATCTAGGTCAAGTTCGATATTGGGTCATCTGGGGTCAAAACTAGGTCACTAGGTCAAATCATAGAAAAACCTTGTGAACACATTAGAGGTCACAATTTTGACTTAATCTTTATGAAACTTGATCACAATGATCATCTCTATAAAATCTAGGTCAAGTTCGATATTGGGTCATCTGGGGTCAAAAACTAGGTCACTAGGTCAAATCATAGAAAAACCTTGTGAACACATTAGAGGTCACAATTTTGACTTAATCTTTATGAAACTTGATCACAATGATCATCTCTATAAAATCTAGGTCAAGTTCGATATTGGGTCATCCGGGGTCATAAACTAGGTCACAAGGTCAAATCATAGATAAACCTTGTGTAGTCACTAGAGGTCACAATTTCGGTCTAATATTTATGAAACTTGGTCACAATGATCATCTCAACAGAATCTAGGTCAAGTTCGATATTGGGTCATCAGGGGTCAAAAACTAGGTCACAAGGTCAAATCATAGAAAAACCTTGTGTAGTCACTAGAGGTCACAATTTTGACCTAGTCTTTATGAAACTTGGTCACAATGATCATCTCAACAAAATCTAGGTCAAGTTCGATATTGGGTCATCTGGGGTCAAAAACTAGGTCACAAGGTCAAATCATAGATAAACCTTGTGTAGTCACTAGAGGTCACAATTTTGGTCTAATCTTTATGAGACTTTGTCACAATGATCATCGCAATAAAATCTAGGTCAAGTTCGATAATGGGTCATCTGGGGTCAAGAACTAGGTCACAAGGTCAAATAATAGAAAAACCTTGTGTAGTCACTAGAGGTCACAGTTTTAGCATAATCTTTACGAAACTTGGTCACAATGATCTACACAACCAAATCTAGGTCAAGTTTGATATTGGGGCATCCGGGGTCAAAAACTAGGTCACAAGATCAAATCATAGAAAAACCTTGTGTAGTCACTAGAGGTCCCAGTTTTGGCCTGATCTTTAAGAAACTTAGTCACAATGATCATAACAACAAAATTGAGGTCGAGTTCGATAATGGGTCATCTGGGGTCAAAAACTAGGTCACAAGGTCAAATCATAGAAATACCTTGCGTAGTCACTAGAGGTCACAATTTTTGTCTAATCTTTATGAAACTCGGTCACAATGATCATCTCAAAAAAATCTAGATCAAGTTCGATATTGGGTCATCTGGGGTTAAAAACTAGGTCACAAGGTCAAATAATAGAAAAACCTTGTGTAGTCACTAGAGGTCACAGTTTTGGCCTGATCTTTACGAAACTTGGTCACAATGATCATCTCAACAAAATCTAGGTCAAGTCCGATATTGGTTTATCTGGGGTCAAAAACTAGGTCATTAGGTCAAATCATATAAAAACCTTTTGTAGTCACTAGAGGTCACAATATTTGCCTAATCTGTATAAAACTTGGTCACAATGATCATCTTAACAAAATCTAGGTTAAATTCGAAAGGTGAGCGACCTAGGGCCCTTTGGGCCCTCTTGTTACTTTATGCTATCCAATATACCTGTTCTCTCAAGGCTCGCAGGTAACAAAACGTTGCTTTGGTGCTCACGGATTCCAGTGTAGCGATGCTACTTATGATTCTACGTACAATCACACATGATTACAGACTATGTTCCGTGAAATCGATCTGCTGTATCGATTAGATAAGATGGACGCAGGATAGAGAGTTGTTTCCTGATCTTAATTAATAACAAGACTGTTATAAAGATAGAATAATCCAAACAGAAGAGGCAATGTGTATTAGAGAACATCAATTTGAGATACCTCATTAAAGTAGATTATAATTAATATATTCTAATTTCGAAACTAAAAAGGCATAAATATATATCGACCGCACGAGGTTACTGGATATCTTCATGATGCTTAATTTGCGTCTTAAACATAGCTTAATGAAGCAAAAAACACAGCCTAATGATATAATTATGTTTAACATAAAACGAGATAAATTATTGCATAATACTAGTATTTGAGAATATATTAATTTCTCGATAACCAGCAACAGAACCAAAACATTGCTTATATTGTATTTCCCCAGCAACATGTAACTACTAAATAGTATATTATTTGGCTAACACTATAAGTATGCACATGCATACAAAGCTTTTGCGGTTTTTACAAGGGCAATATCCAAGGTCACGCCTTCTTATTAGCTTATATATCAATAAATACCTTCTCACAGATTTGGTGCATACAACCAATTTCATCAGCAACAAACTAATTAATTATCCAATAAGTTTATATAATAACCCATCACAATATCACAGGGCACCATACCTCTTAGCACATTTGATAATTAAATCTAACAATCCAATAATTGCACGCACCGTGTAGATAATTATTTTGCACGCACGTAATTAATTTGCACGAATCGTTGAGATGGTATATTATTAAGAATAATAGCAATACATTCACAGACGAATGGAACTACAAAACCTCCCAATATTTTCCAGTAGAATGTCGATTCTTGCAAGGTGACTTTGAACATCTAGTAACTTCACGAACATATACGAACAAATCGACGTGTCTACGCGAAAAGTATCCATAACAGAGAAAGTATTCCCAAAGAAGACAATTAGAGAACATTAATCCAATCAATGTATTAATTTAGAAAACTATGGAGGCTGATTTGTGCCATTTTACAACTTACAGGTCCACAAAAGGGAAGTACAAACTATAAAAATAGATAATGTATCGATTTAGAAAACTATGGCGGCTTATTCGTGCCATCGATTTCGACACTTCGTGTTTATGCGGCGGTACACTTGTAGCGTGAACGCACGATTTATGGCTCGGAAAGTGCAAATTCTGCTGATTATCTGTACATGACCAGTAGATAAAACAAAACAATAAATTCTGGCTTAAAACTTGTTTTGCGTAAAACAACGTATCTGCGTGATTCTCGAATTCTGTTTTTTTGATCAAGAGATTCAAGACTCTATGGGTGAATTAGATATAAGTTATGCAGCGTGATGCTGCCATTAGATAAAATGCCCCGTTTAACACGGTGAATGTTTCAACACTTGGAGATAAACAACCACAAAATTAAGATTACTTGTAAACAACGATAAAATGAATATTAATATTAAATAACCATAAAATTAATACTACTAGTAAACAACCATAACATGAATATTACTAGTAAACAACCATAATATGAAGATTACTAGTAAACAACCATAATATGAATATTACGAGTTAACAACCATAATATGAATATTACGAGTAAACAACCGTAATATGAATATTACTAGTAAACAATCATAACATGAATATTACTAGTTAACAACCATAACATAAATATTACTAGTAAACAGCCATAACATAAATATTACTAGTAAACAGCCATAACATGAATATTACTAGTAAACAACCATAACATAAATATTACTAATAAACAACCATAACATGAATATTACTAGTAAACAGCCATAACATGAATATTACTAGTAAACAACCATAACATGAATATTACTAGTAAACAGCCATAACATGAATATTACTAGTAAACAACCATAAAATGAATATTACTTGTAAACAACCATAAAATAAATATTGATATTAAACAACCATACCATGAATATTACTTGTTAACAACCATAACATGAATATTACTAGTAAACAGCTATAACATGAATATTACTAATAAACAACCATAAAATGAATATTACTAGTAAACAGCTATAACATGAATATTACTTGTAAACAACCATAACATAAATATTACTAATAAACAGCCATAACATAAATATTACTAGTAAACAGCCATAACATGAATATTACTAGTAAACAACCATAACATGAATATTACTAGTAAACAACCATAACATGAATATTACTAGTAAACAGCCATAACATGAATATTACTAGTAAACAACCATAACATGAATATTACTAGTAAACAGCCATAACATGAATATTACTAGTAAACAGCCATAACATGAATATTATTTGTAATGGATTGAAGATTGGATGCTATAGAATAAGAACAAAACAAAATAACAATCCTTACAGGTAAAAATGTCTTCATTGTTACATAAATACGGTACAATCACGTCTTTTAAATGTTCGGAATACTAGTATATAAATTGATACTGAATGCATATACACATACATGTATTTGGAATAGATTTATTTGAAACATAATTCCGCTGAATAAAACAGGACTGCAGAAACTCGATTACTGCAACAGTCTACCATGGTTTCTGAACTTGTTTATAAAACGCTCTAAACATTATATACAGTTCTTAGTGTTATAAACACTCACTTTGTTCAAGTTGATCATTCAAAGAGTTTACACAAATGCATTTGCACAGAAATAATTTTTTAACCAGATGTAAAAAGATAATATTACGTCAGTCATGGAAGGCAGCACTCAACTTAACCAGCCGAACAAAGGAACATAAAAAAATCACCAAGCACTATACTCAACTAAACCATTAGAGCACAGAAAACATAAAAAAACATATAAGGTACAATGCCCAACAGAACAAGTAAAAATCAGCACAAGTCCAAGCTTTCGAAAAGCTGAAATAACTAGCTTCAGCTACCAAAATGATTAACGTCATATCTGTTCCTACAGTAAAACGGCGGAAATACCTAGTTTAAGCTGTCATAAGTACTTAAAAGCAGAAAATTACCAGTCGTTTAGAAAAGATTGGCAAAACATGATGGCACAGAATGTCGCCTGTGTCGCTCACCTGTGTCGATCACCTGACCTACATTCGTATAATATTTGAGTTGTATGGAAATAGCTAATTTCTTGCCCGTTCAGGGTCCATAACTATGGGACCCCAAGTTTTGACAAGCTCATGTGGTAATATAAGTCATGTGCAAGTTTGGTTTAAAAGGAATCGCAAATGGTACCAAAACCATTCAGACATAAATGTAGCTCATTTGCAACCCTTTAAAGGGCCGTAACTCCGGAACGCATAAGATAAGATAAAAAAATCCAATTAAGGGTCATAAACATGCCATATGAATCAAGACAATACATAATGACTAAACATATAAACACAGAAACTAAATGGTTTTAAAGAAACTAAAGCTTAATACAGATTGGTATAAAGACAATTAACAAAGGCTTGAAAGGCAATAACTGTTAATCACATTTCCCATAAAAAGTATGCGTCTAAAATAGAGCCAAAATTATTATATATATCCTATGATGCGTGATGCATGATCCGAAGTAACCAATTCATGAATGGAAACACGCTCTTATTGTGATACAAGTTGGGTGCAAATTAAGTTAATGTCGAATCATAAATAAAACCTCTATCGTGCAGGTAAGAATCATATGGGGAAAATCTACAGACAAGACCACAATAATGACAGTTTAATAAGGACAATATATCTGGGCCAAACAGCGAGATATAGCCAAGTGTGCAATTTTGTTTAAAATCTTATCATACGTAAGCCATAATAATATATGGAAAGCGGTAGCCTACATGTAGGTCGCGCGCTTTGGGATCGAGAGGTCCCGGGTTCGATCCTCATCTGTGCCACTGCTTAATTTCTCTGAGCAAGAATAACCCACAATTTGCTCCACTCGACCAAGGTGTGAATTTGTACGAGTGAAGGCAGTGTCTGTTGATATTTGATATTCATCGTGGTTGGATCTCGATGTTGGCTGCCCACAAACCAGGAGAGAAATAGTCTCCCAAGGGAGACTCGACAGACGACGGACGACAGTCGAAGAATGCACACAAAAGTCCACCTTGTCATTATGCGAGAAAGGATTGAACAAGAGATTATTTTAGAGATTTTGGTATAGAAACCAGTTACAGTACGGCAATCCTTTGAAAGTTTGAACAAATAAAGTAGTAAATCTAACCTTTATACTACATGTACTTCAAAACGTTCCTTACTATTGCCTTGCTATTACGCGCTCTCTCTTTACTGTTGAAAATATTATTTTAACACTATGATGATTTACTGTCAAACATAGAATGAAATCAGTAAGAATATTAACACACGGTTTGAACCACAATCGATTGATTCAAAACCGCTAAGGTTATTATAAAGTAGGAGAAGGGACGATCGGGTTACGTGTTGTAGACAATACGGGTATCATTCTAACTAGTTCATTTGAAAATAAAAAAAAAATGTTTTCAGTATGTTCCTATTCAAAATGCGGCCGTTCTATACCGACTTGTTAAATAATCACCTTCGAAGGCTCGATACATAACTGATACAAATCATAGTCTGTGCATATTCTACCGTACTATGATCATGTTTCAAGGACATTAAAGTAATCTTCCCTTGACAAGATTTTAAAACACTTGAATCCGAAATGTAAACAAAAATCTAAAGCTGAAAAAATCTTATTTGAGAAAACGACATTATCGATAATATCCCGGTCACATTTACCCTTCAAGATCCACCAGTTCCCCGGTCACATTTACCGTACACGATCCGCCCTAGCTCTTAAACGATTTCATGTTGGAATCGTAGGCTTTTACAGGCATCGTATGGATTTTTTTCACCGAATTTTCGAGTAGTATACGATTCGGGAGATATACGATTCGGGCGAGATTAACCGAGCTCCCGAGTAGTATACGATTCGGGTGAGATTCACCAAGGTCCCGAGTAGTATACGATTCGGTTGAGATTCACCAAGGTCCCGAGTAGTATACGATTCGGGTGAGATTCACCAAGGTCCCGAGTAGTATACGATTCGGGCGAGATTCACCAAGGTCCCGAGTAGTATACGATTCGGGTGATATTAACCGAGTTGCCGAGTAGTATACGATTCTGGAGAGATGCACCAAGGTCCCGAGTAGTATACGATTTTGGAGAGATTTCGTAGTCATGCAGAGGTACATAAAAGTTTGTTAACCGACATGCCCTATCACAAACTATTGTTCCGAGGTTAAATTTTTACCACTTCATGCCATGATCACTCGGTACAATAATATTACAAGACGCACACTTTAATATTATCATACAACAAACAATACAGTCTGACCTGCCTTAATTAAGCACCCATTCAAGTAATAATAGTACATTAAATAGTACATATGAATAATTTGTTAGGTAGTTATACTACAGGACTGGTCTCTCGAATATAATACTGTATCGCCGGACAATCCAAAGCCACAAGGATTCGACCACAGTGCCTAGCCACCCACGCAAGAGGCAGACATAGAACGAACCATCCAACATGACCTTTTGGGATTCAGTAATCGTACAATCTCATTTAACCGGCGTATTATTTCATCCACCTGAAAACATGACTAATCAGATGTAGTAGTAAGACAGATCGCATGTTCGGTTAGGTGACCACTAACACATAAGTTTGCCTGTTTTCACAATTTCGGAATTGGACATGAGGACTGGTTTAGTACTATATGAGCAGCCACTTATAATGATTTAAAAGTTGCAATAAAAATTAAAATTTAGAATGAATTGTACTTTAGCCTTTTTTCACAATCAATTTAGATTCAACCAGACTCAAGGCAGCTATGCGTATGTTAACTGTTATTAAACTACCTGGCGACTCACCAAAAGGGATCTCTTCTGCAATTCGAAGCTTCGTTCTCCCGGTACTATGGGTGTGCATCGGTCACGGTCCATAACTGATCTCTGAATCATGCCATGCTTAATGAACTTCCAAATTTGAACTGATCAGTCCAAGAAAATTAAGCGTACTGGGTATCAGGCAAAATTATACGGACATGATTCTGATCCTTTTGTCTGAGCTGCTTACGTAAACTACTGCGCTGAATTGATCCGCATAAAAACTCGTTAATGAGTTTGGATATTGATCTGTACAAACCCGGTCTCTTTGATATAAATTAAGACCGCAATTCCTCTCGTTAGTTTGAGGCTATATTTTACAAATTGTCAATATGCTTAAATAATCAAAGTAATAAAAAGCTCTTTACAGACTATGTTCTACCGGATGTAAACGTTTAATCAAATTTCCTCTCCGCGTTTGAACAAACACTTGTTGCTGATTCAGCTAATAATGGCGAAGGCCTCGACCGACTATTAATTCAATTTTACATCTTGTTATAGATTAGCATACCAACTCGATGGCTGAAAAATAGTTAAGAAATGCTGGTTATTGAAATTTAATAATATAATAATGCATTATATTAGTAAATGTAGGCTCAATGTTTTTGGTTATTTTCTGCATATCACTCGTTTCATATAAATGTGCGTTCACGTGAAGACAAAGGGAGGTAACCTATATGATACCTTATACAACGAATGGAAATGATTACTTAAGAGAAATAACGTTGTATTACATTTCAGAGACCAACGCTTGCATCTTTCATTCATTTCTATGTTTTCGTTAAGTTTAAACATATTTTATTTCACATAGCTTACAATGTTTAGATGTTTTAGAAACTCTGTTCATCGTGTGTTCCATAACATGGACAACTTGTGAAAACCCGGATGTTGATTTAATGCTGTTACCGCTGAGATAAACCATGTGGATAGATAACTTAATTTGTTCACTTCATTTTGTATTATACATGCACTTCAATCTGAATTAATGCTCTCAATGTGAGCCGTTGTTTCGAATAATATTTTCCCGCCTTTTCTAATATTAAATCAGCATGAATTCTACGCTTGAAATGTCAATCATAAGTACCGAGTAATCCGAGAAGATTAACAAGACTTCAACATGTGTGAAAGAATTCTAGTTACTCTAGTCTGGCTACCGAGTAGATAATACATAAATACCAACATAATATGTGTCACTTTATAGTTTTATCTAGATCTAAAAACAGTTTGCTCTTGGGTTTACAGCAATGATTATCTGTACACGCAAAGCTGAAACAATAATTCTCAGAACTCAATCCGAGTAGATGTAGCAGGTGTCCCACATAAAACAGAGGCATGCTATGTCTGCGAGCTATAGACAAACAAATTTGATTATAATTTGATTATGTCGAATGGTTAGTACAATACCTTTATTTCACTCAATACATTTACATGTACATATGAGGTTAATAACATTCAATACATACAGGTAAGGCAAGTGCAAATAGGTTCTAACATATAATAGTGTTGTCAAAAAGGGCACTGTCCTTGACATCTGCTTGGGACAGAGGTCGGGCGCTCGGACCGATGGGGGAGGAATCGTGTTCGGACTGTCGGAAGGACGTTCGTCGGTCTAAAGGGTTGGCCGCCCCGAACGGACAGATGGACGGATGGCCGGCATACTGTTTTGTAGTTTAATATGTTGTGTAACATTAAATGTGTTGTACACCCATTCATCTACATGCATATTGCAATATATGTATTATCATACAATCACTACGTCAGGTAAACGATTCACAGTTAATTGAAAACGTATTTCATAGTTTGAATACAGTCAGAATACGTGATCTTACAGATGTTATTGACGGAAAGACATCTTTACAAAACATTCAAAATCACATTTCATGCTCCAAAAACTGTCATTGACAATCCCGATAAACACTTAAGTGTGTAACGGCAGACGTTTAGAATGGGCGGGACAAAAAATAAAACACTTTACTATCATACTGTAACATTGATGTGATGATTTGGTATTTACAGTAAAAGCTGGCCCTTGTAACACCTCAATAGCAAGACCACCTCAACACTTAGACCACAACTGGTATGTCCGTTAACACTGTTTCAGTCTCAGCACCAATATGGTAAGATTCGAACCTATTCTGACCGGCGCATCGAATGCAATTAGATAACTCTGCTATATCAACAACCCACAAACAGTTGTCGGTGTGGATAATGACACTGACTATAATTATGTACGGGGATACGTTTGTACGACCGCCACACAGTACAAATAGCGTTTTTATCCATGGGTGTTAAATTTGAGTGTTGCATCTCCTGAGGAAGATCTCATTAGGTCGAACTATTGAGAAACAGAAGGATTTGTCAACATACAGTATTATGATCACCTATTAGGGCTATTTTATAACAAGATTAAATTTAAACATCGCGAAAATATGTCACCCTACAGTAATGCACCATACAACTGTTGGTATATAACAAAAGTGGTGTACAAGCAGTATCAGGCAAGTGGTATACATCTGGCAAATTAATTTAACTACATACAACAGCATGGTTTACACTCGAGTCTTCAGTTTTGTATATAGTGTTCAGAATTAAATGTGTGCCTTTATATGTTCAAAGAAAAGAAAACGTTTTCTTGTGATTTTGTTTTTGTTTATTTTTGCAAGTTATGTAAAATTCCATTATTGCTATAAAGTGTAAGTTTGTTACCGTTTAAAAATATTATGTGTTACTTTCCTCAAAACTATTTTAGGCTTCTATTGTCTATTAAAACGAACAAAGCCACTTGATGATTGATACCATCAGTAATGAGGTGTTGATAGTATATAATACAAGACGTAAAAACTTCTTTTTTATTTTTTTCGGGTGTGTCTTGCATCACATATATTTCACCCGTCATAGGCGTGAGATGGTCGGAGAACCGTAAAACTTGTTACCCGAAAATCGACCTTCAATGAATTTGTAGAAACTATTAAAACGAACTGTAAGATTTTAAAATAAATTAGGATAAATTTGTGGATCTAATTATATCTACGCTTACTTGGTTTGTCAGTATAGGTGTGACATTAAATTCAGCAATGTATACACCAACTTTTACCCGCGTGATCATGCATAATATACCAGGACAAAATTATTCTTGGTATCTGTCCAGTGAGAAGATGATTCTCGTCTATTATATGCAGCAACACATTGAATTTATTACCCTGCCAATTTCTCGTTAACGTCGATTATGTGTGTAAAATTGTTAAATTGCAATTTTCATGGCTATTATATTGAATAACACGTTACCTCATGCGTATGATGCATGGTTCGTGTAAATGTTATACCAATCTTATCATTGCCATCACGTTAAATAATTATTTATTTTCATATTTAATTGATACATTCACATACTAGTATAGGCAATTGCTTTAGAATTTATAAAATGTATGAACAGTAAAGTGAAGTGTTTATTTATTGTGGTGTCATCGTAAATGCATGTTAAGGGTCAGTCATTCCAAACTTACTAGATACCTACTTTTTCATTTTTGAAACTGTACATGTTACGCATGTTGTCCTGTTCTGTTCTGTTCTGTTCTGTTCTGTTCTGTTCTCTGTTCTGTTCTGTGCTGTGCTGTGCTGTGCTGTTCTGCTCTGTTCTGTTCTGTTCTGTTCTGTTCTGTTCTGTTCTGTTCTCTGTTCTGTTCTGTGCTGTTCTGTTCTGTTCTGTGCTGTTCTGTTCTGTTCTCTGTCCTGTCCTGTCCTGTCCTGTCCTGTCCTGTCCTGTCCTGTCCTGTCCTGTCCTGTCCTGTCCTGTCCTGTCCTGTCCTGTCCTGTCCTGTCCTGTCCTGTCCTGTCCTGTCCTGTCCTGTCCTGTCCTGTCCTGTCCTGTCCTGTCCTGTCCTGTTCTGTTCTGTTCTGTTCTGTTCTATCGATCGTATCTCGCATCTAACAAATGTTGACTCATGGTTAAAATTAATTATCAAGTACTCTGGAAATTGAACACAAGTTTTACTGTTTGAGATAGATACATTAACATGAATATCTTATGTCCATGTACAAGGAGTGTTCAATAAATACGTTTGTTCTTTGTGTTATGAGTTAACTGTTGACCATAAAACTTTCAGAATGAGAAGTTACGAATTTCAAACCGATTGATCATCAAATATATCTAAGTTGTTGTTTACCAAAGTCTAAACGAACACCGTGTATCCTACGCCAAAAGCCATCGAAATCGAGTGGCTCAATGTTTAAACGAACATATTTCATACGCCAAATTTAAATGAAGTCAATATCCCAAATATTGCATTGTCCGCGTATGTTTTGAACACCCCACGTCTTATGTTGCCGTGCATTGTTTTCCACCCTAGGTTTATTGATTGGTATAGCACATAACAAACTGTTACCACGATCATATACCGGAGTCTCCGATAAATACAACAACAGAATATATCAGCATCTGACGATGGATAGTGGGAAATAATAGGTAATTACGTCATACAATTAATGATTACAATCGCTCGGTTCACACTTCTTACTAGTCTGGCTAATAATATGTATTTTTTCAATCAACTATCAAAAAATCATTTTCAATTTAGCTAGATTTTATTTTGTGCTTGGTTTTCCATGTTTGTGGGTGCAAAAGGAAATAATTTCAGGAAAAAGAGTAAACTGGTGAATTGTCTCCTTTAATGAAAGATAGGGTCGGTACAGATAGTCTAACTTCGGACTAGTCCGTTTTGCTATACTGAATCGAGTCAGCAGTGGCTTTCCAATCTCCGTCTGTTACTGCATGCTAGTATCCTAACCGAAGCTCAGGTTGATAGCGACTGTGGTTATCGAACCCATTTGTTCACGAATCTAATGAACTACCGTCATCACTAGAAGTTAAGTTAAAAGTTACCAATATTCGAGGGCTGCTTCCAGCAGTTCAGCCACCCTTTGACAGTTTATCTTAGATTACTAAGTGTAACGTTATGTAGATGCATACCATATATACCTTTACTCATTATACAGCTGGGCTGGTATTCATAATAGGAGAAAACTAGAAAAATCTTAAAATTTCCTTTAGTGTATCTGCTAAACAGGAAAATTAAGATTATCAATGTTTTACATAGTTTAGAAGCATTATGTAAAGAGCTACAGTGATCTCAAAGAAACCATGGGTTATTCAAAGACTTAAAGTCTTTGGGTTATTCTTCGTTTCTTGAGAACTATCTGTGGCTCAATTTTTTAACTGAAGTCAAAATATCAAAGTTTTTCTACAGTAAGATGCTTTCTGAATACCATTCCAGTGCTACATCTACGTTCAGTATTTACTCAAAAAACAACACGTGTCATTTGTTTACATGATATACTAGTAATATCAAAGATCACCAGAATAAGAAATTATAATAAAAATAAGTTGTTTTAGAAACTATCAATCGATAATATATTACAACATAGTGTTTACTTACATGTATTGGTGTCACATTGTATCACTAGTTAACCTCTCAACTTAAGATCGAATTCCAATATTTATATAATAGTTTTCCTTTACCGCACTATTACATTACTAACCAACCTGACCTAAGTTAAGTTCACACCACGTATGTTTTTTTCCGATATTTACTAGTTAAAAATATGCCACGCGATAGAATGTCGTTTAACTACATGTACACCGGTATACGAGTAGAATACTCGAGGCTATGTTGTTGAGTAGAGGTTAACGCGCCCTTTATGAAGGACGTTTACAATGAGTTGTGTGTATTTGTGTGTTGTTGTTGTTTTGGTGGCTGAGCGTATCTCAACAGGAAGAGAATCGATAGTGTTACTATACTCAATAGTCGTCTAACAATTTAGCGGGAGAGTCGATGAGCTGCGGTTAGACTTGACTGTGGCGATTGATAAATATAACGTTCAACCGTTCCAGAAATAGATCCAAGTCATCAGCTTGCCGCGAAATAGTGACTTCCAGTTAAATACTCATCTGATAGAAGTATTCAATCTTGCTAGAGAGAATCAATATTATTGCATCCAACATTAAGGGGAAGTTACTCAAACTAAACTTGTAAAAATCAGAAAATACCATTCATGACCGCCTGGATTGACTCCCTTGTTAACTGACTGCTAATATAGGTTCAAAACTGGACTAAATAATTTTGTTCGTTAACTCAATTAAAAGTCGCGATTGTAAGTCCCAAGTTGTAACATGTTAAAGTATATGGCCGGGTTTACTCGTTGGTCGTAGCACGAAGGTCGTTGTTGGCAGCTCATAGCTCGCTGTTTGCAGCTCGGAGCTCGTTTATAGCGGCGCTTAACTCACAGATATTTTGTCGTTAGTCGCAGCTCGTAGATCGTTGGTCGCAGGACGTAGATCGTTGGTCGTTGGTCGCAGCTCGTAGATCGTTGGTCGTTGGTTGCAGGAGCGTAGGTCGTTGGTCGTTGGTCGCAGGACGTAGATCGTTGGTCGCAGGACGTAGGTCGTTGGTCACAGGACGTCGAACGTTGGTCGCAGGACGTAGGTGGTTGGTCGAATCTCGTAGGTCGTTGTTGGCAGCTCATAGCTCGCTGGTTGCAGCTCGGATGTCGTTGGTCGCAGCGCTTAACTCACAGATATTTCGTCGTTGGTCGCAGCTCGTAGATCGTTGGTCGCAGGACGTAGGTCGTTGGTCGTTGGTCGCAGGACGTAGGTCGTTGGTCGCAGCTCGTAGATCGTTGGTCGCAGGACGTAGGTCGTTGGTCGTTGGTAGCAGCTTTTTTGTCGTTGGTCGCAGCTCTTAGCCCGTAGATATTTACACGTTGGTTGTAGCTCGAAAGTTATAAGTCGCAGCACGAAGATAGTTGGTCGCTGCAGTTCGTATGTCATTGATGGCAGCTCTTACCTCGCTGGTTGCAGCTCGGAAGTCGTTGGTCGCCGATCTTACCTCTTAGATGTTTACTCGGTCGCAGCTCGTAGGTCGTTGGTCGCAGCACGTAGATCGTTGGTCGTAGCTGTTATGTCGTTGTTTGCAGCTCTTAGCTCGTATATGTTAACTCGTTTGTTGCAGCTCGTAGGTAGTTGGTCATAGCTCTTGGGTCGTTGGTCGCAGCTCTTAGATGTTTACTCGTTGGTTGCAACACGTAGATCGTTGGACGTAGCTGTTAGGTCGGTGTTCGAAGCTCTTAGATGTTAACTTGTTAGTCTAGTCTCAGCTCTTAGGTATTTGGTTGAAGCTCTTAGATGTTTACTCAGTGCGACGTAGGCTTAAACAGGAGGGTTGTCATCCAGGTGAATTTCTAAGTTACTTGGTGTTGTTTTTTTTTCACAATCGATGTTAAGATAAAATGAACCATTGATAATTTTCTATTTAACTGGTCGTCTTCTAAAAAACAAAGAGTCGTTTGTTAGACCTCAGACAGAAGTACTAACATTTAATTAATATCTGACATAAATCCATCAGTGATTGGGGGTCAGCGTAGATATTGGACTGGTTGATCCAGTATCAGAACAAGAAGTTGCGATAAGTGCATGGTCACTTAAAATAATAATTCATCAGTTTCAGTAAGACAATGGGTGGTATTCACGCGCCTTAAAACAAAAAAACAACGGATCATTACGTATATTTTGGATAATCAAATAGGCCCGCAAATAGCCCCGCAGAAATGCGTAGTTTAAACTATGCCCCTTTTCGGGATATTTCGGACAGTATAGTGAGCCTTTTTTCGGGATATTTCGGACAGTATGGTGATGATTGGTGTAAGAAGTTGCGATTGGTGCATGGGCATTTACAAAAAGCCTTTACAGTACTACGGCGCTTCCAAGCACCGTAGAATAGTGACTCAATTGGGATTTTCGACTGGGCTGTTTCGTGGAGCAGGTTGTTGTCTGGTTCCCGTCCCCAGTATTACAATAGAAGTACTGCAGTGAACTGTAATTTTGGGAATGGGAACCAGACTAAAACTTGCTCCACGAAACAGCCCAGTCGAAAAGGCCTAATATGACAGAAATACTATTGATGAGTGTTAATCCCTCCAGAAAAGAATATGTTCGAAACTCGATGACATACAGTAATTATGCATGTTGTATCTCATAGGGAAAGTTAACAAATCAATTCGATTTTCCGAACATTTATTTTTCTCTAGCGAAACACTAAAACTCTTTAAAAAGAATCTCTGCTTTGTGTATATATGTATCTTGTATAAAACAAAGATGGTTGTCTCCATGAGGAAGAATAAAGGCAAAACATTCGAACATGCTTTTTATTTGGATTTTAGAACATATGTGTGATGTGAGCAAAACGAAAAAAAACAGTGCGTTTTTATGTATCTAGACTCTATTTAGTTAATTTACACTCAAGAAATTGCTCTGCAAAACAAATCTTTGAGAAGTATGTGTCATATTCTGAGATATAATTCTTGAAGTTACTGTCTATTGTTCCACGTATCCTGGAGGGTAGTCGAAATCAAATGGACACCAAGGCACACCACAACATTTACCGGAAGCTGGTGGCTTTAAGTGACACATTGTTGGTAGATTCCAAGGTAGACAACTAGAAATGATTAAAATAGTTCAAATGTACAGAGCTCCTGAAGTGACAAGTGCAAAATCTATTTTATCTCGTTTAAAACACAGGTCACTGTATCATTAATAAAGAGTAAATAAACAAACAAAAATATTTTTTTTTAAATTACAATATCTTAGAAAGTTTGATCTCACAGGAAATTGACCAAACAGTCACTGAGGTCCAGTTTGTTTTCAATAAACATTTCATTAATACTGATAATCGGACAAAGATAAATTGGCCGGGCTATAAATAGTACCAGAACAAAAACAATCTTTATTTACATTTTGCACCTGAAGTGAACTATATAAGGTATATTCTAACACGATCCGCGGATTAATCCATTAAACAAAGAGCGGACCTAACTATGTATTATTACCCCCATAAAACATGGTAACAAATTGGCTGTTACAATTTACGCCCCGTATCACATGACCTATTTATGAATGAATGGACGTAAAAATTATAGTAAACAAATTTAACGGACCGCGAGTTTCACGAGAATCCAGTGTTACAGCTATGACGCATCTATTTTTAGAAACTCCAATATAGTCTTCAAATTAAGATTCATAAAAATATCTGATAATCAATTCATTTAAATTGTTCATTTCATGACATAGATACACTATACTCGTGTTATTAAAATTGTTTCAATGTTTAAAATGTGTTTTTTCCTTCAGAAAATTACGAAGGTCGTTTTCATTAACGAGGGAGGTAATTGTACCAGCTAATAAGCCACTCAATTTCAGCGTGGAATTATGTTCAATGTCAAATGGGTGAAAATGGAATGCGCGCAGTTAAATCGTGCGGGATAATATCGTATTTAGAATCGAAATAAAAACTCTGTTCTTGTATATTGTCGGTGAATAAAACACGGGCACTCGTTCGGATGCGGAAAATTAAATCACTCGTGCTACGCACTCGTGATTTAATTTTTCCGCATCCGAACTCATGCCCGTGTTTTATTCACCGACAATAAACGCGAACAGATATTTCTTAATTAACTTCATTACAAACGCCGATGAGAAAATAGCTCTGTCAGTACAGAGCAAAGTCGAGTCACAACAAAGGCATGTTTTATTACGCGCGAGTTCGAATCCCAGTTTATGACTTTTCGGCTAGAAAAATATTTTTGCATTAAGTCTAATAATCTATAATATATTGACTTTTTTCTTGTTTGATCTGTTGTACAGTATGTAATTTAAAACTGATAAGAAAAAGAACAGCCATGATGATAAAAATAAAGACACGAGGATTCGAACCTGCGTACAAAAAATGATATGCCGGGTACATCATCTACGGATTGGCGGATGCATTACCACTGAGCCACTGCCGCTTTACAATAAATGAGTTCAGCATTATCATGCCTATCAAAGTATTCGATTAATTAGATGTGAAGGTCATTGATGTGTTTATTTACTAGTGCTAAATTTAGCCCGGCCAGACTATAGTGTTATTTAAGGTAATTGCTAACTCTTAAATTTTTCTGTACAAGAGGTATCAAACACCTGATTTTTATGAAGAACACACCCATAAGAGTGATTGTGCAAACCCATAACAGTTTAGCTCGGCTAGTTCTTAAGATATTTTAAGATTTTGGGGAAACCCCCTAAAACTGATATTTGCATTTTATCGAAAAAGTTTGGCATTTATTTACATGAAACTTGGCCTGCACGAAAGTTTGTATATACGGAATCACACGATAACGTTTGTTTTATTATATGCATGTTATATGTATTTTTAAATGATATTTTAAAATATGTGATTTTTCATTTTTAAGTTTTACGAAAAATATTGTTGAACAACATACTGTTTTCGTACATGCAACCAGTAGAGTAACTATAATAGAAGCTTTATCCCAAATTTCATGGCAGTTGCTCGGCTATAATTTTTTAATTGACACTTTAGTGATTTCGGAAATGTCGAAAACCAGGAGTTTACAAAATACATCAACGTTTTGAATACGTTGTATCCCGTTTTCGCGATAATTTGTTTTTCATTTTTCATTATTTTGCTTTAACCTTTCTATATTCTTACGAAATAAATGCGAAAGAACATTTCTCTAAAGTGGTCGGGATGCTTGCTATAAACAAAAATTAAAACTTGAGTAAAATTTTGTGTGGGCTCATTATAAAACGTTTCACGTACGTTGTAGCTAGTATTCGCGAGTGTTGGTGTTTCTAATATTTGGAATAAATGGCACGTAAAAGTTCCGCTATAGCTTTATTCTGCAAGTTTATTATAGTATAATATAGTAATAACTATACAGTACATTCGCGATTTTAAGACATGAGAACATGCTGACATATCAATTTTAATTTTTTCGTACTATATTTCATCATGATAGTCAGACGCTTTCAATGCGTCTTATTTACACCGATTTCTAAACTTCCGCTCAACTGAAGAGTACGCAATTACCTTAAGTCAGAAATTAGAGGGCTTCGTCTTTAATTTGAAATAGATATTTTTAAAATCGGCCCATAAATAAGAAAAATAACCCATAGGGCGTGAACTCACTTTATTTTTTTTTCTTGTTTAGAATAGCATTGTCGTTTCTATTTAATGCACCTCAGTGACCATTTGACACCATGGTATACGTTTCATGGTATAACTTTTTAACTAGTAGATCAATTTCGATTGGATTTTGCATGGAGGTAGTTCTAACGATGTTGTCTATGAATGTAATTACTTTATGAAGATATCAAAAGCCAATTCATGTTTTAGATACCATGTTAATCTGACCACTTCAGTACAAATGCACCTTTCTAAGTAACATAAATTTTATAAAATATTTTTTTACTCTTTATTAATGAAACAGTTACCTGTGGTTTAAATGGGCTTACAATAAATATGGCATTTGGCACCTCAGAGGTTCCGTACAAATGTATTTGGCTTTGCGGTCTCATATTTATATATAATAGCCCATAATAAATGCTGTAGTATTCGTGTCTTTTAAATTCAACTACCCACCCGCCTGGATACGCAGTAAATGTCTTTGAGTGTGAATTACATTCCACTACTTTGGAATGGTTTTGGACTTAAATATGAAAAACTACAAACATTAGTTTATTCAAACTTTATTTTTACCAAACTCTAAAAACATTTTCAAAGTATGCATCCAATCAACAAGCCTTTAATCATTGTAATTCTTGTTTAGTTTTCTGTATACCCAGGAGGATAATTGATGTTGAATCCAGCAGGACATGAGGGCGTGGCACAACATTTATTAGGGGCTGGTGGATTCATGCTGCATTCCTTTGGAAGAGTCCATGTTAAACACCTAGAAATAAGGAAAACACTCATATTTAAAGGTTAGTGAATCTGTTATGTATCGCGATAGAATTACCAATATCAAACTATGAACTCTAGCGCGATATATTGCAATACAAAAACACCTAATCCGCTATATTTATCGGTTCTGAATATTTAGGATCATGCAAACTTTATATGTTGTTGCAAATTTTTGAACGCTGCATAGGTCCTAGATTTAAATCCATTAAAAAATATAGGCAATATTTTGTTGGTTTTTGTACTGCAATTTATCGCGTTAGACTTATAAAGTCCGTTTAATCAGGTCTGTCACTTGTATAATATGTATACAAACATTGCCGAATATCATAATATTGCATTTTTATTGTTTTAAACATATTAATGGGATAAACGGGTAGTGAAGACCAATATCGTATTCACTAACTAAAGGTACATACTAATACACATGCTAAATATTAAAATAAGACATTGATAAGAGAAATTGCAATGTCTACGTGCACCATGTTATGTAAACAAGCGCCTGACCTGAATAATCGATTTATACAGACTACATATTGTACTCGTATTTGAGTAATCATTATGTCTCTAACTGGCTTCAATGTGATGCGTTCTGATTTCATCAGTAAACTATTTTTTTCGTTTTATTATTTTCACTCAATCAAAAGTATTATGTTCCGTTTGATAACCCTAGTTAATAGTGAAACATTGTGGTGATATATTCTGCTTGTGTGAAGAAAAAGAAGAAGAAGTTTGTTTCAGTTAACGCTATGAACATTATACCATTATGGTCCATATTCAAAACAATTATAAATTGAAGAGATAGAGATGAGGATCCTACGGTGGCAGAGAAGGGACACAAAAAATATTTTATTTATCACTTGCGCGCACGTGAAACTATTACGTTGGCACTTAAAGGGCACGCAATAGCTAGCACGTGCTCACGTGATAGCTTATACGTGCGTACGTTATAGCTAACACACGCGCACGTGATAGCTAATACTAATACGTGGGCACTTAAAGCGCACGTAATATCTAGCGCATGCGCAAGTGATAGCTAGTACGTGCGTACGTGGTAGGAACACGTGCGCTCGTGTTAGCTAATACAAAAGATAAATAAAATGTTTCCTGTGTCCCCCTATGTCACCGTAGGATTCAGCTCGCTGTTGCTAAAAGTGGAAAATTCAACGTAAGTTTACGATTTCCGTAAGAGCTACCGGATTTAACCGGATTATAACCGGAATTACGAATATACAATAGTGTGCTTTGGTAGTTCTAATACTGCTTTTGAAAAAGTATAAGATCAATCTACAAGTAAATAAAAAGCTACACTCATTAGCGTTGCTATAGTTTATTGTCCACTTACTGAAGAAGTATTTTTTTTCAAAAAATATTCAATCAATTAACATGCATTTATGAAGCTATTGTTTATAGTAATAATTATTGAAGTTTTTTTTCTAGAAGTCCTCTCGTCCAGGGGGATAGTTGATAATGTATCCAGGAGGGCATGAGGGCGTGCCACAACATTCATTAGGGGCTGGAGGATTCATGTGACATTGTTCTGGAAGGTTCCAAGTATAACACCTAGAAATGAGGAAAGCATTGCGGATGGTAAATGTTCTAGTTGTTTAAAAGCATGTAGTGTTACTCCATGGAAGATTTTGCTGCATGAGCAAGGTCAAGGGCGTTCGAGACAGTGTCTTGTGAGCAATAGGTAACCTTTTCCTAATACTTGAATTTGTTAAAACTTTGTATAGCTCGTCGGAGATAAGTCTAGCCTTTTCTAGAATAAGCATGGATAATATAAACACTGTACGGTCGATTGACCACTTGTTATCAGTGTGATTGAAGAAGTAAATGCATTAAAAGTGATAACGGTATGAATCCCGATATACCGCTTCTCAGTTCCGTGAGAGAATTGTTCTATTTTCATATGGCTCTGACGGAACTGAAATCCAATGTAACACTCAGGATACATGAAATCTGAGTTATGTCACAGCGTTACATTGGTTTTCAATTCCGTCAGAGCCATATGAAAATAGAACAATTCTCTCACGGAACTGCGAAGCGGTGTATCTGGATTCATACCGTGGTGATTAAAATGCAGAATATAGAAGAAAGATAAACATCGAAAATGCATTTAATTTTCATTTTTATTTAAAAAAAGGCTAATGTTAACATCGGCGAACTCTATATATATGAGTGTAGCATATTAGAAAAAGAAAATTGCAAAATGAATCACAGATCAACGGGCTTATTTAGAAGGTTTCTGCACTTGGATACGCACTTTTGAGAAAAACACTAATTTCAAGGGCATATGACTCATTAATCAGTTTGGTGACCTATGATTAGTTTTGTTTTTCTTTTTCAAACATGATACATGTACTGTGTTCATATACGAAAAAGGAGTGTTGTGTCACATGTTGTTTACATCTCCTTAAAAGGAGTTTATATCTAGTTAAAAGGAGTTTATATCTAGTTAAAAGGAGTTTATATCTAGTTAAAAGGAGTTTATATCTAGTTAAAGGAGGTTATATCTCGTTAAAAGAAGATTATATTACGTTAAAAGAGTTTTATATCTCGTTAATAAAAGCTTATATCTCGTTAAAAGGAGTATCTCGTTAAAAGGAGTTTATATCTCGTTAAAAAAAGCTTATATCTCATTAAACGAAACTTATATCTCGTTAAAAGAAGCTTACATCTCGTTAAAGGACGCTTATGACGTTACGCTCGATGTTGGCGTACATTAGCGTAACCAATTCCGACGTTATTGACGTTTTTAACGATTATTGACGTTACAAGACTTATTTGGGTGTTTCGAATACAATTTTTCTTAAATTATGCCGTAAACCCTATATTCTTATTCGTCACATATTTCGCGATTGGTTTAAAAAATATTGTTGTAAAATTAAAATGGTTTTGAGCAACCCGCTTGATTGATAAGTGCATTTTTACGCAATATGTATGGCAGTTTTTAGATCGGCCATATGGCGAGGCGGAGGGGTAATTAAGGCGTTACAGTCGTACATTTTAATTAAACATACAATAGAATATACCAATAATACGATGCGTATAGTTCCATACAAGTAGATGATTTACATTTTGCCGAGACATTAAAATACATGTACAAAAATGAGAAAGTAAGTTAGAAAATACTACGAAAACCACGTCCCGAAAAATGGCGCTTTTAATACCGCTAAACTTACTATTTCAGACTAAAACACCATAATTACATAAACCCCACAGCTCATACTTCATTCATACAAATTTTCATTTAAATCTGCAGTACATCGACTCTTTTATTAAAACGGGTACGATTCTACCGATCACGTAGACGTTGACGTTACGTTAATTTCAAGGGTGTGACATTATGGCTAGATTTGCAAAAATTCATAAATAAAATTAAAGCTATGTTGAATGTAAGACTTATTTATATCAAAATACAGACAATTATATGTACTTTTTGGTTGTAGTCGCAGTCGTTTTAATAAATGCATACTTCTTTAAATATTTTGAGGCAAACAACATCACAATTTTAATTTGTGCACTTTTTGATGCGTGTGACATCGTGGCTAGAAAAAAGTATACCTATATTAAAGGGACTGCCTCACATATCAACAATAAAATAAAATTTTCAAATATTCGCGTAATTTTGGTATAGTTGCCTGTATATCTCATAAACAACCACATTGACATCGAAAATAACTAGAGAAACTCCGGCATTTTGTAGTTATTAAGTATTTTTATATCAAAAATTCTATAGGGTATTAATACCCTATAGAATTAACACTACTATTACTTAAATTGCCCGAAATGTGTTCGCATTTGATGTAAACGAATAAAACAACGAACCAAATACCTTACTGATGTTTACGTTGTAGTTTGTTGATGTTACAGTTCAATCATGTGTGACTTACATGATTCACAAACCATGTTGGAAGGAAACTTAGCCATTTTTTTCAAGAAAAAAATACTCAGTGGGCGATATCGAGAGTGGTTACAATTGCTTATCTGCACTAAATCTTTCATAAAGCCACTGTCAGTGGCTTTCTATTACATCAATACTTTGTCAGGTTGGAAAATCACGATAAACAAAAAGTTAAGACCCATCTGTGAGGCAGCACCTTTAAAAGCCTAGTTCAAAGTCATAATCGTACAAATTATACCCAATTCAAAAGTAGGATGCATGACTTTTTGTCAAAATAAAGATTATAGAAAGTCGACATAAGTTATAGAAAATACTGAAGTTTTAACAAATCTTGTCGCGGAAAATCAAGCTAACATGTGAGTACGCGCGTATTTGCCGGTGGCGCCATCGTGACAAAAACATTTATATTTTAATTAATGTACGTAAAACAAACTTACATCTGAGTACATACGTATTTCCCAGATACGCCATCTTCACATGAACATTTAAATTTGCATTCATCTTTCCATGTTTCCCCCTCTGCATAAGCTTGACCCGCATAGACACATCCTGTAATAGAAATAGTATAAACCTGACCCGCATAGACACATCCTATAGTAGAAATAGTATAAACCTGACCCGCATAGACACATCCTATATTAGAAATAGTATAAACCTGACACACATAGACACATTCTATAGTTGAAATAGTATAAACCTGACCCGCATAGACACATCCTATAGTAAAAATAATATAAACCTGACCCCCATAGACACATCCTATAGTAGAAATAGTATAAACCTGACCCGCATTATATAGACATATCCTATAGTAGAAATAGTATAAACCTGACCCACATAGACACATCCTATATTAGAAATAGTATAAACCTGACCCGCATAGACACATCATATAGAGGAAATAGTATAAACCTGACCAACATAGACACATCCTATAGTAGAAATACCGGTAGTATAAACCTGACTCACATAGACACATCCTATAGTAGAAATAGTATAAACCTGTCCCGCATAGACAGATCCTATAGTAGAAATAGTATAAACCTGACTCACATAGACACATCCTATAGTAGAAATAGTATAAACCAGACTCACATAGACACATCCTATAGTAGAAATAGTATAAACCTGACCCACATAGACACATCCTATAGTAGAAATAGTATAAATCTGACCCACATAGACACATCCTATAGTAGAAAAAGTATAAACCTGACCCGCATACTAGTAGACCCATCCTATAGTAGAAATAGTATAAACCTGACCCACATAGACACATCATATAACAGAAATAGTATAAACCTGACCCGCATAGACACATCCTATAATAGAAATAGTATAAACCTGACCCCACATAGACACATCCTATGGTAGAAATAGTATAAACCTGACCCACATAGACACATCATATAGTAGAAATAGTATAAACCTGACCCGCATAGACACATCCTATAGTAGAAATAGTATAAACCTGACCCCGCATAGACACATCCTATAGTAGAAATAGTATAAACCTGACCCGTATAGACACATCATATAGTAGAAATAATATAAACCTAACCCGCATAGACACATCCTATAGTAGAAATAGTATAAACCTGACCCGCATAGACATATCCTATAGTAGAAATACATTCTATATTGCAATGTTTGATTGCTTGTTATCAATTCTGTTAGTTGGTTTCCTTGCTTTCAACTAAGACAGTTGCAAGTGCGTAGTCATTCAGGTTTACCCTGCCTATTTGGCCAATGATCTCCGGACCGAGGGAAGAGACAGAATTTTTTGTGTGACACAAGGAATCCGGGTTGGAGTTCCTAGCTCTTCCCGGATACAATCCGCGATTCTTTAACGTGCCCGGTGTAAAGCACCGATACATGAGAGACCACCTCTGGGTGACCAGCCTGTTCATCTCTAGTTGGTTGGAAAACAGCAAAAAAGCTGATTAGAAATGACCTAGTGCCCCGGCCGAAATTCCAGGAACCTTTCGATCAGTAGTCAAAAGCGTTATCCTCTCGACCATCTTGTCATCTGAACATTGGTGATATTCACGCAGCATCTTAAGGAAATACGTAGAATTTTCTTCAAATCTTAAAGTATCAGATTAACAGGAAACTCAAGATTATCATCAATTGTTTACATAGATTAGAACCATTTTGGAGTGAGCTACAATGGTTTTTCGAAGTGGTTTAGTGAGACTGTAGCCACAGGTAGCTGTATCGTTGAATAATGATAAAAAAACATGATTATTTTAGAATCTGTCAATTTATGCAAAAACGAAAATTTAATTCATTAATGATGACACATTTACCTGTGACTGGAGCGACATCTGAAAAAAACATTTATAACAATCTAGTAAATGACAAATACAACTTACCGATAGAAGTCTCAGTTGCTACGGTTGTACTTGCGCTGGCTGCAATACAACAAAACAGTGATCGCGATCATCAGGTTACTGTTTTAACAAAGCACTTACGGAAATCGTAAACTTATATTGAAACTTAAATTCTTTATACCTCTTTGACGGCTACAAGTTGAGGTAAAAGGTTTTTAAATATTAAGTTATTACGCAGTCAACGAATTCCTATAAACAATATATGAACCTAAGACGTATGTTTAAAGGAAACGTTCACAATTCAAATTTGAACGTAATTATACGATTTTCGTAAGTGCTTTGATAAAACAGTAACCTGGTATGCAGCATTCAAATATCAAGTATGAAAACTCATTCTGTCGAGATTGATATGTGTTGACTGTTGACAAACATGTTAAAAAAACTAACGTATGGTTGTGAATTTGTTATATCTCTACCAGACCTTGTTTCGATCATCCAGTAAATAACAGGAATTAGGATGTTTTTCACAAAGGACTTATATTTGACGACAGAATGTTAACTATATCGCTGTAGAAAGAGTATGCCAAAATGACATTTAAGTACAATGTATGAGTGACAAAAGGTTGCTCCCCTTAGACTATAAATCATGCATTTGTTGTTTACAATTCATTATTTTGTCTACAAACCAACGGGTGGTTGTATGTCATTTTCTTCCATCTTATGGTGTTTACTTCTTTTGGGACTTCCTTAGGTTAGCAAGTTATTGTTTTTTGAAAAGAGCCGTTTAGGGCTTGATGGGGCTGTGGTTTTTTTCATAGTTATAGTCAGGGTGTTGTGCCAAAAATAGATCAAGTATTTCTACAATGAACTCACTTGTATTGGTGATACATGTATATTAAACCTAAAATTTTATTACTGGTCGAAATTCCAAATTAAAATGGCGGCTGAGATTTAAGATAACCATCAAGATGGCCGCGTCTTGTACATTACTTCCAGAAAGTAGGTACTACTTACAACACATGCTGCATGTTTTAGGAGCTGCAACCATTGACCTCCGTTTAGAGGTTGTTGCTCTGTAGAGGTTAAATTTATAGCAAATATCGGCTTATGGGAATTGAGTAGGTCACATGGCTCTCGTTCCGTTTTAGTTTGACTGACTGAGGCGGCTTTCAGGACGGGATGCCGTGTTTTCAGTGCTTAGTGTGTTTTTAATGTTTTCTGTGCTCGGCTGGTTAAGTTGAGTGCTGCCTTCCCTGTCAAACTTAATATAATCTTTTTGTTTTAGATAGGTGATTTGCTCCACAGAGTGCCGCTGTGTAGAGGTTGTCATGATTGTGCAAAGGAATGTTGTACAGGGTGTCCAAAAAGAAAGTATACAGTTTCAGTGTATATTTATAAACTCTTTTCATTCTGCTATCGTGTAGTAAATTTACACATGTGTATACAAAAGATGTAAGTTTTCTTCTGGGACCAGTTTTGAGATTATAACTTGGATAATATTTTGAAAGATGTAAATTTACTGACATACGGAACATTTCTGTAACTTATCGGGTGTTATCGGCAAAGTAGCCTCCCCTAAAAACGTCTAATCGATCACATCGATAACGTTTTACGATACACTGATTTACTATATATTTATATAGGAGCCATATGGTTTAACACTAATAACTTGTTTATAACATTAGATGACAAAATTTTATAACCTCGTGAAGTAATCTTCATTCTCTGCACTTTATTTCAATATAATTTTTATTAATATGGTACGTTAACTTTTTGCTTCCATTTTCGTTTGAAGTTAGTGACTACCATTCCTATGTAACTCTATATGAAAACTGTCAAAATACTCAAAACCGCGTTTTTGACAGGCTATAAAGTTGCTTTTTACATAAGTGACATTTTTTTATAACCTTGTGAAGTATTCAATGATGTCTAAGCATTATCACAATATATTTTTTAAGAAATTTGCAAGTGTACAAATTGCTTCCAATTTAGTTTGAAAATGAAGAAATGCGCGTTCAATTACGCGTTTCCATAATCATTAAGTATAATATATACCGTGAAACATCGGCTATTTCCGTTTTTCTCCGATCTATAAAGGCCAAAGAGATCACAATGGGTAGCCACTGTCAAATTAGTCGTTTATTATACGTGGGTTGTTTTGGGGTTTCGTATTGTGTAGTATTTTTGAGAAAAAAGAAAAATAAAGCCTTTTAGATTTTACAGCCCCTTAGAACAAAGTTAGGAGTTCAATTTTCAACTCAAATGTTTATTTACTCATTTTCTTCTTATTTAACGCATGTTTTCAATACGTTTTGTGTGCATTGCTATATAGGTTTTTAATTGAATTACCTTATTTTGCCCGTGACGTCTATTCAGTAATTTATGACGTTCTCAAGATGTCCACCCTTCTTACATTTTCCTCCTTGCACTTCTTTTAAACCATTGATAACATTTGCGCATGTGTCTTAACTGATCTTCTTACCTTCTCTGTTGATGTTTCTCATGAGCATAGACTTGTCTGTTGGCTTTGTGCTGTACACTAGCGATTTCACATAGCCCCACAAAAAGAATCGCAATGATTTTGATCCGGGCTGTGGGCGGGCCATGTCACACCACAGTGGTATTTCCTGGAAATTACTTTGGATCCAATTGTTTAAAGGAATGCATCCAACCCCTTAAGTACAATGTGTGGCCCTGGCACATCTTGCAGGAGCTATGCATCATTCAAAAGATTTAACTAAAGCCAATGGACACATCTATGATGTTGAGGAACATCAAACGAGAAGGTTAGAAGATCAGGTAAGACACATGTGCAAATGCAATTGATAGATCCAAACAACGAGTGCGAGAAGGGAAATGTCAGAAGGCGACATGCATCGTGAAAAACGTCGTTAATTACTACAAAATGACGTCACGGACAAAATAAGGTAATTTTAGAAAATGGACATTTTTCTAAAAAATATCCGGGTTATAATCTTAAAATTGGTCACAGAAAAAACTTACATCTTTTGTCTATACATGTGCAAATTTTCGTTGCGATAGTAGAATGAAGAGGTTTGATAGATAGACACTGAAACTGTATACTTTCTTTTTGGACACCCTGTATTGATTACTTACGACACATGTTGCATGTTTTTGGACAGTTCTGTTTCACCCACTGATAGTAGTTGGTATCCTTACAGATGGAAGCTCCGTAATCAGCGCAGTTATTTATAGCATCTGTACATGCTATAAATAGAGAATATTACAGTCACTAAAGTATGTTTACTATTTAAACTTGCACCTGTGTCACACCAGCCTTGCGACAGCCGTTCATCTGTCCACGATCCTTCTTTTGAGACACTGTTTAAATTAAGAACATCGCTGGTAGTTCGTGCGATAACCAGAAGACCATTCTACGACCACCATACGAAATATTAGCAAAAAATGAAGACAGCAGGGTCGCAAATCAAATTCTCAATATGTCAGCGTTATACCAGCGGTTTAACGTTTCAGTAATATTTCAACTACAATCATGCTACGGGTTCGAAAACCGCACGAGTATCGCATTGCAGCCTTCAGATGTCTGCGATCTGTGTCGATGTCTGCGAGTTTGTCTGTGGCCTTAATGGTTTTTTTGATATAATTCGAGAGTAACAAATCGTACACAGATTTAAATATACATATACGTTTGAGCAACACAATATATATTTTAAAACATGTATACATGTACATAAATTTAACATTTCGATAGGGTTCTACCATTCTTCTAATCTTTCTGATATTAAATGAAACTATTTGAGTAAGAAATTAAAATTGTACACTGCATACATAGCTCTGATAAAATTTAGAATTAATTTTAAATTTTCGAACAAACGTTTTTGACACCCTGTAAGCACAACAATATGACATCAAATAAACTCTACTTACTGTCTGGAAGATTTGAACCCCCTATAACAGAACAAATACATGTATATAACAATTAGTACGTAACAAGAAATACATAGATGCAAACATCAAATGGCGCCATACAAAAACTAAAAATGGCAAACAGGTCATAACTTCTCAAATGAGTTCGAAAAGTAAATAACACGATTACTAAAAGTATTATAACTAATTTGAACTGATTTCTAGGCGTAAGCTCGTATATTGTCGTATAAAAACGAGTATATAAGTTAATTGAGACCTGGATAATAATGGAGATCACTTCGGTCATTGACTGGGAATTATATCGAGATGTACGGTTTTAAACAAGGCTCGTACAGGAAGTGGTTATTTCGAACGTGGAGCTACAACTATCGAGGTATAGACGAAGATTCACTTTTCAAACCTTGTAGCTACGACTCTATCATATTGTTGAAGACGAAGTTTATATTGACGGAAACTTGTAAATAAACCGTTATATTTATGCTTATCAATAAGTTAAAGTAACAGTGAAAATAACAGTATTTTCACTGTTGTTCGCCATTCGTAAAATTTTAATTTTCTTTGATCACTCGGTGAAATAAAGTTCGAGCTTACACAAAATCAACAAATATCCTAAATATAATCACACAATCAGTTCAGTTAAAGAATTAAAGACACACAAATGTATGGGTTTGCAAATGGACCAATGAGTTCAATATGCTGGATTTGTACTACTGTCTTACCTGTGCACAGCCCACAAGTTGCTCGGCAGTTTTGGTCGGCGTAGACTTTAGTGTTGGGATCTGAACATATGTTCACACTCTGTTGTAAATCAGCACAATTTCCAATATTGTCTTGACAATCTGATTCGACAACGAAGAACAGTGCAATATAAGAAAATAATAGCCATGTAAAATATCAGCAACAATACCTTTTGAACTACCAACAAGACTTGCAATTGTAAACGTCGTCAAAACTTGCCTTCTATAACAACTTTTGCAATAATAACTTCTGTACAATTAACATGTAATATCAGCAATAATAATACTTTATGAACTACCAACAGTACTTGCATTAAAAGTTTGCAAACATCGTTAAAAACTGTCTTCAATAACACAGTTTGCAATCATCACCAGGAACTGCCTTCCATAACACATTTAGTAACCATTGTTAAAGGTGCTTTCTTAACTTGGACTTTAATCGTACTACACTGTACATACATGACCTAAGGCGTTCAGGATTTTTCGGCCTGAACTTAGGGATTTGAGTGGCCAAAACTTGGACGGCCTCCCATTTCCTATACTAGTATATATGTAAATTAAAATATTTTCATGACATTAGGATTTTCAAACTTTAATTCATTACAGAATTCATTTTCAAACAAAAATGGTGTATGGATATAATCAAAAGCTAGTGTATGGGTACTGATAAAGCTGTTGTTTTTTTATAATTACAGATACATACATGTAGGTACAGTTAAAACTGTGTTAAAGACAACTAGCTTCCACTTTAACATAACTTGTCTACAGAGACCACCACTTGTATCTCTGTACAGACGTCCATTAGTATTATTAATAATATTCATCCTGTTATAGACAGACGGACAGACGCCCCATGTACGCTACATTACGTTGTCTTTCCATTGTTTAAAATCAAAGAAATGACTACTTAAATAACAAAATAATGAAGTGGTTACGGAATGAATTCAATACATTTCTATTGTGTTAGGCCACACTTCCGACTACGTAAGTTTGCTTACGTGTTTTACAGGCGGTCAGACGGACGGACGGACGGACGGACATAGTTGGTATTTACAGATAGGTTTGTCTGTTTATAGAATATTATTTTCAATGAACATACTTGTGTTTGATGGTCCAGTGTCATCTGAAACATGAAAATATAATAATTATCCAAACACAATAGCAACATTTATATACAATATGCATCGTTTTAGATTTGTTTTTCAAACAAATGTCTATACTAGGGTCACTTAGAAAGTATTGATCAGTCAGTGTTAACTTGTTGAACATACACCTAATTTGTACACTTAATCAAACTCCTAATGCAACACCTATATTTGGCGAATGAACCAATGCGTAGAGAGAGAATGTGAGAAAATAAATGAGCATGTATCTGTTAAGAACCTTTTTTAGCAAATACCAGACGCACACTTGTGCTGATATTGTCCCGTGGTCGAGGATAGTCACCAACACCAACCAATCAATCATCATAGCAGATATTGATAATAAACTCATACTAACTCTTATTATAGACTCATTGCGACAACTTAGACAATGAACTACCGACAACTCATTTCTGGTGGTATCCATTATTGTACGGAAAATGTTCTATTGTTTTGTGAGTCCATATTAAACACCAAGGACGCTAGGGCGAAATTAATATAAATCGTGCTCATCGTTCTTTCGGTAGGCCTACACCTGGGAAGACACGACAAATTTTCGTAAACTTCAGCAACACTGACTCTTAATTCTTTGTGAAATCTGCATTACGTAACATTGATCTAAGAAAAACCCCATATGCAGTATTCGATCAACTTCCCCGGGAAATACAAGAAAGAAGAAAAGCTCTTCTGTAAATGTACCTGCCGCCTATTGTTTAAGGCGACGAACATAAATAATGTTCTTATGCTAATAAAATAAACTGAACTGAAACTGAATTATCACGCGGTTTCGAGAGAGGCAAAGCTAGCTATTTTATGATAGGCGTCCAACAAGGAAGGATATTTTAGGTCATGTTGATTTCGTCTTAAGTATGATGTTCGAGACAATGCACTGCATTCGAATTCAGTATGAAGCAGTTACTCGGCATTGAATTTAAATAATAAAACGTTGTTAAATGGATAGGGGAGGGAAATCAAGGTCGACGGTTTGTCGAAAAAGTCGAGCAATATCAAGAACTAAGTTCTGTTTGAATATCGATAAAAATGATAATTCTTCAATATTTAATGATATAAGTACCACGAATACCTCGCTAAAAGGTTGGGCCTGACAAAAATGTTCATATCTGTAGTCAGAATCTGATACACAGATATTGACTAAAAGCCCACTAATAAGTACTTTCTAAGTGTTCCTCGTAAGTTAAAGTTCTAATGGAAATTAATATCTTTAAGTACACTAATGCAACCCGTTATTTTCTAAGTAACTGGTAACATAAACTGCCAACATTTCTTGCATAATTAAATACTACCTTACGAAGCCTGTTTAAATGGTTAAAGTATGAGTCCGTAATATGTAACAGGTAGACGATTAACTGAACACAATGATAGCGAAATGCAAAAATATATTTAGGTTTTACCATAGTTTTTAACCTATCAAGTAAAGTAGCAAAATGTGTGTATTACCGCATTTTCTACAAGAGTGTGCGCAGTTCTCTAGAACCCATTTTGAATACAGTGGATCGATGCAAACATCAGTTCCATAATCCTGGCAGTTTGTGAGGGCATCATGGCAGGTCGCAAGTGGTGCAACTACAATAAAATCATACTCTATCGATTTTGTACCGACATGGCATATCGACTCCATAGATTATATTTTGTCGTGAAACTGCAGTTTAACTCGTTAGCAACTTTTTATCTGCATGCTAATGAACTAATGAATTATTTTCAAAATACAGTCGAACATTTGTTGAAATACCACGTGCGAGCAAATACCACTAGTACAACTTAAATGCAACGAATACGGTTTTTTCCGAGATTTGATAGAATAGACACGTCACCTTACGGCTTTCGTACGAGATTTGTTCTGAAGACAAAATTTCGTTCTTAAGCTCTTGCTCCTCCACAAGTGACGGTTTAATGGTGTAAAATCTTACCTGTAGCCGGTTTAGGTGTGGTGGTAATAGCGGATGGTCCTGTAATTAAGGATTCACATTTAATACAATGTCATGTATTTCCACTTCCCATACAACAGGAATTTGAAATTCTATCCATCAGATAGCATATCAGCCGATCAATTCAAAATTGCTTTATATCACATAATGACCCTGGACCGACTTCTGTGATATTTTAGGAAAGAATTTCAAATTCCTATGCTCATACTTTGTTCAATCAAGCTGTTTTCCATTGTTCAACACTCATACAGTCATAACATAATTATTTGTATGTCAACTTGTTTTTATTGCTTTTCTATGTATTGGTCAAGTATATGTTATGGTATTGTTTACATTTGATCTCGCACTTATTATTCATATTATATTATTCAAACCATTTTCTGACGTTTTAAAACACTTCTAATTTCGGGGCCACCGGGTTACCTTTTTATCAAAGCACTGACGAAAATCTAGAACCTACGTTCCAATTTATATTATTTATACTTATTTAACAACTACAAACATGTCACACGTATGGTTTGTAGGACCTCATTAATATTAATCAGTATTAGTAGTGCAGGTCTTCAAACTTCGGAGTACAAATATAAATAATTTAAATTAGGACGCGAGTTTAAGATTGCCGTAAGTGCTTTTATAAAACAGTATGCTGGAGTTCAGTTCCAGTCAGAATGTAATACAATACACGAATGACGTAATTATTCTTACCACATCTTTGACAGAATAATGCGCAGTGACTCAATACCCACTCATCATACTGTGAATCCGAGCACACAGCTTTTGTATACCCGGAACAGTCTGGTATCGTATCTTTACATGTATTACCTAAAGTAAAACAATAATATAATAAAATCATAACAGTGTCAAACTGTTACATATATTTGCCCGTTTAAGATATATTATGGTGAATAAAAAACTAGCAATCATTCTTGAAGACAAACAAATGAAACCCATTGAATAAGAGTCTGGTCGATACTCATTTCTCCTTTACGTACATGAGGTGCCAGCGCCAACGTATAGAAGGTATGTGGTGATTTGATTGATAATCGTATTTGGAACTTGAAATCGAACTTAAACAACAGTTTATAAGGTGTGCCTATTAACAATTTGGCCATTTCTTAAGACGGTCAAATGCAAATTGCAAGTTGTGGTCCAAAAAGGCTAATTTCTGTTTTTATAATTCCTCACGACGTGATAGTATGGCGTTTGGCCGTTTAATAATAATAATAATAATAATAAAGACTTTATTTTACGAGGAAACTCATTTGACAATTAAATTAAATGGCAATCTTCCATGAGATCCTCAAATTATGTTCATAAATACGTTCCTACCTGGAGTCGTTTGTCCCATGGTACCTGAAACAAAAATTAGTTTCGAAGTAATTATATTCGTTCATGGACATCTTCTTTATACATTTTCTTCAGACAGCAAGTTTTCTAAAAAATATATAAAAAATTGTCCACGAAAAAAAAGATATTTTAGTTTTGATATAGCAAGTTTTCCACAAATACCTGTTAGAAGTCTTCATGAATCTCCTTTACAATTTACGGACCAGGAAATGACAAATACACGTAAGCTCATTTATTCTTCAAAACGCGAGCGATATAATTTACAGATGCCAAGCTTGTTCAATACTTATAATGTTTAAGCGGCATAATACTGCATGGTACTGATTTATCAATTTGAAAGTACTTAATCAAAACTATTACACTGAGCGGCTTTGAAAATGCAACACTGATGAAAATCAAGAAAAGTTTTTTATTTATTAATATTTTTCAACGAAATTTTGTGTACGTGTTAGTGACTACCCATGGATTGTAACTCATTGTTCTGTCCATCTAAATTCACTTCAATGAAACCATGAAACGGAAAAAACGAAAAATGTACGAGGAATTGATGAGTTGATGCTAATTATTTTAATGTACGGTCAATTGGAATAGTCAATCCATCAACAAATTAAAAAAAAACACAAAATAAGACGGTTTACCACTCCGCAAAATAGTGGTATTATAAGTTTTAAAAACGCTTAATACCAATTGTTCAGGTTTAATGAAAAATACGACAAATTTTACAGTCAAGGGAAGTAACTCATTGTTCCGTCCGTCTAAATTCACTTCAATGGTGCATTGAACCATAAAACGGAAAGCAACGAAAAATGTACGATGAATTGATGGGTTGATGCTAATTGTTTTAATGGAAGGTCAATTGGAATAGTCAATCCCTCGACGAATTAAAAAAAACCACAAAAAATAAGACGGTTTTCCAGTCCGCAAAATAGTGGTCTTTAAGTTTAAAAACACTTAATAGCAATGTGCAGGTTTAATGAAACAAACGACAAATTTTACAGTCAAGGTGAGGTAATTCTGGATAGAGATTGAGTGAATAAAATTCAACTTTTCTTAATCTAAATTGATCTTTATATTTATCTTTGTTTTGCATTATTTCTGTATCCATGCTAAGCACGAACACTTGTTCACGAACTTTATCCAAACAATTAGAATACATCAGCATTAACAATCTGAACAACGCAGAAGACCGCACGGCATCAACTATTTTTTTGTTTTGTCGTTATTGTTTTATTGTGGTTGTAAAGGGTCTAATCAAATCTTAATGAAATGAATATGATTGTCATGCCACATATCTTAGCTACACATGTTTAAACTTTCAGCAAAATCAAACGCATATTGGCTGAGCTCTGGGTAAAGCCATATAGCTATTTAAGTATAAATGTTGCGTTTTCAAAGCCGCTCTATGTAGGATTTCATGTACTGCCGTATTACTAATTTTGCATATCACATGAGAGCGAATAATTAAAACTGGTGCGTTAGTTTAAGATTTCAAAACACTACCCATGTGCGCATTCTGCATACCTGATGTGCATTTTTGACAGAACAGTGCACAGTTTTCAGTCACCCAAGGTCCATAATTCACATCTGTACAAACAGTTCGTCCATAGTCCTTACAATTAGTTAATTTGTCCACACAACCTGTCCAATTAAACAAACAATTTTATTAGATCAAATATCCATCAAGTAGCTTGTTATAACATAGCATGGTTATTGCTTATTTCTTTCTTAGTGGCGCAAATTGCCCAATTGTGCACTTCGGAGAATCCCCTACCTACCTGTCCTATCGGGAAAATTGCTTCAAAAGTTGTCTGATAGGGCAATAAAAACGCACTAGTGTGTGAATAATGATAGTTCAACCTAGAAATAATCTGATTGGACATTTCGTATCACATGTTTATCTAAACTGTCTAGATTCTCTGATATTTTGTTCACTATCTCATTTGGCAACTTCCAGATCGGGAAAGGAAAGTATGTTTTGAATAGTAGAAGGTTACCATATTTACAAACGGGGTAGTGAAAACAATGAATCCAGACTGGTCAAATGTTTCTTTTAATTCTAAATATCTGAATTTATTCACATCGTTTGTGATATAATACCTGTGATAATGCAGAGTATCGCTCTATTTTTACGCCCATGTCAGTTTTTCTAAGATATGTAAAATGGGCGCTAGTATTACCTGATCGGGGAAATTTCCATCACTGTTTATGTAAGTGTATTATAACATTAATGTACTAGTAAATTTATATCATAAAACACATTGTGAAATCCTTTGTTGTATTCATTTACGCGAATTAATTAACTTTAGATGAGTGATAGTTGACGCAATGTTGTAGCGTCATGACGAACATCACTATGAGTTCAATTACAAAATACACGAAAGATGGTGGCAAGACTGGCGGTATAATTTAAAATTCCAAGTCGGTCCATCTTTCGTAATATACCACAGCATCTGTAAAATAAGTGCATATTTAAATATAAGCGCATAATTATTCTAAGAAACATCCGTGGCATATCTATCATTTGCAAAATATATTAAAATTATGCTCATATGGCTTGTCTGTTAGCGCATATCAAAATAAGCGCATATTATTTGGCTAAAGTATAAGCGCATATAAAAAAGGCACATATATAAAAGCGTCACTTAAATTATTATACACGTATTCGCTTTTTTTCCAGATTCTACAGTATCATAATAAGGATTCTTTTCCAAATTAATTAGCATGTTCTAGTGTATATGAGCCAGTCTCCAGAAAACCTGCTATTTCGGCAATATATAATTACTAAATGGAACTAGGTTTTGAAAAAAAATAAAAATAGAAATAAACATATATTATAGTACTATATCTTAGCTTTGAATTTTCCTATGCTTTACGTCGAAGTCACATACTTCGTTTCTTTGGTGACCAATTTCAGAAAAGAGCTACGATTGAGGGGTTAGTTGTTTAAAATAGTAGTATATCCTTTCTCTAAATGAGACCATTTTCGATTCTCATAAATTATATTTTAAAACACTAAAACATAATTCTAAAACGTGATACTATTTTGAACAGTTAATGTCAAGAATTTATCAAATGGTGTAATTAAGAATTACTTGTTACAGTTACATTGAATACCTTTTGAAAAAGACGTTTGCGACGTGTAACATAAAAAAGCTCAGAATAGGGTCACTACAATAGCAGATTGCATCTCAAGATATTAACTTTTTTCGCATTTTGCTTCATAAATATTTTTTTAAACTATGCAAATTCTCAAAAACAATTGATTTGTAAAAAAGCAGGTTTCCCTAGAGACTGGCTCATCTATCATTAGAGAGGTGAATTCGAAAAAAAGACATGTTACGATTACCTGTGGCTACAGTTGTAATCGCTGGTAATGGAGGCGCTGTTGGTGCGACTGGTGCGGCTGTAATAGAAGCATATAAACATACATAGCATCATGTAACAGGTAAACACCAGTGTTAGTGAATCAAATGATATATTGTAAAATGATGTGTCAGAGTGAGAGAAAACATCAAACATGAATTAAAATTCGAATATCCTTTCCGCTACCATAGCGTACTAATGCAGACTCGCCGGGATGGCCATTTCGGCCTTCCGTAGTTTTCGACCTAAATGCCCAAACTCCGGAATTTTGCTGTCATGGGTACACAGGCATCCCAGACTAAAGGATATTACGGGCCCAGGGTCGTGCACATGTTTTTGGGCCCGCTGGACCCCTTTAAAGAGGGCGTTGGACGTAGATTTTCCAAAACTGAAATAATTGATAGTGTCTACGGGGTATAGGGACCCTATGAATTTCTCATAGCCCCCCAAACAATCGTGGTAGCGGAAAGGATATAAATAATTTATATTGCTTCGATGTGTCAATGTGAATGACTTCTTCAGAATCAGAAAGCATTGTTTTGTATTATAATAAAACATTTTACCCTTTACTTTTAAGATATTTCAATTCAAGTACCTTCTACTATGTCTATCTCCTATTATATGTTAATAATGAGTAATCGGGGAAACCAATTTAAAGGTGCTGCCTCACAGGTTGGGATTAAGTTTTTGTATATCGTGATTTTCCAATCTAACCAAGTATTGATGTAATAGAAAGTCACTGGTGGTTGCTTTATGAAAGATTTGGTGCAAATAAGCAATTTTAACCACTCTCGATATCGCCCAATGAGAAGTTTTTTCTTGAAAAAAAACCCGCTAAGTTTCCTTCCAACATGCTTTGTGAATTATGTAATTCACACGTGATTGAACTGTAACATCATCAAACTACAGCGTAAACATCGGTGAGGTATTTGATTTGTTTTTCGATTCGTTTTCATCAAATGCGAACAAACTTTAGGCGATATAAGTACATTTGTAATAGTAGTGTTAATTCTATAGGGTATTAATACCTTATATTCTATAGGGTTTCAATACCCTATAGCATGTTTTATGTAACAATACTAAATAACTGCAAAATGCCGAAGTTTCTCAAGTTATTTTATATGTCAGTGGGGTTGTTTATGGGATATACAGGCAACAATACCAAAATTACGCGAATATTTGACAATTGTATTCTATTTTTGCATGACACCAATATGTGAGGCAGTCCCTTTTATTATGAAAATGGGCTTTACTTATGGAGGTTGTTTCATGGCGTGGTTTATGCGCTTTTGTTCTCACCTTATCAAGCTATATGTCCATAAACGCGATATTTGAAGTCATATTCTTGACGATTCATGACCTAAAACCTTGCCAAAACAGTTTTGATAAACAGTGCATATTATAGTTGCGTTTTGAAATGACTAGTGGGAGAAGCGTGTATGCTTTTTGAAAGACAGTGTTAAGTCATTATAAATATATGACATATTTAAGGGAACCTATAAATAATGATAATAAAGACTTCATTTATGGAGGAAATCTTCCCTTACAAATATATGTTTACTGTTTTTAATTTAGACCTTCACTGTATATTCTTTATCACTTTCACTTGGCTATACTGTATAATTATTGCACCTCTTTATTTTAACAAACTGTTACTCAGACATGCGCCTCCCTGTTATAATCCGCATTGATTTTTGGGAGTAATAAATAGAAATATATAAACATTGCAACAAAAAACATTATTTTAACACCATGATAGCAAAATATGAATTATATGCAATGTGCAAAGGCTATCAAGATTTACAGATACTAATTTGTTAGGCAATAAACATCAAATCAGCAATGAGTTTCAATAAGACATATAATTATATTTTAAGGTATTTAAAGAGTGTGCATTGCGAACATCTAACGGAAAAGAATCCCAAATTATTGGTCCAGAGTAGTCGAGAGAATTCTTTTTTTTTTTTTAAATACACAGGTCCACATGAAACGGGACCCGGCTAACAAAATGCATTCGAAACTACAATATACCCGTCGTTATGACATAGAAAGTGACGAAGTAGAATCACTTTGGCTTCAAATAAATATTGCAAATAGTAAACCATTTTTCATAAATTTTGTTTACAGACCACCAAACTCGAAACAATGTTGGATAGATAAATTTGAGATGCAGCTTGATGTATTAGACAATTTAAAATCTGAAATTTACATTCTTGGTGATCTCAACATAAATTACTTCCCAAATAAGACTGTTGATAAATATTCCAACAAAAGGTGGGAAACGTTAGTTAAAAAATTCGGACTTACACAACTGATATGTTGTGCAACAAGAATAAGTAAAAGAACTTCTAATATAATTGATCACATCTATACGACACAACCAAGTTTGGCTAGTGAAGTAAGTGTGCCGTCATATGGCATAAGTGACCATTTACCTGTGTGTTTTACAAGACTGTACAAATCCGATATTCAAAAGAAAAACAAACATAATCATATAAAATATCGGTGTTTCAAACAATTTGATGAAACATGTTTTAGAAACAACTTAGCCTCGTCAAATATTGATACTATTGAAAATCTACATGATCCTAATGACTCATTACAGTTTTTATATAAAACCATCAATACTATATTGGATAAGCATGCACCGGTAAAGGTAAAACGTATCAAACGTAATACTCAACCAGAGTGGTATAATGAAGACATTAAAAGGGCAATTTTACATAGGGATCGACTGCTTAAAGCGAAAGATTTTGACAATTACAAAATAAGTCGCAATAAAGTTACATCGATGATAAAGAAAAGTAAAAAAGCCTTTTATAACAATGCCGTTAAAGATAAGAAAAACTCCTCTGAAATATGGAAAGCACTTCACAGTATAAGTCAGCAAAATAATGCAAGTAAAGAAGGAGTGTTGATTCCAAAAACATTAATAGTAAAAGACCATGCCATTGAAACGCAGAATGATATTTTAAATGTACTGAATGAACATTTTGTTAATATTTCAGATATGATATCAAAAACAAAATTTGTGAAAGAACATTTTAAACCTTTGCAAATGTATTTAGATGAAAGACTAAGGTATAAACAGTTCAATATTAAACATATAACTCCTTACGAAGTCAAATTAATAATTGATAAACTAGATGTAACGAAGTCAACTGGCCTAGATGGTATAGGCCCCAAGATATTAAAGAACTGTGGTGATTACATAACGACAGCTCTTGCTCATATTATAAATACTAGTATAAATCATAGTATTTTTCCAGACTCGCTAAAGGAAGCTTTTGTCATACCTATTTTTAAACAAGGTGAAAAGACAAACCCTTGTAATTATAGACCAATATCAATATTATCAACTATATCAAAGGTATTCGAGCGACATATTGCAACACAGCTCCATGAATACTTTGAAACTAGCAATGTTTTACATCAAACGCAATCTGGTTTTAGGAAGAAACACTCTTGTCAAACGGCACTTATACGTTTAATAGATACTTGGTTGAAGGACATAGACTCGGGAAAATATGTTGGAGCGGTGTTTCTAGATTTGAGTAAGGCGTTTGATCTTGTAGATCATGACATATTAATATATAAACTAAAATTATACCATATTTCTGAAAGTACCGTAAGGCTTTTTGAGTCATACCTAAGTAACAGGAAACAATGTATTAAGGTAAATAATTGTTATTCCGAAACTTTAAATACAAAATCGGGTGTTCCTCAAGGGTCTATTCTTGGACCTCTTCTTTTCTTAATTTACATCAATGACATCGGATTGAAAACAACGATGGCTAATATTGACCTATATGCAGATGATTCAACCCTTTTTAGCTCACATCACAATATTGAAGATTTAGAACTTAATATTCAACTAAACTTGAATAATATCAACAAATGGTGTGATATTAATAACATGGCTTTAAATCCGTCTAAAACTAAATGCCTGGTACTTAGTTCTTACAATAAATTAAAAAATGCAAAGGAAATGAAATTGTACGTAAATAATATGCAAATTAAAAATGTAGAAACCCAAAAAGTGCTTGGTATATATATTGACAACACACTATCGTGGAAATATCAGATAAACAGTGTCTCAAAGAAACTTAACTCTAAAATAGCTTTATTGAAACAAATACGGTACTATTTAACTGATGAGATGCAACAAATGTTTTATAATTCTTATATTATGCCAACATTTGATTATGGTTGTACTATATGGGGAAAGGGAACTAGATCTAAAATAGAAATCAACAGAATCACAAAAATTCAAAAACGAGCAGCCAGAATTATTTTAAGAAAACCTGTTCGAACAAATACAAACGTCGTGTTTAATGATTTACAGTGGCTAAATTTTGAGAACAGATGTGCATATCATATTGGGCTACTTGTTTTTAAATGTCGACATGGTTTAGTACCTAAATATATATCTGAATTTGTAACTTTTTCATCTAACAATACGTACAATTTGCGCTCGATTGAACGGAATGATCTTGTTCAACCAAGGACAAACTATTTAAAGGACACATTTGCATTTAAAGGATCTCAAATATGGAATAATACTCCACACAATATCAGACAAAGCAATTCTTTAAAAACATTTAAAACCAAATATAAGAAATTGCTCCTAGAAAGACAAAATAATTGAGACTCGTAAAACTATGTATTGTTTGTACATTGTATATTTTTATTTAGTCTCTTCATCAAACGAATAGTTCATTGTTAATGTATGTTATTATGCATGAATGTGAGTCGTAGTAATATAATTCAAGTGAGTGTTTGTCGGAAATGTATACATGTATGTTTTTGTTTTGCTTTTGTTTTATTCTTGTTAAAATGTTATTTCAACGAAGGCCGCATTGGAAATAAGTGTATATATTATGTATGTAACTTAATGTGTTTTCACCTTCGGTAAATAAAGTCTTTATTATTATTATTATTATTATTAATACGACTCACCTGTACATTTATTACAGAACTTGGCACATTTGTCTTGAACCCAATGAGTGTATAAGGGATCCCCACATATCCCTGTGGTATATTCTGCACAATTCGCTATAGTATCCTGACAAGCTGAAATTATATGCATGTACATGTATACAGTAAAACAATTCTGTACAGACCACAGGGAATAGCGAGTACGGTAAAGGTTAATGTTTTGTTTATTATAGTGTCACTCCTATTGAAAAGGCCAGCCAATTTATCTTATGAGACACCAATCTTTCGTGCGCACAGTACCTCCCGAATCCTTTCCCGTATTGCCGGGCGCCTGGCAGATGTCGTGGCCAATGGTAACACTTCTTTAACTAGCTGGCGGTTCACCAACTGACCGCATCAGCACTAACCAAGCTTCCGCCGGGATTCGAACCTTCGATATGTGACGTAATGAGAGGGGTCGCTCGTATACCCGGACAAAGACGTCATGTAGAAATAAACATTCAATAAATATTTCATCGCTCCCACCAGATCAGAGGGGTTGTCGTATTATTGATACTATTGACATTTTTCAAGCGTAGATATGTTTCACAATTTCAAATTGTCTTAACCGGCGTTCCAGGAATTCAAACGTCAAACTACTTCAGGAGCGGACGAGACGTAACCAATATCGTAGAGGAATAAAACCTGCCCCCCCCCCCCCCCGAGATAAATGCGTTTTAATATTAGCCATTCTCTAGTGACACCAGGCTTAGTGACAAAATTGTTAAAATCATGGTAATGTAGCGTTCGAAAAACGAGACTATAATAAACAGTTTCTAAATATTTGAACAAAAAAGTTCAAACCATCCACACCTCTACTTTTTGTGTTACGTCGTCAACGTCATTCAAACGTTGTTTGACGTAACGTAAACAACCATTTCACAAATCCAGTAGGATTTATTTGATAAATTCTTGTTGTTAACTTTTATAAATTGTATCACCTTTTAGAATTATATTACAATGTATTTATTTTGATAAAATATCAACATCCTCAATGCTTACTTTTAGAGAAAAATAGCTACTGTTTCAAAACTGTTGCTCCTCGTTTTTACTCATAACGGTACTTGTAAGAAATTGGTTGCCATCAGAGTCTTTTCTAATCGTTGTTAAATAAATATTATATAGTGCCATTCAGTCCGGTTTTACTGAAGAACGGCTCAGATATAGAAAACAATTGAAAAAAACAGTATCTATGTTCCGCCTACACAGACTATCCCTGTTAGTTTTAAAGGTACTGCCTCACGTATTGGTGTTTGGCAAAAATAAAATAAAATTTTCAAATATTCGCATAATTTCAGTACAGTTGCCTGAATATCCCATAACCAACCACACTGACATTTAAAATAACTTGCGAAACATCGGCATTTTGTAGTTATTTGGTATTTTTACATCCAAAATTCTATAAGGTATTAATACCCTATAGAATTAACACTACTATCACTTAAAAAGCCTAAAATTCATTTGCATTCTATGAAAACGAATTGCAAAATGAACCAAATACCTCACTGCTGTTTTCGCTATAGTTTGTTGATTTTTCAGTTCGATCACATGTGAATTACATAATTCACAAAGGATTTTGGAAGGAAAGTCTACGCTATTTTTAAAAGGAAAAATACAGAGTGCGTGGTATCAAGAGTGGTTTAAATTGCTTATTTGCCTTAAATATTTCATAAAGCAAATGTCAGTAGCTTTCTAATACCTAAACACAAGTATGGTAGGAAAATCATGTCATACAAAATTTTTAGCCCGATCTGTGAGTCAGCACCTTTAAAGCGATGTTTATAGTACGATCCTGTCACGTCTGATGAAAGAAGTGTATGGACACTCCTTATCGACAATTACGTCATCTTGTTTTTTTATAATTGATAAACATTCTTAACATCGTCATGTGCTTACAAGTACTGATTAAACTGTAATAGTTGAAACGGAACATCCTTTTGTACTTATTTTTGAACAAAACTGAATATCGGATTTCGCCATACTTACACAATAAAATTTATTTATTTCTATTGAGCCATGTAAGAAAATGTGTTAAGTAGTAAATACATAATAAAAAATCATCATCATGTACACTCACTTTGTTTCATAATTGCATTATTGTTCTAACCAAAATCAACGAGCTTGCAGAGGACACTGTGTTTTGTTTTTTGAAGGCAAATTGCCCCTATAGAAACATCAAAAAAGTGTAAGTATATTATGAATTACCCATGTCATTGAAGACAATCACTAATATTTGTCATATGAAGAGTGGTAAACGTCCATCTGCTTGTTTTGGCGAAATGGCACCAAATATTAAAAATCACCGAAAATGGTCGAAACCTGCAATCGCCATGTCCATTGGTTTTAGGACAAATCCAATAATCCAAAATTGGATGGCAGGGAAGTTGTAAGTATCAGTAGCAACTTTCAATCGAATTATTTCGAAAATGTTAGATACAGAATTTCAGAAAAATGTTCATTAGCTTACTGCCAAGCAAAATAGAGAGCGCAGACAAAGGTCTTGGAGGCTGTAAATGCGACTACGGAACAGCGATTGGAAAAATATGTCGTTCCCGGGGAGTTAATGTTTTATCTAACAGAAAATTATTACATAGACAGATTCTGCTATTTTAGAAAGGGTCATGATTACAGACATAATTTGAGTTAGTTAAGCTTGATGTATTTGATGCCGCTTTCATGACATGGTCTAGTGTTTGATATTTTAGAAAAGTGAAACTCAAAATGATTGAAAAGGGGACTAAAGTGAACGCATATTTTACTTGCGCAAAAGGTTTAAACGTTTTTTTTTTCGACAAAAATGTGACACGTCCTTTTCCTGGTAACATGCGAAAGACAGGGTGTTTCCCCAATACTGAATTTCCTGTCACCCTAATTAAATGTGTCATTAAGGACCTTATGAATTAGACTGGGAAGTATATTATACCTAAACAGTTCATACCAAAGTCTCCTGATGAAGTATCAATAGAATATAAATCTGGAGAATATTGAAACATCGATTAGAGAAGGGAATGGTTAGCATCAGCACCTGGAGATTTCGGCCTTAAAAAATGCAAAATCAGTACACTCGAAACAATAGTTGATTCTGTTCTAAGGATATTACATATACATGCTACAATGGTTGTTTATATCTCTTGATACATAACTGTACACTATTAAATAGACACTATTCGATTTCAATATGAAATTTATGAAAATACTGGATGTTCAATTATGTTCAAATGTAAGTTGAACACCTCTCGTATATAGTGTATACCATCTCGTATATAGTGTATGTACCATCTGGAATAAATGCTCAAAAATACGTTCAAGTAACGGTTCTCAACCTCTGTAATTATAGTCACATACGTAAACCTGTAAGATAATCGGGAGCCTCGGACATTACTGACGTAACATGTCTCGGGTATAATTTTAATAGAACGTCGCCATTTATCGAACGGTTCTCCGTCGTTATTAGTGTGTTCGGTTTTGTTCAAGCGATAAATAATGCAATGAACTACACCTGTTACACACATCTTGGGCCTTAAAATTATGCTACGCTTATCACGCAATATCTTAAATGTTCTGTTAAACGTCATATGTTGCTGGGTACGCTAGGATCTATTTTCTTAGGCGTGGTGGTATGTAGTTCACCGACAGATTGTGACGAATCACGGACGATATTTGTCTTTATCATTGTGCTTGATATATCCGAGGCAAACTACCGGACCATAGACGGAAAGACCCGAGTAGTAACGATTACACGTAAAATAAATGGCGTAAAAAGATTGTCTCTTACATACGCGGGAAAGGACGCAATATAGGAGAGATTATTTATCTTCAAATGTCCTTGGTGTCCCTTATTTGGTGTAGCCCACCAGGCTTGCAGAAAGGCGGGACATTTTGGTTTATTCCGCTGAGGTGAATGAATCAGGTGCGTACGATCTACCATTGATGTTTTAGTATGAAATGAGTATATAACATTTTTAGTTGAGTGCTGCCTTCCCTGTCCGATTTTGTATTGCCATTACTTATTACAGTACGTTCCTTGTCCCGTAATAATGCTCTTGTATCGGCCATATTTTGGATTGACCCAAAAAAATACAAATGTATACTATACAGTAAGACGGTTATACTAATGCTGAACCCATGTACCGGAATAATACAAGTTATTAGAACTACTAGAAAGTATAACTACCTCTTTTAACAATGCCGCTTTCGCCAAAGGTAAATCCAATAATACATAGAACGATTGTTAACCACATCTTGTTACGATAGTATTCGTCGTCTAAGCTATAATGGTTTTAATAAGAAAGTGCCCCTGTTAGATAAGTAACATTGACGTGTTCATGTCGTCGATTGCAATTTTGACCCCTGATAAGATAGCAACAGACTTGTATCACTTATATAATGACATTACCTATTTACAAATCTACGTGTTAATATTTTTTTAATTTTGCCCTTCCATTTTACAGTGACATCGTGCCTACCAGAACATTTTTTAGATACTAAATATTTAATTATTTTTGTGATCATATTTGCTACATGTAACACATCCGTAATTAGAACAACTGGAATAAGAATCCAAAACACATCCGTAATTAGAACAACTGGAATAAGAATGCAACTGAAAATGCACGTATCTCTTTATGTTGCATTAATACGTGACAATACAAGAAATTACTGTTATCATTGAAAAATTATATTTATGGAAGCTACAAGTCTACTACTTAAAAGAACAAAAATAGAAAAAACCTTCTGAAAACTACTCTCTTTACTTATGGAAACACAAGCTGTTTCTACTTCAGTTTTCTCAGCAGTATCTTTACCGATTATCATGAAAATATGTTTATTAGAAGCTCTTTGTGATGTTGATTTCAAATAAGGACGGGTCTTGTAAGTTCGTAAGAAGCATTTGTGACCTTATCCTTCTAAGTCAGTGAATTATCTTACTTCAATAGGTTTACAAAAGTAATAACAAAATATGACAGGGAAACCAGCACTCAACTGAAACAGCCGAGCACAGAAATAACACAGAGAACAACCACACAACACAATACCCATCATACAAGATTAACTTAACGATTTTATTCTCTGTGAATGTGTATTTATTAGTGTTATGCCTGTATGCAAGATACTGTCCTTTTATAGTAAAGTGAACAAATGTATCGAAGCTTGGTAAAGTCACGTTATATTTTTTAAATTGAGTGTAAGGATCTTGGAGCGGTTAGGATCCCACGTTCAGATTTTGATGAAATCTTGCCAGGAAGTAATGTAATTTATTCTGACGCAAATTATTTGACTAGGTCACCGAACTAGTTTCCAAGTAAACAACCCTGTTTGAAGTGTGTATGCATTTTTTTTAAAAAAATACATTCAAATTAGTAAATTGGGGGTGATGTTCAAATATGATGTCTGTGATCTAAATAATACAATATGCTCCAATTAGTTGGTCACTCATTGTTATACATGACTAAGAAACCAAAAATGGTATAACTAATTTTTATCTAATATACGAGGGTCATCTGAAAAGTTCTAGGACAGCTCCTAAAAACTTAATTAAAGACTGACTACAATTTTAAATTCATACCATAGGTAGAATAGCATGTAGGAAATATGAATATGGCAAATTAATATTGCGAAGTTAACATATGCGTAAATTCTCGTACATTGCTCTTTTACCCCACCCACTTCATATTTGATGCAGCAAATAGTACCAAGGTAAAAAATCCTTATAACGTTCTTCCGACGTTACACTTTTTATAAATACATATGTTGTGTTAAGTGATTCTAGTGATAAAGATTTCAAAATTATGCAATGGAATATGCATGTTACCGACTAATCATTTTCGCAATTCTTTCTTTTTTTGGTTGAATTCGGCATAAATGCTAAAAAAATCAATAAAAACCTTTAAAATAAAATTCATTGAACAAGTAAATACTACGAAAACACGAAAACATACAAAAACATTACTTAAAGATCCTTACAACCTAAAAAGTCATTTGGCAGAAAAAACCTCGTTTTACCCAACCGACCTATTTTGTAATGGTATTATTTTTTAAGAATGTAAACCATTATTTCGAATGGTGGTTTCAACTTTAATGGCATAATACTTATCACAACTTTTCAATTTAATTAATTTAGATAATTTTGACACACTTGTACATTTATAAGGCACATAACGTACTATGACAAATGAAGCATGCATCATGCGCACTAAACCGATTCATCATCCTTAAGTGTTAAATATTTATGTTGAAATGCGAAGCTATCGGATAAGGATCAGAAGCAGCACTCGGCAGACACAGCAGGGCACGAAAGACACTGAAAGAACAAACAAAAAAGAAAAAGCGCAGATTGCAAATACAAGATATAAATTATATTGATTTTGTGCTGATGTCTGCCTGTCTGTCTGGATGCATGTCACAACGTTTGTCTTCGCTTGTTCTCTGCTCGGCTGGTTCAGGTGGGCATTGTACCTTGTAGAATAGAATATAATAGAATAGTATATGTTTTATTTTCCAATCATGGGTCATGTAACATGACATATAAATCACAGATCAAACATAATATTTAAACATAAGACATAAAGAAACTAAAGCCTAATTCTGATTTTAGAAACACAAATAAAATAAGTAAGGTTAATAAGGTGTCCTTAACCAGTTTCCACAATATATCTTAATTTTTGTTTTCCCAATTACTAACAGAGAGTATATATTAATGACTCACTATTCATCTATACAATTATATCAGGTGGGCATTGTACCTGGTGAAGCTGAGAGCTGCCTTTCCTGTCTGACTGTCTTTTTCAGTATGTTGTTAAACACAGGTCGGATTCAATAAAACTGCACATGAATAGTTCGTACCAAGCTTAGTTGTGAATTTGGTTGGGAGAATAATACCCGAGTAATGGTCATTTGTGGGAGACACCCTTTTTGTGTAAAAAGCCCGTCTATGTTTATTCTTTGTAATGGTCCAGTGTATGTAATAAAAGCGTTTGGTCTTTACTGAAATATACTTATCAGTCAGTCAATGAATATTCTAGTTGGTTTCAACAGTACATTGATTCATCGAAGCGTGTGGTATAACGTTGCTTTCGTTTATCAATATGCTTGATCACTGATATTATATGGGATAAATCAGTCTACCGAAAAAAACGTAGACTCTTCTACACCGCGGTTCGTTTATAATGCATTACCATCGAGAATACTCTCTAGTGAAAATAGTTAAATTTTCTAAGACTTGAATACCACGGTTTAGTACATAAGCAATGAGCAGGAACATTGTAGACTGATTTCAAAGACGATATTTAGTTAAGCCAAGCTCGAAACACGTGTGAACAAAATATACTGCGTTCCTCTAGATGCTAACAAATAATAAATGAAATCTGATTTGCAAATGAGACCATCATTGACATGAGTTAATTTAACTATTTTAAATATTTCTTTCTTTAAGTGTACAACCCCCGGTAAGAACTTTAATGTCTCTGCTTTATTACCTATATTGGTGACAGAGTGGTCGAGTGAGTATCACTCTTGACTATAAATCGAAAGGCCACATGTTCGATTTTCGACCGGGGTATTTGGTCATTTCTGGAACGCTTTACGGTGTTTCCAACCCAACTATAGATGAACCCAGAGGGGATACATAACATAATATCCCTATGACTAAGTAAACTAGTGGAAAAAACAAAATGATGATCATTTGACTCAACTACTTGAATATTATCCTGAAAACATTGTATAATTGGACTGAAAAGCACGATTAAGGTTGAATACAGCTACATAACACTTATATATAGATAATTTATTTCTTTATACTGATTCGTAATTTATCCGATTGAGTGAGCATTTCTCTGAAACAGGAGCTATAATAATGTCCATTTTTCTGAGGTAACTCCCATGATGTTTTAAAACTTTAACTTTGATCTGACTTAACGACGCTGCTCAAAACAGTATGGCTAAACAATAGCAAGTACTTCGGGAGGTCACTCAAACCTGCTGTGGGATGACATAGCATTCAAGAGATCTCCAGATGGTCGAGAGTATTTGGCATACTAGGTTAGGTATTTGCTCGAGGGCTTCCGCCCGAGTGCCAATACATAACCTAGTATGCCAATATCGATTTAATGCACAATGGCCCAGTTTTATAACCTTTTTATCGCATTTGTTCAACTCCATTGATATTTACTAAACAAGAAATAACAAAGCAAGCTCAGATTTTACTTTTCCAGAGCTTTTTTAAACTGCGAAACAGTCAGCTGGCTTGACATTTGAACACATCTGGAAATTCGACTTGACAAAAGTCGAATAACGAAATCACAGCTGGCTGGAAATTCGAACCCAGCTGGAAATTCGACTTGACAAAAAGTCGAATTCCGAACTCACAGCTAGTTGAAAATTCAAACGCAGCCGGAAATTTGAATTGACAACAAATTTAATAACGAACTCACAGCTGGCTAGAAATTCGAACTCAGCTAGAAATTCGACTTGACAAAAAGTCGAATTCCGAACTCACAGCTGGCAGGAAATTCGAACTCGACAGAAAATTCGACTTTTTATTTAGCCGAATGATCAAATTCACAGCTTGCTGGAAATTGGAACTCATCTAGAAATTTAACTGTCTGTGAAGTCGAATATCAACTCACACCTGGCTGAAAATGCGAAAATCACTGATGGAAAGTTTACTTCTTTTCCAGTCGAATATCCAACTCACTGTTGGCTTGAAATTCGAACTCAACTGGAAATTCGACATTTTGTGAAGCCGAATATCCAACTCACAGCTGCCTGGAAATTCGAACTCATCGAGAAATTCGACTTTTTATGAAATCGAATATCCAACTCAGAGCTGGCTAGAAATTCGAACCCAGCTTGAAATTGACTAGGTAGAAATTTGAATAGCGAACGCATAGCTGACTGGATATTGCACACTAGCTGGAAATTGGCGGAGCTATGTGAATATCGAACTCACTGCAAGGTCGTTATTGGAGTACAGCTGGAAATTGAATTCCTAACTACGATCTTCCAACTTCGTACCAACTTCTCAGAGGTCTACAAATAACGTTACTATCGTAATTATTAATGCTATACAATCATACTAATGTGCCAATGGCCTCTGATGGATGAGATATTTGCGTGATCCAATGACTCAGGGTGTACAATCATAGTTCTATCTGAATAAGACTTCGCGATTGTACAGCAACGATATATTCGTAAGACCTCCTTTGGGTTCATCTCTACTTGGGTTGGAAACACTGAAAAGCGTTTCAGAAATGACAAAGTACCTCCGTCGAGAATCGAACCTGTGGCTTTTCGATTCTTAGTCAAGAGCGTTATACACTCGACCATACTGTCACCAATAAAGGTAATAAAGCAGAGACATTACCTAGTTCTTACCGGAGGGTTGTACACTTCAGGAAAAAATATTTAAAATGATTTAATTAACTCGTGTCAGTAACTGTTTTCGCCTGCTAGATCAATCATATTTCATTTATTATTAGTTAGCATCTAGAAGAACGCTGTATATTTTGTTCACACGTGTTTCGAACTTGGCTTGGCTAAAAATATTCTTTAGAATCAATCTACAATCTTTATGCTCATTGCTAATGTAATTAACCGTGTTATCCAAGTTTTGGATAATTTAACTATGTTAAATAGAAAGTATTATCGATAGTTATGCATAATAAACGAGCCGCGGTGTAGAAGAGCCTACCTTTTGTTGGTCGACGGATTTATCCCATATAATATCAGCGATTAAGCATATTGATAAACGAAAACAACGTTTTACATGTACCACAAGCTTCGACTAATCAATGTAAAGTTGAAAACAACTAGAATATTCATTGACTGACAAGTACATTTCTGTAAAGACCAAACGCTTTTATTACATACACTGGACCATAATTTACATGAATAAACCTAGACGGAGTTTTTATACAAAAACATATGTTTTCCACAAATGTCCTTGACTCGGATAGTAATCACACGACCAAATGCACAACTAGGCTTGGTACGAACTATTCATGAGAAGTTTTATGGAAATCCGACCTGTGTTTAACAACATACTGAAGTTTATTTTACACTGAGCGGCTTTGAAATCGCAACACTAATGAAAATCAAGATAACTTTTTTATTGATTGATATTTCGCAATGTCTGTGTAAGTGACTACCCATGGATTGTAACTTGGAGTTCTTTCCATCTATATTCACTACAATGTTGCATTGAACCATGAAACAGAAAAAAAAAACGAAAAATGTACGAGGAATTGATGAGTTGATGCTAATTGATTTAATGTACGGTCAATTGGAATAGTCAATCCATCAACAAATTCAAAAAACACAAAATAAGACGGTTTACCATGAAATACCATGAAACGGAAAACAACGAAAAATGTACGAAGAGTTGATGGGTTGATCTAATTATTAAAAATAAAACACAAAATAAGACGGTTCACCACTCCGCAAAATAGTGGTTTTTAAGTTTTAAAAACGCTTAAAGATGCTGGATCGGTTTAATGCGCATACGTTATTTGTCATAGTACGTTATGTGCCTTATAAATGTAAATATATGTCAAAATAATCTAAAATAAATCAAATTGAACAGTTTTGATAAGTATTATGCAATAAATTAAAAAAATACTAATCGAAATGACGGTAGACATTCCAAAAAAAAAATTACATTACAAATTAGGTGGGTGGGGTAAAAAAATAAAAATATTGCTTTTTAAGCCAAATGACTTTTTTGGGAGTCAAGTTCGTTTGGTAATGTTTGTTAATTGTGTTTTTATGTGTTTTCGCGATATTTAAATGTTCAATAAATTTCATTTTAAGCGTTTTCATTGATTTTCTCAGAATTTTAGCCAAATTTTACCAAAATATAAACAAAAATTGCGAAACAGATACCTCGGTGACATATATGTTTTATTGCATACTTGTTAAGATCTATGTCACTAGATTTATTTAACACAATATTAAAAAAAAGTTTAAGGTGGGAAAAAAAGTTATAAGGATTTTACCTGGATGCTATTTTGCTGCAGTAAATATGAAGTGGGTGGGGTAAAAGAGCAATATATATTAGACCAAAATTAAATATACCATGTTTGGTATCTTGATCATGTATTACAATGTGTACCCAAACTATATAAAAAATATTTTATTATTTAGTTCACAGACATCAAATAAAAATGTCAAATTTGAACACCACCACTAATTTACCAATTTCCATGGAATTATAAAAATAATTCACACACTTCAATCAGGACTGATTACCCGAAAAACGAGTTCCGTGTCCTAGTGTTGTTTCATCATATTTTGTGTCAAAATAGATTTCTCTACTTCCTGGCAAAATTTGAGCACATTCTGAAGGTGGGGTCCTAAGCGCTCCAACATCCTTAATAGCAATTTTTCGGGATTTCCGAATTGAACTTTATATTTATCTTTGTTTTGCTTTATTTCTGTCTTCATGCTAAGCACGGATACTTGTTCCCGAACGTTATCCGAAAACTAAGTACACATTAGACTTAACAATCTGAAAAACGCAGAAGACTGCATGGCATCAAACACGCTAAGAAAACCCAAAATTTACATAACCTGAACGAATTTTACTATCACTAGCAAAGATATATTTGATTTCATTTTTATCGGGATGCTAATACTTTGTGAGACATTCTATATTTTAATCAGAGTCTGATGTCGCCAGTCATTGGGTTGTCGATTTTGAGCTCCGCGTTTTTGTGTTTTTCAAATGGAAATATAGTTATTTGGATTATGATAATTGGATATGTGAAGTGAAAGTGAGTCTACTTTATCCCAGTGTACTGTATTTAAAATATGATAACATAGTAAAAAGTTATTAATGTGTTTCCGTGTGTACTTTGTTAACGTTTGAAATTTCGTATGTGCAAGTGTCAAAGTAGGAATTTGATAAGTGCTCACTCTGCATATGACAGAAATTTCGTCACGCATGACTGAACACCGGACCGTTAACTATAACGCACTATAACCGTTAATCTATAACGGAATCGAGTGTTACGGATTAGAGAGAATTACGATGTCACAGTTACTTGATGACGACGAGACTGATCCAAAACAGTTGGTTAATACAAACTTATTACGTATCAAACAAGAAAGACGAGATTCGGTTAATATATCGTACTGTGAAAGTGATACCGATGAACCCGGCGACGAGGAGTCTTCTCAGCCATTTCCTCAACAGCGTAGGATTCGGGACTTAGATACCAACTTAACTGGTCTGTCGAAAGATGAATATATCCAAGAACTATTAAATTTGTGCAACAATGACTACCATCAGATCGATATTTACCGGAAGAGACTAGTAGAAAGAGTTCGAGCTCTGCCAGGCTGTCCACAGACAAGACTACTGAACCGTAAAAACTCTACGATTGCTACACACTGTACATATTTAATTCTGGAGAACAATCGAAAGACATCAACGACGTATTCGCGACTAGCAGTTCTAATCAACCAATCACGGTGGACATAGAGACAACACGTGTCGAGATATCGAAACCGGACATACTTGCTATGATAACTAACATGCAGAGTGAAATTAAAACAATCTCAAACAAACAAACCAGTGATTCTGTGTTAATAAAAACTATTCAAACAGACGTAACAAACATGCTAACTAGCTATAGAGTAATGAACGGAACCCTTTATAGCGTCCTTGCAAGACTTCCTGGAACGACTGCAGAGTCACAACTAACAAAACTGCAGTGTTATGTGCAAAGCCTTGGCTCGGCTATTGTAACCATAAATCAGAGACTGTTAGAAAGTGCAATTTCACACACAGCGCGTAGATCATATGCCGACGCAGTCAATGTGAAAAGCGCCAATACGACAAGTACTCAGGGTGTTCAATCTAATAACAATCACACTGGTCACCAGTACCAATCAAATGGACAACGAAATGATGACGCTATCAACCAATCGACTACACCAACATCTCCCCGCCCGACCCTATCCAGTGAGAACTTATCACATCATATGCAAGCAAACCCGACCAAAGACAGTATACCATCTTCAGAAGCAAAAACTAAACCTACCACTGACTACGGAAACGGTATACGACACCATGGTTATTCTTCAGCCACGAACAATAACGACTTCGTTAGTGCAAAACGACGTAAAAATGTATCCTATTTCATAGGCAACATTGACTCTAATGTAACGGAAAGTGGTATATATAATCACTTTAAATCGAACAATGCACATGTATCGTTTATACGCTTGTTTCACGGGCGTAACGGATCATCGGCTAAGATCAACATCCCGCAAGAGTTAGAGCCGATTATAGACGACGCATATTTCTGGCCAGACGGCATAACCTGTCGAAAATGGGTTAATAGAGACGAACACGAAAGGGAACGACAGAAGCACCGGCGCTCTCGTTACCAGGCGCGTTTCCAACGTGACGACATCGATGCTAACCACGATTCATGGGATTCTACGGAACGATCAGGTCTGCTAGCCATAACGAAAGTTTTACACGATGAAACAATAACACTCGATACGAACACTACCCAGTGCGAAATGGCGGTAGTCATGGCAACGGAAATTACTACGTCGACAACGATCGAGAACGGGACGAGTATCGGAACGAAAAGAACAATTGACAATCAGACTCCAGCGCCCGACTCCTGGTATAATACGAAGCCTAGTAGTGCCTGTTACTAGCAGACTATATACATGTATAATGTGTTATCCTTGTATTTTCGCTAATTTACGCTTGCAATTATATTTTGTAAAATTACTTTCATTTATTTGTACTACAGTTATCTTAGTGTAATCATGTCATTATCAATATTATGTTGGAATTGTAGAGGGATTATGTCATCGTCATACCCCCTAACTAATCAACTAGATAAGTACGATGTTGACATTGCTCTAATAAGTGAGCACAAATTGCTACCCAGATCAACCATGATTTTTCAAAGTATACACTCAGATTACTACAGTATTGTAAATGTGGATAAAAATGTCGACAACTTTGGATCAATTAAGTGTGGCAAAGCAGGAACGGCAATCATGTATAAGAAAACACTGTCATTTTGTATTAATGAATTACCATAATTATGTTGATAATCATCGTATTCTGGGCGTTGGGCTTAAATGTATTGATAAAATGTCACTGTATATATTTTGTGTTTATATGCCTGCTAACAACGATGTAGAATATTATAAATCTGTATTAAGTGAAGTGCAGTCATTAGCAACGCATTATAGCCAGATTGGTAACGTTATTATAGCAGGAAATATGACCGGACAATGTATAGTGAACTCAGATAATCACCGATATAATGTGAAATCTCAGATACTTACCAGTTTCATAACGGACAACAACCTAACCTCAGTACAACATTCACTCGGATGGACAATCAAGGTACTTATATCCCTACCGGGAGGATCATCGACCACGTGCTAGTTGAATCGACATTCATTAATATGGTAGACAATTTCGTGATCGAAGATAGTGCAAATATTCTGACATCAGATCACTTACCACTCATTATCAACGTATCAGCGTCGCCCCTGAAAATATCGGACCAGCCTATTCGTACCAACATAGCTTGGAATAAGTGTAGTAGTGAGCATTTGACTCTTTATAGACAAGTTCTGAACGAAGAATTAAACTGTATCCTATGTACCGACACTTAAATGAGGTGTAGCCCAGACTTCATTAACAGCATAATTGTTAATGCCGTTCATAAAGCTAGTCATGTTTTCCCAATTAGCCGTTTTAATAAGAAGGCAAAGCCATATTGGTGTCCGGCAGTGAAATCCGCTCACACAAAAACGCGCCAACTACGCCGGGTATGGATTAACGAAGGTCGTCCAAGAGGAAATATCAACGAAACTTACCGCGCATACAAAGACGCGAAACGATGTTTTAGAAAGATACAGCGCACAAAGCAACATGACCAAGAAGAGAAAACAAGAGATGATATAGCGAAAGCTGCATCAGAGGTAGACTATCGCCTGTTTTGGAAGCTATTGCGAAGACATAGTGGTAAATCTCCCACCATATGTAACGAACTTACTGTCAATGACGTCACTTACAACAACGAAAATGTAATTCACGGCTTTGAGTCTTATTTCTCAAGTGTGTTTGATACCAATCCCGAACACAGTGATAATTCAGTGATAAATGAACTTTATAATAAGCTCCTGCTTACTCAAAAAGATAATGAACTCACAAATGAAATGACTAAAACGGTGCTGAATGAAGAAATCAAATTTGTCGTAACGAGTCTGCAAATGAAGAAAAGTCCAGGAGTGGATAATGTTTTCAACGAACACGTGAAATGTGGTAGCAGCACTATTGTGGAAGCACTAACTATATTATTCAATGCCATACTAGTTCATGAAAAGACACCACATCAATGGGGAACCAGCATATTACTCCCAACCTACAAAGGAAAGGGGAAACCTAAGGCGGATCCAAACAGCTACAGACCAATCTCCCTTAGCCCTACATTCAGTAAAATCTTCGAAAAAATGATCCTCAACAGAATAAACAGCTCAATTGTCACGAACAATATCGACTTTCCATCAGAACAACAACAAGGATTCCGCAAAAAACTGAGCTGCATAACGACATCCTTCAATCTGCAAGAAACAGTCTACCAGCAAGTTGAGCGTAACAGTAATGTATACGTTGCGATGCTGGACCAAAAAGCCGCATTCGATTCAGTATGGCACGACGGTGTATTCGTGAAAATTGGTCAATTTGGTTTGGTTGGCAAATTACTACGAACACTCAAATCGTCATATGAAGATCTTACATGTATAGTGAAATTTAATGGAGAACTATCGAATCCCATTCATGTACGGAAATCAGTGCGTCAGGGCGGGGTTTTATCCACGTTCTACTACCTTATCTACGTTGACCAACTATTGCGAACCCTTGAGAACAGTAATAATGGCTGTACAGTATTAACCACCAAGACAGGAAATCCATCATATGCAGACGACATCAGTTTGATAGCGTTATCACCTCTAAATATACAAAGAATGATGGACATAGTGTATCAATACTGCAAATTGTGGAAAATAGACATAAATGTTACAAAATCTGAAGTAATTGTTTTCTCCAAGAAAAAAGATCTACCCAACGTAGCAATTATGTACGGACGCGATATCATTAAACAGTCTAATAACGTGAACCATCTTGGAGTCCGACAAGATTCAAACATGAAGTGCAACAAGAGAATAGAAGAACGTTGCCAAAAAGGGAAAAATGCGTTTTTTGAAATGGCTGCACAAGGTGTCCATCCATTGGTTTAAACCCCCTTATCTCATGTCAACTTTATGTTAAAACAATTATTCAAATTATATTGTATGGTTGTGAACTGTGGAATAATCTGACTAAATCCGATATCAATACAATTAACAGAACTCAGCATTTTATTGTTAAGAAAATACAGGGTTTCAATGTTCGTACTAGATCTGATATGTGTGAAGCTATGTTAGGGTTAAACAAGTTGTACTCAAATGTTGTTATAAGAAAACTAATGTTTTTGCACCAAATCTTAAGTATGAACACAAAATGTGTTGCAAGAAATATATTCTTACGAAGATATTTTCAATTTGTTCAAGACAAAAATGTTAAGTAGGGATTTATTCCTGATGTATGTAATATACTGTGCTCTCTTGATTTAAGAAATTTTATCAATGACTGTCTGATACTTCCGGAATCTTTACCAACCAAGCCACAGTGGAGAACCACCATAAAACAATTGGTATTGACACGTGAAACTTCCTCCTGGACTGAGAGAACCATGTCCAACGAGGACTTTACACGTTTTAGACAGATACATCCAACTATTTTAAAAGCAATCGTGTACCGAGTGTTAAATGCAAATTCACATAAACATATCAGGCTGCTCATATCTAAGTTATGGTGCAAAATACATAAAAACAGTAATGAACAGTGCAACAAGTGTACATTCGTCGTTAATGATATGGAAATTCATTGTGTATGTGCATGTATCGGAAACCAACAAGAACGGTGGAATTTCTACTCTGACGTGACTCAAACTGTTCAGAATGACCCCGAATGTTTCTATCTCACACTTCTTGGTGCCGAGATACTCTCGTCAGACGATTACATATACAAGAGGGATGTGTTTCTCAAGCGCGCATACGCATACGCATATGTATATCGATGTTTAAAGACTAGCTGGTAATTACTTTGTGTATTGATAATATATCAAATTAGAGTACTCGGTGAGACAATTGCATTATACATTATGCACCCATATGAATAGTGAATTAGAATTCATACCTATCTCTAGATACCCCATAGCTTACATAACAAATAAGTTGTTGTTATTATGTACATGTATATAGTGTTATAATTACTCATGTTATATAGTTCTTGTATATACATATATCATATCATCATTTATGGTGGAAATAAAGATATTGAATTGAATTGAATTAGACTATCACAGTCATTTACAGTAAAAGTCTAAACTTAGGTCAGCAGATTTCGCTTCCATATCTGCAAGCTTAAACGTACTAAATAGTGATACTATTGTGAATACAAATACAATTAATTTAGGTAGTAAGAAACCATACTAAAGTCAGCGAGAAAAAGAACGTCTATTATGTTTCAATTTGAAAAAGAAACGTACTAGTATAAGGCACATTTGGTTAAATGGATAAAATAGTGTGCAAGAAGTTTGGCACATCTGCAAATTAATTATTGGTTTAGAATGGGACTTTTATTTATTGCATCAATGCTTAACCGTCATACACATCGTAGCAAATTTTTCGAACGCACAATTGCAACGAACGAAGAGCATACATATGAGCTCTGCTGTGCGATTTCCAACCTCTTCAAAACATTACACAATTTCGGAAACTTACATTTAGTACAGAGATATATTTTGGGGAAAATGCAAAACAAGTATTGTTCTAGGACCATGCCACATAATGTGTGTCTTGTAACATATTAAAAGTCTAGGTCAATACTTGCTAGTGAAAGATGACTCTTTTGGGGTAAAACCTTACAAAATATAAAAGCAAAGCATGCATTTCTGGAATCTATAGATCACTTTTTCGTTAATGGTTTCATTTGATAATAACATATTGTGAACGGTAGTTTGATTCTTGAAGTTTAATATATCAAACGTCGTTGTCCATGTTATTGCGCAAAATGCGACATATTAGGGCAAAACCTTCAAAAATATGAACAAAACCTTGACTTTTGGAAATTGGTTGACTACAAAGTTAATAATACGTTTATTTGATAATTAATCACTGTGGTAGGTACATAGTGCCTTGTAGTTTAATGCAGCATCAAAACTAACTTGACAGAATATTGTGCAAAAAGATATTCTTTTGAGGTAAACTATTACAAAATAAAAACGAAAGTGTGAATTTTGGGAATCTGTTGATTATTTTGTAACGTATACCCCATAAAATAAATACCGCACACTATGTAACTAGATTTCAGTATTGTACAAGACATCAATAACATGACATGATCCAACAAAATTGTTTTCTGTGTATTTTATTTCCCTTTTTGTAAATGTGGCACTTACAAGGTGATCTGTGCTAATAAATGGCGCCATCATAATGATTGTGTTCACGCGACGTCAAAAACGTCATTTCAATCGTCATGTCATAGCATGTCACTAAGTTGGGCCATTTTAAAAAGGTATGCATTTTTAGAAACCTAAAAGATTGAACTACACAATTCTATCAACAAGTAAGAGGGGAAATGTTGACCTCAGGTTGGAAATTCCAGAGTAGAGCTCATATACTGAATCACTAATAGTACGTTATGTGTTTTTTCTCTAAAGGATTGGCATCGTTGGCCGTACTGGTGCTGGCGAAAGTTCCCATACATTGGGATTGTTTCGTATCATTGAACCAGCAACTGGTAGAATTACCATAGACAAACATAATATCAGCCAGGTTGGATTGTTCAACTTCAGATCATATTTAACTATACTTCTACAGGTTCGTAAAGAGGTGTTTCTATATGAGTATATTTCTATGGCACAGTGTCGAGAGATTCTGTCTGCGGTAAACTGATTCATTTAGCCGGTTATTTAATGATAAACGTGCGTACTGTAGTTACACCAAAAGATAATATTAGGTGGGACAGGGAATACAGCACTCAACCTAACCAGGCGAGCACAGAAATCATGTAGATATATAAGACACAATTCATAACAAACAAAACGTATAGTCATCACCAGGAAAATGCGAGCGAAGACAGTTTCTGCCTCTTTATTTTTGTTTTATAGTTCGTGTGTTTGTTTACGGTCGACCTAGACAATCGTAAATGCTTGATCACTCGTATTATTCCCTGCCATTTCAGAATAGACTAATCTGTTCTTTAACACACACTTCTACCTCTGGGTTACCAACCAGTTCATCTATAGTTTGTCGGGAAACAATAAAGAGTTTTCTGAAATAGTTACCTCCTATGATATTTATACATTTACTATATTAATAACTGTTAGATTACCACCACACTTTTTCAGGAACCAGTTTTATTCTCGGGTACATTAAAAAGCAATATTGATCTATTAGATGCATCTACTGATGAAAATATATTCAATGCTTTGGAGCATGCACATCTGAAATCATTCATTGACTCCCTTCCTGACAAACTGAACTATGATTGCGGTGAAGGCGGACAAAATTTGAGGTAAGGAATAAAAATGTAGAACTCTCGCCTGTTAGTTTAGGGTAAACGGAGCCACTATACAATCAGCGTCATATTGTTTACATCACATTATTGTTTATTTTGAAAGTCAAGTAGAAGTCAAATAGCGATTTTTAAAATGGAACTATTTGTAAATGTACTACTTAAACGAACATTGTTTTTAAAAAGAGTTTTGAAATACATGTACAGTAAACGCATCTATACTATATGCTCTTATTTTAAGCATGTGTTGGAGTGGGTGATATATACAGTATTCCCAGAAATTATTGATAATCAAATATGTTTCATTTGTACACTATTTAATAGATCTAACTGTAGTGTCAAATAGAAAGCATTGACTAATTAAGTTATTGATGAAATATTTTAGCTTCCCGGTTGGAGCATGATAAAATTGCCTAAAGATACAGTAATAAGGTACCCTGGGTTGAAAATGTATTATTTGTGCTCAACCTCAATGGATAGTCTTATAAATACTTAAATGCAAACCTCAATCTGTTGTAAAAAGGTTTGAACACTTTTTACCTTGAAAATAAGGAGAGTCTTATTGTATGCCTCAAAACAGCATTTTCTAAGTCAAAATACAAAACAAATACTAATTAAATAAAAGAACATTTGGGGTGAAATATAGAATTATGCGACACTAAGGCCAAAGTATGAGGTTTCTTACTTTTTAACCTTTCGTTATTTTGAACAAACCTATGTACAATAAAGAAAACTACCTTTGAATGCATTACAGCGCTATTATCTTTATTTCCTTGTTCTTCTTTGATACATTACCCGTTTTTTGCGGCTGTTACACACGGGTACAATTTGCATATCTTGTTAGTTTTATGAAAAAACAAGAAGAAGTTGAGTTTAAAAAAATTGCCAAGAAATTGATTTAAATGTAAATCTTAACTGAGTGTGACTGGATTTTAGTTTTTATGTCCATTTTAGAGTTTTTATGCAATATTGGCAAATTTAGGACTCCTACATTAAAACCGCTGTTGTCATGGCAACGGTTACATGTTTTGTATAAAAACTATTGGTTGTTAATAACATGGACATTGCCTATACAATTCATACCAAGAAACATTTGTTGGTTTTCAACTAAAAATTTAACAGAATTTGGATGACTCCTTAAATACATACGCAATAATTTCTTCGTATACTATAATCGCAGTAACATGTAATAAAGCGTTACTTTTTGTGCATCCATAACTATTATGTGTATCAATTTAAACTAATTTGTTTTTGATATATACTGTCTGTTTTAGGTGTACATGTCCTAAAATAATGTAGTACTAAAATAATATACAGGGTGTCTCAAAATAGATGTTACAGTTTCGTGGGTCAATAAATTTTGTATTTAATGTAATATGTAAAACAAGAAATTCCCCGTTTTTTATAAACATACATACTCAACACACATTTTTCAAACTAGTTTAGAATGTTGTATATGGAACAAAATTTGGAAATATCCTCTTTCAACTGTCTGTTCCGTTCTTAATCTATTGCATACATTAGGAAATTTTTTAACTCGCAAAACTGTAACATATATTTTGAAAGCTTTGCCTTCATTGCATAGTTTTTTACGTAGATAATGTAACACTAATATTAAATATTCAACTTTGCAGTTTATCATATTTTGATACTTTTAAATTACAGTTTTGGCCAGAAACAGTTGATATGTTTGCCCGAAGTCTGTTACGAAAAGTCACGTGTTGATTCTTGATGAAGCAACTGCTGCAGTAGATATGGAAACTGATACTCTAATTCAAAAACAATTAAACAAGAGTTCAGAGAATGTACCGTACTGACTATATAGCTCATAGACATAATACTATTGTTGATAATGACAGGTAGCTTACTTTATTATATAAGTATTTGCTTACCCGCCTCTACAGTGTTTTGTTTTAGTATATTTAATGTTTAATATATTTTTCATTTGTCAGCCAATTGTTTTGATAGTTCGCATATTTCACAGGGATGAATGAAAATATATTCACAGCAAATAAGCTTTAACAATTTCTGATTTCCAGCCATGTTATGGAAAAACTTTTTTTAATTCTGAATAACCCCACGTATATTGCCTTCCTTCAATTATAAATTATGTGTATAGCTAAAAGTAGAACTTGGTCCTTGATCCTCTACTACTGTAGTGCTGGTTGGCTCAGCAGCCTTGCCGAGTGTCATAATTGTAACTGTATTTTTACGACGAGTTTAATAAAACACGTACGTAATTATCTCGAATGCCAGATTCTATTGATCACACACTAGTAACCTTAGAGAACGACCATTGTCTTCCAAATTATAATGCATTCTGCATAGGTTGCAAATAATATTTAACGGGACAATTAGTGCGACGTCTTTACGTTTCGGTATTATACTGACGTATTTGACCGATCGATGCATTTGTTGAGAGTGCCGAACGATATTTCCCGACAGCTTTACGGCACTGTTGAGCCGTCGGTTATATGATAAATAGATTGTTTACAATGGTATTTAAATATACCAATGTAATTTATTATATTTTCAGAATTATTGTGTTAGACCACGAGAAAGTAAAGGAATGTGATAGTCCAAAAGATCTTCTTGATAACAGAACCGTTGAGTTCCATTCTATAGCTAAATATGCTGGACTAGTGAGATGATATTAGTAGTTTTTGAAATGGACATAAACTGTGCCTTGATAAATCCAACAAGTTATCGTACGTGTTATAATACTTAAGAAATGAAGAATGAAACATGGTTGTATTTTGGCAGTTTTGAAGAGGTTTGGAGTTCTGATGCGTATAAGTTAATTAAGGATGGCTGAGTGATTAATAATAAAACGTTTGAACGACAACCTGTTGTTAAGTAAAGGGTTTGTTTAATTTATATTCCAACATGACTTTAAACTTGCTGAAACTAGGTCATCCGGCTCGGGCTTTCAGATTTTTTATTGCTGAAACTAGGTCATTCAGCTGAAACCATGGCAATCAGCTATTTCATACTGGTATTCTTCAACTTTTTAGGACTTCACTCAGCTATAACAAGGTATTTTAGCCGTTTAACTGTTGAAACTAGATCATTCAGCTTGGGCATTCAACTTGTTGATTGTTGAAACTAGTTCATTCTGCTTTTTGACAGCAAGGACTTGGGTGGACCATTTTCTCATTTGGTTGTTTGTTAGGCATTGTGTCTTGACTGTATGTTTTCTGTGCTCGGCTGGTTAAGTTGAGTGCTGCCTATCCTGTCCGACTTAATACTATCTGTTTTAACAACTCTTGGCAGCAGGGAATTGGGCAGTTCATTTTCTCGTTTAGTTATGTGTTGGGCATTGTGTCGTTAGTTGTGGTATGGGATGTTTTTATGTTTTCCGTGCTCGGCTTGTTAAGTTGAATGCTGCCTGCCCTGTCCGAATTTCTATCATCTAATCAAATAATGCATCTGCATCGTATTCGCGAGTTACTTTGAGAGAGTTGACTTTAATTGTTTACATCACTGGATTGACTAGACGACACTGTCATGTGTATGTCGAACGTTATTCAACGCCATGCTTGTCCGTTGTCTTCTATTGACAAAATCGTTGGTCATGTAAGAATGTATGTTTCATTTTTTAACGTTGAGTTGTATAGCGATTGAAAAGTCCGTTTTTACATGTATATGTAACATGCTTAGAAGCATTATTGTTATTTCGATTGTTCTCTGGATATATAGGGAGGTGAGCTTGTCATCGGGGTTCTTTCTTTTTTACGTATTTACATTCAGCAGAACATACTATTTACATTCATGAGGACCCACATCTCCCAGGATAAAATTGGTGAAAATGGTCTTACTAGTCACCCAAGTGATTGACTAAATTAAAATCCTAATTATATACCATGTAACGATTATACTAGATGTACATAATGGAATTGTGTTAGTGATATCAATTAATACACGTTGACATGTTTATTCGACTAAGACAGGCGTTAATGCGTGGTCAGTCGGCTTTTCCCTGCTGTGATGTTTCCCTTTTCCAAAACTAAACTCTGGTAACACGTGTTCGATGTATCGATCATTGTGGCCAGAATGATCAAATTGTTCGCACCATGAGTACATGCTTAGTCAATTTCTTTGGCAACTGTGGAATATCATAATGATCAATTTTAAGAGCAGTCGAGGACATTGAGCGTTTAATACATTATCAAATAGCATCTAAGTGAAACACGGTCTAAAATGCGTATTGCAAATCTAAATGTCAGTCCCAATGATCACTTTTAAAAGAGACCTGAAAAATTGAATGTTTAATACATTATTAAATAGCATCTAAGTGAAATACTATCTAAAATACGTATTGCAAATCTAACTGTCAATCCCAAAAGAACCATATCATAATTATGAATAATGCACCACTCGTTAGAAGTTACATTTGATCCTAGATAGTTAAAAGCATGCTAAATAGATATAATAAGTTGCAAGTATCGATCTAGTTATTTAATTAAGCACCAACAATGCACAGAACGAGTTGCGCCTCGCGGGTAAGAATATATTCTCGATGTTTTTCAATTTGACACGACATTGTTTATTAAGCGACCCAGGAATGGGTCCGGATTAAATGGAAGCAGTATACGTGGCAGTCTAACACCACGCTTCTAATTTCTCCCCGTCGAGTTGTTTTAAATTACATCGTTATTGATCATTAATTTGATTAATAATACCTGTCTTCAATACAGTTAGGTACAGTACAATAGCACTACAAACTGATACCAATCAGCATTCTTTTAATTAAACGCGATAATTAACATAATACTTACTGAACGTTGGTGTTTTCCCTGATTTTGTTACTAATAACAAATATTCATTAATATAGAAGTGTGTATACTTAAAAGTTCTGATCGAGAGTGGCGTACAAACAAAGAATTTCTATATCCATCCACTAATTACTGATCACTTAACGGTGTTAATATTGTATAAACTACATAGATGTCAAGTCAAGTTCCTTTGATCAAATCAGTTGATAAACCCCTAATCCATTAAATGTGTTTGCTATAGTACTTACCAACTCGAATCACGTAGGATGCGAACACTGATGCGAGTATATTGTACGAGGGATGTCCGGAAAGTTTTGAAACTATGTTCATATCTCGAAAAGTATCAGCAACAAAGCAGTAAATAGTAAACAGATGTGTATGTACACCGTCAATGATTCTTCTATGTAAAACGAAACTATTTTAGGCCATATATTGCAAGAGACTAGTTGTCAAAACAACCCATATGGTGCATCAAGGATAACTTCAAACTTGTAGTTTTTCAAAATTCATAAACAGCTCACCATTTGAATATTTCGCACCAAGCGGAGAGTTAAACGAGGTTACACCAAATGGACATAAATTTATGCTGCTCAATTGATCAACATTTTACTGTTGTCTTACGGTAAAATTTCAAATGTATCCTCTCCTTGGTAAGCTTATACGTTCCGGACATCCTTCCTATGTCTCTTTTTGGCTGAATTATAGGGGTTTTAATTACTTATTACAACAAATTTTAACCAAACAAAAAAAGTGTTTATTAGATAAATCGGTGGCATATATAATGTTTGCATAATGTTGAACTTTATTATGTAGAGCAATAAGTACACAAACAATAACGGAACACATTTTATCATTTATATCACAAATATTATGTAAAAATGTCATATTTGAACACCACCACCAATATACTAATTTCAAGGTAATTATGGAACTTATTCATACACAATTGAAACAGGATTAATTACTCGGAAATTCGTTCGGTGACCTACTGTTTTTAAAATATTCCGTGTCACAATCAATTACGTTACTTTCTGACAAAATTTTAACAAAATATAAAAGTGGAATTATTTTCCTTGTAGATTTAAAAGAAATCCTTTAGGTCAGTCGATTGTTTACGTAACATTGTGTATATAAACATTGTAATGTGTCTTTATTTAACATTGTTTAAATGAGAATGTGCCTATTTAGCTTTGATATAGCTGAAATTAGTTCATTCAGTTTTTTGACTGCAGGGACTTGGGCAGTTCATATTCTCGTTCGGTTATGTGTTGGGCATTTGGGTCTTGTAATGGTGGTATATGATGTTTTTATGTTTTCTGTGCTCGGCTGGTTAAGTTGAGTGCAGCATACCCTGTCAGACTTTTTACGCTGTCAGACTTTTTATTAACTTTTTAGTGCGTAATATATTGGTTTACACGGCCTTTTATCCGATTAAAATATTTACAAAAACTATGTTATGATATTACTTCCTGTGTATACAAGTAACACACATAAAAACGGCCTGTAAGTGTCTACATATTTTACACAATCCTTTAATTTAGGTGACTGTTCAAAAGAACTGAAACACATTATAATGTGTTTTATATTAATACAATTTTACAAGATTATTCATACACTCAGCACATGTACACTTATGTGATATGAAGTACAATAGAAAATATACTTGTGTATTGTTATAACAAAACACCAAGCTGTGTGAGAATGAACAAAAATGAACAATAATATTGACACATAAATAACAGAAATTATTATGAGGACTGATCGAACATTATCAAGGGATATTTTGTATGCCAGTCGGGCACTTACATATTTTACGCAGTATAGATATAATTTAAAAATGTTAATTAGTTTTGATCTATTATTTTCGGACATTTTCTTTTGTACGTACAAAAATTCTTATACATAGAGCTATCATGTGAAATTAAGTTTTTCTCTATCAAGTATGTACACTAAGCGGCTTTGAAAACGCAACACTAATGAAAATTACTATTTTACTTATTAATATTGCTCAATGAAATTGTGTGTGCGTGTTAGTGACTACCCATAGATAGGTACTCGATATTTTTTGCATCTAAATTCACTACAATGGTGCATTGAACCATTAAAAAGTAAAATGTACGAGGAATTGATTGGTTAGTGCTTATTATTTTAATGCTCGGTCAAGTGGAATAGTCATCCCATCGACAAATTTAAAAAACACAAAATAAGACGGTTACCACCCCGCACAATAGCGGTCTTTAAGTTTTAAAAACGCTTAATAGAAATTTTGCAAGTTTACCGACATATACGACAAATTTTACAGTCAATGGGAAGTACTTTTGGATAGAGATTGAGTAAATAAAATTCAACTTTTCTAAATCTAAATTGAGCTTTATATTTATCTTTATTTTGCTTTATTTCTGTGTTCATGCTAAGCACGAACACTTGTTCACTAACTTTATCCGAAGAAAAAGTACACATCAGCATTAACAATCTGAAAAACGCAGAAGACCGCACGGCATCAAATATGCTTTTGTTTATGTCGTCATTGTTTTATAGTGGTTGTAAAGGGTGTTATCTCGTTTTTTCAACAGTATATTCCTTAGTCACAGCAAACTGTCTATTTTTTATAAAAAAGTATCCCCACGTACTTACGATTATCCAGGGTTTCTACGACATATGGTCTACATTGAAAAAAGTTTGATCTTTGTTCATTTACAACAATACACTATTTGATATCGTCATACATATTTCTAATAATGTTTAAAAAATGCCATTTATATTGTACTTCAGTAACTTGCCCAAAGAAATAAAAAAACACTTAGAATACCTTTTTTCGTTTGATGCTTACAATATTCGAATGACTCCTTCTTAACCCGACTTGGTTTGGATTAAGTAATTATTTGTTTCTAACAAAATTTTAGTTTAGTCTATCGTTTAAAATCGCAGTAAATATTTTACCATTACAACTTAATAGAGGTATCAGTCGGTCATTCTCAGGTTTTGTCAGTATCTCCTTTATTTTTGTGCATGTACCCTAATTTACTTATTTTTATGTGATTATTTTAAAAAAGTAATACACTTCAAACAGGGTTGATATTACTCGAAAAACGAACTTGGTGTCTTAGTGTTTTTTCATCATAGTTTGTGTCAGAACAGATTACTTTACTTCCTGACAAAATTTAAACAATATCTGCACTTGGGATCCAAACCGTTCCAACATTCTTGGAATCAATTTTAGAGATATACTATTCCCAGCTTCGATGAATCTGTTCACTTTAACATTAAATATTAATATCTTGCATACAGGCATAATGTTCACTGATGAATACACATTTACAAATAATTAAATCGTTACATAAACCTTGTATGATGGGTATTGTGCTGTGTGATTGTTGCCTGTGTTGTTTCTTTGCTCGGATTTCAGTTGAGTGCTGGCTGCCCTGTCCGATTGTTTTATTTCGTTTTCCGCACGTAAACCTAAGATAAGTCATAGCTTAGAGGAAAAGGGTCGCGAGTGCTTCTTATAATACGACCCTATAAGAGCCGCACTAATCAGCAACACAAAGCGCTTCTTATAAACCTAACTTCATGAAACTCTGTGAAAGTAATATTCACAAAACTGAGGAGGTAAATGCTTGTTTTACAGCAAAATTAGTTTTATCCGAGCATAGTTTACCACTGATATACATAACTAGGCAAATGAGCCAAGCGAAGTGTGGTCCAAATTCAACGAAATGTTACAAACTAGCAAAGAGAAGAAAATCCCAGAAAATGTTATGCACAACTTGGCTATTTTTTAATTGTAATCATTCATTACACAACATTTTAATGTTTACCGTTAAAATAACAAAGACAACATTTTATTTTGTTGTACAATCGAAAGTTGGATGAGGGAAATTACTAGCTTGCAATTGATCCTACCATTGTGTGCCGACAATATGCATAATTATGTTAACTTTGGTACTGATGAACCATGCACCGTTTCATTGACATCCAGCCAATGGTTACGTTACATGTCAATAGAAAATATTTCCTATGGAAAGTGATACGACCGACATGCACAACAAAGCTTTGAACTGATGAGTTACGCAACTGAGAAATGGAGCGGGCAACAGTATAAGAGGAAAATAAATGACGAGTTCTATATAAACCTGATCCGACCTTTTGTATGTTCTTTTTTCAGACTAAAGTTATGATTAATCTAGCTAGTTTAAAACAGTAATTGAATCGCCAAAGCGTGTGGGTTTCCTGTTTTAATCTTTCAACTTGTCACCCAAGGTTCTTTTATAATGCATAACCACCAAGAATAATATTATTTAACCTAGTTAGATTACCTTAGACTGAAATCCCACGGGTCAGCCCTTTAGCAATTAGCATGGACATTTTAGATTTATTTCAGATCATTAATCAGGCCAATATCAGAACACGGGTGAACAAAATACAGCATGCGTTCATCTAGATGCTTTATGTGCAACCTGACATAGTAGAAGGTATTTGACACGAGTCAAGTAATCGATTGAAAGCTATATTTAGATGGCTTAAGTTGATAAAAAACGCGTGCTAATTTAAAATTCACATTTATGACATATAAAGATCCCAGGCCATTTCAAACACGTACATAGGAGAGGAGTGCGCGCTAAGATAAACTAGCAGAAATTTTAAAACAGAAATACGAAATGGACTTGAGAAAGAAAAGAGAATTGTTTTCGTTGTTGATAATTATAAAACTAGTTCATGGAAATTATGTGAAGACTAAATTTAACAGAGTGGCTGGCACTGGCGGGACAGACGCTGTATCATGCGTTTCGGATGCAACAAAAGACAGGAACGCTTTGGCGGCAAAGATCGATTCATCGAACACATGTACGGGTTTAGATTGGGGATGGGGAGCAACACCTAGCTTTGATTCCGGAACAACATATTATGAAAAGAAACACTTTCTTGAAGTGTACAACCCTCCGGTAAGAACGTTAATATCTATGATGTATTATCTTTTGAATCTGTGGTCGAGTTGATAACACTCTTGGCTACGAATAGAAAGGTCCTTATTTTGATCCTCGTTCGGTAACTTGGTCATCTCTGAAAACGTTTTTCTTTGTTTCCAACCAAACTAGAGATGAACTGCTTGGTAACCCAATAGCATTCTCGAGTGTATCGATGCCTCACACAGGGCACGATAAAGAACCAATAATTTTGTTCGGGAAGAGCTAGGGTAGCACACTTGGATTTCTTGTTTACACAACCCTCTTTTCCTTGGAAGTCGGATGTCATTAGCCAATTAGTATAACCATCAAAAGGGATTGATTGAATGATTGATTATAAACGATAATCACGGGTTTTTATACGACTGACGATATTTGATTACTTTTGTATATTCATTTCCTCTAAAGACGAGTAGATGAACAAGCATACACAACTTGTTGAAGTCTTGATGTAGGGTTAACGCATGTGTTGTCTTGTTATAACATAATCAGAGTCCCGAGCGACGGTTGGTGCCCAGGTCCGCCAGCGTTCCCAAACGAGTTTGATGACGAGAATTATTATCGTCACTGTAGAATATCCTTCTGTGATATCATGTTTTTAAGTTCGATCGTTAAATAAAATGTGTTCATACCTTTTAAGGACCTATTTTCTTTGGTTTTGAAGACACGTTAATAAATAAAACATGTTTGCAGTTAGTTTTCATGCCGATGTAAAATTTCGTTTTTGTCTGAATTGACTTTGACCAACAGATAAAGGACAAAGCAGCACACATCAGAAACAATGGAAATATATTTTATAAAATCATTGAAACAGTCTGGAATGACACATGTACATGTAGTAGAAACGTATGTCATCTAATATATGATTCCGATAAGCCATTGAGTACTTGATATTTCATTTCGCTACTCGAGTGATGTTAATAGGAACTAGGGCACAGACTACTTGGGAATTAATAAGCATGTGACGTTGTGTACGTTGTTGGCATACATCGGACATTTATAACATTCTTTAACTTCTATGTTGCATTAAATTCGTTTTAGAAATACGGTTGTTTATATCACAAGAAAGACAAAACAATCTCCATGCTGGAAATGTAATACGCATTTACGTTTAATTATTAGTATACTTTAAATTAGACATAGAATGACGGAGAACGTCACAAAAACGTCATTTAAGATGTAACAGAATTTACCAATGCGCAGTGTATAGAAGTTGGCAAATTCAAATAATTATCTTTTTCCGCGCAAAGGTAGACTCAGTGACGCGATGGCAACTAAATTTCACGTCATTTCAATTATGTGCCGTTCAAACCTCCTGTCACAAACCGGAAGCGAAAAACATATCCAACTGAAAACGTAAGATTTTATTTCTTTCCGCGACAAGATTTGTTAAAACTTCAGTACTTTCTATATAACTTAAGTCGGCATTCTATAATATTTATTGTAACAAAAAGTACATAAATCCCACTTTTGAAATAGTCTTTGAATTTGGCTTTTAATATGTTTATACTTTTTCTAGCCAGGATGTTACACGCACCAAAAAGGGAATAAATTAAAATTGTGCCAAAATTTTTAAAACAACAGCGACTATAACCTAAAAGTACATATAATTGTCTATAATTTGATATGAATAAGTCGTACATTCAACTTAGCTTTAATTTTATTTATGAACATTGGAATATCTAGCCAAAATGTCACACCCGAGAAATTTACGTAACGTCAACGTCTACGTGTTCGGTGGAATCGTACCCGTTTTGGTAAAAAGATCGATGTACTGCACCTTTCAATGATATTTTGTATGAAAGAAGTATGAACTGTAGAATTTATGTAATTTTGATGTTTTAGTCTGAAATAGTAAGTTTAGCGGCGTTAAAACGCCATTTGTCAGGACATAATGTTGTGTTGGTGTCGTTTCCACAAAACTTTGTATTTAGATAAAATAAAATGTGATCTTCATGGTACATAGTTATTATTGGTACGGCACCACTGTTATTCACTAAATATCGTTAATAAAAGGAATCAAAAAACCTTTATAGCAATGCACATAGTACATATAAATTACAAATACTACTGTGTGCCCGTTTAGCTCACTCGGTTGAGCGTCTGCCTAGTAAACATGATACTGTTGGTTCGAGCCCTGTAATGGTTGTGTTTTACTAGTACATTGTATATAGCGTTTTACATTTTATGGCCTTCAATTGTTTTGCTCTATTCTCGTTGTCAAAAACATTTTATTGCAGTGTCATATTTCTTACAAAACACGTTAAAAATATTAATTATTAATTCATGGCAATTAATTAATTTTTGGAAAAAAGTATGCGGTCCATGCAGGGTTTGAACCTGTACCATTGTGACTACTAGCCGAACGCTCAAGCGATTGAGCTAAGCGGACAATCGATACATTTATATTTGATATGCACTACATATATGCTGTTACAAAATATTTTCATAATTTAATTTACGTTATTTAGTACGTATTAGGTTTTGATGAAACCTGTGTAGCTGGAAAGGTAATGCATTTTTAAGTGATATACGAAGTCTTATCGAAACGACACCAATAGAACATACGTTTTGGGGAGATTATTTAAAAATGCCTATATAAACTAACGACACCCGCCATCTTGTTTTACCAGTAGTAGAATCCATTTTAATTGGATGATGCCGGACCTAATCTAATGGAATGTAAGATTGGGGAACGGGAACCAGACTACTGGTTCTGATGATTGCTGCATTCCATGTCCAATTATTATCTTTGTTATCCTGTTGTGAATCACTGAATTATTACATTTGTAATTCTATTACAGAAAATTCCTAGTGGAACTATGCTGCTACCAATAAGGTTTGATGTCGGCGCATATGTTGATATGAACATAACATTCTTGGAAGACGACTTCAGGTAAATATTACCATTCAATTGTTTATCCTACCATTAGGCCGTAATTACACCGACATTTTCCCGTCGTGTAAATTTTATCTTTATCAGGCTGCAGACTACATGTGGTCACATGTTATAGGTGTACTTTAGACCTCAGTTTCAACCAAGTAAATCATTGTTGAAGGCGAATCATACATTATTACTAGAACAGAACTTGATATTATTAATTCCACATTCGTCACAGACCTGTTTTCTTCTATTTTTCCGATACCAAGAGGGCGCTTCAATATATTAGGTCACTGGTCTTTGTATGACTTTATTAACCTGCGGCCTTGAGCCGCAGGTTATATAGGATTGCCAAAAGTAAAATGACCATGGAGGGGCACGTGACATGTTCCAAGGGCTTCCCAACGAGCTTTTTCGTGAGCTTGGGAAGTAGGAAAAAGTCACATTGGCGTATGTCTGGAGAGTAGGGTAGGTGCTTTAACTGAGTGACATTGTTTTCATCAAAAAATGACTGTACAGTTCGTGATTTGTGGGCGGACACAATGCCATGGATTAGTTGAATGTCTTTCAAACCTTCACTTTTGTAGATAAAATTTCTTTACATAACCTAGTACATTACTTTGTAAAGTATTTGGACGTCTGTGCCACTAGAATTAAGGAAATGGCATACACAACTGTCATGGCACTTCTTGTCTGTTTTGCAATGATGTGTCTTGTCTGACCTTTACTGAGACATGTTATATCTATGCGTCGCCGGGGCTCAAAATACTACACCCACGTTTCATCACCAGTTAGCAACTCAGAAATTGTTTCAGAATCGCAATTATTATAGATGTTTTGAAGCATCTTACATGTAAACCGATTAGACTTTTGATCTGATGTCAACAATGGGGACCCATCTAGCAAAAATATGTGCCAACTTCAAACGGTCTGCCAGAATATGAATAACGGTTCCTTCTTAAATGCCCATAGCATGATCTATTTCGGAAATATTATATCGACCATCTACCTCTATTATAGCCTTCACGACAGCAATGTTTTCTTTTATTGCTGCAGCAACAGGTCTGTCTGAATGGTTAATCCGTTGTAGACTATTTTACCCCTTTTTATATTGTTAACACACGACACACCGTTCTCATCGTTACCACGGAAGGACCATGAATACGGCACAATAAGAATATATAGCCTTTCAAGATATATTTAAAGAAACACGGTCTTCAATCTAAGCCAGTATTTCTAACTTTTTTCAGGTTTCATAATGGCATTGCAATATGGCCACTTTATATGAGTGTGTATAATTCAACAATTTTAATCGTTCTGATTTGTTGTATAAACATGTACATGTATTGCCGACTTTTTGGAATTATAAATGTTACATGAATCACCAGATAGATATTCTACCTGGAATTACGTCAGTTGGTCAGTTGTTAAAATTTTAAATTATGTAGACGACTTATAAAACTTAATTGTAACAATTGTGGTAGCATAGGAACAACTTTTATTCGACTTATGCACTAGTCAATTAAAACCATACCCCAACCACGGGAAAGGACAAACGGGGGAACTGTCCAGTGTTTTTACCTTTTCCGATGTCTCCGCACTGCCGTGTGAGTGCTGTGCTTTTCTTTCGCGCAAATAAATAGCGGGAAAATATTTCTGTGACTATATGAGGTATAAGGCGGGGGCAATTTGCGGGGGGTTTACCACATGTATGGTATTGGGGCAGGGATTTGGCAATGGGTATGAAAACGAAAAAATAAAAATCCCCGCCATTCCCCGGTGTTGGGGGTACTCTTTCAATTCTAATTGACTGGTGCATTAAAGGATCAGTCACAACGAACTAGTTCCCAAAACAGGACGTCTCCACACGTCGTAAATATTGTCAAAAAAGTTCTGGTCTTGCTAGAACGAGACACTTTGTTAGTTTTTTTATCTAAACGTTTTCCTTTACGTCCACACCCCGTCCGCATTGTATTTGAGCACGTTCGTAACACGACCAACTCGTTTACAGACGTATTTCAACATTTAAATGCATAATACGTGGGTCTATTATGTAAAATGGCCATCAAAATGGCCGCCAAAATGGCCACCAAAATCACTAAAATATTAAAAACAGCAGCTCTACTTATTTACAAGTACTCGCAATATGATTTTGAAATATTTTCCCTTTTTCACTTTGTTTGCAATGTATGTTATAGTTGGCATCAGTAATATATGTATGGAATGTGTTTAACTATACAATGTATCTATTTTACAAGAGTGGGTGGGGTAAATATACATTCAAATTTGACAGTAGCTGTGCATCATGGTTGTGTCATGAATGGCTGTTCTGAGTTGTTGTGAGTATCCAATAGGACCAGTTATCTATGTACCTTGTAGTTGCCAGTACACAGAGTGCAATAAAATGAGAAACCACATGATAGTTCACATCCTATAAGACGATGGATGTGTGTACCTAGTGATTGTGAGTATCCAGTATAGTACTGTCTGTGCATGGTGTGTGAGTACCCTACAGCACCTAGTGGTAATGCCTACCAAATACGATCAAGTATGCATGGACATGGTGGTTGTGGGTACCCATTAGGACTAGGTATGGATGTATCTAATGGTTATGAGTACCTAATACATTTTAAGACTAGGAGTTTATGTGCAAGGTGGTCGTGAATACATATATGGACTAGGAATAATTTACCCAGTGTTTATGATAACAAGATCAGGAATGTTCTACTTAGGCACTAAGTAGTCAATATGACCAGGAATAAATTAACATAAGAATTTCAGGTACCCACTAGGACTTGAAATGTATGTACCTAGTCATATGTATGGCCTTGGGGCAGGGATTTGGCAATGGGTATGAAAACGAAAAAATAAAAATCCCCGCCATCCCCCGGTGTTGGGGGTACTCTTTCAATTCTAATTGACTGGTGCATTAAAGGATCAGTCACAACGAACTAGTTCCCAAAACAGGACGTCTCCACACGTCGTAAATATTGTCAAAAAAGTTCTGGTCTTGCTAGAACGAGACACTTTGTTAGTTTTTTTATCTAAACGTTTTCCTTTACGTCCACATCCCGTCCGCATTGTATTTGAGCACGTTCGTAACACGACCAACTCGTTTACAGACGGATCAACTTGTTCTTACCGTCGTTATACGTTCTAATACTGCGATCCTAACTACAGCTATACGTCCAGATGTACCGGCATTAAACCAGCAACTTCGCGAATGTCCATATGACCCAATATACGCGGAAAAGTGCCGTCATTTCTTTATTATTCTTTGTAAGTCGATGATACTTTCTAAATATCTAGATAAAATATTTCAAATTGATTCGCCTATGATCATCAATATTATCAATATTCACCTATAATTTACAGCTACAGTGCCATAAATCTACTGGATACAGTGGACCCTGCTTATGACCTTTATGATGGGCAGCTAGAAACTCTGATGATTACTTTTGAACTTAAACCACTGTCCGGTAAGTGTGATATGTGCATACAATATTTAACAATGGATTGTATGATACGTATAGATTATTACACCGGGACGGCGGGCATTAAGTAGATATTCGGCATAGTAGGTTAGGTATTGGCTCGAGGGTTTCAGCCTCTACTTAATGCACAATGGCCCTGTTTTATAACCTTTTTATCGCATATGTTCAACTCCACTGATTTTTTCTAAACACGAAATAACAAAACGAGCTCAGATATAACTTTTCCAGAGCTTTTTTAAACTGGGAAACAGTCAGAATCTTCGATTTGTATTCCAGCGCTAATCAAGACGTCACAAGTTTGTGTACGTTACAAGAACATGGAGTAAACAATAAATTACAAGAACATGGAGTAAACAATAAATTACAAGAACATGGAGTAAATAATACTGTAATCTTATGGATTAAGTCATTTTTAATTGATAGAACACAAACTGTAGTTCTGGGAGGCGATTCATCTTCGGGTGTCCCTGTTACATCTGGGGTGCCCCAAGGATCTGTACTCGGCCCATTACTTTTTCTATTATATATTAATGATTTACCTGACCACATAACTTCACAAGTCCGTTTATTTGCTGATGACACTGCCGTATATCTAGCTGTAAATAACACTCAAGATTGCCAAATTCTCGAAAATGACTTAAATAAATTGATGAAATGGGAAGGAATATGGGTTATGTATTACATGACCATATTTTAGAATCGGTTGACAGTGCCAAATATCTTGGAGTAAACATATCAAATGACCTTTCATGGAATAAACACATAAATCAAATAACAAATAATGCTACTAAAACCCTTGGCTTCCTTTGCAGAAATATACTAACCAAAAACTAAAATATTAAAGAAGTAGCATATAAAACACTGGTGAGACCCTAGGTGGAATATGCCTCATCTGTGTGGAGCCCCCATACCCAAACTAATATAAACAAAATCGAAACAGTCCAACGTAGAGCCATAAGATGGATGAAAAATAATTATTCCCCGTATGACAGTGTCACCAGCATGCAGAACGAACTTGGTTGGCAGACCCTACGCGACCGACGAGACTTCACGAGGCTGACTATGTTTTATACAATTGTGTATGGTTTGGTGGCAGTGCCAGTCCCATCATATCTTATGGTACTCTCCAATTGCCTCGCCCGAAACTACATCGTTTCTAGGCTCTGCATTATTGCTAGTGTATTAGCGCTATTGCTATTTTTAGACAGGAGAATCCAAAACCAGCGTACAGCGAGGCAAATGTGATAATGTAAACGGGTTTTTAAATGCATTGTATATAACACGCTCGTGTGTTAAAAGAATGACTTGTATCATAGATTAAAACTCTCGCACTATCAATTTATCATATTGATTGAAACAAATAAATAATGACCAGTCAATAGAACCATGAAATATTTAAACCTCATACAGTGTGTACTCGTTTAAACCTTTCAACACGTAGCCTTCATATTCACTATAAACTATCTGCTATAACTCTCTACTGTCTATACAAACAAGTAAGCTTCCATCAGCCAATGAAAATGTGTATCAGGGTTCACAGTAGTTTTGTAAAGGTCAAATATCAAAATATTCTAGTATTTTAAGCAGCGTGTTAAGTGGAAATCAAAGCGCTGTAGGGAGCTTAATCTTGTGGCACCTATGAGAATGACACGCCACATGCACTCTCTTTCATACATGTACCGACACATTTACACCACTGCTAGTTACTATAAATATTTATTCTTTCCTTATACAGTCGTTCTTTGGAATAGTTTACCAAGCCACATAGTCCTCAAGCCAGACCTAGAGGGGTTTAAGAACCATCTTAGCCCCTCTCTCATCTTAAACCGCCCCTGAGTACTGGAACAGTGTTTTATTCAGCTTTTAAACTATAAATACGTTCACCTTTATTTTAACACTATCACACTTTATTTCTTCTCACTTTGAAGTCTTCTTTCAATACTGCTAAATTGCTTTTATCTTGCACCTGACGCGCACCTGCTAGTTTAGCCGAATGGGGCTTAAGCAGTATTTAAAGATAGAAAGATAGTAACGTACGCGCGTCGCTTCCGAAATGACCGGATATAGCCTCGATACGGAGTTTTGGCCCACCGGAAGAGGGCCAGATATCAATATTTGTCACACAAGACACACATATTAGTTACAATACAGCGCAATGTTGTTACTATATTTAGTAAAACATGCGATAATGAAGTATACGTCCTAACATGGTCCGTTTAGTAGCCACCAGCTCGTTAAATACTGGTTATAATGTTCCTACCTTGCGTTCTGTTGTCTGAAATTGATGTAATTGCGCTCAGAACAAGTACATTCTTTAATATTTGTGATAATGTAATAAGGTTTAGGTAATGCTTTGAAATGAGTAAAACTGTTATATTATTGAATCTTTTTTAAGTAATTTGAAAATATAAAACTATAATAATAATACTACTTTATTTATTGTGGATTACATATTTCAATATGGTCCACTGGAAAAGAAAAGCAGATTAACAACAACATAATAAATAAACAACATAATAAACAACAACAATGAAAACATACATGCATGTTTAGTTTGTCGGAGATAACTCTAGACCAATTAATAAACAAACATGCATAATATAATATAAACACTCCAAGGTCGACTGACAACTTATTATCAGTGACGATTTTTAAAGAGTATATCACTAAGAGAGAATATCAACAAGATTGAACATTCAACTAGGACACTGAAGTGTAAATATAACTACACAGAATTTATCCTCGACAACAATTTCCGCTTTTACCAGCCTTCATCAAGGTGGAAACAATGAAATGCATTTAGTTTACATTTTTATTGGTAAACAAGGTCAAGAGATATCATCGGTGGAAATCTACATTAAAATAAGCATAATATACAGCATAGAGTGAATTACAATTATTAATGTCATTGATGATAGACAGTAGAATATAACAGAATAATGCAAATGAAAAATTTGGAGACAGGCTTATATATATTAACTAATTAGCAATACTATCTGCCCATTGTGGAAATCTGTAATTAATGTATTTTGACTTAAACATGTTTAACGTTCTTGCATTTCTGATATCTTGAGGAAGGGAATTCCATAATTTTGGCCCAGCATGTGAGATTGACTTTCTGAAGATTTCTAGATTTGGTTTAGGCATGTACAAGAGATTGTTTGCTGCTGACCTTAATGTTTGATTGGGGTAATCCGTAATTTGAAATTTTGAACGTAGGTATTCTGGAGCCATGTTGGTTAAGCTTTTATACACTAGAATGGCCTTTTTATAGTCTATTCTTTCATAGATTGTCATCCATCTCAAGCTATGAAAAAGCTCTGCAGAAGATGAATCAAAGTCCTTGTCTAGAATAATTCTTGCAGCACGTTTTTGAAATTTGAGTAGCCCATCAAGTAGAAGGCAAGTTGAATTTCCCCATACATGTATTGTGATACAGTAGTCAAGATGGGGAAGAATATAGGATACAAACTATCTGTTAGGTTTAAGTTTGTCATGAATTATGTTTAAAGAATTTCCTTCGATTCCATGATAACCAATTCATTCAAAGTACCGTTATTGAGAAAAACGAGGAGAAAGTTTTTAAAAACAGCACTAAGCTACCTTTCTCTAAAAGCAAACATTCATGTTATATTACTATAGGAATACGTATATTTTTTAAATGTGATACAATTATTCATTAAATACTGAATTGATGAAATGCTTGTTTTGACGTAACTTCAAGTAACGTTTGAATGACGTTTGCGACGTCACACAAAAAGTAGATGGGGTTTTTAGTTTTAAACGTCTGTAGCTTTGTAAATGGATGTTATACTTTTTTCTCAAATTTTCAGTAACTGTTGATAAGAGTCTTTGTCTTTCGAACGCTACCTGATCATGAATTTCATAATTTTATCACTGAGCCCGGTTTTCTTAGGAATAGCTCAATGGTTTATGTGTGAACAAAATTGATACCATGAAACACCAAGTATCAATTTGGACCAATACCCTATTTCATGTATGCGCATATGATTGTTAAATATTCTAAGATGTTGAATTAATTTGAGATATAAGTTTTCAATATATACATAAAAATGAATGTATTCCGCTGAAACAGATTTTTAATATGTCTACTTTCATGATGTAAGAGTACTAAGATGTTTCATTATTACTCAACTTAGTGTCATTGTACATGCTTCATGTAAATGGTGGAACAATTTGTTCTTTAGAATTTCCAGAAGTTAGAATATATGATCCACATGACACAGTTTTGAACCCGTCTGAAATGTCATAGAGACTATGTTTGCAACCGAGTTTCAAAAACATAGGAGAGTAGCACGAATATGGCCTCTAAAGTATCGTTTGCAGTGGCTTGTCTGTTTATGTCATTCAATTTGTTAAGAACGTTTCCCATTAGACGGGACTCTTTCGTCGTGCACAATATTACTGCTGTGCTATTGCTTCGTGGCAGTTTCCTTTACAATCGAATTCCGCCATGTTTAGCGTACCACCATTCAGTATAATAATAATACGCGTTATTGTTATCAACAGTTACTTATTTTTCAGACTATGCTGTCATAATGTCAAAGGGAGATATGTGGATAACCCATAAAACAATTTCCCCGTACCCTTTTCCTGCTGGTTCGACACATGTTATCACCTTTAAGGCTTTGGCCAGTGAACTTCAGGTACGACTCACATCGCACACATATATAGCATGTTTCAAATATAATTCGAACATGACCGGCGATTTTTCCTATATATACAAAGAACCAACCGTCGTATATTGGCCGATATACAATGAAAATGACGTGATGTCGTTTTTATGACGTCATGCAGGAAAACAAGTAATGTAAGCAGCATATATTTCGTAAAATAGCACTTGCTTAATATATAATTATATAATCATGTTAGAATCGAAATAAAATATTCAAAAGCCGTTGTGTACCGGTGGCTGTTATACAATGGTTTGTCGTTCTGTCGCTACGGCCTTCGTGGTTAATTCCTACGCGTCAGAACTCCAAACCATTGTATAACAGCCGGTCTACAACGGTTTTTCTTTGTTTCTTAACTATATTATTTAATATATATTTACGTCATAGTCAAGATAATCACTCTAGTTAATGTTTATTGATCTATGTTTGAAGCGTTTGCTTATAATTATGTTCGCAATAACAAAATGCAATGATAGGTACACGTCAAGACGTTATAAATACATTTATAAGTGTCTAAATACTATTATTTACGAGTTCATAAAAGCATGCACGGGGCTATTTTGTACATAATTATGTACGCTATTGTTGTAAGCTTCTGGTTGGCGGAGTGATTATGCACACTTTTATAATTATCTTATTACTATTTGCTTGTTAATGGAACTAGTTTTTACCTATCTGATCTAATATTTCAGATTCTGATTGACGGAGTCGTGCTGGCTCTTGACACTCCGCTTACTAATCGTGTTCCTGCACAAGACACTAGACAAGCCTGGTTCGGTTGCTGCCAAATGCAGCTAAATGCGATCGAATTTGTTGGCGTATAAAAAGACAGGCAGCCTTGGGTGAGGATAAGAGAAAAACTAATCAGGGTCATAAATATTATCAATTATCAACCTGTTGTTATTTTAAATCAACACTTTTATCATCACTATAACGTTTTTTTTCATGCACTCTAATATACCTAACACTTATATATTTCTCAAATTTTGTATGATGATTTTTATTCTGAATCAGACCTTTTCTGAAAATAATTATGTTATTCTAATGGGTGATTTTAAAGGTGCTGCCTCACGTATCGGTGTATTGCAAAAACAAAATACATGTACAATTGTCAAATATTCTTGCAATTTATCACTCAAAACTAATATCTTGGATTTTTCATCATTGATATCTAGTTGCGATGTTGTGCAATATTCATGAAAGGTATTTAGCCGGGACACAAGTTCCTCTTCTGTTTTTGCAAAAATAACCCTCTTCTACATTGAAAGAAGTTTGATCTTTGTCCATTTACAATAATACAAACCCAACTTGGTTTGGATTTAGTAAATTATTTGTTTCTAACAATTTTGGTTTAATTAAAATATTTTCGTTTTTACATAGAAGAATCATAGATAGTGAATATATACACATCTGTTTACTATTTATTGCTTTGTTGCTGATACTTTTCGAGATATGAACATAGTCTCAAAACTTTCCGGACAACCCTCGTACAATGTACTTGCACAATGATATTTTGAAATTATATGATGATATTGATAACGGCGCAACTCCAAACACTTTTTATAATATAACAATACACTTACTATGCTTATGTTTATATATATGCTACTTTATCTCTGAATAAAAGTCGAATCTGTCTACATTGTGTGTTACGCTTGTATGCTATAAGTTAAGCCATACCAAGTGCACACATGTGCTACTTTTACAAAATGGGAACTCCAAAATAACTGATACATATACAGTTAATTACATGTATATTGTATTGTCATTCACATGGATTCCCATGTTAAGAACAGCTCATTAAAATGATGAGTGGCATTAAAGAAACAAGGGTGATACATACAATGTAAATAGTTTGTGCCACACGTTTCAATACGTAGTAATTTAAGCTCATCCCATATGAAATAGAGCATACATTGATAGTACAATGGCAAGTATAATTCCAACAATAATACAAAGGTGGTTGAGAAATAGTGATGACATGGTGTTCTAAAGAGTTCCGATATATGTAACGTTTGGGGCGAACGTAGTCGCCACTCGCAAGAAACCCGAACACTATAGGGGCTACAAAATGCATTGGATCTGAAACGAAATTCCATTCCTCGATTGTACAAAAGTAGTTAAATCACACCCACGTGTTTCGGACGTACTAGAGCAGTCGAAAAACCGGACATGCATAATCTGCTTATTTTGCCGTCATGGTTTGTCCTGTTGTTATTTATGTAAAACGTTTGTTTTGCACACACTCGTGTTGATGGTGTTATATTTGGAGGGAAGAAAGTAAATATTTTAAAAAGATCATTGAAACAAAAATAAAGTTAGCTATCAGCACAACCGGTTGAGTCAGTTTCGGGCAATTACTGTAAATTTGTACACGGAAATATTAAGCGACTTGGATAGTTCTCCTTATCGGTTTGAGCGTCCAGGATATCTTGTTAAAATCGGTCCAAGAAAGAAGTCTTTACTGTTGTATTTAACCTTTTGTTCACCTATTTCTACTTGCGTTCTTAGACAAAGTGACGTCACTTTTCACGTGGTTTGTCCACACTGAAGCAGTCATGAAAGGATTCGTCGACATGCGACCAATAGCTACCGATAAATTTCCCCGGTTCTAGTTCGTGTTCTTTATATTTTTATCCCCCGCCGAAGGCGAAGGGATATAGTAATAGTATGCGTCCGTCCGTCCATCCGTCCATCCGTCCGTCCGTCCCATATCTTGTCCGGAGCATAACTCTTAAACTATTTGAGGTATGGACTTGAAACTTGAACTAGAAAATGGTCTCACTTTTCAGGCAATTAATATTCTAGTGGGTTTCAACAGTACATTAATTCGTCGAAGCTTGTGGTAATACGTTGTCGTCGTTAATATGATTGATCACTGATAATATATGTGATAAATCCGTCTACCAACACAACTAGGCTATTCAACACCGCCGTTTGTTTATAATGCATAACCATCGGTAATTCATTATTTCACATAGTTAAATTACCTTATAGTGCAATCCCTCGTGATAGCCCAGTAGAAATTTGAATGAACATTTTAGATGGATTTTAAACAAGATCATGAGTTCGAAACACTTAGGAACAAACCATAGCCTGCGTCCATCTAGATGCTACCAAATAATAAATAACAAATGCAATCTGACTGGCCTAGTAGAACGAATCAATTACGTTGTGTAATGCTTATTTTGTGATGTCTTTAGTTGATAAAGAATCACGTGCAAAATTGAAACTCACATCCATGACGTAGTCCATATACCCCTAAGTCATTTCAAACCAGTATAGGCGAGGAGTACGCTAGGAGCACGCGTTTGTGCATACTAGCTAGAATATCAAAACAGAAATACAAAATGGACTGGAGAAAAGAAAAGATAATTGTTTTGGATGTTGATAATTATAAAGTTCATGGAAATTACGTGAAGAATAAATTTAACAGAGTGGTTGGCGCTGGCGGGACAGATGCATTTCGGATGCAGCAAACGACAGGAACGCTATGGCAGCAAAGATCGATGCATCGAACACATGTACGGGTTTAGATTGGGGATGGGGAGCCATGGGGAGCTATGATTCCGGAGCCACATATTATGAGAAGACAAACTTCCTTGAAGTCTACAACCCTCCGGTAAGAGCATTTACTATATTTTATTTATTATCTATTCACACTATCGCCTTGTTGATAACGCTCAATAACCGGATAGAAAGGTTTCTGTTTCATTTATCGTCCGGGAACTTGGTCATTTCTAAAAAAACTCTTCCCAGTATTTCCCATCTATCTCTAGATGAACTTGTTGGTAACTCAATGGCAGTCGTGTGTATCGGTGCTGTATATAGGGCACGTTCAAGAACGAAGGAGTGTATTTGGAAATACCTAGGGAAGCGCACCCGGATTCCTTGTATCACACAATTGTCTCTTCCTTCATTTGCTAATTAGTATAACCATCACAGGGGATTTATTGATTATGCACGATAATCACGTGCCTTTTTGTATACGACTGGCGACATTTGATTACTTTAGTATATTTAGTATAATAAAGATGAAGAGCTGAACAAGCATTATTTGCACGTACGTACACACTTTTCTGAAGTCTCAATCTGGTTTAACGCATGTATTGTCGTGTTATGACATCTGCAGAGTTCCGACGGACGGTTGGTGCCAAAGTCCAACAGGCTCGAAAGCTTAAATGTGTTCATATCTCCCAAAGACCCATTTTCTTTGTTTTGAGGTTACCTTAATGAATTAAACCATGCCTGCAAAATGATAGAGAAAAACTTAATTTCACATGATAACTCTATAAATAAGAATGTTTGTACGTACAAAAGAAATATGTCCAAAAATAATAGATCAAAACTAATTAAAATTTTTAAATTATATCTATACTACCAGGGAACATAAAATATGTAAGCGCCCACCTGGCATACAAAATATCCCTTAATAATGTGCTATCAGTCCTCATAATAATTTCTGTTATTTATGTGTCAGTATTATTGTTCATTCTTGTTCATTCTCACATAGTTTGGTATTTTGTTATCACAATATACATGTATATTTTCTATTGTACATCATATCACATAAGTGTACATGTGCTGAGTGTATGAATAAACTTGTAAAATTGTATAAATATAAAACACATTATAGTGTGTTTCAGTTCAATTGAACAGTCACCTAAATTTAAAGGATTGTTTTAAATATATAGACACTTACATGCCGTTTTTATGTATGTTACCTGCATACACACGAAGTAATATCATAACATAGTTTTTCAACATTTTAATCGGATAAAAAGGCTTTGAAAACCAATATCTTAAGCACTAAAGAGTTAATGAAAAGTCTGACAGGGTAGGCTGTACTTCACTTAACCAGCCGAGCACAAAAAACATAAAAAACATCATATACCACCATTACAAGATCCAAATGCCCAATACATAACCGAACGAGAATATGAACTGCCAATGTCCCACCTGTCAAATAGCTGAATGAACTAATTTCAGCTATATCAAAGCTAAATAGGCACATTCTCATTCATACAATGTTAAATAAAGACAGATTACAATGTTTATATACCCAATGTTATGTAAGCAATCGACTGACATGAAGGATTTCGTTTAAATCTAAAAGGAAAATAATAAAACAAAACTTTTGGATGTTGCAGTGGTTCCCACATTTATATTGTGTTCGAATTTTGTCAGAAAGTAAAGTAATCTATTGTGACACGGAATATTATAAAAACAGTAGGTCACCGAACGAACTATCGCGTAATTAATCCTATTTCAAGTGTGTATGAATCTTTTACATAATTACCTTGAAATTAGTAAATTGGTGGTGGTTTTCAAACTGTAACTTTTCAAATGTGACATTTTTTACATAATGTTTGTGATCTAAATGACAAAATGTGTTCCGTTTTGATTGTGTACACATTGTTCTACATGACAAAGATCACAAAAATGGTATAATTAATTTTCGTCTATTATATGTTTCTTTTCATTCCACCGCCGTCATATTTAATGCAGCAAAATAGCATCTTGGTAAACTCCTTATAACCCATTTACACTTTTAAACATTTTTAAATATTTTGTTAAGTTATTCTAACGATATAGTTCAATATTATGCAAAAATGATATGAGTTAACGATTTATCTAATTTAGAAATTTTGTTTTTTTGTTTGGTTAAGACTTGCTGTAATAAGTAATTAAAACCCCAATAGTTCAGCCAAAATGAGACATACGGAGGATGTCCAGAAAGTTTTGAGACTGCATTCGTATCGTATTAACCCTACCAATGAGAGGATACATTTGACATTTTACCATAAGACAACAGTAAAATGCTGATCAATTGAGCAGCATATGTCCTTTTGGTGTCACCTCGTTTAACTCTCCGCTTGGTGAAAATATTCAAATGGTGAGCTATTTATGAATTTTGAAAAACGACAGGTTTGAAGTTCTCCGTGATGCACCATATAGGTTGTTTCGGCAACTAGTCTCTTGCAATATATGGAATAAAATATTTTCGTTTTTACATAGAAGAATCATTGATAGCGTACATACACATCGGTTTACTATTCATTGTTGTTGATATTTTTCGAGATATGAACATCGTCTCAAAACTTTCCGGACAGTTCTCGTACAATATACTTGCACAATGATATTTTGAAATCATATGATGATATTGATAACGGCGCACCCTCAAATGCTTTTTATAGTATAACAATAAGCTTACTGTGCTTAAGTTTACATATATGCTACTTCATCTTTGAATAAAAGTTGAATATGTCTACATTGTGTGTTTCGCTTGTATTCAATAAGTTAGGCCATACCAAGTGCACACATGTGCTACTTGTACAAAATGGGAGCTCAAACATAACTGATACATATACAGTTAATTGTATTGTTTGTATTCGTTGTATTGTATTGTCATTCACATGGATTCCCATGTTAAGAACAGCTCATTAAAATGATGAGTGACATTAAACAAACAAGGGTAATACAGACAATGCAAATAGTGTGTAGTCTGGTTCCCAATCTAGAATATACGCAGTAAAGGTTGGTGCCATCTTATGTAATGTGAGATTGGGGAACGGGAACTAGACTAGGGGCATAACAACAAAAGAGCTGGTGATTGACATTGTATTGGCATTTGAAATGTCTATTTTGTTACCCAACATGTAATTTTCCAATAAACAACCTGATATATCTTATTTTAATCCAAGTCAATAAAGCGTGTTAAATTAGCATGATTCCTGTAACTCAGATCAAGTACATGTAAGAGTGTTCACCTTTCAAGAATTGGTAGCAGTTTGTTGTGATATTGTACTGTACTTCTCGAGGAGAAGAAATTCGAAGCAAGGTGTTAGACTGCCACGTCTACTGCTTTCATTTAAACCAGATCAATTCCCGGGTCGCTGTATCAACAATATCGTGTTTTATTGCAAAGCATCGAGACTATATTCTTTATCCACGAGGCGCAACGCGTAATTAAATAAGTAAATCAATACTTGTAACTTATTATATCTTTTTAGCATTCTTTTAACTATGTGCACGATCAAATGTAACATCAAACGAGTGGTGCATTATACATTAACAACGATGTGTTGATTAGAAGGAATCTGCTAGTCGTTAGTGCGTAATTTTAGTCGATATTATGTTATTGTTCTATTGAAATTGACAGTTAGATTTGCAATACGTATTTTAGATAGTATTTCACTTAGATGCTATTTAATAATGCATTAAACATTCAATTTTCCAGGCCTCTTTTAAAATGAGCAATGGGACTGAACTTTAGATTTTGCAATACGCATTTTAGATCGTATTTCCCTTAGATGCTATTTAATAATGTATTAAACTTTCAATTTTCTCGACTGCTTTTAAAAGTGATCATTGTGATATTCTGCAGTTGCCAAAGAAATTGACTGAGCATGTACTCATGATGCGCATAATTGATCGACAAGTTGTACCAGAGATTAGCTTTGGAAAGGGAAATATCACTGAACTTTGAAGTAGGACGCCATTGTCCAACTTGGCAGAAGAAAGCCGACTGACCACGCCCTAACGACTATCTCAGTCGAATAAACGTGTCAACGTGTATCAATTGATATCATTTCATAATTAGGATTTAAATTTAGTCAATCACTTGGGTCACTAGTAAGACCATTTTCACCAGTTTTATCCTGGGAGAGGTGGGTTCTCATGAATGTAAATATTATGTTCTGCCGAATGTACGTACATGTACGTAAATAAGAAAGAACACAAGCTCACCTCCCAATAACAAACAAAAACAACTAGAAAAAATAGACTTAACACATTGTACAAATCACAGCCGAGAAATAGACGAATTGGATCATAATACACAAGAGAACTTTCAAAATAACAATAATGCTTCTTAGCATGTTACATATAAAAACGGACTTTTCTATCGCTACACAACTCAACATTAATAAATGAAACATACATTCTTACAATACCAACGCTTTTGCCAATAGTAGACAACGAACAAGCATGGTGTGGAACAACGTTCGACATACCTTCGACAGTGTCGTCAAGTCAATCCAATGCAGGGGCGTAGCCAGCGATACGCACGTACGCACATGCGTAACATGAATTTGAGAATTATATGAAAATGTTATAATGACTAACATTACATAAAGTTACAAATCTGCACAATCATGAGGACCCCAACCATAGCCACCAACTTCAAAACGTGTGTGCGTTACATCGATCCAAGCCTGGCTACGCCCCTGCAATTATGGTGTAGTAGATGTAAACAATTAAAGTAAAACTCTCGTAATGTAACACGAGTGTACCACACAACTGCATTGTTTCGAAAACGATAATAGAAATTCGGACAGGGAAGGCAGCTCTCAAATTAACCAGCTGAACACAGAAAACCTAAACCTAAAAACACACAAGGCACAACCGAAAGAGAAAATGATCCACCATAGTCCCAGCTGTCCAAAAGCTGAATTTACTAGTTTCAGTAATCAAAAGGCTCAATGCCCAAGCTGAATGACCTAGTTACGACAGTAAAACGGCTGAAATACATAGTTTTAGCTGACAGAAGTCCTACAAAGTTGAAGAATAACAATATTGAAAAGCTGAATTCCATGGTTTTCGCTGAATGACTTAGTTTCAGCAATAAAAAAGCTGAAAGTCCGAGCCGAATGACCTAGTTTCACCAAGTTTAAACTCATGTTGGAATAGAAATTAAATATACCATTTACTTTACTTAACAACCGGTTGTCGTTCAAACGCTTTATTATTAATTACTCAGCCATACGGCCTCCTTAATTAACTTGTACGCATCAGAACTCAAAATGTCTGCAAAACTGCCGATATACAACGATGTTTCATTCTTCGTTTCTTAAGTATAATTACACATCCGATAACTTGTTGAATTTATCAAAAGACAGTTTGTGTTCATTTCAAAAACTACTAAAATCATCTCACTTGTCCAGCATCTTTAGCCATAGAATAGAAGAACTTTTGGACTATCAAATTCCTTTACTTTTCCGTGGTCTAACACAAGAACTCTGAAAATATAATAAAATACATTTGTATATATAAATACCATTGTAAACAATCTATTTATCACATAACTGGTGACTCAGCAGTGCCGTAAAGCTGTGTGGAAATATCGTTAGCTCTCCCAATAACTATTTAAACTATCCTTACGTGACGTTAGCCAATCGATGCATCGATCGGTCAATGATATCAGTATAATACCAATGCCGTCAAGACGTCGCGCTTATAGCCCCGTTCAATATTCATTGAAACTTATGCAGAATGCGTATTAATTTTAAATGAAAAGAACGTTCTCCAAGGTTATATGATCATTAGAATATTGCATTCGTGATCATTACGTACGTGTTTTATTAAACTCGTCGTAAAAACAGTTATAATTATGACACTCGGCAAGGCCTCTGAGCCAACCAGCACTACTATAGCAGACCATCAAGAACCAAGTTATACTTTTAGCTATACATGGAATTTATACCAAAAAGAACGAAATTTACGTGGGTCGATCTTTCAACACAGACTATATCATGTTATAGGTCAGCCGCTACTCTGACTAGGTGTTCGAAGTTACCACTTAGCTACAAAAACACAGATTATAATATACAATGCGCATGACGTTAAATGTCGCACACAATAACGATTGTGTCAAAAGTGTACCCTCAAGAGTATAAGTATTAATAGAGTTGTCTTCGATGTCACCTTGTGACCTAGTTTTTGACCCAAGATGACCCAGTGTCAAACTGGACCTAGATTTTATGGATTTAACAATGTGACAAAGCTCCATAAAGATTAAGTTAAAACTGTGACTGATGACCAAATTTTGAATTTATCCTAGATTATATAGAGACACACATTGTGGCCAAATTAATTGAAAACTGTGTCATGTAGAGTGTAACCTTTGACCTAGTTATTACCCCCGATGACCCAGTTGCGAACTTGACCTATATTTATAGAGACGAACATTTTGACCAAGTTTCATAAAGATTAAATAACAAGAGTGCCAAAATGTCACAAAATACGCCCGTCTTGGGGCATGGTGAGTCTCAGGGCATGGTGAATGAAAAAAACAAACAATCCAACATTTTTTTTAATTCAAGGACCATAACACAAGAAGGCCTAGGCTGATTTGGCCTACAATTGAACTTGTCTTAGATATTATATCCGTAAACATTGTCACCAAGTTTGAAGATACTCAGATGAAAACTCTTTGCACTAGAAAACAGACAAGGTAAATTTCACATTTATTTTGGTAATTATAGGATAATAACCAAATAAGGCCTAGGCCAATTTGGCCTATAATCAAACTTGGCCTAGATATTATGCCCATAAACATTGTCACAAAGTTTGAAGACGATCGCATGAAAACTGTTTGCGTTAGAGCACAGACAAGGCCAATTTCTTACTTATTTGGTAATTAAAGGCCCATAACCCAATAAGGCCTAAGCCGACTTGGCCTATGATCTAACTTGGCCTAGATATTATTCCCATAAGCATTGTCACAAAGTTTGAAGATGATCAGATGAAAACTGTTTGCACTAAAGAACAGACAAGGTAAATTTCACATTTATTTTGGTAATTATAGGACCATAACCCAATAAGGCCTAGGCCGATTTGGCCTAAAATCGAACTTGGCCTAGATATTATGCCCATAAGCATTGTCACAAAGTTTGAAGATGATCGGATGAAAACTGTTAGCGTAAGAGTACAGACAAGGCCAATTTCATACTTATTTGGTAATTATAGGACCATAACCCAATAAGGCCTAGGCCGATTTAGCCTATAATCGAACTTGGCCTAGATATTATGCCCATAAACATTGTCAGCAAGTTTGAAGATGATCGGATGAAAACTGTTAGCGTAAGAGTACAGACAAGGCCAATTTCATACTTATTTGGTTATTAAAAGACCATAACCCAATAAGGCCTAGGCAGATTTGGCCTATAATCGAACTTGGCCTAGATAATATGCCCATAAGCATTGTCAGCAAGTTTGAAGATGATCGGATGAAAACTGTTAGCGTAAAAGTACAGACAAGGCCAATTTCATACTTATTTGGTTATTAAAGGACCATAACCCAATAAGGCCTGGGTCGATTTGGCCTATAATCGAACTTGGCCTAGATATTATGCCCATAAGCATTGTCAGCAAGTTTGAAGATGATCGGATGAAAACTGTTTGCGCTAGAGTACAGACAAACGCCGCCGAACGCCCGCCCGCTAGCCCGCCCGCCCGCCCGCACGCCCGCCAAGGGTGTTCACATAATACGTCCCGTTTTCAACGGGCGTATAAAAACTGTGACTTTTAGAGTGTTAACAAGGTTGTAGTTTGTTGTGACCTTGTGACCTAGTTTTGACCCCAGATGACCCAGTTGCTACCGTGACCTACATTCTATAGAGAAAAACATTATGACAATGTGTTATATAGATGAAGTCAAAAATGTGACCTCTAGAGTGTTAACAATGCTATTTCTTCGATTTGACCTAGTGATCATCACCCAGTCACGACCGAGGCCTAAATTTTATAGAGAAAACATAATGACCAAGTTTCAAAAAGATTTAGTAAAACATGTGACCTCTAGAGTGTTAACAGTCCACTTGCTGACGACACACGATACACGACACACGACGATCACATTAGCTAAAAATCGGACAGGGAAAACAGCACTCAACTGAAACAACACAGACACAATTACACGGCGCAATGCCGAATACACAACTGAACGACAAAATGAACTCAACCGCTGAAAAACCAAGTTGCAGCTGTCACAAATATGTTTTTAAATAATAAAGTTATACTTACATCAAGGACATACGTAATAATCAGTCCAACCATAGTAGCACCAAGATTTTCTCTATCGGTGATAGCAAAGAATGCAGATAGGGCGAAACACAACACTTTTATCACAGTTAACCTAGCTGTCAACCATCTAGAAAAACAAGTAAGTACTAACGTGATTGATTAATGATGTAAAATGCCTCATTTATTACTTAAGTATACTCCTGTTCTTTCACAGAAACTCTGTGTTAAAATTATATAAAACGATATTGTTGGAGGTCATGAGTAAACATCCACGAGCTAAGAGCTGCAACCAACGACCTCCGAGCTGCGAACAAAGACCTACGAGCTGCGACCAACGAGTAAACATCTACGAGCTAAGAGCTGCGACCAACGACCTCCGAGCTGCAACCGGCGATATTTGAGCTGCGACTAATGACTTATGACTTGCGACCAATGAGTAAACATCTACCGGCTACGAGCTCCGATCAACTACCTAGGAGCTAGGTGCGACTAACGACTTATGATCTGCGAACAACGAGGAAACATCTACTAGTTAAGAGCTGCAACCAGCGAGCTGAGAGCTAATAGCCACAACCAGCGAGCTAAGAGCTGCGAACAACGACCTAAGAGCTGCGATCAACGACCTATCTGCTGCGACCAACGACCTACGAGCTGCCACTTACGACCTACGAGCTACGACCAACGAGTTAACACCTACGATCTAAAGGCTGCGACCAACGATCCAAGAGCTGCGATCAACGACCAACGAGCTACGAGTAACGAGAAAATAGCTATGTATTCATTGCAAATACAAATGATGTACGACCTACGTGCCAACTTCACAGACCCTCGAGGCTACCGGTTTTAGTATTTCTTAAAAGCTTGAAGCCACTTCTGTTCATTGATATATGCCCATCACCCGGTCATATACATTTTAAAACATGTTACAACTTGGGACTGACAATTGCAACATTTAATGGAGTTAAAGAAGAAAATTATTTAGCCCAGTTTTGAACCTATGTTAGCTGTCAGTTAACATGGGAGGCAATCCAGGCGGTCATGAATGGCATTTTCTGATTTTGTACAACTTTAGTTTGAGTTACTTCATGTTAGTTGTAATGTAATATTTATTCTGTCTAGCAAGATTGAATATTTCTGTCAGATACCGTTTTCTAGTGACACTGCCAAAATAAGCAAATGTTGTTAATATCTTGTAGCTTATACATGTGGGCGGAAGGCACCAGCATATGTCAATGGGTAGGTGAAAGTCAGTGTTTATTTCATCTTGTACGAGGGTCAGTCAAATAATAACTGAGAGTTGTTGCGTCCACACTGTCAGTAGAACAAAAGTTTGTGTAGCTATGGAAACATAAACAATATCTGAAGTTGGCAAACCTATTATTTATTTCGTAATACATTAATCTATCATAATTCTAATTGATTATTCTACCAATATACATGTAGTAAATATACTTGACGAAAATATAAATTGCCATTTTATTTGATGATATTATAACACAATTTTATCCACCCAAAATTGTTTTATCCAAAGCGTAGTTATACATTTTATTTCTATCACGGTTACTGGATTCCGTGAGATATCATAGTCTTATAGAAACGAAATTGTGAAATCAGTGATTAGTTTAAGAACACTATGACAACGACAAGAACACATGCCGAAAATAATGATAAAAGTGGGTACAATTGTTAATAAGAATCAAAATAACACATCATTAGTGACAAATCTAAAACAATTGCTTATTATCATTTGAGAGCTAAGAGCTGCAACCAACGACCTCCGAGCGGATTTAGCCCAGTGGTAACGCGCTGGGCTGTCAGCCCAGAGGTCGTGGGCTCAATCCCTGGCATCAGAACTAGACATTTCTGAAATATTTATAATATTTCCCGCTATATCTGGCCGTGTGGTCTGCAAAGTATCTGGAAGTGCCAGTAAGCTGTGTATTAAAGAACCAGGCTGTCTATTCGAAATATGAGCTAGGCGCACTTCTGCCGGACATGCCTGTATCTAATGTCTCTCTCTCCCTTCATCTCGACCTTCATCTCGACCTTCGGGGGCTTTCTCTCAGTCTGTCCCTCTGGTCAGATCATGCTGTACCTGCACTGGTATAGGATGCACCTGCGCCCGTGTGGCTGCAACACGATAATGTAAGGTGCCTTTGAACGCGCGTTCGCATGAAAAGGGCGCTATATAAATCTGGTATATTTATTTTATTTTTATTTTATATGCCGTATTCTACAATATACGCATGCTTGTTGTATTAAATCACGATATATAAGAATGTACATTGAATTTACAACATATTCAAAAAGATAACTTTAAGTCAGGCAGCACTCAACTTAACCAGTCGAGCACAGAAAACTTTAAAAAATACACAAGGCACAATATGCCCACCTGAACCAACCGAGCACAGAAAACATAAAAGGCACAAAGCCCAACTAAACAAGTTATAATCCTCCCGTGTCCAAGCTAGTTTCAGCGATCAAAAAGCTGAATGCCTAAGCTGAATGACTTAGTTCCGACAGAAAAATGGCTTAAATACCTAGTTGAAGCAGTCAATCTCCTTGTTGTGGGCTCGAACGCATACCCTTAGTGATGTTCTTAGGTTGCCTGGTAACTATATTATAAGCCTATATCTGACGACGGAATTGGTCAGAGGATCCGCACCAGATAATATATGATTGATAGAAAAAACAACTTAAATACATTTTAGGGCATTAATATAACAACTCTCAGTTATTTTTGACAAAATACTGTAGCGCACAGACATTCCGAAGCCACACAGATACGACGGCAGCGCCTAGCCATCCGAGCAAGAGTCAGACATAGAACGAGCCATCCACATCCCCAAAAATGGATATTTCAAGCAAGCCTATATACTCACTCCGCAATGAATGCCACACTGTGGACTTCGAATTATGTGCATAATTAGCCATAAAGGGAGGTAATTATAAATCATAACTACACTGAAGTGAAGTGAAGTAACCCTACACGTGCTACTTGTAGCACGCCATTAAATCTACATATGTGACATGTACCTGTATTTCTAGGTTAATCTGATAATAAATAATAAAAGGAAATAATAAATGTTAAAATATATGTAAATATTGAATCTCTTAGATCTTAAATAGATAGATAAATAAATAAATAATCATTTTACACACTAAAAATTTATACAAAATTGTCGAAACAATGTTTTTTTCACCGTCCAGTTACCTCAAATCGTGATACCCTGGTAATCTTTATAGTGGAACTACTTTCAATATCTTTACTGATAGTTTAGTTATGACGGTCATTAGCGGGAAAACCGATTGAAGGAATGTCAAAGTTGACCTTCTAATCTATAAATGAAACAAATAGGAAATGTGTCAAATTTTGTAATGCCAAATAGTTCCAATCGACTTACATTCAAATCATGCCGAATGATCGATTTGGCATCAATTTTTTAGCCATCGTCTGTTTGTTTACGCTTTTTCACTAAAGGTCATGGTCGAAATGGACTGGTTCCTCAATATGCCAATTAAGTCAAGGGAGACAAATGATGACGTAATCTTATGACATGCGGGCCAAGAACAGTTCATTTTCACGATTAATTTTCCTTGGAAAATCTTTGTATCATAGAAATATTTGGTAATTCACAATATCGTTGCTGATTTCAGTTGTAGATCAGATATTTTCGAACGTCATTCGGAACTCAAAATTACTATTTTTTTGCTAAATTGTTTGTAGATTCCTGATTTACCTAGCCTACTACGGATCTATGTTGTGAAAGCGCGTAGTGATACACATTTCTAGTGCGGTCTTATTTAGTTTCTTAATTATTCGTTTAGATTGAAAAATTATAACAGATTGCACTTTTAATGGCATACTGAATCTTTTAAGTTTAGAATTATGCTACGTTCAAGGTGAAAACTCGATCATACATGATTTTACGACACTAAGTTCAAAGGTCACGATTTCAGGTATACGAGTGTTATTTTGTGCAAATTCTAGTGACGTCATTAAATGGGCGGCATTCGCGATAATGGTTGAAAAATTGTTGTTGAAACTACTTGTAACTGTTTTCTTAATATTTTGCCTTCATTTTGATAACTTTATAATCTCAAATTGATTTGGAATTGATCATTTATCGCCCGTTATATCCTTAACCTAACGAATACCGGTGACTCGACGGTATGTGCTATACTAGCAGGCAATTTGTTCCATTGGCTAATACCTGATTAGAAAAAGGATTTTGTACCAAATCCTTTAACTTTTGGAACAGCAACCCCCCCACCATAATCACGTAACCTTGTATTGTAAGAATGCACAGAATCCTGCGGAGCAAAATTGTCAACCATGTAGTCTGGGGGCTATATTATACTTATTTTAAAAGACATGGCACAGAATGATCTGGGCCGGTATTTATAAAGCATCTAAGTAGAAAACTAAGAATTTTCTTAAAATCTCAAAATTTCCTTAAGTGTATAAACTCAATAATACAATTCGGATTATTGATTCTTTACATAGATTTTACGCATTATGTAGAGAGCTACTATAATTACTTAGGAAACATGAGCTATTCTTCAATTTGTAGGGAAAATGTGCATTGCAAGTTTATGACTTAAGTCAAAATATTTAAGTTTTCCACTAAGATGCTTTATAAATACCAGCCCTGGTCTACACGCTTATTGACAGGTAACCAATTCAGGAATTTAAAATGTTCACTTCCTATGTGTGGCCTTACATCTAGATGAAGCACAAACTTTATTTACTTATTTTGGGTGGTTTAAAAGTTTGGTTTTAAAGGTGCTGCCTCACAGATTGGGCTAAAACTTTGAATATCGTGATTTTCCATCCTAACCAAGTATTGATGTAATAGAAAGCCATTGACGGTTGCTTTATGTCAGATTTGGTGCATAGAAGCAATTTTAACCACTCTTGATATCATTTGCCACACCTTTATTTTACCACACATATCCGAAACCATTTGCGTTTAGAACATTACGTATTGATGTTACCAAGTTCAGTTTTCCATTTTGGTCATGTAATATCATCATATTATAGCATTTCTTTACAAATCGAAATTCATTCATTTTAAGTAGTTTGAACCAATACGTTATACGAGAACGTGATAGTATAACTCGAAAAGTCAGATATCGCATGTTCGCAATTGATTTCCGATTCCCTATTATGTAATTATATTTGTATAACATTGAAAACTGTACCACTCAAGGTCCCAGTCCTGTTTATTTTTGAACGTCCCACGTACAACGCTTTAATGTAGTGATATATAATGGAAATCTTTCACATTCACCAAGTACAAAGTTATTGCATGCATTTGATTTTGCGCACATATATCTTTTACATGCATAATATTGACATAGTTCTAATTCTTCCTGTTTTGTCGCTCCCAATATTTCAGCTCCATAGAACAAAATCAGTTATTTTCGTTATTTTGTTTTTAAAATATACGCTTCTAGACATTTGGCCATTGTCATATAGGGATTTTAATACAGAGATTAAAGTTCGTTTACCTTTAATACTTGTTCATGACATGAATCATAGCATTTAACGACAACTGTCTTGTAAAAGGTAGGCCTTCATATCAGAATTTATTGACAACTTTCAGCTTTACGCTTCTATATAACCACTTTTCATTTTTTGCTAATAAACCTCCATTTTTAAAGAGAACTATATTTCTTTTCTTTTCATGTGCGCCAGCAGACAGAAATGCTCACTGGAATCATTTCAAGTATTAAACAGCAAAACAAACCTGTCAGTCAGTCAATGAATATTCTAGTTGGTTTAAGAATGTTGTTTTTGTTCATCGATATGCTTGATTTTATATAGGATATTCTACACCGCAGTTCGTTTATAATGCATAACCATCGAGAATACTTTCTATCGAGCGTAGTTCAATTACCTAAGACTTGGATAACACGGTTTAGTACATTAGCAGTTAGCAGGAACATTGTATACTGATTCCAAAGACGATATTATGTTACGTTTTAGCCAAGATCGAAACACGTGTGAACAAAATATACTGTGTTCCTCTAGATGCTAACAAATAATTAATGAAATCTGATTGGCATAGCAGACGATAAAGACAGGTCGATTGAGTTAACTCAAGTAATTTAAATATTTCTTTCTTGAAGTGTACAACCCTCCGGTAAGAACTTCAATGTATTTGCGTCATTACCTATATTAGTGACAGAGTGGTCGAGTGAATATCGCTCTTGACTATGAATCGAAAGGCCACATGTTCGATTTTCGACCGGGGTATTTGGTCATTTCTGAAACCTTTTTCGGTGTTTCCAACCCAACTAGATATGAACCCAGAGGAGGTCTTGCAATTATATCGGTGCAGTACAACCGCGAAGTCTTATTCAGATAGAGCTAGGATTGCACACCCTGAGTCCTTGGATCATACAACTGTCTCATCCCTCAGATATCATTGGCCAATTGGTATAACCATCAACGACGATTATATAACAATTGATTATGACGATAACAACGTGGTTTTAGAATAAAACCTATGATATTTAATTACTTAAGTACATTTATCGTTTCTTCCAAAGATGAAGGGCTTATCGTGTATTGTATTATGTACATATACATTCAAAAGCTTGTCGAGACTTTAAAACACACAACACTGCGTTACTTATTTAATTTTTAATAGTAGTAAACTTCTGTTAAGTGCTGCCTTCAATTTCCAATTGGCTACTTGATTCATATATTGAATTTGCTAAACTTTGGGGCGACACTTAAAAACAAGAAATATCTTTAAAAAAGATATACAGCGTTGAGTGTAATGACAGTCTGCGATTGTTACATGTATTTTTCAATACATTTGCGAATGTAATTAGTTTTAATTAGTTTATATACCAAACGAAACGCTGTACATTTTTGTATTAAGATAGGCAGTTCCCGTTTAATATGAAGTAACAGTTTACGGGGAATACTGCCTGGAAAACATGCGCATATTAAAACAATAACTTTGAAAAGGATGAGCCAAAAGTTTGTCTACCACACATGTGGCCGAGCGGAGGGGTTGTGTCAACCTTTGATAATTTCTATCCACCTGTATAATTATATAAAAACTACCCTAAATAATTGGGATGAACATATTTACATTACAAAATACTGTTATAAAATTATAAAATATGCTGTCATAACTTACAATTAAGTTGACTGCAAACTTAATATGCCAAATAAAGAATGGTCGATGACATTTGTGCAGTTTACCCTAGAAACCTGCATTAATGTATTGTTATTGTATTCTTCTCAATAAAAATCTAAGTACACACCCTACGTTTATATAATAAAATATTATTTTTGTGTTGATTTTGGAGTACATGATCTATTGATGTCAAGAAGTTTAATGAAAGCTTAGGATAAAACATGGTCACAGATATTGTTAATTATGCATGTTGTTTTTACAAGATACAAAATAATGTTAATTTATTCAGTATCGGAGTATTCATGTAATCAGACATTTTTCCAACAAACTAATTATTTGCATTTTATTTTGTGTTTAGAAGTTTAAAACCAATGAAAAACAATAGTACATGTATTTTTAACACTGAACCGTCCTTGTTTACATTACTTGACCGACCTTCACATTACCTGCAGCTGGTATAGTAACAGGTAGCTTAGAGTTCAACATTGTTCTTGCCTAGAGTATATTGCACAACTAAAGCTATTAAATAAATGAAAGGCGAGTATAGTACAATAAGTTTAGCACAAGAGAACAGTGCAATAATTTAAAATTGAGCATAACTTTTTGTGAAAAGAATACAGTATATTATTCTATCGAATTGTGGAATTTCATTCACCCCTGAGAAATTTATTAAGATTCCATTGGTTGTTAAAGTAGGTCAACATCCAAGCTAGACAGATAACGCTGAATAAGCGAATGTATAAGCAAGTGTTTAAGGCCCTGTTGATTTCTAATCTATCTGTATGTGTATCTTTTCAGCTCTCCGTAAGCGTGACGGTACTGACTCTAACAAGCATCTAATACTCACTAGATTGCTATCTTAAGGTAAAGGAAGTTGATTTTAGCATAAATAAAGACTCACAATCCTGTTATTCAAACCAAGTGCTTCATCAAAACGGAAAAATCTGAAGGGAAGGGAAAATTAAAATCACAGGCTAAACCACTGACCAGTGAAGAAATTCAGATTCTGAGAGACAAATAACTTCAAGGAAAAGTTGTATCTTACTACATTTGTATTTAGACCACCTACATCATATAGAAATACTATATTTGAACATCAACCCCAATTTACTTATTTTTATGTGATTATTTTAAAAAGGTCATACACATCAAACAGGGTTGATATTACTCGATCAACCAACTTGGTGCCCTAGTATTTTTTACCATGTTTGTGTCAGAACAGATTATTTTATTTCCTGGCAAAATTTTAACAATATCTGAACTTCGGATCAAAACCGTTCCAACATACTTGAAGTCAATTTTAGAGATATACTATGCCCAGTTTCGATTAATCTGTTCACTTTAACGTAAAGTATTAATATCTTGCGTACAGGCATAACACTGATGAATACACATTTACAAAGAATTAAATCGTTATATAAACCTTGTATAATGGGTATTATGCTTTGTGACAGTTGTCTGTGCAGTTTCTGTCCTCGGATTTCAGTTGAGTACTGGCTTCCCTGTCCGATTGTTTTATTTCTTTTTCCGCATGTATACCTAAGATAAGTCGCTAGCTTAGAGAAAAAGGGTCGCAATTGCTTCTTAGGACCCTATAAGAGCCGCACTAATCAGCAACACAAAGCGCTTCTTATAAACCTGATTTTCATGAAAATCTGTGAAAGTAATGTTCACAAAACTGAGGAGGTAAATGCTTCTTTTCCAGCAAAATTAGTTTTATCCGAGCATTGTTTACCACTGATATACATAACTAGGAAAATGAGCCAAGCGAAGTTTGGTTCAAATTCAACGAAATAATACAAACTGGCAAAGTGAAGAAAATCCCAGAAAATGTTATGCACAACTTGGCTATGTTTCATTGTAATCATTCCAATGGTTACCGTTAAAATAACAAAGACAACATTTCATTTTGTTGTACAATCGAAATATGAAAAAGGAAAATTACTAGCTTGCTATTGATCCAATAAGTGTGTGCCGACAATATGCATAATTATGTTAACTTTGGTACTGATGAACCATGCACCGTTCATTGACATCCGGCCAATGGTTTCGATATATGTCAATAGAAAATATTTCCTATGGAAAGTGATACGACCATTATGCACAACTAAGCTTAGAACTGATGAGTCCCGCAACTGAGAAATGGAGCGGGCATAAGTATAAGAGGACAATAGATGACGAGTTCTATATAAACTTGACCCGACCTTTCGTATGTTCTCGAACTGGTCATTGTAGTCTTATTATTTGTCTAGTACAAGTACATAATTGTAATTGAAGTGCTTGGTCTTTACAGAAATGTTCTTTTCAAACTAAAGTTATGAATAATTTAGCTAGTTCAAATCAGTAATTGAATCGCCAAAGCGTGTGGTTTTCCTTTTTAAATCTTTCAACCTGTCCTCCAACTGATTCAAGGTGTTTTATAATGCATAACCACCAATAGTTTTATTTAACCTAGTTAGATTACCTTAGACTAAAATCCCTCGGGTCAGCCCATTAGCATGAATATTTTAGACTTATTTCAGAGAGGATCATTTGTCAGGCCAATATCAGAACGCGGGTGAACAAAATACAGCATGCGTTCATCTACATGAAGATGCTTCAATAGAATAAATTAAAAGAAGGTTGTTGGCACGAGTCAAGTAATCGATTAAAAGCTTATATTTAGATAACTTAAGTTGATTAAAAACGCGTGTTAATTAAAAATTCACATTTATGACATATTAAGACACCTGGCCATTTCAAACAAGTACATAGGAGAGGAGTGTGCGCTTAGATAAACTAGCAGCAATTTTAAAACAGAAATACGGAAAAATGGACTGGAGAAAGAAAAGAGAATTGTTTTCGATGTTGATAATTATAAAACTTGTTTATGGAACTTACGTGAAGAACAAATTTAACAAAGTTGCTGGCGTTGGTGGGACAGACGCTGTAAAATGTGTTTCGGATGCAGCAAAAGACAGGAACACTTTGGCAGCAAAGATCGAGGCATCGAACACATGCACGGGTTTAGATTGGGGATGGGGAGCTGCACCTAGCTATGATTCCGGAGCCACATATTATGAAAAGAAACATTTCATTAAAGTGTACAACCCTCCGGTAAGAAACTTAATATATAGGATTTATTATCTTTTGAATCTGTGGTCGAGTTAATAACACATTTGGCTACGAATAGAAGGGTCCTTAATTCGATCCTTGTCCAGGAACTTGGTCATTCCTGAAAATGTTTTTCTTTGTTTCCAACCAAACTAGCGATGAACTGTTTGGTTACCCAATGACATTCTCAAGTATAACGATGCCGTACACAGGGAACGATCAAGAACCAAGTAGTCTTTAGTATATTTGTTTTCTTCTAAAGTTGAATAGCTGAACAGACATTTTATACACAAACGGTTGATGTTGTGTTAACGCATGATTGTGTTGTCTGGCTATAGCATATGCAGAGTTCCAAGCCCGCTAGCGCTCTTTTGTAGAATGTCTTACTTAGATATCATTGTTTTAAGTTCCTTCAGGAAAAGTTCGATCGTCCACTGGAATGTGTTCATACCTTTTAAGGAATCGTTTCCTTTGGTTTTGAAGACACGTTGATACATAACATATGTCTGCAATTAGGGTTTCTTAATCAACTTTGTATCTTTACATCTTAAATTGTTCAGCAGTTTTACTGTTTTAACTAGGTCATTTAGCGTTGGCATTTCGCCTTTTGCTTGTTGAAACAATCCATAGCTTTTAAACAGCAGTGACTATGGTAGATCATTTTCTTGTTCGGCTGTGTGTTGGGCACTTTTTTCTTTTTAGGATGTCTGACAGCTAAAACTAGGCATTGTAGTCGTTTTACTGTGGGAACTGGGTCATTCAGCTAGGACATTCGGCTTTATGATTGCTGAAACTAATTAATTCTACTTTTCGCCAGCTTAGAATTGGGTTGGTTGGGCATTGAGCCTCGTGTGTTTTTAATGTTTTCGGTGCTCAGACAGTTTGGTTAAGTTGAGTGCTGCCTTCCCTGTCTGACTTATATGATCTTTTTTACCAACTGATAAGGGACAAAGCAGCACTCATCAGTAACAATGAAAATACAATTATAAGATAATTGAAACAGTCATTAAATTTTCGCTACTTCATTGATGTTAATATGAACTAAGGAACAGCCTACTTGGGGATATAATCTTAGAGCGCCGGAAGAATATGACTTTGTGTACGTTGTTGACGTACATAAGAAATTTATAACATTCTTTCACTTCGTCATATGACGTCACTATCTCCATTTATGTCAAAATTGAGATTTTTATACCACTGAAATCGTATCATCGAGGTCTACAGTTATATCTAATTCAATCATAAATCCACCCAACATAAACGAACATACTGTGTAATTAGTTGTTCTATCTTTATAAAAAATGACTCTTATACTGTTACACCTCCAGGCCCCGTGTTCACAAATAATCAGTTAACAGGATCAGGCTTAAACTCCATTCTGTTCTTGCTATTTCTTTTAAATAATATGTACAGTTATGCTATTCTATGTTCCTGAGCATTTACAGAATACTAAAACAGTTTCTAGATAACAGATTACGACCCTTAAAACTTTTAATTTCTTACAAAAAGGGATTAATTGAAATTGAGACCGAATCTGATCTGCGACTTTCAGGCTCAAGCTCGAAATATATTAACCACAATATTTCTAAAACTTTTGTCTTTGAAATTAAAGGAAATACCAATATTGTTTCCTCTGCTTAAAAGAAATAATCGTTCTATCAACATATTTTCTGTATTTGAAATAAAATAAAATGGAGCTTGAGTCTGATCTTGATAACCATTCCTTTGTGAACACGAGGCCAGGAGTTGTAGCAGTTTACCTGTAAATAATATATCTAGCCAATCAAATTAAGTTATTTGTACAGTTGTCTCTTAGTACATTTAGTATTTATTATCTCCGTAACGTTAAATACAGAACTGCTCTTTCTCAATAATTTTCAACACAGAACTGCTCTATCTCTATTATCAGAAAATAGAGCAGTTCACCTTAAAGAAAAAAAATATTTTGACAAAATTGCTCTATTTCTGAAAACCAAAATATAAATAATTAAAAACACACACAACATATTCATAAATATTTAACATGATATTCTAAATCTGTTCTACATCGCACGACCATCGCGCGTCAATTGTAAACAAACAAATCGTGCGTCCATCGCACCTCCGTCGTGCGACGACGTAGGGCATCGCACGACGGACCTACGACAGTCACCAGCCGTAGACAATTTTGAACATATCCAAAACTGTACGAAGAGAGTCCACGACTATGATGGACACGCATTGTCCTCAATTTTACATCGTAGACCCGTCGCACGTCCGTCGCACGACAATTAGATTCAAATAGGGTTTTAGTTAGACAGCGGACGACTGGAAATACATAGGCAAGGAAAATACAAAACTGGTGCAACTCTTGTATGTACTTAGAATGGCGAGTGCGCATGCGCAGATGTAACTTTAAAGGAACACGGATATACGAGACTTTAGAAGCATGTGTTGTCTAACTAAACAGCGCTATATGCAACGACACGATTCCAGTGAACAAGTATGCTCGCTGATAGCGAGCGCTACCGAATGCTTTGTTGTGCAGCGGACCCCTTCGGTAGCGCTTTCCTGTGCAACGGTCTGCTTTCCACGAGCCCTCGCTAGTAGCACATAATCTTTTGCTTCGTCCGCTACGGCAAGCAGTTTCTGAGCATAGCGCTATATATTTACCGCCCGGTAGTACATGTATATTCATTAATCAAGGGAAATAACAATATAAACTGTAATTGTTTATTATACAACGCGTTAAAATTTTCATAAATTGCTTGAAAACAAATAACTACCTACCTTAAAAAAATTTATGAAAGGAGTTTCAATTTGTCCATCTCGGACTCAGTATTTCTTTCATCCGGTCCAGCTCCGCTAGGAAAATTGAAGATTATTTCTAAGCGATACCGCATGCAATTTTGTGTGGCCTAAGTCACAGGACAGCAACAAATATTACACACAATTGTACTTGCATAGAATCCGACTCTAAAGATAGGTAAAACATGATTTCGCGACTATCTCTCAAGTTTACGATGGACATCGAGAACTGTCCAACTCCACGAACGATAATTCCTGAATCAATCCATTGTCATAAGTCTGGGATATTTTCTACTTTTCTACTTTTGGATACTTTACATCTCAATTTCATATGCATTTAACTCTTACAGTGTAGCCCACGATGTTTTTGTAGGAACGACATTGAACTGATGCACTGTAACGAAGTTGTTGTGTAAAACGGAACGATGTACAACACGACCTTTCCCGTCTCGGATAGTTACTTTCCCAATGAAATGTTTGCAAAACAAATCTGAGAAAATAAATGTTAACTTCCGGTTGGTCAGAATATGCTATACTCATCACAAAATCTACCGCGAAATTACATTTCTGTTAAACGTGTAACCATATGAACGGAAGAGACCCACAGAGATCTGTTATTCACGTTTCTCTTGCTGCTTAGTATATTTCTTATTAATTCTATTTTTAACTGTTTGACCTTAATGTGACCCGGGTCAAGTAAAGAGTGGATTTATAACAGTAATATCGCGCATGACAGTTTAGTATCGGAATTAGCTACATTTGTAGCGCGTTCACATGCTCCGAATCGTTTGTTTTGTGAGCAGAGGGCCTCGAGTTCAAATCCCATATCAGCCTAGTTTTTTCCCATTTTGTTTTTGTCTATAATTTCGATGTTAATTTGAGGTAATTTAGGTCCCGTCTACAGTTGTTTTAGACATAATGCGTGCTAAATATTAAAATATGAGTTGGGTTTGGAATCACTATCGCTACAATGGCCGGATATAACGAACTGCAGAATCTAGACTAATACACATATCTATATAACTATTCTTTTTTTGTTTTCTGACAAACAATTTACATGGCTAAATATGCGAATTCTACTTTGGTTTGTGTTTTCAATTTCAATGATATGAAATAACGTCCGCATCTTTATTGAAAACAAGTACACATATCTGTTATCTTAACGCTGATTATCTTTATTAAAGATGCATGTATTTCTTGTTATTGAATATTTTCAAAATCATAAGCATACAAAAGAACAATTTTGGGCTCAACGGCTTCGTGAGTTCAAAACTTAATATTTTATTACATTCGTTTCTTTTTTCTCTGCATATTTTAACCGGAAAAACTTATTTTTAAACAATTAGTACCCACCCCAAACTATTGACGAATACATGCACGTGCGGGTGTTACCGATACTTGAACATGTACATGTATTTCCAAAAGCCCCTATTAATTATGTTTCATGTTGAACATTCTGTCATTACCTGTCACTGTGACCCTTTGGCCGCAAAGCTGGCATTGCATGGCGATCAACCTGCATTGACATTCTTCTGTTCCATAAGGTTTTCTAAGGGGTAAGTGTGAGGTTTTGTGCAATGTAAAACATTTGAACTCCGGTGGCCGAGTGGCATTGTTGCTATCCGAATCAAGGCGATAGCACTTTAGTCAACCTTTTTATGTGTGTGATGTCCACACACAACAATGGTCAATGTGCCTTTTAGTGTTTTCCTCTGTGATTTCATTTTCCAGCATAAGGTTGCCTCGTTTCCTTCAAAAGTGCCTAATTGTACGCCCTACCTGTCCAGCGTTGTTTGTGAGTTGTCTTGTGGTTTCTGGTCGACTTTTTAATCAGGTCTTGTCCTTTGGCTCTTGTATGGGATTTGATTGACTGACAGACGCGACATGTTGACTAAGTGAGATGTTGTGTTTTTGGAGCTGTTCAGTATTCAGTGATCTGCTGGTTCTGATAAGTGCCGCCTTCCACGCCCTGTTGTTATCTTTCTTATCCTGTTGTGAATCACAGACATGTATTAACATATTAATTCTGTTACAGAAAATTCCTAGTGGAACTATGCTGCTACCAATAAGGTTTGATGTCGGCGCATATGTTGATATGAACATAACATTCTTGGAAGACGACTTCAGGTAAATACTACAATCGTGAAAGCTCGGCCATTTCCGCTTGTCTCCGGCAAATACACCTAGTGTCTAAGTGTAGTAATACAAGTTCAATTGTTTAACCTACCATCAGGCCTGATGAAATTACAGCCTTCAATAATTCTTCCCGGTTCCGTGATGCCATTTAAATATTGATAATCCTTACTTTTTGAATAAGATCATAGAAATTTACCTGACGAATTAACACTAAATAAAGCTAATTCATCCGATACACGCGCATCATTCCTAGACCCCGATCTTACACAAGAAGCGGATCAAATTGTTGGTCGAATTTACGACACGAGAGATGGTTTTAATTCCAATACTGTAAATGACTCAAACTTGGATGAAGATGTTCCACGGCCAACTTCATATGGTGTTAACGTTTCTTAATTTATCCGTTTTGCTAGAGCTTGTACTCGAGTGGAAGACTTTAATACTCGAAATCTTTAAATGTTCGTATTACTAATAAGTAACTGCAACACGGGTATCGCTTCCATAAACTTCGTAAAACTTTGTAAAATTTTATAGGCGTAACTCAGATCTCATTTCTAAATATGATATTAATTTAAAGACACTACTGCGACAAGGTATGTCTCAGCCTGAATTTTATGGTGATGTGCTTTAAAAATTTCGAAAGGTTTTGGGTCATAGTCACTTTCATGATGTGTTTATCAAGATAAATAAAACGTTTTCTAAGTTGAGGATATGACCGATTAATTTTGCAAAGGACTGCATGCTTAGTATAGTGGGTCCATTTACAGCTCGCCATATTGCTTCCTATTTCATTGTGCGATGACCGGACAATATACAGACTATTTGATATGCCTTATTTGGCGTCTGGCATTGATGCTTGTCTGTTACATTGTGTTATCGTACCTTTAAATGTTTTGCTCTCTTGTTGCTCTGACTTCCGATAGGTTATTGAGAACTTTATGTGCTACTCAATGGACGTTATTTATAATGTTTCATGCCGTGTTTTTGTAGTTGCTAGAGTTTTACGTTCGACATTGTCTGTGCCGCTTATATGTTTTCTGTGCTCGGCTGGTTAATCTGAGTGCTACCTTCCCTGTCTGACTTAATATTATCTTTTTTGTATTACATCGAAATCTTCCCGTCGTATAAATTTTATCTTTTTTAGGCGGCAGCCTATGTAGTCACATGTTATGGGACTGGTTTCGACCTCAGTTTTTACCAAATAATTCGGGGTTAAAGGCGAATAATATTACTGAAGTTGAACGTGATAATTTTAAATATCAAGTACGTCACAGACCTGTTTTCGTCTATTTTCCCGATACTAAATATGTTTAGATAAGGGGAACATACTCGTATTGTTACTTAAAAAACGTAAAATATAACCTACTAAGTGACTTAATATATATTGTAACGTCATTAAATCTTCTAGGTTATGTTATTATTAATAAATTACGGGAAAAAATACAGTAGCATGTACGGTACTTTGTTATAGTTAGAACATATTAAGTAAATTTTAATGATTAAAAAGGGCGGAGCGAGCGAAGCGAAGCGAGTCCTTTTTAGTCATTAAAATTTACTTAATATGTTCTAACTAACTTAGAATATAACATTCTGCATTCTGATTGGCCGATAGAAATTAGCGCCAACGCATGACGTCAAGTCTGTTAAGAGAAAATTTTAATGATTAAATTTTCATTTAACCGCGAAAATGTGGCGTTTTCATTGGCTCATAATGTAGGTTATATTCTAAAAATAGTTAATCTGTGTTTTAATGGATATACACATACAATTGTCGTTCAGTTTTCACAATGACCAATTGATGGGAACTACATCGGTTCTGAGAATAAGAGTTTTCGGAATGCTGATGTTAGGATATAATTACGCGTTGTATGTACGCATTTAAAAGGTTTAAAAATAATGAACCATCTGGTAGGAAAGGACGCACTCATCATACAATGTAACTCTGCAGCTATATACTGTATTCCTAGATACTTTCGCGGATACAATATTTCGCGTTTTTCATACAGTCGGCATATTCGCGGCTACAAATTTTCACGGAATCATACCGCCCGCGAATTCCGCGAAACTTAAGTCGCTACGGCATAAAGGCATGTTTGACACATAATGCAATTTCAATAGGACTGTTTGTCATCACCATCCGTGTATACACAAATCAAATTCAATTGAATGTGACCTTAGATGACATGATAACAATTACGATGATCAATTAATCTCTTTATAACAAAGGATTTCATAGTGTTTTCATTAGGTGTTATCAACATAAACCGGTAAAAGTTACAATTATAAATTAACCACCAAACATATGTTAAACAAATAAATGTGAAGTGATTATTGTAAATACCTGTACAGGAATACATTGACTTTAATCATGACAAAAACAAACCTTAGTAGAAGTATAATCAACTGAATGTTAACACCCCACCCATGTACCCCAGTGCTTGTTTACATTGAGCACATTACACGCTACGTCATAACAGCGTTTGTGTTTACACAAGCTAAAATATGCACCATTCTCAGAGGATTGAAATTGATGTTTATATTGAGAAATTAACGCAATAAATTAATTGTTCTTAGATTTTATAAAGATGGATTTATTGACAGAAGTTTCAATGTCATGTATGCGCAAGTACAACTATCCTTCGTCGAATGATTTTGCGATTTTAGCATGTTTAGTATGAAGAAGCTAGAAACTTTCTCGGATTTGTTGGAGGTAACATATTCGCGGCTATTAAACTTCGCGAAATGATACCTCCCGCGAAAGTCGCTAACTTAAAATGCGCGAAACCATTTCTAGGAATACAGTAAATGATTTGATGGTTGCCGATCAAGGAAAGAACATAAGTAATAGGATAAGGTATGATTGGACACAAGAAAAAGAGTGTGTTTACTCTGTTACAATTCGTTCAATTTGAACAGTAATTCGCTTGCCTTTGTTGATTAGCATTCAGCGCACGAAATAAGAAACCTGCAGCTTAAATGTTACTCAAAGTCCTAATTGCATAACCCCACAGCAGCATATATGATTTATGAACGAACCGGATAGGGTACATGCTTTTATGACGTACACATATCTGGAGCACTCCATTGTTTTACGCGTAGACTTTATAATTAACATTAATATCGTGATGTTGATCATAGTAGTATAACTGCAATAATATGCACTCCTACCCAATGATTTCTTAATATGAGTTCCCTAAATTCTGACCGTGCTATGTAAAGTAAAAGTCAAATTATAATCAAACTATAAATAACGCAGAAATAATCGATGACGTCAAGCGTCGACTTGGATTATTTTCGTGATGACATCATAGTATTGGTGAATCTAAAACTCGGCAACAAAAACACCTTAACATATCAGTCAATAAATTGTTGCTGATCATTTGTGCACACGATAAATGTCAGCTTAGGTTTCGTAATGAATAGAACGTCTTGAGAATGACAGATCGAAGACCAAGAAGACTGAATAGTTCAATAACGTCATGTTTTGGGACGCCAATCATTTATTGAAAGGCTATCATTTCTACTCGTTTCGCGAACATTAGATACAAATGCAGAATTCGAGTCCAAATTACCGTAAAGTTGGAAAGTGAATCCAACAACATGATAAGTCAGTACCTTTGATAAGGTATGTAATTTATGGCGCACGGAATCAACATTGTAAGGCCCACACAACTACATAAAACGTATGTAAATGTATGAATTTGAATATGTGGGGATGATATTTTGTGTGGTGCATTTCTAATGTGAATACATTCAATACCGGGACGGGCCTCGTGATTTATGAATACAACTTTGAAGATACTGAACAATATACCGTAATCGTTATAACATGAGACCCTTAAAATAGGCTGTTGCATGTATCCGATGTTCTGAATCTATTTTTGACAGTAAAATGTAAATGTCTTTTATAGAATTTATTAATACAACTCTTTTTAAAAAATCACCTATACTTCAGTGTTTTTATATAGAGTATGTAGATAGATGTATTTCATTTTCTCGTGCACAATTTTATACCTGTTCATTCACTAGATACAGAGCAATTCTCATTTAATACGATTTGTTTTTTACACAAACAACTTATAATTTACAGTTATAGTGCCATAAATCTACTGGATACAGTGGACCCTGTTTATGTACTTGATGGTGGGCCGCTAGAAACTCTGATGATTTCTTTTGCACTCAGACCACAGGCCGGTGAGTTTTTTTATAAGTACATACATTGTACAACACTGATACTGACTTATATACGTCTTAACATGGTCCGTTTCAGAGCCACCAGCTCGTTAAATATTGGTTACTGTGTTCTTACCCTGCATTCTGTTGTATGAAATTGAAATGTAGGAGTCGGAGAGTAATTGCGCTGAAATCAAATACATTCTTTAATATTTGTGATTATGTAATAAGGTTTAGGTACGGCTTTGAAATGAGTAAAAATGTTATATTATTGAACTTTATTTTAAGTAAATCGAAAATATAGAACTATCTGTTCGGTGTAATATTAGGTTTGTCATGGATTATGTTATAAGAATTTCCTTTGATTTCATGATAACCAAATCATTTAAAGTACTGGTATCGTTATTGGGAAAAGGGAGGAGTAAGTATTACAACTAACGCGTGTATATTGTGGAATAGCATATCTCAAATAAAAATTAGCAATTTTCTCGGCACGCGTTCTTTTCGTTGCCATGGTGTTCTAAAACTAATAACTGATTTCACCTTTTCTTTTCAATAAGATTATGAATATATCTCAAGGAGTCCAATAACCGTAATATAAATAAAATGTATAACTTTGCTTTGGAAAAAAATGATGCGTTCTTTTGGGTGGGGTAAAATTGTGTTTTTAATACCATTAAATAAAATGACAATTTACATTTTCGTGAAGTATATTTTCTATATTGGTGAAATAAATCAATTAGAATTAAGTCTATCTGACATATTAATGTATTACGAACTAAATAATACGTTTGGAAATGTTAGATATATCTTTATGTTTCCATAGCAACACTAACTTTTGTTCTACTAACAGCGTGAACGCATGTCCTCGCGTAGCCCTCTTTGGTTGCCTGGCAACAAGAATCAAATTGTCATAACCCAGATTGGTATTCGCCATAACATTAGTGAGATACCATATTCTATGATAATGCATAGAACATATACGACCACTTATTTTTCCAAGCATTATGAAGCAACTCTCAGTTTTTCTTGACTGACCCTCGTATAACATCAAATTCATGTATTCCGCTGGTACCAATACTTTTTTAAATGTCAGGATGTGAGAGTGATTAGATGGGTTTTTTTATTACTCAACTTAGTGCCATTGTCCAATCTTCATGTAAATGGTGAAACAATTTGTTCTATCACACGTTAGAATATACAGTGTGATCCTCATGGCCCAGTTTTGAACTCGTCTGAAATGTCATAGAGACGATTTTTGCAACCGAGTTTCAAGAACATAGGGGGGCAGCACAAATATGGCCTCTATTTTATCGTTCAGTCGCTTGTCTGTCTGTTTTTGTTAAGAAAGATTCCCGTTTAACGGTGACTCTGTCGTCGTGCGCAATATTACTGATGTGCTTTCGCTTCAAGGCAGTTTCTTTTACAGTCGAATACCGCCATGTTTAATCTACTATCATTTAGTATAATAATAATACGCCTTACTGTTATCGACATTTTTCAGACTTTGCTGACATTTGGTCGAAGCGGGATACGTGGTCACAGCATAAAATAATATCCCCGTACCCTTTTCCTGCTGGTGCGACACATGTTATCACATATAAAGCATTGGCCAGTGAACTTCAGGTACGAATCACATCGTTCACATCTGTAGCATGTTTCAAATATAATTCGAACATGACAGGCGATTTTGCCTCTATATACAAAGAACAAATCATAACTTTGTGTATCGCCCGATATACGAGGGATGATCCATATATAACGAGAAAATGCTGATAATTTTGTTATGATCTTTTAGATTTTACTCAAACTTTAGCTGGAAGTAATATTACACATTAGGAATGTTTCCCTATATTTCCATGATTACAGCGTCACATTGCTAGACTCTATGGTTGCTAAGGTAACCCTCGATACGCCAAGATGGGGCATTATTCGGAGTTTCACCATTTTCGCGCAATTCAAACACTCACAGTTGCCATGTAAGCAACAGCAATGTGATGACAATTGGTACTTGTGGTCACATAAGACTCGCCTGACTGATGATGACGTCATACATGGATTGTGTTATCATTCGTTACGTCATGCACGTGTTATCGTTCCGTGATAGCAAACATTACCGACGACAAAACAGTTTCAATAAAATATTTAGTTTTGAAGAAAACAAGTTATAATAAAATTGTGCACGATATTCATAAATCATTTCGTTATCATGTCATGTCAAAAGCTTCGATTTGTGAACATAATAACTTATTTAAAATGAACAGGGAAGAGACTAGAAATCTAACGCAAAGTGGACGTAACGTTACGTCACGTCAGAACTACGCACGAAAATGTTGGCTGTTTTATTTGAAATTTCCACGGAGGACTATCTTGAGATTTTTTTCAACTTTGTTTGGCATTGGCGAAGACATATAAATATTAAAGGATGCTAATCTGAAAAGTTTTTAAAAATTAAAACAGTAAGGCCTAAGGAATGCGATCGTCAAATTGATCAAAGTTAAATTCTGAATAACGTTACAAGGTACAAAAATGACGTTGCCCCGCCTACCGGATTCATAGGTCGGCAAAAATGTTCTAAACAATTTAGTTTTTGATATATTTGAAAACTATTTCGTACTTTTTCTCCTAATATATGTATTAACCACCACATAAAATATTTTTAGAAAATACTAAGTAATAACAAAATTATAAGCATTTTCTCGTTATATATGGATCATCCCTCGTACTATGAAAATGAAGTCACATCGTTTCTATGACGTCATGCAGGTAAACAAGTGACAACATAGATCTCGCAAATAGCACCAGCCTTATATATAATTCCGAGTTTAAATCATGTTAACATCGATATAAAATATTCAAAAGACGTTGAATACCATTATTATACAATGGTTTGTCGTTCTGAGGCTTGTTATTAACCACACACGCCTACGGCCTTCGTAGTTATTTCCTACGCGTCAGTACTCCAAACCATTGTATAACAGCCTGAATACAACGGTCTTCAAAGTTTATTTCTTAATTATATTATTTAATATAAATTTACGTCATAGTCTAGATAAGTTAATGTTTATTTATCTATGTTTTACCTTTGCTTATAATCATGTTTGCAATGATAACCTGTACACGTCAAGACAAACATTTATAAGTGTCTAAATACTATTTACGAGTTAAGAAAAGTATGTCCGGAGCTATTTTGTACATATGTACGCTATTATTGTAAGGTTCTGGTTAGTGGAGTGGTTATACATACTTTTATAGTCATCTAATTACTATTTGCTTGATCATAAAGTACTCACGGAACTTGTTTTACCTATCTTATCTAAATTTTAAGATTCTGATTGACGGAGTCGTGCTGGTTCTTGACACACCGCTAACTAATCGTGTTCCTGCACAAGACACTAGACAAGTCTGGTTCGGTTGCTGCCAAATGCAGCTAAATGCGATCGAATTTGTTGGCGTATAAAAAGACAAGCAGCCATGGGTGAGGATAAGAGAAAAACGAATCGGGATCATTGATATTATCAACCTATTGTTATTTTAAATCAACACTTTTATTATCACTGTAACGTTGTATTTCATGCACTATAATATACCTAACACTTTACTGCGATTGTAAATGATTGACTAAACTAAAATTGTTAGAAACAAATAATTACTAAATCCAAACTAAGTCGGGTTTAGAAAGAATCATTCGAATATTATATTAGTATGCATAAAAAGAAAAAAAGGTGTTCTGAACTTTTTTTATTTCTTTGGGCAAGTTACTGAAAAACAATATAAATGGCGTTTTATTAAACATTATTAGAAATAAGTATGACGATATCAAATAGTGTATTGTTGTAAATGGACAAATATCAACCTTCGTTCAATGTAGACCATATAATGTCGTAGAAACCCTGGTTAATCCTAAGTACGTTGGCATATTTTTTATCAAAAAACAGACAGTTTGCATAAGGTGAATATATGCATATACTGTTGAAAAAACGAAATAACAACCTTTACAACCACTTTTAAACAATGAGGACATAAACAAAAGCATATTTGATGCCGTTCGGTCTTCTGCATTTTTCAGATTGTTAATGCTGATGTGTATTTTTTCGGAAAAATGTAGTGAACAAGTATCTGTGCTTTGCATTAACCCATCAATTCCTCGTATAGTTTTCTTCGTTTTCCGTTGATGGTTCAGTGCACCATTGTAGTGAATTTAGATGGAAAGAACATCGAGTTACAATCCATTGGTAATCACTAACACGCACTCAACATTTCATTGAAAAATATTAATAAATGAAAAAGAAATTTTTATTTTCATTAGTGTTGCGTTTTCAAAGCCGCTCAGTGTACATACTTTGCAAATGAAAGAGAAAAACTTATGATAACTCTATAAATAAGACGTTTTGTACGTACACAAGAAATAGGTCCGAAAATAATAGATCAAAACTAATTAACATTTTTTAATTATATATATACTACTGAAAATATGTAAGCGCCCACCTGGCATACAACATATCCCTTAATAATGTGCTATCAGTCCTCATAATAATTTCTGTTATTTATGTGTCAATATTATTGTTGATTCTTGTTCATCCTCACACGGCACGTATATGTTCTATTGTATCTCATATCACATAATTGTACATGTGCTGAGTGTATGAATAAACTAGTAAAATTGTATTAATATAAAACACATTATAATGTGTTTCAGTTCATTTAAACAGTCACCTAAATTTTAAGGATTGTTTGAAATGTATAGACACTTACAGGCCGTTTTTAAGTATGTTACCTGCATACACACAAAGTAATATCATAACATAGTTTTTCAACATTTTAATCGGATAAAAAGGTCGTGAAAACCAATGTCATACGCACTAAAGAGTTAATATAAACTAAGGCACAGCCTATTTTAGCGAATAATATCTTAAATATTAAAGAATAGCTCAAATGTACAGTCATTAGAAAATTTGTGACATTTTTGGGTACGAAGTAACGAAGGACGAAGTCGATACGAACCTGTTTTCGTTTTGAAGTTCACTGTATAACTACGCTGATTATGTGTATAATAGTACGACTTTCCTTGTTTAAAACAAGTACTTTCATGGCGTAATCAGTTGATCAATAACTGATTATATGCAGGTTGTCACGTAATGTGTTTCCTCGTTGTTTTCCCATCGTTCCAAGATGGCGGTCGATCAAAGTGCTATACGAAGCAACATAGTATTTATCTCCCTTATTTATAACGTGTTCTAGATAGGCCTACTAGAGTTTTTGGAATATTTTTAAACATCATATAAATATAAAAGAAAATTTATGAGCTACAAAATAACGCATTTAGGTAACTTTTAATATTCTATTGGCCGCCATTTTTCAGTATCATTCTGTGACTCCGAGACTGTAACACAAATTTTCAGATCCATTAGTGAATTCAAACTCTGACCAAACCACGTGACACGTTGACTTATTGCGAAATTTATTCGCTAATAAAAAGTCTGACAGGGTAGGCTGTACTCAACTTAACCAGCCGAGCACAAAAAACATCATATACCACCATTACAAGTTCCAAAAGTCAAAAAGCTGAATGAAATAATTTCAGTTATATAAAAGCTAAATAGGCACATTCTCATTTATACAATGTTAAATAAAGACACATTACAATCATGTTTATATACACAATTTTACGTAAGCAATCGACTGACATGAAGGATTTCCTTTAAATCTAAAAGTAAAATAATAAAACAAAACTTTTGGATGTTGCAGTAGTCCCACATTTATATTTTATTCAAATTTTGTCAGAAAGTAAAGTAATCTATTGTCACACGGAATATTATAAAAACAGTAGGTCACCGAACGAATTTCCTGGATAATTAAGGGGAGAGCCGTAACTAAGTTGTAGAACTTGTGGCTCGACCCTTTTACCCATGTATGTATATATATGTATTTATAGATCTATTTGTATGTCATTGTTTGGGTAATAAAATATGTTTAAACTCAGAACGAATTTCCGAGTAATTAATCATATTTCAAGTGTGTATGAATCTTTCACATAATTACCTTGAAATTAGTAAATTGGTGGAGGTGTTCAAACTGTAAGTTTTCAAATGTGACATATTTTACATAATGTATGTGATCCGAATGATAAAATGTGTTCCGTTATTCGTTGTGTACACATTGTTCTACATGACAAAGATCCCAAAAATGGTATTATGAATTTTGGTCTAATACGTGGAGTGATCAAAAAGAAATGAGACAAATGCTATAATTTGTAAAGTTTACGTGTTTTAACCATAAAATATCATAATTTTTTTTCGTTTAGGTGCATTTAATGCCGATTTGTACGTGTGAAATATAATTTTCTACTAGTAGTAGTGATTTATTAATAGAACGTTAAATATAAGGTGTTTCGCTATGTCGCCGCATATCAAAAAGTCGTCAGTTTTCGCCGTATGATATGGGAAAGCACATGACTAATATGTTATTAAATATTTTTCCAACATTTGTCAAATTAACTGGACATGTCGTCAAAACATTGAATAACCGCGGACTAAAACGGTTTTGATGTTAGTGTGTCTGTTTCAAATATATGACGTGAAAAGTAACAGTACCGTCTCAAAAACCACGTCATATTTCGGCAAAAAATCACAGCTTGTATATATACAGTTTTATCAAAAACTAGGATAAAAGACTAAACAACCATTTAGAATGATGAAATGGGCATCGCAAGGGAAGTCTGGCAGAAGTATACCTATATATCGTTAGTACACAATGTTTTGTGCCGGAAAATAAACTTTATTACATCAAGCAGAGGCCCGAAATGTATTAGATGAGGGTTCAATTTCGGACGTCGCTCGCCAAGACGGACGTCATACGCGGACGCCGACTTTAGAATGATAATGATGGAATAATTATTTAACATATTCGGCAGTCGTAACATTTTATTACAACAGAACTGTTTTTATATAAACAAACTATCTTTCTTGCTAAATACTGAATAAATTGCAATTGTATGCAATATGTTTAAAGGTATGAGCTATTTATTTGAGCAATGTGACATGCGAATAGTTACCGTTTACGTACATGACGTCATTGACGTCAATTTTGTGCGTCGAGTCGCTTAACCCAAAGTTGCAAAAACGCTGATATCTATTCAAGTAATAAATGAATAATTATGAAACTCAGCACACAGACAGAGGATATATTTTGTAATAGTCATACAACTTTTCTTATTTATATCCGTATATCGTTTTACAGCGTTTGTCTCATTTCTTTTTGATCACCCCACGTATATGTTTCTTTTCACTCCACCGCCGCAAATGAGCATCTTCGTAAAATCTTTGGAATCCATTTACCCTTTTAAACATTTTAAATATTTTGTAAAGTTATTCTAACGATATAGTTCATTATTATGCAAAATTGATATAAGTTAACGATTTATCTAATTTACAAATGTTGTTTTTTGTTTGGTTAAGACTAACTGTAGTCAGTAATTAAAATCCCAATAGTTCAGCCCAAATGAGACATACGAAGGATGTCCGTAAAGTGTTGAGACTGCATTCCTATTAACCCTACCAATGAGAGAATACATTTGAAATTTGACCATAAGACAACAGTAAAATGCTGATCAATTGAGCAGCATATGTCCTTTTGGTCACACATTTCACATCATTTAACTCTCCGCTTGGTGCGAAATTTTCAAATCTTGAGCTATTTTTCAATTTTGAGAAACGACAAGTTTGAAGTTCTCAGTGATGCACCATATGGGTTGTTTTGGCAACTAGTCTCTTGCAATATATGGAATAAAATATTTTCGTTTTTACATAGAAGAATAATTGGTAGCGTACATACACATCGGGTTACTATTTATTGCTTTGTTGTTGATGCTTTTCGAGATATGAACATAGTCTTAAAACTTTCCGGACAACCCTCGTACAATATACTTGCCCAATGATATTTTGAAATCAAATGATAATATGGATAACGACGCAAACCCAAATGCTTTTATAGTATAACAATAAGCTCACTGTACTTAAGTTTACATATATGCTACTTCATCATGAATAAAAGTTAACTCTGTCTATATTGTGTGTTTCGCTTGTACTCTATAAGTTAAGCCATACCAAGTGCACACAGGTGTTACTTGTACAAAATGGGAACTCCAACATAACTGATGCATTTATACAGTTAATTATATTGTACTGTCATTCACATGGATTCCCATGTCAAGAAAAGCTCATTAAATTGATGAGTGACATTAAACAAACAAGGGTAATACAGACAATGCAAATAGTTTGTGTAGTCTGGTTCCCGATCTTTACAATCTACACAGTAAAGGTCTGGTACCATGTATTGTAATGTAAGATTGGGGAACGGGAACCAGATTAGGGTCATACCAAAAAGAGTTGTTGATTGGCATTGTATTGTCATTTGAAATATTTTTTTTATTACCCAACATGCAATTTTCCAATAAACAAATGGATATATCTTTCTTTAATTGAGTCTATTGAGCTTAACTAAATTAACATGCATCCAGTAACTCTGATCAGGAAAGAGTATTCATATTTCAAGAATTGGTAGCAGTTCGAAGTTCTATTGTACTGTACTTTACTGTATTGAAGACAGGTATTATTTATAAAATTAATAATCAATGAAGCTGTATTTTGCACCGCATCGAGAAAATATTCTTTACCCGCGAGACACAACGCGTAATAAAATACGTAGATCGATACTTGTAGCTTATTATATCTATTTAGCATGATTTTAACTATCTACGATCAAATATAACATCAAACGAGTGGTGCATTATACATATCAATCGATGTGCTAGTCGTTCTGTCGTAGTATCTAGCCGATATTATGATACGGTTCTATTGGGATTGACATTTAGATTTGCAATACGCATTTCAGATAGTATTTCACTTAGATGCTTTTTAATAATGTATTAAAAATTCAATTTTCTCGACTGCTTTAAACGTTATATAGCTTTGCAATATCATTTTAGATCGTTTTTCACTTACATGCTATTTAATTATGTATTAAACTTCGTTTTTTTCGACTGCTTTAAAAGGTGATCGTTATGATATTCCTCAAGTGCTAAAGAAATTGACAGCGGGATATGTCATTAAGCATGTACTCGTGATGCAAACAACTTGATAAATGTAAAAGCGAGTGTTTAAGGCTCTGTTGATTTCTAATTTATCTGTCAGTGTATCTTTTTAGCTATCGGTAAGCGCGACGGCATTGAAGTTCGTCCAGAGACACTAACAAGCACCAAATACGCACTTGCCCGCTATTTCATGGTAAAGAAAGTTGACTTTAGCATTGATAAACAATCCAATCATTCAAACCAAGTGCTTACTCAAAACGGACAAATCTGAGGGGATATCTAAACTCAAACGCTGAACCACTGACCAGTGAAAAAAATCAGATCCTGAGAGACAAATAACTTATTGGAGAAGTTAGAATTTAGATACTGTACGTAACATAATATACATATAGCTAAGACAATTAATGAAAGTAACAAAACTTCTAGGGAAAGGTTTAGTTGAGATATATACATGTTACATAATGTACCTATGGCTAAGAAAACTAGTGGAAATAAGAAAATGGTGATCATTTGCGACAGCAACTTGAATGTTATCCTGAAACCATTGGACTAAAAAACATAGTTAAGGTTGAATAGAGCTACCTAACAATTAGATAAAGATTATTAATTTCTTAATACTGATTCGTAATTTATCCGATTGAGTGAGCATTTCTCTGAAACAGGAGCTATATTAATGTCCATTTTTCTGAGGTAACTCCCATGATACTTTAATACTTTTATTTTGATCTGACCTAACGACTCTGCTCAAAACAGTATGGCTAAACAATAGCAAGTACTTCGGGAGGCGTTGACGACAAGATCACACAAACCTGCTGTGGGGGTGACATATCATTCAAGAGATCTCCATATGGTAGAGAGTATTTGGAATGTACTGGTATGTACTCGAAGACTTGCGCCCGAGTGCAAATACATAACCTAGTATGCCAATATCAACTTAATGCACAATGACCCTTTTTATAACCTTTTTATCGCATTCAATCAACTCTATTTATATTTTCTAAACAATAAATAACAAAGCAAGCTCAGATCTATTTTTTCCAGAGCTTTGTTAAACAGTGAAACAATCAGAATCTTCAATTTGTATTCCAGCGTGTAATGACGTCACATTGTTTGTGTACGTTACGTACATGCGTCGATTTTGAAATGACCGGATATAGCCTTGATATGAAGTTTTGGCACTCCGGAAGAGGGCCAGATATCGATATTTGACACACTAGACTAATATCAGTTACAAAACAGCGCAAGTGTGTTACTATATTAAGTAACAAATGCTATATGAGTATATATTATTACTGTTAAAATTAAAATGCTTCAAGTAATCAAGTTGTAAGCAGTATTAGATATTTCCGTCTGAAAAATGCAACGACATGTTACATAGAAAACTAGGAAAGAGAAGAAAATTCCAAAACATTTATTCACAACTAGGTTATGTTTCATTGTAATCATTCCAATGGTTACGTGTACCGTTGAAATACTGTAACAAAAACAACATTTCATTTTGTTGTACAATCGGGAGTAAAAAGAGGAAAAAACTAGCTTACAATTGATCCAATCATTTCGTGCCGACAATATGCATAATTATGTTAACTTTGGTACTGATGAACCATGCACCGTTTCATTGACATCTACGCTCCCTACAGCGCTTTGATTTCCACTTAACCGTTTCAATTCACACGCTGCTTAAAATACTAGAATATTTTGATATTTGACCTTTACAAAACTGCTGCGAACCCTGATACACATTTTCATTGGCTGATGAAAGTTTACTTGTTTGCATATAGAGAGAGAGTTATAGCAGAGAGTTTAGTGACCATAAATACTACCTGTTGGAAGGTTTAAACGAGTACACACTCTGTCTGAGGTTTAAATATTTCATGGTTCTATTGACTGGTCATTATTTATTTGTTTCAATCAATATGATAAACTGATAGTGCGAGAGTTTTTAAATAGTACATGTCATTCTTTTAATACACTCGTGAGCGTTTTATAAACAATGCATTTAAAAACCCGTTTACATTATCAAATTTGCCTCGCTGTACGCTGGTTTCGGGTTCTCCTGTCTAAAAATAGCTATATCGCTAATACACTAGCGATAATGCAGAGCCTAGAAACGATGTAGTTTCGGGCGAGGCAATTGGAGAGTAATTGACATCCAGCCAATGGTTAAGATACATGTCAGTTGAAAATATTTCCTTTGGAAAGTGATACGACCATTATGAACAACAAAACAACTGAGAAATGGAACGGGAAAATAAACGACGAGTTCTCTATGAACTTGATCCGACCTTTTGTGAGGCAAGCTATGTGCAGAAATGCTTTGAACAGGGCAATCATCTGAGAATTCGTCGAAATCCAACCATTAGGTACGGATAAATGTAGTCTTTTTCATGCTCTTTATTTTTATCAATATTAGATACAGTCCATGCTGCCAAGAATATCACAGTGAAAGTTGGTGACGCTGTGAACAGCCCATCATCAGTGATGGGAAACCTTGGTGCCATGTTGGATTCACACCTGAATATGGATAAACATGTAAACTCTGTCTCCAGGTCTTGTTTCATGCAGATCCGACAAATATGTCTAATCAGACAATATTTGACAGTTGATTCAACAAACTCCCTCATAAATTATTTCGTAACATCAAGACTGGATTATTGCAACTCATTACTGTGCGGCTCTGTACAAATGGTTCTGCTTATTTCAGTACCTAATGTCCAAATGTCGTCATTTTTGAGGACATCTTCCAGCATGTAATATGTAATGATACGGCGAAGTTTGAAAACAAACGATATGATAGTACTAAAGATACACCTGATTACGTAGTCGCCATTTATGGAAAATGTTGAGCTGTGCCAGGTGCGTGTTACCATTGTTTCAAAATAAACTATTATGAGAGGCCGTGATAGTGTAACTCGATAAATCAGATATCGAATTTTTGCAATTAAATTCCGATTTCATATTGTGTAATAATATTTGTATAATATTGAAAACTGTAGCCGTGAGGGCACCAGTCCTGTTTATTTTTGAACGTCTCACGTAGTCTAGCTCCTATACCACACTTTATAATTGTAAACAAAATATTTGAGCGTTACTTTCGTAAGTGCTTTGATAAAACAGTACACTGGTGTGTAAAACAGAAAGGTGTAAAACACGACGTTTCGCGTTTCGGATTTTTTACTTCCTTTTACGGTGTCGATGGAGTGTTCGTTTTTTATTGAATTTTATTAAAAATCATTAGCATACAAAAGAACTTTTGGGGCTCAATGGTTTCGTGAATTAGAAACTTCTTATTTTATTCCATTTACTTCTTTCGACTGCGGATTGTTTAAACAACTTGATTTTAAACAATTAGTACCCACCCGAGGCTCATGACGAATCCATTCATGTTTGGGTGTTACCGGTATTCCTTCTGGTACATGTATTTCCAATAGCCCCACTTAATAGTGTTTCATGTTTCACACTGTGTTCTTACCTGTAACTGTGGCCATATGGCCACAAGGCGGGCATTGCATGGCGATATACCTTCATTGACACTCCCCTGTTCAATAAGGTAGTTCGTGGGTTAAGTGTTAGGTTTGATGCAATGTTAAACATTTGAATCCCGGTGACCCAGTGGCATTGTTGCTGTCCGAATCCAAGCGGTATCACTTTAGTCAACCATTCTATGTACGTGTTGTCAACTTTATAGCTGAAAAACAAAAATTGCCAATGTGCCTTTTTGTGAGTTCCTCTGTAATTTCATTTTCAAGCATAAGGTTGCTTCGTTTCCTTCAAAAGTGCCTAATTGCACGCCCTACCTGTTCAGTGTTTTTGTGGGTTGTCCTTGGGGTTTATGGTCGACTTCTTGATCAGGTCTTGTATTTGGTTCTTGTTCCGGATTTGATTGACTGACAGACGTGACAGGTTGTCTGAGTGAGATGTTGTGTTTTTGTAGCTGTTCAATATTTAGTGCTCTGCTGGTTCTGATAAATGTTGCCTTCCATGTCCTATTGTTATGATGGTTATCCTGTTGTGAATCACAGACATGTATTAACATATTAATTCTGTTACAGAAAATTCATAGTGGAACTATGCTGCTACCAATAAGGTTTGATGTAGGCGCATATGTTGAGATGAACATAACATTCTTGGAAGACGACTTCAGGTAAACTCTACAATCGTGAAAGCTCGGTCATTTCCGTTGGTCTTCGGCAAATGTACCCCGTGTCTAAGTGTAGTAATACACCAAAGTGGTTAGTTCAATTGTTTAACCTACCATTTGGCTTTTATTACACCGAAATCTTCCCGTCGTGTAAAGTTTAGCTTTAACAGGCTGCAGCCAATGTGGTAACATGTTATAGGTGTACTTTCGACCTTAGTTTCAACCTAGTAATTCATTGTTGAAGGCGCATCATACATTATTACTGTATTTGTTAATTGCAAATACGTCACATACCTGTTTTCTTCTAATTAGCCGATAGTATATGTTTAGATAAGGAGAACATACTCGTACTGTTACTTTGAAAAACGTAAAATATAATCTACTCAGTGATTTAACATATGTTTTGACGTCATTAAATATTCTAGGTTATGATTGCCATTGATGACGGAAAGAAAATATATAGTAGTATGTATAATAGATTAAATAGTTAATCTGTGTTTATGGATTGTGTTTGAATGGAAATACACATCAATTGTTTTCATTTTTCACAATGCCCTATTGGCAGTAAGTAACTACATTAGAGAACTTAGAGCTTCCTATATGCTGGTGTAACGATATAATAACGCGATGTGAATACGCATTTTAAAGGTTTACCAAATAATGAACTATCTGACAGGACAGGCAGCACTCAACATAAAGCAGCTGCATAAATGAATTTTTGATGGTTGCCGATCAAGAAAGAAAGAAAATAAGTAAAAGGATTAGGTATGATTGGACTCTGTTACAATTCGTTCAATTTGAACCGAATTTCGCTTGCCTTTGTTGATTAGCATTCGGCGCAAGGAAAAGAAACCTGCATCTTAAATGTTACCCAAATCCTACTTGTATAACACCACCTCCGCATAAATGAATTATGAACGAACCAGATAGGGTACATGCTTTGATAACGTACACATACCTGGAGCACTTATTAATCATATATAGAAAGGCTATCATTACTACTCGTTTAGGAACATTAGATACAAATGCAGAAATACCAGTCCACATTCCCGTAAAGTTGTAAAGTCAATCGAACAACATGAAACGTCAGTACCCCCGACAAGCGACTATTTAGAAAACTGGTATTCATTTGTTAAAAGCCATGAAACACCGACGTAATATTATGGCGATTTCCGGTGTATGCAATGTGTCTAGCGTTTGAGATTACCGTTCGCAAGCGGTTTTATGTATCGTTGGTCTGTTTCTGTATGATAAGGCTATTGTGTAGTACTTCGTGTTGTTTTAAGGTGATTGCAAACTCTACAGTTGAGCGGAAGTTTAGAAAACGGTGTTAATAATACGTATTGAAAGCGTCTGACTACCATGATGAAATAGTACGAACAACTTAAAATTGATGTGTCAGCATGTTCTCATGTTTTTAAATCGCGAATTAACTGTGTAGTTTTTTCTATATTATACTATAATAAACTTGCAGGAAAAATCTATAGCTGAAATTGTATGTGTCATTTATTTCAAATATTTGAAACACTAACGCTCACGAATACTAGCTACAACGTATGTGAACCGTATTATAATGCGCCGACCCAAAATTGTATACAAGTTTTAATATTTGTTTTCCAAGCATTCCGATCACATTAGAGGAATGTTCTTTGGCATTTATTTCGTAAGAATATAGACTAGCTAATGCAAAATAGCTAAATGCTAAAACTGGGCTCATCTTGAAATATACACCTCTTTCAAAAACAAATCAACGCGAAAACTGGATACAACGTGTTCAAAACGTTGATGTATTTTGTTAACTCACCTGGTTTTTGACATTTTCGAAATCACTAAAGTGTCAATTAAAACAAACCTAGCCGAGCAACTGCCATGAAATTTGGGATAAAACGTCTATAATAACTACTCTACTTGTTGCATGTACAAAAACAGTATGTTGTTCAACTATTTTTTTCGTATAACTTAAAAATGAAAAATCACATATTTTAAGATATCATTTAAAAATACATATAACATGCATAGTCTAAAACAAACGTTTTCGTGTGATTCCGTATATACAAAATTTCGTGCATGCCGAGTTTCATGTAATAAATGTCTAAACCTTTTCGGTAAAATGCAAATATCAGTTTTAAGGGGGTTTCCTCAAAATCTAAAAATATCTTAAAAACCAGCCGAGCAAAACTGTTATGGATTTGCACAAATGCTATCATGAGTCCGTTCTTTTATGTTTGATACCTATTGTACAAAAAAATCCCCTTAACACAAACAACCTATAATTTACAGTTATAGTGCCATAAATCTACTGGATACAGTGGACCCTCCTGATGACCTTAATAATGGGATGCGGGAAACTTTGATGATTTCTTTTGTACTCAGACCACAGGAAGGTGAGTGTGATATGTGCATACATTGAACAACACTGGATAGAATGAAACTGAATTATATACACCACGCTGAATTTCTAAGTGGCCACCATATCAAATTTGATATGAAGTTACGTCATGTTTTCATTCCACATATCAATCTATCGATTTACAGAAATAAAACACGTGTTCAGTTACAAAATTTTCCATGCGGAACGGTTAGTACGAAATGGCTTTTGAGCACTTGCTGCTCGTACGCGGCATGGAATATGTTCGTATTTGGTTGGAATGTATCCTGTGCGGACTGCCTTTTATGAAAAACATTTAACCTTGCCAGAATGAGCACTGCGGAACGTACATAAAGCTTTTGCATTTCTTTTAAAAGGACGTGTGGCGTACTTTGCTGTTTTGGGTGCCGGTACTCATAATTCGGAGGGCTTTGCTGGGTTCCACGTTATTCAATATATCAAAGGTAATCTACATAGGTTACATTCAAACAAAATACGGACATATCCCATGCCGTACACGAGCACAACATGTACAAAAGCCATTTCGCACTAACTGTTCCGCATGTATGATTTTGTACTAGAACACCTTTTTTATTGCTATAAATGGATAGATTAGTGCGTGGAATGAAAACATAACACAACTTATAAGTTTTGATTAAATACGTCACATAGTATCACATTTTACAGGGTGGCCAAGTAGAAATTCGGCGTAGTGTACGTCCTAACATGGTCCGTTTGGGAGCCACCAGCCCGTTAAATATTGATTATCATGTTCCTACCTTGCATTCTGTAGTATGAAATAGAAATGTAGAAGTCGGGGAGTAATTGCGCTAAGAACAAATACATTCTTTAATATTTGTGATTATTTAATAAGGTTTAAGTAAGGCTTTGAAATGAGTAAAAATGTTATATCATTAAATTATATTTTAAATAAATAGAAAATATAGAACTATCTGTTAGGTTGAATTAAGTTTGTCATGAATAATGTTACAAGAATTACCTTCGTTACCATGATAACCAATTCCTTTATAGTAAGTTTTTAAAAGCAGCACGGAGGTACTTTTCTCTAAAGGAAACATTCATGTTATATTAAAGAGGAATACGTATATTTCTAAAATGTGATACAATTATTCATTAAATACTGAATTGATGAAATGCTTTTTTTACGTGACTTCAAGTAACGTTTGAATGACGTTTGAGACGTCACATAAAACATAGACGGTGTTTTTGGTTTTAAAAGTCTGGAACTGTGTAAATTAGTGTTAATTTTTATACTTTTTCTCAAAATTTCAGAAACTATTCAAAACGTCTTTGTCTTTCGAACGCTTCAAGATCATGAATTCCATAATTTTACACTGAACCCGGTTTTCTTAGGAATATCTTAAAGGTTTATGTGTGAACAAAATTGATACCACGAGATACCAAGTATCTTCTTAGACAATTCTATATAAGTGCCTAGGACTGTAAAATATTCTAAGATAGTGAATGAATTAGAGATATATAGCATCAAATTCATGTATTCCGCTAGTACCGATACTTTTAATATGTCATGATGTAAGAGTGATAATAAATTTCTTTATTGCTCAACTTAGTGTCATGGTCCAAGCTTCATGTAAATGGTCAAACAATTTGTTCTCTATAAATTCACACGTTAGAATATATTATCCTCATGACCCAATTTTTAACTCGTCTGAAATGCCATAGAGACGATTTTTTAACCGAGTTTCAAGAACATTGGGGAGTTGCACAAATATGGCCTCTATATAATCTTTTGCAGTCGCTTGTCTGTTCATGTCGTTGCATTTGTTAAAAACGATTCCCGTTTAACGGTGACTCTATCGTCATGCACAATATTACTACTGTGCGTTTGCTCCTGCTGGTGCGACACATGTTATCACCTATAAGGCATTGGCCAGTGAGCTTCAGGTACGAATGACATCGCACACATCTGCAGCATGTTTCAAATATATATAATTCCAAAGTCAGCCAATCCCAGCATTGGCTAAGTTTACACATCAGTAAACCACCGTTTTCGCCAATCGGGCCCTCGGACATTACTGGCGTAAACGTTCTAGACGAAAGTGTGTGGAATGAGTCAAACTGCATTTCAGCTGTACAAGCTCTTATAGTTTAATTTTGACGTAGAACATTACCTACCCCTTATCCCCTAAGTTTGTGTTTACGTAGGGAACAGAGCATCTAAAAACATTTTGTTTAGCTGACATTATGCTGACGTCACGTGGTCGACGTCATTAAATCAAGCTCATTTTTAAAACAGCGCGGTTTATAAAAAAAAATATCATTGATATTTATGTGATTAAGCGTCAATTTGGAATTATAAGGATTAAACGACCATTTGTTGACGTTCACTTATGTGTAAACACCCGATCTGAAGGCACACATTTAGCATAAAGCCTCTTCGGGGCATTACTCAATGAGTTGCTTCGGGTGTTTATGCATCAATGAACGTCAGCAAATGGTCATTTAATCCTATAATGAAGATACACTTTATAACGCAACTATGTGGAAATAGATTGAGCATCCAATCATATAACTGTAATTCTAACATATCCGGCAATTTTGCGTATATATACAAAGAACAAATCATAACGTCATATATCGGCCGATATACAATGAAAACGACGTTACGTCGTTTTTATGACGTCATGCAGGTAAACAAGTAACGTAAAACACATAGATCTCGCAAAATAACACTGGCTTCCGAGTTTAAATCCTGTTAGAATCGAAATAAAATATTCAAAAGCCCTTGTATACCGGCTGTTATACAATGGTTTGTCGTTATGACGCTTGTTATTAACCACTCAGGTCTACGGCCTTCGTGGTTATTTCTTACGCGTCAGAACTCCAAACCATTGTTTAATTTCCGGTATACAACGGTTATTCATAGTTTATTTTTTTATTAATTATATTATTCAATATATATTTATGTCATAGTCTAGATTATCACTCTAGTTAATGTTTATTTATCTATGTTTGAAATTTGCAATGATAGGTACACGTTATACATACATTTATAAGTGTCTAAATACTATTTACCAGTTCATAAAAGTAGGCAAGGAGCTATTGAGTACATACGAGTATGTACTATTTTTGTAAGGGTCAGGTTTGCGGAAAGGTAACGCCCACTTTTGTAATCATCTAATTACTATATTACTATATGATTGTTCATAAAAGTGTTTACAGAACTTGTTTTTAACTGTCTGATCTAAAATTTAAGATTCTGATTGACGGAGTCGTGCTGGTACTTGACGCACCGCTTACTGATCGTGTTCCTGCACAAAACACTAGACAAGTCTGGATCGGTGGCCACATGCAGCTAAATGCGATCGAATTTGTTGGCGTATAAAAAGACAAGCAGCCATGGGTGAGGACCAGAGAAATACGAATCAGGATCATTGATATTATCAACTATTTGTTATTTTAAATCAACACTTTTATTATCACTGTAACGTTGTATTTCATGCACTTTAATAGACCTTTAATAACCCTTTGTTTATTTCGATAATAGTTTGAACTGCGAGATAACCATTCCAGAAATTAAAAAAAGCAATGAATAAACACAAAAACTTTAAAGCGTCCGGTCTAGGCAGGATTGTTGAAATGTAATGATGACATTCTATGACAAATTATTCAACAAGATACTCGGAACTGGAATAATGCCAAATTCGTGTCTTCTTGGGTCCATCGTCACATTTTACAACAAGAGCCAGGATCACATGGCCATCCCCCGCCATATATGATTGCCACTTATGGGTCTAAAATGAAACAGGACTAAGATTTAAAAAGAAGGAGAATTGTTAGGGAAAATAAGTTAATTAATGAAATGGAACCAGGCAGAGTTCAATAGAAGTGAAAATGTTTTGGTTGATCACCCCCATAATTGCAATTTGTCGAAAACAAGCTCGAGAATTATTTGATATTCTTTCACTTACGAAGTTTTATTAGTTATCTTATGTGTAATAACTTTGGTCTTTTAAAACAGATCGTTGGTCAAATATTGAATGTCAGAACATATGAAATTGGTGACGAATTTCATTACTTCTTCAATTGTATATACTTTGATAATGATCGAGTAAAATCAATTCCACATGTTAACTCTAGAATTCTAACACATTCCGCGGATTAATCTATATACACATAGAGAAAACCTGGGCATGTATTATTACCGCAATAAAACATGGTATCAAATTGGCTGTTACTATTTACGCCCCGTATCACGTGACATATTTATAAATGAATGAACGTAAACCTATTGTACTTCATATCACACACCTGTACATGTGCTGAGTGTATGAATCGACTTGTAAAATTGTATTAATATAAAACATTATAATGTGTTTCAGTTCATTTGAACAGTCACCCGAATTAAAATGATTGTGTGAAATCGACATTTACGGTTATTGCTTTGTTGCTGACACTTTTCGAGATATGAACATAGTCTCAAAACTTTCTGGACAACCTTCGTACAATATACTTGCACAATGATATTTTGAAATCATATGATGATATTGATAACGGCGCAACTCCTAATACTTTTCATAATGTAACAATACACTTACTGTGCTTAAGTTTACATAATATGCTACTTCATCTCTGAATAAAAGTTAACTCTGTCAATATTGTGAGTTTCGCTTGTATTCTTTTAGTTAAGCCATACCAAGTGCACACAGGTGCTACTTGTACAAAATGAGAACTCCAACATACATACATATACAGTTCATTGTATTGTATTGTCATTTACATGGATTCCCAAGTTAAAATCAACTCATTAAAATGATTAGTGACATTAAACAAACAAGGGTAATAGAAGCAATGCAAATAGTTTGTGTAGTCTGGTTCCCGATCTTTACAATCTACGCAGTAAAGGTCTGGTGTCATCTAATGTAATGTAATGTAATATTGCGGAACGGAACCCACACAAAGGTCATAACAACATCAGAAATTAATAATAAATGACGCTGTAATTTGAAACAACTCGACGGGGAAAAATTCGAAACAATGTGTTAGACTGTCACATCTACTGCTTCCATTTAATCCAGACCAAGTCCCGGGTTGCTAAACTACAATGTCGTGTCAAATTGCAAAGCATCGAGAATATTTTCCTTACCCGCGAGACACAACGTGTAATTAAAAAAGTAGATCAATCCTGGTAACTTATTATATCTTTTAGCATGCTTTTAACTATCTACGAGACAAATGTAGCATCAAACGAATGGTGCATACATTATATATAAACAACGATGTGATGATTAAAAGTTACCTGCTAGTCGTTGGTGTGTAATTTTAGCCGATATAATAATGTGGTGCCATTAGTATTGACATTTAGATTTGCAATACGCATTTTAGATCATATTTCATTTAGATACTATTTAACAATGTATTAAACGTTCACTTTTCTCGACTGCTTTTAAAAGTGATCATTATCTTATTCCGCATTTGCCAAAGAAATTGGCGGCGGGATATATGATTAAGCATGTACTATTGATGCAAACACTTGATCAGTCTGATGACAATGATCGATACATCGAACACGTTGTACCAGAGTTTAGTTTGGGAATGGAAAACATCACGGAACTTTGAAGAAGGACGCCATTGTCCTACTAGACAAAAGAAAGACAACTGACCACGCATTAACGACTGTCTCAGTCGAATAAACGTGCCAACGTGTATCAATTGATATCATTTCACTTGCATCACTAACATAATTCAATTATATACATCAGGTATGTGTATGATAATAATCGTTACATGGTATATAATTAGAGTTTAAATTTAGTCAGTCACTTAAGTGACTAGTTAGCCCATTTTCACCAATTTTATCCTGGGAGAGGTGGTGCACATGAATGTAAATATCATGGTCTGCTGAACAAATGACAAACAAAAACAACACATGGTACAAATCACAGCCGAGAAATAGACGAATTGGATCGTAATACCCAGAGAACAGTCGAAATAATTATTGCATTTTGCATGTTACATATAAAAAAGGACTTTTCGATCGGTACACAACTGAACGTTAAAAATGAAACACAAATTCTTACTTGACCAACGATTTTTGTCAAAAGTAGACAACGGACAAGCACGGCGTTGAATAACGTTCGACATACAGGTGCATTGTTTTGATTAGATGATAGAAATTTGGACAGGGCAGGCAGCATCCAACTTAACAAGCCGAGCATAGAAAACATAAAAACATTGCCCAACACATAACCAAACGAGAAAATGAACTGCCCGAGTATCTTCTGCCAAAAGCTGTTAAAAAGATAGTATGAAGTCGGACAGAGTTGGCAGCACTCAATTTAACCAGCCAAGCACAGAAAGCAAATATACAAGGAACAATTCTCAACAAATAACCCAACGAGAAAATGATTCACCCAAGTCACAGCTGGCCAAAAGCAGAATGAACTAGTTTCAATAATCAAAAACTTGAATACCGAAGCTGAATGACCTAGTTTCAAAAATCAAACGGGTAAATACCTCTAGTTTTAGCTGACTGAAGTCCTAAAAAGATTTTAGCAATAAAATAAACTGAAAGCCCGAGCCGGATGACTTTATTTCAGCAAGTTTAAAGTCATGTTGGAATAGAAATTAAATATACCCTGCACTAAACAACAGTTTGTCGTTCAAATGCTTTATTATTAATTACTCAGCCATACGGCCTCCTCAAATAACTTGTATGCATCAGAACTCAAAATCTCTGCAAAACTGCCGATATACAACGATGTTTCATTCTTCTTTTCTTAAGTATAATTACACATCGGATAACTTGTTGGATTTATCAAGGCACAGTTTGTGTCCATTTCAAAAACTACTATTATCATCTCACTAGTCCAGCATCTTTGGCCATAGAATAAAACTCAGATGTTCTGTTATCAAGAAGAACTTTTGGACTATCAAATTCCTTTACTTTTCCGTGGTCTAACACAAGAATTCTGAAAATATAATAAAATACATTGGTATATTTAAATAACCAACGGCTCAACAGTGCCGTAAAGCTGTCTTGAAATATCATTCGGCACTCCCAACAAATGCATCGATCGGTCAATGACGTCAGTATAAAACCAATGCCGTCAAGACGTGCGCTAATTTTCCCGTTAAATATTCTTTGGAGCCTATGCAGATTGCGTTATAATTCTGAAAGAAAATGATCGATCTCCATGACACTTGGTAAGGCCTCTGAGCCAACCAGCACTACAAAAGTAGAGCATCAAGAACCAAGTTATACTTTAAGCTATACATAACATTTATAACAAAAGGAAGGAAATATACGTGTAGTGATCCAGAGTTTAAAAGAATTTTGCTACAACATTGCTGAAAATCAGAAATTTTCAAGCTTGTTTGCTGTAAATATATTTTAATCTATCACAGAAAATAGGCGAACTTTCAAAATAATTGGCTGACAAATTATATACTAAAATAACTAGAACTTTAGAGTCGGGTAAGCAAATACTTATATAATAAAATAAGCTACCTGTCATAATCAACAATAGTATTAAGTCTGTGAGCTATTGTCAGTACGGTACATTCCATGAACTGTCGTTTAATTGTTTCTTGAATTAGAGCATCCGTTTCCATATCTACTGCAGCAGTTGCTTCATCAAGAATCAACACGTGACTTTTACGTAACATACTTCGGGCCAAACATATCAACTGTCTCTGACCAACACTGTAATTTAAAAGTATCCAAATCTGATAAACTGCTGAATAAAGTTGAATATTTAATATTAATGTTATATTGTCTACGTAAATAACTACGCAATAAAGGCATATAGAGGGTATTTCAAAATGTATGTTACAGTTTCGCGAGTTAATAAATTTCTTAATGTACGCAAATATATATGCATTTACTGTATTTCAAAACCCTTTGTAAAAAGATATGTTCGTTTTAGTACATTTAGTACATGTACAAATAGGTCCATTTTAAATATCGCTATTTGACTTCTACTTGACTTTCAAAATAAATAATGATGTGATGAAAACAATATGACGCCGCTGATGGTATAGTGGCTCCGTTTGTCCTAAACTAACAGGCGAGAGTTCTACATTTTTATTCCTTAGCTCAAATTGTGTCCGCCTTCACCGCAATCATAGTTCAGTTTATCAGGAAGGGAGTCAATGAATGACTTCAGATGTGCATGCTCCAAAGCATTGAATATATTGTCATCGGTAAATGCATGTAATGGGTCGAGGTTGCTTCTTAATGTACCAGAGAATAAAACTGATTCCTGAAAAAAGTGTGGTTAGTCCAGTCATTCTACGATTTAACCTCAAACTAATTGCAAAAGAATTATTTTTTCGATAATCGTGTAGATAAATGTATGCTTATAATCATACAAAAAGTCTAGAAAAATCTAAGGTGGGGAAAACGATGAAATTTAACCTTAAACTTGTTCATTTTTTCGAACTACGACATGGCAAATATAACTCGCCATAGTGACGTCATATCAACTTAGCGCGTGCAATGAACTATGTCATTACGAAGGCATAATCTCGTCATATTTCCGTGAATATGTTACTTAAATATCAAATAACACGTACACATCAACCATTTCAGTTGATTATTTAAAAATAGGAACGGTAATAATCTTGTTACATACAAAAGTCAAATATTTTACGATGGTTTATGAAAATAAATCGGCGTTATTTTGACGTTGAGATTATGCATACAATTCCTCTCTACGGAAGCGCATTATGGACATTGTCTTAATCGCCCTTACGGGTAACAATACAGTTTGTGTATGTTTCTATTGATATTGTTCGTGTCTTTGACGAATTAAATTAGTGATATCATACACATGTAGAGTCTACATACTTACTTACGTTAACCTAGCTTTGTACACAGGTCTAGATTTAGGGCTGCACATACTCTTGGCCTATTCAAACAAACTCAAAACGTAGGTCTCACTTAACCTAATCTTACAAGTATGCATTGAACTTAAGTTATAGATCTAGCCTTGCACTGTAGACCAACTCTAGCAAGCATTGAACGCAGATCTTAGGTCGATCGTTGCACTGAGTACATACTATAGATAGCATTGAACGATAGTTTAAATGGACCCATTTTAACAAGTCTTGAACGTAGGTCTGAACTGGACCTTCATTTGTATTACAGCAAGTATTTAAGGTATGTATTAGGAGTCCGGTACTCTTAACAAACCACAGCAAGCATTTAATGTAGGTCTACTTGAACCTACTCCAGCAAGCATATAACGTATATTCTAACTGAACCTATTCCAATTTGGTCCAAAATCGGTTTCTGCACTCTTGACCTTCTCTTGTAAGCATTGAACGCAAGTCTAACTGAACCTTGTCCTGTAGGTTTAGTGTCGAACATTGTACTGTGGACATAATCTAGTAAGCATTGAACTTATGTTTAATTGGACCTACTCCTGCAGCATTCAATGCAGATCTAAGGTCGAGTGTTGCATTGTGGACATACACTAGTAAGAATGTCTAACTGAACCTTCTCCAGTCAGCATTGGGTTTAGATCTAATGTCGAGCGTGTACCTACTATGGACATGTTCTAGCAAGCATTGAACGCAGGCCTAAGGCCGGGCATTGAACTCCTAGATGTTAACAAGTTTTCCGACAAGTATAAACACAGGCGATCTAGTATTGAGCCTTGCATTTATGAAACTAGTATTACTATGCTGGCGAAAATTAAGCGAAACATCGAGCTCTGTAATCCTGAACCACTTCTGGTTAACATGGAAAGCCCATCTAACATCTCGCAAACTGTGCCTAAAAGGCAACAAACCGCACAACAATGTCCATAACAAAGCCAAATGGACCACCGACCATTAGTACCTGATCACATACCCAGGCATGTACATGTAATGGACCCGTATACCTAGGCCTGTACATGCAATGGATGTGCGATATGTTCTATGATTACCAGTCAGCTTTTATTTATACCTTATTGCTAGTTTCAAGTCGCACTGTATCCAAGGATAACTAGAACTGTCGCCATTCGACAAACTAATATACCCCCGCGTGGCAAAAATCATTGCAGCTTATTCTTTTCTTTATGCACATCAGAACTATTCACTATACACTATATATTGTATAGTGCATAAAAGTACAAAGGGCCATAATTCTGTCAAAAATCGTCGCAGCGCAAATTCTTTCCTTCATGCACATCTACATGTTTAAGATTTCATTTGTTAAAGTTTGAAAGAAATGCTGCAAAAACTGTAGGAGGAGTTATGCATCCACAAGAATGCGTCTACGAACAGACAGACCGACCGACAGACAGACAAGCTGAATCCAGTATACCCCCTTACAACTCGTTGTGCGGGGGGGTTAATGAAGTAGAGATACTATTTACAACCAGTGATTCACAGAAATATTTGATAGAACACGCCGGGTTGTCAAGAACCGATACTAATTTAGGATACAAAGTTGGAAGTATTATACATTTACCTGTATCATCTATATAGCCAAATTAATTACTTTTCCTATACAACGACGTCCATATTGAACGCCATCTTGGATTTCTCGGAGTAATCTCCGGCATAAAAGTTTTGTTTGTGTACCAATTTACCTTTATGATTTAACAAACTTATGGACGACGAAGTTAGTGTGTGAAACCTCACAGATACTCGTTTACACATTCATTGTGTGAAATTGGTGGGTGTGGTAATAAAACCACATATTACCCCTCAGATTGCACGGATGCACTGTGTTCCAATTAAAGTAGTGTTTTTTTATTTAACATATTATACCATTTATTCATAAAAATGTATTTTAGATATGTATTAATCAACATTATAAATCATAACCAAAGACATAAGAGATTAGAAAGGTGAAATTACCTCTGTACCTGTTTTTCGTATGTTTTACCTGCAAATAACATTGACTGACATTGCTTTTTGAAGATTTTCAACATAAATAATGTATCTGAAATATTTGTTTAACGATGTTTGTGGTTTCTTAAATACATATACATCATTTAAGGACATTAATTTCAATGAATTTTGTCATGTATATTCCTGCTATTTTCATGTATCTATTTAAATTTTAACTGGTAATGCTAAAAAAGACGGCCATCTTGGACGCCATCTTGAATTTCGCAGACCCCATCACTTTTGCAATTTATGCTGGCAATGTCAGAACTTTCACATATAACAATTTTTTCGGTATACAGTATACCTTGTTGATCTAGAGGTTACACCGGAACTTGTTTCTGAGATTGTCACACTCCATTACCCCACCCACTTGTACTGGTTTTTAAGCATCTATATTAAATCAAAATTGGTTTTATTTGTTATCTATGCCACGTTATTTTCATCTGTTTGTAATATTGTTCATATTCCAATTACTTTACTATGTACTTTATGGATATGTGCACTTAGGTTACATGGAAATGAAAATTAACACTGTCATAAAAGCAGCTTTAGTGTTTCCAATAGTGACCTTAGATATGTTAATTTTTCGGCAACTTCCCCATCCTAGATTTTTCTAGACTTTTGATATGTTATTTGTCAATGTTTTCTGATGCCAAATCAGTCAAATTCGTTTCTTTTGCAATTTGTTTGAGGTTAAGCCTATTTTTACTTTAGAATGACTGGACTAGGTGGTAATTAACAGTTATACGTATACTGTATATGAAAACTCTCGGCTTGGACGCTGGAAATTTCAGAAAAGCCACAGATGAACTGGTTGGTAATCCAGATATAGTCTCGCGTGTATCGGTGCTATACACCGGGGACGATAAAGAACATATTAGTCTATTCTATTTGCAAAATAGCTAGAGTATTATACGAGCTTCCTTGTATCTTTTCCCTCGAAGTCGAATGTAGGGGCGACTATTGAGTCCAATTTTTACTATTGCAATACTATTGATATTGCTGAAATGACTATTGCGATACTATTGTATTGCTGGACACTATTGCGATACTATTGCAATAGTTATTGCCAAGATTTGAAAACCAGATATTAACTTGTAATTGCAAATTTAAATTAAATTTAATTTTAAATCTAATATATTTTATCAAAGATCATACACCTTTGATTTTATCACGTATATTAAAGTTTTTATCGTGTTCAATGGATGAGTGCTTTCATGCTTCTGGCTATATGTTGAACGATTGCGATTTAAGTCCTTTGTGGCAGTTTGGTTGAAATAAGTTTTTTAGACGAGGACGAAAGTTGTTTTAAATTAAAAATAAACTTTATTTGTAAAAATGAAACTATCGTAGTTTACCGCAGACAGAATCTCTCGACACTGTGCTATAGAAATATCTCATATAAAAACATATCTTTACGAACCTGTGGAAGAATCGTTAAATTTGATCTCAAGTCGAATAATCCAACCTGACTTATATCATGTTTGTCTATGGTAATTTTACCAGTTGCTGGTTCGATGATACGAAACAATCCCAATGTGAGGGAACTTTTGCCAGCACCAGTACGACCAACGATACCAATCTAGTAGAGAAAATACATAACGTAATATTAGTGATATATGTATGCTCTTCGTTGGTTGCAGTTGTGCGTTCGGAAAGTTTGATGCAATGTGTATGAAGGATAAGCATTGATACAAAAATTCAAAGTGATTTTCTAAAACAATAATTAATTTGCAGACGCCATACTTGCAGTCTTCCAATAGTCCCGAGTATGTTATCCTTTTTAACTTATTTGCCCAATAAGTTACACAAAATACGTTATTTTTTATATAATTGTTTCTAATGTTTCAAACAACCTAAATTGCATGTCTTTGCATTCACAATAGCATCACTATTTAGTACATTTAATCTTGGTGATATAGAAGCGATATCTGCTGACCTAATTTTAAAGTTTTGACTTAAAGTGTTAATGACTGTGACAGTCTAAATCGACCACCCAATTAGCGGCGACATCCGATTCTGATTAAAACATAGCATGTCTTACAAAATACTAAAATCCCTATCAAAACGAAATTAAATATGTCTTTGCTAGTAATAATAACATTCGTTCTAGTTATGTATATTTAGAGTTATCTTAGCGTACACTCAAAAAAAGGACATGTAGTTTCTGAAAAGTATCCACCCTTCATTAGCACTCCATCATAACCAATTAAAATAACTTTAAACGAACTAAAATTAACTTACTTTCTCGCCAGGTTTTACTTTGATATTTATATCCTTAAGCACTAGATCATGGCCCTCTCTGTATCGCAAGGAGTAATCAGAAATTTCCACCTTTCCACTGTCTGGCCATGACTTTGCTGGTATAACTGATGTATGCTCAGGAGCCTGAAATAGGTACAAATGTAATCCACGAATATAATGCATAAATTTTAGTTATATGTTGATACATAACCTTGCAAAGTTTTAGTCCAAAATTATGAAAATGGCAAAAGGTATTGCATCAGTCCGGTTTATTCTGAATCGCCCCTATAACAAGTTTACCGGTATTTTGACATTGCATATTCAATGGATGGGTCAATGAGTAAACATACGTATAGCCGTTCAATTTCAACAAAAAAGAAATGTGGGCTATCATGTTTAATTTAAAGTTCTTTGGTTATGTGTGTTTCATTATCCATTTACAACACCTATTCGAAGCATTAACACATGATATAAATTATGTAAGTTACTCGTATACACGTTCGTTGGTAACGAATCTTACTACAACTAATTGTTGAAAATCATGAAGTTGAAACACACTGAATGCCACAGTTCATCCAAGTTATTTTAAATGTATTGTTAGCGAAATACGATAAGGAATATTTCGAAAAGTGTCGGGACAATACCTAAATAATAACAATGTCATGTAAAACGGCGCAATGTGGTTGATTTTATCCCGAAATAAATATTAATAGATTTATGTGGATTTTCAGAATTATGGTACTAATTATGCGTTTCTATTTGATGGATAAAAAGTTTTGTCAACTGAAACGCTATATATACCTCTTGATTTGTGGAGCAATACTGGCTAATTCTTTCAGCACATACTATATCATGTTCTAGGTCACCCGCTACTCTGACTAGGTGTTCGAAATTACCACTTAGCTACAAAAACACAGATTATAACATACAATGTACATCACGTTAAATCTCGCACACAATTATTCGTTTATACTTCGTATGAAATTACATTGATTACAATGAACACTTAATTAATGTTCGTTGAATTTCGGACATTTTGAGAGAAACACGGTATTTTAGTAAGATGACGATGTGGACAATGCAATTCACTGCATACACTTCCAAAAAAGGGTTCACATGTGACTTTTAAACTACCAGCCTCAACCGCAAGCAAATGTAAATTAGGTATAATAACATTATACTTACATCAAGGACATATGTAATAATCAGTCCAACCATAGTGGCACCAAGATTTTCTCTATCGGTGATAGCAAAAAATGCAGATAGGGCGAAACACAGCACTTTTATCACAGTTAACCTAGCTGTCAACCATCTGTAAAAAACAAGTAAGTAATAAGGTGATTGATTAATAAAGTAAAATGCATCATTTATTACGAAGTATTTTCTGTCCTTTCACAGACATTATCTCAAACGATATCGTTGGAGGACATATGGATCCAAATACGAATATTTCTTTGCTCCAGTAAATATTACGTATTTTTGATTGTCCTTATACTTGTTGGGAATCTTTTGGAATATTTTCAGTTATATTCTCAAAATCTTTCCACGTAGCAAGTATATCTTCACAATGGAATGATGATAATATTAAATGACCACTAGATATTTCTTCTTTTACGCGATATTTTACTTCGGGAAAGGAGTTTTACGATGGCGTTGTTTATAAACCAGTATACTACTCGTAGAAGACTTTTAAACATATTGAAATAACTCGTATGAGAGAAACTTTCCCGCGTTCATACCTGTCTGCCGCCGTCGTATGCTGTCCCGTTTTACTAAAATCCGTAAATTTATCAGCCAATTGTTGTGTGAAATTGCCTGTCATACCATATGCCCGGATCACGTGTACACCATTTAAACTTTCTCCCACCAAACTGTAATATGGCGCCCGTTGTTTTGATCTGAAGCGACTTAATTGCCTCCTTATTGGTATAAATTGTCTCTGAAACAAAAATAACTACTTATCAAGCATTCACAAGCAATTTTTCTACATTTATCGCAATATTCATTAACATTACATATATTTTATTGACATAAAATTACGTTGATACAATTTATTATCAAACAAATAATCAAATATACTTGAAAGAGGAAATAGTTTGGTACATACGAATATCTGAGGACTCTAAATACTAAATAACACGTATACATTGTTTCGTACATAACCCAGTACCCAGATGGCTAATAGTAATACACCATAGCCAGAAAATGTGGCTTGAAAGTGTGTGTTCTTTGCTGTATCTTTCGTGCATTGCTGTTTCTGTTGAGTTATGACTTCCCTTCTTATCCCGTAGTTTCGAATTTTAGCAGTAAGTACTAGAAAATGGTGCTACATCTGCTTTTAAGCTATAAAACCAACACAAAATAATAGTTATCCAACTTAGTGAATCCGTGATGTGGGGTGGTATTCAATATTGATCATACGTGACTTAAAGATAAGAACAACCAATCTAATCACACCATATTAAACTACCAGTCAGTAACAGGCGATATGATTGGCTATCCATATTCTCCAATTAAATAAGATCAATATTAAATACTACCCTTGGATCTCATTCCTTGTGCACAACCCTCCCTCTCCGTGTTGCAATTGTCTTATTGTTGACCATTAGCATTACGTCCAGGGCTACCAGATATACACTTTACAGTTTGTAACACTTATTGTCCAGTTACGAAAATAAGATTGTGACGCAATGGTCGGGTCCATTTTAACGGTGTAAAACCAATTATAAAGGATTATTCAGACATCTATAATTTCACTGCAAAGCTAAAATACTTTACCTGATCAGACAATGGTTGTAATAGTTTGTGTACACATAAAATCAAACGTACCTCTCACATTACCCTTACTGGGCAGTACATGTATATCATACACTTTTATTGAACCGAAACGCATGAACGATGGACTGATTATTATACTGTTTTATATTGTTCATTTTATGTGTTTATTTCCAATACATAAGATTTTACAGCAGTACAAATATTTACAATTTAAAATAGTATGGATAATGCATGTATACATACGTATGGTCACTGAGTCACATCAAAATAATTGATAAATATAATATAAATTGAAACACGTACAATAACAATGTCTATAATGAATAAAATAGTGTATGGAAATGAAAGACAATATACGTCCAAAGTTATAGTAAATACGATTCAATACATATTAATCATATTTGTTATTGCTTGTACATATACTCGTTGTCTGTGATATTTCCTTTGTGTGTTCTAGATTGTGTTCTTCATGCTACGCAATTTCATTTGACTGTTGCCTTCCCGGTACGATTTATTATTACATTTTCTGCTGTCATTTTAATGTTCAATATTTATTCATAAAAGTATACGATTTCATCGTAATAGCCCGATAGGAGTATACTGCATATATGGAAAAGAAAAAAAGAAAGAAGAAAAAGGGAAAGGGAAAAAAGAAAGAAGGGAAAGGAAAAAAGAAAGAATGAAGAAAAAGTGGAAGGGAAAAAAGAAAGAAGAAACAGGGAAAGGAAAAAGGAAAGAACGAAGGAAAAGGAAAAGGAAAACAAGAAAGAGATAAAAAAAAAGAAAAACTAGTATAGGAATATTCAGAATGCTTACCTTGATTTCATAGTGGATGTATACCAGCGGTACAACTATTACGAAGAATTTTGGAATTGAGGTAAGTAATACAACGAATACAGTCATCAGTCCGACTAAACAAATCAGAACAGTTACAGAACGATCAGCTAGTGCACCATCCAACGGATCTATATCAGCAGAGAATCTGCAAATAACATTGTTCATATGTATTTACTTTTCATTCTTGTGATTAGCTTGTCCATTAACGACAAGGTTTTGGCCTGAACCGTGATCACCATAGTTCAGCTACTAAACGCCTAAACTTCCAGTGGTTAAATTATAATGGAACTAACACAGAACACAGTTCAAGTCTTAGGCAATATGTATTGAACCGATATCAAGTAATGCAAGTCATTGTAAGATTTCAGAACACCAGCTTGTGTATCAAAATGGAACGAGGATTTAGGCTTGCAATTAACAGATAAAGACTGGAATATCATATTTTCAACTCCTTTCGAAATAACAACAGATTCAATCTTGCAATGGTTTCAATACAGAATTATACATAGAATTATTGGAACAAAATCTTTCTTATTTAGAATTAACTTCATAGATAATGCAAACTGTTCTTTCTGTAAAACTATGACCGAAACAATCAAACATTTATTTTGGGATTGTCATAAAATAAAGCAACTGCTTTTAAATTTCTTTGGAAATCATGAAGTAATAAAAACATTTCTCAATTGTGAAAATTTTATATTAGGAATCAGAGATCATAAGCAAGCTGTACTTAACCTTATGTTCACATACCTTAAAAGATATATTTACAACTGTAAAGTTCAAGAAATTAATCCGACCCTAAATCGAGCAAAACATTATGTCAATTATCAATATAAGGTACAAAAAGGGGTTGCGGTTAAATTGAATAGTTTGGACTCTTTTAATGCAACTTGGAATATGTACTTAAATGTTTTCCAATAATTCAAGAAATAAAAAAAAAATATTTCAAATGTACTGCACTTTCAGCCCAGAGAAATTCTAGCTTTTAGTATCATATATAAAAGAAAGGAACCTCCGACGGAATTGAAACATAAAAATGTACCTGTACCCACCAAAAAACAAAAAAACAGGGGATTTTTGAAATGCTATATGTGTAAGCATGTATATAAGTTGCAACACTTGTAAACATGTATGTAGGTATGAATGAATGAATGTATGTATATTATACTATTGTATGGTTCATTTACAATTATACTACATGTTGTACGGTAGTATGTGGGATGCCCTCGACCCACATCTACCTATTGACGAGGAAAATAAAATTATCTCTACTGTAAAAAAAAAAAAAAAAAAAAAAAAAAAAAGATTTCAGAACATCATTCGAAATGATGTTACAGGAAACACAACATATGAACATCATCAGCAAAAGCAGGACATGTACACATTCTATTAACTATTCTGTCTCCTTATAAGACACATGCAATAATAGTCTCCTTACTTAAACCACCAAATATTCCATAGTTAGTATGTAAATCCAAACAATCAAGAACTAAATTAAATAAACCAGTGTATTATACTGGCAATAATTTTCAGCATCTATATTTGATGTAGTCTTCCGTAATCGACTTTAAACATAATAGTAAATATCAAATCCAGAGAATTTGAAACGATCCTCGACCTTTATAACCCCGGTTGTATGTTTTCATATTAACCGGGGAGTGTATCGCGGAGACGCCCGAGGTGTTATTCAAACACAAATCTAAAATATCGGTATTGGACGATTTGCTTGCGGAAATTTATATATTCAACGCAAGTACATTGTAATACATGCATATTCATGCATAAAGATCAGGATTAATTTGTACACTAGTTGACACCCACCTATTTACTATCCGTCCAACTGGGGTAGAATCAAAGAACGACATGAGTCCACGTAATATGTTCTTTAACATCTTTTCGTGCATCAACTTGGCCCCACGGAGGACACCAAATGCCATTAGAGATCTTAGAGTAAGTGATGTTACACCTATAAAAACAAGGTTTGTCAAAATTAATCCAGTGCATTATGTCCATTAGTAAATGTTGTAAGTCTGGTGCCTTGGTTCAATCATTGGCTCTAGTAAACATGTCGATTGTGAAGCCATCCAACTAATTTAATAATATTTCGATACCTCATTCGGGAGGTATCCATCGCCATGAGGATATGAGAGAGAGAGGGGGGAGAGAGAGGGGTAGTCCGTTTCCCTTTCAATACGATTATTTTGCATGTTTGGTTATCAATGATACATTTTGTATGATGATAACCATAAAGCATTGACTTCCCTTATTCAACCTATTCTTCAGACCAACGCTATACACTTACACTCATACACAGATTTAATATAAATTTAGCTTGCTTCGATTATTATTGAACATATAATCTAAGTTTATCACAGTAGTTGTACTTACAATTCAAAATTCCAATGAACAGATATATTTTGATATAGTAAGCATTTTTATCTTGGCGTAGTTCACTGTCACTGGCTGTTGCTGTCAGATTGTTCAACGATTCGTCTCCTGTCCATCGCTTTACTATGTACATGTCCCCATTCTCGCAAAATCTCCCCAATGCGAAGAATATCATGACGAGAACACACACCCATATTCCAAAAGCATGCAGATACGGTGTTACGTTCTTCAATTTCACCTGAAACAAATTATATGTATTCGTCTCTTGGACTTTCAGCGGTTAAGTTTATTCGGTTGTATGTTGGGCATTGTTTAGCGTAATAGTGGTATGTGATATTTTTATGTTTTCTGTGCAAGGCTGTTTAAGTTAATTGTTACCTTCCCTTTCCCAATGTCTATTATCTTTCTAATGCACCAAATAGCGATTGGTTTCCTTTTAAAGATGTGCGCTAACAAGAGGGATTCATGTGCATGGTATGAGTTTTTTTCAGAAAGCTTATTCACAACCTACCCCACTACTCATTCAATGCAGATACCCCATCACATTTTATATAACTCAATGCGATATTCAACGAGGTGGCTATAAAGTACTAGATCACCAATATAAATAAATCCTTTTGCGGATATACTGATGTGTTCATTGTCTTATAAATGACACTTGGTTGCAAAATACATAACACTGAAAAACCAGACAAACGCACAATTCAGTGCTCTAATTTGTCCACGATAAATTTTGCTAAAATCTTTATTTTCTTTTGCGTTTTCTGAAGTTTGAATCTTTTGGACAATGAATTCAACAAGCAAAAACATTCCAGAATCTCGAAACATGTTTGTTTACTATGAAATAAATACTCACTAATTTCCAACTGTGAACTTCGTGATGTTTGTCATCAGGATACACTATTTGGTACAATGAATCTTTAAATGATATAATAGTTTATCAATAATTTGCTTTTTTTCAATATACAATTGCGCTGTGACAGCTATTGAAGCGAATTGTGCGTTTTTCTGGTTTTTCAGTGATAAACTGTAAAATATACCTCTCCCGTCTCCAGTTCCTCTTCGTCGATCAATTTGCCATCTTTTAATTTCTCTTCTTCTTGGAAGATTCGTTTTTCATTTACTTTGAATTTATCATCAAACGATTTTATTCTGATGAGTTTACGTCTATGCTTTATAGACGTTTCCCTTTCCACTTCACTCTCCACTGAAAATAGAAAAAGACCTCGCAAACACTTTGGTGTCCTTCGCTTTGCTGGAAAATATTAGTGTGCAGTTTGTTTTCACTTCTCGTATTAAAGGGACTGCCTCACGTATTGGTGTATTGCAAAAATAAAATTAAATTGTCAAATATTCATGTAATTTTGGTATAGCTTCCTGTATATGCCATAAACAACCACATTGACATAAATATTAACTTGGGAAACATCAGCATTGTGTAGTTATTTTAAATTAGCATTTTCACACCCAAAATACTATAGGGTATTAATACCCTATAGAATTTGCACTAAGTACTATCACTTAAATTTATATCTATTATATAGACCTCGCAGTGTACTAAAGACTCTAAAGCGGAAAATGAACCACTTTTTAAATAATGTATCAAGTCACAATGGCCATCAGTATTGCAGTCATTTGGAGACTACCTAGTCATATCACCAGGTGAACTTGCAGTTACCTTAAACTAACTATGCAGAGGGTCGAAAAGGGCGATGTACGTGTGGTGTCCCAGAATAGCGTATACTCACATTATAAAAATATATTTAAAAATAACATAGATTGTACATTAAAATTCTAATTAGCCGTTATTTCTCAACATATTTCAAAAAATGTATTACATTTGTTAAAAAACGGACAAAGTGTGTACAATTTACTTACACCAAGTGATGCCATGTACTCCGCACAATGTCAACGTTAACACTCACTCATGACGTCACGATATCACTGTTTTTCATAGTAATTTACCCCATAAACTCGCATTATATGACGTCATTGTTATGAAACGTCGCACAGCGATGCGCGACAAAACAGGCAAATTACGCTGATATAATTTTCTTCTGGATGTGACTTACCTTTACTTATTATGTTTGTTTTGCTGTTTAATACTTGGAATGATTCCGGTGAGCAATTTATTCTGCTGGCGCACCTACGGCTACCACGCGTTACACATTATTCCATGTTTCATATGCAACGTATAAAGATACGTAGAACAGTTATATATATGAACACGTAAAATTTCGTTGCTGTATCATTTTATTTGGCGAAACTATTCAACAATGATTCGCTATTCTGGGACACCCCACGTACAAATATCATTTTAACGACTTTGGTATGTGACGGCCTGTGATCAAACCCGCAACCTCTCACCCTCAAAGCACCTGCTCTACCAATTGGCTTTTGATGTAAATTGGTGGTAATAGGTAAAATTATTGAGAATGTTCACATTACTTACGTTTTATCAGATATATCCATTGAATACACACTATCAAGATCCATATCTAAAATTATAATCGAAACAGATTGGAATATGGAAACTGAAAAGGCCTTGCAATGTTTGAAGATAATCAATTTCAATTTTTACAATATATGGGTTTGACATATCCACACTATGTTTTGAGAAGGTCACTGGTCGTGTAATAGAATGCCAACCTTATAGCAGGCATAAGCAAACTACAGTAAAACCCCGATAAGACGAGCATCGTTATTACGAGAATCCGGCCTATGTCGAGTTAATTTCAAAGTCCCGGCGAATTTGCTCTATGTTGTATATTAATTAATAGACTTCGGATATGTCGAGCAACTGGCTTATCTCGAGCATTTGGCTTGTCCCGATAGGCACTCGGGATAACGAGATTTTACTGTACTTGGTCAGACTTTGCAAAACGATCAAAGTTAGCCGTCAGTTATTTAATTTACATGTATTTGGTTTAATTTTGAAAATGACCCAATTTAGATAATTCTTATATTCAACATTGTCATTGACTTTATCTTCACCCACCTCTAGAATGGCATCTGCTCAAAGTACCTAGAAATACAGGTACGTGACCCATACGTAGATTAAATGGCGTTTTAAAAACTAGTAGCATGTTCAATATAAAATAAACACTGAATTTCACCTACCCGTTGACATATGCTGGTGACTTCCGCCCACGTGTAAAAGGTCCAAGATATTAACTACATTTGCTTCTTTTTGCAGTGTCTCACTAGCTAAGTATTCAGCTAAACCAAGAAAACTAATTATAATCTTATTGCTGAATACAAATGGACATATTACTCTTTACATTTATTTGTCCAGTCTGGTGTAAAGACAATGATTGTACCCACCACACAAAAATAAAAAATAACGAGTGTCCAACATAAAACTATTTGTATTTTTTTCTGCATATTGAAACACGTCAATGGCAAACAACCATATGTGATATTGTGTTATACTCCGTAGCTCAGTGGTTAGATCGTTTGTCGTCTAATATGGCGACCCGGGTTTAAATACGGGTGGTGGCACTCGTGCGCCTGTCATATTTCTGTTGGATCCTGACTGGCAAGTAAAGGTATGCTCGATAAAACAAATTAGATTTCTGCTTACTTATTGAAGAGGCAAACGTACAGAAATACACAAAGATAAGAAATGTGAATACCTGTAACAATATCTTCTTCATCGTCTGATGTATCCGAGTGGTTACCGCTATGTTTGTGTTTTTGTATAAATTTAGAGAACGCACCTTCATTCTCAATAAGTTCATTGTATGTACCAGTTTCAGTTATTCTTCCATCCTCCACACGTATGATCTTATCCATGCGAGGTAACCACGTGATGCCATGTGTAACCAGTACTCTTGTCTATAAGGCAAACAAGTATGTCTCATTGAATGGCTGATTACAACATCGTGTATAAACTAACTTGACGTTGTAGTTACGTACGCGTGTTTATTCTTATGTCCAAACTCAGAAGGCCAACTTAACATTGCTTTCCCAATTGATTTCTAAAAACATTTTTTTTTGTTTCATATGTAGTTATGGTCGTGTGTATATTCTTATATCCAAACACAAAACGCCTCTGAATTTAAGTTTTTCACTCAGTTGCTTTATAAATGCCGACCCAGTTGTATGTTTGTTATATTACCGTTATTCTATATATCACAATTATTGCCTGCGAAGCTACTTATATCACAAGTTATGTACCCTCGTATATTTAATACCTTATTTTTCAGAAGTCCGTTTTCGCTGATCACGTGGTTGAAAATATCTTTCCCAACATGTGAATCCACGGCGGACAGAGGGTCGTCCAACAAATAGATATCAGCATAGTAGTATACCGCTCTAGCAATGTTGACACGTTGCTTTTGTTCACCACTTAGATTGATTCCCTAATAAAACAAAATATAATATGTATGTAATAAAACAAATTTACTTCCGATGCTCTTAGTTAGTACCAGGCAGGCATATAAACACTAAGATACCTAATTTAATTAAACAACTGACGGCTCGTCAACAAGACCACGTCTGGTAGTTGAACATTCTTCATTTACAAAACGGCATATTCTCAATACTTGTTAAGCATGAATGTCATAATGGATGTAAGCATGAATGTCATAATTGATGTAAGCATGAATGTCATAATTGATGTAAGCATAAATGTCATACCAGTAATTGATTACCTTAAATATATATTTAGTGATAATATTATAAATGCATTTTATCATTAATAAAACAAATTGTAGGTAAGCATGTATCGACGCATTTAAAAGTTCCATAGTTGTTTCATGTGTCCTAGTCATATCCAATCGGTGACAAGGAGTAAATGCCAACATATCTCACAATCTTCAAAATTATTATTACATGGCGAATTTCTCTCAAACGGTATTCAATATTTTTTTTAATACTTGACAAAGAAATGCGAATATGTCGTTACTTTAGAGACATTGGAACATAATAATACCAGTATGCCAATACGAATTGTAAAAGGTTCAGTCATGCTAGCGTTTACTTCATGAGCCATTCGTGTAAAACAGAACATTAGCCAAACTTTGACAAATCCCTTACCTTTTCGCCAATCTCAGTCTGATCTTTAGCAGATAAAATATCTAAATCCCGCCTTAATCGGCATGCATCTATGACGTCATTGTATATAGTATCTCGATATTGGTTTCTGAACAATATGTTGTTACGTCATGTATCATTTAATATCCATGCTTGCTGTGAAACATACGCTATTCCTCCCTGAAGTGACAAGTTGAGAGTTAAAGACACAAATCAAATCAAACTACCTTCCAAAGCACCTAATCTAATTTTTGTCTAACACCGCTAGAGAAAGCCTGTCGACCGTAAGTATTTTATTCTTTGACCGATTTTAACGAGATATCATCGACGCTTAAGCCATGTATGAGTACTATTCACGCCACTATTTGAGTTCAAAAGATTATAGTTTATCCCTGAAATTGACTCATCTACTATCCACGTGGTAAGTTCACACTGATAAAGATGGCCGATATATTAAATGTTTGTTTTATTTTATTGTGCATTTTGAAAGTATGATAGAACGATCACGCAAACTCTTTAAAAACACGTCAACGTTTACACGACCTTCGTCCTTATATATTTCTCCCAGAATTGCTGATAGAAGTGAAGATTTCCCTGAACCCACAGATCCGACTACTGCCACAAGACTTCCCTTTGGTATAGACAAATTGATTCTGAAACACATACATGTGTAATTTTAAAAAAAACATTTCGTGTATTAGTGCAATATATAGGCTGTCAGGTCGTAATATAACTCTCCCATTCAAAAGCATTTCTACATACATTCCATACTAAGTCTTGAAACGTGGCTTTGACAATGTTTACACTGTTATCCACTATCCAGTAGGACTGACCTATACTGCCGAGCATTTATTGTTTGTGTTATGAAGACAATGGTGTGAGAAGAGAAGACTGACTAATCACTAAAATATGCAGGTGTATTTACATTACAAACTGAGGCAGTTGAAATAGAAGTTTCCATTCTACTAAACACAGAATGTAACATGCTAACAGTTACGTTCAAAGCAATACTACAATGTACCGGCCAATAAAATTAAAATGCATTGTATAGGAAACATGACTTTGTGTCGGATGCCACTTTCAAGTTTACACAAACATTTTCATCATTATCATAAAATGTAATTTTATTTGAATTTACTTGATGCTTATAGAATAATTATGTACATATTAAGCTTCACTTACTCTTTCAAGCAAGGTCCGAGTTTGTCGTCCCAAGTAAAAGAACCGTTCTTTATTTCAATAGCATCTCCTGTAATGAAAATCAATTTAAGTACGCTGCACTTCATAAAACAATGTATCGAGTATGCTTCTCTGAATAAAAGAGATCGGACACAATCGGACCGGGAAGGCAGCACTCACCTGAAACAGCTGAGCACAGAACATATATAAACAACAATGACCACAATTACACAGCACAAAGCGCAACACACAACTGGAGCCGGTTCCTCAAAGCTCTGTTAAATTTAACGGCCCGTTAAGTTAACAGTCCGTTAAATAAGCTAACGGGCTGTTACTTAACCGACTGTTAAATATTAGTTCCTGAAACCATTTTAACATGAGCGTTAACATACACTCATGTTAAACTTTAACAGACTGTTAAAAATAGTTAACATCTACTTTCAATCCCAGAATTCCACTTCCTACTTGAATTCCAAAATGGCTGCTTTAGCAAAAGATGCTAAAATTAGTGGGAAAAAAAACTCTGTTAAACGGGTAAGAGCCACTAATTTTAATCAAAATGAAAATTTGAAGTTGGAGGAGCTTGTGAAAGACAATTTAGACACGTTGAATTCAAAGTTCACTAATCAAGTGACCAACAATTTAAAATCCGAGAAATGGAAGGACATTAGTTGGCAGGTTTCAGCCCTTGGCTACGCGCATAGGACAGAGCAGGCCTGCTCTAAGAAGTGGGCGAACCTGAAGAGGAAGGCAAAAGAAGAAATAACAAAGGAGAAGTTAGAGAAAATGAGAAAATGAACTTAACCGCTGAAAGTCTAAGTTTCAGCTGTCAAAAGTCGCAAGTCCAAGTCTCATCTGTCACAAAGCTGAAATACATAGTTTCAGCTATAGATAAACTGAATGTCCTGAATGCCTCATATTGCGTTGCCATGTAAAACATTTAAATAATTTAAAAATAAGTCATCTATGTTTTATTTAAATGAATGAAAGAACTACTTACTAGATTGTTCATGAGAAACACAAGTTTCATCAAGTTCATCGTTACTAAGAAATTTCTGTATTCTTCTAAGGGAAACAAATGATCTCAGTCCATGTTGTATAATATCCGGTAGGGAATTAAAAGTGTGCGTCAATATTCCTAATGCAGCTAATGCTTGAAATGCCGCCTTAGGGGACAGCATATGATATGGGCTGATATACACATAGAGTGCAAAGGTCCAAAGACCCATCTGAAAGCACAAAGATGATTAGTTATTTCGGTTCTACACTATTAGCTTATAACGCGGTTGTGAAATGCACTTCTCATCAATGTGGTTCCCTATGTTTCCAAATGTGTCTAGTATGTCTAATTTGGAATTATTACAATACCTTGGAATTATTACCGCTATCAGACAAATTAAATATCATTCAGTAGCATCAGAGTTGGGGGCAATTTATTCAACAAATTCGTACAAATCTGAAACTTAATATAAAATATTTTGAAAAGTTTTTAAAAAAGACAATGAAAAGATCAGACAGGGAAAAACGAAAGAAACAAATATGAACACACAAAGATGTACACACAAAATGAACACGTGAAAATGTGTCTTACATGTTGAATTAAAATGACATATATTCATGATATTATAATTATTGCTTACCATAAAAGGGGCAACATTCCAACAAATATCACCAAAGATACCATACATCTTCAACCTTCTGAGGAGTTTTATTTCCTCATCTCGCGTGTCAAGAAGCTTTTTGCCAAACGCCATTTCCCAAGCATACAACTTTAAAATCTGCAATTTTTACAATGACAACATCCTTCAACGACAAAATGTCTTTTAACTAAATAAAAGGGCAGGACAACACTTTTCAAAGTAAGTAAAAAAGTATAATTCAATATAGTTTATTACAAATATAATAATGAAATCAGACAGAGAAAGCAGCATTGGGCAGAAATACAAAGCATAAAGAAACGCAAACCGTGAGGATAGCAAAAAACAGAAAGCAATAGCCACAAATCACAAGGACGGTCGCATACCAACTCTACTCTAAATGTGGCTTGCACTGTAAAAGTTTAAGCCCCCAGTGACATTTGTCGCTGTCCGTACCAAGGCGGAAGCCGTTTGGTCAACCTTCCTATATGTATGTATTGTCCACTTTATAGTACAAATACAAAAATATATCGCCTTTGTGCCTTTATGTTGAACTTTGTTCATTTTGTATGTGTCATTTTGCAATTTCGTTGTCCAGAACAAGGCTGCTTCGTATCTTTCAAAATTGCATGTATACCATATATAATTATGTTGTAGATTGTCCTTGTGGTGTGTGGTGTCCGGTTGTTGTTTTCTCGTCACATGGCTCTCGTTCCGTTTTGGTTTGACTGGCTTAGGTGGCAGACTTTCGGGACGGGATGCCGTGTTTTCAGTGTTTTGAGTGTATTTAGTGTTTTCTGTGCTCGGCTGGTTAAGTTGAGTGCCGCCTTCCCTGTCTGACTTAATATAATCTTTATTGCCAATTCATGTCTTCAACCGGAGGAAGCGTATTATAAAACATACAGCGAACATCAACTGCAATACTCTACTATTTGTTCCTCCATTACCAACGGTGACCTATTATCACAAAGCCTGCGTGGTGTGAATGCATACATATATTCAAGAACATCAATAATTTTATTGCTTATACCTTAATTCCATTTAAGATTTCCGTCATCAGTTTAATTCGTCTGTCTTTTTTATCAACTTTCGCTAAATGTGTTTTATGTGCCCACTTGGCTTGCATCATGTTTAGTGGCATCACGATTCCCAGGACTGCAACGGACACAAATGCAGCGTAGCTGACAGTGGAGAACAATACACCAAAACATAAGATGAATTCGACTGGAACAGACCACATAAAAAAGAAGAAGCCTATCAAGTGTTGCACTTGCTCGCAGTCTTGAGATAACATGTTGTTTATTTCACCGGATCTATTTTCCACTCTAGCCTTGTTGCTCAGCTTCATTGCCTGTAAAATACACATAACATAACTGACCAAACAGTACCACGTGACATCTACATGACGAGAACACAATGTATTAGATTTGGGTAATTAACTTACCAGTGTCCCTTGAAGGCCAGTTGTGCCCACAGGTAACTGCATCATTCATTACGAGAGAAAATTGTTTTGTAAAATTTATATATTCATATATTTTTACCCTGAATCAATGATACAGTCACCTGTTGTTGTGCGTACAATGTTTACAAGTTACGTACATCACAGACTGCAATCGATCCCACAACATCTCGTTCAGAAGAACCGCAGCGGACTCACGAATTTCTACAACCCTTATTTTCAGGTTCTAGGTGTCAATATCAAACAAAAAAAATGATTCCTTCAAAGGTGGCCAGTGTTCGTTATTATTGACCGTATGGTTTTAAATGTTGAAACAAGGTCATTCAGCATGGACATTCAGCTTTTTTATTGCTGAAACTAGTTAATTAGGCGAATCGTTTTCTCGTGCGGTTGGGTCATCGGCATTGGGTCTTGTATGTCTTTATGTTTTCTGTGCTCGGCTGGTTAAGTTGAGTGCAGCGATCCCTATCCGACTTAATAGAATCGTATAGGCGTTATTATCGTAATATAACCAGACCCATTCGATAACAACCGCACCGCCATAATAACATATGTATTTTTATCTGTATAAATATATAGACTTCCACTTCCATAAAACCTCCACTGTAAGATAGTAAGATCTGGAACCAGGTAAAAACTGTGATTGATTAGTCCACATGTCGGACAGGGAGGGTAAACAGTAGGGCTTGGTATCGCCGAGAAACAGATACCTAGTCCGGCCCGAAATCCCCGAAATTTGACCGAACCTTGCATTGGAGTATAAAGTTTTTTTCTTTGCTGATTTCAGTAGCCAAGACCTTTCAAATGGAATTTCTGACGGGTGACATTGTGTCACCCTTGAGCATTTTGAGAAAATTGGGGTAAAAGTTCCAAAATATAAACGAAACTGCGAATCACTTAAGAAGGCAGGCTTGATGCTGGACTACACAGAAAGTATAACTATAGTCACATGGTACTACCAGATGTTTAAATGGGGTAAAGCATGTATGGTATAATTTGCTGTTACAGCACGGAACTTCAAACTAATTGGAAGCAGGGATAATTTCGATAACATACCGGTATTTCAAATGGTGCCGCGGTATCGTACCGCGGGGAAATGATACCACGGTTACCGATATACCGGTTATGCCGCGCACCTCTAGAAGGCAGCACGGAAACAACTTAAAATACAAATAACACAAGCAACAACCATACTGTACAATGCCAAACATACAAACTTTACTCCAAAAGCGGCAGGGCAATACATGCCTTCAACGCGAGCTTTATACACAACGGAACGAGAAAAGGAAAATAAACCGCTGAAAAAATATTAAATATCTGCATACCTTTTTAACAACGACATCCTGCAGGCAGCCATGGACTCTTGTTCTAGTTGCACAACCCAGATGATATATATAATTTTTTAGAAGACTATCAAAGAAAATACTTAGTACACCGACAGTTAGATATACGTAACCTTCCCATAAAGGCTGTTCTGTATCGTATGCAAATCCAACCAAAACTCTGAAATTGATAATTTATCCATATAGTATTACTTATTCAGTCATTCAATTTTTTCTCGTTTACATTTGTGTTTGTCATTTATGCGTGTACTTGTTGTCTGTGATTTTGTATTTTGTATGTTCCTTGTCACTTTTATGCCTTTTGTACTCTTCCGTTGTTGTTAAGTGTTGCCTTCTCTGTTCGGATTGTTACTATATTTTGTATGAAGCAGATTGTGCTAAAGACAGTAAAAATTAATTACCTAATTTCTAACAGTTGACACATGTAAAATACAGTGGGTGCAACAATGCAACCATTTGGATGAGCATGTGATCTCTAATCTCTACATCGTGCTTAGTGGGATTAATTGTAGGGCAGTCCATGAGATTAATCTCAACTGATACAAAGTATTCATTTTGAAGAATATAGCACTGACTATGATACAGAAGTACATATTCATTGGATTGTAGGTGTGAGAAAAACATTTTATACACAATGACTTACCCAGTCATGATTGGATTAAACACTTGAAAGAATATGGCAAACGCTTTCAATATGCTTGTTACCGACAATAACACCCTGTTAGACTTCATCAACACTTTGAAAAGGTCAACTTCAGGCTTTCTTTGTTGCTCCCTATGTAATGTACATGTATATAATTATTTTATACACAGAAGTTTACCTGTATACATCGCTGGTTTAGAATTAGAAGGTCGTGAGTATTTACGACCTTATAAGACTCATGCATATTTGAACTCTGTATCTCATGGCTCTTCTTGTGAGCCTATTTCCATGAAAATTGGAAGTAGTCATGTTGACCCAACTGAAGTTTAAAAAGCTTGTTGTTTTCATATAACAAGTAAAGAGTAGCTTTCAGACAGTTTTTGCTTATTTTCTCGAAATATTGATTTTGTACTTACGACCTTCTAATTCTAAGCCAGCGACATGTAATTACATTACTTACAACGAATTACTAAACGCATCTATAAATGTCAAACTACGTTTTTGTCAGTGTATGGTACGTATTTGACTGTTTACACTTTAACACATATGTGTTGAATATATAAATGACCGAATGGGATTATAATTAAAATATATTGACTGTTTAATTCAAACTGGCCAATAGCACAACCTTGGCGGTAAAAGAGTATGTCCTGTCAAATGAATCCACAATGAAATGCACACAACAGCATATATACAAGCGTATAGAAGATGGTAGAGCCTGATTTCGTAACTGATGTTTGATCTTATTTCCAATGTAAATAGGCGTTTTATGTAAATTCAAATGCAAACAGAAACATTATGTATAATAGAAACTACAATGTATTTAAAAGGGTGTGTCATTATGACCATACTTAGTATATTTTCCAGCACTTATTTACTAACATCATACTAAGTTAGTATAGATACATTATGTATAGAAGCTACAATGTATTTGAAAGGGTGTGTCGTTAAGATCGGGCTTAGTATATTTTCCAGCACCTCTTTACTAACATCATACTACATAGGATGCAATCAGCAATGTAACATACATTGTTTGTTTGTATCTACGGGTACATATTGCCTTCGGTAAATATCTTAAAAAGTCATTTTATAAACCAAGAAATAAAACGATCGACGGTAAGATGCTAGTAGTTATAGTGTTATATATAGTTACAGTAGGCAACCACGCTTGCCTTTTTCAATAGATATCTTATCCATAAAGAAACCAATTTGGTCATTTACAATATCCCCATATAGCTTATAGATAAATATTCCAGATTACAAAAAAATACGTACTAGCATAGTGATGGCCGATGGGTCACCCAAAGGCGGTAAAGGATTGTTCGAAAATTTAATAAACGACAAACAGACTGGAAATATGGTAGAACATTATGTATTCATTACCTATGTGTTCGTTCAATTTTTTCTTTTTCATCTCTCCAAGTCTTTTCAAATATTTTCGAGTTCACTTCAGTTTTTTCACCTGGCATCAAGTCTGATAAATCAGCTTGTTCTAATGTTCTTTTTTTCCGATTGACATGAAACTATATTAATAACTATGATCATTGTAAGAAGAAGAATTACAATAATAATCATTTAGTTATAAGGTGAATAACATTGCACCTTGCAAATTTGAAAAACATTGTACGTATATTTTATTACGGATAAATCGTAAAAGGATATTACCACATCGGTAAGGCAAAGTAAACATTCAACAGAAACAGTAGAGCGAAAGGTCACAATACCGGCATATACGTACAACCACTAACGACACAGACAAACAGTCACATGTCACAAAACGTTAAACAACAAAAATAAAAACGTAAACTGATACAATAGACTCTCTACATCATGCTTTATATTTCACAAAAATGTATTTGAAGTAGTTTGTATACATGCTATGAATATTTATAAAATAGACAGGAGTTGTCCAAACGACAGACACAAGCTCTTTTGCTGATGATATGTGGTATTTTAATTGACCAAACGTCGATCAATACTATTAACATGGGCGCAAGAAAAAAAACTAACAACTAAAAATTAACAGAGTCCTTATTCCGTAACTCTTCCTGCATACGAACTGGATAGCGTACGAATAATGCGAACGAAAACGATTGGAACGAAACACAAATAACTGATATGGTATCGGCTTTCGGCGGGAACTATTTATGTAACAACGCTGGGAAAAGGGTTGTTCTAACGGTAGACTCAACATATGTATCTGAAGATCTCTGGTAAGTTAATGGATGAAACGTGAATCAATACTATCAACAAATGCAAAATATTGTAAATAGTGAAAAATAAATATATATTAGGTTAGGAGTTTCTAGATAAATTGTAATATGATGTTAAAACCATGTATTGCTCGGATGGATTGGTTGTGGAGAAATTACATCGTTAAAATCCTAGTGATTTCTGAGTTGTATGTAATACAAATACTCGGGTTCCCCCAGTAAAAACAAATATTTTTTTACTCTTTATCAATGATACAGTTACCTATGGCCTACACGACCACGGAGACAGATGTAAAATACTATATAGTATCAGGTAACGCATAAGCATTTTCTTCAATACTTGTGGCGACTTCTTGTTTGTTTGTTTGTTTGTTCGTTTGTTGAGGACTGTATAGTTTTAATTTTCTCTGAAGCCACATTGGAATTGCTTTTTGATTTATCCCTTTTTGTGTCTTTAGTTAAAATTACAACACTTTTCTAAGTTAACACTTTTATTTTTACTTTTTACAAATTCATTTATTTTAATGATGACTAAAATACTTCATTTCTTAATTCTCAAATAAATTGACCGCAGCCATAGAGTCTTATCTTAAATGTCATCTAACCTGTATACTAAAACATTTGCCTTATATACTGTAACTACTCACCAAAGAAAGTTTCCATTGGCGCAAATAATTATGGCGCATTAATATATCGGAAAAGTACCAATATTGGCGCATTAAACAATGTACTCTGATTCAGTGGCGCAAGTAATATGGCTACAAGTAATATGGCTAATATGACGCACTTATTCATTCCAAACTTAATTAAAGGGACTATTGACTGACTTTGTTTCCATTATACATTTAGGTCAATAAATGTCTATTTTTAACATCAGAAACGAAAATTCCGATATTTTACGAGTATTTACGATGTTTATGTCGACTAATCATATACGCGTAGTGCACATTTTCCGATACCGCTGATATCGGAAATTTCCGGAGCGCGTTCGTATATCTTCGTAAAATCTGACTGTGACGTCACAATCGGTACTCGCAGTTGAATCTGTCGCTCAAACAGAATGTTTCTTTTGATTTCAATCACTATCGGGAAAATTTGACTACCTGTCTTGAGAGAAGCATCTTTTATTGTAAAAAATAATTGATTTTATGGGTTAATACATATCGCTGGCTTAGAATTAGAAGGTTGTAGTACAAAATCAATATTTTGAGAAAACAAGAAAAAACCCGTGTCTGAGACCAGTTCCGATTTTCATGAAAATAGGCTCATAAGAAGCGCCTCGTGGTGCAGATTTTAAATATGCATGAGTCTTATAAGGTCGTAAATAGTACTTACTATCTTCTATTGCTAAGCCAGCGATATATATTTATTTATTTACATATGTACACTGTGTAAAGAAATATTCCATAAACTAGCCTTTCATCGTTTGCACCCGGTCAGAATGTTAGTGTGCTAATTAATAATCAAATTCAAATGTGCATAATTTTTTTAAAATAATAGTATAGTAGACCAATCTCCTGATTTTCTACCTCGGGTTTTTATTGGTGTTTATCAAAGAATACGCAAGAATCTTTGGTGTTTTCCATGTGCTCTATCGCTTAGCAGTGACATACATTTTGTTGATTGCTGGCAACAGAGTGACAAGGTTGTATTTAATTGCAACTTCCGTAATTTGTATAATATGTGTACATGGTTTGCCATTGGCAGTTAACAAATAAACTAATTACCAATGTACAATCACGCGTTATCAATAAAAAACATAATCGTTTTCTAACATAACGTTATAAATGTCGGGTCAAGTACAATAATTTGAGCTACACATATTTTATATGCACCATTATACCAGAACTAAATATGTAAGTCCTAGATTATAAGTCAGTTAAAATTCCAATGTGTTATATTCTTTGATGATATCGCTTAGGTTGGTATCCCGCGGTAATCAGTCGGGGTTCTATGATCTACGACTGGTCGCGGTGTCTTGCTGATTAGTTTACTGTCAATTAACAATGTGTCACCAGTTACTTTGATTGCAGTTTTCGCAAGGTCAGATAGTGTTGCTATATACGATTTGTAGTAATGTATACATAATATTATATATGTGTGACAGTACTCTGGCCTATAGCACGGATATACACAGAATGTCTGTATTTCCGTGCCTATAGATACTTTCAAATAAACTTACATCGATCCGTCATGATTTTCAATTGTCTTAGACCTTACATATTATTTAAAATCTATATTTTTATAATTATGCTTTAGAGATTGAATGACATTGAGTACAGCAATTATATCAACTAAAGAGCGCTTTAACTATTACATAGACCAAACCAACATAATTATGTTCGACATTATAAAACCAGCTTTTATGGAAAATCCACACATTCTCGTTAATTGGGATTTATGAGTTCTTATTTTATAACAAACAATAACATACTTTCACGTGTCTAGGGCTATAAATGACATATTTTAAAAGAGTCAAATTAAAGACGAAGCTTTTTGTTTCTCAATATGTGATTGTCAATTTTTTTGGAAAATATAAATGATATTGCTTCAAACTCAGACTATATTTGAGAAAATATACATAATTATGTATCTCTTACTTCCGAGGCCCTCAGGGTTTAATAAAATTTATTTAGTGTATAAATTACTTTCATGGCATCGCTACCAACCAATTTAAGTTGAAATTCTTTAGTTTCTAAACGTGCCAATGTATTAAGAATTTCTTCATTATTAATGAAATAATGCTTATTAAATATTGCACAATTTCCATTGATTTTAGTTTGTGCCCTACAAAAACCAATAAACCGTAGCCGAAATGCTGCAATATGATTGGCTTACGCCACCTGTCAATCAAAATCGACAGGAAGGTCAATTACCAGTCCGTGTAGCCAATGCGGTCAGCGATATTTACAGTGTGAATGTCTGGCAGATTTCTTCGTCGCCGTTATTATGATTTCCCTTATTAATAATAGGTTTGAATTGATACGGCAAAATATTTTCATTGCCATCATAATCTGTATCCGAAGAATTTATCGTTTCATTAGCTCAGGGACCGTGTATTATCTTCCCAGATTAGCTGAGTCGGAGAACTTCGCTGTCCGACATCTTGTTAATAGCACGATTGTGACGTCACACGCTTCGTTTCTAACATCGGACTTTTCCGGAGATATTTCCGTAAGTTTCCGTTCGGTATAACATTGGACGTGAAATATCGGTTGTACACAGGTAAATGTACAGGGAATTTCGGGGAAATGTTGCGAATGCAATCACGATGCCGAATAGAACTATTACACAAAAGTTTAAGTCACCGGTAAATATTCCCTTTAATATTTGTTTTACATATAAACATATATCTTATGCATAAAAACATATCAATGAAATCATCAACTGCATTTGTGCAGGTAACAAAGACCCTAAATGTCAATTTGTGTACTTTTGCGACAATACTTACCCATTAAACCAAGTGAAAAGTAGTCGCTGTAAGAATGAGGCACTGGAAAGTTTGCAAGCGGTCTGAAATGTTGAACAATACCTTGCATCAAACTAAAAATTGACACTGCGGGGTTATAAAAAGTGTTGTAACTCTCAAATTGACATATGAAAGTACATGTAGATCTAGCTATTCAGATTCATAATTATAGTTTTCTTGTTAGCTTTAAGATCGTCCTTGTGGTTTATACTTGTAATGTGTGTATTCTTTTTGTGCCTTTTGTGCTATGTTTCTTCTATTGCATGCTGCCTTCTGTTGAATGATTTTTAACTACTTTTTGTACTAGTATCTGTTTTAGTATTATGTATGTAAAGTGTTACCATGTGATGCTCTGGTGCTGGTGGAATGTGTTCATTACACCCCATGCTGATAGTACATGTTCTTCATTGTGCAAGGAAATAATAAAATATAGTTTTAGGTCTACCAGAAATGTACTATGATAAGTATCGCTTATTCACGCCTTAAAGTTGCGATTAAACGAAGATGCGTTTTACTTTTGCTGACTGTGATATTTTTTATTTTCAAGTCTCATCATATGTGGTAAATAACATGGATTAATGAGAACAATCAGAAGTGTTACCTTGGAATAGGTTTCTGGATCAACATCAGGGAACCAGGTGAAAACAAACTGTCCGATAAACAATATCATAAACGATTTATGCAATTGTATGCCGGTCGCCTGTCCATTGTAATCACAGTATGTTGACTCACTGTACCCCCAAAGCGGAAGTCGCTGATAACTAGGCGTTCAGTTTCATTTTGGAGAGCTGTCAATAGTAAGTATTTAATGTTTTTATCAGACTATTTGATTTAAATATACTGGTTGTACATGTATATATTTTTTCAGCGTGAAATAAACGTTTCTTCAACAGAAAGTCCCATACTTGGTATAAGCATTTAAAATGAAAACATATTTTAACAAAATAAACAGCTGCTTAAAGCGAAAGATGATTCAATCACGATAAAATGTCCGTTATTTTGGAAATGCTAAGGAAATTCGAGTAATAATCTCTTTAAGGTGTTTCATTATTAATCTATACGTATGAGTTTATACGTGCAGTGATGCATTTCTCCCCTGAATCGTTGCAATAGTGTTTAATCCAGTATGCATTCGAACCATGCACTGGACGCCTATTCGGAAAACGCGAAATTCCATCTGTCCCACTAGTCGCAGTACCACTGTATGCCTATTCAATAAATATTAAATATCTAATTACGAAATGCTTGCGTAATAATTTCTTCTAGGTGTTTTATTATCATTCTATACGTATGAGTTTATACGTGCAATGATGCATTTCTCCTCCGAATCGTCGCAATAGTGTATAATCCAGTATGCATTCGATTCATGCACTGAACGCCTATTCGGAAAACGCGAAATTCCATCTGTCCCACTAGTCGCAGTACCACTGTATGCCTATTCAATAACATATTCAAATATCCAATTACGAAATGCCTGTGTGTATTAGCCTTTTCGAGGTACTCATTGAAATGATAAATATCCGTTTTGCATTGTATCTTTATTTTCGACAAGAAAACAGTAAGTTTTTGGTCAGTTTCATCACCAATGACCTTTGCATATATATCCGTTTTGGACCTATCCATATTTTGTTCCAGGGGGCGGCGGGCAGACCAAGTAGAATTAGGCATTTTTTCTTTTTTGGGGTTTTTAATTCCCCACCCTAGATCTAAAATTGTCTTGAAATGGTTGTCTGCTTTTTGCGGCGTCTAGATTCCCCAATATCGGGATCTAAAACCCGACCAATATCTATTTCCAGGACCCGGACTCATTCGGCGTGTCAAATTTCCGCCTTTTGGGAATCGCCACCCCCCCCCCCCCCCCCCTCAATGGCACCGAAGGCTCGCGATATGAATGTCATCGTCTGTAAATCCCCGAGGCAGTGGTACCAACGTATAACGTCGGGATCATATCGCGAGTTCTCCCGATGCCTCCCTGTAAAACCCGATCATCTCCGATTAATATAAACTTTTATTCGAGGATTATATCCCGAAACCGCGAAATATCGCCGAATATTTGTCAAACGTTAAAATTCCCACGAAGTTTCCTGATACTTTAGCGATACATCCTCGATGTGTCGGGGAAACCTCTGGTGTGCCTCGCAGAATTAATTTTAACACGAAAGCAACCCCGATTATTCCCCGAGGTTCTGGATGCCTCGGAGATGCCTCCCCGGGATATTCCCGTGCTACGGGGATGCCTTCGATATATTCCCGATATAAAATCGCGAGTATATCGGGTAAAAATCAATACATGCATTGAAATATCCCGATGTTATTGCGAACTGACTAGATATCTCAAGACTTCACGAAGCTTCCCCGATACATCGGGGAGCTTCCCTCAGACAATGGCGAACCTCCTGATGTCCATCGGTATAACAGCCCTGACGCAGTTGAACCGACGCATTGAGTCGGGAATACATCGAGAGTTATCCCGATGCCTCCCAATTCACAAATTGCCTCATGACTTCCCCGAAGCTACCCATAGACCACGAGGATCATGTTCCCGATGCCTTCCGAAGCCGAGGCAAACAATGCTCAGTGGGACTTAGGCTTAAAGTATTTCGGCACCATTTGTACGAATTTATTCCCCTCCTATCTGTGAAGTGGTATAATTGCTTTGCTTATACATGTACATGTATGTCTGTCGGTCGGTTGGTAGACCAAATTGTTTCCGTTCACAATTTCCAGAATGCTTGGCCTAATTAAGGACCCTGGAACTTTAGATGGCGGTTTGGCATCAACAATAGATTACCGCTATGGATTGTGCGGTCGGTAGGTCAAGGGACTGTATCACTGTGACCTTTAACATGAATAAATTGGTCAAATGGTTTCCGTTCAATAACTTAACAAGGTTAATAGATCAAAGTCGTCATTCAACCTTATAACATTCCTGACTATCGGGATGTCATAGGGACTTACGTGTATTACAATTTTATAAACCAAACTTTAATGTTAAAGTTATCCAAGGTACATGTAATTATGTAATTACTCAATGCAAATGTCTCCGATTCTTCGGGTCTTTTACTCCAGAAACATTTTCTTTGAATAACAATTGCCGCAGAGCATTGGTACTGTTCTATGACTATTTTCTACGGTTAACACATAACAAGGTCAGATCATTGAATGTAAGGTTGAAATTACGTTTGCATAGGCGTACAGTTTTTTTGGCGACTAAGCGGACAGTCCAGATTTTACAAAATGCGACTAGTGGGTCAGTCATGTTTCGACTAGTCATACAGTGTAATCGGCATACATGTCCCAGAAAAACTCATTTTCTTCAAAAAGTATCCGTTAAGATAGAGCAACGTTTGTGTGTATCTATGTGTTAAACATTCATTTACAATGCAGAAAAGGTTGCAGGACTTTGTGAGCGCTAAATATACTATTTTTCAAAGAATTTGTAGGTTCTTTACAAGCTTAAACAAATATCTAATCGTTATTTTACTTGAAAATAAAGTTTATAAGGGCTTTTATCAGGAATGTTTGGTATCTACGAAAACAGTATTTTATGGACTACATTTTAACTAAAACAGAGCACTTACTTTATGCTATACTAAGGAATAAACTAATACAATCCAAATTATCCGAGACGGTAAACACGATCATTTTATTTTCTGGACGCCTAGTTATCAGCGACTTCCGCTTTGGGGGTACAGTGAGTCAACATACTGTGGTAATCCTTTCATTAAATGAGAATATTAATGGAAAATATAGCTTTAACGGAATACAAATATACAAATACTTAATACGTGTAATTTATATAATAATTGCGCAAAAACTATTTAAACATATTCTATTGCGCTTAACAATTACATGACACATTAGGATTCTTGAGTTTGGATTTAGTCATAAAACCCTGAATTGACTATTAACAAGAACACACTCATTGTTCAAGAAACCGACTATACAAATGTGTTTTCAATTTTAATCAGAATATGGCTTCGCAGTGAATGTTTTTCAGATAGCTTGGTAGATCGTTCTAACATTTTAGGCCAGTGACGGCAATAGATATGTGTGATAATAATGTTCGTCGTATAGAATAGAATCGTATTAACCATGTTCCTAAGAACGCTGCAAGAATGTTATATTTAAATAAAACAGAAACTAACTCCACTATATAAGTTTATTTCTGCTACAACTTTTCAACACATGTATGTGCCTTCATCAGTTTAATGACATTCTTTACGAATACTATAAATTATTTAATGCTAACTGATGAGATATAGAGTTCTATCAGTGAAATAAAACCTATATCAGTCACTGGTTATCACTTACAATGTGACTGATATAAGCTCCGCCCCCTCACAGGGACTACTTTAATTTACCAAAATCTCAACACTAAAATGTCTGTTACTTTTTTATTACTGAACGGAAACATGTCATGTGGGGGTTTTTATTCTTAGTTAGACCATTTCCTACAAGTTGGTGTATGATTTAATGCAAAATTCTCAAAAAAGTCGTTTTCAGCTATTCACCATAATCCAAGATGGCGGATTTTGAAGTGAAAAATATTAATGGAATAACATATTAATACATAGCCTAACCACAGTGGTAATTTGGCATAAATAGTACCAGTTTTGACACCATAAAAGCATTAAATAAATAGAATATTTGTTTGTTTTGATTGAATATGGTTAATATCTCATCTTGTAGTGATAAAATTTTAATATTTTCACTCGCGCTACGCGCTCTTGAAAATATTGAATTTCATCACTACACGATGAGATATAAACCATATTCAATCAAAACAAACAAATATCCTCTATATATTATTTTCTACATTATTGACTTGTTAAGCTAGGATAATTTGACATGTCATTTGTGCATCGGTCAATGCACTTCTATATTGATTATAGTATTTATTAGAAATATAGTACTAATACGCCGTTAAATGTATGCATCTGCCAAAGTTCAAAACACTAGACTTAACTTGAATTTTACCGTTGGAACTTGGTCATTCAGTTTGGGCATTCAGTTTTTTGATTGCTGAAACTAGTTCTTTAAACTTTTTTACAACTTAAATTTGGTCGTATCATTTGCTTGTTCGTGTTGGGCACTGTGCCTTGTATTTTTTTTGTGTTTTCTGTGCTCGGCTGGTAAAGTTGAGTGCTGCCTTCCCTGTCAAACTTAACTTTATCTTTTTGCACACATGACCTAATGTTGTGTTTAGCCCTTACACTTTTATCTCTGATATATGAATAATTATAACAAAGTTTAAATACTTGAGTTGGTATGGTTACTATATTACTTCTCTCATCATCTTGGAATAAAGTAGAAGTGTTCCGCATATTGACGAAAGTAACCAAAACGTTGTTTGTATGTCGGAAGTGACAAACGCTTTTCTTCTCTCTATGTCCGTGTAAAACATGAGGAGCATCTGCAATATAAAGTACGTGATACCTAAAACTAATCATTCCAGAACCACCAATGATGTTGCATACTTACCTAACGTAGTTCTATATGTTCATTTTCATGACTGCGTGTTTACATTTCTTTCATTAGTAGTACTGCAGAGTATGTCTTACCCTTTTGATTGTTTGCATTGAATAGAATACTCTTTTGAACTTTAAATGCAGTTTAGTTCTATTTAATGCCCAGTTTAACGCCAGTATATATAGGTAATAAAACAATATGCAATTTATTCAATTCTGAGTATAAGACAGTATCTAGTTTTAAGTGTCATCGTTGTACTCTTTCATATCTAAATCATGGTCGAGAAAGAGTTCGCAATTTTGAAGACACAATGCGTTATCCTTGTGCATCACTGCACATTGCCATATATAATTATTGATGCCGTTAAATGGGGGAGTATTAGTTTTAACGAGTGACTTGAGAATGTCTTGATCATGTTCTTACCATTGCCAAACTTTCCAGACCAAGTCCCATATATCTGAAAGTCCATGGTGCTTCCTGTTGTAACTGAAGATAACGAATCGATAACTGTGCCACTACAACACTCTGAAAAACAATGTGGTGATGATGAAATAAAAAATCGATGATTTTTAGAAATAAAGACATCTTTAATTTAAAACTCGGTTTTCCTTATTTGGAATCGGGATATTTTCGTACAGAGCTAGCATCACGGTTTATGATCAAACCTTCACTTTTTGGTATAAGCAACGAACCTATTAGTACAAATAAACGAAAGAACACATGGTGGTCACGAAAATTTAAAAAAAATCCACTTCAGAGACGTAAGATGATTTTACTAATGTTATCACGGAACATTACTAACATTAATGTTCCCATCTGCATGAAAACAATATGAAAACCTTCAACAGTTTCCGCAAAATAGGGGTTATATACAGTTAGAGTACTGCTTTACCAAATCGGGAAATCGAAATCATTTATTGCAATTATTTCTTAAACTTTGTGATGTTTTATAGCATTGTGTTCGTATTCTGTTCTGTTTGTCAATTTCGTGCTAAATTCTCCCGTGTTCAATTAGTATTATCTTTGTGTATATAGCTATATAGTCCGCCGATGATAACACTAGCCTTTGTTTACAAATAAAAATGAAAATTAAATGCATTTTCGATGTCCATTTTTGTTCAATTATTTGTATACTAGTAATTTCTTTAATGCATAAACATTTCCGATCTATACTTATAACAAGCGTTTAGACGACCGTGCAGTGTTTATATTATGTTTTGTTTATTGATAAGTATATACATATATATATATATAAGATGTACAACGACCTTCGAAATATGACCTTTGGACTAGTCCATTTGCTAAGGTTGAAACGATATTTACCGTTTTTTTCTGATATATTATCGATAAATATAAGTTGACACCGTGGCCTAGTGGTTAACATGGTCTATACATAAACAAAAACTTTGCATATTTTATTACATGTATATTTGTCGTGGGTTCGAATCCGCTGCTATACATTTTTTAAAAATATAATACAGTAATAAATGATTATTTCATTACTTTGTAACTGATAAAATTATGTTTTATGTTTAGTAATCATTTGGTTTGTTTCAATTATATTAATTTTCGTCCGCCCTGGATACACTTTTTTAACATTGCTCGAATGACAATCGGGTTGACTTTAATACAAAGTATTTTATCATAATTCCAATGGAATGTTTTCAGTGTATCAAAATACAAAGGAAATCTATATATTTTAGATATGGATATTAGACATATGCACGCACAATTTTTATTTATCAAAATTTTAAAAAAATAGTCTAGGTGGGTTAGATTCGAACCCAAGCAAAAATATTGATTAGGATCTATAAGCAGTAGCTTATCCAACTGCGCCAATGAGGAAGATGTAAGTCACACTTTCGAATATGTGTGTCTATTCTGTTTGGTGAAAATGAACCCCTTTTACCCGTATTATTTCATAACTAAAAGTACAGTTACGCCCGATCGATTGTGGTTTTATATATGGGATATTTACAAACATTAATCAGTTTGGTCAACTGTTGCAAAATTGGTTTTACAAATTATTAAAGTAAACAGATAAGGTCAAAACCGAACTTTAAGTTATCTCGTTATGTATGCCTAAATGATGAAACACCACTTCATTTATCATGATAGATGACCCTTAAAGGGAAGGTTTAAATATGTCAAGGGATGAGCTATCATAACAATAGTTTCATATCGTTGTGCAATCGACACATTCTATTCCTTCGTGTGATTGCATCAGGCAATGTAATATATCGAATGTTAATTGTGATTTTTTTTATTTTTAAAAAGTGTAGTTGTTTTCATAAATTATGCATATCTATCGAAATTGATTTCATTGTTTCGTTCGTTAAATCAACAGTGAAGTAATATATTAATAAAACGTATACGGGTACTATTATGAAACATGTATAAGTATAGTTTAGAAATGAAAACACTTCACGGTTAACTTGTTACGAGCCTCAGATGTAGTCTTAAAGTAATATCCTTTAAAAGTGAATATGCACAGATCGAACTAAAATGAACATCGGAAATGCATTTGATTATAATTTGTATTTGTAAACATAGGCTAGTGTTATCTCCGGCGCACAATATTAAGTATGGAATTACCTATTTAAAACAATATGCGTGTAGCAGCACAGGTAACTGTATCATTGATAAAGATTAGAAAAGGATTTTGTAAAATTTATATTATCTTAGATATTATAAATTTTATAAAAAAAAATGTGTTTTGTTTACTCTTTATTTATGATACAGTTACCTGTGTGTAGCAGTACATGTTATAACAAATAACACCCATGAGAAGTCGTACGTAATAAGTGTAACTTTGAATATAACTGAACGAATATTAATGTTGAGTGATAGTGTTAAATTAAAAACTTACGATTTTTGTCCAGTATTTCCAACTGCGTGTGGTCTGAACTTCAGCGAACTCTCTCACACAATACAGGTATAATGGTGCCGACAGAAACAGACAAACGCTGGGTAACCAGAGGATGACGGTGTTCTGGAAACATTCGGTAAACTCCGGATACGGTCGGTGGTTACCCCATGTCAGATTCCAGTCCTAAAAGATGTCCTAAATTCATAAGTTTTAGGAGAGATCATGTTTGTATACAGAGGTATTCATATGCAAATGTTCCCACCAGCTAGCTATTGGTAAATGGCAGTGGCAGGTTTTTATTGTTCATTCATCCAATAGACTATCGGTTGAAATTCTGAGAATGGTATTTCCTATAAAGCAGTAACCTCCAACGTAAGAAGTGTTTAAGAAATAGAACCATACAACAACTGTCATTTATATTTAAAGGGTCCGTCAATGTGACTTATAAGATGTTTGCACGATTGAGCAATCTTTTAATTAAATTAATGTAATTAATTTTTTAATTAAAATTAGTTCCGGTAATATAGGAGTATACCCAAATATCACATACCCAAAACTTATCGCCACACATACTGCTAATATCCACCATTCTTCTACAGAACGAAAGTCTTCAAATTTTGCAGATTTTTTACTTGTTTGGTATAAATTTATGTATAAAATTATACATATTCCGTCTGATAGTACAATAACTTGAAGTGTACAATTGGAATCATCAAGTATAACTGACCACATGGTGGCTGACTACGCTATTTATAAGACTGATTACTTCGGGGGTGAGTAACAAAGTCACCGGGATTTCCCCTAAGTATGCTATAATATCGATACATGAGCTCGAATCGATATATCGAACCCGATTGTTTTTACAAGAACAACGGTATTCCCGACATTAAATAATTATATTTTTGTATATGGTTAGGTCAATCGATAATTGAATGTGATGTTTCAAAATTAAACTGTACTGCTTTAGTGAAATGTTGCGCGCTAAACATAGGATTTGAGTTTTACTAGTTAACGTTATAAATAGATCTCTCAAGATAGGGCGAAGTGTATGCGATATGTGTATAATTGGTTATACAGTGTTAGATAAATGATAGGTTTGAATCATGATTTTTGCAATTAATAAAGCAAATATTGGGTTAAAGATTGGTTTTAATCATGGTATTTCGAACAGTTAATAAACAAATATTGGGTTAATGAGTGGTTTGAATCACGACCTTTTGCACAGTTAATAAAAACATTTGTAGCTAAATGAGTTGTTCGAATCACGACCATTTACACAGTTAATAAATCAAAATTTAAGCTAAATGATAGGTTTGAATCATGACATTTTGCACAGTAATATAACGGATAAGATCCGGTTTATGGTTACACCTGTGCACGTTGTTTGGTCAGAGTTTGAATTCACTAATGGATCTGAAAAATGGCTACCAATTGAATAACAAAAGTTATTTAAAATGCGATATTCTGTAGCTCATAAATTTTCTTTTATTTTTTAATGATGTTTAAAAATACTCCAAAAACTAGAATAGGCCCCTTTCTAGAAAATAAAAAATAAAATTATCAGTCTTCCATGGATGCGCGAATAGATGGGACACACTCTTTTCCATAGGTTAGAAAAACAAAAATGGCAGCCATTGTTTTGCTCGATTCGACAGGAATTTTTAACATTTGTAGTGCATAAACGATGCTACAAACTGTTATGAGACACATGATTACTCTGAGATTACGAAGTAAGTCCAACGGGAATCTTTCATATGTGCGAAATATCAACCAATCTTAAGAAAATCAAATAAAAAAGACACATGTGTCGGTTATTTCCCATCGCAAAGTTTGCAATACAATTAATTAAAGTCCGTTTCGGGTACTAGTATTTACGTATCTGGACCGGACGGTGATAATCCACATCGTAGTTGTAGGTTATTGTAAAGAAAGTAAAACGAAAGCATTTTCGTAATTCCTCGCCGAGATGTAATAAAACAATCCCTCCAAAATCGTCAAAAAAAATTCGCGGGATAAAGGTCGCGAAAACTAATGTAGGTTATATTCTAAATCTCTTTATGTTGTGACGATTTGCAGGGTTTATTTAACAAAAAAAGGTGATTAAGATTAAAGATGTTTGATATTTAATCGTAATATGATTAATTGAAATGAAAATAGCCTTTACTTTTGAACAAAAGTACTGTCTGGTATGCTCATGCAACCCATTAAAAAAGGTAAAATATCAAATAAGGCCTATTTGAAATCAGTTGTTATCTGTGTTTATATCTAATTATTCATTTTTAAATTAGTTACCCCTGAATTAAGTAGACCTAGAATTAAACAAATTGAAAAACTTGCATTATCCACAGACAGATATATTTTCATTTTGATCGGGCTGACAAATGTTCATTCGGACTGACAAACGATAGCAGGTTTGTATCGTCTTTCGTTACTTTGTACGAGCGCTTTCTTGTGCAACGAACCGCTTCGATAGGTTGCATAGACGTAGGAAAGCGCTCGGTAGAGCCTTTTGGAAACGGCTTGCTCCAGATTCGTAACTTCGTAAACAAACAATTTTTTGTGAAGTTATGCATCACCAAAAAATCCAGTACTAGATGAGCATGTTACAAATAATGTAGGACAACTGACATAGTCCGCTAAAATATGCCGTGCGTTAGTTCATATTATTGGATAAATGAGTGGTTTGAATCACGACCTTTTGCACAGTTCATAAAACAAAATATAAGCTAAATGACAGGTTTAAATCGTGACATGTTGTCAATTAATAAAACAAAATAGTGGGTAAATGAAAAGTTTGAATCATGACATTTTGCACAGTTAATAAAAGAAAATATATAATAAACTTAAATAGTGTGTGAAAAAGACTCCTTGGTTCTGTGCTATGTATGGCATATAGCCTAGCACCGGAAAGTTTGAGATTTCCTTTCTGTTACCAGCTAGATAATATCTAGTTAATTGAGAAACACTGAAAGCTTTTCAAAAATTGACCAACTTGACCTCGTGACCTCGGGTGACAGGAATTAGAAGACAGGTGTCAGGAAGCAGATGCGTGTATATTCAGAGAAAAACTGTCTCATAGGTCATCAAGATCTTAATTTGTTTTAAAACTACTTTAAACGTTAAATGTGAAGGTCGAAATCAATACGGAATATTGTCACTAAAGCACACAAACATGTAATCATCACTTCAGACAGGTGTGGTTATTAAATTAATCTAATATCGTTTATTCTTGTACAACTGTATCGATCAAATGTCTTAGATTAAAATTGTATCGTTTATTCTTGTACAACTATATCTATTAAATGTCTAAGATTAATCTAGTATCGTTTATTCTTGTACAACTGTATCGATCAAATGTCTTAGATTAAACTAGTATCGTTTATTCTTGTACAACTATATCTATTAAATGTCTTGGATTAAACTAGTATCGTTTATTCTTGTACAACTGTATCTATTAAATGTCTTGGATTAAACTAGTAGTGTTTATTCTTGTACAACTGTATCTATTAAATGTCTTAGATTAAACTAGTACCGTTCATTCTTGTACAACTGTATCTATTAAATGTCTTAGATTAAACTAGTATCGTTTATTCTTGTACAACTGTATCTATTGAATGTCTTAGATTAAACTAGCACCGTTTATTCTTGTACAACTGTATCTATTAAATGTCTTAGATTAAACTAGTATCGTGTATTCTTGTACAACTGTATCTATTAATTGTCTTGGATTAAACTAGTATCGTTTATTCTTGTAAAACTGTACCTGTTAAAAGTCTCAGATTAATCTAGTATTGTTTGGTATTGTATAATTTCTACCATAGAGAAAACTTTATATGGGTGCAATCGCAAACACCACATATATATTTTAGCATAGCCTATGTCAGTAAAACGACAAGCGTTATCAGCACAACTCGAGGTCACAAATATCAGGGTTTGTCAAAGTTTGTTTTTCTTTTAATCGTTTTTGCTGCTGCTGCTGCTGCCTGCTGCCTGCTGCCTGCTGCCTGCTGCCTGCTGCTGCTGCTGCTGCTGCTGCTGCTGCTGCTGCTGCTGCTGCTGCTGCTGCTGCTGCTGCTGCTGCTGCTGCTGCTGCTGCTGCTGCTGCTGCTGCTGCTGCTGCTGCTGCTGCTGCTGCTGCTGCTGCTGCTGCTGCTGCTGCTGCTGCTGCTGCTGCTGCTGCTGCTGCTGCTGCTGCTGCTGCTGCTGCTGCTGCTGCTGCTGCTGCTGCTGCTGCTGCTGCTGCTGCTGCTGCTGCTGCTGCTGCTGCTGCTGCTGCTGCTGCTGCTGCTGCTGCTGCTGCTGCTGCTGCTGCTGCTGCTGCTGCTGCCTGCTGCTGCTGCTGCCTGCTGCTGCTGCTGCCTGCTGCTGCTGCTGCTGCTGCCGCTGATGATGATGATGATGATTATTATTATGCTGTTGATTGTGCTGATGATGTTGATGATGCTGCTGATGCTGCTGATGCTGCTGATTATGATGATGATTTAACCATAAGGTCGCTCACCTATCAGACTGGACCCCTTCTTTTTTCTGTTTTTTTTTAAATGCCGAGCATAGCCTTTATGTTCCAGATATATGTCATATGAGTGCCTCCACCGGGATTTGAATCCGGGCCAGAATAGACGACAAGTGCACTAACCGCTGAGTTACGGAGACCGCGATTCGAACCTTTGTCCTCACTCTTCACAGCCAGACGCCTAACTGTCGCCACTCGTTTAGGCCAATATGTTATCACAAATAGATATACCATAGACAAGAACAATCAAGTCGCACTAACTTTTATAGAAATGTTTATTCTAGTTCCGAGCATACAATGTTCATGAACATGACTGTTGAACAAAATCTGTAAATTATTTGTAAGAAATAACCAAGCATCATGTTGACAAATACTAGTACGAAAATGTAACATATATGTTTAGATGAATGTACTATCAAATGATGACAATTTCCTGCAATGACATACTCATTGTCACAATAGAACATGTCGTACCCAACCAGTCCCAGATCTCCTGCAGCATCCCTATCTGAGCTAAACATCATCTCATAAATTGGCATGAGTCTTACGTGGGTTGATTAAACATATTTTTATGGGAATCCCGACTCCTAATTGGTATCACAAAACTGAAACATTATTCTGAATTTAGTAAAGTAAAGTTTCAAGAGCTCATACTTCAGATTTATCTCAAACCAAGACTCGAATTTGAGTAAAATCAAAATTTGAACTAAGATTTCTACTTGAGATGCTTTAGGAGATCGGGGATTGGAAACTTGTATAAAGACGCCCATTTGATTTGTGTAACATATTTAACACACAGTGACACGTATTCACATAATACCGCGTACTTTGTTCGACTAATGAAGATAGTATCTGCTATAACAAGTTTGATATCATTGAAAAAGGTTAATCAATTTGGTTGTCTTTGCAGACAGGTTTTGATATACGGACCTTTGTTTACAGGTGATCAAGCTTCAACAAAATTTAGCCTGAAATACAGCACTAAGTCAAGTCAATTTATATGTGGGTATATGCAAACGTAATAGTTCTAGTCCACTAGAGTTTGTAAATACAAATCAAATCATAATTTACAGTATTTCAATTCTATTTAACGTAAAATAAGCCGTGTTATTAGATTATAAAATTGTAACTAAATAAAATTTACTTGACTTTACGTTACTAAACAGACATACCAGTATATTTCTAAAAGAAAGGGGACATACTGAAAGGGCTATGTGTAAATTGCATTTTAATAAAAAAGATATCGAGTCAATCAGATTATTCTGAATCAGCCATCTAGAACGAACAACATGTTCGGAGAAGCAAGGCAGATACGTTTACGCCCTTGCATCACAAACAGCAATATATTGGCATTGATAGTGTCTAAAGACCAACCTAGAATAACCTCCATCATGCGACGAGGCAGCGATAGCACAGGTGTAAGAAACGTCGAAGCAGATAGTTTCTCTAGACCCATCAGCCGATAACAGCGATATATGTGCAGACTGGTCAATTATGTTGCTTAACACAGACTTGCGTACGGTCTATACTTAGAAATTATATGTCAAACACAGGAAAGTACGTACATTTACTATTAAAACATGAAATACTATGAAAACTTAATAGGTTAAGTTAAGGTTTAAATCTACCAGTATATACAATGTGGACTAATAATATATACCATGCAAACAAAAACGACTACATTAAAACATATGTTATACTGTAGACTCTACATGGTAAACATTAACATTATAATGATAAAAATTAACAAATATTATTGTGCTAAAACTAAACACACGATAATAATACATGTCTATAACAAAACACCTAACTGTCTGGTTAGTGGTTAACTATGGATAGATAAATAATTTAAAACAAAATATATGAATAACAACAACAGAAACAACAACAAAAGCAGGAAAATCTAATAAATATACACACAGGTTGACCTAAAAGGTTATCTACTGAACTCGAGATGTTTATGATTATTATGTTTTTATTTATTAACTTTTCCAACTGTTTCTAAGAGTAATTTCTCTCCGTCCTCATAGCGTAATACATCTCTTTTTTTTAATTATTCAATTCAAGCTGCCTTTGGCCATTTCAAAGTTTTGAGTTACGATTACACGTTTATCTAACTCTTTTATTTAACCGGTTAAAATGTTTAGACAACATAAATCAAAATAGGATTTACTATAAAAACTGTTTAGTCGTAATGTAATGTGATAAGATATGTTACACTTTTGTAATATGTATTGTGTAGTGCATTTTGACCTTGTTGTATATGCTATGTTATATTTTACAAACAATTATATAGCTTTCACTCTCGTAGAGTGTATTATTATTATCATTATTGTATTTTGTAAATAATATGAAATAGATGATAAGTGTTGTTCACTTAAGTCTATTAATATGAATAAATACATCTGTTCTGTTCTGTTCTGTTCTGTGATATTTAACTTCTATTCACGAATGTCAAAAATGCGCGATATTGATAGCTTTGTTAATCATGATATAACTGTTACAAAATGAAATATGAAAATAGTTTAGCATTCACGGAACACAAATTGACAACAAACGTTCAAACATTATATTATTTTTATAAAACAATAAAAACGAAGACATATGTAAAGTGTTCACTTCACAAAGAGACGATAAATGGTTGGTCAAGCATGATATTTGTTTTTCAATTTTCACTTCATAAATTTACAATGAATAATTGGTCAATCAAGATATAAACTTTACAAAATGAAGATATGTTAGTTTTTTACCTCACAAATAGACAATAAAGGTTTGTTCAATCTTAATAGTTTTTACAAACTGAAAAGTAAAGATATGTAAGCTTTCACTTCACAAATTGACAATGAATAATTGGTCAATCAAGATATAAACTTTACAAAATGAAAAATGAATATATGTTAGTTTTCACCTCACAAATAGACAATAAAGGTTTGTTCAATCTTAATTTTTTTACAAAATGAAAAGTAAAGATTGTAAGTTTTCACTCCACAAATTGACGATAAAGGGTTGGTCAATCGTGATATTATTTTTACAAAATGAAAAATGAATATGTTAGTTTTCATTTCACAAATAGACAATAAAGGTTTGTTCAGTCTTAATAATATTTTACATAATGAAAAGTGAAAATAAATCAGTGAAAAAGTTTTTGCTTCACAAACAGACAATAATATGTGATATAACTGGTTTGTCCAAGCATAATAAGTTTAAAAACGGTTGAAAAGGTGGTGTAAAAATCAATGGAAAATATACTTGATCATACGCATCATACATAAATGAGGGGAATGATGTAGAATAATATTGCACTATAAAGATGGTTTGCACTATTTCCGACAAAATTATATTCTAAACAAGTAAGAAATTACGAAATACCAATAGTTCAATTTCAAACTTGAGAAATCATGAGTTATCTGCTCATGGAACTAGTGTTTTATCCAAATTTGCGTATCGAAGAGCATAACTTTAAACAAGCATGGTGACCTAACACTAGTTTTGCATTTTCCTGTTTCTTATATGATAAACTGTCCATATACAACATTTGAACAAATTATATTGTTGGAAAAAGGCCCCCCCTTATCTTACAAGAACCTACCGCGAATTATTTCATGTGTTTTGTATTATAGTTCAACTGAGGGGTGGGGGTAAAATACACAACTATTGCAATAATCACACTCTTTTCCAGTACCGTATTGCAGCCATAGATATTAAACAAATGTTTTTTAAAGTTATTCATTCATAGTAATCTACCCAATCATACACATATTATGTAACATTTGCACAACGTGTTGGTAGTAGAAGATTACATGATATGTAAGTCTGTTCAAATGGCAACTAGTGAAGATCATTTTGTTCCACAAAACTGCTGTGTGGGTGAGATCGGGGTTGAATGAGCCAAGGGTTCAAAGATGATCCAGCCCTTGCAACGTCCATCCGTTTTGGACGCCAAAATGGCTCATTCAACCCCACTCTCCTACATAAAAATGACATAAGTAACTGTTTATGGCAACTAAAATTACAAAATAAAACTGAATGCTAAGATTAAGTGTTGTAATTATGATGGAAAAACGGATGCTATAAAATCAACAATCGGGACCCTCGGACATTACTGGCGTAAAACGTATGTATCTTCGACGTCTATGTCAGAGAAGTTATGATTGTGAAATTAATTACTTGACAAACATAGGCTGCATGTAAATATAGTTCACACACATTTGATTAAAGTAATAGGTAACAATTGCACATAAGGGAATCCAAAAGGGTTGTGTTTTTTATGAAAACAAAACAAAGTATAAATACAAGTAAATAAATACCAGTATGATATGGTATTATGTATGTATAAATACAATAATATACATGAATATGCAATGCACTATACAGAAATGCTTCCTTAATACAATGCATCACATTTAACAAACAGCTAGTTAGGTACAGGGATATTGACTGATGCATTGTATGTGTCCTTTGATTGTTAATGATAACACCGGGCACTCTCGTATGTTGAGATCCATTCTTAGTTCAGATTAATTATCGCCGTGTAAGGCATGGCTCTACTTCCTTAGCGACAACGCCACATCCACTATAGTAGCGACATCGCCCCCACCAAAGTTGGTACACAAACGTACGTACCATCATAGCGACAACGCTATCCCCTTTCCACAATGTCCGTGGTGACAACGCGCTTCTACAAATACAGAAGCGATGACGTCCCCCCCCCCTTCCGACCATTATAGTAACAGCGTCATCCCCGCTTTAAATAGTAGCTGCACATTTTCTCCTACCTCCTACCTCCCATTATAAAGCCCCCCCCCCCCCCCAGGTCAGTGTGGTCCTGTATTTAACTCATCCGCCATATTAGACGGTGGTCCGTCAGGGTATATTGCTGTGTATCTTGGGGGTTTTGCTAGTGCATATGTATCGTCTTCGTTTAGATTGTCACATAATTTACTGTGTGTTGCGTCGATATAAGACACTGCTGGTGCCAATGGTGATCTGGAAACATTGTCAGGTTTCAGAAATGTTTCACACATTGCATTGCAGATATGGTTGTTGAAAAATGTATAGATTCCGCTCATGCCATAATCACTGTCGCCATAGCAACCAGAGACTGAATGAACGGTTGGATTGGATAGTGTGTATCGGCCATCGTCTTCGACACCTTTCAGGTTACACACCACAGAATTTCCACACGATGAATGATAACAGAAGTGACAAAAAGCATCCAGAACTTCGGATCCATTTGACGTCGTGCTTCCAGTGGTAGTAACAAACTTATTGAACTCCCCTTCTAGCAGATCTTCGAACAGGACCACTTCTTTGTCGGCAAACTTCTTATCAAAGCGCATCAAGAATCGTGTAATCTTCATTACATCTGATATACTCTCCATCATGGCTTCAATAGGTTTCACGACGTTCACCTGAAATTACAATACCAAAAAAGGTATGAAATATCATATACATGTACAGAACATTTGACTTGGTATTTTACCGTAATAATGTTTTGATAAGTTAAACTATCAACTCTGGTTGGACAACGGATCAGCACGGATATTCAAGGATATCATGTGAAATGTTGTGGCACCTATTCTACGAAAAACTTAAGTTATTGCTAAGCTGAGATTACTATTTTGAATTTATTCTATGACTACAATTATAGTCTTGTGATGTCGACTGCTACCAGAAACTGTGTATTTATTGCTTAGTAGGTGAGTTTTGTATGAAATGATCATGAAAATCCAACAGTAATGAACAATATAGCACTTCGTACTTGAGCTTGTAATAGCAGACTTAATATTTTACTTTAGATGTTTATAGCTTTAAAGCACTATTTTCTGTAAAAATCGGACTGATTAAGTATTGCACTATTAAATTGACATCTAACTGTGATGAAAAATGTATTCAAATCTACATTTGAGTTATTTAACATAACAGTCTCAGCTGAGCAATAACTTAGGGTTTTTTAGGAATTGGTGCCCGAGCTTTACATGTCTTAGTACTATATAGCGGGTGTAATTTACACAATATCCACGGGCAGCAAATATAGCGCGAAATCTATAAACTTAACCAAGGGAGACGAAGTCTTCGACAAAACGATTTGTGAGAGAAATGCGATAAAATTACGTAATAATAATTACTCTGTTTTCGTATGCAAAAATGCATACTTCGTACACATTGGCATTCACATTTTAGAAAAGGTTTTCAGTCATCAAGGTTGTCATTCAAAACGATGAAAGTGCCTGGGTGTTGTGACGTCACATGAAAGCTATGGCTATGTCATACTGTTCAATTCAAGAACACGTGTGCCCAGACTGTCATACCCAAATGTAGATCATGCTTATAAAGCCTTCAAAACAAACTAATGAATTCAGCTGTAATAGACAATGTTGCAGACTTGCTGTGTTCATACGCAACAAACCGATCACATATTGGGGCACCAGGCACTATGACTTTTTAAAATAGGTGAACTCGTGCCAGTTCTTGAAATTACACTGCGCTAATATATACAGGCCTTGGGAACGTAACAACTCGCTGTTCTAGTGCTATATACTCACTCTGATGTTACATGACTTGCTGTCTAAGAATTTGTTAAAGTCAGCACACATTCTTCTTGCTAAATCACATCTCTGTTTATACTGGTCCCAGCTGTCTGTATCACCTGTTTTATGTCTAAATGTTTTCACAGCGACCATTGTTCCGGTCCAATATTCCCGTTCATGGTGTGCTATACCCTGTAAAATAATAAAAATAAAATAATAACCACTTAAGGCAAAGATAATAACTCATTAAGCCAGTGGTGATATTCACAAGGCATTTAAGTAGAATGCTTAGGATTTTTTCTTTTTTCCATAAAATCTAACAATTTCCATAATATCTAACAATTTTCATAATATCTAACAATTTTCTTGAGTGTATCAGCTAAACAAAACGATAAATACCATTGTTTTTTATAAAGTGTTCAAGCATTACGTAAAGATTGTCTATAATGACCAAGGAAACATGAGATGTTCTTAAACATAAAAAGAAAATATGCACAGCCAAGTTTTTTTAACTGTTAACTTGATCGAGTGGAGATTTTCAGTTTTCAACTTGGATCCTGAGTGAATATCAGTCCAGAGGTCATCAGGTTTACAATCAAACATTACATAAATGCATACTATGTTTGTAAATCATACTTTACTAAATTAACTTTCCAGTATAAAGCTGTGACAATATGGAACGCTTTGCCCAGTCAAGTTAAAAACACAACGTCAGAGAAAATGTTTAAATCTATATTAAAATCATACTTATCCGCAAATCTAACAAAGACAAATTAAAAAACACTCGGTTATTGCTGGTTACCTATTATATCAGGATCTTTTAATACAATATTTTAAATGTCAGTATTTACTTTTTTGTATTGTCTGCCATTTTATTGATGCTTTTGAATGTTTGTATATATTTATGCTTGTTTTGTTAGATGACCCCATGGGAGATAAGCTCTAGTCTTAAAGGGTATATCATCGGAAAATAAAGTTATTATATTATGTATTTATAGACAGTATAGACTAAAGTATTGAAATAAACCATGATAATATAATGTATAAATAATTTTGCTGTACCCACAAAACTCGAAAACTGTACATGAGCGGACTCCATAATGTTGTCATTTCAAATTATTTAAATATTATCACGGCGACGGGTAGATAGAGTGATTAACAATAGGTAAAGACAGGGTCAGTTGGTTATGAACTACTTATTGACTAAGGTACACGAAACAAAGTCACATATGATTTTAATTTTAGAAATTTCAGAGCTTATTATTAGATGACACAAGAACCAAGTGCAGTATTTTAGTACGACGATATTTAGTACGAGCCTGCGGTGTTTCAATATACATTAAAGGGAGAGAACTCGGATTGACATAACAAATACCGCCATGCAGCAGTAACTTCCCCTGAATGTTTGAACCGATCGATAGGGACACGACTTGACCATAGGGATTACTTTTGACTTGACCATATTAGTCAGAGCTGACCTAATTAATAATTGAATATCTCTGTGGACAGGTCAATCATTTAACGTAGATGGAATCAATAAGAATAATACTATATTGAATAATACAAGCGAACCTCGTATATACCTCGCTCTACACTAGAATCGGACTCTTGATGGATTAACCATTATAAACTCTATACATGTATTAAGACAAATAATGATAGCATTAGCAGAATGGTACAGTTGGGATCATAATATTTATATGAATAGTATTGACAAATCGCTGACTAAGAATCAGAAGGTCGTAAGTACAAAAAGCTATTTTTAGAAAACAAGGAAAAACGGTCTGAAAACTTTTCAGACCGTTTTTCCTTGTTTTCTAAAAATAGCGTTTTCTCATTACTTATGTAAAAACAAGCTTTTTGAACAGTTTAGTCAACATGACCTGGCCCCAATTCCACGAAAAAACTTAAGTTATTGCTCAGCTGAGACTGCTATTTAGAATTGATTATATGACTACAATTATAGTCTTGAGATGTAGATTGCTACCAGAAACTGTGTATTTATTGCTAAATAATGAGTTAATAGGTGATTTTCGTAAGAAATGCTCATGTAAATCCAACAGTAAGGAACAATAAAATACTTCATATTTGAGCCTGTTATAACAGACTTAAGTTTTTACTATAGACGTTTATAACTTTAAAGCACTATTATCTGTAAAAATCGGACTTATTATGTATTGCTCTATTAAATTGGCATCTAACTGTGATGAAACAATATATACAAGTATACATGAAAGTCATTTAACCAACACAAAATGTTTTTAAAATAGCAGTCTCAGCTGAGCAATAACTTAAGTTTTTTCGTGGAATTGGGGCCTGTTCCGATTTTGACGAAAATAGGCTCATAAGAAGCGCCTTGTGGCGGAGATTTCAAATATGTATTACGTCCTTCTCATTCTAAGCAAGCGAATTATGCGTTTAATTAAGTCAAAATAGAATCATTTCAGTAACATATTTTAGAGTTGCCTCAGTGGTGTAGTTCTAATTTAGCGCGGTGAGAGCCGTCATCGTTGGGGTAGCTGGTCCGGAACACACATACCGGATCATATGAACTGCCCAAGATATTCGGATAAGTCACGTGACATGACTGTGCACGAGGCGCGCAAGTAATTAAAATTAACATAGCGAATGCTTGGGACAGTATAGTACGGTGAATTCGACATGATCCTCGACCTTTTATAAGCATATAATAACAGCTGAAATCTTGCCAATAGTTATGTTCCCGGTTGCCCCACGAAGACGCTCAAAGTATAATGCAAACACAAATCTAAAGGGCCGATATTGAGGACCCACCATATTGCACGCTTTGCTGGCGTAAATTTATCTGTATATTCAATACAAGAACCGTGTAATTTATTCATACATAAAGGTTAGTAACAGCTTTCCATTAAATATTTAAAAGTCGTCGATACAGTTATGTCTATCAGGCCAATAGTTTAACTTGCTCCGAATCGTCCATTCCAACAAGATCAGTCTCCTGCTTCATTAGGAGCTCTTCATTTACGCATGACCAGTCAGTAAAGCAATTCTAACTTCCGGTCAGTTATAAAAGAAAGCATACTTACTTTAAAAACATAATGTGATCGACTTGAAAATTCAGGGTACAGCTCAAATGAGCTCCAATAACCCTTATCATGTTTCCAGGGTTCTGTGGAGAAGGTCGAGTTTTCGATGGTAAAGTTCATCAGCCCCATGATGGGATACCTCACTGACCACTGAGACGTATGATGTTGTTGTACCGCAGTAAACTGAAAATATATTAACAAAGCCAGTGTGAAGTCAGCTATATATCACAAACTTGCACCCTTGGTCCATAGGTCCGTGAAAAATGCCCTTGACCACCTCTATATACGAGGGTCAGTCAAAAATAAATGAGCCTTGCCGCAGCAACTACATTCTCGTTCCACAGAGTATTCTTCATCCAGGCAACAAAAGAAGACAATCCGAAGACATGCGTTCACGCTGCCAGTAGAACGCACTTGCGCGTTGCTACGGAAACAAGGGGATTATATTTTACAATGATTATTAGAAAATACGTCTTCAAGCGCAGTTTGGTGGCATAAATTAGCAACTCTCTGTTATTTTGGACTGACCCTCATATAACCATATAAATATACGTGCTACAACGTGTATACATATGGACTAGGACACTTAAAACAGACAGGTGTCTTGGTCTTATTTACTAATTACTAATTATCGCGGTGGTTTAAATTTCGTTGATTTCGCAGATGAACTAAATCGCGAAAATACATACACTCGAATTAGTGACCTCAAAAATACGCAGCAAGTGATTTTATATCCACGAATTTAAGTAACCATCAAATTACCATTTTACCATAATGTGCAAAATTTAATACCTGGGGAAAATAGTGATTTTACAGTTGTTGCGAATACCCTTTTTACCATGGATTATAGTCTATGGTTATGAAATAATTTCCCCGTCTTTTTAAAACATAGAATAACCAGAACCAAATATTCAGCAAAAAAGGTTTTAGCCTAAATTAAAATAACTAGATAGATAGATACTTTTATTTCCTCCAAATTTGAAGAGCTGATTTGTAGTTAATAACAATGTTATCTTGTCATTAGTCACGTTACTATGCAATACCATCGTCCGTGCTGTTATCAGTACATGTATATTTATAGGAGATAACTCCAGTATACTATTTTTATTGATGAAATTTTACCGCAACACAAATAACCAGAGACAAAAAATCTAGCTAAAGTTGAAAAATGAAATAATATTATATGGGTATTTTTGTTAGTTAAATATATCATCTTTTCATGCTTTCATTAACCAGCCCAGTAGTATCCCATTCCCTTATTGTGTTAATGAATTTACGTCGTGATATTAGGCATATATTGTCTATTATTTAAGCCTAGGTCCCACTGAGGAATTCCACATCGGCGATGTTCTCCAAATTTCTTCCGATAACACCCGATTTATCACAATTCCTTCCGATATCACAAACTGTCTCATGACTTCCCCCGAAGCTTCCCCTAGACCATAAGGAACCTGTTCCAGCTGTCCTGAATGCTCATTAATTTCAATCGGGAGTACATCGCCGAGGCAAAAAATGCTCAGTGGGACCTAGGCTTTACACAGCTCTTTTTGAGAATTTTACAAATTAGTGAGTTAATAGTTACAACTCTGCTGTAACTCATTACGTAGAGTGGCTACTGACTATGCAATGTTTCATTAAATTACACAATACCTATCAGTTTGTGTTTTTGTACCTAGAAATCATGTATGAGAACATTTTTACAGCAAAACTTTCTGTACAGACCATCCCAGGGAACAGCAAAAGGTTGCGTTGTTGTGAGATGTGGTGTCTTTTAACAAGTTGTGTACACTTTTTTAAATGGACTGGTGGAAAATAATAAGTGGTGGCTTTTGCTAAAAGGTTTTTAAATGGACTTTGTTCACAGGCGGTCTTTACCACAGTTTATGGCAAAGGTTGCAAAAGTGACACACGTCCATCAACAACAATATACGACTTTTGATCTCATCTTAATAACTCTGAATAATTATCTGACTCAATAATTTCATTTATATCATAGTGTATATATTTAACATTCCCATTGTATATTTTCTACACATGCGTTATTTGTTTTATTCATATCTTGAACAGAACGATGACGTCACGTAAGTGACTTTAAATAATTCTTCCGGTATAATTAACTCTGTTCAGTTCAGGTCTATTTTAGGACCACGTTCATCAATTCACATCAAGGCAGAGGATCGACTCTAGATATGAATAAATTGCCTTATTGTTTTTAATTCATATTATATTTCCCTATCTTCTTATCTAGTGGTTGAATATGAAAGCATTAAAACAAACACACCCTGTAATTAATTATCTCTGAGATACCACAGAAATGGATGCATACTATGTGTCTATTCCTTCACTCTGTCCATTGTATGATAACATCACCGGTGGAGAGAAAATAGTTCGCCGTACACATATGATTTTTTTACGATTTTATTTTCTGGCAAGCGTTAGGCGTAAATAATTGTCTGTTTCATACTCTAAAATTTGCTGAAACCCTAAATATTTTATATACATGTAGTATTGTGCTTGAAAAAATTTAGTTTTTGCTATTTTCTATACTTTTTGTAGGATAGTTACTCTTTTTCTACGAAATCTTACTGTTTTAAATCATTTTCTGGCCTACCTACAATATTGTTTTAGGCATGTAACTAAAAAGCCTTAATTCCTGTATTGGCCTTACATTGATCATGTCCACATAAAATATAATCCTGATTCCTCAATTACGTCTAAACATTTATACTCAGGAAGGTAGTCAGTTAGTTTTCTAGTATAAATCTTACATTGGTTAATTATATTAAGAAGTATGGGTTATCAAATTAGTTAATTACGCCTTATAATGCATTAGCCATTACAATTTGTTATTGACTTAGGTATGAGTCAGTTAGTTTCTAGAATATTTTATTAAGTGTATAAAGGAATCAACTTCCGGTTATCGCAATAATGAGTACACGTTGAATTATATAGTCTTGCAATAATGAGTACAGTGATGGGAAATCACCGGATGTTTTAATCACAATAAGTCATACAAGTTGTATTGTATAGTATCACATTAATGAGTACAGCGGTTTGGGTTATACGCCTTATAATGGTCGATTAACGACGACTATGTAATAACATGTTGGTGGTGGTATTAAATAAGTTTGAAAAATACGGTTATACTACGAACAATATTTTTGTATATGTTTGACTCAAAAATGTTTGGAGGCTGCGTGAGTAACGTTCAATACTTCTGTGTTATAGCAGGAAGTACGGTCAACATATTTAATTTCAGAGCTGTGATAGAAACCGTTCATTTCCACGTTAAAAGCTTTGAACAAGCTGTAATACGCTGCTAGGCAAAGAGAACACTAGATTCGTGAACTGAATACAAGCACAAGAATCAATAACAGCAGAAAATGTACATGTTCGTACTACGAAGACTGAAAAAATACAGCGATTCGCCCTAGTAGACACATCAGTAATTTTACTTACGTGTAAATTCCAATTATTTACGTATTTCCAAGGCTATATTTCCCGCTCTGTTTAGTCAAACCACTAAATTATTTCATTATAATTCACTACTTCAAAGCGAAACTATTGAATCATCCAATAGCTATTATATCCTCTAATAATTGGAAATATTGCATTCGCTTAGCTACTGGATCAATACGTTTTCCACCATCTTGAATACATTTATTAATACGATAACACAAGGTTCGTTTTCCCGAGAGGAAACTATCGGATATTGTACATACACACGTTCATTTCAATACACTATTTACATTACCTGGTATAAACAGTAGGAGAGATATTTTCATAGTACCAGAAAATCATACAAAATTATCTGATGCGCAGATAAGCTACTGCGCATGCTGAGTAGAATTACTATACAGGTAACTCGTTCTTTTTCTTGGAAGCGATAAGTGTGTGAGGCCAAAAAAGATACCGTTTGATTCTTGTTTTGGTTGATACTCTAAATTGACTCGATACTCGACTTTTTAAAATACTGATATCCAATAATGTGTGTGTGCAATTTACTTTGTGCTCAAACGAGTAGATTTAGCATCACTTTTGGTGAATAAAAAAAAATATTTTAAAAAATGAAAAAGTTTTTCCTTACTTATATAATTTTTATCCTTGACTGCACTATTAAATTAGAAGTTTTCAGAACTTTAGTTATAATGGTAACGTAACTTAATGAAATAGTTTAATACACTTGAAAGGCACGTGAAAGTCACGGCGTGGCAGTATAAATATTCGTATATTCGTTGTTCTTTGTTGACAGAGGGTCTCTCTTAACAGTTTAAAGGTGCTTCCTTAAGGTGCTGCCGGACTAGATTTTTGTATAACGTAATTTTCCTACATAGCCATGAAGCAATTAAAACCACTTTTGATATCGGGCACTCTGTATTTTTTCTTTTTAAAACATCGCCGAGTTTCCTTCCTACCATGATGCTTTGTGAATTATATAATTCACGCGTGGTCGATCTGTAAACATCACAAACTATAGCGTAAATTCCATTTAGGTATTCGGTTTATTTGCAAATTCCAGGCAATTTAAGTGATAATAGTGTTAATTCTATTTTGGATGTAACAATACTAAAAGACATAGTCAAACAAACTTTATTCAATCCTAGTACAACAATGTACATGTTATACATGTAATATAGGATTATAAACATTCATACAGTAATGGCACAGTTCTTGTAAGTTTAAATATATACATTTTAACACAGTTTAGGTACACGAAAAAATGCAATTGTTTCGGAATGTATTTCACTGGGGTTACAGTACAGACTGATGTAAAAGATGACTTGTAACATAGTTTAATATACATGTTCACGGGGATAACTAATGTTTAAATAATATAATGCGGAAAAGGGTTGCACAATGGTTGACTTAAATCGACAATTAGTATTAATTTATGGTAATGATAGCAATGGTATTTACCTAAAGTGTTTAATTACAATGACAGCAATTAATTAATTTACTAATGTTGTGCGGCTTTTACTTGATATGATTATTTCGTATCCGCCATATATGTTAGAAAAACGTTGTTCAATATAAAATAGTCTGGTTGCTTGAAAAAAGGACAATGAAGTAAATATTGTGATGCGTTTCCAATTTGTCTTAAGTTACATAGCGGGCATAATATGTCTTGGTATTCAATGTCAGTCCGACGTCCAGTCTCAACAGGTAGCTTGTGGTTGTCTGTCCGAAGTCTGAAAAGTGTCAGTGCTTTGTACAATGGTAAGATTTTAAAATAAACAACCACAAAATGCATTCTCGTTCACCAGAGTATTCTTCACCTGGGAACGTGACTAACCACTGATGTATGAGGATGACAAAATGCCGATGTTTCGCAAATTGTTTTAAATGTCAATGTGGTTGTTCTTGGCATATACAGGCAACACTATAACAAAATTACGTGAATATTTTACAATTTTATTTTATTTTGTAATACACCAATACGTGAGGCAGCACCTTTAATGTCATATAAGATCTAATGAAAAATATAAATGTTGGTCTTTGTAGACTGTTCTTGTTGTAGTGGTCTGTAACACAGCTTTAACGGTATACCCATCAAACACTTTGAGCATAAGACCAGAAACAAGCATTTCTAGGCCCCACATTGTAGTACTAATCATGCAGTATGTATATTATTTTCCGATACGCACGTACAGTACGGGATTTATACCACTACGCACGTACAGTACGGGATTTATACAAATGATATATTATTTATTTATCTGATAATCATCAAGATGGTGGCTATCAGATAATGAGGTGCACGTGGGGTGTGTTAGATTACTGCAATACACCGGACAATGAAACCATAGTGCGAGTAAATAAACACGATTTATCAGAGATATACGGATATAAATTACAGTTTCTTCTTCCGGTTTCTATGCATTTACGCAGCCGTAATCATAATTCATTTATCATTATTTTCAATTATCCTATTTGGTATGAACAGAAAATCTGTGTTATTCTATTAAAACTTAGATTATAAGATTTTTTATTTAATTATTAACTTAAATGTACCTTTTTTGGACAAACGCATGTGCTTGCTTTTTGTCGAGTATGGCGATAATATTCAACATGTTTAAGTCATAAAAAATTATACAAAGTTCAAGAAATGTACATTTTTTAGTGGTAATTTGGGTCTGAAATGCATTTATTTCGAAATATAAGCGCTATATTACTGATATATTATCGATAAAATGTGCAAAAAACTAACAATTACGGGATTTTCTCATATACAAAGTTCACGAAATGTACCTTTTATTGGTAATTTGGGTCTGAAATGCAAATGAGCATACATATAATCCCAAATTCTCTTGTTGTCTGTTGACACAACTGCGAAAAATATGTCATGTTTAGCCAAACATATCATATCACGACTATTACTGGTGTAGAACCTATACTTTGATATTTTTTCATATTCAGTGTTCTGCGATTTTTATGTAGCTTGCTTTCCTATGGTTTCGGGAAGGTAACGTTTATTTTAAAGGCATGTCTTTTCCTATTGTTTTGGGAATTCTGATTCGTTGGTCTATAAATAGCATTCAGGATATCCCTCTTTCTATTGGTTCACAGCCGAATTCCATTCACTATCATGTGTGTGTATAAAATGGTGGAAGTATGAACGTAATTTTAAATAACAAAATTAAATACCAGGTTTCATCAACGTTTGAAGTAAAGTTTGATTATATGGGTATTTAATCAGTTTTACATTAAAGTGTGTTTTGAAAAAAACATAAGCTCAAACAATTGACGGTCATTTGTTTTTACTCTTTCAAACAGTCGTCATAAATATTGGACCCGCATATTTAGGAAACTACGTCAAATGTGAACGACATTGTTAGGTCATTAGAAATATAGGATCGTTTTGACTCCAATTCCATAATATTACCTAATACTACCTACTATAGTTATTACAGCCTTCCACGTTTTGTTACATTACAATTATAATATTCGTTCGCAGCCTGCCACACTCTGTTACAATTTTATTTTTAGACCAAACTCAGAGACAAATAAAGCCATAAATGAAACTTGTCCTTCACATTTTCTTATCTTTATTTTATAAAGGTTCATAAAAAAACAGATAATATTTATGTATGTATAAGTAGGTTCAGGGTTAGTGCACGTTTGTAAGCGTGTAGTAAAATATATTGAGTAAATAATGAGGTCAAGTCAGTGTATGTACCTGTTTGTTAACAAAATGACGCAACACATACACGGTTTCGCATATTGTTAACAAAATGACGCAACACATATATACGGTTTCGCATATTGTTAACAAAATGACGCAACACATATATACGGTTTCGCATATTGTTAACAAATTGACGCAACACATATACGGTTTCGCATATTGTTACAAAATGACGCAACACATATACGGTTTCGCATATTGTTAACAAAATGACGCAACACATATACGGTTTCGCATATTGTTAACAAAATGACGCAACACATATACGGTTTCGCATATTGTTAACAAAATGACGCAACACATATACGGTTTCGCATATTGTTAACAAATGACGCAACACATATACGGTTTCGCATAGTGTTAACAAAATGACGCACCACATATACGGTTTCGCATAATAGGTAACAAAATGACGCAACACGTATACATGTATACCTAGAGTAGGGCACTATATGTAACCTAAATGACGTAGTCTTTTTAAAATTTGGATCTTCGCCAGCTTTAATCTAATATTACAGGTTTCTCGAAAACTTAGAACTATGTCAATGATCACCCAAACCCGTTCAGAGTGCTTCCAAAATACACACAAGATATTGTGCTAAACGGGCATCGTACAACAGTTTAGTAGCGCCAGTGGTCTGCCACAGTGGATGTTTGCGATTTTGTCCACCGCTTGACTTATTATTTTAATTTTTACTTTCCAGAGAAATAAATCGTACTCGTGACCTAATAATCGTGTGACTAGTGTGGCACATGCTTATATTGGCAACCTTGTTCGGCATCCGTACGGACATTTGTAAGCCTGTGTCGTTAATACGTCAATAAAATTAAAATAACAATCAGAACGCAGACAAAATCGCAGACATACAAACAATCACACGGCTGCTGTACGGTGCTTGTAAGAAAACTCCAAGCGTAGCATGAATATAGTAGAAACATTGTTATATCGGCGAATCGCAAACAAAGTGCAAAGTCGACATGTCCAAAATTGGATTTGAGACTTTAAATTGCATTTATCTTACGGCGCTAATATTTCGTACAGTCATTTTGTTATCAACTTTTCATTGAAGGGTATGGCCTGTGATAGGGAACAGTTACGTGCCATCCTTAATGTTATCAAATAAAATAACACAGACTAGAAAAGCATGTGTGCTGTCAAGCAATAGTTGGTTCAATGATAAAGTCAAAATGTCATCAGTTACAGAAACTAAACATTGTCTGTTTAAATTGAAGCGTAGGAAATGATGATAAAATGAAGAAACTACGCACAAATACACAAAAGCAATTGATTTAGGTATTATTAAAAACACTTACATTATTTCTTTATTGGTTTTGAAGGCAGCTGACGACCGAGTGTTGGCTTTTGGTGTATCGAATAGCTTTCCGTGGTCTTCTTTTGGAATGTCGTGAACGGTGCAACAGCTCCAGTCGAAATTATGCAACAAACATCCATCTAAAAGATATCAAACATTTTGTATTTGTTAAATTTTTCAACAGTGTGCAAAAATGAGTTGTACTTATTTAAAAACCATGGAAAACCACTGACCTTGTACCGTAAATTATTCACTATTAAAATGTCACGTGATAATGAGTGTTTGCCTGGCAAAACAATAAGTCTTAAAATGAATGAAAATCACGAAACTTGATTTATGTCAGACTTTCGAGTGATCCGGTGTCTGCTGATTAAAGGAAATGTAGCGGTAGGTTTTCATTTTTTAACAATACGATTTTTCTGTACGAGGGATGTTCAAAAGTGAACAGGACTGGAGCCCTCACTGGTACAGTTTAACTTAAATAGTATACACTATTAGTACTTAATATTGAAGAGCTTATTATCTCATGAAAAAATGAATCAAAGAACCTACAGCTACAATGTACATAACTTCAATGACAAAATTTAAGGAACAAATACAGATAGTCACAGCGCGAATACTGGTTCCAACGTATGCAAAAATGAAATATAATGACGACCGGAAAATTAATTGGATTATTTCTAATTAAAGAGTCGTACACTTGTAGCAATATGTTCGTTATTTTTTCTTAATCTTTTAGTATATACACATCCTAGAAATTGATATAAATGTACTATTTATATATAACAAATCACAACTTTTACGAAAATTAATCACATTTTAGGAAATCTTAAGTAAGATAGTAAATATGCGGCTGCGTCCGCTTTAAATTGATTGAATTTCTGTTATACCAGTTCACCTGCTGAGATTTCAAAATCACTGGCAATCCTTTTTCCTTATTTTCATCGACTTAGCGTCTCTTTACGATTTGAACAGGAAAATAACTACAATTTTATAACCAAGGTTACATTTTTGAAACTAAATGATTTATACTTTTGCAATACACACTCTTCAACTCCTCATGTAGCTGACATGCAAATATAACTGGTTCGTTGGATATAAAAAAAAAACAATGCAAATGTAATCAAGATAAAGATAAGAGAACATAGTTTCCTTCTTTTAAAGCTATAAAATTGATGACAAATAAACATGTTTAAAAAAAAGCGTACCCAACAATAAAACACACACGGCCACTTAAGTAGTCTCATCCAACCTGAGTTGCATAGAAGCATAGAATATGTCCATTAAATAATTAATACAATGCGCAAGACAACACTATTCCATTAAAACATAAAACACGCATGACACTTTAGTAGTAGCCTGTGCTAACCTGAGTAAGCCTAGTACCAAGGTAACCCTTTGAAAGCGGATACCATTTCCATTGAATAATTAATACAATACAAGACAACACTATTCCATTGACCACAAGATCTAGTTCCCAGGGCCAAGGTAACTCTATGGAAGCATAGACTATTTCATTAAATAATTAATACAATACTATACAATAAAACGCTATTCCATTGACCACAAGATCAGGTTCACAGGTTTCTCTATATGGCAGCATCCAATACTAGTATGCATGTATACAATAAATAATTAACACAATACAAGACTCCAATTCCATTATATTACCTAAGACTATCTATAGTTATTGCAGCCTGCCACGTTCAGTTGCATTACAATTATCACATTCGTTCGCAGCCTGCCACGTTCTGTTACAATACCAATATGATTATTCGTTCGTGGTTTATTATTAATAAATTATGGAATTACGGGTATTATTTACCCGTATTGACTCTAGTGTAGCACGTGGTGTATTCACAGATAACGGACTTATAATGATACTTGCTATATTGTGTGACTCACTCGAATACTTGGAAATGTTATGAGAAAAACGAAACGTAATTTGCATAAAATTGCAATTAAAGGTCACGCGCTGGCAACGAGGATGAACAGCATTTTTTTACTCTAGAATATTTCTCCGAAGAACGAGTTGGATTTGAAGTGTTATGCACAGTCGTCTAGTACAGTCATGATAAAATATAAAACACAAACACGTGGTATCAGAATAAGATAAAAATATGTCTGATAAAAAAATTTATAGCTCGGCGGAAACCCCCTACACTTTCCTACATCTCATGCGGTTTCGCATTATCTGTAACAATGTTGTCAACATCAGGTAAGCCACTCCAGATAGTTTAATGTCAGTTTACTTTATCGTTTATCTGGGCCCCGCTCGCAAATATATCCAAGTATAAATAAAAAATTCAGGTCAGTCATTTGTTTACATAACAATGTGTATACACATAAACATTGCAATTTATATTACCAGTATCTTATTTTAATAAATATCATGTGCATTAGTATACATGTAGCTTAGTGAATAAGGTATTGGTTTCCATTGCCTTTTTCTCAAATTAAAATGTTAAAAACAATTACAATACCGTGTTATAGTCCGCCCAGGATAATGTGATATTTGCAAACATGGATCGGTTTGGTCAACTGTGGGAAAATTGGTTTACAAATCACTTAAATAATCAAATAAGATATGTAATATACTCAAAACATCACTGATAATTGGTGCACATAATTGTAATCCACCTTTTTGGACTATACTAAATTTGCCTGCCTTTCACATTATCCTGGGCGCACTATAACAAGTGACTGACCTGAATACTCGGACAACAAAAATTACAGCACATATATCCAGATAAGTCGCAATATAAACAAATCAAGATCCAATATTATTTGAAATTTTGAACTTATTAATAAGGAAGTTTTAACAAATACTGATTAATTAATGATAACATGCGGACCGCGCATCCAGGAAAATAAATTGAACGTTCCTTCGATACGGAAATGTCAACTTAAAAAGATTGAGACAATTATCTTCAATATCCGCACCCCACCTTCATCAAACTCAACACCTAGTAGTTGGTGACTGATGTCGTTATTCATTTTGTTGTTAATTTTGATGTTTTTGTTATTGTTGCCGCAGTCGTTCATGCTAAAGTTGATACAGTCGTCGTTGTTGTCGTCGTCGTCGTCGTCGTCGTCGTCGTCGTCGTCGTCGTCGTCGTCGTCGTCGTCGTCGTCGTCGTCGTCGTCGTCGTCGTCGTCGTCGTCGTCGTCGTCGTCGTCGTCGTCGTCGTCGTCGTCGTCGTCGTCGTCGTCGTCGTCGTCGTCGTCGTCGTCGTCGTCGTCGTCGTCGTCGTCGTCGTCGTCGTCGTCGTCGTCGTCGTCGTCGTCGTCGTCGTCGTCGTCGTCGTCGTCGTCGTCGTCGTCGTCGTCGTCGTCGTCGTCGTCGTCGTCGTCGTCGTCGTCGTCGTCGTCGTCGTCGTCGTCGTCGTCGTCGTCGTCGTCGTCGTCGTCGTCGTCGTCGTCGTCGTCGTCGTCGTCGTCGTCGTCGTCGTCGTCGTCGTCGTCGTCGTCGTCGTCGTCGTTGCTATTGTTGTGGCTATTGTTGTTGCTATTGTTGTTGCTATTGTTGTTGCTATTGCTGTTGCTATTGTTGTTGCTATTGTTGTTGCCATTGTTGTGGCTGCTGTTGTTGCTTCTGTTGTTTTGGTGATGTTACTGTTGCTGTTGTTACTATTGCTGTCGTTACTGCTAGTTTGGTGGTGTAACCATTGTTGTTGCTGTTGATGCTACCCATTTGCTTACTGTTGTTGCAGCTGGTTTGCATTTGTTGTTTTAGCTGATGAGCTGTTGTTGCTGCTGCTGCTTTTGCTGTTGTTGTCGTTGCTGTTGTTATTTTTCGATGATTCAGATATGTTGCTGTTATTGCTACTGTTGCTGGTGTTACTGTTGTGTCGTCTTGTTACTTCTACGTATGTAACAGTTGATGTTGTTTCAGCTGCTGCCGTTGTTGTTGTTGTTGTCTTTGTAGCGGCTGCTGCTGTTGGTGTTGTTGCTGCTGCCGTTGTTGTTGTTGTTGTCTTTGTAGCGGCTGCTGCTGTTGGTGTTGTTGCTGCTGCCGTTGTTGTTGTTGTTGTCTTTGTAGCGGCTGCTGCTGTTGGTGTTGTTGCTGCTGCCGTTGTTGTTGTTGTTGTCTTTGTAGCGGCTGCTGCTGTTGGTGTTGTTGCTGCTGCCGTTGTTGTTGTTGTTGTCTTTGTAGCGGCTGCTGCTGTTGGTGTTGTTGCTACTGACGTTGTTGTTGTTGTTGTCTTTGTAGCGGCTGCTGCTGTTGTTGTTGCTGCTGTTGTTGTTTTTGCTGTTTTTGTTGTTGCTGTTGTTTTGTTGTCTTTGTTGCTGATGCTGCTGCTGTTTTGTTGTGCTTTTTGATGTTGTTTTTGTTGCTGTTTTTGTTGCTGCTGCTGTTTTTGTTTTCTTTGTTGCTGTTTTGTTGTTTTTGTGGCTGCTGTTGTTTTTGTTGCTACTGTTGTTACTGATGTTCTTGTTGTTGCTGCTGCTGCTGCTACTGCTGTTGCTGCTGCTGCTGTTGCTGCTGTTAAAGAGTCCTCTATTGTTACTGGTGCTGATGTTTATGTTGTTGTTACTGTTCTTTTGAATTTTGATTTCAATATTTCATGTTTAGTCAACTTTGACAAAAATACCAGATAATGCAAATTTGGTTTCACGACCCGTGCGCAAAATAAACTTTTATTGGACGCACTAAATCAACAAATACTTCAGATTATAAATTATAGTAAAGTGCAAAAAAGTATCCGAAAGTCGTAAATAAATATCACATTCTGAATACGTAGTACTTAAAAATGTTCTTTTCAAATACAAACAACACTCGTATATGTACAAAGACCTTCAAAAATAAGGATAAGCTCATTCGCAAAGGTTCAGGGTTTCAAACGCTATCAACTGGAGCATATCCGAATTAGAGACAGTTATTTGTTTACTTTCCGGTGCAGATGCTCTACTCCACCCACTTTATTGAAACTGGTCGCGGCAATTCGCGGCATCTCACAATGCAACAAAAATGGCATGAATCTGTTCAGAAGGCCTTGTATTATCCACAGAATACGTTGCAATTTATTGCAAAGGCGTATTTTTCATAATATCGTGCGATGAAAATCGCTCAAAATTGAGTCGTCTAAGTGCAAAAATGAAAAAAATAAAATGTTACCAGAGTTTGACAACTAACCTTTCAGACATCTTGTTTGCTCAAATTATGCTAACGTCATACCAAAAACCTCTTCCCTTCGGAGTATAAACCCAATATTTACACTACGGGTTTTTCGTCCTCTTTTTCATTTCGAGATTTTTTTACGCAAAAGTCAATATCGTATCTTTTTCAATTAACCGAACATAGCGGTATAAATATAAATTCGAGAGATACCCGATTCATTTCAAAGGATCATTCTCTTTTCTGCTTATTGCATGTAAAAATATATAAAAAAACATATCAAAAAGTTTAGTAATTTAATTTTAAAAATACGATGTTTACAACGTTGACACATAGGCGGAGCCTCGAAATGAATTACGTTGACGTCGTTACTATCAGGAATATATTTACTGAAACTTTCCTTTAGATAACTTAATGTGTCACGGTACATACGTATATTTATGCATTCACAATGTACTCGTATAATATGAGTCTTTGTATAACAAGTATTATATTTGTCAATGTAGGGTTAACGCATGCTTTTTCGTGCTATAACATCTGCAGAGTCCCGAGGGCACCAACGCTCCCGAGGGGCTATGCAGATGTTATAGCATGAAAAAACATGCGTAAACGCTATTATAGCATACAAAACATCTATGTATGCGTTTGTATTTCGAAATAATTACATTTTGGCGGAAGATTTTGTGGCGACGTCGCTTAAGTTAATTAACAAACGCAACGTCGCGAAAACAAACGTTATAGCCTAAGAGCTGAGGGCGATTTATTCAAAATTGGAGTCCATCTCTTAAACTTGCACCACAGTTGGACATATGACCGAACATTAAGAAAATCCATTTCTTACAAATTTCCTCTTTCACAACCGCTCAGCATCCAAGATGGCGTCTAAGATGGCCGCCATTTTTACGCGAAAATGGTTCTGAACGCTTATTTGTGCATGCAATGAATTGTTTTCGCACAAATTTGTTTCGAAATGTACTTATAAGTTGAAAAAGGAATGGAAGACACATTTTTATCTGTTTTAATAGTAAATTTTGACATTTTGGAAAAGCTATGACCCATATAGAGGCCCAAAATTGGCTATTTTTAGGGTATTTTTCTTAATTTTGTATTGTCAATAACTTAAAAGTACATTTATGACTGTAAATTTTACCTTTAAATGGTTTTATTTGTTCTATATATTTAGTGTGAAAAATATGAGGGTGTAAGATGTACACATTTTTCAGTTTTATGCGTTCCCTAAGGGTGTGAAGTGGGTGGGGTAAATTCACATTAAAAGTGAAAAAATAAGAAACTGCCTCTTTTTAACTAATTCTTTATGTATTTAGACCATATTAGGTTTACTTGTATAATGTGAATGAAATTATGCATTTTGAAATCAGTGTTGGTTGCTCGTGCTCTATTTTACGAAGTGGGTGGGGTAAAATTTCATAAATAGTTTTAAAGATTTAATAACGAGATTAACCAATGATTGTTTTTAAACTCTGATCTCTGTTTTTCTTCTGACCTATGCTAAACTATTCTGAAATGTTGTTCAAGCTACTTTTGTATATAATAAATGAGAGATTGTACAAATAAACATGTTACATGACTTTGTCTGTTAAAAGTGGGTGGGGTAAAAAACTGCAAAAAATGAGAATAATGACAATTTGCAGAAATTGCATTCTATGAATTATTTTGATTAATATAGACAGTAAGTCTCTTTGGTTTTATAAGATATATTTATTGCAGCATTTCGCAGTTTTAAAATTGGTCATGCTTAATATTGTGAAGTGGGTGGGGTAAAATTACGTAAATAGTGAAACTTCATAATGGGCGCCATTTTATAAGCTAAAACCAATGGGTATGCGATCAGAAGAACTTTCATACACACCGTCATGATCAGTAGTACAACCGCTACTATTGACAATAAACCTAATCAAATGAGACTTAAATTTCATACATGTAAATGATGTTGAATATTTGCATTCTGGTATATCTCATGATATGCAGCAAATTACCTTGCTACACTGACAATTTCAAGGTCAAGGTTAGGGTCAATATAGTTATAAGGTCAAAGTACAGAAAAAGCAAATTAATAACATTTTCTCACGTTTCAGGTGATGTTTGAAATACTGATTCAATTTTATAATGCTTAATAATGAAATTAATTTTAATATAGGTCTATATATAAATAATTGTTTGTGTAAAAAGGACAATTATACGTATTGTAAAACAAAATAAAAGACGCCATTGCTCGTACTACAACTAGAAACGGCATAATTATCCCATGTCGTGAACTCCTAAAAAGCATATAAAGCCATTTCTAGCCTTTAGTAGTGGTCACCACCGATGGATGAAGCCATTTCTAGCCTTACGGAGGAGTCACCACTAGTGGATGGATCCATGTCTAGCCTTATGGAGGTGTCACCAACGGTGGATATAGCCATGTCTAGCCTTATGGAGTATTCACCAATGGCGGATGAAGCCATTTCTAGCCCTATGGAATAGTCACCACCAACGGATGGAGCCATTTCTAGCCTTATGGAGAAGTCACCACCATCGGATGGAGCCTTTCTAGCCAAATGGAGTAGTCACCACCATCGGATGGAGCCTTTCTAGCCAAATGGAGTAGTCACCACCAGTGGATGAAGCCATTTCTAGCCCTATGGAATAGTCACCACCAACGGATGGAGCCATTTCTAGCCTTATGGAGTAGTCACCACCATCGGATGGAGCCTTTCTAGCCAAATGGAGTAGTCACCACCAGTGGATGAAGCCATTTCTAGCCTTATGGAGGAGTCATACCAGTGAATGAAGCCATGAAGCCATTTCTAGCCATATGGAGGAGTCACTACTAGTGGATGAAGCCATTTCTAGCCATATGGAGGAGTCACCACCAGTGAATAAAGCCATTTCTAGCCTAATGGAGGAGTCACCACCATCGGATAGGGCCATTCTAGCCCGATGGAGTACTCCCCTTCTGCGTATGAAGACATTTCTAGCCTTATGGAGTACTCCCCTACTGCGTATGAAGACATTTCAAGCCTTATGGAGTACTCCCCTACTGCGTATGAAGACATTTCTAGCCTTATGGAGTACTCCCCTACTGCGTATGAAGACATTTCTAGCCTTATGGAGTACTCCCCTACTGCGTATGAAGACGTTTCTAGCCTTATGGAGTACTCCCCTACTGTGTATGAAGACATTTCTAGCCTTATGGAGTACTCCCCTACTACATATGAAGTTAGACATTTCTAGCCTTATGGAGTACTCCCCTACAGCGTATGAAGACATTTATAGCCTTATGGAGTACTCCCCTATTGGTTTGAAGACATTTCTTGCCTTATGGAGTACTCCCCTACTGCGTATGAAGACATTTCTTACATTATGGAGTACTCCCCTACTGCGTATGAAGCCATTTCTAGCCTTATGGAGTACTCCCCTACTGCGTATGAAGACATTTCTAGCCTTATGGAGTACTCCCCTACTGCGTATGAAGACATTTTTGCCTAATGGAGTACTCCCCTACTGCGTATGAAGACATTTTTGCCTAATGGAGTACTCCCCTACTGCGTATGAAGACATTTCTAGCCTCATGGACTACTCCCCTACTGCGTATGAAGCTATTTCTAGCCTTATGGAGGAGTTACCACCATCGGATAGGGCCATTCTAACCCGATGGAGTACTCCCCTTCTGCGTATGAAGACATTTCTGGCCTAATGGACTACTCCCCTACTGCGTATGAAGACATTTCTAGCCTTATGGAGTACTCCCCTACAGCGTATGAAGACATTTATAGCCTTATGGAGTACACGCCTACAGCGGATGAAGACATTTCTAGCCTTATGGACTACTCCCCTACTGCGTATGAAGACATTTATTGCCTTATGGAGTACTCCCCTACTGCGCATGAAGACATTTCTAGCCTTATGGAGTACTCCCCTACTGCGTATGAAGACATTTCTAGCCTTATGGAGTACTCCCCTACAGCGTATGAAGACATTTCTAGCCTTATGGACTACTCCCCTACTGCGTATGAAGACATTTCTAGCCTCATGGACTACTCCCCTACTGCGTATGAAGACATTTATTGCCTTATGGAGTACTCCCCTACTGCGTATGAAGACATTTCTAGCCTTATGGAGTACTCCCCTACAGCGGATGAAGACATTTCTAGCCTTATGGACTACTCCCCTACTGCATATGAAGACATTTATTGCCTTATGGAGTACTCCCCTACTGCGCATGAAGACATTTCTAGCCTTATGGCGTACTCCCCTACTGCGTATGAAGACATTTCTAGCCTTATGGAGTACTCCCCTACAGCGTATGAAGACATTTCTAGCCTTATGGAGTACTCCCCTACAACGTATGAAGACATTTCTAGCCTTATGGAGTACTCCCCTACAGCGTATGAAGACATTTCTAGCCTTATGGAGTACTCCCCTACAGCGTATGAAGACATTTCTAGCCTTATGGACTACTCCCCTACTGCGTATGAAGACATTTCTAGCCTTATGGAGTACTCCCCTACTGCGTATGAAGACATTTCTAGCCTTATGGAGTACTCCCCTACAGCGTATGAAGACATTTCTAGCCTTATGGACTACTCCCCTACTGCGTATGAAGACATTTATTGCCTTATGGAGTACTCCCCTACTGCGTATGAAGACATTTCTTGCATTATGGAGTACTCCCCTACTGCGTAGGAAGACATTTTTGCCTAATGGAGTACTCCCCTACTGCGTATGAAGACATTTATTGCCTTATGGAGTACTCCCCTACTGCCTATGAAGACATTTCTTGCATTATGGAGTACTCCCCTACTGCGTATGAAGACATTTTTGCCTAATGGAGTACTCCCCTACTGCGTATGAAGACATTTTTGCCTAATGGAGTACTCCCCTACTGCGTATGAAGACATTTCTTGCATTATGGAGTACTCCCCTACTGCGTATGAAGACATTTTTGCCTAATGGAGTACTCCCCTACTGCGTATGAAGACATTTCTTGCATTATGGAGTACTCCCCTACTGCGTATGAAGACATTTTTGCCTAATGGAGTACTCCCCTACTGCGTATGAAGACATTTTTGCCTAATGGAGTACTGCCCGACTGCGAAAAAAGCCATTGATAGCCTTATGGTGTACATGTACTCTCAATCAGCGGATAAAGTCCATACCAGATAGAGTACTAGTCACAAGTGGATATGTCATTCCAAGGCATATAAGAAACTCAATACTGCTAGAAAAAGCCATTCCTATCCATTTGTAGAACTCCCGACCAGTGGTAAACTGATTCCCAGTCCTGTGAGGGTATGCAACATCACTACAAAAACCATTCCTAGCAGTATGGAGTACTCACCACCAACGTATCAAGCAATTATTAGCCTAATGTTTACTAACTACTCCTAGCCAAAGCCATTCTTAGCCATATTAAGTATGGAGTATGTATGAAAACGCTAGGTTTACTCTTATGTTTGCCTATCCATTGGTTTTAGCCTATATAGTCGCCACACTATACCGGTGAACGCTCCTATTATCAGATATTTTACCCCACCCACCCCATAAACTAAGCATGATGGATACACATCTAGTTTAAAAACAACAATAGGTCATAACAAATAAGTATTTTATTAAGAAAGAGATGTGTACTGTTTATATTGAGCAAAACAATACATAGAATGCAATTTCTGCATATATCCATTATTCTCATTTTTGCAGTTTTTTACCCCACCCACTTTCAACAGGCAAAGTCATGTAACATACTTATTTTTAAAAAACTCTCATCTATAATCTACAAAAGAAACCTATTGAACGTTTCAGAATAGTTTATCATAGTAAAGAAGAAAAACAGAGGTCAGGGTTTAAACAACCATCGGTTAATCTTGTTGTTTAGTTTTTTTTATTATTTGTGCAATTTTACCCCACCCACTTCGTGAAAAAGAGCAAGAGCAACCAAAACTAATTTTAAAAACACATCATTTCATGCACATTGTACAACAAGTCCACCTATAACGCTCTAAATACATAAAGGAAGTCAAAATTTTGTAATTTCTTATTTTTTTCACTTTAGGGTATATTTACCCCACCCACTTCAAACCCTTAGCGATAGCATAACACTGAAAAAGTAGTAAATCTTACACCGTCATTTTCTTCATACTAAATTTACAAAATAAATAAAATCATTTAAATGTAGAATTTACAGTCATAAATGTAGTTTTAAGTTATTGACAATACAAAATTAAGAAAAATACCCTAAAATAGCCAATTTTGGGCCTCTATATGGGTCATAGCTTTTCCAAAATGTCGAAATTTACTATCAAAACAGATAAAAGTGTGTCTTCAATTCATTTTTCAACTTATAAGTACATTTTGAAACATATTTGTGAGAAAACAATTCATTTCATGCACAAATAAGCGTTCAGTACCATTTTCGCGTAAAAATGGCGGCCATCTTGGACGCCATCTTGGATGCTGAGCGGTTGTGAAAGAGGAAATTTGTAAGAAATGAATTTTCTTAATGTTCGGTCATATGTCCAACTGTGGTGCAAGTTTAAGAGATGGACTCCAATTTTGAATAAATCGCCCTCAGCTCTTAGGCTATTACGTCATAACAGTTTTTGTTATGAGCGTCGACTTCCGAGATCGGCAAATACCAAGAAAACATGGAAAATGCGGGTTTGTTTATATGTATTATTTAAATCTTAAAGTAAATTAATTAGCAGTTACAAATAAAATGGGAATTGCAGTTCATAAGACGCTGTAAAAACGTTCATTTTCATCGGTGAGGCCCTGGAATGAGCATACGTAAAACTGGACGTAAACAGCGCGTTCTCGAGTGAATCTTTATGTTTACGCATGGTTTTCGTCCCGTTAACGTATGGGCAAAATAGCCGTTTTTATGCTATAATGGTCATTTTGACCTATTTCAAACTATGTATATGTTTGCAAACGTTTTCTAGATGACCGCGTTACAACTTAATTTTACATTAAGTATTTCCTTTATATAAAGGTTGTCATTTTTCATCTGTTTCGCATATTGATAAATAAGTTTATGTATGTTTAGTTTATACTAATTTATTTAAGGTCAATTGTGAAACAAGTTTTTCAAACTTATATTAATCACTCTCGACACCTCATTCCTGATGTTATTCATCGCCACGAGGGTATGAGAGAAGAGAAGCCAGTTTCCCTTTTATGCTGAGCGTAAACAGAGAACGAATGTTGAAAGATGCGATGGGCGCTTACAAAAGAGAAGTTTTTGCTGGTTAATAATAGATCTAATTCATTATTTCCACGAAAATCTTGTGACGTCAATTGTCCGACTCATATAAAATATGTCTAAAATATTTCATTAACAACTGCGCATTTAAAACAACTAATCGATAAACGAAACCGAAGATATGCTGCACGCGATGTTTACATTCAGGCATTGTTTTATCGAAGTACTTACGGAAATCTAAAACTTAGGTTTAAATTTAAATTCTTAATAATTCTTTAACAGCTGGTATTGTTTGAAGTAGTACATTAACTAAAGCTTATTAGTATTGCAGCTCCATTTACCATACTTCATAGTTTTAAAAGTATTATAAAGCATGTAAATTTGACCGTAAGTTTAAGACATCCGTAAGTGCTTTGGTATAACAGCACCCAGACGACCTGCGGAGATTATCGATTATCAGAAACGATCCATACTGATATAATATCCTGCACCGATAGTTAATCTAATCGGAGTGCACATATAATAATAGCATGTGATCGATTCACGGCATGAATACACTAGTGCGCGCACCCTCTGACACTGGTCAGTGTTTACCCTAGATCTTGATAATTAGATATCTGATAAACTGTGGTGTTGTATGCAATATTATAGGGTATAGTACGGAGAATTTGACACGACTATCGACTTTCTATTAGCATATTAACAGCTGATATACTGGCTATATTTATAACCCCGGTTGTATGTTTTTATAGAAGGGAAGTATCACGAAGACGCTCGAGGGGTAATACCAACACAACTCTTAACAACCGACACGATTCGCTCACGGAAATTTATATATTTAACGCAAGAACCTTGTTATAATAAATTCATGCATAAAGGTCAGGATCAAGTCAAATTCTCCGTGCTATAACATCAATAATACCAGGGATATTATTATACAAAGATAGAACAGCTCCTGATAATACACGGCGCTTTCATGATTCTCTGGTACCGCGTTACCTACTGGTGTGTGATAAAAATAATAATTATAATTATACATGTAATAATAATAAGAATCGTATAACGTGACAAGCGGAAATGACGTAATAGTATCGATAACGTGAAAAGTAGTAACCGCAAATTTACCATGACACTTTATCGAGTTACGCTATATTGTTAATAATAAATAATATTAAATAAAATATCCTGCAAAATGGCAAATAATGCTGATATCGAGAAACATTTATTTTACCTTTTGAAAAAGTTACCGTTTATTTATAGACACTCGTAATTTGCATCTATTAAAACCTTGGAACTATCGAATTATGCTATGTTGTTAATTAGACATACTATTAATCTGCAAAAAATACTAGTAATGCCAAACTTGAGGAAACATTTTATATATGCTTTGATACAATTATCGTTTATCATTCTTTTATAAATGCCATTGTTTTAATTTACATGTTGTTATATGATATGCTGGCTCTTATGATGGCCCTATATCTAATAAAGCTTTATTGTGATTAATTATAAATTTAATTGATTAGCATTTTGATTTATATCTTCCTTTTATTGTAGATTCCATACATATTGGTTTCGCACACCCTTTCACTGAAACTCTTTTATGAAATTCCCCAATTATATGTAAAATTATGATATTGTGGACGTCATATGGGCCAAATTGCCATTATGCTTTTTTCATTTTATGTACTGGTGTTCTTGTTCAACTGTTTATTGTTGAGGATCTCATGGAAGATTGTCATTTAATTTAATTGTCAAATGAGTTTCCTCGTAAAATAAAGTATTTATTATTATTATTATCTATTGGTACTAGTAAATTGCATATAATATTTGCATAATAGTTATAATTATTAGACATTTTTAATTGTACTTGCTAAGTTCAAATGAGAGAGCAGAATGTGGGTGCAGATCTTAATGTGCATTAAAACAAATAAATGCTGTATGAAAATGTTATTTTCACATGTCAGTTATTTTTCTCTCATTTTCGTTTCATTGAAATTGGTCTATTAAAAGAGAATGCCATGTTTTAGTCATGCATGACACCACTGTATTTGTAGAAGACCTATACATGACTTTACAAACATTTTTTCAAACTTTCAGAAAAAAACTATATCTAAAATATATCGGCGGATCCGTGTCTAGGTTATATATTCAAGCGTCAACTGTTTGTGGCGTCAAACATGAATATATGTTTTATTAATTAAACTTGTTAATCCCCCCCCCCCCAAAAAAAAAACAAATTAACGTTAACACGTGCGTATCGTGTAGTTTTAGGTAAAACAATTATAAACAATATCATCTGTTTAGGAAGGGTATTTCTTATACCAGATTTTTTTCGTCTTTGGTATGGCGCAGCCTGGGATGGAACCCGGGACCTCCCGCACTCAAAGCCGACGCTCTAGCTACCAATATGCTATCGAGAATATTGTAATATGAATTCTTACCAGACATTGTCTGAAGCTATGAGTGTTTTCATAATTTCTAGTGGCAGCCTGTTCCGTACGTTATCCTAGCCCTGCGTTACATCTATGACGTCATTTACTTCTAATAGCAACGACGTTATGACGTCTAGACGTCGAAGAATTGAACCAATCAGAACAGCTCGTTTATTTGATTTTCTATGATTTTTACATCGGATGCGTGAAATTAGATCTACTAAAACATCGATAACCGTTATATCCGTGACGGTATTATCTTAGATTGTCACAAGTTTTTCTCAGCTTCTCACGTGTTTTGTTAATATCGACACACGTTTTGTATGGTAAGGGTATGTAATAAATCTAGCTTTCAATGCACAAGTACATTGTACTTCTATATTTTGGTAAAATTAAAACAATCTAGTCTGTTTTACTGTTATTTTTAAACTGTTTAGGACTTTTTGACAGCTGGAAGTAGGTAGTTAGGCCTTCTTTAATAACAAGCGGTCAGTCGACCATGCATTGTTTATATTACCCATGTTTATTTATTGATAAGGCTAGAGTTATCTCCGGCGAGCCATACTTTCACACACAAAGATATCAGATTCTGCCTATTTCTAGTATACACAGACCAGGGATAAAAATTTATAAAAAGGAATAAATTAACGATATTTTAATATCCTAGATACCATTACATACATTGCGCGCTTTCATAATACTTACAGTTTCGTGTTACTATAAACTTGAGTTTCAAAGAAGTAGATCTAGAGCAATGAATTTCAGAATACTACGAACCAGATTAGATCTAGAATATAGATTTGCGTGTATGTTATTTTCGAATGTAATCTGTTTTTATATACTATATACACAGTGTAGCAATACCACGTGGTTTTGTAAACATTGGAACACAAATGTAGCCATACGTATTTTATTTCTTCATCGATTTCTATGAAATCTACGCCACGCTAAGGGGAACATTATTTGCTTTCCGTGAAATACAAAATCTTTTTCAGCGGATGTGCCGTTTTGTCCATTACCCTGAGAAACCGTGGAACGTGTAGGTTTCACAGGGTAATGGAAAAATCGGTAAAGCTGTTGAAAAAAATCTTATATTTTATGGGAAGCAAATAATTCCCCCCTTAGCGTGGCGTATATTTCATAGAATTCGATGAAGAAATAAAATACTTATGGCTATTTTATTTTCCAATGTTTGCAAATTTCTTCTTGTAACTGTAGTCAAAAGTCACGTGGTATTGCTACACTGATACAGTGTGTCACAAAATATCATAATTTTGTTTGTGCAGCTTGCATACGTCGCTCATCAACTTCTACAAACGTTTTTTCTAGCGATTGAATGTGCGGACATTTATGCTTTAAAAAAGTCTTGTCAGCGTTTATCAGCGCTGAAGTTATTTTCTATTAGCGTAAGAAAAAGAAAAATAAAAAAAAACGACTTTTGGCGCCACCGCGTTATTATGCATGACGTTACGTCATCATTGTTTTTGTATATTATAATCATTACCTGAAGAAGCCTTCTGGGCGAAACGTTGTAGTCTAATGAATATACATTAAATGTTATTCGTGTTTGGTGGTTTCTCTCTATTTTCTATTAGCGTATGAGAACTTTTGTGACTGCAAGTTAGTACATGTGCAGCGGTCTACTACTAAGCCGGCTGAAACAAACGAGTTATATTAAGTTGGCTATCGTAAATCTTTGTTGAACCGAAGATGGCTCGCATCGAATATGGCTCGCGTATATTTCGGAAACGAGGCACACTCTCAACGAAAATGCCATATTCGGGGGCAATATTATTTATCTCTACCAATAATTAGAGGTTAATACACGACACAGCCGGGCAGGAAGGCGATAATCCGCCCGGAAAATGAATAATCACCTCGAGGGCTTCAGCCCGAGGGTGATTATTCATACCGGGCGGATTATCAACTTCCGGCCAGGCTTTGAAGTGTATTAAAGTCTTTAATACAATTGTTCGATTTTAGAATATCTATGAAGAACAAATAACGTAAATATTACTGATGTACATATACACTAATATTGTAACCAATAAAATGCACTTAGTGTGAATAAAATTGGCAAAGAAAATCTGGCATATGAGCATCGTAACGTCATTTTGGCTCCAACGTGACTTCATGTTTACATGGATAGCGTTACGTGCGCTCGTTCAACCGGTCCGATTATGATTATGAGATTGCGGACCGGGCGGATAGCCGATAATCAATCACGTGATGGCCATAATCAGCCACAAATAGGCTTATTTGTGTTACTGTATATAGTAACAAGGGTATAAACGCTCATTATTAATCTGCAAGCCAAATTCAGCGCATTTTGTTCACCCACGAATAACGCTCATTATTATGTAGGCCTACTAACATGCTACGGTTGTGAATGTACATTTGTACTTTGGTGTGTTTGTTGATAGTATTATGTACTAGTAAACCATATTCAGCGCTTTTTTCTTTTTCATTCTACGAATAAAGCTCATAATTTGTAAGAACTGTATCAAACTCCTCGCAGTGGTTACGTCCCTTTGCAAAGCGGTTACTTCCCTTTGTCAGTACTTTAATCACTTCCACCAAAGGTTTTTCAACCGATTTTTGGTCATTTGCTATATTTTTTTATCTTCGCTCTGAATGTTCCTTGGTGGCAACAGTGTAACGCACAATTGCATAAATGTACGTTCTATGCTAATTGACGTGTCCCTGTGAGGAGGTTGACTCTGTATAATTATGTAAAGTATAAACTAACATCGTATATAGCGTTATCATTATGATGATTTCTCATACTCATCATCCATCTATAGCATTGCCGTTATTATATTTGCGAGTTTTCTTCGTTGCGTTATCATTATCGGTTTTTTTCTTATTTCTTTATTACTTTAAATACATTCATGCATTATCATATATATAACAATTTTGACAAAAATGTACAAAAAGTGATTTTAAGATTTTCTTTCTCACACACTCGTTCTCTTTCACACTCTCATGCATTCCAGACAATCATACACAGTTACGTTCTATACAAATACTTACATTTAACTATTATCATTAAAAAGAAAAAAAACCAATACATTTACAGACAGTACAAAATAACACATACTCATATTCATAACTAAGATATTTAAAAATCATTATCGTGATATCGCATTTCATCATCATTTTAATGTTTCATTACGCTAGTATTTTGTATTTAATCGCAATATTCGTTTTAGATGTTGTCATTCAAGTATTGAGGAGTGGTGTGAAGTGTGCACGATATTCGACATTCATTTCGACATTTTTTTTCTTTTATGAATGTTCAATTCGGCATTCGTTTCGACATTCAAATGACTAACTTTTTTACGTTTTTGTGAATGCCGAACTCGACACTCATTTTCACATGCAAAATGACTGATTGTCAACATAGTTACGACAAAATGTACCGAGATAGGCCTATCGTTTTATTAAAATAGACTCGGTTAAATGCTAAAGTTAAAGAAATAAAATAAATTTTTAAAACATCATTTTATACAATCGTAAATCAACCCTCAAAATAATACAAAACTCTATGGGGTCAAAAATATCTACATTCCACTTATCTGAAAAATCCGACAAAAAAATTACGTGAGCCATATTCGGAGCAAAAGGCACCTCATCAGCGAATATGGCTAGCCATATCATGTCCAACTTTGGGTCCAATGAAGAGCGACCGATAAGACGCTCAGATCTATATAGAGTTATAACTATCGACCGTGTGCGAACGGGCTGATTTAGTTTAATCAAGTTCGGGGCAATATTTTTTTCACCCTACGAATAGAGAGCCTACATGCGAGCCATATTCGGCGCGAGTCATATTCGGTTCTGAAAGTCTTTCGCCAGGCTCCGCAATCATTTTCGACTTTCCAGCGGTTGTAGACGATGGTGATATGATGAGGTATGAGCAGCTGATGTGTTTGCCAATGATGCATGTGGCACAAATGATAAGGTTTAGGACGATCGTCTCATTTCCGCATTAACATGATTCGTCAAAGTCAAACCGAAAGTAGCAAATATGCAACATGAATGTCGTTTTGATGTATGGGGTTAATGTGTCGTTTTGCCCAAAGTCTGATAGATTTAATCGAATACTAGTATTTGAATATTTGCGTAAGAAAGGATTATGGAATATTGGACTTTCAGCTTTGACATTGAATTATTTCTTTGACACTAGATACTTACGTATCCAAATCTTCTCAATTTTGGTAAAATACATACTAGGCACTTGCTTTCAAATTATCTGAGTCAAAATTATCTGATTGTACTCTATATAGGGTACACGCAGATTATTTAAAACCATGGGCCTATGGTAAAATATCAATTCAGGACTTTCGCGAGTTAAACGATGTTTGATTTATCATTATTCTAAACTAGAAAGACTATTATAGATCTAGATATATAATTATATATGACTTAATTCTTACCAGACATGGTCTGAAGCTATGTTTATTTTCATAATTTCTGGAGCCAGAACCAGTTCCGTGCGATACCCTTTCTGCAGCACAACCTAGATCTATATGACGTCAATTAGTATCCAGTAGCAACGACGTCATGACGTCAAACAATTGATTATCATCAATATTGATATGTGACGTCACAAACACAAGGTGACGTCACAAACAACAAGTGGAAAAGACAAGTCGTCACGTTAATTCCAGAAACCAGTAACGCGATTTTAGTCATTTTGAGAAAATCGTGTTTGAAGTTTTGAACAGCTATATCTTTGTGATGGTACAACGAATTTTCATGTAATTTTACCTGCAAGTGTAGTGTTATACTTTGTTGCCACAAACGAAATTTCATACGTTTAAAACAATTATTTTTGCTAAAAATTGAAAAACAAAATTTACGTTACGGGTTCAACGTTAGAATGTGATGCTTAAAGTTAAATTCCAGAAAGACATAATTGAGATACGGGGTTTTGAACAAGAATAGTTTACTTTAAACCCAAATTACGGGATTATGGAACTAAAATTGGCAGACATTTTGTCTAAATGCACTAGTAGTCGGATGGCGATATTTAAACTAAACAAGATAAATATATCAAACAACGTTGTAAAATATAGAATAATACATATATATGATACATGTACAGATTCCGGAGAGCACAGGGAAAACCTGACAGGAGTTAGTCGATCATGGATGGCTCATTCCTCAGTTCCTCTTTCTATTTACCACTGGGGGATAATGAACAAGAGAACAGAAGACAAGATTAATATCATTCAATGGAAACTATGTCAGCAGTTAGATATTGATCTTATATCGCATATAAACAACATGCCAGAAAAGACTTCTAGATCTTGGAAGCTACGGCATCACAGATAGGATGAATGCAAGGGGTACCGACTCCACAACCATCGAAAGGGGATGCAGAAGTGGATAGAGATTTGACTACAGCAAGAAAGCAACATTTAGTCTGTTATTTGATATGATTATCAGAAAATTGACAATACTGTCTACGATCATCCGAAATTCGGATATCCGAAATGACGTAATATTGACACGATCGTATATTTCGTGGTTTGGCTTTAAAAAACAATAAGATCACATATGTTTCTTTGAGTTTACCTATAAATCACAGGGCCAATGATAAACTACCTACATTGTTAAGATATCACTCTAAATGATGCCAAAACATTGTGTTTGTTTTGGAAGGGAGATAATCGTATGTTTACAGTGTATCACGTGGTACAATACCGAACAATTGATTGGTTGCTTCATTACCTGCATCTGGAATTCAATATTAACGTTTATAAACGACTTTCGGGGTCCTGGAATTGAAAGTTTTGGTCTTTATGTTGATTCTATAGACATGTAAGTTAGTTGACTGTATAGAGCGTGTCAAGGCGAACAAAATGATACCAAACACTCAATATCGCCAAAAGTTGCGTTACGGGGTTCTGGAATTAGGGTGACGAAGTTGTACAATAACAAATAATCACGGTGATCAATGCATGTTATTTACAAGTAAATACAAAATTCGTGGGGCAGGAAAATAAAGGAATAAAATCGAGCAAATGTAACGCGTATTGGCCGAGCTATGGGTAAATACATGGATGCACACATAAGCTATATAAGTGTAAATGTCGCTCATGGTACATATGTGCGTGGTATTTATTTACAAATCACAGAATAACCTCACGACGCAAACCTGCGTCGAATATATAACCATAATCAGCATAATATTTTTGTCAAAGGGAAACAACTTTTGTAACAATATTTTCGATGGAAAGAATACCCTGTGGACATATTCATACACAGTGATCTCCCTTGCACTCCAAGTAAAAGTAGCAAGGCGTAACTTATCGCTGTACGGAGATTGATTGCCTGAGGTGCTTAATAGAGGTGGGTTCACACTATGAACGTTTGAACCAGCGTTAGTCAGCGTTTCAAAAGTCGAAACAATGAAACCAAACGTGGCTGAAATTACGTTCGCTAGGAGGAATATTCTGTTTCACACTTCGAGCGTTGTGTAACTGGCACACGTAAAGTTTTGCGAAGGTTTCCAAGCGCTTGACTACGTTTGACAGTGGTTACTAGCGCTTGACTACGTTTGACAGTGGTTACTAGCGCTTGACAACGTTTGCCTTTGTTGTAGTTATTTTTAGTCAGCGTATGTGAGCTTATGCCAACGCAGGTCCGCAGAACTGCCTTGAGACAGGAATATTATTTAAAATTATAGTCTAACGAACTCATTTTTAATAACAAAGGGTATAATAACAATGTTACTGTTAACTTTTTAAAATTCAGTAAGAAAGGACAAAGTTACCGAGCTGACACGGCTTGCATGACTATATAACCTTTGACCTCTAAGTATGACTTTGACCTTTGAGCAAGGGACCTGTGTCTTGCATATGACACACCGTCTTGATGTGGTTAACATTTGTACCAAGTAATGTAAATATTCAATATGAAATGACATAGTTGCAGAGCGGACACAATTCACAAGCCTATTTGAACCTTTTAGCCGTTGCCCTCAAAGTGTGACATTGGCCTTTGGGCTAGGGACCTTGGTCTTGCGCATGACACATCGTCTTGATGTGGTGAAAATTTGTACCAAGCGTTTTTAAAATCCAGTACGAAACGACAAAGTTACAGAGCGGACACGATTTTGCTAACAGACCAACATATCAAACGACTGGCCAACCAACTAACCAACCAACGTGGTGACTCAAGTATAACATTGTATCATGTATGTCAATGTTGGCATATGCATAGTGGGTCACTGTAGGTTTGACAGTTGAGTATGTTGGACACATTTAATGTGGTGTGGGGGATGACGTTACATAATACCAGGAAGCTTGAACATTTGGTTACACCGATCCTCTGTAATATATGTCTGGCTATACTCTATATAACCCAAGCAAAGTTGTGTTAAGATCAGTTGAAATTGGAGCTCTGAGTGACGCTCGGAGTTATGACTTGTATGTACCACTGAACACTGAACAATAAAATTGTATAACTTAAACGGTGTCTTTGAGTCTTAGCCCATTACGCTACACAAGTATACCCTCTTCAAACTTTGTTTGCGGTGGTATAACAACACCGAAATGAAATAATCAAACTTAACACAATTATCTTTTTATTGATACTTTCTGTCCTGAGGATGTAGGTTAAGAATTCGATAAGTCACACGTTGAAAGCAAATTGGTTTTTTTGTTATTGCAAAACATGAAAAGAGTACATCGTAAAAACCATGCGGTTACCATGGAAACAGTACATCGTAAACACCATGCGGTTACCATGGAAACACAGAAATATCCAACCATATCCTGATTAGTTAAAGAACCGTAAATGTTTGTAGAGAGACAGAGAGTAAGAGAGGGGGAGCGTTTGGCATCGATTGTAGAACAAATATAATTCAACTTCCTCGTGTTGCTAGCAAATCGATATATTTCGTCGTAAAGTGTTTGCTAATGATTCGGGAGAAACGGAAAAGGCTGTTTAGTGAAAATTACGGTGGGAAGTAAAAATGTGATAGTGAGTTTTGTTCTGATGTTGGGATTAAGCAGCGGTATGTTGAAAGCTGCAAGGATGTTATAGTGTTACAGTCTTATATGAGATGTATGCATGTACATCTAGATGGCTGCCTGTGGTGGCTTAAGAGTTTCGAATGATTTATATCAGTACCAATGAAGTGATCTGATAGTTTATGAGTGAAATACAAAATGTGGATGAAATTAATGTTAACTTCATTTGATAAGCGTTTGTGTGTTTGTTTATTCTGGTTAGACGCCATATCTCAACAAATGTTCAGTTATATGCGGTGGTCGATTCACCTAACAAGTTTTCTTGGATTGTTTCATAAGCAGTACTAATTTACCATTCTACGAGGAACCGGCAACCTCTCCACATGTGGAGGAAAATCGACATTGTTGTCGAAATTCGATGAAAGGGTACCGGTATGAGCCGCCGCCACCGAGAATCGAACACAGTTTTCCAGGTTCCAATTCCAACGCACGAGCTATACCAACAGTTAAATATTATTTAGTCGTTTGCTAAATTACGAAAACTCATGTGATTCCTTGACATATAGTGACACTACGTCGTTGTTTTTGAAGTAAACAATAAGCCAACTGGCATTGATGAAAGAATAACATGGAAAAGCAACAACTGTATTTAACATTAGAATGATCGATTTTAGACATGTTCAGCACCGTGCCTTAAGTGAACGTCCAAATGTCGTTAAACGTGTCAATGAAAACCTTCATAGAATTATTTTCTGAAGGTACGTCTAGCCTAGTAGATTATTCATGTAATGTTTTATAAAATGCACGTTCAATTCGCTTTAAATTAACTCTCACCGAAACGAGCGTGGTCACTTTTAATTGACTTTTCACTGGAATACTCTTTCTCGGCAGAAACTCTACATGTGTATAATTATTACTATTAAATGCTATCGGCTCGTTAAGATGGGTGGTTGCTAATTTATATCACCACTGAAACATGGTTGGAAAGAGACTTTAACTTTTCAGAGAGCCGCGACAATGGTCTAGTGGTTAGTACTCTGGATTTATAATCCGGATGGCATGGTCGCGGCATGTTGCCTTCAAACGTGGAGAATTTGTTGGTTCTTGTTGGAAGGGTCAGATTGTTCTGGTTAGAAACAGACGGCTGCGTTAGGTGAATCGGTCATGGTTCCTGGTGGAAGGGTCAGATTGTTCTCGTTAAAAACAGTCGGCTGCATTAGGTGAATCTGTCACCGTATATAATTGAAAGTTTGTTGAGAGAAGACGTTAAACCCGAATGCCGAACATAGCCTTTATTGGACAGTCATCTTTCTGCTAAAATATGGCAGGCATATGAGTGCCTCCACTCGTACTTAAACCCGGGTCACCAGATTACTAGCTAACCATTGAGCTACGGAGGCACACTTCGCGAGGCAGTCGATCGAAAAACAGTTATAAATATCCAATCACAATCACAATTCCAATACACTCATGACAAACATAATGCCAACTTAAGATCATCAGTGCAACATATACTTCATGTTCCAAAACCAAGAATTGAATTCTCAAGAAAATTCTTTTCTTACTCCGGTGCAAAACTGTGGAATAATCTACCAAAATCAGTGCAAACTGCTAAGACACTTTCCTCATTTAAAAGCAAATATTTAAAATGGAAATTTACTGGGATTTCATAATTATTGCATGTACATTCAAAAATTATAAAATCAAAATTGTTGTTTATGACTGTTTTCATCGGATTATCTGCTTCAGGTGTTAATATGCATACTTTTACTTGTGTACTTTAAATTATGTATTGTTGTAAATATTGTCATTGCATAAACTTGTACATAATTATATCGCTATTGTTATTGTGGACCATAATGAAAAATGGTTTGCCAATTATGTTATCCACAGAAAATAAAGACGTTATTATTATTATGATAAATTAATCAACACGTAACAATGTCTTCTTATTATTTCAGAGAGTCCATGGTTGACAACGTGTTGAAGGGAATAATGATGAAACTTCTTTGCCGGCGTAGGAATACAAAACGGAACTTGGTGATCGTCACTGTTGGTGTTATGATTGTTTGTATATCAACAAACTTAATAGTGACTAATTTCTTACATCAACGTAAAAAGTCACCAAATTTTATGCAAAAATATCTTCACCAACAGACAGACAGCTTGTCGTACACACGGGACTCTGATATTTTGGATTCTAACACGTCAAACAGGCACGTAGATCAAGCTTGTGTACATCCCTCCTTACCCCTATGGGGACCGGAAGTCGATAGTTACATAGAGCCCGTGCAACCAGTTACATGTTCAAATGATGAAAACTGGGTATATACACAAAACGGAAGATTTTATATTTCTGAAAGAGCAAGAAATAAGTACGGAGATATAAAATGCGCATATACACCCATAGTTAACTCTAACGATTCATTCAAAGCACTGAAAACGGTTGTTCCTATGTTAAATGACAGTGTTCTGGTGTCGGATGCTTTCAAAGTGTCATGTAAATCAGCAAATGGCAATAAATATGCAAATATCCACGCATGTATAGCGCCAACGGCACCAAGGCTACACGTAGACAATCCAGAGTTCGAAGGTTTCAACGTTTTAATATTTGGGTTTGATTCTTTGTCTCGTCAAATGTTTAAACGATTTCTTCCCAACACTCATAAATATTTCACAGAAACTATGGGAGGCTTTCTGCTTGAAGATTACAATATTGTAGGAGATGGGACGGTTCAAGCGTTGATGCCAATGCTCACAGGAAAACGAGAAACTGAGGTACCGGAACTGCGGAGAGGCAAAGAGGGCGCAAAGCACGTGGATGAAGTAATAGAGTTTGTATGGACAAAATATGAAAGGAAGGGATATGTCACTCAATGGGCAGAAGATCTTGCCAATGTCGGAACGTTCAACTATAGAATGCTAGGCTTTAAGAGCCAACCCGTAAACCATTACATGCGGCCGTTCTATTTAGCCGCAGCTCCGGTGTATCAGTATTTCAAAAGACATTGCCTAGGTTCAAAACCTAGACATAAAGTATACACAGACTGGCTTAAAGAAGGGATTGAAGGCTACAAAGGAAACAATTTCTTTACATTTGGCTTCTTTTCTGAATATACACACGACAATAACAACCCAGTTAGACTCGCAGATGATGATAATGTTGAGTTCCTAAAGTCATTAAATGATCTTGGTATATTTGAAAACACATTTGTGATTGTTATGAGTGACCATGGTGTCAGATACGGCTCTATACGACAAACTGAACAAGGGAAGCTAGAGGAACGGATGCCGTATTATGGGATATATGCTCCAAACAAATTCCGCGACAGATTTCCTGATAAATACGCCGCGCTGGTAAGAAACACAAAACGTTTGGTAATACCCTCTGACGTCCATCGAACACTACTTGACATCATTGATGAGAGTGAAAACGAAAATGATGAATTTCGTAAATCGTATTCCTTATTCACTGAAATACCAGCAGAGAGGTCGTGCCAGGATGCTGGAATAGAACCGCATTGGTGCGCTTGTCTTAGTTCGAAACATTTGTCGACGTCAGATTCCAATGTTATATTGTCTGTAAAATTCGTGCTTTCAAAAATAAATCAACTCTTGGAAAACTTCATATATACATGCCACAGACTGACACTTGCAAGAATTTTAAAAGCTGTTTCCATGGAAACCAATGACCATGTGTTAAAATTTAAGAAAACTGCGGACTTTGATGGAAGGATAGCTGATTTAAGTGATAACCTAACCCCACAACTCATGCATTATCAAGTGACTTTCGAGACATTTCCTAACCACGGTATATTTGAAGCTACTACTTTGATCAATCTAAAAACTGGTCAAATATCATTGAATGAACAAGATATAAGTAGGTTGAACCATTATAACGATGATCCTAAGTGTTTAAGGGAACATCACCCAGCTTTGAGAGCGTACTGTGTCTGTAAATAAAGTGATATAATTTGTCATGTTAAAACAAAAGGCTACATTTACGTATCCGAAGCATTTTAGTTTCTTATAGTGGACAGTTAAGTTACATATTTATTAAACTAGGCTTATCACGTGACAGAAAAACACAAAGTCGTACAACTCACTTCCCTACTAAACCTCGATAAATCTTTCATGACAAAAAATCAAGTGCCCGTATTGGATAAAACACATTAATAAACAGCTGTTACTGACTGCTGAGTTGAGCACACAACTGAATAAGAACATTAACTTAACCGTCAGCAGCAGTTACAGCATATGTGAATATGAAACATATACAACACAGAAGGTATTGAATGACCTATCCGATGACATAGTAACAAGGGAGTAAGACATTGAAGGGCGCGACAAGACAATATGATAAACAAGCATCAGCAACTGTCATCCATAAAGGCTTAAACCCACTCATAGTCCGACCATTGCACGATAAAATAGATACCATAAAGGCGACCTGTAAAGTTTTTTCTATTGCTGGTTCTAGTGTACATGTTCCAAATGATTTGGCTGAAAGTAGGCACAGTATTCAATAAAGAAGACACTGTTTACATGTGTGTACACTCGATTATTTGTAGGTTGTCTTTTGTGCGACATAGTATGCAGACGAAAAGAAGTATTGCTCCAACGATGAACTCCGCACCACAAACAATAAAGGTGATCCTGTAGCTCCCCGTCTGATCGAATAAAAAACCTGAAAAATAAAAATGGAATATAAGTTGAGCTATCAACTAAGCTCTGTTTGAGAAAATTCTAAACAACACAAACCTATATTGAAATAGGAATGTGTGTGTTTGTGTTCTAAACGTGTAATACATATAGGAAGAGGTTATATAATTATGTTGGTTATGTGCTTTCACCAAAAGAAGAATTGAACATGACAAATCTACGGGTAGTTTGAAACAATAATAAAGCAGTATCTAAAAGGTGCTTTATGGCACATTTGATCAGTTACATATACTGATTAAATGTTCCAAACACTCTACACGTGTTCTTAAACCTATCCCAGTATGTCTTTAGTTTTGTGCTGAAATAAAAAATACGACATTTGTAGAGTACAATGTATGTTTTACCATCTGCTTTGTGAAGTTCATTAATCCATATAATGAGGTTAAAACATTTTTGTTAGTTTCGATTACTTCTAAATCTATCAACGGAATGTAAGAATAACGAAAAGGTCTAGTTGGAACATGTACACAGTATATAATAATTCCAACATGTCAGACGGTAAGGTTGTATTAAACGTCAGTCATTGGTTCATGTGTACAAAAAGATAATATTAGGTCAAACAGGGAAGGCAAATTCGCCGTAAATAAATTTAAGTGTGTTGTACTTCATTCAGGTGTCATTTGATTACTATTCAGTTCCAACCTGCAGTATGTGTGTGTGTATATTCAACATCTCGGTTTATTCAGTCGTCAGGGAAATCTATCCTGGAACCCATTTCCTTATTCCCTGTTTAACACATAAATGCATTAGCATGTACTATTAAATATTCGAAATTTCGAAAGATAGATCTTTGTTAATAAGGTGCTCAACTTCACTAAGAGGTAATATAAATTACCACATAAACACTTGGTAAGATATTTCGATGCTTACCTGCAATTGGGGTACCGGTTGTTACACCAATTCCAACAGATAACTGCAACAAACCAAAGGCGTTTGATATTAGTTCAGGTTTGACAATGTCCGCAAGTACGACATACAATAAGGCTACGAACCCACCTGAAACAAATACAAACAGCATGGCTTATCTAGTGGCAGAACTTCCCGACTATACGTTGAGATACTTGTCATGGTTATATCATATCTAAGACGAAATACCAAGAGCTCTAAGATGGACCAATATTGCTAAAATCAACATACTCTATCGATTTACTCGTGTTACAAATCCAGAAGCCTTTGCTTAAGGGTTTAGAATTAACAAAATGCAAAATAACATTGAATGCATCCTTAGAGGGCCCGAACAAGTAATTATGGTGAGATTAATTAAGAACAGGGCACAGTCGGCTAAATGCCCACATGAACATAAAAATGAAAATAGCACCAAGAGCGGCCTGTCGTTGTGGTGAGGACAATCAAACCACAGAACATGTTCTTAAACACTGTAAACAACATAATCAGGAGAGAACTGCGACATGGCCAACTTAGACAAAAAGATAATAGAAAGTCGGACAGGGAAGGCAAAACATTTCAACAGAAACTACATTGTTGTGTGGAAGACCTTAGACGGACAACGAAGTTCACTGGACTGACAGTGTAATAGCGTCAAGAAGGGGAAGAAGAATAAACATTGTCATGTTTTGGTAAATTAACAATAAAGCTGGTGGTGTCATTAAGGTGCCATGGTCATCTGAATTTAGGGCAGCTAGGCATCTTGCCGCTTCACTGGTTGATAATATTAAGGCTAGGTATAAAAACACGCATTGGTAACTAAAAAAAGGTCTGACCAGTGTTAAACTTTTCAGACGTTCATGCTTACGACAACATGACTATGACAAAAGCTAACTATGCCTTTCAAACAGTAACTGCTGATAAAATATTAATGGTGGGGAAATAAGAATAAAATGTGGATTGTGGTCGGTTCAGGGAAAACACGCATAACGCTACAAGTTGTGTACATGTTTGGTAAAATTGTAATCATAAATAAAACCACCACCATTAGGACAAGATCAAAATAATCAATGCCTGACCCCTCTATTGTCACAAAATATTTCCATGTTCATTTTCCGTAACTCTGGGACCCATATTGTGATATGGTTGTTTCAATAACAGACAAAATTATTTGATTTGTTATTGCTTAATTCATCAAACATGCTGTGTCTATGCGTACTGAAACGTTATTACTGTCTCTTAATTAAGCCAGAGTTTTTTTAATTTTTTGTTACTCGGACATTTTTCAGAAAAAATCCCACAGGAGGAGGGAATAAAATAAAAATAAAAAATCCCAAAATATAGCATCCACAAGCTGTTGGTGGTAGAATAGTCAATGACGGTTCGATTTAAAGTAATCAACACTTAACAACTGTGTCAGTGTTCAAGAAAAAAGCCAATTTATCTTAAGACTAGTACACTGCAGTGAAACACTTTTATAGTAAAACTTAATATTAACAAAATAATGAAATAACAATACAAGGCTGGTCCATTTATCATCAAAACATTATATGCATTTTTCCCCCAGTTTTTTCAAAAAAAATTTTTTGAAAATGCCAAAAAATTGGACAGGAAGGTCCGAGTAACGAAAAGGTCCTTTAAATATAATTCACAATGTTCATGAAACTTCGCAAATTCTTCAACAAGGTTGGTCGCACACCAGTCCATTTGTGGAGCGGGAATTCCGCTGAGATTCATTGTTATGTTTAATTAATACTCCAACATTTAAGGAGTTATTTCTCACTGATTATATTCTTTCTCGTTATGAATTATATCTTTTTAAGTTCCAGTTTCTGACACCATGTAATATAAGCTCATATGTTCCAACTTGGGTTTAAGGAATCATATATATAGATATATAAGAACTACAACATTGTGTGCTCTAACTACTAATTTTAATGATCAAGAGTACAATGTAGATAGTAGCATGTAAAACTCTGAAGTGATAGCAGACTACCTTTAGTGGGAGGAGCTTATCAGTAGATTAATGGCTGTAATGCTTCAGGTTTGACCCTCAGCAATGACATCCATTTGGAGAAACACACTCAAGCCACAGCTGCTAAAGCCTCCAAGCAACTTGGATTCCTCAGACGCAACCTCAGGGATTGCAGCAGGGCAGTGAGAGATCTAACATACAAGTCACTGGTCCGGCCAACTATGGAGTACGCAGCAACATCTTGGGATCCCCACAGAGCGGACGACATCAAGCTGCCCGTTATGTGTGCAACAACTACACTGACAGAACTCCGGGGAGTGTCACAGGCATGGTCAGTTCACTCGGCTTGGAGACCCTGGTCGACCGCCGCCGAGTCCTACGACTGACCATACTATTCAAGATCAGGCACTCCCTGGTGGATATTCCAACGGCGTCAAGTATCATGGGATCCAGTGACAGCAGGACCAGAGGGGCCCATAGGCTATACGTACCACCTGCCAAAGCCTCGATATATAAGAATTCCTTCTTTCCAAGAACCATACAGGACTGGAATAAACTCTCAACGACCATCACAGACATTACAACTCTAGAGGCCTTCAAGACTGCGCTTCACAACACCATAGCAGTCCAGCCCCCGCCCCAGGAGTAGACAGCCACAGGGTGTATATAGTTTAATTTTGTAAATACCGGAACGTTTTAAATGTAAATAGAACAACCCTCAAGCGGTGGCTGTCTTGCTCAACACCTCACCCGGGACGTAGTACAATCCAGCTGATGGATTCCTGTCCTGTATTCGGAAGAGATCTGTAAATTTATCCGTCCATGTTCCGTAACAAGGACGGGATTTATTCACTACAGCCAGCTCTTCACAAAAGAGGTAGACGGTGTAAACATGGCTGCTATTTTGGAAGAAATACTTGCCGGCTTATTGGTCGCAGATAATGCTGTAATTCAGGAGGTAACTCTATAGGTCTTTCACAGGTTTTAGATAGATGTTTGATCTTTGATTCGAAGTGTTGTTTTAATCAATTCTTTACATTTGATAAGAATGAAAACACTTTCTTCGTGTACACGTGCCGATGACTAACAAACGCGGGAAAAGAACGTTGTTTTGGCCCATTTTCGTCTAGTAAATACTTTCGTCTAAATGGTATAATACTTGGAATGTATTGTATTTTTGATTGTCAGTTTCGTTATAATGCGATATTAAATATAGACCGACTCATCCAGACATCTGTTAAAACAAAAAATGGATCTGACATTCAGTCCGACGAGCCTTTGAAAATCTGTCGGTCCTCAGAACTGTCAGTCAGTGTGCGGGCAGTTTACATGCTCAACTTTCCATGATTTGTAATGTCAGTCATTAATGTACCACATAATATATGAAGAAATATCGATCAAGTTGAAATCGGTATAAGTTAACATTACATTTTGTTTCCACCAAGAACCTAGTCCCATAAATAAAGACTACGTACGCTCCACAGTACTATAGAGTCTCATAGTTTTGAACTTAGCTGTCTTAAGCAAAATTTATTTCCGAATTGAACAACTTATTCGGGATTAAACAGTTGAATCGTCCGCAGTAAAGCTTATTTCAATCAAAAAGTACAAAAACCGCGTTAAAAATACCTTTACACAACAAATATTAGATGAAATGTTTGTCTGACATCTGTCGCGATTCACTTCCATTTTAAAAACGAAAGTTACCTACAGTTGACAAAATAATTATTCGGTACAGAGTAGTCGTTCTTGACCGACTATAATGTAGGCCTATTTTTAGTCCGGATACCGGGTTTTAGTTATGGCCATTTTTCGTCTAATCAAAATTCATACAAATGTCAGAACAACAACATTCGGAATACATCGGCTCTGTTTGACATCTTCAATGGCGTAAATGAGGACATTTCAGTAAATTTGGAAGTGAAATGAAACAGGAATAATTTATGTATCAATGAAGTTAGTGTTCTTGCAATAATTTGTTTTCAATGATAGAAAAGGCATTAATGAAGCCATGTGTGGTGTGCCTTTACTTTGTATTGCTTTTTATGGCTCATAATCGGTCACCAAACAGCGACAAAGAATCCTGTCGCAAACTGCTACATACATGTACTTTCAACCCAGTGAGACCTAACGTAATGAAATGAAATGATACGTTTGGTCTCTGTTGGGACTACCAAGAACCAACATTTTACTGTCAGATTCTCGCTGAAATTATTTGTTGTAGACGCCATGCTTATTTTCCACATCAATTTTTTATGTCACACGCGTGTTCAGTTTTCACTTCTTTGGGAAAGGGTCCGGGTCCGCTCATATTGGGTGACAACTTGAAATTGGGAATTTTCATGAAGTAGAAAGGCCAAATAAAACAGAAAAAGAGATTACATGTGACTGTTAATTGGTTTCTGTAAACTTTTATGCTTGACCCCTTGTCAAAAATGCTCATAACTTTGTCATTTTATGTCCGATTTTGAAATATTATTTCTTTAAATGTTCATTGGGAATTTCTCCCTTCAAATTTGGGGAAATTATAGCCTTTTTCAAATTGGGAAGGTACCGTTTACCGGTAGCAAACAAAGAAGGAAAAAAATCACTGGTGTTGATTGGTTGAATTCAGGCTTCGCGAAAGTGAGAAAAAAAGGCCGGACATCCGGTCCGGCATAAAATAAATTTGGCCGGACCGAATCAATTTTGGCCGGACCGAACAATATTAATAGGAAACAGTTAAAAAACCAAATGTTTTAACAATTTATCATTAAAAATGGACAAAGGAACAATAAAATAACACTTCTTGTGTCTAAGTCAATAAAATAACACTTTGGAAACAATATAACAACACTTCTTGTGTCTAAGTCAAATTTTCCACCACAAACTACTCTCTCATGAATGACATTAAGTGCTCATAGTTTATCATTTCATCTTGAAAATCTAAACACTCGTCATCTGCATCATTATCAAAATCCTTATCGCAAAACTGTTCTACTTGATTGTCCAAGTTAAACACATTGGTGGCAAGAACTGGAACTACTTCTTCTTCTTGGGGGGCATTTGAAGTCTCCGACTGTTCATCCGTTTCCTCTTCAGATGACAAAATATCTTGTACTGCCTCTCCCTGCTCTGGCTGCTGCTCTTGGTCTTGGGTGTTTGCAGGTAGCTTCTCAGTCTTCTTCCTCTTGTATGATGTCCATCACTGGTTCTGCCTAATATAAAGCGTAAAGAATTTATTTTAATATTTAAGTATTTCACTGCTCATTAAAAAAGAATTGTGAAGTGAATAACAAATAACTTTATTTCATCCATTTTTTAAATATTTTAAATGTGCAGTATGTACTTTAACACACATACCATCCATTCATTAATGGCATCACTGGGATCAAAGCTGCAGATAGGTGGTGACAGTAACTTAACTGTCATAAGATCCTGAAGAACTTTGCCAGACAACTTTGATCGACGGCAAGTCTTCAGCAACTTCAGTTGTGAGAAGGCTGTCTCGCACTTGACACTGGTGGATGGTAACGTCAGCATCAAGTCAATGATCAGAGTGATGTTGGGAAGTCCACTTGCCACTGTAAGTGCAGTCTGCCATGTGAGAGTAGACAAGTCTCCAAACCTAAGTAAAAATAGATAGCATTTAAAAACTTATTAATTGCTATGATTAGTTTAAGTAAATAGCAATGCCTGTTGATAGGTATAGTGTAAGTGCTATTTTTTCAATTATAAAGATACATAAGGTCACTTGTAACTCACCTTTTTTGTATAAGCTTCTTAAGGATCTTCCATTCATTGATCACAGCAGTGGTTGTTATCTCTGGATTAACTTGTTTCAGGCTCTGCTCGAAATGTGCACAGACCATCTTGAGATCATCGTCCCCAAAGTCTGCAGAATAAACACACAATCATGTTCTATCAATAACCCTTCATTGCCATGATTGGTTTGCCATAATGTAAATGAACATCCCTGGGAAAATTTATAAAGTGGTTACAAAATACTTTAGTTTCTAGTTTTAATAATTAAAATGCATGTTTATATTCTATTATCATGCTTCAGTATGGAAAAAACAAAAGAAATAAAACAATTCTCCTGTAGTATATGTATATGGACTACTTTGACAATGAAAATATATTTATAATTCTAATATTATTACATGTATGTTCCATGGTAATCGAGTTTAAACAAACACTTTGAACCATGCATTATGCGTATAGTTAATGAATAGGGGAGGAAGTTTCAACATGCAGGATTGAGCAGAAACTAAAACATCTGAAACACAATAAACTGTCAACAGATACAAGCAAAACATTTGAACAAACTGTTTTCTAACTGAGTGAACATTTTGAACCTTGTAAATTTCTCAAGGGCCAACTTTCAAAATTGAGGATCTTAGTCGCATTGTAGATATTTGCAGACTCAGTTTGGAATCTAACTTCAAGAGCCAGAATAAATCCATCAAGGATTCCATCCGCATACGCCATATTAGATGGGTTGCCTCTGAGATTTATTCCCTCATAACAACGGGTTTCAATGAGCTTAACAAGAGCTTCAGGTTTCCTGTGAAATGGAACATTTGTTACTGTATACTTCAGTCATGAAATATATTAGTAATTAGTATTATTACATAACAAAATGTGATAATGGGCATATTTAGATTTAAATTAGTACAGGTATAATATAATGATGCAACTGCATGTTAAATTGTTTACAATGTTATTAAATAAATGAAGTAGACTATAGGAATCATAGACATACCGGCCTTTCTTCTCACGTAGAAGTTCGATAGTACTCTCTATCCAACAAAGACTGTCCGACAAGGTAACATATGATGATTGTAGCTTCAGTGACAATCGCATGGCTTGTTCTAGGGCATCCTATGAAACAACAGATCATCATATAACTTTATGTTTACAGATTGTGTAATCACTGATTAATTTGCATTACTTGAAAATACTGTTCTATGAAACTGCTTTGTTGTAAAATTTAAAATATTCTTTAATTATATTGCTGGAACTGGTATTTTTATATTAAAAATGAATATTTCTTAGACTTACTGATAAGAAGAGACAAAATGCCATGACATGGATGTCTGTTAGCAACCTGTGAAGACCTTCAGCCTTTGCATTATGGTGACTAGCAGTAGCAAGTTGAGCTTCCAAAGCATTGTAGGTTTTCATCATAGCCCCAATACCCCTGAAAAGATGGGGCAACCAACGTGTACCAGTGACCTTAGGAGGTAAAACACCCTTTTTGACGGCTTTAATGGCAGCTTCCAACTCAGATTTATTATTGTGGCTTTTCTTGTAAAAGTAATGCAAACCAATCAACAAAGTCATGAGTTTGTCATACTGTTTGTTTTTCTTCACAGCGTCTCTGAACGCTAGTTCAAGTCTATGTGATAGACAATGGACATTAACCATTTCTGGATTGACTCGTTGTCTAAGAAGTGTGGCAAGTCCAGCTCGAACACCTGTCATATTGGATGCCCCATCACTTCCCATCCCAACAAGTTTATCTGAAAAATAAATTACACAAAGAGTTTTGAAACATTATACTTTATAAAAAAAGGTATGAGAAAATCCGACAGGGAAGGTAGCACTCATCCCAACCAGCCGAGCACAGAAATCAGAAACACCATGACACAACTACCCTGAGCAGTGCCCACAGAAACCCATGCCAAAACGGCGACCAAATAAGGCACTACAACCCCGGGGCGTGACTTTAAAAACATGAAAATATTACGTTACGTATTCATCTATATTCACGAAAACATTAAAAAAAAGAATTCATATTAATCATGGTTTACCTGTCTCTATCTTAGACTGGCTGAAGACGTCTACAACATGGCTGTACAAGTCTTCCGACTTTGTGGACTTAGGGGAACTCATATTAAGGAACCTGTCGGATACATTCCCTTTTGTTGATGTCCGAATGTATAAGGTTTCTTGTTCTGATCCTGAGATATCAGTCGTCCCATCCATCATGAAGGACAGAAAAGAAGCACCTTTACAAATGTCAACAGTTTTAGCTTGTTCTCCTTTGGCAATATAATGGACGAAATTGACTGCTGCATGGTCATTTATGTATGTTGTCCGAATGTCTACTTGTTTTGCCAAATCAACTTCACATAACCATACATAATCAGAGACTGGTCGGTTTTGCTTCGCTACTGCATGTGCATTTCGGAATAGGTACACTAGTCTGTGGCAATCAGATGCACGCAGCAACTTAAGAGCTGTCCCCCCTTCTGACTGGCATAATTCCGATGTTGTTACAGGCTTAAGCTTACTACCTCCCATTAATGCAGCATGCTTGTGAGGCTTTGAACATTCATGATCTGTTACAGCAGATGCCCTGAAATTATTGCTACCAGTAATAAATGTATTTGTAGATGACGTTTCATCACCCTTTTGGGCTATTGCCTTGCATACTTTACAAAACATCTTGTTTTGATGTTCATCAAACTCCAGCCAATCCCTGTCCTTTTTCCAGGATTCTTGAAAAGACCTTGCTGTTCGTTTTGATTCATATTCTTTGTTCCGTTTTTGCTTTTCTTCTTCGGCAGTCTTTCTTTTTTTCCCAGGTTGTGCACTCCCGTAGTATTTTAGGAACGACATTGTAGTGAAGAGTTTCTAAGAGAAATTATCTCTTATCATAAAGTTCGTTTAAATAACGGAAAGTGAACACATTTGCAAAAAGTCGATTTTTAAAAAAACTTATTCATTATTGTTTGCTAGTTTCTGTAACTTGTTTCTCAAAAATCTTTTTTTGTTGAGATTTGTATTCACAAAATGTGTTTCGGAAAATAACATACTGAAGACAGAGTACAGTATAAGTATTCATCAAATCAGCGTCTTTTTGCGAATTAGTTCTCTTTCCGTCCTTTAAACAACCAACCAGCGCATGCGCATAGTTAAATTACCAGAAATAATGCTTCGTACCGATAAATTTCGTACCAGACGATACGAAAATTTTGACGGACATTCGGACCGGCGAGCTATAATTTTTGTCGGACCAGACTGATTTTCACCGGTCATGACCGGCGGTCCGGCGACTTTCGCGAAGCCTGTGAATTGACAATGGACCAACGAAAACACGCGCAACATGTTAATCATGTGTAGAAAAAAATCTATGTAATTTAGCATGTTGACTCGTAGACCATTGCAGGTCATACTTGAAAAAAGCGTAGGACAGTCAACCCAATTTTTTAGCTCACCTGTCACAAAGTGACAGAGTGAGCTTTTGTGATCACTTTTTGTCCGTCGTCCGTCCGTCCGTCAACAATTGGCTTGTGTAGACACTAGAGGTCACAATTTTAGCCTAATCTTTATTAAACTTGGTCACAATGATCATCTCAACAAAATCTAGGTCAAGTTCGATATTGGGTTATCTGGGGTCAAAAACTAGGTCACAAGGTCAAATAATAGAAAAACCTTGTGTAGTCACTAGAGGTCACAATTTTGACTGAATATTTATGTAACTTGGTCACAATGATCATCTCAACAAAATCTAGGTCAAGTTCGATAATGGGGCATCCGGGGTCAAAAACTAGGTCACAAGGTCAAATAATAGAAAAACTTTGTGTAGTCACTAGAGGTCACAATTTTGACTTAATATTTATGTTACTTGGTCACAATGATCATCTCAACAAAATCTAGGTCAAGTTTGATATTGGATCATCTGGGGTCAAAAACTAGGTCACAAGGTCAAATCATAGAAAAAACTTGTGTAGTCAATAGAGGTCACAATTTTGGTCTAATCTTTATGAAACTCGGTCACAATGATCATAACAACAAAATCTAGGTCAAGTTCGGTATTGGGTCATCCAGGGTCAAAAACTAGGTCACAAGGTCAAATCATAGAAAAACCTTGCGTAGTCACTAGAGGTCACAATTTTGGACTAATCTTTATGAAACTCGGTCACAATGATCATCTCAACAGAATCTTGATCAAGTTCGATATGAGTTCATCCGGGGTCAAAAACTAGGTCACAAGGTCAAATAATAGAAAAACCTTGTGTAGTCATTATAGGTCACAGTTTTGGTCTGATCTTTACGAAACTTGGTCACAATGATCATCTCAACAAAATCTAGGTCAAGTTCGATATTGGTTTATCTGGGGTCAAAAACTAGGTTACAAGGTCAAATCATATAAAAACTTTGTGAAGTCACTAGAGGTCACAATATTGACCTAATCTGTAAAAAAACTTGGTCATAATGATCATCTCAACAAAATCTAGGTCAAGTTCGACAGGTGAGCGACCTAGGGCCCTTTGGGCCCTCTTGTTTAAAGATTGTGTCGGACCAGGTCAAAATTTGCTGGTCAGATCTATCGATCTGACTGTAAATTAAAGGCCTATGTCGGTTGTACCTTTTCCTCCGTGATTTACTTTAGACGTTTTCAAGTATTTCCGTATCAGGGTTGGTTTAATTGTAATTTAATTTTGAAACATGGGTCAATTATTTATAGAAATTTCCTTGCAATGTGCTATGTAGTTATGGAACTGCTAAGTAGTTGGAATCCATGTGAAAACAGTTCCAGGAACATTTTCAATAATATTTTATCGATGAATTTTGTTTCTATTGCCTATTCCAGTACCTCTACAATGTGAGTAAATGTTGCATCAGCGATTTTTATGCCCCCGTATCGATAGATCGGGAGGCATATAGTGATTCACCTGTCCGTCCGTCCGTTCGTACGTCCGTCCGTCCTTCCATCCTGGTTAACCCAAATTGACCGTTTCTTCTAGCATCATTATGGCTTGCTACAAAGCTTCCAAACTTGCATGGATGTTGTATATGAACACTCTCCACACACCTGTATCACCTGACCCCATTTTGACCTTCACCTTGACCTAATTTTGGACTTAGACTTTATGGACAAGGCTTCCACAGGGGGCATAAGCGTTTATTGAACGCAGTCTTGTTTTTTGCTTCTTTGGGAAAGGGTCAGGGTCCGTTCAGATTGGGAATTTTCGCGTCGTGACAACTTGAAATTGGGAATGTTCATGAAGTAGAAAGGCCAAATAAAACAGAAAAAGAGATTACATGTGACTGTTTACTGGTTTCTGTAAACTTTTATGCTTGACCTCTTGTCAAAAATGTTCATAACTTTGTCATTTTATGTCCGATTTTAAATTTTTTTTTTTTAAATGTTCATTGGGAATTTCTCCCTTCATATTTGGGAAAATTAGAGCCTTTTTTAAATTGGGAAGGTACCGTTTACCAGAAGCAAACAAAGAAGGAAAAAAATCACTGTGCATGCATATCAAATTTCATTTGTTAAAAATGTTCATTGTTCGAAATTGTGCTTGTCTTTTTGGAGTTCTTGTCTTTATGTTGCATTCTTAAAATAAATTCAATATTTCTTTAATTTAGAATGTGGTTGTAACTGTTTTAGCTTGAACCCTTTAAAATGACCGAAATACATATTTCAGGGGTGTCAATTTTCCAGATTTATCCGGAATTCCGGATTTGTCTATCCTTGAAGAGCTATGCTTTCTGGCCAAAATAAAAGTTATTTGATGAAAATATCTCAAGAAATGGCAAAGTTATGGTCAATTATATCTGCTCTGAAGGATTTTCTTTAATAATTTTTAAAAAAGGAGTTATATATGGTTGACGGCCTCTAGTTTGTCAAAAATGGTCAGCCGCATATGATTTTCAGGATTTTTAATTTGGCTCTGTTGACACCCCTGATATTTTGAATATATAAGGCAAGTTCGATACTGGGTTCAGGGGTTCCACTAGCTTCTGAATCTTGATTCTTTTGACTAAATTATACCATTTTATAGGCTAAATAGTCGTGATTTCAAGAGAAAATTACCCTTTAAACCAAAATCTTTAGGGTCAGAATGTGGCTTTTTGGAAATTTCAAGGGTCAAAACCCCTAATCCCAAGTCAGATGGAACCCCTGTGGATTATTTGAGAAAAGATCTAAACCAAATTGAAGAATAACCTGGAAACTCTTGTTTAATCAATCTTTATGTAATGTATGTGTGTTAAAATAATTCCCTAATTGACATAAAAATACGAAGTAAATAGTTGGATAGTATAGTATAGTTTCTTGGACTGTATCTCTTGAGTCAGCATGTGCATATTGGAGGTGAGCAACAGTGCAATTTCCATATCGTTCTAAACAACCTATTTATTATTTATGTATTTCAGTCCACACAGAAGCTGAAGGTATTGTTTAAGGACCCAAGTTTTGTACCGAGCCTTTGTCAGATATTGGGCACCTCACAGAACACACAGGTATGTCAGTGATTTTAAGGGATTCACTCCCCAACTTTTCTTACCTCCCAGAAATCAATCAGGAATCTTAATAGTATTTATACGTAGATTTACGTATTACGTGAAAATGCATTGTGTGCAGCGGCAGCATTGAGTAATTTATCGGGATATGTTCATTTGATTGTCTTCAAATTTGGTGACAGTGTCAATGGGCTGAATATATCTAATTATGATTTTTATCAATCAAAACGCCCTAGGTTTTTTTTTTAATTTTGGCCCTTGAATGGGGGTAGGTATTTTGTGTCAGTTTGGCAGCCCTGTTGTACAATTGATTTCAGTGTTTGTTCTGAATATCAATAACAAATACATACAGTTGCAAAGACTTATGCAGGCCCTGTCCGAGAGGCATAAAGCGCTAGGGTACAACTGCGACAGCGCCTTAAATTCTAGTATGGTGTCTATAAATCGCTATGGGTGTTCATAATTTAAAATTTGGTCTTTACTGCGTTCAAAAATTGTAATCCAAAGTAATTATAATAAAAAAATTTGAAAGTAACTGTAACAGTGTTATGCAATCAATTACTGGTCCATATAATCAGCCCCAAGTCTGACCCTGAGCAAGTCCAAGCAAATCCGAGCATTCCCCCAACGCCTTAAAACATTTCTGGGGAATGCCCGTTTATGAATAATATCTTCCTCCCTGTGCTGCTGATGTTTACGTCCTTTCACAGCAATCATTATTGTTGATCCACTTTTAGGTGCGCCAGTATGCTGCTGTTTTACTGAGAAAGAAGATACTGAAAAGTAAACAATGGGCGTCAATGCAAGCTGATATTGCTCCAACGTAAGTTATGAACTATAGTTTTATGTAGAATTTATGTAGTAAACAATGGGCATCAATGCAAGCCGATATTGCTCCAAGTTGAACGTATGAGTTTTATGTAGAATTTATTGTAATTTAATTAACTTGTCAGAAATTTTCATAATGCACACATTACTTCCAATAATTAAATAATTGAATGGTATTGTATAGAACATTATGTTGGGTTTCACTTTCATCTTCTCTTTATAATATCCTCTTATTCTGCGAGAAATACCATTTTTACCAAAGTACGAAAATTTAGTGCCCACAATTTCATTATTTGTTTCTTTTTCAGTATAAGAGAAAACATTCTGCAGTTACTTCTCCAAGAACCAGAGTAAGTATAACCCTTTACTCAATAAACCATCTCTAAATGTATTTGTATAATGTGCATCCAATTCCAAGTTATCATTATGCCCCCATCTTTGATGAGGGGTATATTGCTTTGCACATGTCTGTCTGTCGGTCGCGGTCGTATTAAATGGTTTCCGTTCAATAACTCAAGAACACTTTGACCTAGGATCTTCAAACTTACATGGAGGTTGGTCAGCAACAAAGGGGTGTCAATATTCCTGATTAATCCGGAATTCTGGATTTATCTATCCTGAAAGAGATATCATTTCTGACCAAAATAAAAGTTATTTGATGAAAATATCTCAAGAAATGTCAAAGTTATGGTAAATTTAATCTGCTCTGAAGGATTTTACTTAATACAAACTGAGTTAATTCTGGAAACTATGTTGTTGAATGCCTCTTGTTTGGCAAAAATGTTTGGCCGCATATGATTTTATGATATAAGAAAATTCTAAGTTTTCCATTAAGATGCTTTGTGAATACCAACCCAGGATTACTGTACACTAGGTCCAATATCTGTCAGAATAGAAATGGATTCCTTCTTAGACTCTATAATGGGAGTCACTTGAACTATTGGATCCCTGTAACATGTTGAGTCAAACTTTTGACTCCACAGGAAACAATTCTGTGTGACAAAAATGGGTCTTTGTGCATAGGCACATGGTTTCAAATTATCTGTACACTATTTATAAAGAAGGTAGTGCAGAAGCCAATTTTAGCAGCAACATATATGACATCACAAGAACTGGTATCTGTGTTTGCTGTGACAACTGTAGAAACACTGGGTACCAGCTTTCGCAACCTCATATCCGTTTCGGCTAAACATGGCCTCTGCACTACCTTCTCTATATAAGAATTATAGAGTACAGATAATTGTTTATAAATGTATTATTTGTTGTTACAGACAAATAGTGAGAGTAGCCATTGCTCAGGTAATAGCTACTGCAGCCAAACATGATCTACCTAACAATGCCTGGCCACAGTTGTTTGTCTTCATCAGTCAGCATGTGAAGAGTGACGTACCCCAACATAGAGAGGTAAGATACTGACTGTGTAATCAGTCATATTCGTGGTGAGATTACACTTCATTGATCATTGATGAAATTTATCACAAAATCTAATCACCATGATTAATCATAATCACAAATTTCGAAAAAGTCACATTTTTACCTTCTGGATTCCAGCAAATTATTCTTCAATTTAATTACAAAATGGCTAAAAAAACCTTAAAATCCAGTATATATAATCTGGATGGCTGTACAAGAATGAATTATTTATTCTGCTTAAAATAAAAAAGTTATTTGATGAAATTATTCAAAGTTTTCACTAAGTAATGATCATTTGAAATTTCATAAAGCTGATTTTTTAAAAATAGAACTTTGTTAGAAAGGGGTGTGTGCTAATGACACCTGGAACAGTCTTTTACCCTATTTTCATGTTGGGCATTATGCCTCAGTAGGACTCACAAGTCATTTGCTTTTTAGACTCCATGAAAACTGTCAGTCCTCTAGTCCTGACTGACAAACTTTGATTCAGACTGACAGAAAATCCTGAATTGTTCTATTAGCAGGGGGGTCAATTTTCCTGATTAATCCGGAATTCCGGATTTCTGATAGAGCAATGGCTTCTGACCAAAATATAAGTTATTTGATGAAAATATCTCAAGAAATGACAAAGTTATGGTCAATTTAATCTGCTCTGAATGACTTTCTTTAATTCAAACTGAGTTATATATCAAAATAATGTCATTGAAGGTCTCTTGTTTGCCAAAAGTGATCCACCGCATACGATTTTCCTGACTCTAAATTTGGCCCTGTTGACACCCCTGTATTAGACAGAGAGGATCATACATTAATTTGACCAATTCGGACTGACAAGTTTACAAAATTTTTCGCGGAGCCTGCTTTAATCCGATTTTTTACCACATCCTGTTTCAGATCGGAATGTATCTGTTGTACTCGGTTGCCTCGGCAGCAGCGGAACAGTTGAAGCCACATCTGGCGGATATCGTTGGTTTGGTGTCTGGTATCCTAGGTGACCAACAGAGTAAACTGGCACCGTTCTATGCTGTGAAAACTCTATCTGAAGTTGTATTCTTTGTGGGAGACGATGCTTTAAAACCAGTACAACAAGTCGTACCACAACTACTTCAAGTCATTAAGAATCTGATCACTGTGGACCAGGTAGGCTATCTATTTTATCCCCCCCCCCCCCCCCCAAACATATGCAAGTCGCTCAGTCTGTCAAACATTATTCGGCAAGTCTCGTCCCTGGTTAAAATCAACTACTCGGGTGAGATATCCTTATCCTACTTAGATTCTTATAATCTTTAAAATTTGAATCTATACCCAATTGTATACAGTCTAGCAGGGCTCGACACTAACAATGGTCCGCTGGTCCGAGACCAGTGAAAATCCAGAAGGACCAGTGAAAATTCTTGAGGACCAGTAACTGTCCTATTTACAAATTTTGCACTTTTGCCCTGTCGGACCAGTGCCCAAAATAGTTAGTGTCAAGGCCTGTCTAGAATGGCTGAATAAATGAATCATGACTGATGGGTCTGTTAATGGTTCTTCTTTATGTACAAATCAGTATATCAATGTATCATCTATAGGCCAAAAAAAAAAAATTGTGTGTTTCGGGTAACCCGACCCTACCTAGCCGAAAGGCGCCGACCCTAGCGATTTTTTAACGTTCCCACAACGATAATTTTATGCTTTGGTCCGGCAAAATTTGACTGAATGTCGGACCGTTGGTCCGACGGAGATTTTAAGTCTGGACAGCGATATTACCACATCGTAGTTGAAGATTATTGTAAAGAATGTAACACGAATGTATTTTCGTAAATCCTCGTCGAGATTCAATAAGATATCCCTCCGAAATCGTCAATTATGTAAAATAATTCAGCGAAATGAAGGTCGCGAAAACTGATTATTTTTTGGATGCGGATAAAACCCGTAGTACACGATACGGATTCCGGAATGTTCGCGATAATATATTTTTATTTTGACGATTTCCGAGGGGGCTTTTTAACACGAAAAAACGTGATTTAGTTTAAAGATGTTTGATATTAAATGGTAAAATGAAAATAACATTTCTCTTGACATAAAGTCCTGTCTGATATATGCTCATTGAATGGGCTGAATGAGCCCATTGTGAAAAGGCAAATTATCTAATTAGGCCTATTTGAAAACACTTGTTAACTGTGTGTTAAAGCTAACAATGCATTTCTAAATAATTTACCACTGAATAATCTAAGAAGAACATGCATTATCTATACATCTCTCTTCATTTTTTCGGACTGACAAATGTTTGTTCGGACTGACAATTTTTTTGTTTCTGTCAGTCCGAATGACTGACAGGTTTTTAAAGTTTTCGCGAAGCCTGATATGGTCCAATAAGGATACCACATTGAAAATCGGGTAGGCTTCGTATGGAACATGGCGTCTATTGTGCAAATAATTCGTCCCAAATGCCAACATGCGGCCGCATTACGAACCTTCTGCATTCTATCGGATGAAGTCACTTTTTCTAAAGTTGCTTTAAGTTTCTTCATTCTGAAGATTTTCATTCATAAACTCTATCCAACATAAATGTTTGCGTCCAAAAATGTTTTCAGATGTTTCTAATACTATAAAGTACATTACTTTTGTCATCTGCAATTTGTGTCAACTTGCTTTAGGATCATACATGTATATGTTGGTTTGTCAACCCTTATGTTTTCTTGTCTGGTTGGAGCAAAATCATGAGAGTAGCATGTAACCATTTTTATAGATACTTTTAGATAATTTGCATCATATTTACAGTAGAACCTCATTTGTTCAAACTCTTCAGTACTGAAAATGATTTGTAGATGAGAAAGTACATATGAGCCTGGTCACAAGAAAGTGTATTCTAACCTCCCCTTTCCGTGCCAATGAAGGCCTAACAGTAAAATTAAGACATAGCTATAATACTGAAATGAAATAGCTCTTTTGTTGCTATGAAGTAAATAGTTTGGACCCTGGTCTGGCTATGTGAAACTCATTTTGGTCGACTGGACCCATACTGGTTGCATAATACTGAAGATGTCATAAAGGCATATTTTCTTCTGACATGACATAGCTCATATATATTTTCATTTGTTGATATAAACTAGACTTATAGTAGTGATAAAAATACTTTGTAAAAGACAGAAAGTCTGTATAAGTCTGACATTACTATTATAAAATGCAAAACCAGCATTAAATACTGAACATATTTAGTATATTCATGTTTGTGTTTCTTTAATACGCTCTAATCTGAGCACAGTGTGCTGTTGCGTATTTTGACAGCATCCTGTCTGTCAATATTATGTCAACTAAACAGACCTGCAGTACTAAATTTCCAGAACAAATTCTAACAAATCCCTTGTACAGTTGAAAGTATTTGTAAGTCAAAATATCAAATGTGCTTTCAGTCAGAATAACAGTCATCTAGAATGATCTGAAATCAAATATGAAGCTAGATATACATATAATTTACACAGATATATCATCTTAAGCCACCACAAATTCATGACTGGTTTCCCGGCAGGCAAAAAAAAAAAAAAAAAAAAAAAAAAAACCCAAAGCCTACCCTACCTAACTTTTTTCAGACCGTTACCCTAAACACACAATTTTTTTTTTTTGGCCATACTTGTCTTCTGACATACTGGGTGTCACTGAAAAGTTACCACTAATATATACCTCTGTATTTTGTATAAAATATGACCTATCGTTTGTTTTATAGTGTGTGTATTTGAATATTGTTAAATCGGATAGCTGTGACTACACAGTAAGGTCAAAACAGTCTTGTTCGGCTTTAACACAGTGTAGCGTGAATTTTAAAATAAAAAGAGTCAATAGGGTGGTAACTTTTCATTGACGCTGAGTATATATAAGAATCGTCGATATAAGTCTGATCGAATCAATGACGGCTCTAATAAGATTTCCTTCAGTTCATTGAAAGATATTGCTAGTGAATTTAAGTTTAGTAAATTTTAAGTCTGAAGTCTTTGATACAGCCTTATAATGTTAGTCTTCTAATAATTTAAGCGTGTGATATTGCAGGATAAAGCTTGTGAAGCGTTTGAAGTATTCGATGAGATGTTAGAATGTGAAGTTGTTATAATAACACCACATATCAAATCTACCATACTCTTCTGTTTGGAGGTGAGTAACTTCTATAAATAGTCAAATATGTAGTTTGATTGATATCATATATATTCCTGCATGTGTGGCATTGATTTTGAGGGCAGAATTTCACCCTTGGCTTTGAATATCATCCCAATCTCAAAGCATTTAAATAAGGGCCAATTTTATTCGGATCCCTAAATTTTAAAAGGGCCCAATTTTATTGGTAGATAAAGTTAGTCAAAACAGTAAAAAAGATAATGTTATATAAAACTTGATTTTTTTTCAGATTGCTGCAAATAATACATTGGATGATGGAATTCGTATCAAAGCGATGAACTTTATCTGTTCACTGACACGTTTAAAGAAAAAGGTATGCTACTACAGAAGCTAATATTATTGATGTGTTATTAATTAAAATTTAAACACCTTAAACTCAACAAAAGGACCCATAGTGTACAATTTGCTTGCATAAATTGATAAAATCCTTGGAATTGAAACTTTCAAAAAGCCTCATTTTGACCTTCAGGGTTTTGACGAAGAGAAAACTTTTGTTTTAATGATAGGTATATTATCTTTGAAGTGGTAAAAACACCTTTAAGATTCAGTCTTTCATTTTCTGTAAGAATAGAACAGAATACTCGTTTATTTCTAATTTTTGACCCTTTCAAGCATACAATTATGATGTACACGTATACACAAAGTCTCAAAAGAGAGATATAACTAACACTACAAATTGACAGTAAAAGGGGGGAAAAGCATGATAAACTGTTACAATAGAACAATACAATGTTGGATGGTGTATTGTTACAGCAAGTATTAAAGAATCAACTAGTACTACCCATACTGAATGTGATGTTTCCGGTGATGTGTGAGAAGTACGATGATGATGATAGTGATGATGAAGATGATGTGGAGAGTCAGCGTGCTTCACAACTTTCTTCACAGGTGATGTATAATTGTGTACTCTTGTAATATACTAGTCAACTTCCCAGCGCACCACTTAGATCTTGTTGCTTAATTAAAGCACTACCAAGCACAGTGCTTTGCTAGGAAACAGCTTGATTAAAAAATGCGCTCTATAGTGGAACGGGCGAAAAGCTTATAGGTTATCTGCAAACGCTCTTGGATAGCAGATCGTTGCACAGCAAAGTGCTATCGAGCTCTATCGAAGCAGTACCTTGCACAACAAAGTGCTCAGTAGTGCTCGCCTAGCAAAATGCTGAGAAACGATATATACTATCGAAGAGCATTGCTTGCTAGTAATGTGACATGGCATAGAAAAGTGTTAAAAGTAACAGACAAGGATGCTCTTATAGCCACTTGAATTTGCCGTCTACTGGCCCTTTTTTACACCTCTGCAATTGACTTACTTCAGTGCTCTTGTTTAATGGTGTTTATTACGTTTCTCTATTCAGGTTCTGGATACTATGGCCATGCATCTACCGCCTGAAAAGTTTATACCCCCTGTGGTAAGTTTGTATGTAGTTTATTATAATTCAGTATCTCTCAGTGGCCTTCTTGGCAACATTATAACAAAATATTTAAATCCTTACACAATAGATACCAAGGAAAAGCTTCCACTCATATTAAACATACATTTCTAACATGTATACTGTTTTTCACGCGTATTTTTAGTATGCATACAAAATCTTCATAAAAAACATATGAATTTCATATGTTAAATGGTGTATGAAAATCAATTTACACATGTAAAACATGTGTTTAGTAAAATGCATGATTTACGCATGTTTTTCATATATTTATGTTTCATACGTTTTACATGATGAAATTACCACATGTTTTTCATATGTTTAACATGGAGAAAATATGGAGTAATGGATTGATTATGTTTGTCAGGAAACCAAATCATGTGGGATAGAAAATTTGGATAGCCAAGCCCCTTGCAGCTTGCTGCATATTTTGTATGTAATTTTGTGGTAAAGTTATTAGTCCACAAAACAGATTAAAATGAATCTTCTATGAATATTAATGATTGTATAGTATTGGTATTTTGCAGAGCTACAGATAAGCTGTGTATTGGGGTAATTACCCAATTAATTTTCTAAAAAACCCATTAGATTTTGAGAGGAGGGATTAAGAGAAAGCAAAGACAATTTGAAACACCCAAATAGAAAAGGATGTTATAGTGAAAAAGGGTACATAAAAGCTTATTTACCCTTTGAGTTTTATTAAATACCCAATTCAAATTTGTCAAAACCCAATAAAAATTGAAACTCGGGGGTAAAATACCCAATTGACTAAAACCTTATCTGTAGCTCTGTATTTTGTATCCATAGATGTCTATGGTAGAACCGTCATGCTCTGTATTTTGTATCCATAGATGTCTATGGTAGAACCGTCATTACAAGATGCGAAACCTGAGAGAAGGAAGGCAGCATTTATTGCCATGGCAGTGGTAGCAGAAGGATGTGCCGACTTCATTACTAATAAGTAAGAACTTAAACATTTTAAGATAGAAACTTAAACTAAGTCTTAAATTTTCCAAATTTTGAATTTACTGGCATTTCAATGAAATTTTGTTTGGAGACCAGGCCCCGATCTCCCGAAGCATCTCAAGTAGCAGTCTCAACTCAAATTTAGATTTAGAGTCAGAATTAGAGAGAAATCTGGATCTGCTTCTTTTGAATATTTACTGTAATAAACTCAGAATAACATTTCTGTTTAGTGATGCTAATTTTGAGTCCAGCCTTGCATGGAAACTAACATAAAGACACATGTCAACATTTGAGATGAGATCTTGCTCAGATTGAGATGCTTAGGGAGATCGAGGCCTGTTGTTACTCCCTGTGCATATACCTAAACTTACATTAATATCTGTATATCAATTATGATTATAGACTATCACAATTCAGAAGTTCCCTTTCGGGCATGTGTTCCACTGTTGGGCATGTTTCACATGGTTAGCTTATATCACCTTCGCAAGCACCTATGTTAAGTTGTTTACGATCGGTCGTATATGACATGTTATGAATACATATATTTCAGCCATTTACAAGCAGTGTTACATTGTGTATGTAAAGGTCTCAGTGACTCTGATCAACATGTTAGAAATGGGGCCCTATTTGCTATGGGACAATTCTCGGAACATTTACAGGTAAGTCGCACTGAGAAAATTTCTATGACTAATGGTTGAATTTAAATTTTCCGAAAAAAAATTGTATTAAAATTTTAAACAAAGATTTATTTGTCAATTATAATTATCCAACGATTCTGTCTAGTTATTATGTCTCTCCCATATATAGTGGGGGAGACATATTGATCCAGCCCTGTGTTCAACAAAGGTTTATGTGAAGATTATATGAAGCTGATATAGGATCTGATGACTCTCTGTGTGGGGTCATGTTGATGTGAACTTTACGTCATCCAATCACATCGCTGCTTTCACAAATCTGAAAGTGTGGTGAAACACTACTGAGTCCACGTGATATCATTGTGAGCTAGAGAGGTCATTTGAACATGACCTCTAATGGAGTGTAGTCAGATCGCTAACAGCGTATGGAAATGGAGCCAATGTTAGGGTCTGATTTTAATGAGATTGGTTCTCCTTATTACCATTTGTCAAATTTAAATGAAACTTTACATGAAAAGTTAGTACCAAGCCTAGTAGTGTATATCGTCAGGAATGTTTGGTCACATGAGTATTACCAGAGTTATGGCCCTTTGTGGTAGACGTTTGCATGGTTCGTACAGGCCTTGAAAAGTCCTTGAATTTGGTTTCAACCTTGAAAAGTACTTGAATTTAGTGCTACCTCGAAAAAATGCCAAAATGGTTCTTGAATTTAAATGAACATCCTTGAATTCAGGCAAACAGCCTTGAATATCCATAAAAGCTTATTGATGTTGTCGAAACGGCACTTTTAACATCTGCGTACAAAAGAATAGAAAAACGCTCTTTTTCTCAAAAATTATAAGAACATAAATGTATGAGTCCAAATGTCACTGTTATTTGATAATGGATCACTTTCGGGTATGACTAGAAATAGAGTATAAAGTGCATGAATAATTGCATTTTCATACAATTTAACCATGGTGAATGTTTGGAAATATGCCTTGAAAATGCATATTCTACCTTGAATAGTCCTTGAATTTTGTGAGAATATAGTATGAACCATGCGTAAGCTTTTGTGTCAAAATCCCTTTAAGTTTATATGCATCATTGATATGTCCATTTCAGCCGGATATCAGTAAATATGCATCAGAAGTGTTACCATTGTTATTCCAATATCTACTACAAGTGAGTCAAGAGGGTGACAAGAATCCTCGTGGACTAACTAGAAGTTACTACGCCCTCGAAATGTTCTGTCAAAACCTGGGGAAAGATATCGAACCTTACCTGCCCAAGTTAATGGAACATCTGATAACAGTATTAAAGACATCAACATCATTGAGACCGAAAGAATTGGCCATTAGTGCTATAGGGGCCACAGGTGATTATTATTTTGTCTTTTAATAAAAAAGAGGTAATCTTGAGTCATTCAATTTATCAATTTATCTATAATGTAAGAGTTGCATCCTTTGTCATACTTTGGCATTGATTAACAATATGAAATTTTTGTAAGAATTGTGTCCATGGTCATACATTGACATTGGTTTACAGTATGCACTTATTTTAGTGAAAGAGGGAGGTAATTTGGCTTGGTGAATATATCAAGTTATACAAAGAGTTGCATCCCTTGTCATGATTTTGCATAGTATGGAGATAACGCATGACCAGCAGATCCTTATGATTTTAGGTCACAGTGACCACAGTTTCATTGAAATTACTCATGAATGCTTCAGTCTCGGAACATCAAACGTTATATGGAGGTTTGTCATGATGAGCTGATTACTTTATTAGGTCAAGGTTGCTGGGACCTTGGGATGGTTACTTGTTTGATCAAGGGGGATGTTTGTATTCTACAGGCTCTTGTTGGTTTTGTTTGTTATATTACTCCTTTGTATATTCCAGCTAGTGCTGCTGAGTCGTTGATCTCTCCGTATTTCCAAGAAATCATCAACCAATTCCGGGAATATCTGATTGTGACGGAAGAGGGTAATGAGGATCTGTTTAAACTACAGATACAGACCATCGGTAAGTTTGTTACTATGGTTATGCCACACATCTTTGATGAGGGCTATATTGCTTTGCACACATGTCTTGTCGGTAGACCAAATGGTTTCAGTTCAATAACTCACGAACGCTTTGCTCTAGGATCTTTGAACTTTACATAGAGGTTGGTCATCAACAATAGATGACTCCTATTGATTTTGAGGTCAGTAGGTCAAAGGTCACTGTGACCTGGTCTAAGGTCACAGTGACCTTTACCATTTCTGACTATTTGGCTGCAACGGGGTTTTCTTTTTTTATATATAAAGTACAACCTCTGTAGAGCAACAGCCTTTGAGAAATATGACCAAAGATAGTAACAAATCAAGGCAGGGAAGGCTGCACTCAATTTGAAAAACATTAAGTCTAGTTGTTGTACAGAAGCTTTTGCTTTGGAGAGATAAAATTTAAAGAAAATGGTTACTTCTGGAAACAAAATGATCATGTTGCTATTAAAGAGTGGTTGTTGCTCAGAGGAGGGCTGCTCTGGAGAGGTTGTACTATACAGTTAAACATACACATTGGTGACCGGTTCTTGTTTGCAAAGACCACCAATTACTTGGTACTAGTTCTGTCACAATTGTATGTATGATGGATATTTGTTGATTTTGATGTGAGAGCCAAATCCATCTAACACTGAAAAACTCGAATTAAGTATGTGGTGTGTCAGAAAAAAATATTGTTACACCTCAGTATTGAGGGTAGGTGATACTCTCAATGATTTCTGAAATTTCCAACTTGATTTGTATAAATGTATTGTATAACTGTGGAAATCAAACTTTGAAATCTATTAGATTGAAAGAGTAAGGTTGTCATCGAAAGTCTGGTTTGGTACAAAAAGACGATGTTATGTTACATTCCATGCCACGTTCAACTTTTGGGTTAGTTTTTTTATACGAATATCTGGATATCCGTTTAGACCAGATATTATTTCTGGCATCCCTCTTAGTATCCGGATACCAATTTTGGTATTCGTTGACAACCTTTATAAAGAGTATGAACTTTGATACTACTTCAAGGTCATGGCTGTTCAAGGTCGTTGATGTATGAAGGTCATGTCATTGTGAAAACACAGATTAACAAATAATACATAAGCTGTTGAGTGTTATGACATTATTTTATTAATTATTCAGATATTTTATAAGATACTTACATACATTTATATAACATTACAAATATAAATCAGTTTATTAGTAATAGTCAATTGTATTCAAAATTTTCATACAATAACTACATATAAATACATAGATATAAGTCAAGATTTTTCTGACCTCTGGCACGGTCATTCTGCTTGACCGATATTAATGAGACCAGCCTATTTCACGTACTGGTAACTTTAAGCCAGATAATAATGCTATCATTTTAGCAATCATTTGCTGTGTCCGTTACACACTTGTTAAATTGCACTGTACAAAACATGATTGGTATGAGACAGACATGTACTATTATAACTTTAATGACTATAATACCGTACCTATTAAAATTGATTTTGGTAGTAAAAACTATAAAATTATTACATTGGGTTGCCTAATCCAATGGATTCTTTTGTAACCCCTGATTAACATTAAGGCCAGGTCCTATGCACCTATCAATGTTTTCCCCCAGGGGGGGAGCGGCGGGCTGACCCAGGGGAATTTGACATTTTTCCTTTTTCAAAGTCTAAATTCCCACCCTAGAGCAAGGGCAATTTGTCAAAATCCCCTCACTGGGAGATGCTTTACATACCCCCCGGATCAAAATTTCAGCCAGTCAAAATTTCCCGGGACTCGGCACCGTTCTTGTCTGTCAAATTCCCATCTTTCGGGAACAGCCTTCCCCCCCCCCCCCGGGGGAAAATATTGATAGGTGCACTTTGATTATATAAAATGTTTCAAACAGTAAGATGTTTGCTGTTTTACTGAAACTTTTATGTAATGTGGATAGACTCAAAGAAAAAGTCAGATTTTCTGGTATAGTTAAGATAATTCATTTGTTGAACTTTCTAGGAGTCAATCAAGTTTCATACTCAAGTTGAGCATGAACAAAACTTAACTTAATGATCATGTCGCCTGGTTATCTTTGGCATAAGGAGTCGCACTTTCCATCTATCTGTTTATGATGATCTGTCTGTCCGTCTGCAGACAAACTTATTAAATTAAATTTCTTAGTAACAATTATTCAACAATTCTTTACAAGATACATTAGTGTTTTGTTTGAATCTTGCAGCATTGCAACTATTTATTACGTGAAATTGCGTCTGAAAATGTAAGTGATATTATTGAAGTGAAATATGGTATTTGTTAATGGTTCTGGTTTTACGTTCCTGGATTCAGGAAATGGAAACAATCAAGTGATGTCTGCTCTTGCGTAACATCAATGAAATTATTATGGAATCCAGTACAAAATTGTCAAAAAATTACCCTTAAAATTCACCCCTAATGAATTCCAATGTACTGTAAATCACGTATTTTCATTGGTATTAAATTTCATTGATTTTGATAAAAATGCATTTTCGTAGAATTATAAATTCTAGTTGTAGAACCTTTGTTCTGCATTAGGAAGGTTGATTAATCGTTGACATTTGATTTCGTGGTCGCAACATCGAAATCAATGAAGTTTAAACGCCCTCGATTTTTTTTATTTTACATTATTTTACTGTACAGTTATGCTTTCCTACATTTAAACAAATGACTGTATCCGAGTTTGATCTCGTTACGAAATCTCTGATCACAGAATCCATAGATTATTGAGTTTGCCATATTATTGATATAAACACACCATAAGATAGTGTTGAATGTCACCTTGCCCGCGTACGACATTCCCGGGTACCATAGAGGATTCATGTAAGACACGATACGTAGAACGAGGTAAGGTACGTAACTGAAGAAAAATATTATTGTAATCCAAAACAGCATCATTGTTGTCCGCTTAGTACGGTCAAATTTGTTTCTGGCTCGAATAACTGTTGAATGTACAGTTGACCTGCGCCTTTGACCTACGCTTGACCTTCGTCTTTGACTATGACCTATACTCGATGACCTTTGTCTACCATTATCAAGAGTTTCCTCTGTATTTGATTTTCTTGGCGAGTCGGTGGTATCGTCTGTGTCACATGGTTCAGTGTTGTCGTTTGAGTATACTTCCTCGCTACTTCCTGAATGGAAATTGGGCTCCTGCGCTTTGACCCCCGAGTGCGTATCACTCATCTGCATATTGGTGAACTCCGTTTTATTGTCCTCTCCCTCCGTTCTAAAGATGCGATGATTCCATATAACTTTACCTATAATACTATATAACACGGCTAGTACGATGAACGAGCAGAAGGAAACGATCAGTAAAGCGCCGGTGAAATAGACAGGGTAGTAAGTGTCCTTGATCTCCGCAAGCACGTTACACTCGTGTCCCACTATGTTCTTGTGCGATGTGGCTATCGGTGTGCTGCCGTACATTACCAAAGCCGGCCAGGATAAAAGTAACGATAGACCCATAGCAACCATACACATAGCCTTGGCAACATTCTGCGACATTTGTTTACCAAGAGGAACACATATTTTTCGGTATCGATCCACTGATATGACAATAAGAATCCCGGCCGATGATATGCAAATGAAGTAGTTGTAAAATGTTAGAATCTTACATATAATTGTGTCATAGAATATAAATGGTCGAAGAAAATTTGTCACGACGAATGGCATTCCGATGACACATGTGATTAAATCCAGTACAGCTAGACATATGATGAACACTCGATGGTTAGACTGTTTCATACGGAAGATGTATACCACCAGCACATGAAGGTTTCCTATCAGTCCTATAACACTTAACATACACACTAACACAGTTCCACCGATGTAGAGTTTAGCTTCTTCAGCATTTAAGTCTTCAATAGTTACTGAATCACTCACAGTCTCGGATGTCGTTGCCATAGTTACTGTACACTGATGTTCAAAAATACGGGTTACACCGATATTCAAAAATACGGGTTACACCGATACTCAAAAATCAGGTTACACCAATATTAAAAAATATGGGTTACACCGATATTAAAAAATATGGGGTACACCGATATTAAAAGATACGGGTTACACCAATATTAAAAAATATGGGGTACACAGTACACTGATATTCAAAAATATAATGTTAAAAAATTATCCAGTGTCTACACTTTTGTGCGTGTTCTTTATTGCTGCCACAGAATAAATTCATGAACATCTTTGTGGAAATTACCAGTATGGCTATCCTCTAATTCATTCAAAGCATCTGCACTTTACAAAATACTGGGTTGTAGAAAAAAACGTTTGAATATTGAATTGTTCGTAAACTTCAAAACACTCCCATTGACCTATCAACCTGTCATCTCTTCTGCTTCATAAATTGTCAATTGTTCATGGTAATTATGTAGGGATACATTCAGTAAATTCACCGACTTGTGACGTTGAACAACTGAACACCAAAAATAAAGGAGTATTTTACTGGTCAATGTTTCTGCAAATCAATGCCTCATTGAATGTAAAATTCACAGGTTTGTATCATGTATCAGAGTACACGATTCAATGTGTTTTATTTACTGATGGTTATCACATGTCTCATTCATAAAAATCGTTCGTTTTTGTCCAGCTTAGCTTTTACAATCACATTCACGCTTCTAATTGTCACAGTCGCTTATCATCAAGGCACTATGTATCCACTTGTGGCTTCAATAATCCATCAAAAACATCATCAGATATGTTAAACATCAAATTCAACTTCTTTTGTGTCCCATTATGTGCAACTTTACTAAACCTGTCACTTTTGTGCAACTTTCCTTAATTTTTATCACTATGTCAATTATATGTGCAACTTTTCTTAAATCTATCACTTATGTCAATTATATGTGCAACTTCCCTTAAGCTTATCACTTATGACAATTATATGCGCAAGTTTTCTTAAAGCTATCGCTTGTGTGAATTATATGCATGTGCAACTTTTCCTAAAGCTATCACTTATGCCAATGATCATATGTGCAACATATTATTGAAATCTATCACTTATGTCAATTATATGTGCAACTTTTGTTAAAGCTATCACTTATATCAATTACCGGTATATGCAACTTTCTACAGCAATCACCACATTCAGTTTCCTGCAATGCACATATTGTCGTGTCTGTCTTGATCCCATAAAACCTTATCTGATTTAATCTTGCACAAAACTTGGGACACAGTCTATAAAATCCACTTCAGTATAGACAGCTTCCGATGTAGGTTATAGTGTATTCCTTTGTCACCTAAATCTATTCTTATTTAATATAGTTCCAAATTTTTCAATAGATTGTTTATATCGTTCACCACTTAATGATATAGTCGAACAATGGTGTAAGGATAAGTATTTTAACTAATCTGCCAAAATAGCGGATTAGGGAATAGTATAGTACAATCCTAAATGTCGCAGTGTGTGTTAGTTGGTTACGTTGTATGAAATTATTTATGGTATTTGAGACGTATATTGGTACCCTAGTCAGTACACTGTGACTGTATTATACAGGGTATTCAAGTGAAAGTATATACAGTGTGGTTTCAAAAGTATTCCTTTTTGCCTGATGCATAGCATAAGAAGAGAAATATGGCTTCTCTTATTATTTAACCCTCATGGTGATGGATAACATCAGGAATGAGGTGTTGAGAATGATAAGTAAAAAAATGTAAAATTGTAAAAAATTGACTTAAAATTAATTACTCTAAACTAACCTAAAAAGTATTTAACTTTCTGATGAAATCTAGTACACATGTTGTTAAAGATTTATACAGTTAATTCTAACACGATCCGCGGATTAATCCACATACACATAGAGAAAACTGAAGCATGTATTATTACCGCAATGAAACATGGTATCAAATTGGCTGTTACTATTTACGCCCTGTATCACGTGACATATTTATGAATGAATGAACGTAAACTTTATAGTAAAAACTTCTACGAGTCGCGATGGCAAGGCAAGTTGCACGAGAATACAGTGTTACAGCTTTGACGCATTTATTTTTAGAAACTCCAATATACTCTCGAAATAAACATTCATAAAAACTTCTGATAATCAATTCATTTATATTTTTCATTTCATGAAATAGATACACTATACTCGTGTTATTAAAATTGTTTCAATGTTTAAAATGTGTTATTTCCTTCAGAAAATTATGAAGGTCGTTTTCGTTAACGAGGGAGGTAATTGTACCAGCTACGCACTCGTGATTTAATTTTTCCGCATCCGAACTCCTGCCCATGTTTTATTCACCGACAAAATACGCGAACAGATTTTTATTTCTTAAATATAATATGATAGAAATATGTGGAGGTGTCACAGTGGAAATTGCATTGATTATTGTATTATAATTACTACATTATTAAATCAGTAACACTGCCAGATAAATGACATCTGCACAAGTTTGGAGCTTCTGGTCATACATAAATTATTCTTTACAAGTATATTATTACATATGGTTAAAGTGATGTAAGTCATAAGAAGAAAAAACAAATCCCAATATGGGTTTACTATACATTTAAAGAACAATCTGTTCTTAGACCAGATATCAATAAGTTTGTTTAAGACAACAAAATTATCTATTTTCTATTTCAATAATAAATATTTCAGTGCTTACAACTTTTTTGATGAAAGAGGGGTAACTGTTCTAAAATTAGTAATTTCATCAATATTTTGAATGAGTTGCTTGAGTTGCTATGCTAAAACAAAATGATTTAATTACAAGTATTTTCATTACAAAGGTATACTGTTGAGAAAAAAACAGTAGAAGCATCTGTTGTTTCATAAACTTAAAAAGTGTATGAATCTCTAAGACTTAGTATAGTCAAAATATTCAATGTAGGCTCATTAGTGGAGGAAATGGCTCGATCGTCTGTATTGCATACTATACTAAGTATTACAATATAACTTTACATTAAAGCCACATTAGGCCTTAAACAGCTATTTTCAAAAAGCAATAACTTGGTAACCTATTTGAAGAGCCATGGATTTTGAGCACTTTAGTGAGACCCGAATGTGGAAAACACAATAAAATGGAAAAAAAACGAAATGCAACCTCCAGTTTGTTTGTTTACAAAATAATGAATTATAAACAAAAAATGCACAATTTATAGTCTGAGGGAAGCAACTCTGGCAAAATTAGTATTTTGTCATCCATACATTTAACTTCATGTGATTTTTGTCATACTATTTCGACAGATCAATTTTTACATTCTGTTGTCAATTTATGGTCATTTGTGAAAAATATCCTAATTCCTTGTATTAAATTAGTCTATTTACTGGACGATCTGAAAAAAGGTCTTGGGAGAGAAAATGTGGCTTTAAGTTTTACTGTTGAGTTTTTTCTGTGATTTTATACAAAATATATTTTTAAGTCTTTTGTCTATCACATACTAAGAATAACAAGATAAACTTTACATTCACCCTGTACATATGTATCAATCCTACTTTATAATTTATTTGATGTACAGTATTAATAAATTGAGATCATACATTGATAGACAGTGAATTCAACCATAAAGAATGAAATACATTTGTTCCCAATTAGATATGAACCCCTGCTAGCCATGACTTGGTCATTTTTCTAGGTGCAAACAGTGTCTTGTCACATTTTATATATGTGTTAAAATCTAATCCTATACACCGGGTTATTGATGCATAAATATAGTGAAAACTAACAATACATGTAAAATACATTAAATTTTGTGGTAGAGCTCCACGAAATAAACGAAATTTTAATCCCACGTAAAATATAGACTGCACTAGTCCTTTACTAAGTTGATTTTCCTGCACAAGTGGAGAATTGGTGGTTCCTTGTAGGAATCCCTGAGCAATTTGTTATTTTAAACATGCAGTGGAGCATGAAGAGTGTTTGGTAACAATGATATATAAGCCTGCTGTGAGATTATAGTGGGAACTTCAACTTACTGTAAAACCTTTGTACAATGTTTTATGCCACATTTAACAAATAACCACTTAGAAATATTGTTTTACTTTATTTGCTGACCATATAGGATCGATGGGTTATCTGATTGTATGCTTCATGAAATAAATCTGTCCTGTTGTGTACATATGTAGCCTGGGCAGTCAACTCAAATGGACTTCATACTTGTTTCTTGTACTTTTCCTCCATAAATGATGGTTTAATAGCAAATTAATTTTGATGGTTATTATGTTATGGTTATTACAAATTTTCGTAATTTCCCTTCCAATTTAAGGTATTTTATGCTAGAAAGCATGTAAATGTTGACTTACTTATAACTGCAGCCTAAGATTTTCCCAAGTAGTATTTCCCCACAATATAGGTTTGGTAGGCTAAAACAATTGTATAGAGAAAATCATCAAAAAAAGCTCAAGAGATTTTTAGCTCAAGGTGGTGTTTTGCTCAATAAAGCTGAAGAGAGGTTTTTACTCAAGATGGTGTTTTACTCAAAAGAGCTGAAGAGAGGGTTTACTCAAGATAGTGTTTTGTTCAAAAGGGCTCAAGATAGTGTTTTGCTCAATAAAGCTGAAGAGAGGTTTTTACTCAAGATGGTGTTTTACTCAAAAGAGCTGAAGAGAGGGTTTACTCAAGATAGTGTTTTGTTCAAAAGGGCTCAAGATAGTGTTTTGCTCAATAAAGCTGAAGAGAGGTTTTTACTCAAGATGGTGTTTTACTCAAAAGAGCTGAAGAGAGGGTTTACTCAAGATAGTGTTTTGTTCAAAAGGGCTCAAGATAGTGTTTTGCTCAAAAGAGCTCAAGAGAGGGTTTTACTCAAGATGGTGTTTTACTCAAAAGAGCTGAAGAGAGGGTTTACTCAAGATAGTGTTTTGTTCAAAAGGGCTCAAGATAGTGTTTTGCTCAAAAGGGCTCAAGAGAGGGTTTTTACTTAAGATGGTGTTTTGTTCAAGATGGTGTTATGCTCAAGATGGTGTTTTGTTCAAGATGGTGTTATGCTCAAGATGGTGTTTTGTCCAAGATGGTGTTATGCTCAAGATGGTGTTTTGTTCAAGATGATGTTATGCTCAAGATGGTGTTTTGTTCAAGATGGTGTTATGCTCAAGATGATGTTTTGTTTAAGATAGTGTTTTGCTCAAGATAGTGTTTTGTTCAAAAGGGCTCAAGAGAGGATTTTACTTAAGATGGTGTTTTGTTCAAAATGGTGTTATGCTCAAGATAGTGTTTTGTTCAAGATGGTGTTATGCTCAAGATGGTGTTATGCTCAAAAGTAAAGAAAGCTCCAGAGAGGTTGTTGCTCACAAGGAGTTTATGATCTAAAAATGTTTGTTGCTTATGAGAGCCAGTTATGTAAGAGGGGGGGTTGCTTAGAGAGGTCTGTTGTTGAATGGTTATACTGTACTGACCCTATGTTTAACATGTTATATTTAACCCACCCATCTTTGATGAGGGGGTCTACTGTATTCCTAGAAATGGTTTCGCGCATTTTAAGTTAGCGACTTTCGCGGGAGGTATCATTTCGCGAAGTTTAATAGCCGCGAATATGTTACCTCCAACAAATCCGCGAAAGTTTCTAGCTTCTTCATACTAAACATGCTAAATTCGCAAAATCATTCGACGAAGGATAATTGTACTTGCGCATACATGACATTGAATCTTCTGTCAATAAATCCATCTTTATAAAATCTAAGAACAATTAATTTATTGCGTTAATTTCTCAAAATAAACATCAATTTCAATCCTCTGAGAATGGTGCATATTTTAGCTTGTGTAAACACAAACGCTGTTATGACGAAGCGTGTAATGTGCTCAATGTAAACAAGCACTGGGGTACATGGGTGGGGTGTTAACATTCAGTTGATTATACTTCTACTAAGGTTTGTTTTTGTCATGATTAAAGTCAATGTATTCCTGTACAGGTATTTACAATAATCACTTCACATTTATTTGTTTAACATATGTTTGGTGGTTAATTTATAATTGTAACTTTAACCGGTTTATGTTGATAACACCTAATGAAAACACTATGAAATCCTTTGTTATAAAGAGATTAATTGATCATCGTAATTGTTATCATGTCATCTAAGGTCACATTCAATTGAATTTGATTTGTGTATACACGGATGGTGATGACAAACAGTCCTATTGAAATTGCATTATGTGTCAAACATGCCTTTATGCCGTAGCGACTAAAGTTTCGCGGAATTCGCGGGCGGTATGATTCCGTGAAAATTTGTAGCCGCGAATATGCCGACTGTATGAAAAACGCGAAATATTGTATCCGCGAAAGTATCTAGGAATACAGTATTGCTTTGCAACAGACTGTCAATAGACCAAATGGTTTCCGTTCAATAAGTCAAGAATGCTTTGCCCTAAGATTTTCAAACTTTACATGGAGGTTGGTCATCAACAGTAGATGACCCCTATTGATTCTGAGGTCAGTAGGTCAAGGTCTTTGTGACCTTTACTATTTCTGACTATTAGGTTGCCATGGGGCATACATGTTTTCCCCCGCCGAAGGCAAAAGGATATAGTAATAGTATGCGTCCGTCCCATATTTTGTGCGGAGCATAACTCTTAAACTATTTGAGATATTGACTTGAAAATTGGTATGTGAATAGATGGCAACTAGGAAAATTGCAGTGACCAAGAACCATAACTCTATATGGCCCAGTTTTGAAAATATCTCCCCTTGTTATATTACAGATACATTGGGTGTGTTGGCTAGATGTGTAGGTGCGGAGATATTCCAGCCACTGACCAAGGAGAGTATACAGTTTGGGTTATCATTGTTGAATACAGCCGAGGATCCCGATCAGAGAAGATGCATGTAGGTTTATATTCAAACAAACTTTTTGGATTACCATACTTATAAATTCTTTAAAATTCTTTAAAAATATGTAATAATTGATTCCGATCAGAGATGATGCATGTATGGTTATATTCAAACAAACCTTTCTCATTACAATACTAACAAATTGTTTAAAAATACTTTAAAAATGTGTAATTGTAAAAGTGCGCCTGTGATGATGAGAAAGGTGGGACAAATTGGTATTTCCAAAAAGGTGGACTAATCAGATGTGCACGATTTATCAGTGATATTTTTAGTACATGTACAACCATATTTGTTTATTTGAGTAATTTGTAAAACAAATTTTGCCACAGTTGACCAAACCGATCCATGGTTGTTTCTTTCAGTTACGGATTGTTTGCTGCCTTATCAACATTACTGAAATCCAATATAGGAGAATATTTACAGACCATGATGCATTTCATGTTACTATCATTGAGGTCAGCTGAAGGGGTTAAGGTATACCAACTTTCAGTTATATGATAAATTATATTAAAAATAAATTTTGAAAAATTAATTCTTGTCTGACAAAGGGCAGAAATAATATACATTTCAATTTAGAGCTTAATTTGCGTATGGTGGGTACCGACCCTAATCTGTTTGATCAATTTAGATTGAAAAGTCAATGTCTGTAGAGAAAAAAAGCCCTTTGAAATGAAAAAAGTCCTGGAAAAGTTTTAGGGGTGTGAAAGGGTTGGATTTTACCCTGAGTAGTAGGTTCATCAATAATGCCTATGTCATGTATAAAATATGTACAATGAAACCTCAATAATAAGGCCACCAATGGGACCCTTAAAAACTGGCTTCGTTATTGGTCTTAATGTTGAGTCAAAATAAAGACCAAAAACAGTGAAAATGGCCATGGAAGATGTGGCTTTAAGGATGTTTAGGACCTTTCTCCGACGTCATCGGTAAAAAATCGACTTTTGGTCGAATTTAATGAAAATCTCCAGAAATATGCTTTAACATTCTGTCCTTATTGTGCAGTTTTTATTTTTTCAAAATATCGCTTCGTTTCCTAGCAACGCGACGCTATGCACATAGGGCGTAAAATTGACGTTTTAATGGCATAATTCGGTCAGAATAAGGTCTAATTTAATTTTCAAAGCTCTATATGTTAGCCCTTGATCCGTTGAATACGTACATGTTAAATTTAAAGCGATTGTGACGGACAATTTTTCACAGAAAAAGGTTTTATATCGAAAGTTGACAGAATTTTATTGCGCATTTCCAACACCTAACTCATTTCAGGGCGCAATTAGGTCAACAAAAAGTGATTCAATCAACTAATGAAATACACCGTAGTGATGCGGTAATTCTATAGAATAAGCTCAACCAATAAAAAAGGGGGGTGATCTCGCATTATTTTCGACAAAATTGATTTTCAGTAAAAAACGCACTTACGTAAAAACGTTACGTCGCACAACGTAATGCGCTGTGTACGTCCGTTCTATTTACGGACTTTCGTCCTATTTACTAGTACAACAATTACATGTTAAGAATAAAATGCACGCATTTCACCTGTATCTGTTCACTTATCAAATCATATATAATAGCTTTGTTCAAAGCAAAGTTTGTCACTACATAACAATTAGTTATTTCGAATTTAGTCTGGTAATTATTGCGAAAGTGAAAATGACAAAACAGAGTTTCTCTCGCAATACCTATACTACATGTAAGTATCAGTACCGTGGTTTTATTAATCTTCACAATGTGTCTTTATTGGTACTTTTATTATGAACACAGCATCATGATAAATATACAGAGATACAAAAGAGAACACCGATCTAAACATCTACTCAGCATATTCGATTGGACATTAAATGCAATGTACAGAATTATGAGCTCAAGTCTTGCAAACTAACTTAAGTCTTCCAAACTAATAATTACGTCCCTTTAATACAATAATAACTAAAATATGTATACATCGTTTTCTTACAGTCATATATAGTAATAATGTATATAATAATAGCGTTTAAGGTAAAAGTAAATCTTTGATGTGTAAAAATCTGGAAAGTTAGTCCCGCACTTGTCTAGAAATATTGCCACTAACCACGCTTATATAGCTGGTTTCACTGTCAGGAAACTAAGTTTGAATTAAAGCTGATGCGGCCGGTAGATGAACAGCCAGCAAATTGAACGAAAGCGTTATAGCTCTACACTTTTCAAAAGTATGATGTCTTACACGTGTGATCTAGATAATAATATAAGTTAATGTAAACACTATTGAGCCGCTGTTAGATCGCGACCTGTTTAACTTCACACAGGTGAACCGGTTGACAACGCTTTTTTCTGGATTTTTTCCAATTTGTTTAATTCAATACTCACGGTATAGGTTGACATTTTGGCTTATGTGCCTTAGTTGGAGTAGGCCTACACATCAAACATTACGTTACAATATTGTACTGGTCAATTGAAACTATACTCCCCCAATCCAGGGGAAAGACAGGTGATAGCGGGGAACTGTCCCGTGTTTTTACGTTTTCGATGTCCCCGCAGTGATGTATGTGTTGTACGCCGTGCTAAGGAGACAATTATTTGCTTTCCATGAATTATAAAATCTTTTTCAGCGGCTGTGAAGTTATGTCCATTACCTTGTGAAACCGTGGAACGTGTAGGTTTCACAGGGTAATGGGAAAATCGGTAAAGCTGCTGAAAAAGATCTTATATTTCACGGAAAACAAATAATTTTCCCCTTAGCGTGGCGTATATTTTACAGAAATCGATAAAGAAATACAATACTTATGGCTACATTTGTGTTCCAATTTTTACAAAATTCTACTTGTAACTGTAGTCAAAAGCCACGTGGTTTAGTGAGTTTGGAGAAAAGTCTTACATATGTTTAATTGTTACACTTTCTATTGAATGCATGGAAACTTATACTGTCCTAGTAATAATGTATACAAATACTCGTACCATGCTTAATTTTGACAATGGAAGTTTTTTAATCAATCAGTTTGAATATGCATTTACAATTTTAACTGTTTAAAATGGTTCGTAATTGTAACACGTTGTGTCGACGTTTTGAGACTACTTTTGACCAGTTATTGAAAATATAACTACATACCAAAGTATGTTTGTCGGTATTTATTACAATAAACATTTTACAAAAGGGACTGTAACACTTTGCCCCGAACCCCCCTACTCAGGATATCGGGATTCATACCGTGCTACTGTGCGTACACAATGTATAGGTGGTAAGCCAAAATGTTAAAGAACAATATTCTTTGTGAGAGGTGGGTAGTGTTTTATACAGTGTGTGCTAGTAGCAAGTTCATATCTCTTTATTAATAGGGAAAATGTACGTACATGTATATCACTAGAAATCAATATTCATACAATTTTAGGAGTATATTGAAGATCTCATCTTGCATTTAGCATAATGTAATGCTTTCTTATACTTTTATATATTGAAACAATGTGCCAATGCGCAAGATACACCACAAGATCAAGACGCTGACGAAGCCATAATTGCCCGTAACGTCGTGCGACGGCACGACGTTATGCTTTTTACGTATGTCCGCATTTCATTAAAATTCAATTTTGTCGAAAATAATGCGAGATCACCCCCATTGTTTATTATTTGTGCTTATTGTGTAGAATTACCGCTTAACCATGGTTTGTTTTGTTAGTTGATTGAATCACTTTTTGTTGACCAAATTGCGCCCTGCAGTGAGTAGGGTGTCGCAAATACGCAGTAAAATACAGGTCAAATTTCGATATAAAACCGTTTTTGTAGCGAAATTGTAAGTCGCAACCGCTATAAATTTTGCATATACGTATTCAAAGGATGAAGGACTAACAAATAGAGTTTTGAAAATTATTGTAGACCTTAATTTAACAAAAATATACGCTTAAAACGTCAATTTTACGCCCTATGTACATAGCGCCACGTTGCTAGGAAACTAAGCGATATTTTGAAAAATTAAAAACGACAAAATACGAAGAGTATGTTAAAGCATATTCCTGGCGATTTTCATTAGATTCGGCGAAAAAGCGATTTTTTACCGATGACGTCGGAGAAAGGTCCTAAACGTCCTTAATTATAAGATGGTCTTTATGTGAGGTTTGAAGTAAAAAATGTGTCCTTGATAAGGCCAAAATAAAATATGTTTATTTCCCCTTCCGTACCTGCACCAGCAAAAAGTCCCCTACCCAAGATATGTTCTTGACCATCTGAATTTTGTTTTTTAAATTATAAAAATAGCCATATTTTCACTAGTCACCATACACAATGCCTGTTGGGGCCTTTATACTGGCAATAAGTTACCTTCAAAGATCACCATACACAATGTCTGTTGGGACCTTTATACTGGCAATAAGTTACCTTCACAGATCACCATACACAATGTCTGTTGAGACCTTTATACTGGCAATAAGTTACCTTCACAGATCACCATACACAATGTATTCACTTTCAATATCAATCAAGACAGTAGAACAAGTAATGTGCATAGGCAAAACAAAAATTATTGACAATACTTTATAAAAAATATTTTTCAAAATAACAATATTTGACCTATCGACCTACCCAACCCTAAATGGCCAGGATTGGGAAGGGGAAACAAACAATATTTTATTGTTGGCCTAATCATGTTGGTATTCAAGTCATACTTAAGCGGATTAAGCTCAATGGTAATGCACTGGACTGTCAATCCAGAGGTTGTAGGTTCAATCCCCGGCATCAGAACTTGACATTTCTGAAATATTTTAATATTTCCCGCTATATCTGACCGTTTGGTCTGCAAAGTATCTGGATAAAGGTGCCAGGAAGCTGTGTATTGGTGCTATACACTGGGCACATTAAAGAACCAGGCTGTCTATTCGAAATAAGAGCTAGGTGCACTACTGCAGCGCCCTCTGGTCAGATCATGCTGTATCTGGACTGGTAGAGGATGCACCTACGCCCTTGTGGCTGCAACACTATAATGTAAAGTCATAAGTGCCTTTGAACTTGTGTTTGCATGAAAAAGGCGCTATATAAATCTGGTATATTTATTTATTTTATGTTTAAAACTTTCAGGCCCATGTTAAAGCAGAGAGTAGTTTTCTGTTTGACGATGCAGAGTTTGATGATGAGGTAGATATAGAAGCAGAGGAAGCGGACGAGGACGGAGATACGTCGGATATTGCTGGTATCAGTGTGGAGAATGCTTACATGGAAGAGAAGGAAGATACAGCTACAGCCATGGGAGAGATTGCTGTCAATGCTGGGTAAATAAATATTGTGCTAAGTTCCACTCATGGTCAGCAGTATTTCTGTTGTATGGAGATGAGACTATCCAGTCTCATTATCCTGACGCTATGTTAAACAGAACTTACTGGGAACATACTACTGTGATCTTCAAGCAAGAGAGATACCAGTACCTTCGTTAATGACTTTTGGTCTGATGAAGTCTTAAACGGAACCTAAGACATCCACCATGTATAAACCAAATCACTGTACTCATTATTGTGATACTATACAATTCAATGTGTACTCAGTATTGTAATTGAAACATCGGTTGATTTTCCATCACAGTACTCATTATTGCAATCCTATATAATTGAACGTGTACTCATTATTGTGATAACCGGAAGTTGACTCGTTTACACACTGTGACATCTTGCTCTTTAAGCAGATACTCAACCACTAGGGTATCAAGGCCTCATAGGATGTCATGTGATTAAAATGTTTGGGATTTTTACGCATAATTTACACTACTTACCTTCATGTCACTGGCATAATTATTTGTTTATTGCAGTGTTGCCTTTTTACCTTACTTAGAAGAGAGTTATAAGGATTTAGTCAACCTTCTAGAATATCCTTCATCCAGGGTGAAAAAAGGGGCCATAACAGCCCTTGGTCAATTCTGTGTGTGTGTACATGAAGTCAATAAAACTCCCGCCGGTGGTGACAATGGATCCTCCTTGATGGGTATGTCTGTTACTGGATTTGTTTTTAGAATGCTGTCATGATAACAACAGCCTTTGACAGTCACTTATAGTGTAAAAAAATGAATTGGGTCGTGAACGGCCAAAAATATAAAGTTGCTTATCAATTAATGTTAAATTAGTCATTTGAGAGCCATTACGATATCAATTTTCGGCAGTAAATGATATGGTGTCGACTTTATCAATTTATGGGAGTCGACTTAATCAATTTATGGGATATGGCGTTGTCTTTATCAATTTATGGGATATGGCGTCGACTTTATCAATTTATGGGATATGGCATCGACTTTATCAATTTATGGGATATGGCATCGACTTTATCAATTTATAGGATATGGCCTGGACTTGATCAATTTATGGGATCAACAATACCAAGAAACATCTTGTGTTTATTTTCAGCTTTGAGTTCTATGTTAAACACACTTGTACCAAAATTCCTGACAATAATCACGCATGACGAAGACAGGGAGGTTGTTATGACAACGGTTGATGTTGTCCATGACCTTTTAGAAAAGATAGGTCAACCTGTGTTACAAGTACCGGACGCTAAGGATCAGATTCTTACCAAGATGAAACTAATCTTCATTCATCAGGTACCATATAATCAGAAATTTTCTTACATGAGATTTTACATGAATTCGCGATTGAATGTTTCATAATTGGTCTTCATCTTATGAAAGTGATTTACAAGAATTCATGAATTAACAAGGAGTTTAAAGGGGCATGCCCTGGAACTGAAGTGACAGCCTTTTATTTAAATCGATATACAAAATATCGAAGCGCGTTATAGAGTAAATTTTTAAGTCAAATTCTTCTTTGACTTTTTGGTACTAGTTGGTTTTACTAGTGATAAACGCAATTTTGTTGTATACAAACCAAGACACTCCAGTTTCTGGGCATGCCCCTTTAATTTAGGTATAATAGCAAAAACATTGTAATCTTAAATAATAGCCTTCATACAGTAACTGTTGTTTGTTTTGTAGTTTGTCTGCTCTTGTTCTCCTTAACTACTCTTCAAATTTCAATGAAACTTAATATGAACACTTGGTACCAAGCCTAGTTGTGCAAATTCTGAGGAATTTTGGGTTGGATGCTTTTTGATAGCCCCTTGTTGGAGACAAACATTTTTTACGAGACCTTCTAGTTAGTTTTGTTGTTGCTCACTAGGTGGCGTGCCAGGAGGGCGAGGAGGATGAAGACGAAGACGAACAACAAGCAGAGTTTGACGGCATGTTGATAGAATCGGCCGGTGATGTTATACCAATCATGGCTAAACTCATTGGTGGACAACATTTCCTCGGCTTCCTGGGTGGATTTCTGCCAGATTTGTTAAAGAGAATGGTAAATGTCCTCAGTAATATTGATTAAAGGTCATGATAAATTTAATCCAAGATTATTATCCCCACCCACCCGATCCTAGGAGGGTGTATGTACTTTTGCTTATGTCAACATCTATATTACTTGGTCAAGTTGAACCCTTGTTGTAATAATGATAATAATAATGACTTTAGTTAAAGAGGCAACACAGTTGGGCAAGCCCAGTCTTACCTGTGAATCTTTATGACTAATGAGTTGTAGATATACATGTTTTTAAGAGTAACTGAACAAAACAAAACATAAATTAATAATAATGATGATAATCCTGAAAATACACATGTATTTAACAAAAATGCGACATTATTCACAAACTGACATAAAAAAAACAAATATGTGACAATATTCCCAAAATTGTACAGATGTTTAAAAAAAAAATACAGAAAAAATCAAATTCTCCACCCCTGGGGTTATTTATTGCCCTCAGTGGTAGCTTTGTGTATTTCTATACTACAGAGACAAACTAGCTCTACAGCTGAGAAATCATTTGCTGTTGGAACGTTAGGTGAGACCATTGAAGCTGTGGGTCCAGCTATCAGTATGTACACTGAAACATTATATCCAGTATTTATGAAGATGGTCAAGGAATCTGACGACGAGGTGAGAAGTAACTCTGTGTACTCACTCGGTGTGCTGGCTGCAAATGGTGGACAGAAAATTCATGGGTATGTATTGGTGGTATTTATTATGCCCCCTTTGATAGAACTGTTGGTACTGAATAAATGTTTCAGTTAGTGACATGGAAATATTGGCGGTTTATATGGAAATATTGGCGGTTGACATGGAAATATTGGCGGTTGACATGGAAATATTGGTGGTGTACATGGAAATATTGGCAATTGTTAATTTTGCTATAAACATTTTTATCAAGCTCTAGTGTGACTTTCGACCTACAAAGAATGTTGCCTAGAAATAAAATATTTGCTAATATTTCTCGACCCGCAGAAATATTCACTCATTCGGTATATACAGAGGTCCTACAGTTCTGAAATGATCTGGATTTGATGCTCTAGAAAGAATTCCATTTTCTATAGAAAATAAAAGTTATTTGATGAAAAAATTCAAAGTATTAACCAAGTTACAGCCATCTGAAATTTCATTAGCTGAATTTAAGGAAAGAACCGTGTTTGAAACATAGTTTTGATGTGGGGATATGTACTAATGGCACCCAAAACAGACTTGCCTCTGATTTCATGTCACAGTAGAACCCCTGTTTATAGCTAAGCACATGTTGGTCAATAGGTCAGTAGACTATATCACGGTTTGCTGTCTTAAAACTAAACCACAGTTAGGCCTAAGATCCTCAGCTCGGTACGCAGTTTGCTCATGATCATATGATAGCTCCTATTGATTTTAATGTCAGTATTACCTTTAAAAGTCAAGGTCACTACCACCAATGGATGTCTGGTGTTGAATTTGAGTTCAGTTTTATTTCAAAGACCGACATCGTGTCAATAGTTTTGAATTTGTCAATTACTGTAATGGTTGAATCTTCCTCTCCTTTTAATAAGAAACTCCTGGGTTTTCTGTCAGTCCAAATTTAGGTTTGTCACTCAGGACTGAAAGTTTCAAGAAGTAGGGCCAGAGGTCTCTTTTAAACAAATTTATACTGCCACCAGAGAAAAGGAAGAGGAATAATTTTTCTCACCCTTAAATCACAATCAATTTAATTGTTTTAACTTTTTATCTTCCAGTCGTTTTACTGAGATATTGAAAGTATTTTTCGAGATTTTGAACAAGGAGAAAAGTGCTCGTGTGATAGACAATGTGTGTGCTGCTGTGTGTCGGATGATCATGTCCAGTCAGAATTCTCTACCTTTGGATGTGGTAGGTTATTTTAAGATATTTTATGTTTTCGGCCTCGATAGCTTAGTCAGGGCTCTCACTACACTTTTGTGACTGGGGCCAGGGGCCCTCAGGTAGGGGAATTTTGCGTTGTTTTGAAGAAAAAAGGGAATTTTGTCTTTTATAAATATCAATACTATTATAAAAATAATTCATATTAACTGAACAAAAAGCCAATTTCAAGCTATAACAACCGATACAGCAATGGCTGAACAGCATTTACAAAGGCTCTTTATTGATTTTTTAAAAAAAAAGGGTCAAATGAGAGCCCTGGCTTAGTAGTAGGCCATCCAATTTTCGATCCAAGGCTGCGACTTACCAAAGTAATAGAAAATGGTACATGTGACTGTTGTTACTGTCAAACATTTCTTTTTTGTGGGGGATCAAATTTATGATATTTATGAATGATTTTATGGTTTACGAGGGGTGACCTAGAATTATGTGGAATTTTGCTCTAATTAAAAAACTGCTATACTTACAGTTGCAGAAGTAAACGAAATTTCTTTTCTTTATTGTCATAAATAACGTAAATACAGTGTCTGTGAGAGGGTATGGTTAGGAATATTTGGTAAAATACAATGGTCGATTTGAATTAATGAAAGTCGGTGAAATTGGCAAAACCCTGATAGTTCCGTACTGATTGTTGATATTTGATTTTAATACTGATAGTCCTACGGTGTCTCCTTTTGGCGTTTAATGTCTGCCCAGTTATGTCATTATAGAACATAAATAAGTTAACTGTATTTTATGGCATTTTACTAATTATGTCCTTTTTCAATTCAACATCTTGTGTTCTATTATTTCTCATTCCATACACATTTGACCCTGCTTGGGACTGCACATTCCAGACCTTGAACAATACATAAATACCCACGTATACATTGTTTGGTAATTTAACACCCTTACATTATCAGGTTGTACCTGTCGTGATCAAATGTCTACCATTAAAAGAAGACCAGGAGGAGAATACGACGGTGTATAAATGTCTGACACAGTTATATACTGCTGCAAACACACAGGTAAGTCTCTTCCTTGTACTATGTGGTGTAACTTTATAACTTAGATATAAAGACTGTATAAATGTCTGACACAGTTATATACTGCTGCAAATACACAGGTATGTTTCTTCCTTGTACTATGTCATGTAACTTTATAACCTTCATATCAAGGTCTTAGTGCAAAACAGTTGTAACTCCTTCTAAAATCATATGTAGTTAAACTGTTTTGCACTGAGCCCTCGATATAAAGACCATTTCCTATTGATGTGATGTTACTACTGTGGTGGTCTTACTGTATTTATTTGCTTGAATTAGATTTTATATTCCAGTCATATAGTCATATGTACCATACAAATAACAAGTTGTAAGTGGAGGTATGCTGTATTCAACTTTTCTGTCTGTCCTTCTTAAAAAAGCAATACTTATGTACCTAATTTTTAAAGACAAACCAGTTGAAAACCAAAGTAGATTTTCTTATATGTGGCTCAATTTTTCTTTCAAGTGACTAAAATAAGATGCATATATAGAGGATCTTGCATGAGTGCTCATTACATACGAGTTTTATTAAACGAGTGGACAAAATGATATGACACGAGGCTTTGCCGATATAATTTTTGTCGACGAGTTTAATAAAACTCGTATGTAATGAGCACGAATGTAAGATTCTATTTATCACATAACCGTAAAAACACACATTATTGTTCAAAAGGATGATGTACGCTGCATATGTTTCAGCCAAAATTCAGCGGTACAATGAGCGCGACGTCATGGCGACGTTGATATTATCCTGACGTCATGGACGGATCAATGCATGGATTGGCTAACGTCACGTCAAGCTAATTTAAATATTTATTGCACAGTCTGGGAGTGCCGAACGATATTTACAGCACGGCTTTACGGCACTCCTGGACCGCAGGTTATGTGATAAAGTTTTATTTCGCACGGTAGCCAAATAAATACAGTCTGTTAGAGCGCCTAATTGTTTTACTGTAGACAGATTCTTGTGGACGCCACTCCTACTACAGTTTTGGCAGGATTTTCTTCAAACTTCCACAGATGAACCACCTAACTTGTCTTGTATTATTGCAGGTTGTGAGTGGTCTAGCTGATATACTTAAAGCAGCTGTACCATGTTTAGGAACAGATAAATTTAAACCAGGTGAGTGGGCCACTATTTACTACTTTTGTGTGATAATAAATTGTCTTTTACTACATAGATAATCTGATATGTAAATTACAGGGGTGTCAATTTTCCTAATTTATCCGGAATTCCGGATTTATTATTCCTGAAAGTGCAATATATACTTAATATTTAATGTTATTTAATGAAAATATCTCAAGTTTTGGTAAATTTAATCTGCTCGGCATGATTTTCTTGATACAAACTGAGTTAATTATGAAAATAATATTATTGAAGGCCTCTTGTTTGGCAAAAATGGTCAGCCGCATATGATTTTCCTGATTTTTAATTTGACACTGTTGAAATTAATTCCCCTGTCCCATGTTCATTGTATCAAATGATGACAATCAAATTACAGAAATGGACTTATTAAGACACCTTATCACAGATTTTTAAAAAATATTCCCAAAATGGAAGACTGCCTCTACAAAAGCAATTCCCTGTGTCACCAAAATACTGATATTTCCCCACAAAATCACACGGCTATGGTGCCTTTCCTGTAGTTTGAAAATTGTCCCTCAAGGATGCTGAACATACCCAGATGTTCTGATGAACTCCACTATTTTTATTTGGTTGAACATAACCATTTGGAACTGTTGTGGAATTTTGGTGACCAAGTATTCTTGTGCTTGAGCCTTGTTTTTGTCAAACGACTTTATTGATTTGTTTTAATTACAGAATGTGAAACAATGATAGTACAGTTTGTAAGAGACATAGCACAGAAATACCCGTCAGATTTCGGTAATCTTCGTGGTAACATGCCACAGGAAGACGTAGCTAAACTTGACCATTGTCTAGCTGGAGCAGTCAATGGACATTGTAATGGATCATCGTGAAAGTAGTGACTGCATTGTCTTCTGTTGTTTTCGACAAAGTATAACATTAAGTCTATCAGAGTATATTTACTATAGTATTCAAGTCTGTCTGTGGTTGATGAATTTTTTTTTTTACTTTATACTAATTTATTATTTCATTTTTTGGTCCATTGTGAAAACAAAGATCTAAAACTTATATTGATCTATTGCGATACCTCATTCATGATTGTATCCGTCACTATGACAATATGAAACAGGCAGAGTCATAACTTAGTATTGAGCAAGTGAACTATGTATTGGAACTTTGGGCCCAGCCCATTTACTTATAATTGCCTGTAAAACATGTTTAGAGCCACGGCAGTGTTCAGTGGTCTGGATTTGTATCCCCTTAATCCCGGTCAGATTCCAGGCATGTCATACCCTTCTGTGAAAATTAAATTTAATAACCGTCATTTTTCCTCCACATGTGAAGTTGTTTATTCCTTTTGGAAGGGTAAGTTCCAACTGGTTAGAATACAGTCCTGGATGCATCATTTTAATATTAACCTAAACATGTTGAGTAACGGCTAAGTAAAAATAAGCAGGGGTCCTATTATTCCGGATTAATCCGGAATTCCGGATTTGCTGCAATAGAAAGAATGAACTTTTTTGCAGAAAATAAAAGTTATTTGAAAGAAATATACCTAATATTGACTGAGTTATGGTCATTTGAAACTTTTTATGCTAAATTTTAACAATAGAACTGTTTGAAACTGAGTTTTGGTGTAGATATGTGTACTTATGGCATTCAAAACAGACTTGCGTCTAATATTCAGGATTGGGCATTATGCCTCAGTAGAACCCCTGAATAAGCCAGTTTTTGCCCTTTGAACGCTTATAAAATAAGATTTATAAGAAGCGCTACAATTTGTATTGTGTATGATACTACATTTTGTATTTATAAGTAATTTGAACTTAAAGACTGAATTAATCAGTAATGCTGCATTTGAGTTTTGCAAATGAAGTGAAAATATATTTTTTTTTAGCGTCAAATGTATGCATGGCTTCGTGATAATGGTCTTTGATCATGTTTTGTTCGGTGTTTTGTGTATTTGCTTATAAAGCGTTTGTCTTAAGGGTGTTTTAACATTGTTATTAGGAAATCTGAACAGAGCTTATATCGGAATTTATTGATGATAAGGAATTCCAAACAGAGCTTATTATGGAATTTATTGACGTTATGAGGATTTCGTAAACTATTGTTAGTGTTTATAAGATTTGACATGTTATATTTTAAAAGAATTTGTTGATTGATGTAGTTATGTCACTTTGTTTATGATACCCAACCATGTATGTCTATTTATTATGTAATAATTAGGGATGGCAACGAGTACCCGAGTAACCGATATCATGCACATTTATAGTTTTCCGAGTACCTGAGTACTCAATTGGAAGAATGATTGAGTTCCGATTTTAGTACTCGTTGCCATCTCTAGTAATAATAGTATTCAGTTCAATGTAATGATATTTATGGAGGCCCAAAGATTTTTAATTCTTGTTTTTACACAGAAAAAGAGCATCTACTCATCGAAAGGTATAACAAATACCCAAAATATAGATTTTTTCAAACGCTATAAACCATTTAGGATACCGGCCAGTCTTTAGGACTGTTTGGGATACTGAAAACAGTTTAATTTCAATATGGGACCACATATTGCATTCAATTTTGTGATTTTCTTGAGATATTCAAACCTGCAAAATTAACAATAGTCAATGCTGCCATAATTAAATGATAAATATTGTGTTTCTATTGAGTATTGTTCTTCCAGTTTTCTGTGTCCAAGGTGCTATTATTGATAGTTTTGCGTTTGTTGCCATAACAACAATAAAGTGCTCATTCACTGCTACTTAATTCCACAACTCAGCTTGATAATTATCAAATTTATTGAGTCTAACTGTAATGATGAATTATAAAATTTACTGTATATATGTACATTGTATATTCTATATAATCTTGTACAGGTAGAAATTAAGTAATGGTGTCTGATGTTACTGCATTCTGCAGGTTTTAAAACAAGCCCTGGGCTCCTAAAGCATTTTAAGTAGAAATCACATCTCAAATTGAGATTTCGCTCATATCAGAGTCTGAATTTGATATAACTCCGAAGTATGAGCCTTCCAGGTTTAACTATGATAAATTCAGAATATTTGTGTTTTGTGATGCCAATTTTGAGTTGAGCCTCCAATGGAAATTTACTGAAAGACACGTGGCAATATTTGAGATCAGAATTATCTCAGATGAAGATGCTTTGGGAGAACGGGGTTTTGGCAAACTAGTAGGAACAGTCTTGATATTTCTGTAACCTGTGCAGTCAATTGTATTTGTAAAGACCACTCATGGGAATAGCATCATAAATTAGTCTTTGTGGATTTGATCTCCGTCTTACTGGTTAAATATCTTTAAAAAAAATGCCGTTACAGGTGAGACAAAAATTGGTAATTTTATAATAGTGGTCTTTGTCTGCAGGTGGCTTTTTAAACACAGGTTTGAATTGAAAATTATTTTAGCTTTTTTTAATCATGAATGTTTGTCAATAAGATTGTAAAATTGGCACAAGGGCATCAGTTATGCAGAGTAATCAGCCTTGTTTGCAAGTCGGGTACCATATAGTGGGTTAATTCTGTGGGCAAAATATTCTGTGATTTGGGCCTCAAATAAAACGAAAGTTTAAATATGCTGAATTTATTTCTGCGGGACTGCGCTCTAACGGCAGAAAAAGTAGAAATATTAAGTCAAAAGAATTAACCCACTGTATGGTATTCATAGAAGTTCCCCCTCTTGTTTCTGTAAATAATAATGTATACATGGTAAAGGAACCAAAAATATACCACTAATTTTCTAGGATTTTATGTTATTTAAATTATTTAGTTTAATTATGTAAACCTACTAACCACGTAATGAAATCATTCATCGTGTAAAGCCATTATAATTTTGCTTGTGCTGCAGTTCCATGCATCTCATTAATACAGTAAAATATTGCTTCATCGGAAATCAATAGCAAAATGAAAAAGTCCATATTTGGAAAAATTGGTTTGCGATGTTACCTGTTTTAAAAATTTGTCTTTATAAGTTTCTAGTGACGAGTCTACTGGACTTAAATTTGATGAATGGTTTTACAAACGATAATGATATCGCTGAAAATATGTAAATACTCATTTGACTGATTAAGGTGAAAGGGTTTTTCCTTTGTGTATATATCTGTGTATGATTGTGCAATATACCACCATGTTAATTATTGTAGTTGACATACTAATCCATAGACATCTGATAATAACATTAGTTAGATTGGGCACATAATCTCCATACCGGTTGGGCTAAAATAAAATACTGTTGGTTTCTGCTACCATCTTGCCAAAATTGCCCTACTTGAAAAATTTCATTGTGAAATTAAAAATATTTTTCAGAGATGAAATTGGCGTAAAACGTTCAATAATACTTCTTTAAAAATATATAAAAGTTTCCTTACCTACCTACCCAATCGTAATGACATGGGTGACGAAGGGTAACAAATAATATTTTATTCTGGGCCCTTTTGAATCCAAATAGTATGTTATTGTTGGCATGTCCATGGAGTAAAGGGTTCATTACTTCAGTTTCTGTTAGTGACATGTAACTTCTGATAACTTGTATACCGAGAACTACATGTTGTTCTTCAAAACAATGATCTACAAAAGTTTCGTTAACCATTATTTTAACATTCTCATTCAAAAAGTGCAAAATATTGGAAACTCGGTATACAAACTTACAAGTGAAATTGAAAGATTTTACATTAATCAGGTGTGTCAATATTCCTGATTTATCCGGAATTCCGGATTTATCTGTCCGAAAAGAGCTATGATTTCAGACCATAAATAAAGTTATTTGATGAAAATATCTCAAGAAATGGCAAAGTTATGGTCAATTTAATCTGCTCTAAAGATGATTTTCCGGATTTTTAATTAGGCTCTGTTGACACCCCTGATTAATATATTTTGAATTTGATTTGTTGCTTCATGCTTCAGTTTGATGTGTTTTATATATTGAGTTCATTTGAAAAATGTTTAAACAAAGGAAATGGTAATATGCATTTTAATATAACAAACATCTCTCGTTAAAATGTTGCTGGTATGAACATAACTCTTGCATTGAGCATTTATATTTGTCTGACTGGTATTTTGCACTAACAAGTATGCTACAAATGGAGGGGTAGGGCTGCGTATCGGTTAGAATGATCGATACAATATTTGTATCGATACAAAATGATCGATATTCGATATATCATATGATATTTTCTTTAAGCAATAAAACGTCTAAATAGGAAGGTATTAGCTTGCAATATGTATTTAACCTGCAGAACACAATTAAAACAAGACACGTAACACAAAGGTTTGTGATTTACTCCGTTTTATAGTATTTTGTATCAATTGTTTAGCCACGAGAGGTTAATTTCACAGCAGTTTTTGTTTGAATTTTGTGACGAAACACTGACTGGACATTGAAAAACTCGACTTGAATAGGGATAGTATTGGTTACAATGTGTATTTGTTGTTGGTGGATTATTTCATCGATACGGAAACTTTCGATTCGATGTATCGATCGAACGCAAAATACTGGTATTCGATTTATATCGTAAACCGGTACGCAGCCCTATGGAGGGGTATATGATACTGCAACATTTTACTGTAAAATCATTAAATTTCAAGAGGACAACATTTTTGTGGGTTTGGTGAAAAAGACCATTTTGTGGGGACGTAATTTCCTGGATTTCTGATTTCATGAAAACAGGCAAGCTAAAAAATTTCACAAATTATCAGAAATCATTAATAAATCAAACAGATATAATTATTGTTTTATTACATGTTGATATATGCAAGAAAACTTCACAAAAAAACAGTCTTATGCTTGACTGAACTTGAAAGCAAGTATGGCTGCCACTGTAAACTTGAAATATTAACTGTATCATTATTCATTTGGGATTTAATTTCATGTTTGAGGTCATCCACGAAACTAAATCCCCCACAAATAAATGATTTTACAGTAATATACAATGTATGTTGTAAGCTGTTATCCTTCCATTGTATTCTGCTGTTTGATTATTTGAACATTCTTGGAGTTTAGTAACCTGGTCATCTCAATTCTAGTGCTGATCAGTTTTCTAGAACCCAAAATTCTAGTGCTGATCAGATTTTTAGAACTTAAAACATAATTATGTATGGTGATTTGTTTAACATGTTACCCTGTTATTTTGAATCTTCTTCAATATTATCCATTTTAAAATAAAGGTAAATGAACAATGTTGTTGTTGTACATGTTGTTGTATGGATGTTACGTTGATGCTATATCCAGTTTGTCTGGCTTGCGCAGTTGTGAACAGGCCATTTTTAACCAGATTTTCCAGCGGAAAAAACTGGTTATTAGATTTGCGGGCGAGCAGGTGGGCATCCACTATTAGTTTCCAACTCACTGATAACTCCAGTTAGGAATGAGATGTCATGATGAAACTTGCTGTGTAGGTAGCTTATATGAAAACCTATGTGTCAATGTCACTGTTACTAAAAATAGAACAAAGTTTCTGCTCTAAAAATCTGGTTTTCATGGAATTTCCATGTCTTGTCTAAGCTATTGACCATGGATTGGTCAAGCATATATAATTTGACCACCAGAATGCCATTTCTTAACAATTTTTTTATTTACCTGACCTCACATTAGGTTTGGTGTGTAGCATCCGGATGTATTGAGTTTATCTCAGTGCTGCAAGTCAATATTGTCTCGGGGACGAAATATAGGGCCCCCAAAAAAAGGTTTGACTGTATGGTAACCACTACTAAAGCCTAGGTCCCACTGAGGAATTCCTCATCGGCAATGTCCCCGATCTCTTCACATTTCCTTCCGATATCACAAACAGTCCCATGGCTTCAATGAAGATTCCTCTAGACCATGCAGAACCTGTTCCTAATGTCCTGATAGCTCATTCATTTCTATTGGGAGTACATTGTCGAGGCAAAAAATGCCCAGTGGGACCTTGGCTTAACTTCCACAAGGAACAAGCAGCCTCTCCACAATCCACATTGTCAAATTTTCATCTTGCCAACTGGACTGTAGCTTTGGAAATTCTACATAATAGTAGAAAGACAAGACTGCGTTCAATTAACGCTCATGCCCCCTGTGGAAGCCTTGTCCATAAATAAGTCTAAGTCCAAAATTAGGTCAAGGTGAAGGTCAAAATGGGGTTAGGTGATACTGGCGTGTGGAGAGTGTTCATACACAACATCCATGCAAGTATGAAAGCTTTATAGCAAGCCATATTAATGCTAGAAGAAACGGTCAATTTGGGTTAACCAGGACGGACGGACGGACAGGTGAATCACTATATGCCCCCCATCTATCGATAGGGGGGCATAAAAATACTAGAAACAAAACAATACTTTGATCAGTACAAGTTTTAATTTGCATTTTTCTGTAAACAGAAGAGGTGTCTGTTTGATAGACGAAATGAGTAAAGTAAAACCAACATAATTTGGTCAAAATGTAAAACAATGCGTTCAAACATGAAATATAATTTAAATAACTGATAGTTATCAATTTTGACAAATGCTTTTCTAATACTAGTTCACTTATAATTTGAATGATATTAATGCAGTGAACATGTTTGATGCACTGTAGTTATTGCTCATCAACACACATGTATTTCACCCAGGATAATGTGAATTTACAGGTAAAGAGTTTTGATATAATGCCTTTTAGTCCCCTACCAGTTTTTTAGAAGGTTCATGGCTTCTGGTGCTGATGGCAGCCACAGCATATAGGCCCATACAGGGATTGAACCAAGTACCCTATATCTAGACCTCCGCTTGTTAGCAAATATCGGATTTTCCTGGGTGGACTATGCTCCAAAATAAATATACTTGCATGAAAACAATGAATATAAATACAAAATGTAGCTTCTTGGAATGTTTTATGTGAATGAACTAAAACCCAAAACTAGTCTTAATCTTGTTTTGAACAAAATTTAACGATAGATATTTGTAAAACATGAACACCTCCATGTCTTCAAAGGAGGGCAATTATCTATGAACTAACAGCAGTAAAATCAACAAGATGTATAGCCGTATAGCCAAAATACCTCAATACACAGAGAATTTGACCCTTGAAGCATAATACATAGGGTCAAAAGGTAGCAGCTTTTCAAAACATTCAGGGGTCAATTTAAGAAACTGTGTAAATTTAAATCACATTTTGTTTTAAATCATTGAATTCTATTCTAATAAACAAAGTCGAACAGTATTTGGTATTTGCAAAATATGGTAAAGTTTTAAAGAAAATACTTTGAAAATAGTCCAGGAGCCACTTTTGGGACTTTATTAACTTTTCAATATTTAATTCCCAACTTCATAATTATACATGTACAAAATGAACATTGAGTTATTGAAAACAAATCATGGACAAGAACTTATAAAAAGTGTAAAAATGTGAAAACTAAAGTATGAAGTATTTTTTTATAAAATTACTTCATGAAATATATCACAATGTGAAACGTACAAGTAATAAAATAACACACTTCTGGGTACTGTTTTATCAAAGCACTTACGGAAATCTTAAACTTACAAATAAATTTAAATTCTTTATTATTAGTTTACATTATACAGTGTGGTAAATGGAGCGGCAATATTTATAATGATTCAGTTAATGAACTCATTAAAACCATATGCGTCGCCAATTTGGAGTTGTAAAAGAATAATAAAGAATTTAAATTTGAGCGTAACTTTAGGATTTCCGTAAGTGCTTTAATAAAACCGTACCCTAACCTACTACAAAATTGCACACAATTATTTTAATTGACGCGCGCAAAATGCGGTCCACACATCATGTTTCAAATTTTAACCATTTACTCTACAGACACCTAATACTTTAAAATACCGTATTGTGACAAGAGACTAGATAATTTAGAACACCATCTCCATATAGGTTATCTGCAAATTGAGATCTGGCTTCAATCTCTCGAGGCACCTTAAGTACCAATCTCAGCTCACAATGAGATTGTACTCAAGTCAGTTGATCAACTTTGAGATAAATCTGAACTTGGGGCTCTTGAACTTCTATTGTAACAAGAGATGTGTGTAAAATATATAAGTCCATTGCAGCCAAATAGTCATTAACGTTAAAGGTCACAGCAACCTTGACCTTTGATCTACTGACCTCTAAATCAATAGGGGTCATCTACTGTTGATGACCAACCTCCATGTAAAGTTTGAAGATCCTAGGGCAAAGCGTTCTCGAGTTATTGAATGAAAACCATTTGGTCTACTGACCACCCAACCAACAGACTGATCGACATGTGCAAAGTAATATACCCTCTCATCAAAGATGGGGGATATAATAAATCAGAACAATGTTTCTGTTTTGTGATACCAATTGTGAGATTGGTCTCGCATGGAACTGAACTCAGAAGGTAAGTAACAATATTTGTGCTGAGATTAAGCACAGATTGACGTGGTTTCAGAGATTAGTGTCAGTATTCTGATGGGCGTAAAATGTCACGGAGTAAAGGTTAAGACTATTACATCTTTTTCATATTATTGTACACACTATCAAACAAGGCACAGGGGTCAAGCACAGTAATTGGTCCCATACTATTATATTATACAATAAAGCTATCCAAAATAACACAATGCCCAACAAAATTATTTTTGGAGAAATTGTTTTTGTGCCATGAATTAATAACATAGTTTAATAACATGCTTTGGGTTCTTTTATAGTTACGGGACAAATCAATGTACCTAGTACTTCTATTGGTATACATTCAATTTCGATTGACTGCACACAAAAAAATTAAGACGGCACAAATTCAATAAATGACTCACAAGTATTTCCAAACCATCCTACCCAGGTCTACTTTTAAAACTGTGACTTTCTTGTTCATATAGCACAGAGAATTTGACATGATCCTGACCTTTATGCATGAATATTTTATAAGGTTCTTAGGTAAAATATATCAATATCCCCATGCAAACCGTGCAAATTATATATCAGTCCTTTAGATTTGTGTTGGTATTACACCTTGAGCGTCTTCGTGATACTTTCTGCTTATGAAAGCATACAAACGGAATTATAAATATAGACAATATCAGCTGTTAAATTATACTAAAAGAAGGTTTAGAGCTTTGTCAAATTCTCTGGGCTATACCATGTCTGACAAGTGAGCATTCTTAAGAAATTCAACACCCTGCTTTTAGCTTACTTTGTTGAGTGAATTATAAGGAGACACATGAAAAGCCATAAATACAAGATGCATTGGGTGAGTTCCAAAACCAGTGAAACAATCAAAATCAGGAAATGGAAATGGTTTGATCACATATTAAGAAGAGAAAACACCATCAGCAGCACAGCACTTATATGGCCGCCAGAAGGAAAACTGAAAGTTGGTCGGCAGAAAACCATGTGGAGACAGACAGGAATGGAAAGAGCTCGGATGGAGCAGCTGGGCAACAGCCAGAACTGAGGCCAAAGACCAAAAACAAGCCTTATACACCAATGGGTGTGAAGAGGATAGGTGAGATGAGGCATTGGGTGAGTGACTGACAAACAGTAATTCTATATACTAAGTGTGAACAAATGAATTAACCTGTTCCTCAAAACTTCCATTAGCACAATTTAACAGTTTATTTCTTGTCTATAACTTCGGCCTTTTTGGCCTTTGTTTTCTGTAGCAGTGAGTATTACGAATTTGTACAAGGTGGACCATTTATAAACACTGAATTAAATCTAAACGACTGTCACTGTCTTGCAGAAATTGAAAACATTTAGCACAAAAAGCTTGTAAAAAGGTTGAGGATCAGGTCAATTTATTTGGACTTAACTTTGAGATAATATCAATGAGTATTTGATCATCCGATACTAACAGTGAACATAATTTACTTAATACATAATTAACATTTTGTACGGAGTGTACTTTTCAGACTTAGTCCCGCCTGTCCACTAAGTATGGCACCCTGCCAATATATAGCTACCATACATCAAAATTATTTTTTTTACATGAAACATCTACATAACAATCGTTTATACCAAATAATAATACTAAGTATTTTATATACAACCTTACATAACCTATATCTGTATATATCTCATTCATTTTATCAATAAAATCATCATATAGTTCGCCAGAGATAACTCTAGCCTTATCAATAAACAAAACAAGCATAATGTAAACACTGCACGGTCGATTGACCGCTTGTTATCCGTGTAGATTTAAAGATTATATCATTAAAAGTGTATATGCACAGGCTTGAACAAAAACGAACATCGAAAATGCATTAAAGTTTCATTAAAGGCTAGTGATATCTCCGGCGCACTATATGTCCGTATATAATAAAAACAATTATGCACAACAATTAAAATAGCGATAAAAACAAGAGTAATCCAAATTACTACCTCACTTTTAGAGAGTATCTAGGGGAGATAACTCTATGAAAGTTCAAACAAATACAACCATCAGCAGTCAATTCGTCATATGCAACAATACAACATTTGTAACAAGTTCTTTAAATGCAATAAAATCACAAATGATTACAAAATCCAGTTACTTCAGACATTGATTGAATCACTTTTGTTTCAGCTACTATGTTGATTGGGAACCAAGCCACACAGACAATGGTAAATTTGGTTCCCAATTACTGGCACCTAGCAAAACTGTTCAGAATTTTGATTGGTCGATAGCATGTGAGGTAGATCCTATTGAAAGACTAACCACGGTTTCATATACCTATTTATTGAAAGCAGAGGAAGAGTAAGGGTGTAGCCCGACTTCAATTGATGTTAAGCACACAAGCCTTGAAGGATTGTGGAAATTAGGGAATTTAATGCCATTTTGGCCATTTTGATGCACCCCGAAAAATTCTTGGGGGAGCATAATAAAAATTATAGTCACCCCTTTTTACTTTTCAAATTAATGTTAAGCATGTGCATATGTCCGTATCGCTGGCGACGGCCCTGAAGTAACTGCTCTGACAGCTCTGGGTCTTTTTTATTCACAAAATCAATAAGTTTAATCTAACATGTCTACTTTTACAGGATATCCTTTACAACCATTTAAAGACACATTATGGTTAAACAATCATTTGTAACTTTATTGCAAACCTGACATGAATTATTGCATTGATAAAGTAGTTAAAATCATAACTGGCAAATAAACTGCATGTCACATTCATAAAAAAATGAGAGTTATGAAAATGGCAACAAATACTCACTGACTAGTCTTGTTTCATAAATATCCAAGGGTCTTATCTATAAACATTATAAGAAAGAAATAAACTATCCATTTTGAAAACTGTTTCAGTGGCTAAGTGGTTAGAGCGTCTACCTCGGTAACAGAAGCTTCCTGGTTTGATCACAGCAGGGAGGCAACATACTCAGGAAAACGGGAAATGCCAAAAAAATATTCCCTGCAGGGAGAAATCACAATTGGGCAAAAATCAGTGAATTATCAGGGAATTTTACAAACATTGGAGGTAAAAAAGGTGTCTACTGGCAGCTTCTCTTCATGGCTCTATTAAAGAGATGTATTTCTTCAAACAGACTGTTAGCAATATGTGTTTATTTTAAGATCAGTATAAATAATGAGTTTGGTGGTAAAGGTATGGCTATATGGGAAGTTTGATGTCATATAGCTGTATCTGAATTGCGAACACTGCGAAAAATCATGGAAAACCACCTATCAGTCGGGTGAAAATCAGGGAATAATCGGGGAATTTCATTCTTCATTTTCTGTGGCCACCCTGCACAGGCCATGACATACCAAAGTGGTACAAAATGAACTTGTATTATAAGCTCACTTGCATGACGCTCAGCATATTATGAAAGTAGCCTCTACACCTACAAGTTTGTGCATCTTAGATTTGAAATGGGCGCATCTGCACAAAAACTGGGACCAACCATGTGATAAACAATATCAATTATCTGTCTATAGACAAAATTCAAACTTGAAAAATCGACCTCAATGTTAGATGCATTCTGCAGTCTTGATATAAACATTTGTGACCTGTAAGTTTGTGCACATAAACTGATGACGTCATTAAGAACGCATGGGAAAGATTTTGCTAATAAAAAGTTTTGTTACATAAAGTTTGATCTTTTGTCAGTACATTAGCACCTTTTTCCGTTCGTAAATATATCATATCTAATGCAAATTTTGAGATTAACAAATGTCTCCAGATTTGGCGACCGGAACCGGTGATTATGTAAACAGTAAAATTTGTCCTCAGACAAAACTCGCGTAGACATAACAAACCCTGTTTTTGTATTTTTTGTGTGCATTATTCGGCTAGATAAATGTCTTGTTAGTAATTTAAAATTAATTTAGGCTCGGAAATGAGATTATTAGCAAAGCAATCTACGCTTTACTAAAATGCACAAACTTGTAAGAATGCACAAAGTTATAGGAATAGAGGCTAGTTTAAGGAAATTTCAGGTTGGCCCAGTGTCAACATAATGTGACTGGGTAATGTTTAGCAAATATTACGACTTCTGCAAATATGAAAATAATCATATCAACAACTTTATTTACAAAGGCAATGAATACAGTTTTGAAAGCCCAGTCTTCCCTGCGAGACTTAGTCTAATTTTCAGTCTTACATGTTTATAAATATGACCCCAGCACCTTAGACTAAGCTTACAATGTCTATTTTATTGAGGTAAAATGGAAAACACACTTTCTCACTGACTAACAGACACACATATAATGCTGTTAGCTCAAAAAAACATGATCTTTCTAGCCTAGTAAGTCTATAATCAGTCACAAACATTTCAAGTAAAATTTCACTACTAAGACCAGAAAAAAGGTGGTCTTAACTGTGCCCCAGTCTTAATAGTGAACCACATGAAATAATCTTTGTAATCGAGTAAGTCAATACTCAGTAAAAAAGGTTTCAGTAAGTACAAACATTTTCAGTAAAATTACACTACCGTAATAAGACCAGAATATAGGCGGTCTAAAGCATAGGTCCCACTGAGGAATTCTTCAACTGCGATGTTCTCCCAATATATTCAGATTCTACACTAATCATCACTATTTTAACCTATATCACAATTCAATGTCAATTGTCTCATGACTTCCCCGAAGCTTTCCCTAGAACACAATGGACCTATTACCGATGTCCTGATAACTCATTAATGTACATTGGGAGTACATCGCCGAGGCAAAAAATGCTCAGTGGGACCTAGGCTTTAAAAATGAATTGGTCTCAAAAGCAGACCACATGATTTAGTACTAATCAAAGTGGTCTTATTAGCAGCGGGACTAGCTGCAGATAATAACATGGAGGCATTGTTCCGTGATATGTACATGTTTAGAATATAAGTATTATTGCAAGTTAACAAAATGCTTACACAACAACAACAACCAAGACCAAGAAAACAATTTGCTTAAAGTTGGACAAAGGCATATTTAATTTATTAACTTCATAACTTTGGCAATAATTATTAATTAATCAACATCATTATCAGATCTGACACTCATACATAAAATCAACAAATTACATTACACGCATACATCAATAATACTGTACAATCAGAAATTTTCGCGAGGATTTAATTTTCGCAATATTTGAATATTTGAATTTTCAGGAAGTTCATAAAATATATGCTAATGAACTTAAACAACGACAATCCAACATAAAACATAGTGTTATTGATGTTTAAAAATTGCAAACTAACGCAGAATACTGTAAACCAATTAACTTTCAGGAATACTAACTTTCACTTTTTGCCGATTGTCTGCATATTCGCGACTACAAATTTTCGCATTTTTAGATTTCCCGTTAAGTCCATATTAATGTTTTTAGCATTTTCGGCGGCTTAATTTCACGGAATTCTACCACGCTTGAACTTCGCAAAATTAAAATTGTGCGAAATAATTTCTTGGTTTACAGTAATGAAATTGCGAATTTTAACCTCCTAAAAATATTTGACTGTACGGTTATTACTTAAACACAAAGACGTAGATATCACAATGTATTGAGTAAAAAATTTTGAAGCTCATACAAAGAAGTATGAGTCGTCCTCGCTATTTCGTTTCCTTCGTTTATCGAGAATACGTTGTATAAACTTCCGAATCTCTGACACAATCAGTACACTCGATGTTAGAGTTATCAAAAATATAAAATCTGAAAAAAAAAAAAAATATTGTGATTTTATGACAATGCTATAAAATAGTATGGGTATATTAGAAGGTTTTATTCGAGTTTGGTGTTTTTTAATCCTTATATCAGGGGTTTTACTGAGGCTTAATGCCCAATCATGAAAACTAATTGAAAGTTTAAATCTCAGTCAAAACATTGTCCATTTGATTGGGCATAATGACCTAGATTTGTTACCCTAGATGCCCAGTTGCAAACTTGTCTAGATTTTTCAGAGACAAACATTATGGACAGGTTTCATAAAGAGTATGTCAAAACGGTGACCTCTAGTGTGTTAACAAGGTCTCTCTTTGATTTGGCCTTGCCACATAGTTTTTTACGCGATAACTTTACCTACAGATAAACATGGTATCTAAGTTTCTATCTGAGATAACCAACAAAGACTTCATGCTAAGGTGTACTAAAAACAAAACAGGTCAGTTGATGGCAGAGAAGTCAGAAGGTTAAACTGGATTTAATCTAAAACCTATCAGGATTTTCAACAAAAGATTGAATACCGGTACATGTCTCCTACAAAGGGCCATGACTCAATATTCATCTCATCTGAACTAAAATTCCTAATAACCTGCACATGTAGGCTTGGTAGCAACTATTCATGTGAAGTTTCATTGAAATCCCACCAATACCGTAAAATCCCATGTAAAAGTCGCGATCGTGTATTGCACGCAGGTAAAAAATGAGAGAAGAATCAGAGGAAAAAAAATTTGAAGTAAATCGAGCAATAATTGTGAAAATACGAGCAAAAACAGTAAAAAAACGTATTTTCGGCCGCCATTTTCGTATTTTCGGCGCGGCGTAAAAATTACCAAATTGTGATAATTACTAGTTAACCTTTTTTTACCGATGGAGACTTGGAAAATGGCTATATCATTGTAAAAGACGCATCTAACTTTTGGTTTCGATTCTGGGAGGAAAAATGTGCGTCTTATACATGCAAAAATACGGTAGTTATTTATGAAGAACAAGCATTACATTGACAAACTTTCAGACAGACACCCAGCACAAACTCAAAGTCTTCATCCTCAATCACCATACATGTGAGACGAGAGCACCACCAACAAGCACTGGACGCTCAACTTTCTCGTACTTGATAGTACTCTTGCTCATCTGTGAGTAAAAATTCTAAGAGTAACAAGGGCAGATAACTCAAAAATATAGGTCACATGGTTACCAGCCTTGTCAGTATGAACACCCCTTGCGATGGGGAATAACTATATTGAGTTTCAAGTGGATACCTTTGATAGTCTTTGAGAAAATGGCTCATACAATAACTTAACCAACGCTCACCCACATGATCCCGTAACGACAATAGCTAGCCTTTTTTTCTTCAAAAAGTAGAGCTAATAAAAAGTAAATACTTCAACATACCTGTAAAATATAAAGCTTCAGTTTGAAAAATTCTTTGTAAAGGAGGAAAATAAATAACCAACAGTTGTCCAATAAGTGAACCACCAACTGCTCCGAGAAACATCTTGTTGGTAAAAAAACCAAACTGTAGAACAGATTTATCCTGAAATGAAAACAGAGATGTGACAAAATGTATACACAAACAAGATACTAGTACATGTATATGGCTTTATCTGAGATTAATTTCTACCAATAGGCATGAAGAGGATAAGTAAGTAAGTCATTGTTAGCATTTAATTTTAGGTAATGTAGGACTTACAGCTATGGTATAGTGGTCAGAATATAATGGATAACTCTCAGCCAGGCTATTTTTTAAGAACGACGACAAAGACTCGTTACTTGACTAGAATTAGAGAAATAATAAAACTGTAAAATAATAGCTCGAGTTGAGAAAGAACACTTGAAACTGGACTGCACAACCAGTAATTATAGAAGAATGGCAATTCTAGGGTTTCATTGGGAGGAAGCACATATGGTATAGTTCACAGTTACGGCTGGTAACATCAAAATAATTAGAATCAGGGATAATGTTGATAAAATACCAGTATTTTGGATGGCACTGCAGTGTCTTACTGTGGGAAAATGATAGCACGGTTACTGGTATACCGGTTATGTGGCGCATCTCTAGACATTTGATATGGACTGGAACTGACATATCTATGGAGTAATGGGTTAAGCCTAGGCCCCACTGAGGAATTCCTTATCTGCAATGTTCTCCTGATATCTTCCGATATCACCTGATTCATTACGAGTCCTTCCTATATCATAATTGTCTCATGACTTCCCCGAAGCTTCCCCTAGAACATGATGGACCTGTTCTCTATGTCCTGATAACTCATTAAAAAATTAAATGTCAATCGGGAGTACATCGCCGAGGAAAAAAATGCTCAGTGGGACCTAGGCTTTAACAAGAGAGAGACGTACCTGTGATCTACAACTGAGAGCATTAAACATATCAAAGAAGACAAAACATGTAAATGTCATCGTAGTATCTCTCGGTGTTATCTTGTTATCACTCATCTACAAGTAAAACATAATATACACACATTACAATACAACAAACATAAACAAACATTAAAATACAATCAGTAAATTTCATATTTGCAACACGAGACTTAATGAAGTAATAATGCCCAATCTTGTTTTATGTGCCATTCGCAAACAACTCTGAACTTCACTTGAACTGTTGTAAACATGGTTTTATGGTGGATAAAAATCAGCTTATGATATTCTTAATTACCATAGCTTTGTCAAAACTTTGAATAAAAAAAAATCTGCATAAAAATTCTTTCTAGTGCACAGGGGTGTCAACAGGGCCAGATTAAAAATCAGGAAAATCAATGCGGCCAACCTTTTTTGCCAAACATGAGGCCTTTAATGACATTGTGTCCATAATTAACTCAGTTTGTATTAAAGAAAATCTTTCAGAGCAGATTAAATTTACTAAGATAAGCTCTTATTTTCCTAAGTTGAAATTCCTACCCCTCAGACGAGATGTATTTATCCTACATAATTGCTCACGATAACAAGCAGACATATTTTGATATTCACCAGTGAGCTACATTCTTACCTCTCTCCAGAAAACCCACAATGTACCGAGTACAATGATCACAGCTGATACTAGTATATTCACTATAAAATATCGTGTAATGATTGGATCTTTGACACGTCTTGGGGGTTGTCTTATCACGTCATGATCTACCGGCTCCACACCCAAACTGAAACAAATAGTGACAACAGTGAAATTCAATGGGACGTTTTCATGATTTTACAGTGAACTGCAGAATTTGTGATTCTCACATTCAACAGTCCAATTTGTGATAATCACGACTAACAGCCCCAATATGTGATGTTTAAATCCATGAAGACAGCCCAATTTGTGATTATCACGCCCAACATGCCAATTTTCACGTCTATTATCCCATTTTGTGATTATCAATACAAACAGCTCAATTTTTTACTTTTCCCACCAACAATTCAATTTGTGATTTTCATATCCAATGGTCCAAATTGTAAAGATCAGACTCAACAGCTAAATGTCCATGAAAATTCACCATGAGAAGCCTATCAAGAGTTACTTACCTTTGTGCTGGAGGGCCGTCCATGATTATATTTATCCATAATATCTGCATTGCATTGAGTGGGTTGGGTAGTTTGAACAATGTAGACAATGTGATCAGAGACAGTGCTGCTATACTCCTGTAATACACAACAACCATATTGTGGTAAATTGCAAATGGTTCATACAGATATATTCCTTTATATATATAATTCTAGGCATTTCAAGGTTATAATAATTTATAGACATGTACCTGAAATGCGAGGTTATCATTTTCAGTTTAGGGCATCACCAGAGATTAAATATATGAGCCGTGTCGTGGGATTTCCGACCTAGTGGTCAAATTTGACATTTTCGGTTTATTTCTGTTTATTAAAATTCGTACTTTTAGGAATTATTCAAAACTTATTTCATGCAATTCTGACGAGTACAAGTGGGTTTAATCTGAGTTAGAACATAACAAGTACGTCAGCGATAAATAATTTTAGTGACGTCTCGTTGTTGACGTCGTTGCATTTCACCGTTAAAATTATCGTTCATTAAATTCTACATATCAACGTTTCAATGAGTTTTTTTTACCATTACATATGACTTTTCATGTCATAAATTTACTGTGATAACAATGATTAAACACTTTGCTGAAAATATGCAACAAAAGGAAAAATAGTTAAACTTTATAAAATGCGTAATAATATGACATGTATACATCAAAGCTATTTCAGTTTTCAAGAGTTTAACTCATCTGGTATTCGCAAATCAGCTACTTAAAAAATGCGCATAATAAAACCTATTGCATCAAATTTAACAGACATACGGTATAAAAGTCGCATCTTGCAGATCAAAGACGCCGCGTAGCCGTAATGATTTTCAATTTAAAGATCTTAGACACATACGTCCATGACGTCGGCTACATCTACGGCGGTCGTACGATTAATGTCTGCGGTAGAGTGAAATTGGAAAACAACGTGTGTAATATTGATTTTCTGTATTTTTAGATCTTAACGTGTATAATCGTTCTGATTTGTTGTATAAACATGTATTGCCGACCTTTTGGAATTATAAATGTTTCATGAATCACCAGATTGATATTCTACCCGGAATTACGTCAGCTGGTCAGTTGTTAAAATTTCTAAATTATATCTATAGACGACTCATTAAACTTAATTGTAACAAAATTTAATGTGGTAGCTTTTATTCGACTTATGCACCAGTCAATTAAAACCACACCCTGACCACGGGGAAGGACGGGGGAACAGTACAGTGTTTTTACCTTTTCCGATGTCGCCGCACTGCCGTGTGAGTGCTGTGCTTTTCTTTCGCGCAAATAAATAGCGGGGAAATATTGCCGTGACTATATGAGGTATAAGGCGTGGGCAATTTGCGGGGGGTGTTACAATTATGTATGGCCCTGGGGACAGGGATTTTGTAATGGGTATGAAAACACAAAAATAAAAATTCCCACCATTCCCCGGGGTTGGGTACATTCTTTCAATTCTAATTGTCTGGTGCATTAAAGGGCCAGTCACATGTACACCGAACTAGTTTCCAAAACGGGACCTCAATATGTCAAAATTGTTCTGGTCTTGCTAGAACGAGGCACTTTGTTAGTGTTTTATCTAAACAGTTTTCTATACGTTCATATCCCGTCTGCATTGTATTTGAGCACGTTCGTAACTAGACCAACTCGTTCACAGGCAGATCAACTTGTTCTTACCGTCGTTATACGTTCTAAAATCACGCAATCCTTACTACATTTATGCGTTCAGATGTACATTAAACTAGCAACTTCGCGAATGTCCATATGACCCCATATAGTGCTCGATCTGACAGAATTTCATCCCGTGTACTGTGCCAATTGAGGTCCGACCTACTGCTAATAAATTCTCATAGTAGAGTTTACAGTGTATAAACTAGTCAATTTCCGGTCATCGCATAACGTCATACAGTGACAGGAAAAAATACAGATCCCACTCTGTCAAACAGTGGTTAGGTATGTCTACCAACGTAGTAAGGTCTTGCAGATCGATGCGACATTGAAGTACAAATCGGTTCATGATCGGCGTTTATCGCGGTGGAAATGTGGTGTAAGCATATTATATAAGCATCATATCGGAAAAGCTGTAGTCGTAGATCAGACGTTCCGGTGAAGATCTTCATCAATTGTCTTGGTTTTGACGCCGATCTCGTCTCGATTCATACTTTCAGGTCGGGGCAGATCGGCCTGATCGTTGTAAGGGAATGAGGTGTAGGAAAATAGATATGCATACGTCTGGTGACAGCGGTCTTTGCACAATATTTACTGGCATCGATGACACGCTGTCTCCTCAACTTTTCACATGTCGCATGAAGCGGGATTCTATCCTTCTAAATTATGTTTTTATCGTTGTAATTAAATAATTGATTTACGTTATACAAAACAATATATTTACACATACATGTGTAGGCAATCGTGTTTTGCCTATATTTGATCATGTGGCACCTGGCACTGAAAGTATATAGGGCATACCCCATTTCAAAATGTAGGCCTATGATGTAGATCTAGATCTGCGTTGTGCATTATCCCGGCATTTCTTATTGTTACAAAAAGGTGGTCTTAATAGCGAATCGGTCTTATTAGCGGACCTTTTTTGTTCTAAATTTAATACTTTGGGATCTAAAACTGGCAAAAGTATGCATGATTTCAAAATAATCAAAGTGGTCTTATTAGCGGAACTTTACTGTACCAAATTGCAATAAGTAGACTTTACCAAGAACCTTCAATTCGCGTATCTAGCTATTTTTTTCTCACGCAATCTGAAATTCGTCTACTTGTAACAAGAAACGAACCATCTATTTAAACAGCGATCGAACATGCACAGTAATTAAATCAAATCCCCTAATTAGTGATCAGAGATTTTTCACAGAGGCGGTGTTCAACTCATGTTCCTTCTGGATCCGCGCGTGCTTTCAATAAATATATTTTTAAAGATGAAAAATGTCGATTAGAAAATTCAAACTGTAGATTCCAATTAGCTTTTATGCGACACATACTGAAACACCACGTACAACCTACCAACAGTTGTAACGTAACGGACCCGGAACGAATGTACCAGTAGTGATTTACATTGGTTTAACCTCACAGACTGTTAGAATACGGCACAATATTAGATCGTAGATTCTACATGTAGATCTAATAGATACTGTAACTATAGATATTTCGTAGATCTATTAAATGATAAATTATCATGTGGAAGGAATAGATCGGTTGTCTATAGATGATGGGTGGGGAAGTAAAACACAAATCAACTAAATCTAGATTTTATTTAGAACACATCGTACACTGCTTCCGTGAATTGAAAATATAAATCTTAATCTAAAGACATTTTTATATTAAAACAATTAAACATGTTTAATACGACCTTGCGAAAGCGTACGACACATCAAAGTAGAGTTAACTTAGTCCGTCTTTGTTTGCACAACGTCATTGGTTACGCTCATAGTTGAGGAGGATGTACGGGTTAAATACACAAAACGCGTTAATCGCGCACTGCCAATTACGACGTTTTCGACGCGCAACTTTGTCGTCTGCTTTTGACGTGACGTCATTTTGCCCACTAGGTCGGAAATCTCACGACACGGCTCATATATTAAAGTGTTAGTTCTGTATGTAATTTGTATTACAGTTTAACAGAGGCCACATCCAGTGCAGTATTACAGTTATCGCACGCTGTCCCAGTGCAGTATTGTAGTTATTGCTCTCTTATCCGACGTAACTATGATACAATTACATATTGGTGGACAGGTGCCCTTTATCAGTGCTTGAACTGATAAACATATAAAATTGAAGCAAACTAGAAATGTGTCCAGTGATGGTCCCACCAAGCTGGTGTTCAAATAAGAGCCCATTGACAACTGCTGCTATAATGTGAATGGTTACATACTGTATAAACTAAATCAACAGATATACATTACTATCAAATATATAGAGGATCTATCACAAGTTTATAACAAATCAATATAAATTTATATCAAACAAGTTCTGAAAATTTGATTAAGGGAGCCTCTGTCAGTGTTAGATTCTATTTATAAGCATCTTTCTGTTGAGAAACAGACTCCGTTCTATAAATGACACCAGAAACAACATCATTTATCGGAAATCATGATGTCATTCAGCAGATAAAGTTATACAAAATACATACTTTTTACACTAACCCAGTTACAAGGAGTCATCTGAAAAAATAACTTACGTGCTAAGCTGGAAACGAACAAAATTTCTAATGTTGTAAAATATTGCTTTACCCTCCTCTATGGCACTCCTAAAATAGTAACATAAACATGATAGCATAAACACATATTAAGAGATCGTTTAAAACATGTATATTCCCGCCCCCTATAGTAGCCTGAAGGTCATTTATGCAGGGTTGTTTACAGAGCCAAATTAAAAATCAGAAGAAATCATACGCGGACAACCATTTTTGCCAAACAAGAGGCCTACAATGACATTGTTTCCATAACAAACTCAGTTTTGATTACAGAAAATCCTTCAGAGCAGATTGTATTTACCATAACTTTGCCATTTCTTGAGATATTTTAATCAAGTAACTTTTATTTTGGTCAGTAGCCATTGCTCTTTCAGGGATGATAAATCTGGAATTCCGGATAAATCAGGAAAATTGACACCCCTGTTTATGTACAAGGACACAATGACCTTGACATTTGACCGACCAACCTCAAAATTGATAGGTGTCATCTACCGGTCAAGACCAACCTAATACCAAGTCTAAAGCTCCTAAGCTAAACCAATCTATATCTAATCAACCGATTACGGGTTTTGCATGATGTAGTTACATTAATACTGATCATTAGTACAACCTTTTTTGGGGGGTTGTTGTGATAGCCGAGCGGACTATAATGTTTGTGTTTCAATGTGGTAGGCAATGGAGCAGACAGTACAATATAAGTTCAAAACCCACAACATACGCAAAGTATTTAGTTATTGATTGAAAACCATTCAGTTTACCTGCCTAGTTACAACGGCCAAAGTGGGCATTATCGGTTATTAGTATTTGTGTTTGTATTACACCGCAAATGTATTTGTCATACATGAACTTTTATTACTAATGAAAACTAAAAACATGCTATTAAACATAGACCATTAATTAGCTGTTAAATTGGACATACAGTAGCATGCCTGTGATTGCTTCAATAGCAAAAGGCTGAAGTACCCTACTCTCACCTCCTCACCCTTGCAAAAACATTTTTGAGTAGGTCAGACTGAATCTGAAGCCTTTTGTTTCAAAGATTATACGGCAAAATGGCTGTAATCAGCACCTACAGAAAGTTAAATCCCACTCCTGAGAGAATATGAAGATCTGGGATAGTTTTCAGTATTGATCTTACTTGACTTAAGGATAAGGACAACTAATCAGATCACACCATATTAAACTACTGTATTCCTAGATACTTTCGCGGATACAATATTTCGCGTTTTTAATACCGTCGGCATATTCGCGGCTACAAATTTTTTCACGGAATCATAAGGTCCGCGAATTCCGCGAACATAAAGGTATGTTTGACACATCTCGCAATTTTAATTGGACTGTTTGTCATCACCATTCTTGTATACACGATCAAATTCAATTGATTGTGACCTTAACTGACCTGATAACAATTACGATGATCAATTAATCTCTTCATAACAAAGGATTTCATAAAGTGTTTTCACTAGGTGTTATCAACATAAACCAGTAAATAGTTATTATTATTAATTAACCACCAAACATATGTTAAACAAATAAATGTGAAATGATTATTGTAAATACATGTACCTGTACAGGAATACATTGACTTTAATCATGACAAAAACAAACTTTCGTATGTAGAAGTAAACTGAATGTTAATACCCCACCCATGTAGGCCTACCCCTGTGCTTGTTTACATTGAGCACATTACACGCTACGTCATCAGTGTTTATGTCTACACAGCCTAAAATATGCACGATTCTTACAGGATCGAAATTGATGTTTAAATTGAGATAATTAACGCAATTAATCTTAGATTTTATAAAGATGGATTTATTGACAGAAGTTCCCACGTCATGTATGTACAATTATTCTTCGTCGAATGATTTTGCTATTTTAGTATGAAGAAGCTAGAAACGTTCGCGGATTTGTTGGATGTAACATTTTCGCTGCTATTAAACTTTGCGAAATGATACCTCCCGCGAAAGTCGCTAACTTAAAATGCGCGAAACCATTTCTAGGAATACAGTATTGGTCAGTAACAGGCAATATGATTGGCTATCCTTATTCTCCAATTAAATAAGATCAAAAAGAATACGACCCAGGCTTATACCTCTGTATGATACACAACATGATAGACTTACAGCATGACAGAGAAATCATCATCCACCAGGATCATATCCGCGGCTTCCTTGGATACATCAGTACCTGACTTGCCCATAGATATACCAATATCAGCTGCCTTCAGTGCTACAGCATCGTTCACACCATCTCCTGTCATACCTACCACCTGACCATTAGCTTGTAATGTCTGAAACAAAACATAGATACGGGTCTTTTACACAAAAATGTATGTCTTCCTAATACCAACCAAACTCATCTGATTTAAAGTTGCTGACAATACGTCCAACTAGACTTGGTATTGTACGGAGAATTTGATTTGATCCTGACCTTTATGCATGAATATATTACAAGCTTCTTGTGTCAAATATATCAATTTTTGCGAGCAAATCATGCAATATTGGCCCTTTGGATTTGTATTTCTAATGACACCAGTGAATCTCTTCATGATACTCCCTGCTTTTGAAAACATACAACCAGGGTTATAATTATAGACAATATATCAACTCTTAAAATTATGCTAATAGAAGGTCGAGAAGCATGCCAAATTATCTGTGCTATACCAATATCCATGTGAAGTTTCATTGTATTCTGACAAGGAGAACAAGTACAGACAAACTGACATCAATCCAGCACAAAATCAATAGCCAAATGTTCATTTATGCTCAAATCCAGAACAAAATCAATAGCCAAATGTTCATTTATGCTCAAAACCAGCACAAAATCAATAGCCAAATGTTCATTTATGCTCAAAACCAGCACAAAATCAATAGCCAAATGGTCATTTATGCTCAAAACCAGCACAAAATCAATAGCCAAATGGTCATTTATGCTCAAAACCAGCACAAAATCAATAGCCAAATGTTCATTTATGCTCAAAACCAGAACGAAATCAATAGCCAAATGGTCATTTATGCTCAAAACCAGCACAAAATCAATAGCCAAATGGTCATTTATGCTCAAGCTTATGGAGACCTTCAATCTAGAGGTTATGTGTATACAACAAGCTTCCAATTTGCCAATATTGCTTTTTTTCTACAATGTCCGAACAACACATGTGACAGCCATATACTTATTGTACAACAGCCTTGCAATGTCTTATGATCTGTCTAAATGATTGCAGTTTTCTCTGCAGCATGGTTGTATCTTTATTTATTTTCGGGTGTAAGAAATCGTTTAACTCAAAATGATAATCATGTGGCTAAAGTGACACAGGTTTTACACATTTATTTTTAGAATATAACTTACATTTTGAGCCAATGACTGTGCTGGTTAAAAGCAATATTTAATCATTAAAAATTTGCTCTTAGTAGATGTGATGTCATATATTGGCGCCAAAGTCTATCTGCCAATCAAAATGCCGGATGTTACATTCTAAATAAGTTAGAACATATTAAGAAATTTTTATTGACTTAAAAGGACTTGTTTTGCTTAGCTTGTTCCGCCCTTTTTTATCATTAAAAATTTACTAAATCTGTTCTATTACTTTAATTATGAATACCAAAGATGATTATACCTTCACAATTTTGACTTTATTTCTTGGTGTTACCCTGTAGAATATAGCTACATTATTGATGATATTTTTAAGGTAAGATAGATCCATGGATTCGACTTCATCACCAGACAGAGTTGCCTCTCCTCCATTACACAGTCCTAGTGATACACCTGAAATAGCAAAGAAACAAAACTGCATTCAATAAACACTTATGTCCCGGTGGAAGCCATGTCCATTAATACAATCTAAGTCAATCAAGGTCCATGTTGGATAGTGTTACATGACTCTGATAATATACTTTGTGTATGATGGTAAACAAGTATGCCAAGTTTGAAAGCAATGCCTTCATGGACTTCAGAAATATTTGAGTTTCAAAAAACTTATAAGTTTTGGTTAAAATTTTGAACAAACTAACAAACAAACAAACAGACGACGGACAGATTGACAGACGGATGGATGGACAGGACAATCACTATATGGCTCCTAATCATTAGATGCTGGAGCATAAAAAATTAAATAGTCTTTGAACAAAGAAGTTTTTCTACAAAAAAGGCTTAGAAGAAGTGCTCAGCACATACTTAACCAAACGGATCTCTGGAGTCTTGAAAATTGACGAAAATCAGACATACATGAATTTTAAAATGATAGAAACATTTTTACTGTCCTCAAAACACATGATCACAGACACTTTGCTCAATCAAGGGGAGTCAATGTCCATAACTCTTCCTTTACCCTAATGGAAAGGGAAGCATAACCGCAGGTGCAAAACTTCACATAAAGTCATACAGATACACTGCTGGACAGCTGGGACTTGGGCAGTTAATTTTCTCGTTCAGGCATTGTTGGGCATTGTGCCGTGTAATTGTGGTATGTGATGTTTTATGTGCTCTGTGCTTGGCTGGTTGAGTGCTGCCTTCCCTGTCCAACTTTCTATTATCTGGCAGGGAGAATTCTTAGTCTCCTACAATTGAATGGGGCATAAAAGCATCATAAAAGATTTAAACATGTGTGTGAAACACTCAGAATGTGTAGGGTACATGCTGTGTCTTCCAATTACAGGGCTATGGGCCCCATCCCAAAAGTTAGAACGAGGAATTCTAATTGAAGTAAGTCTTCTAATGCTATTGCTACCAGAGTCACAGACTGCTATCTTACCTATTGCTTTGGCCGTCTGCTCAGCGTCACCAGTCAACATTTTCACTGACACTCCACCAGATACTAACATAGATATAGCATCTTTGACCCCGGGTCTTGGTGGATCCATTATACCAACCATACCAACAAATACCAGGTTCTTCATTGATGATCCGTATGCCATACCTAATACTGAAATCGCAATAATCATGGACAAACATTAGAAATTTTGAAAATCCGGAAACCCTGAAAAATTGTCAATTTACCTATGAAAAATAAAGAAAACAGCCTATTTTTGGACACCAATAATAATAAAGTTTAGGACATATTTATACTAACCCTAGATAGTATCACGACAAACATTTTGCCTAATTTTCATGATCATCCAGTGCAAAACACGGCCTCTATCCCTGTTTAAGGTTTATGTGCATAAACAACTGTATCAAACGTCCTTAAGCAGAAATCTTGACTAATTTTAACCCATGATAATAGTACATGATACTGTATAAGGTTTTTTATTTAAATTTTTAAGGTCACTTTATTTTTCCAATTTTTACTTGTGGAATGAAGTAAAGGAACTCAAGATGACAACCAAAGAATGTAATATTTTGTGACACAAGAACAGAAGTATTCACCAAAGGGCCATAACTCTGGCATATATTTGTCTGACAGGAAATTCCTTCCCTCAAAGTTGGAGATAATTGGCCAATCTAAACAAGCACATACAATTCCTGGCAATATGCACAACTAGACTGGGTGCCAAGTATTCATGTTAAGTTTCATTGAAATCCAACAACAGTTAAGGAAAACAAGCATAAACAAACTTAGTGACATCAAGATAGATGTGAAGCACAAAAACTATGTCTCACCCATTATCTGTGTGTGACATGGGTACTGTTTTATCAAAGCACTTACGGAAAACGTAAACTTACGTTCAAATTTAAATTCATTATAATTCTTCAACAACTGCACATTTGGAGGCAGATATCATTTGTATGAGATCTTAATTGACTGATTATTAGTATGGCAATTCTATTTACCACACATTGTAGCCGTAAAATATTTAAAAAGAATTTAAATTTGAACATAACTTTACGATTTCCCTATGTGCTTTGATAAAACAGTTCCATGGTAACTACCAAACTGACTTATTTTGAACACTATATTTTCATATGATTACCTCTTAAAGCGTTAGAACCCATTCTAGAAGCTTCCTGCCGATATATCTGTCGATGTTTATCTAGTAATTGTAACGTATCACCGTCGTTATAAAATCTTGTACACGCATCTAACACACGTTCTACAGCACCCTTCACAAAATATATCATCTCTTTGCTCTGAAAGTATACGTCACATGTACAACATTAAATATTCTAGTAACTATCAACAATCATTCTTACATGTTATATTAACCCTTTACTCCACCAATATGTTGATTCAAGCCCCAATCCAAAGATGTCAATCATTTATTATTTTCCAACAAGTAAGGTTTTTCACACAAAGGGCCATAACTCAGGTAATAATCATACGATTAAAATTCCGGACAATATGAACTACAAGACTTCGTACAAAGTATTCATGTGAAGTTTCATTGAAGTCTGACCAATGGTTAAGGATAACAAGTCACTAAGAATTGCAAGCAATACAGAAGTCCCCTAACAGTTTAAAGCCATTTTCAATGTTTCTATTGCAATGGCAACCACAATTTTTGTCGGAATAAAATATTTAGATGTGCATAATCCCTTATTGCCCCCTATCCACATACCAAATTTCATAAACCTAGCTTGGAAAATGTTTGAGTTATGTCAGGATCCAGATTTTTGACTGACTGACTGGGAACTGAAGGAGGGCAAACCTATAGTCCCCTCCGGTTAAAAACCAGTAGGGGACTTACAAGTGTGTGACATCAATCCTGACAGACATCCAGATTAACACCCATCTAGACATCCAGCACAAAGACAATATGTCTGCTCCACTATATGTTTATACTAATTCATTTAAGGTTGATTGTGAAACAAGTTTTTCAAACTTATATTAATCACTCTTGACACCTCATTCCTGATGTTATCCATCGCCATGAGGGTATGAGAGAAGACAAGCCAGTTAAGTTTCTCTTTAATGCTGAGCGTCTAGCAAGGGAATTTCTGGTACCATTTTTATTCCGTCTTTGGTATGATGCGTCCAGGGATCGAACCCGAGACCTCCCACACTCGAAGCCAATGCTCAACCATTAGGCTTTCCATTATATGTGGAAGATAGAATATTAATAAATGAGTATGCAGTAAATAAATAAACTTATCAAGGCAACTTTGAATTATAATATATTTTGATTGCATCATACCATTCAACTAGAACTACATATACTGTATACAAAACCAGAATTTTTAGAAAGAAGTGGACAGAAACACTAGAGGAAGTCATTGATTTAACAATAAAAGTAACATCCGTCCTACGTAACAACTGTGCGTATAAAACAGTGGCTGTGCATTGTGCTTTCTGTATACGTCATTCTGAAATTCGCCGGTCCGACAGACATGTCCGGCAGATTTTGATACGGTCTTCTGTTTTTCAATCAGGAGCTGGTCTAACTAACAAGCCTTTATCCACAACTGTCTAAACAAAAATGGCTTTGTTGCACTACGAAGACGATGCGCAAGCATGTAAAAAAGATTAATTCAACTGCGGCCATCTGCACAGAGTATAAAGAAACAGAAAAACAGATTCTTTCCATGAAAAATGGATGATATATCATAGCTTGTTAGTTTAATTGGACAAAAATTGCGTGTTAAAACACGTTTATTTTGAGTTCCAAAAAAGGTTTTTTGATCGTTTTTTTTGTTTGGCAGTTACGCTTTTGGTCCGGCAGTTTGTAAGACTTTGTCGGACCAAATGTCCGACCATTTTCGCCAACTTTCAGAATGTCTGTGTATACATCACATTAACACATCGAACTGAATAAACCCACAACAGACAAGAATAGAGATGTTTAATGAAACAACACAAAGTCAGCTTCATTGTATGTTCTTTTATGTGCCTTTCATGTTCAGCTGTTTTTGTTGAGTAATGCCTTCCCTGTCCAAATATTTTATTACCACTTTCGTTAATACCAATTTATTTTAGGTCGATCGTGAAACAAGTTTTACCAACTTATATTAATCACTCTCGAACCTCATTCCTGATGTTATCCATCATCACGAGGGTATTATTACTCTTTGGATGTGGCATATCTTGTGTGAATACTACATTAAAATTTTATGTTTTTTTCTAGAAAAAAGGTGATAGTTCTACATAACAACATATACAACAAGTCACTAAGAATTGCAAGCAATACAGAAGTCCCCTACCGGTTTTAAGCCATATTTTTAATATTTTTTTGTCACAATAACACAACATTTAGAGGTGCACAATCCCCTTATTCCCCCCTATCCACATACCAGATTTCATAAACCTAACTTGGAAACGGTTTGAGTTATGTCAGGATCTAGATTTTTGATGGACAGACTGACAGACGGACATTCTCACTAACTTGACATTGTGGATTTCTTTTGTTCATCCTTTAGTTTGTCGAACCCCATAAGCAACATTTTGCACCCCGTAAGCAACAGAATGAATAAAGCCTATTGTTCCACACCCCACAACTACAAGTGGGTGAGTACAGACAGACGGACGGAGGGCAAATCTTTAGTCCCCTCCTGTGAAAAACGGTAGGGGACTAATTATGATAATAGATAGAGCTGTCCACTTAGTTAAGAAGTTAGACAATTTCTTGCAGTTATAAATTTGCAGAATTTTATTGTATTGGTCAATACATCCACAAATTCATACCCTACATTTAACATATATGTACGGTTTTACAGAGGAGTGAACATTTTGTGACAGAAAGAATATCCATCAGACATCTACAGCATAATGTGAAATCAGATACCACACATGATCATTGGTCCTAAGCTTCACAATATAGTACAACCTCTCTAGCAGCACCAAATATTGGGAGTCACTAAGTTTGGTGGTTGTACAAAGGTTGTTGTTCTGGAGAGGTAAAGTTTATATAGTATAGTGGTTTCATCTGGAACAAAATGATTATGATGCTCAAGAGAGGTCCTTGCTCCATTTAGGGGCCACTCTAGAGAGATTTTGCTCCATTTAGGGGCCACTCCAGAGAGGTTGTTGTTCCATAGAGGGGCCACTCCGGATATGTTGTTGTTCCATAGAGGGGCCACTCCAGAGATGTTGTTGCTTCATTGAGGGGCTACTCTGGAGAGGTTGTTGCTCCATTGAGGGGCTACTCTGGAGAGGTTGCACGATATAAAATTATCAGTATTAAATCATCCAAAATAATTTATGATGTTTTTAAACAATAAAATTAATTCATGCATTTTTTTTAAATCTATATCAAAATGAAGAATTTTTTCTAAAAACTTGCATGAAATAATTATATGACAAATTACGGATAGGTCAATTGTATATTATTTTATTAAAAGTTTGTGACCAATGAACAAGCCTGGCATCTATGGAATGTGAAGACAGGCTAGTTGTGTATGCTGGATAAAGTACAAACTTACACCATCCCTGGTCTGTTAAACAAAACATAGAAAATAACTAGGACATCAATCATGCAATGTAACTTAAGCCTAGGTCCCACTGAGGAATGCCACATTGATGTTCTTTCGATTTCTTCCGATACCATCAGATTAATCACAATTCCTTCTGATATCACAAACTGTCTCATGACTTCTCCCAGACTACAAGGAACTTGTTCCCGATGTCCTGATAGCTAAAAATATCAATCGGGAGATCATCGCCCTGGCAACAAACACTCAGTGGGACCTAGGCTTTAAGTATGAACAAGCAAAAGTAGAGCTAAGCACCATGAAAATAAAATTTAACAAACTAGAAAGGTTTTTGACACAAAAACGTATGTCTCATACAAAGGTCCATAACACTGGCAATATTCATCTAATTTCAAATTCTTGATAATACGCACAATAAGGTTTGGTACCAACTATTCATGTGAAGTTTAAAATGTAAACCAACCAGTCGTTTAAAAGAACAAGAGCAGACAAACTTGGTGACATATGTATTATAATATCAGGTCCCTGTGGTAAAACGTAATATTATGTGCTCATCCAAAAATTAATTAAAGCATTAATAAGTAAAGGTTCTTCAGCATTTTATCTTAAGGGTGTATACTATAATCACAATTTTAAGGAGACTAGATCTGTAATTTTAAGGAGACTAGATCTGTAATTTTAAGGAGACTAGAGCTGTCCCCATTCGGCACACTAATATAACCCCACATGAAAAAGGACATTATTCTGGCAAAAATTGTCGCACTGCAAATTTGCTCCTTTAAGTAGGTCTCCATGTTGAGATTGATCATCTGTGAACGTGTGAAGGAGATCTTACCAAAACTGTAGGAGCTGCTTCCACTAGAATGCGATATGCATCGACAGACAGACAGATGGACGGACCGCCCCATCTACGCTACCTTAGGTGGTCTTTCCATTGTTTAAGAATTAGATCACAGGAATCAGACCACTTAAAGAACAAAAGAATTAAGTAGTCACAGAATGAATTTAATAGATTTCTATTGTGTTAGGCTACACCTCAGACCACTTTAGGTAACTTACGTGTGTACGGACAGACAGACAGACAGACAGATGGGTCTGGTATAATCCCCTCACAAGTTATCCGGGGTTAGAATTAAGTTAGTTTGTTCAGATGCTGATACATACTGTTTAAAACACTGTTACACCCTTACAACTGGTGCAGGGTTAGAATAAAATTATTTGTAAATATGCTGATACATGCTGTTTAAAACACTGATCTACCATACCTGTCCGTATCTCGGTGTACACTGAACATACATATACTTCTTATCTGAGTTAAACATACCTGTCCGTATCTCGGTGTACACTGAACATACATATACTTCTTATCTGAGTTAAACATACCTGTCCGTATCTCGGTGTACACTGGACATACATATACTTCTTATCTGAGTTAAACATACCTGTCCGTATCTCGGTGTACACTGGACATACATATACTTCTTATCCGAGTTAAACATACCTGTCCGTATCTCGGTGACACTGGACATACATATACTTCTTATCCGAGTTAAACATACCTGGCCGTATCTCGGTGTACACTGAACATACATATACTTCTTATGAGAGTTAAACATACCTGTCCGTATCTCGGTGACACTGGACATACATATACTTCTTATCCGAGTTAAACATACCTGGCCGTATCTCGGTGTACACTGAACATACATATACTTCTTATGAGAGTTAAACATACCTGTCCGTATCTCGGTGTACACTGAACATACATATACTTCTTATGAGAGTTAAACATACCTGTCCGTATCTCGGTGTACACTGAACATACATATACTTCTTATCTGAGTTAAACATACCTGTCCGTATCTCGGTGTACACTGAACATACATATACTTTTTATCAGAGTTAAACATACCAGTCTGTATCTCGGAGTACACCGGACATACATATACTTCTTATCTGAGTTAAACATACCTGTCCGTATCTCGGAGTACACTGAACATACATATACTTCTTATCAGAGTTAAACATACCTGTCCGTATCTCGGAGTACACTGAACATACATATACTTCTTATCTGAGTTAAACATACCTGTCCGTATCTCGGAGTACACTGAACATACATATACTTCTTATCTGAGTTAAACATACCTGTCCGTATCTCGGAGTACACTGAACATACATATACTTCTTATCAGAGTTAAACATACCTGTCCGTATCTCGGAGTACACTGAACATACATATACTTCTTATCAGAGTTAAACATACCTGTCCGTATCTCGGAGTACACTGAACATACATATACTTCTTATCTGAGTTAAACATACCTGTCCGTATCTCGGAGTACACTGAACATACATATACTTCTTATCTGAGTTAAACATACCTGGCCGTATCTCGGAGTACACTGAACATACATATACTTCTTATCAGAGTTAAATGGCATCTCATCTACTCGTATATACAGGTAACGAAGATTATGTAGATTCATCTGAAACGAAGATTGTGTCATTTAAATATTACATCTATATATTTCTTTATATAGCCTCTAGGTGAACTTGTTTGTTTAACCAGGACCCAATCTCCCTAAACGTCTCAATTTGAGCAAGATCTCATCTCAAATATTGGCATGTGTCTTTATGTTAATTTCCATTCAAGGCTGAACTCAAAATCAGCATCACTAATCAGAAATGTTATTCTGAGTTTATTACAGTAAAATTTCAAGAGCTGAAGCTTCAGATTTAAATATCTCTAATTCCGACTCTGATTTTACAAAAATCTCAATTTGAGTTGAGATTTCTATTTGAGATGTTTTGAGAGATCCGGACCTGGTCTCGATACAACTACACTGTTTGTGCCCAAGCAAAAATGTCATTGTAACGAATATGTGAATTGATAAACAGAGCGTTTTAAACTGTTTGTCTACATCAAATGACATCAGTTTATGAGTTGGTCAATATATTTGATAAATTGGTAAATACAGTCTTTTTTTAACGTTTCGACTTTATTAAGTCTTCATCAGGAATGTCAGTGTAGAAATAAGTCAATATATTTGGTGTCAATATATCAAGACCTGTACATGCCTCTCCGCACATCTCGATATGACAATCAGTACAGTACAACCATTGGGAGCTGCAAATGTTTGCTAATGTGTAAAAGTTGTTGCTCTACAGAGGTTAAATTTAGAGTCAATATCACCTAAGGGAAATTTTGACGATATTGTAGAGAGGTTGTTGCTCTACAGAGGTCCACAGTAGAGTGGTTGTACTGTATACTGCAATTTGCTGTATTAAACTGGTACCAACTGTCTAATTCTTTGGCTCCTTTAATCAAACTCTCTAATATTTTGATAGTAGGACCGTGGAATCAGTGCCGATATAGCCCATATGGATTCAGTCTAGCTATTCCCAATGTACGGTCAGTGTACCTAACTGATGCTTGTGTCACATTGCCTGGACAAATGACTGACCAAAAAAAGAGCCCCAAAATGCTTCATATCTGCAGGAATAACATTGCTTAACCTCAAAATATCTTTTAATAAATAGTTAAAAGATTTACCTTAAGTGCACAAGCGAGTAAAGCACCCTCTGTAGGCTGTCCATGTAGACCAGTATCACATAACTCAGCATTGTTACATATACATCCGACCTCGATGACTTTACTCAATGATGGGTGTGATTGACCATCAACTGTTTCACCATTACATATCACATCACCCTTACCATTATACCCAGCACCAGTAACCTGCAATAAATACATAATTATACAATAATACATACATCACATGACACGTGAACCCCAAACTATGTGCCATAATCAAATTAACAGACGATGATTGACAGGTCTGTGTTTTCATTACGCTTGCAATTAGCGACCTTGTGGTGGCGATTAAGGATTGATGACAGGCTGTTAATTGTAATTTTAGTAGACCAGATAACACTGTTCTGTACAAGACAGGATTAACAATTATTATTTTTTTCTGATTACTCCAATACGGATTTTGCTATTTGATAATCGTACCTTTGAACCAGTACTCGAGGTAAAATCTTTCAGTTAGCCTTTGTGGCAAATGGTCTATAAACGATATTTTACATCACACATTTAAGGTAAAATAATCAAGTTAAACTTTAAATTTGAGGCCAATGTGCTAAAGCAAATAAAATAGAATCTGCCAAGAGCTGTTAAAGACTGAATAAATTGAAGAAAGCTAAATCCCATTATGAATGTGATGGATGTAAAAGTTGATCAACTGTATGAAATTTTAAGAAAATTCAGCAAAACTGCACAGTCAAGAAGTTATCTCCACAAATTGAAATTCAAGACGGCCATCAGTCAGCCACAAAAAGATTATATTAAGTCATACAGGGAAGGCAGCACTCAACTTAACTTGCCGAGCACAGAAAACATTAAAAACACACAAAGCACTGAAAACACGACATCCCATCCAGACAGTCTGCCACCTCAGTCAGTCAAACTAAAACGGAACGAGAGCCAGTTGACGAGAAAATAACAACTGGAAATTACACATCACAAGGACAATCTACATCATATATATAGTGTACAGGCAATATTGAATGATACAAAGCAGCCTTGGGGCTGGACGACGAAATTGCAGAATGGCACATACAAAATCAACAAAGTTTAACAAAAAGGCACAATGGCGAAATATTTTTAAGATGGCTGCCAGTCAGACCCCAGATGGCCGCTAGTCAGCCACAAAACAACTGCCAATCAGACCCAAGATGGCCGCAGTCAGCCATAAGATCGCCACCAGTCAGACACAAGATGGCCACTTGTCAGCCACAAAACAGTTGCCAGTCAGACCCAAGATGGCAGCCAGTCAGCCACAAAATAGCTACCAGTCAGACCCAAGATGGCCGCCAGTCAGCCATCTAGAATTTCAGAAAGGATGAGAGTGTATACATACATTAGCATGAGAGCCGTCAGCAGCATAGATGTGTGTAATAGTCATCTCATTCTTCGTTAGGGTACCGGTCTTATCAGAGCAGATCACATTGGCACAACCTGTAAAAACATAGTCAAACCTTGCTTATAAGTCACCTGTTTTCATCAACCACCAAATGGTACTTAAGATTATTTTAACCTATCAGAGATTTTGTTTAATACGTCACATATAAAAAAAGTTAAGTTTCCAATTTTCGCGGCCTGCTTTCAGCAAATCAGTCTTTCACCCACCCTTTGACATGTTAACTTCCCCTGGTCATTGGGCTACCTAAGGAAACAAGTGTCCATGGGGAGACTATATTTCTCCTGGTTTGTGTGCAGCCAACATCAAGGTACATCTCAGGAATATTGAACAAGTACAGAAACCACCCTCACAATTACCAATTTACACCTTGGGTCGAGTGGGTTATTCTTGCTCAGAAAAAATTAAGCAGTGGCGCAGACTGGGATCGTACCCAGGATCTCTCAATCCAAAAGTGAGCACCCTACCTCAAGGCCACTGCTCCTATGTTGTTATTAAACTGCCAGGGTTTCCACTGGCTCCAAATTCTATTGCACCAATATTATTTCTAGTCAAATGGTTAAATTTTATGCATTCTAAGACTAAGATAATGGAGAAATGAGACACAATCTGCATTAAAAAGCCACACTTTGTGAATAGTTTGATGAAAGTTTAAACTGTACATACTGAATTGCAAAGTGAGTGTCAAAAACACAAGCTACTTAACTAGGAATTCCTAATTCAACAAGAAGAACATTAAATAATTAGAAGAATTTAGATACATTACCTAGTGTTTCAACAATTGGTAACTTTTTAACAATAGCTTTCTGTTTCGCCATTCTCATAACACCCAATGCTAATGTTACCGTGACAACGATGGGCAAGCCTTCAGGAATAGCAGCAACAGCCAAACTGTAATATTACAACAAATTGTTAAAGCAAGGGTGTCATCAGGGCCAAATTAAAAATCCTGAAAATTGTATGCGGCCAACCATTTTTGCAAAATAAGAAGCCTTCAATGAAGTTGTTTCCATAATTAACTCAGTTTGTATTTAAGAAAATCCTTCGGAGCAGATTAGATTTACCTGAACTTTACCATTTCTTGAGATATTTTCATTAAATAACTTTTGGTTTTTGGTCATGAGCAAATGCTCTTTCAGGAATAACAAATCCGGCATTTTGGACTTTAAAAACGCCTCACCTAATTCAAAGTCCAGTATCGCTCAAAGTGTTTACGTTATTGCAATATAATTTTACATGTTTTTTTTGGAAATTGTAGCAAACGCCTTTAGATCAGCTTCATCTCTTAAGCTATTTATAAGAACTTCGTAATTTATTCATGAATAAAGGTCAGGATCAGGTCAAATTCTTCATGCTATACTATAACATACCTAACGCCAATGTTGAACATATCGAGTATATTACGACCTTGAAACCAGCCAAGGAACATAATTCCACCGATGATACAAAATGAGTAGAATGATAATTGTTTCCCTAATATATCCATGCTCTTCTGCATTGGTGTCTTCGGGGCCTGAAAATACATTAGATACCATTACTGAAAATCACATAATCTGTTAATATTCCTGTCATCATTATTTTGAAAATATCAGTAATAGATATCCTTCGCTGATTGTTGGCTTTAGAGTGCTCACTTGTTGTACAATGTTATTTCAGCACAATCAGGCCAAAAATAAAATATTGTTTGTTTCCCCTTCCCTACCTATCCAAGCAAAGTCCCCTACCCAAACCTTTTTTGACCCTATGAATATTTTTGTATTTCTTCAAAAAAATGTCTTTACCTACCAACCAACCCAACCCTAACTGGCCAGAGTCAGGAAGGGGAAACAAACCATATTTTATTTTTGGCCTCAGTAATATCAAAGATCATATAAAGAACTCTGTGGTAATATTTCATGGTCAAGTGTGATCTTGTTTATGACTCCACGTAATATATAGATAATATACTGAAACAAAGAGCGTGGCATTTGTTTCATAAAGATAACATCAAAACTGTGATATGTAGAGTGTATTGAATTTAACTGGCGACTTGGTTTATTACAACCGATAATCCAGAGACGAACATTGTGACCAAGTTTCATAATAATTTAGTCCTATGTGACCAAGTTACATAATAATTAACTAAAAACTGTAACTTCTTGAGTGTTTTAAACAGTCAAAGATTAGTTGAAAACCAGTTCTCATCTGAAAGGAGGAAAAATCACACCCAAGCACAATATTATTATACAAAAGGGAGACAATCACTATAATCAATGAAATATAATAGGTCAATGTAAAAGTTCTCTCCCTTACCTCTTCATGTTGCATCATTTTGAAGATTTCTCCAAATTCTGAATTATGTCCAGTCCCAATGACCACACCCTGAAATGTGCAAAATAACTTCAATTTACTCCAACAACCCCTATTATACCTATTTTAGGAGTTTCGTTTTTTTCTGAAGGGTCAGTTGGATAATCACTATTTTTTAGCCCATATACTAATAATTGTAAGAAACACGGACACTTTTGAAATGTCAACCATCTTTGTTTACATATCTAATATGTATTAATAGCATACATGCCAGATCATATGCATCAAGCGCGAGTCTCACGCATTTGAGACTCTACTCACGCACTTCGGAGGCTAATTGGTAAAATCTCACACATTTCTTGGACATACTGGAGCCTGATATTTTTTGTTTACATTATGAAAATGATCACCAATATTAGTTTGAATTGCTTCATGAAGCATGCATGGTATTGTCTTAAAAGTAAGATAAGTGAAAACTGCATAAAAACTTCAATAATTTAAGTTTTAAGTTTCAGCAAGGAAAATCTCACTCATGAATCTCCTGCATTTTCATCACCAATCTCATGACAAGGGGTCTGCGAAATATGGCATGTATGTAATAGATATTTATACTTTTTGATAGTTGTGACAGGGTGGCCACAGAAAATGAAGAACGCTCCCTGATTTTTCCTTGACAAAATGTCGATTTTCCATGATTGTTTGCGCTGATCACAAATTATCATTTATACCAATTTTATAATGAATACATGTTGCTTATAATCTGTTTGAAGAAATACACCTATTAAATAAAGTCATGAAAAGAAGCTTCCAGTAGGCACATTTTTCTGCCAATTTTAGTGAAATTCCCTGATGATTCCCTGATTTTTACCCTTTTTTGAAATTCCCTGATTTTTCCTTGCAGGGAATTTGTTTTTAGCATTTTCCCTGTTTTCCAGAGTCTGTGGCCAACCTGTGTGAATAATTATAACAAGGGGATTCACATGTGACAAGAACACTTTAATTCTTAGACTTTACTTTCTCAAAATTAAATGAAAGCATACAAATACGATGACTTACCTGTCCTCGACCACATCTAACCAGTGTACCCATGAAAGCTATGTTACTACGATGTGTGATGCCAGATGTCAAAACCATATCTTTAGGTATTGTAGCATTGGTCTTCATACTTGGATGTGTTTCACCAGTAAAACTGGACTCGTCTATAGCTAAATCTTTTGCCTGAAGGAGACATTGTATAGAATTGTTATTCATTTCATTATGCATGAATTTATTACAATATTCTTGCGCTGAATATATAAATTTTCACGAGCAAATCGTGCAATATCGTTCCTTTAGATTTGTGTTGGTATTACACTTCAAGCATCTTCGTGATACTACCTGCTTATGATAACAGCCGGGGTTATAAATATAGACAATAAACCAGCTGTTAAATTATGCTAATAGAAGGTCAAGCGACTAATCAAATTCTCTGTGCATTACTAAAGATTTACTCAACATAATACCAGTTAAACACATTAAAGGCTGAAGTTGAAGAATTCCCACCAGCTTTTCTCTTTTTATGAATAAAATCATTTTGATTTCTCTAAAATCTCAAAGTCTAAGAGATTTTGCACCCTTTGTCAGTTCAAACTACAGACATGTTTTTTAATATTAGGAAGTATGCACTTATAATTATGCTATTGATAATGTTTTGAAAACTATAAAGTTTAACAATATTTTCAAAACAGGAAGTACAGACCTGGACTAATCTAAGATCTGCTGGTACCCGATCCCCAACCATCAAATCTACCACATCGCCGGGAACCAAATCACGAGCAAGAAATGATTCTGGCTTCCCATTCCTTAGGCTGAAAAATATTACACATGTGAAAATAATTTTATAAATAAAACAAGACAAACTCCAGAATTATTCAACGTTTCGACTGTTAATGCACAATAATGTTATGACAGTCAACTTGATAAAATAATATGCACATTTTTGTCTCATAAAAAAGCAGAATTAATCCTCTTTTTCGTCACTAAGAACATAAAAGATAAAATACCTGTGACATTGTGGAGGAACCAACTTTGTCAATGCTTCCAATGATTTCTCCGATCTATATTCCTGAAAATAACACAAACATACAATATACAGTTGTTTGTTGTTTATTTGTTTGTTTGCATAACAGAGACCGACGGTCGTGTGTGGTTACTTGGTCTTTTCCCTGCCAGTTTGACTAATGACCCCTGACTTCGAGAAAAAAACAGTGACAGTAACTGTTGTGCGATACAAAGAATCGAGATGAGATATCCTAGCTTTTTCTGCATGAACTTCTTGGTTCTTAACATGACTTGTGTGTAGCACTAATACAAGCGAGACTACCACTGTCCACTGGGTTACCAACCAGTACATATAATGCAGTTAAAGTCAACCATACTGATAGTCATATCAAGTGGGCCAAAGGTATTTTTGTTAATTTCAGGTTAAATCAGTGCCCTTTTAATTAGAAGCATAAATACATGACATCTGCAGTATGGTAAAAGCATAAGGATGGCCTTAAAATTTGATGCAGAAGTACTGATAAGACCAACCATATTAAAATGTTTGTACTAGTTTTTTTACTTTTTAGATTTTATTAGACAATGCGTGTCATATGCACCCATGAATTTTTCGAAATTATGCAGCCGATAAGAGGATATTTTGATATCTGTACAACATTTTCTTAATCAAATGTGTTCAGTTAACATAAGACGGAGCCGACATGGATATTGATTTCTGGACCCTATTTAAAATTTGAGTAGTATAGTTTGTATGCAAGAATAATTTGAAGCAATAAGAAATAAAGTCATACCTGTACAAAGGCAACAGTGGAGACGATGATAATAGCCTGCAATAAAACATCAACATTGAGATAAATCATGAAATAACATCCTCAGCAATTTAATTAAGTAAGTAAGTGGAACCACACAACTAAAACACAACAGGCCCTTCTCCGGGGGCAGAAGGTGCTGTGGTACCCCAGAACCTTAAATCCAGAATCAGGAATATTGACACCCCTGAATCAAAGCCACACAGAACAGGCGGCAGCGCCTAACCACCCAGGTAAGAGACAGACATAGAACGAACCGTTCATACTTCCGAAAAGCAATATTTTAAACGAGCTATTCACTGAGATTCAATTTTCATTGCCCTCAATGAATGACATACTATGGACATTGATTTTGTCAAAATTAACCATAAAGGGGAGGTAATAATGAATGATAACTACACTGAAGTGGAGTAACCGTATTATCCTCACACTGGCAAATATGCTGAAATCCTTAGCACAAATCGAAAGAACATTTTTTTTATTTGTGTAAAAATAATACACAAAGAATTGGTTCATAAACTGAACATTTGAGGGATGATAAAAAATTTCAAGAAAAACTCTTAATAATGCAATTTAATGGTTAAAAGCTGTGACATTGTAGACATCAAATTCATCAGTGAAATCTCATAATAGCACATTCTCTTAGTCAACAGCAGTTTCTTAAGACAACCCTTTGTAAAGAATTTTGCTATTCATTTGAGCCAGAGTGGATGCTTTCATCTCTCTTGTCGACTGGAGAATTAGCAAGCATTGTATTAATTTCACCATTTGTTTTCATTTTAAAGCATATGTCTCAGTTAAATAACCAAAACATAAAATGTGTCCAACTATCTGAACTTTTAGATCAACGCACATACACAACCGATATTTAAACATTATAATATCGAAATTGTTGTTAATGACTGTTTACACCCAAATATCTGATTCAGATGTTGATACTTTTACTTGTGTTATTTGAATTATGTATTGTTGTAAATATTGTCATTGTATAAACTAGTACATATATCTATTGTTATTGTGGACCATAATGAAAATTGGTTTGCCAATTATGTTATCCACAGAAAATAAAGACGTTATTATGATTATAATATTATACAATAAACTTACCACAGTGATACTGATAGCATCATCAAACTGTCTCATAAATATACTGACAACAGCTGATCCCAGGAGCAGCAAGATCAATGGATTGTTGAACTGAATATACAAAGTTATAGAAAAATAAAAACGGTCCAGAACAGACAAACTTTAGCCCCCGCTTGTCTGAGATATTGGCCCATGGAAATATAAACTTATGTAACAGAAGCGTTAAATTATCCTGGGGAACAAAACGGTCTGGAACAGACAAACTTAAGCCCTGTTTGTCTGAGATAATGGCCTAGATTAGGTCATTCTTGGTGTTAGGCTATGAGTAGATGCCGAAATGAAAGCATGAGGTGTAGGGGTTCCAATTGACTTGGAACAAAGATCTAAAAATACAAAGATTTGAATGATGTACCAAATCTCACAATATCTCGCAGCAATCTTCTGAAATCTCGCGAAATCTCGTTTGTTCTCAAAACCTTGTATCTCCTGTTTTAATGAACTCAGGCAAAAACTAATAGTTATTTCATTGTGTAATTAGTGTACAAGTAATACCTGTTCTAAATATTTCCTCCATAGTGGGGTCTCCTGGTTAATTTCAAAGTCATTATTACCATGTACAGCCCTTCTTCTGACCACCTCACCCCTGTCGAGACCTTCAGAAGGATTGACATCCAGTACCTGACATGTTTCTTCTACAGACAGTTGACATGCCTGAGCCGAGGTCAGTGATTTCATCATACTGTCCTACAAATATTCAATCTTTATTATTCATTTGACGTTAATTCAATAATGGTTATACAGTATATAAACGAGGGTTGTCCCAGTAAATCGTGTTCTCTGCTCAATACACAAAAGGTATTCAAAACCTTAATGTCAAATTTTCACTGATGCTTAATAAATATGTTTTAGCAGGTATCCAGAATTTCATGAAAATGTGTCATGAAATTAATTTTCTGTGAACATCATTAATACATATGGTATGTAAGTGCAGCGCAAAGTTATGTCAAGGTTAGAATGTCATACTGCAGAACATTTTATCTCCATCTTGACTAGTGTCTATTGTATTCAATATGCTTACGATGGCATGGAACAATTTTCTGAGACACATTTGCGAACCAGTCACAGTCTAATGCACCATAGAAAAGCTGTTTAACCGAAACGATCCATCATCATGAGAAACACCGGACCCTAACATATGCCTTCAACTGCGAGTAGAATGGGACACCTTCAGTGCATGGTGCAGTGGATAAGGTTGATGTACAGCGGGCTGATGTCAGAAACATTACTGAATATTCCTCGTCACCCACTTATGTTCTAGACACATTACTTTCTATATCTGTGACTGTGAGTGAAGTTTAGAGTGTTAAACTATCTTACAACTTCATCTCAGATAAACTAAAGTGTACTGTTATTCTACGGTCACATTGCTCCCCATAAGTAATACAATAGGGATAATGGCCATATCCAGAATAATTTTTGCACTAACTGACAACTTCTGATTGAAAATAGTTTGTTCACTACAATTGATAGTTTCATTCACCATATCAACATTACATGGTAAAACCCGTTTTCCGGGATTACGGAATTAATTGAGCGACAATATGTGAGACATTACGAATATACGTCAGTGTAGTGGCTGCTTATAGCGTATAGAGCAACAGGTACAAAAATCGCTATTATTTTAGTCAAATGATAAGAATTTGTAAAAAGTCTTACTAGAACACAATGAAAATATTATTTTGAGATCTTGCTGACAATATTTTCGCCTAAATAATATGTTTAACTTATGGTAATGTGCAATAATAGTCCCATAAATAAGACTCTACGTACGTTCCACAGTACTATAGAGTCTCATAGTTTTGAACTTAGCTGTCTTTAGCAAAATTTTATTTCCGTCTTGAACGACTTATTCGGAATTAAACAGTTGAATCGACGGCAGTAAAGCTTATTTCAATCATATAGTACAAAAAAAGCGTCAATCACACCTTTACACAACCAATATTAGATGAAATGTTTGTCTGACTTCTGCCGCGATCCACTTCCGTTTTAAAAACGAAAGTTACCTACAGTTGACAAATTTGTCTTAGACGAAATAATTATTCGGTACAGAGTAGTCGTTCTTGACCGACTTTAATGTAGGCCTATTTTAGTCCGGATACTGGGTTTTAGTTATAGCCACTTTTCGTCCAATCAAAATTCTTACAAATGTTAGAACAACAACTTTCGGAACACATCAGCTCTGTTCCGCGGCTTCAAAGGCGTAAATAAGGACATTTCAGTAGTGAAATGAAACAGGAATAATTTATGTATCAATGAGGTTAGTGTTCTTGCAATCATTCGTTTTCAATGATAGAAAATGCATTAATGAAGCCATGTGTGGTGTGCCTTTTCTTTGTATTGCTTTTTAGGGCTCATAATCGGTCACCAAACAGCGACAAAGAATCGTGTCGCAAAGTGCTACATACAAGTACTTGGGACCTGGTGAGACCTAACGTAATGTAATGTAATGATACGTTTGGTCTCTGTTGGGACTAGTGCAACAATTGTTTGATGTTTTTCATGTTGAAACGTTGAACAAAGAATAATTACATACACTCCCAATATACGGCCTATTGCTTGCTACCCCTTAAACATAAAATTCCTGCTCTGGAAAAAGCAGATTTTACCGTGTAATGTTGATACCGAGAATACAAAAATGTACTTACCATAGACAAAATGATCTAAAATTTGACAAATATTTGGTTTATAAATGACCTTTGATATCCAGCCCCAAGTGAAAAACCTTACATAAATTATTGACACCAAATCAACGGCATAACGTTACTGTTATACCGTATGTATAAGTGTACAAAAAATGTTTTTTCACCGGGTACGATTAGAGATGAGGACGAATCAAGCTGTCAAATACCTTCTCAGTGTTTCCTCCTTCTGTCTCTACAGATGATTCATCACCCGGCGTGCTTAACATGAAAATTATAATATGTGTCCGTGCACAGACAGTACAATAAATATATACGATTATAACAATCGATTTCTCGCCGAGTTGGATTCTGTAAATAAAGATTCGTGTCCGATCGGTCGATCCAGATCGCCTTCTCAGTGAAGAGTTGGCGGTGAACACGAACTAAATTTACGGGACATAGGTTAAACACCCCCAAATGTTCAGGCACACACTGCAAGAGTTCAGCACAGGCCTAAGAAATTATATCACAAAATACAGAGTTTTGAAATTCCTCATCATTCTTAGGCGCATGATGGGGAATTTTAAAACTCTGTATTTTGTGACATAATTTCTTAGGCCGATATAATTTCTTAGGACTGTGAGTTCAGCTACAGCATTATGGATTTATTATCAAACAAATGAATGTATACTATAGATCTAACGAATACATTATTGGAAGAAGAAGAAGAATATGTAGTCTACCAGTCCAAACTAAGTCTAACCGTTGCCTTAGTTGACAAAATGCTAATCTCACTTTACTATTCACGCCTTGATCACAGGTATTTAAACTGTATCATTGATATTTAGAGAGCCAAGATCTAAAAATTGTAAAAACAAATTTCTTTTATAAAATTTATGTTATCTTAGAAAGGTGCATTTGTACTAAAGTTGTCAGATCTGCATGGTATCAAAACAAGAATTGGCTTTAGATATCTTCATAAAGTAATTACATTCATAAACAACATCGTTAGAACTACCTCCATGCAAAATCCCATCGAAATTGATCAACTTATTAAAAAGTTATAATATGAAATGTATACCACGGTTTCCAGTCAGTCACTGAGGTGCATTCAATAGAAACGACAATGCTATTCTTAACAAGAACAAAGAAGGTGACTTCACGCCTTATAGATTATTTTCTTATCTATGGACGGATTCTTAAAATATTGGTATCGAATTAAAGACGAAGCTCTCTAGCTTCTGATTATGCAAATGCATTTAAAATAATGAAATGTTTATTTAAAACAAACTGCACCTCAGTGACTGTGTGGTCAATTTCTTGTGTTATGAACCTTTCTAAGATATTATAAAAAAAAAATTATGTTTAGGTTACTCTTTATTAATAGAGAGGTTGCGAAAGTCAACGTGTAACGTGTACGTGAACGTGAATACTACTTTTGAGTATTTCGTCATCCTGGTGTGTGTAGTTTCTACAAGAAACCGACGTGTCACAGACGAAAATATAGTGTGTACTATGTCACACAGGTATGCGTACGCACGGGAAACCCAATGTTTCATCGCCCATGGTTTCATTGAGTTTATATAAACACTCATTATCGATTCACGAAGAAATCATGCTACACCTGTCATGTGATGTTACACGCACACGTTGTCTTTCGCAAGCCAATTTAAATTGCAACGCGTACGTATACATGTACGGGTAAATACACGTACACGTAGTCGTACACGTTCGCATCGCAACCTCTCTAATGATACATTTACATGTACCTGTGGCCTTGATATTACAAAAATAAATAGTCAGGGTCTGATCTTAACATTGTAGACTCATGGTGCATACAAAACTCAATGATAATCAATGCACAAAAGACAAAACATGTGTACATTACAAAACCGACTAGCAAACACAGCATCCAAGACATCAAATTAAAATTTCAGAACCATATGATATCGAAATTACTGAAAGTAAAAAAAGATTTCTTGAAATCAATGTAGATAACACTCTTATGTAGAAACTCACATTGACAAAACAATAAAAACATTTAGCAACTCTTTCTACTCTTGCGAATCAAACAATACCTACAGCAGATGTAACAACAAGAAAATAATTTTTAATGCTTGCACCCAAAAAGAGTATATTAAGTCGGACAGGGAAGGCAGCACTCAACTTAACCAGCCGAGCACAGAAAACATTAAAAACACACAAAGCACAATGCCCAACTAAACAAGCGCAGATCCGCCCAAGTCCAAGCTGTCGAAAAGTATAATAAATTATAACTAGCTGAATGACCAAGTAGAAAAGATACAGCAACCAAAAGGCGGAATGCCTACGCTGAATGACCTAGTAACAACAGTAAAACTGCTGAACTACATAGTTATAGCAGCCTTTAGTCTCAAAGATTATTGCTGTTCAAATTGGGCTAACAGACAAAACATACATTGACGAAATCATTTACTTCCAAAAACCAAAGATCTGTATTTTTATATCCTTGCAAAAAACTTGATGTACGTAAAGACTTTGACACTCACTCTAAAGTTATTTTCAATAAACTTCAGTGGATGAATTTGACAAAGAGTTGAATATAAAAATCAATTATTGTGTAAAATCACTCAATGATAAGCAGTTTCCAAAATGCATGCAACAAAAGTACAAAATTAAATCAAGTTCATCACTGTAAATAATCTTAGATCAGTTACCAACTAAGAACTATTTGTACCATCACCAAAGTTTGAATTTCCTAGAAAGCACTTGCCTACTGAGGAAGAAAAATGGAATGATATACCAAAGTCAGTACAAGCATCAGACTCAATACATAAATTCCAAAATGCATACTCGTACATCAACTTGAAATAGCCATAGTTGATCATTGCAATGACTTGTAACAGATCCATTCATCATATATATTTTTGAGTTCAATTTAATTTTACCGGTTGTTAGCATGTCTTTACTATTTGCAAATGTAAGTGATAAGATGTATATTTTCATGAGTCATATACTGTATTTAGTAATTTCGTCTGACTATTTTCCTTGTAATTAATACTATTATACTCTGTTATTTATATTTGTATATAACTTGTCCTTTATGTATTGTATTTATGTATATAGTTTCTTGCCCATATGGAAGATTGCATTATTGTAAATATGTTAGCCTCGTAAAATAAAGATTTAGCATGCTTGCTTTCGCTTGCTTGCTTGCTTGCTTGATTATTCACAACATACAACAGTTGCCGCCATCACCAAACCCGCAAAAATACAGAAACAGGTCTCCTTTTCGGGAAAGGGGGACTATTCACCAGATATTGATACAAATTATGTGCTTTCGTAGACCTGTACAAACATATAATAAAATACATGGAAGGACATACAAAACACTAACTAACAAGTAACAGAATGTTATTCTTTTATTACTTCATTGTTATAAACCCGTTTAGTAAATTTTACAACCACATTGACGCCTTTTTGTGACTTTTCGATTTACATTGATGCTCGCAACTATTAGCATCTTATAATCAACCATTTTAATAAAACAATCATTACATAGCAACATCAGTGAAATATGTATTTATTAATGTGCCAATTTTTAAACTAATCGCATTATAAATAGTTGAGAAACAATGGAAAATATAGGTGTTGCGATAGGAGTTTGATTAATTGTATTCAGAATAAATTAGTGTTTATTTCTAGTATTAATTAGGATGTATGTGTGATATTTTGGGTCTCGAAATGACTTGTTTATATCGCTATAGTTTGATAATAATTTAACATTTCAAAATTATGGATTGCCATTTAAGGCTACAATGATACATATTGCAAGGCTTATACTTCATACCTCCTAGTGTATGCCTATACAGATTTAATAAGATTAAAACATGTTTTCAGCAATTTCAAAAGCACAATGGATAACCTAGGCATAGCGATAAGCACACATAAAACTGTGCATTTTCATATATTCAATACCATATATAAACCTAATCTACAAGTAAGTGCAGCAATGAAAGCAACATAAGCAACATGTTGATACACATTTCGGGGCATTCAATGTGTTGCTTCATTGACAGTTACTGCATATATGGCATCAAACCTATGTCCTTTCACAATATATGTATGCACAGCAGTATTTCAGCACAGGGGGTATGAAGTACCTGATAATAAAATGGAAATGCTTTCATATCAAATGATGAAAATACCATGAATCTCTAGCTGAGAGATAGATCATTCAGAAAATGCACTTATCTTATATAGCCAGAACCAATGATGTTTATTAATCGCCCACTGATTAATATTTTCCAAGTGGCCCTCGTACGGAACAACATAACAGTATCTTAACATAAAGGACTAGAATCTAGTTCTTAAGCACTGGGATAAAAACAAGAACTAGCCTCATAACTCAGAAACCAACACAAATAATGTTTTAAATAGTATTTCGGGCTTCATATGTGAATTTCAGTATAATGTGAAATGATGAAACATAACTTATGACCAAATTTGGGAAAATACATATACATGTATTACCTCCCTTAAGAACTAGATTCTAGTCATTTAACGTAAGATACCCCAAATTCATATATCGAACATTCTCTGGAAAATTCGTAAACGAGGCGCTTACTCTGAGATAGCATGTTGAGGCTCATATGCACGATAGCAATTTGTGAATTGTACAAGTTGATAAATACTATCAAAGTCTTGGTCCAGTGGTCGTTCATACCAACAAATGAGAGGTACTTCCGTGCCCAGATGGACATGACAAGTCATCTCCGGACACATCGAACGTAATCAACAGTATGTATGAAGTCATGGTCACTTTCGAATACTAGATGGACAAATATTACCACTATTGCAATACAAGGACACTACATTTGTAATAATTATAAATAGCTTAATTTGGCCCCGTGATTTAAAAAAAATGCATATTCATACAAATATGTCCTATAATTCAAATAACCTAACATATATTAGCATAAACATGTATATTCCAATTCCCCTGTATTATGTTTGCAAACCTTCAAAGAATATGTCATGTTTAGCCAAAAATGTCGTTTATGGCCAGTTTCACGACTATTAATGACAAAAAAACAGTGACAGTCCTGCTTCACTTTTACATTTTAACGTGACCAGTATACTGCAAATATTTTCATATGTACAAAATGTCAAAGAGTTGCAAGTATGTCATCGTCGTTTTTGGGAAGGTTATACGTCATGAAAATGGCTAAAAATGACACATTTGCCAAACATGACATATTTTCAATAGATTTGTCGACCATTTACGGGGGAAATCGGATATGTATCCTTAATATTTTGAAAGACAGTGATAGGTTATAAGAAATATAGGACACATCTATCGGAACATGCATTTTCAGGGCAAAATTATCATAAATAAAACTAGTCCTTATAAGTACTAGAAGGTTAACTTCTAGTAAGCCTACTTTCTTCAGTACGAAAAATAAATATTTGCATAATTAATTTAACTACCATTGCATTTGGGGCGGTCTGATATTTTCACAAGATTAAAATGTTTTATGCGAAAATAAATTGATGTTGGTGTCGGTTGATAAGTTGTGTTTAAAATACCAACTGCATTCGTGTGGAAAATATCAAGGATTACGGATTTAATTGCTTCCGAAATGGGGAAAATGGACGCTACTGACATGTAAGTGAAATAATCAATACATGTAAATACCACAATGTACGTACTGAATGTAATTTAGGTCCGGTACGGATGCGCAAATTACAGTACATGCCGAATTTTCTAAGGGCGATTATATCGGCAACAACACGGTTTCGGTTTTAGTTTGGTGATTTCAAATTGGTTTCTGACTATATGTAGTTTGTTTAAATTTGAAGTGTGGTTTGCTCGAAAATTACACAAGGACGGGCAAATATATCATGTTTTCGCTATTACAGGGCCGAAATTCGACCCTTTTCCCCTGTCCAAAAAGTATATTTTCCCTCTTTTGAAAAAATATATTTCTCCAAAAACAGTTACATTATGTGGATCTATATCCAAACCATCCTTTCTAGATGTATATAATAATGCGAACTGAAAACTACCTATAAATGAAAACTAAACAGTATCCCAATTAAAATGTATTACAATTCCTTAGGCCTTTAAACGATGCGAAAGGCCCCGGGATGTCGTGTATATGTAGTTGCTACTTTTTTACGTTGGGCATTGTCTGTGCCTTTTTGTTATAGAGTCGCATGGACTGCAGCTTTTTTAGTTACGTTGCGCATTGTCTGTGCCTTTATGCTTTCACGTGTCCTTTCGTGTGCTCTTGTTTCTGTTAGGTGTTGCTTCTGTCGCAGTTTCGTATTTTTGTTTAACTTATTAAAGTATGGGGTTGGATTTAACTCCAACTCCGTTTGTAGTCGAGTTTTCAATCTTAAATAATCAACAATATGTCATAATTTCTCAGCATCGTCATTTTCTAATGGGCTAATTCTATGAAGCTAGGTTTTTTTATCTTCGCATTCGCTTTTTGTCCCCTATCTTATTCATTCGCACTATCCGCACCCTATCCGGTTCGTACAAATTTAATATACATCTGTATAGTTATGGATGTAGTTTTTAGAAGCAAAAGCCTCTATGATTGCTCAACCGATTTTGTATTAACAAAATAGTCAAGCCTCTCATCCGCGAACAAATAGTACCACTTGTTGCTAGTATACACTGCAGACTTTCCCGTTTTGATAGAGGTTCCAGACGTAAAATGTTGGTATACTGTTGATTTTGAAAGCATGGAAAATACTACCGTGTTCAAACGGCAGGTATGATAATTCAATATTCATCCACAGAATAGTTTTATTCTTAACTACTGAGAAACCGCTTCTGACCAGTTTGGTACTGGATAAACTATTTTTTATATGTTTTAATATGTGTAAGTTTCAAAACTGACTTAAAGACATTTATTTCGGAATGAGTAAACAAAAAAGTGATACGCAGCTGCTAAAAATATAGTGGTGCTTTAACTTTTTTTAAACCTAGTACTAGGACTTTTTTAATTTCATTTTTCTTGTTCAGTTTTGGGTCTGGAATATTGTGCTCGTAGCCTGCGATTAGTCTTTTATGTGTGGCCCTTTTTGTGTAATTGGTGGTCGGCTGCTGACTTCCATGTCCGGTTTGTTTTTGCTAATTGGATACTTTATGAAATAAAAAATAAGTATTGACAATTTACAGGGAGGGGGTTGTTACACTAATAAATCCCACTAAAACGTTTGATATATTTGTGTTATTATTTCCATGAATGTTTATGCAATATAAACCCACTACATACAGTCCATGATTATGCATGTTATATAAAGCCAGTGCCGAACTTGGTAACGTGAGTAGATATTGACCGATTCCGCTTACTTTATCATAATTTAGTGCTTATATTTACCGTTAAGTAATACGACAACGCACGAGGTGTAAACAAGTCATAATTATACACTTACTCACACGTCCAACGCATCACCTACATTTTTCATCATTTCTCAACTATTTATAATGCGATTTGATAAAATTTGGCATATGTTTATAGATACATGTTTAACTGAATGGTCTATGATTGCTTTATTAAAATCGATTGATTGTAAGATGAAAATAATTTCAAATAATGACAATCACTGCAAATCGAAAAGTCACAAAAATACACCATCATGATGAAAAATATTACCAAGGTGTGTGTCATCTTCACTAAACAGTCTATAACAATACAATAATAAAAGAACCGCATTCGGTTCCTTGTTTATGATATATTGTTTCTTCTGTCGTATCGAGAGCACATAAATCATATCTTTATCTGGATAATGGTCCCCAATTCCCTAAAAACGGTATGTTTTTGGCATTTTTTCGGGGTTGGTGATCGTCTCGTTTGTCGCCTACACAGCTCGTCCCCACAACTAAATTATCTTGAAATCCGAAGATTATGCAGAAATGCTTGATGTACATGTGCTATGTGAGCTAGAGCTACGTCATACAGTATTTAACATGGTGTCATTTTTAGACTTTTAGTTTTTCAGTGATGCTCATTATTTGGTTGAATTTTTATCTATCAATGAACTGATTCGCATATACACTCTAGGAGACATGCACAGAATTTGGTTCAATAACAGTCCAACTTTTCCATTGAAAAAATAGTTGAAAAATGATGAAAAATGTAGGTGTTGCGTTGGGAGTGTGGGTAAGTGTACAGTCGGACAGGGAAGGCAGCATTCTTAACCAGCCGAGCACAGAAAACATAAAAAAAAACATCTCATGCAACAACTGCAAGGCACAATTCCCAACAGATAACGAACGAGAAAATGAACTTCCCAAGTCCCAGCTTTTAAAAAGCTGAATGAACTAGCTTTATCATCAAAAAGTTGAAAGCCCAAGCTTAATGACCTAGTTCCAACAGAACACGGCTGAAATACCTACATGCTGTGGGGAGTCGATAATGCACGATTTGCGCGCTTAAATTAATATATACAACGCACGTACCTTATAATATATGCATGCATAAAGATCACGATGAGGTTAATATCTCCGTATTATATTGCTTTACATATGCATTTGAAACATAATGACTGAGTCCCATTGCTTTTAACAGATTCAATGCAAAATATGTTAATTTTAATGACAGTAACTTAATCTGAATATATCAAGGATTTAGAGTGCAATTGTTAACTCTTCTGTATCAAATATGCAATCAAACCAAAACATTTAGGAATATTTTTTCACCTCCGAGATTAGCGCGCAAGACAACTGATATTTTATATTTTTTATCCTGCATAAATGAATTTGACATTGCTCCTTGTCATATTTAATTTTCTTTGGTTGCAACTCGTGGTTTACATGCATTTGTATTTTTATGTTTGACAAAAAAATGATTTCTGGACCTCTCTGGTCCAGAGCATTCTAATTTTGCTTGTTAAAATTTAAGAAAACGTTCGCATACAAGTATTAGCTAGATTACGGTTACTTTTCTGAACGCACAAACATCAATTTAATTGACCTGTTTAATTGATACCAACTGAAACGAATGACATTTTTACGAATATGAAAATAAAATATTATGAATTTAAAATCCTTTGAAGCATATATATATGGTAACTTAAGTCGGCTATAAGTAGGCGATGGGACCTGTATACATGAAGACCAAGCACAACCAAATTATTTCAAGTTGATGAATTAGTTTCGGGACAATTAATGTCACTTTTAACCAAGCTGTTAGATCAATTACAATATTATTTTGAATAGTATAGACTCAAAGGCTTTGAAAACAATGGATGGCAGAAGTGGTGCATGGGCAATAACTCATGCTTCCATACAAATTTATTGTAATTCTGGTTGTTTTACAAATCAGGTGTTACACTGTGTTTTTTGTGAATGGCTCGGATCAAAATCACCCGGGGACAAACAAAATTGAACGAACAAGATGAAATAAACTTAATTTCTACATAACACGATACCCTACCCCAACAGCATGCCACCTCAGCCAGTTAAACACCACCGGAGAAGGAGTCAGCAGACAACAACGGATAACAAGAACGACCATATATCACAAGGATAGTCCGTCCACCAAGCAGCACCAAGCAAAACCAGCGAATATACCATTCCAAAACAAGGCAGTAGACAAGACACAAGTTATCATGTAGTCAAATGAACCATGGAGTTTCCTCTTCTATTTTCAATAAACGTTTGAATCTGTGAACTCCACAAGATATACAGTTTCCATCAATCGCCTTTTTCGTTAATGGTATTGGTATTTCATACTATTTGTACGAATACAATATGATCACTCGAACGATTTTATTTATTGCAGAAAGTCGACACCAAATGAATGGAAGAAGGGCTGGTTAATTGTACTGTCAGCGTTTTCCTTATCATTTATCTCAGATGGTTTGGTATTTTCGTTTGGTATTATGTTTGTTGAGATTGTCGACTACTTTGGTAAAGGACGAGCTACTACGAGCGGGATTGCCACGTTACTGGCTGCCACTCAGTATTTTTCCGGTAATTAATCTGCTCGTACATGTACTTATCATCTATTTTAAGAATATGATCATGTCATTAATGATCAATATTACACTGGCCAAACATATCTGACAAATCCTCTTTTCTGGAATAATATATAGATAAATATATTATATTATATATAATATATATTATCTTTCTCTTTCCCGCAAACATCTGACATCTATTTCTCCAGATGTGAAGGGCATGACCGTAGCCAATATCACGGAAGAACATCTAGTCTGCTAGACTCATTATACAAACCCGGTTCTCTCGGATGGCTGTCCAGTGCGTTTTATAAATTGCGCTAAGCAGGGTATCCGTTTAATTTTAATATGTGCTCCAACACGTTTGTCGAAATTGGACTTATTGGTATGCAACAGGATACCATCAGGTACCTAGTCCTACATGTATATACGACAGACCGGTATTTGGTTATACTTCCAGGTCCACTAGCCAGTGCCCTTGCAGAGAAATACGGATATCGTATTATTGTTATCATTGGTGCACTTGTGAGTTGCACTGGCTTCGTCTTGAGTTCATTTGCTACCAACATTTATCATTTATGGATTGCATATGGCTTCTTAGGAGGTGAGTGATATGATAATTGTTTTCTTGAAATGAAATGTATCATTAATAAGATACGTTAAGATGATCGGAATTCTATTTTTCTAGCGGCACTATAAGTACAAAACATGAACTGTTCAAATTATAAATAAGAAAATTATAGACAATTTTTAAACGTTTTTTACACTAGGTTAAACTAGTCACTAATCACACAAATGCAACGCATGGAACGCCCCGTCTGTGGGATATTAATAAAACAAGACGTTTTTACACAAAATACAGACTTAGATAAGATAACAAATATAGAGCAAGGACTAAACAATATAGTCGATATACGAATGACTGGTCAGAAACAGAAATTGATACGATAGTAACCGATATTGAAACATTCTTTACTGATTGTCAGAATCAAAAAGCCTAAACATAAACAAAATAAAAAACCAAATTCATTATCTTGGTTTATTCATTCGAGCACGAAATAATTATCACAAAGCAAAAAGTGCATACATATATAATAGGTCAAAAACATTACGCCTTAAGGAAAACCTAAAAAGACTTAGTAAACAATACAAGTGTTCCTTAAAAATAACCCATAACACATATAATGATACAAAAGTTGATGAATTAAGATTCCTAAAAAGCAATAATCCAAAAAATATATTGGAATATTATAAATGATCAACCCTATTCAATTGAAATTAGGTGCGTCTTTAGAGGATTTGTACCAATATTTCAAACAGTGAACGACACAGTTGATATGAATGGAACATATAACAATAAAAATAACCCTGAAACAATAATAGAAGGAACCGATGAGATAAATGCCAATAACTGAACATGAAATAAAAGACGCGGTTAAAACCTTGAAAAATAACAAGACGCCTGGGATAGACAAAATAGTATTCGAACATATAAAGTCGACTATTAATTTGATGTTACCCATATATGTTAAGTTAGTTAATGTTGTCTTCGATAAAGAAAATATCCCTGAGAGTTTAGCTGAAGGAATTATTAAACCTATCTATAAAGGTAAATTAGATTAGACATCACCAGATTTTGAAAATACGTAATAGATACAGTACTAGTTATTCGTCAAAAGTGTCTTCTTACAAGGGTTATTGTACAGTTTTGTGAGGACAAAGAACATAATTGTCCGAGGCGAAGCCGAGGATAATTTGTTGTTTGTCCTTACAAAACTGTACAATAACCCTTGTAAGAAGACACTTTTGACGAATAACTAGTACTATATCTGACTTATACTCCGACAAAAACAAAACGATCACCAGAGTGACAAGGATTATCAAAATATATTCTGGCACAATTCAAGAACAGAAGATGTTTTGCATTTTAGAAAATATAATTCTAATGTTTAAAATAAGCTTGGCCTAGTGATCCTTAGGGATTATCTAACTGTCCATTCATACAGTGCTGAGCATTTATTGGCATGTGAACATTTATTGATTAAACATCAATGGTGCCCATATGTTATTACACCCACCACATAAAAGAATACACATCTATAGGTTTCCACATTGGTGACTGATGATACAGGCTTGATGCACAAAGGTACATATCTGTGCATATTATTTGTCTTTTATTTTGTATTTAAAAATAGACAAACCATGAAAATATTTTCAAACAGGTTCATATAAAAAGCTTCTAATAGATTGTAAACTGTTTTGTGAATGTTAAGACAATGTAATTGATTTATACTTGAAAAAAAACGATTGTATTATGATATGATCCTTAACATAATGACATATTGTCTAGTTTAAACATACATTTTTCACATGGATTTATTTATTGATATAATGTTGTATTGAAGTGATACTTAATGGCATCACCAATTCTCATGAAAAAATGGGAAAAAAGTTGTAGCCTCTAATCGGTTAATGTACTACATGTAGTATATAATTCCGGTTTCGTGCAATTGATTGTCAATTTGCACAATATGTGTTTCAATCTTACAAATAGTTTGTAGTTCTGTTTCAATTGCTACCGATAATAATACTGTAAAATCATTCAATTTAGAGGAGTTTTACTCTGGGGATTATACAAAATAAGCCATTGTTGTATAGTTGTTTGGGTGTAGATAAATTGTGAGGATTGAATTTTATGATATAGATCAACCAAGACATTGAATAAAATTTAACACCACAAACTTGATGTTTTTTACAGTAATGCAGCATATTAATACATGATCTGTGTTTATACAATTTCCTAGCTCCTAGTTTTATGCTTTAGGCAATCAGTTACTATGTCCTTTATTTAACTGTTACACAGATTTGTCAGTTTTCGTCTAATTGACCATTTATGGCAATTATTTTATGAGTGAAACAGTTTTCTTATAGCTCACAAAAGTGTCCGCTTACGAAAATAATGTACACTTTTTGAATGGAATCAGTGGGCGTGTCGGAGTATAAATAAAAAGTATGCTTTATATTATCTATGATACACAGACTGGTTTTCGCAAGAATTTCTCTACGGCAGATAACGGTTTCATTCTAAATACATGTAGTCTAATAGACATTACTAAAAGATTATATTAAGTCAGACACGGAAGACAGCGCTCAACTTAAGTCGGATAAAAATAAATTTTACTGTTGTTTCGTAGTTGTTACTGTTGTTCAAAATTGGATTTTGGCAACTGGAAAAACCAGACATGTGCAGGTAATCGAATCAGATAAAACTATAATTAGCGCCAAAACCCAGCTAATAATCAGTGGTTCGGGTTTGAGTACATTTAAATTAATTGACTGGTTTCCGATTTAAATTTCAGGATTTGGATTTGGACTATTATACCTGCCAGCGTATGTATGTGTGTTGCAGCACTTCAATAAACACCGTACACTGGCAGTTGGTATCACAGTTACCGGATCAGGTACATGTAATTCATTGACTGACTGATACATTGTGCGTGAATAATATACACAGTGACTTGTTGACAAGTTGATTAAGTGAGCAATTGGTCGAAATAGAGAGTCATTGAATGAGTGAGACATAGATTTATTTTATTGCATTTTCGCAGAACGGATGCAGTAAGGCATTTGTCGCTACTTAATGTCAATGTATGTTTCTCTGGAAACAGATACCAAAAGAATGAATAAACGAAAGTAGTTTTTAAAACTTACGGGCAATAGTATTTAGGATACTAGAAATTGGCTGTACAGTCGAACTAGTACTTTTATACCGGTATTATAATTCATAAACCCGAAGTACTTCTATTCTATTTCATTAATTTTTATTCTCATTAGGTGCTGGAACTTTTGTTTTCACTTACTGCCTACGGCTATTGATTGATCACTATGGATGGAGAGGGACATTGCTATTTGAGGCCGGATTTACTTTACAAGGCGTCGTCTTTGGTCTACTTTTAACAGAATCAAAGAAGAGAAATGTAGGTGTTGAACCAACAGTAGAACAGACCTCGTTCGTTTCAAGTGTCAAATCTTTCCTTTTATCCATATTTAATCCCCTATTGCTGAAAGACATGAGATGTATGCTGTATATGTTGGCTACGCTGTTCATAGCACTCGCATTCCTTATGCCTTTCAATTATGTACCGGATCAAGTCGAACAGGAGGGTATGACCAAGGCTCAAGCGTCCATGCTGATGTCATCAATAGGTAACTACATAAATTATGTCCACCTATAGTCATACACTGTAAATCAGATATCTTCTTTGACTCAAAGACTGCCGTACTTATGGTGGCTGATTAATGCCATGTCGTATTTTCGCTTTTTTCGCCACAACAAAGCGAAAATGTGAAAATGTAACAATGCGAAAAAGTCGACTTTGTCGTATCATCGCATGTTACATTTTCGCATTTTTGTCTAACTTATGACCAACGAGTTACAAACCATTAAGTGCGTAATCACGTGCCCATTTTAGCAGGTATATGCGTAAACAGTGCATTTCAGTGTTAACCTCTGTAAAACTTACCCCTATCGTAATTGCATGTATTATTCGACAAACACCAGCGTGTTGCCAACATTTGGTACACTCGGCAACCGATTTTGTCATACGTTGCAGTTTGACTACAATGTATTACATAACAAAGTAAATCATCACGTGGTATGGTCAACATGAACGAACACAATTATTTAACATAGTATTACATACATGTACGTACGTACCAGTATTTTATTGACATTTTTTTCAGGAATAGCCAACCTTGTGAGCCGTGTGACATTTGGTTGGATTGGAGACCGTATTTGTTTTAGTTTATTTATCCTACTAATTGCCGTTACTCTACTCGTCGGTGTGGTTACTGGGTTATCGTCATTAATGTCAACGTTTGAAACGAAATTGGTATATACGAGCTTATATGGAACTCTTATAGGTAATATAAATTCTAAGTACATTATTTAAACTTGGTCATTTTATCTAAACAGTATATTGTTCATCCAATGTCATATTGTTACAATTTTGTTGATTTAGCCATTAACCTTGTTCTTTCATATGAGCGATATTGTCCTATCTTGGCCCTCTTGTTATTCCGGTTTATATATGATGCAACCATGATGTACACCCCGACTTCCAGTACTCTGATCGGAAGTTCTCCCACTAGAGAAAGAATCGATGTTGTTTTGTATCTGTTTCAGGTGGATGCACAACCTGTTTGTATGGTATTATTCCAGAAATTGTTAAACATGAGCTTATTTCAAGCGCCTTTGGTTTAATGCTGTTCTTTGCTGGAATTGGTGTAACTGCCGGTACCCCAATTGCAGGTAAGCAAAGATAATTTTTCGAGCTTTCGAAGCTTTGCGTATTTACGTTTGGGTTATATGCTTTTATTTATCCTCGCCACCGGAAATCCATATGGGCGAGGCATCCGGAATATGTTAATCACTTTAGTTCTTGGGGGATAGTGCATGATACAGAAGATGCCCCAGTTCCAGACCTGGTTCTCTTACGTGCCGATGTAAAGCATCATACACGGGACCTCGCTTAACGTCTCGTCCGAAAGACTGTTAATAATTTAGCTATGTTTGGTGGGAATCACTGAAAAGCATTTCTGTTTTGCCCCGACTGGAGTAGAGATTTACGTGGTAATGTGTGTTCCTTTTGTAGTGAAGTAGAGCTGTAATGGTTTTGTAACTAATACTGCTATGATATTCTTTTGAAAACTACCAGGTTTTTTCATGAACGAATCAGAATGTGTTAAATGCAATACAAGGAGGCGGACCTTTGGACCAGTTAAGCAATATTAATTTCTCTGACGACGGGGTAAACCAAGAGGACTATAGAATATACTGTAAAATCATTGTTTTCGTGGGAGTTGAATTTATTTCGTTGCTGAAACCGACCACGAATGTCGTTGCCGAGGCTTATGAGGATAATAACTGTTAGACAGGACACTCGTTTCATACAGACAGAATTCAGACAGACTACTCTTAGGTGAAGAAAGCCTTGTACAGACGGTAGACGAAGTTGAAGAAGAAGAAGGAAGAAAAAGAGAAGTCCCAATGGGCAGATGGTATTACCAACAAAATGCTCAAACACCTTGGGTACAAGGCAAAAAGAACACTTTTGAAGATCCTTAAAATTAGCTGGCACTCTGGCAAATTCTCATCGGAAAGCTCGCATGTTCAGCCAATCCTGAAGAATGGAGGAAAAAGAGAAGGCCAATACATACCAATCCGTCTACTAGGTTGCAATCGGAAGCTCCTTGAACGAATCATAAACAGGAGCTGCTCTGATATCTTGAGTCAAATAATATTCTTGTCCCATTAGGAGGTTCTTGGGCCAGCGGAACAATTTTTCAGAGATACCATTTTGAAGCAACTCCAAAAGTAGACATACGTTTCGGACAAATCAAAGGAATGATAGAATTTTGATAAGTAGTTGTATAATGTCACAACTCGCCCTAACGGTTTTATTGTATTCTATTTCAGGTTTTTTATTCGATCAGACTGGGAATTATGACATCACCTTTATTGTTTGTGGTGCAGCATTTATCATGGCAGCAATACTTCTGTTCCTGTGTAAGCTGTATCGCACAAAAAACGAACATCAAATTACAGAGATAACTAAGATGTAGACTGTGTTGTTGCTTTTTTAAATTTTACGCCGAATTTCAGTCATACTGTCATAATAGTGCTAACATTTTAAATACAACGCTCGAGCTTACAATTTCTCATAACTGGTACTTTGAAAGGAGATAGGCCATGAACTGCGCATTTAATAGTCGGGCAATGGACATGTACCAAATGAGACTACTAGTATTCGGAAGAGCTAGGGTATTCAGCAGTGAATTGGAAGATCAAGGTCCGGTATTACAACCAATACTTATACTCAGAACTCAACACTCGAATACTGAAAATGTAATATAATGAGCTATTATTTATTATTTGTCCGATTGCAAATCTTGATGAGGAAAATTTGTAAAATTGTTATATGAGTGTTGAAAATACAATTTGATACATTTTCTTTGCCATTGTGTACAATTTATGAGGCATTTATACGAGATGTATTTTTATAATCTGAGTTAAACACTACACACTCAGATTGATAAGTTACAATGATTATAGCTTACAAATACACTAAATTACGCTAGGAAATAAGCGAAAAATAATATTTAGTACAAAATTAACATTCTCAAGAATTGTCACTATGAACATTAAAAGAGTGAATTTCAATTTTTGATTGCCGAGTGCCGAGTGTAAGAATTGGTTGTTATTCTGGATGTTCAACAAAATATGTTCCAAGTCTTAACATTCAGTCGTTGAAATTAAAGCTCTCTGTTTTCGGTATGTTGACATTATAATACATTTAACACGTACGTTTAAAAGACACTATATAAAGTTGTTGTTCTCTGGTGGATAAGAAAATGTGATTGATAAACTATGTCATATTAACCATGTAGATATTGTTAAATTGTTTGTTTGTTACACTTTGATGTATATATGTATATTTGAAAAGAGGCTCACATGGAAGACTTGGCATGTCCAAGTCACAGTTTTGCCTCTTTAAATAAATTATTTATTATTATTGTTGTTGTTTCATTTGAATTAAACGCCTCGTGTATTAAAACAAATAGAAAACACGAGTGCCCGGGAAAAAGTTAATGCCAACGTTTTGACTACTGGCATTTACCAGACTGATGAAAGGTTGTTCTATATTTTAAGTCATCCGATATTTAGAGAAAAAAATGAATTATTGTCATCATTGGATCAGCGTCTGTGTTGCTTGGTTAAAAAGATAATAGAAGATCGGACAGGGCAGGCAGCACTCAACTCAACCAGCCGAACATAGGAAAACACCACAAACCACAATTACAAGGCACCGTGCCAGACACATAACTGAACGAGAAAATAAACTTAGTCGCTGAAAATCCAAGTTTCAGCTGTCAAAACATCAAATGTCCAAGTCCAAGCGGTCAAAAAGCCGAATGACTTAAGTTTTAGCTATAAAAAAGATGAACCTAGTTTCAGTAATAAAAAAGCCGAATGACCTAGTTTCAGCTGTAAAAAAGGCTGAAATACTGGTTTTCAAAGGCGCTAAAAAGTGAACGAATAACAGTAAATGGTAAATTCCTGTTTTAAGTTTATGTAAAATTCTCTCATTTACCCCAGTCAGTCAACCATAACCAGAGCGAGGGTCAGTAGATGATTTCTTGGTTTTGACGCAGGCTTGTCTAGTCTGGTTCGATTATCTACGCATGTCTGATTTCTCCAGGCGTCAATACATTTGTATTTATATTTGAGTAGTTTCAAGATGGCGCAGATGAAACAAGAATAAAAGTGGACTCGTGATAGTTCGACCATAGTAAGTCTAAATAACAAAAGTTACAAAACAGTAAATAAAAATTCGGGCCTAGGCTAGTTATTGTTCGATCTTTTCATGTTTGAGTCATCAATAATTTAACAATTTATACAAATGTTTACCTTTCTTAGCAATATTAACTGCGTCATGTGATAATTGGAGTGAGAATATAATATATCGATGGCTTAGAAGACGAAGGTTGTTTTTACATATTTAAATACATGTATGCATTTTTGCGAAAACAAGAAATATAACTGACTGAAAACAGCTCTTTATGGAGGAAAAAACAAGCTTGTTTACTTCACTTAGGTCAACATAACAATTTCCGGTTCATAAGATGCTTATTGCGATGTAGGTTCCAAATATGTACGAGTCCAATAAGGTCGTAAAGTAACACTTTATTCTTTTAAGCCAGCGATATGAAGCTGCAGAGTTAGCTTAAAAACTAGCAAGTGGCTGTGTTCGTTCTTTATAGCAGGAGAAGAGTAAATAAAAAATCCGAATTCAACACGAGGTGTAGCTTTGTATATTGGTTCATACTCAAACATCAGAAATGATACAAATGTCATGGTTATTTATTACTCGTGTTCTCAATTAGAAATATTTTCTGTTTCAAGTTTGACTTAATCAGGTTTAAGCGCAACTCCGGGTTAGAACCACAGTTAACATTCTACAAAGGAAGGTAGCTACTGCGACCAGTTTGCTCTTTTTGTATCAAAAGATAGTAAACAATCGGACAATGAAACAGTCAAGCTCATAAAACATAGACCACATTTACACGACACAATGCCCAACATACAACTGAACGAGACAACGAACTTAACCGCTGAAAGTCGAAGTTTCAGTTGCCAAAAAAATCGAAAGTCCGAGCTGTCAAAAAACCGAAAGACATAGTTTCAGCTATAAAAAAGCTGAATGACATGTTGTAGCTGTAAAAAGGACAGAAAGACCTAGTTACAGCCGGCAAAAAGTCCTGAAAAGTTGAACAACAGTAAATGGTAAATCCCTCCAGCCGCACAAATATTTTTGATGGAAGTAAACAAAACGAATATAAGTGTTTTGATGAAAGGGCGCAAGAAAATGAAAAAGCAACAACAAAAACTACACGAAGTCCTTATTCCATAACAATAATGGCAGCTATCATGAGAAATCCTAACTGCTTTATCAAAGGCCTGTTTGCAGTGGCTATTTATTTTCTTAACCAATGACGCCGTCTGACTGCTGTATGGATTAGTTTTGACTATAGAGACAGAAGCTGGAAACCACAATTGGAAGAGTTCGGAGGTTTAGATTGTGCATGTTGTAATATTATATCGTTATACTGTCTATTGATAAACACAATGTATTAACTTCACAGAACCATGGTTTTCGCTCAGAATACTTACTTATTACTTACATGCTTACGCACATGCTTACTACGTCCTACAGTGGACACGGAAGAGCAAGTTGATGTCACAAAATAGATTCTAATTAAATGAACTTTTGAAGAACCAGGCTGTTTATTCGAAATAAGAGCTAGGCCCACCCCTGTTGCAACGGACATGCCTGTATCTAATGTACCTCTCTCCCTTCCTCGGGTTTTCTCTAAGTCGATCTGGCCCTCGGGTCAGAACATACTGTATCTGCACTGGTATATGACAAATCTGCAACACTACATGTAAAGCGTCTTTTAACGTGTGTCGCGTGAAAAGGGCGATATATAAATCTGGTATTCATATCATCATCATAATCATGTGGAGGTACTTCCGTCATCAAATTGGCATGATGACAATCGAACACAATCCACAACATAGATAAAGCCATTGTCGCCTTCCGGCTGGGGCGTTCAGTCTTTGTTATTGCTCAAACTAGATCATTCGGATTTCAGCTGTTAACTTTCAGCTTTGTAATGCTGTTAATTTTCTACTTTTTAGGATTTCTGACAGCTAAAAATATCTATTGAAGTCATTTTGCTGTTGAAACTGTCGGAACTGGGCCATTCAGCTAGGGCATTCAGATCTTTTATTGCTGAAACTAATTTATTCTAATTTTCGACAGCTTGGACTTGGGTGGATCTTTTACTTGTTTGCTTGGGCATTGTGCATTGTATGTGTTTTATGTTTTCTGTGCTCGGTTGGATCAGTTGGACATTGTACCTTGTATGTTTTTTTTATTTTTTCTGTGCTCGGCTGGTTCAGTTGGGCATTGTGTCATTTATGTGTTTTATGTTTTCTGTGCTCGGTTGGTTCAGTAGGCATTGTGCCTTTTATGTGTTTTCTGTGCTCGGTTGGTTCAGTTGGGCATTGTGCTTTGTGTGTTTTTGGTGTTTTCTGTGCTCGGCTGCTTAAGTTGAGTGATGTCCCTGTCTGGCTTAATATTATCTTTTTCAAATACTCGATGTACAAATATTACCACTATATCAATGAAGTTAGTATAAGTTACACTTCTTGAAAGCCTACTTTGTTAAGTGTGAAAATGCACAAGTAATTAAACTGTCATTGTATATCTTTGAGCGGTTGGTCTTTTACAAGATTAATACATTTAATGCGAAAATAAATTGATGTTGGTGTCGGTTAAAATAGCGATTGTAATCGAGTGGAAATTATCAAGGATTACGTGTTCAATTATTTCATAAAATGGACGCTACTGCCATGTTAGTGAATTAAACTCACCTAACTTTTAACCCCGAAATTAGCATTTTACAAGATAACATGGAACTAGATTTTTAGTATGTTATAAGTCACCTCCCCCGTAATGTGATATGTTTTTATAGATTAAAGAGTAACAGTAAATGGTAAAACGCTACAGCCGCACTTATTCTTTTTAACCGCCTCCTCGATAGCCTGGTGGTTGAGCGTTCGCTTAGAGTGCGGGAGGTCTCGGGTTCGATCCCTGGCCGCGTCATACCAAAGACGAAATAAAAATGGTACCAGAAATTCCCTTGCTAGACGCTCAGCATAAAAGGGAAACTGGCTTCTCTTCTCTCATACCCTCGTGGCGATGGATTACATCAGGAATGAGGTGTCGAGAGTGATTAATATAAGTTGGAAAAACTTGTTTCACAATCGACCTTAAATAAATTAGTATAAACTATTCTTTTTTTATGTTACATGTAGTATGCAAAAAGAAACTAAGTCATTTGGTGGGGTGGTTAATGAGCGAAATTAAACGAACTACGAACTCGTAGCAACTAAAAAACAACACAAAGTCCGAATTCTATAACTCTACAGCTGCATATATAAATTGTAAACGAACCGAATAGGGTACGAATTATGAATGCGAAGAAAAAAATAACTAGCTCCGTAAAAATTAGGCCTAAAAATGATGAATACTGAGAATTGATGGTATTTGATTGATTATTTAAGATAGAAAAACACCAATATGGACGGCAATTGAGCTTTAAATTTAACCTAGCACCGTTTTTAGTAATCTAAACAAAGATGCGAAACTAAGGGCAGATGTTACACCCAACAGAAACAGCAGGAAAGAAACAAAAATGACACATGAAAACAAAAAGGCACAGACGATGAAAAATGCTACAAAATAACGAGTACAGTCAGAAATCAACTTTTTATATATTTTTCTGACAGACACAACTACATGTATTTTCGTGCACTTTAAAAGCATGCTGTTGTTGTTATATTCGAAATTTAGATTTATGGTTTTTTTCCTCAAAACTGTAAGATATCTTATGGACTAGCCGAGCAGAATTGTTGTAACTTTCTACAATTGTCATCATGAATATGTTATTCATAAACATTACTCGATTGATCAATACCTCTCGAACAGCTAGATCAAAGACTGGGAAATAACCTTAATTGGTATATTTAATTGATACCAACTGATCCTATCATACTAATACAGTTGATACAGAATTGCACAATTACGAACTTTTACGAATGTAAACTCCTTTCAAGCATATAAGGTTATTTAAGTATGTTATGGGAACTGTATACATGAAAATACAACCCACAACAAATGATCTAGTTTCGGGACGGCGTACGTGAATGTCACTTTTCACTCATCATTCATGGTATAAAACACCAAACTTGGCACAGTTGAACTTGAAGTCAATTTGAATAAAATAATCAAAGAGACACTCACGAGAGGTCATGTCTATTGCACAAATGGGGCCCCAAAGGGGTACATAAAATTTGAATAATCCATCAGTAGCAATGCTTGAGTATTTATCTGATTGTGTTGCAAAGCATATGTAATCATAGTACATAGTTGATTAATGTGAGTAATAGAAATATGCTTTTATTTTTGTAATAATTTAATATTGAAAAGAAACCCTACTAGAGGTTTAAACAAAAGTTCAGGCCCGATCTCTTGAATAGAATCAGTGACATGTATTGTTAGATGGTGTATAAAACACCAACCTTGGCATAGTTTCGCATCAAGTCGATGTGTTAAAGAAAGGTCAACGAGACACTTATGAGACCCCACTAGGGTAGTTTATTTGCACAATTCAATCAGCTTAATATACACATTCTGTCTAAAATGTTAAGGAAATCAACTGTAACTGTGTTCAGAACTATTTCAAATTGACTCCATTCTGAAACACCAAGAGTATTTTGTTCCATTGTCCGTTTTATTTTAAAAAAATATTTATTAAAAACCAGAGTGAATGTTTGTTGCCCGAACGAGCAAGTGAACACAATGATTTTAGACTGGTCAAATTGGTAGATTTTTAAGCTAAATATATCAGAATCTAGACAATTCAAGGGAAAATTGCACGGTAAAATCTTAGACCCTTTGTGATATGAAACATTTGTTCAGATTATCGCATGGTCAACTATCTCCATGCACATATCAGTGCTTCTAAGGTATGTTTAAATTGACCATTATATATTTTAAGCAAAATTGCCCGATCGGGCAAGTAGTAAGGGGAATCACCGAATTGTTCGATAGGGCAATTTCACCCACTGATATATGTATTGCATGTTATATGCATTTAGGGAATATGCTATGTTTGTAGTAATCGAAACGACTAATGACAGTAAATTAAAACTCAATGGTTGAATAACAACGGACATTGGAAGTTGGAATTGGTCATTATATTTGGTAAATTAAAAATCCTAAATGAACTGAAATTGATTGGCCTAAATCCAAATTTGAGGTAGAATTAGTTGAATTGTTGTTTCATGGTGTGTTCACTGTATTATACATGCATAAATATCTGTGTTAAAGATGCTGGATCGGTTTAGTCCGCATGCGTCCTATGTCATAGTACGTTATGTGCCTTATAAATGCAAACGTGTGTTAAAATAATCTAAATTGAAACAAATTGAACACTTTTGATAAGTGTTTTGCAATAACAATATAATTGTTGATGTCACAAGTAAATGTATCATTGATGAATATGTTGTTTACAGAAATTGATAGTTTAATTATAAGATTAGACGTGTACTGTAGAAATTACCAAAGAAAGATTACATTCTTTCTATTCTTTTTCAGTGATACAGTTACCTGTGGTCGGTTTGGCAAATAAATTTAAATTGTTATGTATGACTGTATTATAAATTATGTAAGACATGCATTGTTATCTTTAATATCAGGAGCACGATTTTATTCATTGCAGAAAGTCGAGACCAAATGAATGGAAGAAAGGATGGCTAATTGTTCTATCTGCGTTTTTCACAGATGGTTTGCTATTTTCGTTTGGTATTATGTTTGTTGAGATGGTCGACTACTTTGGTAAAGGACGAGCTTCTACGAGCGGTGTTGCCACGTTTCTGTTTGCCACTGTGAATTTTGTCGGTAATTATTTCAATGAGTGAAACGATATCTGACTTAGTGACTTGTGGATGGATGGATGGAAGTTGTTATTTTGTAACGTAATGTGCATGTTGACCGCCAACATGTCACAACTTGGCATTAATTAGTGGTTTGGTTTTTAAGTACATTTTGATTAAATCTTTCCCAATTACATTTCAGGATTTGGGCTTGGAATATTATACCTGCGTGTTGCAGCATTTCAATAACCACCGTACACTTGCGGTTGGTATCACAATTAGTGGATCAGGTACATGTAATTGATCTGATTGACTTCTTCTTCGACTTTCTATGTTTTACGGCAGTTTATATCTTCTGTTTTAATGTGGTGATGAACTGCAACGTCTTCTCTAGATCACTGGCATCTCCACACAGCTTGGTCTCGAAGGACGTGTCCTTAAGATTCTTTATTGAATGTCCCTTACTGTTAAACTGAAAAGATACTGTCCTTTCTTTATTTCATTGGATGTCTCGCCGGTGTTCCTCCATTCTTTCTTTTAACTCCAAGCCTGTTTCACTAACATAGACTGTCCTATCACACGCTGTGAATATCAAACCGTAGACGAAATATTTTCGATGCAGCATATGTCCCTGTCTTTTTTGATTGACACGTCATGCAGCCAGGATGATTTTTATGGTACAAATACGTCGACGTAACAATAATGGCGTTTGTCTCATTACTTTTTGATAACTTTATAATTTATAAACTTAAACTCATTGCTTTCTAATATTTTGTTTTATTTTTCTCATTAGGTATAGGAAACTGTGTCCTCAATTACTGCTTAAGGCTGCTGATTGATCACTATGGATGGAGAGGGACATTGCTACTGGAGGCTGGATTAACATTACATGGCGTCGTTTTCGGTTTGATTTTAACACAATCGATAAAGAAAGGTGTGGATGTTGAACAGGCAGAAAAACCGACCTCTTTTCTTTCAAGTGTCAAGTATTTCTTTCTCTCCATATTTAACCCCCAATTGCTGAAAGACATGAGATGTATGATGAATATGTTGGCCGTGCTGTTCATATCACTGGCATTCTTTATGCCGTACAATTATTTACCATCTTCTTGATTTAGTATGGTACATTGTAAATGGATTGGCAATATTCATAATCGTTGATTTTGAATTTAAAAGAACGATATCTAAACCATATCTATACCCAAATTTTCAGTTGTTGAAGAGTTATAAAGAATTTTAATTTGACCGTAAATTTCTGTTTCCCTAAGTGCTTTGATAAAACAGTAGCCAGTCCTCTAATCAGACGTTATAGCACTAGAGAATCGATGTTGTTTGTAATTGTTTAGGTGGATGCACTACCTTAAAGTTGTTAAACCTGGGTTGATTTCGAGCGCCTTTGGTTTGTTGCTGTTCTTTGCTGGAATCGGTGTAACTGCCGGTACCCCAATTGCAGGTAATCGATTAAATTTCGAGTTCAAAAGTAGTTTATAATTATAATCCCGGTTGTATGTTTTCATAATCGGAAAGTATCACGAAGACGCTCGAGTTGTAATACAAAAACCAAGCTATTGGACCGATAGTTCAAATGGAATGAAATGATCTTAAGATTGAAAAACTTTCCTTCTGTTAAATATCATGCAACTTGCTAAACTTTTTTTATAAGTATATTATTAAAGTGTTTGTTCAGCTTTTTAATACTGTTATTCTTTAACATTTCAGTAGGACTTCAGACAGCTAAAACGAGGAATTTCAGCCGTTTGACTGTTAAAAATAGCCCCTTCAGCTTGGGTAACTAGTTCATTCAGCTTTTCGACAGCTAGGACTTGGGTGGATGATGTTCTCGTTCGGTTGTGGGTAGGGCATTGTGCCTTGTATGTTTTTTTATGTTTTCTGTGCTCGGCTGGTTAAGTTGAGTGCTGCCATATCCTGTCCGACTTAATATTATCTTGTTACAATTTGAAATATATTTATTTATATATATTTTGAAAGAGGCTCACGTGGTAGACTGGGCATGCGTGACCTTAATACCTCTATAAATAAAGTATTTATCATTATTATTGTTGTTTTGTTGCATTTGAATCAGACGCTTGGAGCTTTAAACAACAGATAACACGGGTCTCCATAGAATGTTAATGTATCACAATGTAATTTATAAACGAGTCAGCTTCAGGTTATCGCAATAAGTCATAAACGTTCAATTGTATAGTCTCCCAATAAGTCATACAGTGATTATGTTTATACGCTGTGTTTATGAAACAGTTCCAACGATTTGAATTCATGAACTACCATTAACCGGACTGTTCAAAAGGTGTTCAGATATTTGTTAGCTCGTCTGATATTTGGAGACAACATTGGGTAACTGCTTGGTTAAGTCTATGTAAAGTATTCTCCTTAACCCCAGGCGGTCTAATATATCCAGAGCAAGAGTCACAAGACGACTACATATCACAAGGACGACTACACATCACAAGGACGACCACACATCACAATGACGACTACACATCACAAGGACGACCACACATCACAAGGACGACTACACATCACAAGGACGACTACACATCACAAGGACGACTACACATCACAAGGACGACTACATATCACAAGGACGACTACACATCACAAGGACGACTACACATCACAAGGACGACTACACATCACAAGGACGACTACATATCACAAGGACGACTACACATCACAAGGACGACTACACATCACAAGGACGACTACACATCACAAGGACGACTACACATCACAAGGACGACTACATATCACAAGGACGACTACACATCACAAGGACGACTACACATCACAAGGACGACCTCACATCACAAGGACGACCACATATCACAAGGACGACTACATATCACAAGGACGACCACATATCACAAGGACGACCACATATCACAAGGACGACCACATATCACAAGGACGACTACATATTACAAGGACGACCTCACATCACAAGGACGACTACATATCACAAGGACGACCTCACACCACAAGGACGACCACATATCACAAGGACGATCACATATCACAAGGACGACTACATATCACAAGGACGACCTCACATCACAAGGACGACCACATATCACAAGGACGACTACATATCACAAGGACGACCTCACATCACAAGGACGACTACATATCACAAGGACGACTACATATCACAAGGACGACCTCACATCACAAGGACGACCACATATCACAAGGACGTCCTCACATCACAAGGACGACCACATATCACAAGGACGACTACATATCACAAGGACGACCTCACATCACAAGGACGACCACATATCACAAGGACGACTACACATCACAAGGACGACCACACATCACAAGGACGACTACACATCACAAGGACGACCACACATCACAATGACGACTACACATCACAATGACGACTACATATCACAAGGACGACTACATATCACAAGGACGACCTCACATCACAATGACGACTACATATCACAAGGACGACTACATATCACAAGGACGACTACATATCACATGGACGACTACATATCACAAGGACGACTACACATCACAAGGACGACTACATATCACAAGGACGACCTCACATCACAATGACGACTACATATCACAAGGACGACTACATATCACAATGACGACTACATATCACATGGACGACTACATATCACAAGGACGACTACACATCACAAGGACGACTACATATCACAAGGACGACTACATATCACAAGGACGACCTCACATCACAAGGACGACTATATATCACAAGGACAACCCAAACGCAACATCAAATTCGGAGCAACATATAACAATATAGAAATATTTGGTCCTAGTTGAGTATATATAGGTAAATATATGGTAGTAACTACGCTCGAGTGGACAAACATAATTATATTATCAAGGATGGATTACGTATTAAAATAGTTCATACTAGGGGAAAATGGACGATACTACCATGTAAGTAAATGAATAAATTGTTACCAATTACCAATGAACTGTAATAGGTCGATGCCTCGAACAGTTGGCATGTTAACCAGGTTCGAGGCATTATATATTGCTCGATCTATCTCTGTTTGAGTGATCTGTAATTCAATGATTTATGCAAATGTTTATCTTTCTTAGCTATAATTATAGTATGATAGTTAGATTTATTATACAATGTATGTACATGTTGGGAAATGTGGTTGAGGCAAAACTGTAGAAGCTCTATAGAGGCATCATTAAAGCTCTATTGAACAAGATGTACTAAAACACTCATAGCTTTCTTATAACAGCAAACGCAATATTATTATATTGAAATATAAACCGACTCGATACTAGAAACCTACTGGTGGCGGAGCATCCACTTTGAGTGCAGAAGGCCCCGGGTTCAATCCCAGACCACGACATACTAACAGCTAGATGCTCAGGATTTTATAAGATAAAGCTGGGTTATATACCTCATATTCTCGTTGTAATGGATACCATCAGGAATGAGGTGTCGAGAGTAATTAATACAAGTTGTAAGTACTTGTTTCATAGTCGACCTTACATAAAGTCGTATAAACTAAACCGAGATTTATTGAACTGGTAACTTCGGAAAAGATAAACATTACAAACACCCTGTCACTCAGTATTATCGTACCAAATGTAGTAATTGGTTTGAAATGTTATTTTGAGGGTGTTTATTCAACCTGGTGTGCATTTTACATTCTCATTATCCACTTATAAACTACAAATGTATATGCTCGAAAGGATTTTACATTACACTTATAATCATGACTAAGTAGTTTGTAATATTTGATCGCTGCAACTTGGGGAAAATTACTAAAAACTGAAATTTCATTGGCAAATTATTACTATGAAATACATTACTTCAAAGTTATGATTTTGTACATATGCACTTATCAATGTTTGGGGGCGGGGCGGCGGGAATGCACCGGCATAAAGACTTTCCCGATATACGGGGATTTTATAAACTCTGTCTTCACATGTAGCGGGAATTTGACTTGGTCCATATTTTATGGACAACCAAGGAATTAGACAGGACTATCTGGACATGGGAGGGAAATTTGACAACCAATTTCCAAATTTCCAATTTCTCTGGGGAAAACATTGACAAGTGCAATACGAAAACACAACGTAAACTTTATGTACATATATGTGCAATTTATTTAAAGTTTTAGATACATTTTTTTACCCCCAAAAAAACAATTTTACAAAAGAACGGTACGTACAACATGCTGTTTTTGTTCTTAGTACTACACTGAAACAATGCAGTCTTCTGAGAATAAAAAACGCATGAGCGATGTATCAATTTAACAAATGAATTTATTGCAGAAAGTCGAGAACAAATGAATGGAAGAAGGGCTGGTTAATCGTACTATCATCGTTTTTCATATCATTCATCACAGATGGTTTGTTATTTTCATTTGGTATTATGTTGGTAGAAATGGTCGACTATTTTGGTAAGGGTCGAGCTACAACGAGTGGAATTGTGGCGTTACTGGCTGCCGCGCAATATTTTGTCGGTAATTATTTGACTATTAAATTTTCTCTGTCTTTCATTAATTATTTACCCTAATTGACCAAGTAGGGAGAGCATTGTGCATGTATATCTAATGTAACTAATTTCTTTAAGCATATAATTATTAATACTTTTCTACAGCTTGGACTTGGGCGGATCTTTGCTTGTTTAGTTGGGCATTATGCCTTATATGTGTTTCGTGTTTCCTGTGCTCGGTTGGTTCAGTTGGGCATTGTGCTTTGTGTGTTTTTAATGTGCTCGGCTGGTAAAGTTGAGTGCTGCCTTCCCTGTTTGACTTAATATATTTAATAGTTTTGTTATGTCTAGCCCTGATCTCCCTAAGTATCTCGAGTGGAAATCCCATCTTAAATTGAGACTGCTCAAATCAGAGTCTGGATTTGAGATAAATCTGAAGTGCAAGCTCTTGAAATTTTACTGTTACAAATTCAAAAAAAGTCTGTTTTGTTATATTAATTTTGAGACAAGCATCGCATGGAAATTAACTCATAGACTCGTGGCAATATTAAGGATAAGACTCGTAATATATTGCTAATAAAAAGGTTATAATTAAAATGACAATTGGGCTGAGCAACACGTTCCAAAACTAAAGTTATAGTTAATATTCAGAATGACGAAACAAAAAGATAATACTAAGTCAGACAGGGAAGGCAGCATTCAACTTTAACAACCGAGTAGAAACACATTAAACACATACAAGGCACAATACCCAACTGAACCAACCGAGCACAGAAAATATAAAACACATATAAGGCGATGACCAACTGAACCAACCGAGCACAGAAAACATCAAACACATACAAGGCACAATGCGCAACTAAACAAGTAAAGATCCACCCTAGTCCAAGCTGTTGAAAAGCCATGTTTCCAGGTATTATCAATTCGTAAACTAAAACTAACAACTTCTCCACATGTGAAGGACATGATCATAGCCTAAATGTCAAGGAGTAACATAACCTGGCCGAATTAGCATTCAAACCGGGTTCGAGTGGAGACATAACAGTATCTTATCCAGTGAGATATAGAGTATCCTGGTCATTCCTTCAAGGATGTCATCTTGTTTAGATAGGGGTTCATGAGACAATGAGAATAAATCGAGAATTATTGGTTATATTTACATTAAACATTTAGCAATTACATTCCCTTTAATTTGACATTGGAAGGGGTGTATCTGACATAGAGAAGGAGTGAGAGTGACAGGCTTAAGTATAATAGCATTTAGCATAATTACAGTGTAATAAAGCCTAGGCCCCACTGAGGAATTCCACATCGGCGATGTTCTCCCGATTTCTTCCTATAACACCCGATTCATCACAATTCCTTCCGATATCACTAACTGTCTCATGACTTCCCCGAAGCTTCCCCTAGACCACGAGGAACCTGTTCCCGATGTCCTGATAGCTAATTAATTTCCATCGGGAGTCCATCGCCGAGGCAAAGAATGCTCAGTGGGACCTAGGCTTAAATGAACATTACTTGCTAACAATATATTATACTTCCAGGTCCACTAGCCAGTGCTCTTGCAGAGAAATATGGACATCGTATGATTGTTATTATTGGTGCACTTGTGAGTTGCACTGGCTTCGTCTTGAGTTCGTTTGCTACCAGCATTTATCATTTATGGATTGCATATGGCTTCTTAGGGGGTAAGTGATGCAGCTTTATGTTAACTTACATAAAAGCTGATGCAGGAGTTGCTTAGAAATCGCGAGAACTAGAAAAAATGATAGGTAAAAAAATATTTAAAATGAAAAGGTAATACAGCTGTATTAACACCAAAAATGCATTGTACGTATATATAAATGATTTAAAGTAAGTGCAACGATCATAACTCGTGACGGATCATGGTCGGAACGCCCAAACGATATTAGTAGCGCGTCTCCTCGTGGTGAAATTTAATACAAACGTTCATAAAACTTAATGCTATCGTTTCTGAAAACTCTCGCGGACATGAAACCGCTACAACAAAAGAAGATTTTTTAATGAAGGGTCAATAAATCTATGAAAATCAACCAACATGTTCGCAAAATGATATAGACTGGGTTTTGGTGTTTACTTTAGTCTGGTCTGGTTCGATTATCTGCGCATGTCGGGTTTCTCCAGGCGCAAAACCCATATACTAGTATTTCGTTCGAGTATTTTCAAGATGGCGCTGAATAAACAAAAATTAAAGCGAACTAGCGATGATTCGAGCATAGTTTAACCACTGAAGGTTTATGCGGCCTCTAGTTGAACTATGGCGACAATGTTAGCACCAAAACCCAACCATAGTGTAAAGTTTCGTTAGCTTGGACGGGTAAGAAAATGCTACGTGACATACAGACGCAGTAACTCCCTTTTAATCAACCCTTCCCAATGTACTTGACAAAATGTTTAATCTGAATTTGAAATACATTTACATGAAGTAAATTACACACACTGTAGAAGTATAATTAGGAAAAATTATGGACTAGAATAACTTTGATGTTAAAGATTATATCGTGACACGGTTATGTTGTAAAGAACAGCGAAAACTCGATAGAGCATTAACTAGTAAAACACAAAAACTGCAACGTGTGCAGTAAAACCCCTTTCACAATTGCCGTAGAATTTTCTCCGTCGTACGATGCTTGTAAAGCTACGTCTAAATGTACCGACCTACGTCTGGAAAAGGAAATTTTGTGGAGCGCTCACAAATGTCGTACGGCGGAGCACAACGGGTCTGCGATGGAATTTTGCAGGCTATCGTGCGTTCGTCGCACGACGGTCGTGCGATGCTCGCACGACAAAACATTCGACGCACGTCAACCCTATGATGAAAAGTTGTTATAAACACTTCGTACGATGGACGTACGTCTGTCGTGCGATGGACGGACGTCCGTCGTACGATGGACGTACGTCCGTCGTACGACAATAGGATTGTGGAACTATTGGCTTCGTTTGGAAAATAAGTTTCAGCAGCTGGATATTATTAATCACAATATGAAACCGATACGATTTTGAATAATAAATGAAATATCTGCAAATCAACAATTATCGCGTGTTCATTCAGTATATTTCTTGCATATATGACACAAACATAGCCATGTTAAATTATTTATCATATCACGCCACTTTAAGCAACCATTCAGTTTTATGTGTGCATTTGTCTTTCAGTATTCAATATTGGTACATGATACATTTGTAAATTGTTAACCCATCCACTTGCAAAATTATTAATAAATGGTGATTGTCATCGAGTGTACAAAAACTCAACGATCGGAAATAATTTTAAAGTGCTAATGAGTTGAGAATCATACAGACCACCCTTTTTATAACAAGTTGGGATCGCCAGCCATGTTCTGGAGCTATACAGTACCAATTTTGCATAAATTAAACCAATGCGCATATTTGAATAGAATAATGTTTTTAAAATAACTTAAAGTGTCGCTACTTCATATTTATAACTAAATATACAACACTATATATTTAACATAAGCAGATGGCTTATTGTACGCTTAAATATACTTTTGTATAAAACTATACCGTTCCCATCCACTTTTTATACATGCAAAAACGAACAAGACAAGTAAAAAATTAACAGTGTGCATGACCATGATGTTAATAATCAGTTGCTTGCATATATATGCTAACACGCCAACAAAATTGTATGTTTGTTCTCATTTATTACTGGCAAATCTAGTTTATGAATTTCTGCGCATGTCAAACGGTAGCGCGATTCTCCTTAACTGAATAATTAATGGGAAAAGGCTAGTGCATAGGGGCCTTCCTTTCATTCTTCTGAATTCGAGGTCCAACACGCTGCAGTAACTCTTGGAACATATGTGGTTCTATTCTAAGAAAGTTCACATAGTCCCCATCACACTCTTTGGCAAGCTCAACCATCAAGGTATCGTATTTGCCAAGTAGGGACCTTCGTTGAATCCATGGTTTTATTCACCATCTACGCTGTCGTCGGGCATTTCTTCGCTGCTGTCGAGCCCTCATTAATGCTGCCACAATGGCAACGTTTCGTCCTTGAACGCATTGAAGTTGTAACAGCCAAAGCAACCTCATCCTGTCCCGTGGTATTGCCATACCTTTCAAGGGTTGAGAAGCACATGTATAGACAGGGGAGTTGGTGGAATGAAAACCGGTTTGGTCAGTTTGTAACACTTATTAGCTATTTATAGAAAGTGGTGAAAGAGAAAACATGACTTTCTTAATACTCTAAACACGTTCAATAAATGTCATAATCAAATACTTTTACCTCTCCTGAGTAACTTCCTCTGTAAAACAACCAAACGTAACCTCTCCCAATGTGAGTCGCTCTAGATTTACTGTTTCAATGTACGCATTGTTCATCAGAATATGATTTTGTCGTACGACCGTCGCACGTTCATCGCACGATGTTGGTATGATTCTAAGTGCTAGTTTGACCCATATTATCACAAACTAATCGCGCGAACATCGCGCGTCCATCGCACGTCCGTCGCACGTCCATCGTGCGACGACATAGAGCATCGCACGACGGACTTACGACAGTCACCAGCCGTAGTAAATTTTGAACATGTCCAAAACTCTACGACGAGGGTCCACGATTATGTTTTCCGTCGCACGACGGTCGCACGATGCAGACATTTCTTAAGTCCGTCGTGCGACGGGCGCACGATAGTCCTCAAATTTACATCGTAGACCCGTCGCACGTCCGTCGTACGACAATTGTGAAAGGGGGTTTATACATGTATGACTGTGTGACGTACACTTTCCACGAAAATAATGTCAACGCCATTTTCAGAAAATGCTAGTAGTCACAACATCGTGCGTAAAGTCGTTACTCTTGACCAAAACTTGCAATACTAAATCGAATTTAAATTAGGATGTCGTTTGTGGATATAACGATTGACTTTAATAAAAGTGATAATAGCTCTTGTGACCCATCATAGAATGGAACTGAATGTGAAATAGGCAATGGAAGAAAGACTTGCGCATGAATAAGACAAAGAGTGAAAACGTGGTGCATGAAGCAAGGCTTGAAAAGGGGGTTAAGGAGTGAAGTCATGTGATATATGAGAAATAAATGGAACGGTGCATAAAAGGTGTATAGACCATAGGCTCATTGTTTCAAGTATGGTTTCAAGTTATCTGAGTGTACCATATGTAGAGAGAAGGTTGGGCAGCGGCAACGGATATGACGTTACAGGAACTGGTATCCGTGTTTGATGTGACAACTGTAGAAAAACTGGGTACATTGTACCAGCTTTCGTAACGTCATATCCGTTGCGGCTAAACATGGCCGCTGCCCAACCTTCTGTCTATATAGGATGCACTCAGGTAACTTGAAATGATAATTTGAAACCATGTGCCTATGGTATAGACCGCCAGAATAAATCGAATTTCCTTACTGGAATTCGGGACACAACCTGACATTAATTAGTGATTTGGTTTTTGAAGTACAAGTTACTCCATTGCTATTGTAATTGTCCAATTAAATTTTAGGACTTGGGGTTGGGCTACTTATCCTGCCAGCCTATGTTTGTGTGTTACAGCATTTCAATGAACACCGTGCACTGGCCACTGGTATCGCAGCAAGTGGATCAGGTAATTGGTTGACTGATTATTTGAATAACTGATTGATTGATTGATTGCTTGATTGCTTGATTGCTTGATTGATTGATTGATTGATTGATTGATTGATTGATTGATTGATTGATGTATTGATGTATTGATTGATTGATTGTTTGATTGATTTATTGATTTATTTATTGATTGATTGATTGATTGATTGATTGATTGATTGATTGATTGATTGAGAAAAGATCTACAAATAAGCATACTTCGAGACCTACGCATATATGTACTCGTCACCCCGCTAGATAGCGTTGAACATATTTTGTTGTTAGTTTATATACCTCGGTTTTTGGTCAACCAACACAGAGAACTATCTTAAACCTTTTCAAAAACTACAAAAAATAGGTATTGCTACATTATCCATACCATAATCATGATGATATATTTTCTCCTTACAAGGTACTGGAACTTTTGTTTTCAATTTCTGCCTGCGGCTGTTGATTGATCACTATGGATGGAGAGGGACATTGCTACTGGAGGCTGGATTTATTTTGCAAGGTGTAGTTTTAGGGCTTCTTTTAGCCGAATCGAAGGAGAAAAGTGAAACGGTACCGCGAGAAGAATCGACTTCTTTTGTTCTAAGTGTCAAATCGTTCTTTTTCTCCGTATTTAATCCCGAATTGCTGAAAGACATGAGATGTGTGATATATTTATTGGCTGTGCTGTTCATATCACTCGCATTTCTCACACCCTTCACTTACATACCGGATCAAGTTGAGCAAGAGGGTATGACGAAGGCTGAAGCGGCCATGCTGACGTCTGCAATGGGTAAATACATAGTGCATACACTCCTTGAATACGATATCACAAATCTTGTTTCTTCTTTGAATGCTTACTAAGATCGGTTTAAATCCACGGACAGCACATAATATTGCAACGTTCTATAATGTTCATAATGCTATTTCTTTAGATATGTGAGGTAAAATAAGATTGGTGCTAAATTTCTATTGTAAACGGTCTAATTCACAATGGACTAATGTAGACATAAAATTAATCGTAACTCTCACAGAATTCTAACTGGACAGTACATGTATATTGGTAATTGGAAGTTGTTGTAGTTTTATTAGCCCCCTACCGATTTTGACCGGAGGGGACAATAGGTTTGCCCTCCGTCCGTCAGTCCGTACGCATCCACTTGACGTTGTGGGGTGTGGAACAATAGGCTTTATTTAGATTCTTTTCATTGCGTTGCTTACGGGGTGTATAATGTTGCTTATGGGGTTTTACAAACAAAAGGATGAACAAAAGAAAACCACACAACGTCAAGTCAGTGAGAACGTCCGTCCGTTCGTCAAAAAATCTTGATCCTGACATAACTCAGTTTCCTAGCTAGGTTTATGAAACTTGGTATGTGGATAGGGGACAATAAGGGGATTTTTTTTGCACGTCTAAAACTATTTTTATTCTGACAAAAATTTTGGTTGCCATTGAAACAGAAACATTGAAAATGGCTGAAAACCGGTAGAGGGACTTCTGTATTGCTTGTTATTCCTAGTGACTTGTTTTACAGGGATCGCATACATCGTGGGTCCTGTGACGTTTGGTTGGATTGGGGACCGTATTTGTTTCAGTAGATTGGTCCTATTTATAATCGTCGTACTACTGACCGGGGTGGTAACGGGGTTATCACCATTGATGTCAACGTTTGAAATGAAATTAGTATATACCAGCTTGTTTGGAATTCTTATAGGTAAATAATGCATGGTATCAACTCCATACATGCCATGTTTCGCAGACCCCTTTGCGTGAGATTGGTGATGGAAATGCAGGAGATTTCATTAAAATGCAGGAGATTTTTCTTGCTGAAACTTTAGACTTAAAGTATTATATGCTGTTTTCACTTACTAGTATCTTAATTTGATAACAATACCATGCATGCTTCATGTAGCAATTTAAACTAATAGTTGTCATCATTTTCATAATGTAAACAAAAAATGTCAGATTCCATTTTGTGCATGAAATGCGTGAGATTTGATAAATTAGCCCCTGATCATGCAGGAGTAGAGTCTCAAATGCAGGAGACTCACGCATGATGCAACTCATTTTCTATTTATGCCGCTTGACTGTGCACCATCGTCGGATACCAACGTTTACTACATTTGAGATCTCGTTCATTGTGTGTTGGTCACGAAAGTCGGTATTTAACATATAAAAAATAATTGCCCTTATGGTGTGGAATGTTGTACATGGGTAAATCAGTCACCGTAGACTTGACACAGACGATGATTGTGCAAAATACAGTGGTGCTTGGTCCACCCTATCATTGGGTTCAAAAAGAAGTATACATTTTTTTGTATTACAATTTCCTTCTATTTGATTTTAAATGCCGAGCATAGCCCTTATTTGCCAGTCAGCTTTCTGCTGAAATATGGCAGACATATATGTGTGCCTCCACCCAGATTTGAACCCGGGTCGCCAGATTAGACGACAAGCAAGCAAATCACTGAGCTACGGAGGCCACAACGTCATACAATTATGACATATTTAGCCATTGTATTCGTTTAACCTTCACAATCAAACAATTGCCCCTGCTTTTGCAACAAACTTATTTAAATGTATTCTTGTTATAGAAAATATTGACGTGCTCGGTTGAGCGATACAAATGTAGGGCAATCGTTGTCCTATTGTGACAAATATTGGTAGGTACTGTCTTTATGTTAATTTCTATACCAGACAGGACTAATTACCATTGGCATCGCAAAACAGAAACATTGTCTGTGTTAAATATTGATGTAAAATTTCAAGAGCTCAAACTCACGATTTATCTCAAAGCTTTTAATTTGAGAATGAGATTGCTACCTGAGATGCTTCATGAGATCGGGGCGTGGAAGTGCACCCTGCAATCGGATGGTCTACTTATAGATGATCGGGTATCGGGTGGTCTACTTATAGATGATCGTGTATCGGATGGTCTACTTATAGATGATCGGGTATCGGATGGTCTACTTATAGATGATCGGGTATCGGGTGGTCTACTTATAGATGATCGTGTATCGGATGGTCTACTTATAGATGATCGGGTATCGGATGGTCTACTTATAGATGATCGGGTATCGGGTGGTCTACTTATAGATGATCGGGTATCGGATGGTCTACTTATAGATGATCGGGTATCGGATGGTCTACTTATAGATGATCGGGTATAGGATGGTCTACTTATAGATGATCGGGTATCGGGTGGTCTACTTATAGATGATCGGGTATCGGATGGTCTCTACTTATAGATGATCGGGTATCGGGTGGTCTACTTATAGATGATCGTGTATCGGATGGTCTACTTATAGATGATCGGATATCGGATGGTCTACTTATAGATGATCGGGTATCGGATGGTCTACTTATAGATGATCGGGTATCGGATGGTCTACTTATAGATGATCGGGTATCGGGTGGTCTACAACGGATGATCGATGTGTTCGTGTTTATTTCAGGTGGATGCATGACTTTAATGTGTGTCGTTCCTGTGGATATTGTTAAACCTGAGCTAATTTCAAATGCCTTTGGTTTGATGTTAGTATCTCTTGGAATTGGTGTAACTACTGGTACCCCGATTTCAGGTTAGCGTTATATAATTATAGTATTAGCCTTCCATCTGTTCAACAGTGCAGGAAATTGCCCGATCGGGTAACTTTGAAATTAGTTTGTCTGTTGACTCTTACCTCAGTTACGTTTGACAGAGGCAGCAGTCTGTCAGCTAGGGTAGAATGTAGGGTTTTAGTCGCTGTGCAATTTAATTTTAGTGTTCATTTGATGTTTGCTCTTATGACGTACCCGCGCTCGCAGTCTGTGGTTTTTAGTGTACTTGTGTGCCTTTTAGGCTCTGCTGTTTCTATCGAATGTTACTTTATCTGTCCATATTTACTATCTCTTTTTAAAGAGCATGACATAAAGCGTCTAATACTCCTAGGGATTTATGATTGTTTAAAAGCATTTTTTTTTACTTTCATCCGTTTCGTTAGGTACAATGGATGTTTGAAAAGTTTCGAGACAAGTGCCGTAAGATGGTTATTTCTATTAAATTTTCTATGAAATTTTCTACAATTTTAGCTAAATGTTTTATTACCGGTAAATTATTACATATATGAATACTTATACCCCTCATACCGAGAGCACGTTTAAAAAATTCATTTCGACGTACCAACATATTTCTTTTTTTTCAGGTTTTTTATTCGATCAGACGGGGAGCTATAGGATCACCTTTATTGTTTGTGGTGCCGAGTTCATCGTTGGCGCTATACTTCTTTTCGTGTGTAAACTATATAGCACAAAAGACAACCGTCAAATAACTGAAAGTACTAGGATGTAATAAGTGTCTCTGTAATAATATGTATGCCGATTTAAAGTCATATTTTGTATTATTTCGCATACATTTAGAACACACGAGCCTCAAACTCAATTGGTAGGGTGACTGCATGGTCATGTGCTGCTGAAGAAACAGGGACAATGCATCACTCTTTGATGGACTTCCCGCCGAGATGATTAATGAAGGCCAGGGGTGGTATTCAGTATTGATCTTATTTAATTGGAGAATAAGGATATCCAATCATATCGCCTGTTATGGACCAAGAGTTTAGTACAGTGTGATCTGATTGGTTGTGCTTATCCTTAAGTCAAGTAGGATAAATATTGAATACCACTCCAGAACATCATAAAATTTGAGTTCAGCAGGTCAAGGTCACTGTGTTCTTGACTACAAGAACAGTTTCCAATTCAAACTGTAAAGGATGACCATAGTAACATAGTCATTTGGTAAGGAGATTAGACACACCCTGCATATGTCTGATGATCCATACTGTTCTTGATGTCAGGTCAGACTGCTCTTGATGTCAGGTCAGAATGCTCTTGATGTCAGGTCAGACTGCTCTTGATGTCAGGTCAGAATGCTCTTGATGTCAGGTCAGAATGCTCTTGATGTCAGGTCAGAATGCTCTTGATGTCAGGTCAGACTGCTCTTGATGTCAGGTCAGACTGCTCTTGATGTCAGGTCAGAATGCTCTTGATGTCAGGTTTCTGACAGGTCAGAATGCTCTTGATGTCAGGTTTCTGACAGGTCAGAATGCTCTTGATGTCAGGTCAGAATTCTCTTGATGTCAGGTCAGAATGCTCTTGATGTCAGGTCAGAATTCTCTTGGTGTCAGGTCAGAATGCTCTTGATGTCAGGTCAGAATGCTCTGGTGTCAGGTCAGAATGCTCTTGGTGTCAGGTCAGAATGCTCTTGATGTCAAGTCAGAATGCTCTTGATGTCAGGTCAGAATGATATGGACCCCATGTTTAGGTCATGACAATTTCGCTGCCAGGAAGGACATGGATGTATTATACATACATCTCTTGATATTTTCTATGTCCAATCTCCTAAACCATCAATACACTGTTGAAATGTTCAATTTTGGAACAACTCAAGATCTAATTGAATAGAGAAAATTTCATTATGTCAAACAAATAGTCAGACATCCTATGAGAACAGCAAAGTGGTCTGTGTTGACAGATGGTCTGTCTTAACAGGTTTTATTACAATGGACGTTGTTTGCAGGAGGTAACACAGGTCAGACTGTACTGTTTTACGCATTCAGTACAAGCATGCGTTAATGCAAAGTGCTGCAATGTTTTATACACCTATCAATATTTTGCCCCAGGAGGAGCAATGGGCAGACCTAGGGGAATTAGACAATTATTCATTCTTTGGTATAATTCCCCACCCTGAAGCCAAACATTTTTGTCTCAATCCCCACAGTGGGAGTTGCTTGGTGTATCAGATAGCCTGCCATCTTTAAAAGGTGATCTTGCTTATTTGTGGCGTCTAAATTCCCAAAAAAAGGTATCTAAAATGCAGCTAAAGTATATTTCCCGGGACCCAGAATCTTTTGGGCATGTTATATTCCTGTCTGATGGGAATCGTCTTCTGTATAAAGTACTGTCAAAAACCCATAGGGGAATAACAAAGCTACTCATGACCAAAGAATAATGTTAGTGTGATTGCGAAAACTATGAAAAAAGAACAAGCAAATTCAATTATGTATGACATTTATGTTTAATCTAATTATGTGTAAAACAACTTGAACAAGTTGTGAGGTAACTCTACATACCAAGTTCTTGCACAAATAACATATATGTATACATAAAATAAACTACAAATCACCATTAATTTACACACCCGGCATATATAGAGGATCTATCATGAGCTGTCAATTGATATAAACTGATATTAAACGAGTTCTGGAAATTTTGTTAACAAGCCTCTGGCAAGGTTAATAGTATTTCCTGAACCATGCCAAACATTACGTCAAAGATCACAAATTTTATCATGGTGTTAAAAATTTGTTATCAAAATTTAAATTCTAACTTTTTCTGAGTTATGTATGTAGGTCATAAACCACTAAATGCATACGTGACCCAAAATCGGATACACTCAAATAGTCCTTACAGAAACTTCTGTTTGCCTGGAAATGGTGATATGCCTTGACAAAATGGAACTAGAATCATCTTATTGAGTTTAAAGGTATTGTATGCATGTAGTTGAATGAGTGAATGTGTTTCATCTTGAATATTTTGAGATTTTGGCATATTTGTCAAAGCGAAAGTAGAGTAGGGTAAAACCCACATTGGATCGGTCTGCGCGTCTGTAAAAATTTGTCACCGCCTTTGACGAACAAAATCTTTCTGATATCAAACATGACCCCCTGTTTTTTTGGTATTATTTTGTAGCTGCAACATACTGCTTTTCAATGATGTAGGTCTGTGAACTGGCCATAGACTTTAACATGATATAATCTGGGGCTGACAATTGTCACTTTACATTGAGCTAAAAAACAATTTTATTTAGTGGTTTGTGACCTGTAGTGCACAATACTCATTTCGTACACTAATAGCTACATTTAATGCCTGTAAGATAAGAACAATGGCAGAACACTCTGGAATTTACCCTGAAAATTTTACATTCTTCTGATATCAGAACATAAACTATTGAAACTCAATCAGTGAAAAAGAACTTTCTTAACACCCTGTAAATGTTCATTGAAAAGAAATTCAAAAGTAAATTTATAGCACTATAAAATATATTCACATTATTTAACATGACTTAGTGCTGAATGCCATCCGTGAAGACATAATACTATTGAAACAAGATAAGCATACATTCCAAACTGCAGTAATCTAAAGTCTGGATATAAAATCTAGTTTGTATTTAAACTAGGGGAGAAATCCTGATTTAACTCATTCTGATTTTCAGTTTTCATTCAAAACAAGAAAACATTAGCATACATGCCATGTTTCCCAGACCCCTTTGCGTGAGATTGGTGATGGAAATGGAGGAGATTTCATTAAAATGCAGGAGATTTTCTCGCTGAAACTTTAAACTTAAATTATTGAGGTTTATATTCAGTTTTCATTTATCATACTTTGATAACAATACCATGCATGCTTCATGTAGCAATTAAAACTAATATTTGTGATCATTCTCATAAAGTAAACAAAAGTTGTCAGGTTCCAGTATGTCCAAGAAATGCATGAGATTTGATAAATTGACCTCAGATCACACGGGAGTAAAGTCTCAAATGCGCGAGACTCACGCATGATGCAAAAGATCTGGCATGTATGACAGTAGTGATGTAGTCAAGTAATACCTTATTTTACTATTAAATAATTTATACAAGAGAGATAAGAGGGCCCTAGGTCCCTTATCTGTCCTATATTTGGATATGGCTGGATCAAATAACATAACACACAATTCTTAACAATTCGGTTGAATTAAAATTTTCCATAATAGCTCTACACATTAACTATAATAATTCATAATAAAAATGTATAATAAAACAACAATATATTAATAAATTGAAAGCAATTTAACACACAACCTCCACAAGACATACACAACAGTGATTAAATACAGCAAATGATGTTCAGACTACAAGACATTTGTCAACAGACGCCAGTGTAGAAATCACAAAGCCCATTTGCTTGTCGAGGTTTTTGTCGAAGGTTAGCAATTGATTTTATTGGATTACTCAAATGTATGCTATACTTCCAATGTTTTACAACTAAAATCGAATTCTTTCATTGGTCAACTCACTTCTCGATTTACAAAGATTAACATCAGCCTTGCGTTCACGAAGAATTACGTGATGCACGTTTCGTACCTTGTACGCACCTGTTATTCGTTGAACGGTATGTTTAAAAAAACATGTTTGTCACATGCGCCAAGTTCGGCTAACCATATCCGGAGTTGGTGTGCATGTATAGGTGTAATTTAACAAAATGGTAGACAGAGGCAAATAAAAGAATGTAAATGGTAAAACCGTTGCATCTGTACATATTTCGAACTGAGAACGTATTTAATACTTATTTTGCGAGAGTTGCTTCACTTAGACTGTAAATTATGCATTTATTGTTATAAACCAACTGGAGGCTGTATTTGGTTTTCTTCCATCTTGAGGTGTTTCCACATTTCATGATTTGGGACTCAAATAAAGTGCCTAAATTACATCTTTTTGCAAAAAGTTTACCAAGTTATTGCTTTTTGGGAATACATGTAGCAGTTTCAGGCTTAATGGAGCTTTAACATGTGTTAAAATGAATGGACTATGTATATATTTTGTGTCTCGATCTTGTGATTCATAAACAAGTTATACATTCAATTATTGCTTATTCATTTGTTATTAGCAATTCGCTAAATTTACCAATTAACCTCTATTACTGTATACTTGGATATTAATGTGGCTGGAAAACTTGGCAAATTTTGAATTACAGCCATTTAGCATGAACTAAATAAAATTGTTAGCAATGTTTATTGTTTCTTAATCACTTTTTATAGGTTGAAATTTGTTATTGTTATGTTAATACATGTAATTAAGGAGGTACGCGCACCTTTGATCTAACGATCAAATTTTCCTTGAAACATCTTAAAATGACAGAACAGTCTTCTAGAACAACATTGAAATGATAAAAATGATAAGTCACCAGGCTCGTTTTCGACATACATGGCTTTCTAATGACCTACCATTGTATTTTGTTCATTTTATCTATTTCCTGCATTTATGGCACCATTATGTTCTTTTTAAGATTATTACTATATGAAACCACTTTTAAGCAATGCATGATATTTTGTGTGTTCAATGGTCATTCCTATTGACATTAGTCACAATTCCGGCTGCCTGGTGAACAAATTCAGTATTTGAACATGATAAATAGTTACCCCACCCACTTGCAAAACAGTGTGATTTTCAAACGATTTCAAATGCACGTAAAAAAATACCTAACGATCGAAAATGATTTAGAATTGTCCCTAAGTTAAGTATCAAATAGAACACCAGTTTAGTAAAAAAAAAACATAGGGGTCAATAGCCTTTTATGGGAGCTGTGCATAAACAAGTACTAATTATGAATAAATTTGCATAAAATTAACCTAATTTGCATTTTGTAATGAAATAATTTTTTATTAAAAATATTTCAAAGTGTGGCTACCTCTTATAACTAAACCATGCACTACATATTATATATAAGCATATGCATTTGAACAGTTGTAGGGACTTATTGTGAACCCATATTATTCACAATTTTGCCGTTCCCCACCCATTTTTCATACATGCAAAAAAATAAAAAGTTAAAAATATCTAATTTGTGCAATAATATTATGTTTATTATCATTAATCAACATTCATATGCGATAATTGAAACTAAAATTCATGTTTGTTCTTATCTAATACGATTTTGAAATTTCGTGCATGCGCACAGGGCAGCTCATACCTCCTTAAGTTACCAAATTTTGTAAAATTTAGTACCCTGTCAAATTGAGACTGACATGTCTATAACAACAACATTCTAACAAGTAAATACAATCTTGATTAACTCGTTGCACAGTAATTATAATTCTTGAATAAAGATATTTGTTTAAAAGTCACTCATTGTGTGTTAGCTATTTATAGATATTTCATTCCTTGCGAGCTATATTCTTCAGCTGGTTACCACAGGCGGTACGTATCCTCTCTACGGTTGCCGGGGAGTCGAGCTGAAAGTAGCCGGTCAGACCAATCTGTGATCGGGCAGCATGTACAGCATACTTGAGGGCCGAGATCACTGACATGGATAACAGAAGTGGTGGCTCCCCAACAGCCTGAAAAATGTAATTTGTTCTCAAATCAAAACAGATATTAACAAAAAGATGTTATGCCCCCACAGCAGCCAAATAAATAGTCCTAAATATTAAAAAGTCATGTCACTCTTGACCTAGTGACTCCAAAATCAATAGGGGTCATTAACTGTTAATGACCAACCGCCATGTAAAGATTGAACATCCTGGACCAAACCGTTCTTGTTTGAGTTATTGATAGGAAACCATTAGATCTACAGACCTACCGGCAGACCAACCGACTGACCAACATAAGCAAAACGATATACCCCCCCCCCTTCTTGAAGGGGGCATCATTAGTCAACTGCACAAATTCAAAATGATTTGTTAGCATTGATCAAAGCACAATGAAACGGTGAAGTCAGGGGCGTAGCTTAGTCGAAATCAATGTGTAAGCCACAATAAATTAGGGGGGTTCGGGGGCATGCTCTGCCGACTTTTTTGAAATTATATTCAGTTGTATTCATTCTCTGGGCTGTTTTCAGACTAAATATCAATAACAGTCCAGGTGAGTTTGACACTCCTATACCCCATACCCCCATTGATTTTATTGCATGTTTGGCATTTTTATTTTTTCGACTTTCTGTGGAAAAGTGTAGGCCGCAGCCTATATGGCCTATAGGAAGTAATGCCCCTGGAAGTTGTTACCCATGATTTGATTTGCCAGTGAACATAAATTTCTACAACAGCGTACCATATAACATGAAGGTACCGGGTATTAAAGCCATTGCATAACAACAGCACCGTCTACAAATGCTGGATGCTCAACTTTCTTGCTCATTAGTGAGTGAAAGAGTAACACGGTAAGATAACTTATAAATTTAGGTCATAGGGTTACCAGCCTAGTCAGTATGTACTTCCTTTGTGATGGTGAATAACTATGTTGAGTTTCAAGTGGATACCCTTGATAGTCTTTTAGAAATTGACATTTTTGTATAAAAATTCAAAATCAGAAAAGGGGATTAACTCGTATAAACTGCTGGATAGATTTGTTTCCTATTGTTAGTAGATGTAGGTCATCACATTCCACAAGTGATTTGACTTTCAAGATGAAAGCTTTGGTAGTATTTATGAAAATTCAGTTTATCAGTGTAAAATTTGCCACTATTTCTATGTACTAAGTCAAAACAAGGGCAGATAACTCCATAAATATAGGTCACAGGGTTACCAGCTTTGTCAGTATGGACTCCCCTTGTGATGGTTAATACCTCTGATGAGTTTCAATCAAGTAGATACCATTGATAGTCTTTGAGGAAATGACTCTGACAATAAACTTAACCGACACAGACTCTGACAGTCCTGTCACGAAAATAGTTAGACTTTTTTTCTTCGAAAGTCAAGCTAAAAATGATTATACACTAGTGCAATATAGCTTTGAAATGTCTAAGTATGGGTGAAATGGCAGTTTTTATACAATAGTTAGAGAAAGTAGCCCTTTTTTTGTTGGAAAAACTATCATGTGGAAAAAACTAACATGATTACATTTGTGATTTTCCACATTGAATTTATTAAACTTCTTCAATAAATTTGACAAAATGCTCGAATGAGCCTCAAATTTTATCATTTTATTTAATTCAACAAATTCAATATGAAACGACTCCTGTAATGACCACTATAGATTACCTTTGACGAATACGCTACAGTTGTATAGTTATGATTCTTCATCAGAGTCACATTGAACTTTCTAGGTATACTTCGTATGTTGGGTACCTTATAACTTAATGGACTACAATTCTGCATCTTTCCTGTACTGTCTACATCTATATCCTCAGTGGTCACCATACCAAGCCCCTGAAATAATGTCATAGCCAAATACTGTAAAACTCTGTTATGATGAGCATCGCAGCTTATCTTGAGCATGTTTCAAAGTCCCTTACTGAGAAAGACACACTATATAGGGTGTCCAAAAAGAAAGAATACAGTTTCAGTGTCTATTTATCAAATCCCAACAATCTGCTATCGCAACGAAAATTTGCACATGTATAAACAAAAGATGTACCGGTAAGTTTTTCTGTGACCAATTTCAAGATTATAACCCGCATATTTTTTAGAAAAAACTCAATAGACGTCACGGGCAAAATAAGGTAATTTCAGCAAATTTACATTTTTCCAAAATTAATTCCTAATAACATATAATCTTAATATACTGGTACCAGAAAAAACTTACATCTTTTGTCTACACATGTGCAAATTTTCTTTTCGAAAACAGTTCGAAGAAATCTGATAAATACACATTTAAACTGTATACATTCTTTTTGGACACCCTGTACATATTTCAACTACATAAGAACAGTGTGAATTTTTACTTTTGCATGTACCTTTAACCTATACCTGAACAAATCCTCCCTCAGTTTGTCCAATGTCAATAGCCGGGTTCAAGCTCTTACCTGTACAAATCCTTCCTCAATTTGTCCAATGTCAAAAGCCAGATTCAAGCTGTTACCTGTACAAATCCTCCCTCAATTTGTCCAATGTCAATAGCTGGGTTCAAGCTCTTACCTGTACAAATCCTCCCTGAATTTGTTCAATGTGTCAATAGCCAGGTTCAAGCTCTTACCTAAACAAATTCTCCCTCAGTTTGTTCTATGTCAATAGTCAGGTTCAAGCTCTTACCTGTACAAATTATCCCTCAATTTGTCCAATGTCAATAGCCAGGTTCAAGCTCTTACCTGAACAAATTCTCCCTCAATTTGTCCAATGTCAATAGCCAGGTTCAAGCTCTTACCTGAACAAATTCTCCCTCAATTTGTCCAATGTCAATAGCCAGGTTCAAGCTCTTACCTGAACAAACTCTCCCTCAATTTGTCCAATGTCAATAGCCAGGTTCAAGCTCTTACCTGAACAAATTCTCCCTCAATTTGTCCAATGTCAATAGCCAGGTTCAAGCTCTTACCTGAACAAATTCTCCCTCAATTTGTCCAATGTCAATAGCCAGGTTCAAGCTCTTACCTGAACAAATCCTCCCTCAATTTGTCCAATGTCAATAGCCAGGTTCAAGCTCTTACCTGTACAAATTCTCCCTCAATTTGTCCAATGTCAATAGCCAGGTTCAAGCTCTTACCTGAACAAATTCTCCCTCAATTTGTCCAATGTCAATAGCCAGGTTCAAGCTCTTACCTGAACAAATTCTCCCTCAATTTGTCCAATGTCAATAGCCGGGTTCAAGCTCTTACCTGAACAAATCCTCCCTCAATTTGTCCAATGTCAATAGCCGGGTTCAAGCTCTTCCCAACATCAAATACAATATCCGACTGTAAAACCTGCAGCAATGATAAGTAAACATAAAATTGTGCTTATCAATAGTGTTAACTTATAAGTTAAGCGGAAACATGTTAACATGCTTTGATCTTTGATTTTATGCACAAATATATTTTAAGGTTCTTACACGAATCTCAAGGTCAAAGAGCAGTAACTGATTCAAACAAAATATGTTGCTGACATGCACAATAAGGCTGAATTAGGATTTGGTGGCTGCATGTTTAGTTTTAAGTTCAGGTTAAGCTTTGTGTTAGGCATTTTTACATATACTTGTGGTCTATGTTTTTTCCTTCGTGTGTGTTCCTTTGTGTGCCTTTCATGCTCAGCTGTTTCTGCTTGTTAGGTGCTGCCTTCCATGTACGATTTTTCTTATTTTTTGGTATTAATAAATTTTTAACAAAACAATATAATCTACACAGTATTCAAAGGGCAGCAACTCAAATGCTGATATGCATAACTTGGCTTATAGAACTTACTAACTACTTGTTCAAATCCAACCAATGGTTACAGAGAAAAAGCACAGACAAATTTTGTCTACAGAATGACTAATGGATCTACAGACTTAAGCGTGACTACAATAAAGGGGATATAATAATTGTGAAAATACCTGGTTCTCTCCAGTAAGAACATCAATTTCAACTTCTGTACATGCTGTTCCATAGGAGTAGTAATTGAAAGGTTTACCTTGACCTTTACTTTGGTCAAAGTCAACTTCCTTGTCCTTTATCCTGCAATACGTAAACAAAGTATCAATTTGTGATCCGGATATTCGGATCTGTATACAAATATCTAAATATTCGTAAACAGACTTACTAAACATTAATTGCCAAAGGATTAACATACAAGTCCCTTACTAAACACCTTACTAAACATTAATTGCCAAAGGATTAACATACAAGTCCCTTACTAAACACCTTACTAAACATTAATTGCCAAAGGATTAACATACAAGTACCTTACTAAACACCTTACTAAACATTTGGTGCTAAAGGATTAACATACAAGTTCCTTACTAAACATTCATTGCTAAAGGATTAACATACACGTTCCTTACTAAACACCTTACTAAACATTTGGTGCTAAAGGATTAACATACAAGTTCCTTACTAAACATTCATTGCTAAAGGATTAACATACACGTTCCTTTCTAAACATTCATTGCTAAAGGATTAACATACACGTTCCTTTCTAAACATTCATTGCCAAAGGATTAACATACAAATTCCTTTCTAAAAATTAATTGCCAAAGGATTAACATACAAGTTCCTTACTCAACATTCATTGCCAAAGGATTAACATACAAGTTCCTTACTAAACATTCATTGCCAAAGGATTAACATACAAATTCCTTTCTAAAAATTAATTGCCAAAGGATTAACATACAAGATCCTTTCTAAACATTCATTGCCAAAGGATTAACATACAAGTTCCTTACTAAACATTCATTGCCAAAGGATTAACATACAAGTTCCTTACTAAACATTCATTGCCAAAGGATTAACGTACAAGTTCCTTTCTAAACATTCATTGACAAAGGATTAACATACAAGTTCCTTTCTAAACATTCATTGACAAAGGATTAACATACAAGTTCCTTACTCAACATTCATTGCCAAAGGATTAACATACAAGTTCCTTTCTAAACATTCATTGCCAAAAGATTAACACACAAGTTCCTTTCTAAAGGATTAACATATTCTGGTAAGTTAACAATCACATTATTTTCTTATGCCACATTCCTCTTCCTATACAACCCAATGGTCATTAATGATTTTTTTTGTTGATATTTTTGCGTTTGTCTGAGAAAGTCGATCATAGTGCATGGCAATTCTGTTTTATCCTTGCCTTATTGGCCATTATATAATAATGACCTCCAGCTTTGAGGAATAAGACAGAAAGAATCCTAGTGGGCTACCCTAGCTCTTTCCGGATAGATTCCTTTGTGCTTTAATGTGCCCGGTGAAAGCACCAATACAAGTGAGACTACCTCTGGCTTACCAACCAGTTCTTCTCTGCTTGGTTGGGAAACACAGAAAAGTCCAGTCCTAAAGTAGCCCTAAAACCCCGCCATGTTCAATCCCAAAGTACCCCTATATATACGCAATAAAGCAGCCTCATCTATAAGGGGTACTTACTTTGAATATCCCGCAGCATAAAGTTGCACATTCTTAAAGTATGCTTGTTTGATCTGAAATATGAACAAAACGACGTGAAGCTGCACATTTATAAAGTATGCATGTTCTGATATTATAGATTATAGAGATTTATCAGTGAAAATAACAGTTATCATTCTGTTATTTTCTGTTATAGATGTTGGTTCCATTACCATACAGAAAAAAGAAACGTAACGTCAAAGGAAGGGCTTAAAATTATGCATTACGTTATAATGGCATCATAATTGTCAAGATGTGATGTTCTAATTGAAATTGAAGCAAACAATAAATGGAAAACGAACCAAATCTTTCCAGGATAACTTAGGATTCTTTGCCTTCAGAGGTTCCAATCTGTCCATTAATGTAGTACAAGCATTCTGAAAAAAAATAGTATAAGAAACATAAAAATTCCACAACAACCAGACGTTAAACATCTGACTCAGTTTTCAGTTTTTCTAGAAATACACATACAGCTTCAACCACGAAATTAACTCCCGAATAAAAAATTATACCAATAAACATGTCAAATTTACATCGGCTGCCATACTTGCTTCCAAGTTCAGTCAGGTATAGGGCTAGGTTGTAGGATGTTTACTTGCATATATCAACATGTAATAAAACAATGATTATATAATTATCTGTTTGATGTTTGAATGATTGCTGATAATTTTGTCTTTGCAATTTTTCTTGAAATCTAAAACCCTTGAAATTACGTCCCCACGAAATGGTCTTTTTTCACTTTCTCGCATTGAAGTTAAATAATTTTACAGTAGTCTCCAGGTCCAGTCCCCTTTATAGGCATTATTGATTTTGAGCACTAAGATAAATTGGATACAGCTGGACAGTAAACACCAAGTAAAGGTGAACATAGTTGGATATGTTAACATTGCACTTTATGGTTACTGGAAAGGATGTAAAAGTTATCCATGTGTGAATACCTTCATTTCATTGTGAAAGCAGGCCTTAAAGGGGGGCCTATTTAGGGCATTGGCCCCGGACCCATTGGTATCAACCAATTTATGTAGCTCTATAATTTTTCTTTGTAACAAGAGGGCCATGTGGCCCTAAAGCGCTCACCTGATGACTAGCAGTTTAGGCAAAATCAGTATTTGTTATGATATGACCTTAATCTTTGATATTGATTTTATAAAGACACACTTTGTGGCCAGATTTTATAAAGATGAGGTAAAAATGTGACCTCTAGAGTGTTTAAAAAGTTTTTTTCTTTTATATGGCCTGGTGACCTAGTTTTTTATCCCAAATGACCAGTTAGGAACTCGACATAGATTTCATAGAGACAAACATTGTGACCAAGATTCATAAATATTAGGCAAAAAGCGTGACCTCAAGAGTGCTAACAATATGTTTCTTTGATGATACCTGGTGACCTAGTTTTTTACCCCAGATGACCCAGTTATGAAGTTGGTCTAGGTTTTATAGAGAAAAACATTGTGACCAAGTTTCATAAAAAGTGGGTAAAAGATGTGACCTTTAGAGTGTTAACAAGGTTTTTCTTCAATGTTACCTGGTGACCTAGTTTTTAACCCCAGGTGACCCAGTTGCGAACATGACCTAGATTTTATAGAGACAAACATTGTGACCAAGTTTCATAACTATTAGGCATAAAATGTGACCTCTGGCGTGTAAACAATATTTTTCTTTGATGTGACCTGGTGACCTAGTTTTTGACCCCAGATAACCCAATTACATACTTGACCTAGATGTCATAGAGACAAACATGGTGACCATGTTTCATAAAGATTAGGTAAAAAATGTGACAAGTGAGTATTAACAAGGTTTTTCTTCAATGTGACCTGGTCACCTAGTTTTTGACCCCAGGTGACCCAGTTGCGAACTTGACCTAGATTTCATACAGGTTCACATTGTGACCAAGTTTTATTAAGATTATGTTAAAAATGCAGAGGCGTCGCGACTGGGGCGGCAGGGGCGGCGGTCGCCGCCCCAATATTTCAGCGAGCAACGGCATTTTTGTTCATACAAATATACAAAATCTCAATTTTAGCTGAACATTGGAGAGGCAAAACGGCAAAAAAAAGGCTTGGGGTTTCCTTCCTTCTAACATAACATGTGTCGATGATGACATCTTTTTAATTATATGTATCACTAAGGTGTGAAAATGTACGGTATAGATATACATGTATCTAACTGTCACAGTCCGTTAATCGTCGTCGTCATAATTGGATTACCGACAAACGCAAGTCATAATTAAAACAACTTTAAATTTACTTGTATTTACTCAAAATCACCAATAAGAAAATAATGAAAATTTGATTAATTTCTCGACATATCTTGTAAACGTCAACATGGCTAAAGCTAATCAGCCTCATAACTTCAATTTTCCTAGGCATTTTTTGGGCAAAAAGTCGCCTGAACTTCATTCATTAAATGCTGGCTGGTTTCAAAGGAGTTTGTATTCGTAAAGCATTAATTTATGTTACATATACATGTATGTTACATCATTAAAACTATAGATATATACATGCTCATACACATGTACGTTATGCTTATTAAATTAGATTATGTGACACTTTACATTATTTGTTTTATTTTTATATTACATTATGTATCATAACCATGACTGTTTGCTTGTATTTTTGCCGAAACTTCCGTGAGTTTTTAGTATCATCAAAGTTTTGACGACAGAAATTTCTTTAAGAAAACAGCAGTTATGGTTTATAACCGAGGTATATTCAAATATTGCCCCAGAACAATAATCTCCACACAACAATCCGAAGTTTTCATCATTCAGAATGCACAATAAAAGTCATGGAAAGTCACGGAAATGGCCCCATTTATGCTTTAGTTTATAAACAAGACTGCGTTCAATAAACGCTTATGCCCCCATGGAAGCCTTGCCCATAAAAAGCTAAGTCAATCAGGGGCCATAATTCTGTAATAATGTTGGATAGTGTTACATGGCTAAATTGATAATGTAAGGGGCTTATGATGGTAAACAAGTATGCTTAGTTTTAAGGCAACGCCATGATGGACATGATGTAAAACGAAACTGTCAATTTGATTTAACCAAGAATTAGACGCTTAATAAGTCTAAGTCCAAAATTAGGTCAATGTGACGGTCAAAATGAGGTTAGGTGATATAGGTGTGTAGAGAATGTTCAAATACAACAACCATGCAAGTATGAAAGCTTTGTAGCAAGCCATATTAATGCTAGAAGAAACGGTCAATTTAGGTTAACCAATAATTTAGCCCTCCAATAAGTCTAAGTCCAAATCAGGTCAAGGTGAAGGTCGAAATGGGGTCAAATAATACAGGTGTGTGGAGAGTGTTGATATACAACATCCATGCAAATATGGAAGCTTTGTAGCAAGCCATAAAAATGCTAGAAGAAACGGTCAATTTGGGTTAACCAGGAATTTGACCCTTCAATAAGTCTAAGTCCAAAATTAGGTCAAGGTGAAGGTCAAAATGGGGTCAGGTGATACAGGTGTGTAAGGAGTGTTCATATACAACATCCATGCAAGTATGAAAGCTTTGTAGCAAGCCATATTAATGCTAGAAGAAACTGTCAATTTGGGTTAACCAAGAATTTGGCCCTTCAATAAGTCTAAGTCCTAAATTAGGTCAAGGTGAAGGTCAAAATGAGGTCAGGTGATACAGGCATGTGGAGAGTGTTCATATACAACATCCATGCAAGTATGGAAGCTTTGTAACAAGCCATAATAATGCTAGAAGAAACTGTCAATTTGGGTTAACCAGGACAGACGGACGAACGTCCGGACAAACGGACGGACAGGTAAATCACTATATGCCTCCCCATCTATCGATAGGGGGGCATAAAAAATCGTACATAAAAGGAGGGGATACCCCTCCCTTCAAACCCTCCCCGCCTCCCCAATGTTCTGGAGCGCCGACGCAACTGAAATGTGACCTCTAAAGTGTTAACAAGGTTTTTCTTTAATTTGACCTAGTGACCTAGTTTTTGACCCCAGATGACCCAGTTACGACCTTGACCTAGATTTCATAGAGACAAACATTGTGACCAAGTTTCATGAAGATTAGGTAAAAAATGTGACCTCTAGGGTGTTAACAGTCCAATTGTTAACAGCGGACGGTGGATGACGGACGATGGATGACGGACATAGGGCGATCACAACTTTCTGTTTTGGTGAACCGTCTTGCAAAGCTTTCTTTTAAAGTGGCTAGCAGGCCTAAATACTTGTGCATTACCTTGATCATGTGATATCCTTTAGTGTGCGATGCATGTGTATCCATATTGACATAACTGAATTTTGGTATTAGACTGTGAACTATGGTAGCCTGAAAGTGCCATTCTGCCTATATACATTTTCATAAATTGACAGGTCTGCAAAAGATATCAAGGGATTCATACATTAGCTAAACAACAACTCACCAGCACTGCCGGAGCATATATATCGGTTCCCATACTTCCACCAGTTAAAACTGCATTTGGTATTTTTTCCGTGGTGGTATCATTTATATAAATCAGATCCATTGGAATACCGAGCGCTCTTGATGCTACCTATAATAATGATTGCATGTACCGTAAAGTTCCACTTAAAAGACCTTCAATAATAATTGCATGTACCGTAAAGTTCCACTTAAAAGACCTTCAATAGTGATTGCATGTACCGTAAAGTTCCACTTATACGACCTACAATAGTGATTGCATGTACCATAAAGTTCCACTTATAAGACCTACAATAGTGATTGCATGTACCGTAAAGTTCCACTTATAAGACCTACAATAGTGATTGCATGTACCATAAAGTTCTACTTATAAGACCTACAATAGTGATTGCATGTACCGTAAAGTTCCACTTATAAGACCTTCAATAGTGATTGCATGTACCGTAAAGTTCCACTTTAAAGACCTTCAATAGTGATTGCATGTACCGTAAAGTTCCACTTATAAGACCTACAATAGTGATTGCATGTACCGTAAAGTTCCACTTATAAGACCTTCAATAGTGATTGCATGTACCGTAAAGTTCCACTTATAAGACCTACAATAGTGATTGCATGTACCGTAAAGTTCCACTTATAAGATCTACAATTGTGATTGCATGTATCATAAAGTTCCACTTATAAGATCTACAATAGTGATTGCATGTACCGTAAAGTTCCACTTATAAGACCTTCAATAGTGATTTCATGTACCGTAAAGTTCCACTTATAAGATCTACAATTGTGATTGCATGTACCGTAAAGTTCCACTTATAAGATCTACAATTGTGATTGCATGTATCATAATGTTCCACTTATAAGATCTACAATAGTGATTGCATGTACCGTAAAGTTCCACTTAAAAGACCTTCAATAGTGATTGCATGTACCGTAAAGTTCCACTTATAAGACCTTCAATAGTGATTGCATGTACCATAAAGTTCCACTTAAAAGACCTTCAATAGTGATTGCATGTACCGTAAAGTTCCACTTAAAAGACCTTCAATAGTGATTGCATGTACCATAAAGTTCCACTTAAAAGACCTACAATAGTGATTGCATGTACCCTAAAGTTCCACTAAAAAGACCTACAATAGTGATTGCATGTACCATAAAGTTCCACTTAAAAGACCTTCAATAGTGATTGCATGTACCATAAAGTTCCACTTATAAGACCTAACAAAAGATCTTATAAGTGAATCATTCTAAATACTGTAAATCGTTTAATTTTCGCGTAGCTTTTATTGCCCAATTTTTTTTTTAAAAATTCAAGAATTTTTTGTTTGCGAGCGTCATTGACAATGTCTGAGTCCTGACTATGTATTACCAAATTATTCGTGATTTCACATGTCAATCTCCTTGCGAATATTAGCGAAAATAAACCTCTGGAGACAAAGAAGTGATTTACAGTAGACATCTTTGGTCTACATTAAAGACTTTTGTTATTTAAAAAAGTTCCGCATGATTTTAAAATAATGGAAGTAGTCTTTTAAGCGGAACTTTACAGTACTTTGTTAAGTCACCAGTATGTCCTAAATGCCGACAACCCAGTCACAGTATACGGACAGATAGTGCACTATTTGGGCCCTAGTGAGTCAGACCCCTATTCTTTTGCCAATATACTTTTGACAGACAACTTCTGCATTTGTAACATAACTGGTTAAGGTTCACTCTAATGGACGAAAATGTGTATTTTTCTTCAGTGAATTAAATACCCCTTTGGCAAAAAAACACATTAGTATCATGATACATCATTTTGTAGCTTAAAGTTCAAATAATCAATATCAACGAGTGCTTTTGTTATATTCACTTGTTATAAAAATGTATTTATATAAAGTTAATTACAAAATAGGTATACATTTTTCAAAATGTCAGTCTCATTTATTGGGTAACAAAATGCTAGAAAAATTAGAAATTGTGGTTGTCAAATATTTTATCAAGGTCATGCCTGCCCATTTATTTAAATAAAAGCAGCCAAAATGCGTTGATTTTGAACAATAAAATACATCAACATGAATTAAAATCTATCAAATGTGTATGTGTGAAGGCCTACTTTTAATAAATCCTAAATAGTTTAGGGTACGGTGGGCCTGACGGACCAGATAGTTGTTGGTTTGTCAATAATCGATTTTATCGGGTCTATAAGACTTAAAACTTGATTTTTTGTACAAGTTTTAAGTTGCCTCGAAAGAACTGAAACAGGTTTATGGAAAATTAATTAAAGCTTTAGTATTTCTTTCATTTATAAACATATTTAGTTAGATATTTCTTTCCACTGTATTTTATTTGTATATATACCAAAGAAATTGCCTATTTATCTTTAGTCGTACTGGTCCCTGATAACGTTTGTTCCGTCCGTTAGCCCGTTTCTTTTAACATGAAAAAAATGCTGTATTTGGTCAGTTTGTGCGTTAAAATGGATAAATATTACTCAAAAAACTAATTGCAGACGATAATATAGCATGGCAGTAACCTCACACCATACATAAACTTACCGAGCACGTTGTAACATTTGCACGGACTATTCGTGTGGATTGAAATATTTTGACAGCTACATGTAATGACCGATTTTACACAAACTGTATGTGATCGCGAAACGATCCAGAAAATCGAGTTACACAACTGTGTTTGCAATGATTATACGAGCATAATTAACATAAGGATTATTTAAAAATGCATATTACTTTTGTAATTTAGCTAAAATAAGGTTTGACAGACAGCCTCGTAACACATATCAGATTATCAATTCGCTAACATGTGCAGCATTTGTTGAGATAGGAAAATGCTGATATTGATGTTTCCTTGGGACTTAAATTAAACCGTAAGTATCATATTGTATTCGATGTCATTATTCGTTATGAACGGCACATTATGAACACTGCATCATATTGGTTTTGTCGATAAACTGTCGCACTACTTTGGCGCATGAATATAAATTTGCTACACAGCGCGAAATTCGTAAACAAACGAGATGAAAACAATAATAAATATTTGGATTTCATTGTTATTATCGTATGATCGTTTGTAAAGTTGATAAATTATGAATGTAATAAAGTTCATTATTCGATCTGGCTATCGATTATGTTGATTACTTTGTTTGAAAAACATGTTGCTGTACGTTTACTGTGGTGACAGGAGGGAGCAAACATGGCGACTTCCTTGTCGATATTACACATCAACATGAAGGTGTTTTTCTCGTAAACAAAACACCAGCAGCTAATTTCAAGCCTGGCATGCCCTTGCGACGATTGATTATAAAGTATTGCCAATGAGTTCGTATTATGAAATGCAATAATGATAACGTTTGACCTTTGAAAAAAATGTTGTATTTTTCATTCGAAAATCGCCTTTATTTTAGTGTTAGCATTTGAATTAGGCAACTATATGGTACATTTTTCATACCACGCAAGTGCTACAATGGTTTTCTATCATATATAATAAAAGCAAATGGTATATGCTGTTTGAAATAGTTTTTTTCAAGTGGGTGTTTTTCAAGCATTTTCAAGGGTTATGATCTACCTTAAATCTGGCCCAGGTAATCTGTATATGCAACATAACCTGTTAAATCAGGCCCCACATGAGTTGAATTAGACCAGGGCTGGTATTCACAAAGCATCTTAGTAGAAAACTTTTTTTCTTAAAAACACTAAAATTTCTAAAATATGTCAGCCTAACATGACAATCAAGATTATTGATTTTTTGCATAGGTTTAAATCATTATGTAAAGAGCTACTATAATCACTAAGAAAACATGGGTTAATCTTCAATTTGTGCACGATATATGCAATACTATTTTTTAACTTAAGTCAAAATATTTAAGTTTTCAACTAAGATGCTTTGTGAATACCAGCCCTGGGTATTAGTACAATATAACTTGTTTAAATGTATCCAGGTATCCCCCATGTGCAATGTTACCTGTTAAAAATGTACATTACCTGTCAAAAAAGGTACATTACCTGTTAAAATAGTTACATTACCTGTTAGAATAGTTACATTACCTGTCAAAAAAGGTACATTACCTGTTAAAATAGTTAAATTACCTGTTAAAATAGTTACATTACCTGTTAAAATAGTTAAATTACCTGTTAGAATAGTTAGATTACCTGTTAGAATAGTTAGATTACCTGTATCATTTTAGTATTTATCCCCTGCCCCATCTCTATGCCACCATGTGTCAACAACACAGAGCCATCTTTGTATATGTTTACCAACGCAGACCCCTGAAGATTAAAGACACAGTCAATGACCATGACAAATCGTTGGCTTAGAATGAGAAGGTCGTAAATGCTACTTACGACCTTATAAGACTCATACATATTTGAAATCTGCATCACAATGCACTTCTGAGCTTATTTTGATGACCAAACTGAAGTTTTCAGACAGTTTTTTCTTGTTTTCTCAAAATAGTGTATTTGTACTTACAACCTTCTTAGTCAGCGAAATGTGCAGTTAAAATTAAATCTGCTAGACATAGTTTTTTGAACAATCGCATAATTGCACCAGTAGAAAAACAAATCATTTAGAATTGCAAGCAATACAGAAGTCCAGTACAGGTTTGAAGCCATTTTCAATGTTTCTGTTGTCATAGCAACCACAAATTTTGTCGGAATCAAAATATTTTTAGAAGTGCATAATCCCCTGAGTGCCTCATATCCACATACCAAGTTTTGGAAACTGTTTCAGTTATGTCAGGGTCCAGATTTTTTAACGGACTGAATGACAGACTGACGTTCTTACAGAACGATTTTATGTGGCTAATTTACGCAATAACGGTAGTTATGTGTCTAATTTTACCCACACAAACCTAAATTTTAGCCACTTAAAACAAAATTATACTTTCGTTTTAACTATTTTCAACTGGTTTGTCCATAACAAGTAGCCACCTAAGTATATGTTTTTGGGCGCAGACAGACGGATGGATGGAGGGCAAACCTATAGTTCCCTCCGGTCACAAACCGGTAGGGGACTAATTAAGCTATAATCAAACAAATGAAGGGAAGTTTTAAGTCCTTACACAGCTTTAGATATTGAGCATATCAGGCATGGCCACATTCTTTTGTCATATTGTCACAATTATTAGCGTTTGACTTTTCTTTGAAACTTCTTTCATGTGTACCTGTGTCCGAAACACAGCTGAGAGCAATACCTGGGCAAATAGGGCATTATAGCAAAATGAGTTCCACTGAGATATCCGTCAAACCAAGACTTAAATTTGAGCAAAATCTCAATTTGAACTGAGATTGTTTTCTTCTTTTTTTTTTTGAAGCTGAGATATCTAATTGAGATAATTCTCTATATTCGGACCAGGAAATATTTATTTTAAACAAATGAGTTACTTTAGCATATAGATCATCCAATATTGCGCCCATTTGCTAACTAGATTGAGATGATTCAGGCAGGTTGGGGTCAGGCTAAACATAAACTAAAATAGATGATATCACCTGATTTAAAAACCGAGGAGGAAATCCAGCACCAAATTTTTCTGTAGTCATAGCAAGGCCTCTTTTCTTCCACTGATTGTCTCTGAAATTCAAAACATTCAACTATGTTCATTTAAGGAGAAGATCAACACATAGCATGTTGTACTCCTTTAACATTGATAGGTAATTGTTGAATGTCAACTGCCAAAAATGGTCCAAAATGTGTCTAAAACACTGTCATTTTTGTCTAAAACTACAACAGTTGTTACTGAGAGGAATGCACATCAAGGATCACGTTAATATCTCAGCACTATAATACTTTATAATAAAATCATAACTGAAAAATATAGAACGAAGTGCTACCAGTTGAATTTCTCAATTTCCTTCAATAATACTTTTATAATAAAATCACACCACAACTAGAGATGTTTGTAAAACATGTATGCCCCCATGGCAGCCCAATAGTGAGTTATTGTAAAGGTTAGTGACCTTGACCTATTGACCAAAAAATCAAGGGGTTATCTACTGTTGATGACCAACTTCCAAGTAAAGTTTAAAGATCCCAGGGCAAAGCATTCTTGAGTAATTGAATGGAAACCATTTGGATAGTCAGAAATGGGGAAGGTCACCTTGACCTTGACTATTGACCAACTGACCTCAAAAACAACGGGGGTCATCTACTGTTGATGACCAACCTCCATGTTAAGTTTGAAGATGCTAAGGCAAAGCTTTCTTGAGTTATTGAACAGAAACCATTTGGTCTACCGACAGGCCGACCAACCGACAGACCTACATGCGCAAAGCAATTATAAAAAATATACCCCCTCATCAAATATGGGGGGCATAAAAATATAGAACAAAGTGCTACCTGTTGAATTTCTCAATTTCCTTCAATCTCTCCACGTATCTACTTTGTTCTGTACATTGCAGCCACAGTGCTCGAGCTGTACAGTTTTCCAGATGTATACCGTAGGGGGTCGTATCACCCTCTGTATATAAGTTCACTTCACGAACCTGAAATTAGTTTATACTACAGTTATTATCTGCAAAGTTTTAACTTTTGCAATTACGTACATTGTATTTGTTAAGATAGTTTCTTGCGAAGTCATGTGTAAATATATTTTCGTAACAAGTCAAACCTATTGTGGAACCCTCGACAGATAATTCAAAACAAAAAGTCTGTTACCCATACATGCCAGATCTCCCGCATCATGCATGAGTCTCTGTTTTTGAGACTACTCACACATGATCGGAGACCAAATGATCTAATCTCACACAATATCTTGAACATTCTGGTTCTTGACCTTTTTCCTTCACATTATGAAAATGATCAGAAATATTAGTTTTAATTGCTTCATGAAGCATGCATGGTATGGTCATAAAAGTAAAATAAGTGAAAACTGCATATAAACTTCATTAATTTAAGTTTAAAGCTTGAGCAAGGAAAATCTCCCTATTTTTAATGAAAGCGAAATAAAGTTCATGCAAATTAGGTACCATCCGTTCGCGACATTACTGACATATTCATACAATGACATTTTATGGGGACAAATGTTTAATAAGAACGCCGCATGGCGACGAAGACCAGGTTTTCAAAGGTAAGGTGAATGTGTAGAAGTTTGAAATGGTGCTGTTAAATCAGGGACAATAACTCTAAAGTGAATTGACCAATCAAAAAAATCTTGACGGGCATCATCGCAGTTTCTTTGTTAATGTTAGTTTAAAATTTCATGAATTTCTGACTGGTAATTACTGAGAAATGGCTGTGGAAGTTATTGAGCGAAAACTGTTTTTCCTTTTTTAGTAACAGTGACCTTGACCCCACTGACTGGCCCCACTTTCAATCACAAGCTGCATCTTCACAAAAGCTGCCTATACAGCAAGTTTCATTAAGTTGAAAATAACTGTTTTCTATTTTTAGTATCAGTGACATTGACCCATCAGACTGGTCCCATGTGACCTTGACCCCACTGACTGGTCCCACTTTTAATCCCAAAGCTGCATCTTCACAAAAGCTACCTATACAGCAAGTTTCATTAATATATCTCATTCCTAACCTACGTTATTGAGCAGAAAATAACTGTAGTAATGGTGACCTTGACCCAATCGGCCCTACTTTCAATCCCAAGCAGGGGTCTTCACACAAGCTACCTACACAGCAAGTTTCAATATGATACCTCATCCCTAACTTAAGTTATTGAGCGGAAACCGTTTTTCATTTTCAGTAACGGTGACCTTGACCCCACCAGCCCCACTTTCTATCCTAAGCGGGGTCTACACACAAGCTACCAACACAGCAAGTTTCATTATGATATCTCATTCCTAACTTAAGTTATTAAGCCGAAACCGTTTTTCTATTTTTAGTAACGGTGACCTGAACCCCACTTTCAATCCCAAGCAGGGGTCTTCACACAAGCTACCTACACAGCAAGTTTCAATATGATATCTCATCCTTAACTTAAGTTATTGAGCGGAAACCATTTTTCTATTTTTAGTAATGGTGACCTTGACCTTGACCCTACCAGCCCCACTTTCAATCCCAAGCGGGGTCTTCACATAAGCTACCTACACAGCAAGTTTCATCATGATATCTCATTCTTAACTGAAGTTATCCAAGGGAAACCAATTGTTGACGCCCGTCTGCCCAGCCGCCCATCCGACGAAATCGCCAATCTAATAACCAGGATTTTTTTTAAAAACCTGGTTAAAAATGCTCTTTATTAATTCAGTAATATTTACTGACATATTCATTACAGCAACATTTTGCTTGGGAACAAACAGTATTGTTGTATCGAGCCCTGACCCTCTATTAATATTCAAGTGTCAAACCTGTTCTTGACTCAAGCCGGTACTGCATGCAATGTTGAACAATATATCTTCTACAATCAACACTCCCTGCGGAGCTCCAAAACCACGGAATGAACAGTTAGACGGCGTGTTAGTGTTACACACATAACCTTCAACCTTCACGTTCTCCAGCTTATAAGCAGCATCAAAGTTGAGAATACATAAATTCATTACCTAAAATACAAACCACATTTGTTAATCATGTCACAACACAGTTGTGAAAAATAGCGATTTGCAAGCTTCTCAATGATGATTAGCATACCAGATTCACGCATTTTGGCAGACATTGACAATACTTATGTCAAACTTCATGAAAACAATCTGACTTAACCTAAGCCGGTCCGGAGAGGTTATTTGAGTGTCGGTACGCCTTTATGAATGACGCTTGTCTTTGAAGAGATGTGTCGTTCATGTGAGGGAATTTAACCTTGAATTTGCAAGGGAAGAAGGAGGGAGTTGCTTGAGAGAGGTGACGTTACAAGAGGGAACACAGTACTGTGAGGTGTGAAAACTTGTGACTCGAAACTGGATATGACAGATTTCTAGTTGAACAATAGTTTTTACATGTAAATTAGTGAATCTGGACCTTGAAAAAACTAAAATCAAAATAACGAAAAACTTCCAGACAAACTTCGACATAACCGACAACATTTCAAATAAGACAAAGAAAGGAAAACTTGTGACTTAAAAAAACTTTGACATAACGGAAAATTCGATATAAGCGAGTAAGAGATAACAAGAGTTGACTAAATCATGAGAACTATTTGTAACCAGGGCTGGTATTCAATATTGATATTACTTGACTTAAGGATAAGGACAACCAATCAGATCACACCATATCAAACTCTTGGTCAGTAACAGACAATATGATTGGCTATTCTTATTCTCCAATTAAATAAGCTCAATATTGAATACCACCCCTGGAAACAGGGGACTTACCTCATAGGAATTATCACGACTGTATCCTGCAAGATTATAAAACTTTATGTCCAAAGCTTTGATTTTTCCTGTTTTGGTAAATCCAACCTAAAAAATATCAAGTTTGACCTTATAATGCACTAAATATCAGATAGCATATACTAAGTATCAGCTAGCACATACTAATATCAGATAGCACACTAAGAAAGAATTCAACAAATTACACATAGATTGAAGTGAACAGCAGCTCTCAGAAAGATGTATGCAAGGGATGATCAATATCGAACGAAAAATGTTAATTACATGTTATTTTCTTAAAATATTCCATGTGGTGGTTAATACAAATATTAGAAGAATATGTACCAAATAGTTTTCAAATATAGTGAAAAAAAATTGTTTAGAGGTGGAGCAACGTCATATGTGCACTTTTTAACATAAATCAGAATTTAACGATGAACTATTTGATCATCATATTCATTAGGTCCTTCTGCATAATTTATTTTAAAACTTAAAAGATTATATACACTCCTTTGATATTTATACATCTTCCCCAAGGCAATACCAAGTTGAACAAGACTGCGTTCACTAAACGCTTATGCCCCCTGTGGAAGCCTTGTCCATAAATAAGTCTAAGTCCAAAATTAGGTCAAGGTGAAGGTCAAAATGGGGTTAGGTGATACTGGCGTGTGGAGAGTGTTCATACACAACATCCATGCAAGTATGAAAGCTTTGTAGCAAGCCATATTAATGCTAGAAGAAACGGTCAATTTGGGTTAACCAGGACGGACGGACGAACGGACGAACGGACGAACGGACGGACGGACGGACGGACGGACGGACAGGTGAATCACTATATGCCCCCCATCTATCGATAGGGGGGCATAAAAAAGACTTTTGAACGTAGTTTTGACGATGATGTCATTTTACGTGCACTTTGCGTTAGATCAATTAAAGTCTTTTCCCAATCGATTTTTGAATATGTTATTATGTACCAAAAACAAAGCTTTTGACCTGTCATGACCGCAAAATGATTTCTGAATCTCACACTAAATTTCATTATTATGAGGGTCATTCAATAAATTTCTAGACTGTGTTAATCATTTTAACATCCGATGACACAGAGAAAAACAAATTACATCACGTCAAACTACAGCCTTTCGGACACAAGTGCTGAAAATATTGCGTGAAACAACGCATTTTTAAAGTTAATATGGCTAAAATATAAAGATCACCATACCACACACCGTAATTTATGATCTGATGTCGGCGACGTTATTGATGTTTTGCTGATTCTCAAATGGTAACCCGAAATGAAATTATGTTATTAACATAGGAATAAACATAAACATTCAAATTGTATACAGTCTAACTTGTAATAGCGACCACGCGTATTAAGCGACCTTTGTCTTAAACGACCGGTCTAAACTTCTCCCGATCGTATTTGTTCTATTTTCCTATTTATTAAGCGACTTTTGTCTAACGCGACCAACGGCCACTGTTTAAGCACCATAATTGATTGGCCAAACTTTATTAAGCGACCGAAATAAATTGTACTACACTCAGGTCGTCTGTAGTGAAAGGTTAATTAACTTATACCTCGTCATAAATCATTGTTTGTTCACACTTCAGAGTTTGTCTTTTGTTAACTGGACCTCAATTAGCATTGATAATCACCGCAGGGCATGTAATATAGATGGTTTTTAATCCGATTACACACATTATTACGGATTAATTGTTGTATCTTTGTCACCGTCCATTTCGAAAGGGCTAAAACCCGGTCTATTCTGTGTGTTTTTTCTTCGAGTGTAAGCAAGACTGACTTATACGAGAGTAATTGAATTGTGTAATATATGAGTAGGTTTATTAAAATGATAAATTGAAATGTTTATGAAGACGATGCATACAAGTATTGACTCATCATAAAACTTATTTACACAATTATGTTTATCAATTGAAGTCCAATAGTATTCGGACAGCCTAAAATCGGAAATTCGTTAATGACACTCAATGTTTTTAACATTTGCGTTAAACGACCATTCAGTTAAGCGACCGTTTTCAGACCTTCCCAAGGGTGATCGTTTAATACAAGTTTGACTGTATACTTAAACATATCTTCCACAATATCTTATATAGTCTATGTTAAGGATTAACACTTGGCATAATGATTACACCTCGCTCATTTCGACTGACGTTGCGTGAAAGGTCACAATGTTTGCCTCTGCACATCCCTGTATCAGTCTAAATACCATTCTGCATTTCAGAAATTTTTTTTGCCACTTAAACACAAGACCACTGCATGCTGTATGTTCTCCTTTCGCTCTCTGTAGCAGCCCTTGTGTGTATGCGGTGTTTTTCCAAGCCCCACACACAATTCAATAATCGTATGAGTTTTTTTCTTGCGTAAAGAAATAGACGTTTTGACGTTATTGAAAACGCGACTCGCTTTAATAAAACAGTATTTAATTCACACTCCGACGCCCAAATAACTTCATAATTTCATGAAATCACATGATAATATGTTCTAATAATCTAGCAGAAACATTGGAATATACAGTACATTAACTTAATCGGAATTTATAACTAGTTGAACTAATGAAAAAGGCATGTTACATCGGTCAGGGGTGGTAGCTCGTTTCTATGGTAATAGAGTGGCTGATAACATGCTACTGGTTTGCATTATTGAAGATAACTTTGCATTGATCGTTGGTAATAAGTTACTGTTTGTAATGCTATAAGAAATTATTGTTAAAACGCAATAATAATCCAATGAGAATGATTGTCTACGAATATATTGAATGACCCTCGTACTTGTTACCTTCAAAACTTAATGTTTTATTGATAATCTTTTGTTGTCCCTCATATTTGCTATCAGAGAACGTAAACATGTGCATGAATTAAAATATGACAAAGATCTAAAACTATGCCACACTGTTAAAGTCACACATAGAAATTAACAGCTCTAAAAATCATGCATATAAATTATATACTTAACATATACTAAATATATATAGAAATTATGAAACACTGAGTGTATATATGTTAACCTTATATTTGCCAAGGAACGGGTGACGTTTTCCCGTGATTTCCATATCAACTTCCCGTGGTAAGATACATCTTACAGGACACTTGTACCTGTGTAATAAACCAGTGTAACATTAATCATACCTAGCATATACAGTTATATCTGTCTTATAGACAGAGCTACAGAAAAGCTGCCTATTTGGGGTAATTACCCAATTAATTTCCTTAAAAACCCAATAGATTTTGAGAGGAGGGAGTAAGAAAAAGCAAAGACAATCTGAAATACCCAAATAGAAAATGATATTATAGTGAAAAATAGTACATAAAAGATCATTTACCCTAAGAGTTTTGTTAAATACCCAATTAAAATTTGTCAAAATCCAATAAAAATTGAAACTTGGGGGTAAAATACCCAAAGGACTAAAACCTTATCTGTAGCTCTGTAGCTCTGTATAGGCCACCAGTAAACAAAGAAGTAGCAGTGATTTTTTCAGCCAAGGATAACCAATAAAAGCACAAGCACTTATTTCCAATGGGGTCATGTTTTTTACGAAGGGACAATAATGTAACAAGTTCTACTTAAGAAATCTGTGTTGATCCGCTGAAGCATACACATGTATGTGTTGCTTTTGTAGTGTGTGTACTGTTGATAGTAGCCAATCTCATTAAAATCAGATCCTAACATTTAGCTACACTGTTAGATCTGACTACACTCTGTAGCAGGTCATGTTTAAATGACCTCTCTCCCACGCAGTGAGTCAGTCAGTTTGTAGCCACTAGTTAGACTGGCACCAGTTCTACAGATTAATTTTGCTAAGACCAAAATACATCTGCATCAAACATCCGACTATTACAGGGTGGCGCTGTCCGAGCAAACCTCCAAAGAAATAATGATCTTACATAAGCTAAACCCCTTTTTATGTTCAGTAGAAATCAAGAAATAGCTAAAAGTTACAGAAAATTGCAAGAGAATATATTGTTACCAGTGATATTAAAATACTATGCACAAGAACATATTACTACAAACACAAAACCTTGAGCAAGGCTAGCCACCTGTACACTTTCAGATTTGTGAAAGTAACGTTTTGATTGGATGATTGAAAGGTCACTTGGACATGACCCCGTATGGAGTACCATCAGATCCTATATAACAGTGTAAAGTAGTGAAGCCTCCAGACTCCAGACGGTCAAAAATAGAAATGCTTTTCAGTGTTTCCCGCCTAACATAACTAAAATTACTAACAGTCTTTGTACGAGACGTTAAGCGAGGACCCGTGTATGATGCTTTACATCGGCACGTAAAAGAACCAGGGATGCTTCTGGAACTGGGATATCTTCTGTATCATGCACTATCCCACAAAAACTAAAGTGACAAGCCCCTTCTGGGGGCCTTGCCCATATGGATTTCCGGTGGCGAGGATAAATAAAAGCAAATATACCAAGCCTTGTATGGATTTGATTTAAATGAGATTGGATAGTAGCTAGATACACAATGGGTATTTGATAAAACCTTCTACGATTCTTGTCCATTACAAAATGATAAAAGTGGCTTTGAGGCCCACATGGAAGATCGGGAAACCAAATGTGTCCGCCTCTTTAAATACAGGCGTTACTTACTTACTTTAACTTTACTTTACTTTACTTTACTTTACTTTACTTTACTTTACTTTACTTTACTTTACTTTACTTTACTTTACTTTACTTTACTTTACTTTACTTTACTTTACTTTACTTTACTTTACTTTACTTTACTTTACTTTACTTTACTTTACTTTACTTTACTTTACTTACTTACTTACTTACTTACTTACTTACTAAATTTACATACCAATCTGAGATAAAAATAGTTTTTACAAAAGTTTTGAGGGAAAAATTCCAAATAATTCCTCATATTTATACACTAAATGCAATCGGATAATACATCTTCAAACTGGCTTTTACTTACTTGTGTGCAGCGATGGCCACTGGTAAATTTATCATCTGATTTCTTACATCTTTCCCGCCAAAACTGCCACCCATACGTCGTGTCCTGACATTAACTTTATGTTGAGGAATCTCAAGGGCAGCACAGATACTTTCCTTAATACCAGAAAAAGACAAACAATAAAATCTCAAAAAAGATAAGTGATAAAATCACCTGAAAATTAAGAAAATACCCTTAAAATTTGTTAAATTAAACGAACTCGATACAACGACGCTGTTCGTTTCCAAGAAAAATGTCGTTGTAACGAATAAGTCAGTATACTGAATTGATACAAAGAGCATTTTAATACTTTTGTCCCCAAATATGATGTCACTATAATGAATTTGTCATTATATCGGGTGTCGTTATATCAAGTCCTGACTGTATAATTAAAAGTAAGCACATTGGGCCTTACTGTCAATCCAATCCGATTAAAGTACACAAACGTCCAAACTCAGAAGTATATCTGAGAATGATCCGTTTAAACTTGGCTTCCCTGGAGCCTGTTGCGCAACTAAGGGGCTACCAAGCGCTTTTTGTAAGCGTTTGAATTTACTACGTCTGCAATGACACACTACCAGCAATACCGTTTCTCAGCACTTTGCTAGGCGAGCGCTACCAAGAGCTTTTTTATGCCGCGAGCGCTGGCCGATAGCATATATATAAATGTTTTGTTTTGTCTGCTATGTACACTTTTTTGAAGCAAGACGAAACAGGCTCCTGGTATAAAACAGATTTTCCATTATTGCTATTTTTAGCTCAGAACCTCCCAGCCAATCGCAGCAGGCTGTATAAACAACACTCAGCTTGATACAAAATAAGCCAAGTAACCGTGACAACATCAAGACTAGAGCTGTTACCTGTGTATTTAGAGCCCACTGTGTGTTACAATGCACTTCTAACTCATTGTTCTCTATTTTAGAAATGGCGTAAGCTGCTTGAGTCTCCAAGTAAAAATGTTCCTGATGTCCTGTTCTATATTCACCTACAAATTTATGTTTTATTATTAAATAAATTATGAAAAACCGTAGTATACCGGCTGTTATACAATGGTTTGGAGTTCTGAAGCGTATAAGTTAACCACAAAAGCCACATGCCTTCATGGTTAATACAAACCACCAGCACGACAAACTGTAACAGATGTATAACAAAAAGCTATACTTCAGCTTTTGTATATTTTATTTTGATTCTAACATGATTTAAAGGGACTGCCTCACATATTGTTGTTTTGCAAAAATAAAATAAAATTGTCAAATATTCTCGTAATTTTGGTATTGTCGCCTGTATATCCCATAAACAACCCCACTGACATGTAAATAACTTTAGGAACTTCTGCATTTTGCAGTTATTGAGTATTTTTACATCAAAAATTCTATAGGGTATTAATACCCTATAGAATTAACACTACTATTACTTAAATCGCCTAAATTTTGTTAGCATTTGATGAAAACGAATCGAAAAACAAACCTAATACCTCACTGATGTTTACGCTGTAGTTAGTTGATGTTACAGTTCGACCATGTGTGAATCACAAAATTCACAAAGCATATTGGAAGGAAACTTAGCTTTTTTTTCAAGAAAAAAATACTCAGTTGGTGGTATCGAGAGTGGTTAAAATTGCTTATTTGCACCAAATCTTTCATAAAGCAACCGCCAATGGCTTTCTATTACATCAATACTTGGTTAGATTGGAAAATCACGATATAGAAGAAATTGAGCCCGATCTGTGAGGCAGCACCTTTAAATGAGCAATCATATCTTAGGCCAATGTTACTTTGCCAGAGTATGTTGTTTACTTTACTTATTTACCTGAATGATGTCATGAATGGAATACCTGCACGATGTGACCTCATTCCATCGGTATATCAAATGTTATATGACAGTGTGATTTGTTCTTTGTCTATATAAATCTTTGGTCATGTTAGAATTATTAATACCATAAATTATCTTTTACTGACCAATCTCTTTTTAAAATATTGTTTGTTTAATGAAAATATATTTAATTTTATTTAAACACTTCTTATGGGATTACTGAACTAGTAAATATTTACAATGATAGTTGAAAAGTTCTTTCTTTGTAGACCAAAAGTTACACTAGATGAAATGTTAGCAAATTTTAAGAATTTGCGAAATGTGCCGATATATTTCCACTATGCCAACCTAACCATTTTATTTATACAGTAGCTAATGCCTCCTGGTACCTGTAATTATACTCAACATGCATTATTTGAAATTGACGCTAAAATATAACTGAACAGTCTATGTATGGTAAGTCAAGAATTTGATTACCTGACAAAACCTGATCAGACTCCTTGAACCCCTTTTCTACGTCACCGTCTTCTGATATATTTGGCTTTCCATAGAATGAATTGGCTGCAATAGCCTCCTGTACAAATATAAATATTGGCTTTTCAAAATACAGTCAAGACTGTCAAACTATGTGACCCTCAATGCGACCTTGAGAAACAGGTCATATGACCTTCAGCATGACCTTGAGAAACAGGTCACATGACCTTCAGCATGACCTTGAGAAACAGGTCACATGACCTTCAGCATGACCCTGAGAAACAGGTCACATGACCTTCAGCATGACCATGAGAAAAAGGGCACATGACCTTCAGCATGAACTTGAGAAACAGGTCACAGACCTTCAGCATGACCTTGAGAAACAGGTCACATAAGACAGGGAGTCTCATACTCAGCAAATAAAAAAACCAAAGGGCGTGTAAAGTACATTCCAACCTGTCGAGAGCAGCCCTCTGTACAGCAAAAATCTCTATATAACAAACACATTCAACCTCTGTAGAGCAACAACCTCTAAATAATGGCCAATATTTGCAGCTCCCAAAGGATGTTGCTCTACAGATGTTAAATAAGTAGTCAATATCAGCTTAGGAAAATGCATTCAGAGATTTAGTCTGATATTACAAGGTAAATTCAAGGTTTTAATCTGCACATTTTAAACAACATTTTAGTTATTCCTTTATTAATAAAAGCTCCGCGAGTCGCATGTGTCGCCTGACGACATGCACATTTGTCATGGAAAACTATCCACTATTGGGCTACATATCGACTCACAAGAGTTCTATAGTCATCTGAACTAAAAACGACAAAGTGATGCTCTGGACAAAAAATTTCAAGTCATTCAACCTCTTGGTGACAAGTTATCCGCCGGACAAGAAATACTCAAATTAAATCAATCTAAGGGAAATAATTCAAAAACGATGCAAGGTAGAGTTATGGTTCTTGCGCACTGCACTTCGGCTTATTGCAAGAAACATGCATACCAAATCTTGAGTCATTTGAACTTAAGGTGACAAAGTTATGCTCCGGTCAAGAAATGCTCTAATAAAATCAATCAAAGGGAAATAATTCAAAAACTATGACTGGTAGAGTTATGGTTCTTGCGCACTGCATTTCGGCTTATTGCAAGAAACATGCATACCAAATCTTGAGTCATTTGAACTTTAGGTGACAAAGTTATGCTCCGGACAAGAAATGGTCTAATAAAATCAATCAAAGGGAATAATTCAAAAGCTATGACAGGTAGAGTTATGGTTCTTGCGCACTGCACTTCGGCTTATTGTAAGAAACATGCATACCAAATCTTGAGTCAATTGAACTTAAGGTGACAAAGTTATGCTCCGGACAAGAAATGGTCTAATAAAATCAATCAAAGGGGAATAATTCAAAAACTATGACAGGTAGAGTTATGGTTCTTGCGCACTGCACTTCGGCACATTGTAAGAAACATGCATACTAAATCTTGAGTCAATTGAACTTAAGGTGACAAAGTTATGCTCCGGACAAGAAATGGTCTAATAAAATCAATCAAAGGGAAATAATTCAAAAACTATGACAGGTAGAGTTATGGTTCTTGCGCACTGCACTTCGGCTTATTGTAAGAAACATGCATACCAAATCTTGAGTTATTTGAACTTAAGGTGACAAAGTTATGCTCCGGACAAGCAATTTGTGACGCCGCCGCCGCCGTCGCCACCGCCGCCGCCGCCGCCAAAGTAACACCTATATGTCGCCTTTTCAGGCGACACAAAAATGGTCTTTAGTAATTAAGAATTGCAAGCAATACAGAAGACCCCAACCGTTTTTAAGCCATTTTCAATGTTTCTGTTGCCATAGCAACCATGATTTTTGTAAGAATCAAAATATTGTTTGACGTGCATAATCCCCTTATTGCCCCCTATCCACATATCAAGTTTCATAAACCTAGCTTGAAAACTGTTTGAGTTATGGCAGGATCCAGGTTTGGGCATATTTTCACTCTTTCTGTCACCATAGCAACCACAATTGTTGTCAGAATCATAATATTTTTAGACGTGCATAATCCCCTCATTGCCCCCTATCTACATATCAAGTTTCATAAACCTAGCTTGGAAACTGTTTGAGTTATGTCAGGATCTAGATTTTTTGACGGACAGACTGACTGACTGACTGACAGACTGACCGACGGACGGAGGGCAAACCGGTAGGGGACTAATAAGTGAATAACTAAAATGTGGTTTAAAATAGACAAATTAGTGTGCAGCATAGAAAGTATGGTCCCCTTCGTTTGAAGTTCAAACCCAGAAAAATGAAATCTGTGTTACCTCAATTGTAAGTATTGCTGGTAGATCCTCATATTCCACATGTACCAAATACGAAGCTTTTCTAGCCACCTCTCGTGTAACTCCCAGTACAGCAGCTATGGGCTGACCTATTGATAGTACCTGAGTATGAAACAAGACTGAGCTCAGTAAACGCTAATGCCATGGTGGAAACCTTGTCCATAATAACTAGCTAAGTCAATCAGGGGCCATAATTCTGTTGAAATGTTGGATAGTATTACATGGCTAAGACAATGTCAGGTATTAATGATTGTTAACAAGTATGCTAAGTTTGAAAGCAATGCCTTGATGGACTTTGAAAATATTGAGTTTCAAGAACTTTAATATTTTCAATGGAAGGGACATCATAATAACGGTCCGGACAATTATCGCTATATGCTTCCAACATCAATAGATGCCGGATAATAAAAACAAAATTCTATCAAAATCGTAGGAAGTCATGCAATAACTTCTACATTTTTCTTTTTTAATTTTTTACCAAACACTTGCAGCAGGTTCTTGTTTGAGAGATACCCAATAATATAAATTATTAAAACTCTGTTTATTAGAATACAGTTATAGATGATTGTTATAAGCAAAACAAGAAATGTTTGTAAAACAAATATGCCCCAAAGGCAGCCCAAAAGTCAGAAATGGTCAAGGTCACATTGACCTTGACCTTTAACCTGCTGACCTCAAAATCAATAGGGGTCAACTACTGTTGATCACTAGCCTCCATGTAAAGGTTGAGGATCCTAGGGTCAAGCGTTCTTGAGTTATTGAACAGAAACCATTTGGTCTACTGACAGACAGACCGACGAATGGATGGACGGACTGACATTAGCAAGCAATATTCACCCCCTCATTAAAGGACTGACATTAGCAAGCAATATACCCCCTCATTAAAGAGGGGGGAGCATTACAATGCAAGAACCATCATGTGTCACAGACTAAAATTGCTGGGTTTCGGGCTGTTAGCCTTAAACTTAAAAAATTTCAGGGGTTAAATGAAGGACCCGTGGCTCCCCCCATGGTCTAGGCATGGCTAGGATGTTACTCACCTCTTTCGAAGCAAATATTTCCTCTTCAGCATTCCACCAATTCTTGCCGGGTATATCTCTGTAGTCAATATAGCCATGAACACCCTCAACTGCCAAGGCTGCAGTTGGATCGATGTTGATAATCTTAGCATGGGCTCTTCTGCTTAATACCAAACACAGGAAAAGTTCACCTACAATGGGGTACACAAAGTATGAAAATGTAGCACTAAAAACCATCGCAATACATAACTCGTGGAAGCCATGCAGAGAGCCTAAAATACCCCACCAAAACCACATGGCAAGCTTTGGGGACACATACTAATAACGATCTCCCTTGATAAAGTGTCTTGTTAATTAAATTTGAAACCAGATTTGAATCCAGGGGTCAGAAACCACAAGACCATCTGGACTCATTAGAAATGGTCTTTAAGATAAGAACTGACTGTACATTGAATAAATATTACCATACCGTCCATTTTGGGCATGTCATCTATATATACAGCCTCCCCGGATACCACAGCATCAGACGACACGTTTGGTACGGGTCGACCTACAGCATCGTGTTCAGGCTGTTCAGGCTCTGTACACGGATCATAGAACCGTGTCGACACACATGGTTCAATCTTTTGAGATGATGTACAGTTACTGCTTGACCGTCCCTGTAAGAGTAAATACTGTAGCGCAGACAATCCAAAGCCACACAGAAATGACGGCAGCGCCTAGCCACCCATGTTAGAGTCAGACATAGAAGAACCATCCACATCCCCAAAAATGGATATTTCAAGCAAGCCTATATATTCACTCCGCAATGAATGACACACTGTGGATTTCGAATTCTGTGCATAATTAACCATAAAGGGAGGTAATTATAAATAATAACTACACTGAAGTGAAGTACAGGGAGACTTTTACAGCCGCCACAGGGCACTTAACACCTGCTGTAGAACTCCTTCATAGCGCTGTTAATGATAAAAAATATTGTACTGTACGACATCAAATTAATTAGTTATTAAAATACATGTAGATTGCTGAATACAGCAAACGAAAACACATTAAACATGACATTGTTTCTATCAACTTCAGTTAAACCTGTGCTACAGACCATCAGTTCGGTGAACAAAGAGCACCAAATTATCTGACATGAGACCATTTCAATGGTATTTAACCTGTTAAGAGAGACCACCTTTCACTGGGTAAATTTTACAGACAGATAAGACTGTACATGTATAGCATTGAGAATTTGACCTGATCCTGACCTTTAAGCATGTATATATTACAAGGTTTGTGCGTTGAATATATAAATTTCTGCAAGCAAATCATGCAATATCGGTTATTTAGCGTCTTCGTGATACTTCCTGCTTATAAAAACATACAACCAGGATTATAAATATAGACAACATATCAGCTATTAAATTATGTTAATAAACAGTCGAGAGTCGGGTCAAATTCTCCCGACAACATATGCACTGTAACTCTTACCAAGTCTTTGTTAACTTGATTGTAAAACTTGAAGAAGAATGCCGACACTACATCCAGTTTGATTTTAGAGTCAGCTGGTTTGCCATTCAAGGAAGATAACTCTTCTGAAAAACTTGAGACCACATCATTTAAAAGGGTCTCGTCCCATTTTCTGAAAGGTAAACAGATGAAAAACACTATGATAATCATCATTTAACAACAAGATATTATCCGAGAGTAATAGAAATAACCTTGAGAAAAACAATCATCATTTAACAACAAGAAATTATCTTGAGAGTAATAGGAATAACCATGAAAAAACAAAGTTTCCGTGTGTTTAATATCTTCAGTTGCACAGACTTCTGGAAGGTTGAAAAAATTGATTGGGCACTCAGTCAGACAAGCCTTTAAAATCTGACAGTCCTATAAACAAACTGTCGGACACCGTATGGGCAGTTTACATACTAAACTCGTTATTATTTGAAATATCAGTTTATAATATACCACTTATTATAACAAGAAATATAAATCCAGATGAAATCAGGTTTAAACTAAGATCAACAATTTGTTTGTGTCAAGAATGAATGTGTTACAATCAGTTCCACGCTGAATTCATTTTTTGTTTTGTCACATGCACATTGAATGCACATTGATTGGTTGAATCAATGAAAATGCATGTCACATATTAAATGTGTGTAGTAGAATTATGTACAGTGTGTTGACTCGTACACAAATCATAGGTTATGCTTAAGATGAGCAAATTTTCAAAAGATTGTGTCGGACCTGATAAAAATTAATTTGCCAACTTTCTCTGCTAAACTTTTTTCTGATCATCCAGTAAATACAAAATTTAAGGATGTTTTTCACAAATAACCAATAATTGACTAAAGAATGTTTACTATATCTGCTGAAATAATATGCCAAAAATCACATTTAAGTACAATGTATGGAAAACAACATACCAATTTTGCAAGAGTTGCTTCCCTTAGGCTATAAATCATACAATTTATTGTTTACAATTTGTTATTTTGTCAACAAACCTACTGGAGGTTGTATTTCATTTTCCACCTTTGGGACTCAACTAATGTGCACAAAATGCATCATTCCGTAAATAGTTAGTTACCAAGATATTGCTTTTTTAAAATAGCCATTAACGGGTTAATATTAAACCAGTTATATATAAGAAAGACTACCCATAAACTAAATATGTTTTTGCTGTTTCCCATGGGTGGGCTTTACTGACAGGCTTTACTGTACTTGAATACAAATTTGATCACAACAACAGTTTCGAGGGCTATCTATGTACTAACATGGATGATACTAAAAACCATGGTAATTAGCAATCATTCTCAAGCCTGAAAATCCCTTTTTGAAAGCCTGAAACACAACTTTTCAATATAGACAAAGAATGGAACATTCAGGATTCAAAAACCTGAAATCAGGCACAAGCCTGAAAAATACCAAGCCAGCAGTCAGTGAAAGTGAGTGAGTGAAGCTTATTTACCTTCCAACAGAAGATTCCATGGTCTTCTTCAAAAGTACGGGAGTAGCAGCAACACCCCCAACACACATTCTGTGAATGACATCAGATATAAAACATTTAGTGGCTTCATGTAATAACATTGTTAATCAACATCTTGTAACACGGCACTATTTTTTCTTCTATGTTTTGTATCACTACACCATTTAAAAAGTGAGCCAATTACAAAGGAAAGAAATTCCTATTCTGGCAAAGAAATTTTGTAAAAAAAAAATTTCTATATATCTTTTTTAGTAACCATTTTAGTCTTAAAAAACCTTATATACCTTTCTAAGTGAACATGTTAGCCTTAAAACTTGTTTAACATCCCTTGTATATATACCTTTTTAAATGAATGTGTTAGCCTTAAAACTTGTTAAACATCCCTTGTATATATACCTTTATAAGCGAACGTGTTAGCCTTAAAACTTGTTTAACATCCCTCGTATATATACCTTTCAAAGAAAAAGTGTTAGCCTTGAAACTTTTTTAATACCCCTTGTATATATACCTTTCTCAGTGAACATGTTAGCCTTGAAACTTGTTTAATACGCCTTATATATAAACCTTTGTAAGAGAACGTGTTAGCCTTGAAACTTGTTTAATACCCCTTGTATATATACCTTTCTAAGTGAACGTGTTAGCCTTGAAACTTGTTTAATACCCCTTGTATATAATACCTTTCTAAGTGAACGTGTTAGCCTTGCAACTTGTTTAATACCCCTTGTATATATACCTTTCTAAGTGAACGTGTTAGCCTTGAAACTTGTTTAATACCCCTTGTATATAATACCTTTCTAAGTGAACGTGTTAGCCTTGCAACTTGTTTAATACACCTTGTATATATACCTTTCTAAGTGAACGTGTTAGCCTTGAAACTTGTTTAACAACCCTTATTAATATAAATCATGTACCTTAAACTCCCGATAGTTCCATCATCAGACAGTTTCATAAACATCCCACAGTTTACATTAGCCAATGAAAATGTTGGTCGGTCCGTCTGCTTGTAAAATTCACAGAGTGTACCCTGTTTAATATAATATTGGTATACTTTAAGATAGATAAATGGCCAGTTTTTAGTTTAACACGAGGGCTAATCATGACCATAATTCTTAAGTGAAAACAAAACGACCAAAAAAGTTGCAACAAAGTAATTCAAATCAGGCAGGTAATGTGTATGAACAGATATTTGCAAAGCCATGGGCCCCACTTCTTTGCTTTAAAGTCAATCATTATAATACACATGTATAACTAATATGAACTAAGGCATCGATTTAATCTTTAATGTAAACACCAGGGTACTGTTTTATCAAAGCACGTACCGAAATCGTAAACTTACGATCAAATTTAAATACTTTATAATTTGTTTACAATTATGTTATGACGTCAAAAAGTCAAAATGGTGTGACGTCTAAAACACCAAAATAGACGACGTCAAAACACGCCAAAATACAAGGTAATACACATTACATTTAATTTGCATTCTATAAATGATGGTTACAAACACCTTTTCAGTGTTAGGTATAAACACAGACTTGATGATTTCACCGGGTTTCAGACACATATCCTCCAGCGCTACTCTTCTTTCACCTTCCACTGAAACATACCAACACACTCTTGTGACATTGAAATACCGTCATAATTTATTTTTTAGATATTGGTTAAAAAATCCCAATTGGTCAACCATATTTCAGTGATTAGACAATTGATAACTAACAAGTCATTAAGAATTGCAAGCAATACAGAAGTCCCCTACCGGTTTGAAGCCATTTATTATGTTTCTGTTGCCATAGCAACCACAATTTTTGTCAGAATCAAAATATAATTCATTATTGCCTCCTATCTACATACCAAGTTTCATAAACCTAGCTTGGACACTGTTTCAGTTATGTCAGGATCCAGATTTTTTGACGGACGGACTGCAGACAGACGGAGGGCAAACCTATAGTCCCCTCCGGTCAAAAACTGGTAGGGGACTAAAAATCTACCCTGACTTATGGAATAAGAAAGGCAATCTATACATTTGTTATCTCTTAATCTTATCTTCGACTTATGGTAGAGTGTGTCTTATGAATAATGATACATTATGAATAACAGGGGGGGGGGCTACTGAGGCATAATGCCCAATCTTTAAATAAGAGCACTCCCTACAAGTGCTGGACGCTCGAAATTCTCGTACTTGATAGTCACCCTTGCTCATCTGTGAGTAAAAATTTTATGAGTAAAAAGGGCAAAGAAATCCATAAATATAGGTCACGGGGTTACCAGTCTTGTCATGGACTCCCCTTGTAATGATGAATGACTATGTTGAGTTTCAAGTGAATACCTTTGATAGTCTTTGAGAAAATGACTAAACCAAGGCACACGATCCCGTCACAATAGCTAGACTTTTTGTCTTCGAAAAGTCTTCGAAAAGTCGAGCTAATAAGATGCAATTCTGATTAGCACATTTCCCCAAACCTATGTTCAAACATAGTTATATTGTTTAATTTCAGCTTATGCAATTTCAAATGACCATTACTTAGTCAATACTTTGATTTTTTTCATCAAATAACTTTTATTTTGTGCAGAAAAGTTAATTCTTAAATCCAGATGTCCAGATTTTTCCCTAACTGTAGAACCCTTGAAGTAAATACTTACCACTTGTGAGAGCTACAGAGGCTTTCAGAGCAGTGAATAATGCGATGACATCAGCATTAGACCTTCCACAAAGTAAACTTCCACTCAATGTCTGGAATAGAACAAAATAATAACAAGATGTTTGTAAAACATGTATGCCGCCATGGAAGCCCAATAGTCAGAAATGGAAAAGGTCGCAGTGACCTTTGACCTACTGATCTCAAAATTAATAGGGGTCATCTACTGTTGATGACCAACAACCTATGTGTAAGTTTGATGATCCTAGGGTCCAGCGTTCTCGAGTTATTAACGGAAACCATTTGGTCTACCAAAGGATTGACCAATAAACCGACAGATGGATCAACATGTGCAAAAAATATACCCCTCATCAAAGATGGGGGGCATAAAAAGTAGAAATGTGTCCATAAAATTATGACACTGATTTCCTCACTCACAGTTGTTCAAAGAAAATTATTAAATTTTAAATTTCAGAAAGATAATACTTTCTGCGTTTCAGCGTGGTCGTTTAAAATCACACGCGTAATTATTTTGGAATTTATCAAACTTTCAACTTATCAACAATTTCTGATTTTACAGAGTAGCCTCTTTAAACACTGTTACAAAACGCCCCCCCCCCCATATACTTAATTATACACTCACCGCTACATTCCTTATCTGGTCCGCACCATACCTGTCCATCATTTCATACAAGGCTTTAAAATGCTGTCGTCCGTCAACTGTAATGAAAATAACCTATCCCCATCAAAAATAATAATGATTAGGCCAAAACTGTGACCTCTAGTGTCTACGCAAGCACATTGTGGACGGACGAGGGACAGACGAAGAGTGATCACAAAAGCTCACTCTGTCACTTTGTGATAGGTGAGCTAAAAACAACCAAACATAAAATTCAAATTATTTAACTCACATATTCTAAAAAACGCTTTTGAATAATATGATATCTTTTATAGGGTTTAATGAAACTGATGGATACAAGAAAATATTCTGTGTCATATTGCAAATTTTGCTATAATTATACATAAACTAAGTTTGATTAAGTTTTTGACCCCAGATGACCCAGTTACGAACTTGACCTAGATTTCATAGAGACAAACATTGTGACCAAGTTTCATAATTATAGATTAGGTGAAAAATGTCACCTCTAGAGTGTTAACAGTCCAATTGTTGACGGCGCACGGTGGACAACGGACGAAAAGGCGACCACAATAAAAAAGCCCCATTTCAAAAACGAAATCATTAACAAGAAAGTATGTTTTAAACTACAAACCACTAATTTTATCTTCCACACTGAAGAGTTTCTCCTTCATTTCTGAGAGAGTCACAGCAGCCCCGAGCTCTACGCCACCCTCAACAACAACCACAGTTTGTAAGTCAGGTACGTTACCACCATACAGTAACACAGACGATGAATTAAACTTCCCTAACTTGATAGACAAAGCTGAAATAGTAAAACAAATACATGCAGGGGCTCTACTCAGTGAGACATAATGCCCAATCGTGAAAACAAGTCACAAGTCTGTTTCAGGTGCCAATAGCACACATCCCTACACATAAACTAGGTTTCAAACATAGTTTTATTGTTAAAGCTCAGATTATGGAACTTCAAATGACCATAACTTTGTCAATTCTTTTAATTTAATAACTTTTATTTTGTGCTGAAAAGAGAATTCTTTCTTATACAGCAAATCCGGATTTCCAGATTAATGCGGAATTGTAGGACGCCTGAGTTACATGTTTAAAACACCACCCATGAACGAAGACTATTACAACATAACATGTCTGGAAATACCATCCTTCCTCGGAATTTTTTTTTAATTTCTATTTTGTCGCAGTTGCATTCTTGGCAAAATATGAATATTAAAATCATTAACATATAACCACATAAGTTGACAGTATTGTCTAGATCTATATAAACATATCCTTCCTTATTGTAGAGGAGTCCTTGGGCATGCTCCATCAGATTAAAAAAAAGATATACTGTAAACAAATTTACTTTCGCGAATATTAACTTTGACGTTTTGCTGATCATCGGAATATTTGCAACTACCAATTCTCATGTTTTTAAGCAAACCGCAATGTCCATATTAATGTTTTTAACACTTTCGCGGCAATTTAATTTCCTAAAATTCTACCACTTGGGAACTCCACGAAATTAAATCGTGCAAAATAATTTCTTGGTTTAAATTATATACTGTTATATCTTCTCTGGGCTGTATCGGAATGTCAGAAATGATGATAATCTATCCAGGTATACCTGCTGTTGTATTTCCCATGATCACAGGGGCCTGGGGATGTTCTGATTTCAATTTCAGCAACTCAGGTAAACTTGTAGGTGTATACCAGTTCCATGTGGCACCTTTAAAAGATACCGACTTCCTGTATTCTTTATTTGTCTGGAATTTAAGAAAATACCATAAATGATAGTAATTGATGGTAGTGAAGGAATAACGCAGAAATACACATTAAAACAAGGGCATCACAAGACAGGCTCCACGCTCCACTATGGCGTGTTTTCATAAACTGATTTACCATTTTTAAAAACAACAGGCCACAGTTATCAGCCCTGATTTCATTACTAGGCAGGGCTTTCATATAGCATCACAATGCAGAAATGTGTCATTCCTACCTAAAGACATATTTTCCAATTTTAGTAACACTATGTATAAACAGTGATATTAACCCTAACAGGACAATGTTCAATCGCAAGATGCATCCTCATACAAACTACCTATATAGCAAGTTTCAATCCATTATCTCATTTCTAACCTTATTTATTTTCTTTAGTTAGCAACAGTAAACTTTACCCAATCGGCTCCAGTTTCAACCCCAAGGAGCAACTTTATACAAGTTATCTATGCAAGAAGTTCACAACATCTCATTCCTAATCACAGTTACAGAGCATAAACTGATTTCTATTAAAGCCCCAATAAGCCTTATACGGCGATTTTCAAAAAGCAATAACTTGGTAACCTATCCGCAGAATGATGCATTTTGAGCACTTTAGTTGAGTCCCAAAGGTGGAAAACATCATAAGATGGAAGAAAACGAAATACAGCCTGCAGTTGGTTTGTAATGAAAACAATAAATGCATAATTCATAGCCGAAGGGAAGCAACTCTTGCAAAATTAGTATTTTGTCTTCCATACATTTTACTAAGTGTGATTTTTGGCATGACATTTCGACTGATATAGCTTACATTCTGTCGTCAATTATTGGTCGTTTATGAAAAACATCCTTATTAATTCCTTGTATTAAGTCTATTTACTGGATAATTGGAAAAAGTTTTTGGAGAGATAATGGTGCTTTAAAGAATAATCTGGTGAACTAAACATTCACACATTTCTCTTCTTCCCATTAAGTTTCATTGAGTTGGAGATAGCTGAGAACTTTATGCAGTTGTGACACACATAGAGTTCCATGCAGACATGTAACTAGTGTCAACCACGAACAAGTACGGAGATGATGAACACAGTATAATTATGCAGGCCCGTAGCCACGCTGTCATGCACACCATGTCACTTGCCTCAGTACAAATTTGAAAACTTACCAAAATAAACACATTTTTGAAGAATAAAACATCTAAATATACCCAAGAAAGCATTTGCCTCAGTGCTAGTTTGTCTCTGGATATGTCCCTGCTATAGCATATTGATTGATAACAGTAGAGATAAATAGACAAGGGGCATATAAAATAATGGATTAATAAAACATGATCATTTATAAGTAAATATTTTAAGACTACCTGTAATTCTGGAGGGAAGATAGGAACCTGTGTAGAATCCAGACCTGATGTTAGTCCACTCTCTGCTGGTACATCCTACAAACAAGATTTACAGGTCAAGGCTGGTATTCACAAACTATATTAAGGGAAAACTTAAATTTTTTTATTTAAGTTAAAAAATTGAGTTGCACATATTTTCCATGGAAAAAGAATAACCCATGTTTTCTTTGTTGTTATTGAAGCTCTTTACATAATGCTTCAAAGTAAACTATGTAAAAAATTGATAATCTTGATTTTCCTGTTTAGCTGATACACTTGACGCATGTTAAGTTTTTAAGAAAATTTAAAGTTTTCTCTTAGAATTTAAGATGCTTTGTGAACACCACATGGTTCATACACAATTCTCACATCCAAATTCAAGGCCTTTACAAGGCTTTTTCAAGGTAGAATTTGGATTTTCAAAGCATTTTCCCGAACATTTACCAAGGTAAAATTGTCAATTTTGACTCTTTGTGCTGGATAGACACGAAAAGTATTGTCATCACAACTACTGCTTATCACTACATGTGTGACTCTCACACCCATATAATCATATACATACTTTTAATTTGCGAAATACCTATTTATTCTGTTTCATTTTTTACGCAGATAAATATAAATGTGTGATTTTGACAACATCCATGTACATTCAAGGCTGTTCGCCAAAATTCAAGGATTTTCAGTTAAAGCTCAAGTACCATTTTGGCATTTTTCAAGGCAGCAGTTATTTCAAGTAGTGTTCAAGGTTTAAATGTATATTTCTGCGTGTCATAAAGTTTTGCACAAATTTTGAATCTAAGACATTTGGCATGCGGAAAAAAATAGATAATTTACACATGAGGAAATGTCAGCAAATTTTGTAAAAATTAACCAAGTGATGAACACAGATATGTTACCTGACCAGTCTGTTCAGAGGTTTGTACATTCTTACCTGACCAGTCTGTTCAGAGGTTTGTACATTCTTACCTGACTAGTCTGTTCAGAGGTTGGTACATTCTTACCTGACTAGTCTGTTCAGAGGTTGGTACATTCTTACCTGACTAGTCTGTTCAGAGGTTTGTACATTCTTACCTGACTAGTCTGTTCAGAGGTTGGTACATTCTTACCTGACTAGTCTGTTCAGAGGTTGGTACATTCTTACCTGACTAGTCTGTTCAGAGGTTTGTACATTCTTACCTGACTAGTCTGTTCAGAGGTTTGTACATTCTTACCTGACTAGTCTGTTCAGAGGTTTGTACATTCTTACCTGACTAGTCTGTTCAGAGGTTTGTACATTCTTACCTGACTAGTCTGTTCAGAGGTTGGTACATTCTTACAGCATTTATCACCCATAGGACATCCTTCCTAAAAACAGAATGTACTCAAAATCATATACAAATGTAATAGATAACATAATAACCATATTTAAAGTGGCACAAATACAGACGGCAACTGTTACACTATTTGTGTCTCTGATTCAATTAAACAAGATATTTTGGTAAATAATTTATGCCCCCATGCAGCCAAATAGTCATTTATGTTAGAAGTGATGATGACCTTGACCTTTGACTTACTGATGTCGAAATCAATAACGATCATCTACTGATAATGAAAATAAAGACTTTTTTATAGAGGTAACACAATTAAGCATGCAATTGCTCAATCTTCCCTGTGAGCATAATGACCAACCTCCATATAAAGTTTGAAGATCTTATAATAGGTCCAACCGCTCTTTAGTTCTTGATATGAAACAATTAGGTTTCGATCTAATGTTAAAGGTCACATAATTATACCTAGGTCTTTGACCTCAAAATCAATAGGGGTCATTTAATTTATGAATAACCTCCGTATGAAGTTTCAAAAAGATCCTAGGTCCAACAGTACTGGAGTTGTGATCAGAAACCACTTACAGATAGTCTACCAACAGACAGACAATCAGATTGAGTGACTGAGTAAGGCATAATTAACACTCCCTCATCAAAGATGGGAAACATTATATTCATACAACAGCATATACAGTTGAATCTGGCAATCCACTGAAGTTTAAGCTGTGATGTGTCTTGAGCAGATAATTTAAATGAATCCCGGTGAGTTTATCTCACCAACCACTTCAGTAGACTTGTGGTGAATATGGCCTTGGTTGCTTGTGCTAGGCGGGTGAGCTGAATTATCATACCATCAAAGCCAAAAATAAAATATTGTTTGTTTCATCTTCTGTACCAACAGAGTAAAAAATCCTCTACTCAATCCCCTGAATGGCCATAGTGTATTCAAAATGAATATCAATCAAAACAGTAGAACTAGAAACGTGCATTGGCAAACAAAAGTTATTGACAATAAAAAATTGAAAAAGAAAAATTCAACCAAAAAAATTCCAACCCAACCCTAATTAACTGGAAGGGGAAACAAACAGTATTTTATTTTTGGTATAAACACTAATACACAACTGTTGAAGAAACACAAAATGTTTGTAAAACGAGAATGCCCCCCATCGCAGCCCAATAGTCAGAAATGGTAGAGGTCACAGTGACCTTGACCAACTGACCTCAAAATCAATACTGTCCTAGGGCAGTTATTGAACAGAAACCATTTTGTCTACTGACCAACAGACAGACGGATATGAGCAAAGCAATATACCCCTTATCAAAGATGATGAGCATAATTAAGTTTTAGCAAGTCTATATGTTCACTTTTAGTGTAACAGAGAAACAGTTCAACAAACATCATTAATGTTAACTTTTTTATCTACAATGTTTCGGACATAGGCTGATTTTTTTATTACACTTTTGAAGTGGGGACACTTACTTTCGTTAGAGAATCAAACGCCTCTAAAATAGGTCTGTATCCAGTACATCGACACAAGTTACCTGAAATAAGACAGTTCTTTATTATATGAAATACAATGCTACTATAGTACGGAGGTAACAACCTGATCCTAACCTTTATGTGTGGATATATTACAAGGTTCTTGCGTTGAATATATCTATTTACGCCAGCAAATGTGTTTGTATAAAACCTCGAATACACCTCGAGTGTCTTCAATGATACTCCCCGCTTATGAAAGTATACAACCCCGGTTATAAATATAGACAAGATATCAGCTGTTAAATTATGCTAATAGGAGGTTGAAGATCATGTCAAATTCTCCATACTATACTATGCAAGAAAGGAGTGATATCAGTAAATCAGTATAGTACAGCCAAACTGTCTATAAAGGCCACCCAAAGGGACAACAAAAGGTGGTCTTTACAGAGGAAAAGTGATCACAAAAGTGCACTATGTGACAGTTGGGCTAAAAATATGAAATTTCATCAACCTTCAAATGCTCTTTCTACATCATCTCTAGATGGGCATGGATTATTTCTTAGTAGAGCAAAGGCTGACATCACGAAGCCAGGAGTACAATAGCCACACTGTAGAGCATGGCTCTTCACCAGACGTTTCTACAAACATATAAACACATTCCAACATCACATATTCCTGAAAAATCATATAGTTTCATGGGTATTAAATTTCGTGGATTTGGATAAAAATGAATTTTTGTGGAGTCGTAAATCATATAGTTGCGATGGGTATTAAATTTCGTAGATTTTGATAAAAATGCATTTTAGTGGGGTTGTAAATTTGTGCATGGCAAAATATAAAAGGGTTAAACCATGTCTGAATTTGAGAAGTCGATTAATTATGGGGATTAGATTTTGTGGTAGATTTCTACAATGAAATCAACGAAAACAAAGGGTCGTAACTCAAACAAAATCATCCACCAAAAATACACAACCAGGCTTGGTACCAAGTACATTATAGATGTATTAAAGAGAAGTTTCATTGAAATCAGACCAGTAGTTACTATTCATATTAAATGGTCAAAATATGGCCTTTATTTCGAACTTTAAAGGGTCAAAATGTAACCCCTAATTAGATACTACCTGAATATCATGGAGTCCAGTATTAGGGTTGCCAACACCTTCTACGGTTGTTATAGCTACACCATGTACAGCACATAGTGGAAATAGGCAAGCATTCACAGTGTAATGTCTGATCAACTAATAGGAATACATAAAAGCATGATTTGCATTGAAAGTGCTGTGATACTTCGATAAATTCGCTCTATTAGAGTGCGCCCACATTAATAATTAAAAAGGCAGAAAAATTAGTATATTCCACAAAGGTGGATTAATTAGATGTGCACGATTTATCAGCTAAGTTTTTAGTTAAAAACTGACCATATCTGTTTACTGTACAAGCTTGTAAAACAAAGTTTGCCACAGTTGACCAAACTGGTTCACGTTTGTAACTACCACTTTATCCTTGGCACACTATAATTCTCATTTTTTTATTGACTCCAGGAGTAAATGTAGAACATCATAATGCTATGCTTGCTGTGTCTAACAAATTTCAATTTGAAGAGAAAAAAAACGTTTGAAAAAACATTCCCTTTCCCACTACGGATTAGACTCCATGCCCTTAACGCTGTTTGTCAACAATTTTTCAGCCTAACTGTTACAAATGTATATTCAGCGTCTGCTTCCCCTTACAAGTATTCCTGGACTGTATCCTTACCAGTACTAACCTATAGTCTACCCTTCCACAAGGGACCAGCAACTTCCCTGCATGTCCAGGAAAATCGGAATTCACTGATGTAAAACTTTCATGAGAGTATATATGTTACCTGCCGCAAGCAGGAATCGACTGATAGTCAAATAAAGTAAAACTTAATAAAGCAATGAGAGCACAGGTTTTAGACAAGATTGGACAGGACCCTAAAAGGTAGTCACTCTGATTCCGTACGGAAAACCAGCATAGTTTCTAACAACATGCGAATTCACATTCAATCAATGTTAATTCACAAATACAAAATGTACTAACCCAACATGTTAAAGATATGTACATGTTTTCAATAGAATTGGACTTAAACCAGTTTCCTCAAACTAAAAGTACATTTTAGCGCTCAGGAAATCCTCGATTTTTTTTCATTACAGAAAGGATACACGACTTTATCAACATCTTGTAGATATCTGGACACCAGTACAGTACAAGAACCGCACCCACCATGACCACACCCTTCCTTGGTTCCCGGTAGCAACACTGAATCATGGTTGTCAAGGTTATATAATACACAAACATGAAGTATTTTTGACACAAACATGTATGTCTCCTACAAAGGGCCATAACTCCTGCAAAAATCATGTTGTAGCGTGGCTAGGTTTGGTATAATTATACCAAGTTTCATTGAAATTTGTCCAATTGTTAAGGAGAGGATGTCTTGTTAAGATTGGTCAAAGAATAAAATATGTAGTTGTTTTTAGCTTTGTGTTGACAGACTTTTACTTGCGTTCTTACTTAACCAAAACGTATGTGACAATCACATACCACATGTTCCACACTGCTATATCATACCATCATGTTTTAATGTAAAAGCTTTATCTCGTTCAAGTTTAACAATCAATTAACCCAGTAAAAAAATAACTGCTCTGATAATTTTAGCAAATGTAAACTAATTTACTTTCGCAAATATTAACTTTCGCATTTTGCTGATCGTTAGCATATTTGCGACTACAAACTTTCGCGTTTTTAAGTTTCCCAAAATTTCCGTATTAATGTTTTAAGCACATTTGCGGCGACTTAATTTTGCAAAAATTCTACCGCTTGCGCACTCCGGGAAATTAAATCACGCGAAATAATTTCTTGGTTTACAGTACTTTACATACACACAAGTTTTTCATATGAGCTTGAGTAAGTAACATAATAATGTTGCTTTAAATCTGATAACATTTTTAGGTTCAGTGTTAATCAAACATCATGCCTAGCTACGAGCAATCTCAAACATTGAAATGAAGCTACAAAATACATTCTTACCGATAGAAACAAAGTGAACAGCTTATCTCGCTACAATTGGTACCCCAACGCTAGTCTGGCCATTCAGCTACCCCTAGGCACTGGGCATGTCTTGGATGAGCTAAAAATGTGTTTGAAAGCACAAGCCTTGATTTTGTGAGTAGAGTAACATTCCCTAAAGCCTAGGTCCCACTGAGGAATTCCATATCGGCGATGTTCTCCTGATTTCTTCGGATACCACCCGATTCATCACAGTTCCTACAGATATCACAAACTGTCTCATGACTTCCCAAAAGCTTCCCCTAGATTACGAGGAACCTGTTCCCTATGTACTGATAGCTCATTAATTTCAATCGGGAGTACATCACTGAGGCAAAAAGTGCTCAGTGGGACCTAGGCTTTACACAGCATAACAAGTATTGTTCTTTCAATGAGGCAGAGATGCACTGCGTTCATGGTTTCTGGTAGGAGGGATAACTTGTTATTTTCACATTGAGGGGAGACCACATTTGCTCGGTTGATTGCCTCGAGATAAAGTAACTAAACATTGTTGAAAATTGTTGAATGGACTGACACCTGCGCTTGAATTAGACCGGACGCTCGTAATAATTTTGCCTCGAATAAGAGGGATACATTAATGTACAATATAGAGCAAATTCGCTGGGACTATGAAATTTGCTCCAATTAGGCCGGTTAAACGAATAATCACTGCTTGTATTACCGAGGTTTTAATGTATATATGACATAAAGCTGTTCTTGCATTTCAACTCAAAATCCTGACATCAATAAAAGGATACATTTTCTTCTCAAATACTGCAGTAATGTTGACTCTGTATCTGGATTGGGCTCTACCACCTGAAAAAACAAATTAACAATTCATATATTTAGAATAATTTTTTATGTATATTTAAAAAAAAATATTTTTACATTATTGTTTCAGTCTCATGGAGCCTATCCGGTGTGTTAAACAGAACTGATCAATCCTGAAAAAAACAAAATTCCTTCCTACCTTCCCTACCCAATTTCCTACCTTCCCTACCCTATTTCCTACCTTCCCTACCCTATTTCCTACCTTCCCTACCCTATTTCCTACCTTCCCTACCCTATTTCCTACCTTCATTACCCTATTTCCTACCTTCCCTACCCAATTTCCTACATTCCCTACCCTATTTCTACCTTCCCTTCCCTACCTTCCCTACCCTATTTCCTACCTTCATTACCCTATTTCCTACCAGTACCTTAATTACCCTATTTCCTACCTTCCCTACCCTATTTCTACCTTCCCTTCCCTATCTTCCCTACCCTATTTCCTACCTTCCCAACCATATTTCCTACCTTCCCTATCCTATATCCTACCTTCCTTTACCTATTTCCTACCTTCCTTTACCTATTTCAAACCTTCCCTACCCTATTTACTAACCTCCTTACTATATTTTGTACCTTCCTTACCCTATTTGCTACCTAGCGCTTCCTTACCCTATTTCCTACCTTCCCTACCATTTTTCCTACCTTTTGCATTGGTTTTGAAGGGAAAACAAACATAATTTGATGTTAGGCCTTATTTGAAACTATGACATGATGAATGATGACTGGACTGAGAAACTTGACATTTTATAACCCAGCTGAAAGGTTGATTAGATTTAGAGTTTCACAAGCATGACAATTAAATTTGATAAACACTGACCTACCTGAGTGACCCTACTGTATCCCAAAACTACATGTACCTTTCAACTGCTGAACTCATACGAATGTACAACATCAATTTGATAATAAACAAAAGTGCAGTAATATGGTCCTACAGTCACCACATATAAACCAAAATCACTGTACAACTTATTGTGATACTTTACAATTCAACTTGTATGACTTATTGTGATTGAAACATCCAGTGATTTCATATCACCGTATGACTTATTGCAAGACTCTAATCTATAATTCAATGTGACTGTACTCCTTCTTGCGATAACCGGAAGTTGACTCGTTTATACACTGAGGCAGTGTTTTCCGGAGTAATTATTGCAATATTTGGGCACAGTTTAGTTGGATTATAATTAGGCCTATATAATCAATATTATAACATTGAGCAATTACATTTTATTCTGGCCTTAAAATCTACAACAACAGTACTACAAATCAGATTATTCCCTGTTCTATAATTGTTAAGATCTTTAATCAATGATACAGTGTAGATTCTACTGTGGTTCTTATTGTACATTGTAGGTGAAAAAATTATGCAAAATTAATATGGATTGATTTTCCATGGTCAATTCGCTGGTAAATAAAACATCTGGAGCATGTTGCTTATATGAACAACGCATCCTTTTCTAGATCACTTTGTTCGCTCAATTTTCCTGTAAGAACCTGGGGCATGTCAATACTTACTAACCCCCCTAATCCAAGGTCTTTGACGATGATCATTCCATTTCATAAAATCTGTGTAAATAAAAGACCATTTAGTTATGGCACAGGGCTAAGAAAGTATATCACAAAATACAGAGTTTTGAAATTCTCCATCACCCGGTCATTACTATAGTATATATAAGAGAAATTAGGCCTATGGTATCATGGACTACAACCCCCCCCCCCCCCCGACACCCAATCCTGTAGCCGCCCCTGCGATGACCTTTATATTAATTTACATACAAAAACTCATATCAAATCAGACAAATGTCATCATAAAACATGCAGGTAGATCTATGTGAACTAAACTTTGCAATAAATTAACACACTCACCTTTCTCCCGTTGACAAAAAAGATTAAATCAGAAAATTCTTCCATTTTCACCGCTAATCAATCTAATATAGGCTTCAGTCAATTGGTACCCCGCGTATCTTCACTCCTTCACCACAGCGCAGAAATAACGGGTTCAAAGCACGTAGCACTGACGTGTAAATCGGGCATATGATGTGATTTCATGTTAATTAAAATACAATTGCACCAATATTGACATGTTGTATGTTACGAAAAATAGATTAGCAAAAAGTCAAATATTGACATCAAATTTTGCAGTTTTAAGTATATCACACTTGCGAGAGTGCATCAGAGCAAAAAATCATTAAAGCGAGACAACTCGACAAAAACGTCCATAGCAATCGCCTACATAGTGACCTCCCCTGGCATAGTTTTTAGAATCGGTCAAAACTGACATGTTATTGAATTCAGTAACGAAACCAATTTATAACAGCGCTAAACGAATGTGATACGCCAATGACGGATCAGTTTAAACCAATGCGCATGCAGGCATAACGGTTGGATTTCATTACAAAAGCTGGCCAGTTTTCAATGTCCATGCAGTAACTGAGATACAATGTACAATGTAGTTATTATCACATACATGTTTAAAATATCTGTGTACAGTGGTTCTCATACACATTCAATTCGGAAGTATCATTGACCAACAATATTTATTGGGATTCGCACATCAGCAACAACATCACATAAAAAGCTCATTGGACTCTAGGTTTCCTGAGACCGGCGAACATCAAGGGACATATACCACTTGCGAAGGTGCCTCATCGATGTAGAAAACCCGTTTAATTAATGTGTGTGACATTGCCATGGTGCGCCCATATCTTGAAAACGATGCCACAGTCTGGGATTATAATCAAACCAACGGTACAACAGAAACTGAAGCAGTTCAATGAAGTCCAACGTTTATTGCATTATTTTGTTCTTTGGACCATACTATATAACATATAATCTTGAAGATGGCACCTTGTCATCATCGAGCGATTCTCACAATAAGGCATAAAGGGGTACGTTCTTTTCCACAAATAGGTCCATGAAGTCCAACGTCTTTTGCATTATTTTGTTATTTAGGCAATACTATAACATAATCTGGAAGATTATCTTAATAAACAAAAATATTTAGAAAACAGGGTCTAGCAAACTTACATATCGGGCGCCTTTTCAGATCATGGTCATGTTGTATCTGGTGTACCTCAAAATTCTGTTCTCGGTCCAATACTGTTTCTCATTTATATCAATGACTTACCACTGGTACTATCAAATACTACAGCTGACATTTTTGCAGATGATACTACCTTATCTGCCCATGATAAAAATCTAGAAAACATTGTTTGTTCCCTAATTTCTGATCTTCAACACAGATAAATGGTGTAAACAAAACCAAATGTTGATCAACACCTCTAAAACTAAGGACATGTTTATAGCTTCTAAATACAAATATCGCCAAATCCATTCTAACCCACCTAGCATTCCTTTTCTAGACTCCAATATTGATGTTTCTAATTGCGAAAATTAATTGGTGTGATAATTACTAGTACATTATCATGGGACAATCACGTTGCATCTGTTCTAAGAAAATGTAACTCTTATTTGTATGTTCTGTCTCGAATCAAATGTTATTTGTCTATCGATGTTAGTAAACGTTTTTGTAATGCCTACATATTACCACACTTTGACTATTGTTGTATAACCTGGAGAACGTGCTCTTCTTCATTAGAAGATAAGTTAGTAAAATTTTAAAAAACGAGCAGCAATAACGATACTAGAAAAGGACATCTACACACCTTCAGTCTCAATGTTTGTGGATTTAAAATGGATGAATTTTCCTGAAAGGGTCATCTACCTTAAAGCTGTACAAATGCCATCTTAGACGCCATCTTGGACCCCTCATCAAATTTTTGAGGACTTTTTTTCTGAAGTCTACCAATTAAGGTTTAAAGGAGTAGATCCACGAAAGGTCTGAATTGGCCTAAAAATTATTAAATTATCAAAGTATGTTATTACATGTTTGTATGTGTCATTTGTGTATTTTTGTAATGTGGATAGCTTTATCCGTTTTCATAGGGAAGCATTTTTCATCAAATTTGATTTTTACCGGTCACTTGTCCACTAATTGGTATCCACGTTTGGCAATTTTTCACAAAAATGGCATATTTTGTCCATATTTTTCCACTACAAGTGATTTTTTGAATATGGGCACAGTCCTCGACCAAAATCAGATGACTAAAATGTGAAATTGTACTTTATAATACATTGTTTACAGCACAATTCATGATGGTCGAGAGCTGTGCCCATATTAAATTTTAAGATTTTAGGTACCGCTTCAACGTTATTTCCTCTCGTCATAGAGCCATGAAGGCATGACATTCACCCCGCTTTTAGCCATATTCTCAATACATTTAGTACTTATTGTACAATTTTTTATATGCTGTACACAATCATTAGACATTGAACTTCAATGATACATAAAAAACTTACAAAAAATACGCCTTGCTGTTTTGATATACTCCACTAAACCCCATCCACTTTAACAAAAACGTCATTTTATTTAATTTGAATTCATAAATGTGCATTTTGGGCATTTTTTTGAAAACTATTACCATGGCAACCAAATTCGTAAGAAAGATAAGTTTCAATTCTTAATTTCACTCTATGGATGCGCACTTACATTTCAATTCACTATTTTGGAAATAGAAGCTTTTTTTCATTTTTTGGCAAAATATCATACCCTTTACCATGGTAACAGTTTCAAAAATAAATCTTAAAAAATTCCGTTTTTGTAAAATACTTCAACTGATGGTATAAATTTATCATTTTCACAGGATTTGGACATGGGGCCATTTTTTACCCTTCGTGGCTTTACCCCATAGGTAGCGAAAATGTTTCTGTTGTAATTTGTTTTGGGTCTGGCCCATTTTTTGGCCTATTTTGACTGGATACTACTGTATTTGTAAGAAAATGCGCTACATACGTATATACGAGTGGAAATTCTGACAAATGTGAGTATGAATTTGATGGAAATGTCCCCCATCGCTCTTTCTTATCCGTCGATAGCCTAGTGGCTGAACGTTCGCTTGGAGTGCGGGAGGTGTCGGGTTCGACCCCTGGCCGCGTCATACCAAAGACGAAATAAAAATGGTACCAGAATTTCCCTTGCTAGACGCTCAGCATAAAAGGGAAACTGGCTTCTCTTCTCGCATACCCTCGTGGCGATGGATAACATCAGGAATGAGGTGTCGAGAGTGCTTAATATAAGTTGGAAAAACTTGTTTCACAATCGACCTTAAACAAATTAGTATAAAAAGATTAGCCGTCGATTACATTTAAAATGTGGTTCTAGCGTCTAGTAAGCGTGAATACACTTGTCAATAATAAACCATATTCGGACCTTTAACTATTATTTATCATACAATTTGAAAGCATGTATTATAACTGATAGATTGGAAGTTAGTTAAGGGTTGATATAAATGTACAAATTGAATATACATACAATGTAAGATAACAGGGTTTTTTTTCACAAATAAAGTACAAACAAAATAGCATTAACCCTTTTTTTAATGAAGTATGAAAATTGTTAAGACTTTTCGTCCCATGACCAGCGTCCGATAAGACGCTCGTGTCTATAAAGAGTTGTATGTTCCCTCTATAAGTAAAGTATTTAAATTTATTATTATTATAAAGAGTAGATTTAGAAAAACGCTTGTACAGAAAAGTACTGTAAATAGAGCGATGGGATGAAATGTTGGTCATGGTTACACCACATTTTCAAACTCCTACGCAGTAATCTCCCTTGTCGCTCCGCTGTAAAGTAGCAATGCGTTTATACGCTTGAGTCTCCTTTTTTGGCTTATCCCGTTGACTTAGAAGAAGAATGTCGTAAGTAATATAATTTGCTATTTTGAGAAAACAAGAAAAAACTTAAATTTTACTCTTTACTTATGGAAGACAAGCTTTTCTAACGTCAGCTTGGTCAACAGGCCACTTCCAATTTCGATGAAATATGTTCAAAAGATGCACCTTGCGATGCAAAGAGTCTTATAAGGTCGTATGTAGGACTTACGACATTATTCTCCTAATTGTGCTTATATGCTCTTCAGTAATGGAGGAAATAAAAGTTGAAATGTAAAAAGATATGTTGCGAAATCATACGCCATGTAAGAATATGATATACAGGGTGTTAAAAAAGTTCGTTCTCAATGTTTAAGTTTCAATAGTTTATTTTCTGACGGCAGAAGAATGTAAAATGTTCAGGTTAAATCCAGAGGGTTTTACCATCGTTCTAATCTATCTGGTAATAAATGAAGCTATAAGAGTAAGAAGTTAAATTGTACCACAGGAACTTGCATTAATAATTTGAAAAAAAAATGAAAAAAAAAATTGAAAAATATTTTTTTTCACTAGGCCTACTGTACTATTATTATTTTTTTTTTTTCAAATTATAAATGCAAGTTCCTGTGATTGTACAGTGCGTACATAGCTCAAATAGAATTTATTGTGAATTTAAATTTTAAGAACAAACTTTTTTAACACCCTGTATATCCGTATCACAGTAATGAAAATGACAATACAAGAAATATCTGAATGTCAAATGTCATTTAAATTCTTATCGCAGCATTATACAGAACAACCTCTGCAGAGCAAAACCATAAGGGAGCTGCAAATATTGGCCATCGTTTCGAGGGTGTTTGATCACCTCGGCCTTTATGCATGGCAATAGACGAGGAATATTTACCTGGGAAAAACAAAAATGGCCGAGCTTTCAGAGGTTAAATTAATAGTAAAAAACAACTTAGGAAACTTTTGAAGGTGTTGCTGTTAAGAGGTTATTGCTCTACAAAGGGCCGCTCTGGAGAGTTTGTACTGTACGTTATAGAGAGGTTGTTGCTATACAGAGGGTCGCTGTGGCGAGTTTGTACTGTACGTTATAGAGAGGTTGTTGCTATACAGAGGGTCGCTGTGGCGAATTTGTACTGTGCGTTATAGAGAGGTTGTTGCTGTACAGAGGGTCGCTGTGACGAGTTTGTACTGTACGTTATAGAGAGATTGTTGCTGTACAGAGGGCCGTTCTGGAGAGGTTGTACTTTACGTTATAGTGAGGTTGTTGCTCTACAGAGGGTCGTTCTGGAGAGGTTGTATTATACGTTATAGAGAGGTCGTTGCTCTACAGAGGGTCGTTCATGAGAGGTTGTATAATACGTTATAGAGGGGTCGTTGCTATACAGAAGGTCGCTGTGGCGAGTTTGTACTGTACGTTATAGAGAGGTTGTTGCTGTACAGAAGGTCGCTGTGGCGAGTTTGTACTGTACGTTATAGAGAGGTTGTTGCTATACAGAAGGTCGTTCTGGAGAGGTTGTACTTTACGTTATAGAGAGGTTGTTGCTGTACAGAAGGTCGCTGTGGCGAGTTTGTACTGTACGTTATAGAGAGGTTGTTGCTATACAGAGGGTCGCTGTGGCGAGTTTGTACTGTACGTTATAGAGAGGTTGTTGCTATACAGAGGGTCGCTGTGGCGAGTTTGTACTGTACGTTATAGAGAGGTTGTTGCTATACAGAGGATCGCTGTTGCGAATTTGTACTGTACGTTATAGAGAGGTTGTTGCTATACAGAGGGTCGCTGTGGCGAATTTGTACTGTACGTTATAGAGAGGTTGTTGCTATACAGAGGGCCGTTCTGGAGAGGTTGTACTGTACGTTATAGTGAGGTTGTTGCTCTACAGAGGGTCGTTCTGGAGAGGTTGTACTGTACGTTATAGAGAGGTTGTTGCTATACAGAGGATCGTTCTGGAGAGGTTGTACTGTACGTTATAGAGAGGTTGTTGCTATACAGAGGGCCGTTCTGGAGAGGTTGTACTGTACGTTATAGTGAGGTTGTTGCTCTACAGAGGGTCGTTCTGGAGAGGTTGTACTGTACGTTATAGAGAGGTTGTTGCTATACAGAGGATCGTTCTGGAGAGGTTGTACTGTACGTTATAGAGAGGTTGTTGCTATACAGAGGGTCGTTCTGGAGAGGTTGTACTGTACGTTATAGAGAGGTTGTTGCTATACAGAGGGCCGTTCTGGAGAGGTTGTACTGTACGTTATAGTGAGGTTGTTGCTCTACAGAGGGTCGTTCTGGAGAGGTTGTACTGTACGTTATAGAGAGGTTGTTGCTATACAGAGGATCGCTGTGGCGAATTTGTACTGTACGTTATAGAGAGGTTGTTGCTATACAGAGGGTCGCTGTGGCGAATTTGTACTGTACGTTATAGAGAGGTTGTTGCTATACAGAGGGCCGTTCTGGAGAGGTTGTACTGTACGTTATAGTGAGGTTGTTGCTCTACAGAGGGTCGTTCTGGAGAGGTTGTATTATACGTTATAGAGAGGTCGTTGCTCTACAGAGGGTCGTTCTGGAGAGGTTGTATTATACGTTATAGAGAGGTCGTTGCTCTACAGAGGGTCGTTCTGGAGAGGTTGTATTATACGTTATAGAGAGGTCGTTGCTCTTCAGAGGGTCGTTCTGGAGAGGTTGTATTATACGTTATAGAGAGGTCGTTGCTCTACAGAGGGTCGTTCTGGAGAGGTTGTATTATACGTTATAGAGGGGTCGTTGCTATACAGAAGGTCGCTGTGGCGAGTTTGTACTGTACGTTATAGAGAGATTGTTGCTGTACAGAGGGTCGTTCTGGAGAGGTTGTACTTTACGTTATAGAGGGGTTGTTGCTATACAGAGGGTCGCTGTGGCGAGTTTGTACTGTACGTTATAGAGAGGTCGTTGCTCTACAGAGGGCCGCTCTGGAGAGTTTGTACTGTGTGTTATAGAGGTTGTTGCTCTACAGAGGGACGCCCTGGAGACGTTGTACTGTACGTTTTAGAAAGGTTGTTGCTCTACAGATGGCCGCTCTGGCGAGGTTGTACTGTATCAGTAAGGTGGAGGAGGTGGATAAGCTGGTGGTGGTGGATAAGCCGGATTCTCTAATCCACCACCATACAGTGGTGGTTGCTGTTGCTGTTGGCTAAGCTGTTGTTGTTGATTAAGCTGTTTCTGGAGCTCCAACTGTTGTTGTAAAAGTTGATTCTGCATCTGAAGTTGGTGGGTATTATCCTGTACACCACCTAACGGTGCTGTTGTATTATTAGTTATAATCACCACACGACCTCCACGTCTTCGGTTTAATATAACACCAAAGTATTTTCCGTATGTACCCACCACGCACATACAAACTATGGTGACTATTAAACCAAGTATACAACCAACCAGTATGACTACAGCTAAGTTCTTGTTTAAGGTACTCGCGTCCTCACTGGCCGCAAACCCGCCAATAGCAGCCATGGCTAAGCCTACAAAACTGCCCATCAACAAGAATATAGACACCATGTACTGACCCTGAATCTGAAAGTAAATGAAACATAACAATGCTATTAAATGTCCATAATTTTTATACATGTACGTGTATTTTTTTTAAAAATCCACTTACTAGTACATCAATAACACCAATACTCATTTAGCATTAATATAAATTGTATTTTGTTCTGTTTTGAGAACGTTTTGTCTTTTTGCTGTACGTTTAACACAAGGGGCCGAACTTATTCTAGAAAAAATAATAAAAAATGTTCGTATCGCTGGAAAGTTGTTTATACGTACATGTAGCGATTTTAATAAGTAACGAAGCATAATCATTTATTAAAGTGACGGTTCCAACCCGTCGTATTTGCAAGTACATGTACGAGTTGTCTGCTTGCAAAAACGTGGGCAAACTTTGAGAATCCGTACGTGGTGAGTACCGCCTCCGTACGAGTAAGGGATCACACAGACACGATGTAGCACTTCAGTGTTCGGGGAACTTTCGCTGCGTTCGGGCCACGAATTCACCCTAGTTCGTGTAACGCACATGCCTTCTGCTTCCAACAGTTACAACGCGCGAGTGAGTAAGGACAGCGTACGTGAGCAGAACGTGTAAGTACGATCCCCGGGTACGATGTATGCACGTTCTAAGCACATAAAACTCACTTAACACGTGTGCTACATACGATGCACTCAGTCACTCGTTAACTCACGGTCAGGCGCGACCGTACATGTGACGTGCGTTGACGTACTCCCTCGGTACTCCCTTTCCACGTTTACGAAAAAACGTAGCGGCAGTAGTCAACCAGTAGTGACCGGCCTTAAGGGTCCAGTCAATTACATGTACAGCCATTGCATAGACCAATTTGTATTTTTATACGTTGGTTAAAACAATGCTTGTAAAAGAGGTTCAAGCGGCTGTGTATTAAGACTAGGCCTAAATAAAACACAATTTCCCGCTGCTGTTTTGCTGAATAAATTGAAAAATCTTAAACACGCTGATAAATCACGTCAACAATTTTTATGAAAACTTACCGCACAACTCAGTTCTCGTTTTTTAACATCAGTGCTTGTCCCCGACGCTCTCACGATGACAACAAGACACAACAAAGCAGAAATTGTGGCCTAGAAAATAAAACAGAACTTTTATACATGTGCAGAAATTGTGGCCTAGAAAAAATATTAGTGGTCATTTATACATGTGCACAATACGCAAGTTGATATCCCTAGTGATACCATACAGTAGGGGCCTTCTATATATGGTTGGGAGCGGTGGCCTAGAGGTAAAGTGCGCGCTCCGGGATCGAGCGGTCCAGGGTTCGATCCCCGTCTGCGCCACTGCTTAATTTCTCTGAGCAAGAATATTCAACAATGTTCCGCTTGACTAAGGTGTGAATTGGTACCTGTGAGGGTGGTGTCTGTACATGTTCAATATTCCTGGGCGCCGCAGATCGATATTGGCTGCACACCCAACAGGAGAGAAATAGTCTACCCACGGAGACTCGGACACAGGTTTCCTTAGGTAGTCCAATTACCAGGCTAAGTTAAAGCTTGTTGCGCGATGGTACGATGATGCACACCCGAATGATGGCACAATGGTGAAACACGAAAAAATACGATAGCACGGTGGTACGATTTGAAAACGCGATGCAATATTGTGGTTTCATCATCGTTATTTAGCCATCGTTCCATCGAACCATCGTTATTTTATAATCGTCGTCGTTGTTTCATCATCGTGCCTTCGCATTTTCATCATCGAGCGATCGTACCATCGTATCATCGTGTTGTGTTCACGATCATAACATCGTGCAATCTGTAGGATCACTAGGGTGTATTCAAAACCATGTTTAGATACAACTTTGTGTGTTATCTTTGGTGTGGGTGTGTTTGACATGTCTTCCCTATGCATATTCTTAAAATATACTTTTGTATAAGTAATTTTGTGTTTCATTGAACATGTTTTATTTATATTTGGTGATACATGTATTTGTTAATTTGACTTGATGTGCCATGTTATATGCATCTTATACCAAATAAGTATTATTATTATACTGTATCGTAGTTAGTCGTACAGTTCACTGTTAGAAGTAACCACAGGAACATGATAATATAAAAAAAAAATTGAAAAAAAAAATTAACTAGGCCTACTGTAGAGCCTTATTAAACTGATATATTTTAATACAGGCTTAACAGTAGCGATTTGTCTTCATTTTTTTTAATTATGCAAGTTCCTGTGAAATAACATACCATTATACCAACAGTATATCCGCCAATAAAGTACGGTGGTCCGAACACCACAGCATCCTGATTGACTGTAGCAACAATGGCTAACGAGAACATACCAACACCCAGTACACCTAGAACCACGGCCAATATCTTGTAATATTGTAAGGCCTTCGCCTTCCCTTCTTCATTAGCAGCTGGAATTATGTAAAATACTTTCGTAAACCGTTTAAATAATAAAAGAAACAGTAAAATATTCAGTACATGGACTACCACTTCTCATACAGTGCCGTACACTATAAAAAGAGCATACCTACGGGTGATTGACGCTCGACTTTCTCGTACTTGATAGTACCCTTGCTCAACTGTCAGTGAAAATTCTAAGACTGACAAGGGCAGATTACTCATTAATATAGGTCACAGAGTTACCAACCTTTTCAGTACGGACTGTCATTGTTAGTTGAGTTCCAAGTGTATACCTTTGATAGCATTTGATAAAAAGTTATAACCAATGCACACGAACACGATCCCGTCACGACAATAGATTTTTTTTCTTCTTCGAAAATAGGTGTCCCATAAGCAACATTCTCTGGCGTTGTCAACTAGTTGGACACATCATTGAGTAAGTGATGAGTTTGACAATGGCCGCTCTAAGATAAACCACCTTATGTATATTGATTATGCGATCCGGAAGTGATACTATTTTACATCATACAGCTGTGCTAGTATTCACAAAGCGTCTTAGTTGAAAAAAACTTAAAGGGGCATGCCCAGAAACTGGAGTGTCTTTGTTGCATACATTAAAATTGCGTTTATCACTTGTAAAACCAACTGTTATCGAAAAGTAAAAAAAACACTATCTAATGCGCACTTCGATATTTTGTATATCGATTTGAATAAAAGGCTGTCACCCTTTTAATGACGACAACGATACTTAGTTATTCTTGAAATATTTTTTTTTTAAAAACTAGCGGGATATTTCTTACAGGGTTTTCATTATTTGACTTAGGTATCAAAATGATACCAATTTGATTGCTATTCGAGACACTTCAGTTCCAGGGCATGTCCCTTTAAATATTCTCACTTCGGTTAAAACGTTGTGCTGCATATATTTTCCACAACTTGAAGATTACCCCATATTTTGTTACTAATTATTGTACACAATGCTTTAAACCTATGCATCAATAATCTGTATTGTCTCGCATAGCTGACATACCTTAAACATTTTCATGTTTGGTCAACTGCATAAATTGTTAATTTCTTGAACGAAATGTGTCGGCTGTAGTCCACTGCATACCACAACACTAATTTTATCAATGCTTGGGACCTTTAGGTAAATACAGATTCAAATAAAAAAAGATAGCATTAAGGTATCGGAGGATTATTAATAGTGAGATTGAGCATGTTTTTTTAAAAAGCATTTTATTCTTAAAATTGAAATGTGTTGGGTACAGTAAACATAGTATTTATGATGCACTACAAGTTCTCTTGAGGTTCAACCCAAAATAAATATTGATAAAGTGAATTTATTGAAGCATGACAGCATTTTTATTGCAAATCTTACTCGTTTACAAACAAAGTCAACATGGCATTAAGAGTCAGAGTTTGATGTCGGGGACATAGCCAATAGTATAAGGAACAAACTCTTGCAAAGAAATAATTATGAAACAAATTCATGAACTTGTATCATGCAAAAAATCAATGCTCATCAATGACCTTGCAAACCGAAAGTAGAAATATGGCAATGTTTCTTGAATATCTTTCAAAGTATATATTTTTCAGTCTTAAACTAAGTAAGAGTTTGTTCCCTAGAGTTATATTGTAATAATGATATACATTTTATCAAGTACCGTTAGGCAGTTTTTGTGTTTGCGAACGAGCAAGATTTGCAATGAAAATGCTGTCATACTTCAATAAATTCACTTTATTAATATTTATTTTTTGTTTAACTTCAAGGGTATATGTAGTGCATCATAATGCTATGCTTATTGTACCCATCAAATATCAATTTTAAGAATAAAATGCATTTAAAAAAAGCATGCACCCACCCACTATAGATCATACCCCATGTCCTTAAGTCAGTCAAGGGAGGCAGCTCTCAACTTAACCAGCCGAGCACAGAAAACATAAGAACATACAAGGAACAATGCCCAACACACAACCGAACGAAAACGATCCACCCAAATCCCAGCTGCCAAAAGGCAAGTTGTGTCAATGGAAATCTTACCTAATGTAATGTAAAGTTTTGTTTTTTTGTTGAGTATAGTTTCAAAAATAATAAGTGTAATAAGATTTGCTGTGGATTAATCTTGATTGAAGTCGACAAAGCAAATCAACACGGCTCACGGTTGACGATTATGGGTAAGATGTACTCATATTCAGATTTTGTGGTTTCATATTCACATTGTATAATGTATGTGATATTCCATGATATATGTATCTTCACCGATTAAAAGTATTTTTTGATCATTTTGGGTTGGAACTTGAAGTCCCACTGGCAGTACTTTGGTCATAAGGCATCGTGTTTTAGGACACTGGCTACATGGGCTATATAGATTATATACCATGTTGAACTGCAAGGCAAGGGAGCTAGATTACACTTAAATATGTCGCGACAATAGACAATCTTGCATGTATACCGAATGTCAAAAGTGATACAAATATACACCAATACCTTTCGAGTTGGGATATTATCCACAACTTCTGATTGCTTTGATGAGAATACCAGGTTGCAAAACATTTTCTGTTTTAGTCGGAACGTTCGTTGGATATTGATATACGATGGACAATTATTGTGCATGTTGGCAACATGTAACTATAAATTTTAGAAGTATAATTTAAAACAGTACATACAGTATAAAGTACCTTCTAGTACATGATAGAATCCTTACCTGATTCCATGTTGCGTGCTAGCTCGTAAATCCGTATATTCTATTAACTTTGTTTGTGTACATATGAAAAAGTGTATCGAAATAAAGTAGAAATCGAAACTTTTTTAAAATGGAGACGGGACAATATATACCAGTTGTCGGCTACATGTCCGTGTGTTTTAACTGTCCGTTTCATAATACCAACTATAACACGGAGAATTTGACCTGATCCTGACCTTTATGCATGAATATATTACAAGGTTCTTGAGTTGAATATATAAATTTCCGCGAACAAACCGTGCAATATCGGTCCTTTAGATTTGTGTTGGTATTACACATCGAGCGTCTTCGTGATACTCCCCCTTATGAAAACATACAACCGGTGTTATAAATGTAGACAAGTTATATCAGCTGTTTAATTATGCCAATAGAATGCCGAGAGCCGCGCAAAATTCTCCGTACAATACCTAGTCACATACTCGATCGGCATCTAGTTTAATCTCAGATTAAAATAATCATTTGAATGAAGTGTGGAAACAATATTAATGATTATTGTAAGTAGTTTATAATAAGTTATTATGTATCGATGTTTGTGGTTAAAAGTGCACTTAAGGTTTATCTTTCAGGTCGATAGTATTCGCGGATCTGTTTGCAATATACAGATAATCTGTAAGAAGGAAAACCCATAAACAACAAGAAAAAATAACGACGGGGGGGGACAACATTTAATTTTATAAAGATACAAAAACTAAGCAATTTATTGAATCCGGACAGGCTATGCCAACATGCGAATTTGGCTACTGAATTGTATAGAATCACGATCCTAGAATTTTGTAGTTAAATAGTCTCTTAAACATAGAAAATTGACGTGTAGTCTTTGTGTGATGTGCATCGTTAGTTGGAACACGTTGTTAACAGTAATATGAACTAATGCACAGCATATTTTAGCGGACCTACATTATTTGTAACATGCTCATCTAGTACTGGATTTTTTTGATGACGCATAACTTTACAATAAATTGTTCGGTTACGAAGTTACGAACCTGGAGCCCGTTACCTAACCAATCCGTTTCCTAAAGCTTTCCTACGTCTATGCAACCTAGACACAGCAACCATGGAAGACTGATAATTATTATCTTTTCTTTTCTAGACAGGGGCCTACACTAGTTTTTGGAATATTTTTAAACATCATTAAAAAATAAAAGAAAATTTATGAGCTGCCGAATATCGCATTTTAAAAAATTTTGTTATTCTATTGGCTGCCATTTTTCAGTAACTTTCTTTCAGTGCGGGATTTAACACAAATTTCCAAACCCATTATTGTCGAACTCTGACCAAATCACGTGACATGTGTTATCGTAAAGCGTATAGTCCGCTATAATTGTGGTAACAATTCCAAACTGTTTTATGTACAGTATGACACTGTTTCAGTCCTACAGCCTTATCGACTGCCTTTCAATCCAGAACAGGTGCACATGTGAGTGAAGTCACTCTTGTTACCCAAATAATTCAACCTAATTGGATAATCACAACATGATTGCAAAATGGCGGATGTAGGTTGAGGTATACATCCCATTTTCGGCTAATTTGTCTAAATTTTACCGGCTTAGTAACCTTCTGATGCTGCAAGTTGCTTTCATGAAACTGAAACTATTTTACAGAATTTTGATTTTTTGGTAATGTGATACACAATACCGTTAAACCTTTTGAAAAATCAATGTTGGATTGATTTGACAGTAAATTAAACATATTTCTAGTTGTTTTTTTGGGGGTGAAATATTTTGTACATCCGCCATTTTGCAATCATGTTGGTTGTGGTTATCCAATCATGTTGGTTTATCTGGGTAACAAGGGTGGAAGTTTTTCCCAATGAAGGGCTCGTTATGAAAAACAGCCACTTAGATACCAGTACACACGTGAATGAAGGGATAGAAATATGTGTGTTATAGTCCAGAGAATTTGACACGACCTTCAATTAGCATACTTTATAACAGCTGATAGTTCAATTTTGAACTCTGAGCCATGACCTATCGGACTAGTCCATTTTGGCGGGTAGACCATAGTTTATTACGTTCGCATGTCATTATTTAATGATGTGATTCTTACATCTATCTGTTTCTTATCGAATTACAGTTTAGTGCAGTCGGCAACGTTCAGGATTTCTAACCCGAAGTTCGGTGGTTCGAATTCCCATTTCGCTTATATTTTTAATTCATTATTTTATGTTATTTAAAGAGTATATAAACTAAAGTACCTTTTTTTAATTAATCCATGAAAATGTGTTGATTCATTCTATTTTTCATTTTCACTTATAGCGATCGTTTCCACATTCCGAGTTTACTGACAACCTGTATTACGTTGATTAGCCGTCATAACATGCTACAATACACAATCATGCCAGATCTAAAAATATTTTGAAGCATGTAACAAATACGACTTGTCACATACTGTTATAACACGGATATTGCAAGTTATGTGTATTTATATATTAAAAAATGTGTAAATATAAATTAAAAAAAGAAAAATATATTTATTTGGTGAGATTCGAACTTTCCCTGGTCAGACAAAAGTTATTTTACAATGTATCAAGCGCTATACCGTCACGACCATTCAGACGCACGGAATAGTTGGCCTTAATTATATTACTTATATTTTCCGTTAAACCTATACCAACCTATATCGATTAATGGTTAAAACTTTAAAAGTGCAGTCACGGCTCAATGCTCGAAATCGAACTATATATTGTCTTTATTTATAATCGCGGCTGTTTTGTTACAAGCGGGGAGTATCACGAAGACGCTCGAGGTGTAATACCAACACACATCTAAAGAACCGATATTGCAAGATTTGATCGCGGAAATTTATATATTCAACGCAAGTACCTTGTAATATATTCATGCATAAAGGTCAGTATCATGTCAAATTATCTGTGCTATAATAATATGCTACAGTGATCACAATGTGGTCATATTTTGAACACTACTTCTATGTTCCTCGCATGGTAATAAAGCCATACTATTCACACTTTTACCTTAAACCAAATATATTTCGTAAAGTGAAACATCAATAATTTTAGGCCGATGAGTTGCAAACAAAAACTTTATTAACAAAACATAATCATTCAAAATACACAAACTTAGCATAGTAACATAAAACATAAATAAGTTAAACTGAGACTAATAAGACTTGTAGAACGACCATAAGCTCGAAGTCTCAGTTTAATCACAGGTAACTGTATCATTGATAAAGAGTAAAAAAAATAAAAAAAATTTTTTTTGGTTAATTGTAATAAATTTAACAAAAAAATTTTTTTTTTAGTTTTTATCAATGATACAGTCACCTGTGAGTTTAATGTGGTCAGATAATACCAATAGAATTAATGTACAAACTAATGGCATCGTCAGCTAACTGACTGTGCTCCCCCAGTTATTTGTATCCTAGTAGTATACATAACGTATATGCATGGCGAGTCCATTGTGAGATGACCATTTAAACTTAAATTAATAACAGAACCAAAGTACATACAGTCCAGTTAGGATATTGTGACAGTGACGTTGCAGTTTATGAGTACGCAAAAAGATTAAATCCATTGTCTGAACAGGTAGAGCAAATATATAGTGTGTTAGTTTAGCATTGAACTTATAGTTGTTTGTACAGTATAAGCCTTTATAATCGGTTTTACACCGTTATATTAATATAGTGGACTCGACCGCTGCGTCACTGGATTCTTATCCTGACTGGACTATACGTACATTATATAAACAGCATATGGCCAGATGGTATATCTAAAATGTTCAATAGGGATTGCGTAGTAACTATTCATTTTAAAATTCGAAAATTGCAAATGATCGGTTTAACCAATACTTTTCAACAAACACGCAAAAACAAATGCAATATTATAGAACTATCCTTTCAGTGTGCCAACTCAATAAACAATAGTTTCAACGGATACGCATAAACAACGTTAGTTTACACAATTCTCATGTCAGTGTAGCAATGCCGCGAGACTTTTGCCTGCAGGTCCAAGCCAAAATGTGTCAACATTGGAAAACAAAAATAGCCATACATATTTTATTTCTTTATCGATTTCTAAGAAACATACGCTACGCTAAGGGGAAAATTATTTGCTTGCCATGAAATATAATATCTTTTTCAGCAGATGTGCCGTTTTGACCAGCACCATGTGAATCCGTGGAAAATGTAGGTTTCACAGTGTGCTGGAAAAAACGGTCAAGCTGCTGAAAAAAGATTTTATATTACCTACTAGTATGACTATTTTTGTTTTCAAATGTTGACACATTTCGGCTTGGACTTGTAGTCGAAAGTCACGTGGTATTGCTACACTGCATGAAAAACTATCTAATAAAACAGAGGATACGGTCGGAATGTTGATTAAGCATTTGATCTATTATAAGACGAGATGAATAAAATGATATGGAGCGAGCTATGGCGAATATGCACAGAGTATCATTAGGGGAGGTTGCGGCATGCACATGTACGTGCACGTGTAGCTAACCCTCAATTTTACGTACAGGTTTCCATGTAAGATCACGTGACATTTGCAGCATGCTTTATTCATGAATCGATAATAAGTGTTTACATAAACTCAATGAGTCCACAGGCGATGGAATCTTGAGTGACACAGTACATAAAACCAATTCTCGTTATCTCGAACTCGCTTATATCGAATTTTCCGTTATGTCGAAGTTTTTTTTTTAAGTCCCGATTTGTCCATCTATTTTATTGTCACACGTCCGTTACTTGTAGAAACTACACATATCTGGATGACGAAATACCCAAAAGTACTATTCACGTAGACCTACACGTTATACGCTTAGTGTCGCAACCTCCCTATTTGCTTAATATGGCACCATAGAAAGGTCCAGGCTACTGTTTTATCAAAGCACATATGGAGATCGTATACTTACATTCAAATATCATGCTAAACTGTTGTTGAAAGTCTACACCTTTGTCTCAGATGTTTGTAGGGGTTCGTCAACCCTGTTATAATAGAGAGGTTGCGGAAGGCAACGTGTAACGTGTACGTGTACGTGAATACTATTTTTAGGTATTTTGTCATCCAGGTATGTGTACTTTCTACATGTAACGGACGTGTGACAGACGAAAATATAATGCGTACTACGTCACAAAGGTATGCGTATGCACGGGAAACCCAAGTGTTTATCACCGGTAGTCTCAGTGAGATTATATAAACACTCATTATCGATTCACGAAGAAATCATGTTACAACTGTCATGTGATGTTACACGCACACGTTGTGTTTCGCAAGCCATTTTAATTGCAACGCGTACGTATACATGTACAGGTAGCTACACGTACACGTAGTCGTTCGAATCGCAACCTCTCTAATTAATATAGAACAACCCACAATTTGTAGCTGTTGATGACCTATAAAAAAAATTAAAATTTAAACTTGACCGTAAGTCAAAGCACAGGAACTTGCATTTATAATTTGAAAAAAAAATGAAAAAAAAAATTGAAAAAAAAATATTTTTTTCACTAGGCCTACTGTTACTATTAAAATATATATTTTTTTCATTTTTTTTTCAAATTCAAATTATAAATGCATGTTCCTGTGGTCAAAGATTTCCGTATTTGTTTTGATAAAACAGTACCATGGGATGTGTGATAGTATCAAAACTAAAACATTTGGAACAAATTTTCAATACACTGGGCACGGATGTAATTTCTAATTAAGTGACCAGAATCGTGATGCAGGTCCTTTTTAAGCGTACTTAGGAGCACATGTAATATGTACAGACAAACGTTCTTGGCTTAGATAGGGCTATGGAAGAGGTCTCCCTCGACTCGTAGAAGCCATCCCTACACCTGGAGCCCGTTTCCTGACTAAACCGCTACCGAGCGCTCGGTAACGCTATTCAAGTTGCTTCAAAAAAGCGGAAAAAGTATATGCTACCGGCGAGCGCTCGCGGGTAGTAGACCGTCGCATAGCAAAGCGCTATCTAGCTATTCCGAAGCGTTCCGTTGCATAAGAAAACGCTCGGTAGCACTCGATAGCAATGTTAAGAAACGGTATGCTATCGGGGAGCACTGCTCGCTCGTAGCATGTCGTCGCATAGACGTCGGAAAGCGCTCGAAAGCACCTTTTGGAAACGGCTGGGTTAGCTAACGGGCTCCTGTATACACGGTTTTCCGGGGTCACACCTCGGGGTTTGGGAAAAATAAGGGCTCGAACCCAACTGCCTATAACGAATACCAAGGCCACTGTCCTACTGTGTCGATAAAGTATGATAAATTATGAAGCTATACCAATACTGATGAATTAAAAGCTGTACAAACATATCTGACATACAGAATGAAAGAAATACTATGCGAATATATCACAGAAGGTTATAAGTCTAGAGCATATCATCAGATTGTTATTTCACGTCTTCATAGCTCGGTGGTGGCGGGTACATTGCAGGAGGTGGGGGGAACGCCGGATTAGAAAATCCACCACCATACTGTGGTGGCTGCTGTTGTTGTTGTTGGTTAAGCTGTCTTTGGAGCTCCAACTGTTGTTGTAGAAGCTGATTCTGCATCTGAAGTTGATTCACGTTTGCATTATTGACTTGCTGAGTTTGGAATATTGTTGTATTCGTATGCACCCCACTCGCCGGGACGGTTGTATTATTGGTGTTTATTATCACCATGCGACCTCTACGTCCTGATGTAATGACAACACCAAAGTAACGTCCGTACGTACACACCACGCACATAGAACCAATGGTGACCAATAAACCAAGAATACAGCCAATCAGTATGACGATAGCTAACGTCTTGTTTATCGGGCTCACTTCATCTTCTTCGTCGGAGGAGAATGCAAACCCACCAATACCCGCCATAAATATGCCTACAAAACTTCCCATCAACATGAACATAGATATCATGTAGTGTCCTTGCATCTGAAAGCACATATAATAATAATAATTATAATAATAACGACTTTATTTGTAGTGGATGACATATTTGGTTCTAGACCAATTTTCAATATGGTCCACAATCTTTATAATAATAATAAAATTAATAATAAAAACTTTATTAAAACACAATCTTTATAATAATAATAAAATTAATAATAAAAACTTTATTTAACGATGATACATCCATTAAGCCTAGGGCTTATCTCTCTTGGTGTCATTTAGCAAAACACATTAACAAGTATAAATACATACTAGCATACAAAAGCACCAACGAAATGGCAGACAATACAAACAGTAAATACTGACATTTAAAATAGTGTGTAAGAAGAAAGAAATTCGCGTGTTATAATTAGTAAGCAGCAATTAGTAAGCAAAGAGTGTTTTTAATTTTTGATTGTTAGATTTGCTGATAAGTATGTTTTTAATACAGATTTAAAGGTTTTCATTGATGTTGTGTTATTAAAATACTGGTACTAATTTTAATTAATTAATAATTAAAGCCCAATTAAGCCCGAAAAAGTTATTTTAAAACAAAGTAATAACTTGGTAACCTATCTACAGAATGGTGCATTTAGAGCACTTTAGTTGAGCCCAAAAAGGGGAAAAGACCATTAGACGGAAGAAAAGGAAAAACAGCCTCCAGTTGTAAAGAACTGTAAACAATAAATGCCTGATTTATTTATAGTCTAAGGGAAGAAACTCAAAATAAGTATTTTGGCTTCGAAATGGCAGAGCAATGGAAACTTACCGCACATCCTAGTTCTTGCTTCTTAACATCACTGCTCATATCTCCCGCTTTCATAATGACACACGTACATATCAAAGCTGAAAATGAAGCCTGTAAAATACAAAAACGTCGTTTAGTATAGTAGCTATGACACTTGGTATGTGCAGATATTTAAACCACCAGGGGCCGGGATTACAACGAATACTTACACTCAGCACTCAACACTCAAATATTGAAATTCATTCTTTTGAGGTTCATAGCAACATTTCTTCACAGTCAGAAGTTGTAATAATGTTAAATAGGTACTTAATATTATTTTTTGCTCATTTCATAGTGTAATATAATGTATTTGTGAGCTATAACTGTTATTTATCAGTCTGGGTGCTGAGTGTGGCACTCAGACTCAATAATTACATATATACTCCATAATAAGTACACATTGGCATAGAATATGTATCAAATGTTATTTTTACCACTCAAATAACAATTCCATATAATTTGCTCATCTAGATTTGCAATCTATGACAAATAATAGCTCATTATATAACATTTTCAATATTTGAGTGCTGAGTGTTGAGTGTAAGTATTCGTTGTAATTTCGGCCCCTGAAGAAGCAAAATATCTGTAGAGTCCAGACGGTCCATGAGTAATTAAGCCCAATGCAGCCTAATCGGCTATTTTCTGTAACCAATCGGCAGAATGATGCATGATGAATGTGTGCCTCCGTAGCTCAATGGTTAGAGCGCTTGCCGTCTAATCTGGCGACCCGGGTTCAAATACGGGTAGAGGCACTCATATATGCTTGCCATATTTCAGCAGAAAGCTGTCTGGCAAATAAAGGCTATGCTCGGCATATAAAAACATTTTGAGCACTTTCGTTGATACTCAAAGGTGGAAAACGCGACAAGATGGAAGAAAAAACGTAATACAGTTGGGTCGTATAGATACCAAATAACGAAATGTAAACAATAAATATATGATTTATAGTACAATGTATAAGGGAAGTAACTTTATTATTTTGTCTTCCATACATATTACTTAATGTGAATTTTATCATACTATTTCGACCACAGGTAACTGTATCATTGATAAAAAGTTTCTTTTACAATTTTTTTGTTATCTTAGAAAGGTGCATTTGTACTAAAGTGGTCAGATTTTCATGGTATCAAAAACAAGAATTGGCTTTCGATATCTTCATAAAGTAATTACATTCATAGACAACATACCTCCATGCAAAATCCCATCGTAATTGATCAACTAGTTAAAAAGTGATACCATGAAATGTATACCACGGTGTCCCGGAGAGTCAGTCACTGAGGTGCATTCAATAGAAACGACAATGCTATTCTGAACCAGAAAAAAGAAAGTGATTTCACGCCTTATGGGTTTATTTTCTTATTCATGGACGGATTTTTAAAATACTGATATCAAATTAAAGACGAAGCTATCTAGTTTCTGACTATATAAAATATTAAGAATAACACCAGTATTAATGAAATGTTAATTAAAAACAAACTGCACCTCAGCGACCTTTCTAAGATATTATAAATTTTATAAAAAAAAAAATCTTTATTTACTCTTTATTAATGACACAGTTACCTGTGATTTTGACAGTTATAGTTAACATTTTGTTGTCAAGTGTTGGTCATTTCTAAAAAACATTCTTACTCCAAGTTTTGAGTCTATTTACCGGATGATCAGAAAGGAGTTTTAGGAGAGATAATAGTACTTTAACGTACAGCATTTATCCGCGTACATCTTAAAAATCATATGAACAAAAATATGTACTTCTTGTTCTTAAAAACGTTGGAACTCCCTCCAATTTGCACACATTTTTAGAGTAACTATCTTAAGTGGTGGTACTCAAAGTTGGTCGACCCTTGTATATATTATTCTTAAAATTGTTCTTTTGATGTAGATATATTTTACATCATTATTTTCGGGTAATTAATAGTCTTAATCAAAATATGGAACATCTTTATACCTGCATGTCGCTGACTTAGAATTAGAAAGTACAAAATCAATATTTTGAGAAAACAAGGAAAAACTGTCTCAAAACTAACGTTACTTGAGGATCTCATGGAAGACATCCTCATACATCAGTGGTTAGTCAAGTTCCCAGGCTATGTTTCGGACGAAGAATACTCTGGGGAACGAGAATGGTGGAAGATTGCCATTTAATTTAATTGTCAAATGAGTTTCCTCGTAAAATTAAGTCTTTATTATTATTATATTATTACATTATTATTTTTATTATTATTATTATACTCTTTAGGCCTACTTAATTATGGAAAAACAAGGTTTTTACACTTCAGTTTGGTCAACATGACCACTTCCGATTTTCATCAAAATAGGCCCATAAGAATCGTCTGTTGATGCAGATTTCAAATATAGCCTACATGATTATTATAAGGTTCTTACGACCTTCTAATTCTAAGCCAGCGATGTGTTTGCTAACTTCAATCTGTTCAAATGTATATATATAACGTATTCTAACCTACCGTTACACCAACAGTATATCCGCCAATAAAATATGGTGGTCCGAAGACTTCCTCATCTACGTTAATTGTAGCAACAATTGCACATGCCAACATGCCAACACCCAGTACACCCAAGACAAGTGCCAATATCTTGTAATATTGCAAGGCCTTGGCTCTCCCTTCTTCAGTAGCTGCAAGGAGTTAAATATTCAATATTTTAGTAACAGTGCATCTACGAAAAGAGGGGGAAAGTCATTTTATGCAATGTCAGAACATGGAAATATACAATGGACGTAACAGACAAGGACGGGAGAAAAAAAATCATATTATCTACGCCCCGGATAAAATCACATATTTTTGTGGGTATCAAATTGCGTGGATTTTATCAAAAAGCATGTTCGCGGTGTTGTAAATTCGTGGATTACAAAACATGGAAGGGTAACTCTATGTCAGTCTGTATTCGGGAGGTCGATTAATCGTTGGGATTATATTTCGTGGTCGAGTATGACAACGAAATCAACGAAATTCAACTCCCTCGAAAAATAATGATTTTACAATACAGTATTATAATTAAATCTTCCTGATCTCGCTAAAACATGTTTACCAAACATGTTTACATGCCAGTACACCTACAACAACCAGGTAGATTTATTTCGTAATCATATTTGACAATAGCATACTTATTAAATTTGTATTGTAAATTAAGATGACGCATTGTCTGTATTATCTGATTTAAAACTTGTAAATACATGTATGTAAACGTGTATCAAACAGTTTTAAAACTCCTCGTACCCACAATATCAATAGTGACAGAAATAATAATTTCACCAAAACTGTCATAAAACGTATAAAATGCTCTCAACATGAGTGTGTTAGTAATAACAAAAGATAATGAAAAATCGGACAGGGAATGTACTTCAAAGCATCACACAACATAAATAGCAGAGCACCAAACGTTGTGATGAACAAAATTATAATCCACAAATAAAATGGGAAATGATGAAACATGAAATAAAACAAGAATCAATGAATTTTTCCATAAACTTCCAAACAAAATAAACAACAACTAAACGAACTAGTAAAAGAACTCGTTCGTCTAGAAGGCGATAATCGTCAGCCTGGAGTCATAAAAACACGAATTAACTTGATCAAAACAGAAATAGTCGAGCACACAAAACAGAAATAGTCGAGCACACAAAACAGAAATAGTCGAGCACACAAAGCAGAAATAGTCGAGCACACAAAACAGAAATAGTCGAGCACACAAAACAGAAATAGTCGAGCACACAAAACAGAAATAACACTGACCACAAACAGTGTAGCAATACCACGTGACTTTTGACTACAGTTACAAGAAGAAATTTTAAAAATTAAATATACGCCACGCTAAGCGGACACTTATTTGCTTTTCATGAAATATAAAATCTTTTTCCGTGGTTGTGCCGTTTTGTCCATTACCTTGTGAAACCGTGGAACGTGTAGGTTTCACAGGGTAATGGAAAAATCGGTAACACTGTTGAAAAAGATATTATATTTCACGGAAAGCAAATACTTTTCCCCTTAGCGTGGCGTATATTTTATAGAAATCGATGAAGAAATAAAATACTTATGGCTATATTTGTGTTCCAATGTTTACAAATTTCTACTTGTAACTGTAGCTTAAAACCACGTGGTATTGCTACCCTGACAAATACACGACACAAGTTTGCCAAACACAAAACTGAATGAGAACATGAAACTCAATCGCTGTAAGTCTTAGTTTCACAGTGTATAAACGAATCAACTTCCGGTTATCGCAATAATTAGTACACGTTGAATTATATAGTCTTGCAATAATGAGTACAGTGATGGGAAATCACTGGATGTTTCAATCACAATAAGGCATACAAGTTTAATAGTATAGTTTCACAATAATGAGTGCAGTGATTTGGTTTATACGCGGTGTGTTTCAGCTGTCAAATACGAGTAGTCCTAAAAAGTTTACGAATCACTGTTCATGTATACTAAACGGATTTAAAAACGCGACACTAGGGTGTGTTGTTTGATAGCAGACAATTCAAGTTTATGCCGGTATAGTTCAATTTTGAACCCTGAGCCATGACCTATCCGACTAGTCCATTTTGGCGGGTAGTCTATCATTTATTACGTTCGGAGCGCATTTTAATGATATAATTCTTACAGATATCTGTATTAAATCAGACTACTGTTTAGTGCAGTCGGCTACGTTCAGAATTTCTAACCCAGAAGTCGGTGGTTCGAATCCCGGATTCGCTCATTTTTTTAATTCATTGTTTTATATTATTTGACGAGATTATAAGTTTATGTTATCCGCAGAAAATAATGACGTTATTATAAGTTAAAGATTTTGTTTATATTTTTTAATTTATCCATTTAAATGCGTCGATTCAATATATTTATCATTTTCACTCATTTCGATCGTTGGTGTATTTCGAGCTTACTGACATCCTATATTCGGGTGATAAGCCTTCCTAACGTTCTAAAGTATACATGTTACAGATATGGTGTGTCACATATACTAGTATTACACGGATTATACAAGTTGTGTGCATTTAAAAAACTAGAATAAAAATGAAAAACTATTTTGGTGGGATTCGAACTCGCCCTGGTCGGACAAAATGTATTTTACAATGTATCAAGCGCTTTACCGTCACGACTATCCAGACACAAGAAATATTTGGCCTTAATTGTATTACTTATCGTACTGGTCAAAACTATACCAACCTATATCGATTAGTGGTTAAAACCTTAAAAGTGCAGTCACGGCTCAATGCTCGAAATCGAACTATATTGGAATAGTGCAGATTAAAGGTAAATGTATTAGCGTCTTTTTGGTACTTAGATGATAAAAATGAGATGAGTATTAACAAATACACAGGACAATCAATACGTCGATCAAGAAAACAAAAGTCGCATTCTTACCAAAATCTCTTACATGGTTACCTCCCTTTGACCATAAAAACATTATGCAGGTCTATAGAATTTGTATACAGAAGTTAGACTAGCCTTACGTAAAAATTCGATCTGTTAGACAGACTGGTCATCTTCAACGATAAAACCAATGCGCCGATAAAAATGTTACTTTCGTTTTCTGGACCAATGTCTTATTCGTGCGATAATTTAGTTAATACTCGTTGAATTTGATTAAGTTTGGTATCAAAATGACGACGACATTGAATTAGCCTTTACGAATATATAAATACATTTGATATGGGAATTTGTTTTCCTAAAATATACCAACATACCAAAGTGTCGCGTTTTTAAATCCGTTAACCATACTTAGTTTCAGCAATATCCTACAAATGCTTATCAAATGTTTGATGTTGAAGGAGTGCAATAAAATTGATTTTTGATAATAGTTAAAAGAAAGTAACAGTTTAAATGTTTCGGTTTGAATATCTATTATGTGATAAAAAGAATATTCTATCATGTGATAAAAAGAACATTCTATGTGTAACACATAACTATGTGGCATTCCATGTTGAATTTATTTACTTGTTGAATAAAATTCAATGTAAAACGACACTAATGATGTTATTTTCGCATAGACCCTATATATAGGTGTATTTTTAGGTTATACATGTTAATGTACTTTAAACATATAGTTTGTACAGTTAATCCTCACGTTTAGCTACCCGAGTTAAAAATTTACCTATAGTATCCACAGTGTATAAACGGGTCAACTTTAGGTTATTGCAATAAAGCATACACGTTGAATTGTATAGTCTTCCAATAAGGCATACACGTTGAATTGTATAGTCTTCCAATAAGTCATACAGTGATCGGAAATCACGGATACTTTTGCTCACAATAAGTCATACAAGTTGAATTGTATAGTATCCTAATAGGTCATACAGTGATTTGGTTTATACGCTGTGATATCACAATGCTTATAATAACTACAAACGAAACGTTTATAAAACAAATAATGTCAAAATAAATTTTAAAAAAATTTGATGAGGCCATGACTTAAATCCATACAGTTACTTAAAAAACACATCGTGATGTACGTGTATAATCTAATAGGTATTTGAAAACAAAGTGATGAAAAAACTAACCTTGATCCACCATGACGTTAATTTCACTATATTCCTATATTCGTCTACCTGTTTACCATGAACTAGTATTATGATCGACTGTTTGTATCCGGGTAGCAGAAAATCAATCAAACTCTTATCAGACTCGAATCGGTCGGTACACTATGTTGAAATAACTGACTATTTACAAGCCAGTATCGATAAGTTCGCATATTTTGAAATACCATTCATAAATAATCGATTGACCTGTACTATACGAGCGTCAAACGAATCGAAGTATAATATAATCTAGTTTCCTGTGTACAATCATAGTAACAATGTACTCATGTACCCACTACGTAATACGGTAATGGTAGCAGAGACATTTTGTGTATCCCGGGTTCCATCGATTATCAATGGTTTGTGAAGAAACAGATGTGCTAAATAGACTTTGGCTTTAGATTATGATATATATAGTCCGCCCAGGATAATGTGATGTTTACAAACATGAATCGGTTTGGTCAACTGTGGCAAAATTGGTTTTACAAATCACTTAGATAAACAGATAAGGTCAGTATTGTACTCAAAACATCACTGATAATTGGTGCACATAATTGTAATCCACCTTTGTGGACCATACCAAATTTTCCCGCCTATCACATTATCCTGGGCGCACTATACACTTAATTACTGATATGCTTACACAATGTTAGGTATAACTTTCGTCCCACATGATTGCATTATAGCAAAGAGCTAAATATACATGTGTAAACTGTATATTTAAGTCTTTGATTATAGTAATCAAAGCGCTGAAAACCTAGCTTGAGTTGTTCGAATGAATGCATTTAGCTCAGTGGTATTAAACGCACTGGGCTGTCAATCCAGAGGTCGTGGGTTCAATCCCTGGCATCGGAACTTGACATTTCTTAAATATTTATAATATTTCCCGCTATATCAGGGCCGTGTGGTCTGCAAAGTATCTGGAAGTGCCAGGAAGCTGTGTATCGGTGTTATACACCGGGCACATTAAAGAACCAGGATGTCTATTCGAAATAAGAGCTAGGCGCACTTCTGCAGCGCCGGACATGCCTGTATCTAATTTCTCTCTCTCCCTTCAGGGGCTTTCTCTCAGTCTGTCCCTCTGGTCAGATCATGCTGTATCTGCACTGGTAGAGGATGCACCTGTACCTTGTGGCTGCAACACAATAATGTAAAGTGCCTTTGAACGTGCGTTCGCATGTACCAATTTCCTGAGATCGTGCGTAAATAATTATTTCTCGTCTTTATCGAAGGCCGTTTTCTAGTTTCTGTCTGTGCAAGACCAAAGGGATTCGACCCGATAAAAATATCTTTCACATCTATACTATGAATATCAAAGACAGGGATCTTAGTTTATGATTGGCCCTCATATACCCAACTCAACATTATGTCCAATATTTTAAACAAGCCGAATGCAATCATTTATTTTGTACTGCACACTTCAAGACAATATAATATTGTACATAAAAATTACAACTTTTATCAATACACGTACACAATGTCGCCTGTGTCGAGCATAGAATGTTCACCCGGTTTGACGACACAGCCTGGACCAGCCTTACAAATGGCATACAGTGATTATTAAGTTGAAATACAATGTACGTTTGGGACGTATTACTATGAATCGGGGTTCCGTGGTTCAGGGAATAAATCGTTTTAGCAGAACTTGCTTACCACTTAATAATAATATTTTTAACACACGGCAGAAGATTGGTTCTAAATCGTTGCTGATGTCATATGTATACATGTATTTTAATTCAGTGTAACGTGTGTAGGGTTGAAAAAAATGGAAGAATCATGTATGTTAAGAGTGCAAATTATCATTTAACCGAAACAGATTGGCGTTTTAAATGATATTACGGTAATATCTACCGGAGTACTGACGGAAATACCCGAGTAGTTACGATTGATGAAGTTTAAAACATGTATCACATAAGTTATTAAGATTTTTGAGTGTCATCAGATACGGTAGTTATTTCACATCTTCATATCTAGGTGGTGGTGGGTACATTGGAGGAGGAGGTGGGTAAGCCGGATCAGAAAACCCACCACCATACTGTGCTTGTTGCTGCGGCTGTTGTTGTTGTTGTTGATTTAGCTGTCTCTGGAGCTCCAACTGTTGTTGTAAAAGCTGATTCTCCATCTGTAGTTGATTCACGTGTGCGGTGTTCACAGGTTGAGTTTGGAAGATAGTTGTATTGGTATGTGTTGGTGCTGTCGTGTTATTAGTGTTTATAGTAATCACATGGCGACGTCTACCACGTTGTATCATAACACCAAAGTACCGTCCATACGTGCACACTAAGCACATAGAAGCAATGGTAACTATAAAGCCAAGTATACAACCTATCAGTATTACTATAGCTAAATTCTTGTTTAAGGGACTCATCTCGTCTGCGTCAACAAATCCACCAATACCAGCCATGGTTAGGCCTACGAAGCACCCCATCAACATAAACATGGATATCAAGTAGTGGCCTTGCATCTGAAAGCATATACATGTATGACAATCGTCAAATAGAACAACCAATCATATACCACTACTGACATACCACGTGGTATACTGACATACCACGTGGTATGTGACGTAATGTTTGGCAATAAACTATAAAACCGTGTTTGAAACCTAGTTGTGTAGGGGTGTGTGTGCTAATGGCACCCGAAACAGACTTGCGGATCGTTGATCAGGATTGGGCATTATGCCTCAGTAGGACCCATGGTATACGAAATGTATGTACAAGACTTAGTATCAATATACGTATATATCAAGTTAAAGGGGCATGCCCTGGAACTGAAGTGTCTCGAATAGCAATCAAATTGGTATCATTTAAATACCTTAGTCAAATAATGAAAACCCTGTAAAAAGTTACGAATTATCCCGGTAGTTTGTTTAAAAAAAAATCAAGAATAACTAAACCTGCCGATTACGACCTCAGAAAAACGGAAAGTATTCGTCTTTTTTCACGAGTCAACCCTTTTTGAATGCGCGCGCGAGCATCGCGGCAACTTTACCTGAGTCGCCATTTCTGTTGCTTTGAAAGTCAGCGCGCACGCTCAGTACAAATTATCAGAGTCGAAAATATCGTTGACGTCAATAAAAGACTGCCAGCTTTTTATTCAAATCGATATACAAAATATCAAAGTGCGCGTTACAGAGAAAATTTTTAAGTCAAGTTATTCTTTGACTTTTCGGTAATAGTTGGTTTTACAAGTGATAAATGCCCCTTTAATGCACTGCCACCCATTCTGTTTGCTGATTAACTGTCATACACGAAGCTTGACCAAACTTTAGAAGGAGTAGAAACATAATTTGAACCCCTCAGTCATGCTGCTTCAAACATAGATGGGGCAAAAATCCCATCATATAATGTGTACGCAAGAATTCTAGGGGGTCCGGGGGCATGCTCCCCCGAAAATATGTGTTCGCTAGGACGTCTCTGGTGCGTTCTGGTGGGTTTTTTGCATCATCTTAAACAACATTTCTACTGATAAAACTAGGCGTTTTTTTGTTTGTAGACTCTATTGAGCTTTTTTAAGAAATGCTGAAAATACTAAAGGCTTACCCCCTTAGGGCTTAGGCATCCGTTTTTATTGCATTTTTTGATAATCTATTTTTTACTTTTTGAGAAGCATGTGTATGCAACTGAATATCTGCGTACAGGTAGCTACGCGTCTTGCAGACAAAACTCAACACGAGTATTAAATTCCACAGAAGAACAAAACCTTTCTTATTGAAAGGATGTCTAACGTTTAAAATTGTAATCGCATGTAGCTTCAAAAACTCATGAATACTTCTTTGTGAAGACTTACCGCACATCCGAGTTCTTGCTTCTTAACATCACTGCTTATGTCTCCCCCTTTCATAATGACACACGTGCATATCAAAGCAGAAAAAATTGCCTGTAAAATACAAAAACGTCGTGTATATACAAAAATGTATGTGACTATATATCGCTGGCTTAGAATGAGAAGGTCGTATGTACAAAATCGATATTTTGAGAAAACTAAAAAAATATCTGAAAATAACCTTTACTTATGGGAAAACAAGCCTTTTCAACTTCAGTTCGGTCAACTTGACCAGTTCAGCTTTTCTTGAAAATAGGCTCATCAGAAGCGCCTTGTGGTGAAGCTTTCATAAACACATGAGTCTTATCAGGTCGTAAGTAACATTCTAAGCCAGCGATATCGCGTCGTCGGTGCAGTCACTTTACCTACCACTGTTAAATTAAATCATGCATATTGTATTGAAAGACAATTACTAGTACCATGTTATTTTGTTTAATAGGAGAAGAAGATTAATATACTTTATTTGTATGTACATAAAGCTATCATTTTTTTTTATTTATATTATTTTCATTTAATAAGAACCGACAGCAGATATCCAGCATAACAAGCTATTTGGGAAATTACTTGACCATAGTAATATACATGTATAGAAGTAATCGACTAAAGTTGAATAATAATTTTGAGGGTTGTCCACAAAACTGTCGTAACTGCTTATTATTAAAAAGGACATATTCCAGTCTTGCAGGCAACCCTCAATGTATGAAATGAATAACATACCATTACACCGACAGTATATCCGCCAATAAAATATGGTGGTCCGAAGACATCCTCATCTACATTCAATGTAGCAACAATAGCGCATACCAGCATGCCAACACCCAGTACACCGAGAACCAGTGCCAGTATCTTGTAATATTTTAAGGCTTTTGCCCTCCCGTCTTCAGTAGCTAAAATTGAAAAGTTGACATGACTATTGAATAAATGTTTAGTAACTGATTTAAATGCATAATAATGAATCGTATTTACATATATCTTAGATTTAAATTATCAATTTATTTTGTTACTTCGTTCTGAGACTATAGTCTCTGTTTCATTGCCATGGAACAATTTCTTGAAGCCCCGTCATCTCTCCCAAAACATCCCGATCATCCAATAAATACAAGGAATTAGGATGTTCTGCACAAATGACGGTCCAATAATTCACGACGGAATGTTAGGTCTGTGAAGTCGGCACGTAGGTCATACATCGACAGGCAGATTATTATACTTATTTTTATTTAAAATGAATTCATAGCTATTATCTCGTTGCTCGTAGCACGTTAGTCGAAGTTCGTGGGTCGTTGATCGCAGCTCTTGGGTCGTCGGTCGCAGCTCTTAGCTCGTATATATTTACTCGTTGGTCGCAGCTCGTAGGTCGTTGGTCGCAGCACGTAGGTTGTTAGTCGTAACTCTTAGCTCCTAGATGTTTACTCGTTGGTCGTAGGTCGTTAGTCGAAGCTCGTAGGTCGTTGGTCGCAGCTCGTAGGTCCCAGCTCTCAGCTCGTAGATGTTTACTCGTAGGTCGCAGCTCGTAGGTCGTTCGTCGCAGCACATAGGTCGTTCGTCGCAGCTCTTAGCTCGTAGACGTTAACTCGATGTTCGCAGCTCGTATGTCGTTGATCGCAGCTGTTTACTCGTAGATGTTTATTCGCAGCACGAAGGTCGTTGGTCGCAGCTCGTAGGTCGTTGTTCGCAGCTCTTAGCTCGCTGGTGGCAGCTCGGAGATCGTTGGTCGCAGCTCTTAACTCGTAGATGCTTCCTCGTTGGTAGCAGCTCGTAGGTCGTTTGTCGCAGCACGTAGGTCGTTGGTCGCAGCTCTTAGGTCGTTGGTCGCAGCTCTAAGCCCAAAGATGTTTACTCGTTGGTCGCAGCTAGTAAGTCGTCAGTCGCAGCTCTTAGCTCGATGGTGGTAGCTCTTAGCTGGTAGATGTTTACTCATTGTTAATTGTTTCGAGGTTGTTACTGTACAGTAAATATATTTTTGTTATACAGAAAGTTGTTGCTGTACAGAGGGTCGCTCTGGAGTGGTTTTACTGTAGACGCTCCGAAGATAGCTTTGATCTTTGATCTACCAGCTCTGTCCTAAGTACAGTGACCAACGACCTACGAATTGCGACCTATAAGTAATATCTACGAGCTAAGAGCTGCGACCAACGACCTACTAGTTGCGAACGACGATCTACGAGCTGCGAGCAACGAGTAAACATCTACGAGCCAAGAGTTGCGACCAACGAGCTAAGAGCTGCGACCAGCGACCAGCGACCAGCGACCTACGAGATGCGACCAACGACCTTCGAGTTGCGACAAACGACCTACGTGCTGCGACCAACAACCTACTAGCTGCCACTAACGACCTACGTGCTGCGACCAACGAGCAACCACGAACTTAGACAGTTGTCACCAGCGACGTAAGAGCTGCGACTAAGACCTAAGAACTGCAACCTACGACCAAACGTCTAGGAGCTAACAGCTGCGATCAACGACATAAGAGCTGCGATCAACGAGCTTAGAGCTGCTACCAACGATCTACGAGCTGCGACTAACGACCTACGAGCTACGACCTACTAGTGAACATCTTCGAGCTAAGAGCTGCGACCAACGATCTAAGAGCTGCGACCAACAACTAAGAGCTTCGACCAAAGAGTAAACATCTACGAGCTAAGACCGGCGACCAATGACCAACGAGCTGCGATCAACGACCTACGAGCTTCCGACTAATGACCTACGTGCTTTGACCAACGTGCTACGAGCAACGAGCTTAAATAACATTTTATGGACACATAAAAGTCTTTATGTCATTGGAAAGCAGTTTACTACTAACATGACCAAGTACGGTCAGGTTCGACCAGTACGGGATTTTAGCGCTACGCTATTTTTTGAGACCGCTATGTCACATGACCAAGCCTAACCAATCTATGAGCTTTAAAATCATTGCTTCCATTATTTTTCGCATGGGTAGAACCCCAGCGAGTTCACATTTTTATCCACCTCCTCCAACGCCTCCTCCTCAAGTTAAATTGTACTTTTTCATTGCTAGATTTTTTAATTTTAAACTATGTGTAACAGGTATCTTTCATTTATGAATTCACAATTACCAACACTTTGTCATACATTGTTGTTAATGTATATGCTTTTGTTAGATATATCGATAGGTATATGTTTGTTGGCGTTTATTGTTCGCCCAGTTATGTCATTTTAGAACATAAACAAATAGTTTGCTTTATCTTATGGTTTTATGGCATTTTCCAAATAAATGCCCATTTTCAATGCGTTTATTGTTCGCCCAGTTATGTCATTTTAGAACATAAACAAATAGTTTGCTTTATCTTATGGTTTTATGGCATTTTCCAAATAAATGCCCATTTTCAATTCAACACTTGTGTTCTGTTGTTCCTCATTCCATACAAGTTCGACCAAGCTTGGGACAGCACACCCCAGATCTTGAACAATACATAAATACTAGTAGTGGTTTATTCCTACGCATCAGAACTCAAAATCATTATATAACAGACGGCATACTACGGTTCAAAGTTTCATAATTGATTTCTTAAATATTCTCTTGTTTAAAGGCTGTTGACTAAAAAATAACATACATTTTGGTACACATTCAAGTTCTATATTTATTTCGTCACGCTATTTATTGTCTGTTTTGTTATGCCCGATTTAGAGTGTACATATCTAAAATAAAATCACGTATATCGATTACTTATATATATCTACTCAATATTTTAAGAATACTGAATCAAACTTTATTAAAACTTATATTATTGATCGTTATTTGAAAAAATGTTGATAATAAAGAAGCATGAAACTTTTATAAACGAATCATTTTAAATGTTAACAATACCGTCAAAACTTGTTAATAATAGCAACTAATAGCGCCGCATTGCGACGGCCAAACGTGTATATGTACGTATAAACACAGGAACTTGCATTAATTAATGCAAGTTCCTGTGGTATAAACTACATTTGTAACATCAAAATGTAAGTCTTATTACCACATACGAAACATTTATAAAATGTTTAAACCACCATCAAAATTTTGATTGTATTTAATACAAAACTTATAAATGCATAAAATAATACCAAAATGCTTAGAATTATTAATAAACACGAATTACTGTACTAAGGGTTTTCCTTTACCAAACAACTAAAAAAATACTTTACACAATGTTTATAAACTTTCAAGTTTTTAAAAAAAACAATGATGAATATTGAATTACCTTGGTCCGCCATGACGTGTTTTCAGCTAATATCCGTGTATCTGTACTGAAGCCAATTATATGAACAAAATTGTATTTCCCTGTAATGTAAAAAATATCTTAAGCTAAAACGTTTAAAAATATGATTTAGGAAAGATCACTGATTATTTGTTAATGAGTATCGATCGGTTATAAATATTTGCATAAATTAAAATAGCTTTAAAAATATCTCTATTGTCCTGTACCATTCTAACGTCATTTTTATCGAAGATAAATTTATTTTTTCAACCAATTACATTTAAGTAGAAACGGTTGTTTTGAGCGAATTACATCTTCAATTTTTCATCAGATTTTTTATAAGTTTTCAGCATTTTTCTAATCAATTGTCGACCGGCTCCTACTTTGAAATGTGACACGTAGAATTAGTTTGTCTTCTCAGCCTATACTGCTTATCTTTTTAAACATTTGTCTTGTTTCAGCTAAAAGTTTTGTTTTATCCAAAACTTGCTTCCCACTAATACATATATATTTTAAAGTATTCATGATACCGTTTAACCACAGGCCTAAGCAATTATATCACACTGAAATAAAGAGTTTTGAAATTCCCCATCATCCCGTCATTGCTATATTTAATAGACAGGTTGGCAACGCTTTTTTCTGGCCCATACAGGAATCCACTATTTGGCGCATCATCGGGCCGGGAAACGGTTGAAATCTGGTCTAGATATGTTTTACTACATGAAACAATCAATTTATCTATTATATATAGTAATGACGGGATGATGGGGAATTTCAAAACTCTGTATTTTGTGATATAATTTCTTAGGCCTGTGGTTTAACCAATAACAGAATATTGGCATGTCGTAAGTACAAAATCAATATTTTGAGAAAAATCTGTCTGAAAACTACTCTTTACTTATGGAAAAACAAGCTTTTAAACTTGAGTTACGGGTCAACATGACCATTTCCGATTTTCATGAAAATAGGCTCATAGGAAGCGCTTTGTGATGCAGAATACAAATATACACGAGTATTCATGATAAAGTTGTAAGTAAGTAGTTACGCCCTTCTAATTTTAAGCCAGTGATCTATCGTCGTTAGCACTATGCTTCCTTATTATCCCTTTTAATGTCACATATTTTGAGAATAAATTGCATGGCTATTCAGGATATGTCAAGTTGCGCCCCTTTGTTCATTTTCAACCATTTCTTCTGTTAAGTCAGAGTTTGAGCTAAATGAAGTTGTTAATTGGTCGTATTCTAGAGGTTTAATAAATACAGTAGCGCACAGACAATCCAAAGCCACACAGAAACGACGACAGCGCCTAGCCATCCACGCAAGAGTCAGACATAGATCGAACCATCCACGTACCAAAAGTGGATATTTCAAGCAAGCCTATATACTCACTCCGCAATGAATGACACACTGTGGACTTCGAATTTTGTGCATAATTAGCCATAAAGGGAGGTAATTATAAATGATAACTACACTGAAGTGAAGTACGGGGCGATTTTTTACAGCCGCCACACAGCACTTAACACCTGCTGTAGTGATAAGTAATTAATAAGTCTTATAACTGTGGTAATTATTGATTATTTAAACAAAGTCACTCAATTTGAAAAGTGTAGAAAAGCCACTTTAGGAAGTTAGGAACACCGGGTATGTCTATGTTATTCAGAACTCTATGCTGACGGTTATTGCAATGAGAATCTATAAGCATTTGATCACTTTTATTAACAAATAATATAGTTTAGTGAGAAAAAGAGTTGAGTGTAAGAGGGCTGCATATATATATATATGACAGCACACAGGTAAAAAGTATTGATTTGTTCTTCGCTTCCATGCTATCATGTATTGGTGGTCACTCTGAAAACAAAATTCAAGTAAATAAAAACAAAAAATAGCAAATAGCATTCACATATATCGCGTAAAAACATGTTGATCCGTCTTCAACAAACAAAGCTTCCTTCAACGTAACTGGTCGTACGGTGTAACATTTGAAATTTGTGATTCGAGCTTAGCGTAATGACGCTCCGATTTATAATCGCAGACCTTAAACAACAACCCTATTTAAAAAGTTAATAACATCATAATCGAAAACAAGACCCTGACAAATCTAAGCAGTTCATTTATGTCATAATAAATTTACCAGTGCGCAAAAAAGTACACATACGAACAAATTTAATGCATGCTAGTATTAAAGCACTATTGAGATCACCTACTACCGGAGAAAACGGAAATAGCCGATGTTTCACGACTGATAAAAAACGGAAATAGCCGATTTTTCACGATTAACCAAAAATGGAAATATCCGATGTTTCACGACTAATAAAAAACGGAAATATCCGATGTTTCACGATTAATCCAAAACGGAAATATCTAACGTTTCACGATTCATCAAAAACGGAAATAGGCGATGTTTCATGGCTGATCAACAGGTGACAAGGTCAGTTTCTTCATGAAGTAGCCAGTTGATATTCATAGATGACCACTAGGGAGCAAGATAATGAGGGATAAATTCTTATGTATCTATATATCTAATGGACATTGAAAATATGTACACTACGGAGTCCGGTTACTGCTATTACCCATGTCTACCTAACAATCGAACCGTCGCCGTACATATTGGTAGAGAAAATGTTACACATATTTTATTAAAAGTCATGCCATTCCACTATAAACCACTACATTTGGTTTAAAACGACAAAAGTGTGTTACAAACCATGTGGAAAACAACGTCTCTTAGCTGATTTAAATACTGACAAACAGAAGCCCACCAAGAAACAATACATACACGTATACCCGACCACAAGATAACCTACTCATCCAAAAACTTTGATGAATGTCATAATACAATATTTATTTTAAGTCGGATACATGTACAAGGAAACACTAGCTATGTATAACTATTGTCCGTCATAAGTCATTTGGCAACGTCAAAACAACTGGCGCCAGAAGCATTGATAGCATTAATTGGGCCAAAATTAATTTTGAAAAATTGAAGTCTTCCCTTTTAATAAGACTAATATATGTTCATACTTATTTTATGACAAATTAACGCGCATGGCACCAGTTGTTAGAAACAAACCTGTGCAACAAATGTGCAACATATATTTTCTTCCATTTGTCGGTACAAAGGGCGCTGTTGAGAGCTGAGAAATATGTTGCGATGGCAACACTATTATTCCGTAGAATACTAATGGAAGTTTTGTTTATAAGTTATATAGTCTATCTTAACATCACGTGTTGCATAAGAAATTTGAAACAATAATAGATAACCGTATAATAAATCTAATATTAAAGACCCATTTTTAAATTTTCGTTTATTTGTAGTTTGCAGTGAAAACACTTTAAGTGAGCAAATGGCGGCTATAAACACTTTCAACTGGTTGGATTATTTAATTTTTATTTTAATGTTAGTTGTCTCGGCAGGGATTGGAATATTTTGCGCCTTCAGAGACAATAAGAATCAGACGACAGCCAATTTTTTACTTGGTGGCAGACGCATGGGCTTACTTCCGGTGACGTTGTCTCTAATGGCGAGTTTCCTGTCCGCCATCATGGTTCTTGGAGTGCCAACAGAAATCTTCTATCATGGAACAATGTACTGGCTGATAGCTTTTAGCAATATTCTTACATTTCCGTTTGTTTGCCATGCCTTTCTTCCGGTATTCCACGATTTGGAATTAACCAGCGCATACGAGGTACACCATTTGAAAAATACTACGCGCTTAAAGTAGTACCTTTGCATATTCGATGTATAAGTCGCTAGTATCTAATAAAGAGTCCCTTAAATGCTAAAACAATAACATTATTCCCAATTTCTGTTTTGCTCCGTCAAATCAAGACGTTGATTTATTTTTATTTCTAAACTAAATGCACTGTGCTTGTGTTGTGAGTATATTGGCAGCTTATCGGATTCCCTGTTGTCATCCGTACTCGCCCGTACTCAATATTAGATGTGCTATATATAGAACATGGAACACGTTCAATTGGCTGCATGTAACTCTTTAGGACACCAATGCTAAAATGATGGAATAAAAAGGTGGGATAAAAGTTGGTATAAAAAGGTGGAATAAAAAAGTAGGACAAAAAGGTGGGATAAAAAGGTGAGACAAAAAGGTGGGATAAAAGGTGGGACAAAAAGGTGGGATAAAAGGTGGGGCAAAAAAGGTGGGATAAAAGGTGAGACAAAAAAGGTGGGATAAAAGGTGGGACAAAAAGGTAAAAAGGTGGGATAAAAGGTGGGACAAAAATGTGGGACAAAAAGGTTGGATAAAAGGTGGGACAAAAAGGTGGGATAAAAGGTGGGACAAAAAGGTGGGATAAAAAAAGGTGGGACAAAAAGGTGGGACAAAAAGGTGGGATAAAAGGTGGGACAAAAAGGTGGGATAAAAAGATGGGATAAAAAAGGTGGGATAAAAGGTGGGACAAAAAGGTGGGATAAAAGGTGGGACAAAAAGGTGGGATAAAAGGTGGGATAAAAAAGTAGTGCTATTTGTACATGTAACTATGTGTGAAGATTCCATTTTACCGACTGTGAGATACATAACGTTTTCCCATTTTGAATGATGTCTTAAAATCGCTAGCTAAGATATTGAATATCGCTTTTGGTTGACCAAACAAAACACACAACTAACAATAATTATCTCTACTGAAGCCAAAGATCATATAAAGAAATCCGAGTATTCTTGGCTGAAGCGTATGCCAACACTTTACGGATACCCTGAGCATAAGACCCCTGGGAATTTAAACCCCGATATATAGCAATTATAAGTTTTTCATTTTTTTGTCTTGCAGTATTTGGAGAAAAGATTTTCCAGACCAGTACGTATAATTGGAAGCGTTATATTTCAAATCCAAATGGTAATTATATTTTAACCTACTTGCTTGGTTTTTTATTCGGTTGGTATGGCAACGATGCACATGTTCGTGTCACGAATATGATTTACTGTAATGGCTTTAGACCTACTTACGACATAAAATTGGCAAAATGAGTATTGTATATGCAGTAGATGAACGACTATGTTAAACACTTACCGGGAATTGAAGCCGTGTGGAGACATTATAATGAGTTCGAGCTGCCTTTTATAGCAACCACAATTTTTATCAGAATCAAAATATTTTAGACATGCATAATCCCCTTATTGCCCCCTATCCACATACCAAGTTTCATAAACCTAGCTTGGAAACTTTTTGAGTTATGTCAGGATCCAGATTTTTTGACGGACGGACTGACTGACGGATTGAGTTACTGACGGACGGACGGAGGGCAAACCTATAGTCCCCTCCGGTCAAAAACCGGTAGGGGACTAAAAAGATAATAATGTTGTATAATTTGAATAATCTTAATGTGCCATCTTCTTTAAATAAAGATATTACTATTATTATATTATCCCGGGCATACTATACCATGTAACGTTGTGAAGCCTATAGAAGACCCCTTCTATTTAGATGGCATTTGCCCAGTCTATGTTCTTAATACTAAATGTAAATACATGTAACACGGACAAGAGCTTCTCCATATGACAGAGATAATCTTCCAACTCTTAAAAGATCCTCCTGGTATGTCCACATTGCACTCAGTGTGTGATGGCTTGTGGTCACTGAATCAGCTTTGCTTTGTAGTTGTCTGGGAGACTATAACCGGTATGCTATGGTTTAAGTTATCCGGGCTATCTTCAAGTCTTATGCAATGTATGCCTTGTTACGGTAAGTCATTGACTTGCCCATTCCTTGTAATTGAAGGTTGTATGTATACAGACCAATACATTTACATGTATATAATGATGATAACAATTAGACGGTGCATATGTAGTGCATACTAGTATCGTGCTTACAGTATCTTATGATAACGATAAATATCTAGCTTGAAAGTCATCTGTCTAAATATACGTTTCAAATAGAGAGACATGTTGATCAAGGGAGATAACTTCCATCACAGGAACTCGCATAACTTAAACAAGAGGACCATGTGGCCCTAAAGCGCTCACCTGATGACTAGCAGTTAAGACAGAATTAGTATTTGTTATGATATGACATTAATATTTGATGTAGATTTTACAAATACACACTTTATGACAAGGTTTTATAAAGATGAGGTAAAAAAATGTGACCTCTAGAGTGTTAACAAGGTTTTTCTTTGATTCCACATAGTGTCCTAGTTTTTGGACCTAGATAACACAGTTACGAACTTGACCTAGATTTTATAGAGACAAACATTGTGACCAAGTTTCATAAAGATTAAGTGAAAACTGTGACCTCTACTCTAGAGTGTTAACAGTCCAATTGTTGACGGCGGACGGTGGACGACCGACGACGGACGCCGGACATAGGGTGATCACAATAGCTCGCCTTGAGCATTTCGTGCTCAGGTGAGCTAAAAACAAAGAGACTATATCAGGCCAAAGAACCAAAGATATAATAGAGAGAAATCTAGACGTCGATCGATCTATTAATAAATTTAGTCTCAAGTAAAATATAATGTCCTCAAAGAATAAAAAACATTTATATAAAATTGCTACTTTTTTAAGAGAAGCCTTTTCTATCAGAAATGACCAGTTGAAAAATCTAAATTAGATAACTAAAATTTCTTCTTTTAAAGTCTTAATAACCAACCACGGTATTTAATTGTATTTATCGACCACCATTTAATCATGTTTGTTTCCATGTATTTTTGTTTGTATGTATTTATATGAATGTTTTTGCATGTATGAGAGTATGTATGTATTGAATGTATTTGTGCTGTTTTGTGTTATATTACCAAAGGCACGTATGTGCCGAGTTTGTAAATAAAGATATATATACATGTAGTAAAAGTTAATAAGTTAATTGAACTTAGATTATTGATCACAACATCCGCTACAAACAAATCAAGAAAGTTTTACTGACCTGTTGCGAGTACGAACATTGATTGATAAGATTTTATCACTTCAAAAGCTCTTGAAATAAACTTATAAGTCAAGTGTTTCAGTAGTAAGTTTGTTGTTTACTAATTGATCGATCTTGATACGCTGTTGATTGATATCATGTTATCTCGGCTTCAATCGGACCTTGTTGGGTAAGATAAGAAAATGTTTGGACCTTCAAGATAGTAAAGAGGTTCCGTACTGTACATGTTATTAATTTAATATATTGATCAAAATCACTGGATAGCCCTCATAAAACACATGTACATGCGTTTGGTATTTTATTTAAACCAGGGCTGGTATTCACAAAGGATCTAGTGAAACATTTAATGTAGTTTTTACTTAAGCCTAGGTCACACTGAGGAATTCATCATCGGCGATGTTTTCCCGATATCTTTAGATTCCACCCGATTCATCACGATTCCTTCCTTCCCAAGTCCCAGGTGTCAAAAAGCTGAATGAAATAGTTCCAGCAATCAAAAAGCCTTTCTCAGGTTCCACGTTTTCAATCTTTATGACTTTACCATCATTATCATTCATGCTGTATTTACAATTCTGTTCCGATTTCCATCATGTTCGTACTTAGTAGTTTTCACTTTTACAATCTAGTTTAGCTCATGAGACCTAGTTATACGAGGGTTGTTCAAATTGGAATGCAACTAAGCCCATAAAAAGGTATCCATGATAGATTTTATTGAACCAAACGTTTGATCCCATTGCCGTATTCATCTCCGATATATATGCAAAGTTTTATTCAGTTATTCCTTTTTTAAAATGCGATTTTGTTATCATTCCTGTGTACACTGTGCATATATCGGACATGGACCAAACGAGATCTTAACATAACTGATATTTTTTCCGACAATGTAATTTAAGAGTCGTTTGAAACAAATAAATATCACAGGGGATAATGCTTGACAAATAAGGATGGTCGGAAAGCTCAAAAACCTTCACGCTTCTCAGAAAGTCGCGTTAGTGGCTGCTGCAGGTGGAGGCCCATTGCTCTGCGATAGCATGTCATCCTTCAAATATTTGGCTTGGTAGCGATTTTCGAATGATTTCTTCAATTTCTGAAGGAATTTACCTTTTTTAAACTTGGCATTTACCCATTGTCCATTTTATACATCAAATTTAATGGTAGAAACTTGATTTATATGGAAATATGTGTACATTTCTACTGGCACCCATGGTGCGTTTTGCAGTGCATACTTGTTTTCTGTCTTTGCTGGCCCATATTTGTTTATGGATCTGTCGCATGGAAGACAAAATGAACCCGACTCTCGTTTGTGGTCCTTACATTTGCAAACGGTCAACTTTTTTTGATCTAGAAACTTGTTTTAATTATTTTTTGGACAGTTTACAAGGGCATATGTACTGGCGTCTCACGGCAGATAGGCGTACCCAATGTAATATGCTTCGTAATTGTATGAATAGCTCCTAATGATGTGCCAACACATTGAGCTATACTTGCCTAATTGAAAATACTCCACCAGTTTCCAAAAAATATTTGATTTTCTCAACCCTTTTCTAGTAATAACTGTATGTTGAGGTATTTGGATGGCGTCCATGGGGTTCATTTCCAAATAAAATTACACCACTTTTAAATTTCTTAAACTATCAAATAGTGGATGAATAAGATATGGCATGCCACCATTTCACCATACAAGTTATTATAAATATTGTATTTGCTCCCACATTAAAAAACAACGATTCTTAAATGGGCCCGAATTTGGTCACAACAAAGCAATATTTTCCCAATCATTTAAGCATTAGTATACACGAGTAGGCAGTGTTAAATGACGTATTGTTACAGCTACACTGAAAGGATATTAAAATTTGAGGTATCAATTTAAAGCTAATACAATGATCTTTGATTTACAGCCAACTATTTTTAAAAAATCATTGATACAAGAAAGATAAAGCAACAGTTGCATTCCAATTTGAACAACCCTCGTATAATGAACCGTCCGGAACTATTTGAACAATTGGGACAACCCATTTATCATTCCTGCATGTCATCACGATATTTAGGAGAAGAAGTGCGCCATTTGATTCTCGTATATCGTTCCTAGATGGAAGCCCTCTAGTCAACCTTCATTTATGTAACTACATGTATGTATTGTCACTTAATAGTTCAGAAGGGCATGTATACTGTTTCTGTTCCGTGTTGCGTTCGGGGTTATCCTTGTGATGTGTGGGCGTCCTTGTTATTCCTTCCAATCTACTCGCCTTTGCTACGGTTACTAGTGTATGACTGACTTGAAGCAGAAGGCTGTCCGAGTGGGATGATCTGGCTTTGTATCTGTTCAGTTGCTTTTTATTCATCATTTTTTTGTAGATGTCCTTGTGGTCTTTACTTGTATAATATCTGCTTATTCCTTGTGTGTGTATTATTGTTTGTACCTTACATGCCATGCTGTAGTTGTATGGTGTTGCCCCTAGTTTGTATTTTGATATACAGTACTTGAAAACGGTCCTGGGTCTGATTAACGATCCAAAACAACAACAGTAACTTTCGTGCCTTGCTGTTTCTGTTGAGTGCTGGCTTCTCTGTCCAATTTGTTATCTTTTTTGCTCAGGTGAGGTAATTAGGACAACTCATTTATTCTTATATCATTACATTTATTTTTAATAACGTGGAATTTGCAAAACTAGGCAAGCAATGTAAGCAACAAATTCTAATCTATAGTCAAAACAAATACAACAAAAACAAACAAGTTTCACATATTAATATAATTTAGCAATATACAGCAAATGTGTAAGTAAATTGCATGCATATTGTAAACATACAAATGTAAAATATTCACTTTTATTTAACTTTAGATATCTTTTGCAAAACAATGCAATTGAATCAAAATAATGTTTAAAAAACACACAAAGTATTACACGATATGAATACAGTTATATTTACAACCATACTGCCTTATCAAAGGGTCATCCACAAAGTTAGAGGATAATCGTGTCGTTATGAACATATTTGTTAAAGCAAATCATAAACACAACTTTTCCCAAATAGTTATATCTATTAGCGATACACAAACGAAACATAACTAGTGCAAAACTATGAACAAATAACAATCTTAAATCAAAATTAATTGACATAATAACTGTAATTATACATTATTGCAATCTAATGTGAGGTTGTTAATTTTCATATTTTTGTATTATTTTGGTTATTTGGATTTTATTACAACTTATGATTTTTCACATTACGAGTATTTGTATTATACTTGTGCAATGCCATGTACATATAATAATATAGATATAAACGGGGTTACACAAAGGGGTCCTAAAAACAATATTTGGTCGTGCAATATATTTAAACGAATTTCCGATTTAACATTTCATGGTTTTGTTTTAAAATAACGATACTTGTCCTAGAAATTTATGGACGACCCTCGTATATGCTCAACAAAGGAGAAGTTGCACCGTGTTTGATATCGTTATATATAGATATAAGGTGGAATGATTAAATGCTATTTTATCACAGATATCATACAATTTGTGTCATATATAAATATATTATTTATATTATTATATATTATTTGAAAAAAAGTAAGTACATAATTTGTTCATCTAAAAAGAATAGCATTACCGTTGAACTTGTATACGACTTAAAATTATGCTCCAAAACCAAGCGGAATGTATTTCCTAGTTGCACAAGAACGCCAACGATCCTGTTGCTACGTTTGTGTTAAGAATGACATTAAACAATATCATTAGCTACATTTAAAATTGCTGAGACAAATAAGTGTATCCAAAGAACAAACTAGCAAAATAATTTACATGCTCTTCTGACTTGGTACATGTACATCTAGGGACATCCATAAAAATGGAACAGTATGGAATGTAGAGTTCATATTGAATGTCAAAGACTACAAAGATGTATTTCATACGTCAACAAATACAAAACAAAACAAGAGGATCATAGATCCTGTGGCGCTCACCTGCTAAACATGGTCAAACTTTGAACTTGACCTTAAGGTCATCAAAATTTGACAAATTGACCTAGTTTTGACCCCACATTACCTAATTTCGAATGTGACCTTAATCAAGACAAACATTTTGACCAAACTTCATGAAGATTAAAGCAAACATTTGGCCACCAGAGTGCTAACAAGGTTTTCCTATTATTTGACCTTTTGACCTAGTTTTTGACCCCACATGACCCAACTTCACACTTGATTTCATTGAGGTATATAACTACTGACCAAATTTGGTGAAGATCAAAGCAAAAATGTGACATCCAGAGTGTTAACAAGGTTTTCCTATTATTAGACCTATTGACCTGGTTTTTGACCCCACATGACCCAACTTCAAACTTGATCTAGATTTCATTGAGGTACAACTACTGACAAAGTTTGATGAAGATCAAAGCAAAAATGTGACCTCCAGAGTGTTAACAAGGGTTTCCTTTTATTTGACCTATTGACCTAGTTTTTGACCCCACATGACCCAACTTCGAACTTGACATAGATTTCATTGAGGTACAACTACTGACCAAATTTGGTGAAGATCAAAGATCAAAAATGTGACATCCAGAGTGTCAACAAGGTTTTCCTATTATTAGACCTATTGACCTGGTTTTGATGAAGATCAAAGCAAAATTGAAAGTGCTAGAGTGTTAACGGTGAAAAGTTTAACGGACTGACAGACGGACGACGGACAAAAAACAATCACAAAAGCTCACCTTGCCACTTTGTGGCAGGTGAGCTAAAAATGACCCCGTCATATAAGCCAAAGTGGGTGATAAGGTAATCAATTTACGCCAATTTGATATCAAGCTATAAAGGAAATGCAGATGTTATAACACAAAACAGTATGCGTTAATCCTACAACACAACAATGCAGCAAAGGAATATTTGACAAATAATTATAACACTTTGTTGGCTAATTTGTATTACATCGTAAATAATGTACTATCTAAATATGTATACATAATAAAACAAAATACATGTATGTAAATCATAAAATTACAAAATAATAACCACTCGTATATAAATAAAGCTATTTATATTCAACCTGAAAACCAACATAATAAAGATTTGTAAATAAAGATCTAAACACACTAAAATCTATTAAATTTATAATATTGACAACTATTACAATTTACTATCAATTATGCTAAATATTATATCTACCACTAACATGTAAACGAACATTTAAAGGGTTTCGATGTCCAACTGTTAAGGAGAAATTCTAAGGAAGGAATGCCAGATAAAAGGAAGTTATTTTGTCCAAGGGGGTTGCACGGAAATACATAAGACGGAAAAGCAACTCATTCAACTCCCACTATATTTCCTATATAGGCTGCCATATTGGAATGAAATATCGCGATCGGCTTACTTGTACGAGACTTAGCGAGACTTCATGAGATTCTCAAGTTGGCGCTATTTTTCTCGCTAGCCGCCGCCATCTTGGATTATTTCACCAATTCAGCCTGATTTGTCAATGAGATATTTGTTTTCATTTAAAGCAACTCTTCGTCTGTGTATATCCGTGGGGGTTGTCATTAAAGTTACTCATGGAAAATTAGGGAAAGGGAAGTAAGTTGTTAAATTGTGGTAAGTTCAGGAAAGTAAGTAAGTAAAGGAGAAAATGTCAGTGGACAGCAAGTCAGAGGAATGTTAGTTACTCCAACACAGAAAGGGAATGTATTATAAGAACAATGGGAAAGACGCGTAGATTGGCTTCCGCACATACAAATACGAGGGTCGTTCATTTAATACCAGGACGATCGCCATAGCGCTTGATTGAAGCATGCAATTGTAATGAATTTTCGCTTAATAAGACGTACTCACCAACTTGATAATTTGACAAAAATCTGGTATAATTTTACCCAACCGAACACAAACTGTGGTTACTATAGTAACCCAACTAAGGGCTACCCGGCCCAACCCAAGTTTTCAGTGAAATGTACAGTGTTAATATGACCGGCTGTGTCGTATAGTTGCCCATTTTCAACGGAAAACATCATATAACGTCATGTCTACATCTACGTTATATAACCTTTGATGCCATTTCTGTACTGTCACTGTGTGTGAAGCGCTGTTTAGTGACAACGGGCGTATTTCCGTTAATATCGCAATGAAATCGAATTTGTTAGGGAAAGAAACGATTATGATACCATTTCGTAAAAGTATTAGTCATACACCTATTAAACTAAAGAATCTATTTTAGAGAAGCCTTTCGGTAATATTCGTATCGATGGAATTTTGCTTATAAACGGTTCTTTGATGACAAGGGTCACCTCGCGATTATCCGAGGACGGGCCAATCTAACGTCAGAAACAGGAAAGTGTCGTCGGTTAAACACCTGTGGAGAGTAAACACTACTTGAAGAATACTACTATAGTAATTACGGAACCATGCGAAATTATCGTGGATACGGCATTTAACATCCCTACTGAACATCTTCAAATAGTAAAACTGTGTGCTCGCGTGACTTTATGGCTCGAAAACGATGATCAAATAGAGAAAAAGTGTCACGTTTTAGGAGCGAAAATTGCGTAACGTCACACTAATTTGACGTCGACTTGGGCCGACTCGCGGTACATGTATTTATTAAAACACTAATATTATGTAAACCCTTCGTCGCAACAAGTTGAAATTTCGTATATGAATTAAGGAATGGTGTAAATATGTTGCTGTTCGTTTTCATCAATATCGGTCCACTAGTTTTCCAGCAATATCGATCGTCCGGGTATTAAATGAACGACCCTCGTAAGTACACAATGTTTATTTTTCTTTAGGAAAGTGATGAAGGGGGCAGTAACTGAGCACAAAGATAATAACAAATCTGACATAAAAGGCGGCATTCAACAGAATCAAGTAGCAACTAATAGTCAAGCACCTATTATTATAAAAGAAATGTATCCTATAAACGTTTCTTCAAACTAGAATGAAAGTTCACATGAAAGATGATTCGAGGATGAGAAATGCAAGAGTACATAATTATAGAAAATCCGAGTATTCTTATATCAGATATAACCTGTTGTTTTACACAACATGAATCACTTTGATTACATGAGATCATTGTTTTACTAGTTCATTATTGACCAATATTTACCGTATCACTAATTTTGCATAATTTTTAGTCATGATAACTAATTCCATATTAAGCAACACACTTATTTTTCGTGAGATAATTTTTTTACAAATTCAATAATAACGATATGATTTTTTGTAAAATTACTTTTCGCATAATACTAGTAAGTAAAAAAATATTTTATGACATAGCTAGAACTTCCAAGTGACTTACTGTGAATTATTTTCTTGCTGGAATGGAATTTTGTAAAAGAGACAAGGCAACCTTTTCGTGTAGGCTTGGTTTATATCTTTTACAATTGACATCTTATTATATTACACTTTTTGAGCACATTAATTTTGTGGTTCATTTTTAGCACAAAATAGAACCGAATTGAACTACTGACACAATTTGTCATGAACAAATCTGACTTCACAATGTACATGAGACATTTGAATTAGCATAGATATTGATATGCAAACATTCAGCAAATCATAATTATTATGGTACACTTTTTGAGCTCATTTGTGGTTCATTTTTAGCACAAAATAAAACCAAATTGAATTACTGACACAATTTGTCATGAACAAATCTGACTTCACAATGTACATGAGACATTTGAATTAGCATAGATATTGATATGCAAACATTCAGAAAATCATAATTATTATGGTACACCTTTTGAGCACATTTGTGGATCATTTTTAGCACAAAATAAAACCAAATTGAACTACTGACACAATTTGTTATGAACAAATCTGACTTCACAATGTACATGAGACATTTGAAATAGCATAGATATTGATATGCAAACATTCAGCAAATCATAATTATTAATACCAAGGAGTTACTTTAGAAAACAAAATATTTTTGTGTCTTGTTAAACGGAATAAATTGAGAAAGTTACAGAAAATATTTATAACATAAAGGAATAACAATGTAATACAACCACAACAGAAATTTATACTGGTGATGTACACTGAATAACTCAAAGATGACACAATTTAAAGAATGTTTCTACAAGATGAAACAAATGTTATAAACACATACATGTTTTTCGATATTATGACTAGTTCTGTTAAGCTTTTCAGAGTAAGCAGAAGCATATTTTTCCAGTTTAATACTATGTAAAATTTGTGTATAAATGGACTAACTAAATTATAAATGTATGTAAGAGTTACTTAATTCCCTTTGTTCATTAAGGAAAATGTAATTTGGCAGTTAACATTTGAATACAATCTGCACAAATCCCCAACCTGTTATACTATCATGGAGGGAACCCCTTTCAGAATACATAAAGTGGCAGAATAGACTGATTTTGCTTTCATCTTTCTTGTTATGTGCTAGAGTTCATAAAAACAATGAGTTTGGAGACCAGTCAAATGCCACTGATTTGGTATTGGTCAAATTTCAAACTGTCTTGAGAACCAACCAATCAGAATCTTCAATTCTGAGACTGGTTTTTAACCTTCTATGTAGTATCAAGTAAATTGCTCCAAGTTTAATATCAACCTTCGTGGAAGACTTGTCACATGTTACAAACCATGGACTCAAATATCATTTAGTTTTGAACACATCATCCCTGTAAATACACATAAAATATTCATAAATATCAAAATATCATCACACAGTGTCAATAAGAGGGGTCCATTTGTTTACAAACAAAAACTCTTTAATCAAAATAAGTCTATCAAACAAACACGCAATTACAATAGATGCTACCATTACTTGTCTTCAAATAATTTTAGATATTGTTATACACATACAATTCAAAGTCATACAGAATCAGCAGAACTGTCTAGCCACCAACATAAGAGACAGTCAAGTTTAATTAGTTAATAAACACCAACATGAAGTGAAATACAGTGCCCACCAAAAATAAGTATACAGTAAATAAATGTTGCAAAATTAAATTGGTTAAATTATTCAACATCTGTTTACCAGACGGTCAAAATTATACTAGTTTTTGAAACTACAGTTACTAAATGAGTCAAAATAGAGATAGAAATAAAAGATGAAGATGTTCGGAACTGAAATAACCATGTAATCAAAAGGCTGAATTTTCCATCTTTTTGTGACAAAGTTACCATTCAAGGGGGACAAACAAACATTAGATTTTGCACCTAGGGTACCAATTAATGTATGGCCTTTCCATTTAATAAAAAACATTTTCCTTTTCTTCAAATATATTGTTGCTTCACTGTTCTGCAAATAGCATTATTACAGGTAAGTAAATGGGCAAATAACATCTGTATACTTATTTTTGGTGGCAGTGTATTAGCAACAAAAGACAATTTACAAAACCTGCAGTTTTTGGGAGGCGACAGCCTCTCATTACTACCATTGTCCATTTCTTAATGCAACCTGAACCGCCTTTAGGCTGCTATGTGAATCCGCATTCAAGTAGCTCCAGAAACTGTCAACATTCCCAATACTGCTACATAATTTTTATGTTTCTCCAAATTTTTAAACTGATTTAATTCAATCAGCAACATTTGTTTATTCTAAGATCAACAACTATTGTGAAACTGTTCATTAAATTGATATTTTTGCAGATAATCACTCCACCGGGTCAATATCGGACTTGTTTCATAATATGAAAATGACGTGTTCATCAAATGTCCCGGTTATAGCAATTTTTAGAAACTTCAGACCAGAGTCACAGATGCTTACATTTAAAATTAAGTAAAACAGAAATATATGATCAAAAACGTAAAGTTTGGTAAACTTGCACAATGTAGATATCGTAGAAAGAATGAAAAGGTCAACATAATGCAATTAAACAAGATAACAAAGATAAAACTCTTAATGTGATCATTCAATACACATTGTTTGTCCATAAATAAACACTGTGCCCATCTGAACTTTCATCTTTTTTTTTAATTTTTAAATCCCTCTATTAATCCCTTTTTGTGATCATCACATTGTCAAAAAACTTCGGTAATCAGAAGCATCGAGATAAAATTGCAACTGAAAATCTATCTTTTTATTCAATGACATACCTTCAATACCACTTGTATACAAATTTTGCTAGTTTTGTCAAATTGTCAGTAATAATAGGATTTGCAGATCATTATACTTTATAGTAGCTAACATTCGTTAGCTATGTCTCTCTGAACAGGTGCTTTTTAACAGTATTTCTAAGAGAATATGGTACCTGGCTAGAGGTGGGGGACACACAAAACGAGTATAAAGTTTAAAACAAGAATGACCTCATTGTCCCGAATAATACCCCCGATAATACCGTCTTATAACAGACACCAGGCCCCCATCTCCCGAAGTATCTTAAGTAGAAATCTCAACTCAAATTGAGATTTTGCTCAAGTCAAGAGTATAAATATGAGATCATTCGTAAGTTTTATGCTCAAAATATTTACTGTAATAAACGCAGAACAATGTATCTGTTTTGTGGTGCCAATTTTCAGAGTCTTGTCTCCCATGGAAATTATCTCAAAGACACATGACAGTATTTGAGATTTGTCTCAACTCAGATTGAGATGCTTCGGGAGATCGGGGCCAGGTTCTCATGTCGACTAAACTATCATGGACAACTGGATATATGATGAGTTTACGTGTTTAGTCTTCACACTAGCAGTGACGTTGGCCCCACTGGTCAATTTTTCAATCCCAATCAGCTTTTTAACACAAGCTTATACAGAATGTTTCATCACAATATCTCATTCATAACTAAAGTTGTTAAACAGAAACGGATTTTCTACTTTTCGTAACAGTGATCACGACCTTAGTAAGTAAGTAAGTAAGTAACGTCTTTATTTAACGAGGCTGACACATTCGGTTGCCCGATCTTCCATGTGGACCTTAGTCCTCATATTTGGTGACCAGCCCCAATACAATCTACATTGATATACAGAATGTTCATCATATTATCTCATTCCTAACAAAAGTTGTTGTCCTGGAAACAGATTTTCTATTTTTATCCCATCAGCTAAAATTTCAATTCCAAGCAGCATATTCACACAAGCTACATATGAAGCAAGATCCATCAAAATATCTCAGTCCTAACTAAAGTTATCTTACAGAAACACTGACGATTCAAAAGGCTCACTTCTACAATATATCCTATATTCAGAACAACTTCTTTTGTAGGGTATAATGAGCATTTTATTCGGAGTTATAAACCGAAACACCATATACGTTACTATAGATATTACCTTATGAGGTCTGTGCGGAACGTCTTAAACTGTTAAACACAAGCAGATAGAAAAGATTAATACACTTAGTATAGCAAAAGCAAACTGAGTTCACCAAATATGGCGTGATGGTCAGAATTAAAATACATTTTGACAGATAATAAATTCTGCCAAGTTAACAATAAACAAAGATGCAGAAGTTTTGGCATCAAAAAAAATTGACTTCCTTTGGTGAACTCAAAAAACAATGCGAAGAAAAAAGAATAATAAGTTAGGGCCCATGGGATAGGTCTCACCCATGTACCCCTTTAAATTATTGATCACTGTATAGTTACAATGATTTGTACTCATGGTTTGTGATTTTTCTTTTTGGTGTGTTCCATTTAGTGCCTTTCATACTTTGTTGTTGTTGTTGAATGCTACCTTGCCTGTCCAATTTGTTTTTTACAATATTCACGTGGTGACATGTCTCGTTATCTGTTATTGACGGAATAGCATGTATGTTTTATTTAAGCCATTGTGGTGTAAATTTTAAAATGGCATGTGCACTGTTTCAATTGGTGCTACTCTGGGAATAGTCCTCGTAGTGTGTAGTGGTCCTTGTGAATTGTTGTTGTTTGCTGAGTCTTATTACAATTATGCTGGACGGAGGTGACAGGCTGTCAAAAGTAGGGTGTCATGTTTTTGTAGCTGTTAAGTTTCATGTGTTCTGGTTTATTTTTTTGTTTATGTCTGTGACTTGTACTCGTAATATGTGTTTTTCCTTTGTTGTTTACCTTCAAGTATATTTCATGATTTGTCTCCCTTATCCGATTTCGTCATTTACTTTTGTGTAATGTCACTTTTTTTTGTTAGTAGTAGGATGACACATTTTTGCTCCATTAGTGGTGAAATATCACATAACTATGTAGAAGGTGTACATATTATTTGAACTTGTGACGTTGTTTTTGACGCCAAATGACCTATATTCGAATGTAATGATGAAGAAAGAAGATAGCAAGTAGCTAGCAACAAGTTTAGGATTCAAGCAAATAAGTATTGGCAAAGTGTTACTTTCTCTCTGATTATCAACAAAGCTACACACAAAGTTTTGCAGCTTTGCACATCTAGTAATGTTAATGGAATTTAATTTTGAAAGGTTGCAAAATATTTTAGACCACTAAAATATCGTATTTCTTTGTGGCTACATCAGTGTAATACAAGAGTTGTTTGTAAAACATACATGCCCCCTAAGGCAGACCAAAAGTCAGAAATGTTATAGGTCACAGTAACATTGATCAGTTACTGTTGTTGACCAACATACATGTAAAGTTTTAAGATCCAGGCCCCAATTCCACGAAAAAACTTAAGTTATTGCTCAGCTGAGACTGTTATTTTGAATTGATTATATGACTACAATTATAGTCTTGTAAAGTAGATTGCTACCAGAAACTGTGTATTTGTTGCTAAATAATGATTTAGTAGGTGATTTTTGCATGAAATGCCAATGGGAATCCAACTGTAATGAACAGCAAAAAACTGTGTACTTGAGCTTGTTATAACAGACTTAAGTTTTTTTGTTGTTTTTTTATTACTTTAAAGCACCATTTTCTGTAAAAATAGGACTTACTTTGTATTGCTCTATTAAATTTGCAGTTAACTGTGATGTAACAATATGTAAAAGTATACATGAATGCCATTTACCCAACAAAATATGTTTTTGAAATAGCAGTCTCAGCTGAGCAATAACTTAAGTTTTTTCGTGGAATTGGGGCCAGGTCCTACCTTTCTTGAGTTATTGATCCGAAACCATTTGGCTTAAATGTTTTAAAAGTTCACAGTGACCTTGACTTGTGATCTACTGAACTCAAAATCTATGGGGTCAACAACTGTTGATGAACTACCTCCATTTGAAACTTGAGGGTCCTAGGGTCAGGCTTATTTGAGTTATTGGTTGGAAAACAGGCCAACCAACATGTGCAAAGCAATATACCCCCTTATAAAAGATGGGGAAGGCATAATAAACCATTAATATTAGCAAGCTGCATGTATCAAATACATTTCATTCATCTATTAATCAGAATGTTATTATGTGTTCAAGTTAATTTGCAAAAAAAACCCATACACTATTAAAGTCACAAATATTATGATTTTGACAGTATGAAGCAAGCACAAAGACATAGTATAAAGTATAACAACTTACATCACTTCAGATTCTCTCTCCTCCTCTACCAGAGATAACTTGTTACGGATCTGAACATCACTATCTGTAATGATAATAATAGAGCAGTCATACTTCATATAATATCGCATTGCTAGATGATGACAAGGGTAACTCATGCTTTACCTAGATTTCAACAAAATGTAACTAACATTCTGTCCAATGTACACGAATTTTATGCATACAACCAATGTGTTTTCTATGATTTGGCCTAGTGGTCTAGCTTGATCTATATTCTATAGAGATTATCAATGTATCCAAGATTCAAAGAGCTTAGGTCAAAAGTGTGACCTCTGTTACAAACAGGTTTTTTATGATTTGACACAATTGCCTAGTTTTTGATCCCAATGACCCAATGTTAAACTGGCCCAAGATTTACCAGAGATGATCACTGGGACCATTTTTCATAATAATCAGGCCATCTAGTGAGATACAACCTTGTTGCACCAGAGGAACGTAGTGTCTATACAAGCAATTGTGGATAGACGAAGAGTGATCACAAAAGCTTATCTTGTCACAAACTGAGAACAATCATGAACATTTTATTTAGGGACAACAACAAAATTTGAAGTCCAAACAACAAACAGAACTTACCAATAGAATCAACAGATGGGGATTTTTTTACCCGTCTAAAAGCTTTCGCCAGCTCGGAGTCACCTTCACTAGATTCTATTGGAGACAATAGATCACTCTCACTATTTGTTCTCTTCATTTTTCTCTGAATAAAAAAACAAAACAATTTTCTTCAAGTAAAAATACACTTTGAAATTGTACCAATGTTTGAGCAATTGAAAAATCTGCCTTGACAGACCACAGGAACTTGCATAATTTATAAAACAAGAGGGCCCAAAGGGCCCTAGGTCGCTCACCTGTCGAACTTGACCTAGATTTTGTTGAGATGGTCATTGTGACCAAGTTTTATACAGATTAGGCCAATATTGTGACCTCTAGTGACTACACAAGGTTTTTATATGATTGACCTAATGACCTACTTTTTTACCCCAGATGACCCAATATCGAATTTGACCTAGATTTTGTTGAGATGATCATTGTGACTAAGTTTCTTAAAGATCAAGCCAAAACTGTGACCTCTAGTGACTACACAAGGTTTTTCTATTATTTGACCTTGTGACCTAGTTTTTTACCCCGGATCACCCAATATCAAACATGATCTAGATTTTGTTGAGATGATCATTGTGACCGAGTTTCATAAAGATTAGACCAAAATTGTGACCTCTAGTGACTATGCAAGGTTTTTCTATGATTTGACAATGTGACCTAGTTTTTGACCCAAGATGACCCAATATCGCACTTGACCTAGATTTTGTTGTTATGATCATTGTAAACAAGTTTCGTAACGATCAGGTCAAAACTGTGACCTCTAGTGACTACGCAAGGTTTTTCTATGATTTGACCTTGTGACCTAGTTTTTGACCCCAGATGACCCAATATCGAACTTGACCTACATTTTGTTGTGTTGATCATTGTGACCAAGTTTCATAAAGATTATGCTAAAACTGTGACCTCTAGTGACTACACAAGGTTTTTCTATGATTTGACCTTGTGACCTAGTTTTTGACCCCAGATGACCCAATATCGAACTTGACCTACATTTTGTTGTGTTGATCATTGTGACCAAGTTTCATAAAGATTATGCTAAAACTGTGACCTCTAGTGACTACACAAGGTTTTTCTATGATTTGACCTTGTGACCTAGTTTTTGACCCCGGATGACCCAATATCAAACTTGACCTAGATTTTGTTGAGATGACCATTGTGATTAAGTTTCATAAAGATTAGGCCAAAATTGTGACCTCTAGTGCCTACACAAGGTTTTTCTATGATTTGACCTTGTGACCTAGTTTTTGACCCCGGATGACCCAATATCGAACTTGACCTAGATTTTGTTGAGATGATCATTGTGACCAAGTTTCATAAAGATTAATTCAAAATTTTGACCTCAAGTGACTACACAAAGTTTTTCTATGATTTGACGTTGTGACCTAGTTTTTGACCCCGGATGACCCAATATCAAACTTGACCTAGATTTTGTTAGGATGATCATTGTGACCAAGTTTTATAAATATTTAGTCAAAATTGTGACCTCTAGTGACTACACAAGGTTTTTCTATAATTTGACCTAGTGACCTAGTTTTTGACCCCAGATGACCCAATATCGAACTTGTCCTAGATTTTGTTGAGATGATCATTGTGACCAAGTTTCATAAGGATTAGGCTAAAATTGTGACCTCTAGTGTCTACACAAGCCAATTGTTGACGGACGGACGGACGGACGGACGACGGACGGACGGACGGACGGACGACGGACGAAGAGTGATCACAAAAGCTCACTCTGTCACTTTGTGACAGGTGAGCTAAAAAACAAGACTGCGTTCAATAAACGCTTATGCCCCCTTGTGGAAGCCTTGTCCATAAAGTCTAAGTCCAAAATAAGGTCAAGGTGAAGGTCAAAATGGGGTTAGGTGATACTGGCGTGTGGAGAGTGTTCATACACAACATCCATGCAAGTATGAAAGCTTTGTAGCAAGCCATATTAATGCTAGAAGAAACGGTCAATTTGGGTTAACCAGGACGGACGGACGAACGGACGAACGGACGAACGGACGGACAGGTGAATCACTATATGCCTCCCCATATATCGATAGGGGGGCATAAAAAATTGAAAAAAAAAATTATTTGGATTTTTTTTTCACTAGCCCTACTGTAGAGCCAGTATCAATAAATATATGTTTTAATAGATCTACTGAAAAAAATATTTTTTTCAAAAGTTCCTGTGCTTCCATATACATGTACCGACATACGAACAACCCTGACACGACCCTAATTAACGTTGAGACTGACAATGAACGTATGAAGTCCCTGATTAGACAGGGTTTTTCACTGGCATATTTCACTTGTACGAGGGATGTTTCTTAAGTTCCATGAAAAGTTATATAGCCTGAAATTTCAGCCACAAATTCCACCACCAAATACGTCTTTGTATGATACACCTTCACGCGTTTAATTCATGTTACAATATATGTATCATTATTGGTTCTAGTTCAACGCCAATTTGAAGTAATATACGATAAACAGGAACTTAAAAACGTCCCTCGTTGTGTCACTCGAAAATACACTGATTTGTTTTAAATATACCAGTGAGCGTTTAGTCCATGTCATTTCAGATCCTTTATATGGGCGTCGTATTGTACGCACCAGCAATAGCGTTGAACCAAGGTACGCATCTATTTTACTCTTTCATGCATTGTTGGCTGTTGCCACTTGAGTTGGATATGAACGTGTAATGTACTAGTCGGTTCATACATTCTTCAGCAGTTGGCATTGGAAACAGCTACCATGCCATGTACTGTTTGGTATTTGATTCCAAGAAAATTGGTTAGGGCAACTGATCGCCGCATATGACTATTTTTCTTTGAAAATAAAATGTAAACGAAACTAACAGAATTGTTTCATAAGACGGCTACAGAACCCTGGAGACCTACGTCGGCGGGAATGCCATTCCATACGAATGATGTAAGGTTATGTTTAAGTGCATGTACTAGTAAATATATTCGGCGTATTTCTTTTCAAAAATATGATTGATTGATTGATTGATTGATTGGTTGATTGGTTGATTGATTGATTGATTGGTTGATTGATTGATTGATTGATTGATTGATTGATTGATTGATTGATTGATTGATTGATTGATTGATTGCTTGATTGCTTGATTGATTGATTGATTGATTGATTGATTGATTGATTGATTGATTGATTGATTGATTGATTGATTGATTGATTGATCATTATTTCAGTGATGGGAATTAATATATTGGTGTCCATTCTTCTCATCGGTGTGGTGTGTACATTCTACACGGCTATTGTAAGTATACATGTTCATATTAGTTACATACCAAGTAACATTAGAGCAATTTAAGCGGATAATAATTATAACAAAATAAATATAATAAAAGTTTCCGCGCCACCACTTTTGTATAATCAGCGAAATGTGAGCTCACAACGTGATGAGCTGCTCTGAGTGTTGTCGAGTTTCCCATAAAGAAAAAGAAACAATAATCAGTGACCGAATATCATTACACCAAAACCATAGTGGCTGGGTTATGGCGCTAACTATAGTTTCAATAGGACTCAGACCACAGGAACTTGCATTTATGATTTTAAAAAAAAATGAAAAAATATTTTTTTTTTCAATTTATAAATGCAAGTTCATGTGATCAGACTAAACAAGTACAAAAGCGAACTAGCAATACTTCGACCATAGTTTAATCGCTAAAGGTTTTCGCAGTCTCTAGTTGATGTCGAGTTTGAAAATACGTTAGGGCCTGAAAATGGAGTTTCACATCCGTCCTCGGCTCCTGAAAGTCAAAGCCCCGAATGTTCACGCTTGATTTGCGGAAATAACGAGTTTGTATGATTTTTCAGGGTGGGTTAAAAGCAGTCATGTGGACGGACGCATTCCAAATGGCAATCGTTTTCGTTGGTATTGTTGCTGTCGTCTGGAAGGGGACTATAGAAATGGGAGGATTTAATGTCGTCTGGGAAACGGCAAAAAATGGCAGTAGACTGCATGCTAACAAGTAAATATGAAGCATTTAACGTTGGCATTTCTGCTAGCTTGTTGCCTCCTAGTTGTTGCTTTTAAATTTCTGACTATCCAGCCACCATAGTGTGTGGGTGTTGGGTTGGTTCGACTAGGATTCAGTCTGCATAACTTTCTAAGAAAAAAACTTAAATGAAGACCAAAATTCCCTTTAAAGAAATATTTTGTTCGTCGTAGTTACTACTTAAGGAAACAGGAACTTAAAGACGATGAATGTATATAATTTAACGCTTCCGTGCGTACCCTTCCTCCTCGTCCCCCACACAAACCAACATAATTTATCTTTCGAGAGCCATAACCATTTGTCAGACCTGCAAATACCAACTAAAGCGGTCGCATTATAGGCAAACATGCACATAATACGCATATAGACCTACACGTATTTATTGGTATTTAATTATTCACCGGGATTTGATTTCGAGGTTAAGGTCATTCTCGAAAGTTACCCACTCGAATATTAATGATTTTGTATTAGCGTCTTAGTGTCCATGCTATCCCAGTAGGTTACATATAGTTAAGGTCAGTGAATGCTGACTGTTTTATAGAAGTAAGTACGTAACAAACTCACTACTTGAGTGTTACATGAATTGTCTGCATCACTATCCTTACTACAAATATTGTGTGACATTGTCGATATCCAAGAATTGCAACCTCATTTTCATCTGAGTGAATCAAACGTTCATTCGATTAACGAAATGGCGCTCCAATTATATCTAAACCTCTCCTCTTTATGCGGATTACTTTTATAAAGACGTATGTTATGCTTGTCTTTGTATCTCCGAAAAGGGTGACGTCAAAGTCGACTACCCGTATTAATAGTTGTCATAAAAGAGCACTGGTTCTTACGTATACACAAACTAATTTTGTCACGGTCTGTTGTTTTTTCATGAGACTGTAGATATGTGTATAGAATTACATACATGTAACATGTGTATGAGCCGTTCTCCAGGAAAACCGGGCTTAGTGACATTGTATTAGTATTTTATGTAATAAGGTTAAGAAAACCCTCTTAAATGACAAAAAGTCAAGCTCTTTGATTTAAGTTAAGTTCTTGGATGATATAGAACTATGTCTTAGATTTTTTTTTTCTCATGAATCATGTTCAAATATCTTCTGCCGTTGCTATGGTGACCAATTTCTGAAGAGTATCCATATTGAGACAACAAGGGGTTAGTGGTTGAAAACAGCAGCTACGTTTCTCTAAAAGCTAAAATTCACGATTTAGATATGTTTTATTAAAAAAGGAATATAATTCTAAAATGTGATACAGTTTTAAAAAGGTTACGTCAAGAACTCATAAGATACTGGATTTATGAACTTCTTGTTAACGTAACGTCAAATAACGTTTGAATGACGTTTGTGACGTCACTAACAACGTAGGAGGGAGTGGTTAGTTTTAAAAGTCTGTAACTTTGTAATTTGAAGTTATATTTTGCTCAAATTTTCAGAAACTGTTCAAAAGAGTCTTGTTTTTCTAATGCTTATTATCAAGATTTTCATATTTTTGTAACTAAGCCCGGTTTTCATGGAGAACGGCTCATATACTTTTTCAGTTTCGATACCAACCCATTTGAGCGTCATACATTCTGGACGCTGGTGATTGGTGGGTTTGTGACATCTCTAACCATATATGGATCCAATCTTGCCATGATACAACGCTACCTTAGTATGGAAACAAAGAAGAAGGCACAATTGTAAGCGGTACATGGTATAATCATGCATAAGTATGGTGGCTGAGTTATGCCATGTCGTCTTTTTGCCACAACAAAGCAAATGTAACATTACAAAAACACGACAAAGTCAACTAACTCGCATTGTTACATTTTCGCTTTTTTCGCATTGTTACATTTTCGCCACGAAAAAGCAAAGATACGACAAAGATACGACATATGTAAGGTGTGTCGTATTGTCGCCCTTCATCTGTCATAATTACTAAATCAGCTATACGATAAATAACTACTTACATTTTGAAAGATTATATTTTTGGCATATTTAGCACTGAAAAAACAACAATTATTAGAGCTAAATCGACATGTTGTACGGTAGTTTTACAACTAATAAATAGCATGCCGACAACAAAACAACGAATTTATATGTATGTACTGAGAATTTGAAGTGACATTGAAGCATGAATATACCACAAGGTTCTTACGTTGAATATATAAATTTCCGAGTATTGGCTCTTTAGATTTGTGTTGGTATTACACATCCAGCGTCTTCGTGATACTTTCAGCTAATGAAAACATACAACGGGGGTTATAAACATAAACAATATAACAGCTGTTAAATTATGCTAATAGAAGGTCTAGGATCGTGTCAAATTCACCGTACTATATAGTATAAAGCATGACACAGTTTGTAGCGTGAAACATTCTGAAGGATTCAAATCAACATTTTGATTCCCATATCGTAAATGGTAACACAAATTCAGTGACTGGAGCCTAGGTCCCACTGAGGTATTCCACATCGGCGATGTTCTCCTGATTTCTTCCTATACCACCCGATTCATCATAATTCCTCCCGATATCACAAACTGTCTCATGACTTCACCGAAGCTTCCCTTAGACTACTAGGAACCTGTTCCCAATGTCCTGATAGCACATTAATTGCCACCGGGAGTACATCGCCGAGGCAAAAAATGTTCTGTGGGACCTAGTCTTGAACGACAAGAATATTGAAAAATAATTCTTAATGAAATTTCGTTTCGTTTTGACAGAGCCCTGTACCTCCAGTTACCGGCGAGTATTATCTTCACATCTTTGTTGGTATATGCAGGATTAGTATTGTTTGCACGTTACCATGATAACGATCCGCTAGATAAATGTCTCATCAACAAAAGAGATCAGGTAAGAACACATGCAGAACCTCACGAAAACTGTGAGCTTCTAGCCCCAATCTCCTGAAGCGTCTCAAGTAGAAATCTCAACTCAAATTCAAATTTTGCTCCAATCAGAGTCTGCTTTTGAAATAAAGGCTAAAGTTGGAAACCATTAAATTTTCCTATAATCAACTCAGAATAATGTTTCTGTTTTGTGATGCCAAATTTGAGTGCAGCCTCAAATGGAAGCTAACTCAAAGACACATGGCAATATTTGAGATGAGATTTAGCTCGGATTTAGATCCTTCGGGAGATCGGGGCCTGGTCGGGTATTTGTGAAACAACAACTACAAAATGCAGTTTACTGTTTACAAAATCACTTATTTTCATGGCCAGTAGCTTTTATGGAAAAGGTGAAAATGCAAGTTCGTGGGGTTGTAAATTCGTGAATTACAAAACACTGAACGAAATCATTCTGATCACCTCGGCCTTTATGCCGGAGATAAACGGAAATGGCCGAGCTTTCACGATTGTGAACGAAATGTCATCGCTCGATATTCGGGTGGTCGATTAAGCATTGGGGATTGTATTTCGTGGACTATTCGATATCATATGTTTTACAAATCACTCTACTGTTTTGACATGGACAACACTTCAACGGTTGGGCCGGAAAGTATCAGAAAGACCGGGATAGTCATATTTTTTTCATAAAGAACGTATCATTTACTAATTATACAATGCATTTGCATTACTACTTCACGTATACGCATACGTAATGGTAAAATTCTAAGACTATCAATTTTTCAAAACGTTATACAACCGTTGAAAAATATACCATTATATGTTTCTCTCTTCAAAATCTTTCTCAGTTGATCCCTTGGTTGGTTATGGACATTCTCGGACAGTTCCATGGTTTTCCTGGACTTATGGTAGCCTGTATATTTAGCGCTTCATTAAGGTAGGTAAATAATTCATATTTTACGCAATCTTATCAATTCTTTTTTGTAAAGTAAGTTTACACTGAGTGGCGGTCCTTAATTCTGATCCTATCCCCAAACCTATCGGTCTGAGAACTACCAAAGACCTAAACTGATTTTTTTAGATCATTTGGAACTACCAACATCGTTCACGCCTAAGAAAAGTACTTATACCTTGCAGCAAACCATTATATGCACGTAGAAATCATGTAAACTTTCGGCTTATATGCGATGCATTTTTAAAAGTTTACGTGATAAGGTTTCTGCAAATCGTTTGTGCATAGCATAAATGCTTTAATTACCCATTATGTTCTTTTGATGCTGTTGGACCACTTAACACACACCCTTATGAATTGTAGAATATATATGATACATTTTATCAATTTAAAAGTTTTATAGTCTATATGGGTTATGAAGGTATTAGAAGCGTCCATAGGCGTCACGTTTTGTCAATTTGCGGGTATTGTTGTCTTTTAACATACATGTATTGAGTAGAACGTACATCAAATTTAAGTTCATAATGATATTCTACATTTTCTCAATGTTAGTACAGTGTCATCTGGAGTGAACGCGCTGTCACTGACGTTCCTGACGGACATTGTGAAACCAGTGTACAGACATATACACGGCACTGGAATGCATGAACGTCTCTCAACTATACTTTCTAAAGTTTTTGGTAAGTTCATGCGTGTGTATGTGATAACAAAGATAAAAGTACATTTATATAAATTAGTTTATCAAAGTGTCGCCCCTATTGAAAGAGCCAGCCAATTTGGTTCATGATACTTTTCTGGTCACAATATGCATGTGCTCATATATGGCTATGTAACTATAGTATAGTACAAGCACATCGAAAAGTACAAGCACATCAAACTTAAATTGAGGATGATCATGGAAGTAATACAATGTAGATCAAACAAGATTATATAAAAATACACAGATTTCAGCCCTAAATAACTTTTATTCTAACTAGATCTACACCTGTTGTGTTTCCATCAATTTCTAAAAAAAGATTTTATGTTCGTAACTTTGACAGAGCAATTTTATGGTAATCATTGTCTAACTTATAACATGCAGTGAACATGGTATGGGAACATGCACTAAGAGCAAAAATGTCATGTATAAACAGACATGAATGGCGAAATTGATCATAACACACATGTCTCAGAGTTACTAAATGAGCTCGAATGGCTATCTTTTACTAATCGATGTCATTATCATACAGTTGTAATGGTTTAAAAAGTCCAGAAGAATCTTCCTCCTAATTATCTTACAAATGTATTGTCATTTATTATCTCTTCTATTACAGCTATAGGGTTTGGACTACTGACAATATTATTGGCGTTTCTTGCTCAGTACTTTGGAAGTCTTATATTACAAGTTGCACTGAGTATATTCGGTATGGTTGGAGGTCCATTGTTGGGTCTCTTCATCGCCGCTTTATTCTTTCCAATCATAAATTCTTGGGTAAGTAAAACAGTCAAGCATGGGGCAGGTTGGAGGAGATTGGTGGGCTTCAAATTGTGGTCTTAGGTTTAAGTCTAAATGCATTGTGATGGTCGGCAAGTGCAAAAACATAATAGAAAACTGGACAGAGAAGGCAGCACTCAACTTTAAAACAGCAGAGCACATAGCTTGCTGTAGTAGAATTTTTGTTCTGCTGTGTTTTAGTGACTTGATAACATCTACACTTGTACCAATATAGATACACATCAATTGTGTATTGAAGGCCAAAAGGGAGACAATCCAATTGTAAAAAATGGACTTAATTAGACATTTTATCAAGGGAGATCATTCTTGTTTATTTGTCCCAAAAGCAGCATATGTCAATCATTGAAAATTATTAATACATTTGACCAGTAGTACATGTACTTTTATTTTTTTTAAATTGTTTTCCAGTTTCAATACACCTTAGACATGTACATTTGAATCCACAGGGGACAGGCACATTGGTTGGTCCCAAAAATATGTTGGGGTCTTTTTATTATATTTGAAAAGCCCTTGGTGTTGGGTTCCTCATAGTTTAATTTTTTCTTGGTTTTAGGGAGCTGGAATAGGGGTCATTTGCAGTCTTATAGTGACCTCATTTGTTGCAATAGGATCTATTGTATACCAGTCCAACCACATGCCAGCAACAACATGTCCAGATACCATCCACAACTTGACAGCCAACATATCGACAACAATGGAAGTCACCACTATTCAGATACTATCTGACTCTTCCACACCAAGCATGGTGGACACTGATGTTAGTTCTTCAATATCAAGGTACAGTACACACTCTAACTAATGCTACGGTCACAAAGCTCGTACGATATCCGTACTAATTTATCAACTCGTACGAGTTCACAATTATTGAAATCCTAACGATTTTTGTATGTTCATAGCATCTGGTCAGAGCTCGTACGGACCACGAACAATCTATATAGAGATGCACTCGTGCGATATCCGTAGGATGCTCATACGAGTTAAGAACATCCGTACGATGCTCGTACGAGTCTTTGGACGCCGTCCGAGTTTGCCAAAATCAACTCGTATGGAGCTCGTAAGAAGCTAGTAGGGCAAATGTGACCTTAGCATTAATGATACTGACGTCGACCATGAAATGGAATGATCATCGTCAAAGGCCTTCCACTACAACCTCTGTAGAGCAACACGCTTTGGCAGCTGCAAGTATTGACCGTTGTTTAGAGGTTGTTGCTCTACAGAGCAGAATATGTAGTAAATATTGGCTTATGGAAAGTTTGAAGGTGTTGTCATAGAAAGGTTGTTACTCTACAGGGAATTGCTCTGGAGGGGCTGTACTGTATAATCAATGCTGTATGAATAGTCACCTCAATTAAGCAACCACCTGTATTAACACAGTCATTATTCTTGTCATGTCATCAATAGTGCAAAAATACTAGATAATTGATGTTATGTTCAATGCCATTTATCTAGTTTTGCGCTTAAAATGTAGAAGCATGTTTTTAAATCTCACGTATAAAACAGTGGACAGAAGGTCATAGACAGGGTGATTACTATAGGGCCCTTGCAAGGGTTGCGCTTATTGACTTGAACTGTTTTAATTGTATTACTCTTTTTGTATTATAGCGGATTGGGACAACTATATCATCTCTCCTACCTATGGTACAGCAGTCTGGCTGTCATGACAACAGTTATAGTCGGTCTCATTGTCAGTTGTATAACTGGTATGTTTTTGTAGCATTTCTGTACCCTAATCCCCCCCCCATTCATATTGATATTCAAGAAGCATTGAAAGGAATTTGTTACATATTTTGTTAAGATGTATAAAATTTATGCTGACCCTTCAAAGGCTAGCTTCTTTTTCTCGCAACCAAAAAATGGCTTTTCAAGAAAAAAAATTCCGATCTCTGCCCTATTTTTTGTGCTTCTTTTGTATGATAATATATTTATAATAACACACTTATTAAAATATACTTAAATTGTAAAACGTACAATACGGCCACCTATGTACAGGGATTGGGTTATGTTACTTGAAATAAACTTTTTTTCTAGACTTAATTATTAAATATCCTCATGCAGGAGGCACAACCAACAAAGCCATAGATCGCCGTCTGCTGTCACCAATGTATCTAGCCATCAGTGATTTAGCCAATATTGCAGCAATGGAAGATGAGGAAGACAAAGATGAAGAGACAATTAAAACATTCCACAAACATATACAGGTATCGCACGAGGATATACAGGTATGCTTAAACATTGGATACTGACACACACTGTACTCAAACCTGTATAGCACGGAGAATTTGACACAATCCTGACCTTTATATATTACAGGGTTCATGCGTTGAATATATAAACAAATTGTGCAAAATAGGTCTTTCAGATTTGTGTTGGTATTACACCTCGAGCATCTTCGTGATACTCACCGCATATAAAAACACACAGCCATTATTATAAATATAGCTGTGAAATTATGCTAATAAAAGTTTGAGTCGTGTCAAATTCACTGGACTATAGCTACACTGAAAATATGAGAAATTACTATAATAAGAATTTTTTGAAGAAAGAGGCCTCAAATAGACCCTAGAAAATGTTTGCCTCGCGGTGATCTTTTGTCTCTGGATATGGCCCTGATACTAGTACATGACTGCTGATCAAAAGGCACCAAAGTCAAGCCCAAATTTGAGCAGAGTTCAATCCCTATAACTATATAATTATGTTTATCAGTACAATTAATTAGGAGTTGTGGCCTAGAGGCAGAGCGCACGATTCTGGATAGAGGTCCCAGATTCGATCCCCATCTGTGCAACTGCTTAATTTCTCTGAGCAAGAATAAACCACAATGCTTCACTCAACCAAGGTGTGAATTGATACCTTTGAGGTCGGTGAAGATATGTAAGGTGTATATACAATTGTGTGTGTGTGTTCGATATTCCTGGGTGCTATACCATGATGTTGGCTGCACATGCACCCACCAGGAGAGAAATAGTCTCCCCAAAGGAGACTCCAAAGCAGGTTTCCATAGGTAGCCTAATGACCTGGGGAGGTTAAAATGCCAAAGGGTGGCCAAATGGCTGAACTGCTGAGAGCAGCCCTTGAAAATTAGTAACGTTTTTTAACTTAATTAATTGCATCCAAAATTTGTGTCAATGTATCAATGTTAACTGTTGAGGAGCATGTTGAAGACTGTATTTATGTACATTGTCGAGAGGAAATTGGTTGTTGGAAGATTATAGTAAATTTATAGCTAATTACCCCTGCCAAGGTCCAGTGGGTAATGTGCCGGACTTGTAACTGATAATCAAGGTTTGATTCCTGGCAGGTTGCTGCAGGTCATACCCTTCAATGTGTAAACACAGTCATCAGCAGTGCTTAGACCTCTTTTCTCATCAGCACATCAGCTGATGGATCTCTGATTCACAGATCTATCTCAATATATTTCAGATGACAAACAAAGAGAAAGGAACAAAGAATTCAAACGGGTATACAGTAACCTTCCGCTGATTCACCAGATCGCTTCGATTGTGTGGAAATTTTTGTTGATACAACCGCTGTAGAGCAACACCTTTTAGGAGATGCAAATATCAGCCGTTGTTTAGAAGTTGTTGCTCTACAGAGGTTAAATTTATAGTAAATTAATATCAGCTTAGGGAAATTTTAAAGATGTTGTTATAGAGGTTGTTGCTCTACAGAGGGCTGCTCTGGAGAGGTTGTACTGCATTTTCAATTTAAGAGAAGGATTATATCAATTTACAGTCTAACCTGTGTTTGTGGTCACCTGGTTAAGCATCAAAAGCCTTAGCAGCAAATCTCAATAGACCATTTTTCTTGATTCCTATATTTATGAATGATGAATAAAATGTAAAACAAAATTACACCATGAATCAGTTTTATATTCATTTTATTCAGACATAAGACTTTGTCAATTTACGAAGATAAAAGCCTTAACAGAAGTACATCCGAAATTATCAAGGGCCCAATACTGGTTTTCACCAAGGGCCCAATACTGGTTTTCACCAAGGGCCAAATACTTGTATTCATCAAGAGCCCGATATTCACCAACAATTTTAGACACCATCAGAAATGAGGTGTCGAGAGTGAGTGATTTATATAACAAATAGAATATGTTTCACGATCAACTAAAAATAAATTAGTATAAACTAAATATTAGACAAAATATATGAGACGTTTTAACAATGCACCAAAAATGCTCTGTAACATTTTTGCTAAAAAGACAAAGTAAGTAGAAAAGAACAGCAAATAAAGCCAGTGGTTCGCAGGCCTCAAACTCTTGAAAAATCTCAATCTTCGAATGGGATTCAATTTTCTCATGGGAGATCCGTCTCAAAATGGGTATCACAAACTAAACTAGAACTGTCGCCATTCGGCAGACTAATATACCCCCCGCGTGGCAAAAATCATTGCAAGAACTGTTCACTATATATTGTATTGTCCATAAAAGTACAAATTCTTTCCTTTATGCACATCTACATGTTGAGGTTGTTCATCTGTTAAAGCTTGAAGGAAATGCTGCAAAAACTGTAGGAGGAGTTGTGTCCACAAGAATGCGCCTACGGACAGACAGACAGACAAGCTGAATTCAGTTTACCCCCCCTTACAACTCGTTGTGCGAGGGGTATAAACACTGCCCCAAGTGAATTACAGCGAAACTAGAGTGGCACCTAATAAAATAGGTCTCAAACACACGCCCCTGAAATCTAATTTAAGCAAAATCTTAATTTTTAGCTAATCTCTTCATTTGAGATGCTTCAGGCCTGGCCCCATATAATAAAGCTTTTTATGCTCAACTCAATTTGAGTGTGACACAGGATTGGCTCCCCTTCAGTGCAACAGTTCACTCATCTTTCACTTTTTCAGGAAATATTACATTGATTTCTTTAAAGAAAAATTATCAGTAAACAAGTCACTAAGAATTGCAAGCAATACAGAAGTCCCCTACCGGTTTAAAGCCATTTTCAATGTTTCTGTTGCCAAGGCAACCACATTTTTCGTCAGAATAAAAAATATTTAGACATACATAATCCCCTTATTGCACCCTATTCACGTACAAGATGTCATAAACCTAGCTTGGAAACTGTTTGAGTTATGTCAGGATCCAGATTTTTGATGGACGGACGGAAGGCAAACCTAGTCCCCTCCAGTTGAAAACCGGTGGTAGGGGACTAATTACATGACACTTCATGCTTAAGAAACATTTTAATTTTGAGCACAAAGTTGAGTTGAGCATGAAAAAAACAAATTTAAATATGATATAACAAGCATACAATTGAAAGAGAGCGTTGTACTTAGTTGTATATACCCTAGGCACCTTTAACAAAAACATAAAACATTAAAATATTCAACAATACAATAAACACTTGAATAACAAATAATATCTTCAAAAATAAAATGAGATTTATAAATGGATTAATCAGGTCGGTCACTTGTTAACATACATGTAACATTGTGTATAATTATAAACATTGCAATTTCTCTTATTAATGTATTATTTTAATAGACATTATGTGTATATAATAATAATAATAAAGACTTTATTTAATGAGGCAACACAGTTGGCAAAGCCAGTCTTACCTGTGAGCCTCAATATCTATGTACATACAATTTACAACAAATGTGAACAAATATAACATTTACAGAATGATATTTACATTAAATTTAACAGCAGTGTGTTAATTAAGCTACTGGTATTAAAACATATCATATGAAATCTAAAACAACAATTTATGTATGTACCTTAGTGAATAAGGTATTGGTTTTCACTGCCTTTTTCTCCAATCGAAACATATAAAACAATAAAAATACAATGTTATGATATTGCAATGTTTGTATACAAGTGACAGACCTGATTAAACGGACTATAACTAACAAGTATAGAGGAAACAAATTAACCTGACCCTTGACCTTTATGAAAAATAATGACAAATATCTTAACATGGCTAAAACTTTTTACAAACACAATTTAACTGAAAATTAAACCAGGGTGGTAATTACAAAGCATCTAAAGGGAAAACATAGAATTTTCTTAAAGTCTTAAAATTTCCTTAAGTGTATCAGCTAAACAGGCAAATATATATATATATTTTTTTTCATAATATAAAAGCATTATATGTTAAGAGTGACAATAGTCACACAGAAAACATGGGTTATTCTTCATTTCTTTGGAAATATGTGCAGCTCAGTTTTCAAATTAAGTCAAAATATTTAAGTTTTCTCTTAAGATGCTTCGTGCATACCAGACCAGAAGATTAACAAGTTACAGTTAAATTGTGTTTGTCAATAATGCCCAGTAATATTTATCCTGACATTGTAAATAAACAAACAATTTCAAAAAATGATCCCATAATCCAGTTATTTTCTTAAAAGGGTATTCATCGCAATTAGGTTTTTATTTTCAAAATGGTGTTTCAGGATTGGCTTTAGACTGTGTATCTTTGTTTTGAAACATTTTAACAGTCATTCATTAGTTTTAAAGGAATTTAAATGGTAATAATTGCAAAAGGCTTTTATTGGATTAGACTATAGTCAATTTATCGTTCTTATTTGCTTGACAAAAACAACAAAAGCGTCAGTGCAGCATCAGAGTGGTCCCATAAAAACATGAAACAAAACAAAACAAAAGTAACATTTTTGTTAAAGACAAACACAGTAAAGAAGTAAATTTCATCATGCTTGTCGGATTTGGTGAAAAAAAGAAACACTTTTGGGTTGGCAGCTAATAAGTAGTAATAGAATGGAAATCAAACTATTTTCTATAATGCCTCATATGAATTCGCTCGCTTAGAAGAATAAAGTCGTAAGTGCTATTTACTACATGTACATATAAGGCCCGTACATATTTTAATATGCATCAAAAGACAGATCTTAATGAACATATTTTCATAAAAATCAAAACAGGTCATTTTAATCAAAATGAAGTAGAAAAAGCTTGTTTTTCCACAATAGTAGTTTTCAGACAGGTATTTTCTTGTTTTCTCAAAATAGCATTTATTTTACTTATGACCTTCTTCTTCTAAGCCATTGAATTTCCAACAAAAAATAAAGAACACATTACAAGAGACCTGGTAAGTAGTACTGCAGTGGTTGATATACATATATATGATCATACTTCATTCTACAGCTTTTGACCAGTATCTATATACCTAGCGCTAACCAAAATGAAGCGCAAATCCCGGTCCAAACTACACAAAGTGTAAATGTAGCCACCTTATTCAAATATTGGTAGTAAATAAAGTCTATATGAGTATATTAATGCATGCAAATACTATTCAAATGCTTTATAATTATTGATCCCTAAAACATGAGCCTACATAAATACATACATACATTTTGTACATGCATAATTTATAATTTTATAAAACAAAACATAGTTATATGTAATGATAATTCAGTAACAAAACAAAAGATGTTCAAGTAAGACATAATAATATAAAACAGTCAGTAATGTATATCAATAATTTGCAACTAAGGCCAACCATACAAGTGTTTGTTTTGCAATTTCCGATCCAGGGTTGCATGTAGTGGGTCGGAAGGCCAGCTTTTTTATTTTGAAAGTTGCAAGTTAGTATAAATGTGTTTTTAGCCCTGTATGAAGTATTAAGAGCGTAGGACATTTGCATCGGGTCGGTCGCAACTGCAAACAAACACTTTTTTAAGGTTGGTCTAAAGTGGGATTCTTACCCATTTTGTACGGTGCCATTGCGTAGCAATGCAAAGTACAAAAGCATAAGACAACTTGGCTATCACAACAACCACCCAAAAAGAAGTCTTAAGTCAATATTTCCTTGTAGTTATTGATCAGAAACCAACATGTATGCACAATTTGATCAATACTTACTTCTATAGAGTACATACTATATATATACACACCGTGGTCTACTATCAATTTAACAAGGCCACCAGATTGTCAATACATCATGAAACAAGTCATTAAGAATTGCAAACAATACTGAAGTCCCCTACCGGTTTGAAGCCCTTTTCAATGTTTCTGTTGCCATAGCAACCACAATTTTTGTCAGAATCAAAATATTTTTAGACGTGCATAATCCCCCTTATTGCCCCCTATCTACATACCAAGTTTCATAAACCTAGCTTAGAAACTGTTTCAGTTATGTCAAGGTCCAGATTTTTTGACGGACGGCCTGATGGCACACCTATAGTACCCTCCAGTCAAGAACTGGTAGGGGACTTACGAGCACTATATAGGTATGGTAATATACCGTATTAAAATATCGTAGCATGTATAACCTACACAGGAGCATAATCTTATTTTACAAAATCAAAGACCACCAATAACTACATGTACAGTACAACCTCTCTAGAACACACCACACTTTTGGAGCGAAATGTTAGGTTGTTGTACAGAGGTTGTTGTTTTTGGACAGGTAAAGTTTATAGTAAATGGTATTATTTTCTTGAACAAAATTATTCAGATGTTGCTCAAGAGAAGTTGCTGCTATTGAGAGGTATTATTTTACTTATAGTAAATGGTAATTTCTTGAACAAATGATTATGTTGCTCAAAAGAGGCTGCACATCATTCTATGTTGGGCTGCTCTGCAGAGGTTGCACATTGCTCTATGTAGGGCTGCTCAAAAGAGGTTGCACATTGTTCTATTTAGGGCTGCTCTGCAGAGGTTGCACTGTATATTGCTTCCTACAGTTTTTATAGACAGAGTTAACAATAATGTACAGCTACATAGTAGCTGGGATTTCAGATTTACCTCAAATAAAATAACAAATAATAACATTCAACAAGCGAGTATCTCATATAAAAACAGATTATCTTTGAGTGTCCAATGTTTCTGGACGATACACAGGAGCGTCAGACTTGGAGAGGGGTGTAACTCCTCGAATAATATCAGCAGCCTTCTCAGCAACCATGATCGTTGGTCCGTTTAGATTCCCACTTACAATGCTTGGCATAATAGATGCATCAACGACACGCAAGTTCTCTAGTCCTATCACTTTGGTTTCTGGGTCAACAACGGCCATCGGGTCACTGGTCTGACCCATTTTACATGTACATGAAGGGTGGTAGGCACTGTCTGCCATGTTACGAATCAATTCATCCATTTGTTCCTGTGTCTGTATGTTTGGACCGGGTAGAAGTTCTTCACCACGGAATTCATCGAAGGCCTTCTGTGCAAACATCTCTCTTGATAACGTTATACCATCCCGCATCTCCTGTAGATCACTCTCAGTGCTCATGTAGTTGGCTACAATTTTAGGATGTTCCCTTGGGTCGGTGGATTTAAGTTTCAGGTACCCCTTGCTAGTGGGTCTCATTGGACCGATATGGAATTGGAATGCATGACAATCACCCGTTTTCCTGCCATGGTCTTTCACAACCGCCGGCAAGAAATGAATTTGAAGATCGGGATGTTCGACACCGGCTCTGCTTCGAATAAAACCGCCACTCTCCAAATGTGCAGTGGCTCCCCATCCAGTCTGTGTCAGGAACCATTGCAGGCCAATTCTAATCATATGATGAGGAAACTTCCATTGAGCAGTATATAAAGTTATCGGTTTTAAACATTTATATTGAACATACAGTTCTAAATGATCTTGTAAATTCTCGCCAACACCTGGCAGATCAGCGACCACTGGAATATCTAACTTGGACAAGTCACTAGCATTTCCGACACCAGACAACATCAACAGTTGGGGAGAGTTTATCGCCCCTCCGCTCAGTATAACTTCCTTATTAGCCATGGCTTTCTTCTTCTCTCCATTTTCTTCATATTCAATTCCAACAGCCTTGTTATTATCAAATAAGATTTTAGTAGTTAAGACCTTGACCTTTGTTTCAAGGTTATTTCGCTTTTTATTGATTGGATGAAGATACCCAGCAGCAGCGCTCCATCTGACCCCTTTATGAATAGTCATGTCCATCCAGCCGACCCCTTCCTGCTGGTACCCATTCATGTCATCAGTAAAAGGATAGCCAGCCTGTTTCCCGGCTTCAATGAAGGCATGATGCAAGGGATTGTTGGTTTTACCACGAGAGACATGGAGGGGACCGGACCCACCACGATAATCATCATCGCCAAGTTCATGTGACTGGGCTTTCCGGAAGTATGGTAAACAGTTTCCATACGACCAGTCAGTGGCTCCTTCTTTTTCCCAACGATCGTAATCAAAAGCATGACCCCTTATATACACCATAGCGTTCAGGGATGAAGATCCGCCCCATACACGCCCTCGAGGCCAGTACATCACACGGTTATTCATAGCCGGTTCCGGCTCCGTGTGGTAAAACCAGTTATACTTGTCATCACATAAGTTATACATTAAAGCAGCCGGCATCCAGATTTTCCATGAATGATCCTTCGGCCCCGCCTCCATCAGTAGAACCTTATCTTCTCCACTTTCTGTCAGTCGATTGGCTAGAACACAGCCCGCTGACCCCGCCCCAACAACAATATAGTCATAAGAAGGTACATTGGATGCTACCGTCATATTGAGCTGTGAACTTGTACTGAAATCTTTGTTATGACCACCAAACAAACTGGTTATCTTTTTAAACAGACCCGTTGATTGATTCCCCGCTTGGGAGCTGAAACCTCTTACTTGTGATTTTTGTACGGAAGGATTTTTATCATGGAACAGATGCTGTTTAACATGGACAACAGAAGGAACGATGTAGTCGGCATGCTTCTCTAGACTTTCTCTGTCACCAACACCCGACAGAACACCAATCTTTTTTAGCACTTGAGCAGAACTTCCCATTTCCAAATCTGTTGACGAATCACCGATGATCACCGTCTGATCTGGTTTAACGTTAAACTCATCACAGATCAGTAGAGCATTGTGAGCTGACGGCTTCGGTTCAGATATCGGATCATCGCCACAAACCATCATATCTACATACTTCAACAAACCGAGAGCGTCTAAATCCACCAGGGCCGAGTCTCTAAAATCACCGGTATTTATAGCAATCTTAACGTTATTCTCCTTAAGCATTTTAAACAGTTTTTTGGCTTCCTTATCACTGGACTTTGTATTTGCATCCAGTAAATATTTACATTCTTTCAGCGTTTGGTTGACTACAAGTATTGAATCCTCATAAGTCAATCCATTTTTCAGGAGAACTTTAGCCAGTCGTGATCTCACTTGGCGCGGTGTTCCGTCACCCAGTACGCCTGGTTTCACTGTTTTGGAATCTTTACTAACTCCAAGGCTCGCAAGAATCTCAGACTTCAATTCAAGGCCAGTGATTTGTTCCATTCTGAAATCACATAAAATAAATTTGGATACAGTCTAAATACATTTTGGATACAGTCTAAAATAAATTTTGGATACAGTCTAAAAAAATTCAGATACAGTCTCAACACAGTAAGCAATATATATAATATTCAACAAGCAACAATTGAGACTGAAAGAGAGAAATAATGACTGAACATTGGAAGTTTTATAATAAGTTCAAGGACCATAACTCCATAATATGTGTACTACTTATGAGAAGTTCTCCATAATATTATAATTTTAAACAAACGACGCACTACTTTTTTCAACGACAAAGGTTGATTCAGGCATTGAGGCTCCTCACGTGAATTTAGAATCAGGCATTTAGGCTCCTCGCAGGAATTTATTAAAACAATAAAAATATGTTTTATCATAATGTACATAATTTAAATAATTTTGTTATTCTTTTTAATTATCTTCTTATGGGAATTAGTTTTTTACGCATACATGTAACTCAATTTTTAACATTTTTCTTGCATTCAGTCCTTCATTCTAAGGGAAATAATCATGTGACGGTATGAACGGCTTTTTACTGAACAGATAAAAGAAGCTCCATGGGAAAAACAAAAAAGCATTCCAGTAGTAGCCTCCACTTCAGTGGAGGCGACAATAAAGACAAATCTCTTATTATTGAAGAAAAGAACAAATAAGTCAGGAAGGCTGATCTCCCTTGGCGGTAAATCTCACTTGGCGGTATATATATACATGTATATATGTACTAAGGTAGGTATTAACGTTATTAAATTGTTTTCATTTCTTTATAATGGATGCCACTTATAATATTAATATTTGAATACATGGAAACAAAAATACCTGGCATTTAATCAAAGTATTAATATTTTGTTTACACAAACGAATCTGAAAGCCAGCACTGACATTTCAACCATAGCAAAGATCTCTGAAGGCCGAACAATTTCTAGATTACCATACCTGCCTTATTGACCGACAATTAAAATGCTTCACAAGAAATCAATCTTAATCAAAACTAAATTTTTTTTCATGATAAAAACAAGTCACTAAGAATTGCAAGCAATATTATACAGAAGTCCCCTACTAATTTGAAGCCATGACCTTAAAATCATTTTCAATGTTTCTCTTACAATAGCAGAATCAAAAACATATTTAGATGGGCGTTATCTCCTTATTGCTCCTATCCAAATACCAAGTTTCATAAACCTAGCTTAAAAACTATTTGAATTGTGTCGGGATCCTGATTTTTAACAGACAGACAGAGGGGCGGAGGGCAAACCTATAGTCCCATTTGCTTGAAAACCGGTAGTCGACTAAAAAAACTCTTTCTCCCTATTAGAAAGACGATAATCTAGAAAATAATAACAAATGGCCTCATGATACACATGTATAATGATAAATGACTGTGCGGGTAGCTAGCTTAAATGTCAGTTTACAAAGCATATCAAATTTTAAATCTTTGTTGTGATAACATTTTTGTTAAACATTGCTGAAAATAAAGCTATTTAATTTTAAATCTTTGTTTTGATAACATTTTTGTAAAACATTGCTGAAAGCAAGGCTATTTATGAATCAATATAATAACAACGATTTCAAAAGTATTTAATTAAAAGTAATCCCTCAGTCATAGCAGTAATTGAGTCCAAGAGTTCAGATTAAAATTACACTTGAGGTTAAGCCCCGTGTGAAACTCCTTTAATTAATTCCTTACTGGTTTTCAACCGGAGGGGACTAAAGGTTTGCCCTCCGTCGGTCTGTCCATCAGTCTGTCTGTCTGTCTGTCATAAATCTGGATCCTGACATTACTAAAACAGTTTCCAAGCTGGGTTTATGAAACTTTGTATGTGTATAGAGGGCAATAAGATGATTATGCACATATAAATATATCTTGATTCTGACAAAAATTGTGGTTGCCATGGCAACAGAAACATTGAAAATTAAAGGGTCTTGGCTTCATACCGGTAGGGGACTTCTGTATTGCTTGCAATTCTTAGTGACTGGTTATTACATGTATTACCTTTTACAGATCATTTCAACCCATTCTGAGTGCTTGCTGTGTATACAGAGTAAGGTACCATATAGATCAAATATAACCAAAGCTATGTTGTCCTTGATCTTCAACTGTGATGAGCTAATTCCCGAACTCTCATTCTCTAGATGATGTGGTTCCACCATGAACCGCTCAGCTGGACTGTAAAACAAACAAAATGTGCATACTCTGAACTACACTGCCCACCAAAAATAAGTATACAGATCTTATTTGCCCACTTACTTGCCTGTAATAATGCTATTTGCAGAACAGTGAAGCAACAATATATTTGAAGAAAAGGAATATTTTTGTTTATTAAATGGAAAGGCCATACATTAATAATTATTGGTACTCTATGTGCAAATTCTAAAGTTTTTTTGTCCCTCTTGAATGGTAACAGTCACAAAAGATGGAAAATTCAGCCTTTTCGATCACATGGTTATTTTAGTTCCGAACATCTTCATCTTTATTTCTACCTCATATAGTACATTTTTAACGTAGTTTCAGAAACTAGTAAAATTGTGACCATCTGATAAACATATATTAAATAATTTAACCAAGTTCAATTTTGCAACAATGATTTACTGTATACTTATTTTTGGTTGGCACTGTATGTCAGTTATTATTCTGGGTGTTTATATTTTCGCTTTTATTCTTGAGTAGTTTCTTGCAAATTCATAAATACTGTAAAATCATTAATACTCATGGTGAATTTAATTTCGTGGATTTCTTGGATTTCCTTTAGTTATGTGAAAATTTAGCGCGAAAATTCTCAAAATTGTGAAAAAGTAGGCGCGGAAACTTTTCAAATCATCAAATTATGACATAACATTTTTCAGACGTTACTTCATTTTTTGTCAACTTTTCCCAAACATGCGTGTATCTATGATATAATACTTTATATCAAGTCCTCTACAGGAATATATGACTTTTATCTGTGATATGTTTGTTTGGTGCTTTGTGGTGAAGTTGATTTTACAAAAACCATGACCCAAATTCTATTTGTAAAGGGGCCTTTTGGGTTTGTGAAAGAGGCCTATAGAAAATTGTGAAGGGACCTAATATAGGCCCCTCGTATATAGTGAAAAAAAGCCCTGACCTGTATTTATAATACTGCTGCCAATCCTCTCTGGGCAGTATCAATGGTAGGATATCTTTAACACTATGGATCACATGATCTGCTTCCGGCAATAAATCCCCGCTGTTCCCAACACCGCTCAACACTCCGACATTCCATCCAAGATTTGCCGCCTTAGCCATACCCACGTCAGCTTGAGTATCCCCTACCATCACAGTATCTGACGGATCAACACCAAGTTTCTTACAAATTTTCAACGCCGAATATGGATTTGGTTTTGGAATAATGTCATGATCGTCGCCACATACTATCATATCTATATACTGTTCTAAATTTAACTCTTTCAGCGATAACAAAGTTCCCTCTCTTGAATCGGATGTTGATAAAGCTATTTTCACATCATTTGCTTTAAGGATCTTGAATAATGTAGTCAAGTCTGTTATTGTTTTCAAAGTTTCAGCACTTGAGCTGTCCCCTTCCTCCCAAATATCGAGGATGATTTCCTTTGCTTCTTCACGACTGTACCCCTCACTTATGAGCAAGTCAGTAAGCTCAACTATCAGGATTGGTTTAGTTCCTTCGGCAAGAAGTCCAGGATTGAATTTTTCCGATATTTTACAATATCCTAACAGATCGTACAGCTTGTTTTCAAGATCAATACCAGTTTTTGAAGTGAGTCTGAAAGAAACAAGTAATTAAGAATTGCAAGCAATACAGAAGTCCCCTACCGGTTTGAGGCCATTTTCAATGTTTCTGTTGCCATAGCAACCACAATTTTTGCCAGAATTAAAATATTTTTAGAAGTGCATAATCCCCTTATTGCCACCTATCCACATACCAAGTTTCATAAACCTAGCTTGAAAACTGTTTGAGTTATGTCAGGATCCAGATTGTTTGACGGACGGACGGACAGAAGGACGGACGGACGTACGGACGGACTGACGGACTGACTGACGGCAAACCTATAGTCCCCTCCGGTCAAAAACCGGTAGGGGACTAATAACCAAATCATACATCGATATATTTGTATCTTGAATCAAAGGGATTTGACAGGGTTAAAAAATCCATCACTCTTACACTAGGATTACACAGGAATATTACTTTATGACTGACCCTCAAATACGCAACGCAACATTATGTCCAATACCTTTAACAGGTCGAATGCAATAATTTAATTTGTACTGCACACTTCACGGCAATATAATGTCATGCATAAAAAACACAACTTTTATCAAAATCTGTACACAATGATGCCAGTGTTGAGCATTGAATGTGTGCAAAATGTGTAAAAACAGTCAATTTACATACGTGTAAGCCGTCAGAAACTAGAACCGCCTCCAATAATGAAGATAAATCATTATTTACGCATGTTCTCAGAAAATTAGTATGACAATTTGAGAGAGGAACATATTTCATGCAACTCACCGCTAATTTAAACTAAAATTTTTACAAGTAAATGTAAAGTACACCGTGGATCAAAAATTCTGTTTTATTTGATGCGAGTTGGTAAGGTTGATTTATGAAGATATACCAATTTTATTCTACCGGTAATTGGCATTGTACTTTTTCAGATATTAAATGTTTATGGGGGTTCACAGGGCTCGACACTAACACTGGTTTGCTGGTCCGAGACCATAGATTTTCATGGAGGACCAGTAACTCAATAACGGAATACAGGTGGTCACAGAACATTTCCAAGAATTTTTTTCAACAAGATCTAATCACTTTTTAAAGAGAGCATGTAAACTGATAATGGGAATCGTTGAATGAACTCTCATTAGCAATTCAAAATGAAACAATACATAGTTAGAATATAGTTTTGAACTGTATGATAAAAGTTATTTTTAATTACTCAATAATAAATAGGACCACCTGAATTCTGTTGGACCAGTATGTTTCATGGGCTGCTGTACCTTTGGGCCACTATGAAAAATAAGTTAGTGTCAAGCCCTGGTTCAACCTGAATGCTACTCGACTATACACACACTCACTTTGCACTGAATTTCTTCAGCCATGGATACCACATGGAATGGAAGCATATCAGAGTCCCATCCTTATCAAATATCACCAAGGAAGCTTTCTTGTTGTGATTCACAGACTGACTGGTACGGACACTGTTCACTGTAGAATGTTGCTGTAGGTGGTTCTGTTGTTCTTTGATTGAACTTTTACTGGTGTATGACCTTGTCACACCTGAAATAGTCACCAATATCACAGGCCTCAGAAATTGTATCACAAAATACACTTTTACTGGTGTATGACCTTGTCACACCTGAAATAGTCACCAATATCACAGGCCTCAGAAATTGTATCACAAAATACACTTTTACTGGTGTATGACCTTGTCACACCTGAAATAGTCACCAATATCAAAGGCCTCAGAAATTGTATCACAAAATACACTTTTACTGGTGTATGACCTTGTCACACCTGAAATAGTCACCAATATCACAGGCCTAAGAAATTCATCACAAAAATCATGTAAAGTAAATGAGCGAAAAATTGGGGATCTCATAACTCTGTATTTTGTGATATAATTTCTTAGGCCTGTACCAATACATTACCATTTTAATTCAAAACTTTTTTTTTTGACAAACGGGAGCTTTGGGAATTTGTTGGAATTGTCATAAAAGGCTCGACAAAATGCACACTTAACTGATGTGTGTGTAGCACAAATATGATGACGGTAAATCTCTGTGCCATAAATGACAAACTTATGAGTTACCCCCCCCCCATCTTTGATGAGGGTCATATTACTTTGCACATGTCTGTCAGTCGGTTGGTTGGTAGACCAAATGGATTCCATTCAATAACTGAAGAACACTTTGCCCTAGGATCTTTAAACCTTACCTTACTTGAGAAACTTTTTTTTCCATTCGGAATAAGACTGAATAAATGCTACTTATAAACTACAACTCCTGTAACTCACCGTGATAAATAGCAGCACTACTCCTGTGTAATCGACTGCTATAATCAATACGAAGACGGTGATTCTCCAGAACACGCTGGATAACTCTTGTTAACCCTCTGTACGCCATTGTTTACAATATGGAGATCTTCAACACTTGGCATTCATCAGGACTCTTGTATCTAAAAATTGAACATACACCGAAGCTGATTCCATTGCTATATAGAAAAGCATGTAACTTTTGATTTTGATGTCAGTAGGTCAAAGTCACTTGGATTTAGTGTCAATATGAGCACATGTAAAAATTAAGGTTAGAATTTCAATTCTAGTGATAACATTAACAGCTCTAGTTCAAGCCTGATGGCTTATCAGTGTATTTTTGGTGAAAATCTCAAATTTAAATTCCCCTAAAACAATATATAGCCCCCAAAATAATCCAAACACAAACTCAACAAGAGCTGTCCACGAACAGCGCGCTCCACAATTCGCAGCGCCATGCTAGGATAGTACAATTATTATATATTCAAAACAAAATGCTTCATAACAGCAGCATTACCCTCTGCTGTGTAGAGGTTGGGGCTTCTAAGTCGAAAAAGGGGGATAATTTGGACAAAATGCAGGACCTTTACCTACTCATGTGTAGGTCCCCTTGCTCATGAAGGTAAACGAATAAGCATTTCTTAGTCCAATAGGGGGCATAATTTCAACAAAATGCTAAATAGTTATCTTCTCCTGTGTAGGGGATGGGGTCATGATGGTAAAAACCTGTACCAAAACTTTAACATTTGCATTTCCAAGTCCAAAAGGGGCATAATTTCAACAAAATGCATGATAGAGTTACCCACCCTTGTGTAGGGGTTGGGTCATGATGAAGAACAAGTATGCATAGCAATATGTGAATGCACTTATTAGAGGTGAAAAAACCTGTACCTAAACTTTAACATTGCACTAAGTTGAAAAAGGGGGCATAATTTCATCAAAATGCTTAATAGAGTTACCTACCCCAGTTTATGGGTTGGGGTCATGATGGTGAACAAGTATGCAAAGTATCAAAGCAATATGTCAATGCACTATGAAGATATTAGAGGTTAAAAAACCTGTACCTAAACTTTAACATTTGCACTATTTGCACTAAGTAGAAAAAGGGGGCATAATTTCAACAAAATGCCTGTTAGTCTTAGAGTTACCTACTCCTTCATATGGGTTGGGGTCATGATGGCAAACAAGTATGCATTTAGTATGAAAGCAACATCTCAAAGGACTTAGAGAATATAAGAGGTTAAAAAACCTGTACCTAAACTTTAACATAAGTGTTACGCCGACGCTCGGGTGACTGCAATAGCTCCCCTTATTCTACGAATAGACATTATAGTGGAGCTAAAAATGCCGATTTTATTGATATGGCCCATTCATACTATATGTCTAATTTTATTACATGTGTACATCCATGTCCATAAATCGACATTATTGAATTTGTCTTTTGATTCTTTTGGTTTAAAACTTACTTTGACATAATTTAAACCACAGTTTGGTGTTCTGGTGCCCAGGGGCGTATCCATAGGAGGTTAAACTGGGGGGGGGGGCTGAGATGAGGAGGGCACAGGAGGGGTGTCCCCTGCCGGCGAAGATTTTTTTGAAGTTAGAATAAAAATGGTGCAATTTCATGCACTTTTACTTAAAAATCAGATCTAAAAATAATTAAAGTTGTGTTACTAATTAGTGTCCCCTCCCAGCGAATATATTCTTTCGATTTTTGACAAAAAATGGTGCAATTTCATGCACTTTCAGATTTAAAATCAGACCTAAAAAATTTAAAGTACTGCTACTAAAGAGATCTACCAACTTTTAAAAAATGTGAATAATCTGATCATTCATGTTTTACCATTCTAACATTAATTATTAATAAATCCAAATTTATACGAACATGAATTGTTTTTAATGTAATGTGATTTCCTGCATTATATTAATTATGAACTTTAATATTCGGATATAAAATTGTACTACTACATTAAATTTATGAAACAAATTTTAATGAAATGGATGCATATTTAAAAATATTTCAAGAATGTGACCATTACTTTCCACTGAAACATTTAATTAATACTATATAAAGAAATCCTGATTAATCACCCCAACAAGCAATTAAATAATATACATAGTTTTTCTCACTGTAATGGTTACAACTTTAATTTTTATTAATCATGCTCTAATTTAATGGGATTAAATGGTGATAACCATTGCATCATTATGTAATCTCTGACTGACCTTCTTTAATCAACCTTATCAGTTGCAAAAATCACACCTCCACCATCAGTTGGTTCTGTTGAATGCTTAATTAGTCATGCCTGGGGCTATACAAAGTCAATATATACACAGCATGTCATATAGAATGTCCAATATACAGGTCACTACCAGTATGATAGATGCCAAGAGATTTAGTTAGCCCCCAATTCATTCATTCAAAATGGTATATAGCCAGCCACCCAGGCCCGGATCTAGAAATTTCTACTGGGGTGGGTGCGGGAGAGGTGTCCCCTTAAAGGTACTAATATTGTACTGCTACATCAACAGAAAATGCGATGAGTTTAACAACTATTTAAAAATAATTTCTTTCAATTCCCTAAAATTTACAAACCAGACGTCAAATTATTAAAATTCACGCTACATAATCAGACATCGGAAATTTTTTATGCAAATATTTAAACAAATGTTTACCCCATTGAAGATTTTTTTCAAATAAGAACTTTAATTTTTTGAGTTAGGCGTTAAATTATTGAAAGTGTTGGTCTACTGCTACAAATCAAAACAAATAACCCATGAAATAAACAATATAAGATCTATAACTGAAAGTTTCAACAGGTGCAGATCGATTTTTTGTAACATTTTAATAAAAAAATCATGAAATTTCCGCTCTGTAACTTTTAAATAATAATAAAAAAACTTCAACGCTAGACCAAAGAATACGATAGAGTATGATCTTTGGCTAGACACATGAACTTTGAAAATCCTCTCCCCCCTTGCGAAGATTTTTTGTCAATTTTGCATTATAATGGTTTTTGCAGCTTTTATGTTCTAAAAACTCACGTGAAATTATTATTATATTAAAATTGCATTGTTACATAATCAGTATTGTTATTTAAGCTCTATTGTGTCACTATTATTCAATCGATCAGTTCACACATTATGTAGTAACATAGATAAGTGTATCCCCTAAATCATGATCATTCAGACGATTCAAAATCATTTGTTAAGCGTCTGAATGATACAGATCGGGTGTAATTAAGGCCTGGATAAACAACAGGGGGCAAATTTTATTGCACTCGCTTCTGTTATGTGTAATATACAGAGGCTGTTATCACAAAATATCGGTCCATTATAATAGCCAGATCGATTGGTAATATTTTTAGGATTTTAACATTTTTGGGATGTATAAAATGGTCACTCCGAGGCCAACTGGGGGGGCCAGGCCCCCTGTGTCCCTCTGGTGGATCTGGGCCTGCCACCTGGGGGGGGGGGCTTCAGCCCCAGAAGCCCCCCCCTCCACTGAATACATCCCTGGGTGCCAGTGGTTAAATTGACTGTAAACATGTATATGACATTTAACAGGAGTTAGAGTAAGTACTGACATATCCCATGACGATAGGGGTATAGCATGTTTTTACTTGTTATTTACTACAATAAAAACACATAAATTTATAATATCTAAATCATTGTAATTCAGTACCAGTCCTGTAACTACAGTACTCTAATCAATTATACACGAATTACTGTTCCAATTAATAATTGGATCTAGATTGCTCCTTCGACCATCTAAAAGACTATTAATTAGAACATTATTGATTATTTAATTCAACTATTTATGAAGAAATTCTGTCTGTCATCTCAATTAAAAGACTGATAGTGATAATTGACAAGCAAGTAACTGCAACTGTCAAAATAATTTTGGGTACTCAACCAGTTGTCAACAGTAAAATCAATGCGGTAATCAATGTCATACAGGGAGCCGGTTTCACAATCTTATTCAATAGTACATAGCCTAAGTCTCTGCTACAATAAACAATAAGTAAAGGTATCTACCTGTAGAAAAGTTCCAGAGGCAGAGCTCAGCCTCTCACTCTCAGGTGAGAATGTCAACACAATCCAAGTCCAAAATGAAATGTTCGCTGTAACACTCGTGGATTTTCAAGTTCAAGGTCAGGTTTATGGTTGATGTGTGGAAAATGATCTGTGGAAAAAGCCCAACTAAAAATAGATTCGCTAAAATAACAAATGAGAAGAGGAAAGTTAAAAATAATTTTCGAGATCAAGGACATTTGTTCTTCGAGCGAAGATCACAAAAGAGATCCGAATGTGCCGGTCAATCGGAATACCTCGTTTTTATTCGCGAAATTTATACGCTGCGCATGCGCATTCAGTCCAAAACAAGCTTTTCTTCTTTGTTTATTAATATTTGTTAAATTAACCAAAAATTATACCTTAAATAACTTCTTGTCTAAATTTTAAAGTATGGGCAAGAAACATAAACCCAAAAAGCACAAATCAAAGGGCTATGATGAGGAATATGAAGGTAATTTTGCACTACATAGAATTGTTATTAGTTTTCGCGATGTGTAAAAAATATGGGCCATAAATTATAGAGGCTGCATAATCCCCATCTCAGCGGACTATGTTCTATTAGATAAAGATATTGTGTGATATGGAATCACGAGGCCGACATCCAATGTGCTTTCAGAGGACTGCACGGTAATATGTAAAAAAATCAGTTGGTAGAGCTCCTACACTCACGGGCTACAGGACAGAAATCCATCAACTACATCTCAGGTGAAGTGTGGAGCAAGACAGCCACCGCTTGAAAGTTGTTCTAAATACACCTACAATGTTCCGGTATTTTACAAATTAAAAATATGTTGCTGTCTACTCCTTGTATGGAGGCTGTGCTGTTATGGTGTTGTGGAGCGCAGTCTTGAAGGCCTCTAGAGTTTAGAATGAGATATTTGTTATGGTGGTTGGGAGTGTCTTCAAGACCTGTATAGTTTCCTGGGAAGAAGGAATGGTTGCATATATCGAGGCGTTGGCAGATGGTACATATAGTCTATGGGCCCCTCTGGTCCTGCTGTCACTAGACCTCATGAGGCTGGACGCCGTTTGGATATACATCAGGGAGTGCCTGATCTTGAATAGCGAGGTCAGTCCTAGGACACGGCAGCTGTCAACAAGAGGCTCCCAGTCGAGTGAACTAACCCTGCCTGTGACACACCCCAGAGTTCTGTCAGTATAGTTGTTGTACACGTAATGGGCAGCCCGGCGCTGTACTTTATCCAGGCGGATGATGTCATCCGCTCTGTGGGGATCCCAAGATGTTGATGCATACTCCATAGTTGGCCGGACCTGTGTCTTGTAAGTGGTATCTCTCACTGCCCTGCTGCAGCCCCTGAGATTCTGTCTGAGGAAACCAAGTTGCTTGGAGGCTTTAGCAGCTGTGGCTTGTGTGGATTTCTCCCAATGGAGGTTGTTGCTGAGGGTCACACATAGGTACTTTGCACTGTCTACTACTTGTAATCGTTGTCCGGTGACCGGTGAGGGTGTTGCCAAATATTTCATAATTGCTCCACAAATGTTTTTGTCAGCGTTTGAAAAAAACATAATTTTGTAGTTTATCCCTTAAGAGTGTAATTTGTTAAATTAACATTTCCACATTGTTATTTTGTTCAGAAGATCGTGAGGCTGGAGGTGATGGACCGGGTGGAGAGGGAGGCTCTCTGAAACTTGTTTTAAAAGTTGGAGGTGGTGAAGAAAAGAAACATAAGCATAAAAAGAAAAAGAAAAAGAAGGATAAAGAACGACACAGACATGCTGAGGTATTTATCTTTTATTTGTTTGATAATCTCGAAAAGTCTACCTTGACTGCTTAGTTCAGTAGTTGAAGGGCGTATGCTTCAAGTGTGAGAGGTCCCAGGTTCAACTCCAGGCTTTGAATACCAAGGTCATTAAAATGGTACTGTACTCTCTTGCTTGACGTTCAGCATAGTTAGTTCCTGGTTGGGTCAGTGGCATTTGTGACTGGGTAGTCTCCATATGACTGAAATAGTATTATACTGTTATTTGGGGGAACAGCTACTCTTCTTTCATCAATCCTTACTTTGAAATACATGTACAACAAACAATGATATTGGGGTCCTGGGAAAGACTTTGGCTGAAATATAATTACCGGTATAACTCCCATGATCCCTGTTGAGTGAATACTGGAAACTACATAGTCATTCCTATGTTAATTTTATACAATATTTTCTTCTCTTTGATAAGGATGAGTCAGTAAAAGAGGAAGCTGGAGACAACAATGAGGAAGAGGAAGATTTCTCTGTGAGTCAGGAGGAAGACGAGGACACGTACGAACCTCCCGCAAAACGAGCGTTACTCGATTTAGACGAAGAAAGCAACTCAAGTCAAGATACGCAAGAAGTTCGTAGAACGTTGAGACAGGTATTGGAAGTTAAAGAAGATGAAAAAGGCGTGCTAAGGGAATGCTTGTTGTATATACAGAAATATTTGCAAAGGTAAAATGTAAATGTGACTTGTCATAATTTGTATTATTTACTCCTCGATAGCCTAGTGGTTGAACGTCCGCTTCCAGTGTGGGACTGAGGTCTTGGATTCAATCCCAGGCCATGTCATACAAAATTAATTTTAAACTAGGTAAAAAAAATATTTATGTTTCCGAACATAAAATTATTTGAACTTAATTAAGCATTACAGTACAGACTGTTTATTCAGGTCTGTCACTTCACTGCAATATCATAACATTGTACAATGTAATTTAATTGTTTTAAACATTTTAATCGGAGGAAAAAGCAGTGAAAACCAATACCTTATTCACTAAGCGACATACTAATACATATATTATCTATTAAAATTAGACATTAATAAGAGAAATTGCAATGTTTATGTACAGAAGCATGTCAATGTCGGATTATAGTGCACCAAGGATAACGTGATATTTACAAACATGAATCGGTTTGGTCAACTGCTGCAAAATTAGTTTTACAAATTACTTAAGTAAACAGATATTGTCAGTTTGGTACTAAAAACATCACTGATAAATCCTGCACATCTGAAAAATTTGCCCAAATTTGCCCGCCTTTCTTATTATCCTGGACCAGAAAGGCGGGCAAACTTGGGCAAATTTTTCAGATGTGCAGGATTTATCAGTGATGTTATAACAAAGGATTGACATGAATAATGGAGTCATATTACATTTTAGGAAGGATGTGAATGGTTTCTTCGCCTACCCAGTCAATGATGTTATAGCACCGGGATACTCAACTATCATCAAAGAACCAATGGATTTCAGTACCATGTTCTCCAAGATTGAGAATGATACATACGATTCCATTATGGACTACAAAGTATGTTCACTTCGTATTCTAGTATAGTGTATTTATTATTGAGTTTATTTATTACATATTGCAATGTTGTTTATGAATTGGCATATTTTAGACAGGTTTATTAAATTTGCTATCAATGAATTATATACATTTATCAGTGAAAATGAAATAACCGTACAGTAAAAGAAACGTAATGTCAATGGTGCTGGGCTTCAAATAATGCTGCTTGCATAACATCATTATGGTGCGGCACTGCCATAATTGTCACGTCGTGATGTTTTAATTTCAACGTAATTTTTTTTTAATTAAGCTTACGTATCATTACCGGGTATACGAGAAATAGAAGCAAAAATAAACTGAAATTTGTTGATTTTTGGGGAAAGATTAAATTTTATTTCACTCGGGATCACTGAAAAATCACTGACTATGTGTTGATGTGTAATAATGCTAATATTTCAGAATGACACTATATGTGTTGATGTGCAATAATGTTAATATTTCAGAATGACTATGTGTTGATGTGTAATAATGCTAATATTTCAGAATGATCATGTGTTGATATGTAATAATGCTAATATTTCAGAATGACTATGTGTTGATGTGTAATAATGCTATGACGTATAACAGACCAGAGACTATATATTATATTTCAGAATGACTATGTGTTGATGTGTAATAATGCTATGACATATAACAGACCAGAGACTATATACTATAAGGAAGCCAAACGTTTGTTACAGAGTGGAATGAAGATGATGAGCAAGGTATGATATTGTTGTCTAGTTTTAATTCACCCTAAAGACCCTGATAAAACCCCTTGAATACACAAATTTTGTGTTTTAATTTTTGAAAGTGAGTATTACTGAATACTTGCATGTAAATATATACTTTTCATTGGCTGTCGCTGGGAGGATTTTCATGATATTGGTATGATATTGTTGTCTAGTTTTAATTCACCCTAAAGCCCCTGATAAAACCCCTTGAATACACAAATTTTGTGTTTTAATTTTTGAAAGTGAGTATTACTGAATACTTGCATGTAAATATATACTTTTCATTGGCTGTCGCTGGGAGGATTTTCGCCTACAATATAAAATATAGTTAATCTCAGTAATTCAACAAACTTTAGTCACTCTACCCTGCATCATCCGAAATAATTGTCGATTAGTCTCAGGTTACAACCTCTTTCCACTGTAAAATATAAGTGTGGGTTAACGCGTAATTACATAGAGATTTTTTTCCAGATTTTGGACAATTTATTCCGACTTTAAAGTGACGTAACTTTTTTATTTTTTGTGATATCTGAAAAAGGAAAACTGTTCCAGAAATCTCTATGAGAGATTTGCATATTGGTAAAACACAGCATTTGGCATCTATTGTCATCAGCTGGGGTTGCTCGGGTTATAAGAAATACATGTACATCATTCAAGAACCTAGTTTAATTGAATAAAATTTTGAACCTGCTGAATTTGAATAAATGAGGCTCAGCTATACTTAGCTACACAGGGTTTAATTTGACTCTCGAAATGGCTCTTTGACTCCTGAAAATTTGTGAATTTCACATTTTGACCCTCAGGATTTAGACAGAAGGGTAAATTTGACTTTAGATTTAGGAATTTTGAGTATAAATTTGCAGAACCAAAACACGTAAGTTTATCAAACTTGCCCTTTAGATACACACCTAGTGAAACCCATGTTCTTACTATGAAAGCCTGTAAACATAAATAACAGGTATACATGTAGTTGATAGCCAAAAATTAGTTGATAGCCCAAAATTTTTTATGTGCTGTATGTTTTCAGGAGAAGTTATTGATGATGCGACGAAGTCTAGGTTTTATGTCGAGTATCACCATGGAAGAGATCGGCATCAACCAGGAGGATCAATCAGGAGCCGTGTTAGAAGAATTAAATGCTAAAGAGAAAGAATATGAAATTACTGTGAAAAATAGAGACAAGTATGTTAGAAAGATTTCTAGATGTTTATGGAATTCATCGTTCTGTTGATCAGTCACAATCAGTAGATATACATCATTCAGGGATTTGTTCCACTAGAAAGAATGAACTATTCTGCAGAAAATAAAAGTTATTTGATGAAAAATGATCAAGAAGTGATCTAGTTATGATCATTTGAAATGGTTGAAACCAGAGTTTTGATGTAGGGATGCATGCTAATGGTATCCGAAACAGACTACAAGTAGCATCTTATTTTCAGGATTGGACATTATGTCTTAGTAGAGCCCCTGATCATTTGGTTTATTTGACTGAGTATTGTTGAGCAAGTACTGTGTAGCGATTCTTTCAAATACTTAACCACTTTCCAGTCGAATAAAGTCTGTTGCTTAAAAAAAACAGAAGGTAATAAAACAAAAATTAATTATCTTGGCACACATTGTTTTTTTTCTGCAATAATATTTGGACAATTTAAGAAGACTCATTCCTCCTCTACTAAATGTACAATTCCCCAAAAAATTATAACATACCAAAATAGCATCTGTTTCTATATTATCCCATTTAGTTAACACTTTATACATTTGTGCTTGAAATATTCCTGACCTCTGATATGATTCTCTTAAAATAACACCAATAAATGTAACATGTAATAAATTGTGTTGAATGAGAAATTAACTATCTATAGATAAAGATCCTTTTAACCTTGTACACATGTGAATTTCCCCCTTTATTATGGGTCTGGTCCCCTTTTCTTCAAATTAAAAAGAACATGTGCCCTCAAGTAAGGGTCCTTAGGGAATTTAATATCCCCATTATCTCCTTCCTGTCAGTAGTAATTTGAGGGTGATTTGAATAGTTTGACTGATTAAAAATAATTACTTAATTAATAAGTTAAATAACTAATTGACTATAATTACTAATTATGATGTAATGATTTCAGTATTGGGAGATTTGAAGCATTTCCGGACAATATGACCCCAGATGAGATACTGGCCCAGGCACAGTCTGCTGCATTAGATGCTCGAGATATGTTGGGCTGGACTAAAAAACCTAAAACACAGGTAAGCATGTGTATCTACTGTGTAGAGTTATTGTCCTTGATCATCTGATCAAGTGAAGTGGTATTGCATCTAATGGGGAGGCATTATGGAAGATTGCATTTTTGTAAATATTTTAGCCTCGTAAAATGAAGACTTTACTTACTTACTTACTTACTAGACATATCATTTTATGCTGGATGTCTCAATGGATGAATGTTTCATAGTTGTCCATGCTTGTTTTCATTAACCAGTGCTCAGATTTCAATAAAACTTTATATAAATGCATGGGTGAAAGTTTTCCAGTGCATGCCTGAATTTCAGGTTTTTGAGAGTACCAAAAAAGCCTGTTTTTCTTTATTTTCCCTATATAAACAGTCAATTTTTGAGCATTTCAGGTTTTTCAGAATTTCAAACTTTCACCCATGTAAATGCTTGCTGGTAGTACTTAGCCTAGTTTTGTCAGGAATTTAAGGTCAATGATCATTGCCAGAGTTATGGCTCTTTGTGAGAGACATGCCTTTTAGTGTAATTTTAACTTGTGGTGTTCCAAATATTTTTTTCTGATCTCATGTATTTTGTTTTGTTTAGAATAGAACAATCTTGTTCAGCGTAAAGTAAAGGCTCCGGAAATGCCAAAAAACTTGAGTCGCTGGAGTTTGTGAGTAGGTCTTGTAACTCCAAACAAATTTTAGTCTCAGTTTGTGTGGCTGCGATTGAAGTATTTGTACATTTGATAAAATTGTTCTTTCTATTTACAGTTGAGTTTTTTGAGGAAGAGAGATGATGGGACGACATCATTGACCGTGGTTAATTCTGATAATGATGGGATAGGTAAGTTTACAACTGATTCTATATTATAATAACGACAGGATGATTAATACAACAACCCAATTAGTTTGATTACTGTGTTGTTTGTTGTTTGTCGAGAGGCCATTTATCATAAATGCAGCCAAGCACTGTTTGGACCTTCCGCTGTTGTAATTTCGCTCCTAGGCAAAGATGAAATTCATATTATAGGTTACAATGTGTAAGGTTCTATACATGGTCGATGTACAGATTTTACATAAAACCACAGCCAATCCAAAACAGCGGCACTCAGTATCAAGTACACAGAAATGAAGCTTTATTTCACAACCTATAGCCGCAGAAATAAAGTATGCAGAAATTTAAACAGATAATGCTGAATTTGCAGTCGGCAGGAAAAATTGCTGATATGGGTAACAGTATATGATATTTTTGTTACTGTTCATTGAAAAGGAAGGAGACATATTTGATTACTATAAGTCAATTCAGTATAAAATTGGTCTTATCCAGATTTCTTAGAACATGTCGGTTCCAATGACCTGTCCAACATAATCAGATACAGTTTTACTGAGGACTTAAACTGCTATCAGTGTGACTGTGTCAACCATTTGTATTTTGTTTACAGTTAGATCTTAAAACAACACTGTTTGTTCCCAAGCAAAATATAGTTGTAACAAATTATTATTATTATGAAATATGTCATTGCACTGAATTTCTTTTATACTGATACAAATGGCATTATAAAGCATTTTTCCTGCAGAAAAAATATAAATGATGTCGGCATACTAGGCTTTTTTTCAAGAGTATGGGAAGGGGTCTTTTTTCCAATTTTGGGGAAAATAAGTCATAATTTTTGCCAAAGGGGAAGAAAAAACGAGATGTACATTAAATTTTAGGGGAAAACTGCATTTTTTAAAAAAAATCCTGAGGGGAAGACACCAGTCCTGTAAATGGCCCTTGCTATAGAAGGAAAAGGAGCCCTAGCATATGAACATGTTAGTATATTAGTATTGGGTGTCACTATATCAAGATGTGTCTGTCTAATTATATATCTCCCTTTCGGTCTGTTAGATTGATTTTCTGCCTTTTTCATCACCAATATCTGATACATTTTTGATACTTCAAGAAATATGCTCTTTTTATGCCCCCGTATCGATAGATCGGGAGGCATATAGTGATTCACTTGTCCGTTTGTTCGCCCGTCCGGTTAACCCAAATTGACCGTTTCTTCTAACATCATTATGGCTTGCTACAAAGCTTCCATACTTGCATGGATGTTGTATATGAACACTCTCCACACGCCTGTTTCACCTAACCCCATTTTAACCTTAACCTTGACCTAATTTTGGACTTAGACTTATTTATGGACAAGGCTTCCACAGGGGGCATAAGCGTTTATTGAACGCAGTCTTGTTGTAAGTAGATATACAACATTTGTAGTGGTTTAAAAGCAAAATATTGTCGATATAATTGAAAAGATTTATTTTTATACAGTTGAATATTCAGCTTGTTACTGGTCTTGATAAGAGATAAATATGTGTTATATGTATGTATGTAGCTTGTTTAAATAAAGACATGGTCAGTATCAAATCTTACCTTACTGTGACCCAGTAAACTGATAACGTCTCTCTGTAACTACTTGACCTAGGTTATTGTTAGATGGTCAGTCTGTCCATCAGAAAATTCTGACCACTTCCTAGATGACTGTCTAGAGTGAACTTTATCATTGACCCATTTAACAGACCATTAAGCTTGTTTTGAACATGTAATTTTTATTATCAAATACTTGTTTTGAAGAAAAGTTTTCTACTATCATATTTTGGTCAGGTCATGATAACAATCATGAATTTTCAACCAAATCAACAAATTAATGTCTTCAACAGTCTGTGAATTTAGGATTTTAAACTGCTTGACAAAATCGGCAAAACTGAATAGTTTTTTAAAGACTATGCATAATTACTTCAGAAGTTACTTGAAGCCAGGTTTTTAATGGTCTTTTTCTTTATTTTCCCTGCATAAACTTAACATTTTTTCACATTTTAACTTTTACCAGTATATTGATTGTTTTAAAGTAAATAAAAAAGATCAGGTTTATATTTATGTTCACCATGTGTATATCAGCAATTAATAAATAAGTACAAAAAAGATGTATAATGGTTGAGAATGATTATCTTTATCTAGCAATTAAGATTTGAGCCTCAATGAGTTTAATAAAACACGGAGATGACATTCTTGGTCACGGAGTATTCTTCACCAGGGAACTTGACTAACCACTGATGTATAAGGATGGGAGATGATAGGCCGATCATGTCCCCTCATGTCATGGTCATGTAAAGGTTCCATTGGAAATTTTTATAAAGTCTAGACATTTCTGTATTGTACTGGTATGACATGACATTGTATTTGACTGATAACGCAGATATAGAAGACGTGTCCAATAATATAAACACCGTGGAGATAATCATGATGATATCACGCAATGCATGATGGTTGTGAATTTCTGATGAGTCAGCATTTTCTTCTTGTTAATTATGGTATAAACTGCATAATCAACAAAAAATTTACTATAGGGCCTAAAATAAAATATTGTTTGTTTCCCCATCCCCTACCTACCCAATTAAAAAGGGCCCTGCCCAAAATATTTTATTGCCCAAATTGAAATAATTTTTTATTAAAAATTGGAAGTGAACATTTTATTTTTTTGTTTACTGGCTTCTTTCTTACCATTAAATTTAAGACTGTTGGTTTTCACCTTAGTGTTAATTCTAATTTTCCTTATTTGTATGTATTAAACAATAACTATCATACTGAAACAATTAAAAACAATTTTTTTACCCTACCTACCTACCCATTCTAAATCTGCTAGGGTCGGCAAGGGGAAACCAAGATTATTTTAAGTTTGGCCTAGGCATTAACATTTTGTAAAATTTGGTAGAAAAGCAAATTCATGTGGTTCGGAAATTTATAAATTTTATATTTCAGAAGTGAAAATTCAGAATTAATTACATCAAATAGCCACCCTTATTTTTCGAATAGGTGTGCTAAAAATTATCAGAAATTAAGCTTATTGCTTCATCTTTAAAACAAATATCAACTTATCACTAAACCGGTGTTGAATAGATAAAAAAAATAGGACTCATGCAACGAAAACTGCGATAGACATGATACATAGATAGGATCAGTTGTCGAATTTCAAAATAACACGACAATCTACTAATAAATTAGTACAAATGTAGTAACCTGAATGTGATCTAGTTCGAGGACAAGTGCAAATAAAGATGCAGAGAAAGTTTAACAACATGCTAAATGTAACAAGAAATGTTTGTAAAACACATATGCCCCCCATGGTAGCCCAATAGTCAGAAATGGTATACCGTAGATAAAAAAGATCTTGCCCTTTGACCTGCTGACCTCAATATTAATCACTGTGGATTGAAAGAGTATCGGTAGATGCATTAAAAATATATCGATGACAAGATTAAACAAAAATGGACATTGGAAAAAATCCATTCAATTGTAATTATACCCCCGAAACAAAGTTTGAAGGGGGTATACTGGAGTCATCATGTCTGTCTGTCGGTCGGTCGGTCGGTCGGTCGGTCGGTTGGTTGGTCGGTCGGTCGGTCTGTCTGTTAGCAAAATCGTGTCCGCTCTGTAACTTTGTCGTTTCTTACTGGAATTTAAAATCGCTTGGTACAAATGTTCACCACATCAAGACGGTGTGTCATGTGCAAGACCCAGGTCCCTAGTTCAAAGGTCAAGGTCACATTTAGAGGTCAAAGATTATATAGGCATCCAAGTCGTGTCCGCTCTGTAACTTTGTTGTTTTTTACTGGATTTTAAAATTGTTTTGTAAAAATGTTCACCACATAAAGACGGTGTGTCATGCGCAAGACCCAGGTCCCTACCTCAAAGGTCAAGGTCATACTTAGAGGTCAAATATTAAAAGGCTCAAATAGGCATGTGAATCGTGTCCGCTCTGTAACTATGTCATTTTATATTGGATATTTATATTACTTGGTACAAATGTTAACTACATCAAGACAGTGTGTCATGCGCAAGACCCAGGTCCCTAGCTCAAAGGTCAAGGTCTCACTTGGAGGTCAAAGGTTAAATGGCACAAAATCGTGTCCGCTCTGTAACTTTGTCATTTTTTATTGGATATTTATAATACTTGGTACAAATGTTCACCACATCAAGAAGGTGTGTCATGCCCAAGACCCAGGTCCCTAGCTCAAAGGTCAAGGTCACACTTGGAGGTCAAAGGTTAAAAGGCACAAACAGGCATGTGATTCGTGTCCGCTCTGTAACTTTGCCATTTCTTATTGGACATTTATGATACTTAGTACAAATGTTTACCACATCAAGACAATGTGTCATGTGCAAGACCAAAGTCAAGGTCACACTTAGAGATCAAAGGTTATATAGTCATGCAAGTTGTGTCCGCTCTGTAACTTTGTCGTTTCTTACTTGATTTTAGAAGTGCTTGGTACAAATGTTTACCACATCAATCAAGTTTTTGTTTATTTTTTTGTCCTATTTTTTTTGGAATTTTTTTTTTCGACATTTTTTCCAAATTTTATTTGAATTTTTTTTTCAAATTCTTTTTCGATAAGTTTTGGATTTTTGTTTGTTTATTTTCCAAAAAAAAATCCATTTTTTTGGCGGAAGACCTAGGTCCCTAGCTCAAAGGTCAAGGTCATTTAGAGGTCAAAGGTTATATGCATGTTGTGTTTCTTACTGGATTTTAAAAGATAACAGTAACTACAAATTTGAATAATATTCCTGTGTCAAGCAGTGCTGGGGGGGTATGATTCATCACTCTAGTGATAGTTCTAGTTTTTTATTTGTAAACACAGGATAGTGTTATTATCGGCAAACTGTAGTGTTTTAGAATAGAAATTGAACAGCCTTTATAATTTTAGGTAACTCTGTATTTTCAGTTGGAGAGAATGAGCGAATTATCTCCCTTGGTGCATTAACTGGTAAGCTACAGACTGGTACAGGAAGTATTGCAGGCTTTAAAGAGGATAAAAGAAATAGAGCCAGTCAAAGTATGTATAACATTGTACTTGTTATCTTAACTATCAATTAAGAAAGCGATAGCCTAATGGTATAGCTTCTTCTTTGAGTGTGGGAGGTCACCGGTTCGATACCAGACCATGTCATACCAAAGACAAAATAACACCCTCGTGGTGATGGATAACATCAGGAATTAGGTGTCAAGAGTAATTCATATAAGTTGGAAAACTTGTTTCTCAATCGACCTTAAATAAATTAGTGTAAACGAAATCTTTTAAATATCTGAGTTTCAGTCAACATGTTTAGTTGTTCACCAAGGCATTTTGAGTTGTGTTATGGACATTATTCTATTTGATATTGTTTCAGTAAGTTACCTGACGTAAGGACCTTTCAGTTGTCATGCCCCGACATATGATATGTATATATATTGATCATTCTATTTGATATTGTTTCAGTAACCTGACGTACCGACCTTTCAGTTGTCATACCCCAACATATGATACGTCTATATATTGATCATTCTATTTGATATTGTTTCAGTAAGTTACCTGACGTACGGACCTTTCAGTTGTCATACCCCGACATATGATACGTCTATATATTGATCATTCTATTTGATATTGTTTCAGTAAATTACCTGACGTACGGACCTTTCAGTAGTCATGCCCCGACATATGATACATCTTTCTCTAACATCACAAAGGAAGAGTCAGACTTATTGTTATCTACGTACGGTGATGATTCCGGTGTCCAGTATGCTCAAAGGTATGACATAGAACATGTCAAACTTCTCCCTCCTACCTACTTTTTCCTTACTTCTTCTCTTCCTTCATCAGGGGTCCTATTATTCCAGAATAATCTGGAAATCCGTATTTGCTGCATTAGTAAGATAGAACTTTTCTGCAAAAAAAAAAGTTATTTGATGAAAAAATTCCAAGTATTGACAATGTTCCGGACATTCCTTTAAGCAATTTCTTCAAACAAACTGTATTAATTAAAAGATAGGTATAAATAATGAGTTTGGTGGGGCAGGTATGACTATAAGGGGATATTGGAGGCCATACTTTCATCTGTATCTGAGTTGCGAACACCGCAAACAATCTTGGAAAATAACTTATCGGTGAGGGAAAAATCACGGAATTATCAGCGAATTTCATTCTTCATTTTCTGTGGCCACCCTGACTTAAGCAAATATAATGTTAATGTGTAAATATTTCAGTGTTATGTGTAAATATTTCAGTGTTATGTGTAAATGTTTCAGTGTTATGTGTAAATATAAATATTTCAGTGTTATGCGTAAATATTTCAGTGTTATGAAGTTTGTTGACGACGCGGAGGATGATTGTACGAAAATCGTAGACAGTTTATTAGATGTATTAACTAAAGGACAACATACAATCAGCATGAAACAAATACAACAGGTACTTACACAGTTATTGCACTTCTTTCTGAATAACCGTCTGCAAAATGAGCACCTGTCTGGGACAAGTAATTGTTGATTCAGAAGTTACTTCGGCAGGAAACATGTATAGAGTATGAAGGAAAACAGTTCCGCGGCGGGTATATTCACAGGGAATTCGACAATTTTCTTTTTTATGCCCCCCCCATCTTTGATGAGGGGTATTGCTTTGCACATGTCTGCTGGTCTGTCTGTCACTCGGTAGACCAAATGGTTTCCGTTTAATAACTGAAGAATTCTTCAGGCTCTTCAAACTTTAAATGGAGGTTGGTCATCAATAGTAGATGACCCCTAGTGATTTTGAAGTCAGTAGGTTGAAGGTCACTGTTTCTTTGCCTAAAATCCCAAGAAACCTGACCCTGCTGAGATAGGTGCATAATAGGGACTTGCCTTGAATACTGCATTGATTATTAAAAAAAATAGGAAAAAGTCCTGTTGTATGCTTTAATAAGCAGGAAGTATAAAAAGAAGCTTGTGGCATAACACAAACACAATTCTGAAGGACTGATAGTGCACAATTTGCTTGTGGGAATTAATAATTCTATTCAATGCAAGAACCTTTTAACATATTCATACATAAAGGTCAGGATTAGGTTAATATCTCCACATTATATAATTTAAAATATGTAACACTGTGTGATATGTTGAGTCTGAATGTTTTACCAATGTATAATTACAGAAAAGAAAAGAGGACCAAGAACAATTGGAGTCAATAGCAAAGGTTGGATTTTGTATTCTTACCTGTGCATATTCAGGGTGTTTGAGTGATATAAAAGTTTGACAACAGTAAACTTTCTCCCCAATCCCATCTGTATTTATGATGCTGTTTTGTAAAATAAATATTGTTGCAACTAAGACTCTTGAAAGTTGGTCTTCTTAATAAATAGCAAATAATTGAAAATAAGCATGAAATTTGTATACAGCCCCAGCATTGGTAACAGTACTGGATTTGTAACCAGGCGATCCGGGTTGGATTCCCAGTCGCAGCATTTCATTACCTTCCATGAAAATTAGACAACTACATGTATCTCAATTTACCTCCACTTTTGGAGAGATTGTTGGTTCCTTGTGGAAGTGCAATTTAGTTATGTTAGGAAACAGTCAAGGAAAACTGATTATGTGAATTAGCCGCCATGTATAACTGAATTATTGTTGAGAAATGACGCTTTACCTGGATAAACAAGCAAACAAACAAACTAAACTGTGTTTTCCATGTTGAGGTGGCTAACCAGATTTTCCAGTGTAAAAACTGGTTATTACATTGGTGATTTTGGTGGCTGAGTGGGTTTGTAATAATGCTGCTTGGGATTCGAAGTGGGGCCAGTGGGGTACAAAATAGGATGTATCCATTTCTTCAAAATAATTATGCTTTGCTGACATGAAAATCAGGCTTTCATGGAATTTCCATGTCTTGTTTTATTACTGAGTTCATCTTTAATTTATGTCTTGCTGTATATGTTACGTGTTACTAATATTGTTGGTATATATTGTAGAGAATGTCAACAGTTGAAAGTACACAGGATGGAGATTCATCAAACACAGCTGAAGGTAGGTGCTCATTAAGGATACTGTAAACCAATTTACTTTTGCGAATATCAATTCACGCTTGATGATCGTCGGCATATTCGCAATTACAAATTTTTGCGGTTTTAAGTTTCCTGCAATGTCCATATTAATGTTTTAAGCACTTTCACGGCGACTTAATTTCGTGAAATTAAGGACTTTTCTACCAATCGCGAACTCTGCGAAGTTTAATCGTGTGAAATAATTTCTTGGTTCATTAAGACTGGACTGTCAGTTTAAAATCTCCATACTTTGCTACCAGTTTATATTTTGCATCTTGAGAAAAAGGTGCTAAGTTAGTAAAACTGTTTGTTGATGATTATATTACAGATGAGACTGTGGTGAAGTCTGAGATCCAGGAAAGATTAGACAAGACAGCAGGGCTAATACAAGACTTACACCAAACACAACATGAAAGATTGAGTCTCAAACCCCCGCCACATCTTGCTCATGTACAAGGTCCGGGAGAGAATGAAACTAAACTTGGTAAGTCTGTCCATGGTTACCATGGTAACCTCATTCTGAGAATTGTTGTTGTTGATTGTTAATGTTGTTATGCCCCTCATCTTTGATGAGAGGTAATTTGCTTTGAACATGTCCGTCTTTCTGTCTGTCATTAGACCATTTGGTTTCATAAGAGCACTTTGCCCCAGGATCTTACAGTAGATAACTCTTACTGATTTTGAGGCCAGTATGTCAAAGGTCAAGGTCACTGTTCTGACTATTGGGCTGCGGGGAGGGGGGGTCTGCTTCGAGTGCAAGATGTGTCAGGTTTTGTCCCAGGCTGCGACATACCTAAAGTCATTAACAATGATATTGGTATAGCTCCCTTGCTAGGCACTCAACATACAATGTGGTTAGTTCCAGAAAACAGCTGGTTCGCCCGATGGCAGGATAATGTGACTGGGTAACTTCCGTATGACTGAAAATTGTAAAATCACTAATATTGCGGGCATTTATCTCGTAGATTTCGGTAATATGCAATGACGTGGAAAGGTCGATTTATTGTGGGGATTAGATTTCATGGTCAAATTCAACCATGAAATCAACGAAAATTTAACATCAAGAAAATTAATGATTTTACAGTCAGACTTAAGAACAATATTTAAATCTTTTTATTGAGTTATGATGTAGGAGTAGCGTACCTTCATTGACAATGTAACATGCCGATCCTTGTTGTCTCCCTTGTTTTCTGTACAAAAATAATATTTGTCCTCTTTTTTTTCAGCTGAAAAAGTAACTTCTGAACTTACCAAGTTGACAAAAGAGGTGAGTAGATCTGTTATGTACATAGTGGAAGATGTATTGACCATTTTTACCTTGTTTTAAATACCAACGAAACACTTGTGTTTCTTGTTCAGAGGTGGGATTGAAAAATGATTATAGGACAGTCCCCAAGAAAATGGTGATCACTGTACTTACCTACAACTTGGCCAAAAGCACTGTACAAGGTGCGGCCAAGATCCTTACAAACTCTGCATGACTGGACTGCGATGTCAATATGGGCCGACTATTCTACTATTGCATACTCTGAAGACCTTACAGGCCCTTAGGTACTGTGACCAGACTATTGTTTTTCCCACAATGTTAGGATTCTAAAATTGGTGCCCTCATAGAATTTTTAAAACCATACCCATATTGTATAGTTTTGTGACTGAGGCTTAAGGCAGCTAATTACATGTCTGTAAACGGATAACTTTAAATTTACTTCTGTAACAGTCCAATTTTTCCTCCCAGGGAAAAATAGACGGTGGAAGAAAGTGACTGCTACACGGGTAAGCTGTAGATAAAATTATTTTTCAATGTTATTATGTAATATTTCAGTCTGTGCCAGAAGAAATAACCAGTCTAATGGGTATCAGGAAAGCTATGGGAATATCTGTAGAACCAGTCCAAGGAACGGATGAATCTCAACCAATAGAAATCGAGGATCAAGATGAGAGCAGCCAATCAAACGGTGCAATACAAACAGACAATAATGACAGCCAATCAGAAACATTGACACAGAAAAATGAAGGCAGTTTTATAGACAATGAATTGTTGATGGAAACTAATGGCACTGTTATTGATAATCTATGAATAAAAATTTTGTGTACGGTAAAATAAAACATCTTCGCGAGGGATTTTATCCCTATATTTTAAGGATATATATCAACAACAACACACTTTAAAAATAATTAAACTTGTATTTTCAACGTGTCTGCATTATACTATGCCTTCATCAGGAAATACAATTATATTTTTTTTATCCCTATAATATGAAATATAGCAAAGATTAATCTATGTATTGCAAAATGTGTATGTTCACGGAAACTTATGATCATGAACGTGAACAAGGGCAATAAAATGCAGTAGTTCTTACTGAAATTGAAGAATCACAAATATTTTGCCTCAATGACTTCTTCGAAATATCAAATTTGCAAAATTTTGATCTAGCAAAACTATACTGGGCGTCACTGAAAAGTTACCTTTTATATATACCTCTGTATTTTGTATACTATATGACCTATCGGTACAAAAGTTTTATAGTGTGTGCATTTGAATATTGTTAAATAGGATAACTGTGACTACATTGTACACAGTAAGGTCAAAACATAGTCGTGTTCGGCTTTTAACACAGTGTAACGTGAATTTTAAAATATAAGAGTCAATAGGGCGGTAACTTTTCATCGAAGCTGAGTATATATATGTTTTAACAGTATGTGTTGTGATGTATTTTGTTATTGTATGTTTCTTGTCTATGTGACTTGAACAGAAAATATGTTAGGAAAAATACTTCTATGTATTTTGATGTAGATCTCATTATTAATATTAGAATAACAGGCCCCGGTCTCCCGAAACATCACAATCTGAGCTCAATCTCAATCCAAATGTTGTCACATATTGTTTGATATAGTTTCCATGCGAAATTGGTATAACAGATAAGAAACATTATTCGGAGTTTAATACAGTAAAATTTCGAAAAGCTCTAGTTTCTTATTTCACTAATTCAGTCTCTGATTTGAGCAATATCTCAATTATAGTTGAGATTTCTACTTGAGATGCTTCGGGAGATTGGGGCCTGACCATTGAAGCCTCCATGTTAATCATACTGACATTGAAACCCTAAATTACTGGAATTGTTGAAAAATGGCATCATCCGCATGAAAAAAAACCGAAACTAAAATTTAAGTTTTATGTATATTTTTATGCCCCCGTATCGAAAGATCGGGAGGCATATAGTGATTCACCTGTCCGTTCGTCCGTTCGTTCGTCCGTCCGTTCGTCCGTCCGTCCTGGTTAACCCAAATTGACCGTTTCTTCTAGCATCATTATGGCTTGCTACAAAGCTTCCAAACTTGCATGGATGTTGTATATGAACACTCTCTACACACCTGTATCACCTGACCCCATTTTGACCTTCACCTTGACCTAATTTTTGACTTAGACTTATTTATGGACAAGGCTTCCACAGGGGGCATAAGCGTTTATTGAACGCAGTCTTGTTATTTGCTTGTGTTGACCGAAGAAAATCCAAAACAATTCTGAAGAATATCTATGTATATATTTTAGGTCATCATTTTCATATTCTAAATATATACACTGAATCTCGTATTCTGTATTTATTTGATTGTGGGCTGGTATTTACATTGTTCAATACAATCACTGTCCCTGGTGCATGCATTAATAAAGTAGCATTTCTGAATATCATATCTAAATTATTCCATCATACACATTTTTGTTTAGACCTGTATGTGTTCTTATTGAATTTTTATTGTCATACGATTTAATAAATTATAAATTATGTCAATAATGTGTTTTCTTGTTTCGTCACATTACGCTTAACGTTTAGTCATTTACCATTTTGTTGAATAGTGTGATAAATTGCGATACAAAAACAAACTCCTTTATGGCTGTATTTATCTCTAAATAATTTGATGGCTTAGAAGAAAAAGTGCTTTTTTGAGAAACAAGAAAAAACTGTCTGAAAACTGTTCTTTACTTATTGAAAAACAAGCTTTTTCTACTTCTGTTTGGTCTACATGACTTTTTCCAATGTTCACGAAATAGCGCCATGTGATGCAGATTTCAAATATATATGGGTCTTTCAAGCCAGCAAATTGTGAACTGTGATAACATTACATGTTGCGCCGCATGTATGAATGTGTTCTTGATTTTTAATACATTTCATTAACTTCTACACAACAATGTCTTGCTCTAATTAGCTAAAGAATTAATAAATTTTATAAATTAAATTTGATTTCTGTTAGTGCATTGACTTAACAGTACCCGGGTTAGTGGCTGGTGTAAAAGGATTGGAAGTAAAAGCACTCGGAACGATGTCTCATTTACATATTGGCTGACCCTTTAAATATTGGTGACACTTCACTTTGGAAGGGTAAAACTAAAACAACACATCAACATGATTTATTATATTTTTATTTATTCATAGTTTGCATTGTCTTCATAATTAAGAATAACAATTAACATATAAATGACATGCATGTACAAATGTCATGTCTATACAATTACATGCAAATTTTTTTAATATTCATTCAAAATCATAACAGCGCTTTGGCAACCAATACTTTATTGCCTTTATCTGTAAAATTATAACAGTGCTGCGAAATAGTCTATTCTGTAATAGACGGTGCCTAAAAATGCTTACTTCAAACACAGTAAAAATATATATATCAGGGATTGTACAATTCTAGAATTATCTGGAAAATCCCGATTTGCTGCAATGGATAGAATTAACTTATTAGCAGAAAATAAGTTATTTGATGAAAAAATACCAAGTATTGACTAAGTTATGGTCATTAGAATTTCATATGCTGAATGTTAACATTGAACAATGTTTGAAACAAAGTTTTGGTGTATGGATACATGCTAATGGCATCTAAAACAGACTTTCATCTTATTTTCAGGATTGGTCATTATGCTTCAGTAGGACCCCTAGCTCTTAGTGTATAAATTTAAAAGACTGGTACTGTTTTATCAAAGCACTTACGGAAATCTCATATTTACGATCAAATTTAAAATCTCTAACACTTTTATACTTAAAAAGTGTGATAGATGGAGCTGCAATACTAACAAAGTTCAGTGAATGAATTCCTGCAAACAATGTCCTTCCCAAATTTGCAGTTGTATAAGAATAACAAAGAATTTAGATTTGAACGTAAATTTACGATTTCCGTGCTTTGATAAAACAGTACCCGTATCACCAGTATTTTTCTCATGTCTTTTAAACGCTAGAGTAACATCAAGGAAATATAATGTCTAACTTATGCTGTTAGAATAAGAACTCGGTTACATCAGAGACAAGTAACATGATGACATGTCCTTCTTAGACACTATCACACAGGTGCAAGACATGCTGAAGCACGTCACAAAACTAATTTGGAAATTTTTTTTTTTTTTAGTATACTGGATACACTGACTAGTGACTCAAGATTCTTATTCACAACAACAGATGTTTGTAAAACATGTATGCCCCCATGGTAGCCCAATAGTCAGAAATGGTAAAGGTCACAGTAACCTTTGACATACTGACCTCAAAATCAATAGGGGTCACCTATTGTTGATGACCAACCCCCATGTAAAGTCCTAGGGTCAAGCGTTCTTGAGTTATTGAACAGAAACATTTGGTTTACTGAACGACAGACAGACGGACCGACAAACATGTGCAAAGCAATATACCCCCTCATCAAAGATGGGGGGAGGGGGCATAATTATTTTTAGGCACAATGCGCTTGGAACCTGTGCTTTAAGCGCTTACTTTAGCCACAAAGCGGCAAACCTGCACTGCTTCGTAAAATGCTGATAATTGAACTAAATCAGATTGCGCAATCACTACCAGTTCAATAATAACACATAAAATTAAATACATTATTTATAAAATCATTTGAAATTAAGTACTGGCGCAAATAAATAATAAAAGCACATTTAGGATAAAAAGGCTAAGAAATGTGACATGTTAAAGGAAATTAAAATGACCTTGACATGTGAACTGTTGTCCCTTACTGGAGGGCAACAGTTTACAATCAGTGGCTATCTAAGCCAAAGTTAGTCATTTAAATAAAAATAAAATATTTTTTACGTAAATTTATATCTCTTTTACTAAAATTTATACAATACGGTAAACATAAATAAATTAATGAAAAATATTTTTTTATCAATGATACAATTACCTGTAACCTTAGCCAGTCATGTGAGCAAATTATTAATAACATTCAATGTTGAATAAATTATACTGGTAATGTCATAAGAGTATAAATATATGCAAGTCATAGAGACACTAAAGTCTTGCTGATAGGTACATCTCCCGCATCAAATAAGGCAATAATAAATTAAATCCTAGATTATCATCCCTGCTAGATCCCTTTTTTCCATGCTGACCCCTATTTTTCATGCTGATCCCTATTTTCCATGCTGACCCCTATTTTCCATGCTAATCCCTATTTCAATGCTAATCCCTTTTTCATGTTAATCCCTATTTCCATGCTGACACCTATTTTCCATGTTAATCCCTTTTTCCATGCTGATCCCTATTTTCTATGCTGACCCCTATTTTTAATTTTTCTTCAACCCTTTATTCCATGCACCCTGTTCTGATCGGAGTGTAGTCTTTTGATTTTCTTCAACCCTTTATTCCATGCACCCTGTACTGATCGGAGTGTAGTCTTTTGAGACAAGTTAGTATCAAGAATGATCTCCTTTGATAATCAGTCTTGTTAAGTCAATTTCTGTAATTGGATTGTCTCCCTTCCTTGCTCAATAATTTGACATATATATGAATTTAAGAATTAAACTCATCAAATACCTATTAAAACTGAGCGTTTTTCTCCAATTTTAAAACATTATTCCTATATTTAGCAGAGAAAACAAGAAAGAGAAATCATAAAATGTTTCAAAATTATTCAAGAGAAGGAAAAGTGAATAAAATACAAATACAGTGAAACTCTGACCTCCGATAACACCCATCTGAGGAAATGAAGTTTGCTTTTAGGAAGGATTCCAGATAACAAGGGACTTCTCAATTAAATTCAGAATATGTAATAAAGTACATTTACTCCCAAAAGTTTGTATCAAGTTTGGATGTGAAGAATTAAAATTCTTCGCCTTTTGAAGAACTATTTTTATGATAATCCAGTAATTAATTTATAATGGTTCAAGCCAGGCAGGAAAATACCAGTATACACCCTGCAAATACTACAGTTAAATCAGAAATTTTCGTGAGAGTTTAATTTTCGTGAAAATGACAATTTCATGAAAATTAATGTTCATGAACATAAACAATGTCATTTAATACACAGAAAAAGCTTTTTTTTCTGAATTTTAAATAGTGAGAACATTTAACCATGTGAACTACTTTATTATAACAAATTCGCAAAATTTTGACCTCATGAAAATTTCTGGTTTTACAGTATCAATTAAATGCATTGCAACTTGCAAGGCTAAGAAATAAAACACAGTTTAAACATAATAAGTTAATAGCGGTAATTAAAATGATCTAAAAACATCATAAAAATTTGAAGACATTTTATGAGATCGTTAAATATCGTGGAACATCCAATTTCAATTTTCTACTGTTTATAATTTTGGCAATCGCTGCAAATACCATGTAACAAATCGATGGGTTGGCGGAAAACTATTGTAACTCCTATATAAAACATAGGAAGTTACAGTAGTTTTCCGCCAAACCATCAAAATACACTAAGTGTATTCATATTATACATCAATTTAATCTCCCCAAAACCCCATACATTTACATTTAACCAATCTTGCCTCATTCATAATTATTTAACATAATTTCCAAAAGCTTAATATCCACCTTATTTCTTTGATCTTTGAATATTTAATTAGGTTTCATGTTTTAATAATTACTGGAATTGTAACTCAATTTCTTTGGAGATTTAGGAAATGCTAGCATAAGCATCCAAACTAATTTCTTAGTAAATTTTGAACATATGAATCAATTTCCATTTAATATATAGTTTAATAATCTCTAACCCAAATCAATTCTCAGGTTTAATAATCTCCAACCCAAATTGATTCTTAGGATGATAATGCCGCATGTTTCAAACATATTATTTTCAATAACAAGGCTTACAAGTATATGTATGCGCTACATATCTTTATGCCCCCATGGAAGTTATGGGGGGGGGGGATAGATTTCCCTTGTCAAGCTTGATTCATGGATAAACATTGAGCAAAGCATACTACATGTATATTTAATTGATATTCACTATATCAACATTATCGGATAAAAACCAATTTTCCGGAATGACAAAATTAATGTTCCAAATATACCTCAGGGGGTGGCTGCATATAGCGTATAGAGCAACCAGGTACAATAATCGTGATTATTTTTGCCAAACGGTAAGAATTTGTGAAAAGTCTTACTTGAACACAATGACAACACTATTTTACGTTCTCGCCAACAATGTTTTCTCATAAATAACGCTATAGGTATCAAGCTTCGGAAGCGGCAGTGTACAATAAAATACAATATTTCAAACATGAAGCATGAATTTTATGATATTTTTTTGCTAAAGCTTCAAAACAAAGGTGTTTAATAATAATGTGAAATAATTATTTTACACATTTTTCATGTTTAAACGTTGAAAAAAGAATAATTTTATACACTCCTGCTATTCAGTTTATTGGCCGAAGACCCCCTGACTTTTAAATTCCAGAAAACAGGTTTTATCCTATAATGACGATATTGAGAAAACCCCAACAGTGGCGTATAGTAAGGGACATAATTATTTAAGTTTATTTTAGTCAACTTTAGAAGTCATTTTTGGGTTAAAAATGATTCAATAATGTTTGTGTGATGAGTGTCACAATCACAGCTCGCAACTCGTACAGCCACAAATCCATTCATTCCATAGAATCCAAGATCGCAGCGGTTATTCATTTCATATAATCATGCTGTCAGTGTTTGGGTTGTCATTCATTTCCTAGAGCAAATCGTATAGCTTCTGGTCCAATCTTGAGATCACCAGAATCTAAGTCCTTCCCTGTATAAAACTGAGCCCACACTGGACAGTGGTCACTTACAACTCCGCCCCAACTCCAGCCCTTAGGAATCCAAGGGCTTGTAAGTCCTTCACGAATGACATCACTTTTACCTGAAATAATAAACAGACAATTCAGAATTTATTGAAATCTAAATTAACCCGTTTCCTCGTAGTCGAAGGTCAATGGCCAATCTGGCAGGAAAAAACCAAATGACCATGCACTTACCACTGTCTCAGTCACTGCAAACAGACAACTATAGTGCACCCAGGATAATGTGATATTTACAAACATGAATTGGTTTGGTCAACTGTGGCAAAATTGGTTTTTACAAATCACTTAAATAAACTGATAAGGTCAGTATTGTACTTAAAACATCACTGATAAATCTGCACATCTGATCAATCCACCTTTGTGAAATTTCCAAATTTTCCCGCCTTTAACATTATCCTGGGTGCACTATAACACACATTATAAATATGTTTATCTCTATCAAAACATTGTATTATTTGAACACATGTGTACTTGAAATCCTCAGTTACCAGTAGGATAAGGCATTAAAATTCAAAGTTTGAAAAGTAGTTGTTAAAAGTGACTTTCACAATATTCCTAAAATTATACACGACTCTATCAGAAGAAGGTAAATTCTGAGAAAGATTTTGATATATGCAACAACAACAACAACTACAACAAAGGGAGATTATTTCTAATTACCTGTGAACACTTCTTTGGTTTGTTTAGCGATCCAAATATTGTCGTATGTTTTGCTACCTTTCATGTTAGCATTGCTGATATTTGTAAATACACCATCACTGATACAGTTATGGTAACCATGGTTACGAACATCATCAAAATCTAATAAAAAATAGAAAAATGAAAGAAAATTAGAGAATTTAGTAAACTGCCTTGATTGGATTAATCTACTAATAACATGTATAAGCGAAATTAGTGATGTTTGGAGCTAATTTGAAGTAGTCTCTAAAATCAATTCTAGAAATGGAAATTAATACATTTTTATTGGGAGGTATTCTTCTTAAAATGCGCTTGCGGGAAAAAGAATACCACCATGCATGGATCCAGAGACCGGGGGATCCAGAGACCAGGGGGGTCCCGAGATCGGGGTCCAGAGACCTAGGGTCCTGAGACCGGGGGTCCAGAGACTGGGGGGATCCAGAGACCGGGATGTCCAGACCCCCTCTGGAATTTTGCCAAAAATGGGGTCATTTCATATATTTACAATATGTGTAGTTTGTCAGGTCCGATTAGGACAACCCTCTACGAAATATGGCTGGTTGGACCCCCTCTTGCAGAATCAGCTGGTGGGACTCCTACCAGAGAAAAAGACTCTGGATCTGCACAAGAACAATTTACTTTACCATGGCCTAACACAAAACAGAATTTTCTGAGAAAAATATTCCATGCAGCACTGATTATTCTGATAACAATTTTCCATCTGAATAGTCTTCCAGGTCACTTTTATGTAAATCCCTTTGTGTAACAGAAGAATTACGTGTCAAATTACACAATACTTGTCATTATAATCAATTTCTGTACCGTGAAAAAATGTTACCATGGTAACTAAACACTAGCTTCAAGTTGAAAGTATATATTTAAGTGAATAAAATGTATAATATTTTGTTAAAATGACAGTCATGATTTTTCCTCAGATTTTCCCTAGCTTTTTTAGTGAGCTCATGTTTAGTATTTGGAGACCCATGATAGAGTTATTCCTCGGTTAACAAAAGAACGTGGACTAAAATAATGACATCACTAAACAACAATTCAATATACCCGTATGTTGTGTGTTTCAACCAGGGTATAGAAAAGGTATACATGGTATTACTAGCTTCTTATTAGAATAATGAACAAATAAGGTTTAATAAGGGTCAAAGTTGGACAGGGATGAACTTAGTATTGCATTTATCCAAATCCTGCTGCTATTGACTTACATTGAAGACCATGTTTTGACCTGTGCTAGGATTTGACCCTTGTCAGGATGTGACTATTGTCCATCGTTCTGTGCCAGGGTTTGACCTTTAAGTTCATTGTTCAGTGCCAGGGTTTGACATTTCAGTCCATTGTTCTGTGCCAGGGTTTGACATTTTAGTCAATTGACCTGTGCTAGGGTACGTTTTAGTCAATTGACCTGTGCTAGGGTGAAACCTTTTAGTTCATTGACCTGTGCCAGGGTTTGACATTTTAGTCAATTGACCTGTGCTAGGGTTTGACATTTTAGTCAATTGACTTGTGCTAGGGTGCCACCTTTTAGTCAATTGACCTGCGCTAGGGTTTGACATTTTAGTCAATTGACCTGTGCCAGGGTTCGACATTTTAGTCAATTGACCTGTGCCAGGGTTTGACATTTTAGTCAATTGACCTGTGCCAGGGTTTGACATTTTAGTCAATTGACCTGTGCTAGGGTGCGACCTTTTAGTCAATTGACCTGCGCTAGGGTTTGACATTTCAGTCAATTGACCTGTGCTAGGGTGCCACCTTTTAATCAATTGACCTGTGCTAGGATGCGACCTTTTAGTAAATTGACCTGTGCTAGGGTGCGACCTTTTAGTCAATTGACCTGTGCTAGGGTGCGACCTTTTAGTTCATTGACCTGTTCTAGGGTTTGACCTTTAAGTCAAATGACCTGTGCTAAGGTTTGACCTTTTAGTTCATTGACCTTGCTAGGGTTTGACCTTTAAGCCCATTGACCTGGTGCCGGGATTTGGCCAATGCCTAGGATTTGAACCTATGAATTTGCCACATAAAGAATTGTTGATTTTGTCACTTAGGCTGAGTGCATTTTCTTTAATATTTCACCTATATATGGCGGACCATGTGGACTGTGGACTACCTGGCTTACTTCACTCGCTCAAACTGCCACAAGTAGTACATGTTGACATCACTGGAGATTCACAAGTTGGTGTGTGAAGTAAATAATTATGCTCTCAGTACCTAGTGCTTTGTTCAAATCATGCCAGTTTTAAAAACCTTTTTTTTCAGAAATATGAAAGCCGATACCTTAAATAACAACGTCAAGATAAGCATCTAAATACTGAATCAACAACAATTACCTTTCGTGTTTGGCGACAAATTAAAATCTCCCAGCAAAATAATATCCTTTTCCCCTGAAATTAGAAAAAAAATTATTATCGAAGGCGAACGTTACAGTTCTAGTTTATTCTTGTCTCTCAGTTGTCTATATAAGGAATAGGGATGAGGAATAGTTGTTCTACATTATGATACACCAAGGTCACATGTGAAATGATTCTAAGTGCATATAAAGTTAATAGGAAATAATAGCTAGATTGTCTTTCCAATAGTTTCTTCGAAACGGAAAAGGGAACGTGACAACTGTCCATTTTTTCTCTCCAGTTTAACAAAATCTTATCTCACTCTTGCAAGCTTTTCATGGAATTGATGTTTGGAAACTGGAAATAAACACTTTAACTTGAGCAAATAATTGACTTGACCAGAATTAACAAGGCAGCAATTTTAAGTGGCAGCTGTTTGAATGTCCTGTATGTAGAGTGTATAATATGGGGGCCTCATTATCACCTATAGAGTGTCTATGTGTGACAGAGCTATTTCCAAATAAGCCCAAGGTCTTTGACTTGGATTTTTCATTCATAACATAAAAGGTTGATGTCAGTACAAACAAAATACCATTCAATTATTGTATACAGAACTTATATAGTAAGTTCTATATATCATCAAAGACATCACATAACAGATAGTAGTGTTTTTTCTGAATACATTATTTGGAATCCTCAGACATAAGCTTTATCCATATTTGCCATAGAAATGCCCAATAACCATTGATTTACATCAATTAAGACTATATGGTATTAGCTAAATATTCACCGCATCAACCCACCCTTTGTCTTCACTGGATACAATATTGCATGCCCAAGGTCGATCGTAGATGTTAAGAGCAGTTCTCTGAGAAAACCAAATTTTTAAAGAAGGGCTGCGGCACGCATAGTCATCGATTTTCCTGAAACTTTCAGGACTGAGTCGTATCCATGCACATACAAAGTATTTAAGGAAATCACAAATACCATCTTACCCCTTACCAAACTTATAACACAGATAGATTATACAACAGTATACCCCACCCACGAACTCCCATGCTTATATAACATAAAATATCCTAATTAACAAGTTAACAGTACATAGTGTTTAATAAAACCGTCAATACCACACCCACCCACTTCTATGTTTATATAACACAAAATAACCTAGTTATACAACAGTACATATTTTTTAATAAAACCGTCAATACCCCATCCACCACCTCCCACACATTATCGCATAAAACACCTTAATTATACCACAGTGACTGATAATCCAAAGCTATATTTCTAAGAAAACACTCAGACAACACTCCACTCCCTACCTTAATAAAAGTCAATACAGAGGAATGACCGCACAACTGATCTAAGTTTACCGTTATACAAAACATTGCAAAGATAGAATATAATCGCGCCATCTAAAAAAGGAAACTTTCCTTGTAAAATCTTTACTACATTAATGCATCAACGAAATTACACTAGCTGAAATCTCGTTTGGTATAAGTAGCTTATTTGTACCTAATTTCCTTATCTGAATTACAGAACAATCTCTGTAGAGCTATAGACTTTGGTATCTGCAAATATTGGCTGTTGTTTAGAGGCTGTTCTGCATAGGTTAAATTTAGAGTAACAAGAGATGGCAGCCCAATATTTAGAAATGGTGAAGGTGAGGTTCCAAAATAACATGATTTGATATTCTTACTAAACAGGACAAACTGTGTTTTTGTTGTTGTATTTTTTATTACCACAGACAGTTTTCAAACCGTAAGGAGACTACCCAGTCATATTATTCTGATGATTTGGTGGCCAGCAATCCTGAACCAAGCCGAGTACCAAAAAAAGGTATCTGACCATTTTAAAGATTTGGGTGTGCTACAACCTAGAACTGAAACAGCACCTCCAGTTCTTAGGGGGCAAAAGGCTCTTAAGTACTAGGCCACTGACTTGAACGAACAACAAATTCTGTTGAGCAATTGTCTATAACTTTTACGTCAAAATCTTAGCTTTATCTATGATGGGAATGATTAGTCTTGTTGAAATAAAAGTGCCGCTTCTCGGAGGTTTCCGCTTCTCGGAGGTGCCGTTTCGGGAAGTTATACTGTAAAGTTTGGGTGACTTTTTTGTTATGTTTTTTTTCGTAGAAAAATCTAAGACCCCCTGGAGATCACTTGTACCTAGTAATCAAGTTTGGGTTACTTTTCATATTTTGTGTGTGATTTTTTGGTAGAAAAATCTAAGACCCCCTGGAGGTCACTTATACCTGGTTATAAAGTTTGGGTTACTTTTCATTTTTCTGTGTAATTTTTTGTAGAGAAATTCTAAGACGCATGCAGGTCATCAATCCTACCTGGTAACTCATCTTGTATGGCTTGTATAAGATCAGGTATCTTATCTATCTCTTCCTGTAACCTATCCAGATCCTCATTGTCCAGTCCTGTAGCCTTCAAATGTACACTGACCAATGCACAATCGAATCTCTTAATCTGAAATACACCAAAACAAGCTATTACGAGGAGTGGTCAGAAAGTTTGCAAAAAAAGGCTTTGGAATTTTTATTTCTTTACAACAGTGAGTTTGCTGTTGTTAATTATCATTATTATACAATAAAACCATGTGACAACGATAGGGTCATGTGACACAGATAAAGTCATGTGACCTGGACACAATGTTTAAGTTTTTCATATAATTGTAGCTTAAATTTTCTATATATCTGTGATGAAAGCCTACAATTGATACATGTAATAAACTAATAAACAACTTATATTATATCATACTGTACAATCATTTATATTCATGGGGGATTTAATTTCATGGATTTCATGGGTGACCTCAATCACGAAATCAATCCCCAATGAATAATTATACAAATAAATATGTTAAGTTTACAGTGGCTGCCATATTTATTTTCAGGTTCAGTAAGGTATAAGACTTGGTTTTTGGGGAAGTTTACTTGCATAAATCAACATGTAACAAAACAAATATTATACCTGTTTGATTTTTGATAATTTGTGTGAATTTTGACCTTTGCCATTTTTCATGAAATCTAAAATCCTTGAAATTACATCCCCACGAAATGGTCATTTTCACCAAAACCACAAAATTTCATCCTATTGAAATTAAATGCTTTTACAGTATTACTGAAATGCATACATGCCATGTTTCGCAGACCCCTTTGCGTGAGATTGGTGATGAAAATGCAGGAGATTTCATTAAAATGCAGACAAATTTCCTTGCTGAAACTTTAGACCAAAAGTATTGAAGTTTATATACTGTTTTCACTTATCTTAATTTGATGACAATACCATGCATGCTTCATGTAGTAATTTAAACTAATATTTGTCATCATTTTCATAATGTAAACAAAAATGTCAGATTCTAGTTTGTCCATGAAATGCATGAGATTTGATAAATTGGCCTCTAATCACACAGGAGTAGAGTCTCAAATGCAGGAGACTCACACATGATGCAGGAGATCTGGCATGTATGGTCATATGAGTCAATTATTGTATTGATGTTTGATCAATGAAAATTTACACACTGTTGTGCTGTTTTAACTGTCAAAGAACAAAGTGTAAAAGTTCAGAATCAAAGGCCAAGTATATTTACAACATAATCACGCTCCCTACTTGAAATTATCCTCTGTTCTTTTAAGTGTTTTCGCTCTTATCCTGTTAATTTACTCACAAAGTGAAGTGATTTGTTAGATCTTATACTACAACTTCCAACAATTACCAAGTATTATGAGCTCACAGGAAGTACTAAAAAATCATATTTTCGCAATTTACAAATTTTGTGAACTTGATATTCTGGGGTGTTATTCAATATTGATCTTATTTAATTGGAGAATAAGGATAGCCAATCATATCGCCTGTTACTGACCAAGAGTTTAATATGGTGTGATCTGATTGGTTGTCCTTATCCTTAAGTCAAGTAAGATCAATATTGAATACCACCCCTAAAGCAGTTTGCGCGGTTTTTACACTTCAGAAAGAACAAATTGATGCATTTTACTGTCTTTCATACATTTTAGCAAACTTGCCGAATTTGCAAATACAGCAAAAAATAATCTCGATTTCACCGAACATGACTGAACAATCAAGTCTTGATTAAGCAACAACCTGTCTTTAACAACCACTTGACTTCAGTAACATGCATAACTGAATCCCGCCCAAGTTGTGGTTAGACCATGAGACCTCTACACAGCAAGTAGGCATATGTTTTGAATGGTTAGGCTCTTTATTAAGGGGTGTTGAGGATTAAGTACGAATAGATACAAATAAGCCATTTTGTTTCATATCAAATATTTCTTAATTAAACTTAATTAAACAACAACCTTAGTTAAGCAGCCATCTATGTTAAGCAGTTAATATGACTAAATCCTGTTCAGTCACTGTTATATCAATATAACTGTGTTTAAAAGCCATCTTTGCTGAGCAGTCAGTAGCATTAAATCCTAAATACAACTGTATTGGACAGCCACCTAGTTTAAGCAGTCACATTTGGCAAATTTCCTTAACAGGTCACTTAAGACAGGTCAGACTGTACATGTATACGGTATTCCCTCAAATAAATGTCCGCGGGGTGGTGCAATTTGCAAAAGGGGGGCATTATTTGAAGGCCAAATTATTTAGATTAGATTTAGATTACTATGTACTATAATTTTAAGTTAATCAATATTTTTTCTTTAAAAATAGTAGGGAGCGTTTATTAGGGGAGGGGGAGCGTTTATTCGAGGGAGTAGGGTATCTCTATGTCATCTCTATCTGGGGAATGTTTTTAGTTTTGTTGATGAAGCCTTAAAATATGATGATTGACATTGATGATACAAGGTTGCGGTTATATCTACTTGAGGCTCGAAATATTATCCTGTATACATAGTAAACATATCACTTCATTATGTCTCAGGACCCATGCTGTTCATGTTATATGAATGTATCATTTGCTGTACCAGTGTATAGACTTTCCGTCCAGATTGATAAAGCACCGTGAAGGTATCAATTACATGCTGGATTAAATACTTACTGTGGAAGCCTAGTTCTCACTAGAAAGTCTATACACTGGTACGTCAGGGATGGTATTTATAAAGCATCTTAGTGGAAAACTTAAATATTTTGACTAAGAAGTTGAAAGTTTGCAATGCATAATATTATACTTCACGCAAATTGAAGAATAGTCCATGTTTCCCTAGTGATTATAATTGCTCTCTACATAGTGCATAAAATCTATGTAAATAATTATTAATCTGGATTGTATTATTAAGCTAATACAATAAAGGAAATTTTAAGATTTTAAGAAAATTCTTAGTTTTCTACTAAGATGTTTTATAAATACCAGTACTGGCCCTGGCTCCGATTTCTCAAAGCATCTCAAGTAGAAATATCAGCTCAAATTGAGATTTGCTCAAATCTGAGTCGGAATTTTAGATAAATTTGTAGTTTGAGCTCTAATAAACTCAGAATACTGTTCCTGTTTTGTGATGCCTGAGTTTTGAGTTTAAAAGACAAATGACAATATTTGAGATGAGATTAAGCTAAAACTGAGATGTTTCGGGAGATTCAAGGCCTGTTCACCCCAAATATCAAGCTGGTTATTCAAGGGTCTGAGTGGGTGTTGTAGGACTATATTGGTTCATTTCATTGGCAAAATGACCTTGACATTAACTATTAAATCAAATCACCTTGAATGTAGCAATGAAAGGTCTGCGAGTAAATGGTTTCTGTTTCTTGTTCTTGGCCAGTAGACATGAGCTTATAACTGATATACCCTGCGACTCATCATATAGATATCCATTGTACTCATTACTCTGAAATACAGAAAGAAACCAGTCAAAATATGTAGCAAAATAAATAATGATCAAAATTAATATTTATCACATAACCTGCGGTCTAGGAGTGCCATAAAGCCGTGCCATAAATATTGTTCGGCATTCCCAGACTGTGCAATAAATATTTAAATTAGCTTGACGTGACGTTAGCCAATCCATGCATTGATCCGTCAATGATGTCAGGATAATATCAATGTTGCCATGACGTCGCGCTCATTGTAACGCTGAATTTTGGCTGAAACATATGCAGCGTGCATCATCCTTTTGAACAATAATGAGCGTTTTGTAAGGTTACATTGACCCGTCAATGACGTCAGGATAATATCAACGTCGCAATGACGTCGCGCTCATTGTAACGCTGAATTTTTGCAGCGTGCATCATCCTTTTGAACAATAATGAGCGTTTTCTAAGGTTATGTGATAAATAGAATCTTAAATTCATGCTCATTACATACCAGTTTTATTAAACTCGTTGACAAAAACAATATGACACTCGGCAAAGCCTCGTGTCATATCATTTTGTCCACTCGTTTAATAAAACTTGTATGTCATGAGCACTCATGCAAGATCCTCTATTTTTGAATTTATGCGCTCAAATGCAAAATAAGTATTATTCCAGGGGCCCTACTGAGGCAAAAGTCTCCTGAAAATAAGATACAAGTCTATATCCAGTGTCACTATAGCACACATATCCCTGCACACCATTGTGGCCAAAACTCTGTTTGAAACATTGTCTATTGTTGAAAGTCAGCAAATGACCATGACCTACTGTCAATACTTTTGCATCAAATAGCCTTATTTTACGCAGAAATTTTTATTCTTTCTATAGTTGCAAATCCAGATTTCCAGATTATTCTAGAATTGTAGGACCCATTAATTCTATTTGTTGAGTTTATTTTAAGGAAACAAGTTGCTTTCTTTCACCTTGATACCATGATATTGTGTCCCCATCTCCCTGGGTTTATGGCCCTTTATAGCATTTGACATATTTTCGGACACTTCATAATTATTATATTATTATTATGGTTCAGAAATAGTACAAGTAAGACACAGCCCCTTTTGTGCAAGTTCTGACTATGTATACCACAAAGTAAAGGGTCAGTCACAAGGGTCATAACTCTTAGGACACTTGACCAGACATTAAACTTGACCCTAATACTACCACAGTGATAAGCAACTTATCAAGAAACTATAATGAACCTGGCATCAATTCAAGCATTTAACCTCATCTTACCTAATCAGACAGAATACAAACTTTAAGCATACTAAGATCTTAATCTCCCACTTTACACAGCTCTTCTCCATTTTCAGATAATGTATTTGACAAGTTTCAATACCATGTCCTTGAGAAATAGATACTTGACAATCATACTTGACAATCATATTACAGTGCAACCTCTACAGAGCAGCCCTCCATAGATCAACAACCCCTAATTAAGCAACATAGGAGAATCTAATCATTTAGTTCCAGAAGTAACACTTTACTATACATTCTACCTCTCAAGAGCAACAACCACTGAACAACAACCAAATTTTGCATTTACCACAGGGTGTTGCTCTAGAGAGGTTGTACCATACTTTACTACAAAGTTTACCTCTCCAGAGTAACAACCTCTGTACAACAACCAAACTTCACATTTCCCGAAAGACTGTGTAGCTCTAGAGAGGTTGTACTGTACTTTACTACAAAGTTTGCCTCTCCAGAGCAACTACCTCTGTACAACAAACAAACTTTGCATTTCCCAAAAGAATGTAGCTCTAGAGAGGTTGTACTGTACTTTATAACAAAGTTTACCTCTCCAGAATAACAACCTCTGTACACCAACCAAACTTTGCATTTAACAAAGGGTGTTGCTCTAGAAAGGTTGTACTGTACTTTATTACACAGTTTACCTCTCCAGAGCAACAATTTCTGTACAACAACCAAACTTTGCATTTCCAGAAAGAGTGTAGCTCTAGAGAGGTTGTACTGTACTTTACTGCAAAGTTTACCTCTCCAGAATAACAACCTCTGTACACCAACCAAACTTTGCATTTAACAAAGGGTGTTGCTCTAGAAAGGTTGTACTGTACTTTATTACACAGTTTACCTCTCCAGAGCAACAATTTCTGTACAACAACCAAACTTTGCATTTCCAGAAAGAGTGTAGCTCTTGAGAGGTTGTACTGTACTTTACTACAAAGTTTACCTCTCCAGAGCAACAATTTCTGTACAACAACCAAACTTTGCATTTCCAGAAAGAGTGTTGCTCTTGAGAGGTTGTACTGTACTTGACTAGTATTCTTACAGTACAACTGCAGTGATAAGTGGGCTTTATGTGATGAAGATTAATTGATGGTATCTATATCACCTCTAATGAACTAAATCACTGTACTCATTATTGTGATACTATACAATTCAACGTGTACTCATTATTGTTATTGAAACATCCGGTTATTTTCCATCACTGTACTCATTATTGCAATCCTATACAATTAAACGTGTACTCATTATTACAATAACCCGAAGTTGACTCGTTTATACACTATGTATATAGTAAAGGATTAACATACCATATACATGCGACCTGTTGCATCCTCTGAGACAACACAGTTCCATTTCCCTCGATGACCCGACCATTTCTGATTATTCGGGACAGTCGGTGAGTTCAGTTCATCACAGATCTACAAATATATACAATAACATTTTAAAAAATGAGCACAGTCAAACTTTTACTTTCAATCACTTAAATTAAGCAATCATGTGTCCAATCAGCAGTCAATAAAAGTAAATCACAATCAGTGATTTGTTTCATTATATACTTTCATATTGAATACTGTAAACCAATTTACTTTCACGAATTCTAACGTTCGCGTTTTACTGTCAATTGTCGGCGCATTCGCGACTACAAAGTTATGCGTTTTTAAGTTGTTGCTCTACATAGGTTATACCATACTATTATTCCTTAAAGCCAAGGTCCCACTGAGCATTTTTTGCCTCGACGATGTACTCTCGATTGAAATTAATGAGCATTCAGGACATCGGGAACAAGTACCTCATGGTCTAGGGGAAGCTTTGGGGAAGTCATGAGACAGTTTGTGATATATCGGAAGTAATTGTGATGAATAGAGTGGTATCGGAAGAAATCGAGAGAACATCACTGATGTGGAATTCCTCAGTGGGACCTAGACATAATGGGCTGTTTAAGACAGGTTTAGATTGTACATTTGTAGTTGTTTAAGACAGGTTTAGACTGTACATTTGTAGTTGTTTAAGACAGGTTTAGACTGTACATTTGTAGTTGTTTAAGACAGGTTTAGATTGTACATTTGTAGTTGTTTAAGACAGGTTTAGACTGAATTCAGAATTCACAGGTTTTACAATTATAAGATAGATTACAGTAACATTATCTGTCAACACTTGGTAGACATCCTGGTTTAGAAACCTACTACTGTTATATATATACAATGGTTGAAATGTGAGAAGTTTTCTTACATTTAGTTTTAAAAGTTCATCATCCTGACCTACTTTTGTACACGGCTCTCACATATACATGTATTATTTTTGGAAACATATTTTGTTATAATTTGGTAGACAGATTTGTTATACAATTCATCCAGATTTTTTCTTCCACGGAGCTACCTAGTGTGAATGCGCCGAATGTCGGAATTCAAACAGTATGTTGCAAAATAAGAAACTATACGCACGATAATTTAGCCTGCTGGTGACTTATTGATGATTCTTATTTCATTTTATGGCTTTTCGAAGACAATTTGGTCATTAGATACAAGGTGTGCAGGCCATTTTTAATCACAATAATAATTACCAGGATTCTGATACAGGACAAGTTGAATTGTGTACACAATTTCCATAACAATTTTTAAACAAGAGAACCGCCTACAAATGCTGGACGCTCGACTTTTTCGTATTTGATAGTACCCTTGCTCATCAGTGAGTGAAAATTCTAAGAGTAACAAGGGCAGATAAATCATAGATATAGGCCCCAGGGTCACCAGCTTTGTCAGTATGGACTACGCTTGTCATGATGAATAACTATGTTTAGTTTTATGTTGATACCTTTGATAGTCTTGAGAAAACTACTCTGACAATAGACTTAACCAACGCACACGTACACACAGACGAATGTGATCCCGTCACGACAATAGCTAGACTTTTTTTTTTGAAACGTCGAGCTAAAAGTGCATACTCAGGTGATATACTCCAAAATTCTTTGACTTTTTTACACCCACATTTCCCATGACCCCTAGCTTTCAAAGCAGTGCAATAATTTAACACAGGAATGATATATTTCAAAAGCTATAATTACCCGTATCAGATGACTGCATCATAAACATCATAAAATGAAATATGATACAAGTTTAGTAATACAAATTATAGTAATAAATTTGGAAAAAGTAAGTCACTTGTGACATTAAAAAAAATTGCCCCATTTTGGCAATGTAAAAATACAGTAATAAACCTCAATAATTAAACTGCCCACTGATTTTATATCCATAAGTAAGGTGTTTTTAATTCTACTGTTAAAAAAATATTTTTGGATTTTAATGTATTTAAGTCATACGGATGGAGAATACTCTCACAGCCGAATCATCTCAACACAGAACTTAACAGTCGGGTGCTTGATATGTTCAGAGTCATATAAATGGAATGTAAACATCTCAAGTAGAAATCTCAACTCAAATTGAGATTTTGCTCAAGTCAAGAGTATAAATATGAGATAATTCTTAAGTTTTATGCTCAAAATATTTACTGTAATAAACTCAGAACAATGTATCTGTTTTGTGGTGCCAACTTTCAGAGCTTATCTCCCATGGAAATTATCTCAAAGACACATGGCAGTATTTGAGATTTATCTCAGCTCAGATTGAGATGCTTCTGGAGATCAGGGCCAGGTCTGTCGTTGCCACGGTGAACTTCTCTAACCACTATACCACCTGGGCTTGTATCTGGTATAATTACGTAATTTCACACATGCAATCTTAAGTTCTTCATGAGTCACCAAGTAAACAGTCTCATAAATTTCTAACAGATATGTAAATAAAAGCCACAAAATATTTACCAAATTATTATAAATTTTAAACCTGGTAGTTATAGGTGATGGGGCGTTACATTGCAGCTTTAAACAACATTTCATTTAAATCGCAATTTAGGTGAAAACAAAGTACATTTTAGTGCCATAGTACAAAACTGTTGCATATATCAAAAGCTAAATGCATAATCCTCGTAACTCACCTGAACACAAAGAACAAATTACAACAGCCTTGCACTAAATGCTAGAGTTAGCCACAAGTATCAATGATGAAATTTTTTGTTGTCTAAAATGTTTATCAATTTCGGTAAACCAATGATACAGTTGCCTGCCGATTCATGTGAAAATGATTAAATTTCAATTTTTGAAACTTTAAACGGCATGATTTTTATACTAAACTGAAAATAATTGAAAGACCTGACAAAAGATCTTGTTATTGACACTCTAGTAATATGTCAGGTCTTGTGGTTGACACTCTAGTATCATAATACAAAACTTAATGTACTTTATTCAAAGTAGGGTGGCTGATAACGCTCTTGACTACTGATCGAGAGTCGGTCACCGTCCCTGGTTCGATTCTCAGCTGGGACACTTAGTATTTCAGTGTTTCCCACCCAACTATAGAGATGAACTGGTTGGAAACCCAAAGGTATTCTTGAGTGTATCAGTGCTGTACACCGGGCACGTTAAAGAACCGAGGAGTCTATTCGTAACGAGCTAGGGTAACACAACTGGACTCCTTGTATCTCACCTCTTTCTTGTCATTGGCTTTAAGGCATAAGGCAGAATAAATAGATAGAGATAGACAGTAAATTATTTTGTCATAGTCACCTCTGTGTATAACAAAACTACCAGTAACCAGGATTATTTACCTTAATTTATTTATTGTTTGAAAACTGACTGAAGACATTTTGTAGAGTGCTCAACTCTACTGTAAGAAGAGTGATCATGACTCCACACCTACCCGGTAAGCTCAGTGCAGGTCCGTGACATTAGGCCAGAGTTTTTTAATATTTTGTTACTCGGACATTTTTCAGAAAAAAGTCCACAGGAGGAAGGAAAAAAATTAAAATAAAAACTCCCAAAATATAGCTTCCACAAACTGTTGGTGGTAGAATAGTCAATGATGGTCCGATTTAAAGCAATCAGCACTCAACAACAGTGTTAGTTTTCAAGAAAACAATCAATTTATCTTAAGACTAGTACACTGCAGTGAAACACTAATATAATAAAACTTATTATTAACAAAATAATGAAATAATACAAGGCTGGTCTATTTATCATCAAAACATTATATGCAATTTTGTTTTTTTCCAGTTTTTTATTTTTTTATTTTTTTGAAAATGCCAAAAAATTGGGCAGGAGAGTCCGAGTGACGAAAAATAAAAACTCTGTCCTTAGCTCCAGTCTCGTCTTTTTTCATATGTGTAAAAGTTACCAGTTATAATGATTCAGTATATTCAACAGGAAATACCTGTACCGGGTAGGTTTATTTAATTTATACCAGTCCTAAATTATTCAAGTTGATAGCAAATGCCATTAATTTGTTTAAAGTTGTCAAACATTTTGAATGAAGTATACTTACGTGCTGATTAATTCTATGGATACATGAAAATTTTACACTTTGACATTTCACAAATAACTAATTAACACAGATAAGGGAACTATTCATGGAGTTGTTTACTTGATTAATTCAATAAATCTTTCATCAATGAATCATGTGAGTTTTAAACTTGTATAGCACTGAGAATTTGACCTGATCCTGACCATTACAGGCCTCAATAAATTCACTCGTCCGCTCGTCCTGCACAATTTTTTCCTTCTTTATTTATATAGCAGGACAAGTAAGATTTTGGGGTTTTCTTCATTGTCTATTTTGCAGGACGAGTGCTTTTAAAAATATTTGTTGAGGCCTGCATTAAGCTTGAATATATTCTTGCGTTGAATATATAAATTTCGGCGAGCAAATCATGCAATATTGCTCCTTCAGATTGGTGTTGGTATTTATTGAGACAGCCAATGCGTACGTACAGGCAAGGAGTGGTGGTCTATAGACACGCACCTTGAGATCCAGAGGTCGCGGATTTGACGCAATGATTGGGATATTTACTACTCAAATTTTGATAAGGGTCAGGAAATTTTCCGTTTGAATATTTTCCAAATTGAATAAGATTGACTGGTAGAATTTTCAGAATCATAATGATACATCTGCGATATCGCAAACAAATAAAGATTACTTAAAAAATTAACGTCTAAGTGCTGATAAGCCCAATCCCATTAAAATGTTCGTGCTGCATTCAAGCTTCTGTAATAACATTTTGCGGTCCATTTCTTGGCATTTTGGGTCTTACTCGATATGCGAATAAAAACGGGACAATTTTTTTCATGTTAAGCTTGCAACTTTTGGCCCTGCAAATAGGGCTTATCAGTTACCTCGAAAACGACGTCATTTCGACAATACTTATCAAATGCAAGACATGAATTTATCGACATTTAGCAGCAGATAAGATGATATTTTCATAATTGCACAACCTTTTCTGAATCGGGTTTGTTCAGTAAACATAAGATAGACATGAAATTTGATTGCTTGACCCTTAGCAAAGTTTGAGTAGTATATATTAAAACATTGTACAGTTTGCTGAATGGACGCATGTTTGAAAGTAGACTTTTTATTCATCAAATGCAGTTTAAACTACACATTGAGATTAATAGCATATTTATTAATCTTGACAAAATTCACATCTTAAACTTCAAAAGAAAACTGAAATCGGGTCAATTACTTCAAAAGAGGGATGATTAAAAAGTTAATTAATAAATGAACATGCAAAAATAAAATATGATTTATCGCTGGTACACATACTGTAGAATGGATAGCATTGACATTGAGTGATGTTATCTTAATACAATATCAGGTTTGCAACCATTTAGATGTTTGTAATTTGCATAACTAGTGTATACATACCGAATAAATTTCAACTACCATTCATATTATTTGTAAGATGTTTGTAATATTATTAATATAATTCATATTAAAGCTGAGTTGTACGGCCTTGGGAGTGGGATGTCAAAGGTTTAAATCTAATATGGCTAGTTAAAGAGCCACCACCTGCCTGCCCGCCCATTCGCACGCCCACCAGCCAGCAGTGCTGAGAAGTACTAGTGTCCAATAAGGCAATTGGCTGGCACATTAAAGAAGAGTGTCACAATTATTAATACAACATTTTACTTACTGGGTATACTCAGTGATTTTTTTGCATCTTTGAGAAAGGGTACGGGTCCGTTCAGATTGGGAATTTTCGCGTCGTGACAACTTGAAATTTGGAAATTCCATGAAGCACAAAGGCCAAATAAAACAGAATAGGAGATTACATGTGAATGTTTACTTGTTTCTTTGAACTTTTATGCTTGACCTCTTGTCAAAAATGTTAATAACTTTATCATTTTATGTATCATTTTATGTCCGATTTTGAAAATTATTTTTTTAAATTGTTAATTGGGAATTTCTCCATTCAAAATTATAGCCTATTTGCAATTGGGAAAGGATCCGTTTACCGGACCCTAATAAAGAAGGAAAAAAATCACTGATACTAGACCTTGGACTAGGCTTGGACTTTTGTTGGTATTTTGCTATAATATTATATTATTGTAATACTTTAATTTATTTGCTTTAGGTTGACAATTAAGTTGTATCACTCTCTACACCTCATTCCTCAAGGTATCTATCACCATTATAGGGTGTAATTAATATAATACATCACTTTGATGAATTTAGTATAACAGGTGGTGTTTTGACGGCAGTTGGTGAGGTAACAGGTTATTGAACTTAAAACACAGACAAGGAAATAAGACTATCACATACATAATTTATATTTCCCTCAGACAAGATACTCCCCCCCCCCATGTGCATCATCTACTCGTATATTAGAGCGATATTTCTGCATCATTAAACAGCCAATAATGCACTGCTTCATTAAACAGCAAATATCCAGACTTTATATAGTCTACGATGTATATCTCTGTTTACCCATGTTTATTACCAACTGAAGTACATATTTTAGAAGTCTCAAACACGCCTAGACAACGATGGGCGTATTCAAAGATGGGCGTATTCAAAGATTCGTTGAAATCCTTCATTGATTAAAATGGGATATTTGAATTGAAAGGATTAATATTGGAAATATCTGAATCTTAACTAAGTTACCTTTCACCATGGCTACTCTGCGGGTAAATTTGTGTAGACAATTTAAGGAGTGCAGGTTTCAGAACATACAATAGTTGAGTTTGGAGACCATTCTCTAATCTCTAGCTACTGATTGGCTTGTTTTGAACATGGTTTAAAATTGACCTATCAACATGCAAGATCGGTTTTCAGCTTGGTTTAAATTTGACCAATCAAAATGCGGCCTTCTGAGACTGCTCCTTTCTACCATACTTAATACACTCATTTATTATCAAATGACTTCAAAATGATGTCATATAAATATATTATAAAATAAGAATCATATTTTTGTCCATTTTTTAAGCAAAAGTCCAATAATCAGGGACATTAGAAATATACAAGAAGAATGTTTTCCCTTTTCAGCCTTCAAACTGGAGATTGACTTGTATGACATTTGCTCTTGTTCAATGATTAATGATGCAGTTATAAACATGAACCAATGTTTGGTGCAGAGTCATTTATGTCATTCACACTTCACAAAATACAGCTCTTTTTGAATTAAAATGTAATTTGACAAAAAATGCAGCGTTGATTTTTTTGAATGCGCATATAAATTAACAAAATAAAATCTGCATCAAGAAAAGTTAATTGCCGCATAATTCTTATGAAATGAACATTGTTACTAAGTTTGTTTGTTTGTTTGTTTGCTTGCATGCTCGCTCACTCGCTCATTCGTTCGCTTGCTCGTTCGTTTGTTTGTTTGTTTGTGTCTACTGGGAGAGTTGTAAGTGTGTGACTGAGACAGTAAGTTAAAGTGCATGGTCATAAGGTTCTCCCTGCCAGATTGACCAATGACCTCCTACGTTGAGGGAAAAAGCTTCCCTTGAAGAAAACATGCATTGTCTTTTCTTATTTATTTTAGGACTATGAAAGTTTTAAAGAACCAAAATTGAACAAGTTACATACATTTGGTATATCAAGGGCTCAGTGCAAAACAATTGTAACTACATATGATTTTAGAAGGAGTCACAACTGTTTTGCACTAAGCCCTCGATATATATAGAATTACAGTCAAACCTATTTGCAAATGACCACTGGCGGGAACAGAAATAAGTGGTCTCTGTTTGGAGGTATTTTTAGTCCCCTACCGGGTTTTGATCGAGGGGAATATAGGTTTGCCCTCCGTCCATCTGTCTGTCAGTCAAAAAATCTGGATCCTGCCATAACTCAAACAGTTTCCAAGCTAGGTTAATGAAACTTGGTATGTGGATAGGGGGCAATAAGGGAATAATGCACGTCTAAGAATATTTTGATTCTGCCAAAAATTGTGGTTGCTATGGTGACAGGAAGAGTGAAAATATGCCCAAATCTGGATCCTGCCATAACTCAAAACAGTTTCCAAGCTAGGTTTATTAAACTTGGTATGTGGATAGGGGGCAATAAGGGGATTATGCAAGTCTAAAAATATTTTGAATCCGACAAAAATTGTGGTTGCTATTGCAACAGAAACATTGAAAAATGGCTTCAAACCAGTAGGGGACTTTTGTATTGCTTGCAATTCTTAATGACTTGTTACCACAGGTATGGCGGTATTTTATATTTTTTATAATGTTATTTATCTCACCTTCTGTAGAGCATTTTTATCGGCTAATTCCTGAACAGCTATAATACTCAATCTGAAAAATAGATAAATAAAATGTACATGTATCCAACAATTTCAGCTTGATTGTGAAAGCTATAAAGTTATAACTAGATATTCCTGACGGTGTCCAGAGGGAACAACAGATGCCAGTTCCCTGTTATGTTGAGCTTGGAGAAATACAATTTGCTGGCTTAGACGAATATCATCGTAAGTACAGAAATGCCATTTGGGAAAACAAGAAAAATCTGTCTAAAAACGGAAAAACAAGCTTTTACAACATCAGTTTGGTCAACATTTGATGATGTGCTCAGCTATAATTTACCATTAAAATGTATTTTATAAGTTCTTGATTAGTTTATACTAATTTATTCTGTTGTGAAACAAGTTTGTTCAACTTATATTAAACACTCTCAACACCTCATCGCCACGAGGGTATGAGAGAAGAGAAGCCAGTTTCCCCTTTTTTGCTGAGCGTCTAGCAAGAGAATTACTGGTACCATTTTTATTTCGTCTTTGGTATAAGGCGGCCAGGGATCGAACCCGGAACCTCCCGCACTCGAAGCGGACGCTCAACCACTAGGTTATCGAGGAGGCAGTTAAGTTCTTGATTGACAACAGATGCAATTTCAATTGATGATCAAAACCAGCAGACACAGCGTGAAAAATAGGAACTATGGAGTAAATGATTAATCAATAACATTTGACTATCTTACTAAGTTTCTGAGGTTTGATTTTTTTTAGATTGCTCCAAGCATAAATTGCAAGTAATGTCTTACAATTTACTTCATGTTTTCTTCAGATGATGCTTTCTAATAAACCATTACAAAACAAGTATGCCACAGATAAGTGAAATTGAAACACATTGATATCTATCGCTAGGGAAGGTAACAACTTAGTTTCTTACCCATTTTCTAGAATTGTCATGCAGACGACATCTTTCACCCCTGGGTTGCACGCTTTCTCCTCGGAAAAACGTTCTAAATTCCAAGAAGCTATTTTCAAAGCATTTCTATTATTGCACTTAAATGTGGGAAAATCTACAGGTTGTCTGATAGGCTTTTCTGAAAAAGGACCTAACGTGTCAATCAGATTCTCCATAGATTCTTTAGAGAATTCATTAGATGGATTAATAGAGTGGTTCACAGAATCTATTGATATGTCGGAGTTCCTGCTAGGTATTGCACTATTATTGTGATTCGATGATTTCTTAGATGATGAGTAGGATAAACTATCCGACGCCACGTTGTCGTCGAGTGTCAGCTGCGGTTTTATTGCACTTAGAACATGAGGGCCAACCCCTTTAACTTTAATAAGGTCATCTATATTACTAAACGGCCCCTTTTTGTCTCTGTAGGTGACGATATTTTCTGCTAACGTTTGACCTATACCTTTGATTTTCATTAATTGAAACACATTTGAAGTATTTAGATTAAACACTCGTAATGAAATATTATCTCTCACGTTCCGACCACTTTCCGGCGAATTCCGACTACTACCACTTGAGCCATTCGTTCTTTTAACACAAATTTCATTTCGAATAGCTTCCAACTTAACAGCACCAACACCCGACACTAAAGCTAAATCCTCAACACGTTTAAATCCCCGGATCTGTTTTCTGTAGTCAATAATTTGTTTTGCCGTTACTCGACTAACTCCCGACAATGTCATGAGCTCCTCTTCCGACGCCACATTTATATCCATCTGGTTTTTAAGCATCGCTTCATTTTCCTCATCCAACAGGGTCATATTGAATGTAGCACTGAGCTGCCTCCGATGGGGCCGAAACCCCTTTTTAGATTTCCCATTGGATTCGATCCCACTACGTCGAGGAATACAACAACTATTAACTGCTCCCATTTTATCTGCTTCGGGTAAAATTCCTCAAAAGAACACTATAAATTCCTTCCCATATTCACAATTTCATTGATGAAGACCATTTGTGTCTCACATTAGATTTGAACCTATTTAATGTTTAACCAAAATCCTTACAGTGTTTATCCAACCATATTTAGTCACATCTACATCCCGACCACAAAAATGTAAGCTTCAAGTATTCTCAATCCCGCCTACTCAGCGCAAAATGACGTCGAAAGTTTTTAACTGTTTGTGCAAACTGAAAATAAAGAACGAAAATATAATATAAATCATTCAATAATTGGTTTAACTGGTTATTGGTTACACAATCAAAGACAGTTGGCGAAGAGTATAAAACATGGCTGAAAGGCATACTCTTTATTCATTCAAATATTTTTTGTTACCATATTATTTATGTGTACATTTACCTTCATACTTCAATCAGATCTGCATGTCAATGATACGTTGCACAAACTTGTAACAAGATCTCCCGCATATTAATGTAACATTGTGAAGGCATGTCAAATTTAAAGGTTCAATTTAATAGACAAGTTTACAATACAAGAGGGCCCAAAGGGCCCTAGGTCGCTCACCTTTCGAATTTAACCTAGATTTTGTTAAGATGATCATTGTTTTATACAGATTAGGCAAATATTGTGACCTCTAGTGACTACAAAAGGTTTTTATATGATTTGACCTAATGACCTAGTTTTTGACCCCAGATAAACCAATATCGGACTCGACCTCGATTTTGTTGTTATGATCATTGTGACCAAGTTTCGTAAAGATCAGGCCAAAACTGTGACCTCTAGTGACTACACAAGGTATTTCTATGATTTGACCTTGTGACCTAGTTTTTGACCCCAGATGACCCATTATCGAACTCGACCTCGATTTTGTTGTTATGATCATTGTGACTAAGTTTCGTAAAGATCAGGCCAAAACTGGGACCTCTAGTGACTACACAAGGTTTTTCTATGATTTGATCTTGTGACCTAGTTTTTGACCCCGGATGACCCAATATCAAACTTGACCTAGATTTGGTTGTGTAGAACATTGTGACCAAGTTTCGTAAAGATTATGCTAAAACTGTGACCTCTAGTGACTACACAAGGTTTTTCTATTATTTGACCTTGTGACCTAGTTTTTGACCCCAGATGACCCATTATCGAACTTGACCTAGATTTTATTGCGATGATCATTGTGACCAAGTCTCATAAAGATTAGACCAAAATTGTGACCTCTAGTGACTACACAAGGTTTATCTATGATTTGACCTTGTGACCTAGTTTTTGACCCCAGATGACCCAATATCGAACTTGACCTAGATTTTGTTGAGATGATCATTGTGACCAAGTTTCATAAAGACTAGGTCAAAATTGTGACCTCTAGTGACTACACAAGGTTTTTCTATGATTTGACCTTGTGACCTAGTTTTTGACCCCTGATGACCCAATATCGAACTTGACCTAGATTCTGTTGAGATGATCATTGTGACCAAGTTTCATAAATATTAGACCAAAATTGTGACCTCTAGTGACTACACAAGGTTTATCTATGATTTGACCTTGTGACCTAGTTTATGACCCCGGATGACCCAATATCGAACTTGACCTAGATTTTATAGAGATGATCATTGTGATCAAGTTTCATAAAGATTAAGTCAAAATTGTGACCTCTAATGTGTTCACAAGGTTTTTCTATGATTTGACCTAGTGACCTAGTTTTTGACCCCAGATGACCCAATATCGAACTTGACCTAGATTTTATAGAGATGATCATTGTGATCAAGTTTCATAAAGATTAAGTCAAAATTGTGACCTCTAATGTGTTCACAAGGTTTTTCTATGATTTGACCTAGTGACCTAGTTTTTGACCCCAGATGACCCAATATCGAACTTGGCCTAGATTTTGTTGAGATGATCATTGTGACCAAGTTTCATAAAGATTAGGCTAAATTTGTGACCTCTAGTGTGTTCACAAGCAATTGTGGACGGACGGACGGACGGACGGACGGACGGACGGACGGACGGACGGACGACGGACGACGGACGAAGAGCGATCACAAAAGCTCACCTTGTCACTTTGTGACAGGTGAGCTAATAAAGCAATATCTATTTAGAATGAGATCCATTTTGTGCGATAATTAGCACCATTCTTGCTGACCCAAAAACCTTAAAGTCATGTAGGTATTCAGTTGGATGCCTCAGGTCTGTAAGAATGTTTCATTTTTAAGGGTCAATGACCCCTAAATAACTGTTTTAATAACTCGTACCAAAATTTGTGAGTATGCAACCTAGTCAACTTTAAAGAAGCCGATTAGGGTAAACATCAGTTAAATTTCATAATTAAAATTTCTGTCTACTCTGATACCACCAGATTAAGACAGGTTGTCGCAAATAATTCAGGTGACCCCTAACACAAGCTTCACTGATAATTGAGAGACTTGTTTATTATAATAATTGCAAGCGCTATATTTGGAATTTTGCAAACATTATGTTAAAGCATCTCAGAACATACGGGACAACCCTCATCTTCATTAAATTTGATCAGAATTTATGGATACATTCAGGTCTTGATAAACAAGTAATTAAGAATTGCAAGCAATACAGAAGTCCCCTACCGGTTTGAGGCCATTTTCAATGTTTCTGTTGCCATAGTAACCACAATTTCTTGTCAGAATAAAAATATTTTTAGACGTGCATAATCCCCTTATTGCCCCCTATCCACATACCAAGTTTCATAAGCCTAGCTTGGAAACTGTTTGAGTTATGTCAGGATCCAGATTGTTTGACAGACGGACGGACGGACGGACGGACTGACTGACGGACGGACGGACTGACGGACGGACGGAGGGCAAACCTATAGTCCCCTCCGGTCAAAAACCGGTAGGGGACTAACAATACTAGCTGTTTGTTCCCAAGCTTAAATGTCATAATATAAGGAATATGTCAGAGTACTGAACTGATTCAAAGAGGGTCCCCCCCCCTCCCCGATACTAATTTGTCAGTATATTGGGTGTCGTTTGTATCGAGAACTGTCTGTAACCAGTTCACAATTTCTGTTATTTTCATCATAAAGTCTGAGGACCCAACAACATAATGTAAAACACCCCTTAATTTATAAAAACACCCCTTAATTTATAAAAACACCACTTAATAAAATACCCCTTAATTTATAAAACACCCCTTAATTTATAAAATATCCCTTATAAAATAAAACACCCCTTAATTTATAAAATATCCCTTATAAAATACCCCTTAATTTATAAAACACCCCTTAATTTATAAAATACCCCTTAATTTATAAAATATCCCTTATAAAATAAAACACCCCTTAATTTATAAAATATCCCTTATAAAACACCCCTTAATTTATAAGATACCCCTTAATTTATAAAATATCCCTTATAAAACACCCCTTAATTTATAAGATACCCCTTAATTTATAAGATACCCCTTAATTTATTTATAAAATACCCCTTAATTTATTTATAAAATACCCCTTAATTTATAATATAACAATACAAGGTTGTATACTAAAATGTCAAACATACTCCTCTACTTAAATGAGTTCTAATCCATTAATTCACAAAAAATAAAAGCGATTTAATTTCTTCACAAAAATTCAACGAGAAGAAAATTTGAAATTTTGAAGTACGAGAAATAACACGTTCTTTTGTGGGCATAGACGCAAGTTGTGAAGTATTTATAAGGACATAAATGACATAATAATGCATTGATACATGATGTGGGACGTTTATCAATACCTCCTACACAATTTACTTATTTACTTTTAAACAGTTTAAAATCCATTTTCAAGAAGGCAATAATCGGACACTCCTTAACAGTACATCATAATATTATTGTGCTCTCCAATTGTTTGTTACTAGTTTAATAACAGGGCTGAGGGTGGTTGATGTCTGAAAGACTTTGTATTGAAAGTACTAGTGAGCACAAAATGTAGTTATTGAAATTATTACATGAGCAAACAGATATTAATGATAGTTCATCACATATCGATGGTTTAATCAATTAGAAGATGATGCATGCATGCAAGTGCTCAATGTTTGTTTGCGTTCAACTGAGACTGTCGTTTGTGGATAAATTGCAGGAGGCATATTAATACTAGCATGTCAGCGATTTTTTCTGTTCTTTATTTGGTACCCGTAAAAGGTTCCTTCCCAATCTAAAAAACATTTTCCCAATTTTAAAGGAAAGAAATTCCCAATCTGGTGTAATGATGTCTAATAACTGGAATTCTGTGGAATCTGAGCTACACACATGTGTATCCTGTCTGTTCAATAAGAGCTAACATACATCTGTAGCATGTCTGTTGAATCAGAACTAGCATACATCTGTATTCTGTCTGTTGAATCAGAGCTAACATACATCTGTATCCTGTCTGTTGAATCAGAACTAGCATACATCTGTATTCTGTCTGTTGAATCAAAGCTAACATACGTCTGTATTCTGTCTGTTGAATCAGAGCTAACATACGTCTGTATCCTGCCTGTTAAATCAGAGCTAACATACATCTGTATCCAGTCTGCACTCACAAACAGGACATGTGAGATATTTAAGAGATTGATTGATTTCAAGCAAAATCAATATGTTTCTCTCTAACAAGTCGTCTGCTACGATCCATAAAAACACCAGATTTCACCATCTCTGTCTGAGAATTGGAAAAACCAACAACACCATTAAGCCTTATTTAGACTAAGGTCCCACTGAGTATTTTTTGCCTTGGCGATGTTCTCCTGATTTAAGGGGCGATGTACTCCAGATTTAAATTAATGAGCTATCAGGACATCGGGAACAGGTTCCTCGTGGTTTAGGGGAGGCTTCGGGGAAGACATGAGACAGTGTCATATCAGAAGGAATTGTGATGAATTGGGTGGTATCGGAAGAAATCCGGAGAACTTCGCCGCTGTGGAATTTCTCAGTGGGACCTGGGCTTTACCAGATAGGATAGTTTTAGACTAGCTTTGTAAATTTCTATTAGGTATTTTATAATATACAGTACATCCTCTGTAGAGCGAATCCCTTTGGGAGCTGCAAATATTGGCCGTTGCTTAGAGGTTGATGTTCTACAGAGGTTAAATATAGAGTAAATGTCAGCTGAGGGACATTTTGAAGGTGTTGTTGTAGAGAGGTTGTTGCTTTACAGAGGACGTTCTGAAGAGGTTGTACTGTAATACATACAAACCAGTTACAGATCAAATTACTTCCCTTTACTAAGTTCAATATACATGCATGTGGCTTCAACCTCTGCAAGACAGAGGTCAGAACACCTTAATACAATGTATGACACATAGATGTCAAAGTAAGACCCTTCTACAGTTTTTGATCGGTATTTAATTTTTTGTTTGAATGGATTTGATTCATGAGACAATGTGTACACAGTCTGTACAGGAACTGATTTTAATCTATAGACAAAATAATGATCAATCATTGTATAAAGCATATACCATGCTAATTGGGCATTGCTATATGAAACCAGTGCAGACAAAAATATACAAAATATATGTATGAGCAAATAATAGAAATTTTGTATAGCCCACCACATGATAATAGAGCTTTGTTCACAAACATGCAATGACTGATAATTGAACATATTAACCACGTCACTTATTCATGTACATGTGATCTGCATTATGTACCTATATTTAGCTGGCGCTATTATACTAACCCTGTGTTCCTTGCTTTACAACAAACCTGATATTATTTTATCAGTGTAGCAATACCACGTGACTTTTGGCTACAGTTACAAGAAGAAATTTGTAAAGATTGGAAAATAAAATAGCCATAAGTATTTTATTTCTTTTTCAATTTCTATTAAATATACGCCATGCTAAGGGGGGACTTATTTGCTTCCCATGAAATATGAAATCTTTTTCAGCAGCTTTACCGATTTTTCCATTACCCTGTGAAACCTACACGTTCCACGGTTTCACAGGGTAATGGACAAAACGGCACATCCGCTGAAAAAGATTTTATATTTCATGGAAAGCAAATAATGTTCCCCTTAGCGTGGCGTAGATTTCATAGAAATCGATGAAGAAATAAAATACTTATGGCTACATTTGTGTTTCAATGTTTACAAATTTCTACTTGGAACTGTAGTCAAAAACCACGTGGTATTGCTACACTGTTTATGTAGGATGGAAAAGCACAGAATATTCACTTGTGTCATTCCAATGTTGCGTGAGCTATTCCAATGTTAATCAATCTAGCCTAGTATTATCATTTAGCGAACTATAAAATACAAGTCACTCCGACATTCAAATAACAAGGTGTGTTTGTTTTGATATTGACATTGCCAAATTAATTAATGTGGTTAATTAATTTAACCTAGTTGGTTGACAATATTGTGACACTGTTTTTTATATACAAATCATGTTTATACAAATGTATTTTGGTTATGGGTTCTTATCAGTAAACAGTGACATCATTTTGACAGGCATACGCCATTGACTGTACCAAACCAAAACACACATATACTGCCCAATAACATAAAATTTGACACTATATATTGTTTAAACATATCTAAGACCACCTAAAAATTAAGGCCACACTTTACAAATCAATTTTCACCATGTTTGCTTTTTATATACTAGTAACCTCTGTTGTAATTAAGATTAATTTTTTACTGAATTAAGATCTTGTTTTCTGTAGTATATAAACGAAGTAGTATATACAGTAAAGTTCCGCTATTAAGACCACCACTCCAGGGACCGACATAAAGTGGTCTTATTATAGAGTCCGTCTTATTAGCGAGACCGACCAAAATAGCTGAGACATTGAACTTTCATACATGTACATGTATTTATACCTACAACACTGGCAACAGCACTCTTGTTGACATGTTTTAAATATGCATATGTACATGTACTTTAGTGTATTTATTAATGATGGACTATTATTAACATAAAACTTCTTTAAACATCAAGGCAGTAGTCTTGAAAAGCAATATAAATTATTCTGAGACTCACCTTCACTTGTAATAGAACTTCATTTATCCGGTTTATAATTCATATATCCATTTTAACCAGTTAACAGTTTCAATAATTTGTTTACATATATACCAACTTCAAGGTTACAGAAATAAATCAGAGAAAAAATAATAATATATCTTCTTTTATCCAGTTTATAATTCAGAAAGCCTTTTAACAGGTTGAATTGTTTTTATATACCAACTTCAAACTTTAAAGAAATAGATCTGCGAAAAAAACCCACCAATTTCTACAATGTCAAATACGATGGCACAATAACATACATATTGGTACACAAGAACAGGTTGAGTAAAAATGTTTATACCACCACAGGTTTTAGAAATAAATCAGAAAAAAAATTCCAATGATCTTTAAATATCACAATAATTAGCAAGCATACACTTCATACAAGCCTCATGACTACTTCACACTACTACCCACACTACTACCAGTAAACTGAATACCGTAAATGAATACAATACACTAGTTTGTGAATTGGAAATTGCCATCACAGAACCAGGTCAATCGTATTACTAACCAGTGACCCGAATACCAATCAATACCATCCATACAGTCGATCAGCGGATCAGTATGTCCTTTATCAGCGGACAAATCAGATTGAATGGTGTAATTCACTGATGTGATAAACCCCACACAAACTGAGGTTATAATATATAGTTAAACAATATAACTTTTTAGGCCTAACAAAACAGAAAGATTTGTTTCTGGTCACATACAGAAAAAGATTGTAAGCCCGATTTTATTTATTTTTACACAGAGAAAAGGCATTGCCATCAACCTTTCAAAAATGTATTACAAAATAGCGAAAAAATATGTTTTTCAAACACTGAAAAATTTTAAGATCAAATCTTTAGGTGAGTAGGTATATCAGGGAAAGCATAAAAATAGAAAACCTGATTTTTTTCAAATGCTATAAAAAATTAAAGATCTGAAATTGAATTTTTAGGGCAAGTTATAAATTACCCGGATACTGAAAAGAAATCTTTTTTTCTTTAGCCTGATTTAAATAGTACAGAAGTGAATGTACTTGATTATTGAGTGATAATGATATATCTATATACAACAATGTGATAAAAGTATATTGTACATTGCCCTGTTATATACAGCTTCTTTTACCATTAAACATAAGTACACAACTATACTAACTATTGCCTTATACGAACATGGAGTGATATCACTTTTGCACTAAATGCTTGAAATGTTATCGTAATTTATTATCATGTGTATTTAGCTTAATTGACACAGATCGCTAATGAACTGACATAAGGCACACTTGTTTGATATAAAGGACTTTGTCCTTTATCAGAGTCAACTTTGTTAAATTATACAGCGATATATCATAATTAAGGCCAATAAAATAAAGTTGGTTAGACTGTTACTATATCTACCTGATAAAATGGCCCCTTACTTAAAACATAGTAAAACATGAGTACGAAGTTTTGCGACTTTCAAATAGCAACACAGAGTAACCAGTATCATCTAATTTGGTTGACTAAGACTCAGGTATCAGTCATTACATTAGTATAGAACACTACACCGGCCCAGGTTCAAACCCTTGACCTATATAATTATGCTCCTACTCTTACTTAACCACTCTACTAGCTGTGGGATCAAGTCATTCAAGACCAGCGGCTGAGTAGAGCATGTATGTGTCGTCACAAAAATCTCAGACATTCAGACAGATCACAAACGTCATGAGGCTGCAGAACATGTTTGTATGGCAGTCTCCAAAAATGAAGAAGAAAACAAGAGGGCCCTTTGTTTGTGTCCTAGGTCGCTCACCTGTCATAGTAGTACATGACTTGTAAGCCCTGTGATTTGACCTAGTTACATAGTTCTTGGCTCCAGATGACCAAATATCACCCCTGACCTAGATTGTGTAGCGATGATCATTGTGACCAAGTTTAATAAAGATTAGGCTAAAATGTTGACCTCTAGTGTCTACACAAGGTTTTTCTATGATTTGACCTGGTGACCTAGCTTTTTGACCCCAGATGACCCAATACCAAATTGACCTAGATGTTGTTGAGATGATCATTGTGACCAAAATTGAGACCTCTAGTGTCAACAAGTAACTTGTTGACAGACGGACGACGAGTAATCACAAGAGCTCACTCTGTCACTTTGTGACAGGTGAGCTAAAAAGAAGAAATATTGCTGTATCAGTACATCGCAAGCAAAATCAGAAAACGTGGACATGTGGAGAATTCGGAAAATGCGATGCTGAATTCTTCATGGGGTGCAAATTTTTGTACGGCATCCAGGGGATAGTCATACGGCTGTCGTACGAAATGCCTGCAATTTTCCCAAAATGTGTTCAATTAGACAGGACCTCGGGAAAACAACAGTCGCAAGGGTTAAGTAACTACTTTAGAAATGTCTTTATTAACATAGATATTGGTTTAAACAAAACACTCAAGTTTCCATTCAACATTTCGACTTGGATGAAGTCTTCATCAGGGGTGGTATTCAATATTGATCTTATTTCATTAGAGAATAAGAATAGCTAATCATATCACTTGTTACTGACCAAGAGTTTAATATGGTGTGATCTGATTGGTTGTCCTTATAATTAAGTCAAGTAAGATCAATATTGAATACCACCCCTGAGTTAATTAACAATTAGCACATACACCCAGAACCTTCTGAATCAGCACAAGTACAGAAATCTTAGGATGAAGTTATTGATCAAGTCAATAATGTGAGTCATGTTGACTTAACTAATGGATTTCACAAATAATTCAACAATAAACACTTCAGTAGATACAACAGTATAAGTATAATAAAATTCATCTACTGTATGTGAGTTTTCCACATTTCCGTCCTATAGGCTATCATAGTTCAACCTCTTCAGAGCAGCCCACTCTCTAGAGCAACAAACTCTCTTAGTCAATAGACAACCACTGTAACATTATGAGAGTGTAAAAGTCCAGAGAATTTGACACGACTCTCAACCAATTTCACAGCTGATATAATTATTGTCTATATTTAAAATCCTGACTGTATGTTTTCATAAACAGAAAGTATCAAGAAGATGCTTGAGGTGCAATACCAACACAAACCCAAAGGACCGTTATTGCACGACTTGATCGCGGAATTTATATATTCAATGCAAAAACCTTGTAATTTATTCATACATAAAGGTCAGGATCATGTCTAATTCTCTGTACTATACATACTTTTACCTATAGTCCAGTCAGGATAACAATCCAGTGACGCAGTGGTCGAGTCCACTATAATGGTGTAAAACCAATTATCAAGGCTTATACTGTACAAACAACTATAATTTCAATGCTAAACTAACATACTAAACTTTGTTCTACCTGTTTAGACAATAGTTGTGATTTTTTGCGTACACATATTCTGCAACGTCACTGTCACAATATCCTACTTGGACTATACATAGCTTTAAATTATTGCCACCAACAACAAGAACAACGAAGAAATATTATCCGTTTGTTACAGACATAAACATTAACTTAATGTACACCTCAATAGCAACAACCTCTGTACAACAACCTCTGAGCAAGAAATACCCACAATGCTCCACTAAAGCCACGTCTTTGTGATCCAGGGTATCTGAGAAGATCACCAGCTTATGTGCTGTGACATGTACATGTTACAGCTAACTTGTGACTCAATGATATGGGGGGGGGGAGGAAACATAAAATGTTTTATCCCTTACATTAGGCATAATGCCAAATCCTGAAAATAAGACACCAGCCATGTTTTGGTGACATTAGCACACATCCCTACTGTTCAATTGTCAACTGTTATGAAGGATACAAATCGAAATTTCCATATACACATGTCTTTATATTTCAAGGAACTAATATACGAAATTAGGGCAGCTCCAGGGTCATTAGAGACAGCAAATTATAGATGGAGAAGTTGTTAGGGAGTCCCAGAAGAAAATGTGTGCTGATTGCAAATCTACACTGTAATTTTTACACTCACTCATGCTCAACTGCTACAAATATTCATGTAGCTAAGAGTACAAGTGACAGTAGGTGCCTCCGGGTGCCAATATAAACCAGAGAAATGCTGTAATTAGCGCAAGCTGTTAAGTCACACAAACATACAGGAGATTGACAGAAAATCACAATTTACACATTGTTACAGTGCGACAAATATACATGGCCCCCAATCTCCCGAAGCATCTCAAGCTCAAATTGAGATTTTGCTCAAATCAGAGTCTGAATTTGAGATAAATATGAAGTTAGACCTCTCGAAATTTTACGGTGACAAACTCAGAATTATGTTTCTGTTTTGTTATACCAATTTAGAGAACAATGTCGCATGGAAACTAGGTGATAAAATCAAGTTGAGATTGAGCTCAGATTGAGATATTTTCGGAGATCGTGGGCTTGGTCCTCAGTTTCATATTAGTCATATAAGTTCAAAGTCCTGCAACATACAGGAAACATATGCATACTCAAACCTTGAATTTTGCATAATTTAACAGTCAAATTGTTTTCCATAATTTAATTTTCGAGGTGGATTATTTAAGTACTAGGGTACTGTTTTATCAAAGCAATACGGAAATCGTAAACTTACGTTCAAATGTAAATTCTACATAATTCTTAAACAACAAATTGGAGACGGACATTAACTGACTCTTGGTTAGTCTTGCAGCTCCATTTACCACACTTTATAGTTGTAAAAGTAGTAAAAATAATTTTAATTTGATTGTAAGTATAAGATTTCCGTAAGTGCTTTGATAAAACAGTACCTAGGAATATGAACAAGGTGTATTATAAAGATTGGTAAGGTACAAAACAGTATTTATGATAAAAGGCCAAGGACCACGTTAATTTGTTCGGACTATTTAATTACTCAGCGTCAGGTCCAGGAAAGTTTTTTTTCGAACCAAATCCAGCCTGTCTTAAAACTCTGTATTCCCAGTCTTATCAAACTAAGTATGCAGAATTATGGTCATGACCTTTTTACCTGCTGGACCTCAAAATCATAAAGGTTTATCACAATTTTTTATTTGCATGATTATAAATGAATCTACAGCATACATTAGGTACAAATTGCTGTTTTAATCATAAATAATCATGCAAGTTGCATAAGATGTATTTATCCAGTACAAGATAACTCTATACAATCATGTACAACAACCCATGATTCCTGGAAATATTCCAAATACTGGTGCTTAGAAATGAATCATACACACACACACCATACACACAGAATCCTTGATAAACTGAATACTTATTTACCACCTGTTCAAAAGTCATAATAAACAGTATAATCTACAACACATTGAAGCATTCCACAGAATTGGAGCAAAATGTCTGAACCAGTCTGATATATTTTAAAAATACCTATCTGAACCAGTCGGTTATTTACATGTATCTGAACCAGTCTGATATTGACATATCTCCGTACCCGGACCGAAAATACCTTCACTTATACGATTTACCTCCCTTTCCACATACAAAAATTACAGTACCAACGTTTTTTGACAAGTCTGCAGAACCAGACTGTTATTGATACATCTGAACCAGTCTGATATTTACATATCAGAACCAGTCTGATATTGACATGTCTGAACCAGTTTGATATGTATACATATCTGAACAAGTCTGATATTTACATATCTGAACAAGTCCTATATTGACATATCTGAACCAGTCCTATATTGACATATCTGTTACCAGTCTGATATTAACAATTATTTGAACCAGTCCTATATTGACATATCTGAACCAGTCTGATATTGACATATTTGAACCAGTCCGATATTTACATATCTGTTACCAGTCTGATATTGATATATCTGAATCAGTCCTATATTGACATATCTGAACCAGTCTGATATTGATATATTTGAACCAGTCCGATATTTATATATCTGAACCAGTCCTATATTGACATATCTGAACCAGTCTGATATTGACATATCTGAACCAGTCTGATATTGACATGTCTGAACTAGTCTGATATTGACATATCTGAACCAGTCTGATATTGACATATCTAAACCAGTCTGATATTGACATGTCTGAACTAGTCTGATATTGACATATCTCATTCTGTTACCAGTTTGATATACAGTAGAACTTCGATGCCTCGAACTACCTTCGGACCGGGAAAATAGTTCGAGGCATCTAGGGTGTTTGAGGCATCGATGGTTTTCCAAAAATATGCATGGATATAAGTTCAAACTAATGTCGATACGTGTACGTACAAATCGCGTGTGTATATTGCATAATTTATGTGTATAACTAATATAGTTCTATATTTGTTTGTATTATTATTCATTACAATAATGGAAAAATATAGTTTGACCAAATTGACATGCAATCTGACCTATCTCCTACAAGCTCTTAAAGCTGCGAGCCACAGAATATCACAATGTCCTGGGTCAAGTTCGCCTACAAATCAATAAATGGAAATGTAACAGATTCTTTTGACATACTTTGAAAAACGATTATTTTATTCCGATTTATTTAAAAATAAATAAGTAACAATTTCCTCGACGGCTTCATTAACTATTTAATGGATGTATAAATAACATAACATAACATAACATAATGTATAAATGTTTAAAAACTTGTTATACGATGCAGTTGAACACAAACAATTGTTTGGTACAGCAATTATCACAACTTCTGGCTGACTACCCGCGGTTGAACAATGGATTTCAATGAAATGTGCGAAAACTTGTATTGTTCGACTCATCTACGGGTAAATCATAACAAGGGACCGTCCAATTAGTTCGAGTGTTCGACCTAGATACTGTTCGAGTCATCTACTGTTTACCATATGAATAAAGAAGAAATTTTGTCGGGACCGAAGAACTAGTTAGAGGCATCTAGGGTGTTCAAGGCAAGTACTGTTCGAGGCATTGAAGTTCTACTGTATTTACATATCTGAACCAGTCTGATATTGACATATTTGAACCAGTCCTACATTGACATATCTGAACCAGTCTGATATTTACAGGTAACCAAATTTATATTTTACCTGCATCCTATACACAGCTGTGTGCAATACTTGGGTAAATACAATATACATAATACCTTTAATTTCTTTCATTAAAATAAATTTCTACTAAACCCTAATAGACTCTTTTTATAACGAAAATAGGAGAAAACCTTATCAGATGGACAAATTAGGAATAAAAACATACTTTTTCGTTGTTTTTTCACAATTTATTTGCTTTTTCTCTTTGGATCTTCTCCCATTATTTTTTACCTACGTCCTATACAAAGCTGTGTGCAATATTGTGGTAAATACAGTACATATACCCGGTATATAATACCTTTAATTTAAACATTTTTTACCAGCCAAATACATTACGGGTATTGACATAATTACAACTCCAAATTTCTTCATAAATAAACATTTCTAGGAAACCCTAATAAACTTATTATTCATATGTCACGCCAAAATAATTGCTATTAATCAAACATTAATTAAAGAAAAATTGGCAAAATTAATTAAAATTAATTTAAAACTGCTTTACCTGCCTAGTACATGTACACTGTAACCATCCGTCACTCTCAATTTCCTTTCATTTATAATCGTACAAAAAAAGAATGCATAAACATCTATCATCAACACTTTTCTCAGTATTTAATCATCCAAGATATTTATACACATTCAATGTTTCTAATTATATTAATACATGTTTCTATTTTCTCAGTATATACAAGATTATGAACCTATGGCTTGATGTTTCTTTCAGTGATCAATCGTTAACTCCCCCATGATGAAAATCTCACATAGCTGCTTATCCTAGCCTTACTACATCCAATCAGTTTATTAGCTCAGTGATAAGGCCTAAAAAATTATTGGTTTCTGTGTATCCTGATATCACCGCGTATAAACCAAATCACTGTACACATTATTGTGATACTATACAATTCAACGTGTACTCATTATTGTGATTGAAACATCCGGTGATTTTCTATCACTGTACTCATTATTGCAACCCTATACAATTCAATGTGTACTCATTAAATTGCGATAACCGCAAGTTGACTCGTTTATACACTGCGGATATATATCCTTTTTCATTTATTATTATTCTAATTCATTTAACAGTGCTTTAAAAATGACATAAGAGGGTGCGGGATGGGGTGTGGCCCGCTTGCTGTAAGGGGGATAGGGAAATTTCAGACTCTGCTTATGGCATCTCCTGTGTTTTCTAATAGTGATTGTGTTGTTTCTGCTAAACGAATTAAAGGATATAACAAGTACAATAATCTCATTGGTTGAAAGCAGTTGCAAATGACATGTTGAAGCGATATGCTCCGCCTCCAATATTTTTAATTTGAGAGTGTTTTACAGGTATCATTGGCATATCTGATCAATATATGCCGTGTCACGTAGTAAATTACCCGATTGACACATTTCTTTTACACACATAAGTATTTCATATAGAGAAGGGCAGTATTGATCACAAAAAGGGCACATCAGGGTGCAATTAAAGGCAACGGGCCGCAGTAAAAAGGCAACAGGGCGCAGAGCCCTGCTAAAAATGTCAAGCTGGAGCACTGGTATATGTATCATTGATCAGTGCAGACTTTATCATAATACTGTAAACCTAGAAATTAGTTTGCGCGATTTGTTTGCGAATGGTAGAATTTCGTGAAATTAAGTCACCTCAAAAGTGCTGAAAACATTAATATGAATACTGCAGGAAACTAAAAACGCGAAAATTTGTAGTCGCGAATATGCCCACGAATATGCCCACGATCAGCAAAATGCGAAAGTTAGTTTTCGCGAAAGTAAATTGGTTTACAGTATTCTGAATCTAATATAGGTAACAAACAGCATATTATAGCAGGTAGTCCGACCACAGTGACATACCCTAGAGTAAAACATTCCAATCTCATTTTTATTCAGATATCTCTATCGACTTTGACAACCTAATCACCCTTTCATGGATTAATGGAACATTCCATTAACCAAATTTTCACCCAATGACAGATTGGAGGAGTTCATTTAATTACTGAGAAAAAAAGCCACCATAAACAATCCAGGAAAACATAAAACTGTTGGCACAATGTTTGATATGTGGAGATGTCTGGTGAATGCAGGAAAGTGGGGGAATTCATATGTTATTAAACACGAGTGTTAGGCTAGAATAAAATTAATAGGTAGAACTTCAGTCCTCATTGGCAGGTCTGCTCCCTGCAATAAACATAAGATTATCAGGCCCCCTTCCTCCCCCAAGGAGGAATTCTGTAAAAATTTATACCAATTAAAAGTCAAGTTTTTCTAGAATGAAATCTCTTCCTTTCTCTTCTCTTCTCACTTTTTTAGAAAAAATGTGAATAATAATCCAACATTTACTTTCTATTGGCCTTAATGGGAAGTGAAATCACAGAAACCACTTGTATGTACATGTGATAATGATTCCACAGTTTTCTGGAGAAATATTTAGACAAGTGCTGATATTCCCTAGATATAATTTTTCAGAGAAATGTAGCTGAAATGTCAAAGTTGCAATGACTTATATACCCCACTGAGAACTTTTATAGGCCAAATAAAAAGTAAGTGTGGTTCTGGTAACCATTTACAGATGTAACATGACTCATGTGTAAATAGAACGTCCCTTATTTTCTTATGCCTGGATGTATCTTGTAAACTGCCATAATTTAGCCAATCACGAAGAAAATATTTGCATCTTCATCATTCCGCTTGATACATCCGATGGTCAGCTTCCGGATTCATGACGGAAAAACCAATTTGAAAGTAGTTACCATTTGGTAGCATGGTGAAACATGTTCCCATAGTCATGTCATAAATATAGATCATTAACTCTGATTTAAAGTTTTAAACAGAAATTTCAGTTACGGCAATTCTTATATTTTAGTGGTTGCGATTGCAGTGGTGATTTTGCGTTGATATTGCAGACAAAAATCACTTTACAACTGGAAAATGAATAAAATACTGCTCCTGTCTAATTCGTCCCCTTGTGACCATTTACAAAAAATGAGAATGAACAAATAATTCACTTTTCAGGAGATTTTATGTTTTATTGCCAGCAAAAGCTGCAGACTCATTATTCGTGATTAACAAAAAGCTTCTCATCTATAATATACATGTACAGGGTGATTCATAATATCTGTTACAGTTTCAAACTATTATAACTTTTCGTTCTTGTACAAGGTATGTATGTATCATATATCATTTGAAAGCTGATATGATAAAAGTTTTATCTGATTTAAACGACAGTAACAATGTTGACATCATGGCATCATAAATGATGTCATAAACAGATGTGCAATTTTCAAGACGTCGTTTTCAAAGCATAATTAAATGCAGCGTAATTTTGATCAGCTCTGTTTTGAAAGCCATTCTCCTATAATATAGCCATCAAAGCAAGGCAAAATAGTATCCTGATTATGATAAACTATCTAGTTCACTGGCACACTGGCTTATTGAATGGTTTTAGTAAATAAAATCTATAGAAGATTGCAATATTTAAGTCACATTAAAATAAGCATTGACGTCATCATCGGTCAAATAGGCGTCACATTGAATATATGGCATAAATTTCAATTCCATTTGTAGACTAAAACAGGCATGAAAGTATGTAATATTGTATATCAAATAAAACTTTAAAGCATATGTGTTTCGGATGTGCAAACTACTTGTGATTATATTCAAACATATCAAAACTGTTTCATTTGAAAAGTGTAACAGATATTATGAATCACTCTGTACATACATAGGTTTGGACAAGAACTTCGGAATTGTAAAAGTTTCATGACCCCAAAGTAATAATTTCCAATAGACAAGATATGTTGAAATCCTATGAAATTAAATGAACTTTAATTCTTCTTGGAGTCAAGGTCAATGAAATGTTCATGAACTATATACAAATGTACAGTAACAGTAGCAAACACTCTTGATTGAAAAATCATGAACTTGTGGAAAAGTCAATTTTGGTTATGAACCATTCTTTGAACCAGTTGTATTTCTAGCACCAATAAAGCTAAGACCAAAAAAAACATATTGTTTTTTTCCACTTCCCTACCTACCCGAGCAAAAAGTCAAATATTTTTGAACCTCTGAAAATGTTTATTTTATACTTAAAAAGTCAGGTAAGAAAGAGAGTATGAATTAAAATAAAAATTATTGACAGTAAAATTAAACACAAAAATACTTTCCTACTGCATTGGCCAGGGTCGAGAAGGGGAAACAAACACTATCTTATTTTTGGTCTTAGCTTTTTAACACCCACTTATTTAAGTAACAAGCTGCCCACTGAATAAACTAAACAAATTACAATCTTAATCTCTGATTAAAACACAAAATGGCACTGGGTGATTTTACACCTGGTTTTATAGAACATCCTCAATCAAAGACTACATTTAGGTACATGTAACCAAACAGAGAGCTATAAAGGAGTACCAGTATAAAAGCCAGAGTTGATTGTTTCAACATAACCAACATAATTAGATTTTAATTGGTGGTGAATGTTATTACCAGTGTTTTTCACCGGATTAGTTTCTCAATCCCTTACTGTACACTCTCCCAATTGTTGGATTGTCAGAATTATATTTTACACCCTCATGATTGTAACAGAAGTTAAAATTATTTTTGTGTCATAATTCTCAACACGAAACCTTAAAGAAATTGTTATTTCCAATGCTCCAAAAAATAGGGAAGGTGGGTTGGACTGACTGACTGACAAAACATAAGTTAGGAGAACAATCTAAAATTGCAAGTCACTGATTGGTTAGTTATAAGCACATGATGAAATTGACCAATGGCAAGGCTGTATTTTCAGACTGGTCTCCAAAATTGAAATGTGTCATATTTTCATTCCATCTATGACACAGCAGACAGATTTTATTATAACAGAGTGATTCGATATGAGAAAGTAAGTAATGAAGTTTGTACACAAACTAGCAAATGGTCTGTCACAGGCAATCCTATTCTTCGACAGGCATGTCAATCCATGAATTCAATTATAGACCTGTCTAAGATATTCCTTGTTTCCCTTCCTATTTATTTCTTACATGCTGTATGAACAGATTATTAAGGTGGATCGAGACAGTATCATATAAACAGCTTGGGTTTGTTGTCTGTGACTCTATGGATCTATTATAGGTGTAGAATGTATGTTAGTTCAGGTTTGTTTGTTTGCTTGTCTACATTGGATTTTAACAAATTTCACAACCATTTTTACAGGAAATTACATGTTAGCCAGTTGACTAAGGTTATCATCATTATAGAACAGCTTCGACTCATGTGATAAGAACATGACCTGATAGACTTGAATGTCACAAAAGTCTACCAAGTACCAACAAGGTCATAAGCCAGACAGCATTAAGGTAGACAGATAGGTATCAGCCGACCCAATCATAAGCCAGACAGAATTAAGGTAGACAGATAGGTATGTGTCAACCTAATCATAAGACAGAGAGCATTAAGGTAGACAGATAGGTATCTGCCAACCCAATCATAAGACAGACAGCATTAAGGTAGACAGATAGGTATGTGTCAACCTAATCATAAGCCAGACAGCATTAAGGTAGACAGATAGGTATCTGCCAACCCAATCATAAGCCAGACAGAATTAAGGTAGACAGATAGGTATGTGTCAACCTAATCATAAGACAGAGAGCATTAAGGTAGACAGATAGGTATCTGCCAACCCGATCATAAGACAGACAGCATTAAGGTAGACAGACAGGTATCTGCCAACCCAATCATAAGACAGACAGCATTAAGGTAGACAGATAGGTATCTGCCAACCCGATCATAAGACAGACAGCATTAAGGTAGACAGATAGGTATCTGCCAACCCGATCATAAGACAGACAGCATTAAGGTAGACAGATAGGTATCTGCCAACCCGATCATAAGCCAGACAGCATTAAGGTAGGCAGATAGGTATCTGTCAACCCGATCATAAGCCAGACAGCATTAAGGTAGACAGATAGGTATCTGCCAACCCGATCATAAGACAGAGATCATTAAGGTAGACAGATAGGTATGTGTTAACCCAATCATAAGGCAGACAGCATTAAGGTGGACAGATAGGTATCTGCCAACCCGATCATAAGGCAGACAGCATTAAGGTAGACAGATAGGTATGTGTCAACCCAATCATAAGGCAGACAGCATTAAGGTAGACTGATAGGTATGTGTCAACCCAATCATAAGGCAGACAGCATTAAGGTAGACAGATAGGTAATCTGCCAACCCAATCATAAGGCAGACAGCATTAAGGTAGACTGATAGGTAATCTGCCAACCCGATCATAAGGCAGACAGCATTAAGATAGACAGATAGGTATCTGCCAACACAATCATATTAGCCAGACAGCATTAAGGTAGACAGATAGGTATGTGTCAACACAATCATAAGACAGACAGCATTAAGGTAGACTGATAGGTATCTGCCAACCCGATCATAAGCCAGACAGCATTAAGGTAGACAGATAGGTATCAGCCGACCCGATCACAAGCATTAAGGTAGGAGAGTAGGTTGAGTCCAATGTCAGAACTTTCGCATTTACAATCATTTACTGATTAATTAGCTCTCACAAGTAAAGATACAAAATTTAGAAAATTACTTAATAGACAACTCGATCAGAAAATGAGGCTCTAAATAGATCAGCCATGATTCTCAGAGGAAAATTAGCCGTAAATTTAGTAAATTTAAACAGTTGATGAAGATATAGTGTCTCTGAATTCTGGAGCATATAACTACATGTTGTCTAAGACAAGAAAATTTCAGTTTGTTAAATGAAGATTCACCATGGCAACTGGTAGATAAATCAGGTAACTTTTAATGTTCACCATTAAGCTATCAGTACTAACAAGGCACTTAAATAGAGGAGTCATTTACCAACTAATGACACACATTGGAAAACTGCACAGTAACAAAACGAGTGTGTGTATCAACGACAGCTCTATAAGTAGAATGTTACAATAGACAATAATGAGTGTGTGTCTCAACGACAGCTCTATATAGACAATATGAGTGTGTGCCTCAACGACAGCTCTATATAGACAATATGAGTGTGTGTCTCAATGACAGCTCTATATAGAATGTTACAGTCATCAGTGTGTGTCTCAACGACAGCTCTATATAGTATGTTACAATAGACAATATGAGTGTGTGTTGTTTCAGCGACAGCTCTATATAGACAATATGAGTGTGTGTCTCAACGACAGCTCTATATAGACAATATGAGTGTGTGTCCCAACGACAGCTCTATATAGACAATATGAGTGTGTGCCTCAACGGCAGCTCTATATAGACAATATGAGTGTGTGTCTCAATGACAGCTCTATATAGAATGTTACAGTCATCAGTGTGTGTCTCAACGACAGCTCTATATAGTATGTTACAATAGACAATATGAGTGTGTGTCTCAACGACAGCTCTATATAGTATGTTACAATAGACAATATGATTGTGTGTATCAATGACAGCTCTATATAGAATGTTACAACATAAAATATGAGTGTGTGTCTCAACGACAGCTCTATATAGACAATATGAGTGTGTGTCTCAATGACAGTTGTATATAGACAATATGAGTATGTCTCAATGACAGCTTTATATAGACAATATGAGTGTGTGTATCAACGACAGCTCTATATAGAATGTTACAACATACAATATGAGTGTGTGTCTCAACGACAGCTCTATATAGACAATATGAGTGTGTGTCTCAATGACAGCTCTGTATAGACAATATGAGTGTGTCTCAATGACAGCCCTAAATAGACAATATGAGTGTGTGTATCAGCAACAGCTCTATATAGACAATATGAGTGTGTGCCTCAACGACAGCTCTATATAGACAATATGAGTGTGTGTCTCAATGACAGCTCTATATAGACAATATGAGTGTGTGTCTCAACGACAGCTCTATAAAGAATATTACAGTATGTGTCTCAGCGACAGCTCTATATAGAATGTTACAGTTTGTGTCTCAACGACAGCTCTATATAGTAAATACGAGTGTGTGTCTCAATGACAGCCTTTTATGTAGAATGTTACAATAGACAATAGGAGTTGCATCTCACTAACAGCCATATGTAGTGAAATCCTTGATACACAATGTTGTAACATACCATATACATGTACTAGCAACTACCCTTCACAAATAATTAATAATTGGCTAAATAATTAAGGCTTTGTAACACCCCCACCCTATAATCCTCCAGATATACTGTTTTATCAAAGCACTTAACAAGTTCTTAAACATACATTCAAATTTAAATTCTTTATTATTCGTTAACAACTGCATATTGAGGAAAGCTATAGTGTGCCCGCAATAATGTCAAACGCGGGAAAATTTGGTATATTGCACAGTATATATTCCATGTGGATTAATCAGATGTGAACGATTTATCTGTGATGTTTTGCTTACAAAACAGTACCCAATATCACAGACATTCTGTGACCTACTGATTCAATGATAACATTTTCATACACTAGTACGGTATTACCTCTAGCATTTACAGACAATCTACAGACTGACAATCCAAAGATACCTACGCCAGTATATTCTGGCACACTTCATTAGATCATGTAATTAGGTGAAAATTAGATAGTCTAACCTGTAATTATCCACCCACTAAGAGGCTGACTGGCAAAAGGAAAATGACATGGTAGACTCTCCACCAATCAATGACTACGGTGACCTCAGGATGGGCAGTGACACACAAGTGGGCATGACCATGGCAGTTTCCAAAGGTAACTTCGATGAAAGTCACCGAGACATAGTTTTAGGTTACAAGACAATTTTTAACATTCATGATGGAACTCTCTCACCTTTCTGACACTGATTCCTGTAAAATCACATATTTTCGTGGGCATTCAATTTCGCGGATTGTGATGAAAAGGCATTTTCGTGGGGTTGTAAGTTTGTGGATTACAAAACATGGAAGGGTAAACCTATGCTCTACATGTATATTGGGGATGTCGATTAGTTGTGGGGATTAGATTTCGTGGTCAAGTTCAACAACGAAATCAACGAAAATTGAACTCCTGCGAAAAATAATGATTTTACAGTATAATAGTTTACTCAGGAATTCAACGCAATTGTTTTTTCCACACTATTCCTGCTCTATAGGTCGGTTGCGGTCGGTTGGGGTAAGACAAATTGAATCAAATGAAGAATTCTACGAACATGTATGTGTTACTATCTGAACTTGTTCACACAGTATGGGTGAGGGAGTGTGTTTAAGCGGCCAGATACCAGCAGCTCAGTCGGGAAAGCATTCACCCGGTAAGCAAAGGGTTCTGGGTTCGAGCCCCAGTCAGGCTGCACATGTTTTTCTCCCTGTGACATTTTTGCCCGAAGGGGGACCGTGACTGCAGTACCTACTCCGAGATCATGTTACCTAGTTCTTTTGACCTGTCAGAAATTTGAGGACGATTTTCAGTATGAAGGGCGAGTATGTCACGGTCTCAATCTGTGCACTAATCTGTGAATTCGTAAGCTGTCCCGGGACCCTTCGCTTACAGGACGAATGCTCTCTCGACTGAGCTATCCAGCCACTTACACACTCCCTGGGCACCCACACCGTCACAGTTTTAACAGGTTCAGACCTAAAGAGCCCATCACTTTAGGTTTCATGAGTTATATACAGAGGCTGATTCACCTAACCCGTTTTCCTGGACTCATGATCCTAACCAGTACCAAATTACCATTCAACAAGGAACCAGCAACTTCTTTGCATGGGGAAGAAAATGGACCATGCGGAAGAACCGCAACCGGGAAACAGCAACTTCTCTGCATATAATTCCAGGTTTGGTTCCCGGTTGCGGTATATATGGCATATGGAAGAAAATGGACCATGTGGAAGAACCGCAACCAGGAACCAGCAACTTCTCTGCATATAATTCCAGGTTTGGTTCCCGGTTGCGGTATATATGGCATATGGAAGAAAATGGACCATGTGGAAGAACAACAACCGGGAACCAAACCTGGGTCAGGGTTTCAAACCACTGAACCACGGCCACAATACAGGGCTATTATTTAAACATGTAGTCGAGAACCAGACCGCAGAATGAAAACGGTAGGTTACTTTTTTACTTCAATGAAATAACTAAACAAGAGGGCCCAAAGGGCCCTAGGTCGCTCACCTGTCGTACTAGTGCATGCACACCCCTATGGTGATCCTACACATTTTCTGAATAAAATATAATGAAATTCAGCCTCTATTGCAAGCTTTTGTATGATTTGACCATGTGACCTAGCGTTTGACCCCAGATGACTTAATTAATATCAAACTTAACCTAGATTGTGTTGAGATGATTATTAGGACCAAATTTCATAAAGATTAAGTCGAAATTGTAACCTCTGGTGGCTTCACAGGGTTTTCTATGATCTGACCTATAATTTAAACAAAATATTTCCTCCATATAACTGTACAAATACATGCTATAAAGACAGAACAATACCTAAACACTTAAAAAAATAAAAATAAAAAAATAAAAATTATGGTTCCAGTGGGGGTTGAACCCATGACCATCAGGAAAATGTACAAATACCTGCTATAAAGACAAAACAATACCTAAACACTAAAAAAAAAACAAACCAAATTATGGTTCCAGTGGGGGTTGAACCCACGACCATCAAGAAAATGTACTAATACATGTTATAAAGACAAAACAATACCTAAACCTTTAAAAAAAAAAAAAAAAAAAAAAATATGGTTCCAGTGGGGGTTGAACCCACGACCATCAGGAAAATGTACAAATACATGTTATAAAGACAAAACAATACATAAACATTTAAAAAAAAAAAAAAAATTATGGTTCCAGTGGGTGTTGAACCCACGACCATCAGGAAAATGTACAAATAAATGCTTTACAGACAAAACAATACCTAAACACTCAAAAAAAATAAAAATAAAAATTATGGTTCCAGTGGGGGTTGAACCCACGACCATCAGGAAAATGTACAAATACATGCTATAAAGACAAAACAATACCTAAACACTTAAAAAAAAATAAAAATAAAAAAATTAAAATTATGGTTCCAGTGGGGTTTGAACCCACGACCCTCAGGAAAATGTCTACGCTCCCTACAGCGCTTTGATTTCCACTTAACCATTACAATTCACACCCTGCTTAATATACTAGAATATTTTGATATTTGACCTTTACAAAACTGCTGTGAACCCTGATACACATTTTCATTGGTTGATGAAAGTTTACTTGTATGTATAGACAGTAGAGAGTTACAGCAGAGAGTTATGTGACCATGAAGACTACATGTTGAAAGGTTTAAAACAAGGTTTTTCTATAATTTGACCTAGTGAGCTAGTTTTTGACCTCAGATGACCCAATATCGAACTTGACCTAGATTTTGTTGAGATGATCATTGTGACCAAGTTTCATAAAGATTAGGCCAAAATTGTGACCTCTAGAGAGGACACAACCCAATTGTTGACGGACGGACAGACGGACGGACAGACGGACGGACGGACAGACGGACGGACGGACGACGGACGAAGTGTGATCACAAAAGCTCACTCTGTCACTTTGTGACAGGTGAGCTAAAAACATCTTCAAATGAGTACAAAACACATCATAGCTTGGAAATGATTGAAACATTTATGAAACTATCTAGACTTAAGTTCTCATTTTGCACGCAAGCTCATCATTTAAACTGAAATTCAACAATCAATATTTACATCCTCAAGCAAAACTTTAACAGTAACCATTGAACTTAAACGGTCTGTCTGACTAGTTAAATTTTCACGATAGAAACAATTTGGCACAATATTATATTAATATTATATTAACTTCAACAAAAAGAAATTTTATTACTGAGTATAACAAAAATTGCAAAAATACTGAGGTACTTCTTAAATGCTTACTTTAATTCAACAACAAGGTATATTATATGTATGCACGAATCGAGACATTTTTCACAGGGGCCGGGTCTGACCAATTATTTTTCAGAGAATAAGGGGTTTGACCTGCTGACATTTTTGCTCCTTATAGGGGGTCCAACAAGCTATTTTCTTAGAGGGTTGAAAAAACTTACCAGGTTACCATGGTTACCGATAGAATTAAAAATATGTAAGGAATTCAAAAAGCATAACAACTATGCATAATTAACTTCCCTATAAGGAAGGTGATTATTAAGACATTCTTACTGTAACTGTAACATTTTTGTGCAAGTTAACTGAGTTTTGAAATTATTTCTCCCAACAATCCCGGGCAATAAAATATGTCAAGTGGAATAATAGTGTAAATAATACACTGGTATCAAGTATTAGATGGTAGTGTAAATACTGTAGTCAATGAATTATATCACATCTAGGCTATGAATAATGGTGTTCGTACAAAATTGTCCAGCCGGAAGAATTTTCAAAATATATTTCCAGTAATAAGACACCATTTAAATTTCAACATCACAAACGCTTTATATATGGTAAATAATGGTTCAGTCCAAAGTAGTAAAATCATCAATGGTTTGTAACTCAAAACCTTTATTTAGCCACAGGAGCCGCCACCTCTCCAACATTGATCAATGATCTTTTTTACTAAACGATACATTATCCTGACAATTCTATTGAACAAGAGCACCACCTACGAATGATGGACGCTCGACTTTATCGTACTTGACAGTATCCTTGCTCATCTGTGAGTGAAAGGTCTAAGAGTAACAAGGGCAGATAACTCATACATATAAGTCACAGGGTTCCCAACCTTCTCAGTATGGACTTCCCTTGTAATGGTGAATAACTATGTTGAGCTTCAAGACGATATCTTTGAGAAATTTACATTTATGTGTAAAAAATCAGAAAAGGGGAATAACTGTTATAAAATGTTTGATATATTTTTTTCCTCTTGTCAGTAGATGTAGTTCATAACAATTCACAAGTAAATTGAATTTCAAGTTGAAAGCTTTGATAGCATTTGAGAAAATTCAGTAAAATTTGACACTATTTCTATATACTTAGTCGAAACAAGGGCAGATAACTCCATGAATGCAGGTCACATGGTTACCAGCCCTGTCAGTATGGACTTGTGATGGTGAATAATTATATCAAGTTTCAAGTGGATAACTTTGATAGTCTTCGAGAAAATGACAGACACAGATGATCCCGTCACAACAATAGCTCCATTTTTTTCCTCGAAAAGTCGAGCTAAAAATTAATTAAATATATAAAAAAGTATTGATATTGATTAAATTTATAGTGTCACCTATTATTTAATCTAAAGGGCCTGAGGTAATATTTCTTTTGAGGCACCAACTTTCCTAGCATATTTACCAGTAAACCCAGTAGTAAATAAAGTTCAGCAATTCAAAGATTTAAAAATATTTAGATATTTGAGTAATTCTAAATCAAAGTAAATAAATTTTATTTTTTATTGGTAGTAAAATATTGTAATTAATTTGTTTTAACTGTGAACCCTCATTTACAATAATTTTGCAACAACCCTGATATATAATAGTACTAGTACTTACAGAAAAAAGTCTTATGGTACCATAAGTCCAGATATTTGATCACATCCAGCCACCAGTTTAATACAATTTATAGATCACACGGAAGTTCAATATAATTATTATAATAGTCTATTGTCAAAACAAAATACTCCTTAAAATTCCTGATAACGAAATGTTAAGTTATTTTCACACTAATCAGCTGCTAGGAATGATAAATATTCTTTGAACAGATATTTTAAAACAGGATAAATAATTCAAGTGTTGCTATATTTATTGATGTACATTAAAAAGTTAAGTAATACTGTCCAACCCCGAGAAAACGGTAGACAAAAACCACACCGCTCCATTAAAAATTATTTTTAAATATGTAATTTTCTGGAATCAGGAAAGCCAAACAGAACCACTCAAAATCGAAAATTTTTCCTCTGTTTAAAATTTAGTAAAATGTGATTAACTACAACTTGGGGATAGATATTATGGTTTGTAGGAGTTCAATAGATCAATCATTGTAAGTATTGCAGATCTTTTTACGGTCGTTTGTAGTTGTAAAGAATTATAAAGAATTTAAATTTAGATGTTTATTTTTCCGTAAGTGATTTGATAAAACAGTACCTTCATGTCTAAGAAAGAAGCCAAATAATAACAAGACAAATAGTTTTCGCAACCAGATAATCTATCAACCAGTATCACCGACTTTATTACCGACTTTATTACCGGTTAATCACAACCAACTATACTTGATTTATGTACAGTGGAACATGGTGTTAAATACTGGGTTTCCCTGTACCACTTTAACATGTAATCTAAAAATAGACGAGAAAATACTGGGTTTCTCTGTACCACTTGAACATGTAATCTAAAAATAGATGAGAAAATACTGGGTTTCCCTGTACCACTTGAACATGTAATCTAAAAATAGACGAGAAAATACTGGGTTTCCCTGTACCACTTGAACATGTAATCTAAAAATAGACGAGAAAATACTGGGTTTCCCTGTACCACTTGAACATGTAATCTAAAAATAGACGAGAAAATACTGGGTTTCCCTGTACCACTTGAACATGTAATCTAAAAATAGACGAGAAAATACTGGGTTTCCCTGTACCACTTGAACATGTAATCTAAAAATAGACGAGAAAATACTGGGTTTCCCTGTACCACTTGAACATGTAATCTAAAAATAGACGAGAAAATATGTAGACTGGTACCTATACTAGTAGTGTTAAAAAATGCTACTTTAAACTTGAAGTTGAAAGCCAGACTGAGACATTAGCCAATCGGGCATTGATGCTTGATCACATGCTCCTCCATATCCAAATCACTTCATGGTAATAAGAAAGTAAATTCAAAGTGTAATATCATAATAATGTTGGTTAACATCAACCAGTTTATCACATACTAACCGTATATTCTAAGATAAAAGTAGATGGTTATTCAGCAGCTTTTTCATACGAAATCATAATATCTACATTTATCTAACCATTTTAACTCACTGACATCTACATGAATACAAAGTGTAATAACAATAGTGTGAAAAGATGTAATCAGGTAATTTATCACCGAATCAGAGGTCAGATTTCACTGAAATCAAACCCTCAGGCCGATATACATGTAACCTCACACCTCATGACCCAAAATCTGGACTGTAACATTATTTATGCAGACATCACCATATTAATAGGTAATTATCCTCGACTAATTATCTTTGCCTGCCATACATGCCAGTGGATATGTCCATAGGGCACAAACGAATGCTTGAGCTAGATCTCATGTGCAGCTTTTTGGGACAAATATTAAGAATGGTCTCCCTTGATAATATGTCCATTTTGATAACTGGATTATCTCCCCTAGATGTCACTCATACCTGTATAGCAATCACCAGTCTATATTTTAACATCAGCCCTTCAGCAATTATTATATTGCCATGGTTAAAAAGAAGCAGAAATGGCCGTGGATTGGCCGAACCCTCCTCTGGAAGCTCCCCCCCCCACAACATTGTCCGCCAATCCCTTGACCAATAACCATCATGGGAGGAAAAAGAGGTGAAAACCTGTCCGGACATGGAGATGAAATGAACGATGGAAAAAGACCTGAAAACCATGTCCATGTCATGAAAGTGGCAAAGACAGGAGCACAAGACAGACCTTAAGACGGCGAAAAGCGGTGGATGCCCTCCCCCCCCCCCCCCCCCGGGCGAAGACGACTAGGTAGGTAAATAATAATAATAGTGACTTGACAGTATTAATTAAGGCCTATAAGTATAGTCCAGTCAGGATAAAAATCCAGTGACGCAGCGGTCGAGTCCCCTATAACGGTGTAAAACCTATTAAAAAGGCTTATATTGTACAAACAACTATAATTTCAATGCTAAACTAACATATTAAACTTCCCTCTATCTGTTTAGACAATGGTTGTGATTTTTTGCATGCACAAAAACTGCAACGTCACTGTCACAATATCCTAACTGGATTATAAGTATACTACTATCTATATTCATATAGTCACGCTGCAACCCACAGGTGACAATAGTACAGAAAAAAATCAACAATTTTTTGGTCATACTGATTAGAATAATCAATTAACATGGTAATTAATATACGGCTACCACAGTGTTTACATGTTCGGTTAAAAAAACACATTAGAATCATTACCTTGTTATAAACACACAAACATCCACTAAAATTCATAAGATATAGTATTTTTATCATGACATGTCATAATAAGGCTAATGGGTAAACAATGAAAACACTCATAAATTATGGAGTGGTCATTAAGTGGACATATATTGGGGAGATCATGACACTCGAAGTATAATGTAGGTACGTTCATCTTGTTAGATTCAACGCCCCCTGGTGGGTGGTTAAATGATACGTACAAATATTCGGCATAGGTTGAACGCCTCCACATAGATTGGGGAATGCTGATATACAAATTTATTACAAAATGACTCCGGAGAATGAAGGGTACTTTGATTATTCACATACATGTATACATTTATATGAGAGCCAGTCTCCAGGAAAACCTGCTATTTTGACAAAAATATTGACTTTAAGATTTTCCAAAGTATTACAGGATAATGTTGAATAAGCAAATTGCAAAAGAAATTATGTTAATATCTTGAGTTTTAAGGAAGTTACAGCTGTTTTTGTAGAGTCCCTATTCGGAGCTTTTTGTGTGACGTCGTAAACGTCATTCAAACGTTATTCGACGTAACTGAAATAAGAATTTCATTATTACACCATTCATTCAATTCTTGACATAAACTGTTCAAAATAGTACCAAATTCTATAATTATGTTTCACTTTTCAAAATATATATCAAAATCTAAATTGTTTGCATTCAGAGAAAGGCTACCTCTGTTTTAAACAACTTAAATCCTCGTTTTTCTCAATTCGAGTACTTTTCTGAAATTGGACACCATAGCAACGAAGTATGTGTTTTCGACATAAATCATAGGAAAATTTAAAGCTAAGGTATAGTACTATATGGGTCAATTACTTAAAATAGAATCAATAAATATGTATTTTTCCTTATTTAGAGCTTTATCAAAATCTTGTTACATATAGTAATTACATAATGTCAATATAGCAGGTTTTCCTGGAGACTGGCTCATATGTATTGGGGTTATTTCGGCTCAATCATTTATTTGGGTTAAACGCAGTTCCTCAACAATTCCTGCTTCACCAAACCATTTGTTTTCAAGCACATTTGACTGACAGTAAAAAAATCTGCAAAATTGTTAATTAATTTTCTATGAAGAAACACCAGATTTCACCAGGATACAGCAGAAGAAAAATCCTTGGAAATGACTCTCTTTCGAGAATAAAACGCCAAATTTTTTCAATTAATAATCTCAATGAATTGCATACACACTATCATACATGCCAGATCTCCCCCATCATGCATGAGTCTCACACGCATGGTAGAAGAAGGCAAATTGATCAAATCTCACGCATTTCTTGGACATTACTGGAACCTGACATTTTTTGTTCAATTATGAAAACGATCACAAATATTAGTTTAAATTGCTTCATGAAACATGCATGGTATTGTCATATAGTAAAATAAGTGAAAACTGCATGCAAACTTCATTACTTGAGCAAGGAAAATCTCCTTCATTTTAATGAAATCTTCTGCATTTCTGTCACCAATCTCACTCTATAAAAAAATGATGAAAACCTAGTCACACAATGATGCATTACTGAATACATTAGTTTTAATGAATTAGTTGAACACAATGATATCAAGATTTACAATGTAGCTCATTAAAAGGAGGACTGCTAACTGAATATAAATCTTGTTTCCAGAAAATCAATACCACAGTTCGTAGTATAATTAAGTAATCTTATAACTAAATATTAGCCACAGTCTGAGATTTAGGCCCGTATCACACTAGAAATATGATGTACAACATCAAAATAATAATATAGAAAAACTTACAAACTTCCAAATTCTATAATAAAAAATATCACATTAGGAAATTCATAAAATGGACTTTTTAACTCATAGATGCTGATCTATTTAATCCTGCCACCAAAACACGGTCACCTTTACAACATCAAGATTTGGTTTTTAAATGAAAGTTATTTTTGTGGTCAACTGATACATTTTTTTTCAAATACAAAGAAAAAGTAAATTTCTTAAACCTAAGCCATATTAAATTGCTAATTTAATAACAGTCTCAGACTTACCATATATATTTAATTATTGTCAATTTATATGTTCTGCTTCAAAGTAGTGTAACATTTACATATATATGACAGTGAATAAATGTTTTATTAAACGAAACAATTAATTTTATTAATTTATCACAATGGTTATCTCAAGTAGATTACGTCATATAAGAGGGCAAAACCAAACAAAAAACATTTCCTACATACATAAATAAACTTACAACCATGCAATCATGAAACACACAAACATAAAATATGATAATCATCACTTGACATCACAAAGACGTAAGGCTTACCACATCATAATATTTTTAAATAATTTCAATAAATCACATACTTTAATATCATGAAACATACCACAACAAGTGCATAATAAATCTGAATCCACTCAGGCCAAAAACATGCGAGTTTCACATCTCATAAAAGTAAAATCTTATTTTACATTATGCCATGCTAAGTAAAGTACTACTTTCGTACATGCGTCTGTTCAACCAACTTTATTTACCCCATCGTTGAGTTGAAAGATGGCTGTTAAACTCGGCGCTGATGGAAGCCGAATTTATATTTAATACACTCTGCAGCCACAGCACATTCGCTATTGACACTCTCAGGTACCCATTTATACCCCTGGGCATAGTGGAGCATTGTAGGTTATTCTTGCTCAGAGAAATGAAGCAGTGAGGCAGATGAGGATCGAACTTGGGACCTCTTGATCCAAAAGTGAGTGCCTTACCTCTAGGCCATCACTTGCCCAAATTATACTTAGATCAGACAGAAGACATGAAACACATGTATGTCTTATTCAGCCTAACAATAATGAATTATGCATTCAGACTTTAACGACTTTCTGTTGAGGAAGTCACACAAATACTGCTGACATCATACATAATACCAGCATACACATGATCATGGTCTTTAAAAGAATCTTCAACATAAACTATGACAATTTTATAAGCGAAAATATTCAAATTTTGTATTAAAATGCCATGTTTGTAATTAACCTAAAGTTTTAAATTTGTTTAATTCACATCCACATCATGCTTTACAACTTCTTACCTCCCTTCACTTTTAAATAAGACTGACAGAATTACCTCCCCTCATTGAAAATGCATTAAAATTTTAATCTTTTTATTGTGAATAACGAATACAGAGATTTTGTTTGACCTTTAATTAACCCTTTTAACTCTTAAAATGTTAAAAATTCCTCAGGTTTCTGAATAAATGGTCATGTATTTCTTTAAATTGTAGGTATTTTTGCTGTTATAAACATGTAGTATAGCACAAAATTATTCAAATGACCCTTGAAATGAATTATGTGACTAGAGATTTGCATGTTTTGTACATAAACAGATGGCCAGCCAGATGTAACCTTATCATAGGTACATGTAGTTAGGTACCACATGTAATCAAGCACACATATACATATATACATTTTATAATCACATACATCTGTTGTAACTGATTATATGTAGATTTAGCATGGAGAATTTGACCTGATCCTGACCATTATGCATGAATACAATTATTTTTTTTTTTTTTTTTTTTTTTTTTTTTTTGAGGTTTTGGTATATTTTATTTTGTATAACTCATTTTCATATTTACAAACAAGCTCAATGGCTTTTCAAAGACTACGCTAACAGAGTTTAAAACTACCTACTATTCAATTTACAGAAATAAACTATTAATAAAATTACATTAATACAATATACAGTAACCTCATATAATATAATAAACAAACAAAAAAAACAGAAAAAAACATAGTTTCACCACCTTTTTTGTGTTTTCTGTACTTTGATAATATTTGATTCTTGAGTGTACCTATAGTTCAATGTAAGGTTTATAAACAAAAGTGTCTTACAATGGACCATCTGTTATATTCTATATCTGTTATGCCTGATGTTTGATATATCTCCCATGCAAGTTTTAAACTGTTCTTTAAACTTTCAGTACTAGGTAAGATTTCTTTCCTTTTACATAGGTATATATATTTTTTATATTCTAAAAGAACAATATCAATAGGTATGTACTCTTTTTTCCCAGATCCTAATACAAGATTTATCTTATTTATTTTATAGTTAGGTTCCAGATGTACTATTTCATTATTCAAAAATTGTATAATTGGTCTTACTCTGCAACATTCCCAAAATAGATGGGATATTGTTTCTTCGTGTCTTGTACAAAACGTACATAGGTTATTTGATTTAATTTTCATTTTATAAAGTAGTGTATTGGTAGCTACAATTCTATGTACAATTCTTGTTTGTAACCATTGTATATATGTGTCTCTAGTATATTTAAAGACGTAGCTGTATATGAAGTCCCAGTCTATATTGTTGTTACTTAATAATTCCCACTTAGGTTTGCTTGTTGGTGTTTCATCATTTTTGATCAGTGTTTTATATATAAATTTATTTGCATCCTTCTTTGTTAGAATCGGATGTAAATAGCAATTCATGCTGGGATTCAGGAACTTATTATTTTTTTCTAATGGTATTTTTTTTGCTTTAATATACTTGTTCACAGCATTTCTAAGCCCATAGTATAGTAGAAAATTCAATTTTTCCCCTGTTATTTCCTCTAGATATTTGATATCAACAAACTTTCCTTGATCATCAATTACATCTTTAATAAATCTTATTCCTTTTTTGTAGAAGGAGGGTAAATATATGTATTGTTGATTTATAAGGAGATTTTTGTTATAGAAAAGTGGCATATTATGTATTTGTGTTGTCTCACTTATAGACAATTTATCTAGAAAGCAAATATAGGATTTTAACACATCTTTCCAGAACGGGTTCTTTATTTTTGCTATTATGATGCCACAGTATGATATGCCACAGTTGAAAAGTTTATCCATGTCAAAGATGGAATTAACAAGGTTGTAACATTTACTTTTGCTATTATGGACATAATTTTTCAACCACTTGATTTTTAGACTGCTTATATAACTTGGGATATCAATCATTTTTAAGCCACCTTCATTATAATCTTTTATAAATATTGTGTATTTTATTTTATTTTTACCCTTCCACACAAATTCATTCAATATATCAGTAAGATTTTTAATGAATATTCTGTCAGGGGTCGGCATGCTGATAAATAAATGAGTTAATATGGGAAGTAACATTGCTTTAACAACTGTTATTCTACCTATAGGTGTTAGGTTACGTCTTTTCCAATACAATATGCTATTTTTTATATTTTTTAGTTTTTCATTGAAGTTTAAGTCATACATCTTATTTAAGTCAACATCAAAAATTAGGCCTAGCAATTTGAATTGTGTATCACCCCATGAAAGTTTCCATCTTGTTTTGATTGACCTAGTACTGTATTTTAGGGAGCCTAACCAAATTAACTTTGTCTTATCAAAGTTTATTTTGAGGCCAGATATCAATGAGTATCTATGTAAGGTGTCTAGGGCAGAGTTCAATGATATATCCGTTCCATCTAATAATAAGGAAGTGTCATCTGCAAATTGAGAAATCTTGTATTCCTCGCCATCAATATGTATCCCTTTAATATCTTTATTCTGTCGTAATTTGATAGCTAAAATTTCTGAACATAAAATAAAAATATATGGTGATATTGGGTCCCCTTGTCTGCAACCCCTTTCAACTTTAAAGAAGTTTGAAAGATAGCCATTTAGTTGTACACAAACCTCTGTATTATTCAAAAACAGTTGTATCCATTTCTTAAACATATTACCAAATTTAAAGAAGTTGAGCGTTTTTTCTATAAAATTAAAAGATATTGAGTCAAAGGCTTTTTCAAAATCTATCAGAACGAGTAGGCCGGGAATTTTGTTTGATTCTGTATATTGCATTATGTCATATAATAACCTAGTGTTTTCCCCAATATACCGACCTTTAACAAAACCGGTCTGGTCATTTGAAATCAATACACTTAATACTTGTTTTAGTCTATTTGCTATGCAGCCTGAGGCAAGTTTATACAATACATTTAATAAAGTTATTGGTCTCCAATTTTTTAAAAATTGTTTTGGTTTATTCTCCTTTGGGATGCAGGTTATTGTCCCCAACTTGATATTTTTTGAAAATGAGTTGCATAAAAATGCATAATTTATAGCATTCACAACAAAGTGTCCTATTTTAACCCAAAAAACCTTAAAAAATTCTGAAGTAAAACCATCACATCCAGGGCTTTTGTCACTTTTCATGTTCTTAAGTGTTTTTGCTACTTCATCATAAGTTATTAAACCTTCGAGTTCATTTGCTTCTTCTGAACTTAATTTTTTTACATCAAATCCATCTAGTTCATTTTCTAGTTCAAAATCATCTATCAAAGATTCTTTGCTGTACAAAGATTTATAAAAATTTGCAGTTTCTTGTAAAATTTCATTTTGGTCAAAAATGACCGCACCGTCTTCTTTTTCTATAAATGATATTGATTTATTAGAAATAAAACTTTTTTCTAAGTTACAAAAATATTTTGTGGCTTTTTCTCCATTTTCGACCCAATTTGCCCTTGCCCTTACAAAAGAACCTTTAAGTTTAGTATGTCTTAATTCCTCTAATTGGTTTTTTAGGAAGAATAATCTGTCATTATTTCCAGATAGACATGATTCAATTTCAGTTATTTCTTTTAAAAGTATTTCTTCATTACTATTTCTTTGTTTTGCTAGGTAGCTAGAATATGAAATTGTTTTCCCTCTAATTTCCATCAATAAAGTCTCCAGGAACAATTCATCACTTATAACAAATTGTATATTTTCTCTATCTATATTTAATATATTATCTATATTATATACTGGTAGGCAATATTGTAAAATGATTTCATCAATCTTTGAATTAATACATTTTATAAATTCAATATTATGTAGTAATGAGTTATTGAACTTCCAAAAGCCTTTACCATGCGTTGTTTTTGTAAGACACAATTCAAGGAATATACTGGAATGATCTGATTTATAACTGATGTCAATATTACATTTCCTAGCACAGTTGAGTAAACTATTCGAAATTAAAAAGAAGTCAAGTCTGCCCTGTTGTACAGGATTCATTCTTCTCCATGTATATCTTTTAAGATTTCCATGGAATTCACGAAAAGGATCAACTAAATTTCTATCATCAATTACTTCTAGAAGGTTTTTTCTTCCAGATACATTGTGGTTTTTAGATTTGTAGTTGTTATAATCTATATCAGGGTCAAGTACCAGATTAAAATCTCCACACATAATGATATCTGTAGTATTCAAAGAATCAATTTCCTTAAAAATTGTACTGAAAAAATCTGGAGCGGCTATATTAGGGGTGTATACATTGATAAGAACAAAATTTGTGTCATTGTATACTGCTTCTAGAATCAAATAATGACCATTTGAATCCAATTTACTATTTATTATCTTAATGTTTATATTTTGTCTGAAGAGTATTGCTACCCCTCTAGCATCAGATTTACCATGACTAAAAAAACATTCTCCATTCCATTCTGAATACACAGTGTTTTCAGTTTCTTTAGTAAAATGGGTTTCTTGCAGACAAAGAATGTCAACTTTTTTTTCTTTAAACAAATTTAAGATATCCATCCTTTTCTTGGCACCTCCAAGGCCCCGGCAATTGTATGAGTAAATTTTTAGATCAGACATTGTTTATAGGAATTTTTATCATTTATATCTATTAAATATATGTGTGTTGAATAAAATTGTTTAGGTACAAGATATACATTTACACATAGAAAGGAAAGGAGCTGACTATATATAAATTTATGAGGTGGTGAAAAAATGTTAAAGGGTGAGTGAAAAACAAACATGCAAAATCCAGCAAGGGTTTTCCACAATTACAGTTGGTGGGTTCGATGAACAAAATAAATACATACAAATACATAGGCTAAAAATATGGACATAATGGAATAATTTCATTACCTGATGAAACATTTGTAACAGTATAATTTATAAGATTTTAGTATCTTTAACTTTTTTCCAAAGGGCTATATCTTGACTTTTTAAAAAATAAATAAAATTTATTTATTGCTCTGAACATGCTTGTTTCAAGGATAAAGAAAAGACAACAATTTTTTTTTCATTGCATAGTAATTAGCACTAACAAGGAAAATCTGTGAAATACTGACAGTGACATCTGCTTTAAGGATATTGTTTCAATCAACGCCTATTATTTTACAATACAATTATTATGTACACAGAAAGAGAATATATATGCATCTTTACAATACAATTTTTATGTATACAGAAAGAAGATACATATGCATTTTGCAATATAATTATTATGTACATAGAAAGAGAATATATATGCATTTTACAACATAATTCTTATGTATACAGAAAGAGAATGCATATGCATTTTAGAATATAATTATTATGTACATGTATACAGAAAGAGAATAAATATGCATTTTACAATACAATTCTTATGTATACAGAAAGAGGGTATATATTGTACATGTATCTTTATCTGAAATTGATGTCCTTTCCAGCAACGATGTTTGAATTTTCCTTTATATATGATAATGCCATTGTAACGATATAACTGTTGGTACAAAAAGCACTAAGGAAAACAAAATCTATGTGCATATGTGAAAGCATGCTTATGTGGTTGTTTGTGTCTATGAGAGCCATGCCTGCATGAGACTGTAGGTGCAGATTGAGTAAGTCTTTATGGATGTTTGTAAGATTATTATATGTGAAATAGCTTAAAATCTACACACAAATATGTATATGTATAGTTTCTGTCTATAATAGGCATGCAATAAACCAGCACATGATTGTAGTCTGTGTGTCCATTTAATTGTACAATCTTTAGAGCAAGTCGAAAGCGAAAGTCTCCAAAGACTGATACTGAATGGAGTAAGACATAATTTCGTATATTTATTTTGTATTTGTTGAATGTGATATGATGCAACTTTAAAGATAGAAGCAACCATATGGTTTTTGAGTCCATTATAAGTGTATAACCTTAATATTCGAAAACGAAAGCATATCAAAGTAATACAGAATGGAGTGAGCATGAATTTTATACATATATATGTGTGCAGATTATGATGGCACAATCAAATAACAAAACTGCAATACATCTAATATTTGTATGGCAATCATGGGGATAGAAACAGCATGATGGACAGTAGGAACATTTTTCACATACTTTGAAACAATAAGTTTTATCTATATATCATTTATGGCAATCATGGGGGTAGAAACAGCAAGATGGAGAGTAGGAACATTTTTCACATGTTATGTGGGCAAAAACAACGAGATGGAGAGTAGGAACATTTTTCACATGTTATGTGGGCAAAAACAACGAGATGGAGAGTAGGAACATTTTTCACATGTTATGAAACAATATTTACATCTATACATCATTTATAGCAATCATGTGGGCAAAAACAACAAGAAAAAGAACAGGATAAGTTTTTTGAATTTTATATAGCAATGATATAGATATCTACATCATCCTATGGCAATCATGGGGAGAAACTGCAAGAAAAAGAACAGGAACATTTTTACATATTTTGCAACAAAGATGATTTACATGTCTATATCTTTTTATGGCAATCATGGGGAAAAAACTACAAGAAAAAGAACAGGAACAGTTTCACATATTTTTAAACAATGATGATTTAAATGTCTATGTCATTTTTTAGCGATCATGGGGAGAAAAAAAGCAAGAAAAGGAATAGGAATCTTTGTCAAATATTAAGTAACAATGATTAACATATATATCTATATCATTTCTGTGATGGCCTTTTTACTTTTAATGAAGTGAAAAACAACAAGTGAAAAACAGGAATGATGTTTACATATTTGGTATTAATAATATATTATATATATCATTTTCATTTCTATGTTCATCTTTTTGGTGAATACAATTATTATTGCATTACAAAGTACTTGCATGGAATATGTAAATCATGAAAATTATCAGTCCTTTAGGAGCTGTTTTATACTACCAGATAATGAAAACATACAACCGGTATTATAAATATGGACAACATAATTATCAGCTGTTAAATTATGCTGATAGAAGGTCGAGAGTCGAGTACTTCGTACTATACATAGATCTGTATAGAGATAGCTGTAGTTACTGAACCATTATCAACAGTGTACTTTAAATCATCATCAGATATCAGCAACAATTAGAGCAAAATGTGACTAATTATGATATTATCATGCTGGATGGTTTTTTAAAAGAAATGTGCATGATATGCTCTTTTATCATATGCTATCAATGGATTATAGAGATTTATTAGAGAAACTATTTTTTTGTTATTTTCATTGTTTTAGAAGCTGGTTCCATTACCATACAGAAAAGAAACCTAACGTCTATGGCACCGGACTTCAAATCATGCGTTTCGTCATTATGATGCCATAAATGTCACGTCATGACTCTGACAGAAAACTTAATCAATGCGAACACACCCATGCAAACGATTCCGTCACCACAATAGTTGTACTTTTTTCTTTGCAAAGCTAAAAATAATTAACAATAATAAATAGTATTTAATTTCATCACGGATATACACAGAAGTATTCTTTGACTTCATGATAAGATGAATTAAAATATCATGAAAAACACTCAACATTGTGTTATTATACACGCCATTGTGTTTTTAACATATGCTATCTTGATTAATTTAATTACAATTTTAATTATTTGGACGAATTATGCTATCCGAATATTGCTCTACTTTACAGATTTATTTAATAATGGCGTTTGTGAACTAATCATTTCTCATTATTGAACAGAAATCAAGATAAAATATTATTTTACATGCAATACCTGTAAAGCATTCGATTATCTTCAAAGAATGCACGAGATGCACAGCTTGGCTTCCATCAGATTTCTGCTCGATATCGAGTGACCTCCCTTGAAATGTTCTTCAAACGGAGACAAATAAGTCATTGTGGTTCCCATTCTACTTTGCGGCTACACGCGTTTTAAGAATTGTCCATATTGATTGCTGGAAGCCTGCGGTAAAATAGAGGGAAGCCAAAAGTTGGACGGACAGGTGCTGCGTTAATTGGCGTTAATTGATAGGAAAATCTTTATTTTAATCCCAAAATGCCACGTATAGACAATGATGTTAAATTGGACTTCAAGGACGTACTTTTTCGTCCAAAGAGAAGCACTCTTCGAAGCCGATCCGATGTAAGTATCTGTGTGATTTTTTGTTCAACTGCGTTTTGTCTGAAGAGTGTCAATGGAAATATTGGCAACTGTTTCTTCTGAAATGTCAAGTTCTTTTACGAAATGCCACCAGAGTAATTTAAACGTGATTGTCACTCAGTATATTATGAAGTACAAGTTTAAATGTGTTACACTTGCTGCATTAGCTTTTAGTATACAAATTTTAATTGATTTATAGAAAATCACAATCAAACAAAAGTACTATTTATAGTATTTTATCTGTACTGCATAATCTGATCTCATGGCATTTTCAAAAATTGCTTAAAATAGAAAATACAAGCTAATATATTATGTGGGAAGTTCTAGCCTCAAATTGTCAAGGTCAACATTGGACGAGAAAAAGTCATCAGACATGTTTCTAGCACGTTTAGACCACTAGTTTGATTTCTCAACAATAAAGTCAAACTTTGTACATCTGTTTGGTCACCCTCGCACTGCTTGATCGGGCTTAAAAGCTCAATCAAAATCTCAGCTCAACAATTGAGCTTAAATTAACAAGTTTTAGAACGTTAAATTTCTTCCCATCACTAGAAACAAGTGTGAACAAGTTGCTACAGGCAACACGTTATCTTGAATTTTAGGAAACGTGAAAATTACTTCGACATAACAAAAAATTAGAGATCAATACGAAAGCCATTTTGTACCATTCAAAGTCAGAGGTTTTACCTTGTCCAGGATTTCCCCGTATTTTCAATTATTTTATTACTAGCATTTGGTCGCATCTCGAATCTGCATGAGATATGTTTGTGCAAATTGATGCTCACACTTACTTGATCAACAATAGAAGACGTGAATACCTGTCGGCTGGTAGGATACAACCGCCTTCAAGTTGAATAATAGATTTTAGGTACAAATTAGTTTATCAGGACCTGGACAACACTTCGAGACAAACTACAAGATAGATTTGACAAATGCGCAGCCATCCTGTGACTTCAGTTTGCCAATTGAACTAAAAGACATTGACTCTCTGCTGGTTTTCAAAAAGACTCTAAAACTTGCCTGTTTAAAACGGCATATCAGTGACCAGTGATTTTTAATTGGATTTTTAAGACACCTACCAACTTTCAAGGAATTAACTTTTGCGTTAACAGCGCTTTAGAGACTTGTTTTATAAGGCGCTATATCAATATTTTCAATTATTATTACTAACAATTTGCATTGGGTAATAAACTGAAAAAAACTTCATATAACTTTTATAACTACAGGTTGATCTAGTCAGGACATTCCAATTCCGTAATTCTAAACAGACATACAGCGGGATTCCAGTAATGGTTGCTAACATGGATACAACGGGAACGTTTGAGATGGCGAGGGCTGTTGGCAAGGTAATACTTCACCTAGTATCTTCACCCAGTGATCATCAGATTTTCATATTTTACACTTCTCTGATTAAAATCCTATTTGCTCTTTTATCCATGATGAGGACTGGTGTACATGCATATAGCGGATCTTTGAATTGGATCTGTAATAGGACCTGTCAATAAGATAATAAAGTCAATGAGAAATATGTATTATTTTCAGTCATCTTGAAATTTGTCGGTCCACCGGACAAGTCCGGAAGATTTAAATACGGTCCACCATTTTTAATTCAAATTGATCTGACTGACCTGCCTTTATCAGATTATCTACAACTGTCAAAAAAACTATGATGATGCTCAAGCACGCAAAAAGATTAATTTAACTGCGGTCGAATGCACAGAGCAGAAAGAAACAGGAAAACATATATATATACTTTCCATGAACAATGGATGAAATATCATAGCAGGCATCGCGAAAACCGTCGGTCCTGACCGACAAAAAATGCTTTGGTCCGGCAAAATTTGACTGAATGTCAGACCGTTGGTCCGACGGAGATTTTAAGTCTGGACGGCGATATTCCCACATCGTAGTTGAAGATTATTGTAAAGAATGTAACACGAATGTACTTTCGTAAATCCTCGTCGAGATTCAATAAGATATCCCTCCGAAATCGTCAAAACTGTAAAATAATTCAGCGAAATGAAGGTCGCGAAAACTGATTATTTTTTGGATGTGGATAAAACCCGTAGTACACGGTACGGATTTCGGAATGTTCGCAATTTTTTTTGCTGAATATATTTTTATTTTGACAATTTCCGAGGGGGCTTTTTAACACGAAAAAACGTGATTTAGTTTAAAGATGTTTGATATTAAATGGTAAAATGAAAATAACATTTCTCTTGACAGAAAGTCCTGTCTGATATATGCTCATTGAATGGGCTGAATGAGCCCATTGTGAAAAGGTAAACTATCTAATTAGGCCTATTTGAAAACATTTGTTAACTGTGTGTTAAAGCTAACAATGCGTTTCTAAATAATTTACCACTGAATAATTTAAGAAGAACATGCATTATCTATACATCTCTCTTCATTTTTTCGGACTGACAAATGTTCGTTCGGACTGACAATTTTTTTGTTTCTGTCAGTCCGAATGACTGACAGGTTTTTAAAGTTTTCGCGAAGCCTGTCATAGCTGGTTATATAAGTTTAATTGGACAAAAAATGCTTTTAAAACGCAGTTTTTCAGAGTTCCAAAAAACATTTTTTAGCCCAGCAGCTCTGCTTTTGGTCAGGCAGTTTCTAAAACCTTACTGGACCGAATATTAAACCATTTTTACCAACTTTCGGGATGTCTGTTATTTACTGACTATTTATATCTCTGAATGTTTTTTGCTCAATGTTAATTACATTTGCACTTCTGTAATATGAAACATTTACATGACTGGAATCAAATTTCTATGTTTTTAGCAGCATCTGGAACAGCTGCTGCTGTTTTCAGAAAAGAATAGACTGATGTTTCTAGATTTCCTCTGATGTTTAATTATATTTTCAATTAAAGGTATAGCCAAGTATATATAGGGTTTCTAGAACTGTATACAGCAGAGCAACAGATAAGGTTTTAGGCGATTAGGTATTTTACCCCCAAGTTTCAATTTTAATTGGGTTTTGACGAATTTTAATTGGGTATTTTATAAAACTAATTGGGTAATTGGGCTTTTATGTACTATTTTCACTATAACATCATTTTCTATTTGCTTTTTCTTACTCCCTCTTCTCAAAATCTATTGGGTTTTTAAGAAAATTAATTGGGTAATTACCCCCAATACACAGCTTATCGGTAGCTCTGGTATACAGTAAAACATTTCTTAAAAGACCACCTAAACTAGACAACCTTGAAATTAGGATCACAATTTCAGGTTCATTAAAAAAGCATGGTTTGTTCTTTATTGAACCTGTCAATGTCATAAAAGAGACCAGTTTTCAATGGTTCAATTGAGGTTTGACTGTACTTTAATATCAGCAAATACATTAAACTTCATGTATCTGATTGTACATGTAAGCATCTATGATTGGGCTTAAAATGAAATATTGTTTGTTTCCCCTTCCACTATACATGTACCTACCCGAAAAAATGGCCCTACCCAAAATATTTTATTGCCCAAATTCAAATTTTTTTTTATCAAAAATGGGGACGAAAATGGGTTTTTTTTTTATACGGGCTTATTTCTTACTAGTTAATGTGGTACCTATTTTAAAGTTAAGATTGATTTCACTATAAAAGTTGTTAGTAAATTTCGTTATTTGTATGTCTTAACCAATATTTACAGTTACGGTACTATCATTCCGAAACAATTTCAAAAAATATGTTTTAACCTACCCATTCTAAATCAAAATCTATGTCTGGAAGGGGAAACAAAGAATATTTTAAGTTTGGCCTTGACAGGGTCCATATGCACAAAGCCCCTTAGATGTTCTAACAAATTTTCTTTGACTTAAGGGGGACCACTCCTGACGATTTTGCGTCGTCTGCGCATCATTTCGCGCAGCTGGTTTACGGATGTTGCGACGATTCTGAGAACGATTTTTTCGCTGCCTGACTGCGTGTTTTGCTTTAAATATATCTTAAATTGAATTGTTCAAGCGAGGTTCGTCAATTGCAAGGGAAATAACCGCTGTGGAAGTTTGATTCGTTATTTTTTTATATTTACGACACCGGACTGCTTTACGACACGTAAACATTTTCACGAAAATGAAACTAATGACCGTGATAAAAAGCTGTTTTAAATCAACTGTGTGCGCGAATAGACTCGGTAATATTGTCGTAGTACATGTGGGCCACTAATACATGACCAGGTCCGATCGTTTAACGTACATCATGGCAGAAGACACGAAACTCGGGTCGTCAGGGACGACTCTCACAGATCTGACCTTCAAGTCAAGAAGTTGTGTCAACATTATTCGAATTCGACAACTCAGATCGTCATTGATCGTGAGTATAAAGTCAATTTGGTTACGTGTGTGTTTCCTAATACTGCCTTACAACATGTTCTATCCTTACTGGTAGGACACATGCTTGATCTAGATAATGGGACTCTGTGTAGACTCTAGTCCAGTGTAGCCACAAATGACCTGGTTGGTGTACCCAATGTTTAGGCTTAGTGTACATGCTGGGTGCAGATCGATTATCATCATAAGTCCTGGACAAAGGGTGACAGGCTACTGTCCACTTTTGTATGATGACTCGCTGGCCAACATCAGGAGCCCTTTGCCTTACCAAACTGCCACTGAGCGCTGGATAGTGGTATGCTAGAAAACAGCTTGCTTCAGAAAAGCATGACATAGCAAATAAAATATATGCTACTGGCGAGCGCTCTCAGATAGCAGACCGTTGCACAGCAAAGTGCTACCGAAGCGGTCTGTTGCATAAGAAGGCACTTGGTAGCGCTCACCTAGCAAAGTGCTGAGAAACGGTATGCTATTGACAAACACTTGTTGCTGGCTGGTTGCATGTAGTTGCAAAGACACAGTAAAGCGCTCGATTGCGGTATTTGGTAGCGCTTTGGTTAGGCAACAGGCTCCAAATGGTCACCAACAAATGTCTAAGGCACATTTTGATTATATCAGTCAGACTCTAAGACCCGATGGCTGGCCCCTGGCCTGATTAGCCAAAATGTATGCTGGCCGATCCATCAGTCTGCGATTGAAACAAGACTCAATTTATGATATTTTTTCATAATAACATAAATTTATGGAATAAAATATGTAGCCCCTATACATGCGCAACTATCTACTATATAAGTATAACCAGTTCTTCTCAAGTTGGGTGGGAAACACGGAAAAGTGTTCCTAAAATTTTTAGTGGCCCACCTGGTATTCAAACCTTGGACCTCCACATCATTATTCAGTATTTGGTAGTGTCTAGAGCTTAATAACTTACTAAGTTTGCTTGACTTCCATAGGTCACGCATTCAGAATATATTCAAATTATTATTATAAATTACCTATAAAAGTATAATACCAAAATGTCTATAGATCTACAGGAGTTCCATTTGACTCAGGAGTAGGGGTTTTGACACTTGAAATTTCCAAAAAGCCACATTTTGACCCTGAAGATTTTGGTTTAAAGGGTCCTTAAGCTTTTCTCTTAAAATCATGGTTATTTTGTCTATGAAATATGGTAAAATTTAGTCAACTGTATCAAAATGACCCTTCTGTTCAGATTCAGAAGCTAGTGGAACCCCTGGATCTATATAGTGATTTTTTTATTTCATTGTTAGAACTTTGTATCAGTATAGAATTATAAAAAGATGTGACCTATTGTAACTATTGTCTGAGATTCATTTGGATTTCTAATTTCAGATTATGCTGGACCAGTGTAAAAGCAGACATTAAACAACACAGTCTGAAAGAACGTCTACCATACTATTTGTACTATTGTGAAAATTTCAAGGCATGGTTGCATTCAGTCTGGCTATAGTACCTGCAAACAGGGTAATAATTTTTAAACTTTGCTGTATATAATATAATTTATGTAAAATCTTGTTTATGATCCGGTTTAACATGTTTAACAATTTTTCGGTTATATGCGGCGGCTCTTAAAAAATCTGGTTTCCTGGATGGTATTCTTACTTGTTCTTAATTACCCTTCCACAAGGATCCAACAACTTCTCCACATGTGGAGGAAAAATCAAATTTACCTACATGGACTAACAATAGAATCTGGATGAACAAGCCCACTAACCAAGATTTAACCTCAGCTACATTTTTACATCATTTATAAAAAGTAAAGAGTGAAAATGCCTCTGACATCATGTATAGGTTATATGGAATGACAATTGTGTAAAAAGAAGTTTTTCCATTGTAACAATCTTAGTAACCGCCTGAAGTTGCACAATTATTATCATTTTTGTGTATTATTTGAATCTTGTGTATAATATGCAAAGTTTTTAAATCTTGATACCAATATTAAATTATATTGCTATAGTATATTAAGTGCACTTGACTTATTTGCACTTAATAAATCTCACTGAATATTGCACATTTTGTTGCATACACAAAGTGTTACATTTATTTACAATGTCCCTTTTGTATCAAATGTTTTAATAATAAAATTTTATTTTATTTGTTTTCAGTGTCCTAGACTATTGTTCATGTACTTCCTGCTGTCTGAAGACACCCAGTGACCAAGATGTGATGCATTACTAAAAAGATAATGAAGACACTCATATAAGACATTCAAAAGTGTTCTGTGTTAAACAAGGCCAATGAATCAGTATACCAAGTGCAAATTAGTGCATACAAATTATACAACATTAATGCATGCTTTTAAAGTTTGATTGAAATAGACATTATTCGTGTTCACAGGATGTTTAAATTGTTTATAGATATTTACCAATATTTTCTGACTTCAAATAGTATTGAAAATCATACATGCTCGAGTATTGATACATTATAGTCAGAGTTTAGTTTTGACCTACATATTTAGGTAGAACTATGAAATAGTATATACTAGATTAATTGTTACTATGTTGCTTACAGTCAAACTTGTGTTAAAGACCACCTGTGAACAAAAATCAATATTATAAAACCTGTCTATAAAGACCACCTTTTTATACAGTGTATAAACAAGTCAATTTCCGGTTATCGCAATATAGTCTTGCAATAAGTCATACAGTGATAGGAAATCACCAGATGTTTCAATCACAATTAGTCATACAAGTTGAATTGTATAGTATCCCAATAAGTCATACATTGATTTGGTTTATATGCTGTGTTTAATGTCTCATCAGATCACTTTTCATTGATATTTGGCCTGTTTTGAGAAGATACCCATCAGCAGGAACTACATTTTACTATCTGTTTTAGTGTTACCATGGGTCATCTTTCTACACAAAACTGACTTTAATTCCAGTTGATAATTGCCAGAAATCATATACAGTATACTGATATTATTGAGTATACTATGTCAATAATGTCACTGCGGTCGAACTACTTTTTCATGTCAGCTATGGGTGTTCTTACTCACATGATTGGTTGCATGTGCAGATCCAAAAGGTGTGGTACAAGGGATCAAAATGGTTTTATTATCCCCCGCTGAAGGCGAAGGGATATAGTAATAGTATTTGTCTGTCCATCCCATATTTTTTCCATAGCATAACTCTAAAACTATTTGAGGTATTGACTTGAAACTTGATATATGAATAGATGGCATCTAGGAGAAGTTCAGTGACTAAGAAACACAACTCTAGCTGGTACCATTATTGAATTATTTCCCTTTAACCAAAGTTATGATATTCCCCTTGATGTTATTTACTAACATTTTAACAGAATAAGGGACCCTGATTGACTTAGGTTTGTATGGACAAGGCTTCCATGGGGCCTTAAGCATTTATTGAACGCAGTCTTGTACTATCTAGTCCTGTTTCTATTTAATACCCGCTGGTAGCAAACATATATGGTGGGGATGGCCATGTGAACATAACTATTGTTGTAGATAACATTGTTGCTAATAAGTCTTGAAAATGGGATGCAAATAATGCATTTCATGTTTAAAGAATAATGACTTGGTATAAATTGCATGGCTTACAGTATCCATACTCTTTGTTATGCAAATAAACTGATATTTTTATGAAATATTCTTGTTTGTATTTCCTAGAAACAGTATGTGCTTTTGAAGTGCATTGTCATGGGTGAAAGTTGTCAGTATAAATATTATTTTTTCAGTATTTTGAACAATTTTAATTTTCACCCATGGATAGTGTTATAAATAATTCATCCAAGACCTGTGAACAAATACCTACAAGTTTGTAGTTATATATGACAGCAGTTGATGTAACTGGTTTTACAGGAATCAAACATGCAATGCTCCGCCATCGTTCTATCCTGATACATAACTGGACAAGTTGATCTGAACCACACTAAGTTTTTTCTGTATGACAATGCACACTCTGTCTCAATCATAGTCTCTTGCCATTGTTGAATGATCAGTTCTATGAGTTTCATGAAGTAGTATGACACAGTTCTCAAATTACAGTATACATGTAATTATCAACACAATGTCAAAATTTGGTGGATATGCACCATGATAAGGCTTTGTGTTAGGCCTCAAACTGCAGTCAAAGGTCAAGGATGGAGATCAAATGCTAAAAAATGACATTATACTTAGTCTGTACATTAATTTCCTCTTATGTATTTCATACAGACTCTAGTATACATGTTAATAAGTGAATTTATAATAAATGTGAAGCATAAACACAATTCCAACGACATAAACACCAATATCTGCATGTCATAGGGACCACTGCCTTGTTTTCCTTATTTCTGGAGAATCGTTGCCATGGCAACAGTTTCAAATAAAAAAAGTGTATCGTACTTTGTTGTGAGCTGAATCAAGTAGTTTTAAAGATTCCTAACAATTTATGACCAAACAACAGCTTTATTATGTGAGAAGTTGTAATGACCCATTTGTGTTGAAAAAAGTGGGTGGGGTAATTTGACATGGTTTTAAGCCAATTTGGTGTATTCTGAACGTAATAAATGAACAAATTCATTAAATAACAATGCCAAATAAATGATATCGTATGTACAGTGGCGATCCAGTTGATTGAACATCATATGTTGATTTAAAATTAATTTATTTAACAAATATTTGGATTTTGCCTCTTTCAAACTGGGTAAGGTTACACATTTCGCGTTATAACTCTCTTAAATGCACATTAGCATATGTTTTTGAAGTTTTCTATTCAAACACAATATATTTTTCTTTCATTTTACCATGGTCACAAAAAATCGTAGTTATTATTTCAACAAGAATTTTTAGGTTTAAATATTGAATTAAACTTCATTTTGGCGCCATTTTTAAAAGAATTTATATGTCCTTGAAACTCCCATAAAACTAACATTCTGGTCGTATTTGCCATACTTTTAATCTTTTTATCATTTGTATTGTTAGTATATCGATTATTGCCTAGATTGTGATGTACTTATAACAATTTTGGTTCATATTTATTTAATTACCGGCCATTTCTTAACCCCTACCCCCTTTTCAATAGCTTTAGATGCTAAAATGGCCGTTTTGAGGTGTGTTATTTCGATTTGATATTACAAAAAAAGTAAGTCATTAACCTATGTTTTTCTACTCAAAAACGAACTTCGCATAGGTTGAACTTGGCAAAAAACATGGTTTCAAAAAATCGTAGTTATTTTGATTTCAGGAGTGGGCCCCCTTAATGTTCACTTTGAAATGAAAAAATCCTAATTCTTAGATCTTCATCTTTTTAGTCCCCTACCGGTTTTTGACCGGAGGGGACTATAGGTTTGCCCTCCGTCCGTCAGTCAGTCAGTCAGTCAGTCAGTCAGTCAGTCAGTCAGTCAGTCAGTCAGTCAGTCAGTCAGTCAGTCAGTCAGTCAGTCAGTCAGTCCGTCCGTCCGTCCGTCCGTCCGTCCGTCCGTCCGTCCAAAAATCTGGATCCTGACATAACTCAAACACTTAACAGTTTCCAAGCTAGGTTTATGAAACTTGGTATGTGGATAGGGGGCAATAAGGGGATTATGCACGTCTAAAAATATTTTGATTCTGACAAAAATTGTGGTTGCTATGGCAACAGAAACATTTAAAATGGCTTAAAACCGGTAGGGGACTTCTGTATTGCTTGCAATTCTTATTTACTTGTTCATCTTAGTTTCATTACTGTTTTAACAGAGAAAACTCATCTTAAATAAGATATTTTCTGTAAACATCTATTACGAAGATTATTGACCAATTGTAGAAAATTTGTTTTTCTTTGATAAACAAATTTCTAGAAGTTAAGTGAGTACGGGTTAGGCCATGAGTCTGTTGTCACATGTTTCATAATACGGCCTTTTCGGTGGCCTAGTGGTAGAGCATCCACGTCCAATATGGGTCGTCCGGGGTTTGATATCAGGCTGCGTCATACCATAGACAAAATAAAAATGTTACCAGTAATTCCCTCGCTCGATGCTCAGCGTAAAACGGAAACTGGCTTCTCTCCCCTCATACTCTCGTGCCGATGGATAACATCAGGAATGAGGTGTCGAGAGAGTGATTAATATAAGTTCAAAAAACTTGTTTGACAATCGACTTAAAATAAATTACTGGTAGTACATGTATAAACTAATAAATTAAAATAAACTTTCAGCATTTGATGTTCACCTGTATACACAAACACTACAGTTTAGATGCGTGGGTTGAATTTGCCAAAGAAAATAAAGGAATTATTGAGGTAAGTTCTTGCATAAATTTTATGAATTATTTAGGTCAGAGTTTTTAATTATTGGTTACTCGGACTTCAGTGAGTGAACTCTCCACATGAGGAGAGAAAAAATTAAAAACTCCAAAAAAACAGCTACCACAATGTTGGCAGTGGACTAGTCAATGACAGGCGATTTATAGCAATTGTTTTCAAGGAAACAGCCAATTTATCTTATGACTAGTACACTGCACTTACAGATCTAATACCAGTTTATCATTAACAAAATAATGTAATGATAAAACATTACCATCAAAACGTTAAATGCAAATTTGGTTTTTCAAGTTTTTCAATTCATTTTTGGAAAATGACAAAAAATTGGACAGGAGGGTTTAAGTTACAAAAAAACAAAGAGCTCTGGCTTATCAGCATTATTGCGTTAATTAGAGATCAAATTAACATCATGCAGACAGCAGTTAAGTATTGACTGAATTTCAGATAACCTTAAACTAAAACTGTGCCTACACTCACATGCATAGTGCATCTTCTTTCAGAAACTGCAACATTTTCAGAAAACATTATAAATAGAGTTTCTTAAAATTGAAGAATATCTTTGTTGCGACGTATTTGAAATAAATGACTTTAAATTTTATCCATTTGGATCATAATAAAGAACTCGTAGTTATGTCACGTCATTCATATATTAAGTTGTGACATTGATTTTGGTGAAATGGTAATTTCGTGGGATGATCTGATTTGATTGGGTATTATTATGTCAGTGAAGATTTATACAATATGTGTTGCTGGGTATTAAGATATTAGGGAAGATAAGATATGAATACCAGGTATGACTTGGTATAATACATACAGTGATAATAGATTATGTAATTGATCTGTATAAATTACGTAATACATTGTGTCTTGCAGAAAAGCAGAAAAGGTTATCTCGTAATCTTTCTATCTCAATACATGGTCTCTTGTCTGTTTTATGATTAGGTCAAAATTGATTAATTACTAGATTAGGCAAAAATTAATTAATATTGTGGTTCTGGTAACATGCTGAAAAAAATGGGTTTTTAGGAAAAATATTTTATTTTGCAGTGGAAAATCAATGATCTGTGGTGATAAGGGTGGCGCGGTGGTCAAGTGGATAACGCTCTAGACTACTGATTGAGAGGTCCCTGGTTCGAATCTCGGCCGAGGCACTTGGTCATTTCTGAAACGCTTTTCAGTGTTTCCAACCCAACTAGAGACGAAACTGGTTGCAAACCCAGGGGTAGTCTCGTCTGTATTGGTGCTATACACTGGCACCTTAAAGAACCAAAGAGTCTATTTGAAACAAGCTAGGGTATCGCACCCGGATTCCTTGTATCACACCTCCTTCACTTGATTTTAAGTCTGCCCTTGATAGACACATGTCTAAGACTCTGAAAGGGGTTTGACATTAATGGAAGATAGATAGATAGACTTCCAGCAAAATACCATTAAATATTCAGGGTATTTGCATAAAAATATTTGCTTATCAATTTTCCTATATTTCAGCATGTTGCTGCAAGTACTGGGACGGGTGAGGGAGATTTGAAGAAGTTGAAGCAGATTCTCGACGCCGTACCAGACCTTAAGTATATCTGTGTTGATGTTGCCAACGGTTACTCGGAACATTTTGTACAGTTTGTCCGTGATTGCAGAAAAGAATTCCCTCAACATACCATCGTGGTAAGTATTACAGGCCGTTGTTCATTTGGTAAGAGGCAATCAGGGCCTACAACTCACAGGTCAAACTACAATTAATATTTTCGATTAGAATAGAAAAGAACTTTCATTGAGACAATTTATTTTATCTTCAGGAATAAATGTATGTTGTGAAGCACTATATTTTCTTTTTGTGCATGTTTACTGGTAAAAAAAATCATTCATTTTCGTGGGTTTTAAATTTCATGAAATTTTCTTAATAGCAAAATTTTGGGTTTTTCGTAAATCCCATTCTGCCACCTGTTTTAGTATGAAGGAAATTCCCAACTAGGCAAATTTGTATAATAATATAAATGAGGTCGAATTTTGTAATATGAGTTACACTATTCATAAATTGTTACTGTAAAATCACATATTTTCATGGATATTAAATTTCGTGGATTTTGATTAACAGGATTGTAAATTTTTGGATTACAAAACATGGCAGGGTAAACTTAGGTTCTGTAATTGGAAGGTCGATTATTTGTGGGGATTATATTTCGTGGTGAGTTCAACCACGGAGTCAATGAAAATTAAGATTTTTACAGTATTCTGTATAGACAGGTACTGTTCTTATATTTATCAGGGGTGTCAATTTTCCTGATTTATCTGGAATTCCAGATTTATTGTTCCTGTAAGAGCAATGGCTTCTCACTAAAATAAAAGTTATTTGATGAAATATGTCAAGAAAAGGCAAAGTTATGGTAAATTTATTCTGCCCTGAAGGATTTTCTTTAAATTTACGAACAGAGTTTATACAGAAACAATGTCATCGAAGGTCTCTTGTTAGGTCGCATACTATTTTCTTGATTCTTAATTTGGCCCTGTTGACAGCCCTGATTTATACTTATTTCTAGGCAGGTAATGTTGTTATTAGTCCCCTACCGGTTTTTGACCGGAGGGGTCTATAGGTTTGCCCTCAGTCTGTCCGTCTGTCAAAAAATCTTGATCCTGACATAACTCACACAGTTTCCAAGCTAGGTTTATGAAACATGGTATGTGGATAGGGGGCAATAAGGGGATAATGCACGTCCAAAAATATTTAGATTCTTACCAAAATGTGGTTGCTATGGCAACAGAAACATTGAAAATGGCTTAAAACCGGTAGGTGACTTCTGTATTGCTTGCAATTCTTAATTACTTGTATTTTCTAGGCAGGTAATGTTGTTACTGGAGAGATGGTAGAGGAGTTAATCCTGTCCGGCGCAGATATCATCAAGGTCGGTATTGGACCGGGGTCTGTGTGTACGACTAGAAAGAAAACCGGAGTCGGTTATCCTCAACTCAGTGCTGTGATAGAGTGTGCTGATGCGGCCCATGGTCTCGGTGGACATATCATCTCTGTAAGTTGTGTCAGAGTCCAAACATTTATATACAGTAAAATCTCATTAAGACGAGCATCTATATCTTGAGCATCCGGCCTTCAAAGTCTCGTCAAATTTGCTCTATGGTGTATATTAACTTATCCCTTTAAGACGAGCATCTGGCCTTCAAAGTCCCGTCAAATTTGCTCTATGTTGTATGTTAACTTATCCCTTTAAGACGAGCATCTGGCCTTCAAAGTCCCGTCAAATTTGCTCTATGTTGTATGTTAACTTATCCCTTTAAGACGAGCATCTGGCCTTCAAAGTCCCGTCAAATTTGCTCTATGTTGTATGTTAACTTATCCCTTTAAGACGAGCATCTGGCCTTCAATGTCCCGTCAAATTTGCTCGATGTTGTATGTTAACTTATCCCTTTTAAGACGAGCATCCGGCCTTCAAAGTCCCGTCAAATTTGCTCTATGTTGTATATTAACTTATCCCTTTAAGACGCTCATCTGGCTTTCAAAGTCCCATCCAATTTGCTCTATGTTGTATATTAACTTACCCCTTTAAGACGCTCATCTGGCTTTCAAAGTCCCATCCAATTTGCTCTATGTTGTATATTAACTTACCCCTTTAAGATGGCATCAATGTTACGAGCTTCTGGTCTAGCTCGAGCACAGGTGATGGTCCATTCAATAAATTTGAATGATAATTAGTTTGTTTATCTTGAGGTAATCATCTGAGCGAAATTTCACACCTTCAAAAAAATGTCAGATTTAATTTGTTGCAGTCCGTATTTTTCACACATCATGATAATCACATTTTTTTGACAAGAGCGTAACTCCCAAAATTTAAATGGATTTCAGAATCTTCGATACCATACATGATTCGAAACAACACATGCTTTTCAGAACAAGTTCAATAGACAAAAACTGGGAACTTTAACACATACGAGAAATAGAATTATTACATGCACTTTCATTGCTTCGAACGTACAAACTCCCAAAGACTTTAAATTATCGTACGATAAACTGACATGCATGTAGAATCTTAAATATTTAAGGGCTGTTCTATCTAAAACTGAAAGTCAAAATCAAGTCAAAATCTTTTCCACTCCCGTATTTCATGAAAACCTGCAAATGTAGGCCTACATACAATTTCACGTCTAATACTGAATAAGTGATGTCACTCAAGTCCGAGATTTAATTCCATTCTGATAAAAAAAAGAAAAGCTGTTAATAAAATACTTTACTGTTGCTTCAGGATGGTGGCTGCACATGTCCTGGCGATGTTTCGAAGGCTTTCGGTGCTGGTGCTGATTTTGTCATGGCCGGTGGTATGTTTGCCGGACATGACGAGTCTGGTGGTGAAGTCGAAGAGAAGAACGGGAAGAAATTTAAAATGTTTTACGGAATGAGTTCGGCTACAGCCATGAAAAAGCACGCAGGAGGTGTTGCTGAGTATAGGTAATATAGAATGATTGAAGTTTTTATGTGTCCAGAATGTCGGACATCATTAAATTTTGGTACTCAGTATTTCTTTATCCACCTCAACTTGAACTTTGGTTTTCTGTTCATATTTCGTATTATCCACCTCAAAAGCTAGTGGTAGGGGGTCTGCTTCAAATGTGAGAGGTCTCCGCTTTAATCCTAGACTGTGAAATACCAAAGTTGTTCAAACTTGGTAACTGTTTGTTCCCTAAGTGTCAGGTTAATGTGACTAAGTAGTCTGATTGGTTCAAGTTTTCAGTATTTTAGTGTGCTAAAAAGTTTGTTGTTCTTTGTTTTTACTATATAAATTGACATTTTTTTCAGAATTTCAGGTATTTTAAAATTTTCAACTTGCACCTCCATTTGACCGATATAACTTTGGACCAGTGAGACTTATAAAAAAATATTTTAAAACACTATAAATTTCTGTTTTGGTCTGAAAGATTTATTTTTTCGATACCATTGAACTGATAAATATTGTTTTGTTTCTATTTACAGAGCTTCAGAAGGGAAAACTGTTCAGATAGAATATCGAGGCCCTGTAGAGCGTACAATACAAGATATACTTGGTGGGGTTAGATCCACATGTACGTACGTCGGAGCCGGAAAACTAAAGGAATTGTCTCGTAGAACAACATTTATACGAGTAACTCAACAGCTTAATGAAGTATTTGCTGCAAGTACCAAAGAGCATTAAGATGAAAACAATAGTAAACACTCTGAAAATAATGTGGTCCTATATTTGCTTATAAAGACAAATATTTAGGCGTAGAACTTTTACTTACCATTTAGTTTTGTTTTGTGGTATGTTTAAGAGAATCATGTCATTACTATTGTTAGTATGTCTCGTTTTAGTAACGCACAGGACTTAATTTTAGAATCATAATATTTAAAATTAGTAAATTTGAGATATTTAAATTTTTAAGACCCCAACTTGTCACCTTGTGTGTTGTTGTCACAGTCCTTGCCTTAAAACCTGAGCCCGAAATCACAACCAATACTTACACTCAGCACTCAACACTCAAATATTGAAAATGTAATATAATGAGCCCTTACTTTTCCTAGATTGCAAATCTAGATGAGGAAAATGAATAGAAGTGTTATAAGAGTATTGAAAATAACATTTGATACATTTTTTTGCCACTGTGTATTATTTATGAGGCATATATGTAATAATTAAATCTGAGTGCCACACTCAGCACTCAGACTGATAAATTACAATTATGGCTCACAAGTACTCTTTTTTACACAATGAAGTAAGCCAAAAATAATATTTAGTACCTATTTAACATAATAACAACTTTTTACTCTCAAAAAATGTCCTTATAAATCTGAAAAGAGTGAATTTCAATATTTGAGTGCAGAGTGTACGTATTGGTTGTAATCCTGGCCCCTGAGTATTGTTGTTATGGTTTGTTTAAATATTTAGCTTTTGATTTATAAGTGAATATATGAACCATGCAGTATATATAAACAGTACAAATCAATTGGATGGAACATTTTTACCGTAATTTAAATGTAAAGCATTTTAAGGGATTATTAAAACATTATGCCAAAATTGTTGATTACCTTGTCGGTCGTGTGGATTAAAATTAATATGTACCGCCATATTGTGGAAATTTTTGGCTTGAACATTTAGATAGATCTCATTTTGTGTTCATGTTAGTATGATAGAAAGATATACATATGTATTTGGGGACAAAATTGACCTGAGACAAACTTTGGCAGCCTCTTTGTAGGTATTTGTTAATGCTCGGGTTTTAAGACCATTGTTTGTTGGAATGCTTCAGTTTGTTTATAATATTAAAATGCTTAGTAGCATAGATGAAAGAACAGCCAAAGATGACGAACCTGTTGGCACAAAATGAAGTGGAGTCACAGAATATTTTCTTATCTCTCAGGTCAATTGTGTCCATCAATATTATTAGGAGATGGTAGAACTAGACAAAGATAAATGTTATGGTAAGAAAAGAAAGCTGGATTTCTGTGATATTAAGACACTTTAGAGTTATTTGACTTCAGAATTATCATGTATGTATGAAGCTGGTGTATTTCGTGCCATTTTCAGGGGTTTCATTTGACTCGGGACCCCAGGCCTGAACCCAGGCGATTTTTAAAAAATGCTGAAAGGACCCGAGCCTGTGTGTGATTTGCGACCCAGGGTCATTTTCCTTTGTTTCATCAGTTATTTCTTGTTATGAAAATGTGTTAAAGATTTTAGAAGTTTGAGTGAAGGGTCTTAGGACTCCTGGGTTATCAGGTCTAGTGAAACCCCTGCATTTTACTTAATGTGTTTGTTTGCTACCATTTGCCCTCGTTCAACGAAGGATTACGTGACTCACGTTTTGGACCTGTTTCGTACCAGGTACCAAACAGATACGAAACATGCGTCACATAATCCTTCGTTGAACACAGGGCTAATGTTTATGTCACAGTTACTTCCATACGTCATGCAGTGATGTTCGCCCATTTCCTCTGATGACTATGTTAGTTCTTCCTAACTATTTACCAGGTAATTTTATTTTCTTAATCATCTGGATAAAATCTATCATTCAAACTTTGATCTGGGTTGAATTGTTTTGTTTTGTGAGGATTTTTAAACATAGATTGTTATTCCATGATTATTGCTCATCCGAGATTTGTTTATTGTTGTCGATGTTGTTAAGATGTTGATAACTTAAGTTGTTATCTCTACCATAGAAAATGTTATCTATAACGTTATCTCAAATGTTTTTTAGCTGTATTATTTAAGAATAGAAGAAATCTTAGATTGTAATTTACATGCTGAACTTCGGCCAGTTAATTGGTGGTTTTACTAGGTGCTCGAATCTCATGGGGTCTTTTTTGATAATCACTACACAAAAGTAGATATATGTGATTTCTTGCTATCGACCGTACCTGACTTCTATAAACATGCAAAAAGATTACGGCCCAATCATAATTCTTTATGAAACATCATTTATACTCCTACATTGTGTGTATTGCTGAAAATGTGCTGATAATGCCAGAAAATTGTTTATACTTTGTCTGCAAAGTCAATTGATAATTTTATAGAATACCTATATTTTGGCAGAACTACATGTATTATTTTAAATAGATTTTTACAACTTTCAAATATTCATGTATTGACTTAAATTCTTTGTAATACAACTCTTTTTAACTGTGAATCATGAATGATTGTTGATTTTGTTGTGGGTCAAATTTGAAGTTATTGCTCTAGAATATTTTTTAACACAGCATGCAACGTTGTTTGTCCTTCCAACATAATGTTGGGGTTGTGTATCTTTATATATTTTTCTCTTTTTTGCTTTTCTTTTTACTCAGCTCTTTGTATTCTGCTTTATTTTGTAATACTCATGTACCATTTTGATTCAATTTTAAGAAAAAACAAATTAGAATTTTATGATAAATGATAAATATCTTCTGTCTGAAATGTTGAAGTGTAAATGTCAAATTGATATGACCTTCTTGTTGTTAAACTAAACATTACCGCTGCTTGTGTTTTGTGAAAAACTAGTTATTTTTACTTGCCAAAATCATTTAGAGAGATTAGCTTTTTGCATGTTTTTCATATAGTTTATCATTCTTAAGCCCGTTCTCTTCGGTCATTATTTTTTGCTTCATTTTTTTGTCTGACTTAGCACATAACTTCTGGAATTTTATATTTTGTATATAAAACATTTGCAGTAGTTTTGGCCAAGTCATGTGAAATGCAAGTTATTTATAAAAGCTTTAATTGTCTTGGGATTATGTTTTTTACCACATGTTTTTAAACCAGCTGATTAAGCATTGTAATTTTTATATTGAAAGTATTTTCCTCAGGAGTACTATCATATTTTTATTCCGTCACAATTTATTTTTTAGTTTGTTTTTATTTTGTTTGCATAATAAAATGCTTTTATTTTAGTCATTTTCTCCAGTTTATAAATTCACCTTTTGTTAATGTAGAAAGTAGTTTAATTCGATGAAAATTTACAGGAATGCTGATAGAGCTGTGCCCGTAGGGTTTTGTTTTTTGCTGAAAGCATAGTTATGGGTCTTGATTGCAAACTTGGGATTTCACATTTAATGTACCTGGTATAATTGATTGGCAGTTCTCATTAAGACATCACCCCCTGTTTTATTCCTTGGACTCATGTACTTATATGGAGATTTTACTGGTTAAGGGGTGTGTTTTCTTAACTTGACTTGTACGACACAATGTAAAGTAAATTATTAAAACGCTTGGTAAATTCAATTTATTGTTGTTATAAATTTGTATTAATATAAGTGTTTGTGTAGGTCCAAATATGGATGTCTGTGACGACCAATGATTTTAGATTACTTGCCTCTAACAGTATTCTTGTTCACCAGTGTAGCGTATTTCTTCGGCTGAATCTGAGGACTAGACTAACCACTGTCATAATTATGTGAGGATGCTCTAACAGGTACAGGTTCAAGTCTCACCTAGTTGTTTTTTTGAGTTTCACTGAGACAGTCATAGTGCTTGGCTGTTTGGTTTTATCCTTGCCTAGTTTGCAAATGACCTCCGACAGAAAGTTTGAGTGATACAAGGAATCCAGGTGCGCTACCCTAGTTCTTTCGAAAGAAACTCCTTTGTTCTTCAATATGCCCAGTGTATACCACCGATACATGCAAGACTACCTCTTGGTTACCAACCAGTTCATCTCTAGTTGGATGGGAAACACTGATAAAGCGTTTCTGAAAATTACAGGGCCCAAGCCGAGATTCGAACCAGGGACCTCATGATTGGATGTGGATTGGACTGGGCGACCCAGGGGAAATTACACATTTTTTGATGTCTAAATCCCCACCCAGGAAACAATGCTTACTATCTAAATCTCCACCGTGGGACATAGTTTTCAATCCGGGAACTTTAATAAAAACACGAACAAAAGTATCGGCGTTGAAATTTGCGGACGAAAGTCTATTGTCCGGGACTCGGAGTCGATAAGGTCGTCTAATTCCCGTCTGTCAGGAAAATTTGTCTGTCAAATTCCCCTGTATCCCCCGGTCGGGCATAATATTGACTACTTCTTAATGATATTTATACCCCCCCGCACAACGAGTTGTAAGGGGGGTATACTGGATTCAGCTTGTCTGTCTGTCCGTCCGTCCGTAGACGCATTCTTGTGGACGCAACTCCTCCTACAGTTTTTGCAGCATTTCCTTCAAACTTTCACAGATGAACAACCTCAACATGTAGATGTGCATAAAGGAAAGAATTTGCGCTGCGACAATTTTTGATAGACTATGGCCCTTTGTACTTTTATGCACTATACAATATAGTGAACAGTTCTTGTGGACGCAACTCCTCTTACAGTTTTTGCAGCATTTCTTTCAAACTTTAATAGATGAACAACCTCAACATGTAGATGTGCATAAAGGAAAGAATTTACGCTGTGACAATTTTTGACAGAATTATGGCCCTTTGTACTTTTATGCACTATACAATATACAGTGAATAGTTCTTGTGGACGCAACTTCTCCTACAGTTTTTGCAGCATTTTCTTCAAACTTGAACAGATGAACAACCTCAACATGTAGATGTGCATAAAGAAAAGAATTAGCTGCAATGATTTTGCAACGCGGAGGGTATATTAGTCTGCCGAATGGCGACAGTTCTAGTTTGGACTGGCAGCCTGTTGCCTAAGCGCTACCAAGCGCTCGATAGTGCTATGTTTGGAAACAGCTTGCTTTTAACCCTTTCGCTGCCAACGTCAAAACGTCAAAAATCAGCTGGTGCCAAACATGTTTTGACGTCACGTCATGTCAGATGATACGCGTGTGTAAGTGGCGCGTTTGTTTGATTGTCAATTAGTAAACATCGTCACGTACGCTTACACTAGAAATATTGAATAAAATGTTATCAGTGAATTATTTTATTGAATATGATGCGGTTGAATTGATTAGCACGTTATGGTTAAATCTATCTAAACTGTCACAAACTGCATGTATGTACCAGGGATGTCCGGAAAGATTTCGTATTAACCAAAACCACTCAAAGGATACATTTGAAAATTTATTAGCTTAAAGATTTATCTATTTGTGACAATTCCTGAAAGTTTCATGAAGAAATCACGAAGGAAACACACACAACAAGCATTCTACACAGTACAAGTAACAACTAAACTCGGTAGACGCACGACGTCATGCATTCGCATTTTAGAGGTTGTTACACTTGTAGCCTTTTCTTTCGTAGAGATAAGCCCGGGAACACATCGGGCTCTTACCTTTGATGAATTAAGATCGTCGCGGTATTTCATGATAGTATGCACAGCTGTCCGTGTTCGTATAACCAGGTCATCCGCCAATTGTGATACATGTCCCGAACACACTAGTAGTTTTGCAGTCACGTATCACTGATGGTCTTCAGTTCGTCTTTTAGTCGTCTGAATGTTCATACCCACCACTTACACGCTTAAAGCTAGTGAAATCATAAACATTGAAAACCTATCTAATTTTATTATTTTATGTATTCCGTTCCAAAACAATAAAAGCGTGCGACACATATAATTATATAGTGTATACACATTTTTTATCAAAACGTTGATGCGTGCGTGACGTCAACGTTGATTTAATCCGGTATAGTTATATTTTCTTCATCCGTTGACCGTTACTATGTTTACCATAAAAACATAATGATTTAAAATTATAAGCAATGGAGAAGAATTTCGATGACATATCGGTAACTCTTGCCAAATATACAAAATTTAATGGCGAGCTATTAATGAATTGTGAAGCACGTCAATTTCTTGCTTCATGAAGCGCTATATGAGTTGTCCAGCTTTCCTTTGCGGTATTGTAAGAATCATCTCGTTCACAAATCATCCAGATGACGGACAATGTTAATGGAGTGAACATCGACCGGTTATCGGATGGTCACCGACAAACTGTTGTCACTAAACCACGCCTTGATTTTGTCCAACATTACCCGATTTCCATCCGGTCCGAAAAGTCAAGAAGTACGCCGGCCGATCATCGAAAAGCGATCTGATTGGATAAGTGAGCCAGGTATTATTGCCACAGGGAGTCGACATCTTTTCGATATTTGGAGGAAACTTGAAAAATTATTTGTCGCATTTTGAATTCCTATTGCATAAATGTAATTTATAACATGGAAATTAATCAGTTTAAAAGTACAAATCATTAAAACAAATCATGTTGTTTATTTATGCATTTAAATTAAAACATAAAATATTTCAATCGTTGAACGGTTAATTTGAAGTACCGTTTGCATTGTACAATTCTATAAACGGGAATAAACAACTAAAACACTCGACACAATTCGCTGTTTTTGCGACTACAAAATACATTTTGTGTAATCAAATGTTAAAAACATAAAAATCAGCAAAAAATTGAATGTGTCCTATTTGCCATATACATGTACTTGTATTATCAGACGTTCCCCTAACAATACAGATTACATCACCCAATGCATCCATCAAGTACACATGTTATATGTTTTGTATTTAAAGATCTAGTGTGATTTTGGAAAACTATAATAAATGTATTCTGTTTTCCATTATATCTGAAGAAACAGGCCAGTATCATTATTTTTAAAATTGTAGCTTTGAAGTAACACACAGATCTATTTGATTGCCACTGACTGTCATCAAATTACACACTACAAGTGTGATTTCAAGCATGCTAAATTACCGGAGGTTGACCTTTCCATCGGAGGCATAGGCGGATCCAAGGGGGGGCGGACCCGGCGTACGCCCCCCCTAAAATCGCCGGAGTCTAGGTAATTTATCATATTTTGGATGTAAAAACAATATTGATATGCAATTTTTTTCGATCGCTTCGCTCGCGTAAATACAACAATAATCAATTTATGGATTTTAAATTGAACTTAATGCTGTATGCAAAAACAAGATATGGGACTGATTGGTAGCATGGGGCCAAACATCGGCTACAAAAATGCCGAGATTCTTGCACATTAAAAATGTCTGACAAAAAAAATATAATAATACAGTTGGCTTTATTTTCTAATAAACCTGTCCTTTTCATTAAAAATAAGATACCTCAGAATGCAGCTGACGAATTCCGTGGTTCTATTTAAAAAGTCACGAGGCAGAAAGCCACTGGACTCCCTAGTCGCTGAATCCCAAGTACTTCACATTTCCACTTAAACAAAACTGAAGCCCTGGAGTTCGCAGGGTATGCTGCTCAGATAGACATTGCCTTCTTTTCGTGACGTATTCACAGCAGTTATATATCAGTGAATAGTATCCAGTCGATTATCGTTTGTCCTGGCTATGCTGTTCATATAAACAATGATTTTTCTTGCTCGCTTCGCTCGCTGAAGAACTACGTAAATTCAATGAAAGCTTTTGATTTACCAATGAGTTGTTTGGGTATGCTGCTCAGACAAACACTGATTTTTTTCTAGTTCTGACAATTACTGCATCAGTGAATATAACCAAGTAATGAGGATGTGGTGTATGCAGCTGAAAAAGATAATTGCATTTTTTCTTGCTCGCTACGCTCGCACAACCACTATCAGTTCATTTTGTCAAGTAGGGAATGAGTTTGAGGGATATGCTGTCCAAATAATTGATGCATTTATTCTTGCTCGCCTTGCTCTCACATTAACTTTATCAATGAATATTATAAAGAACGAAATTGTGTGGAATGCTTCTTAGAGATACATTTTTTTCGAACTCGCTTCGTTCACATATTTTCTTGAGGGGGGGGGGGTGGTATCAATACATGAATGTACGCCCCCCCTAAGGCCAAATCCTGGATCCGCCCCTGGGAGGTCTACATGGTGTAGGCCGTGAAATAAATGTACAAACTGTACTAATTTTAATTCCAAACTTATTCTGTGATATAATGAACCAGTCTTTTTTTAAGCCAAGGCCCCGCGGCCCGAGAAATAGATGGGATTTTTACTTTTGCATTTTGCAAACCTCGGGTAAAATCCCTACCCCAGGGCCATATAGATGTTGAAACCCAATAAATTGTCCTGCCTCATGCCTCACGGCTATATTTCCCCGATATTTTAGCGCGAAACTAAAACCAAAGCACTCACCCAGCAGTGTGGGGACATCGGAAAGGTAAAAACATGGGACTGTTGCCTGGCTTTCCCCCGGGGTTGGGGGTTCAATTGACTGGTGCATAAGTCATCTTTATACACATATATATCGTTGTCCAGATATATTAACAGGTGATCTGAAACAAAATAGCCTAGCTACACAGGTCGTATAATTTCGGCTACATACTAATTGGACGGCATCATTATGGAACATCCATGAATGATTCTGGAGTTTGTCCTGTTTTATTTTATTTATGGTTTATGAAGACATATATACAGGTTAGGGACAGAGTAAATATGTTTGGTTGTATCTCAATATAGAGGCCAGTTGTGGTTCGGTATATTGAGGATGGCGCGAAAACCAACTTGTAAAATGTCGTGATCTGCTAAGTTCTAATTATTCATTATGAAATGACTACTGCATGTATGCAAATGTGTGTCTTTTTGTTAAATTGGAATGTACAACATTTTCAGTCATATACAGTGAACGACTAGTTTTCTTTGACTGTGCCACTGGGTCACACATCATCCGGATGACGGATGATGTCCACCCGGACGCTGGACGATGTCAATGTACCCATCTGATGTACACCCGATGTTTAAGTATCGTTCACCCGCCCTACGCCAGTATTGAATCCTGTTTGATGGATGTCGGTTGGGCATTGCTTGTTGATCTTTCGATGTCCGTCACATATCGGGCGAAAATCGCCCGGTCATCGGACGGTCACCGACAAATATATGTGTCGCTAAACCGCGTATTGATTTTGTCCGACAATGCCCTGATGTCCACCCCCGGCCGGCCCTGTCAGTCAAGAAGTACACAGGTTGATCATCGAACAGCGATCTGATTAGATGTGTGACCAAGGTATTATTATCACAGGGGGTCGACATCTTCAGTTCAGTTGTTGGTTTCTTATTTGGGACTGTCAGTAAATGGTTAATGGATTTACGTGTGTTTAAGAATATGGTAGTCAGTGTGTTCATTATGTTCGGGTCTCGTTACAAAGACGTAGATCTATACGGATGTTGTCCAATATATTTGTTTTATTTTATTTATTGAATGAAATGTACCACATTGAACTTCTAACCCGGTGCCTGAATTTTTGGAACAAAATATGACGCAGTATGTGAGGACAGATATAATTTTAATCATAAATGTGCTCAACTGTATTATTGATCCCTGGAAACGCCATGGTTGGGCCTTCTTGTGTGTTATTTTGCCCGCGGGTCATGTTCGTGATAAAGGTGTGCAGTGTTTATAGAACATGTATGATAGCAGGAAATTTGCAACATACATTTCAACAATATCGAGTCCTATATATCATTAAAGATGTCGAGTTTGCTTCATTAATTGGTTTGACGTCATACAACTTTGCGTAGAAAATTAACACGTCTTGTATGTATACAAGTGTTACAAAATATGCATTCATTTGCTAATTATTCAATGGAATGGTACTAAATTTTCAGTAGTAGAAAACTAGGCTATATAGATCATGATTATATCCATAGTTTATGCGTAATTAACGATAGCCCGTGTCAAAACGATGTGAAAATCACGCAAATTTCGTAACATAATTACTGAGTATCAAACACGAATATTTAATTACTTTTGTAATCAGACTGAAGAGTTATCATTTTTCAACTATTGTTAATAGTTTATTTGTGTGCAACCGTCTATAAACTGCATAATTAATCACTTTTTCGGTGGTCACTTTTGATGCGCGATCCGCGAAATGGCGCCAATATTAACGTCGTCAGACGCATGACGTCATGTCCGAATTCCACCGGAAATGACGTCATAATGTTTTGACCCTTACTTGTTTACATCTTAACCCTTTCGTACGATGTTTAGATGTAATATTTTCAGTTTCCTTAAGTCCATATAAAAATAGGCCAAATAGGCCCGTTGGCACTCAACGTAGTAAACAATAATAGGCCAAATAGGCCCCGTGGCACAGAAGTGGTTAACCCTTTCGCTGCCAACGTCAAAACGTCAAAAATCAGCTGGTGCCAAACATGTTTTGACGTCACGTCATTTCCGATGATACGCGTGTGTAAGTGGCGCGTTTGTTTGATAGTCAATTAGTAAACGTCGTCACGTACGCTTACACTAGAAATATTGAATAAAATGTTATCAGTGAATTATTTTATTAAATATGATGCGGTTGAATTGATTAGCACGTTATTGTTAAATCTATCTAAGCTGTCACAAACTGCATGTATGTACCAGGGATGTCCGGAAAGATTTCGTATTAACCAAAACCACTCAAAGGATACATTTGAAAATTTATTAGCTTAAAGATTTATCTATTTGTGACAATTCCTGAAAGTTTCATGAAGAAATCACGAAGGAAACACACACAACAAGCATTCTACACAGTACAAGTAACAACTAAACTCCGTAGACGCACGACGTCATGCATTCGCTTGAACGCATTTTAGAGGTTGTTACACTTGTAGCCTTTTCTTCCGTAGAGATAAGCCCGGGAACCCATCGGGCTCTTACCTTTGATGAATTAAGATCGTCGCGGTATTTCATGATAGTACTCACAGCTGTCCGTTTTCGTATAACCAGGTCATCCGCCAATTGTGATACATGTCCCGTATACACTAGTAGTTTGCAGTCACGTATCACTGATGGTCTTCAGTTCGTCTTTTAGTCGTCTGAATGTTCATACCCGCCACTTACACGCTTAAAGCTAGTGAAATTATAAACATTGAAAACCTATCTATTTTTATTATTTTATGTATTCCGTTCCAGAACAATAAAAGCGTGTGACACATATATATAGTGTATACAAATTTGTTTATCAAAACGTTGATGCGTGCGTGACGTCAACGTTGATTTAATCCGGTATAGTTATATTTTCTTCATCCGTTGACCGTTACTATGTTTACCATAAAAACATAATAATTTAAAATTATAAGCAATGGAGAAGAATTTCAGTTTGATGACATATCGTTAACTCTTGCCAAATATACAAAATTTAATGGCGAGTTATTAATGAATTGTGAAGCAATTGTGTCAATTTCAAAGTGCTTCATGAAGCGCTATATGGGTTGTTCAGTTTTCCTTGACGGTATTGTAAGAATCACCTCGTTCACAAATCATCCAGATGACGGACACTGTTAATGGAGTGAACATCGACCGGTTATCGGATGGTCACCGACAAACTGTTGTCACTAAACCACGCCTTGATTTTGTCCAACAGTACCCGATTTCCATCCGGTCCGAAAAGTCAAGAAGTACGACGGACGATCATCTGACAACGATCTGATTGGATAAGTGACCCAGGTATTATTGCCACAGGGAGTCGACATCTTTTCGATATTTGGAGGAAACTTGAAAACATATTTGTCGCATTTTAAATTCCTATTGCATCAATGTAATTTAAAACAAATCATGTTGTTTATTTATGCATTTAAATTAAAACATAAAATATTTCAATCGTTGAACGGTTAATTTGAATTACCGTTTGCATTGTACAATTCTATAAACGGGAATAAACAACTAAAACACTCGACACAATTTGCTGTTTTTGCGACTACAAAATACATTTTGTGTAATCAAATGTTGAAAACATAAAAAACAGCAAAAAATTGAATGTGTCCTATTTGTCATAATTATACATGTACTTGTATTATTCCGTGATTCAGAAAGACGTTCCCCTAACAATACAGATTACATCACCCAATGCATCCATCCATTACACATGTTATATGCTTTGTATTTAAAGATCTAGTGTGATTTTGGAAAACTGTAATACATGTATTCTGTTTTCCATTATATCTGAAGAAACAGGCCAGAATCATTATTTTTAAAATTGTAGCTTTGCAGTAACACTCAGATCTATTTGATTGCCTCTGATTGTCAACAAATTACACACTGCAAGTGTGATTTCTAGCATGCTAAATTACATGGGGACATCGGAAAGGTAAAAACATGGGACTGTTGCCTGGCTTTCCCCCGGGGTTGGGGGGTTCAATTGACTGGTGCATAATTCATCTTTATACACCTATTGTATCGTTGTCCAGATATATTAACAGGTGATCTGAAACAAAATAGCCTAGCTACACAGGTCGTATAATTTCGGCTATATACTAATTGGACGGCATCATTATGGAACATCCATGAATGATTCTGCAGTTTGTCCTGTTTTATTTTATTTATGGTTTATAAAGACATATATATACAGGTTAGGGACAGAGTAAATATGTTTGGCTGTATCTCAAGATAGAGGCCAGTAACTGTTGTGGTTCGGTATATTGAGGATGGCGCGAAAACGAACTTGTAAAATGTCGTGATCTGCTAAGTTCTAATTATTCATTATGAAATGACTACTGCATGTATGCAAATATGTGTATTTTTGTTAAATTGGAATGTACAACATTTGTCAGTCATATGCAGTGAACGACTAGTTTTCTTTGACTGTGCCACTGGGTCACACATCATCCGGATGACGGATGATGTCCACCCGGACGCTGGACGATGTCAGTGTACCCATCTGATGTATACCCGATGTCTAAGCATCGTTCACCCGCCCTACGCCAATATTGAATCCTGTAAGATGGATGACATTTGGGCATTGCTTGCTGATCTTTCGATGTCCGTCACATATAGGGCGAAAATCGCCCCGTCATCGGACGGTCACCGACAAATATATTGGTCGCTAAACCGCGTATTGATTTTGTCCGACAATGCCCTGATGTCCACCCCCGACCGGCCCTGTCAGTCAAGAAGTACACAGGCCGATCATCGAACAGCGATCTGTTTAGATTGTGACCCAGGTATTATTATCACAGGGGGTCGACATCTTCAGTTCAGTTGTTGGTTTCTTATTTGGGACTGTCAGTAAATGGTTAATGAATTTACTCGTGTTTAAAAATATGGTAGTCAGTGTTATAATGATTGTTTCATTATGTTCGGGTCTCGTTACAAAGACGTAGATCTATACGGATGTTGTCCAATATATTTTGTTTTATTTTATTTATTGAATGAAATGTACCACATTGAACTTCTAACCCGGTGCCTGAAGTTTTGGAAGAAAAAATGACGCAGTGTGTGAGGACAGATATAATTTTATTCATAAATGTGCTCAACTGTATTATTGATCCCTGGAAACGCCATGGTTGGGCCTTCCTGTGTGTTATTTTGTTCGTGATAAAGGTGTGCAGTGTTATATAGAACATGTATGATAGCAGGAAATTTGCAACATACATTTCAACAATATCGAGTCCTATATATCATTAAAGATGACGAGTTTGCTTTATTAATTGGTTTGACGTCATACAACGTTGCGTAGAAAATTAACACGTCTTGTATGTATACAAGTGTTACAAAATATACGTTCATTTGCTAATTATTCAATGGAATGGTACTAAATTTTCAGTAGTAGAAAACTAAGCTATATAGATCATGATTATATCCATAGTTTATGCGTAATTAACGATAGCCCGTGTCACAATGATGTGAAAATCACGCAAATTTCGTAACATAATTACTAAGTATCAAACACGAATATTTAATTACTTTTGTAATCAGACTGAAGAGTTATCATTTTTCTACTATTGTAAATAGTTTATTTGTGTGCAACCGTCTATAAACTGCATAACTAATCACTTTTTCGGTGGTCACTTTTGATGCGCGATCCGCGAAATGGCGCCAATATTAACGTCGTCAGACGCATGACGTCATGTCCGAATTCCATCGGAAATGACGTCATAATGTTTTGACCCTTACTTGTTTACATCTTAACCCTTTTGTACGATGTTTAGATGTAATATTTCCAGGTTCCTCAAGTCCATATAAAAATAGGCCAAATAGGCCCGTTGGCACTCAACGTAGTAAACAATAATAGGCCAAATAGGCCCCGTGGCACAGAAGTGGTTAACCCTTTCGCTGCCGACTTCGAAATGCCAAATTACGTCGACAGTGCCAAGCCTGTTTTGACGTAAACAAGTTGACGTCATTATATCGACGTTCAAAAAACTGCGCGGTATGTCGCACGTTACAACGTAATTAGACGATAATTAAAGCGCCGTGTATGCATTCAAGATATGTATGTTTTAGTTTAAATATAAACACACAAACTGAACAAAATGACATAAGCCTGACTTAATTAAATCTTTCGAATATCCATAGTTTAATGCATATTTTATCCTAGGTAAGTTTTTCAAAATATTTTGTTCTAGTAAAAAAACATGTTACTTCATGAATAGTTACACACAATATGAGCACTCAAACCCTGTAAATAGTTCATCATAGATGCCTTAATTAACATGCGTTCGGATCATACATAGAATTATTAATCGAATGATGTGCGAGTATGCAGTCGAAATTTTAAAATTCTTATAAATCTATTACGTATTTAACATACATGTACCATCTTTCATGATAGTCTGCTAAAAGCCGCTATGAACTGTTCGCCTTAATGTAATGTTCAGTTAACAAGAACGGAGTAAATAAGCTAGGGCCCCTGGTTTAATGATTTTGTACTGTATCTAAAAATTAAACTAAAGGATTGGGTACGAATACATATAGCCACGGCCATGGTTTAGTAGATAAAGTGCGCTGGATTTGTAACCCAGCGATCCGGGTTTGATTCCCGGTCGTAAAACGTTGACAACAATATTCATATTGATTTTCGTCCCCATGTTGAAATGTTGCTGGTTGCTTGTGGAATGGTAAGTTGGTGTTTAGTACGTGTTAGGGTAGTTTGGGTGACACTGTTAGAAAACTGGTTAGGTAAATTGGCCGCCGCATACAACATTTGTTATAAATCTCCTCACAGAATATCAACGGAACCATAGCACCTACAATTAATGAACATTTTCAAAATATTATTTTGACACACATTGGTACTGTGTTTCATGGGGATTACAGTGGATGTTTACAAAGCACTCATATATACGAGAAGTGATTTGGGAGATAGTGTGCGCACGAAAAATAGGTATCTCGTAAGTCAAATTGGCTGTCCCTTTCAATAGGGGTGACGCTATAATAAACAAAAACGTTACTTTTACTTTTTATATTTCACCACATGGTGTGACTTAGTTTACTTTTCAACGAGTGTGGTGTAATGTTCTCTACTCATTGTAGTGCGACTTGTTTGAGTAAGCACTGCAACCCACTTCATTCATTCAATTAATATTTTACCACTACAATGTACATGTAATACATTCGTCAGTACATGTGTACTAGTAAAGAACACAAAAATATGAATTCATAAAACCGAATCAACACTACAAGGGGTGGTTGCAGCTTACATGTATATATTTTATTTATGGTTGGTGCTCTAGTTTTTGTCTTCTTCGTGGCTTGGTGATGCGATAAGCAATCCCTCAGTATAGCGATACAGTTTCACGGTGGTCGCTTGGGTATTGCTCTTGAGTCTTGACTATGGATTGAGACGACACTGGTTCGAATCTCGGCCGTGGCACTTGGTCATTTCTTATAGGCTTTTCAGTCAGTGTTTCCTATCCTATTACAGATAACTCACCACGTGTGTATCTGTGATGTTCACCGGGTACGTTGCTAACTTGCTGACTAATTCCATACCAAATGGTCTCTTCGTTTAGCGTCCACCCTAAGTTCGTAACATATCTAGCTATCCTGGGAGATAAAACGAAGCCCTCGAAAAAAACAAGTCATACCGACTACTATCCTCATCATTATATGGCTAATAAATATAGCTTTTATGCATTGTCAATCATAATAACTTACTGAAATAACTGAAAACGTGATTGTGTGGGAAAAAATACTGAGCTTAAATTTAGAGTTAATATTTAAAAGTACACACAATCTTTACAAATCTCATTGAATAAGAGCTAAGAACACGCTAAAACGATAAACATTTATTACCTTAATATTGTTGTTTTTCCTTCTCAAGACGCCCAAACCTATCAGTCCGCGGACGCTAAACGAAGAAAAATTTGGAATGGCCAAATGAGTCCATTCGAAAAGAGATAAGGTATTGAACCCTGGCTGACCACGCACTTACGACTGTGACGTGTCTCATAAATTATATCTAGGAATCGAACTTTGTATGTGTGACGATATAATTAAGCGATCGGGGGTGAATTAATTTTGTATGGATGTAATATTTTATGTCGTAGGACGAGATAGTGATTTCCAATTTGAGGTAATAAGTTCAACGCACAACATCTTTTTAAGAAAAATGTTATATGCATTTCTGATACAAACGATTAGTTTAAGAAGTAACTCGGCTCTTTGCGGCCTTCGTAATACCGGTAGCATCATCTCGCAATCTCGATTTAATTAAACGCGAAGCATGCAGGGAATCAAATTAGCTTCCCCAGTTAAAAAAATGTACATATCCCGTACAATACCACTTCTTTAATGAACTGCTACTAAACATACAGTCTAGATTAAGGCCAGCAATTTTGTACGAATATAGCGATCATTGGGCGTAGGTCTAAGATCAAGACCAGGAATTAAGACCTACTCCACTGATAATAAGGCGTGACTTAGATATCTACGTATAGACCCCATCCCTCTGGTCAAACAATGACATTCATAAAATACCGATCGAAAATACGCTAGTACTTCAAGACAATGAATACGTGAATACTCGACTCGGATAGCGCTGGTTGAAGATCCAAAGTTCGCTCAAAATTAATAAGGGTCATCACCACTGAATCTAGAACGAATTCAAGTCAAGGGGGCACTGGATGCCTACTAAAGGGGTCGTTGAACGAATAGCTAATGTATTTTGACCAACACAGGCTCATGTTAAAGTAAGGCTTACTATTAGGCTTTATAAACAGTAGGTCTATAGCACTTCCACTGGATAACAGAAAAGATGAATGTGCATTGGATCTGTCGCTTGGTTAAGACCGAATACTGTCTGTTTTATGGTTGAGCACAAGTCTAAGATCGAGTACAAACTAAGGACTAGAGTTGAAAGCCTATGAGTGGGCATCAAACAAACAAGTGGCACAAAAAGTACGTTGGACATAAAATGAAGTTCTATCTTTATGTGCGTAAATTGATCACATATGTTTTTTTTTCAAATTTATTCCGAGGAAGTACCTCATCTATATGCTGTCATTCAGAATACAAATATGCAACTAAATACATCCTACATAAACTGTTCATTGGTTGGTTACTTATTTGGGACAGTCATAATATAGTTAATGGATCTAACGTGCGTTTAAAAACATGGTATTCAGTGTGATAATAATCGTTTAATTAGTGTCGGGTCTCGTTTCAAAGACGTAGATCTATATGGGTGATGCACACTATATTTTGTTTTATTTATAATTGTTGAATAACATGTTCCACAATGAACTTCCAACCCGGTGCCTAACTTTTTAGAAGAAAATATGACGCAGAATGTGAAGACCGATATGATTTTTTTTCACAAATGTGCGCAATTGTACTATTGATCCCCGGAAACGCCATGGCTGGACCTTCCTGTGTGTTATTTTCCCGCGGGTCGAGTTCGTGATTAAGGGGTACAATGTTATATAGAACATGTATGATAGCAGGCAATTTACGACATTCGTTTCAACAATATAGAGCCCTATATATATCAGTAAAGAAGTCGAGTTTGCTTCATTAATTGGTTTGACGTCATACAACGTTGCGTTGAAAATTAGCGCGTCTTGTGTGTATACAAGTATTACAAAATATACATTCATTTGTTAATTATTGAATGGAATTGTACTAAACTTTCGGTAGCAGACAATTAAACTCTATAGATCATGATTCTTTCCATAGTTTATGCCTAATTAACGATATCCCGTGCCAAAATGGAGTGAAAATTACGTAAATTTCGTAGCATAATTACTGAATATCAAACACGAATATGTAATTACTTTTGCAATCAGACAGAAGAGTTGTCATTTTTCAACTATTGTAAATAGTTTATTTTTGTGCAACCGTCTATTAACTGCATAATTAATCACTTTTCCGGTGGTCACTTTTGATGCGTGGTCCGCAAAATGGCGCCAATAATAACGTCGTCAGACGCATTACGTCATGTCCGAATTCCACCGGAAATGACGTCATAATGTTTTGACCCCTACTTGTTTTCATCTTAACCCTTTCGTACGATGTTTAGATGTAATAGTTCAAGGTTCCTTATGTGCATACAAAATAGGCCCAAAATAGGCCCGCGGCACTCAACGTAGTATAACAAAATAGGCCCAAAATAGGCCCGTGGCACTTGGGGGGTTAAACATATAATATATTGGCTTATTATAAATAATGAACTATAAAAAACGTTCATTTTAACACAAACAAACAAATAAACAACTTAACGTTTATGTATTTGGATAGAGGATATTTGTTTGTTTTGATTGAATATGGTTTATATCTCATCGTGTAGTGATAAAATTCAATATTTTCAAGAGCGCGTAGCAGTTACAGACATTTTAGTGTTGAGATTTTGGTAAATTAAAGTAGTCCCTGTGAGGGGGCGGAGCTTATATCAGTCACATTGTAGGTGATAACCAGTGACTGATATAGGTTTTATTTCACTGATAGAACTCCATATCTCATCAGTTAGCATTAAATAAATAGAGGATATTTGTTTGTTTTGATTGAATATGGTTTATATCTCATCGTGTAGTGATAAAATTCAATATTTTCAAGAGCGCGTAGCGCGAGTGAAAATATTAAAATTTTATCACTACAAGATGAGATATTAACCATATTCAATCAAAACAAACAAATATTCTATTTATTTAATGCTTTTATGGTGTCAAAACTGGTACTATTTATGCCAAATTACCACTGTGGTTAGGCTACGTATGAATATGTTATTCCATTCATATTTTTCACTTCAAAATCCGCCATCTTGGATTATGGTGAATAGGTGAAAACGACTTTTTTGAGAATTTTGCATTAAATCATACACCAACTTGTAGGAAATGGTCTAACTAAGAATAAAAACCCCCACATGACATGTTTCTGTTCAGTAATAAAAAAGTTACAGGCATTTTAGTGTTGAGATTTTGGTAAATTAAAGTAGTCCCTGTGAGGGGGCGGAGCTTATATCAGTCATATTGTAGGTGATAACCAGTGACTGATATAGGTTTTATTTCACTGATAGAACTCCATATCTCATCAGTTATCATTAAATAAATTATTTTATTTAAAAATTCACGTCATGTGTAATAAGGAGTAGGCCTACAGCACTGAGAATTGGGTCTGATCCTTACCTTTACTGTATACTTGAATATATAACAAGTTCTTGCGTTGAATTTATGAATTTATGCGAACTAATTGTAAATACCCATACCAGTAACACGCACGTGCCTATGTTCTTCAGAGTTTTGAATCGTTACTAATCGTTTTAGAAAAAGTTATTTCCGGTTTAGAAAATTGCGGAGTCGAAAGAAGTGAATGGTTGAAAGTATTCAAATTGCGAAACTTTTGAGTCCTAACATATTCTTTCATAACGTTAAGCCTGATTCAAATCATGAAAACTATTGAAAAAATGCATATCTTATTTAATCCAACGTAAATAAAACAATATGGCGACGTCGGAATTGACGTCACATCATTTAACGCGACGTCATCGCACGTTAACGCGACGTCGTCGCACGACATAGCGCGCCAACTTGTAAATAAAATTATGTTGAATTGAAATATAAATAGAAGATATTGCATGAGTGTCTTTTCATATTGAATTTATTAAACGAGTTTAATAAAATAATAAAATGTGAGGCTCTGTCGAGCATTTTATCGATTTTATTCAACGAGTTTAATGTTCTTTTTATCATATGTATAGCTACTTATTTTCACTATAATAAACGCGCAACTTTGACGACATCGCCTATACTTTGAGTGACGTCACGTCAAAACTTTATTACACAAGTGTATTATCAAAAATAAATAATGACTTTATTACGCTGCCGCGACGTCAAACATATGATAAATAGCAAATAAAAGACGAGTGTAAAACTATAATAACTATTTATAGGGAATATCTGTGTAACCCGTCTCTTAGATTGGAAAACACTCTTTTCGAAGTATTTTTTCGCCTGGTTTTCTATGTGGTGCTGCCTGGCAGCCAGAGGCTAGATCTATAGTCTCTGTAGTAGAGCAAACAAATTCCAAAGTCATTTATTTCTTCGATCAGATTATCAAAAAAACCTGATGGGAAATCCCCGCTGGATGCAGTGCATTTGTTCATATTACATATAGACAATATATCATCTGTTAATTTATGCTAATAGAATAGGATCAAGTTAAAATATCTGTACTTTACTACATGTATATTGATACCATATATATATACAACTACAAATATATATATCAATGCACGATCAAAACCAACCTGTTATCAAAACATGACGTTACAAACGCACGATTGGTACTTGTAAAACAGTTTGCGACACGCAACGTTGGAAACATTAAGCTGTAAGGCGTCGAACGAAGTTACCACAGGAGGTCATGTCTATTCGGACTTTGGTTAATAATAAGAATATATGGTTAAAGAAAGGGTACCTATATATTTAGAACGTTTCATAGACTTCCAATGACGAATAAAGTAGATAGGCCTACAGTACTAAATTAGTAACTTTTCCGCATATTTGTTGATCAACCCTCGATCGAATTTCCTAATGTCCCAAGGTATGGTTTGTGACGTCACATGTTCCACCAAAGCGTGTCCAATAAAATGGCTTGTATCATCGGGTATTCGACATTACGTTACGTGACTCAAAACGGAAGTCCGATGAACATTTTTAGATTTCAAAATGATAGAATGACCGCACTAGCGCTTGTGTTACCTTTCAGAGGTGATATTTTGGTTATAGTTTTATTATACGCTCATCCAACCATGGCATTGTTTTTGTCGACACTCCTGTGTGAAGAGCCCTATAGTATGGTAAGGGCCTGTCCACATTTTTGTCCTGTTTTTATTTTTCAGTATATTTTCAACATGCATGCATTTGTAACGGCTCGAGTGCGATATATTTTGACATAAGATTGGTTGTATCTCGAAGATAAATGTATGAGCTTGCTACTGGAGAAAACAGTATGTGATTAATTGCCTTTTTGGAAAAGTTACAAGACTGTTTGTAAAGTTGGTGGTGTCGCAATTTTGATACCAGTTACGTCCCTGTTAATCTATATCTAGTGATTGAGAGACCAGTGAGTCGATACAGACCCCTATGGGTTGAACTGAACTGATTAATTTGTACTAATAGAGGGAGGCAACAATAATTTTGCTGTGTAAAGGGAGGCTACTGAGTTAGATATTATTTGTCCGGGAAAAATTTTACTTTGACACCGGTCGGAAAGCTAAGCTCGTTATGAAACCATTAATTTGTTCTTAATTTAACGTTATTTTGATAGGATTTCAATGACGTTCAACCATGCCATGAATTCGTAACTACTTGATTCAATATATTGGTAAGTTTAAGTCTGAGTGCCACACTTGCGGTGTATTCTAGAATTGTCATATGTTTTCGCGAGTGTCACCTTGAACATTGAACGCTATCGTTCTCACGGTTCTGAACCTTGTCTTTAGTTACGGTTTTAGGGTAACAGTAGCGATTTAATACTGTGAGTGAATTAATCTCCTAATCTATAACATATTTTTTTGGAAAAAAATTGGTGCAGTAGGGTCTGATGAGTCATTGTCAGCCAAACTGATTTCAGTCATCAAAGTTGTTCAAAAAGAGGAACACAGTTCCATGGTTTAACAGGAATCTTAAATGTATGAGTAGAAGGGAAGCTAGACTATATTCCCATGCGAAGAAGTCTAAACAGTGGTCAGAGTACCAGCAGTGATTTTTTTTTGGCTATTTTTGGGGCCGAATACAGGCCCCTTCCCCTAGCAAAATAACCTCCATTTTCCCCAAAAATCAACAATTTTTTCCCGAAAAGTAAGCATATTTCCCCCTTTTTTGTGCTCGCTGGATTCAAAGCAACTACGGTAAAGCTGTTACAGTCAAAACAATGGATTTTCAAACTTGCACAAGTCGTTCTCACATATAACCAGAGTATTATCAGTAGAAAATAGAAATTTATGAACAATTTGAACTGAAACAATCTTTTTTAATAATTCCCAAATTGCGCTAAATTTCCCAATTTTAAAGGCACAGGCTGTTTAATTTTGTTCGAGAAAAATCACTGTACCAGAAACTATGTAAACGTGAATCCAAAAAGGCAGAAGTGAACTACATGTATCTATAAAGGCCTTTTCGACTGGGCTGTTTCGTGGAGCATGTTAAAGTATGTTTCCCGTTCCAAGCTTACAGTTCTTCTATAGTACTACTACTGTAATATTGAGGATGGGAACCAGACTATAACCTGCTCCACAAAACAGCCCAGTCGAAAAGGCCTTTATATGAAACCATACTAAAGGGATTTGATGAAAACAACAGTTACTGCACACCATTCTGGCGATACGTCAAATCTAAACTTTCTAAAGATTTTGTTGGAACAGCTCCACTTAAACATAATGACAACCTGCTCAGTGACAGCAAAAATAAAGCCGAGATTTTCATTGATCAATTCAGCTCAGTGTTCACATAAAACACTTACTGTGACTTAGTGACTTACACTCGTCTACCACATCTAAATAGGAGTACAAGCATCCTATGCCAAACCTCAACATAACTGAGTTACTGGAGTTGAAAATATGCTGAACAATATTAAGACTTCTTAGGCGGTAGGGGCTAGGGCCAGTCTTATTAGCAGATAATATATCCAATTTGTCTTATTGAAAACATGTTCTAAACAATTGGCACCTATCATTACATCTATATTCCAAATTCTATTACTACTGGCAATTTACCGGACGACTGGGTAAACGCAAATGTGTCACCTGTATACAAGAAAGGAGACGTCCATCTCGCAGCGAACTATAGGCCAGTGCCGTTAACCTCGGTAACTTGTAAGATACTAGAACACATCATATGCAAACATCTATTGGACCACCTTGACAAGAACAACATATTGACTAATCTCATTATCTCAACCATGGATTCAGATCCGGATACTCATGTGAGACGCAGCTGCTCGTAACCATGGAAGATCTACTTTGTTACCATGACTAAGGACTTTAAACTGATGTAATAATATTAGACCTTTCAAAGCATTCGATACTGTTCATCATGACGAATTATTACACAAACTCAAAAGTTTCGGTGTTGAAGGATCCATACATACATGGATTAAGACTTTCTAACAACCAGACATATATGCAAGTAGTCATTGATGGCGAGAACACCAAGAAATCATGACAACACAGTGGTTTTTTTGCCTCTTTTGGAAAGTGTCCGGGTCCGTTCAGATTGGGAATTTTCGCGGCGTGACAACTTCAAATTGGGAATTTCCATGAAGCAGAAAGGCCAAATAAAACAGAAACTTCAAAGATGTGAATGACATGTGAATGTTTACTTTTATGCTCGACATCTTGTCAAAAATGTTCATTACTTTATCATTTTATGTCCGATTTTGAAAACAAAAATTGGGAAAATTCTAGCCTATTTGCAATTAGGAAAGGGTCCGTTTTCCGGACCCTAATAAAGAAGGAAAAAATCACTGCAACAGTGGATTATGGCGGGTCGCACGGAACCCTCGTGTGCCCTCGTGTGACCTTGAGCACTTTGTGCTCATGTGAGCTATTATGATCACTCACCGTCCGTCGAACGTCCACACTTTCAAATAATATCTCCTCTGAAACCGTTTGACCAATATTGATGAAATTTTGCCTTGATGTTCCTGACATAGGGGGATTTAAAAATTGCTCAAATAAAGTTGATCCATCAAGAACTCTTGTTGAACCGGGTAACAAAACCTTTAAAAATCTTCTTCTAAGAAACCACAAGGCATAGAGCTTAGATATTTAGCATGAAGCAATGCATAGTGGACCTTTACCAAGATTGCTCAAAATCATGACCCCCGGGTCAGTATTGGCCCCGCCCGGGAGGTCCCTTAATTTTGTATAAGAGATATACTAGAAAAAACTTTAAAAAATCTTCTCTGGAACCACAAGGCATACAAATGGCGAGCTTAGATATTTAGCATGTATCATTTGCTAGTGGACCTCTACCAAGAATGCTCAAATTGTGACCCCCGGGTCAATATTGGCCCCACCCCAGGCATCTTATAATTTTATATAAGAAATATATAGAAAAACTTTAAAAAATCTTCTTCTCTGGAACCACAAGGCATAGAGCTTAGATATTTTGCTAGTAGCATTGTCTGGTGGACCTTTACCGAGATTTCTCAAATCATAACCCCTGGGCCAATTTTGGCCCCACCCTGTGCCTCCCTTAATTTTACATAAGAGATATATAGAATTTATTTTAGCTCCATCACCTCACAAGTGAGATTATTCCTGAACGACTGCTTACCCTACCAAAGCATCCCCACACAACAAGACCAGCAAATACTACAACTTAAAAGAACTTGAAAAATGGGCCGATACATGGGGCATGCGTTTAAACGCCAAAAGTGCTATCTACTAAGTGTAAACAACAAATCTTCACACTTCTATCTATTGTGCGCCAACCTAGGGCATACACTCAGTTAAGACATGACATGGTCTTCACATACATGTAGCTACAAAGTCACTAGAAAGGCCAACTCCTAAGATTGCTAATGGACTACTGTGCCATCATCTGGAATCCCTTCTTACAGAAAGATATCATTAAACTGGAACTTGTGCAAGATCAGGCAGCAAGGTTCATCACAAATGTCTCATACCGCTCTAGAGATGAAGGTTGTGTGACTCGTATGCTGCAGGACCTTGACCAGCCGTCTTTACAAGATCGTCGCAATTTCAACTACTAGTGTTCCTACATAAAAATGGTTGAGGGGTTGGTACCAGCTATACTGCCTGACAAATTTGTAAAGCGAACTAGAAGCAAAAGACAGATCAAATCAAATATAGTGGTTCTAATTTCAATACAACTAATTTTATCGAACGTTATACAGTGAACAATAATCGTGGTCTAACGATACCTTTTACTCAAACAGAGCAATACAAAAACTTATAAGAACGGCAGTGGACTGGAATCATCTGCCAAATCGTATAATTAAGGTCAAGTCAAGTGAGGGATTCAAATCGATCCTCTCACAAGGTCAATAAACGCACACTCCAGAATGTATTAAACTGTCTCTGGTAGCAATTTTTTTATTATTTATTTATATTTCTATTGATGATGAACTTATCTGTTTCAGGAGAGATGTCTTCCAGAGCAGTTATCTCGTTGGGTCATCAGTCAATCCGAGGTATCAAACGCACAGTGAGAACTTTATTTTCTCGGAAAAACTTACTGTACACCAATACAGCAATATCTGTGTTCATGTCCTGTGCAGGTGATGGCCTACAACAAAAATATCAGATTTCACAAAAAGAAATCAGTGGATGGAATCAGAGGCGGAGCCGAGATGTTGGTATAACTGGACTCGTGATTGGTCCATTTTGTCACTATTGGTACCTGTTTCTTGATTGGTGGTTGCCGGGGAAAACAGTTCGAGTGGTTTCTAAGAAACTGCTTGTGGATCAGTTATTGTGTTCACCAGTTACTATTTTATCCTTTCTGTCTCTGACATCGTACCTCGAAGGCAAGAGAGGAAGTGAATTTAAAAATGAATTGGTGACTAAAGGGAAAACTTTATACACAGCTGAGTGGTTTATATGGCCTCCTGCACAAATTATAAATTTCTGTTTTTTGCCAACGAAATATAGGGTACTTTTTGATAATTCTGTCTCCTTTGGGTTTGACTGGTATTTTTCTTATGTGAAGTATGGAAAATGTTTGAACGAGGTAGTAGGAGATGCATGTGAAACAGATGATCTAGTCATAGATGATAAAATACATAATATAAGTGACCATGGCTCTCATTTACCATTTCTTCACATACAAGCTGCTCCATTAGTTCAATCACAAGTTGGAAATTTTCATTGGGACAATTGGAGCGAATGGTTTTATGTGAAACACCGTTGTAAAAGTATCCTTATGTTAGAAATGAAGCATGGAAAAGAAGACTTGATAAATGGCTCAAATGAAAGCTTTTGTGATATTGATAGTTTTGTTAGAACTACTAGTGATGATACGGATATTGATAGTGATGTTAGAACTACTAGTGATGATGATACGGACAGAGATAGTGTCGAGACAGATGATCATGACAATCAGGGGAAGATAACTGATACCTAATAGTGTTAAGTGCTGGCTATAATCATATCAGTTTTACCAGAGTTGCCTCCCTTGTGTAGATCTATTTTTTTAAAGCCCAGTAAGGCTATTTTCAAAAATTTATAACTTGGTAACCTATCTGCAGACTGATGGATGTTGAGCAAATCAGTTGAGTCCCAAAACGAAATACAGCCTCCAGTTGGTTTGTTGACGAAATAACAAATTATAAACAATAAGTGCACAATTTACAGTCTAAGGGAAGCAACTCTTTAGTATTTTGTCATTCATGCATTTTATTTAAATGTCACTTTTGGCTTACTATTTTGATAGATATAGTTAACATTCTGTTATCTATTATTGGTCATTCGTGAAAAGCATCCTAACCATGACTTGTATTTAATAGACAATCAGATTTTTGGTCAAAATGTTCATTTTCATGATCTTCAGGCCAGGTACAAAGTTGGGGCAGGAGAATTGCACACTTCCTGTGATCACACGTCTGATGTTTAAACCACTTCAGAAGGAAGTAGATCTCAATTTATCTTCTCCGTGCATGCATCATTCGAGTGTACAGTTACTTTAATACATGTATATTGCCTGCCATTTCTTTCATTTCTGAAGGTATTTGCTTCCCTTTCATAGCTTGAAGCATTTTGAACACTCGGATCATAGAGGACTGTGTTTTCTGTATCACTCGTAAGATTTCCCCTTTTTGTGCTCGTAAGTTTTCCCCTATTTGCGCTCGTAAGTTTTCCACTTTCAGTGCTCGTAAGTTTTCCCATATTTGCGCTTGTAAGTTTTCCCCTATTTGCACTTGTAAGTTTTCCCCTGTTTGTGCTCGTAAGTTTTCCACTTTCAATGCTTTATAGTTTCCACTTTCAGTGCTCGTAAATTTTCCCCTATTTGCACTCGTAAGTTTTCCACTGTTAGCGCTCGTAAGGTTTCTACATTACGAGATGATTATGCTTCATTGCCTCCATCTTTTACTATTTCAGATTTTCCGAATTATTTTGTTTGCTAGTGTTGCTAACTCTGCAGAGTTGTCCTTCCCCCCATGTCCTTTTCTTCATATAGAAGTCATGTATATCTTCCCATTCAGGGATTTTCCCGTCTTTTATCTTACGCCAGGAATTAGGAATAACTGGGAGATTTTGGTACGACAACGTTTTATTGGAGCATAAATTATCTAATACAAATGGCGTACAAACATATAAAAAGGGGAGTAACTCGGTCATGGATAAAGTCCGTCCAACCGTCCCATGATTGAACAATCAACCGTACTGGCGTTGGTAGTGGTATCTTCCAAATACCTGTGCAATAACTCGACACTTTCCTTTGAACAAATACTTTCAATTTCTTCTCAGAGAAATCTGGGCCAATTTTACATTGCTGTCATCTGATTGGTCAGTCTGATTCTGGCCATAGTGTAAAGCATCAAGGTTCCTCTTTATTGCATATTTTTGCTGCCACACACACATAATTGGAAGTCCTTGAAAATGGATGAAAAGTACTTTATCTTTATAAGTTCTGTATCAATCATGTAACAAATGTTCCCTTCTTATCATGAGCTTCTCAACTGTGTTTTCTGACTAACTTGTACCAAGTGCTTGTCCTTATCACTGTTTAACCATTCAGCTTATACCTTCCGGTTTATCACATCCAGGGTGATCCTTTAAAGGAAGGTAGATGTCCTTAGGTTGTCTTCCTGTTTATCACATCCAGGATGATCCTTTAAAGGAGCGTAGATGTCCTTAGAATGTCTTCTTGACTGTGGTCAGTATGCTTTTACTGCCTGACCATTTACTGATCCCATGTCTACCAGAATTTGGATTCATCAAACCATTAATTGCACTTCACACAATAACATGCCGAAATAATTGTGAAAAATAACAACAAATTTGTAATTTCTACTGTTCTTTAATAAGAAATGCATACTTATATTATTCTAATCTTAAATATCGGAAGAATGATAATTGATATCTTACATCACATAATTAAATGATTTTATTGGTAAATATAATGCTGTAAATCTGATAAGTAATCTATAAAATAACATATATTAAAGATCCGCTAAGTTCTCTATTGATACAGCATACACCTCCACTGTCAATTGGCATTTATAAGATACCTTGAAGAGAGATTATTTTCGTGACAAAGTCTGAATCACTTGTCCAAGTTTCCCAAGCAAAACCCCCATGCCTATTTGCTGCTTCCCTGATTTTATACATATGTTTAAGCTACTCTGGAGCATGTTCTTTGTGACCATTTATATATACTGACATGTAAATTTGGTATGTGTCAGTCTGCTTGGCACCTGAAGGCCTGGATCCAATGGTTCCGTCTGGGGATAATGACAAACTCACCACAAAATTTATTTAATTTTTTCTGTAAAAAATTACACCAAAAGCAAAATTCCTTTTTTAGGTACATGTATATTATTATGTTATCAAATCAATGAACCTATTAAAAATATTGAAATTCTTAAGAATGCAGTCTGCTGATGTATTTAACATCTTTCTGTTGTATTGCTGAGTGTTGCCTTCAAATGGGGACAATGAACAATGAATCAAATTTTCAACAGCCCGGAACAATTATTTGGTTGAAATCATTAAACTTGACCAGTTAGGTTTTATTTAATGTTTATTGGACATAGTATCACATTATCTGGACAAGCTATAGTAATTAAGACATGGTACAATGTATCAATCTATGTTCTGGCCATAAAAGAAGGGGTTCATGCAGGGATGAAAATCTAGGGGTTTATTTATTTTGTTTTAAAAATAGATTTTTAGAGGGATGCGTGACTGTAGGTGTTTCACAATTTTCTAGTTTTATGTTATTTATTATGCCCCCCCTATCGATAGATGGGGGGGGAGGCATATAGTGATTCACCTGTCCGTCCGTTCGTCCGTCCGTTCGTCCGTCCGTCCTGGTTAACCCAAAATGACCGTTTCTTCTAGCATTAATATGGCTTGCTACAAAGCTTTCATACTTGCATGGATGTTGTGTATGAACACTCTCCACACGCCAGTATCACCTAACCCCATTTTGACCTTCACCTTGACCTAATTTTGGACATAGACTTATTTATGGACAAGGCTTCCACAGGGGGCATAAGCGTTTATTGAACGCAGTCTTGTTTTTTACATGTTATTGTTTGAATGTTAACAATGTTCACGGTTTTGTCAAAAATAGCTTATTTTTACCTTGTTATTGAAAACAATATGTTTAATACAAAGTTAAGAGAAAATGAATAAAATACTTAAGGATCAATTATATTTTATTTTTCCGTCTCCTTTGTTTGATTAGAGAAAAAATCTTTACGTGTGACATTGATGTATCAGATCCCTGAAACCCTATGTACCCGTTCTGATGTGGCCGGTTCAGATTCAAATATGTACCCGTTCTGATGTAACTGGTTTAGATCCCAAATATGTACCTGTTCTGATGTAACTGGTTTAGATCCAAAATATGTACCTGTTCTGATGTAACTGGTTTAGATCCCAAATATGTACCTGTTCTGATGTAACAAGTTTAGATCCCAAATATGTACCCTTTCTGATGTAACTGGTTTAGATCCCAAATATGTATCTGTTCTGATGTGGCCGGTTCAGATACAAATATGTACCCGTTCTGATGTAACCAGTTTAGATTCTTATATGTACCTGTTCTGATATGACTGGTTTAGATCCCAATATGTCCCCATTCTGATGTGACCGGTCCAGATACCAATATGTACTTATAAATGGACATTTATTGGGTATTTCTTTTGTTCTCCAGTACCCATCAAGTGGCCATTTGCTTGCCAGGATGGACAGACGACGAATGAAAAGCTAAAAAGATGTGAACAAATCTCACATTTTCTGGAGAACAACGTCAAAGTGTATATAAAACCCTAAATTAATGTAAAACAAGGGAAGTATTACGATTGCATGGGGGTGAAAACAATCTTAAGAATGATAACACAGTAAACACACCCACTGAAAATAGTGTACAAACATACGAAAATCTCTACATTGAAATATACTTAGTCTAGTAAATCACTAATGATCTGATGGATATTGTTCCAACAAATGTATTTCATTGTTTAAACATTCAAATCATACACCTGTCTTGTTTAACTGATCTTCGACAATTTATATATAGGTATTACTGAGGTGCAGTATACTAGTGGCTTGACTCCGGCCCCACAGATATTAGGTGGATATTATTTCTATAATATAGAAATGCCCTTGTCCGTTCCGAAATGTTTTGTCATCGTAATGTACACTGTAACTTGAAAAATTGTGCTACAGTCTTCAAAATTCATTGGAATATTAATCAACATGAGTTTGATGTCATTTATGTATTGTTACTGTGCGTGAAGCGCTGTTTAGTAACAACGGGCGTGTTTCCGTTAATATCGCAATGAAATCGAATTTGTTAGGGAAAAATCGATTATGATACAATTTTGTAAATGTATTAGTCATACACCTATACAACTAAAGAATCTATTCAAGAGAAGCCTTTTGGGAATAAATTTCGTATCGGTAGATTTCTGCTTATAAACAGTTCTTTGATGACAAGGATCACCTCGCAATGATCCAAGGCCAGGTCAATCTAACGTCAGAAACAGGAAAGTGTCGTCGGCTAAACACATGTGGAGAGGTTAACACTACTTGAAGAATACTACTATAGTAATTACGGAACGATGCGAAATTATCGTGGATACAGCATTTAACATCACTACCGAACATCTTAAAATGGTAAATGTGTGTGCTCGCGTGACTTTATGGCTCCAAAACGATGATCAAATAGAGAAAAAGTGTCACATTTTAGGAGCAAAAATGGCGTAACTTCACAATATTTTGACGTTGACTTGGGCCGACTCGCGTTACATGAACTTATTAAAACACTAATATTATGTAAACCCTTCGTCGCAACAAGTTGAAATTTCATATGTGAAGTAAGGAATGGTGTGAATGTATTCCTGTTTGTTTTCATCAATATCGGGCCTCGATATTTGGTTTGTGTCATCTGTAACTTGAAAAGTAATTGTGCTACAGTCTTCAAACTTCATAGGACTATTTGTAAGTATGTGTAGTTGCCCACCTAAATATGTGAGTTTTGGCCCTTGAACTGATGAAACTTTGCTTTTGTTTCTTATACCTCTATGAGTATGTGTTCCATAGTCATCAAACATTAAATGAATATTTGTCAGCATGTACATTTGGGTTATGACCCTTGAGGTTGTTGGTTGGTTGGTCAGTCGGTTGGTCCATGCAAAACTTGTCTGTGCTATTTCTCTGTAACAATTGGTTGGATTTTAACGAAACTTTTTTATCAGTACCAAGTCTAGTTGTGCATATCATCGGCACACATTTTTTGGATCAATTTCAAGGGAGTTATGGCCCTTTGTTTTTAGCTCACCACTGTCCTGTCACAAAGTGACAGAGTGAGCTTTTGTGATCACTCGTCGTCCGTCTGTCCATCCGTCGTCCGTCCACAATTACTTGTGTAGACACTAGAGGTCACAGTTTTAGCTTAATCATTATGAAACTTGGTCACAATAATCATCTCAACAAAATCTAGGTCAAGTTCGATATTGGGTCATCCAGGGTCAAAAACTAGGTCACAAGGTCAAATCATAGAAAAACCTTGTGAAGTCACTAGAGGTCACAATTTCGGCCTAATCTTTATGAAACTTGGTCACAATGATCATCTCAACACAATCTAGGTTAAGTTCGATATTGGGTCATCTAGGGTCAAATATTAGGTCACAAGGTCAAATCATAGAAAAACCTTGTGTAGTCACTAGAGGTCACAATTTTGTCCTAATCTTTATGAAACTTTATCACAATGATCATCTCAACAAAATCAATTTTGGGTTGTCCGGGGAACTACTAGGACAGGTGAGCAACCTATGACCCTTAGGGCCCTCTTGTTTGTTTAGTGACTACAGAGATTGATTCCATATTATCATTTGAGTCATGTAATGTTTGAAGCATGGCTTTAATTTCCTATCAAGGGTATCTTTAGTCACTCGGTGACAGTTCTAGTTGCAGTTGTGAATAATTAAATGTGTTTATCTCTTTTTCCATGCTAACCTGTCTGTGTTTAGCTAGTTTGGTGGCTACACAGATTGAATCCACATTAGCATTCGAGTCATGTAATGTAAGAAGCATGGCTTCAATTTTTTATCAAATGTTTCATAAGTCAGTCTGTTGCAGTTCTGGTTGTTGTTGTTGAGATGGTTGAATTTTGTTCATCTCTTTTTCCATGGTTACCAGTCTGTGTTTTGTTTGTTTTGTGACTACAAAGATTGAATCCATATTATCATCAGAGGCATTTAATGTTTGAAGCATGGCTTCAATTTCCTATCAATTGTATAGTTAGTCACTCTGTGACAGTTCTAGTTGTGGTTGTGATTGATGGATTTTCTTGATCTCTTTTTCCATTGTGACCAGTCTGTGTTTAGCTACACAGACTGTAGTCACATTATCATTTGAGTCATGTTATGTTTGAAGCATGACTTCAATTTCCTATCAAGGGTATCCTTAGTCACCCTGTGACAGTTCTATTTGCAGTTGTTGTTGTGATTGCTGAATTTTGTTCATCTCTTTTTCCATGGTGTCCAGTCTTTGTTTTGTTTGTTTTGTGACTACAAACAATGTGTTCACATTAATACCATAATAATTTAAATAATTATGTTTTAAGCTTGGATTCAATTTCAGGTTTCATTGCTTGATTGTTTGCCTTGAAAGATTTCAGTTCTCTATCTGATCTAGATAGTCATTGACCTTTTTTCTAACTGTTGCAATCTTCTGTAAAATTTGGTTGTATGTTGTGTCCAAGTTCTTCACATTATTGTCCAGCTCACCTTCGTGGAAGTGTATGGTAGTTTGGCTAAGAAGGCTTTAATAAAAAAAACCGTATTACGAGTTTTTGAATCTTTCGAATTCTTGGTATCTTCTTGTAACTTATCCTTTATTAATTTTGCTATAAGAGTTTATTAGCACATACGGTTTTATTAGAAGGAAGTTCATGTTGGTCTCTCTTCACCTTCTCCCTACATGCATCACTTGATTGTATGATTGCTTAGGCAAGCCCTTTCACACAAACGGGGTTGACCGTCGTGGCTAAATGTTCTCGAACTTTAGCAAATAGTTCTGTCGTCTTCTTTCTCTCCACGACCGTCATATCTACAGCTTTATAAATTTCTCTCCCCTTGGCTCCCATGTACAGCAATTACATTGCTACTTTAACATTCTCTCCTTAGTCCTTCATGGGGCCGTTAAATATGAGCTCGCAATCGTCTTAAATTTGCTGAACTCCTCAACAAAATTCGTAGCTGTCCAGTCCATTTGAGGCGCTGGTATTCCGGCGAGATTCATTGTGAAAATTTATAAATTAATTATCCACCCATTTATTATGGAAATAGTTCCTTTTTAGCTCACCTGTCACAAAGTGACAGAGTGAGCTTTTGTGATCACTCTCCGTCCGTTGTCCGTCCGTCCGTCTGTCCGTCCGTCCACAATTACTTGTGTAGACACTAGAGGTCACAGTTTTAGCTTAATCATTATGAAACTTGGTCACAATGATCATTATAACAAAATCTAGGTCAAGTTCGATATTGGGTCATCCGGGGTCAAAAACTAGGTCACAAGGTCTAACAACAGAAAAACCTTGTGTTGTCACTCGAGGTCACAATTTTGGCCTAATCTTAATGAAACTTGGTCACAATGATCATCTCAATAAAATCTAGGTCAAGTTCGATATTGGGTCATCCAGGGTCAAAAACTAGGTCACAAGGTCAAATCATTGAAAAACCTTGTGTAGTCACTAGAGGTCACAATTTTAACTTAATCTTTATGAAACTTTGTCACAATGATCATTTTAACAAAATCTAGGTCAAGTTCGGTATTGGGTCATCCGGCGTCAAAAACTAGGTCACAATGTCAAATCATAGAAAAACCTTGTGTAGTCACTAGAAGTCACAATTTTAACTTAATCTTTATGAAACTTGGTCACAATGATCATCCTAACAAAATCTAGGTCAAGTTCGATAATGGGTCATCCGGGGTCAAAAACTAGGTCACAAGGTCAAATCATAGAAAAACCTTGTGTAGTCACTAGAGGTCACAATTTTGGCCTTATCTTTATGAAACTTGGTCACAATGATCATCTCAATAAAATCTAGGTCAAGTTTAATATTGGGTCATCCGGGGTCAAAAACTAGGTCACAAGGTCCAATCATAGAAAAACCTTGTGTAGCCACTAGAGGACACAAGTTTGGCCTAATCTTTATGAAACTTGGTCACAATGATCATCTCAACAAAATCTAGGTCAAGTTCGATATTGGGTCATCCGGGGTCAAAAACTAGGTCACAAGGTCAAATCATAGAAAAACTTCGTGTAGCCACTAGAGGTCACAATTTTGGCCTAATCTTTATGAAACTTGGTCACAATGATCATCTCAACCGAATCTGGGTCAAGTTCTATTTTGGGTCATCCGGGGTCAATAACTAGGTCACAAGGTCAAATCACTTCAATATGTCATTGGGTCTAAATGTGATATTAATTATAAAGCATAAGACAATATGAAAACCTTGTTCATGCACTAGAGGCTACCATTAGGCGTGCGTGAACTACTAGGACAGGTGAGCGACCTATGGCCCTTTGGGCCCTCTTGTTTTACGTTTTAACTAGATCTGATAAATTATTTATTATAAATTAATCCATACTTCTGACATCATGTAATCTTTTGTCTATTTGTGTCCAACACTTATGTTTCTAGTGATTCACTAGAAGAACAAAGAATACTTGAGTTCTTAGACTACAGTTTAATGTATGAACAACATCAGAGTGAAATCAACTAACTACTAAAGCATTCTACAGCATCCCTACATGTCCTACAGTATGCGGAGCTTATCCAGAGTGTCTGTGATTGACATTACAGCAATAATGTAACAATATGTTCAGTCAAATTCAAAGGGGTTTCAACTTCTGGTTTTAACACATTTGGTTCTAGTGTTTCACTGATTTCATTTAATATTTCAAAATGTTCTCTCTGGTATGACTGTACAGCCAAACTTTAATGCTTAATCCGACTCATTACTGCTTTATCACGAAAAGTTTTATTGTACATTTTACAGTGTATTTACATTAATACCAGAATCATGTAATGTTTTAAGCATGGCTTCAATTTCCTATCAACGGTATCATTAGTCACTCTGTTACAGTTGCTGTTGTGATTAATTAAATTTGTTGATCTCTTTTTCCATGCTAACCAGTCTGTGTTTAGCTAGTTTGACGACTACCAAGATTGAATCCACATTATCATTTGAGTCATGTAATGTTTGAAGCATGGCTTCTATTTTCTATCAACTGTTTCATAAGTCACTAAGTTGCAGTTCTAGTTGTTGTTTTTGCGATTGTTGAATTTTGTTTGTTTTGTGACTACAAAGATTGAATCCATATTATCATCAGAGGCATGTAATGTTTTAAGCATGGCATCAATTTCCTATCAAAGGTATCCTTAGTCACTCTGTGGCATTTCTCGATGCAGGTGTTGTTGTGATTGCTGAATTTTGTTCATCTCTTTTTCCATGGTGACCAGTCTGTGTTTTGTTTGTTTTGTGACTACAATTAATGTGTTCACATTAATACCATATTAATTTAAATAATTATGTTAAGCTTGAATTCAATTTCAGGTTTCATCGCTTGATTGTTTGCCTTGAACGATTTCAGTTCTCTATCTGATCTAGATAGTCATTGACCTTTTTTCTAACTGTTGCAATCTTCTGTAAAATTTGGTTGTATGTTGTGCCCAAGTTCTTCACATTATTGTCCAGCTCACCTTCGTGGAAGTGTATGGTAGTTTGGCTAAGAAGGCTTTAATAAAAAAAACGCATTACGAGTTTGTGAATCTTTCAAATTCTTGGTATCTTCTTGTAACTTATCCTTTATTAATTTTGTCTATAAGAGTTTATTAGCACATACGGTTTTATTAGAAGAAAGTTCATGTTGGTCTCTCTTCACCTTCTCTGTACATGCATCACTTGATTGTATGATTGCTTAGGCAACCACTTTCACGCAAACGGGGTTAACCATCGGGGCTAAATGTTCTCGAACTTTAGCAAATAGTTCTGTCATCTTCTTTCTCTCCGCGACCGTCATATCTTCAGCTTTACCTCTCCCCTTGGCTCCCATGTACAGCAATAACATTGTTACTTTAACATCCTCTCCTTGGTCCTTCATGGGGCCTTTAAATATGAGCTCACAATCTTCTTGAAATTGCTGAACTCAACAAAATTCGTAGCTGTCCAGTCCATTTGAGGCGCTGGTATTCCGGCGAGATTCATTGTTAACATTTATAAATTAACTATCCACACGTTTATTATGAAATTAGTTCCTTTTTTTACGTTTTAACTAGATCTAATAAATTATTTATTATAAATTAATCCATACTTCTGACATCATGTAACATTATGTCTACTTGTATCCCACACTTATGTTTCTAGTGATTCACTAGAAGAACAAAGAATACTTGAGTTCTAACTACAGTTTAATGTATGAATAACATCAGAGTGAATTCAACTAACATCTAAAGCATGCTACAGAATCCCTACAGGTCCTACTGTAGGCGGAGCTTATCCAGAGTGCCTGTGATTGACATTACAGCAATAATGTAACACAAATGTTCAGAAGTTTGCTGTCTGAACTTAAATTTAAACTTCTACTTCTATCATGATCTTTTTTCTGTCTTTCTTTTCAATAATTAACCTTTTGACACTTCCTGGAACTTCAATAATTAATGCATCATCGTAATTTTTTACAGAACTATCACTAACAACAGGTTCAGACTTAACATCAGGTGTTATATAATGTTCAGTCGATACGAATGGGTTTCAACTTTTGGTTTTAACACATTTGGTTCTAGTGCGTCACTGATTTCATTTTATATTTCAAATTGTTCTCTCTGGTATGACTGTACAGTCGAACTTTAATGCTTAATCCGACTCATTACCGCTTTGTCCGGAAAGTTTTTATTGTTCATTTTACAGTGTATTTACATTAATACCAGAATCATGTTATGTTTTAAGCATGGCTCAATTTCCTATCAACAGTATCATTAGTCACTCTGTTACAGTTGCTGTTGTGATTGATTAAATTTGTTGATCTCTTTTTCCAATCTTAACCAGTCTGTGTTTAGTTTGTTTTGTGACAACAAGGATTCGCTCGACATTAGCATTAGAGTCATGTAATGTTAAAAGCATGGCTTCAATTTCCTATCAAGGATATCCTTAGTCACTCTGCGGCAGTTCTAGTTACAGGTGATGTTGTGATTGCTCAATTTTGTTCATTTCTTTTTCCATGGTGACCAGTCTTTGTTTTGTTTGTTTTGTGACTACAAACGGTGTATTCACATTAATACAAAAATCATTTAAATAAATATGGTTTAAGCATGGATTCAATTTCAGGTTTCATCGCTTGATTGTCTGCCTTCGCAGTTTGGTTCTCTATCTGATCTAGATAATCATTTATCTTTTTTCGAACTGTTGTAATCTTCTGTAGAATGTGATCGTATGTTGTGTCCAAATTCTTCACATTGTTGTCCAGCTCACCTTCCTAGAAGTGTCTGGTAGTTTGGCTAAGATGGCTTTATTCGAGAAAATGGTATTACACGTTTTTTAATCTTTCAATTTTTTTGTAACTTATCCATTATTAATTTTGTCTATAAGAGTTTATTAGCACATACGGTTTTATTAGAAGGAAGATCATGTTGTTCTCTCTTTACCTTCTCCGTACATGCATCACTTGATTGTATGATTGCGTAGGCAAGAACTTGCAATATATTGCCTGCCATTTCTTTCATTTCTGAAGGTATTTGATTCCCTTTCATACATTGAAGCATTTTTAACACACAGATCATTGTCTGGCATTGAGAGGACTGTGTTTTCTGTATCACATAATCAGATGCCTTGGTGACTTGTTTGAGTTGATGCCAGAAGTGTTCTTCCGCTTCGGGCGCTCGTAAGTTTTCCTTTTTCAAAGCTTGTAAGTTTTCCACTTTTTGCACTTGTAAGTTTTCTACATTACGTGGTTGTCTATGCATCATTGCTTCCATGATTTACTATTTCAGATTTGTTTGCTGTGATGCTTAATCTGCAGAGTTGTCCTCGTCACTTTCCTCAGCTTCCTCACAGAAGTCTCGTATATCTTTCAATTCAGGGATATACGCGTCTTTGATCTCAGTAGTGGTATCTTCCGAACACCTGTAAAATAACTCGTCACCTTCCTTTGAACAAATACTTTCAATTTCTTCTCAGAAAAATCTGGGCCAAATTTACATTGCTGCCGTCTGATTGGTCAGACTGATTCTGGCCCTCGTGTAAAGAATCCCTCTTTATTGCAGCTATAGACTCTGTTATCGGCAGTTCATAAGCAGCTGGCGACAACTTTTGATAACATAAGGTTTGATAAGTACTTGAATTTGACGCCTAGTTCTTAAAAAGTACTTGAATTGTCAAAAGGTCCTTGAACGGTACTTGGAATTTGCAAAAAACATATTTTTTGGCAAATTGGCCCATAATTAGTTTTCTGCAATTGTTTTAATAAGAAATGCATATTTATATTATTTTTTCATGTTATTTATTTGTTATTACATGTAATTGTTTTGTTGTTAACGATGTTCGTCGTTTTGTCTAAAAGTTATTGTTTTTACATTGATATTGAAAATAATATGTGTAATACGTTAACAGAAAATGAATAAAAACAACCAAAAGAAACAAATATATTTTATTTTTTCTGTCTCCTTTGTTTAATTGAAGGGAAAATCTTTGTGTGCCTGACCTTGATGTTTCAGATCCCCGACACCCATGTGTACCCGTTCTGATGTGGCCAGTTTAGATCCCAATGTGTACCCATCCTGATGAAACCGGTTTCAATCCTAATATGTACATGTTCAGATTCCTGTATATACATGCATCTGTTCTGAAGTAACCAGTTTAGATCCCAATATGTACATGTTCAGATATAAGGCCGATTTAGATTCCAATGTGTACCAATTCTGATGTGACCGCTTTTAAAAGCTCCCAGTATGTACCTGCTCTGATATGGCAGTTTCAGATACAGATATGTCATGACAAAGTACACATTGTTTTTTATATTTAGCTCACCTGTGAGTTTTTGTGATCACTCTTCATTAGTTACCCGACAGTTGTATATCATCATGTGTCAACAAAAACTGTGTCTGAAAATACTGGTTAGGTTTCATTATTAATTGTTAACAACTTCCCCCAAAGGCATAATACTCCAATGGCATAATACTCCAATGGCATAATACTTGTATATCAAATTATTTCTGACGTATTTTTGCTTATATTCCGACACGCCCACTGATTCCATTCAAAAAGTGTACATTATTTTCGTAAGCGGACACTTGTGAGCTATAAGAAAACTGTTTCACTCATAAAATAATTGCCATAAATGGTCAATTAGACGCAAACGGACAAATCTGTGTAACAGTTAAATAAAGGACAAAGTAACTATTTGCCTAAAGCATAAAACTTGGAGATATGAAATTGTATAAACACACATCATGTATTAATATGCTGCATTACTGTAAAAAACATCAAGTTTGTGGTGTTAAATTTTATTCAATGTCTTGGTTGATCTATATCATAAAATTCAATCCTTACAATTTATCTACACCCAAACAACTATACAACAATGGCTTATTTTTTATCATCCCCAGAGTAAAACTCTTCTAAATTGAATGATTTTACAGTATTATTATCGGTAGCAATTGAAACAGAACTACAAACTATTTGCAAGATTGAAACATATATTGTGCAAATTGACAATCAATTGCACGAAACCGGAATTATATACTACATGTAGCACATTAACCGATTAGTGGCTACAACTTTTTTTCATGAGAATTGGTCTTAACATTCACAAAACAGTTTACAATCTATTAGAAGCTTTTTATATGAATCTGTTCGAAAATATTTTCATGGTTTGTCTATTTTTAAATACAAAATAAAAGACAAATAATATGCACAGATATGTACCTTTGTGCATCAAGCCTGTATCATCAGTCACCAATGTGGAAACCTATAGATGTGTATTCTTTTATGTGGTGGGTGTAATAACATATGGGCACACTTGATGTTTACTCAATAAATGTTCACATGCTAATAAATGCTCAGCACTGTATGAATGGACAGTTAGATAATCCCTAAAGATCACTAGGCCAAGCTTATTTTAAACATTAGAATTATATTTTCTAAAATGCAAAACATCTTCTGTTCTTGAATTGTGCCAGAATATATTTTGATAATCATTGTCACTCTGGTGATCGTTTTGTTTTTGTCGGAGAATAAGTCAAATATAGCACTAGTTATTCGTCAAAAGTGTCTTCTTGTCTCGGACAATTATGTTCTTTGTCCTCACAAAACTGTACAATAACCCTTGTAAGAAGACACTTTTGACGAATAACTAGTACTGTATCTATTACATATTTATGGATTGATGTACTCTAAGTCAACACTGAAAAGAGAAACAAATGGTCATCGTGCCGCGACGTTTATATTTTCGGTATTGTAAACTCAACAAAGTTAAATTAAAAGTATCCATAGGTAATCTTAGGTCTATTCACACAAATTTGAACTTTTCGTTATCCTAAAGGATTGTCACAGAGTCAGATTGGTGGAGTTTAAAGACGGCCTAATCTCAAAAGGGCTTCTCAAAAGGGTGTTAGAAAATTCAGGCTTTTTCTAAAAGATTAGTTTATTGACAAAATTAGTGAAATGCATTGAAGTGAACTAAAGCCAACAAATTCCGTTGAATAAATCATTTATTTATGCTAAGAGTTGATCACAAACGCAGCGGTAAATATGCCCTTATTATAATTTGATAATTTGAAGGGAGGTTATTTGAAACAGTACCAAAGTTTGACTTGATTTGCATCAAAATACTGACATTTTTTATATCGAAATTGATTTCCTTCACAATGGTACATGTAATGGTATTTCACATCTTCAGAACAGTTCAAATACCATTAATCAGATTGTTATAATTAACATAATTAGGGCCCCGCAAAAATGTTTTGCGTGCCCTATAGTTATCACCCTGTCCGTCCGTCCACATTTTTCAAGTTTTTTCTTAATAACTTGAAAACCATTATAGGTATTGACTTCAAACATAAGCTCACAACAACAGTACGCTATTTTATGGCAAGTTATATAACTCTCGCTAATATTGGAAGAGTTATGGCCCTTTGTAAAATTCAAATTTTCATCAATTTTCAGCTTTTTTTCTTGAAAACCATTGAAGATATCAACTTGAGATTTTAAACATAAGCTCACAACAACAAAACACTATTTTATGACAAGTTACAATACTCTTGCTACAATATTGGAAGAAGTATGACCCTTTGTTAAATTCAAATTTACTCATTTTTCATCTGTTTTTGTAACTTCACAACGATTGTAGATATTCAAATGAAACTTGCTATAATTATTGCCAGTGATAATAGGCTTATCTTTAGCAAAGGGCAACAACTCTAGCTTTGATAAATTTTGACTTATGCCCCTTTTCAGCTTCAAAAACTAACATTGGTCAAAGTTAAAAAATGGTTCAAGATATTCAAATGAAACTTGCTATACTTACTTCTATTGACTACGACAATAAGTACATGTATGTGGAGCAAAAACAATATACACATTTTTAGCAAAGGGCGACAACTCTTTAATAATTTTTGACTGATTCCCCTTAACACTTGCACACAAATAAACATATTAATGTAGTTCTGTTTTGTGTATTTCCATCTTGCAAACAATATTGGCCGATCAGGAACAGAGCAATGTCAATAGAACCAATGTTATGATTTCATGAATTCAGTGTGCAATTTTAGTCTGTCAAAGATATTTCCAAACTTAATAATGGTCAAAGTTCCTCATGGTTTCTATGTAGGAAATTAAACATGCGCTTGTCAAACAACTTTAATTGAATTTTAGAAGGGAGTGAATTACTTTATTTAAGGCATCAACACATGAAAGTTTGAGATATGACTTTGTTATTGTGTCTGAGTACAGGAACTTATAGCGCTGATAATTATGCAACCCCACTATACTTCTACACTCCTCCCCTCCCCCCTCTTACGACATGCTACCACGGGGCCCTGTTCACGACAGTGATAATTCTAGTTATGTTTGAACAAAATCAGTTACATGTGTATCATTAATAAAACGAAAAAAACAGGCGTTTAACAATGTTTTGAGATGTGCGCACAAACAACCAGGGCATTCGTCGAAACATAACATAACATCGTTTCATTTATTTGCCAGTCAGCTTTCTGCTGAAATATGGAGGCATATGAGTGCCTGTACCCGTATTTGAACCGGGTCGCCAGACGCGCTAATTATTGAGCTACGGAGGCGCACAATGATAGTGAAATATCCGGTTACCTTCACGTGCGTTGTATTAGTCCACCGTGCCTTCCTATATGCACGTCCCCATCGTGCTGACGAAACGCGTCGTCGTGACATCGCCTCATCTAATCGTCATTTCGCTTCTAGGAATCAACAGGTTCGTTTGACAAACCACTGCATGTTGATTAAATGTCAAATTCCTTCTTGTACATTTATATGTCAGAGCTCAAAGCCGAAAATATTAAATATGTTGCATTTTAATTGGTTAAGATGGTTCGAATATTGCTTTAATCAATTCGATTCTGCATTAAGTAACAATAACTTTTATAAGGCTGTTTTGACTGAATGTTTTATTCAAAGTTAGGCATACAAATAAACACCAGAAAATGTTGTCAAGCTGTTTCGTGAATTTCCTTCAGGAGTTCCGCTTCCCGTTCCGAAAATCGACGCCACATCACCTTGACTCAGTCGGACTACAACCATGTTCCCGCCCTGTAAAGTTTGAGTTTCTCGATACGTACCAACATCCGCTTCAGCAACCGCTTGACCATTCACCATAAGCTGAGAATGGATATGTTCACCGTTATTGTTGTCGCCCCTCACGCCGACGAAGAAGGATAGAAGATAGACTCCAGCTTTTGGACATGTGAAAACACCAGAATTGATGTTGAATCCATTGCCATCGTTTGTAATAATCTGAAACAATATGTGAAAACTAATGACCGTTGTCAATAAGACATGTATCGTATTTAAGAAATAATGAACATGAACCTGTGTTTTATCGTAGAATAAAGCACAGTCGCGATCGAGTTGGGGTGCGTAGTAACTAAATCTCTTGTGCGTATCACGAGTGATTTAATGTACGCATCCGAACAAATGACTGTGCTTTATTAAACATAAAACACAGATACATTTATCATTATTTCAATTCTAACATAGCCAATGTTCCGTTTTTAATAACATATAAATATGGTGGCTGATTTATGCCATTTCGTTTTTTCGCCACAACAAAGCGAAAATGCGAAAATGTAACAATGCGAAAAAGTCGACTTTGTCACATTTTCGCATTATTGCATTTTTGCATTGTTGTGGCGAAAAAGCTAAATACGACAGATGAAGAGCGACAATACGACACCACATATAGTATCATTGCTTCTTCGTGGCGAAAATGTAATAATGCGAAAACACGACAAAGTCGACTGTTTCGCATTGTTACATTTTCGCTTTGTCGCCAAAACAAGCTCATGCTTCACCAGCTATACTAACACTGTCACCAGATTGTCAGTGGGCAATCGAAGCTCGTCTACCAGGTGAACAGCCCATGTGCTGCCATGTCATGTCAGACCGTCACGGTAGACGTTGTCAGTATTGCAACAGAAGGACTTGTTTATTGATTGCGGTATGTGACCAATCTGATATTTAATTATGACAAACATTTAAACACACTTGCAAAGCAATATAGAATCCAACGAAAGCATGCACCAACACTCGGAATTTTAGTGATTGTAAATTTATGTTAAATGGGACAGAAATGTAAAAAATAAAGTGGAATGTGGGATAATACGGGTATATTGTATGATCTTACCCTGTCGAATCTGATTGTCCTCCCGAATGCTAGTATGCCCCCATCTTGATCTAAGTACGCAGTAAATGCGACTCCACCCGTAATGTCTGAAAACACATTAACCAAACCGTTGCAGTGTCCAATTATTATCTAATTTATACTTGTACTAGAATAATTTTTAATGACAATTTAAAACAAAAGTTCACTTTGAAAGATGCAAAACTCAACTACATGTACTAGTATTGTTGGGGTATTTCGTTTAATTAACTAAGATCTAATTTATCACAAACTGATGCGACTGTTTTACTGGAGAGGGGGGGGGGGGGGGCGATAAATTAAACGTGGAAGATATTTGACCCGACATAATCACCTCGTTTATTGACTGATGATGGATTGCTGGGTATGTGTCCATTAAGATTGGTAGCTCTTATCCTGTTAGCAGGTGCTTGTCCCTCTCTTACATTATCGTTCACATCTTCCTCCGTAACTTCTTCAGTGTCTTCATACTTGTCTTCTATGCATGGTTTGAGTGAGGCTGTTAGGTTCACTTGTATAGCGAGGTCTCGTTCTAAATTCCGAATGATTACTCCTTGTTGTGCAACCGTTTCTCGAAGAGTCGAAACTTCTGCTTCGGTCTCTCTGAAATGTTTTGAAGGAATTCATTAAATACTAATCTTCAACTGCCCTGTCATGTCGATCTAATTAACTGTGTGCTGATAGGTGTTAAATATACATTTATTTGTCACTCTTTTCGCTTTCAATAACTTTAATTTCGGAATGGCCAAATACGTTTCCGATTCTATTTAAAAATATGGTATCGACAAATGAGTAAGTCGGACATCAGCTACATAGAGAAACAACGCCGTAAAGACATTAAGGATTGCGATAAATTTGTTTGATAGGTCTGGGTACCACCACGTTTTTGGGGGGCCAAGCCTATCGTTACTACCATTGCCCATTTCTTAATGCAACCTAAACCGCCTTTAGACTGCTATGTGAATCCGCATTCAAGTAGTTCCAGAAACTTTAAACATTCCCAATACTGCTTCATATATGTTTCTTCAAATTTTTAAACTGATTTAATTCAATCAGCAAGATTTGTTTATTCTAAGATCAACAATTATTATGAAACTGTTCGTTAAATGGATATTTTTGTAGATAATCACCACACCGGGGTGTTCATCAAATGTCCGGCTGTATAGCTATTTTAAGAAACTTCAGACCAGGGTCACGTGATGGTTTTATCAATGAATCGTATACCGTCTGCAAATCACTGTTATGCAATCATATGGTGTCCATATACTAGCCGCTTTCTAGAGATGTCTCACGCTGTGAGGGAAGTGATTACAAGACGGTACTGTAGAATCTGATAAATAGGCGCGTAGTATTATTTTAAAGCCACTTTTGATATACGCATTCAATACACGTATTACAAATAAATTAATATGCCCCTTTTTATACGCCCGTTTGAAAAACGGGACATATTATGGGAACACCCTTGCTGGGCGGGCGGCGGCGTCCAGCAGCTTGTCTGTACTCTAACGCTCATCCGATCGTCTTCAAACTTTGTGACAATGCTTATTGGCATAATATCTAGGCCAAGTTCGATTATAGGCCAAATCACCCAAGGCCTGCTTGGGTTATGGTCCTTTAATGAAATTTGTTTTGGATTGTTTGTTTTTTAGCTCACCTGTCACTTTGTGACAGAGTGAGCTTTTGTGATCACTCTTCGTCCGTCGTCCGTCGTCCGTCTGTCCGTCCGTCCGTCCGTCGTCCGTCCGTCAACAATTGGCTTGTGTAGACACTAGAGGTCACAATTTTAACCTAATCTTCATGAAACTTGGTCACAATGATCATCTCAACAAAATCAAGGCCAAGTTCGATATTGGGTCATCTGGGGTCAAAAACTAGGTCACTAGGTCAAATCATAGAAAAACCTTGTGTAGTCACTAGAGGTCACAATTTTGACTCAATCTTTATGAAACTGGGTCACAATGATCATCCCAACAAAATCTAGGTCAAGTTCGATATTGGGTCATCCGGGGTCAAAAACTAGGTCACAAGGTCAAATCATAGAAAAACCTTGTGTAGTCACTAGAGGTCACAATTTTGACTTAATCTTTATGAAACTTGGTCACAATGATCATCACAACAAAATCTAGGTCAAGTTGTTCGATATTGGGTCATCCAGAGTCAAAAACTAGGTCACAAGGTCAAATCATAGAAAAACCTTGTGTAGTCACTAGAGGTAACAATTTTGACTTAATCTTTATGAAACTTGGTCACAATGATCATCTCAACAAAATCTAGGTCAAGTTCGATATTGGGTCACCCGGGGTCAAAAACTAGGTCACAAGGTCAAAACATAGAAAAACCTTGTGTAGTCACTAGAGGTCACAATTGTGACTTAATCTTTATGAAACTCGGTCACAACTATCATCACAACAAAATCTAGGTCAAGTTCGATATTGGGTCATCCAGGGTCAAAAACTAGGTCACAAGGTCAAATCATAGAAAAACCTTGTGTAGTCACTAGAGGTCACAATTTTGACTTAATCTTTATGAAACTTGGTCACAATGATCATCACAACAAAATCTAGGTAAAGTTCGATATTGGGTCATCCAGGGTCAAAAACTAGGTCACAAGGTCAAATCATAGAAAAACCTTGTGTAGTCACTAGAGGTCACAATTTTGACTTAATCTTTATGAAACTTGGTCACAATGATCATCTCAACAAAATCTAGGTCAAGTTTGATATTGGGTCACCCGGGGTCAAAAACTAGGTCACAAGGGAAAATAATAGAAAAACCTTGTGTAGTCACTAGAGGTCACAGTTTTGGCCTGATCTTTACGAAACTAAGTCACAACGATCATCACAACAAAATATAGGTCAAGTTTGATATTGGGTCATCCAGATCAAAAACTAGGTCATTAGGTGAAATCATATAAAAACCTTTTGTAGTCACTAGAGGTCACAATATTAGCCTAATCTGTATGAAACTTGGTCACAATGATCATCTCAACAAAATCTAGGTCAAGTTTGACAGGTGAGCGACCTAGGGCCCTTTGGGCCCTCTTGTATTAAGACAGGTCTGATGTTGTTGCTTGACGGAATACGATGGATTGCCATTATGTCTGTGTTTTCTATGGATATGTTGTGTTTTTAGCTCACCTGTCACAAAGTGACAGAGTGAGCTTTTGTGATCACTCTTCGTCCGTCCTCCGTCCGTCTGTCCGTCCGTCCGTCAACAATTGGCTTGTGTAGACACTAGAGGTCACAATTTTAGCCTAATCCTTATGAAACTTGGTCACAATGATCATCCTCACAAAATCTAGGTCAAGTTCGATGTTGGGTCATCCGGGGTCAAAAACTAGGTCACAAGGTCAAATCATAGAAAAACCTTGTGTAGTCACTAGAGGTCAAAATTTTGAATTAATCTTTATGAAACTTAGTCACAATGATCATCTCAACAAAATCTAGGTCAAGTTCGATATTGGGTCATCCGGGGTCAAAAACTAGGTCACAAGGTCAAATCATAGAAAAACCTTGTGTAGTCACTAGAGGTCACAATTTTGGCCTAATCTTTATGAAACTTGGTCACAATGTTCATCTCAACAAAATCTAGGTCAAGTTTGATATTTGGTCATCCGGGGTCAAAAACTAGGTCACAAGGTCAAATCATAGAAAAACCTTGTGTAGTCACTAGAGGTCACAGTTTTAGCATAATCTTTACGAAACTTGGTCACAATGATCAACACAACAAAATGTAGGTAAAGTTCGATATTGGGTCATCTGGGGTAAAAAGGTAGGTCATTAGGTCAATCATATAAAAACCTTGTGTAGTCACTAGAGGTCACAATATTGGCCTAATCTGTATAAAACTTGGTCACAATGACCATCTCAACAAAATCTAGGTCAAGTTCGACAGGTGAGCGACCTAGGGCCCTTTGGGCCCTCTTGTTTCATTTACCATGCTTGAAAAGCAGTCACAATGTCTATTGACATATTCCTGAGGGTCGTGGGTTCAAACCCAACTGCGACCATGATCATTTTTTTAAATTTTTTAAATTGTTTAGGTAATGTTTTGTCTTTAAAGCATGTATTGGTACAGTTATATGGAGAAAAATATTTTTTCCAAAATATTTTGTTTAACTTATAGGTCAAATAATAGAAAAACCTTGTGTAGTCACCAGAGGTTACAATTTCGACTTAATCTTTATGAATCTTGGTCACAATGATCATGTTAACATAATCTAGGTCAAGTTCGATTGTGGGTCATCCAGGGTCAAAAACAAGGTCACAATGTCAATTGACATATTCCTGAGGGTCATGGGTTCAAACCAAATGTTTTGTCTTTAAAGCATGAATCTGTACAGTTATATGGAGGAAAATATTTTTTCCAACAGATTTTGTTTAAACTATAGGTCAAATCATAGAAAAACCCAGTTTGTCTGTACCCTAACGCTCAAAGTTTCTATCCGATTGTCTTCAAACTTTGTGACAATGCTTATGGGCATAATATCTAGACCAAGTTCAATTAAAGGCCAAATCAGCCAAGGCCTGCTTGGGTTATGGTCCTTTAATTAAATTTGTTTTGGATTGTTTGTTTTTTTCATTGACCATGCCTGAGACGGGCGTATTTTGTGACATTTTGGCTCTTGTTACAATTATTTAGATACCCAACAAGCCTATATAGTCACATATGCCTATTTTGACATGCAAGACAAGATCGACAGTAAGAAAACGAACATTATATGTGTAAAGTCGGTTAAAGCTTAAGTAGAAGCAACCAGATCGCCTCCCAATAGCACTCTCAGTGATTTTATTACAATTTGAATGAATACTCTCTTTATTTGTTCGCATTTTGTATGGCGCCGCCTTTGAGCGATACCCCGGCTTCGGTACTTGGTGTGGACGCTAAGCCATTAGGCTACAGGCGTTAAATTTCAACGGCAGTATTTCAATCAGTATCCCAAATCAACAAAACGATTACAAAAACTAATTTTTAAGGTTTTGCACTGTTAAACTCTTCCTGTCCACCAAGGTCATCAACCAGATTTATTCTAACTTCTTCTAGTCCTCCATTGTCATCAACAAGATTTATACTAACCCCTTCAAGTCCCTAAATGCCATCACACGTATTTATACTAACCTTTACCAGTCCTCAAATGTCATCATCCAGATTTATACTAACCTTTTCCAGTCTACCAATATCCGCAACAAGATTTATACTAACCTTTTTCAGTCCCCAAATGACATCAATCAGATTTATACTAACCTCTTCCAGTCCTTTAATGTCATCAACCAGATTAATACTAACCTCTTCCAGTCCTCCAATGTCATCGACAAGATTTAAACTAACCTTTTCCAGCCCCCAATGACATCAACCAGTTTTATTATAACCTCTTCCAGTCCTAAATTGTCATCAACCAGATTTTTACTAACCCCTTCAAGTCCCCAAATGTCATCACACATATTTATACTAACCTTTTTCCAGTCCTCCAATGCCATCACACATATTTATGCTAACCCTTTCCAGCCCTTTAATGGCATCAACCAGATTTAGTCTAACCTTTTCCAGCCCTCCAATGACATCAACCAGAGCTAGTATGACCTTTTCCAGCCCCCAATGACATCAACCAGTTTTATTATAACCTCTTCCAGTCCTAAATTGTCATCAACCAGATTTAAACTAACCCCTTCAAGTCCCCAAATGCCATCACACATATTTATACTAACCTATTTCCAGTCCTCCAATGCCATTTCACATATTTATGCTTACCTTTTCCAGCCCTCCAATGACATCAACCAGAGCTAGTATGACCTTTTCCGGCCCCCCAATGGAATCAACCATTTTTATTATAACCACTTTCTGTCCTCCAATGTCATCAACCATATTTATACTAACCTTTTCCATTCCTCCATTGTCATCAACCAGATTTATACTAACCACTTCAAGTCCCCAAATGCCATCACACATATTTATACTAACCTTTTTCAAGTCATCCAATGCATCAACAATTTTCCAGTCCTCCAATGCCATCAACCATATCCCAGTCCTCCAATGCCACCAACCAGATTTATAGTAACCTATTTCAGTCCTCTAATGTCATTGATCATATTTATACTAACCTTTTTCCAGTCCTACAATGTCATCACACATATTTATACTAACCTTTTTCCAGTCCTACAATGTCATCACACATATTTATGCTAACCTTTTCCCAGTCCTACAAGTCATCACATATATTTAAACTAACCTTTTCCAGTCCTACAATGTCATCACACATATTTATAGTAACCTTTTTCCAGTCTTACAATGTCATCACACATATTTATACTAACCTTTTTCCAGTCCTACAATATCATCACATATATTTAAACTAACCTTTTTCCAATCCTCCAATGTCATCATCTGGATTCATACTAACCTCTTCAAGTCCCCAAATGCCAGCACACATATTTATACTAACCCTTTCCATCCCTCCAATGGCTTCAACCTGTTTTATTATAACCTTTTCAAGCACTCCAATGACATCAACCAGATTTATACTAACCTCTTCCTGTCCTCCAATGCCATCAAACAGATTTATACTAACCTCTTCCAGCCATTCACTGACATCAACCAGTTTTATTATAACCTTTCCCTGCCCTCCAATGGCACTAAACATATTTATACTAACCTTATCCTATCCCCCAATGGCATCAACCAGATTTACGATAACCTCTTCTAGTCCTCCAATGTCATCAACCAGATTTATACTAATCTTTTCAGTCCTCCAATGCCATTAACCAATTTATACTAACCATTTCCAATCTTCCATTGTCATCACAAATATTTATACTAACCCTTTCCAGCCCTCCAATGGCATCAACCAGTTTTATTATAACCTTTCCCTGCCCTCCAATGGCACTAACCATATTTATACTAACCTTATCCTATCCCCCAATGGCATCAACCAGATTTACGATAACCTCTTCTAGTCCTCCAATGTCATCAACCAGATTTATACTAATATTTTCAGTCCTCCAATGCCATTAACCAATTTATACTAACCTTTTCCAATCTTCCATTGTCATCACACATATTTATACTAACCCTTTCCAGCCCTCCAATGGCATCAACCAGTTTTATTATAACCTTTTCCAGCCCTCCAATGGCATCAACCAGATTTATACTAACCTATTCCTGTCCTCCAATGCCATCAACCATATTTATACTGACCCTTTCCAGCCCTCCAATGGCATCAACCAGTTTTATTATAACATTTTCAAGTCCTCCAATGTCATCAACCAGATTTATACTAACCTTTTCAGTCCTCCAATGCCATTAACCAATTTTATACTAATCTTTTCCCGTCGTCCAATGTCATCACACATATTTATACTAACCCTTTCCCGCCCTCCAATGGCATCAACCAGTTTTATTATCACCTTTTCAAGCCCTCCAATGGCATCAACCAGATTGAGCCTAACCATTTCCAGCCCTCAAACGGCATCAAACAGATTTATACTAACTTTTTCCAGTCTTCCAATGCCATTAACCAATTTTATACTAACCTTTTCCAGTCTTCCAATGTCATCAACCAGATTTATACTAACCTTTTCAAGTTCTCCAATGTCGTCAACCAGATATATACTAACCTTTTCCAGTCCCCAAATGCCACCAACCAGATTTATATTAACCTATTTCAGTCCCGCAATGTCATCAACCAGATTTATACTAACCTATTTCAGTCCCACATTGTCATCGACCAGATTTATACTAACCTTTTTTAGTCCCCCAATGCCATCAACCAGATTTATACTAACCTTTTCCAGTTCTACAATGTCATCAACCAGATTTAAAGTAACCTTTTCCAGTTCTCCAATGTCATCAACCAGATTTATACTAACCTATTTCAGTCCCCCAATGTCATCAATCAGATGTATACTAACCTTTTCCAGTTCTCCAATGTCACCAACCTGTCAAGTAGATTCTCCAATGATATAACTGGCGAAGCATTGACTTGAACAAACAACCATATTGTCACTAGATACACCGTTACTTTCCACATTTTTACGTTTGAAAACAGACGATAAGATGTTATGTGGTGTTTAAAGATGTACGAAAACAAACATGTACACAAATGTATATGTACATTGCGGTTTGTAAAGTTTAATATTACGCAGATAAGCCACAGGTAACTGTATCGTTAATAAAGAGTAAAGAAAAAATATATTTTTTTTATAAATTTTATATCTCAGATATATCTCCAAGGTAAAATCAATTTTATAAAATATTTGTTTTACCCTTTATCTATGGCAGGGCCGTAACACCAGGGCGAACGCACCTTCTTTTTCGCCAAAGTAGCCTGTTTGTTGGTGAAATTTACAAACTTTGCATTGTTTTCAATATATTCAAGCATGGAACGGATCTGTGACATGCTGTTCAGCTAACAATGCATTTTTATGGATGACATTTATAAATTCTGTACTTTTTTCAAGCTCGCTTCGCTCGTAAGATAACGTTTTTCAATACTTTTGTTAATGTCTTCTATAGTTTAGAACTAGTCTGTGATATGCTGTTAAGAGAAGCAATGCATTTTTTTTTCTTGATCGCTTCGCTCGCTCAATAACATCGACCATTTTCAATTAGGGCACAAGTTTGGCTGGTATGCTGCTAGCACAAAAAATTATACCTGACATGCTGTTCAGACCAACAATAGATTTTTCTAGCATTTATTTTTCTAGCTCGCTTCAATCGTTCATTTTTTTAACATTGATTTGCATAAAGTAGAGAAATGGTTTGTGTGGTTTGCATCAGTCAGCTGCATTGCATTTTCCTTCTAGCTTGTTTCACTCGATGTTTTTTTATTTTTTTTTACAGTGAATAGTATAAGGTAGAGAAAGGGTTTGTGTCGTATCCATCAGTCAGAAAAACATAGCAATTTTCTTCTTTTCTTATTCAATTCTCTCGCTTGTAATCGTTAAATAACATCAAGTAGAGAACGATTTTGTGTTTCACGCAGTTCAGATAACTTTATTAATGCATTTTTTTCTAGCTAGCTACGCTCGCTCAATATTTAAACTTAATCTGTAAATAGTATCGAAAAAAAGAGCAAATAGATAATACATTGAAATTGTGTGTTCCATGCTGGTCAGATAACTAATGTCTTTTTTCTAGCTCGCATCGAAATAGCTCATTTGAAGAACGAATTTGTATGCATATCAGATAAACAATGCAGTTTTTCTAGCTCACTTCAATCGCACAATAGCAGTTTACTGCCTGTGCATAGTGTCACTAGAAGAACGAATTTGTATGGTATAGAAGGCATCTCAGATAAACAGTGCATTTTTCTCAGTGAATTTACTGTGCAATGAGCCACAACCTCCGTCAGCAGTAGGGGCAGATCTACACCCTCTTCCTTATCCAAACAATCCCGCCACCTCTTCAAGACCCGATTTCGTACTCCTCTTGAAAAATCCTAGTTACGGCCATGATCTATGATAGAATTACCTGTGTGCGCTGCTGGTAGATAAATGTAAATTTGTAAAAGTACAAATGAGAAAAATGTGAAAAATGAGAATAAAATCCCCGATAAATGGTGTGTTGGAAATGTTGCTTTGTATATGGTCACAGCCGATATATTGCACTATAACTTTTATTTAGTGTATTTTATTTGATGAACAAGAATATTATTACGTGGAAAGTCATGTCACAATATGGATGTTTAGACTATAGGTTTATTTTCATCAGCATTATGCATACATATATACACCAGTAAAAGTGGTCAATCTGTGGTTTCCATTGCCGTAAACGTGATAGGGATCCACCGCGTCAATCCACACTACATCACCTTGACTCAGCCGAACTACTACAGTTTTCCCGCCTTGTGAAGATGAATGAATAACAGCAGCGTCAACAACCACCTGATTATTCACTCTAAGCTCAGCCCAAATTTGTGCCTCAATCCTCTCACCTAAGAAGAAGGAAAATAGATAGACTCCAGCTTCCGGACATTTGAATAACCCGGAGTAAGTGTTGTATCCATGACCCTCGTTTGTTATGATCTGAAACGTTATGTGAAAACAAATAATCGACGTAACTATTTGTATGTTTTACCACAGGAACTTGCATAATTAAAAAAAAGAATTGATTGTTTTAATTATACAAGTTCCTGTGGTTTTACAATGTAACGAGTACATGTACGTTTTGATGGACCCGCAACACGCCGACAATTATTCTATGAACCACTAATTGACCCCTCCTACCTTTTGTTCGCTGTATTTTTCAGGTGATCGTTTTTGTTGCACATGTTTTGCGTCGGATAATAAAATGTCATTTTAATATTATGTCTTTTTGTGAATCACTCTTTTAGTTAGATGTCGTTTAAGAGATATAAAATATAAACTTATATACATGTATAAAGTGTTACTTTTTAGAATCGATGGACTGCACTGCCAATTACCATTTCATTTGAAAGTGATTAAAATAATGTGAGAGGTAAATATTAACTTGCAGGTTAAGAAATAAAAGTAGTGCCATATTGTTGTGCAAAATACGATTATACATAATTATTACATAATATGCAATGTAAGGAACACAGGTAAATTTATTATACCTCACTTTTGTCAACCCTCGAAACAGAATGTTTATGCCCTCGGGTTGACAATGTCAATGTCACACATGCAGGCATTTGATATTTATATAATATCACTAATGAAGAACATGTTTACATAATTACTAAGACATATTAATACTGTTGGAGGATAATCTGCAAAGTTTTTAAAAAACGTATACAAAGCCTAAGGAGTGTGATCGTCAATTTAACCATAGTTAATTCACAGGAATTTGAAGTTCTACCAATAAAACATTGTACAAGTCGGTCCATCACAAATCACTCTATACGTATATATAATACTGAAGGAACGCAACGCCTCCCCCTCCAAAATGGAATCCCGTAGCCAGTGCTAACAAAATAAAAGATACATGCGATCAAAAAATCAATTCAAAACTTTTATGCAGACTTATTCAAAGTAAATGAAAACTTAACCCCAGATAATAGTTATTTTTACAAATGAACATACGGTACTTTCTGAGGATGATAAAAACACGACCAGTGGAATAATCTCAGAATATGAAGGATCTATTGCATTGAAAGTAATGAATAATAACAAAAGTCCTGGTTCATATGGCCTGTCTGTCGAATTCTATAAGATCTTCTGGAACGATATTAAAACATTCTTAATAAATTCATTAAATTACTCATATGACACAGGTAAATTAACAGAGCTTCAAACTCAGAGTTTTATTACTGTTATACATTCATACCAAACAAGAACAAGGATCCTTTCTCTATCAATAACTGGAGACCAATATCATTACTAAACGTTGACTACAAAATTGCTACTAAAGTTATCGCTAACAGAATAAAAAAAGTTATAGATGGTATAGTGAATAAAAAACAAACTGGATTCATTAAGGGAAGATATATAGGTGAAACTATAGAACAAATGCAACACAAACAAGAACCTGGTTTAATTTTCTTTTCCGATTTCCAGAAAGCATTTGATAGTTTAGATCATACGTTTATGTTCAAATGTCTAAAAGAACTTAATTTTAGTGACTCACTTATGCAATGGGTTCAGGTCTTTTACGATAATGCAAAAGGATGTATAACTAATAATGGCCATTTTTAAATTTTTTTTATATTAAGAATGGAGTACGACAAGGTTGTCCTTTATCACCTGACCTATTTATATGAATTTCTGTCAACATCGATAGAAAAGAACGAAGATATTCAAGGTATTTCTTTAAACAACAACTGTACAAAACAAACCTTACTCGCTGATGATGCTAGCTTTTTACTAAATGGAACTCAAAAATCATTTGGAACTCTAATAACAACCCTGGATGATTTTGGGAATACTTCGGGACTTAAACTTAACAGAAACAAATGTTCAGTTATGCGCATCGGAAACATGAAAAACACAGACACATCCTATGATAACGAATTCAAATGGACTTCATCAGATACCACAACTTTAGGAATTACTTTTAGCAACCAAGTAAATACAATGTTTGACTCAAATTTAGCAAACAATATAGCAGAATGCAAACACGTTTTGAAACAATGGAATAAATGGAACTTAACACTTATAGGAAAAATAACGGTTCTAAAAACTTTTGTCCTTCCAAAATTAATTTATCCTTTAACTGTTCTACCAAATCCACCGCCAGATTTTGTAAAATCAATTAATGATATATTCTCTGATTTTTTATGGAATTCCAAACCTGACAAAATAGCATGTAAATTATTAATTCAAGAATACAAAGTCGGTGGTCTAAAAAATGATTGACATTGAATGCTTTTTTGACTCACTAAAGATAAGTTGGATAAAAAGAATAATTGATTCAAATGCTAATTGGAGTTCTCAGTATAAGAATCAGGAACTAGAATAATATGGAGGACTATTATTATTTAAATGTAATATAACAGAACAATACTGCAAATGTATATAAAATCTAAATTTTTAAAAGATATATTAATTTCATGGTCTAATGTTAATACATTAAATACGGAAATCCAAATATCAAAACAAATCATTTGGAACAATTCGAATATAAAAAAAAACAACAAATTATTCTATTACAACATAGGTACAGAAAAGGCATTCTCTTTCTAGAACACAGATTCGAGCAAATGAAATTTTTATATGAGATTCCAAATGGCGATTATTTGAAATACTACACTCTCATTAAACATGTACCAAAGGAATGGAAAACACAATTGGACAATTGTAATATGACATACGATGCACCTAACAACTTGATTGATAAAGTAAATGGGAAAACAAAAATGAATAGACTATCATATAAAACATTAATCAAACAAAAAATACCAACTAAACCAAAATACAAAATAAAATGGAGTATTAATCACCCAATTGAAGATATAGTATGGGAAAATATTCTCACACAATCATATAACATTACAATAGACACCAAACTAAGAGAATTCCAGTACAAATATCTCATGAACTTAATACCAGACAACTCATTCCTACATAAATGTCATCTTGTCCAGTCAAGTCTTTGTGATTTTTGCACCATGCATCCAAATTCAATGTATCATATGTTCTGGGAATGTCATATTGTGCAAGGCTTTTGGTCGGAAGTAAAGCTAATTTTAGAAGACAAATTTTCAAAAACTATAAATCTTACATTTCAAAATATTTCATTTTGCACGATTATCAACATTAAAAATGAAGATGGTCCTATTGCTAACTACATTGTTCTACTTTCCAAATATTTTATAGTTAAAAACAAATGCAATAAAAGTGTTCCGCTAATCCGGCAATTTAAAGAATATATTAACTATAGGAAGAAGCTTGAACACACTGTAACTATCTTCAAAGATAAAGTAGAAGTCTGTAATAGAAAATGGCAAAATATAACTTAATTATATATTTCAAATATGTTGGTATACCCCCACCTCTATTCTCTTTCCTTCTCTCTTCATCACTATCCTGCTCTCTTTCTTACTCTGTATACACTATAAATTCTCAAAAAATCATAACGACATACACCAAATATTGCGTAATACTATGTAACCAATTTATATAGTTGTATGTGAATGTAATATTTTATGTATATATGTAATACTATGTATTTGTCTTATGGAAATAAAAACGTTAAAGACAAAAAAAAGAAAATAACATGGTATAGCAAAGTTATAAGCAGTTTCTGGTTATATATTCATCCCTCGTATTAAGCCAAAAGTGTGAATTAAAGTGACTACACAAGGTTTTTGTATGATGTGTGCTAGGGACCTTGTTTTTGAACCCAGATGACCAAATATCAAACTATACTTGGATTCTGTCGAGGTTACTGATTTTCATAAAGATAAGGCCGAAATTGTGACCTGTAGAGATTGCAAAATCTTTTTCTATGATTTGACCTAGTGGCCTAGTTTTTTACCCCAGATAACCAAATATCGATCTAGATGGTAATTGTGTCCAAGTTTGATGATGTTCAGGCCCAAATCGGACCTCTAGGGACTGTACAAATCTTTCAGTGATTTGACCCAGCGACCTAGTCCTTGGACTCCGGATGACCCAATATCAAACTTGACCTAGATTTTGTCGAGATGATCATTGTGACAAAGTTTCATAAATAATTGACAAATATATAAACCTCAAGTGTCTACACAACGTTTTAGTACGATTGGACTTAGTGACCTTGTTTTGGACCCCATATGACCCAAATCAGATTTTGTTGAGATGATCATTTTGATTCTAAAGGCTAAAGTTGTGACCTCTTGTATGAACACAAGGAGTTGTGATCGGACAGACGGACTTAAAGTGATCATCACAAAAGCGCACTCTGTCACTTTGTGATAGATGAGCTAAATCCAACTGGAAATAGAAATAGTAAAAAATAAAAATGACTTTACGGATATATCGAGGAGTGTCCAAAAAGTTCGTAGACATTCCAATATAGGATATCCGGCGTATTTAAAAAAGAAATATTTTTCACAGGAACTGAACATGTATACAAGTAATATACAATGTATTACAAAATACATATGTAGTGATAATTTGATTGAATGGTATAAAATCTACCCTAATAAATAATGAAATGCATTATTGTAATGATAACGGCGGTGCTACGCGGCGCAGGTTAAATCATCCAGTTATTCTGTTTAAATAAAAATCGTGGCAATCGCGTAGTTATGGCACAAGCATGTTCATTTTTCTAAATATGATTGTGCTGACGTCATTGCCACAGCATATCAATAATACAGGACGTCTGGAAGTTTTGGCCGAAGAAGAAAATGAACATAAAGGTGCTAAGAACAATGCACTGGGTAATTCTTGTCTTGTTTTTATGTAAAGTGTCTGCGAATGTTTTGGACACACTTCATGTTGTGTGTTTCTACCTGGTTGAATTTGATCGTTTGTTTGGCACCTAGGTCAACAGCATGATCTAAGTACACAGTAAATGCCACACCGCCCACAATGCCTGAAAGAGCATTACCCAAATCATGACATTTGCTGTTATATACATAACACATAGCTTCGAGAGTGACAGTAAAATGTCAGCCTGAGGAAAGTACTGTTACCCAAGGCCGAAGCCTTTACCCTCGAACCTATGTGTTATTTATTTTATTACCCCAAACTTATGTCAGCGATTATCTACTGTAAACCAAGAAATTGTTTTATGCAATTTAATTTAGCAGAGCTCACATGTGGAAGAATTTGAAGAAATGATAAGTAGCCGCCAAAATGTCACAATGGAAAATGTCACGTGACAAAAAAGTACGGTCAAAAAAGTACTATCACCCCGCTGACAGTAAAAAATGTTCAATCACGTGGTATATTGATCCGCTTGATCGTAATAGTAAGAATACTACCAGTTTGTCCAAGGGAAATTAACATTACGAAAAAAGTGAGGGGTAATAAATATAACTATCAAATATATGTACTAAACTTTAAACACATGTAAGAGCTCGTTGAAAGATGCCGAATTCAGTGCTTGTTGATATAATTTGTTAGGAACAATGTTTAAATAAAACTAGTTAGGAACAATGTTTAATTAAAACTACGGACAAACTTGATAACGTTTTAATAAGTTGTTGGTGCTGTAAGATGGTGAGGCTATCAATGAAACGTGGAAGATATTTGACCCGACATAATCACCTCGTTTATTGACTGATGATGGATTGCTGGGTATTAGTCCTTTAAGGTCGGTAACTCTAATTCTGTTTGCAGGTGCTTGTCCCTCTCTTACATTATCGTTCACATCTTCCTCCGTAACGTCTTCAGTGTCTTCATACTTGTCTTCTATGCATGGTTTGAGTGAGGCTGTTAGGTTCACTTGTATAGCAAGGTCTCGTTCTAAATTCTGAATACTCACTCCTTGTTGTGCAACCGTTTCTCGAAGAGTCGAAACTTCTGTTTCGGTCTCTCTAAAACGGATTGAATGAATTCTTTAAACTGTAAACAGTCGACTGTCATGTTATGTTGAACTAATTAGCTGTGTGCTAATATATGTTCTGTTTACCTAACTTGTATTTGTTTTCAATCACTTTAATTAAGACATGGCTAGCATGTTTCCAATACAATTTGAAAGGTGGGGTATGTACGATGGACCTTTGTTACATAGAAAAAGAAACCCATTGTGACATTCTTGATAGAGGCAAATGTGTAAGGTAAGTCGGGGGTACAATCTTTTTTTAAAAATTTGAATGAAAACTCTCTTACATTTGTTCGCATTAAGGAGGTACGAGCTGCCTTGTGCGCATGCGCGAAATTTCAAAATCGTATTAGATAAGAACAAACATGAATTTTAGTTTCAATGATTGCATATGAATGTTGATTAATGAAAATAAACAAAATATTATCGCACAAATTAGATATTTTTAACTTATTATTTTTTGCCTGTATGAAAAAGTGGGTGGGGAACGGCAAAATTGTGAATAATATGGGTTCACAATAAGTCCCTACAATTGTTCAAATGCATATGCTTATATATAATATGTAGTCCATGGTTTAGTTATAAGAGGTAGCCACACTTTGAAATATTTTTAAGAAAAAGTTATTTCATTACAATATGCAAATTAGGTTAATTTTATGCAAATTTATTCATAATTAGTGCTTTTTTATGCACAGCTCCCAAAAAAGGCTGGTGACCCCTATTTTTTATTTGACTAAACTTGTGTTCTATTTGATATTAAACTTAGGGCCAATTTTAAATCATTTTCGATCGTTGGGTATTTTTTGACGTTCATTTGAAATCATTTGAAAATCACACTTTTTAGCAAGTGGGTGGGGTAACTATCTATCATGTTCAAATACTGAATTTGTTCACCAGGCAGCTGGAATTGTGACTAATGTTAATAAGAACGACCATTGAACACACAAAATATCTTGCATTGCTTAAAAGTGGTTTCATACAGTAATAATCTTAAAAAGGACATAATGGTGCCATAAATGCAGGAAAAAGATAAAATGACCAAAATACAATGGTAGGTCATTAGAAAGCCATGTATGTCAAAAACGAGCCTGGTGACATATCATTTTTATGATTTCAATGTTGTTCTAGAAGACTGTTCTGTCATTTTAAGATGTTTCAAGGAAAATTCGATCGTTAGATAAAAGGTGCGCGTACCTCCTTAAGTATTGAGCGGCCTTTGAGCGATACTCTTACTTCGGCACTTGATATGGACGCTTAGCCATTAGGCTACAGGCGTTAAATTTCAACGACAGTATTTCTGTCAGTCCTCAAAATTATCAATATGATTATAAATACTAACTTTTAAGATCCTGCACTGTTAACCATTAGATTTATACTAACCTCTTCCTGTCCCCAATGCCATCAAACTGATTTATACTGACCTTTTCAATGGCATCAACCAAATTCATACTCTTTTAGTTCTCCAATGCCCCCAACTAGATTTATACCGACCTTTTCAAGTCCCCAATGCCATCAACCAGATTTATACTAACATCTTCAGTCCTCTGATGTCCCCAATCAGATTAATACTGACCTTTTCCAGTTTTCCAAGGTCACCAACCTCTTCAGTAGATCTTAAGTAGATATTTCTGGAGAAGCTTCGACTTGAACAAACAACCATAGCTTTACTAGGCGGACCGTTTTTCTTCACATTTTAACGTTTTAATACTGCTTTATGATAAGAAAAATTAATCATAAACATGTGAGTGTAAATTATGTACATGTAGTTTATGAATTGTACAGTGAGGCAATTTAAAGTTATGTAGCAGATAAGGTATTACTTTGTAAATATTTAATATATGTGAATTTGTCAAACCTGTACGCAAAGACCACCAAAGTGTTATCTTTGTTGACAGGTGCCCGCTCTTATCAGATAACTATCATAATAATGTAAGCACTTTGAATTAAATACATCACCCATCAAACATTATTACTTTCTTGAAATCAGGTCTAGTTGCTAGAAGAAACGTGGTTTCAAAACTATTAATTACATAAGAATTCAAATAGATATAATGCAAAACAATGTACATGTATTTCAATTTTGAAAATTAAGGTCTTTCCTACAGACAGATTAAGGCTGTTTTACGATTTGTCCCGAAGGCAGATCAGTTAACTTTCCGAAGTGTGTGCATATTTTGGAAAACAACATATTATGGTTTTGACTGGTAAACATTGTAAAAACAAGGTGATATTTGATCAAAGGAACATACATTGCAAACTAAGACACTAACTACAAACAGCTCACGTAGGTTCTATATTTTCCTGTGACGCCATCTTGGAAGATACGCGCTCTATGAAGTATACTCGTTTCAATTCAACGATAACATCGACATTAGGCACGATTCACCAATCGCATGTACACCTTGAACACATATATAGCTTTATTTCATTGTACTTATCATAGACCAGTTTGTTTTCAAACGCTAACATGTGGAGAGTAACGGTGTATCTAATGACAGTATGGTTGCTGGTTCAAGTCAATGCTTCGCCAGAGATATCTTTGGACGATCTATTGGAGCGGTTGGTGACCTTGGAAGACTGGAAGAGGTTAGTATAGATCTCTTTAAAATGAGGTTAGAATAAACCTGGTTTATGACATAGGAAGACTGGAAGAGGTTAGTATAAATATCATTTAAATGATGTTATAATAAACCTGGTTTATGACATAGGAAGACTGGAAGAGGTTAGTATAAATATCATTTAAATGATGTTATAATAAACCTGGTTTATGACATGGGAAGACTGGAAGAGGTTAGTATAGATCTCATTAAAATGATGTTAGAATAAACCTGGTTTATGGCATAGGAAGACTGGAAGAGGTTAGTATAAATATCATTTAAATGATGTTATAATAAACCTGGTTTATGACATAGGAAGACTGGAAGAGGTTAGTATAAATATCATTTAAATGATGTTATAATAAACCTGGTTTATGACATAGGAAGAGTTGAAGCGGTAAGTATAAATCTCATTTAAACGTTGTTCACATTCTGAGACCGTACTCTCGGCTGTGCAGTAACGTTCTTACGTGGCATTTGTGGTTTGATTTGAACGTACAATGGATGTTCCAAAAGTGATATCGTTGGCATCGGTTCTCATACTCTGTGAATGTTCTCATCGTTTTAATTTGCCACCAAACGCGTATGATATTATTTTAACATACATCGCATCTATACTTACTAGATATGGTGATTACAGTAAATAGTTTATCTAGCACAAATGTATCTTATTAATTCATTTCAGAGAAACCGAAGCAGAAGTTTCGACTCTTCGAGAAACGGTTGCACATCAAGGACTAATTATTCGAAATTTAGAACGAGACCTTGCTATACAAGTGAACCTAACAGCCTCACTCAAACCATGCATAGAAGACAAGCACGAAGACGCCGAAGAAGTCATGGAGGAAGATGTATACGATAATGCAAGTGAGGGACTATCACCTGCAAACAGGATTAGGGCTACCAAACGCCATGGTCAAATACCAAGCAATCTATCATCAGTCAATACAGTCAATAAACGAGGTGAGTGTGTGAACTCAAACATCATATCCATTACATCTTCCATATATATCTATACCATTTATTGAATCTTACTATATCAGTAGTATTAGTTTTTAACCTTGTAACTGATAAATCATATCTTGGAATTCTAAAACTTTGAAAGAGCGTATTGAGCTAATATAAATTGAAATTGTAAAATTATTCAAGAATTGGAGAATTATAGCGAATAGATTCAAGTTTTAGAAAAATATGACGAATAGATTTCGTCTATGTGTTTTCAGCCATTGCGGGTAATGTCGCATTTACTGTGTACTTGGATCATGATGACGACATAGGAGCTAAACAGACGATCAAATTCAACCAGGTAAGAAAACAAAATATACCATGGAAAGTGTTTTAAATTTTGATGTCAAGAAGGAAGCCTTATACATTTACTCACCTTCTATCATTAAATTTTCTGTACGCGAGAGTATGGCAAATATCCATTCCTACAATCCATCCCATCGATCGTCCTGGTGACAAACTGTCTACAACGTTGGTCGTACGGTTTTATCAAGACTTTGAACCAATAAAAGGACATAAATCTTTTTGTGAAAATAATGGAGTATTTCGTGAAAGCAGAAAAAATATCACGAAACCCGTAAATATTTTCATGAAGCCAGATAATATTTTCATGAAAGGAGAACAATTATGAAAACACAAAATTCATGATAGTGATAGATTTTTCACGAAAAGATTTTCGTTATGTGATGGCGTATCTATGCTTCCGTATATTGGTGATATTGTAAGCATAATTTTCTCGATTATTTGTTTTTATATTTTTCTTATTTCAGATTATAACAAACGAAGGCAATGGATACAACGTTAACTCTGGTATCTTCACATGTCCGGAAGCTGGGGTCTATATTTTCTCTTTCTTCGTAGGTGAGAGGAGTGAGACAGGTGAGAGAGGGATTTATGCTGAGCTTAAAGTAAATAGTCAGCTGGTTGTTGATGCTGCAGTTGACACGTACCACGCTACTCAAGATTTGCAGGGTGGGAACATGGCTGTAGTCCGACTGAGTCAAGGCGATACGGTGTGGATTGACTCAGTGGGCAGCAACCATGTTGAAGGAAGTCCAAGCGTCCGATTGACGACATTTACTGGTGTATACATGTATGCATAATGTTGATTAAAACGTTCAGTCTAAATAGTCTTATTGTAACATTTTGTTCCACATATTAGCAAACTATTTAATCAATTAAAACGCAACGTTTTATTTCCAAACGCAAAATGACGTTATGACGAAGTCGATAAGATGATACAAAGATACTTTGTGGCGATGCAAATACTCGGATGAGCGATGCAGAATCACGACGTGGCGATGCCAAGACACCATGTGATAACGCGATGCACGATTATATGATGAAAGGACACGCGTTGACGATTAAAAGGCTCGAGTCGCGTGTATCAGTGATGATGGTGCTATAGACCGGGCACGTTTAAGAATCAGTTCTTCATTTGGAGTGAGGCAGGCGCGAGATGTACGAGGTGTTACCAACAAGTTCGTAGACACATATCATAAAATACAACATGCACAAGATTACAATGTTAAACTTCACTAAAACGACATACGATGCACGGACGAACACTGCAGCAAATTCATGTTAGATGCGTCAACTAGTTATTGTTCTACAAAATTTCATTTACACTCAATGATACGTCAGCGGAGCAGGTCATGATGCTGATAACGTTCAAAACGTCACCTGTAATTATAAAAAAATGTTTCAACGAAGCAGCCATGAACCCATTTTTTCTAGTGTTGCGTGTTAAACTCTGTATAGTTATGCGCAAACAGTCATTAATGCCTTTAGTTACGAAATGTATACTATTAACTATTACACTATCCATCCGCTTCAGCCAGACCGTTTTTCGAGTCAGGAAGAACTCATTCCGTTAAAGACCTAAATTTGTCCTTCCTTATTTCTGGACCAGAACTTTATAGAGGGAACCGCATGATGTCAGCAGGAGATCACTATCAGTGTTTATCTAGGGTCATAAAACGCCAAAACTGGTCAATGTAATTAACTAGAGGCCCTTATCTACTGATTATCAGTAGTACTGTGCTACTGTACGTACACTAGAAAATATGTGTAATAGTATGTTGGTTATAAATTTGTATATTTAGATATATTTATCATTTATTTTTGTTTCTATCTAAGTTGAGTGTATAACAGCTATTTTGCCAAAATGTTTATAAATTTGGCAATTTTATTGTCAGTTATCTCTAGATAAAATTAGTTTAAACAGATTAATATGTTCAAACTAGATAAAATTAATATGTAAAATATAAAATTAACATTTGAGCACACTAAAGTTACATACAAAATTAAATACAAATAAATAAATGTATCTAATAGTTTTTAGATAGATATGGAATAAAATACTACACATAGTTTATAAATTTATTTTTTGTTTTCAAAGTCCTCAAAAGTAACATTTTTTATATTGTCTTATACGTATAAAATTTTAATGTATATTCAGACTGTTTCTCTACACTTCACAAGTGCAGTGGTAACACAGTGGTAACACTAGGCTTACTATGTGAATGGTGAAATAAGTGTCACCCTGTGGTACATCAATTAAAACACATGTGGTAGAACAGTATCTATTACTTCAATTAAAATAAGGGGCCAATAATTGTCTACTGTACTTACTTTTTACACTATTATTTCTCTATACATCCCAGTGTTTTATTGATTAGTTTCCTATGTACATTAAATCTGCTCTATATCATGTTTGATCAACAACTTGTTTGCAATAAATTATATGGGACTTTATTTTATTATACACATACTTTATAACTTCCTGTCATGAAGGGAACTTGTATTGTAATAGGGCCTCTAGTCAACTAATTAACAGAGTATGCAATATTATGTAATATTACATAATAGGGTGCAATACTGGTAGATACATGTATCTTATAAATCAGAGACTACATGCTGAGAAAATTAAGACCAAATTTTGCAGGCCCTGCAGTGCCATAATATACGTATATATTTTATCATAGCACCGTTGACAATATTCCGTCGACTGCCTCTAGTAACCCGTTCCGCTTGTTTATTTTCCCTCCGAAAATCGCTCATAAAACTCATAAACAAGTGATATTTTTGTATATTGATACTATTGTGTTGTACTTGATGTTTAAGTTATTTCTAAATCGTCATTACGTTGTTATTAGCTACCACAAATACATTCTACGAACATATTATACACCCCTCGTACAGTACAAATTACATCATTTATCACATTCGAGTGTATTACCAAATCAGCATTCACACAATTTCAGTACAATAATATATAACATGTTCAAACATCAGATACATGACTTACACATGAGAGTTAAAAACTGAAACATCATGTGTACTCCACGTAATAAGTGTACTAGAAGTGCACATGATGTTTAAACCTAATGCACTCCGTGTGCACCAATGGTGTCAGGTTTAGTTTAAACAGTACTGTAGCAAATCAAATAACATGTCGCACAAATATCTTAAAACAATGGCAACAAATGGAATCTAACAGTTTACAGACCTTCGTATTGCCATAACTACATATAATTGATCCATTCAACAGTTTTATTAAACACCAAAAGCTTAAAAGTCAGTTTTGTCAAACTGCAAAAGAGTAATGTAGTTTTGGAATGACAAATGTGTCTAAAATGTTATTTACATGCAAAGCTAAACATTTGTTCTACCATTGCTGATATAATATTATCTGGTGGATGGTTAGGAGCATTGTGTACTGCAATCGTCGCATCTCCGTTATTCAGTAGCACAACTCTGTCGTGCAATCCTTTAAATGTGTCGTACAGTATTTTAGTATATAAACCATAGTTACAGTCATTCAGACGATCATCGGCTGGTGTTTCTGAAAAAGTGTGTGGTCCTTTTATTAATACGACAGAATTCTTATTTCTATTTAGAAAGTTTTCCACAGATTTACGAATGAGTATCAGTCGATTTTGATTCACCGTGTGACGATATGCTAAGTGGTGCATATAAAGTTGAAAGACAACAATCGCATGTTCATCATTCGGGATCTCTTCAATTCGCCGTGTTACCGAAATACGTGTGTTGCGCGCCTCCACAAATGAAGAACCAACACAGAATGGCTGACTGTGTGGGAAGTATCCTAATACGAATCCTATATTTTTAAGTACACACACTGTTCGTTTATGCCATTGCTCTTTGGTCCAAACCTCTGTTACTTGGGTACATTTTGTCAGCCCCATTAGGTGCTTGTACCATTGACGTATTGTGGAATCTCCAATCAAGTATAGTGTCTTATTTCTCATACAATCACGAATGCCTGTTGATGTTGGACCTGTAGTGTACGTAAAAATAAAGTATTTAATTAAGAGTTCACGTAATGACTTGGCGTACAGCTATGTATAGTCATAAATGATAAAATGAATGTGATGTCTAATACAAATGATAGATTAAGTTACATGCAGGGCAAATCACGCTTCCTTCTTGGAATGCAATGTGAATTTCTCTCATGGACGTTAAAGGACAAGTTACTGCTAGTTAATACAATGAATAAATTCGTTTGCGTGATATTACAGCTATTAATTGATAACTATGTATAAACATATTTCAATGCTTATTGATCCCACCCTATTTCACGGGCGGTAATCACGTGACTTCGTCTTGTATGTTAAACGAACAATGGCGGACATTCAGCCTCGGTAAGCACCTATTTTTCTTGAAGTTATATGTCTTACAACCTCGATAACAAAACCTCGCATAGCCTATCATATGCGCAATGCTTTTTTTCGAACGTTAGAACTTAGTTTTGCCTCATACTGTGAATAGATTTCGAGAACACTCATTGAATTTGATCCAGAGTTTCGGCGCAAGGCCGGTATGTTGCACGCATCGTATAAATTGTTTTCGAATTATCCACAAATATGGCTCTCTGCTACGAAAAAGGTATAAAATTATAGCAAATGTTTGGTTATATCGTGAACGAAACATGTATGGATTTCTACGGGGTAAAATTCGTCAGTATATTTCAATTTTACGAAAGTAGTATGTAAAACGAACGTTTTTGTACTGGTATGTCTCAAGTACACATCTCGGTAGGGTTCAGTAAGTTCAGAGTTAGCTCTTTTTAAACATCTGACCATCCCATATAAATTATATGTTTTATATGTCAAAATATTTTTCAAGGAGAAGTATATTGGTTTGATATAGATGTGTAATGATTTTTTTTATAATCGATACATACTTATGCTACGTTTGCAACTAAGGACTCGGTACACTCTCAATTTAGATTCTGTCAATTTAAAAACGGACATACATTCAACAATCGATCTAATAGCCAATACACAATACTCTTACGTCTTATGCTACTTATTATTTAACCAGACAAACAAGGACTTTTCATGAAACAAACGAGGTATAAAACAGAAGTATACAAAGGAGACCTTAATGCGAGTAATTGGGCAATGTTTGGATTTAAATACCATAGTCACATTTTAGATTTAAGTTGAAAAGGCATATACATGTACTTGAAGGGTAAGATAATCGTTGCAATTAGTTTCGGGGAATTTATGGTCCTCAGGCGCAGATAGGTAATGGTGAACGCATAAAAATACATGTTATAACATTTATAATGCGAATTGCCTTCTAACTTACTGGTTTCGATGTTACAATTCAATGTAAAAATTCAGATTAGTGTGAATACCCTACCCTATACTTTACTTTCTGTAAGATATTGTAATTTTAAGGTGATTCCAATTGAATGGCTTATTAGCTGGTACAATTACCTCCCTCGTTAATGCAAACGACCTTTGTAATTTTCTGAAGGAAATAACACATTTTAAACATTGAAACAATTTTAAAAACACGAGTATAGGGTATCTATTTCATAATGAAACATATAAATGGATTGATTATCAGATGTTTTTATGAAACTTAGTTTCGAGATTATATTTGAGTTTCTAAAAATCGATGCGTCATAGCTGTAACACTGGATTCTCGTGCCTTGCCATCGCGACTCGTAGAAGTTTTTACTATAAAGTTTACGTTCATTCATTCATAAATATGTCACGTGATACGGGGCGTAAATAGTAACAGCCAATTTGAGAGGTATGTTTTATGGGGGTAATAATACATGCTCTTGTTTGCTCTATGTTTATATGGATTAATCCGCGGATCGTGTTAGAATTGTTGTTTAGTCTTTCTGGTTTCAATATTATATATGAACTCATTTGTTTTGGGTAGGATCGACACCAATTTAATATTTGTAACTATAGGCACATTTCATATTATTGTTTATGTTGTAAAAATAGTAACAAGATATCATAAAGATATGGATGATTTTATCTGGATGGCAAGAACTATACGGTGGTTAATGGCTTAAAACTAGTAATCTTATATTTGATACTACTAATTCATTTTTCGTACAATTTATAAGTATCTTATATCTGTGGAAAGCTCTTTAAATTCATATTTTGATTATGTAAAAAATAGTTTTCTTATCTGAAATTCCCCGTTTAAACAACTATTTAAACTTGCTAATGTTGGTGGTGAACCAGATTAATAATTTTGGTTAATTCATTTTTTGAGTTTGTTTGAAATGTAAAACTATGAAACCAATAGCATTTTTAAAATATGAAAGTCAGGCACTTCCCGTGGATATAAATATATAGAAATTCCAGTGCCAGTTGTTTATAAATGCTGGCCCCTTTCTGCCATCCAAACAGATAAACAGATACAGGTGCTTGTGACGTCACACTGAAACTTGTCTATTAAAAGAAGGATTAAAAATTATATCACAAAACTAGCTCCCAACTTTTCAAAAACGAACGTTTCCGTTCACCGCATGACCCAATTGTCATTTAAAACTAAATAAGGAAATAGCTTCGACCGGTGGAGCTATATCTTTACTACATACAACCTTTCGGGTATTTCCACGGACTTTAATTAATATAGATCTAGTATAGGTCTGTTATAGTTGCTTTCGATTTAGATGTAGTTTATTCCAGTAACATAGCAGCAATATGGATCGTTCCGATTAATTACTACGCATGATGCCATCCAAGCTCTTTTGTGAAGGTTTTTATAACAGAACAGCTAGCCTACATCGGCCTATTTAGTATAATAGTCGAATATGTAACAATCGTTCATGATTTTCATTAATTATAGTTTTAACCTTTATAGACTCATTTTTGCTGAGGAAACATGTGAATCTACCTGCGAAAATACGACGTTATAAACGGCGCATTATCTCGATAACGACGTCACGTCCATAAGCCCCAAATTAACTTTCCACGCCACATATCTTCTTCATAACCACAGGTTGGTCAAAAGGAACAGTGAAATCCTGGTTTCTCTGTGGCCTAGCGACTACCAGTAAACCGGAGACACTCTTTGGGTTTTAACAAACTACATTGATGATATAGTTTCCATTCAGAAATGACATGGCCAAACATGAGCATTAAAGCATCTGAATTAACGGCACACATTTGAAGTGCTTTTCTTGCAATTTTATATCACGTATTGCAATAATTGGACTTCAACTGTATCGTTCTGTAAATAATTTGACATATAAAACATATAAATGGGATGGTAAGATGTTTAAAAAGAGCTAACTCTGAACTTACTGAACCCTACCGAGATTTGTACGCGAGACATACCAGTACAAAAACGTTCGTTTTACATACTACTTTCGCAAAATTGAAATATACTGACGTAGAAATCCATACATGTTTCGTTCACGATATAATCAAACATTTGCTATAATTTTATACCTTTTTCGTAGCAGAGAGCCTTATTTGTGGATAATTCGACAACACAGTATACGATGCGTGCAACATACCGGCCTTGCGCCGAAACTCTGGATCAAATTCAATGAGTGTTCTCGAAATCTATTCACATTATGAGGCAAAACTAAGTTCTAACGTTCGAAAAAAAGCATTGCGCATATGATAGGCTATGTGAGGTTTTGCTATCGAGGTTGTAAGACATATAACTTCAAGGAAAATAGGTGCTTACCGAGGCTGAATGTCCGCCATTGTTCGTTTAACATACAAGACGAAGTCACGTGATTACCGCCCGTGTATTTACATTTTTTGGATGGGTAATGTTCGTATTTGAAATCAAAAAATATATTTCTGTTTTAATAATAATTGCTGATCCCTTTGACCGTAGACTTGCGGGGGTGTCTATTTTTCTTTTCTTCAAAACTACTGAACTGATCGCTATAGTTTTATTCGTTTACAAATGATGCACTCAGATGAATTATATAGGGTTTCATATGAGTTTTCTTATTTATCGATTATAGATAACGAAAATAAATTGCCGAAATTCACAAAGTTTAGTATCGCCTGGAGTAATTATTGTCTATTAATTCACCGTTACTACAAATAGCACTTATTAGTCTGGTTGCTGGTCCACTAATAACCGTTACCGAATGAATCGGGAACCAAGCGAAGTGACTACTAAACGACGGTATCCTACGGTGTTATCCGGTATCAATAGAAAATCCCGGTATTGATAGTTAATCACGCCGTATAGTACATTAAATTGTAAATTATGTTGTATAATTGAAACATGCCTGATGCGGGGGATTAACTAATTATAGATAGTGCGAATGGGTGTGCAGAAAATGTCTATTTAGAATGGTCACATAATAATGTTTCATTCATTTATAATGTGCTTGTAATTGAATATGCCTATTTGCGAGGGCTGCACGCTACATGTACTTACGTGGTTTACTTCATATCATCCAGCACGTGTATATTAGAACGTTGTGTGCGTCCATATAGAAATGCATGTGTAGACGCAATTATTGTTAAACAATAAATATAAATTAATAGATCTAGATGTATTACACACTACTATATACTCAGCGTCAATGAATGAAAAGTTACCATCCTATCAATTGACTCTTATATTTAAACTTCACCAGCTCGAAGTTCAGTTGTACATATTGTCTCATCTTTCCACTCGGACACACTTATAGCCTTTTCAGGGCCTGCCATCTGGCGGTGTCTTGTCAGCTCTACATCTCCTATACCCTTGGTCCGATTTTAATGAAACTTCATAGGAGTGATCAGCATGAAGTCTTTTCCAGTTATCAAGGGATTTTGAAATAACTTACACCATTTTTCATGTACAAGACCTAGTTCCAAGGTCAAGGTCACAGCTGTCAAACAATAAACGGGGTGTATTTTGCATCTGTTCCATTACTCTACCATTCATCCAGCGATTTTCATATCACTTGGCATAAATGTTAACCATAATGAGACGAATTTGTCATGCACAAGACCTAGCATCATGGTCATACTTATATGTTTTTTATTGTATATGGCAAGGATTTGTCTTTACTGACAGAACAAAAGCTGGGCTATCCGTGTTGTTCAGACACATTAACAGTTTTGGTTTGGAACACGACTCCTTGAGCTTTTTTCTTTCAGATTGTACACCAAAACATTACGGCTTCCGTTTGATGCCTTGCATCAACCATTTTTCTTGTTATTATTTGGCAGCATTCAACCGACCCCGATAAGTGTGTCCTAACACATAGTGAATGCGAGCGAACAAACCAATCAAAGGCAAGTGCTCGTTTTTGAACAAATAGTCTCTAGATAATCCCCAAACTAACAACAACAATGATAAGCGTATCTAACTTTTTCAGTGATTTTATCTAAGACATTGTTATTTACTGTCTGTAGTCCATGTCCCAGGCCTTGAAAATTGAAGGTTCATTACCAAAGAGGTGAACAGATCCAACAATGATTTTCGGTTAGCTTAATATCTCAGCAGTCTGAAAACGGTTGATGGACTTGCGGGTCACTTTGCCAAATGACCTTTTGGCGGCCATCTTTAAAGATGGCCGCCATTATTTTAAGCAATCATAAGCTTTGGGAAAACTTGAAATATTCCTCACCCAATAGGGCTATCGGCTTGCAATATGTCTTAAAATGTTCGTATTGCCACCACACATATGTTGATATATACATATTATTATTATAATAAAGTTTTTAGTTCAAAATTAATGATATTCTAAGACAATTTTGACATTTTTCACTTTTTGTCATTATATTATGTCTTGCAATTCTGATTCGGATTTGTATTTAGCCATTTTTTGTTTGTTATATTAGGGGGTAATTCTAGGCATCCAAAATATACATTACATTGATAGATTTTCACTTTGAAGTCAAAAATTGGTCAGGAATATATGACAACTGATATCATATTAAATGGATATTTTTAAGACGCATGAGTCTTTTCCAATAATCTCAGGAACAAACATTTTGATTTATTATTTCAAAGTTACTTTGCTTGTTCATATGCACATATTTAAACATGTGTACATATCCGGAAATCGAATACTATGCCTAATAGGCTGTGGGTATGATACCGGACCCCAGCTAGAAGTCTTGCAGGCGAGGGTCCGGCTATTAGAACAGGATCATACACGTCATAAGCCTTTGATTCAGTATAACTAAATCTTTGATTCTTTCTTTCCCAAATAGTGAATCATTAGCGAATAGCATTCTCATTTTTCAACACGAATGTATGCCAAATTTTAGGTTCCTAAGTTTTATGTTGTCTTCTGAAAAGTATGTTTTTGTGACGTTTTACAGAGGTCATAATGCAATTTATCTTTGTTTCAAGCGAAGGGTTCTGAATCTTGCATCACCAGACTGACGATCTTGGTCTATATAATTGCCATCACTGACGTTATGTTTAAGTTAAAATATTAAATACTGCTGCGTGAATTATAACGATACCTGTGGAGAGCCTATGTGTAGGGTGCGCGCGTCGGGATCGAGAGGTACCCGGTTCAATCCCCTTCTGGACCACTGCTTAATTTCTCTGAGCAAGAATAATCCACATGCCCGACTTGCCAAATGTATAACTAGGTTAAAAGCCTGTCAGCAGTCAGCAGCCAACAGCACCGAGCGAGTGTAACAGCTGACGTGAGACTCAATGAGTACATGTACAGTTGGTCGAATGGTCTTAAAATTGACTTTAACTGGGTGCTTTTTACATACAATATAATTTTAATGTCGAACATTCAAGTCATTTGTTCCTACATTCATGACCGGTATTTATATTAAGTCATACCCCTTGATTACAGGGCTAGGAGTTGATGTACACTGTTTTGTAGGTATTCATGACCGGCGTTAGTCGTACCCCTTGATTGTAGGAAAGCAGTAGGACTAGGAGTTGCTATGCCTAATGATATTAGGTAATTGTTACCAGTGGTAGTTGCACCCAATGGTTGTAGGGAACCAATCTGGTGGATAATTACTTATCTACATGTACATCATGGAGACAGGAATAGTATCAAACCGTGTAGTAAGACGCATCATATGATCTTGTAGGTATAACTTCGCCTGTTGAATATGAATAGCACATGACTCAAACACAGAAAAAGTGATGTAGGGGATACCCATTAGGAGAAGAAGTGTTGTTCCTGTCAGTGGTCGTTATCCCTTATCAGTACATGTAATAGCTGAACTTGACTGCAGAATGTACCCCATAGGAACCAAAGTGGGTGTAATATGTGGTGTGGACTTTACTCCCATAGACAGAAAATGATGTACGGGCAGTAGAATATACCTCAATGGGACAGGAATGGACAGAAGCATTTCTGAAGGAAAGTTCTTCTATATATTAAGAAAATGGACGGATTTAATCGGTGGAATATTCCAAATGGGGTTACGAATGGTTAACTTAGAAATATTGTGTACTTTAAGGACCAGGAATTACTATACCGATAAAATAATAAGTCCAATATGGTAAGGAATGGTCTTGTATATTCACCTACTAGTATTAAATCAGAAATGACTGTGACCATCTGTTATATAAACAATCATTTACATGTACCTCATATGGTCAGGAATGGATGTTCCCATTTGCACTTTTGTATAGGTGTACCTCTTGTTGCCAGGAATCTGTCCGTAGTATATACCTCATATAAATATGGTTATGTTCTAGTACCCCCAATAAGACCAGTAATGAATGTGTCCATCAGTAGAATGTACTTCATATAGACATAAATGGATGTTCCTATCTTTATTAATAACATGTTCTATTACCCATATGACCAGGAATGATTACCATCAGCAGAATGTACCACATATGGTCAGGAATGGCTGTACTCATTCTACCCCTCTGTATGATGTACCCCATATGGTCAGGAATGCCGTGCCCAACTGCATAGTTACGAAAGGCTGTATGTATGTATATGTATGTATCAAGAATTGCCAGTAATGGGTGTACCCATATGTAATATGTATGACATAGCTATGGTCAGGAATAGTTGTATACCCATCTGTACTACGGGTTCCATATGATAAGGAATTGATATACCTATACATAATATGTGCCCCACATGACCAGGAATCTACAGTATGTACTCATATGTAGGCTGTACCACACATGGTTGGGAATGACTGTTCCCATATGTACTGTGCACTCCATATGGCCAGGAATTCAGGTACCCATATGTAGTACGTTCCACATATATGGTAAGGCATGGCAGTCCCCATCTACTACAGACTCCATATGGTCAGGAACAATTGTACCTATTAGTAGAATGTACCTCATATGATCAGGAATGAATGTTCCTTCATGTAGCATGTTTTAGTACTCATATGGTTAGTACGTGTACTAAGTATCATATGTTGTCAAGAATATCTGTATTCATGTGTAGTATGTACCCAATATGGTCAGGAACGAATGAGCCTATCTGTAATATGTATCTTGTATGGTTACAAATTACTGTACCCATATGTCGTACCGGTATGCATTAATAACCCTTATAGTCAGGAATAAGGCTGTCCATCCGTAATATGTCGTAACAGGTTTGACTGTAGCCGACACATACTAGTAATCCATGAGTTCAGGAATAAGTATGCTCATAACGGAGCAATACCGTATGACGCAACCCAACAAGAAAAGTATACCCATATGTAATTATGGATGCACACATCTAAAGGTAGTGCCTGCAGGCATGGCAGAGATAGTGGTGATACTGAAAACATTCATAGCTCGCAGGATAAATATCCCCGTGGTTGACACCTTGTAGTGGTATTTGTAGTTGTAATTATTTAAACCTTTCAGTCAAGGATAACTTCTTAATATTTCATATGGGGTTCTCTGCTTTGCTGAAGGGACAGCAAGTAGAAGTGACAGTGGTGTGATACATGTACACGGAATCTGAATGGAATACCCTAGCTCTTTTCGAATATATTCAATTTTGGTTCTTTATCGTGCCCAGTGTTTAGCACCGATACCCGTGAGACTATCACACGTTAACAACCAGTTAATCTGTAGTTGGGTGGGAAATATTATACTGAACACTGGTCAATGAAATTTCGAACCAGAGACCTCCGGATTGCCAGTCAAGAGCACTAACCCCTCAGCCACCATCGTGTCACCAATTACAACCTTAGTTGTGGTAGGGTTGTGGAGGCTTTAAGTGTGTGTCTATATCTTTTACAAATTTTATCCAGAACGGTTATTTAAAGGTTACTAAGGTCCACCTTAGTCAGAAAAGTAGTGAGCTAGGCACTAGACAAAGATCAACTGATTCAATATATAATGTTGTTTATTTTGTATCCCCTCTATCCCTTACTGTATTGTTTCAATGAAACAAACAGAATTTAACAGTGGGAGGTATGAATCCTAACATGCTCCACTACTATTAAAGAATAATTTATGGAAATAATGTACTTTTACTGTAATATTTGGAACTTTATAAACAAAAATAAAAATTTATAAACTCATATCAAATTATTTTCGAATCATTTGGAGTCATCTTTATGTAGATTTTCCGTTTCGCTGAATAGTTATTTAAGTTTTCCTGCCAATAACCATTGTTTTGAAAATAATGTCATGTGAACTCATACAACTGGCCGGATCCGAGCCTCCAAACCATCCAGCTAGGGGTCAGGTACCACACTAACACCCTTGTGGCACGGTACTGGACACCTACGCATATATATACGCATCGTATCAACAAAGTAGCCATGGAATAAAAAAACAAATTGTTTTTTCCTGAGATTGTTTGAAACGGTCTCTTCATATGCCCTAAAATATCTATTTAATTTAGGCGTCAGTTGTCATATAGTCCTGACCTATTTTGGACTTCGAAGTTAAAATCTATCAATGTAATGTATATTTTGGATGACTAGAAATATTCTCTGAATGTAACAAACAAAAAATGGCTAAATAAAAGTCCCAATCAGAATTACAAGACAAAAAATAATGACAAAAAGTGAAAAATATCAAGATTTTTTTAGAATATCAATAAATTCGAACTAATTACATTGTTATAATATTATTATGTATATATCAACATGTGTTGGGTTGAAATACGAACATTTTAAGACATATTGCAAGCCGATAGCCCTATTGAGTGAGGAATAATTCAAGTTTTCCCAAAGCTTATGATTGCTTAAAATAATGGCAGCCATCTTTAAAGATGGCCGCCAAAAGGTCATTTGGCAAAGTGACCCGCAAGTCCATCAACCATTTTCAGACTGCTGAGATATCAAGCTAACCGAAAATCATTGTTGGATCTGTTCACCTTTTTGGTAATGAAATTTGGTCTGTCACATGGACTACTGTGGAACATTATTCAGATTCGAACATTTATGCTTCGACTCGGACAATTATGTTGTTCGTCCTCATTAAACTGTACAATAACCCTTCTGACGAAAAACTAGTACAATATATATTACTTATATGCAGGGATATGTGGCTTAACGAATCAGGTATTGGTTTTCACTTCCCTTTCCCCATTCAAAATGTTTAAAACAATAAAACTACAATGTTATGATATTGCAATGTTTGTGTACAAGTGACAGACTACATGTAAACATATTTCCTATGTTGATCAGATCGAATCTTAAAACTTACCGAATACTAATATACAGTACAACCTCTGTAGAGCAACACCCTTTAGAAGCTGCAAATATTGGTTGTTGTATAGAGGTTGTTGCTCTACAGAGGTTAAATATATGACAAACATTAGCTTAGGGAACGTTTTAAAGGTGTTGTTACAGAGAGGTTGTTGCTCTACAGAGATACCGGTATAACAAAATTTGGTTAAGAGTGAAATATTATTTTCATATCTATAACTTTGTAGTATATACTGTTTATATTATCATGTTTATTTTAGGCTATGGATATTTGATACAATGTTTTAAGGTTTTAATAAAAGCCCATTGACAACATCCATGTGTTTGTTTTAGTCAATTTTGTTAAACAAGCTACTCAAACTCTCGATTTGTCACACCGCAACCACTTGATGGTCATAACATAATATAACCCATTTATCGGAAATTGTCACCCGGACACTATGTAGAAAATAACTATATACCTTTGCATTGCAGAAAATTCCATTTCTTGCCAGCAAAATATCCTGTAGGTTCTCTGGAAGTCCACGTCTTGTTGACTTCATACTTTGAGCATGGTGTTTCTGGCTTTATTCGGCACACTGTATCTTGACTAATGTTCACCGTTATATGTTGACTCAAGAATGTGTGTTTTCTGTATAGATAGATGTACAATTTACAGGCGGTATGTGTGTTCGGCCATGCTATCAGCCCGGACCAGATGTAAATCATTCATAAAGTACATGCATGTACACTGAGAGACTTTAAAATTGATTGTTACTAAAAAAACTAAATTCAAATATTCATGCTGTTATTTTCGCTTTTTAACATTGTGACAAAATTGACTAAGCAAACAGCTGGTATAGCTTGACCTATTTAGGTCCTTTTTACACGTTGTTCATGGTCCTATGCGTGTAATAAAATATAAACCTCATCGACATAGATGAAAAACAAGTTGTTCAAAAGAATCATTCGTCTTCATGAACAGTTACACGCCATCAGGAGTATGAAGGGTCAGCCTCGACCAGGTCAACCACGTATACCAACGCCTCGACATGATGTCACATTTTGGGGTGTCTGGGATGAGCTAGCAAGCCCATCTCCAAGCTCCTAGAAACGCCAATGAGCTTCCGCAAGCTTTGATTCGGGATAGGAACGATATTGGAACATAACAAATATTGTACTGTCGAGGAGGCGGAGACCACCTGCATGTATGGATCCTAATGAAAATTATTTGTGTAATCACTTGTGATCTTCAGTATTGAGGGCGCTTCTCTTTAAAATGTGATATTTTATTTTTAATTAATATTTTTGCAGGATTCTTTCAGCCGGCTATTGTCACTAAGTTTTTATCAAAATATACAAATGTTTAATCAAGTTTTGTAATCTTTTAATAATCGTTGTGTTTTTAAAGTATCTCAGTGTATCCAATAATGGAAAAACAAAACTTGAATGTTTGGGTGTTTGGAATAATGCCTCGAATTTTAAAGGTGCTGCCTCACAGATTGGGCTTAAATATTTGTATATCGTGAATTTCTAACCTAACCAAATACAAGTATTGATGTTATAGAAAGCCACTGACGGTTGCTTTATTAAAGATTTGGTGCAGATAAGCAATTCTAACCACTCTGGATATCTTGAAAAAAATCGCTAAGTTTCCTTCCAACATGCTTTGTGAATTATGTAATTCACAAATTATTGAACTGGAACATCATCAAACTACAGCGTAAACATCAGTGAGGTATTTGGTTCGATTTTCGATTCGTTTTCATCAAATGCGAACAAATTTCAGGCAATTTAAGTAATAGTAGTGTTAATTCTATATGGTATTAATACCCTATATAATTTTTGATGTAAAAATACTAAATAACTACAAAATGCCGAAGTTTCTCAAATTATTTTAGATGTCAGTATGTTTATGTGATATACAGGCAACTATACCAAAATACCTAACCTAGTAATATCGACCTAATGCCTGCTAGCCCTGTGTAATAATGTATATATAATATATTAATTATATATTAACACCACAAATAACATTATCGACAATATCTTTGACATGCCGAAATAAAGATTGTATTATACTGCATTGTATTGGTTACCAACATCACTGTCTTTTACCTTTTAATCAGAGTGTTTTCACAGCTGGTCAGTGGTAGCTCGGGGAGTGGTCGTTTAGCACTTGTAAACGTCCAATCGAGGCACCGTATGCGAACATTCTTCGGTTTCACGCAGTAAAAAGACATACCAGAATTGTCATTGGTCATATCACAAAGTTCCGAGTTGTTTGTTGCGGCCAATAGACGAGTGCGGTTTGGATGGCATAGAACCACTTCTGAATATTTTTGATTTGTGAACTTGGCATATATATTCCGTGTGGAAAGGACCTATAGAATGAGATAAAATATACAACTTTATGTTTGGTATTGAGTTATGTAAACCTACAATAGTTGCATTATTATCATCATAATGAATCGGTCGAGTTTGAACAGTTCAATTGCTACTACCGCATTATAGTATAAATACTTCAATGCACGTATAGACAATTCAAATCCAAGCAAGAGCGGTAGTACCGTCAGACCAACGTGCCACCTATTCCAGGATCACTTTCATTCTATATAAGACAACTGAAGATGTCACATATTCTAGGGTCCCCTTCATTCTTTATAAGACAACTGAAGGTGCCACCTATTCCAGGATCACTTTCATTCTTTATAAGACAACTGAGGGTGCCACCTTTTCCAGGATCACTTTCATTCTATATAAGACCACTGAGGGTGCCACCTATTCCAGGATCACTTTCATTCTTTATAAGACAACTGAAGATATCACCTATTCCATGATTACTTTCATTCTATATAAGACAACTGAAGATGTCACCTATTCCAGGATCACTTTTATTCTATATAAGACAACTGAGGGTGCCACCTATTCCATGATCACTTTCATTCTTTATAAGACAACTGAGGGTGTCACCTATTCCAGGATCACTTTCATTCTATATAAGACAACTGAAGATGTCACCTATTCCAGGATCACTTTCATTCTTTATAAGACAACTGAGGGTGTCACCTATTCCAGGATCACTTTCATTCTTCATAAGACAACTGAGGGTGTCACCTATTCCAGGATCACTTTCATTCTTTCTAAGACAACTGAGGGTGTCACCTATTCCAGGATCACTTTCATTCTTCATAAGACAACTGAGGGTGTCACCTATTCCAGGATCACTTTCATTCTTTCTAAGACAACTGAGGGTGTCACCTATTCCAGGGTCACTTTCATTCTATATAACAGCTAAAATTCTTACCATTCTAGAATACATACAATAGCAATTTAATATCTTGGTCTTATTAAGCGGACACTATGATTGGTGACCGAACAGTACAACAATGCAGCTTCTGACTTATGTGCCGAATAAGGAAATCAGTCTGACATCCTCCATAATCATGTAACTTAGAACGAATTGCATAAAGTACCGACGGAAGGAAATTATTAAAAGTGTTCGAGTAAAAAGAAAACAAACCTGTGTTCGAATACGATATATAGCTGATATTGTTTCTCTGGTATAAGCAAGCATGATCTTTATAACCGACTGACCACTCCAGAATGCTTTAACTTCTACTGTATATGAACCATCAAGGTTATTTGTAACCACACCGGGTGCGTGATGATAACCTTTAATGTCATGAATCGTTGCTCTGATCAAATCTCCACCTGTATGCTTCTTGTTTCCATAACCATCATATAAGTCAACTCGTGCATGGATAATCTCTCCTTTCCCGTATAAAGTCTTGGTCTCATCTAAACAAATATATATTTATATAAGTCAACCCGTGCATGGATAACCTCTACATGTACTATCCCGTATGAAGACCTGCCATCATCTAAACAAATATATATTTATATAAGTCAACCCGTGCATGGATAATCTCTCCTATCCCGTATGAAGTCCTGCCATCATCTAAACAAATATATATTTATATAAGTCAACCCGTGAATGGATAACCTCTCCTATCCCGTATGAAGTCCTGCCATCATCTAAACAAATATATATTTATACAAGTCAACCCGTGAATGGATAACCTCTCCTATCCCGTATGAAGTCCTGCCATCATCTAAACAAATATATATTTATATAAGTCAACCCGTGAATGGATAATCTCTCCTATCCCGTATGAAGTCCTGCCATCATCTAAACAAATATATATTTATATAAGTCAACCCGTGCATGGATAACCTCTACATGTACTATCCCGTATGAAGTCCTGCTATCATCTAAACAAATATATATTTATATAAGTCAACCCGTGCATGAATAACCTCTACATGTACTATCCCGTATGAAGTCCTGCCCTCATCTAAACAAATATATATTTATATAAGTCAACCCGTGCATGGATAATCTCTCCTATCCCGTATGAAGTCCTGCCATCATCTAAACAAATATATATTTATATAAGTCAACCCGTGAATGGATAACCTCTCCTATCCCGTATGAAGTCCTGCCATCATCTAAACAAATATATATTTATATAAGTCAACCCGTGAATGGATAACCTCTCCTATCCCGTATGAAGTCCTGCCATCATCTAAACAAATATATATTTATATAAGTCAACCCGTGAATGGATAATCTCTCCTATCCCGTATGAAGTCCTGCCATCATCTAAACAAATATATATTTATATAAGTCAACCCGTGAATGGATAACCTCTCCTATCCCGTATGAAGTCCTGCCATCATCTAAACAAATATATATTTATATAAGTCAACCCGTGAATGGATAATCTCTCCTATCCCGTATGAAGTCCTGCCCTCATCTAAACAAATATATATTTATATAAGTCAACCCGTGCATGGATAACCTCTCCTATCCCGTATGAAGTCCTGCCCTCATCTAAACAAATATATATTTATATAAGTCAACCCGTGCATGGATAACCTCTACATGTACTATCCCGTATGAAGACCTGCCATCATCTAAACAAATATAGATAAATAGTTTATTTCAAATTTCAGTAAGCCATAAGCCCATGTGAACATACAAATAGCACAAAACAATTTTCATATGACAGTAGCAAGTGGCAAAAGGTAATTATGCAGTCGGTTTAAATAATGATGTATTATAAACAAGAAAAACAAGAAAAACAAGAAAAACAAAAACAAAGTGTTAACATAGAAAAGGTGCACCGGACAGTTTCTGGCGGAGAAGGTGTATATTATATTGATAGTACTACATACATCATGAAAACAAATCTAATCACTTATCAATCATTTTAAGCTAAACAGTAAACGAACAGAGAACATATATATTTATATAAGTCAACCCGTGCATGGATAACCTCTCCTTTCCCGTATGAAGTCCTGACATCATCTAAACAAATATGTATTTATATAATCGGTTTATAATAATTAGATTAGGGAAATAGTTCGAGCCAACTATCTGTCTTTATACGGTATTATTTGGCCTTATTGCTTGAGATTTGCTGTTTTTTGTCGTCGTGATAAAAATGGTTGTAAAATTCCCAAAGCCTCAAAAAACAGACGATATGCAAATACACGGTGTATAACCATATCGGTATCCTCTCGGTGCAAATATGATATTACGATTATCGTAACTTTAGAAATGGCGGGAGATGACGATGGTGACACGTACCGATTATCGTAACTTTAGAATTGTCGGGAGATGCGGCCATCTTCACATCCTGACATGGGTCAAATTTCAAAGCTTCGTCTTCTAAGATGATGTTATAGAACCTCGGATCTTCGGGATCATTCAGGACACCTATATCACATCTTGAAACGTTTCCAGCATCTCCAATTGTTGGCGAATTCAGCCGGTTATTATCCTTGTCACTGCATTATCAATTGTTACTATCATTGGAAATAATGAATACTTTACACATAGACAAGTCGAAAATAATGTAGCGCACAGACAATCTAAAGTCACACAGGAATGATGGCAGTGCATAGCCACCCACGCCAATTTCTATATATAGTCTCTGGGTTAATGAAATAAATACAAACAACAATGATGACGTAACGTCGCCGTGCATAAAAACTCGGTAGTGCCAAAAGACGTTACATATAAATATAGCGCACAATACATATATTAAAACAACATTTCATTTTGGAATTGATATAAAAAAACACTTATAATAAATAAACAATACATGTACAACCTCTATATAGCAACCCCGAATGGGGGCTGCAAAACGTGATCGTTATTTAAAGGTTCTTGCTCTAAAAATGTAAGATTTTAGGAAATATAGGTGTTGTGAAAAAAGTAGAAAGTGTTATTATAGAGGGAAAATTGCTACACAGAGGGCCGCTATGGAGAGGTTGTTCAATACAGCAGTTGTCCGGACCATACATGATGCACAAAAGTTCATATTGGTTAGATGTACAAATGAATACAAATAAAACAACATTTTTTCTAATTTCGTAGTGAATTCAAGAGCTATAACTCCTATCAATTAAAATCAATCAGGATGACATTTGAAGGACATCATGTTCCTTCAGTGGTTTACATTATTAAGCCGCTTTAAATTATAAAAAAAAAACAAGTTACCTTGTTTGTAGAATGGGTACGAAGGGTAACATCTGATTTATCTCCACTTCGTTTTCAATCCCAATATACCAGAGAAGTGCACAAGCCATTATTCCAAAAACAACACAACTTTTCAGAGACACTGGTCTACAGGTCGGCAAACGTTTTTGCTTGTCGACCGCCATCACCTTAAGAAATCCAGTATAATGGTCGTAGTAATCGGGAAACGATATTATACAGCAATATTAAAACACAATAATCATACTGAAGTGAGAATTTAGCGATGTTTTCGGCCCATGCGGTATACGAATATATTATTTATGCATGCACGTATGTATAGCGATCGATATGATTCAATGTGCATAAATGAAAATTTAAAATGCATGTCGAGAGCTATTTAAACCACGTATGTTCAAATCTTTTCACAAATTCTGATCTTTTGATAAAAACACGTATGTTAATTATGAGGTCTTACATAAAGCAGGGTAGAATTTGACTAGTGCGTTTTACGCTTAACGCGGTAACATTGTTAATAGGCCGATCGATATGTGTAAGCGGCAGCATATTTACGTTTATATAGAGTGTCATATACATTTAATTAACATGCGTGTTTAAACGTAGTACATATCAAAACGAAATCTTTATTATAACTTTATTTACTCAAGTTGACATGGATACAACATACACTACGCCGAATTTCTCATTGGCCACCCTATAAAATTTGATACTTTGTGATATATCCAATCAATACATATGAATTTGCGTTATGCTTTCATTCCACACATTAATCTATCGATTTACAGAAATAAAACAATAATTTATAAGTGCATACATTATAAAGTAGCTTATATTTAGTGTGGGATTAACTTAGTGTATTATAACTTTGTTATATATATTATCGACTGGGTCGATAATGTATACTTATTGTAATTACTTATCTTTGACTCATTTTGGGCACAGTCAAAACTTTAGTATGAGAACCCGCCTGCTCGAGAACGTCAACAAACTTCTCAGCGCTATTAGGCTAAGTTTAAGTTTAATTACTTCTTTTCCACAATCCACCCCACCACCACCATGTTAATACATCATGATGTACATGTATTTTGGTTTTATTTATTTGAATAAGTTTTTGTTGTATATGTGGACTTTGCTGTGTCCAACTTTACGTCATAGTTTATACTTTGACAACATTATTTTATTACACTTGTCAATAAATCGTCTGACATTGTCAGACATGTTCATTCCATACCTGTGTTTGTACTTTACTTTTCATTGTTTCCAACCAGGTATGTGTATTTCACTACGACGCAAATGAACTGCATTGACAGGGGAGCACAAATATAAAACACGTGTTCAGGTCCAAAATCATCCATGCGGAACGGTTAGTGCGAAATTGCTTTTTTGCACGTGGTGCTCGTCCAAGGCATGAAATATGTCCGTATTTTGTTGGAACAAATCCTCTGTGGATCTCCTTTTATGAAAAACATAAAACCTCGCGAGAATGAGCAAGGGAACGTTAACGCGCTCGAGTCAGATGTTTGCATCCACTTCAATACATTTCTGTTTGACCACGTGTATTTAAAATATATTTTAGAAAAAGTGTTTGCAGAAGAATACAAATAATCAAATAATATGTCTACTTTCGTTGATAGGAAAACATGTTTCTCACAGTAGTTTGCGCTAAATTAAACGTAAATAAAGAGTTTGCAATTTTTTAAAAAGACTGTTTTAGGTGGGGGTACTCATCATTCGGAGGGCTTTGGCGAGTTTCACATTATTCAATCTCTCAAAGTTTAAAGTTTTTCATAAAAGGCAATCCACAGAGGATACATTCCAATCAAATACAAACATTTTTCATCCCGTGCACGAGCACCACGTGCACAAAACCCATTTCGCACTAACCGTTCCGCATGGATGATTTTGCACAAAAATACGGAATCCTGTTCGGGCCACATTGAATTTCGCATGTCTAACATGTGAACAGGCGATAATTATCGTGTCGAAGGCGATAATTATCGCCTCTTCTCATGGAGAGAGACACTTGTACTAGCGAAATTTAACACCTTCGCGAAAGTTTTGGGGCGATAATCATCGTCTTAATTTTCGCATGTATGACTCAATTTTGGACAAGCGAAATTTAAGGACATGCGAAATTTAACGTTACATTTCTCGTGTTTTTAGTCCTAGGATACAATTGCTGAGCAAGTAGGGCTGTTTACCCGGGTAGGATCATTTTGACGGACTGATGATGCTGCATGTCGGAGCCGATCATGGGTAGGGCTAATTTCAAACCATTAGAATGTGTGCATATAAAATCGTGTAAAACACGGATAAATAAAGAACAAATATTTCTGCGGGGTATTATCGCTTTTTATCTAGTCACTTCCGGCAAAAGCTGCCTGTTAACGAGTGCCGTTAAACTTAGCTATAATCGGTCACCTGGTCATGTGACTAATGATAATACATCACCTTACCACGTGATCTGACGGACTTTTTCTTATATGTGAGTCGCCGGTTGCAATTCCGTGCCCGAGGGTGAGGTTTTCCTATTCTAAATGAGCTGGTGGTTGATCGGTTATTTTTTCGACTTACCTGCGTCTACACGACGTCTGACGTCGTTGTTTATCATGAAGTCACGGAACGAACGTGACGTTGCGCGCTAGTTAATGAAAGAGTGAGAATATAGTCCCGAATTTGATCCCCTTACTTATTGTGTACGATTAGGGTCATAACTATATGGTGTACGATTAGGGTCATAACTAATATAAACTGTCTGAGACACTTTATAAACTGTCTGAGACACTTTATAAACTGTCTGAGACAGTTTGGAACCTGTCTGAGATACTTTATAAACTGTCTCAGACACTTTGTAAACTCTCTCAGACAGTTTTCATAGTTATGACCCTTTCGTGCGCATTATTTTAAACTGTCTGAGACAGTTTTCGTCCATATGCTAATTTTGATTGGTTCTCAATAGACCAATCGGAGAGTATTTTACAAATCCCTTTACGAGGTGTGTGTATTCCCCGGCCCTATGCTATTTTAATCAAGAAAAAAGGAGTGATTTCACGACCGCAGAGTTTTTTTTTTATTTATGGACGGATTTTTAAAATGTTTGTATCAAATTAAAGTTGCAACCCTATAGTTTCTAAATAATAGAAATTATTTTATTGCAAATATGAATTATATTGGTTCAAACACAGACTATTTTTCGGGGAAAAAATTTACATATGTTTGTGTTGGAAAAACACATCCGTATTGGTTAACTGTTTTGTTTATTAACATATTTTATTCAAAATAAAGATGAAGTTCTCTAGTTTTTAAATATGTAAACATATTGACAATCCGTCCATTAATTTTGAAATAACGCCTCATTGAATATTGCTCAATTTTCTCGGCGTGAAATTATATTTTCATTTTTTTCAATATGTTCGAATTCCACGGCCCTTACCTGTTTATTTTTTACTTTCCATTCAATTCTATATTTCTTTACATCATTATAAAGATAAAGCTCTCTAGTTTCTAAATATGTAAAATAATACCAGTATTAATGAAATGAAATTGATTAGAAAATTGCAATATTTCATGACCAACACAATAATCTGAACATAATAGCAGTATAAGCCACAATGATCTTAACATAATATATGCTGTGTTAGACCGTTGTTGGTACTCCGTGGAGCTATAAAATGCTGCGTTAGACAGTTGTAGGTACCCCATGAACCTATAACATACTGTGTTAGGCAGTAGTTGATACCCCATGAACCTATAACATACTGTGTTAGGCAGTTGTTGATACCCCATAAACCTATAACATGCTGTGTTAGGCAGTTGTTGATACCCCATGAACCTATAACATACTGTGTTAGGCAGTTGTTGATACCCCATAAACCTATAACATGATGTGTTAGGCAGTTGTTGATAACCCATGAACCTATAACATGCTGTGTTAGGCAGTAGTTGATACCCCATGAACCTATAACATACTGTGTTAGGCAGTTGTTGATACCCCATAAACCTATAACATGCTGTGTTAGGCAGTTGTTGATACCCCATGAACCTATAACATACTGTGTTAGGCAGTTGTTGATACCCCATGAACCTATAACATGCTGTGTTAGGCAGTTGTTGATACCCCATAAACCTATAACATGCTGTGTCAGGCAGTTGTTGATACCCCATGAACCTATAACATACTGTGTTAGGCAGTTGTTGATACTCCATGAACCTATAACATGCTATGTTAGACAGTTGTTGGCACCCTATTGAGCTATGAAATGCTGCGTTAGACAGTTGTTGGTACCCCCTTGAGCTATGAAATGCTGTAATAGACCGTTGCTGGTACCCGTGGAGCTATAACATGCTGCGTTAGACAGTTGTTGATACCCAATGAACCTATAGCATGCTGTGTTAGGCAGTTGTTGATACCCCATAGAGCTATGAAATGCTGCGTACAAGACTGTTGTTAGTACCCAATTCTGCTATGAAATGCAGTGTTAGGCAGTTGTTGGTACCCCATGGAGCTATGAAATGCTGTGTTCGACAGTTGTTGGTACCTCATAGAGCCATAAAATGTTGTGTTAGACCGTTGTTGGTGTCCCATAGAGTCACGAAATGCCGTGATAGACAGTTGTTGGTGTCCCATAGAGCCATGAAATGCTGTAATAGACAGTCGTTGGTACCCCATAGAGCCACGAAATGCCGTGATATACAGTTGTTGGTGTCCCATAGAGCCACGAAAGGCTGTGCAAGACAGTTGTTGGTACCCTGTGTTGTCATGAGAGACAGTGTCATACATTATTAGATATCCCACTAAACACTGGTTTACTGCGCCAGACAGTTGTAGATGCCCCATGGAACGAAGATTAGCTATACTAGGTGATGATCTTATTCTTCTGTGGCTATTAATAGTTGTATTTGATAGTGTTGAGTATCCAAAAATTAAGAAATCTTTACCTGGACTTTTACTCTGCACAATGATTAGTAAAGCTTTTTTACAACCTTTAAACATTCATGTTCCTTACACTTGAGAAAAACATTGGAAACATTTGTTGACACATTTTCTTTATTATGACTACTACTATTGGGATTTAGTACTATTGGGATTTAAATAAATCAGCTGCAATGTATGTTATGAAAGTGGGTGGGGTAATTTTTATTTACAGCTAGTTGCCACTTAAATCTCTAATTTTCCCTTTATATTGGTACATTTCAAATTATATTATTGACTCGAAATCGACTTCCATGAGTAAATGAATGTGTTTAAGCATCATTTCTACAACTGGTACATTCGATATCTAGTGTATACCCGTTTTTGTACTTTTTTACCATTTGACCTTGAAATGACATTGCCCTTCATTCATGATGACCTCAATCAATGACCCTTAGCATTGGCAGTATTAGAACTTTATATTCAGTCAAACATTCAATAATGATAATTCAAATACTACAGGCTATTATGTGTAAATCAACTACATTTAATGTTTTGAAAGGGGGTGGGGTAATTGTTTATTACACTAAATTGCCTCTCAGATTCCGAATATCCCTTGGAATTGATATATTTCAAATCTTTTTCATCTAATATTCACTCCCATGTGCAAGTGCATGTGTTTAAGCATCATTTATACTATTTATGACATTTGATTCCTGGTGCAAATCAATTGTTTGTACTTTTTTACCATTTGACCTTGAACTGACCTTGACACTGTTGGACTACAAATTGGAATTAAAATTGTGCAATTAGTAAGGATGTATCAAAGTGAGTGATCCATTTTACTATTACATGCAAGTTTGGGGTATTAATAAAGTAAACTGTAGTTTGTTTCTTATTTTAAAGCACCATGTGACCTTGAACTTGATCTTTTCAAACTTTCCTCCCAAGGACGGCAACTTTTACCTATAGTAGAGTAATCCTGAATGTCTCAGGAACATTTTGGTATATGACTCAGCTTGTGTACTTTTTTTGCAATGGTCACTCTACTTTGAGTCAAAATGCTGCTCTACTAATAGCAGTAACTGTCATTATGATCTGAACATAATAGCAGTAACCGGCATTATGATGTGAATATAATAGCAGTAACCAGCATTATGATGTGAACATACTACCAGTAACCACCACAATGATCTGAACATATAGCAGTAACCGCAACAATGATCTGAACATAATAGCTGTAATGAGACGGTCTAATTACCGCAAAACACCGCAAAATACCGCAGACTACCGCAAAATACCACTAAATACCACAAAACACTTTAAAATGAGTATAAAACTCCCTAAAATATATTACAATCTGATGATATAACATAAATAAACCTTATAACGAACATTTGATTATACAATTATGGTTAAAAAAGCCGTTAAGTACAAATTCTACATATCAACCCAGGGGAAGCAACTCTGAATTACCGCAAAACACTTCCAAATGGAATAGAATTACCGCAAAACACATATAAATCACGCAAATATTACATATGAATGAATAAATTGATATTTATATAAGTATATAATTATTAGATATTCTAACACGATCTGCGGATTAATCCATATACGCATAGAGCAAACCAGGACATGTATTATTACGGCAATAAAACATACCTGTCCAATTGGCTGTTACTATTTACGCCCCGTATCTCGTGACATATTTATGAATGAATGAACGTAAACTTTATAGTAAAATCTTCAACGTGTCGCTTACAAGGCAAGTTGCACGAGTATCCAGTGTTACAGCTATGACGCATCTATTTTTAGAAACTCCAATATACTCTCGAAACTAAGTTTCATAAAAACTTCTGATAATCAATTCATTTATATTTTTCATTTCATGAAATAGATACCCTATACTTGTGTTATTAAAATTGTTTCAATGTTTAAAATATGTTATTTCCTTCAGAAAATTACGAAGGTCGTTTTCATTAACGAGGGAGGTAATTATACCAGCTAATAAGCCACTCAATTTCAGCGCGGAATTATGTTCACTGTCAAATGGGTGAAAATGGAATGCGCACGGTTAAACAGTACGGGATATTATCGTGTTAAGAATCGAAATAAAAACTATGTTCTTGTATTTGGTCGGTGAATAAAACACAGGCACTCGTTCGGATGCGGAAAAATTAAATCACGAGTGCCACCGACAAAATATAAGAACAGATTTTTATTTCTTAAACAAACAAACAATATTTACTTCGATAAAACAGTACCCTGATGCGTGTAAATACACTATGCGGTCCGCGTGACAATAGATACTATTTGCAATTTTTTGTACAGAACGTTTTCCTCAATTACAGTATATCTTTCAATTGTTTTGAAATGAAATACCTTTTATTGGTTGGCTAGAGTATTTGATGTCTATCTTGTTTGTTATTATTCACTAAGGAATGTTAAATTTGGAGGAAAACTGTGTTTTCATAGAAAACTTGGCTAAAGATTATTATAAGAAAAGTAAAAAACAATTAGCTGATGGTAAAAAATTTGTTTACGGTAATCTATAAATAGTATGTTTTTAAGTATGCTATTTAGTATTCGATGCAAAGATCTTTTATTTGTTCTAGTTCAATGAATGCAGACACAGATAAAAGCAACATGACTGTGTTCTATAAATGTTTATGTCCCTTATATGTCCCTTGTCCATATAAACTAGTTAAGTCTATCAGGGGCCATAATTCTGTTGAAATGGTGGATAGTGTTACATGGCTTTGACAATGTAATGCGTTTATGATGGTAAACAAGTATGCCAAGTTTGAAAGCAATTCCTTGATGGACTTCAAAAGAAGTTGAGTTTCAACAACTTGAAGGTTTTGGTTTACATTTTCGAACGGACAATCACTATTATGCCTCCGCAACAGTAGATGTCGGGGCATATAAAATACCTTAGCACAAAGATGGATTGTTAAATATCAGTAATGCTGAACCAGGGACCGGTCACTAGCTGAACCTATGTTTGGAAAAAATGAGATAAATGAAATATTTAAAGTCCCATTATGCCTTAAATGGCTATTTTCAAAAGGCATAATTAAACTCGGCAACCTATCTGCAAATTGATGCAGTGTGCACTTTAGGTGAGTCCCAAAGCTTGAAAACACCATAAGATGGACGAAAACGAAATAAAGCCTCCAGTTGGTTTGTAAACAAAATAACGAAATGTAAACAATAAAGGCATAATCTAAACACTAAGGGGAGCAACTCTTGCAAAATTAGTATTTTGTCATCCATACATTTTACTTAATGTGAATTTCGGCATACTACATGTATTTCAAAAGATATAGCTGACATTCTGTCGTTAATTATAGGTCATTTGTGAAAAACATCTTAATTCTTTGTATTTAGTCAATTTACTAGATGATCGTGAATTTTGTTTGGCACAATGTCAATGAAAATGTCAATGAAAATGTCTGGCACATACTGGGTGGATCGAAGCTCAACTACATTTTCCAGCACTTAACCAATTGAGCACAAAAAACATGAAAACATCACATACCACAATTACACGACACAACGCCCAACATATAACTGAACGAGAAAATGAACTGCTGAACCCCAAGTTTTAGTTAAGAAATCATCGAATGCACAAGTCCCAGCTGACTGAACGACCTAGTTGCATCTATAAAAAAACAGAATGTCCCAGTTTTAAGCGTTTAACGAGACTCGAGTTTAATGACCGCTTCATGTTGAAGGCATATTGCATTTTTTAGCTTCTATTATTTATCAAACCTCTGCATTCTACAAACACAACACTTGCACATGCTTAGACATAGATGTAAGTTTTTCTGGTATCAGTTTTTAGATTTTATCTCGGAAAATGTTAAAAAATGTCAATTTTTCTAAAATTACCTTATTTTGTGCGTGACGTCTACTCAATAATTCATGACGTTTCTAAGATGGCTGCCATACTTACGTTTCACTTCTTGCATTCATGCTTTGAAACTAAATGTATAATGTAGGACTCGGGTTTATAAAGAAAAGTACATGCTTTAAAACTGGCGTTCATGGCGATTATTGCAATGTAAACCTGCGCTCTTTTTTTCTGGCCTATATTTGGTTGCATTATCTTTCACGTGGGTTACAAAATGAACCTACGCCTCATTGAAGGCCATTGCATTCGCAAATGATCGACTTTTGTATTCAGGGCATATAAATGGGTATAACTTGTGTTGTGGCTAGATACCGTTTGCGCAGTTACCTACTTGAAACTTGAAACTTTTCTTATTAAAATACGATGATATTAGCAAAAAACGATAAACCGACTTTCCTCAATATTTAACGTATACAGTACATACGTGCACGATTTATTTGTAGACGGTGTACTTTACATAACCTACCCTTGAAATATGTTTCAAAAACAGCTGATACAATATTGAGGAAAACTTGATGTGCAGAAAATGACGAATGTTATTTTATTCGCTTCATTACTTTTAAACCAGATACCCGGGAAAACTTGACCGACATCCCGACTTTCCTCAATATTTAGCATTCCTCAGTGAACAAACAACAGGTACATAATGAACTAATTCTTAGCCTACCCTTGAAATATTTTCGAAACGGTACGTTGCACAAAATTGAGGAAATTTTCTGTTGAAAAAATGACGAATGTTTAAATGAAAAAAATCAATAGCTATAGTTCAATTTTGAACTCTGAGCTATGACCTATCGGACTAGTCCATTTTGGCGGATAGACCATAGTTAATTACGTTCGCATGTCATTATTTAATGATGTGATTCTTACATATATCTGTTTGTTATCGAATTACAGTTTAGTGCAATCGGCAACGTTCAGGATTTCTAACCCGAAGTTCGGTGGTTCAAATTCCCAATTCGCTCATATTTTAATTCATTACTTTATTTTATTTAAAGAGTATATAAACTAAAGTTTCTTTTTTAAATTAATCCATGAAAATGTGTTGATTCAATTTATTTTTCATTTTCACTTATAGCGATCGTTTCCATATTCTGAGTTTGCTGACAACCTGCATTACGTTGATTAGCCGTCATAACATTCTACAATACACATGCAATTACGATCTAAAAATATTTTGAAGCATGTAACAAATATGGCTTGTCACATACTGTTATAACACGGATATTGCAAGTTATGTGCATTTATAAATTAAAAAATGTGTAAATATAAATTTAAAAAAGATTTTTTTTTTTTTTGGTGAGATTCGAACTTGCCCTGGACAGACAAAAGTTATTTTACAATGTATCAAGCGCTATACCGTCACGACAATTCAAACACATGGAATAGTTGGCCTTAATTATATTACTTATATGTTCCATTAAACCTATACCAACCTATATCGATTAATGGTTAAAACTTTAAAAGTGCAGTCACGGCTCAATGCTCGAAATCGAACTATACCCAGTCCTAATTTTAGGTGTCAATGGACACATAAAAGTCTTTATGTCATTGGAAAGCATTTTAGCGCATTTATGACTAAGTACGGTCAGGTACAGGGGTTGTACTTTATGTCCATTACAGGGGTTGTACTTTGTGACCACTACAAGGGTTGTACTGTATGACCACTACAGGGGTTGTACTGTGTGACCACTACAAGGGTTGTACTGTATGACCACTACAGGGGTTGTACTGTGTGACCACTACAAGGGTTGTACTGTATGTCCACTACAGGGGTTGTACTGTATGTCCACTACAAGGGTTGTACTGTATGACCACTACAGGGGTTGTACTGTATGTCCACTACAGGGGTTGTACTCTGTGACCACTACAAGGGTTGTACTGTATGTCCACTACAGGGGTTGTACTCTGTGACCACTACAGGGGTTGTACTGTATGTCCACTACAGGGGTTGTACTCTGTGACCACTACAAGGGTTGTACTGTATGACCACTACAGGGGTTGTACTGTATGTCCACTACAGGGGTTGTACTGTGTGACCACTACAAGGGTTGTACTGTATGACCACTACAGGGGTTGTACTGTGTGACCACTACAGGGGTTGTACTGTATGACCACTACAGGGGTTGTACTTTGCGACCACTACAGGGGTTGTACTGTATGTCCACTACAGGGGTTGTACTGTATGTCCACTACAGGGGTTGTACTGTGTGACCACTACAGGGGTTGTACTGTATGTCCACTACAGGGGTTGTACTCTGTGACCACTACAGGGGTTGTACTGTATGACCACTACAAGGGTTGCACTGTATGACCACTACAAGGGTTAAACTGTATGACCACTACAAGGGTTGTACTATAGGACCACTACAGGGGTTGTACTGTATGACCACTACAGAGGTTGTACTTTATGACCACCACATAGGTTGTACTGTATGACCACTACAGGGGTTATACTGTATGACCACTACAGGGGTTGTACTGTGTGACCACTACAGGGGTTGTACTGTATATCCACTACAGGGGTTGTACTGTATGACCACTACAGGGGTTGTACTGTGTGACCACTACAGGGGTTGTACTGTATGTCCACTACAGGGGTTGTACTGTATGTCCACTACAGGGGTTGTACTGTATATCCACTACAGGGGTTGTACTGTATGTCCACTACAGAGGTTGTACTTTATGACCACCACATAGGTTGTACTGTATGACCACTACAGGGGTTATACTGTATGACCACTACAGGGGTTGTACTGTATGTCCACTACAGGGGTTGTACTGTATATCCACTACAGGGGTTGTACTGTATGACCACTACAGGGGTTGTACTGTATGACCACTACAGAGGTTGTACTTTATGACCACCACATAGGTTGTACTGTATGACCACTACAGGGGTTATACTGTATGACCACTACAGGGGTTGTACTGTATGTCCACTACAGGGGTTGTACTGTATGACCACTACAGGGGTTGTACTGTATGACCACTACAGGGGTTGTACTGTGTGACCACTACAGGGGTTGTACTGTGTGACCACTACAGGGGTTGTACTGTATGTCCACTACAGGGGTTGTACTGTATGTCCACTACAGGGGTTGTACTATAGGACCACTACAGGGGTTGTACTGTGTGACCACTACAAGGGTTGTACTGTATGTCCACTACAGGGGTTGTACTATAGGACCACTACAGGGGTTGTACTGTATGTCCACTACAGGGGTTGTACTGTATGACCACTACAGGGGTTGTACTGTGTGACCACTACAGGGGTTGTACTGTGTGACCACTACAGGGGTTGTACTATAGGACCACTACAGGGGTTGTACTGTGTGACCACTACAGGGGTTGTACTGTGTGACCACTACAGGGGTTGTACTGTATGTCCACTTCAGGGGTTGTACTATAGGACCACTACAGGGGTTGTACTATAGGACCACTACAGGGGTTGTACTATAGGACCACTACAGGGGTTGTACTATAGGACCACTACAGGGGTTGTACTATAGGACCACTACAGGGGTTGTACTATAGGACCACTACAGGGGTTGTACTATAGGACCACTACAGGGGTTGTACTATAGGACCACTACAGGGGTTGTACTATAGGACCACTACAGGGGTTGTTCTGTATGACCACTACAAGGGTTGTACTATAGGACCACTACAGGGGTTGTACTGTATGACCACAACAGAGGTTGTACTGTATGACCACTACAGGGGTTGTACTGTATGAGAACTTTAGAGGTTGTACTGTATGACCACTACTGGGGTTGTACTGTATGACAGCTATAGAGGTTGTTCTGTGTGACCACTACAGGGGTTGTACTGTGTTACCACTACAGGGGTTGTACTGTATGACAACTATAGAGGTTGTACTGTGTGACCACTACAAGGGTTGTACCTTAGCCACTGTAGAGGTTGTACTGTATGACCACTATAGAGGTTGTACTGTGTGGCCAATATAGTTGTTGTAATGTATGGCAGCTTTAGAGGTTGTACTGTGTGACCACTACAAGGGCTGTACCTTATGACCACTATAGAGGTTGTACTGTGTGGCCACTATAGTTGTTGTAATGTATGACAACTTTAGAGGTTGTACTGTGTGGCCACTTTATTTGTTGTAATGTATGACAACTATAGAGGTTGTACTGTATGACAACTATAGTTGTGGCAATGTATGACCACTAAAGAGGATGTACTCTGTGGCCACTATTGTTGTTGTAATGTATGACAACTTTAGAGGTTGTGCTGTGTGACCACTACAAGGGTTGTACTGTATGGCCACTACAAGGGTTGTTCTGTATGGCCACTACAAGGGTTGCACTGTATGACCACTACAAGGGTTGTACTGTATGACCACTACAAGGGTTGTACTGTATGACCACTACAAGGGTTGTACTGTATGACCACTACAAGGGTTGCACTGTATGACCACTATAAGGGTTGAACTGTATGACCACTACAAGGGTTGTACTGTATGACCACTACAAGGGTTGAACTGTATGACCACTACAAGGGTTGTACTGTATGACCACTACAAGGCTTGTACTGTATGGCCACTACAAGGGTTGCACTGTATGACCACTACAAGGGTTGCACTGTATGACCACTACAAGGGTTGTACTGTATGACCACTACAAGGGTTGTACTGTATGACCACTACAAGGGTTGTACTGTATGACCACTACAAGGGTTGTACTGTATGTCCACTACAAGGGTTGTACGGTATGTCCACTACCGCTATAGAGGTTGTACTGTATGACAACTATAGAGGTTGTTCTGTTTAACCGCTATAGAGGTTGTACCGTATGACAAATATAGAGGCTTACTGTATGACCACTATAGAGGCTGTACTGTATGGCCACTATAGAGGATGTAATGTATGACAACTATAGAGGTTGTAATGCATGTCAACAATAGAGGCTGTACTGTATGACAACTATAGAGATTGTACTGTTAGGAACATACAGGAACCCATGCATTCTACTAGATTTGACATATGTCCCATATAGGAACCCATGCATTTTACTAGATTGGACGTATGTCCCATGTAGAAACCCATGCATTCTACTGGATTGGACGTATGTCCCATATAGGAACCCATGCGTTCCACTAGATTGGATGTATGTCCCATATAGGAACCCATGCATTCTATTGAATTTAAAGTATAACCCGTTACATTCTAATGGATGGGGCGAATAACCCATGTAGGTACACATGTATTCTAAGTGATTGGGCGTATAAACCATGTTGGAGCCCATGTATTCTAGTGGATGGGACGTACAAATCATGTACAAACCTATGAAGACTAATAGATTGGCCGTATAAACCATTGTTGAACCAAACATTCTTAGGGATTTGTTATTTAAACAAGGTATGAACCCTGCTATATGCCTTTCATCAGAGACAATACGACCCGCATATTTGTTTATTATCCGTTAGTTATACGATTCTCATGCACACATTCTAATAGTTCGGAGTTTTTAATAAATTGTTATGGTTTGTATTCAGCCTTATCCCCATTTTGCCGGCGTAAGAAGGTAACCGGTGTTAACGTAACACCGGGTACACTGATACCACGTGTTAAAAGCCCGCCAAAATTATAAGGGCGAAATTTAACGTTAAATTTCGCATGTCCTTAAATTTCGCTTGTCCATATTCCGTGAAAATTGAGACATACATGCGAAAATTAAGACGATAATTATCGCCCCAAAACTTTCGCGAAGGTGTTAAATTTCGCTAGTACAAGTGTCTCTCTCCATGAGAAGAGGCGATAATTATCGCCTTCGACGCGATAATTATCGCCTGTTCACATGTTAGACATGCGAAATTCAATGTGGCCCGAACAGGATTCCGTACAAAAACACGTGTTTTATTTCTGTAAATCGATAGATTAACGTGTGGAATAAAAACATAACTCAACTTCATATGTATTGGTTGAATATATCACATAGTATCATATTTTATAGGGTGGCCAATTAGAAATTCGGCGTAGTGTATGAGTTTACGGTACAATGTGATATAAACAATTTGAAGCATGACATGGTGTGAAAGAATGTTTGTGAATACATATACATTTATACATGTACACATTACATATATACATATATTTATTTATACAGTTGGTTTTAAATGTCCTACTGATTTAGCAGGTGCGTCATTTGTTTCTGAAACGGATTATAGGTCCAAATACTGCCTCTTAATAGGAAGGCGCACATGCTTGAATAATTTGGTAAAGTGGAATATAAATAATTTCCTTAAAAAGAATGCACGCATGATCTTATCAATAAATAAAACTTTAATTTAATTTAGGCAAGTTACAAAGGCCCTTTGTGTTTCGTTTATAGCTTCCCTTAAAGTCTTAGTATTTCTAAGCATTGCATAGCCAGTATAATAATAACATGATTGAAGTTATCATAGATTTTATTTCCGATTGGAATTCCTACTATAAGTATGTAAATCAGATAGACTGTAATACAGTCTAAGTATGTGCATAAGATAGTAGTTGTTTTAAAGGTGCTGCCTCACGTATTGGTGTATTGCAAAAATAGAATTGTCAAATATTCGTTTAATTTTGATATACATGTAGTAGCTATAAACAACCACTCTGACATTTAAAGGTGCTGCCTCACAGATTGGGCTAAAATTTTGTATATCGTGATTTTTCAACCTAACCTAGTATTGATGTAATAGAAAGCCACTGACGGTTGCTTTATGCGCGATTTGGTGCAAATAAGCAATTTTAACCACTCTCGATATTGCCCACTGAGTATTTTTTTCTTGAAAAAAAGCGCTAAGTTTTCTTCCAACATGCTTTGTGAATTATGTAATTCACACATGATCGAACTGTAACATCAACAAACTACAACGTAAACATCAGTGAGGTATTTGGTTCGTTTTTCGATGCGTTTTCATCAAATGCAAACATATTTCAGGCAATTTAAGTAATAGCAGTGTTAATTCTATAGGGTATTAATACCATATAGAATTTTTGATGTAAAAATACTAAATAACTACAAAATGCCGAAGTTTCTCAAGTCATTTTAGATTTCAGTGTGGTTGTTTATGGAATATACAGGCAACTTTACCAAAATTACGCGAATATTTGACAATTTTATTTTATTTTTGCAATACACCAACATGTGAGGCAGTCCCTTTAATGTAACTTGCGAAACATCGGCATTTTGTAGTTATATAGTATTTTTACATACAAAGTCCTATAGAATTAACACTTTTACCACTTAAATTGCCTGAAATTTGATTGCATTTGATGAAAACGAATTGCAAAACGAACCGAATAACTCACTGATGTTAACGCTGTAAAGTTTAAAACAACTGTAATTGTTTTATGTTTTAAGCGAGTTTAACGTGAAATACTAGTGTCGAATTTCAAGGATGTCTCGTAAAAATCAGTCAAACAATAAAATGATTACGGTTGTTTTTCACTTTGAGTTGCCAGATTTTTACTTGTGTTCTTAGCCTGAAATTATGGCATGTACCATGAGGTATTTCCTCGCTGTTTGAGTTACATTCAATAATGTGAATATCGATGGCACCGTTTAATATTTAACTTAGATCAAACATCAAATGCACGTATGGGAATTTCTCAAAATTACACTACGCAAGCTTATTATCAAATAATACATGTATATATTTTAAACTACTGTTACCCATGTGCGTGTTTGTATTCTAAATTTGGTATAATCTGTTATTACAAATAAAACCTGACGAAATAAAGAATATTGTATTGTGTGTAATATTGACAAAAATAGCATCAGCAGCGACATGTTGCTTGGTATAATGGTAAAATCTGAAAACAGCTTTAAACTGTAGCCTGAATGTTTTTACTTGGAACAGTAGCCATAATTGAGAATTAAAAGAAAATGTCATATAAGTGCTATGCATTGTTACAATATACATTTGTTTGTTGCGAAATAGCCTCCGGTGTTCCCGGAAGGTGTAAACATGACTCTTCAATCACGCATGGAGTAGATAATACCAGGAAAACGAAAAGGCTTGACACTGTAGTCCGCTCACACACACAAGGTTTCACAGGGTATTTGAAAAAACGGCCAAACTATGGAGAGATATACTATCTATCACGGAAACCTTATTTTTTTTCCCTTAGCGTGGTCTGTATTTCATAGAAATTGGTGAAAAAATAGAATACTTACGCCTGTTTTTCTTCTCCAGGTGGAGGTTTTGTTTACAAAATTCTTCTTTGGACTGTAGTATTTTGTCACGTGGTATTGCTACACTGTACAGACTCATGGTACACATTTAAAATGCCAACTAGTTAATCCGATCATTCATTCTTTTACCTTTCAAACTTTTATGAACAAATAATGTTTTAGATTTGGTGTGTGTTTTAAGATCTTTGTGTACGTGTAAATTAGTAACACGTTGAAAAGTTATCCAATTATATCTACTTATATTGTCACTCATCAGGGTCTATATATACATGTACGATTATTGGTACTCTGAGGTATCGCTCGGTATCCTATATAAAATCCCGGTATTGACAGTTAATCACGTTGTATATTGCCTTGTATACAGTACATTAATTATGTTGTATATTTGAAACATGCCTGCGGCGCGGGGGGATTAACTAATTATAGATATTGCAAATGGGTGTTTGCAGAAAAAGTTTTATTTCACCGATGACTACATGCATGTTAATTTTTAATTAACATGCGTGATGACTATAAGATTTATATTTTTACTTAAAAAAGTATTTTTTGTAAATACTTGCACATGAATGTGGAAATTGTGAGTATTATTAAACACCGTCAACAAGTATGAACATCATAGAAGCGGTATTTTCTTTAAGCCTCAATAAAACTATACACACTCTACTGATAAAATAACATAGACATGCATAACCTAGATATTTGCCTATAACGGCTATCTTATTTATTTTTATTTTTAAACGGGTCGTTATTATACTTGATCAACGTATTTTCGTGTTTAATTGACAACATATCGTAGGTCTATGTGTGTATCGTATTTTTGTATGAATATACTATTTATAAACATTTAAATTGTTAATTAGCACTTTATTTCTACTTTTCAGTGATTTACAATTGCATATGAATATCATACACACATTACAATTTCTATTTTTTTAATGACCGTATATTGCACCTTTTTATGTGCAACTTGTTACCTTATTTCATTTATATAATTATTATACGTAGTTAAGAGACTTTAAACCGCGGTTACAAGTGCCATCTGCATATTAATTCTTTAAACCGCAGATAAAGACTTAGAACTGCAGTTACAAGTTGTCCATACAAAGATTATTTACAATATGTCACATACGAGGGGCATTCTGAAAGTTCTGATAACTGAGTGATAACTTTACATCGTTGAGGCTGATTGAAATAAATTTCATGTTATTTTAAATATACATAACTGTACTTTCGAATAAAATTAAGATATCTAAAAACTCTGAGTTCTTAATAAAATAACATCAATATGTACAACCTAATTAGGAGACCATTTTACCACATATGCCTTTTTCTTAATTCTAGACATACAATACGTTTCAGGACCATCAGCTACTCTAAATAGGTCAAATTGTCTAGATTGGAATGTATTTTTTCATTCGGGGGACGTTATAAATGAATTTTTCATAAAGTTTGATTTTGGGAGCAAAATCTTGTGCTCTACCCATGATTTTAGAAAATGGCTATTTTAAAGAGCATTTGCACCCTTGTTACCCTGATAAAACAACATGATTGGATATACCAAACATGATTGAAAAATGGCGGATGTATGTTTACATTTTCATCGCATTTTCGACCAATTCTTCAAAATCTACGGGTTTAACCACCTTCTGATGCTGTATGAAGATAAACTTGTACATTCCTTCCATGAAACTAAAACTATTTATCCGTATGTTTGTGAATGTGATACACAATACGATAAAAAATTAGAAAAATTTGTGTTGGATTTATTTGACAGTCTATAAAGCATATATATTGTTGTTCATTTTGGGTTAAGATCTTTTGTTTATACAGCTCATTCATTTCACTATCAGACTTAGTTTAGAGTAAGTTATTTACATTTGCCGTTTCTACGTGATAACTATTTAAATTAACCCATGTGTGAAAAATGGATAAAAACCAACATGATTTGAGGATAAAGATCAACATGATTTATCTTTTAAAGTGGATACTGACCAACATTGAATTTTCATTGATGCACTGCAGTGCGAATTGAATATATAGCTTCACTATTGGAAGAATAATGGGATGACCCCAACACGTACGTAGGAGTAGATAACTCTATGAAGTATTTATTGGAAAATATGTCCCTTTTTTCAACTTCGTGCAAATTTGTAAGTTTACGTTCAAGGTATTAACCTATTATATCTGAGTGCATGTTCATATTGCTGTGATACTTTGCATACTTGTCAACCGTCTTCACCACAACATCTGCACTCTATCAAGCATGTTGTTGAATGTTATGCCCCATTTGGACTGATGTACTTAGTTGCTGCCCTACATGCTAGAGGGCATAACGGGCAATAAGTAAGTACTTAAAAATACAAAAGTTTACAGTTTATGTACACAATTTTAACCTCTTTGATACTTTGCTCACCATCATGACGCCATGACCTCCACATGAATAGGCAACTCTATCATATATCTCTATATATGTTGACATTGTGTCCCCTTTTTTAAATTAGAAATGCAATTTGGCACCATTCAAGACATGCTCACAGCGTTTAGCCTGGTCCCCATAATTCACTGTTCCTATTCCCGGTGAATGTTGCACATTTAGATACATGTGTTAAATTTACCTGTCTTGACTTATTATGAATTTTACCAACATATAGCAGAAAAAAGTATTTAACTAGAAATATGTCCACAGGACACGGATGCCCCCGCTAAAAGCTGTCATCAGACACCTAAGTATAAAGCTATGCAAATGAAATAACTTGAAACAAGTTTGTAATTGCTTAAATGTGACATTTAACAGCAGACAAGAGCTGGGTCTGTAATGTACCTATCAATGTTTTCCCCAAGGGGGGGGAGCGGCGGGCATACACGGGACTTTTGACAGAAGGCTGTTCCCGATAGGTGGGAATTTGACAGACAGAATGGTGCCGAGTCCAGGGAAATTTTGACACTGGCCGAAATTTTGATCCCGGTGGGTATGTAAAGCATCTCCCAGTGAGGGGATTTTGACAAATTGCCCTTGCTCTAGGGCGGGAATTTAGACTTTGAAACAGTAAAAATGTCAAATTCCCCTGGGTCAGCCCGCCACCCCCCTCCTGGGGGAAAACATTGATAGGTGCATAAGTGTGACCTTTACATTTGAGTCAGGGTGTAAATGCGAATGTAACCAAGTAATTTTAAAATCCAGAACGAAATAACAAAAAGCAGACCAGAAGCATACTTGTGCCTTTTAACTTTAAATCTCTAAGTATGACCTTGACCTTTGCGTTAGGGACCTGGGTTGTGCGCATGTCACCTCGTCTTGGTGATGTGAACATTTGTGGCAAGTAATATTAATATAAAATAAGAAATGACATAGTTACAGAGCTGACATGAATCACATGCCTATTTGAGCCTTTTTACCTTCGATCTCTAAGTGTGACCTTTACCTTTGAGCAAGGGACCTAGGTCTTGCGCATAACACGCCGTCTCGATTTGGTGAACATTTGTACCAAGTGTTATAAATATCCAATAAGAAATGACATAGTTACAGAGCGGACATGAATCACAAGCCTATTTGAGAATTTTAACTTTTGATCTCTACGTGTGACCTTGCCCTTTAAGTAAGGGACCTGGGTCTTGCACATGGCACATCACCTTGATGTGGTGAACATTTGTACCAAATATTATAAATATCCAATAGGAGATGACAAAATTACAGAGCGGACACGAATCACATGCCTATTTGAGCCTTTTAACCTTTGACCTCTAAGTGTGACCTTGACCTTTAAGCTATGGACCTGGGTTTTGTGCATGGCACATCGTCTTGATGTGGTGAACATTTGTACCCATTTTTGGTAGGCGTAAGCCTCTCTATACTACCATTGCCCATTTCTTAATGCAACCTGGAACGCTTTTAGGCTGCTATGTGAATCCGCATTCAAGTAGTTCCAGAAACTATTAACATTCCCAATACTGCAACATATGTTTCTTAAAATTTTAAACTTATTTAATTCAATCAGCAACAATTGTTTATTCTACGATCAACAATTATTGTGAAACTGTTCGTTGAATCGATATTTTTGCAGATAATCACTCAGCCGGGGAGAATATGAAAATGACGTGTTCATCAAATGTCCCAGCCGTATAGCTATTTTTAGAAACTTCAGACCAGGGCCACGTGATGGTTTTATCAATGAATCGTATATAATCATGTTATGCAATCATATGGTGTGGCTATACTAGCCGCTTTCTAGAGATGTATCACGCTGTGATGGAAGTGATTACAAGACGGTACTGTAGAATCTGATAAATAGGCGCGTAGTATTATTTTAAAGCCACTTTTGATATAGGTCTGTGAAGTTGGCTCTTAGGTAGTACATCGACAGTCAGATGTTTACTCATTTTTATTTGAAATGAATAAACAGCTCTTAGCTCGTTGGTCGCAGCTCTTAGGTCGTTAGTCGCAGCTCTTAGCTCGTAGGTCGCAGCTCTTAGCTCGTAGATGTGTACTCGTTGGTCGCAGGTCTTAGGTCGTTGGTCCCAGCTCTTAGCTCGTATGTCGCAGCTCTTAGCTCGTAGGTCGCAGCTCTTAGCTCGTAGGTCGCAGCTCTTAGCTCGTAGATGTGTACTCGTTGGTCGCAGCTCTTAGGTCGTTAGTCGTAGCTCTTAGGTCGTTGGTCCCAGCTCTTAGCTCGTAGGTCGCAGCTCTTAGCTGGTTGGTCGCAGCTCTTAGATCGTTGGTCGCAACTCTTAGCTCGTAGATGTGTCCTCGTTGGTCGCAGGTCTTAGGTCGTTGGTCCCAGCTGTTAATTCGTAGGTCGCAGCTCTTAGCTCGTAGGTCGCAACTCTTAGCTCGTAGGTCGCAGCTCTTAGCTCGTAGATGTGTACTCGTTGGTCGCAGCTCTTAGCTGTGTACTCGTATTCCAAACCTGCTCTGAGTTTGTTATTGGACTTGACAAAAAAAACCTAAACGATAGGTGTTCATGTGAAAAACATTAATGTCGGGGGACTTGGTGTCCATGTGAAAACCCTGATTGGTAGGGGACTACATGGTTTAGGACTAGGTGTCCATGTGGACAAACCAAAATTTTAGGGGTCTTTGTGGTCTTGTGAAAAATCTTAATTTTCGGGGAATGGGTTGCCATGTGAAAAGCCTTAATGGTAGGGGACCTGGCGTCCGTAGGAAATCCCTTAATGGTAGGTTTTCATGTGAAAAACCTACATGGTAGGGGACTAGGTGTCCATGTGAAAAACCTAAATGGTAAGGGACTAAGTGTCCATGTTAAAAAACTAATAGGTAGGGGACTAGGAGTCCGTAGGAAAAACATAAATGGTAGGGGACTAGGTGTTAGTAGGAAAAACCTAATGATAGGTTTTCTTTTGAAAAGTCAACAGGGTTGGGGACTAGGTGTCGATGTGAAAAACCTGAATTGTATGAGACTAGGTGACCATGAGATGACCTAAATGGGAGGGGACTAGGTGTCCATGTAAAAACCTAAATTGTAGGTTGTCATGTGAAAAACCTACATGCTTGGGGACTAGGTGCCCATGGGAAATACCTAAATTGTAGGGGACCAGGTGTCTGTAGGAAAAACCTAAATGATAGGTTTTCATGTGAAAAACCTACATGGTTGGGGACTAGGTGTCCATGTAAAAAACCACAATTGTAGGGGACTAGGTGTCCATGTGGAAAACCAAAATGGTAGGGGACTAGATGTCCATATGAAAAACCTAAAAGGTAGGGGACTAAGAGTCCGTTTGAAAAACCTAAATGGTAGGGGACTAGGTGTCAGTAGGAAAAACCTAAATGATATGTTTTCTTTTGAAAAACCTACATGGTTGGGGACTAGGTATCGATGTGAAAAACCTGAATGGTATGGGACTAGGTGACCATGAGATGACCTAAGAGGGAAGGGACTAGGTGTCCATGTAAAAACCTAATGGTAGGGGATTAGGTGTCCGTTGCAAAAACCTGAATGATAGGTTGTCATGTGAAATACCTACATGCTTGGGGACTAGTTGTCCATAGGAATAACCTAAATTGTAGGGGACCAGGTGTCCGTAGGAAATACCTAAATGATAGTTTTCATGTGAAAAACCTACATGGTTGAGGACTAGGTGTCCATGTGAAAAACCAAAAGTGTAGGGGACTATGTGTCCTTGTGGAAAACCTAAATGGTAGGGGACTATGTGTCCATGTGAAAACCCTAAAAGATAGAGGACTAGGAGTCCGTAGCAAAAACCTAAATGGTAGGAGACTAGGTGTCAGTAGGAAAACCCCTAGGTTTTTCACATGGCAACCTATTCCCCGACAATTCAGATTTTTCACATTGACACCTAGACCCCTTCCATTTTAGTTTTTTACTTGGACACCGGTCATCTCAGGGTCACCTAGTCCCATACTATTTAGGGTTTTCACATCGACACCTAGTCCCCAACAATGAAGGTTTTTCACATGAAATCCTATCATTTAGGTTTTTCCTACGGACACATAGTCCCCTACCATTTAAATCTCCTTCTACTTAAGTTTTTCACAAGGCAAGATAGTCCCCTACCAATCAGGGTTTTCACATGGACACCAAGTCCCCCGACATTAATGTTTTTCACATGAACACCTATCGTTTAGGTTTTTTTTGTCAAGTCCAATAACAAACTCAGAGCAGGTTTGGAATACGAGTACATAGCTAAGAGCTGCGACCAACGAGTACACATCTACGAGCTAAGAGCTGCGACCTACGAGCTAAGAGCTGCGACCTACGAGTTAAGACCTGCGACCAACGACCTAAGACCTGCGACCAACGAGTACACATCTACGAGCTAAGAGCTGCAACCTACGAGCTAAGAGCTGCGACCAACGACCTAAGAGCTGCGATTAACGACCTAAGAGCTGCGACCAACGAGTACACATATACGAGCTAAGAGCTGCGACTTACGAGCTAAGAGCTGCGACCTACGAGCTAAGAGCTGCGACCTACGAGCTAAGAGCTGCGACTAACGATCTAAGAGCTGCGACCGACGAGCTAAGAGCTGCGACTTACGAGCTAAGAGCTGCGACCTACGAGCTTAGAGCTGGGACCAACGACCTAAGACCTGCGACCAACAAGAAGACATCTACGAGCTAAGAGCTGCGACCTACCAGCTAAGAGCTGCGACTAACGATCTAAGAGCTGCGACCAACGAGCTAAGAGCTGCGACCGACGAGCTAAGAGCTGGGACCAACGACCTGATACCTGCGACCAACCAGTACACATCTACGAGCTAAGAGCTGTGACCTACGAGCTAAGAGCTGCGACTAACGATCTAAGAGCTGCGACCAACGAGCTAAGAGCTGCGACTAACGACCTAAGAGCTGCGACTAACGACCTAAGAGCTGCGACCAACGAGTACACATCTACGAGCTAAGAGCTGCGACCTACGAGCTAAGAGCTGCGACCTACGAGCTAAGAGCTGCGATCTACGACCTAAGAGCTGGGACCAACGACCTAAGACCTGCGACCAACGAGTACACATCTACGAGCTAAGAGCTGCGACCTACGAGCTAAGAGCTGCGACTAACGATCTAAGAACTGCGACCTACGAGCTAAGAGCTGTTTATTCATTTCAAATAAAAATGAGTAAACATCTGACTGTCGATGTACGACCTAAGAGCCAACTTCACAGACCTTTTTGATATACGCATTCAATACACGTATGACATATACATCAATATGGCCCTTTTTACAATTATATAGATACCCAACATGCCTATATAGTCACATATGCCTATTTAGACATTCAAGACAAGATCGGCAGTAAGAAAACGAACATTAAACGTGTAAAGTCGTTTAAGCTTTAGTAGCAGCAACCAGATCGCCTCCCACCAGCACTCTAAGTGCTTTGATTATTAAATGTCCTAAAAGCATGTGCTATAGACTAGGTGTGAAATCCCTTACATCGGGTATGCTCATAAACCTGCTACCACAATTCATGAGCACACTTCTTTAATGTACAATTATTTGTACCTTGAGAATCCCATTGGCAAGATTTCAATTGGTAATGTTGGCTTTTATCCACAATCATGTTGGCCAGTATCCTAATAAATCTAACAATCACGTCGGTCAGTATCCAAAAAATACTATACATGTTTGAATTATTGTTTGTGAGCGTTAATTTATCTAAGATTTTAAAAAATTGAAACGTCCAAATCATAGTTTATACAACTGCCAATACTTCCCAAATGATATTCATTACATAAAGTCAAATAAATGAGTTTTACAACGTTTTTAAGTACAAAACTCATTCTCAAATGCAAAATCCACACATTCTTTAAGGCTTTACATAGTGAAAAATAGTACCTATGTGCAAATTGTTTAGTGCAAATAGTACATTTTCTTCATATGTTGATTATGTAATATTGAAATAAACAATCTGGATAGTTTATATGGAAAATATTGCAAAAACAATGCACTTATCACATTGTTCATGTCGGCCATTTTTCAATCATGTTGGGAATATCCAATCATGTTGTTTTATCAGGGTAACAAGGGTGATTTGGGTCGGGGTCTTTTTCATGTTCATCCTTAGTCATTTGCACTGTCAGAACAACATTTTTCATGTGGCATAATATACACATGTATATAATACAAGATATGTGTAATTTCCAAACAAATCTGATGGAAATTATGGAAATTATTGACAATAGTGTTATCCCTTCCAAGGTCCAATATGACTCATTTTGGCGACAATTCAATGGGTCATATACCTACATGTACAATGGCGTATAGGTGAACTATAAATTCTCTGATATTAATATGATGATATGTTTTCGGTGGAGGAAGGTTCTGTCTTTCAGAAAATGTTCACTTTTAAATATTCTGACCAACCAGTGAAAAGTTATCACGCAGTTATCAGAACTTTCAGAATGCCCCTTGTACTTTGTGATTGAATTTGCAGTTAAAACATTCGGGTGTCGTAGGAAGTCTGCCATTTAAGAGCTTGTCGGATGCTTAGTGTCTATAAGTTCTGATTATTATATTAGTACACTTCCTACTTGTTGAATTTATGGCGTAATGTTGCTTGTTTAATTTATAACCATTATTGTTTTAGTTTACTGCGTTGATAATGCTATGATTAAAATTATTTAAAAAGTACCTGTTTGCGTTGGTCCTTATTATATGAACATCGCAGTATGTATTTTAACTCATGAAAACTAGCACTTTAGTAAAATCATTTACATCAATTGCGATATCTGTGAACTTAATTGGTCACTATATTTATCGATATGTTATTAAGTTTACATCAAATTATTTTTCATGAGTTAATAAAGGCATGTTTCAAAGCATATAGACAGAATTAAACCCCCAATTTTTTTTTACAAAAGTCTTGTATGATAACTTCTCAAAAAAAGAATAAAAATTTTAATTCTGTCTTTGTTCAAACTGTACACTTAACTTAACTTATCATAACCAGTCACACTTCTTGACTAATCCTTTAATTGGATTATAACTAGCCATTCAAAAAGGTGCCAGTCATGATTACATTAGAGTACCCCGTACAATATACAATACAATATACAATATGATACCGGAGAACCCTTGACTGGTACCACGTGTCTCATTTTCCGACTACGTCATACTTCGTCTACAGTAGAGACTTGACTGGTACCACGTGTCTCATTTTCCGACTACGTCATACTTCGTCTACACTAGAGGTTAGAAACCACCAAATAAATTTGCTCTTTAGTTCAATGTAAAGTTACAATAGTAGGCCCAAAATTTTGCATCTTTTAGTCTATGGCCAGCAGGAAGACATATATCATTTTAAAGAAGTACATTTAAGCTTCAAAATAATACAATAAAAAAGGGGGGTCATGTATCTTCTAAGAAAAATTTTGGCCATCAAACATGGTCTACCTATTTTTACACATGTCCGGACTGATTCAATCCGGGTTTTACCCTATCCTACTTTCACTTTGGTATCAATGTAAGAATACCAAGATATTCCAGATTTTCTTGTTTCACTACATAACATACATATTTACAATGCATTTAAACTCAATTTCATCACTCCAGTTCACTCTTGTCAAGAAATATCCCCATTTACAGGCAAGCCAAAGTTTTTTTAAGGACTACTTGAGTGTATCACCATTTGGTCCGCGTAGGCATTTGGTGGTTCTTTACCTAGAGACAGGTATGGGCTAATTAAGTTCCGGTGTCGCGTGAGAGTCATTCGACTATGAGATCAGTGCGACCGGAAGTATAGCTGACACATTTTATGCGGTACACAAGTGCTAATCACCAGCCGTGATAATTGTCTGCCGATGCGTATAAAAAAAAGTCCTGGCGAGTTTAAATTCGGAGCTCGCGGTCATGTTTTGGGGTTTTTTATAAAAGAAACGAACACTTTCCAAATATACTTGATGATTCGCAGTTTTAAACGTTCTCTACTATGTATTTTCGTAGATTTATCGACGCATATATAGATCGCTTCCGTACATGGGATGCGCCGTACGTTGGTACTAACATGCGGTCAAGTTTAATTGTTTATTTTCATTATATATAGGCCTATATATACCTTTATATAGGCCTATATATACCTATATATTGATTTATACATAAGGAAATAGGTTCACATAAATTTATGTATTAGTTACGTATTTTACACTATTAACGTTCTGTAAACGTTATCTATATATAGTCTTTGTTAAAAGAACATGCGTCCATAGTCAGCTTTTGCAAAGATCTAAAATTGTTCGTTGAGGTATTTGGATTTTGTTTCTTTCAATGTTTATGGGAGATTTGAATATATGAAATGACCCTCTGACCCCTGAAAAAGTCCATTTACCCTTGGGTTTTGAAATCAGCTTTAGATGGAGCCGCTGCATAATGTTGTTTTCATTATATTTTGAGCATTTGATTTTGTTGATGTTGCCAACCCACACAGTGCTAAGAATTTATACCCGTGCTGAGATTCCATCTATCATGATCATGTTGATAGGACTCTAGGCTACCCCGAGGTCCCAGGTTCAAATCTCCGCTAGACACTGGAAATCACAGAACTGATTTTCTCACCAAATTACAGAAGCATTCTTGTGTGTATCGGTGCTTTAATTACTTGGGGCATGTAAAAGAAAGATGAGAGTCTATTTGGAAAGAGCTAGGGTAGCGCACCCGGTTTCCTAGTGTAACAAACTGACTCTTCCCTCAAACTCGGAGGTCGTTGTCTGATCTAGCAGGGAAAAATCAATGACAATGCACTTACGACCGTCTCAGTCAATCACAAACGACAACATGGACCTGTCAGACTAAATTCTGTAACTATACCTGGTGTCACAAATCCCATCCGATTGCAATCCAATGATCGAATGCTTATCTGCTTGAAGGAATCTTATGGTCATTGGGGGTATTGTAGAGCATCGGGCAGAGACAGGAGTAATTCTAAGTCTTTTGATAATATTCATTGCTACTAATTGGCCCGTCCGCATGATATGCATAGACATAAAGCCGCAAAAGACAGGGAAGTCGCCCAGCATCAGGGTGATTTGTGACCCAGTTATTCATAAGAGATAACATAAATCTGTGGATAAATAAGGAAAATATGTATTATAAAATAAACATTTAATTCAGATAATAAATGAAAATTTAATAAAATTAGTACAATTTCATACTAAGCGATAACACTTGAGTTATTTGAGTTATATAATCAAACAAGTTCAACAACTATCAGAACTATCCCCCACAGATCATTGAATGTTATAAATTCTCTAAATACATGTACAGTCAGATCTCGATACAACGACGCTGTTTGTTTCCAAGAAAAATGTCGTTATAACGAATATGTCGGTAAACTGAATTGATACAAAGAGCATTTTAATACGTTTTTCCCCAAATTTGATGTCGGTATAATGAATTTGTCAGTATATCGGATGTCGTTATAACGAGATCTGACTGTACTCCATGACTAGGCCATTTACATTCAAATCAAACCAATGGATATAAGGAGAAAAGCGTGGAAAAACTTTGTGACACCCTGATATCTAGCGAATAATCAACCCCTTGTCTACTGGGTTGAGTAGGCCCCTACCTTCTGGGTTGAGTAGGCCTCCACCTACTGGGTTGAGTAGGCCCCCACCGTCTAGGTTTGGTAAGCCCCACCTTCTGGGTTTAGTAGGCCCCCACCTACTAGTTTAAGTATAGCCCCCCGCATACTGGGTTTAGTAGGCCCCCAGCTACTAGTTTAAGTAGAGCCCCCCGCATACTGGGTTTAGTAGGCCCCCACCTACTAGTTTAAGTAGAGCCCCTCGCCTACTGGGTTTAGTAGGCCCCCGCCTACTAGTTTAAGTACAGCCCCCCGCCTACTGGGTTTAGTAGGCCCCCACCTACTAGTTTAAGTACAGCCCCCCACCTACTGGGTTTAGTAGGCCCCCACCTACTGGTTTAAGTACAGCCCCCCGCATACTGGGTTTAGTAGGCCCCCGCCTACTAGTTTAAGTAGAGCCCCCGCATACTGGGTTTAGTAGGCCCCCACCTACTAGTTTAAGTAGAGCCCCCCGCATACTGGGTTTAGTAGGCCCCCACCTACTAGTTTAAGTAGAGCCCCCTGCATACTGGGTTGAGTAGGCCCCCACCGTCTGGGTTTGGTAAGCCCCACCTTCTGGGTTTAGTAGGCCCCCGCCTACTAGGTTAAGTAGAGCCTCCACCTACTGGGTTTAGTAGGCCCCTGCCTACTAGTTTAAGTAGAGCCCCCCGCATACTGGGTTTAGTAGGCCCCCACCTACTAGTTTAAGTAGAGCCCCCCGCCTACTGGGTTTGGTAAGCCCCGCCTACTGGGTTTAGTAGGCCCCCGCCTACTAGTTTAAGTAGAGCCCCCCGCATACTGGGTTTAGTAGGCCCCCGCCAACTAGTTTAAGTAGAGCCCCCCGCCTACTGGGTTTAGTAGGCCCCCACCTACTAGTTTAAGTAGAGCCCCCCGCCTACTGGGTTTAGTAGGCCCCCGCCTACTAGTTTAAGTAGAGCCCCCTGCCTACTGGGTTTAGTAGGCCCCCGCCTACTAGTTTAAGTAGAGCCCCCCGCCTACTGGGTTTAGTAGGCCCCCGCCTACTAGTTTAAGTAGAGCCCCCCGCCTACTGGGTTTAGTAGGCCCCCGCCTACTAGTTTAAGTAGAGCCCCCCGCCTACTGGGTTTAGTAGGCCCCCGCCTACTAGGTTAAGTAGAGCCTCCACCTACTGGGTTGAGAAAGCCCCCGCCTACTGGGTTTAGTAGGCCCCCACCTACTGGGTTTAGTAGGCCCCTGCCTACTAGTTTAAGTAGAGCCCCCCGCCTACTGGGTTTAGTAGGCCCCCGTCTACTAGGTTAAGTAGAGCCCCAACCTACTGGGTTGAGTAGAGCCTCCACCTACTGGGTTGAGAAAGCCCCCGCCTACTGGGTTTAGTAGGCCCCCACCTACTGGGTTTAGTAGGCCCCCGCCTACTAGGTTAAGTAGAGCCTCCACTTACTTGGTTGAGAAAGCCCCGCCTACTGGGTTTAGTAGGCCCCCACCTACTGGGTTTAGTAGGCCCCCACCTACTAGTTTAAGTAGAGCCCCCCGCCTACTGGGTTTAGTAGGCCCCCGTCTACTAGGTTAAGTAGAGCCCCAACCTACTGGGTTGAGTAGAGCCCCCGCCTACAGGGTTTAGTAGGCCCCCGCATACTGGGTTTAGTAGGCCCCCACCTACTAGTTTAAGTAGAGCCCCCCGCCTACTGGGTTTAGTAGGCCCCCGCCTACTAGGTTAAGTAGAGCCTCCACCTACTGGGTTGAGAAAGCCCCGCCTACTGGGTTTAGTAGGCCCCCACCTACTAGTTTAAGTAGAGCCCCCCGCCTACTGGGTTTAGTAGGCCCCCGTCTACTAGGTTAAGTAGAGCCCCAACCTACTGGGTTGAGTAGAGCCCCCGCCTACAGGGTTTAGTAGGCCCCCACATACTGGGTTTAGTAGGCCCCCACCTACTAGTTTAAGTAGAGCCCCCCGCCTACTGGGTTTAGTAGGCCCCCGCCTACTAGGTTAAGTAGAGCCTCCACCTACTGGGTTGAGAAAGCCCCGCCTACTGGGTTTGGTAGGCCCCCACCTACTAGTTTAAGTAGAGCCCCCCGCCTACTGGGTTTAGTAGGCCCCCGCCTACTAGGTTAAGTAGAGCCCCCACCTATTGGGTTTAGAAGGCCTCCACCTACTGGTTTAAGTAGAGCCCCCCGCCTTTGTGACACCCTGATATCTAGCGAATAATCAACCCCTCGTCTACTGGGTTGAGTAGGCCCCCACCTTCTGGGTTTAGAAGGCCCCACCTTCTGGGTTTAGTAGGCCCCCACGTACAGGGTTGAGTAGAGCCCAAACCTACTGGGTTGAGTAGAGCCCCCACCTACTGGGTAAGTAGTCCCAACATACAGGATTAAGTAGAGCCCCCGCTTACTGGGTTTAGTAGAGCCCCAACTACTGTGTTTAGTAGGCCCGCCTATTTGGTTAAGTAGAGCCCCCCGCCTACTGGGTTAGAGTCCCAACATAAATACAAATGATTTATTCTGTCCTATCAGCAATTTTATGTCTCTCAGGGTAAAGGATAAACACGAGTCCAAAAGTGCTAACCCTATTCAGTTGGATTACAGCACATGTAATAGAATTGATTTCTTTAACTATGCTCATTTTTAAAATGTCCAAATTTTGAATATTTAAAATTAAACGTCCCAAGTTCGCAGCGTATAAACCAAATCACTGTACGACTTATTGGGATACTATACAATTCAACCTGTATTACTTCTTGTGAGTAAAAACACATATGATTTCCGATAACTGTATGACTTATTGCAAGACTATACAATTCAACATGTATGCCTTATTGCGATTACCGGAAGTTGACTCGATTATGCACTGTGGAGTTTCTACTTTTTAGCTGCACTGCCCAAGATTTGGCATTTCATTTGTTGATAACATTTCTGTCTTTGTCGGGATAGTTTTGATATTATCGTTCAAATGTATACGAAATCCGAAGATAATGATGCAAATAGTCAACACGTCCTGCTCCATACACTGACGTACAGCTGCCTGTCAAGTTCGATTCATTGACTTCTGTCCAACTTTAAACGGATTGACCCTATATGAATTGTTCTTCATTACGAATACCAGTTTCGTGGAATTGATCTCCAACAGCTGTCTTGCTGTTCTATCAAACAATCTACAAATAGAAAAAAACAGTTATCATCTTATTGTATCAATAACAAAAACATACCATCACAGGATTGACTTTCAATAATGTTGAACACATAATATTATATTTTTGAGGTTTTAAATTGATTGATTGATTGATTGATTGATTGGGTTGGGTTGGGTTGGATAGGGTCAGGTCGGGTCGAGTTGATTGACGGATCGATTGATTGATTGATTAATTGATTGAAACCTGGTCAGCTAATTAGGAATTAATATTTGATTCTTGAATTTTGAATTGTGGATGTGTAGTAATGTTTAAATGATCATAAAAACAAATGTCTAGCAAATATATAATCTGTAATATTTACAACACATCAATAGGTATTAAATTATTCAAGCCAAATAACTTTTATTCAAGCCATATACCTTTTATTCACTCATTTCATGTTTACATAGAAAATGGAGGTGACAAAATGTAACTGTTTTACTTCCCTTCACAAGTGCAATGATTAATAACTGACTACCTGATATGTGAAATTAAGTGTCACCTCTGTGCAGGTCCATTAATTAAAAAACAATCATGGGATAAAATATTTTGAAGTCATATATACTTCCATTTCAGCTGTATATTATGCTTAAGCTGAATAAACCATTTATTCTGTTCTGTTCGTTAAAATTAAGGGTCACTTAATGTCTACATATTTTGCACACTGTATATAATTATGACACTTATAGTTAGGTAATGTACAGGTAGGTTGATTTGACATGTCACCATTGCCTGATGTCAAAAATTATCCAGCCTAATAAAAGGTTAATGTTTGATCATTTATAACATGTATTGATTACAGAACAGACTATATATTTTATTGATTACAACAAAGGTTATATATAAAAAAATGTATAGGATATTATTAAATTACAAGTAACTGGTTTTATTATACCCCCATTTATAATTAACTTCCTGTCATAAAGGGACTATTTAATTCTCAAACAGGGTAACTGGGTGATGTAAGATAACTGATTAACAGACTGTGCAATATTATGCAATAGTGTGCAATACTGTATCTTGACATCTTGAAAAATAGGGATCACATACTGACATCATGCTGAGAGAATACCTGTAGAGTCCAAAATAATGTGTCCCTATTTTCTCAGTATGCCTCTATTTAACAAGGTATTCATGCAAACCAATTCATATGTGGACATGTGGCTCAATAGGTCATAAATGGGGTTCTTTTATTAGGCAACATAATTGATAAAGAACAACTTCTTTATTACAGAACACAATTATTGAGTTTTTTTAAAATAATGACTTGAAAGATGATGCCCCCAGGATTTTTTCATGAATCAAAATGCAAACATTGTATCATATAGTTGATACAAAACATAAAACTTATATATTATAGAACATGATTGAGTTTTTCTAAATTTTCTATGGAATATATAACAATATTAAAACTGTGAGAAATATAAGAACTGAATTTCAGAGGACATGTGACTTGATAGATGATGCCCCAGGGATCTTTTCATGTACATTGTATCAAAATGCAATTTCTTTATTAAAGAACACAATTATTGAGTTTTTCTAAAATAATGACTTAAAAGATGATGCCCCCAGGAGCTTTTATAGAACCCAAAATACAAACATTGTATCATATGTTTGATAAATAACAAAACATATATATTATAGAACATGATAATTGAGTTTTTCTAAAATAATTTGGAAAACAAACTAATATTTAAACTGTGAGAAATGGAAGAACTGAATTTCAGAGGTCATGTGACTTAATAGATGATGCCCCAGGGATCTTTTCATGTATCAAAATGCATACATTGTATCATATAGTTGATAAAAAACACAACTTATATATTATAGAACATAATTATTGAGTATTTCTAAAAAAATTTGGAAAAAATAACAATATTCAAACTGTGAGAAATGTAAGAAGTGAATTTCAGAGGTCATGTGACTTGATAAATGATGCCCCCCCGGAAGCTTTTCATGAATCAAAATGCAAACATTATATCGTATATTTGATAAAGAACACAACTTATATATTATAGTGATTATTGAGTTTTTTCTTAAATAATTTTGAAAATATAATAATATTCAAACTGTGAGAAATGTAAGAACTGAATTACAGAGGTCATGTGACTTGATAGATGATTCCCCAGGAGCTTTTAATGAACCCAAATACATACATTGTTTCATATGTTTGATAAAGAACACAACTTATATATTATAGCATGTGATTATTGAGTTTCCTGAAATAATTTGGAAAATAAGACAATATCTAAACTGTGAGAAATGTAAGAACTGAATTTCAGAGGTCATGCGACTTGATAGATGATGCCCCCGGGAGCTTTTAAGGAACCCAAATACATACATTGTATCATATGTTTGATAAAGAGGACAACTTATATATCATAGAACATGATTTTTGCGTTTTTTTTAAATAATTTTGAAAATTAGACAATATTCAAACTGTGAGAAATGTAAGAACTGAATTTCAGAGGTCGTGTGACTTGATAGATGATGCCCCCGGAAGCTTTTAAGGAACCCAAATACATACATTGTATAATATGTTTGATGAAGAGGACAACTTATATATCATAGAACATGATTATTACGTTTTTTTTAAATAATTTTGAAAATTAGACAATATTCAAACTGTGAGAAATGTAAGAACTGAATTTCAGAGGTCATGTGACTTGATAGATGATGCCCCCGGAAGCTTTTCATGAATCAAAATGCAAACATTATATCATATATTTGATAAGGAACACAACTTATATATTATAGAATATGATTATTTAGTTTTTCTAAAATAATTTGGAAATATAACTATATTTAAACTGTGAGAAATGGAAGAACTGAATTTCAGAGGTCATGTGACTTGATAGATGATGCCCCAGGGATCTTTTCATGTATCAAAATGCATACATTTTATCATATAGTTGATAAAAAACAAAACTTATATATTATAGAACATAATTATTGAGTATTTCTAAAATATTTTGGAAAAAATAACAATATTCAAACTGTGAGAAATGTAAGAAGTGAATTTCAGAGGTCATGTGACTTGATAGATGATGCCCCCAGGAGCTTTTCATGAATTAAAATGCATACATTATTTCATATATTTGATTAAGAACACAACTTTTGTATTATAGGACATGATTATTAAATTTTAGTTTTTCTAAAATAATTTGGAAAATATAACAATATTTAAACTGTGAGAAATGTAAGAACTGAACTTCACAGGTTATGTGACGTGATAAATGATGCCATCCGGAAGCTTTTCATGAATCAAAATGCAAACATTATATCATATATTTGATAAAGAACACAACTTATATATTATATAACATGATTATTGAGTTTTTTCTTAAATAATTTTGAAAATATAATAATATTCAAACTGTGAGAAATGTAAGAACTGAATTACAGAGGTCATGTGACTTGATAGATGATTCCCCAGGAGCTTTTAATGAACCCAAATACATACATTGTTTCATATAGTTGATAAAGAACACAACTTATATATTATAGCATGTGATTATTGAGTTTCCTGAAATAATTTGGAAATGATAAAAATATTTAAACTGTGAGAAATGTAAGAATTTTAGAGGTTGTGTCATTTGATAGACAATGCCCGAGGAGCTTTCAGTGAATTAGAATACATAAATTAGGCAATATATTTGATGAAGAACACAACTTTTATATTATAGAACATGATTATTGAGTTTTTCTGAAATAATTGGAAAAATAAGACAACATTTAAACTGTGAGAAAAGTCAGAACTGAATTTCAGAGGTTGTGTTACTTGATAGACAATGCCCCTATGAGCTTTTAATGAATTTGAATACATAAAGTAGCCTGTAGGCAATGTATTTGATAAGGATATCAACCCATATATATATATACAATATGACATAATGATAGAGTTTTTTCTAAAATAATTTGTAAAATATGACAATATTTAAACGGTGAGCAATGTAAGATCGTAAATTCAGAGGTCATGTCACTTAATAGATGGTACCCGCAGAAGCTTTAAATGAATCAGAACCAGTTTATGAGTAGTTTTGACGCAACAAATGTTCCATCTTTACTGTCATCTATACATTGAGATTGTTCATTTGTGAAAGTTTGAAGAAATTCCATCCAGCAGTTTGTGAGGAGTTCAAACAAAATTTTCATTATTGGGTATATAGTAAAAGTAACAAAGGGCCTTAATAATGGCAAAACAATAATATATTTAAATAAACCTAGCTAATTCTGTTTCGTTTATTTGCTTTTATTTATCCTCGCCACCGGATAATCTATATGTGCGAGGCCCCCAGAAGAGGCTAGTCACTTTAGTGTTTGGGGGATAATGCATGATATAGAAGATGCTCCAGTTCCAGGAGCATCCCTGTTCTTTTACATGCCGATGTAAAGCATCATACACGGGACCTCGATTAACGTCTCGTCCAAAAGACTGTTAGTAAGTTTAGTTATGTTAGGTGGGAAACACTGAAAAGCATTTCTGTTTTTGACCGTCTGGAGTAGGGATCAAATCCACAACCTTCAGATCAGCAGTCAGTAGCCCTTACCACTAGACCACTTGTCCACCTTTAATTTTGTAAATAGGTGGCAACTATATATATAAGTGCAGTGACCAAGAACCATAACTCTATGTCGCCCTGTTTTCAAATTATCTCCCTTTGTTTAATTTAATTAAGTATTCAATTGATTGACTTGAAACTTTAAATATAAGTAGAATAGCATCTAGGAGAAGTGTTGTGACTTAAAGAAACCTAACTCTAACTGGTACCATTCTTGAATTATTTCCCTTTAACCAAAAAAGTAATGATATTTCCCTTTCCTTCTTAGTCCTGTTTCTATGAAACATCAGTTAGTAACAAACATGTACTGTGGGGATGGCAATGTTAACATTGCTCTTATTTTCTTGATAATAAATTTAACTGTAGGAAAATAGTTGGACACAACAGTGACATTGTTCAGGTCAGAATTACCTTGCAGTTCCAGTAAGTATTAATACCAGATCTTCCAAACAAAGGTGACAGTCAATGAGCCGATCTTGGAATGTACTTGACTGCCAAAACCTGAAATAAAGTCAGATCAATTAATAATCATTGAAATGATTACTTCTAGTAAGATAAAACAATAATAATTAATGAAGTATTATACACCTATTGTCAAAAGATATATAGATGCATGTAAAAACTACCACTTTTATTATTAATTTAATAGTACAGCTCTGTCTGATTCGGTATGGATGATTCTGATATGTATCCGATGATAAGTAGTGCGAATATATCTATTTGCACATATAGATGAATCATAACAGGCACATCAGTCATGGTTCACTCATTTAGCTGTTAGTATATATTGAGCGTAGATTCAGGTCTTGAACCTAGTAGCTTCAGTTTTATTTTAGACTATACAAATTTTGGCACTTTGTAAACTTCCATTTAACCATTTTCTCATGTAAGTTATTTCAAAATGTGCATAGGCGGATCCAAGGGGGGCGGACCCGGCGTACGCCCCCCCCCTAAAATCGCCAAAGTAGTGTCAATTCATTTGTTGTATCACACTAAATCACATATTTAAAGTCATTTTTGTTCTGCTTTCTGCGCGCTGTGCGCACGCAATTAACATTTTCCACTAACCATAGACACTTCGATAGACTCTCTGCCGCCCCGTTATTCAGGTCGAACTTTGCGATTCTGATGTATCGCTCTTTTTGCACATTGATTCTCTTTTCGCTGCATTTTATGACAACAAAGATGGATGCGTATTAAATGGAGCTACCGGGGTGATTCGCCCCCCCCTAGACCCCCTAGCAGGGCTTTGCCCTGCACCCACCAGGGGCCCTTGCGACCCCCTGGACCCCCAGCTCATTTTTCATTTCACGCCCCCCCTAACACTAAATCCTGGACCTGGCCCTGATGTGAATTGATAATCGATCGACCAAAAAATATTGTCGATACATCAATATCGCTTCTATAGATGACAGCTCTATTTAATAACAATGAAGGTTTGTCAAGTTTATAATATGTACTACTGAGTCTACATCAATATGTTATTGTGAAAAACTCATAAATGGTTTAGGCCATCATGAAGTAATTAAAATCAATGGGTACAAGTGTGCCACACTAAACCTAAACATTCTTAATTTTCCAGTCTAGATATTAACAGACAAAGAAAACACAGCACCTACAACGAAAATATTCTTGTGAGCCATGCCAACAGTATGTAAATATGGTGCATTCTGAAGTTTATATTTACACAAAAGCTTCGCCCCTGGCTAGTAGATCATCTTTTAGCCATGCCTTTGCGTACAGGGCTTTAACACTACAACAATTAAATTTCCTTACAAATGAGCTTTTCAATAATTTTCTCAGGGGTTGGTCGGGGATAGACCTATCCAGATAATTTCATTTGTCATAGAAGTAAATATTTTCTCCGTCTAGTTTCACTAACTAACATGCACCTCTTTTCGAGTTTATTGGCAGGTGTGCTGTTTAGGGCAGACTTAAATTCAATTAAGAGACAGCTAGGGATGCCTAGCTGTAAAACAAGGAATCCGGGTGCGTTATCCTAGCTCCTTCCAAATAATGAAGACTCCTTGGTTCTTAAACATGCCCAGCGAAAAACACCGATAAGCATGAGACTACCTTTGAGTCCATGCAGACAGATAAGCTGTCTCCAATTGGCTGCTTTTGAATTCTGATGGTCCAGCCACAGCTAGTAAGGTACTGTTAGCGTCGAAATGGTTCGACTACTGGGCCATGCGATTCGGCCAACTGATTCAAAACGCTGACAAATAGCAGGGTATCGACAAATATTCTGACACAAAATTCCCTGATCAAACATCAGTTTTCCCCGTCCCTGCCCTGGGTCAGGACAACAACACCCCACCGACCGTTGGCGTATAGTCGAGCATGCATGATAAAACTCATCTATGAATTAGATATAGTTCTTTGAACAGTGACACAGTGTACTTAATGTAACACTCTGCTTATATACGCTTAGAAATCATGGCAAGGACTTTTCGGAACTGCGTACAAACGACCGACAGTCTACTTTCACTTTCGATGTGTTTTGTTTACAGAAGTGATGATTTATATTTTATTGTTATGTTCTCCGATGTAGTAATTCAGGATCCGAAATGTAACAACGTCGAAGAAAAATTGCATCTACAGACTACACGCAATATTGTTTATTAAATTACAATATAAACAAGCGTTTTACCTTGCAACCTGTCTTCATCGATGAATCTGCACATCCGCCCGCATCACCACACCGTAAGAAATGTAAGTGTCGCGCATGCGCACTTATCCCAGTCGGACGAATATAACACCTCTGACGATTCTTACGGGACACCGGTGTTCTGGTACCCTGACTCGCTGTTTGTAGAGCGCCGCAGCCGGACGCTAGTAGAAGTGTAACAGACGACGCACAATGGTAAACATTGGAGTAATAAAGCGGTAAGCGTTTAATTTTTTCTGGATATTGATAAATATAGCGAATAATTGTGCATAAATTACGGCGTGATAATTTTTGTAGCTAATTACAAAAGAAAAAGTTGAAATGCAAGTCAAAGAAGGTTTTTATGGCCGATTTATGGCTGATTTATACACCAGTCAGAAACCACGGTCCCAATCCTTCAATTAAGGATCGACAATAACAGAGCGGGAAACGTTTAAAAATCTTCTGATTATTTATATCGATGTTGAAATCATTATCAACGAGCAAGCAGAAATGATTGTCTGATAATTTTTCAAGGCATATAGCGAAGAAAAAAGGAAATACGAATAAGAAATATGTGTTTTATTGCCGATTTACTTGCGTTTTGTTTGATTTTATGTCGCCTTTTGACCTCCACCCAAGGAGCTTTAGGATTTTTTTCTTCACGATCAAGGGAACGAAAACATTGCTCCTTGTGCACAAATGTAGAGCAGGAATTTCTCTTTCGATTCCATGTTCAATATGGATTAACCTTTGGTAATAAAAAAGACGAAACTGACGTCATGTTGTATGTAAACAGGCAATACAAAAGCAAAAAATCTTGATTTGATACTCGATATGTGTACCTTGTGAGTATCCCGGTGCTTTCATTGTGACTATTAAATTATAAATCCGTTCTATGATATAATGAACAGTCTCAACTTGTCACAGGTCTAGCTAGGTCAGTGGGCTAGGTCATCACTACTTCACAACCATATTATCATATATGATCTCAATACTAAAAAGGTAAACATGTGTTATAGACAACCTATCCATGATTACAGAACCGGCAATGACCTCAATCTGTCATCAGACCTTCTGTGTGTAGTTATAAGGCCCTTTTAAAAATGGCCTCCTATTAACACATACATGTATTATGTAGACATATACAAAGAGTGGTCTTTATAGGCAGGTTTTACTAATGAGAATTATTGTGTTTATACATAACAGGTCCCGGCATTCAGTCACAGAAGACATCTGCTAGTCAGTCGGTTGCCATGAAAGGATGAACTTCACCAGAACACTTTAATACCATAAAATGAAACATTCATTCAAGCACTCGTGATTAAATCCTGGAACTTGTTTGCAACATGGAGGACTGCATATGCTGCATACCACCGAGGGATAAAGATTTGAAAATGTCCTATAGAATTCTGTATACAATGGGTTACCAGTGAAGAGAAACTAGGAGAATGTATCACGCTATATAGCAAGAGTACTGTAGATCTACAATGTAACAGAGAACATGCTGAAAAAAATCCAGGTAGATCTAACTACATGTAAATTCAAGATTTGATAATTTGTTGCGAAATTATCATTTTATAAGCTAATATTATTATAGATTAAAGGAAAATGTTGTCATAACTGTAACATCAACATTACATTAAAAACCAGGATTTTCTTAATCAAGCCAATCACTATGACTATATATACTTCTTGTGGAGATATTGATCACAATACAATGTATTCATTTCTGAGATCATTCTGTCAAATAAATTTCAATCTTACACTTAAATATCAACAAATAGTCAAATAGGTTGAGTTGAAATCTAATTGAATACATGTATATTCTATTGTACATCCATTCCAAGGGAGTAACACTCAACAACATAAGTTCAAAAGTATTTGCATTGTTTATTTATTTGTAATAATACTATGTATCATATTGTGAAAGAACATAAATTGATATCAATACTACATGTACCAGCAAAGTAATAAAATGCATTTGGACATTTTTCAGGGGTTGTTGATTGAGAGCTGATATCAGCTGAGATCAGATCTACAAATTCAGCAGAGATATCTGCCTTCATGGCTGCGCTTTTACAGGAGCCTGAGCTATTCAAGCCTATTTGTTTACAAGGTTGGTGCTTTTTCTTATGAAACTTTTCCCCTTAATAATACACTAAGAGGCACTTATAACTGTGCAGTTTTCAATTCCTAACAACTTTTTTGTTTGTTAATATTTTTGAACGAAATTTAGTGTATTTGGTTGTCAGTCGACACGCAACGTAATCCGATATTTTTATCTTACGGTTCAATAAATATTGTCCATTGGACTGTGAAAATAGCAATTTAATGAATTGCACGAGAAAATGGTCAAACAGCAGGAAATAAAATAAAACGTGGTCATTTCCATTAAATTCATGACCTGTTATCATAAAAAAACACAAACGTCAATGTTTGTCTAAATTGACGCCGTGACGTCGGGTTTATCAACACGGGCTTTTCAATGTTGCACAAAGTAACTGTTTGAATTTAATTATTATTGGCGTTCCAATAAGCAAAAGTACGCGTTTACAATCATTAACCCCCTACAGGTATTTGAGCCATGTTCTACCTGTCTATCTGTTCGTTCATTGTTAAAAAGATTCAACGTCATTTTTCTGCAATGACTGGTCGGATTTCTATGTATGTTGATAAGAAAGGCATGTTATGCTTCGATCAACTGTCACTGAGATTGCCTATCGAATGTGACGTCAATGCGACAGCATTGCCTAAACTCTCAGGAATACGCGTTCTTATTTGTTGGAAAACTGTGCGTTTTAAGCCGGGGCAGATTTTGTGACTTCGCAATTTTACGCAACGCTAAACTATGTGCTGGCGTTTCCTAAATATTGTTTGTTATGAAATGTAATATTCTTAGACATCATCACACATCTTTTAACTACACTTGCTGCAAATTTCAACACAATATACACACTAAATACTGAGACAGTGAGATTTGTGTAAGTGCACAGTTATAAGTGCCTCTTAGTGTAGATTGGTGATCCAATTACCACAAACTAGACTCAAATCTCTATTTTAGTGATATAAGTTGAATACTGTGTACAGAAACTCCAAACAGGGCCCTAGTGAAAATTTTCAACAGAATTCCACTGAATATTCTACTGAATTCCAATGAAACTTCCACCGAAAAAATCGAGTTCCACCAGAATTGTAAATACCAGTGGTCCTGTAGAACTATGGTGGATTCTGTTTCCAGTTGAATACTGATTCTAATGGGATAAGGATTCTGGTGGAATAATTAGTCTGGTGAAATGATTCCAGTGGAATGGTGGTAAAAATATCACTGGAATTCCAATGAATCCCACTGAAATGCAATTATTCCACTGGAATTCCAGATTAATTTTCTCGGGAATCATTTGAAAAATTACATTTAGGTATTGATTCTACTATTAATGATATGTGTTTCTGAAAATCCAGTTAATATTTCAAAGTTAAAAGATTAGATGCATAAAAAAGGAATATATAGAGTAAAGGGTTGAATGGCAAATTGGCTATGTTTCATGTGCTCAGCTGTTTCTTATCCCAAATATGTTCATGTGTGTAGATTCATCTTATTACTTTGCTATCCAAGTTTTCAGGTACTGTCTGACCTATCACAAAATGATACCCTATATTGATATATCTTTAAAATTTCCATTTAATAACCTCCACTTGTTTTATTCTTAGGTAGAACAGTTGATGTGGCTGCCAGAACAGGTTTGGGATTTGTGATTATTCCGGCCAATATAAAGACAGAGACACTCTCATGAGTGGTTTGAACAGGACGTGTCATCCATCCAGTGGATACCATCAAAGTCCACCTTTGGCATTAGATGTTGGAAAATATACACCGACTCCACAAGATATCTTCAATTTGTTAAAAATTATATTCAAATGTTGTATATCATGCAGCATTCGTTTTTTTTGAATATCTTTCGAATGTCATTCTTATATCATGGTTTACAATAATCTTGTTACTGCTGTGTGTTAAGGTAAAAATTCTTACTTGTCCCTTCTTATGCCCAAACCAATGTAATTTTTTGGGGGAATATAAATTTGTCTGTTTGTCACAAAATGTTCATAATCATCAACTTCGATTATGGCTAACAGTCATTACTGACTATAATGGCCATGCAAGGGGGTTAAAAAGAATAAAGTTTGCAAAATCACCTGAACTACTAAGTCCATCCAGGAGATATTGACAAATGTGATCAATAAAAAATAATGCAAAAAATGTGTTGTGTCTTGAAACATATGCAATTATGCTACAATCATTAAACTTCATAGGTATATTAGTCAGCATGTGTTGTATACTTTAATTCTATTTGACCAGTATTAGCAGAGTAATGACCCTTCAAATGGTGAAATTTTGCTTTTGTTGCTCCTAACTTAATACATTTTTCAGTGTATAAACAATCAACTTCCAGTTATTGCAATACGTTATACACATTGAATTGTATAGTCTCCCAATAAGTCATGCTGTGATCGAAAGTTACATGTGCGTTTGCTCGCAATAGGGCAAACAAGTTGATTAATATAGTATCGCAAGAAATGATACAGTGATTAGGCTTATACACTGTGTATTTGAGCTGCAGTCATAAAACTTTGTAAATACATGACATCAATCAACTTTGACAAACTACATAATTATTTATATGGTAAATGACATTCAAATGTATATATTAACTTTGTACATGATTTCTGTGAGATGTCTGATGGGTGTCAGTGTGTTGTCTGAAGATGTATTATTGTTTTCTCTGCTGATGTATTTTATTGTTTTGTAGAATAAAAGGTCAGAGCATTAAATGGACATCAATGTTGTTTTGAGGTTTTACAGTGTTTTTTTAGATTGAACCATTATTTGAAATTCAAGCCTCTAATAACATATCACAATACACTGAACTAGTGATTATGTGCAAACAAGACTAGGGTAACCCTGTGATGTGTTTGAACAGAGTTACTGCCCTTTTAACCTCACCTGTCACAAAGTGACAGAGTGAGCTTTTGTGATCCCCCTTCGTCCGTCAGCCATTTGTCCGTCCATCAACAATTTGCTTCTGTAGATACTTGAGAGGTCACAATTTTAGCATTATCTTTATGAAACTTTGTCACAATGATCATCTTAACAAAATCTAGGCCGAATTTTGATATTGGGTCATCTGAGGTCAAAAGAATAGGTCACTAGGTCAAATCATAGAAAACCCTTGTATAGTCACTAGAGTTCACAATTTTGGCCTACTCTTTATTAAACTTTGTCACAATAATCATTTCAACAAAAATCTAAGTCAAGTTTGTTATTGGCCGGGTTTCCGGGGAAAAGCTAGAAAAACCTGGTGTAGGCACTATTGGTCAGAATTGTGATCTAATCGGTCAATACAGGTTATCTGATACAAATAACAAGGTTATGTGTTAACCTTGTACATGCAACCGAGGCTACCTTTACTTGATTCTTTGAAGTTTTAAATGACTTAGTATGTCACTATGGGGGCCTTCATGAACTATTACGACAGGTGAGCGACCTAGGGCCCTTTGGATCCTCTTGTTTATATGCCCTTTGAAAACAGGACATATTATGTGAACACCCTTGGCTGGCAGGGCATTACTGTTACAGGTAGATCCTATGGATCTACGCAGCCGCGACAGACACCCACCATCCCAACCTAAGAATTGTCTGGCTGGCGTCGATGGCCCTCTCAATGACTTGGTTGCCACTACCAAGGCATATCAAAGGCCAAGCCATGGTTCCCTGATGCGAAAAGCGCAAAAAGTATGTAGTTTTTGGTAGGGGAGATGCTCTGTTGCTGCTTTCTGGCTACTTTTTGGACCTGGTCACACACCTAATAGGTGTTCGGCCCTTTCGTCATACTTGCTCACATCAACCCTATAATGTGATCCAGGACTTCTACGTGGGGAGCAATGTCATTTCCACTGTGAAAGCTCCATCTCCCCGGGAACTGGTCGAGTTTCGAGGCTGACAGAGTTCCTCTCCTATGAGTACGGTGTCCCATTACGGCTACTAACAATACATACATATAACCTTATACCATCACCTGTGACGTATCTTAAATCATGACGTATGGTCACATGACTACTAAATGAGGAATCTAGCTATGACCCGTTAGTGAAAACTCAAAATAATATCGACTTTTCACTATTGTACTGTAGTTGTTTCGTGTTTTCATTATCATACTATCGTGTTATCACTATCATAGTGTCGACTTTTCACTATCGTTGTTTCGGACTGTCGACTTTTCACTATCGTATTATCGACTTTTCACTATCCTACTATCGCGTTTTCATCATCCTACTATCAAATTTTCACTATCGTAGTATGACCTTTTATAGCTATGCGGCGATGGCCCTAACGGGACACCGTATATGAGCAAGGGCCGCAAGCAAGCATTGCCAGGCGTTTGACTGGTATGCGAAACAGAAACCCGGTGAGCTTCTCCCCAGCCAGGGAGGTCCCGCAGTCAAGGGTTCTGCTAGCATACAGAGCAGAAACCTGGACAACTTCTTCATTGCAGGCAAGGGTTTTGCTGGCACACACGGCGGTAACCTGCCAGCAGGATCCCGCGGGCAAGGGCTCCCCTAGCAAACAAAGCAGAAGCCAAATGAGCTCATCCCCTGCAAGTCAGAGCCTGATGACCATGTATCGTACCATTCCAAACCGCTTATCAGGCTAGTATTTGAGCATCTGCTTCTAATGCCAGAGGTGCCAGGTTCAATTCCAACCAGGTCATACCAAAGAGGAAATACCAGAAATTTGGTTACTTGCTATATGCTCAGCATAGAAGCAAAACTGGCTTCTCTTGGTGATGGATAACATCAGGAATGAGGTGTCAAGTGATTTGAAAGGTGGAAAAAATTGTTTCACAATCCACATGAAATAAATAAGTATACTAAGTACTAAAATATCACAATACACTGAACCAGTGATTATGTGCAAACAAGTCTAGGGTAACCCTGTGATTTGTTTTTACAGAGTAACTGCCCTTTTTTATATGCATGTTGAAAACGGGACATTTTACGAGAACGCCCTTGGCTGGCAGGCAGGCAGCTGCATACAGTAATTTTGTCTGTACTCTAATACAAACAGTTTTCATTTGATTATCTACAAACTTGGTGACAACAAATGTTTATGGGCATAATATCTAGGCCAAGTTCAATTATAGGCCAAATCGGCTCAGTCCTTCTTTGGTTATGGTACTATAATTACCTCAAAACTGTGATCATCTTCAAACTTGGTGACAAAGTTTTATATTTAAGTTTTTAAAACAAAATTACCATAACTTCTTAAGTTAACAAACAAGGGCAATAACTGGGGAAATACACATCTCGGGGTTATCTGCAGTGTTGAAATGTATTACACTTTTGAAAGTTAACTAGTATTCCAAGTTTTATTACTGGATACTTGCAAACTTGTCTTACAAAATCTTATCCAACAATAATAAGCAACTTGTATAATGTGTAGCATTTTATTGGAAAAATAATAATATTGCGATTTAAGTCAAATAGAGAAAATTGAACGTCCTACAATCACAAAATTTATAACATCAATTTTTAACTTGTTTTATATAAAATACTAGAGCTATCACTAGAGTGATGAATCCCACAGCACTGCCTTGACACAGGAATGTTATTTTAAAGCAATTTTAAAATCCTGTAAGAAACAACAAAGTTCCAGAGGGGACACATCTTGCAAGACTATATAACCTTTGACATCTAAGTGTGACCTTGACATTCAAGCTAGGGACCTGGGGTGGTATTCACAAAGCATCTTAGCAGGAAACTTAGAAATTTCTTAAAATCTTAAATTTTCTAAATTGAATCAGCTAAGCAAGAAAAATCAAGATGATTAATATTTTACATAGTTCGAAGCATTATGTAAACAGCTATAATAATCACTAAGAAAACATGGAATATTTTTCAAATTGCGGAACATGTTAGCAGCACAAATTTTTAACTTAAGTCAAAATATTTAAGTTTTCACTTAAGATGCTTTGTGAATACCACCCCTGGGTCTTGCACATGACACGCCGTCTTGATGTAGTGAATATTTGTACCAAGCAATTTTACAATTAAGTAAGAAACGACAAAGTTACAGTGCAAACACGACTTCCATGACTATATAACCTTTAAACTCTAAATGTGACCTTGACCTTTGAGATAGGGCCATGGGTCTTGCGCATGACACACTGTCTTTATGTGGTGAACATTTGTACCGAGCAATTTTTGAAATCCAGTATGAAACGAAAAAGTTACAGAGCTGACACAATTTTGCTAGAAGACCGACAGACCAACCAACCAACAAGGTGACTCCAGTATACCCCCCTTCAAACTTTGTTTGCAGGGGTATAATTATACAGATGACACTATATGCTAATTAGATAAATACATTGAACCTACATCTAAAGAGAGGTTACCATCTTAAACTAAACAAGACTGTGTTCAATGAACACTTATGCCCCTGTGGAAGCCTTGTTCATAAAACTATAAAAGTCAATCAAGGGCCATAATTCTGTTGAAATGTTGGATAGTGTTACATGGCCTTAAAAATTTAAGTTGTTTATGATGGTAAACACATATGCCAAGTTTGAAAGCAATGTGTTGTTGGACTCAAAAAGATATTTGAGTTTCTACAACTTGTAACATTTTAAAACAACAAGAGGACCCAAAGGGCCCTAGGTCGCTTAACTGTCGTAGTAGTACATGCATGAATAAGATTTAAGAAATTCAGCCTAAATTGCAAGTATTTTTATGATTTAACATAGTGACCTAGTTTTTGACCCCAGATGACCTAATATCATCTTGGTCTAGATTTTGTTGACATGATAATTGTCACTAAGTTTCATAAAGATGAGGTAAAAATTGTGCCCTTTAGTGGCTAAACAAGGTTTTTCCATGATTTGACCTGGTGACCTAGTTTTTTACCCCCAGATGACCCAATATCGAACTTGACCTAGATTATGTCAAGATGATCATTATAACCAAGTATAGGTCAAAATTGTGTACTGACTACACAAGGTTTTTATATGATTTGACCTAGTGACCTAGTTTTTGACCCCAAAGGAGCCAATATCAAACTTGACCTAGATTTTGTTTAGATAATCATTGTGACAAAGTTTCATTAATATTAGACCAAAATTATGACCACTACTGACTACACAAGGTTTTTCTATTATTTGACCTAGTGACTTAGTTTTTACTCCAGATGACCCAATATCGAACTTGACCTAGATTTTGTTGAGATTATCATTGTGACCAAGTTTCATAAAGATTAGGCCAAAACTGTGACCTACAGTGTCTACACAAGCAAATTGTGGACGGACGAAGAGTGATCACAAAAGCTCACCCTGTCACTTTGTGTGGACGAACGAACAGGACAATTACTATATGCCTCCTGCATCAGTAGATGCATAAAAATATCCTAACAAAGTTCCTAAGGTCTGATTTATTTTGGCAAATATGCCCCAAAATGCAATAAGATTTTTTTAGGTCCAAAATCTAGCAAAACCCTAGAAAGAAAATATTTTAAATTATTATGAAAAAAAAATACATGTATAAGTATAATTTTGGAAAAGTTAACATAAAAAACTGAATCAAGATATTTTAAGTACATGTAAGTCCAAAAAGGGTAATAATGCTACCAAACAAGAACTGTCCACAAGACAGCGAGCTCGACTATTCGCAGCCATTTACCACATAAATCTAAGTTCAAAACAGGCTATAAGTTATACAACTTTTTAGTTTCAATGCAATATCATTGTATATGAAATACAGTATTGGTCGGAATGTAACTTGCAAATAAAACTTTAACAAAGAAATGTCTAAGTAAGAACTCTACTTAACATCAAAATGGAGTTATTGCACTTGACAAGTACTGTTGACTTATGATGATGTACAAGTTTTGTAAGTTACAGTGCTATATCATTGATAGTATATGAGATATGGTATATACATATTGCCAAATGTAGTAGCCTTCACCAAAAACCTTAACCAAAAGCATGATGTGGACACCAATGAATGGGCGAGTACAATAGCTCTCTATATTCTTCAAATAGTCAAGCAAAAAATCAGATGAGGGAAAACTTCTTAATTATAACAAATACATGTACATATATATCAATCTGCAGGTTAATATGTGAGTCACAGTGGGAAATAAAGATGACATATATAAATATCTTACAGATAATACAATTGAACCACCTGTGAGCAAAGACCGCGAGTACATGACCTGCCTGCAAAGACTGCCTATCTTATGTGTTGGTAATCATATATAGATGAATCATAGAGAAAAACAAGACTGCGTTCAATAAACGCTGATGCCCCCATGGAAGCCTTGCCAATAAAAAGCTAAGTCAATCAGGGGCCATAATTCTGTAAAAATGTTGGATAGTGTTACATGGCTTTGATAATGTAAGGCGCTTATGATGGTAAACAAGTATGCCAAATTTTAAGGCAACACCATGATGGACATGATGTAAAACAAAACTGTCAATTTGGTTTAACCAACAATTAGACGCTTAATAAGTCCAAAATTAGGTCAATGTGACGGTCAAAATGGTTAGGTGATATAGGTCTGTAGAGAATGTTCAAATACAACAACCATGCATGTATGAAAGCTTTGTAGCAAGCCATATTAATGCTAGAAGAAACGGTCAATTTGGGTTAACCAAGAATTTGGCCCTCCAATAAGTGTAGGTCCAAATTAGGTCAAGGTGAAGGTCGAAATGGTATCAAATGATACAGGTGTGTGGAGAGTGATCATATTCAACATCCATGCAAGTATGGAAGCTTTGTAGCAAGCCATAAAAATGCTAGAAGAAACGGTCAATTTGGGTTAACCAGGAATTTGACCCTTCAATAAGTTCAAGTCCAAAATTAGGTCAAGGTGAACGTCAAAATGGGGTCAGGTGATACAAGCGTGTAGAGAGTGTTCATATACAATATAGTATTACATGCAAGTATGAAAGCTTTGTAGCAAGCCATACTAATGCTAGAAGAAATGGTCAATTTGGGTTAACCAAGAATTTGGCCCTTCAATAAGTCTAAGTCCAAAATTAGGTCAAGGTGAAGGTCAAAATGAGGTCAGGTGATACAGGCGTGTGGAGGGTGTTCATATACAACATCCATGCAAGTATGAAAGCTTTGTAGCAAGCCATATTAATGCTAGAAGAAACTGTCAATTTGGGTTAACCGGGACGGACGGACGGACAGACGGACGAACGGACAGGTGAATCACTATATGCCTCCCCATCTATCGATAGGGGGGCATAAAAAAGGAAAACCTGAGCTGCCACTGTAAGGGACATAATTATGCCCCCAAGTGTAATGTTGATAGTATACTTTAAAGTACTTTAAGTTACCAAAATGTCTAAGTTTAAAAGGGCCATAACTCCTTACACAATAATCCTATGATTATAGAAATTGTCTAGTAAAGTTGACTTATGATGTTAAGTATGACTACCCAGTTACACTACAACAGCATTGAGAGTAAATATTTATCTTAATTAAAAACTTTAATCAAAATGTCTAAGTTACAAAGGGCCATAACTTCTAACAAAATCATCCTAGAGTTATGACCCATGTCTAGTGGAGTTTACTAATGACAATAAATAAGTGTGTAAAGTTTCAATGCATTAGCATTGATAGTAAACAAAATGTATAAGTGAATAAGGGCCATAACTCTACAAAATCATCCTAGAGACTAATAACAATAAATAAATGTGTCAAGTTTTAATGCAATAGAATTGATAGTAAACAATGTATTCATTTTTTATAAACTTTAACCAAAATACCTTAGTTAAAAAGGACCATGACTCCTTACAAAATCATCCTAGAGTTATGACCCTAGTCTGGTATGATTGACTTATCATAATAAATAAGTGTGCCAAGTTTAAATGCAATAGGAATGATAGTAAACAAAATATCGAAGTTGAAAATGTGTTATTTTGACAACATCCATATACTGTGCATGGATATTCAAAGCTGTTTGTCTAAATTCAAGGATTTTCAGTTAAATTCAAGCACAATTTTGGCATTCGTTCTAGGCAACACTTAATTAATATAAATTTCAAGGACTTTTCAAGGCCTGTGCAAACCTTGCAAAACACAAACTTGTGATAAAAAACACCTGCTAACAAAGACCACTTAAACAAACCCTGTCTGGTCTTTCTTGTCATATTTCTATGTTTTTATATACATGTTTGTATGAATCAGAGAGTCAATACATAAAAACCGCCCATTCAAAATAGTATCTGGAATGTTCTATTATGTTTGGAAAGTTCCTGTTCAAAAATAGAGTCTGTGCTGTCAGATTGTCTTGCTGTACATATAGACAGGTCAGAAGTCCATCCTCAACTTCATCTAGTAATATTTTAGAGTAGGACACGTGGTACCAGTCTAGAGAACCCCGGTACCGTTGTTTAGTAGTCGCCTTTGTACGGACAGGAACGGACTGTGACGGAATTTAAACTAAACAAAAAAAAGAAAAACAAAGCACTCGTTAATTAATAATAAAATATCGTTTTATTTAGTATATGGACTATTTGTACATGAATTGACTTCAGAGAAAATGATTTTGCACAAGTAAATTTGAAATGAAAACTGCATCCGAAGAAAAGGTGAATCAGTGACCAGCAGTGAAACGTGATAAAAGTTGAGTAGTATTCGGACAGAAAATTTCAGACAGGTATGTTTAGTACGTTTTTTTTCGGGTTTTACATCGTTTCTCAACAACATTCATTCACGTATGACTGCTAAATCACCTAACCAGTTTCCTGGACTATATCCTAAGCTAGTAAATACTATTTTACTGTTCCACATTGTGATAAGCGACCAGGTAAAGTTACCTCTCCACATGTGGGGAGAATCAACATTGTCATTGTTTAATTTTGGTTATCAAATTATCATGGAACTGTATGGATTACTGCAACAGGTTACATCTCCAGATCAATCTCCAGATCACTTACCATAGTATAGTATGGTGTCCCGTAAGGGCCATGACTGCATAGCTATAATGAGTCGCTAGTAGGATACTGAAAACGCGATAGTACGATAGTAAAAGTCGATAGTATTAGTATGACGTCAGACGGATAATGAAAAGTCAATAATGCCATAGAGATAACACAATAGTACAAAAGTGAAACGCAAAAAGATATGATAAAATTTATATTTAAATTGTTTGATAGCCGGTATGAGTAGGAGACTAGGACCCCCCTGAAATTCTGCTCAGTGCTGTTCCTTGAATCACAATGTAATAAACTTAGTTGTAAAATACCCCTAAAAGGGGATCACTATAATATTTGTCAATAGAGTGATCTATCTACAAATAATAAACTTAGTGTTGAGCTCTAACTAAAGTTTATGTATGATATACTGCTACTATTTTGTTATTCTTCACCACCTTTTTATAGCAGGTATCAAGATGGTTCATAGAACACCAAAGCCAATGATGACAAGAAGATCAGCATCTGATCTGAAAAGCAAAAGACCAAAGAGAAATATATCTCCTAAAAATCTGGTAAATGTTTTTACATGTACATATTTATGGATTATGACCATTCATGATAAAAAGCAGAATTTTGTTGAAGAATTAGAAATTTCATGGTTTGGAAATATTCTATGAGTTAAATTTGTATTTTACAAGTTCAGGGACACTAAAACAGACTAACAGAGACTTGTCTGTACGCTACAGAACTTACAATACAATAAGCACAAAGGGTCCGAAGCCGCTGAGGTACCCCAGCCCTTAAAGCCAGGATCAGCTTTCCCCCAGCGCCTTAAAACCTAGAATGGTGTATTTAAATCAGTATGGATGTTATTGTTAATATTTTGTTATTTGAGTGATTATGGCTTGTATTGTGTGAAAAAAGTCTTAAATTAGTGTTTAAATTAAGGATAACCATGCAGTTATCATCTTTTAAGTTTTTAACAATTCTCGTGGATCTGTGTATACGCTCAAATCCTAGCAATGCCCCAGCGCCTTAAAAAATTCTGGGGAAGGGCCTGATATTTATAAATATGGACCAGTATCTACTGATGCAGGAGGCATATAGTGATTGTCCTTTCGTTCATCCATCCATCCAAAATCATCAAGTTTAAACATAAATGTTTTTGAAAAATCAATCAAGGCATTGCTTTCAAACTTGGCATACTAGTACTTGTTTTCAATCATAACCACCTTACAGTGTCAACACCATGTAACACTATCGAACATTTCTATGAACAGAATTATGACCCTGATTGACCCAGGTACACTTTGGAAAAGGCATTCACCGGGGCGTAAGCGCATATTGAATGCAGTTTATTATTGTTTATTTGTATTTTCATTTTTTTAATGATAAAAAAACAAAGACAATGCAAACATTAAGTAGGATGATAACACGGGTAAAAGTTGTCAGGATTTTTTCAGCAACTTTGGGATTTTAAGTGTTCAAAAAGTGGCTGTTTTCTTTTTTCAGGATTTTCAATATTTCTAATGTTTACCCATAGATGTATTTACATACATTGTATTTTACGAACTGTGATTTTCCTGTTTGCAGGATGATTCGGTGTCTGGTCTATCATGGAAGGAAGAACGAGAGTTGAAGAAAGCTCTGTATGCATCGTTACAGGAAGCTAGACGTCATTCACGCGATGATAAACCTGATAATGATGATGATGAAAGTGTCGCTGACTCCAGTAATGGAATGTCTTACAGTCAGAGCAGGTTTGATAATAAGTAGCTTTTAGCTCAACTTTCAAAGAAAAAAGTGTAAAGCCTGAATGGCGCTAGGGGGAAGGAGGTCGAAACAATTAGGCGATACCAAAACTAGAACATTTGTATGGGTTTTTTTGCAAGTTAAAACAAATGCTTTAAATTGATTATTCTTCCAAGGAAGTTCAATTTCGTGAATTGCATTGTTGACCTCAACCATTAAATCTTATCCCCATAATTATTGTCAGAAACCCTTCTTGTTTCAATAGCAATAAGTAGCATTATCTTACAAGTCTGTGTTCATGTTTACGTATTGGTACATTTACAGGTCAAGTCTGTTCATGTTTACGTATTGGTACATTTACAGGACAAGTCTGTTCATGTTTACGTATTCGTACATTTACAGGACAAGTCTGTTCATGTTTACATATTCTGACATTTACAGGACAAGTCTGTGTTCATGTTTACATATTGGTACATTTACAGGACAAGTCTGTGTTCATGTTTACGTATTGGTACATTTACAGGACAAGTCTGTTCATGTTTACGTATTGGTACATTTACAGGACAAGTCTGTTCATGTTTACGTATTGGTACATTTACAGGTCAAGTCTGTGTTCATGTTTAAGTATTGGTACATTTACAGGACAAGTCTGTGTTCACGTTTACATATTGGTACATTTACAGGACAAGTCTGTTCATGTTTACATATTGGTACATTTACAGGACAAGTCTGTGTTCATGTTTACGTATTCGTTTATTTACAAGACAAGTCTGTTTTCATGTTTACGTATTTGTACATTTACAGGACAAGCCTGTGTTCACTGAGTGAATCCAAATATCAGGATGAAAGTAGCTGTAGTGTTGATTCCACTCTCAGTTTTACAGAAAGGAAGGAAGCGAGCAGAGAAGAAACTAAGAAGTAAGTGTATATGCTGTGTTTTTTCTGGTGATTTTATGGCCCATATTTGTCTATGTTTTCAATTGAAAATTATATTATTTTTCCCAATTTCAAGCAAATAATTTCCAATTGAGATTTTAAAAAAATTCTTAGGAAAATCAACAAATTCCTGTTAATAACAGCTCAACTAAACTTGAATATGAAAACGCTAAACTACAAAAAATGTATGATAGCCGGTAGATTTGCCATAAAATTGTTAAATCCAGTAAAAAAATATCAAATGACCCTTAAGAATAAGCCCCTATTCAGTATTGGGACCTTAAGTTTAAGTGACCTAAACTAGTTTGTAAATGATAGAAATGAAGATAATATTTGTGTACAGTTTGTGTTTTATTTTTGCTCAAGTTGCTAAAAAAAATAGAATAATTTTTATCCATTGCTTGTCCGTTTGGACCAGCACATACAATTTTCTGTTAGCCATGAATTAAAGATACTAACCTTCTTGCTTAGGGCTAGTGGTTCACTGTGAAGACTGCTATGTACTGTTTTTGCTGTAGTTTTTATGATAGAAACCTAGTATTATGTAAGGCCTTGCCATAGCTACAACTACAATGGTGTGTGCAGCATATTCTATTTAGCCGTTTCTGTTACAATATATTTATATACATGTATATATATATAATAGATTATTTATGTTTCTTTTACTGACATCACTAATTTTGTACTAGTGTTCAAATTAAAAAGGTGATTTGTCCTTCCTTTCAAAAAGTGGGTGAATAGTGCTTTCAACCCTCCTTCAGTCTGTCGCTCAGTAAAACAAACCATGTCATACTGGTAACTAGACTAGAGAACCCTTGAATCTAGATATATAACAGACAAAGAAAATGACGCCATATATTTAATATCATTTGACATAACTGTCTCGTCGTAATGTTCTAATTAGGCCCCTACCGGTTTTGACCGGAGGGGACTATAGGTTTGCCCTCCGTCCGTCAGTCCGTCCGTCAGTCCGTCCGCCAGTCCGTCAGTCAGTCAGTCAGTCAGTCAGTCAGTCAGTCAGTCAGTCAGTCAGTCAGTCAGTCAGTCAGTCAGTCAGTCAGTCAGTCAGTCAAACAATCTGGATCCTGACATAACTCAAACATATTTTGATTCTGACAAAAATTGTGGTTGCTATGGCAACAGAAAGAGTGAAAATATGCCCAAATCTGGATCCTGCCATAACTCAAATAGTTTCCAAGCTAGGTTTATGAAACTTAATATGTGGATAGGGGGCAATAAGAGGATTATGCACGTCTAAAAATATTTTGATTCTGACAACAATTGTGGTTGCTATGGCAACAGAAACATTGAAAATGGCCTCAAACCGGTAGGGGACTTCTGTATTGCTTGCAATTCTTAATTACTTGTTTCATTGTGATTTTCCCAATGAAGCCAATTACTGCTGTACCATTTAAAAAAAATTGAAGCACGTAATAAACAGAAAGTTTGTTGATTTTGGTGAAAGATAAAATTTAATTTTAATTGTGATCACAGAAAATCATATCTTAACCCGTGGCTATGCCAGTTGTAAAAGTAATGATTCCAGTGAACACACGATAAAAGTAAATTTGATCTTACAGTACGCCAAAATCAACAAATATTCTCTATATAAAAGCCTCTAGGGGTGTTACTTTTATAGCTCCCCTGGTACTAATTTAGAGGATTATATAATAGTATGCCAGGATTACACAAATACTGTACAAGGACTTCAAAATTAGTGTCTGAGATCAACAAAAGTAGTTCTCAAACTACAAAATTAGTGTTAGAGGACTTCAATAAATGTCTGATAATTATACTAAATATTTGAATATTATCTTTTAATTTTTTCTCTCAAGGCCTGTACAGTATGTAGTGAATTTTTGTGTCATGTAAACAGTTTCAAATGTTTTTATCGATTCGCCATATTTTGTTCAAATTCTACCAACCAAGTATTACAAAGCATTTGTGTAACATTTTCAGGACTAAATACCGTGCCCAACGAAAATTTGCTGTAAATTCATTTACGCCAATTCAACCTGAACTGTCGTGCTCCGACTCTCACCAGGCCCAGTCTCGATATTTGAATCTGTCCCATCAGTAAGTTCAACTGTTGTCGCAACTTGCCAGTTTATTGTTAGGATAGTTTTCAATTATTTCATGGTGTTGTGTTGTATATTTCTTATTGCTTACAGCATGCCAGTTTGTGATTAAACTTGTTTGTCTGTACTGTTGTTTATCCCTCTAATGTTGTTTATCTCTAATGTTGTTTATCTTTAATGTGTTGTTTATAGTTTATCTGTTGTTTATCTTTAATTTTGTTTTGTTTTATCCTGTTCCTGCATGTTTATTGTGTGGATTGAATTTTCAGGATTAGGTGCAAAACTTTCTAACTTTTTATCTCACCCAAGCTCTTTGTTGACAAGGTGCTCATAGTGAGACTTGCATCACCATTTTCTTTAAATAGCATTTACAAAATTTCAATACAACAACGACATCAGGAGCCCGTTGTCTAGATCACTAGTGCTTTCCAAAGGAGGTTATTTTTGCCTTCTTTGTTGAATTTAATGGTAGGTAACTTCTGACTGCACTTTTCTTAGGCAACCAACACCAGAATTATACCTGGTTATACCTGGGTCACAAATTACCCAGACTCCAGACAATGTTCATGTATCTGATATGTTACGGTATCTTGTGGACAATGAGACTAGAATTACTCTGGCTGCCACCCGATGACCAGCCTTTATCCTTCTATTAGACCACAGTATGATGATCGGACGACAATCAGATCAGATTTGTGACCCATGTATTATACAGTAACATCTCATTGTTTATTAAGAATCCATTTTGGTACTATTGAAAACTTATGATCTTATTAAATTGGTCTTAATTGAGGTCAAACAAAGAACAAATAATTGAAATTTGAGGTAAAAAGTTATCTTTATATTGACATTGTGTTATTGTAGGTGATCATATTATTCGTTCAGTGAGGTTTTTCTGTACCATTCTATATTTTGTGAGATGTTGTTGGCATGACGTGGTGTTGTCAGCATGATGCATGTGTTTGTCATCATTAAAGGACAAGGTTCACTAATGGCTTAATTTGGCCCTGTGATTTTTCAAAATATAAAAATGCATGTTCCTACAAATCTGTCCTATAATACAAATGAGTTAACATTACCTGTGTAAAAAATTAGCATACATATCCAAAGTTCTTCCAAAAAACCATGATGGCATTCTTGCGACACTTTTATACTTTTACATAACCTGCAGTGTTCTGCAAGTCTTTATATATGTACAAAAAATCAAAGTGTCGCAAGGGTGCCATCATGGTTTTTGGGAAGGTTTTTCGCCATGAAAATGGCTCAAAATGACCTTTTTTGGTAAACATAACCTATTTCATGTAGATTTGTGGACATATTACGAGGGTAATTTGGAAAAGTACGCTTAATTTTTGGAAAGACAGTGTTAGGCTATTAGAAACATAGGACAGATTTATAGGAACATGCATTTTATTTTTCGATAAAACACAGGGCCAAATTAAGCCATAAATGAACCTTGTTCTTTTATACATTTTTGTGTTGTTATAATCTGCATGGATCGTGTATTTTGTTTCTTACAATGAATATTTTTATTTGTACATCTTTGAACATTTTACTTTTCTTGCTCATTAAAGACTGGTAATATTTTCTGACCAACATGTATAAATGGTCACCTGGATAAATCAGCCACCTGTCATAAACTGCCATCAATATAACCAAACCCCAAGAGACAATATTTAGTTTACATACATGTACATACCTCGATCAAACTGTTACATTATAACAGTGATTTTTTTGGGCTATTTTTGGGGCCGAATACAGGCCCCTTCCCCTAGCAAAATAACCTCCATTTTTCCCAAAAAATCTTAATTTTTTCCCAAAAAGTATGCATATTTTCCCCCTTTTGTGCTCGCAGGTTTCAAAGTAACAACAGTATACATGAAGCTGTTTTAAAGTCAAAACAATATATTTTCTAACTTGCAAAGGTCATTGCCTCATATGACTAATGTGTTATCAGTAGAAAATACTAAATATGGCCACTTTTAACCCAAACTAACTTTTTTAATAATTCCCAATTTCGCGAATTGTTGCGCTAAAATTTCCCAATTTTAAAGACACAGGCCGCTTAATTTTCTTCAAGAAAAATCACTGTACAATTTTAAAAAAAACTCAGTAGTAACTGTTATTGAGTGTGTAAGGGGGGTGGTGCATGTAGATTCGCCTGGGCTCTCCATGAGTTCTAATGTAGCCTGCGATTGTAACAAAGTAGTCAGTGGTAAAAAAGGTGGTGAAACTATGTTGTTTTTTTGTTTTTTTTTGTTTGTTTATTATATTATATGAGGTTATTGTACATTGTATTAATGGTTTTATTTCTGTAAATTGAATAGTAGGTAGTTTTAAACTCTGTTAGTGTAGTCTTTGAAAGGCCATTGAGCTTGTTTGTAAATATGAAAATGAGTTATACAAAATAAAATATACCAAAACCTCAAAAAAAAAAAAAAAAAAAGTAGTCAGTGATACTTCGGGGTGTAAAATTCAATTTGCTTGTTATAAGTGTATGTCATTCAATCATTAACTTTTTAAACATTGAACATGTTTAAACTGCTTCAGTTTGAAAAAAGTAGCCGTTGGTAAATTCCTGAGTAGTCAGTGAAATTGCTGATCGCTGGGACTTGTGGAGAGCTCTGATTCACTTCTGTTTCATGCAGATTTACTTAATGTTATTATTTAAGGTTGTTTAAATAACAAAAAGAAAACTCCAAGGAAAATTTGATACAGTATCGTTTTTTAATGGTCCTAACTTTTGTGAGAAGGCTTCACTATAACATGTAACAAAATATTTGCTTGTCCTTTACTACAAGTTTATCTTCTCAGGAAAAAGATTCATGCCCAGAGAAAGTTTGCTCAAGGTGGTTCAACACCTTCTACTCCTGTAGAAATGCCGGCAAAACCTAAACTTAAGGCTTCTCCTATCAAGCTACTCCCTGGTGTGCCGAAAACCGAGGATTTTCTGACGTATCTGTGCTTCCGTGGTGAGTAATTTCCTAGTCTTGTTTCTGTAATCTCCAATATCTGTAAAAACCATTGAACTTGGGGGTGTTTTATTTTCCAGATATTTCACAAGTTTATACTCTTTGCTAAAATTTCAATTGCAGATTTATAGAAGTTCCAAAATGAAGATGTCATAAATTTTTTATACTTATATTAACAAATTAATCATAAAGATGTCATAAAATTTATATACTTATATTAACAAATTAATCATAAAATCATAAATAGAAGATTTGAGGAATAAAATACTCTGTCTTTTGTCCATTTCTGTATTTTGATTATCTCCCTTCCATTCTGACATTATGAACTATTGATTAAGGAGTTAACTGGATATATACATTATAAAGTATTGATTAAAGGAGTTAATTGGATATATACATTATGAACTATTAATTAAAGGAGTTAATTGGATATATACATTATGAACTATTGATTATGGGTATACATTATGGATTATTGATTAAAGGAGATAATTGGATATATACATTATGAACTATTGATTATGGGTATACATTATGGATTATTGATTAAAGGAGATAATTGGATATATACATTATGGATTATTGATTAAAGGAGTTAATTGGATATATACATTATGAACTATTGATTATGGGAGTTAATTGGATATATACATTATGAACTATTGATTATGGGAGTTAATTGGATATAAACATTATGAACTATTGATTATGGGAGTTAATTGGATATAAACATTATGAACTATTGATTATAGGACTTAATTGGATATATACATTATGAACTATTGATTATGGGAGTTAATTGGATATATACATTATGAACTATTGATTATGGGAGTTAATTGGATATAAACATTATGAACTATTGATTGTAGGAGTTAATTGGATATATACTTTATGAACTATTGATTATGGGAGTTAATTGGATATATACATTATGAACTATTGAATAAAAGAGTTAATTGGATATATACATTATGAATTATTGAATAAAAAAAAATGGATATAAACATTATGAACTATTGATTGTAGGGGTTAATTGGATATAAACATTATGAACTATTGATTATGGGAGTTAATTGAATATAAACATTATGAACTATTGATTATGGGAGTTAATTGGATATAAACATTATGAACTATTGATTATGGGAGTTAATTGGATATAAACATTATAAACTATTGAATATAGGAGTTAATTGGATATAAACATTATAAACTATTGATTATAGGAGTTAATTGGATATACACTGCCCACCAAAAATAAGTATACATATGTTATTTGCCCACTTACTTGCCTGTAATAATACTATTTGCAGAACAGTGAAGAAACAATATATTTGAAGAAAAGGATTTTTTTGTTTATTAAATGGAAAAGCCATAAATTAATTGGTACCCTAGGTGCAAAATCTACAGTTTCTTTGTCCCTCTTGAATGGTAACTTTGTCACAAAAAGATGGAAACTTCAGCCTTTTTGATCACATGGTTATTTTAATTTTAAAAAATCTTCATCTTTATTTCTATCTCTGTTTTGACTCATTATGTAACTGTAGTTTTAGAAACTAGTATAATTGTGACTGTCTGATACACAGATATTGAATAATTTAGCCATGATTAATTTTGCAACAATTATTTACTGTATATTTATGTTTGGTGGGCACTGTATACATTATGAACTATTGATTTAATTGGATATATACATTATGAACTAATTATTATTATTATTTACTGTATATTTATGTTTGGTGGGCACTGTATACATTATGAACTATTGATTTAATTGGATATATACATTATGAACTAATTATTATTATTATTTACTGTATATTTATGTTTGGTGGGCACTGTATACATTATGAACTATTGAGTTAATTGGATATATACATTATGAACTATTGATTGTAGGAGCTAATTGAATATATACTTTATGAACTATTGATTACGGGAGTTAATTGGATATATACATTATGAACTATTGAATAAAAGAGTTAATTAGATATATACTTTATGAATTATTGAATAAAAAAAAAATTGGATATAAACATTATGGACTATTGATTGTAGGGGTTAATTGGATATAAACATTATGAACTATTGATTATGGGAGTTAATTTGATATAAACATTATGAACTATTGATTATGGGAGTTAATTGGATATAAACATTATGAACTATTGATTATGGGAGTTAATTGGATATAAACATTATAAACTATTGATTATGGGAGTTAATTGGATATAAACATTATAAACTATTGATTATAGGAGTTAATTGGATATACACTGCCCACCAAAAATAAGTATACATATGTTATTTGCCCACTTACTTGCCTGTAATAATACTATTTGCAGAACAGTGAAGAAACAATATATTTGAAGAAAAGGATTTTTTTGTTTATTAAATGGAAAAGCCATAAATTAATTGGTACCCTAGGTGCAAAATCTACAGTTTTTTTTGTCCCTCTTGAATGGTAACTTTGTTACAAAAAGATGGAAAATTCAGCCTTTTTGATCACATGGTTATTTTAATCTTAAAAAATCTTCATCTTTATTTCTATCTCTGTTTTGACTCATTATGTAACTGTAGTTTTAGAAACTAGTATAATTATGACTGTCTGATACACAGATATATTGAATAATTTAGCCATGTTTAATTTTGCAACAATTATTTACTGTATATTTATGTTTGGTGGGCACTGTATACATTATGAACTATTGATTAAAGGAGTTAATTGGATATATACATTATGTACTATTTATTATAGGAGTTAATTGGACATATACATTATGAACTATTGATTATAGCAGTAAATTGGATATATACATTATGAACTATTGATTATAGCAGTAAATTGGATATATACATTATGAACTATTGATTATAGCAGTAAATTGGATATATACATTATGAACTATTGATTATAGCAGTAAATTGGATATATACATTATGAACTATTGATTATAGCAGTAAATAGGATATATACAATATGAACTATTGATTATAGCAGTAAATTGGATATATACATTATGAATTATTGATTATAGGAGTTAATTGGACATACACAATGTATACGGAGTAAATGGTTAACTTGTTCACATTTTTACATATAGGAACGTCTATACTTCCTCCGCATCTTGACTTGATGAATGCCCGGGAGGAGACAGATACTGAAGTTCTCACCACTAATGGTCGGTCAGGATTTACAAGAGATAGCTCGCCAGCTTCTAGTAGCGGTATGAGTCATCAGAATGAAGACAGCATGGATATACCTGAGGTAATTATATAGCATTGTCATGCAAGTACTAACCTTTTTACCCAAAACCTTTCGGCCCACAAATATGCCTTAGAACACTGTAACAACATTTGAATCAGGCTGATTTACTTACTTACTTTGTCCACTTCACTCCCATTGGAGCATAGGGCCTTCACTACAGCTTTCCATTGAGTACGGTATGTGGCCTTCGCTTTGGCTTCTCCCCATGACATCCTTAACTTTCTCAAGTCAATGTCCAGGGTTCTTTGCCAGGATATATCGGGTCTTTCTCTTCTATCATGAGGCTGATAGGTTAAACTTAAATCAAAACTAATTTCTTTCACCTTTTCTATTATGTTCTGGGAAAAAAAGATTTGACAGGTTTTCCGTCTTTGTCAGTCCGAATGTCTGACATGTTTTGAAACTTCTATGAAGCCTGAAATAGTTTTGTTGATCTGGTTTTCTAACGGAATCAATTTACTGTGATTTGTTGTGCAAATATTTCTAAATGTATCTTTGCTTAGTGTGTGATACTTTGCAGGGACGTTTAGTATAGTGTGCCCAGGATAATATGAAAGGGGGGAAATAATTTGGTATATTTCATAAAGGTGGATTAATCAGATGTGCATGATTTATCAGTGAATGTTTTGAGTACAGTACTGACCTTATCTGCTTACTTTAATAATTTGCAAAACCAATTTTGCAACAGTTGACCAAACCGATTGATGTTTGTAAATATCACATTATCCTGGGCGCACTATAGCATGTTAAGTTGTGCATCTGTAGTTTTGTTTTTGCTGGAACCATATTTCAGCAGAGTTACTGGTCTTAGTTCGATGATATGGTTTGTGTGGAATTTCCATGTTTCTTGTTCAGGGGTAAACGTTGTCAGGATTATTCAGGAACCTATTTAAGTTTGTAAAAGTACAATTTTTCAGGATTTTCAAAATTTCTAACCTTTACCCATGCTTTGTTTGCATTTCTCTGTTACTTCAACTTGTAGTCCAAATCCATTCTCCATATACCCTTTTATTTGCTGAAACATTTCTTAACACTACTTTTGTACATTTCATGTCTACAGAAACTCCAGACACCCAGCAGGAAAGCTGCTAGAGCATCAGCTAGTACTCCTGAAACTGCTAGAGGATTCCTGAATCTTCGGCGTGGAGGTAAAAACTGTACAGCCTCTGGGTCAAGATTATCTCCAGGAAGTAGAAAACGATTGGCTGATGCGTACAATATTACCGGAAAGTTTAAATCAAAGAGTTCAATGAAAGGTCACATGGGCGATAGATTGTCACTGAAACGAAAGGCAATGGCAACATTAACAGCTGCTAAGAGGGCATCGCCGAAAAAGCAAGATGGAGGGAAAAAGTTGAGAGGATCTGTATCTGATGGAGAGCTTCTTAAAAAGAAGGTAATTAAATACACTCCATGTTAGCTCAGTGGTTGAGCGGATAACACTCTTGACTATGGATTGAGAGGTCCCTGGTTTGATTCTCTACCTGAGGACTTGGTCATTGCTTAAACCAAATTTCCCGCCAAATAGAGATGATCTTGTAAGTAACCCAGAAGTAAAGCAAACACAATCAAACAAATTTGGGAACAGTAAACTGTGATCTATTTCTTCCTTGACTAGTGGCCTTTTGTAATATGTTAAGTATCATTGAACATGGTCTATTGGGATATAAGAATAGTTGACTGGTCTATGCAGACAGGTTTTATAACCATGTTTACAGGCAGTCTTTGACTATGTAGTGACTTGAACTATACAGACAATTTGGTCTTTTTACTTCAATTATAAAACAAGTTTTAAGTATGCCTTCCTCAAAGTGAGCATACATTGCAAAAGTCGGTCAGGCCTATAAAGTGGTCAAAGCAAGTCAAATTGCATCATCAGGAATACATGGTTTATAAATAACTCGTTACAATTTATATTTATGACTTTCAATAACTGCTTGCTGGGTATGTGTTCAATATTCACGTCTTATCTGAATAAAGCCTTACATAAATAATTCTTTGTTTCCAGTTACAAGTAAAACAATTGAGTAGGTAGGTTGAAAAATGTTGGGGGGATTTTAATTTTTTTTTTACCAAGAAAGACCAACTACCCGTCAAAAAGTATAAAAAATAGCTTAAATATGGATCGCTGCAAATTTTAGGGTAGGACTGGAAACAAACAATGTTTTTTTTATACCTAATACTGTAAACCAAGAAATTATTTCGCGAGATTTATTTCGGCAGAGTTCACGAGTGGTAGAAATCAGGTCACCGCGAAAGTGCTGAATCATTAATATGGACATTGCAGGAAACTTAAAAATGCGAAAATTTGTAGTTACGAATATGCCAACGATCAGCAAAACGTGAAAGTAAGTATTAGTACTAGAAAGTGGATTCAAACCTTTGAAATTAAGTTCTATCACCTTAATTGTTTGCTTAATTTTCAGAAGAAACTGAAATCTTCAACATCAATGCCTGGTAGGAAAGACACAAGTCTGTATTCAGCTAAATCCAGTGGTTCAAGGAAACGTAAGTCATTGAACGACCTGGCAGACAAAGGCTCATCTTCCCCGTCAAAGAAAAATAGGCTTCAAAGTAACAGCAGGAGTCAACATGTACTGAAAATCAGGTCTAAAGATGGCGGAAAAGCCAGAAATCATTACAGAGGTTTACTTGAAACTCATCCAAAGAAAAGACTAGCAACCTCGTTGCGAACCAAAAAGACGTTCAAACCACACCGACCAATCACACGGGCGACCACACATTTGAAACAAGTCCTGAAGGCAGCAAAGATGGCGGCTAACAAGAAACTGAAGCTGGTGAATAAAGCTTTACCGTCTGTTAGAAATAGCAGTAAACTATCTGGTATCATTGAAAACAGAAGAAAAGTTGGAATAGAGAAGAAGAAATTATCGTTAGAATCATCAGGATCTAAGTCTTCTCTGGGTAAGCATATCTTATAGTACTATCAAATCAACCTGGACTGGTATTCACAAAGCATCTATCAATAATTTGTGCAGCTCATATGTCCCGCAATTTAAAAAATAATCAATGTTTTTAGCTCACCTGCCACTAAGTGGCAAGGTGAGCTTTTGTGATTGTTTTTTGTCCGTCATCTGTCTGTCAGTCTGTTAGACTTTTCACCGTTAACACTCAAGCACTTTCAATTTTGCTTTGATCTTCATCAAACTTGGTAACTAGTTGTACCTCAATGAAATCTAGGTCAAGTTCGAAGTTGGGTCATGTGGGGTCAAAAACTAGGTCAATAGGTCAAATAATAGCAAAACCTTGTTAACACTATGGAGGTCACATTTTTGCTTTGATTTTCACCAAACTTGGTCAGTAGTTGTATCTAAATGAAATCTAGGTCAAGTTTGAAGTTATGTCATGTGGGGTCAAAAACTAGGTAAAAAAATAGGATAACCTTGTTAACACTCTGGAGGCCACATTTTTGCTTTAATCTTCATTAAGTTTGGTCAAAATGTTTATCTTGATGACCTTAAGGTCAAGTTCGAAGTTGGGTCATGTGGGGTCAAAAACTAGGTCAAAAGGTCAAATAATAGGAAAACCTTGTTAACACTCTGGGGGCCACATGTTTGCTTTATTCTTCATGAAATTTGGTCAAAATGTTTATCTTGGTGACCTTAAGGTCAAGTTTAAAGTTTGGTCATGTGGAGTCAAAAACTAGGTCAAATAATAGGAAACCTTGTTAACACTCTGGAGACCACATTTTTGCTTTAATCTTCATCATCTTTGGTCAAAATGTTTATCTTCATGACCTTAAGGTCACGTTTGAAGTCGGTCATGTGGCTAAAAAACTAGGTCAATGTGTCAAATAATAGCAAAACCTTTTTAACACTCTGGAGGCCTCAGTTTTGCTTTAACCTTCATCAAGTTTAGTCAAAATGTTTATCTTGATGACCTTAAGGTCGAGTTCAAAGTTTGGCCATGTTTAGCAGGTGAGCACCCCAGGATCTATGATCCTCTTGTTTAGTGATTATAGTAGCTGTTTACATAATACTTCAAAAGTATGTAAAATTTTAAGCATTTTGATATTCTTGCTTAGCTGATACACTTTAGAAAAAACTTAAGTTTTTTGCTTAAAGATGCTTTGTGAATACCAGCCTTCTGTTAGTATAATTTAACATTTGATTTCTTGTTTCTTGTCTATGATGTAATTTCGGCCTTTGTTTTCATTAGAGGAGAGTATTAGGAATATGTATAACTCCAGCGCGATAAATTGCAATACAAAAACAAACACAAAACCCGCTATATTTATCGTTTCTGATCATTTAGGAGCATGAAACTTTATATGTTGTGCCAAATGTTTGAATGCTTTCATTGGTAAATGTTACGGTCCTTGATTTTATTCCATAACAAAAATAAAGGCAGTATTGTGTTTGTTTTTGTACTGCAATTTATCGCGTTGGAGTTATACAAGGTGTACTATAAACACAAATCTTAATCTCCAGCTAGACATGACTTTATCATGGAAATTGATTTATTCAGCACAATAAGCTTGTAATATAGCAGAGAAGTAAAGGTACTGGCTACACAATGTCTCGGTGCAACGCTTAGTCGTTAAACTAGTTTCGTGCTATGTTGCACTCGTCAGTAACAAAGACTGACCTTGCTTGGTCTGTCCGGTATTTATACCCGAGACAGGCAAATATTTTTGTTTGCCTGTATCAGTCCGAATGGGACTTTTATTGCATTGTGGGATCGATTTGCCGTCAAGTTTTTTTAGTTTGGCTTTGTTGCCATGGTGTAGCTGTGAAGCTTGTAATATACTTGTAATTTAATCGGTATTCATGCATAAAGGTCACAGGCAAAGTCAAATTGTTTGTATGGTTTCCTTATATGACTAGGAACGAACATTTTGAATAGTATTCATTATGATAATTGGTCAAATGAACAAGTACCATGGTACTCGGTTCCATTCTTATACAAATAGAATCAAATCAAACATTTTGAATATAGTTCATAATGACCTTTGAGTAGAATTCATAATGACCTTTGAAAAGAATCTTCATAATGACCTTTGAATAGAATCTTCATAATGACCTTTGAATAGAATTCATAATGACCTTTGAATAGAATTCATAATGACCTTTGAATAGAATTCATAATGACCTATGAATAGAATTCATAATGATATTGACCTTTGAATAGAATTCATATAACCTTTGAATAGAATCTTCATAATGACCGAGGAATTCTGATTTTGTTTGTTTATAGGCAGTGATACATCGGGGGAAATCCGTATCAAGACAGAGTTGTTCCCTGGAGACGATGACCCTGCTGCTGTTGTACAGTGTCCAATATATTACCCCTCGGAGGAACAGTTCCGTGACCCCATACTGTATATACAAAGTATACAATCTGAGGCCGAGCAGTATGGAATGTGTAAGATAGTCCCACCATGTAGCTGGAAGGTACATTATATGCTAACATTGTTAATCTTTGGCTAAAGCCCCACTTAGTATTTTTTTGCCTCGGTGATGACTCTGATGGAAATTAATGAGCTGTCCAGACACCGGGAGCAGGTTCCTCGTAGTCTAGTAGGAAGCTTCTCTGAAGTCATTAGACAGTTTGTGATATCGAAGGAATTGTGATAAATCGGCTGGTATCGAAAGAAATCGGGAGAACATCGCCAATGTGGAATTCCTCAGTGAGACCTAGGCTTAACACCCACAGCAATAATTCTCTATGTTTGTCAGTTGTTTTTTCCGCAGACTAATGAGTCTTGGACTTGACGGAAAATTTTTGAATGTTGCTTTCAATGTGTTTACCTTCTAGTTAAAACATCATTTTGTTGAACATCTTTCATGTAATAGCAACATATTTCTACTAGAGTAAGGTATCAAGTAGATCAGTAAGGTATCAAGCAATTGGCTAAAATGATTTTTAGAAGCTCTTTCTCAAATATTGATAATTTCTGTTTACGTAATTTTAGTTGTTTAATAACTGTTTTTAAAAATCACAGACCCGAAGCATGCGCCACAATGCCCAACACAACACTGAACAAGAAAAACAAAACTAAACAGATCAAAGTCTTTATATCCTGAGTGTAATTGAAGTTTATAAATAATTCTGTTTGTTGTTGTTGCAGATGGAGAGTAGAGAGATGGAGGATTTCAGATTTTCTACACAAATACAATATGTTCATAAAATGCTTCATAAGTAAGTAAATGTATTGGTTATGACACTCATTGTATAGTTCAGAGAATTTGACGTGATCCTCGACCTTCTATTAGCATTACTTAACAGCTTAAATCTAGTCTATATTTATAACCCTGATTGTACCGGTATGTTTTCATAAGGGGGTATCACGAAGAGGCTTGAGGTGTAATACAAACACAAACCTAAAGGACCGAAATGGCACGATTTGCTTTGGAAATTTATTAATTCAAGGCAAGAGCCTCGTAATATATTCACACATAAAGGTCAGGATCAGGCCAAATTTTCCATAATATATGTATTTATTTTATAAGATCAAAATACAAAATCTGTGTTTCCCAGCCAACTAGAGATAAACTGGTTGGTTTGGTCTCATATGTATCTGTGCTGTATATTGGAAAAGTTAAGATCCAAGGAGTCTTATTTGGAAAGAGCTAGGTTGTAATGTCCAGATTCCCTGTATCACACAACTGTCTCTTCCCTCAAAGTTAGAGATTTATGGCCAATCTGGCAGGAAAAAAACATAAACACATATTAGTGACTGTAATCGCAATCATTACAGCAAACAACAACTGCAGTCAACATACTCTAGTAGTAAAACCTCCCTTGAAAGCCCCTCACAATTAAAGACAGTTTTCTAGTATGTGTGTATAGTTCTCGTCATGCTACACATGCGGGTAAGTTGGCTTTGACCCAAGCCATTGTTTTTATGCCCCAGCATCTACTGATATAAATTATAGTGATTGTCCTGTACGTTCGTCCATCCGTTCATCACATTGAAAATGTTAACCAAAACATTCAAGTTCAAGTCTTTAAGGCATTGCTTTCAATCATGTCATGCTTGTTTACCATCAATAACACCTAACATTGTCAGCACCATGTAACACTATCCAATATTTAAACAGAATTAATGGCCCCTAATCAACTTAGTTATTTTTATGGACAAGGCTTCCATGGGGGCATAAGCGTTTATTGAATACAGTCTTGTTTCTTGTGACTGTTAACCTAACAATGTTCTTTCTCTAGAATACTAGCCAATGTGTACTAATTCTCACACCTTATATTTCAGATGGAGCCCTATCACAGAACAATTAGAATACATTAAGAGATTACACAATGATGCTGGCAATGAGTTCCATGTTCCACAGGTATGAAAATATTATGTAAATATTGTGCAATTTTGGAAATCAAACTGATTTCCATGAGGAAATTGAGCACTGCTATGGATTTAACACAATTGTAAAATCATATATTTTCATAAGACAAAACTAAGTCTTGTTATTTTGAAGTATTACGCCAGGTTGAATGTTTGCAAATTTTATAAAAAGAAATGCCTGCATTGTAGTGCAGTTGTTTAAGAACATGACTTTAGCTTAAAATTTTGCTCATATGAGTAACCTAGAGCAGTACGATTGGCCATCTTGTTTTACGATACATTCTATACTGGTAATATTATGTGTGTATTACAGATCGGTGGTGTTGAACTAGATCTGGTTAAATTGTATGAATTAGTTCAGAAGTATGGTGGAATGAAGGGTACAGCTGGGAAAGAGAAAAAGTGGTTAAAAATTGCCGAAGCCATGAAAATACCGAAACAGGTGATTATAATGTTATATAATGCATCATGTGCTTTCAATGATTGCAGTAGTGATTCCATAATGATCCAGTAGAATCAAATAATTGTCGGTGAGATCAAAAGTCAGTGATGATAGATTCTCTTCTAGCTAACATAATCAACAATCAACTCAAACAAACTTTAATAACAACCAAGGAGACTCTTCACTCTGTGATAATTGCCTATAAGCTACAGAAATTCGTTTAGATTTAGCAGTGGCCCAGACCTGAACAAAACCAGGGACCTTTCTTTCCCCATAGTGCCTGTCTTACCCAGACCATAATCTCCCACAAATACATAGAGGATATTTGTTGATTTTGGTGTAAGATTGAATTTTATTAGCCACGAGTGTAAATTTAATTTTCTGTGATCACGAGTGAAATAAAATTGATCTTACACCAAAAATCAACAAATGTTCTGTTTATTATATGCCTCAATTTCTCTTAAAATGTGCCATAATTGGCTCAACTGGAAAAAATCACGTCGAAATTGGAAAGTCACGAAGTGAGAATAATGATGTAATGCATATTTTAAAGCCCGGCGCCGTTGACGTTACGTTTCTTTTTCTGCATGATACAGTAACCAGCTTCTAAAACAGTGAAAATAACAAAGTGGTAATTTCACTGTTATTTTCACTGAAAAAACTCCATAATCCATTGAAAGCAAATAATAAATGATTTGTAACAATGTTTTCAGGCTGATCGTGTATCTAAGCTGTACGCAGCCTACTGTAAATATTTGTTGGCGTACGAGACAATGTCTGACGAAGAAACAGAGAAACTACAGAAATCAGTACAGGAAGATAGACAGAAAATGGAGTCCGAGAAACAGATACCAAAATACTATAAATGTGTCTATAAGGTAGAGACTATCCTTTGCCATTTTTGTGCCCTGGCATCTACTGATGTGGGAGGCATATAGTGATTGTCCTGTTTGTCCATTCCATTAAAATTATTAACCAGAACTTTCAAGTTCTTGAAACTCAAATAATTTCAAAGTCCATCAAGGCATTGCTTTCAAACTTGGCATACTTGTTTACCATCATAAGTACCTTACTTTGTCAATGTCAATGCCATGTAACACTATCCAACATTTCTACAGACTTATGGCCCCTGATGGACTTAGCTAGTTATTATGGACAAGGCTTCTACAGCACCGTTTCTGAAGAATCTTTCAGTTAAATATGGCTGCTGATGCACCTAACCAGTTTCATAACCGGTACTAACTTACCCTTTCACAATAAACCAGCAACTTCTCCACATATGGAGGAAAATCAACATTGCTTAAGTATGTCAGGACAGGAGAGATTTTTCTTGTATAGATTGTTCTTGTCCACACTAGTGACTGTGTCATGGTATGGTGAATATTGAAACAAGGATTTTCACGTTTGTAAATATTTTATACTAAAAGAGCCTACATCACATTATGGTCACCTTTGCATTTTCACCTAAAAACCTGATGATGGGTGCTAAAAGTGATTTCTTGCTGTAAGTTGTCTTCAATTAACAATTTCTTTGAAGGAATCCTCTTAATAAACCCTTGGTAGGAATATGACTAAACTCAAATGGAACTCTCCTTCGGTGGTTCACTTTCAGAGTTGTACAATTGGTTCATGTTGACTGCTTCTAATGAAGTACATGTATATCATACTATATAACATCTGTCTATAACGTAAAGTGATTTAATACTATATATTTTATTTACTATATTGCAGGGTAAATCACAGCCGTTGTCCGGGTTCTACAGAGCTGCAAGACATACCCAACTACTGTATGATGGAGATGAATCCACTGACCTTGAATCTATCGAGGTATGTATTATATCCTCAACATTGTATGTGCTATATTTGTACTACTGATAATACAGTACAACCTATTGAAAAGGGCCCTCTATCGATCAACAACCTCTATAACAACACCTTCAAAATTTTCCTTCTTATTATATTCTCAACATTATATGTGCTATATTTGTACTACTGATAGTACTTAGGGCAGCATTTTGTTGTATTTGTCATGTATAAACTCTGATGAAGGTTAAAGTTTTAAGCCGAGATGTCGGTAATAATAAAATGATAAACACCTCCGTGGTTCCACTTACTCCCTTTATTATTGTACTGATAGTACAGTACAGCATCACGAGAACGGCCCTCTATAGAACAACAACCTCTCTATTACAACATCTTCAAAATTTCCCTAAGCTGATATTTACTATAAATTTAACCTCTGTAGAGCTCTCAGCAACAACCCCTGGTCTTGTACAACAACCAATATTTCAGCTCACAAAGTTGTACATGATTCAAAATGTAAAAGAAGTTTTTTATACCCCTTATTTCCCTACCTTAGCTTAATCTATTGATGGTACAAAATGCAAGCAGACGTTAAGTCAAAATGTTCTTCCACTGCTTATTTATGTTATGTAATAAATATCATATGATTTCAAGCTGGTTGATTCACAACATAGTTTTCACATCTGCTTTATTCTTACAATATTTACCTCCCTTTTTCTGAGAGGTCGCCATCTTTGAAGGCAAATGTGATAAGCATTAATAGAAGACATTTATATTTTTTCGATAATTTGGAATATAGCAAGGGGTTCTTATGTGACATCACATGTTCATAACTCTGCTGTACTAATAGTCTTTACACCTTTGTGATTAGGTCATTTTTTTGTCGCCTTTGCAAGGCGACATATAGGTGTTACTTTGGCGGCGGCTGCGGCGTCACAAATTGCTTGTCCAGAGCATAACTTTGTCACCTTAAGTTCAAATGACTCAAGATTTGGTATGCATGTTTCTTGCAATAAGCCGAAGTGCAGTGCGCAAGAACCATAACTCTACCTTGCACCGTTTTTTAATTATTTCCCTTTGATTGATTTTATAAGAGAATTTCTTGTCCGGAGCATAACTTTGTCACCTTAAGTTCAAATTACTAAAGATTTGGTATGCACGTTTCTTGCAATAAGCCGAAGTGCAATGCGCAAGAACCATAACTCTACCTTGCATCGTTTTTGAATTATTTCCCTTTGATTGATTTAATTAGAGCATTTCTTGTCTGGAGCAAACTTTGTCACTATTAGGTTGAATGACTTGAAACTTGGTATGCATGTTTCTTACAAACAGACCAAGTGCAGTACACAAGAACCATAACTCTACATTGTGCCATTTTTGAATTATTTACCTTTAATTAATTTTATAAGCATTTCTTGTCCGCGGCATAACTTTGTCACCATAAGTATGAATGACTCTAAAATTGATATGCATGTTTCTTGCTGTAACATGAAGTACAGTACGCATGATTACATTTTGATTGATTTTATCAGGACATTCTTTTGTCCAGAGAATTACTTTGTCGTTTTTAATTCAGATGCCTAGAGAACTCTTGTGAGTCGGATATGTAGCCCATTACTGGATAGTTATCATGACAAATGTGCATGTCGTCAGGCGACACATGCGATTCGCGGAGCTTTTATTATATAAATTGAGTTGTTTAATGCCCGTTCATCAAATTTTCCTATCAAACATATAACAAAATTGCCTTCAAAGATGGCTGCCAAATAAAAACGAGGGAGGTAATTATTAAATTATTGTAGATGTGGGAACTATGTATTAGAGGAATGTGGCACTCCACCTTGATCACTGAGATATTTATGTGGCACTCCACCTTAATAACTGAGATATTTATGTGGCGCTCCACCTTAATCACTGAGATATTTATGTAGGGCTCCACCTTAATCACTGAGATATTTATGTAGTGCTCCACCTTAATCACTGAGATATTTATGTAGTGCTCCACCCTAATCACTGAGATATTTATGTAGTGCTCCACCTTAATCACTGAGATATTTATGTAGTGCTCCACCTTAATCACTGAGATATTTATGTAGTGCTCCACCTTAATCACTGAGATATTTATGTAGGGCTCCACCTTAAAGGGTGGGGTAAAACTATAAAAGCCAGCAAGCCAGAAAAATGGCCACTTGGTTTGAACTCTCTGAGCTGTCTACCAGCAGACACAGAGAAATGAAAATTATGAAAATTTTAATTTTCTAAAGACACAGTGCATACTTTTTTTTGAAATTTGGTATACTTTTTATTTAGAACACAAGCTAAGATATCTGAAAATTTCATTTCATTGTGACACTTATAAATGTGTTAATCCAAAAATCTTTTTGAAAACAGTTTAAAAAATTCAAATCTGACAGTTGCTTGAGTGACAGTTGAATAAAGGTTATGACCTGTCTAGCAGCCAACTAGATTCCTATAGAATTGTAAACTTTCTCACAGCAGAGGTCAGCTAAGGTTTTGATATTTGAATTCTACTGTACCAACATAACACCAGTTCCCCAAACCTTTTATCTATGCAGTAGACCAGATGCTTTTACTAGAGAGTGAATGTTTATAAACTTAGCCGACCCCAGTTCAGTGCTGTAACAGGGTTGTAAAACTCCACCCCTCAATCCATAAAGGCTTAATGGCCGTCCACTCGGATATTTGGGTTCATGGACCCCGGTCTTTAATCACTGAGATATTTATGTAGTGCTCCACCTTAATCACTGAGATATTTATGTAGGGCTCCACCTTAATCACTGAGATATTTATGTAGTGCTCCACCTTAATCACTGAGATATTTATGTAGTGCTCCACCTTAATCACTGAGATATTTATGTAGTGCTCCACCTTAATCACTGAGATATTTATGTAGTGCTCCACATTAATCACTGAGATATTTATGTAGGGCTCCACCTTAATCACTGAGATATTTATGTAGTGCTCCACCTTAATCACTGAGATATTTATGTAGTGCTCCACCTTAATCACTGAGATATTTATGTAGTGCTCCACCTTAATCACTGAGATATTTATGTAGGGCTCCACCTTAATCACTGAGATATTTATTTACAGAGAGAGTTCTGGGAGATTGTGGAGAAATCTGATGACCATGTATCTGTACAGAGTGCAAGTTTAGATGCCAGTATATATGGTAGCATGTTTCCTGTAAGGAGAGATAATCCTTATGCTAGGTATGCGAAGTCCTTTCTTTCATTAAAATAATTCTTATGCTAGGTGTGCAAAGTCCTTTCTTTCATTAATTTAAAATAATCCTTATGCCAGGTATGCAAAGTCCTTTCTATCATTAAAATAATCCTTATGCAAGGTATGCAAAGTCTTTTCTTTCATTAAAATAATCCTCATGCAAGGTATGCAAAGTCCTTTCTTTTAATGAAATAATCCTTATGCCAGGTATGCCAAGTCCTTTCTTTTAATGAATTCAACTTTATGCAAAGTCATTTCTTTCAATAAGGTAATCCTAATGCAAGATTTATAAAGTTTTTTCTTTTTAATGGAATAATCTTTTGGCATGGTGTGCAAAGTCCTTTCTTAATCCTTATGTAGTAAGTTCTATCTTTCAATCAGATAAATGAATCATTATGCAAGGTATGCAAAGTCCTGTCTTTCAATTACTATATGTATGACTATAATTGGCAGAAAATTATTTTTCTTTCGAAGTGCCTGGGTTGTTTGATAAATAAGTAGAATTTTGTATCACTGTTCAAAGTGTTGTCAAATTTGGTGTGAACATAGAACTACTTACTCATTAAGATCTGTATTGATTAAACGGCTGGCAAGTGTGTGACTCAGACAAAGTCAATACCAATAAACATATACCTTTTAGAAGAAATGTGATTGACATGGTGAATTTTGTATATTTTAGGCATGGTTGGAATCTACATAACTTTGTGGAGAGTAAAGGATCAATCTTGGACCACCTTGGTCTGATTGCAGGTATGTTGCTGGCCCCACATTTCATGAACCTAAACTCTTTACATTATTAATCCTCCGCCACAAAGTGGGAGGGGATTATAGGAATGGTCTCCGTGTGTGCATGCATGTGTCTGTCCGTACTCATGCCTGGGCCAAATTGCATGAACTCATAGCAAATGTGTAACTTATTGGACAATTTCACTGTTCATTAATGCGGCGGGGGATTATAGCCGTCTTTTGGACTGCCTTGTTAATGCAAAAGTATACATAAATATGGAAATGAAATGAGCATCATACTTCACAAATATGGATTGTTCATTGACTTTTGGACTTTTTCAGTAGTTGATTGGGGCATACTCTAGTTGTCTTTTCCTCTGTCTGTTCGTCCCATGGAAAATGTTAACCAAAACTTTCAAGTTGTTGAAACTCAAGTATTTTCAAAATTCATCAATACATTGCTTTCAAACTTGGCATACGTGTTTGCCATTATAAATACCTAACATTGTCAGCGCCATTATGGCACTAACCAACATTTCAACAGAATTATGGCCCTTGATTGACTTAGCTAGTTATAATGGGCAAGTTATAATGGACAAGGCTTCAATCGTGGCATAAGCATTTATTTACGCTACTGTGAAGAGATTATATACCGGTACCTGTACATTATATAACATGTGTAAGTAAATGCATCTTTTTATCCTGCGCCGATGAGATCTGTAGGGGAGTATTGAAATGGCGTTGTCCGTCCGTCCATCAGTCAGTCTGTCCATCCGCAGCCATTTCTCTGTAACTAGCTGATAGAATTTCATGAAAACACAACGAATATAGCGTCTTATAAAATCTCGATGTTTCCTTAAGAATTTCATTTTGATTGTTTATTTCAGAACCATCTTCAATTATTAAATTGCTTATTGTTTTCGTTGTGTAATTATATTTCTCTAAATTACAGAATAAGGTACTTGGCTTCTCGCCATTAGAACCCAGTCTACCTTGGACCGTAATATATTACCTTTTAGCTTATTTTCGTGTATAGATTTAAATTCATCATTGAGTGCAGTATTAGTTTCAAAGGACAAGGTTCACTAATGGCTTAATTTGGCCCTGTGATTTTTCTAAAAATAAAAATGCATGTTCCTATAATCTGTCCTATAATTCAAATAACTTAACATTTCCTTTGTAAAAAATAAGCATACATATCCCAATTTCCCTCGTAATTTGTTGACAAAACTGCCAAGAATATGACGCATATGTCATGTTTACCCCAAAATGTCATTTTTGGCCATTTTCACGACTATAAACAAGGTAAATCCTTCCAAAAAACCATGATGGCACTCTTGCGACACTTTTATATTTTCACATAAGCAGTGTTCTGCAAGTCTTTATATATGTACAAAATATCAAAGGGTCGCAAGAGTGCCATCGTGGTTTTTGGGAAGGTTTTACGCCATAAAAAGCCATGAAAATGGCTAAAAATGACATTTTTTGGTAAACTTAACCTATTTCAAGTAGATTTGTCGACAAATTACGAGGGAAATTTGGAAAAGTATGCTTAATTTTTTGAAATACAATGTTAAGCTATTAGAAACATCGGACAGATTTATAGGAAGATGCATTTCTAATTTTCGATAAAACTCAGGGCCAAATTAAGCCATAAATGAACCTTGTCCTTTGACAAACTTATCTAAAATAAATGCAATTTCCAGACTAGATCAAAGGTTGTTTGTTCTATGAAATTATGTTCAATAAGTTATAATGATATTATATTGATATGTTGGTTTATTTCAGGTGTTACCGTGCCAACACTACATATTGGTATGTTGTATACCAGTAAATGTTTATCATGATAGTTTGTTTATTTCAGGTGTTACCGTGCCAACACTACATATTGGTATGTTGTATACCAGTAAATGTTTATCATGATAGTTTGTTTATTTCAGGTGTTACCGTGCCGACGTTACATATTGGTATGTTGTATACCAGCAAATGTTTATCATGATAGTTTGTTTATTTCAGGTGTTACCGTGCCAACACTACATATTGGTATGTTGTATACCAGCAAATGTTTATCATGATAGTTTGTTTATTTCAGGTGTTACCGTGCCAACACTACATATTGGTATGTTGTATACCAGTAAATGTTTATCATGATAGTTCGTTTATTTCAGGTGTTACCGTGCCGACGCTACATATTGGTATGTTGTATACCAGTAAATGTTTATCATGTAATGGACATAATCTACCTACTGTGCAATATCTACATCAAGGTCCCGGACTTGTCTGGTAAGTGATTGCAGGGCTCTACAATTTTTATGCCCCCCTATCGATAGATGGGGAGGCATATAGTGATTCACCTGTCCGTCCGTTCGTTCGTCCATTCGTCCGTCCGTCCTGGTTAACCCAAATTGACCGTTTCTTCTAGCATTAATATGGCTTGCTACAAAGCTTCCATACTTGCATGGATGTTGTATATGAAAACTCTCCACACGCCTGTATCACCTAACCTCATTTTGACCTTCACCTTGACCTAATTTTGGACTTAGATTTGTTTATGGACAAGACTTCCACAGGGGGCATAAGCGTTTATTGAACGCAGTCTTGTTTTCAAAATAGAGTTGTCCAGGACTACTGACCATGGCAAAATAGAGTTGTCCGAATTATAAGTTCAGTTGTCCCAATTAGAACAAGCAGAAGTCTGTCAAGTTAATAGTACTCGCATTACTTCCAACGTACTTCCATTACTTTAGGGATTTATCTTGGGTAGTCCTATAAGTCAAGACGAGGGTAACCTCTTCATTTCAGGAAGCCCCACGCTCATGTCAATGTAGTATTTACTATTATAATATGTTGACTGTAGTAAATTTTATTCTGATGCTGCAAGTGTCCACTGAACAGTGCTCATATTGTACTTCACACGTTCTGTTTGACTTAGATATACTGTTTGAATAAACACCCATCTGTCCATCAACATTATTATTTGCAATATAGTACAACACTCAAGCAGTATAATAAGTCAAGAAAAGAACTTTCACATGACAATGAAAGGAAAACAATGTTGTAGTTTGATGCAATCAATTACTTTAGAAATGATTCTTCAACATGTTGCATTATATTAATATATAGCAGATGACATGGTAAACAAAAAGATGAAAAGTGCAATTTAAGATTATGTGACATGCTAACATTCTTTAATTCTTGCAAGTAGTCAATAATTTATGAATAATAATTAACCAAAAACAAACTTATCCGAAATTGTGCATGTATCCAAAAATGTGCAACTCGTACGTCTCTTTTGTCGTCGTATTTCCGACCATTTATGATTTGTGCGTCGAAACTCTTACAGATAGTTTGAATACCATAAAATGTGATGAATTTCAAAGGAAATTGCCACGCCGGTCTTGTCAACATCGATACAGTTCAATGACACTGAAATTTTTTAATGTTCGGCGATTCAATGTCCGCGAGTTTGACAATTATGAAAGATAAGCAAGTTATTCTCTGCAACGCCTGGAAAGTCTGGTGCTTAAACCATATTGTATCGAGCGGTCAAATTTAATACCCGCATATATCGAATCCAATTACGCATCTGGCTCATCAAAGACGCTGCGCCAGTTACAAGTCACCGCGTCCCGCCTTTGAGGTCGGGAGATCTTAGAACTGCACGCCAGTTACATCAGCAACCTTGAGTAAGATTTTCGCGGGCTAAATATGGATTGTCTGCTATACGAACTTGCAAGTTAAATAAAGTTTGTTTGATTGCTTTGATATTTTCATAGTGGAATTATTATATACGGATTATAGATCTACGTGTATTACAGGTATTTGATGCGTTTCGATTCTCGTTCTGTCCTCAATAATTCCGTGTCTGTTCACATGATTTGTGACATATTTTAATTAATTACTCGTCAATATCGTCCACGTGCACGGTTGCATATTTGATCCAATCAAATAAGAGAGGCGGAGCTTTGCCGATAGTATGTAGTTTGTTTATACGAGCGTGGACCTCCCGTGACACTTGATTACTGCTGATTGACATGGATTAACTGACTCGCGTATATTGTTTATTTCGATGTCCGGAAGGCTAATATACGCTTGGTGTCATAAATTTCGGTATACAGAGTCAAATCTCGGACGTAGGTATCGATTATACAAACTTTTGGTCAGTTGTCCGATATTGCTGTAAATTTAAATTAGACTTGTCCGGGACTAAATTTTTGCTCATGATCAGTTGTCCGAAGTCGATTTAGAGTTGTCCCGGACGTCGAACTATAGGATTTGTAGAGCCCTGGATCATTGACTTTTATCTTATAACCGGGAGGTCATGAGTATGAGTCCAAATAGCCCATGCTTCGCTAGTGATTATAGTAGTTTTCTACAAAATGCATAAATCTTCGTTAATAATTAATAATCTGAATTACATTATTTAGCTAATACACATAAGGAAATCTTAAGATTTTAAGAACATTTTTAGTTTTCTACTAAGATGCTTTATAAGTACAAGCCACGTAATTAATTTTATCCAAGTTTTAACATTTGTTTAGCAAGCATCCTGACCACTGTAGAGGAAGGTTCTTTTGCATTTATTTTGTAAGAATAAAGACAAACTAATGCAAAAGAGCATAATTATAGCTAAAACTGGGCTCATCTTTAAATATACACGTTTTTCAAAAACAAATTATCGCGAAAAATGAATACAACGTATTCAAAACGTTGATGTATTTGGTAAACCCTCCTGGTTTTTGACATTTCCGAAATCACTAAAGTGCCAATTTAAAAAATCTAGCCGAGCAACTGCCATGAAATTTGGGATAAAAGTTACTCTACTGGTTGCATGTACGAAAACAGTATGTTGTTCAACTATTTTTTTCGTATAACTTAATAATGATAAATCACGTATTTTAAAATATAATTTAAAAATACATATAGCATGCATATTCTAAAACAAACATTATAGTGCGATTCCGTATATTCAAAATTTAGTGCATTCCAAGATTCATGTAATTAATTGCCAAACTTTTTCGGTAAAATGCAAATACATGTATCATTTTTTAGGGGGTTTCCCCAAAATCTAAAAATATCTTAAAAACTAGCCGAGCAAAACTGTTATGAGTTTGCACAATTACTAGCATGAGTGTGTTCTTCATAAAAATCAGGTGTTTGATACCTCTTGTACAGACACATTTAAGAGTTGGCAATCACCTTAAAAAAAAATTGTGCATAATTATTGTCAGGAATTAAAGGTCAGATGATTTTTGTCAGAGTTATGGCCCTTTGTGGGACATATATTTTTGTGCCAAAAACCCTTCTAGTTTACTTGTTGGTTAAATTACTTGTTGAAGTATTCTTTCTGTAATGCAGTTTTACTTAATATTTCAGGTACTCAGTTCCAAGTCAAGAAACAAACAATCTGAAAGCTTCATTGAAGCGATTAGCTCCCAAAGTGGCGAGAGAGAAAGGATTCTATTTACCAAAGAATTCCTCAATGGTATGTGTATGATCTGTATTTTCTTCAATCCATCTACTTTTACCAGTGAACTGCAAATAAGCTAAAAAACTATCTATAATTATATTAAAATGTTGAAAACAAAACAAATCAGACTTATCTTCCTTTTAAAAAAGTTCACTGTGAAAAAGTTTAAGTAAATTAAGTCAAGACTGTCATAAGTGACCATCAGTATCTATTCAGTAGGTCAAAGGTCAAAGGGACATAGATTATGAAAGGGGGCAATTTGTGTTCAAAGACCTCTTGTTATCCTATGAAGTCGTATCTTGCTATCTCTTTGTCTAGATATCACCATCAAGTTTGATAGACAATGGAAGCGCACCGTGAATATACTGCAGTAAAATTAAAACATCTAGGAATTGCAACGTTGAAAATGAAAATGGCGTTTCTTCACTCATACCTTCTTGGTTATGGATGCAATTTGTGCTTTATAGTCTTCTTGAGACTTGAACAATGAGAATCAAGTGAGCAATAAAGGGGCCATCTTCACCCTTCTGTTTTCAGTCATGATATGATTGATGTCTTATTAATTGTTCTTTGTCTAGGTACCACCATCAAGTTTGATAGACAATGATGTATCATTGAGTCGCTGTGTGCAATCTGAGAGAGAATTTGTGGTTGTATTCCCGTCAGTAAATTACTGTAATGTCAGTCTAGGACATAATCTGTCTGAATCTGTACATTATGGTACACAGGATTGGATACCTGAAGGATATAAAGCTGCAGTAGTGAGTATATGATACTATTTATAGCTTTTGTTTCTATTAATAGATATTGTTTCTATAAATAGAATTATGGTTGATTCTATACAAAGCCTGTCTGAATCTGTACATTGTGGTACACAGGATTGGATACCTGAAGGATATAAAGCTGCAGTAGTAAGTATATGTTACTATTAATAGCTATCATTTCTATGAATAGATATTGCTTCTATAAATAGACATTGTTTCCATAAATAGAATAATGGTTGTTTCTATTCATAACCTGTCTGGTACACAGGATTGGATACATGAAGGGTATCAAGCTGCAGTAGTGAGTATATGTTACTATTTATAGCTATCATTTCTAAAAATAGATATTGTTTCTATAAATAGACATTGTTTCTATTCAAAACCTGTCTGAATCTGTACACTATGGTACCCAGGATTGGATGCCTGAAGGGTATCAAGCTGCAGTAGTGAGTATATGTTACTATTTATAGCTATCATTTCTATAAATAGATACTGCTTCTATAGTTTGGAGGTGTTTTCTTAAGTGATCAAATTTCTTTTCATTGTGTCAAGGATTAGTCTATCATTAATCATATGTTCACAAAAATTATTCTGCCTCTTTTACTTATTTCAGAATTTAGGATTGAACCATGATATAGAGTTATTCTCTATGGATGCCATGTTGATATTTCTGGCTCGGGACCAGTCCACACAAGACACAACTCTTGCTCTTCTCTTGCCATATTTAGAAAAAGTTGTGTAAGTAAATGAATTTTTATTGGTCTATTTTTTAAGACGTTTTCAAGTACGTAATAAATGACTGAGAAGATGCTGAGTTCAGCAAATGGAGAGGCACACCTGCACTTTTCCCATGCTTTTTATGTACTTAGTATTAAAAGGGAAACTAGCTTCTCTCATACCCTTAAGGTAATGGATACCATCACCATTGAGGTATCAAAGACTGATTAAAGTAAGCTTTATATTAGAACTTGTTACAGGCCTAGACACTTACTATTTTGTCCACTTGTCCGACAGGGCAAAAGCGTCAAATTTGTAAATAGGACAGTTACTGGTCCTCCAGAATTGTCACTGGTCCTTCTGGATTTTCACTGGTCTCGGACCAGTGTTAGTGTCGAGCCCTGTGTTAAGCAAACATAGAACTTATGTCAGTATAAACTTCAAACATTTAATGAGTGTGTTACTGTTTGTAGTGAAAGAATGAAGGAGTGAATCCATATCTGCATATGAATTTTGATACTGGCAGATTTTGTTCGTTCCCATTTCCAGCTGAGTTGGTGTGTGATATTTTAGATAGAATTTGATTAGGGCTTTTCCAAGAAAAAAAGTGAGAGTGGATGCTGACTTTTATCGTAGAGGTTCAACCACCTTAATTTTCTTGAAGTTTATCCCACAAACCTCAACATTGTAACACCTTGAATATCCCATCAACCAAATCAAAATTCAATTTTCCCCATACTCACAAAAGACTTTGATGGGTGGGCAAGTTTTTTTCTTTGAAAACTTTGGTTTTTGTTGAATTTTCACATTTTGTTATTGATTTTTTAGTGACAGAGAAATCACAGAACGAAAGAAACTGTTTGAAGCTGGTTTGAAGGATACGGAACAATTAGCAGATAAATTAGAGAAATCAGCACTGAAGAATGATGTTTTAGAGGAGATAATAATCTGTGATGTATCCAATAAGATTTGTTATCTTTCTATGGTAAGATGTTTACCTATTTTAAGTCAGAAAACCCCTGTACCTACCATAAGCCAGAAAACTGTAACTTGTACCTACTTTAAGTCAGAAAAACCTCTGAAAATTTCCCGATGATTTCCGAATGATGGTGTTACAAATTCATGAGCTCACTAATAAATCTAAGACTGAGAATTCCGAAATAAAGCTCTTTCGAAAAAACAGTATGTCGTCTACATTATACTGTATAAACGTTCCCCTACTGAGTCAATTAGTTGGCAATCAGCAATTTCAAATAGTCAGTTGACAGGAATATTTGCAACATTCTGACATAATCCTTGACGTATCGTTATGGAATACATGTATGTAAAATTGTTAATCAGGAGGCTAAGATTTTCAGTTATAAGCCCAGATTATTCCTGTGGTAAAAAGGGTCACAGACAAAATTAAAACTTGGCTGTGAGTTTTGTGAACAAACGATGTTGTGTTGTTTTATAATTAAATAAATGTGTATTTATTTCAGGTCCTGAATTCTCATGAAAACAGTGCATTCTCGTTACAACAAGGCTTCATCCACATCACCAAACGCAAGAACCTCAAACATTGCAAACTCATGTACAGATATTCTGAGGTATTATGTTTGTAATTTTGTTAGTTGTGATATACGAGGGCCGATCAATATATGCCGCCTTTTCCTATATCCAATAACGCATAGAGACTCTTTCTATTCCACTTTACATTCCTTAGTTGGCTACTTAGGACATAATTCTGTATTGAAAGTAAAACACTCAGATACATGGGGCCGGATTTGAGCCCAGAAAGGAACTAGTTGCTGTTCTTAAGCGTCAAGGTCAACGTCGCGCACCCATTGCATGAATAAAAAGATGTTATAAGTGCATTCGGTCCGAGAGATCACTCTGAATGATGCTAACTTGCTTTTGAGCTTTGCTTTCAAAACAAAATTGCTAGATGGAAACTTCTCCAATATAGCGTAACCTGTGACCCAGTCTTGGACTCAAAACATAAGATCCACTGTACATTCAAGATACAACTATTTAAATCTTCTTTGAATAAATTTACCGTATTATTCCAAATATGTGACAAACAATTACTGAAAACTGGCGAAACCATGATTGTGTTTAAACAATCTTGGTCCAATATCCATCAATTTGAAAGTAATTAATGTAATTAAATACTGAATTACACACTCATGATCAACATTCAGTAGAACTTTACAGCCTCGAACAGGTTGTCCTGCATACCTCCAACAGGTTCTTCGGTCCCTGCACAATGATGATATACTTAGTACACAGCAGATGCCTCAAACAGGTAGATGGCTCAAACTTTATTCCCCGTCCAAAGGGAGCTTAATGAGTCAAAGTTTTACTGTACTTTTGTTTACTATTTATATATCTTCTGTTACAGGAGGAGCTAAAATCTCTGGTAAAAGATGTGAAGAGTCGATTAAGGGGAAGTAACTCATCCAGTCCTTCAACATCCAGCCCAAAACGTAAAACCAGAAAATCTGGAACTGACACAAAAATATCTCCAGGACATTCTGCTGCTTCTAGATAATCTCGACCAATCAGATTGTTGCTAAAAAGTCTTGCCCAATCAAATTACTTCTGGATAATCTCAGCCAATCAGACTGTTTCTAAATAATCTCAGCCAATCAGATTGCTTCTAAAAGATCTCTGCCAATCAGATTACTTCAAGATAATCTTAGCCAATCAGATTGTTTCTAGATAAGCTCAGCCAATCAGATTGCCTCTACATAATCTTGGCCAATCTGATGGCTTCTAGATGAACTCAGTCTATTTGAGACCATTATTGGTATCGTTATGGAGATGGACTTAATATTGATGTAAAATAAAGAACACAACATTCAAAAGGATCTGAAAGTTTTGAGGTGGTTGTGTTGTATGTACTGTATTTTTAAATCCCCATTAAGCCCTAAACGGCTATTTTTAAAAAGCAATAACTTGGTAACCTATCTGCAGAATGATGCATTTTGAGCACTATAGTTGAGTCACAAAGGTGAAATCACCATAAATTGGAATAAAACGAAATAAAGCCTCCAGTTGGTCTGTAGACTAAATAACAAATTGTAAACAATACATGCATGATTTATAGACTAAGGGAAGCAAGCCTTGCAAAATTGTCTTCCATACATTTGACTTAGATGTGAATTTTGGGGTACTTTTTTGACAGATATACAATGTAGTTAGCATTCTGTCAATAATTGGTCTTTTGTAAAAAAATATCCATAGTCCTTGTAATTACTGGATGTTAGGAAAAAAAGTTTTGGGAGAGATAATGGGGCTTTAAGTGAGGTATAATACATTTGTCTTAACAAGGAACATAGCAATATATTTGAACAAAATTTGGCATTTATTGTGACGTCTTCTGTACAAAATGTTTATAGAATAATTTGTACATATCTTGTATGGTTCTGTTAAACCAATTAGTCATTAATTAACTAGTTATTTGCATCCAAATGTTTTAGGAAAATAATTTTAAGTACTTTATTCTTGCAAGTATTGCCCACTTTATTATTAACCAAGAATCTTTACCAAACTTTGGCAGCTTTAAACATTTTCCGAGTCTACAATTGGCAAATCTGTATATAAGTTCTTCATCATATCTTATAACTGCATTGTGTTCATTTTTAGTTTGGGTGCTGGTCACTCATTTGTGAATTGTTCGTAAACTTAGCTTAACTGTGTAGTACTGTTATCAACTTGTGTTTAGTGCAAGAAGTCATTTTGAATGTTTATTGTATGCATAATTGTGTCATTATGTCTGAAAAAGACTTACTAGTCTCATGTCTGAGTGTGTCATGTATGTTTAATGTCAGACATGAAGAACCGGTGTCCTGTATGTTTAATGTCAGACATGAAGAACTGGTGTCCTGTATGTTTTGTGTCAGACATGTAGAACTGGTGTCATGTATGTTTAATGTCAGACATGGAGAACTGGTGTCCTGTATGTTTAGTGTCAGACATGTAGAACTGGTGTCATGTATGTTTAGTGTCTGACATGTAGAACTGGTGTCATGTATGTTTAATGTCAGGCATGGAGAACTGGTGTCCTGTATGTTTAGTGTCAGACATGAAGAACTGGTGTCATGTATGTTTAATGTCAGACATGGAGAACAGGTGTCCTGTATGTTTAGTGTCAGACATGTAGAACTGGTGTCATGTATGTTTAGTGTCTGACATGTAGAACTGGTGTCATGTATGTTTAATGTCAGACATGAAGAACTGGTGTCCTGTATGTTTAGTGTCAGACATGTAGAACTGGTGTCATGTATGTTTAATGTCAGACATGGATAACTGGTGTCATGTATGTTTAATGTCAGGCATGGAGAACTTGTGTCATGTATGTTTAATGTCAGAAATGGAGAACAGGTGTCATGTATGTTTAATGTCAGACATGGAGAATCGGTGTCATGTATGTTTAGTGTCAGACATTGAGAACCGATGTCATGTGTCATTTTATGTCTGACATAGAGAACTGGTGTCATGTATGATCAATGTCAGACATGGAGAACTGGTGTCATGTATGTTTAATGTCAGACATGGAAAACTGGTATCATGTATGTTTAATGTCAGACATAGATAATCGGTGTCATGTATGTTTAATGTCAGACATGGAGATATGGTGTCATGTTTGTTTAATGTCAGACATGGAGAACTGGTGTCATGTATGTTTAATGGCAGACATGGAGAACTGGTGTCATGTATGTTTAATGGCAGACATGGAGAACTAGTGTCATATATGTTTAGTGTCAGACATGGAGAACTGGTGTCATGTATGTTTAATGGCAGACATGGAGAACTGGTGTCATGTATGTTTAATGTCAGACATGGAGAATTGGTGTCATGTATGTTTGATGTCAAACATGTAGAACTGTTGTCATGTATGTTTAATGGCAGACATGGATAACTTGTGTCATGTATGTTTGATGTCAGACATGGATAACTTTGCATGTATATAAATGTCAGACATGGATAACTTGTGTCATGTATGTAAATGTTAGACATGGAAAACTTGTGTCATGTATGTAAATGTCAGACATGGAGAACTGGTGTCATGTATGTTTAATGTCAGACATGGATAAGTTGTGTCATTTATGTTTAATGTCAGACATGATATAGCTGTTGTGATTATCACAGATTGTTAGTGAGTATAGTAATGTTTGAATAATTGTTGTACTGAAATGAAACTTAAGGTGAGAATAAAATATTATGAAAGAAAACTTGCTTGAACAAATTCCGTTTGAAGAGAGATGTAGTTTGCCAGAGATAACTCTAGCCTTATCAATAATTAAACATGGATAAAATAAACACTGCACGGTCGACTGAGTGCTTGTTTTCCGCATAGATTGAAAGAGTAAACTAGTATGCATTATATTGATTATGCATAAAATTGAGCAAAAATGGACATCGAAAATGCATTTAAATTTTATTTGTAAACAAAGGCTAGTGTTATCAGTAGACTATAAATTCTCTCCTGTGTTTGCTTGGTCCTTTTTCTACGGGTTTATGCTGGTGTTGTTCTGTTTTACAGTCATTATATGACAGACATTTGCCCTAACCAGTATTAATACCTAGACTGGTTCCCGTCGTACTATATTGTTCTAGTAACATAGTGATCTAGTGGAGGTAATCCAGACTATATTAATACCTTGTCTGGTTCCCGTTGTACTATAGTGTTCTAGTAACATAGTGATCTAGGGGAGGTAATCCAGATTATATTAATACCTTGTCTGGTTCCCGTTGTACTATTATGTTCTAGTAACATAGTGATCTAGGGGAGGTAATCCAGACTATATTAATACCTTGTCTGGTTCCCGTTGTACTATTATGTTCTAGTAACATAGTGATCTAGAGGAGGTAATCCAGATTATATTAATACCTTGTCTGGTTCCATTTGTACTATAGTGTTCTAGTAACATAGTGATATAGGGGAGGTAATCCCGACTATATTAATACCTTGTTCTAATAACCAGTATTTACTTGTCCTCAGCTAGTAGTATAAATGAAAACTTCATGTGTGGAGAATATTACAGTATCGTGGTGGTATGGGTTGTGGCGCGGTATCAGAAATGGCGCACCTGAGATTAATGGTCTTTTCTTGAGTTTAAGACCCAAAATGACATACATTTCCCGTATTTTTTTGGAAGGATGTATGGTTTTGGTCTGTAATGCAAATAAACAATGTTCAAAGTAAAATTTGGTGCTTTTAGAACTCGAAAGGTATGATGTACCCATATTTGTTGTTACTTTCTTATGTCACTTTATTCCTCAAATATCGTAATCCCACAAATTTGTAAAATGAAATTTTAACTTCAAATTTTTTTTGTAAAGAGCACTGGCATCCATGTTAACACCATGTAACATGATTAAAATGTCCTACACACTGTCAAACACAAAAAATGGTGTCCAGAAGGATGTAACTTTCTTATTAAGAAAAACTGAAAAAAATAGTCAGAATCTGAAATAATATGTTTCGAAAATTTTGTTAATATTAACTGTCATTGATATTTTCGGCATTCCCAAGTCAAGTTGGTGACAGATCAGACTATGCAAATGCCATGAACGATTCTTACATGACAGTAATAGATGATTTAACACTTGTTTGGACATCTTCAAGTTGTCTTGGTGACTCAAAAAGTATAATGGCAATTAGTAACCAGTGCAATTCTGTCTCGATACTAATTATTGATTTATTATCTAAGAAGTAAACAAAGTAAGCTAACTATTATATAAAAATGGACTATATAGCCATAAAATCAAATTGGAAACAACTACACCATGAATCCTTTAATTTTTTTACCACTATGGACCTACAGGATAGGTGCGCCATTTCATATCACGCGGACTTGACATAATAAGCTGAGCGTGTCTTTCATTGTAATGGTCATACAACATGCATTGATGGAATTGACTATTGATATTTAGTGTCAACATGTTCCCATTGAATTGCCCTATCATTGCTCAATCACTTTAATTATGAACGTTTTATATTTATAACAAAATAATGACGTAAACTGTTAAGTGCGCCATTTCCAATACCACAGGGATACCAAATGCGATGGAAGAAGATAACCAAAGCTTTCAACTTGAAAGTCAATACACTTGTGGAATGTGATGACCTACATCTACTGACAAGACGAACCAAATACGTTGGTTGTCCTAGAATAGCGTTTATCCAGTCACTTCCGACAAAATCTGCCAGTTAACGGGGTGCCGATTAAACTTAGCTACAATCGGTCACCTGGTCATGTGACTAGTGATAATCCGTCACCTTACCACGTGATCTGACGGACTTCTTATATGAGAGTCGCCGGTTGCAATTCCGTGCCCGAGGGTGAGGTTTTCCTTTCCTAAATGAGTTGGTGGTTGATCGGGTATTTTCTTCGACTTACCTGCGTCTACACGACGTCCATCAAGATGTCCGACGTCGTCGTTTATCGTGACGTCACGGAACGAACGTGACGTTGCGCGCTAGTTAATGAAAGAGTAACAATATAGTCCCGACTTTGATCCCCTTACTGGGCAGATTAAGCGACTGGATAAATAGAATAATAGGTTAGGGTTAGTGCCGTGAATGAAGTAAAAGTTTATCCGGCTCGGCTGCGAAAATTATCGGATTCGCCTACGGCTCACCCGATAAATTCCTCCGCCTTGCCAGATAAACTTTTTCATCCACGGCACTAACATGTAAGTATACCTTTACTCTTTAAATATAAATAATTATTAAAGTTGCTTTTCTCAATGCACAAGCCTACAATGTACAATTTGACATAAAGTAAATGTCGATCCTTTAAGTTGGCAAGATCGAGTTTCACGTGCATGCAAAACAGAAAGGTTTTGCTGGCGGGGTATTCGGAATTACAAAATGTCAATTATCTGTGCCCAAAAAACCCTTTATTGTACTGTACATTTTTCACTTCAACAAAAAATCAATATTTAATTCAAGTTAGCGACATGGAAATATTTTCTCCAGCTACAATTATGGTAAAGAAAAGAAATCGCTAATATTTCTGCAAATGTCTGTACTTCAAAAAGTGGCCAACTTTTTCCACTCGCGGCATTGTCCACGTATACTGGATGAAAACACTCCAAATAAATTATATACAACAATCAAATACAAGAAAGACGTATAGTGCATGATTTATACAATCGTGATTTTATTTTCAAAACAAATACAATACAAAACATCACTCTATATTCGCCAGTCCAATCCAACCTGAAAAGGAAGAAGTCTAGCATAAATCTAAGGTACTCAGATATCACGGTTTGCTGCCATTGTAAAGAACTAAACTACATTGTATTGCAATTGCTAACAAGACCGAAGTGATCCGCATGAGAAAGCCATTTGTTACTATCATTAGAATTTTATTTACGATGAATTGGCGAGCTTCTGCAACTGGTATGCGTGACCAAGAATAATATTGCAAGCAACCCTAATAAAACACTGAATTTTGCACGAAATATGATTTTTTCCTTCGTATAATGTATATCTACAAAATTTATCACAGAACCACTTTGGAACATTTAACATAACGAACATAATTCTATGCATATTATTAGATAAGTTCTGGACATTTCCCGGACGTTCCAAACACCGCATGTTGATCATATCACTCATCTTAACAAAATTGTATAGAATATTGAATATTGAAGTTCAAACTGTAAATAAGAGTTGTGTGCCTTAACTAAAATTTATAAAAACCAACAAAAATTCTACGAGGGGTGTCCGGAAAGTTTTCTCTGTTCCTAACATGATACTGAGTTCATATACAAAGTTTGAACTTTTTACTATTGGCAACATTTTGTACCATCCCTCATTGACCAACAAGAAGCTGCAACGAACATCTTTAACATGTATTCTTCGATTTAACAAAGATAAATGTCAACAAAACACGTGTTGAAATTAATTATATTGTATATTCAACGTTTCGGCATTTTGCCTTCATCAGGAAATACATATTTTCTTTTGATTTAACTAACACGAAAACCAATTATGCAGAGCATGTAATAGCGCCGCGCAGGTGGGTGATACAATAGCCTAGGGTCTTAATGATCAGTCGTTAATTTGGTCTTTTAACTAAAATTCAAGTAATGTTGCCGATGAACTTCCGTATTAGCCTATGTACGGCAAGCATGAGGCAACTGAAATCAATTATTCTAACTTAACATTGACACAAGGGTTGTCGGATAAGTTATAATAATAGCGTACCTCTGTAGTTCAACTCCTGCTATAAATTCCCAATATTCCTCCGCCGTCTTCCTCGCTCTCTTCAATGTCTGAAAACATGAATAACAGTTAAGTACATGTTGTAAATTTTGCAATGCCATCCGCGGTTTCAGAGACATCTCTGGAATCTTCGCAAAAATGTGCTTGTTTTATGTATCATAAACTTTATTTACGCGAGTTTACGCGAGTTTACGCGAGTTTGTCGTGGCAAACATAGTGGCAGATGAATATTTATTAGATCCCTTTTTATAGTTTGTTTAGCCTAAATTGATGGGAATACTCGTTAACTTAGCTGCTTTAAATATTAAAAATGGCGCGATGGAGTATTAGTCTATAATATCAAGCTATCGATATTAACACGCAAGGCTAGCGCCACCTCTTCAGTTAGCCACCATGTTAACCCTTTACTTCACTTAGCAACAATGTTAGCCCCCACATCTTCAGTTAGCAACAATGTTAACCCCACCTTTTCAGTTAGCAACCATGTTTACCCCACCTCTTCAGTTAGCAACGATGTAAACCACACCTCTCCAGTTAGCAACAATGTTAACCCCACCTCTCCAGTTAGCAACAATGTTAACCCCACCTCTCTAGTTAACAACAATGTTAACCCCACCTCTCGAGTTAGCAACAATGTTAACGCCACCTCTCCAGTTAGCAACAATGTTAACCCCACCTCTCTAGTTAACAACAATGTTAACCCCACCTCTCCAGTTAGCAACAATGTTAACCCCACCTCTCCAGTTAGCAACAATGTTAACCCCACCTCTCCAGTTAGCAACAATGTTAACCCCACCTCTCTAGTTAACAACAATGTTAACCCCACCTCTCTAGTTAACAACAATGTTAACCCTACATATTTAATTAACAACAATGTTAACCACACCTCTCCAGTTAGCAACAATGTTAGCCCCACCTCTCCAGTAAGCAACTATGTTAACCCCACCTCTCCAGTTAGCAACAGTGTTAGCCCCACCTCTCCAGTTAGCAACAGTGTTAGCCCCACATCTTCAGTCATCAAAAATGAAAATTACCTTGACTATGGTATACTTAAAACTCATTTGATTTATACGTATATACAATGGCTATAAAAATCAAATAAATCAATACTAACGTATACGTGTACGTTTCCTTCTTCGTGCATCGTCTTCAGCTATTACCCCCAATTTGTTTGCCAGTTCAATGATAAGTCTGTCCTGAATTTTCCTACTTAATTCTTCTTTACATCTTGCGTAGGTAGCTTCCGTGATTGGGGATGCTTGCATTAATCTGTTAAATATTTCCATTTCCACTTCTGGGTTCTTTGGACTTTTATCGCCTGAAATAAAATGTGCTGATGTAGAGAGGTGTTTGCTTCCAAAAGGTTGAATTTAAAGTAAGTATCAGTTTATGGAAATTTTGAAGGTGTTTGGTAGAGAGGTTGTTGCTTTAAAGAGGTTGAATTTATAGTGAATTTCAGATTATGGAAATTTTGAAGGTGCTGTTTTTAGCGATGTTGTTGCTTTAAAGAGGTTGAATTTACAGTAGAACTTCGATGCCCCGAACAGTACTTGCCTCGAACACCCTAGATGCTGTATAGTAATTATGAGCTTTTGGGGAAAAAATGGTGTTGATGTAGAGAGGTTGTTGCTCTATAGAGTTTGAATTTATAGTAAATATGAGCTGCAGGAAATGTTGCAGGTGTTTTTGAGGTTTTTGCTCTATAACTTTTTAAAATAGTATTAAGAGTTTTACTTACAGTTGCACATTCGCTTGACGGTAAAATGACGGAATGTCTTATTGGGGGTATTGTAATCCATGCACAATGTGACGTCATACGCAGTTCCATCATAAATGTACCTATGTAGACTGACTGTCAATATATTGCTTTCGTTTAAATCCATTGTATCACCTGAAATCGTAAGTAGGAAACAAGACTAGCATAATGTACAAATTAATTTACTGTATAAGATGAAAAATTTAACTTTTCGTTAACTAAAAGAATTGCCGCAGACAGAGTCAGACTGTCGGAATCTTTCGATGATCTATGCTCCCATGTGCCTCTTAAAGGTCTCAGAAAATTCAGACATTTTCTAAACGGTTTCGTATATTGGCGAAATAAGTGGTATGGTATGTAGTGAACTTCGTTGAAAAATCAACAATTTATGCTACAGAAGTTTTGACCAATGCGACCATAACACGCTTGACTACTAATCGAGAGGTCCCCGGTTCAAAACTCGGCCGAGGCACTTGGTCATTTCTGAAACGATTTTCAGTGTTTCCCACCCAACTAGAGATGAACTGGTTGGAAACCCAGTGGTTGTCTCGCGTGTATCGATGCTGTACACCAGGCACGTTAAAGAATCAAGGAGTCTATTTCGAATGAGCTAGGATAACACACCCGGATTCCTTGTATCACACCCTGTCTCTCAAATAATTGTATGTCTGCCCCTGTCAGACATCTGCCAATAATAATCGGAAAGCGATTGTCGGCAGTAACAAGTTGAAATAAACAAAATGTTCAGAGGCGTAATAATCTAGTCTAGGCACTAAACTGTGCCTTTTAATTTAATTTAGAGTAAACTGAATTAATACATGTACAATAGTTCACTTACTTTCAACCTCCGCGAAGTTAACTTTGCCGTACATGTTGTTTATTTTCCGTTTTGTATTATATTCAAACTCCGTTTTCGTTTCTCCTGCCGCTATTTCCGCCCGTAACTAAGACAATGACGTTGATAATTCGATGACGTCATTGACGTCGTTCAAGACGTAATTAAAATGTTAACGACTACATATCGAGCCTACATGAAATCGTTGTCGGAACGCCAGAATATTAAAAAGTAATATATTTTCGTAGGTTTCCGTGACTTACTGCGATTGGGACATTTCGAATGAATTTATGTTCAGTAAATAACTACGACCAGGACCATTCGTATGTTTCCGTCCACATATCGGGACTCTTCGTATATTTCCGTAATTCACTATGATCTAGACTCTTCGTAGTTTTCCATGAATTACGACAACCGAAATGAATGTCATTAAAACGTAATACAGTAGATCGTTGTGTTGTGTGATGTGGATTTCTTGAAGTGTAATTTTCTCTTCTTGCAAACAACTGTTTGTTTAAACTTGTTGTTTGTTTGTTTGTTTGTTTTTGATCGACTGAGACAGCCAATTTTTTCTGCCAGATTGACCAACAACTTCCTGTGAAAAGTCAGTTTTAAGTACATGGGGTCGGAAAACACGCACTATAACCTGTTTTATGTCAAATCGAAACTTATATGGGACATAATTATGGTAGACGGTTTCATTAGGAACATTCGTACCAAACTATGTTTAATCGGGTCCTAGGTTTCAAAGACAAGGGTAATCAAAATTATCTAAGACGTTTTCCCCATGTTCTCTGGCGACCATGTTGTTTTACAAATCACAACTATTTGTAATAATTGTGGTAGAGTGTCATCCAAGAAACATACGTGCATTTCTACAGTAGTGTTTGAGAAAAAGACTTTTGTTGTTTCCTATGTTTAAGTTTAACATGAAAAGCATGCATAAGTGCCTGACAAGTACTTTTTAAAAAAGCATAGCTAGTTGAAAGCATGCGATGAAGCATCACCCAAGGAGGTTTGTGAATGTGGCACGTAGGTCGTACATCGACAGTCAGATGTTTACTTATTTTTATTTGAAATGAATGCTCGTAGCACGTTTGTTGAAGCTCGTAAGTCGTTGATCGCATCTCTTGTGTCGTTGGTAGCAGCTCTTAGCTCGTAGATGTTTACTCGTTGGTCGCAGCTCTTGTGTCGTTGGTCGCAGCTCTTAGGTCGTTGGTCGCAGCTCTTAGCTGGTTGGTGGCAGCTCATAGCTCGTAGATGTTTACTCGTTGGTCGAAGCTCGTAGGTCGTCGGTCGCAGCTCTTAGGTCGTTGGTCGCAGCTCTTAGCTGGTTGGTGGCAGCTCATAGCTCGTAGATGTTTACTCGTTAGTCGCAGGACGTAGGTCGTTGGTCGCAGCTCTTAGGTCGTTGGTCGCAGCACTTAGCTGGTAGATGTTTACTAGTTGGTCGCAGCTCATAGGTCGTTGGTCGCATCTCGTAGGTCGTAGGTCGCAGCTCTTAGCTCGCTTGTCACAGCTCTTATCTCGGTTGTCGCATGTCTTAGCTCGTAGATGTTGACTGTTGGTCGCAGCTCGTAGGTCGCAGCTCGTAGGTCATTGGTCGCAACTCTTAGGTCGTGTGTCGCAGTTCTTAGCTCGTAGATGTTTACTCGTATGTCGCAGCATGTCGATCGTTAGTCGCAGCTCGTAGGTCCTAGGTCGCAGCTCGTAGGCCCTCGCTCGCAGCTCGTTGGTCGCCGCTCTTATGTCGTTGGACGCAGCTCTTAGCTCGTAGATGTTTACTCGTTGGTCACAGCTCGTAGGTCGTGGGTGTTTCTTGTTGGTCGCAGCTCGTAGGTTCTTGGTCGCAACTTTTAGCTCGTTGGCCGCAGTTCCTTTGTCGTTGGACGCAGCTCTTAGCTCGTAGATTGTCGTTGGACGCAGCTCTTAGCTCGAAGATGTTTATTCGTTGGTCGGAGCATGTCGGTCGTTAGTCGCGGCTCGTAGGTACTAGGTCGCAGCTCGTAGGCCCTCGTTCGCAGCTCTTTGGTCGCAGCTCTTATGTCGTTGGACGCAGTTCTTTGTTCGTAGATGTTTACTTGTAGATCGCAGCTCACGGGTCATTTGTCGCAGCTCTAAGGTGGTTGTTCGCAACTCTTAGCTCGTAGATGTTTACTTAGATAAATAAAAAAATATTATAACATTAAATGTCACTTTTATAGTTATAAGGACACTATACAAGGGGTCGGACTGTGAGCGTAGCATGACCGTGCGACCACATACACGCGTCAAGGGGGGCTTGTTTGTCCATAACAAGAGACAAACAGAAATAAAAACATAAGGCGATGCTGCTGAGACAATAACGAGCTACATGGCCACCCCTCCTTATCTAGGAGGGAAGAAGGGGTGTAGGGAAACAACCACAGAGCAAGCAAAGCAAAACAGACTACGCCAAACGCTTGAAATTTGGATGACCCATTACGAATCATACACTTTATATACGACTGCTAAGTGACTAAACGTGGATTTCATTTCGTGAATTCATTGATATATATGTCAGACAATTCGAATCTTGCAATAAATATGATGAATTTTGATGAAACGATTACGCCTGAATTAAATACTATATTGTCCAAATTTCGTTACACTTGGCTATAAATTGAACTAGATATATCATAAATTAGAACTGATCAGGTAATGTTTTCATCTTCCCTTTGTAATATTTCCACCCCGGGGCATATAACGTAAACTAAACGTAGCCACATAATAAAGTAGATTTGTACAGCAATTTTCACCCCATTTCACACGCGACGATACAAATCAAACCAAGCCAGGACGCAATGATCTCCCCATACCGATGTCGGATAAGATTATCTCCACGTTTCCGATTGTTTCACATTCAGGAGTGTTACACTATTCTACGAGCGACTGCTGTCTGTTAATGTGATACAAGCCCCAACAAAAGAAGAAAGATATTTGCAAAGACAGGGACACCATGTAATTTCAAAGCACTTTCATAGTGTAAAAGCATGGTAATCTCACCACCCTACACACTCTAACGGCGATTTACGCTCTGGACCCATGCACAAAGATCGAGATACATATATTTTGATATATGTACAGTACAATCTCTGTAGATCAACACCCTTTGGGTGCTACAAATATTGGTCATTGTTTCGAGGTTGTTACTACAAAGAGGTTAAATTTATTATATATGTACAGTACAACCTCTGTAGATCAACACACTGTGGGTGCTACAAGTATTGGTCATTGTTTCGAGGTTGTTACTATAAAGAGGTTAAATTTATCATATATGTACAGTACAACCTCTGTAGATCAACACACTGTGGGTGCTACAAATATTGATCATTGTTTCGAGGTTGTTACCGTACAGAGGTTAAATGTATAGTAAATATCAACTTAGGGAAATTTCGAATTGTTATACAGAAGTTGTTGCTATTCAGAGGGCATCGCTTGAGAGGTTGTACTGTAGACGCTCCGAAGATAGCTTTGATTTCTACTACCGTTCAAATCCATGTATTTTGAATATGAAGGGACGGAATGTTATCGACCGAGGCAAAACAGAGTTATATATGTATCTAGCTCTTCAATGTGTGCACATTGAATTGTTGAAATGTCAATGGTGTTATACCCCAGTCACACGAGAGTCGGAATGAGCCGGACTGCCGTAAGAATTTTAATTCGATGTACATTCTTGTACGTTCGAAATGTATTCCGTCTGCATTTCGAGTGCATTCCATATGAATGTTTTCACATGCTCTAAACCTATTTCGTTAGAAATAAAATACATATAATACTAAAAAAACTAATATACTATGATTCAAACTTCTGTCAGATTTATTTATTTACTCGAATGGTCTAGATCACACGGCTTTGGAGTGAGCCGGAATGTTGTCAAAATAAAAATTCGAGGTGTATTCCTGCATGGTGCATTCTAAACATTCTGTCTGCATTCGTGCATTCGTAGTGCAATCGGTATATTCCGGTCCATTCCTGCGGGCACTTCGAATGTTTTGCGCATATTCAAAACTTTCGAGATGCATTCACCCGCGAGGTCGGATGAAATATCGAACGGCTTTCGAAATCTATTCTTCCGACATTCTGATTACATTTTAAATATTTTTACGGCATTCGAAACATTACTTAAAACCAGTATATGAAAAAAAACTTTTCAGCAGAATTTTACTACATTCTTTACCTTCATTACTGACCTAAAAATGCTCGAGGAACCTAGGTTCAAATGGTATCGAGTTTTTGATGGGAAAAAAGGTCAACTGACCGACGGCCGATCAACATAAACATGCAAAGCAATATACCCTTCATTTACGATGGGGAATAATAAAAACATACTTAAAATACTTATTCACTAGTTTATAACTACTTAAAATACTAGTTCTTAAGGAGATCCGAGCTGCCTTGTGCGCATGCGCGAAATTTCAAAATCGTATAAGTTAAGAACAAACATGAATTTTAGTTTTAATGATCGCATATGAATGTTGATTAATGACAATAAACATAATACTATTGCACAAAATAGATATTTTTTAACTTTTTATTTTTTGCATGCATAAAAAGTGGGTGGGGAACGGCAAACTTGTGAATAATATGGGTTCACAATAAGTCCCTGCAATGGTACAAATACATATGCTTATATATACATAATATGTAGTGCATGGTTTAGTTATATGAAGTAGCCACACTTGGAAATATTTTTAATAAAATTTTATTTCATTACAATATGCAAATTAGGTTAATTTTATGCAAATTTATTCATAATAAGTACTTTTTGATGAATAGCTCCCAAAAAAGGCTGGTGACCCCTATTAATCACATTTTTTGCACTTTTTTGCAAGTGGGTGGGGTAACTATTTATCATGTTCAAATACTGAATTTGTTCACCAGGCAGCCGGAATTGTGACTAATGTCAAAAGGAATGACCATTGCACACATAAAATATCATGCATTGCTTAAAAATGGTTTCATATAGTAAAAATCTTAACAAGAATATAATGGTGCCATAAATGCAGGAAATAGATACAATGAACAAAATACAATGGTAGGTCATTAGAAAGCCATGTACGCCGAAAACGAGCTTGGTGACATATCATTTTTATGATTTCAATGTTGTTCTAGAAGATTGTTCTGTCATTTTTAGATGTTTCAAGGAAAATTCGATCGTTAGATCAAAGGTGCGCGTACCTCCTTCATAAGGTTTCAATATTTTCATTATATTTCAAGCTAGAAACCAAATAACACACCCTTTAAGTTTTTACATATCACCATGTACAGTAGATCGATTAGAGTACAGTCATGTACTGAAACTGTGACGCACTTTTTTTAAGTGAAGAGTACAGCGTGAAGTACATGCTAGGCACTGGGTTAGATCAGTTTACATAGGGCAGGCATCTAGGCGTAACCCCATTACGTGATGCGAAACATTATTGTAACCTTCACGTTTGAATTCATTGAAATGTGCGGTCCATTTATTGTAGATCAATGATAACATAATTATTGAATTCTTCAAAGTGTGCGGTTCATTTATTTTAGGTCGGTCATATAATTACACACATCATGACCGGTTCGTTTCATAATGCTCTGAAATGTCACACCAGAAGTCACATGACCAGGTCACCTACCGTCATTAAACAAAGTTTATTTGTCTACCTATTAGTCGGCTGATACTGGACAAAATTAAATTAATCTTACCACTTTAGTATTGAAATTAATGTATAAATGTCCTTTTGAGTGGGGCCACAGGTATTCGGCATGTTGGCTGTGACCCCCAACCTCCCCCCCCCCCCTACCTTCTACTAATGTAATAAGACACCAACGTTTTTTGTTCAGATATTTAATGAAATGTTATTTTATGTTGCTTGAACACTTTTTAAACATGTTTAAGCTCTCTGGGTGGATAGTAGAGTTGTTCACTGACAGAGGGGGGGGGGGGGGGGGGTCACAGCCAACATGCCGAATACCTGCGTGTGGGGCCACTTTTATGCCGCGTGAGAGCTAACACTTTATTTACAGCTCTTTTTGTGCTTTGTTTCTGCTGAGTGCTGCCCTCCCTGTCATTCTTGCGAAAAAGGTCTACAAATAAATATATCAATCCGGGTTTTACCCTATTCTACTTTCACTTTGGTATCAATGTAAGAATACCAAAATATTCCAGATTTTCCAGTTTCACTACATAACATGCATATTTACAATGCATTAAAGCTCAATTGCATCACTCCAGTGCACACTTGTCAAGAAATATCCCCATTTACAGGCGAGTCAAAGTTTTTTAAGGACTACTTGAGTAGGCATTTGGTGGTTCTATACCTTTATAATTTGTTCACAATTGTAAAGTGTGGTAAATGCTGCAATACTAATAATGGTTGCGTAAATGAACTCCTACAAACCACATCCGTTACCAGAATGTTGTTGTTAAAGACTTGATATATACCTCGATCCACCACTCCTGATGATATCGATCATAACAAAGAATATATAGCTCTAGAAATGGCTTAGTCAATTAATCATTTTTAATGCCGAGAGGCAAGCAATCAAAGCTAGATTAACATTTTTCATTTCGTCTTTTATGTGTGTATTCTCAACATGCCGATAGTGCTCAGCTGTTTCTGTAAGATCCTTCCATGTCCGATTTTTCATTATCGTATTTATTTGGTACAACGTATGCGATCACGATCGAATTGCGACCACGGATAGAACCCTAGAGTTCTAGCACTCAAATTGAACGTCCGCTTCCACCGGAGTACATATATGCGAAACAAAAGATAAAACCTCTTAAATCAAAAGGACTAATTCAAATTCTGGCAAAACTTATCCAAATACTAGTAACCAAGTGCGTATCACATATTTACTCTATACAGCACAGTAAAGGGGGACGCAACCAGCATACAGCATAAACGAATATTTCTGATAAAATTTTAGTGTTAATTCATGTTTTTCTTTTGAGATATAGTCAAACTTGACCGTAACGACAGATTGTCCCACTGCACGGGTTGAATATATAATTCAAAATTTATGGTGACAGGTAGAATTTACGGTCTTTAACACAGGTTTGGCTGTATGGAGTATCTTAAAGTTAACAAGCATGGTTGATTTTTGTGTCCGACCAATTGGAACGTATTTATAAATATCATAGTCACGTGACTGGTAATGTTGAAAACGTGTCATCAAATGTATCTTTATCTTTATCGAACATTTAATTGTGCTTAGTTACCACCGAAAATAATCGTATTCTAAAGATTACCTCAAGGATATAAACTTACATACCGGTATGTACATGTACATTAGTGTTTACAAAGTTTGTGGATCTTGCTTTCTCATCCTCAAACATCAGTGTTTTGTCAAGTTCGCCAACCAATTATAACTCTGATGAAGACATACTGGACGGTTGTGGTTTCATTAAATGTACATCATATTAATTAATATTAACAATTACATTCAGAAAAAAGGAACTTCTCCCGGCATTTTGAAATATTGGCCATCTAATCTTCTTTTTCTCGTTCACGCCTCACACTTTCACTCCAGGTGATGGTCCTCTGTTGTGTCGTGTTGTAGACCAGTGTTACTGGGAACGGCCAAACATTTTCTATCAGCTCTTTAAGTAGTTGACCAAACTGAATTAAGTACTTCTTGGTAGCTTACTGTTTGTGTTATGCTCAGCTTGCGGATGGGTGCATTGAGTCGGTTGTGACCAGTTCAGCACGGTAATAAAATAACCTGTTCAGATCTCGAAAGAAGGTGGTAGTGATCTTCTGAGTTCGGCTTGAACAGGGGCATTGATTGTACGGCGCTTTTCTTTATGACTGATTGTTGTATGTGTTTGATGTTGTTTTGCTCCCGCTTTGGACATCTGATCTGTTTTGATGTTGTTTTGCTCCCGCTTTGGTCATCTGATCGGATTTTTTATAGCCAGGGAAGCCACATTTTGCTAATATCCACTGTAATGTATTTTCTCTCTGCAGAGTTAAGCTTTGAAATCTGGACAGAGCTTGCAGAACTGCGCAATGGGCCCATCAGTAACGAATACCGCCTTGGTTCGAGTCCATGTACAGTCTTTAGGAATCATTTAGCAGAACTTCAGCCTCTGTGATGAGATTATTTTTGTAAAGTCCCTGTGTCGATAACATGTGTTACAGATTGCCTTCTCTGGTCTCTGACGACGACCCCAGCTCCTCCATCTTTCTCTGCATTTGTTGCTGAGCAAGCTGTATAGACACTGGTCAGGTGGACATTCTTCGTCTAAATGGGTTAGAGTTAGTGAGCTCTTGTTGATGTCATCCTTGTCTCTATGTAGGTGTTTATTTTGATCGATGCCATATTTGTTTGCCAAAGGGTTTAGGATGCTGAAGCCAATAATCAAGAAAGGCAAGGATCGAGCGGTGTTAAAGTTACACATGGTTGGAGTTCTTTCTTTAGTTTGTTTGCTTCGTGTGCTAGCTGCTTCGTGTGCTTAAGCGATGTTTTGTGTTTCACTCAAGGTATGGTTTTTGTTGGATGGTTTGATTGTTGTTTATCGGCGTGTGAATCTGTCTTCATTTTCCTTATGCGAGAAAGAGGTTGAATGTATGTTACTTTCTCCATGGCCTGTATGGGGATATACTTCATGACTTATGGTATTATACACAGGACTTGATTTCCAACCTTGTCAAGAACCTGTTGCAAGTTTTCTTGTAGGTTTCCTGGATGATTACATGGTTTCCATGTGAATCTCTTGTCGAAAGTCACTCCTAGGTATGTAGCAATATCTTGTTCTTTCAAATATTCAAGTATTGGTATTTTGTTTGGGATTACAGTATTACAGTTTGATGGGATTTGAAACATGCGGTGGGTGGCTTTTTGATGGTAACACACAAATCACGAAGCAAGAATGTTGGTGGCTTCTTGTATTAGGTAGACGGCAGTATGTGTATATTCTTCCCTACGCTACAGTACATGTACATCTAATAGGGTAGCTGTGCCATCACTTGGTATTTCAGCTATCTGGTCATTGGTGATGAGAGGAAGAGCGTCGAAGAGGAACCCTGTCCTGTGATACACTGGACGCTTCTTTTGAAGAAATAGGATTTCAGCCAATAGAACATGTTGCCTCCAATTCAATTTCTTGTCATTTCAGTGAGGTGTCCATCTGTTTAAACCATATCGAATGTTCTTTGAATGTCTATCCTCATAGTCAAGGTCACCTTTTGGTTATGCATGTCATCCTTAATCTGTTTCAAGCGAAATATATAGTCTAGGCTTGTATTCATAAAGCATCTTAGTGGAAAACTTAAATATTTTGACTTAAGTCGAACATTTGTGATGCACATCTTTTCCTCAAATTGAAGAATAACTCATGATTCCTTAGTGATTATTGCAGCTCTCTACAAAATACATAAAATGTATGTTAAGAATTAATAATGTTATTGTACTGTTTAGCTATACTCTAAAGGATATTTTTTAAGAAAATTCTTTGTTTTCTACTAAGATGCTTTATAAATACCGGTCCCGGTCTTAAATGTAGAATGAAATTGCCTGTTCAAAGCCAGTTCGTTCGGTTGCAAGAAGGGTGTTTGTCTCAAAATACACTTTAAGGCGGGATGTTGGGCATTCTTTCCAATTGTCTTTCTAACACTGCTAGTGAATATAATTATCTATACCGATAGTTTTCTGGCTTCTTGAGATCCTTGCCTTTCTTGATTCTTGGTATCGTGATGGCTTCTTCGTTATGTTTGTGATTTGCCCAACGTACAGCTGTAGTTGTATAATTATGTATATACTAGGGAGATTGAACAGTTTGCAAATATGTTTGATCATTTGATTTGTGATCCTATCTGGTCCTGGAGGTTTATTAGCCTTTAATTGACCGATGGCTTGTTGGAGCTTATGTACGGTGAAGGACTTCTCCATTGTAATATATATATATGTATTTGCATCTTTTTTATTTTTTATTCTTGTAGTTTTACTGACATCTAAGAGACTGTTGTTAATCAGTTCATCTACGGTCTGACCGGGGTGATAAATGATTTACTAAAATGTTTTTTATTAGCGCATTAGTGCCCCACTTACAAATATCAGTTTCTTAAATAATAATTAATTTAGCAGTATTTTAATACAACGCATTGACGACAGTCTCTTAGTTTTACATATGTAAATATTGTTCATTACTAATGTAATCGTAATTTTTGGAGAACTAGATATGGAATTATGATAATTAGATTATTATATGATTATCATACGTCTCCTATAATTCAAGATTGAATGGTTGTGTACTTAGTTTTACCTGTTACGTTAAATGTGTTTGTTATATGTATGTACATAAATGAGACGAAAATAATATATATATATATATATATATATATATCTTTAGAGGCTCTTGTACTCTGCACTGTTCCCTTTCTTCTCCCATTGTGTTGCACTAACAGGGGTGTCAGAAACAGGTTTGTATATAAAGGCGAATCTGTTTGCCACTCGTTTGCCTGTTTGTATAACAGTATTCCTATCTACCGGTGCGACTGCTTTTATCTTCAAAATTCATTTGTTCCAATAAATACCAAATATATACTAGTGAAATATACACGTTCGATGGCACTCAACAATCACATTAGTGACATGTTTGAAAACAAATAGTATGTGCTGTTTTAGATATAATGTGCTGTTTTAATTTTATATCTTAAGCAGCACATACTCTTTGTTTTCAATCATGTCACTTATGTGATTGTTAAGCGCTTTCGAACGTGCAATTTCATGAAAAATGCTTGTAATATACTATGTAGTAAATATTTGATATTTGTTATATTATTTATATATATGGTTACTATTATATCATAACTTAGTTTGCGTAACTCTACAACACCATTGCTTTAAAATTTGTACGTAAAAGCGCGTAATATTTTAATGACGCATGACGAGCGATACAAAACTGACTGTTACCATGCTATGTTAGACACTCATTTCTATATCCTTGATCTTGTCAAACAGGTTTGTGCCTTTTAGCTATTGTAAGTGTATGTTTTTGTAACTTTTAGTTCTGTTTTTGATATTAAATAAATTATGTTTTTTAATATCAAAGACGCTGCATATGCCATTAAGGATGATGTTTGAACGTGTCAATATGCATATTGGGAGTCATTATTCGGTCGGCCATGAATGAATTGGAATGAAAAGAATGGCGCGAACTTTCGGACTTTTGATTTTGACAGATTTTGATGAAAGTTCGTACACTAGATAGCTAGCGTTGTAATAATTATAAGTGTGCAGGTCTGGCAAAAAACGGAGGTTTATGGATGTGAAGGAGCATTGCTGTGAAATAAGAGTTTATTTTTCGATTGAGCTGTGTTAGTAAGTGTAATATTTATACGAAGAATACCTTGTATTTGGGAGCGGTGGCCTAGAGGTAAGGTACGCGCTTCGGAATCGATATGTCCCGGGTTTGATCCCCGTCTGCGCCACTGCTTAATTTCTCTGAGCAAGAATAACCAAAAATGGTCCACTCGACCAATGTTTGTATTGGTACATGTTGGGGCGGTGTATATTTATATTCGATATTCATAGGTGCTGTAACTCGATGTTGGCTGCATACCCATAAGGAGAGAAATAGTGTCCCCAGGGAGACTCGAACGCAGGTTTTCTTAGGTAGCCAAATTACCAGGGAAAGTTAAAATGTCAAAAGGTGGCTGAACGGCTGACCGCCCTTGAAAATTGGTAACTAATCTTGTATAACATTGCGGGTAAGGTAAGGCTGAAGTCTAGTGGAGTAATAGAATTCCAAAGCGAGGCGGAAGTTCGTGTCTTCGTTCCAAGACACCAACATGATTATCAAAGTCGCCAATTTGATAAACTTGTTGGGTGCTCTTTTGCAGGACTCCTATAAAAGTTCCAAAAACTGACTAGAAAAGGTTAACAAATTATTGACATTCCGGCTATTGTGTCTAACGCAAACAAATATCTTATCACGTACAGGGTGTTAAAAAAGTTCGTTCTCAAAGTTAAAGTTTAAATAGTTTATTGTTCTGGCGTCAGAAGAATGTAAAATGTTCAGGTTAAATTCCAGAGGGTTCTACCATTGTTCTAACATATATTGTAATAAATGAAGCTTTTAGTGTAAGAAAATAAAATTGGACACTGCGTACAAAGTTCAGATAAAATTTAGCATGAATTAAAATTTTGAGAACAAACTTTTTTAACACCTTGTATATTAATTTTAAAAAGTGCAAAAGTGCTTGTTTCATAATTAGCATAAAATAATTTCAAAGCATATCAAAGGTATGATAGTGTTACTCGATGATCGGGGGTTAAATGTACAGTCGCCCGAGCGAATGTCTTGAAATTTAATATTTACACTACCGGTTTTTCGTCCTCTTTTTCATTTCGTAAATTATTATCCGAAAGTCAAGATCGTGTTTTTTACCGATTCATTTCAACGCTTCATGCTCTTTTCTGCTTATTGCATTATATATAAAAATATATAAAAAAACATATCAAGAAGTTTAGTTATAGACTGTGAAAAATACGACGTTTACAACCACAACGTTGACACATAAGCGGAGCCTCGAATTAAAATTACGTTGACCTCGTGTACTTAACTTTACTCTAACTTTATATACAATACTCGTAGATCTATAACTTGTCGGTTCAGTATATTTTTTCATAAAATTATTTGGAATCCTAAATTATCTTCTACTTATACTGCGGGCCGGCTGTCCATATTTATGAACTTTGTGGAGTCCAAAATTGACACGAACTCCGTAATAGTGTTGTGCCGTAAAGATGATGATTTTTCTTATGCCGAGTCAGTTTATAATATTATATAAATGCAATATAATAATATTGACTCAGAAATCAAGGCAGCGTGGCAATGATTGATCAATTGTATCTACAAATCGATTATTCAGGTCAGTCACTTGTTTACATAACATTTCAATATCGCTCATTAATGTCTTGTTGTACTCGTATTGACACAATGTGTATTTGTATGTACCTTAGTGAATAAAGTATCGGTTTTCACTGCCTTTTTCTCCAATTAAAATATTTAGAACGATCAAAATACAATGTTGCAATGTTTGTATACAAGTGACAGACCTGATTAAACAGACTATACATACATGAATATATTAAACAAAAATGAAATATTATGTAAATGATAATATAATAGATACAACAAGAAATCTTATTTAAAGTTGCTATCGGGTCCAGCTTCTCTAAATCATCGTATCCAAAATAAATGCACAATCTATAAGAAAAGTATCTGCTAGTCAGTAGAATTTTGATTTCCCCCGTATAACTCCGATTCCTGCGGATTTAAAACCAACATCCCGGTTACGATTTTATATTGGCCGACATTGTCGTCAATCTTCTTCCACTTAAGAACTGGCGCAGAACTGGCGCTAGCGTTAAGAAGTGGCCCCATCTCCGGATCGGTTTAGCGCACAATTTAAATATTTTGTATTTTGACAATGCCATCAGTTCTGGATGAAAGCATAGCGTCAACGGCCAAATAGTAATGCATTTAAATAAATACAAATATAGTTTTTGGCCTACTTTATGGTGAATTTTAACCCTAATGCACCTAATGATATCTTTGATGCAATATACCGGTAAATGTTATATAAAATATATAATGTATATATACGTAAACCAAACACCCATGCATAACAATGCCATAAACCATTTTGTAATAATATCGTGTCGTGGTTATTGAAATCCAGCTTTTGTTCATGGGAAACCATATACGTGGCTGTGCATGAATAAATAGTTGAATATAAATTATCGTTGGTGACAATGGCTTTGGTATATTACGCGCCATTTACGGCGTGATCAAATTGCAACTGCAAATGCACATCCTTTGTGGACGTAATGATAGTGTGTGCAAACGTGAATATTTGTGAAACACGTAAATAGACGCACACTCATAATGTTGCAGACTCATACCAAAGGATGTTTTGTTAATGTTCACTCGTATATCAAGTGTGAAGGCAAATAATGTGACTGTTTTCATATTATGTTCATCTAAACTGTCTATAAACAAGCGTATTGTATACAATATGTTCACCCAATTCATGTAACATCGCGTCTGTAAGAGTACTTCAAATTGGAATGCAAGTGATGCTATATCTTTCTTGTATCAATTAATTGTTAGAAATAGTGAGCTGTATATCAAAGATCATTGTAGTAGCTTTAAATTGATACCTCATATTTTAAAATCCGTTCAGTGTAGCTGTAACAATACTAGTAGGCCAATTAACACTGTAGACATCTACGCGTGAATACGAATGCTTAAATGATTGGGAAAATGTCACTTTTTTCTGACCAAATTTGGTCCCATTTAAGAATCCTTGTTTTCTTAATGCGGTAGCAAATACTATATTTAAAATAATTTGTATGGTGGAATGGTGTCATGTAATGTCTTATTCGTCAACAACTTGATAGTTTAAGACATTTAAAAGGGGTGTAACTTCATTTGGAAATGAACCTCATACACGCCATCCAAATGCCGCAACATCCTAGAAAAGGGTTGCGACAATCAAATATATTTTGGAAACTGGTGGAGTATTTACAATTAGGCAAGTAGCTCAAGGTGTTGGCAGATCATTAGGAGCTATTCATTCACCTATCCAGCATATATTTCAAAAATTAAGACGATAAGTATAGTTTGGATACCCCTATCTGCCTTGAGACGCCAGAACATATGACCTTGCAAACTGTTCAAAAATAGGTGAAATCAGATTCTAGACAAAAAAAGTCGACCGTTTGCAAATTTATGACCATAAACGATTTTGTCACCCATGCGATTGATCCATAAACAAATATGGGCCAGCAAAGACAGAATAAAAGTATGCATTGCAAACACGCACCATGTGTGCCAGTAGAAATGTACATCCTTTTCGGTATAAACCAAGTTTCTACCATTACATTTGATTTATAAAATTGACAATGGGTATATGCCAAGCTTAACAAAGGTAAATTCCTTCAGAAATTGAAGAAATACTCCGACAATCGCAGTCAAGCCACATGTTTGAAGGATGGAATGCTATTGCAGAGCAATGGGCCTCTACATGCAGCAGCCATTAACGCGACTTTCTGAGAAGCTTGAAGGTCTTTGAGCTTTCCGACCATACTTATTTGTCAATCATTGTCCCTATTGATCTTTAATTGTTTCAAATGACTCTTAAATCGCATTGGCGGAAAAATATCAGATACGTTAAGATCGTCTAGTATATGCACAGTGTACCTAAGAATAATAACAAAATCGCATTTTAAAAATGGAATAACTTAATGAAACTTTGCATATATATCGGGGATTAACACTGCAATGGGATCAAAGGCTTGTTTCATTAGCATCTATCAAGGATAAATTTATATGGGCTTAGTTGCATTCCAATTTTAACAACTCTCGTACAAGCAAATGTTATAAATACATTTAGTAAAAGTGCTTATAAAATTGTGTTATAACTTAAGACGCATTGTGAAAATGCTTTCTTGCAGGACCTGCTTGTAGACTTCATTGACCAACTTGAAACTTTGTCTAGCAGAAGTATGGACCATTCTTATTGTTTTGTTCGACCCAAATTCACAGCCTTTATACAGTACTGCGAAATAGTTCATACGAGGTTTTTCACATTTTAACCAATGATTCTATAACAACAATCAAAGTACTGAAGTGTTTGGAGAGCTTACTTTAAATGTGGCTTAATACCATTGATATGTTCAGGTCGTAATCAAAGTTATGGAATTCTTACTCAAATAGTTTCCTTTGTCAAATTTCGAAATGTAATTGGAATTGCACCACAGCAGGGATCGCCTTGTTGTTTGTCGAATGTTGCTTTTCGAACGGTTTTAAGTGTTATCATTGGACGAAGTACAATACTTTACCACTAGATTGTCAATTGCAGTCATGGAGATATGTTTCTTTCAAGTATAAATAAAAATAAAATGCATAGCCCCCTTGGTCATATTTTATAAATTATTATGGTTTCAGGTTCATCTTTGATACAGCCAACTTTGTTTCGTCATGGCAAGGCAACGTTGGGGTAGAAGGATTGAATTCTTTCTGACATCCGTCGGGTTTTCCGTCGGCGTCGGAGATTTATGGCGATTTCCGTACCTTGTGATGAAAAATGGCGGGGGTAGGTAAAATACAATATAAGTAGTATGCATGTCTAACTTGATATTTATAACATTCCTCGTGAAAAAAGATAAGTATTGATTTATTAAAGGTTTCGTTATTAGATCATGTTTCAGAATAACTTAAAATTAAGAATAATGTATCAAATCAGGTGATGAAATTATTTCACTATGGACATCAACCGTATATGAAACAAACAACGCATACTTAATATATGTTGCAAATTCCATTAACATAAATGCACTATTTAGCTGCTTTGAATGATCTGATAATGGCGCTGAACGAATGGTATATTAATTGACCTAATATACTTTTTACAATAATTTCTGTTTGTCTTATTTCAGGTGCATTTCTGATATGCGTCGTAGTCTTCAACGTTTTAGGGGCTATACCCATTATTTATCTGGAGATGATAATGGGACAATACTCCCAGACAGGGGCTGTACCCGTTTGGAATGTGTGTCCATTATTTAAAGGTATGCCATATGCGATTGTGTCACTATGTTATATATGGTACGGTCACTCGAAGAAGACCAAATGTACAGTGCTAATAATTGTTACACAGATATATGTTCATTTGAAAGTATTTTAAATATGTCGAATTCGAAAGCAAAAAGGCAGCATAACAACTTGATACAAGCCAACATGTATTGAAAAGGATAGTATAATGAGAAAAAATATAATTTATATTTCTGGCACGTTACATAATTTACTAATATTGATTAATACCTTGATGGCATTTTGAATATTGATAATACACGATCAATCAAATGTATCCTTACACACAATCACTGAATAACACCATTACATTGGATACATACACATCTTCCATGGATCTAGATCTTACAATTGAAACATGCAATATTGTAAGTAAGATTAGCAACAAAAGATATAATTGTGGAACTGTATTTGTACCAACAGGTGTGGGGTATGGGACGATTACGGCGACGTTTCTGTTCTCCATCTACTACGGTGTTATCATTTGCTGGATGCTGTATTATTTCTATCATTCGTTCTTTCCAACCCTACCTTGGAATACGTGTGACAATGACTGGAATATACAAGATACATGCGTCACCAGCGTCTTGGATATCCCGTATGGTAACACCACCGGAAATACGTCACTAGCAAATATGACGTCAAGTTTGACGACAATGGCTTCCAATGGTACGACTTTAGCCACGAGTGCCAAATTAATGACGTCTGCAGAACAATTTTGGAAGTATGTCTATTTGATTTTCATTATCGAATGAAATCTGTATCCCAATATTCTAGTGGAATAGAAATTGATAAATAACCTGAGAGTGCATTTTTCTTAGTCCATCTAGATCGTAATTATTTCAAAAACAAATATAAATTCCGTCAGGGACTTTGCAATATAATTACATTATACCTTTATTTCATTCACCTATAATAATCAATGTTCTGTTAATGTCACTTTGTTTATTCTCATCCATGCATTTTTGATAATATTTAGATACAAGGCGTTACAATCGTCTGGTAGTTTAGAAGTTCTTGGCGACATTAACTGGCCAGTGTTGGGTGCCTTAGCGATAATAGAAGTTGCATGCTTCCTATGTATCTTTAGAGGAGTCAAGCTCACAGGCAAGGTAAATATGAGAGTGGACCATTTTTCCTGGAATTTACCTATCAACATATACTATATAAATAAATTCGTTCGAAACCTTAAATTAGACCCAAGCTCACGGGCAATATAAACCTAATAGTGGACCATTTTTCCTGGAATTTACATATCAACATATACTATATGAATAAATTATTCCGAAACCTTAAATTAGACTTAAGCTACCGGGCAATATAAACCTAACAGCGGATCATCGTTCCTGGAATTTACAATCAACATATTATGTATAAATACATTCTTCCGAAATATTTTGTCAGTTATGTACGGCATAAGTTGACCTTTCCAATATTACTGTAATTTATTACTCACCAAGATGGTCGAATGAGTAACGTTCTTGGCTACGGATCGAGAGCCACTGGGTACTTTGTATCAAAACACTTACGGAAATTTAAAACTTGCGTTCAAATTTTTCAATTCATTTATTCTTTAAAAATTGCAAATTGTGGACATATTTGGTTTGTAGAAGTTCATCAACTTAATCCTTGTTAGTATTGTAGATAGATTGAACTAACGTTGTTGTTGTAAATAATATACATGTACAGCTTTTAAATTTGAACGTAATTTTAATATTTCTGTAAATGCTTTTATAAAACAGTAAATCTACATTGATTCGATTCTATACCGGGGCACTTGGTCATTTCTAAAACGCTTTTCAGTGTTTCTCACCAAAATAGAGATGAAGTGGTTGGTAACCCAGAGGTATTTTCGCGTGTTTCGGTGCTGTTTGCACACTTATCACGTTGAGAAACAATGTGTCTGTTCGGAAAAAGTTTGTCTCACAATTTCTCTTACCTCAAAGTTGGACTGCTACAAAGTGAAACTATGCGTTTTAACCAATCTGATTAAGTAATTGCTTTATGAACGTAGTATACTGCGATCGTATACTTTATCTGACCTGATTAAAAATACCATTATGTACTTTGTTGAAGGCTTATGAAATGAATTTGTATATTACAGATTGTCTACTTCACCGTCCTTGGACCCTTCATTGTTTTGATTGTGTTTCTTATCAGAGGAGCCATTTTACCAGGGGCTGATATTGGAATCAAATTTTATCTCAGTACTGATCTGGAAAAACTAAAAGATATACAGGTATTTATGGATAATAGGATAATACACTAGTAATATGATAAAATATTTTCCTGTAAAATCAGTTATTTTCGCTGACAGAATCAAATTTTGTTGAAACCACTTACTTTTCCAGGTCTGGAAGACAAATTTCCTTATTGTTTCGTATTTTGTTTCCAGTAACCTAATAGTTGCTGCGACACAAAATATTTATGGAAATAGCAACATAATCGATATTTGCGCTGGTGTTCACACTTGAGAAGGGTAGTTGCTCTATATCTTTATAAATGCAAAAGAAAAAAATTCTGACATACCAACCCTTTTGTTGGCATGAACAGGGACAATATATTTTTATTAGTCTTGGGGGAAAATTTGTTGATTCAACAATTGTTTTTATTTAAATCGGTTTATATATTAACTATTTTAGATCTGGGCGGAAGCTTGCATGCAGGTGTTTGTTTCTGTTGGACCAGGGTTTGGTGGTATGATAACCTTCGCCAGTTATAATAAGTTCTCAAACAACTGCATGAGGTGAGACTGAAAACAGACCAACTATATTTACACATATTTATACAAACATTTCTCTTTAACTTTTGATTTGTATTTACCTATTCGCTGTATATTGTAGCAGAAAAAACCCGGACCGGTATGTATTTAGTACAGCTATAGACTGACACTGAAGTATCTTAAGTAGAAATCTAAACTCAAATTAACATTTTGCTCAAACCAGTGTCTGAATAACAGATAAATATTAAGTTTGGGCTCTTGAAATTTTACTGTAAAAGTCCCAGAATAATGTTTCTGTTTTGTGATGCCAATTTTACATAAAGACCAAATAATACGGGTGTATGCTCTTTGATAAAGACACATGGCAATATATGGGATGAGATTTAGCTCAGATTATGATCGGTGCCTGTGTTCAAGTCTTGGATTAGCCCGATTCTGCTATTCTATGTCATTTTTAAGGTCATGCCCTGAACATGTGGAGACTTTGTCAGTTGCGTTTAGAATAACTTGTACCTTAATACTGGTTGACGATTAATTTCGGGAAAACACTAGCCAAGTGTCCGCTGTCTATGACTGAATCACCCAATGACAAGACACAGCAGCTTTGTTCGTGTTGTCTGAAAGACAAAGCCAAATGGACTCGTTTGAAAAGTGTATGCTTATCTTTCATAATTCAGGTGACCATTAATATGGTACTAGTATAGGTATGAATGGTGGCATATTTCTGCCACCAGATAACTACTTAAGTATTTAGATAATTAAGTGGTTAGCGCGTTATGTAACTAGATAACAACTTAATTATCTAGTTAATTATCATGCTAACTAGATACATAACACGTTGACAAGTTACCACTTTTCTAAAGAGGTAAGAACTGACAGTTGGTGGCAGTATCATGAGTTTTTTTCTAGATAAGATACTGTTTATGAATTAACTTATTTAGTTACCTAACGTGTTAACCACTTAATTATCTAGATAAGTTTGCTGCTATCTGGTGGCAGAAATATGCCACCATAGGTATGTTACTGACATTATCATTATTTAGGCATGCACTATATTACCGTTATTCAACCGTTCAAATGTGTGCGGTCCGTCCGTTCGCGTCCATTCGGCTTCAATCGTATTGCTTGAAATCAGTGACTTGTTATTTCAAAGATGCTGTCATGGTTTATTACCAAAGATGTTATTATTTTAATGTTACTATTTTAGCTATTAGTATGATATCTTAGTATATTACCGACACTTTTATTATTTAAGAGATGCTATCTTGGTACTAGTATATTGCCGAAAATGTTATTATTTTAGGGATGCTATCTTGGTATGTCTTATGGACTTGTTCACTGGATTTGTGAGTGGCTTTGTAGTGTTTTCCGTACTTGGACATATGTCTTATAAAACTGGCATTGATATTGCGGAGTTTCAGTCAGCAGGTAAAGTCTACAACTGCACTATTGAACATAGAAGTGCCATCTTGACAGATATTACAAGCGTGCAATGTTTTCCTGAGTCCCTTTAGATTTCGTTTATATATAATAAGTGTTGGAGAGTGTCTAGCATGAATATGTCATTTGCTAATCACAGACCACTTGTACCAGCACTGACACATGTGCCAGACACGCTGATTGGTATAAAGCTACAAAAAATGGCATTAAACTAACCCAAAATATGATATTCAGTTACGGAACATGATTTTATTACCAAACTGTTTCCCCCAAAACAGAATGTTTCTGTTTCATAAGAATCATTCGCATGCCTGATGTGTGTGTATAAATATAATTCGAATTAATGGTGTACTTGAGAGAGTACACACAGTTCATATTTAATCCAAAAGACATTACTGAGCCCGATGTGTACTTGATACACAAATCATTCAACATGAACCTATTCATTTAGATACTAGTATATCTTTAGGTTGAACATATACCGTAATTGCTGAAGCGTATTTTTTAATATATATTTTTAAATATATTTTCTGAACTACAACCTCAATGCGAGTGCATAAAAGTCATATATATATAAATTTTACATGATGTCCTGTCCTGTCATTTTATTTTCTTCAAAACAAGCAATAGACTAAAACCTTCCAAGACTTTTATTAGAATGTAAATCGTCCCAAATCGCCCTAAACATACACGTTAACCATAGTCTATGCCCCTCCTCTTAACTTTTAAAGAATTTTTTATGATAATCTAGCAATTCATTTATAATGGTCTAATGGGGGGTCAATAGAGCGTCACTAGACCAGTTTTTGAGTAAAATTTCTTGGATCATTAATTTATCTGATTTTTTTTTAAAGAAAACACATACGTAGAAATACGTGTATGTCTGCAGACAGCTGAACAGCTAATAAAGTACGTATGATGACCTTTGATCCCTCGATCGCAACATCTTAATTACATCAAATGCTTTTGACATAAAATTATGTTGTTTAAACTTGTTTTGCATGTCTAATAGTTATGGTGCCCGCCTCCGGAACGAATGCGAACATTATGAGCAGACATTTATTTATACTTGTTGGTACTGTTATGAATTGCATGTCCTAATGTCGCAGTGCGCTTTTCCAATAGCGAACATAACACTCTCCCTTCGCACAAATAGAAGATGCCTAAGCTTTTGAAATGAGGAACTAATTTTGACATCAAGTCTCATTTATATTTGTAGAAAATAAAATAGTTCAAGCGTTCGATTTTTTTTCATATTTATACTAATCTGACAGCATTATTGCAGTAAACTAGATAGTTTGATTTTTTTAATGAATTCATATTTAGGTAAAGTCGAATTTCACTATTTATATACATTTCGAAAGTTTGAGATGAAACATATTAAACGTGCATGTTACATCAAATGACCATAACTGGCCTAGTTGAAATTAATCATTTTGTGTCAAACTGCCTTTGTGTCTATCGCATGCGTCTTTACCCGACTACGTGCCCATTGATAAATACTGACCTATGTGTCCGTGTACCTAAAGTTATAAGGGGCCATCCACCGGCGTGCGTCCATCCACATGAGTGTCCGTCCTTTGTGAGCTTATGGATAGGTTAGGCTTAGCTACAACTGGTAGTGGTTTGGGTGTCTTTCTCTTGCGGCTTGTGTTTGTGGTTAAAAATAAAAGGACTACCCGTACAAACCCCGTATCGCCTGACCATCTGTCAATATACTTACAGACTATAATGCTAAAATTATCTTTAAATTCCGAACATCAAATCACCATTTACCGATAGAAACACTATGCTGGCAAAACATCGACCGCAATTTAAGAAGATGTAACGCATGTAATTTGAATGAAATTGGTGATGAATTTCATTATTTATTATATATTGTTCTCATTTGTCTGCTGCTAGAAAACATTTGCTCCCAATGATTAAAACACATAACAAGAATATCCATACTTATAGTAATATTATGAATGATACAGAACCACTAAGGTTAAATAATTTGACAAAATTTATAAAATATATTAACAATTATTTCAAGCCGCCTGGCTAAAACCTCTATACATTGTTATATTCACTGAACCATCTGCATATACAATGCAACTCAACTCTTACATGTATACTGTAACATTGATTCCATCTTATTGTTACGTTTTCTAACCACATTGATTCCACTCTATTGTTACCTATTTTCCAACCACACAGCCTTGTCATATGTTTATATGTACTTTGCAATCATTTTTGTACCTCATATCACATGTACTATGTGCTGAGAGTATCAAATAAACTGTAAACTGTAAATCTGTCCGCCTTCTTGTCTGAGGCAAAGAATAGTAAAAAGGTTCAAAATTCACATGAAAAAAGTTTTATGTCTGACCTGATTTTATGTTTAAAATTCATTACAAAGTACATGTGTTACGTCTTACTGACTTATATTACATTTATATAATGAACCAATAAACATAGATCTAGTGATAATAAAAGTATACATTGAAAAGTCACTGAAATGATACATGTATATATTATTATGCTATTTCATACATGTTTATGTAAGTGACTATGTAAGAGTTTGGATAGCGCACTCGAATCCCTAGTATCACAAAATGTTTCTGCCAATTAGGCAAGAAAATATCGGATGATCACACACAATTGTTGCATTGTACAGAAAATAAAGCTAACAATGTTGATATCCCTTTATTTCAGGATATGGTCTGGGTTTTATAGCGTATCCCCAGGCAGCTAACTATTTACCCCCTCCACAATTATGGTGTGTTCTGTTCTTCTTCATGTCAATATTTCTGGGACTGGACTCACAGGTAAGTCGGGAATCTATTTTATGGCCATCACATGTCGCCTCATGCTGGCATACAACTCTTATTGGGCCCAATTAACACATGAAAGTATGATTTTGTAGTTGTTTGGTTTTACTTTCTCTTGGTCAGTTTCCATACGGTTATTGTGTGTGCTTGTGGTCTGTGACTTATCTTTGTTATGTGCTCGTTTCGTGCTCGTTTCATGCTCGTTTCGTGCTCATTTCGTGCTCTACTGTTTCTGTTGAGTGATGCCTTCCCTGTCCGATTTTTTATTATCTCTTTCACGGTGACTCTTTTTAATAATTGAACTTAATGCGACTTGTACTGGTTTCAACGGGGAAGCATCGATTTGATACGATTGGTCTAAACACAGAAGCGATACTAGTAGTTTTCATTATTACACATACAAGCCATTTCCAACATGCTCCTTGACTAGCAGCTGACAACTTTTTAACACATGGAGAAAACAATCAAACCAATGTCCGAACAGAACAATGCCAGTACACCACGAAAATCCCCAGAATTGCTGGGTTGGCAGAACAGTGCTTAACCAAGCATGCGCTAAGCACTAACTTGAATTCTTGTCTGAGGTATAGAATAGAAAACCGATGTCAGAATATACCCAGTACAACCCAAAGAAAACTCGGATTGGACTGTTAGTCTTGTGCTGGAACACGCATTTACAATTACCTTTTTGGGAAAATTTCTATACTTGTTTTGACGAAAGAAGTTTAGAGCGATTGTACCAACACAGTCTAACCAATTTAAACGGTCAGTCAAGGGATTCATCAAGCATGGCTGGAGTGCGTGTGAATGCATGAGGTGACCATTAATACAGTGTTTACTGTGATATAATCATTTAGCGTATTTTCAGTTTCCAAACTACGAGATTGTTGTAACAGCAATTAAGGACGAGTTTCCTAAGAAGTTCGGTAACAAGACAATACTACTGACAGTGATAGTGATTGTGCTAGCTTTCCTCTTGGCAATTCCTCAAGTCACTCAGGTACGCAATAACACACACAATGTACTACTTAATATAATGTTATCACATTGCCTATATTTAGCGTCCATTCAATTCTTGTCATCAGGGTACTGTTTTATCAAATCACTTACGAATATCTTAAACTTACGATCAAATTTAAATTCTGTATAATTTGTTTACAATTATAAAGTGTGGTAAATGGAGCAGCAATACTAATACCTCCACAAACCATATCTATCACCGATTTACAGTTGAATTATAAAGAATTTAAATTTGAGCGTAACTTTAAGATTTTCGTATGGGCTTTGATAAAACAGTACCATGGGCTTTATGCCATTTTACAAGAATACTTACGTCTTACAGAAAAATTAAGTTGATTTAACCAGTTTTCCTACGAGTAATTACTAAATTGCTCTTGTGCAAGCAACTGTCAATTTGTTTAAGAAATAAAAATCTGTTCGCGTTTATTGTCGGTGAATAAAACACGGGCAGGAGTTCGGATGCGGAAAAATTAAATCACGAGTGCGAAGCAATCTACTTTTGAACTGCGCGCATTCCATTTTCACCCATTTGAGATTGAACATAATTCCACGCTGAAATTGAGTGGCTTATTAGCTGGTACAATTACCTCCCTCGTTAATGAAAACGACCTTCGTAATTTTCTGAAGGAAATACCACATTTTAAACATTGAAACAATTTTGATAACATGAGTATATTGTATCTATTTCATAAAATGAAAAATATAAATGAATTGATTATCAGAAGCTTTAATAAAACTTGGTTTCTAGAGTATATTGGAGTTTCTAAAAATAGATGCGTCATAGCTGTAACACTGGATTCTCGTGCAACTCGCCTTGTCATCGTGACTCGTAGAAAATTTTACTTTAAAGTTTACGTTCATTCATTCATTAATATGTCACGTGATACTGGGCGTAAATAGAAACAGCCAATTTGATAGGTATGTTTTATGGGGGTAATAATACATTGTTAGGTCCGCTCTATATTTAATGGATTAATCCGCAGATCGTGTTAGAATTGTCATTAGAACACATGACCGTGACCAATATCACTGAAGAATACAACCTGCTTGTCAAGGATACCGGAGCTGCCAATCTGCAGGTGACAGTTGGGCGCTCTATCACCTGAGAATCGGCTTCTATACGTACAAATAAAAACTAACATATCTCTTTTAGAAGTGTTGCATCAATGTATCTGAGTTTTGTTGTATTTATGAGTTTATTGTATCATACTTAACTTTAGATTTAATGCATTTTTGACAAAAGAAACTACATGAACAAAGTCTAAAAGTAAATATGAAATAATGCAATTCATTATCTCTGCAATTAATTATGTCTAAAAACTTGTCGGGAGTTAATTTACTAAAATGGAAAGCTAATGTTCAGAAGAACACCCATCATCCATGTCTTAAAATATCTTTTTTCGAACTAATAAAATGATTTGTTAGTTGGACTGTAGAAATGTTTGAACTATATAACGACTGTTAGGTGCTTTTATTTGGTTCATTTGTAATGTTTTAAGTTTAACAAATGCTTGGTGTTTTATTAGGTTCATTTAATTGTAATGTTTGAAGTATAACCACTCTTGTTAAGTCAAGTTCGAAGTTTAACTAATGCTTGGTGTTTTTTTCAGGGAGGATTTTACTTGTTGACATTGGTGGACTGGTATGCTGCAACGTTTTCCGTTACAATATTTGCTCTGATAGAACTTTTGGTCATGATGTTTGTATATGGTAGGTATAAAATTATTCTATGTATGAAGTTCAACAGGATTTGTCTTTCTACTATTTACAGTGTATCTTTATCAACCACCCGTCCCTAATGGCGCTTCCAGCGTTTTTTTCTCTCAATACTGAGGTGAGAAAAATGGAAATAGCGGACTGTTAAACTGTTTGCCTGGAAATGCTCCTATAGTTACTAGTGTAAAGACAGTCCCACTGCTGTTTGTTGTTGTACGGCTATCGTATTATGTCTCTTAAAAGTACATGTTATAAATTCAAATCTCCGATGGCGTACTTATTTCACTTTTGGTCCCTGTTGACTCCTGTCTGTGCTTGGCCAATGTTAATTCCGTTTGTTGTCTCCTTAAAGTTCCAAGCCACAAATCATCGAGAAAACTATTTTCCGGATTTACCTCTCTTTCACATAAAAAATAACAAATTAATGAGTTCGAACCATGTATCAAGTGCTGACAATTTCCTAAAGTAATTTCTTACAATATGTCGGGAAACATTTCAACAATGTCTGTAGTGTGTAGTACATTTTGTATCATACACGTACGTATATTTCTTATTGTAGGTTTAAGTCGTGTCGATGCCAATATGAAGGAAATGACAGGACGTGGAGTCCCCTTGATCTTCAAGATTGCCTGGTGCTTTACCACACCAATCTTACTTGCGGTAATCTCAATCTTAACTATTGTATGACCAAATTGACCCGATACATTAGAATAGTCCGTGATCTACCTTCGTTTCTTCTCCTGTACTTTTCACGATGCTACTAAACAGTTCGATAAAATGATTATACCAGATAAACGATGAAAAGAATCGCCAGGAGAAGCTAACTAAGAACTGTCCGAAGAAGAGTCAGTGTCCGGTGAAATTTGTCAAATAATACTCTACTTTGTTTTGTTTTTTGTTTTTGTTTGAAACCAAAGTGAATGTGTTTTAGTCATATTAAGATCACATAGTCAAGAAGGTATTCTGATAATGGATTGTGAATTGGTAAACCACCAATACAATATACGGGGGCATTCATATATATGTGTGATTGTGACGTCCTACTTTCACATACAAATATGTCTCTTACTCTTAGTTCATGTCAAGTGTTCATATCAGTTGTCTAACATAATGCTAGAAATGGAACCAGGCCCCGATCTTCCGAAGCCTCTCAAGTAAAATTCTCATCTCAAATTGAGATTTTGCTCAAACCAGAGTCTGAATTGGAGATAAATATGAAGTGTAATTAACTTAGAATTATGTTTCTGTTTTGTTATACCAAATAGAAGTACAATAGGAGAGATCATGTTTGTATACAAAGGGATTAGTACCACCAGCTAGCTATTCGTGAATGACAGGTTTTTATTGTTCCAATAGATTCATCCAATAGATTGCTGGTGGTCATTTTGCATATGAATACGGTGATCTCTCCTATATCGCATGGATACTATCTCAAACGATGGGTGACAAAATTTGAGTTGAGATTGAGGCCAGATTGAGATGTTTTGGGAGATTGGGGCCTGATGTGTTCACCACAATAACTGAGTCAACGCATGGCCATGACTTTTACGTGACCCCAAACTCGATAAAATACAGTCTTATGGTGCGTCTACACAGTACATTTTGGTGTATAAGTCTAGGATGTACATTTCAAACGATATATACCACACGTAAATAAACAGAAACTCATGACTTGTGAAACACACGTTATTTCCCTCAAAACCCTTGCAAACAAGTAGTACATCAAATACAAGTAGGTCAAAATGTACTGTCTATACGCACCTTTACTATCCGACCAACAATTTTTGACAGTTACGTCACTTTGTCAACAATCTATAAATAAGCTGGGTATAACCCAAACGGATTTATGATTATATTAGATACTGGTATGTTCTTATCAAATGTAAATCCTCAAGAAAGGCATGGTCTTGTGGATGTGTTGGCTGATTCTCACACAGCCGGTCCAAGTTCAAAGCTGGTGGTAGACAGACTACTTGAATGTTTTTGTATACTATACGGATAAAATAATTATTTAATAGTTTAATACAATAATGAATTCGACAATATTATTTTGTCTTTGGATTATTAAAAGTTCTTGAGATTCACGTAGTTTGTATAATACGTTTAGAACAGATGTTGCTTTCTCATTATTCCTCAAAAACTTACTGGAATAATTTAAAACGTGTTCTGAGCCATTCAATTAAGCCATTTAATTTTAGTAGAATAACAAAGATTTTGTATTTAATTCATTTTTCACACATACTTCGTATTCAATTGCAAGATAGTAACGAGCGGGAAAAAGTTACCCTGACGGGGGTCGAACTCGATACTTTTCAACTACTAATACTGCGCCGTTATCCTCTCGGCTATGCTGCCATGTAGATTATAGGTAAAGAAATATAATGATAATCCACATATTTGTAGAACAATATATTAAGTAAACATTGGATTGTAAACACAATGTGACGTCACTGTCAGGTATCCCTGGTCGGATAGTATAGTCCAGTCAGGATAAAAATCCAGTGACGCAGCGGTCGAGTCCACTTTAACGGTGTAAAACCATTATAAAGGCTTATATTGTACAAACAACTATAATTTCAATGCTAAACTAACATACTAAACTTCGCTCTACCTGTTTAGACAATGGTTGTGATTTTTTGCGTACACATAAACTGCAACGTCACTGTCACAATATCCTAACTGGACTATAGTCGACAATGGCACAGTGTTGATTTATATTGATAATCATCGACAATACCAGTGTAATAACATGGCGTAGAACAGCACGAGTCAGCGTGGCTTAGAACAATATATTATGTAATGTTTATGTGTAAAAATTGCATATGGTTTCAGGTGACCCTCGGATTCACTGTCTATACATACTCACCACCAGCAACCGGTGATTACGAGTATCCACCCTGGGCTGTAGGTCTGGGTTGGTGTATAGCAGCAACATCTATAGTTCCGATACCCATTTATATGATCTACAAACTCATTGTCACCCCTGGAACATTAAAAGAGGTATGTTTATATGTTCACCTACATTGAGTTTCAACGACTTGTTTTTAGACGATCAGTTGATCTTATCACGTATTAACGTCACAGGTAACTGTATCATTGATAAAGAGTACAAAAAACAAAAACAAAACTTTTAATTCTTTTGTTAAATTTATGTTATCTTTGAAAGGTGCATTTGTACTAAAGTGGTCAGATTTTCATGGTATGAAAAACTAGAATTGGCTTTCGATATCTTCATAAAGTAATTATATTCATAGACAACATCGTTAGAACTACCTACATGCAAAATCCCATCGACTATTTAAAAGGTTATACCATGAAATGTATACGACGGTGACCAGTCAGTCACTGAGGTGCATTCAATAGAAACGACAATGATATTCTAAAGAAGAAATAAGAAAGTGATTACTTTATTTTCTTATTTATGGACGGATTTTTTAAATATTGATATCAAATTAAAGATGAAGCTCTCTAGTTTCTGATTAAGTAAATATATTTTAAAATAACGCCAGTATTGATAAAATGTTTATTTAAACCAAACTGCACCTCAGTGACTGTGTGGTCAATTTCCCGTGTTATGAACCTTTCTAAGATATTGTAAATTTTATATAAAAAAATGTTTTTGTTTACTCTTTATAAATGATACAGTTACCTGTGATTAACGTCTGATTCAGTACAAGTACAGACAATTTCGTTGTTGGTAGTAAAGTTGAACAGACAGTTTCATTTGTTGTGTGGTTCCGCTCACAAATCCAAAACGTATTTAGTTGCAGTAATGAACGTTTGCACATAATTATATTTATGAGCATATATACATGTATATACAGTTGTATTTTTGCACAAACCTAGAAAAACAATATACTGCAAAATCAGTATTTTTCGAGGGAGTTGAATTTTCGTTGATTTCGTTCAAATAAAAAGCATGGGTTTACCTTTTCATGTTTAGTAATCAACGAATTTACGACCCCGCGAAAATGGATTTTTATCAAAATCCACGAAATTAATGCCATCGAAAATATGTGACTTTACAGTAGTTGCTGCATTATTATGTTATAAGTTTTCGCGGAATTGATTGTCTACCTATAGGGTATGTTTTATTACTTTGGCGTTCAATGACTTTGCATTTTATATTTTCCGCAGAGATTTCAAATCAATTTGCGTCCAAATGAGAAATGGGGACCACCGAAGGAGATCACGGAAGCACAGATTGTTACATTCGACGGAGAGAAGAAAGCCATAGATGGTTTTGATAACCCTGGCTTTCATACACGTCTGTAGAGGAAACAACCACCTGATACTAACCCTCTTTGTTTACGTAATCACGTCTTTTTCGTATATACGAGCTACACAGCCAGTGAAACTGTGGGCCATAAAGGAAAGAGAAATGACCAATAGAAATTACCTACACAATACCAAAGGGGTTCGACACATAAACCTACAATGATCAAAAACTGTTTTTAAAAAACATGCTCCTTATACTATATTGTCGAACCCCTTTGCACTATTCACGCTATTTTCAATAAATTTACTAGTATCATGATTGATATAAACGTGTGTAAACATTGAACTTGCTTTAATTAATGTTCGGGTAGGACAGAAACGGGAACTGAATATTCATGAGTGGCAGGTAAAGGTTGCCGTACAAAACTCGTATTATAAAACATAGGCATTTGGTTTCAACTTGCCGTAAGTTAATAATTTGCCCTAGTCACTGATCAACACGCGTACTGTAGACTCTCTTCAGTACCCTGTTCGATCAGTGACTAGGGCAAATCATTAATTTACGGCAAGTTGAAACCAAATACCTATGTTATAAAACAGATAAATAACACTATATTGGACAGGGACAATCTCATTTAAATCAAATCCATCTAACAGCGTAGCTAAATGTTAGGGTCTGATTTTAATGAGATTGGGACAGGGTAGGCGAAATTCGAACGAAACATCAGAGCACTCATTTATGTTGACATTATAAATTAGGGGCGGAATACAGAAACGGCAGTGCGCGAAAGGCACAGAAAAAGAAAGGGCGTAGCTATATTACAGGTAATATACTACAAGTTATAGTTAGAACATATTAAGTAAATTTTAATGATTAAAAAGGGCGGAGCGAGCGAAGCGAAGCGAGGCCTTTTTAGTCATTAAAATTTACTTAATATGTTCTAACTAACTTAGAATATAACATTCTGCATTCTGATTGGCCGATAGAAATTAGCGCCAACGCAAGACGTCAAGTCTGTTAAAAGAAAATTTTAATGATTAAATTTTCATTTAACCGCGAAAAAGTGGCGTTTTCATTGGCTCATAATGTAGGTTATATTCTAATGCTAAATACCGTTAATAAAATATTAACAAGAAGAGAACTGTGTTTTGTTTTAGTTCACGTTACAGTTTCCAATATCTAAGCAAGACAATTATAATAAAATCCTGATTTCTGTATTTATTCTGCATACTGTTAAAATCTCCATCTTAATTAAACATATGTTCAGTTTGAAAGAAAACTAAGCCAAAGTTCAAATAAAAGAATACACTTATTCATCTACATAATGTATGACGGCATCCAGAACCAGCAAATTCGGGTCTAAGAATTATTATATGGGCCATGGAAATCATTCCAACAAAGGAAATTGAAAAGACAGCCACACCACAAGAGACCAAGCGAGAGCCCAAAACTTTTAGATGCAGAGGGTTGCCTCCACACAAAGCCCCAACGCAAAAACTAAATAGGCTTTAACGACAAAGTCTCAACAGTACAAAGAGGAAAAGCAGCAGCTCCTGGTACGGAGACAGAGGTGTAAGTACCTGACACATAAGTTAGATAGGATGCACTCGAAATCTGATTTAGAAGTACACGGAAATAGACGGAAGGTACGGAAGCCTGTATGGGTCACCCCCATGATGAGATGATGTAGTTTATGTAGCCATGTATACCACAACAAAATGTAGTTTTGTCGGGATTTAATTACTTGACACTTTGACATATTATCAGACAATATGATGTGGTGTATGAAGGTACGTCATCGTAATTAAGACAATTTGTTGAGGTGTACATAGCGACATAAACGACATCTTCTCATCACGGGATGACCCGTACAGGCTTCCGTAGTATTGCATTGTTGCGCGGCGTATCACATTGTCGCATTGTTGTGCGTCGCTTTCGGGGGCGACGGACGAAATTCGACATGACACTAACAGGATTCCTAGATAAATTAAATGTAGTGATACACTTTTATTTCAGTTTATTTCAAAATGCATACATGTTTGTATGAGAAATAATAGATTATACTTAATTGGGGATTCTACTTTACGCCAATGGTACATGTACCTGTTCAAACTGACAAACTGTGCTCCACTTACTGAAGATACCAAAGATATAAAAAAGACTATATTAAGTCAGACAGGGAAGGCAGCACTCAACTTAACCAGCCGAGCACAGAAAACATTCAAAACACACAAAACACAGTGCCCAACTGAACCAACCGAGCACAGGAAACATAAAACACATAAAGACACAATGCCCAAGTCCAAGCGCAGATCCGCCCAAGTCCAAGCTGTCGAAAAGTAAAATAAATTATAACTAGCTGAATGACCCAGTTTCCACAGCAAAAGGACTATAATGCCTAGTTTTAGCTGTCAGAAAACTTAAAACGAAGAAGTGTACAACACACTACCGACCAAGAAAATTAAACATCCCCTGTCACACTGTTTAAAAGCTGAATAGAAAAGATTCAGCAAACAAAAGGCGGAATGTCTACGCTGAATGACCTAGTCAAAACAGTAAAACTGCTGAACTATATAGTTTTAGCAGCCTTTAGTCTCAAAAGTTAAAATTATTTTTTTTCAAAAGTTAAATAACAGTATTAAACGTTAAAAGGCCTGTATAGTCGGATGACCTACTTTCAATTAGTAAAATGACGTAATTGAACAATTCGAGATATGACGTAATGAACAAGTCATTAAAAATTGCAAGCAATACAGAAGTCCCCTACCGGTTTAAAGCCATTTTCAATGCGTATATTGCCATAGCAACCACAATTCCCGTCAGAACCAAAACTGACGGATTGATGGCAAACCAATAGTCCCCTCCGGTCAAAAACCGGCAGGGGACTTACAACTACGTTAAATGACCTCAGGGGACAAAACACTACATCCATAACTCCACAGCTGTACACCAACTCATGAACGAACCAGGTAGGATGCGAATCGCGGGGACGAAATAGTAAGAGGACAACCAGCAAACACGAATAAATAACTCCTAGCTCCATATAACTTTTGGTCCCGGCTGAGAAATTATGACATATTATTGATTATTTAAAAATGAAAAACCACTGTAAACGGAATTGGCGTTTAAATCCAGATACAAACCCATAATTATTATAATAATTAAACAAAATACGAAACTACCGGAAGAATCACCACCCAACAGAAACCGCGGGACACGTGAGAACAAAAAAGGCACTGAAAATATACAACTTCACTCGAAAAGGCGCGGAACATGCCCAACATAAAAAACTAGCACAGGAACATGTAATACAAAACCGGGCATCCAATCCCGAAAGTCTGCTGCTTAAGTCAGTCAAACTAAAAACGGAACAAGAGCCAGTTGGTAAGAAATTAACAACCGGACAAAACACACACCACAAGGACAATCCACAACAGACACTGAGTATCTGCAATTTTGAAAGATACGAAGCAGCCTTGTGCTGGACAACGAATTTGCAGAATGGCACATACAAAATTAATAAAGTTTAACAAAAAGGCACAGTGGCCGATTATTTTTGTATTTTTTCTAATTATACTATAAAGTGGACAGTACATACACGGAGGAAGGTTGACTGAAGGGCTTCCGCCTTGGTACGGACAGTGACACATGCCACTGGGGGCTTAAACGTTTTACAGTGCAAAAAACCTCACACTTACCCAATAGACAAGCTTATAGAACAGGACAGTGTAAATAAATGTTTCCCGCCATGTAATGCCCTCTAACAAAAAGGCCACAGTGACCGGTAATAAAGGAATGTAAAACATGAACATTATATAAAATACAACCATCGAGTAGCACAGAAAGTACTCAATGACCTATCAAAGGTCAGAGCAACAAGAGAGCAAAACATTTAAGGGTACGACAAGCCAATGTAACAGACAAGCATCAATGCCAGCCGTCCACAAAGGCTTCAGGTTAGGCATATCATAGAGTCTGTATATTTTCCGGTTATCGCACAATGAAATAAGAAGCATAGTGGTGAGCTGTAAATGGACCCACTGCTAAGCATGCAGTCCGTTGCAAAATTAAAGGGTCATATCCTCTACTCAGAAAACGTTTTATGATCTTGAGAAACACATCATGAAAGTGGCTATGACCAAGAATCTTTCGAAATTTGTAAAGCACATCACCATAAAATTCAGACTGAGACAGACCTTGTAGCAGAAGTGTCTTTAAATTAATACCATATTTAGAAATGAGATCTGAATTACGCCTACAGAATTTTACAAACGTTTTCACTGATTTTCAATAACTAGGTCCAAACGGTAAGGAAAAAAACTAAAAATGCGACCTTTCCTGATTCAGTTTGAGCTTACCTTAAAAGTTTGATATATCATCCAGTAACAATGCCCGAAAATCTTGAATGCAACACTTTCGTAGTTTTTATGTTATGATCATGCAAACACAGGTAGGTAGAAACCAATTCTAGTACTTACAAAACCTCCGTTATCACAGCCCTATGATGTTAATTGCACACTTATTTGAAATACTATATAAAAAATATAGCTCAACTTACTGTAATCGCAATTATGATGTATGGCGATTCTAAATGTGATCAGGTCTGAACGAAATGATCAAATAACAAGTTTGAATTTCTACCGATATATTCGCACTAATCATTTGGCTGTAAACAAAATAAATATAAGTATGTGCTTGCTTTAACTTTCATTGAAACAAAGAATGCTTTATTGTGTGATCGCGCATCAACCCAAATGCAACTTGTTAATCGTATATAGAATTCAAATGAACGATTATTTTCGATCCATCTACATATAATTTTTAAAGTAGATCAGACATTAACAATCAGCCAAATAATAACGAAGGTTTTGTGTTATAATGGATAAATACAAAATAGCAACATAGTTTTAATCTTAAGAATTGTTTAATGTTCAGAACTAGGATGAACAAGTACAACAATGTATAACATGCATTTACAATGAATATTTAGTACTATGATATTAAAAAGTTGAAGAAAACTTATTTCAAAGTCATACCTGAAATGTCAGCAATTAATCAGAACAACACTTAAAAGTCAAACTGGCAAACGCATACAAACATAAAACACGTTTCTATGGTGTTTCTGATTTCAATTTACCACAAAACACGTTATGATATAATTTTGATAATGCAACATACTTATAACATGGCGACAGACGGTAAAATAACAATGGTAACGAAGGTTTCCTGAGAATCAGAACATAACATGTTGACAATTATTTTGGGAACATTGGCAAGTATCTAAGTTGTAACTACATTAATAAACATGCTGAAATGTACAAGAGACACTTGGACACAAAACTTAAACATAATACCAAACAGGCTAATTGAAAACGTCAATACCAACAACCCGGCTGATAACGAAGGTTTAGTGACATCAGAACTTTTCAGTATACACCGCATAACTGTTCAAAATACACTATCTGTCACTATTACTACTTTTTAACAATGACTTTGACTTTCGAGTAGCCTTTGGTGCATCTACTAGTATCAATATTTAACAAGACTTCCATCTAACTATGTCGTTATGTCTAGGTCAATAGAAAAACTGCATATTAGTTTTCACAAAATTCACTTCATGATTTTCATCGTCTTGATTAATAATGTTATCAATAAACAAGCTATCTTTGCACTCAGTAGTAACATGATTACCAACTGCATATTTTGTTTCAACCACAATGCCGGTTTCCCTTTCTTCTTGTATTTTTCAAACGTCTTCATATCTGTTATTTTCAGTATTTTCTGTTTTGCTTGTTTCTCCCTTTTCACCTTCTTTCTGACAGTTTAGAGGAACGTACATAATTACGGCACATTCTCTCTCGTTCCAGTCATAGGTAGTCTTCATTGTTTTGCTCTTTCAGGCGCATACAATATACCGTTTGGATTTCAGCATTACTCTTGGTCATAGTTATAAAAACGCATATAATAAATTAAACTTTCGTTATCTTTATGAAACCTTCGTTATCGTAATTATAAACCAAATCGTAAGACTGTAACTAAATTAATGCACTATAAAACTTAACAAATGATATAAGTCTATGCAATAGCAATACTTAGGTTGATATTGCGTATGGATAATAGGATAACTGTTCTAACAATCACTTGCAGAACACGAAGACTATTATATATTTTACCGTAGTCCGGTTTTCTCTTCAACAAATAATAACAGAACACATTGCAAATTATGTAATGGTACCAATTTCATACACATGTAACAGACTTTTAAATGCAGTGAAGTAAAATGTGTACATACACGTTATAATATAACTTTTCTCACCAAATGCAGTGATATAACCTTCGTTATCGCAGGATAACGAAGGTTTTATAGATTTAAACACAAGTGTTATACAAAAAGGAAGCCATACTCTCTTATGTAAATGTTTATCTTAACAAAAACGTTATATTGTGCGAATAATATCATAGTTAGATACTATCTCAGTCAATCTTATTGAAAAAATATTTTCGTTGGAAAGTAAGGTAAAAATACTCACAACTCTAGTTGGAAGTACAAGCAATGTTTTACGACATCTCTCGGCGATTTCGCATTCAAGCAAGTCTACACTTCAAATAGGCCTAACAAAAAGTCATATAATTGTAATCTTCTGCGTTTTTAGCGTTAGTTTCGAATTTTGGCAACGAAAGTTAAATCACGAAGGTTTAAACTGTGTACAAAACTGAAATTAGTTTAATGTATAACTCTGTATTAAACATAAATTTCGTTTTTATTACATCAATATGATATATCTGGTTGTGTAAATAGCCTACCAGGAGTCAGTTTTAGTATTAATGTGCATCTTTTATGATCACGAAAGTTTTAAGCTATTACTTTTGAGTAAAGGTTAATATTTTATGATGCACAGAGTTCGCGATTTAATAAATAATTCGTATATGCCTGCGATCCTATAGTCTTATTTAGGCTTTGGTGGTATACATAATGATGTTTCATTTGTCATAAACAGTTATTTCTTAGTTTGCTACACTATATAAATTGGCAATAACGAAGGTTTTTTAAAATTGAAAAATTGGCGACACATGAAACGCATTAAAATTTGACACTATAGCTGGCAATGGACAGCAGATTGCCTCATGAATTACTGAAAGGAAGGTTTGAGCTTGATGTTAAAACAAAAAATACCGTCTCCAATGAGCTACTCGTAAAAAGAAGACGTTGTTCATTTGGGTATTTTGAGTCGGCGACAATAACGAAGGTTTAAATTTTGATAGATGTTTCGAAAATTTGAACTTTTTTATGGACGATGGAAGAGATTATTTTATCGCAGTGTTTGGGCTGATGTAATAACCTTCTGTAGAGACATATTTGTTAGCTTTCCAGCGGTTTATTTGTTAATAAAACAACGGAACATGGCATGGACCTAGTTATTGAAAATCAGTGTTTACGAAGTTAATGGAAGCGATAGCCTTGTTGCAGTAACGTATTAGTAATACAAAGATTTCAAGTATTAAACTACTTTAAGACACATTTAAAGGATTACATGACAGAGTTGCGCAACCAAAGGAATGTCTACTAAAACACATTGGATTAAAAGCAGGATGGTACCCACATAGTCGGCCTTTCCGTCTTGAGTATTCATTTGAATACGCCCGCAACACAAGTGTCTCAATAGCAAAACGTATTGACGAGATTCCGAATGATGAACATGCTATTGTTGTCTATCACCTTTATATGCACCACTTAGCATATCGTTTCATGGTGAATCAGAATAAGACTGATACTTATTCGTAAATCTGTGGAAAACTTTCTAAATAGAAATTCTGTCGTGTTAATAAAAGGACCACACACTTTTTCAGAATCAGCAGCAGGTGATCGTCTGAATGACTGTAACTTTGGATTATATACTAAACTACTTTATGACACATTTAAAAGGTTTCATGACAGAGTTGTGCTACTGAATAATGGAGATGCAACGATTGCATTACACAATGCTCCTAATCATCCACCACATAATATTGTATCAGCAATGGTGGAACAAATGTTTAGTTTTGCATGTAAATAAAAACAATAGAAACCGTTGTCATTCCAATACGACATTAATGTTATTAGGGTTTTTTTTTTATTTTTGTTACTCCGACTTTGGTGAGTGAAATGTTGGCAGGAGGGAAACCTAAAAATAACAAGAGGGCCCGAAGGGCCATAGGTCGCTCACCTGTCCTAGTAGTTCATGCAGACCCCTTAATGGTAGCCTCTATTGCATGTACAAGGTTTTCATATTGTCTTATAAAGTGACGTTGCAATTTACATCACGTAGACCAAATGGCATATTGAAGTTTAAGCCAAGTTTTGTCTATAATTTAACCTAATGACCTAGTTTTTGACCCTAGAAAACCCAATATCACACTTCACCTAGATTTTGTAGAGATGATCATTGTGACCAACTTCCATAAAGACAAGGCCAACATTGAGACCTTTAGAGACTGCACAATGTTTTTCAAAGATTTAAAATTGTGACCTCTTGTGACTACACAGGGTTTTTCTATGATTTGACCTTGTGACTTAATTTTTTACCCCGGATGAACAATATCGAACTTGGCCTAGATTTTGTTGAGATGATCATTGTCACTACGTTTCAAAAATGTAACGTCAAAATTGTGACCTCTAGGGACTATGCAAGGTTTTGTATGATTTGACCTTGTGACCTACTTTTTGATCCTGGATGTCCCAATATAAACCTGGACCTAGGTTTTGTTGAGATGATCACTGTGACCAAGTTTCATAAAGATTAGACCAAAATTGTGACCTCTAGTGACTACGCAAGGTTTTTCTTTTTGACCTTGTGATCTAGTTTTCGACCCCGGATGACCCAATATCGCCTTGGCCTAGATTTTGTTGACATAATCATTGTGACCAAGCTTCATAATGATTAGGCTAAAACTGTGATCTCTAGTGCCGACACAAGTAAATTGTTGACGGACGACGGACGAAGAGTGATCACAAAAGCTCACTCTGTCACTTTGTAACAGGTGAGCTAAAAACTCTTGGCTGTAGACTAGTCAATAACGGTCCAATTTGAAGCAATTTCTAGTGATGTACCCAATGATAACAATTTGGCCAAATAAAGTATGCACGTTAATTTGCCGAGGTGTCACAAACCACTTATTGACCTAAGAAAAGAGTCCACCGGTAGCTAATATGGCAATTAATTTTTTTTTTACAATTGTAATTTTTATTACTTTTATTTTAATTAAATACAATAGGCCTTTAAGTTTTCTTCTAAGATGTTAAGGCCAGAGTTTTTTAATTTTTTGTAACTCGGACATTTTTGAGAAAAAAATAAAAACTCCCAAAATGTAGTTGATGGTGGATTGTAGTCAATGACGGTCCATTATTGAAAGCAACAATGTTAGTTCTAACAGCAAATTTATCTTATAACAAATACATGTATTTGTATCATTGATAAAGAATTTTAAAAAAACTACAGAAATTTAATTACATGTACATTTTATTTAAAAATAAATTTCAGTTACATATTTTTTCAATGATACCTATGGCACAGTGGTAAATGAGAGCACTATACCTACTTATCATTAGTAAAATATTGGAATACATAACAAGAGGGCCTAGGTTGCTCACCTGTTATAGCAGTTCATGCAAGACCTATGATTTGACCTAGTGACCTAGTTATTGGCCCCATATGACGCAATATCGCACTTGACCTAGATTTTGTTGTGATGAGCATTGTGACCAAGTTTCATAAAGATTAGGTCATTATTGTGACCTCTAGTGACTACACAAGGTTTTTCTATGATTTGACCTTGTGACCTAGTTTTTAACCCCGGATGACCCAATATCGAACTTGACCTAGATTTTGTTGAGATGATCATTGTGACCAAGTTTCATAAAGATTAAGTCAAAATTGTGACCTCTAGTGTGTACACAAGCAAATTGTTGACGACAGACGAAGAGTGATCACAAAAGCTCACTCTGTCACATTGTGACAGGTGAGCTAATAAAACAAGGTGTATAGTAACATTACCATCAAAATATTTGATATAAAAGATTTGTAAAATTTTAGATTTCCAATTTTGTTTTTTGAAAATGCCAAAAAATAGGGCAGGAGGGTCCGAGTAACGAAAAATCAAAGAACTCTGGCCTGAGTAAATACCACGGTGACCCGAGGTTTGCTTAGCTTTGTATAAAGCAACATACATGTATAATTGGCTACTGTCATTTTTACAGCCTTCTTACACAGACATTCTCGACAGTGAAACATTTATGAATATTAAACGGTACTTATTTGTGAATACACTGCCTACAGAACTGTGATTTCCACTGTGCAGTATAGTCCGTTGGCGATTAGGCTGGACCCCCATAAACCTTAACTATCTTTTAAAGTAATTATTCAATTTGATTGAAATTTAGTATGGTTAACTGAATTACCTTTACCAACTCTGTGTTTAAATTTCAGAATTTTTACGAACTCATTAATTTTTCCCCATTGTGTCCAATGTATTAAATTTTGTATTGTTATCAACAAATGGACAGGGAGTAAAATAAGCCATTACGACCAGGTAGTTAGACTAATGCTATTGTATTTGTAATAACTGTAACGGTACATATATGGATAACTTTGACCTACATTTGACTGGTCATCAATGTCTAAATAATTGAGGCCCACCTTCTGATTGTAGTGATCACTTGTATATACAAAATGTTGAGTCTTGAGGTGAGCTTAAACATAAAACACATACACTTTGATGTATGGGCCTCATTTTATAGTTACAATCCTCACTGGTGTGTTACTTAATGTACAGTTATATTGGACCAATTTGCTTACCTTTGCTGTTCCAGTCACTTCAATCACCCGTACATATTTACCCTGTTTTAGACTTAAAATTTTACATTGGAAGTAAATGCAAAGTACACTTTTCTGTGCACCAAAAATTCTGTTTTATTTTATGAGAGTTGGTAAGGTTGATTTATGAAGATATACCAATTTTTATTCTAATTGGTATTGTACTTTTTAAGATATTTAAGGTTTATGGGGGTCCAGCTTAGTCGCTAACGGACTATAATAAATATAATCTCATGGGACAAACGTAGTAATCTGTGACTCTTGATATCACTAAAGGCATCAAATCCAAGAACAAATTCCACATTTGCTCTGCTTGCAACACCAAAATGGCAGTTAGTATTTTACTTCGTCAATGATATCTATGAAATATACACCAGTCTAAGGGAAAACATGTAAGCTTTCCACAAAAGTTAAAATTATGGGATCTCTATCAGCAATTGATCTTTTTTCCAGGACCTTGTGAAACCTTTTGACGTGTTTCGTATGCGAACAAACCACTGGTCCTAGCCATCTTGTTGTCACTGGGTGCTGCCAAAAACAGCACAGATGCTGATCCTATGTCTTGTGGAAAGCTTATATTTTTCCCTTAGACTCGCGTATGTTTCATTGAAATTCGCGAAGTAATATAATACTTTTCGTTTTCCAATTTGGTCTTGAAATTGATGCCTGATGTCAGTGTTACATAGGTCTTGGAGTTGATGCCTGATGTCAGTGTTACATAGGTATTGGAATTGATGCCTGGTGTCAGTGTTACATAGGCCTTAGAATTGATGCCTGATGTCAGTGTTACATAGGTCTTGGAATTGATGCCTGATGTCAGTGTTACATAGGTCTTGGAATTGATGCCTGATGTCAGTGTTACATAGGTCTTGGAATTGATGCCTGATGTCAGTGTTACATAGGTCTTGGAATTGATGCCTGATGTCAGTGTTACATTGATCTTGGAATTGATGCCTGATGTCAGTGTTACATTGGTCTTGGAATTGATGCCTGGTGTCAGTGTTACATAGGTATTAGAATTGATGCCCGATGTCAGTGGTACATAGGTCATGGAATTGATGCCAGATGTCAGTGTTACATAGGTCTTGGAGTTGATGCCTGATGTCAGTGTTACATAGGTCTTGGAATTGATGCCTGATGTCAGTGTTATATGGTATTGCTACAGTTACACTGTGGGATATATTCATTGAAGGGACAAAATATTATCGGCCGATGTAATAAGCAGAGTAGCATTTGTTATCATGGCTGTGGACACTACCCACATATATCGGTATTCAGTTCAACATAACAACGAATGTCAAAATCAAATGTTTTAGTAATGCATTTAATTCGTATAAAAAGTTGTTTACATAATAATAAATAAGATGCAAAATATAACAATACATAATATTGTATGAATGATTGTGTTACAATATTTATCCAGCACTCTTCACATCTGGGCCCCAATCTCTCAAAGCATCAAAAAGAAATCTATAAAATCAGAATTAAGCTTTTAGAGTTTAAGACCAATCGCAAAATTCAGCTAATCAAATTTTGCTGTAATAAAGCGAACAATCAGGGGTCCTACTGAGGTATAAGACCTTATCCTGAAAATAAGACGCTTGTCTGTTTCAGGTGCCATTAGCACACGTCATGTATCCTTACACAAAACTTCAAACATTGTGCTCAAGACTATCGTAATTTATTAACAATTTAGCATAGGAAATTTCAAATGACCATAACTCGGTCAATAATTGGAGTATTTTCATCATATAACTTTTATTTTCTATAGAAAACTTCATTCTTTCTATTGCAACAAATCTGATTTTTTGGATTATTATTAAATTGTTGGAACCCTGGCACATTTCGTGATTCTTATTTTGTGACTGGTATTGCAAGAAAATATTCTCATTAATATGTGACAATATTTGAGCATACATTTTGTAGATTCAGTGCAGATTGGGACGATTCAGACGCTGTGCCATGGTCAAGTGGTGAGTGCACTTGATTTGCAACCTGGGAATCCATGTTTGAATCCTGCACACGGAAGGTCATAGTCATATACCGGTTAGAAAATTTTACAACATGTGGAAAAGTTGCTATCCCCTTGTGTAAATTAGTACTGGTGAGGATAAAATCCAGAAAAAACTGGTTAGATGCATGGACGCTGTACATAACTTAAACAATAGTTGAGAAACAACTTGAAACCCAAACAAACAAAAATTTCAAGAGACTATGGCCACATTATGGAGTGCCATGTAAATATTGTCACATGATACATATATATGTTTTTATTTCTTTTAAACACACAAAATTGGGCAAGAAAATGACATTCAAACAAATAATGGAGTTGATAACAAGGGAGACAATTCTTAACTTTTAACAAGAACACATAATGATTATAAACATTTCAAGTCGCACATCAAAAATGTTCTTTGATAGCCTACCGCTTCCTCAACTTCCTAGTGGCAGAGCGTCAGCTTGGATGCGGGAGGTCAAGAGTTCAATCTCAGGCTGTGTCATACCAAAGACGAAATAAAAATGGTAATGGTAATTCCATTGCTGGACTGAAATTTGGCTTCTCTCATACCCTCGTGGTGATGGATAACATCAGGAATGAGGTGTCGAGAGTGATAAGTTACAAAACAAGAGGGCCCAAAGGGCCCTAGGTCGCTCACCTGTCGAACTTGACCTAGATTATGTTGAGATGGTCATTGTGACCAAGTTTTATACAGATTAGGCCAATATCGTGACCTCTAGTGACTACACAAGGTTTTTATATGATTGACCTAATGACCTACTTTTTTACCCCAGATGACCCAATATCGAACTTGACCTAGATTTTGTTAAGATGATCATTGTGGCTAAGTTTCTTAAAGATCAAGCCAAAACTGTGACCTCAAGTGACTATGCAAGGTTTTTCTATTATTTGACCTTGTGACCTAGTTTTTTACCCCGGATGACCCAATATCAAACTTGATCTACTCTGATTTTGTTGAGATGATCATTGTGACCGAGTTTCATAAAGATTAGACCAAAATTGTGACCTCCAGTGACTATGCAAGGTTTTTCTATGATTTGACAATGTGACCTAGTTTTTGACCCAAGATGACCCAATATCGAACTTGACCTAGATTTTATTGTTATGATCATTGTAAACAAGTTTCGTAACAATCAGGTCAAAACTGTGACCTCTAGTGACTACGCAAGGTTTTTCTATGATTTGACCTTGTGACCTAGTTTTTGACCCCAGATGACCCAATATCGAACTTGATCTACATTTTGTTGTGTTGATCATTGTGACCAAGTTTCGTAAAGATTATGCTAAAACTGTGACCTCTTGTGACTATACAAGGTTTTTCTATGATTTGACCTTGTGACCTAGTTTTTGACCCCGGATGACCCAATATCGAACTTGACCTACATTTTGTTAAGATGATTATTGTGACAAAGTTTCATAAAGATTGGGCCAAAATTGTGACCTCTAGTGACTACAAAAGGTTTTTCTATGATTTGACCTTGTGACCTAGTTTTTGACCCCGGATGACCCAATATCGAACTTGACCTAGATTTTGTTGAGATGATCATTGTGACCAAGTTTCATAAAGATAAATTCAAAATTTTGACCTCTAGTGACTACACAAGGTTTTTCTATGATTTGACCTTGTGACCTAGTTTTTGACCCCGGATGACCCAATATCGAACTTGACCTAGATTTTATTAGGATGATCATTGTGACCAAGTTTCATAAATATTAAGTCAAAATTGTGACCTCTAGTGACTACACAAGGTTTTTCTATAATTTGACCTAGTGACCTAGTTTTTGACCCCAGATGACCCAATATCGAACTTGGCCTAGATTTTGTTGAGATGATCATTGTGACCAAGTTTCATAAAGATAAATTCAAAATTTTGACCTCTAGTGACTACACAAGGTTTTTCTATGATTTGACCTTGTGACCTAGTTTTTGACCCCGGATGACCCAATATCGAACTTGACCTAGATTTTGTTAGGATGATCATTGTGACCAAGTTTCATAAATATTAAGTCAAAATTGTGACCTCTAGTGACTACACAAGGTTTTTCTATAATTTGACCTAGTGACCTAGTTTTTGACCCCAGATGACCCAATATCGAACTTGGCCTAGATTTTGTTGAGATGATCATTGTGACCAAGTTTCATAAGGATTAGGCTAAAATTGTGACATCTAGTGTCTACACAAGCCAATTGTTGACGGACGGACGGACGACGGACGGACGACGGACGACGGACGAAGAGTGATCACAAAAGCTCACTCTGTCACTTTGTGACAGGTGAGCTAAAAAACTTGTTTCACAATCAACCTACAATAAATTATTACAAACAAATTTTCCATTTCTCTGGTGGTATTTATAATTTTTTAACAAAAACATAGGGAGAGGCTACTGCACATTCTAAAATGTTTAGTTCATACAACTTTAATTTAGGTCAATAGTGAAACAAGTTCTACTCTTGACCCCTTATTTCAGATGAGCTAGAAACATGAGTAAGTAACATATAACAGTTTTGATTGACACTCTGACAAATCACAGGAAAAGATTCAAATTAGAAAGATTTTTTACAAAGATTGACGTATAAAACAATATACACCATGGACATTTTAACTGTAATATAATACTGTAAATGTTTATATTTTGATGAATCCAAGACTTTTTCCCTCTGGCGCAACGAGGTCGTATCTCACTTTATACTATATTAGTAAGATACAACCTTGTTGAAACTAATGGACGATTTAGGGATCAGTGAAAACAGACAATTCTACCATCAGCTTCCAGTCAAAGATAAAGCATGGGTGTTTAAACCAGGGTCGGTATTTATAAAGCATCTTAAGTGAAAACTTAAATATTTTGACTTAAGATAAAATATTGAGCTGACCATATTTCACAAGAAACGAAAAATAACCCATGGTTTCTATATGATTACTGTAGCTCTTTACATAATGCTTCTAAACAATGTAAATAATTGTTAATATTAGTTTTCCTGTTTAGCTGATACACATAAGCAAAATTTGAGATTTTAAGAAAATTCTAAGTTTTCACTTAAGATGCTTTATAAATACTGACCCTGGTGAATGTTGAATAAAAGTGAATGTATTACATTCTAAAACAACCAGCAGTTTCACCTATATACAAGTAGAGGAAACCAAGGTGTGTATGAATTACCGTTTAAACACAGCTATGACAAATAACTCAATAGCGTTCAGAGGAAGAAAAATAGTACAGCAGTTGCAATGTCTTGGTGTGTTGTCAAATGTGGAATATTGGTCATGTTAGAATCGTAATAATGAATATGTACCTGTGTTTTACCTTGAATAAAGCATGGTCACTTGTTCAGATGCACACATTAAATCACATCCAAACTTGTGACCTTGCTTTATTCATGATAAAACACAGGTGCATATTCGTTATTTCTTAAATAAAGGTTGGAGGTGGACAGGCAGGGTGAATGGCATTTCTTCGTTCTTCCCTGGGAGCATAATTATGACTTTATTGAATTCTTGACCATTCAAACAAAAGCAACTTAAGCCAGGATAAATTTACTCCCCATTCTGAGATTATCATCCAACCCTCCCCCAGTTTGTCATCAAGTCCTGATATTTTTACTAGCTCTACAAAATTCAGGGGTGTCAACAGGGCCAAATTGATCATAATTGTCAAAGAAGAGGCTTTAATGTCATTGTTTCCATTGTTTCCATATTTCACTTAGTTTGTTTCAAAGAAAATATTTCAGAGCTGATTAAATTTATTATAACTTTGCCAATTTTTGAGATATTTTCATCAAGTAACTTTTATTTTGGTAAAAAATCATAGCTCTTTCAGGAATGATAAATCCAGAATTATGGATAAATCAGGAAAATTGGGACCCCTGAAAATTGATACTAAGTATAGGATATTTTTCGTGATGTCCTTATTTTCACTATTATTCGCAAATTGAGTTCCTCATGAATGGGTAAACATACTGAAGTTCTTAAAAGGAAGACCTACACAGAAACAGTCAACTCTGAATTCACGAACACCATATAGAATTTGTTACCGAAACTTGCAAAATAAAGATCAAGCTAATATAAGTGACATTACATTAGCCTGTTACTACCCATCAAGTGAGCCATTTTTATCCAGTTTCAAAACATAAAACCATTTATTTTACAGCCACTTATATCTTCACTTTGGATGTGGAGATGTACTGCTTCATAAATTGTTTCAAAATAAGTCAAAATCAAGGCCAGATTTCACATTTTAAAATATCAAAAACGCTCCTCCCTAACCATGTTTAAAAAAAGGATAATAACATACCATTTAATTTACAACAGCTTTAGAGCTTTTCAGGGGTGTCAACAGGACAAAATTAAAATCAGGAAAATCATATGTGGCTGACCATTTTTGCCAAACAAGAGTCCTTCAATGACATTAATTCCATAAGTAACTCAGTTTGTATAAAGAATATCCTTCTGAGCAGATTAAATTTACCATAACTTTGCCATTTCTTGAGATATTTTCATCAAATAACTTTTATTTTGGTCAGAAGCCATGGCTCTTTCAGGAATGATAAATCCGGAATTCCGAATATATCAGGAAAATTGACACCCCTGGCTTTTTCAATACAAAAATCAAATAACACATAAACATACAAAACAAAAACAACAGTAACATCATTAGACCTATAATTGCACACAACCCTAAAATCAACATGACACTTAAACACCATTTAGATCAATATCCATCGGCATTAGGAAATCATGCATAGCATATTTCCACGTCCATAGCCGTGCCACTCTGTCGAATTCCGGCCGATTATTTTGATACACGTTCCCGATGGCCGGTTCCATGCACACATCACAGAAAGGATCAGTCAACAAGGATTGAATGCTGATTAGCACCTTTGATATAGTCAAAGCCAGACTCCAGTTATAATGAATTGAATCAAGTCCAACGTTTCCGTGACGACTTATATTTGGATGAAATATTTTAGTTATAAACTGTACTTTTGGAGGTCTCATTGGATAGCTGAAACAGATTTAAATTTATTAAATCAACACGATCACCTCACCAATATTTAAACGCACTAATAATATTAACACATTTTATGTACAAAACGCTACTTCGGAATTGCATCTAGCCACGCAAACAAAGGTAAATTGATACGCAACACCCCTCTTGATGACAAATATCCCCATTACCTTGATCATTTGACCTACAGATAAAAAAAACCAAAGAGTTCATTTCAGTCATCTGTTGGTCATTAAGCTTGGTGACGCTTGATGAATCATTCTTGAGTTATCCCCCGTTATCCATCATTATATATATGTAGGTCTATGGACAGACTGAAAGACAGACTGACTGTCCAACATCAGCAAAAAATATACATATACACACCCATTTCTAATGGGAGGGGAGCATAATAAACAATAACTAACTTATCTGTAACAGATAAAGACAATATGCCAGAGTTAGATTACACCGGTATTAAATGCTAATCATGTACAGACTTGCATATTATAAATAAAAACAAGACTGCGTTCAATAAACGCTTATGCCCCCTGTGGAAGCCTTGTCCATAAATAAGTCTAAGTCCAAAATTAGGTCAAGGTGAAGGTCAAAATGGGGTTAGGTGATACTGGCGTGTGGAGAGTGTTCATACACAACATCCATGCAAGTATGAAAGCTTTGTAGCAAGCCATATTAATGCTAGAAGAAACGGTCAATTTGGGTTAACCAGGACGGACGGACGAACGGACGGACGGACGGACAGGTGAATCACTATATGCCTCCCCATCTATCGATAGGGGGGCATAAAAACAACACTACTATGACATCGCTTCGAGCCAGGAAAATTAAAGTAGAGACAAAATGGATGATGTGATTAAGACACACTGTGTAGAATTTTTTATAAATATTTCAGTGAAAGAGAATTCACAACTTAACGAATACTCTTACCTGTCTGGAATTTGTAAATACAACAAGAACAATCCCCCTTCGTACGGACTTCCCTGTGGTCCAGTTATAGATGCCTGCCAGTGGCAACAATGACGATCTAATGGTTCAGCTTTAATACCTTCTGGTGGGTCAGACTTCAATGTTTTAAGTTCATTTCTAAGTCTACGATGTCTCCAGGAGTTCTCCTCTATAGGTGGGGTACTCTGATAAAATAACATATTTGAATAAGACAACTTAAGTACAACTGCATACTAGTATGAGTGCCATTCAAATATAGGTAGACACCATTAAACTGTCTTTTATCCGAATTTCAACAAATTTGGAAGAGATAATTTCCTATAATAAATGCAGTCTGTATAGTGATCGAGAAAAATATATGTAATATTCTAAAATATTGTTATAGTAAGTAAGCAACGCAAGATTAAACACACAGGACAACTCGTCGATTTATCCTGTCCAAAATTGTGTTGATATTGTATATGCACATACAGTACACAACAATAACATTATATGACTAAAGTAATGGCTATCATAACACAGACTTATACAGCAAATATGATCAAAGAATACCATTATCTGACTTGCTATGGAAACAACCTTTTCATAATTATACTAGAACAGTAGAAGCACATTGGATCAAAACTCTGGCAAAAAATTATCCAACATAACATTCTTAAGAATATTATGCACAACTAGTAGGCTTCGTACCAAGTTTTCGTGTAAAGGTTAGTTGAAATCGGACCAACATGTAAGGAGAACATGGTCATAAATATCTCAAAGAGTATACCTGAAGCATCATGCTTTCTAAACAATGTCTACATGGTGAACTTTCCAATCTGAAAAAGCAAACAAGTATAAATACATGTACTACACTTTTTCTAATAAATAAAGTCTACAGCAATTAATGTATATGTTCAGATATAAAACAGTTCAAAGGAATATACATTACAGTTCAAAAGAACCTCCCTTAGAAACATAATCATATAAAATTCTGATGATGATCTTAATGTATCACAATTCTTTTTGAATTACTGAGTTTCCAATTACTGTTCTTATTCCTCGAATATAAGGTATCCGAAAACCTTCCAAACTGACTGGACTTGTGAAATTTCATATTACTGTAACTCAGTCAATTCTTACTAACTTAGTATATTTTCATCAAATAACTTTTAAAAGTTCATTCTTTCATAAGCACCAAATCTGGGTTTCCAATTCATTCTTGAAATGTAGGCCCTCTGAGCAATTTGCATCAACTCATACTTACAACTTGGTATAAATTATTTTCCAATTCTTCACTTTGTAATGTGGATTAAACAGCGGCCATCGTAATTTTGTGAATTCTTGCCATTTTGACTCATTTGTCTCCCCTTGTATAAGTTGTTGCCATCTAGGACACACCATACCAGCCGTCCATAGTGATATATCATCTAGGTACTTGAATACTACCAGTAAAACTGAAATACATGGGTGAAAAAGAGAAAGTTTGAAAATCTTGAAAGTCTGAGAATTTGACTAACCACTGATGTATGAGGATGGCTTTTAAGATTCACTCATATAAATACCACCTTATTGGCAGGTCTTCTAAGTAGAACTTTACTGGCTACTGTATATTTATAAGCAGCTAAGTAATAAATAATAAAAAAAAAATTGGGGGAGCATAAAAATATGAACATACTGAATTATAAGCAAACCTTTTTGGAGTTTGTCATGTTTAATTTTTCAATTGAAAAGTACTAAAGGAGGGAGAATCACAGGCCTGTACATTCTGACATGCCTGTTAACAAATTTCACATACAGTGATTTTTCTTAAACTAAATGAAACAGACTGTGCTCATAAAATTGTTAAATTTTAGCGCGGCAATTTGCAAAATTGGGAATTATTAAAAAAAGATTTGTTTGGTTAAAATTGTTCATATTTTGCTATTTTCTACTGATAATACTCAAGTCATATGTAGCAACGACTTCCGCAAGTTTGATAATCTGTTGTTTTGACTTTAAAAAAGCCATACCGTTAGTGTCTTTTAAACCAGCAAGAACAAAACTGAAAAGGGGGAAAATATGCATTGTTTTCGGTAAAAAATTATGACTTTTGGGGAAAATGGAGTTTATTTTGCTAGGGGAAGGTGCCTGTATTCAGCCAAAAAAAATAACCAAAAAAATCACTAACATAATAAATATCAGACGCATATAAAATTATTTACAGTATTCTAGCCTTACCTTCTGGTGGTATTGAATCAACTAGACCCTCCGGTACATGATCCCTCTCCCTTGGTAGAGTCAACATTCCAATTCTCTCTGCAAGTCTGTCCATTTTATGTGATACCTGCGGTGTTGATCTAACTAGGGTAGAACTTGTGTGTAAAGCACTATCACTGTGTTCACAGAAATCTTGTGCTACATCCGGTTCTTCATTACCACTGTCCCCTGAATCAGCTTTCTACAATACAAAACACCACATTAAATTCCTTTCAACCTTAGTACATGCTACAGTAACAAATGTATTAATTAAAAAATAATTCTGTTTCGTGGTTATTCAAACTCATAGAATTTCAAAAACAGCAGTTTCATTAGGTTGTAATTTGAGGAAGAGGTACACCTTGTTGACTTGCATAATTGACCTTCCAAAAAAGGTTTTCTGTTCTATTTGAAATCCACAAATTGACTATGCCTAGTATGAAAATTATTCGCTTTTGCTGATTTGGAAAGTACTGTACTTTCAAAATTCAATCACAAAGACACAGATTGGGATCACATTTTTATTTTTACTTGTTTTTTACAAGTTTTTTTTTAACTTTTTTCTTTACTTTTTTCTACAATTTTATCACAGAACCAAAATAATTTATAGATTAAGAAAACATTATTTAAATGTGGAAAATTGTCAATCATACAGTTGAAATGGGCAGCCTTTTAGTATTGTGTCTACTGTCTAAATTACAATTCCTTGCCATGAATCAATTCGTAATTCCACAAGTCAGGAATTCCCTTAAGTAATTTCCCCACCGCCACTACCGTACCCCAGCGGTATAAGTGCCTTACCTCTGCATACACTTCTTCTTCACCATCATCCCTGTTGATATCAGAGGAGAACAGGAACATGTGACACGTACTACATACAGGCTGACCAAAACTTTTACCATAAAACCCGTCACAAAACATACATGATGAGTACTGAATAATAAAGATAAATGCACATAATTATATCAAAAGAATGAATTTGAAAAAGTACAATGATGTACTTCATAGCAATGATCATTGATCATCTGGGTCTCGCATGAGTACTTTCTCCTGTCAGAAACCATGTTGGCAGGGCTGATGATGTCAAGGTAGCCAAAAAAACTGCATTTTCAACTGTAGTTGGATGCCTTCTCTCTCAGACTCTGTCTCCCTTTTTGAAGATGGGATAAGAAACGTGACATTCATTGTTTTTCATTCATCTGGCACTCTACCTTGGTTGAGGGAGGCTTGAAGATGAGAGTTATGACTGGAAAGAGAGGGTGGGCTTCTTTCAGGAAATGGGTTGGTTAGTATTATGTTGTCCAGTTGATTTGTAAGGTATCAGAGTATAATCAGACTCAGTACCAGATCCAGAACGCCGTTTATGTGCACAGGTCTGTCGTGGGGTATCTACAAAGTGGACTCTGAAGACTAGGAGAGTAACCAGTGTCAGCCTCAGTAGTGAAGACGGAGGAGAACTGACTGTTCTATCTATCTATTTATACTGCATCACCCCCTTGCGGGTATTATGTACAGGTGCGCGTCAGCACAGTGTAAGTTGATAAAAAGAGTAAAAAGTATATAAAAGCAAGTGAGTGAAGTAAGAATATTGTTAAAATGTTAAAAAAGTCAAAGATTTAGTGAAAGGATAAAAACATGACCCAAACATTTAAATTTTATGGCATTGTATGGGACAGGGAGCTGACTGCCAGTTTGAAGCGATTCAAATCTGGCAGGAGAGCAACTCTAGCTGGCAACCTGTTCCATTGTACAATAGCAAGGGGGAAAAATGAGTATTTGTAATAGTCAGTCCGGGTATTTAATTGTCTAAAGTATAGTACGTGAGAATATCTCGGGAATCTCGTGGGATGTTGTATATATGTGGGCATGGGTACCGCAACAAGGCCATGAATAATTTTATAAAAAAGACACAGCCTTGCATCGGATCTCCGGTCTTCCAGAGAACGCCAGCCAAGGGAAGAGATTAAATCTGATACACTAGATTGTTGAGTGTAGGTATTTGTTGTCCATCTGGCTGCGCTTCTCTGGATCATCTTAATTTTATGTACGCTCTTTTGAGTATGGGGGCTCCAAACTGGAGAGGAGTACTCTACCAGGGCCCTAACTAGCGCTTTGTAGGCAGTTTCTCTAATGGATTGATTTTTAGTAGCAACCCCAGCTGATTTTCAAAGATGCCAATAGCTGTGTATTTTTCATACCAATTTAAAGATCACTCATAGAGATTTCTGGAACAGTTTTCCTTTTTCAGATATCTCAACAAACAAAAAAGTTATGTCACTTTAAAGTCGGAATAAATCGTCCAAAATCTGGAAAAAAGTCTCTATGTAATTACGCGTTAAACGCGTCGAGTCGACGGAACCGAAACAAAATTCTTTAACGACTCATTGGTGGTAAAATTGACATAACTTTTTTGTTTGTTGAGATATCTTCATCAAATTTGGAATAGTTGCAGAGCAGAATATGCTCCATATAGTAGTGGTAATTAACTGGTATAAACTAAACTACAAACTAAACTACACAGTACAATAGCTAGTCAGGTTGATGATATTTATTTTGAAATTTTCAAATATTTTCTGTGATCAACATATGCATACATAATACATTATTTATTCAAACTTATATTCACATGTTATCACACAACAAATCAAATAACATTATAACAAATAAAACAAGGTCATTATTAATAAATATTAATTATATTCATGTGTAAATAACTTGATAATTCCTCACAATATTTGCCTGGAATGCTATGCACCTAAGCTTTCCGGATTTCTGGCTGAGTTTGTTGAGTAGGACATGCTTTAGTAATCACAGTTAAGGTTTTTGAAACAGGAATTGCTAAGTGTTTATTTAAAAGATCACCAACACTTTTTAATCAAGGAACTTTCCTTCTACTTTGCAACTTCTTTTTCTGCTCCCTAATTCTTTGTATCTTACTAGTCACTGCAGTATGGGCTATCACACCATTCTGGTTTGACAATAAATTCTCCTATATATATCAACTCTGTTCAGCTTTTCTTGGTTGCACAATGATTGAATTTCAAGAACAGCTTCATTTGTGAGATGATCAAATTTAGCTTCATTTTTCTTCAAATCACTGTGATGCCTAATTCTTCACAAAATGGTCCAGGAAACGCCATCTTACTTAATTGATACAAAATATGGGATATCTGAAAAGAATACAAAAATAAAAAGTAAATAAAAAAAAAATTAAAAAAATAAAAAAAAATTTCGTACGTCGGGGTCGAAATGGATTGGGGACGAATAAAACATGTGAAACTGCGTTAAATGGCTTAAATATAGTCTTCATTGGTGGTAATCATTTATTTAATAATAAATTAACATGATGGGATAAAAAAATCCACGAAATAACGGCAGAACTACCAAATATGTTCGCCGAAAGTCGCTGTCTCGCTCACGGCAATATTCTCACACTCGTCAAATTTCCAAAGGTAAAATCATGGTTTTTATTAAAATAAACTATTGTTCAACACCCTCAAGGTTAATAATTCAATAAATATGTGTAGTAGATAAACTTACCACTGTTTATTAATTGTATTTGGCGATTCTTGGTTTAACATCATTTTGAGCGTAGCGGCAGATATAGATCTACAGTACAGGCATGTCGGCGCTGCATCAAATTTCGAGTTGTTAAAATTACGTTGAAACTGAATTTTGGTTTCAAATGCAACAGGGTTACAATTATAGCAGAAATATAATTCTGGTATCAAAATAATTTTGGGAATATATATTTTCGGCGGTAATTTTTTTGCACACGCCCCTTGGACTTTGAGGCGTGACTACGCTGCATAGAAACATCCTACAACATTTGCTCGACCAGGAAAAGAAAGTTTAACCAATCAGCTTTCAGATGATACCAACTTCATTAATATTCAGGAGGGTTTAGTATGTTGCAAATTAATTCTAAACCCAGGGGCGGATCCAGGATTTGGCGTTAGGGGGGGCGTACATTCATGTATTGATACCCCCCCCCCCCTCAAGAAAATGTGCGAGCGAAGCGAGCTAGAAAAAAATGTATCATTTCGTCCTTTATCTTATAATATTCATTGATAAAATTATTGTGAGAGCAAGGCGAGTAAGAATATATGCATTAATTATTTGAACAGCATATCCCTCAAACTCATTCCCTACTTGAAAAAATTAACTTATAGTGGTTGTGCGAGCGTAGCGAGCAAGAAAAAATGCAATTATCTATTTCAGCTTCGTACACCACATTCTTATTACCTGGTAATATTCACTGATGCAGTAATTGTCAGAATTAGAAAAAAATCAGTGTTTGTCTGAGCACGCATGTATGCGTGGTCTGAGCAGCATACCCAAACAACTCAATGGTAAATCAAAAGCTTTCATTGAATTTACGTAGTTCTTCATCGAGCGAAGCGAGCTAGAAAAATCGTTGTTTATATGAACAGCATAGTCAGGACTAACGATAATCGACTTGATAATATTCACTGATATATAGCTGCTGTGAATTCGTCGCGAAAAAAGGCAATTTGTCTATCTGAGCAGCATACCCTGCGAACTCCAGGGCTTCAGTTTTGTTTAAGTGGAAATGTGAAGTACTTGGGATTCAACGACTAGGGAGTCCACGGGGCAGTGGCTTTCTACCTCGTGACTTTTTAAATAGAACCACGTCAGCTGCATTCTGAGGTATCTTATTTTTAATGAAAAGGACAGGTTTATTAGAAAATAAAGCCAACTCTATTAATAGTTTATGTCTTGTCGGACATTTTTAATGTGCAAGAATCTCGGCATTTCTGTAGCCGATGTTTGGCACCATGCTACCAATCAGTCCCATATCTTGTTTTTGCATACAGCATTAAGTTCACTTTAAACTCCATAAATTGATTATTAGTTAATTTACGCGAGCGAAGCGAGCGAAAAAAATTGCATATCAATATTGTTCTTACATCCAAAATATGAGAAATTACCTAGGCTCCGGCGATTTTAGGGGGGGCGTACGCCGGGTCCGCCCCCCCCTGGATCCGCCTATGAAACCAGTCACCGTCAGACAACTTACAGATTATGCAATATTATGTAATTGGTCTGTAATCAACTTAGGATAGCCTAGGGCAATGTTTACACAAGCTATTGTAAGGCCTAAAAAAAAAATAGTTGTGTTTCTGGTGGCATGGCCAAAAATAATAGGGTCGGTAGGTAGGCATTTTTTTTTTTTTTTTTTTTTTTTTTTTTTTTTTTTAGTATTGGCAGGTTCCTTGACTAAGAACTACGGTATATAAAAAAAACCCCACAGTTGTAGTTGTCAGTTCTTTATTAACAAGACTACATTTATATTGAGTCCATAATCGAATGTCAGATTGATTCAAGTTAAATGAAGCATCTCACACAACACGAGTAAACTTAACTAAAAACAGCTGAAACGGACCAGGAATTTCAATGAAAGAACCCTGTGTACTGTAGGGGTTGTGGTCATGATGGTGAACAAGTATGAAAAATATCAAAGCAATATGTCGATGCAGTTTGAAGATATTAAAGGTTAAAAATTGTGAACATAAACTTTTAATAACATTTGCATTTCTAAGTCCAAAAGAGGGCATAATTTCAAACAATGTTTGATAGAGTTACCTATCCCTGTGTAAGGGTTGGGGTCATGATGGTGAACAAGTATGCAAAGTACCAATGCTATGTCAATGCACTTTGAAGATATAGGAAGTTAAAAAAAACTATACCTAAACTTTAGCATTTGCATTTCTTTAAAAACCTGTCAGTCATTCGGACTGACAGAAACAAAAAAGTTGTCTGTCCGAACGAACATTTGTCTGTCTGAAAAAATGAAGATAGATGTAAAGATAATGCATGTTTTTCTTAAATTGCCTATTAAATTCAGGGGTAAATAATTAAGGAATGCATTGTTAGCTTTAACACACAGTAAACAAGTGATTTCAAATAGGCCTAATTAGATAGTTTGCCTTTTTACAATGGACTTATTCAGCCCATTCAATGAGCATATGTCAGACAGGACTTTCTGTCAAGAGAAAGGTTATTTTCATTTTACCATTAAATATCAAACATCTTTAAACTAAATCACATTTTCGTGTTAAAAAGACCCGTCGCAAATCGTCAAAACTAAAAAAATTCAGACTGGATGCACGTCGCGAAAATTCCGGAATCCGTACCGTGTACTACGGGTTTTATCCGCATCCAAAAAATAATAAGTTTTCGCGACCTTCATTCCGCAGAAAATTGTTACATTTTTGACGATTTCGGAGGGATTCTTGTTGCATCTCGACAAGGATTTGCCGAAATACATTCGTGTTTCATTCTTTACGATAGTCTTCAACTACGATGAGGGAATATCACCGTCCAGACTCAAAATCTCCGTCGGTCAAACGGTCCGACATTTAGTCAAATTTTGCCGGACCAAAACATTTTTTGTCGGTCAGGACCGACGGTTTTCACGATGCCTGGAATAATGTCGATGTCATCTTCAAATGTTATTTCGAGACAAACATCGGCGATATTCGTTATCGTCTGCCAATCATCCACAATAAAAAAAATACGATCGGCAGTCAGAAAATAGGGTCGGTCGGGCCACCGGAAACAGAACTATTTTTTTTTAGGCCTAATTAACACCACTGTTTAGACAATTTTATTGCCTTTTAAATCATATGACCCCCAAATAGATGCAATAAAAAATAAAGAAGTTATGGACAATTTTCTACACTAAGAGCATGATTTCATCAAAATTCTAGATAAACACTGCTTATCAGTAGCATCTACTGGGGTTGCTTTTTTTAGACCTGATATTACGTCTCAAGAATCCAAGAGTCTTACTTGCGCTTGCACATACTCGCTGGATGTGGTTGTTCCAGGTGAGACTGCTGTCTATGTCAACGCCAAGGTACCTGGAGCTGCTCACTGTTTCAAGTACTTGACCGTGCAGGACATATTGAGTGGGCAATGGAGTCTTTGCACGTGTAACATGTATTACAGTGCACTTACTTGGATTAAACTCCATGTCCCACTCAACCTCCCATTTTTGGAGCCTATCAAGGTCATCTTGAAGGATGTTCGAGTCCTGCACGGCAGCAACTGCCAGGTACAAGGCTGTATCGTCAGCAAACAGCCTCACCTTGTTCAGTATCTCTACCTTGAACAGTTGAACTTGAAGTGCTTTCGTTGCTGCGTCTCAATCCTTTTTCTTTGTTGAACTTGAATATTGCGCTTGTTTAGTTGGGCATTGTGTCTTTATGGGTTTTATGTTTCCTGTGCTCGGTTGGTTCAGTTGGGCACTGTGTTTTGTGTGTTTTTAATGTTTTCTGTGCTCGGCTGGTTAAGTTGAGTGCTGCCTTCCCTGTCTGACTTAATATAATCTTTTTGTATTGATAAAACACATTTCATTATTGATGATTCAAAAAGTCAAATGACACTCTGAAATCAGAAACACTGATGATCTGACAAGTGTATGAACTGCGTAGTTCACTGACTTGAGCTAAATTGACTTCAGAATTTGGTTATTTCAACAAAAATAGAGATGTTTATGCAAACGATTGCGCCCATATATGACATTAAGAATTGATTAAACAGTGAGTTTACGTTTGCAAGAAGCGTGAACGTTGTAAGCAATCGTAAATACCTGTGATCGGAGAAATTCTTCTAAATTTTTATAATTGACACTGGAAGCCGCCATTTTGGATTGCATCCGTAAGAATAATCGTATTGTACGAATTACTCGCGGTCTGGTATAAAACGCGGACGCTACGGGCAAACATATAGACAAAGAGGGAATGGCATAGACAATAGTGATGACTGTAAAAATAATACATGTAGTGTAGTGTAGTTGATGAATAACTGTCTGACTTGATGTAAGGAAATCTTGTCAAAATCGAATTTCAAACTCACTGACCCCTACAACAGTCACCTTGTTTGTTTGGCCTCATATTAAAATTATTATCAGTATTAACATCCATTGCAACATGATCATAATATAGATTGTAAAAAATGTTGAGAAATGTTGCCAATTATAAGCGGCGGTAGCTAAGTGGTAACGCACTTGACTGTTACTCCAGAGGTTGTGGTTTCAATCCCCAGCATGGCCACTGGACATTTCTGAAATTCTATAAGTAGTAATTTCCCGCTATATCCGACAGTATTTGGTTAAAGATGCCAGGAAGCTGTGTATTGGTGCTATACGCCGGGCAGATTAAAACAAGAAGGCCATTTGATGATGAACTTGACCTAGATTTTATAGGGATAAACATTGTGACCAAGTTTCATAAAGATTAGGTAATAAATGTGACCTCTAGTGTTAACAAGGTTTTTCTTCAATGTGACCTGTTGAACTAGTTTTTAAACCCAGATGACCCAGTTGCGAACTTGACCTAGACTTCATAGAGGTACACATTGTGACCAATTTTCATTAAGATTATGTCACAAATGTGACCTCTAGAGTGTTAACAAGGTTTTTCATTTATTTGACCTAGTTTTTAACCCGAGATGACCCAGTTACGAACTTGACCTAGATTTCATAGAGACAAACAATGTGACAAGTTTCATAAAGATTAAGTGAAAACTGTGACCTCTAGTGCTAACAGTCAAATAGTCGACGGTGGACGACGGACATAGGGCGATCACAATAGCTCACAATGAGCACTTCGTTCTCAGGTGAGCTAAAAAGAACAAGACTGCCTATTCAAAATAAGAGCTAGGCTCACTCCTGCATGCCTGTATCCAATGTCTCTCCCTTCGGGGGTATTCTCTCAGTCTGTCCCTCTGGCGAGATCATACTGTATCTGCACAGGTAGAGGATGCACCTTCACCCTTGTGGCTGCAACACTAAATGAAGTGCCTTTGAACGCGTTTCACACAGAAAGGGCGCTATATAAATCTGGTATATTATTTAATTTTTGTTTGGCGAGTTCGCACTCCTACTGAACGCAAGATTGTAGCACAAAATTCTATGCAGTTACCACCCTTGCTAAACTGAAATCGCCTATCAAGGGAGAAAACTGTGTAGGAATTTGGAGCAAAATATCAAGAATATCTCCCATTTTATTAAGTTCATACCAGTAATTTCTCTTCAATTAAAACATAACAACTCTTACCTTACCTTTATAAATCTTGGTGGGTGAAATAATAAATTGGTATAATATCTACTAGTATGTCATGTTGGATAACAAGGAAAGCTGTTGGCACAATCTGGGGATATAGCCCTTTAAAATGAACCTCTTATTAACAATAACTATTAAGAACCTTACAAGAATATTAAGTGTTCAAACACAAACATAACTGTTTTCATGCCGATTTTGACGGGCACAACCCTCGATAAAATACACTGTTTTGACATATTATCCGATAATGCAGAGATCTTCTGGCTATCATGTGCTGATCCAGAAACTTTTCCCAGGGGTCCAACCTGCCTTTTTCTCTCAGAAATAGGTCTGACTTTCTTACATAGTTGTTCTGATCAAACCAGTATAAACATATAAGATAGTCACATTTTCGTCCACATACCAGGGAGGTTAGGACCTCCGGTGGCCCATCTGGATCCGTGCATGCCCATAATGTTACACATCCAAGTCTTGTTGGGATTGCTCAAGAAATATGGATGCTAGAGTGAATGATGTACGGTAATCCAACAGCGGACAACAAGTAGATAGAGAATAGCAAATGGCTCCAACATTAAGGAGACTGTTGTAAAAGCTTATCTGGTCTGATATTTCTTTTATGTAAGCCCAGATGTTGTCTTTCGTGTAGTCTTCGCCAGTCTGGTCTTCACGACTCAAAATTAAACTTACAAATAAACTGATCTTCTGGTGACGTAAAAAATTTAAGGCATGTTCCCAGGCAATATTTTATTTATTTTTTTGTACATATATTTACAAATTTGAAATTACCTTTTTATAAAACAATTATATTGTCAAAACACAAGGTCGTGCTAGTGCACGTAATTCCCATGAGGACTGTCAACAGCCACATTAAAAAAAATCAGAAATTACGAATTAATTCAATTAGAACCCAATATCCTGGCTGAAGAAAATTATGTACCATTTCTTAATGAACAGTAGATGGCTGACCATGAGCAGGCAAACAAAGAAGTTAAGGATTGTGGTCAACCCTTGTTAAGGATTGTGGTCAACCCTTGATAAGGTTTGTGGTCAACCCTTGTTAAGCTTACACATGATTTTATTGTTTACATTTTCTTTAAAACTATCAGACCAAGCATTTATCATCACCTGATAGTCTAAGAGATTCACCTCAGTTCAGCGTTACAACAACAGGTAACCACTGTATCATAGAAAAAAAAATGTAAAATTTAAATCACTTCCCCAGCGCTGAATTGTCATTGATTGTAAAAATTGCCCCGGCAGACCCCAATACCCGGAATTTCCACAAATTCATTGGAGATCATCATCCATCAAGCACAGAGACTTCTCAGTAGAAGATCTCACCACAGGACATATCAATATATTTCTCCACAATTTATCACATGACGTGTCATTCCTTGTTTGCAGTCTCGAGATCCTCATCGGGATTGTCCGATACAGGTCTATCATTGTCTGATATATCCTCTACTAAAGGTTGGACAGTTTTAGGAAATCCTGACTGTGAGTCTTCAGTATCATCTTCTTCATTTCTCCGCGGTACTTCTGTATCTTTGTTCCACTGTTCGAGCTCGGCCTCGTCCCCTGATGCAACCCCTACAGGGGTATCTGTACCGGACCGAGATGGTGTTGGTATGTCACTGTCTCTCGCAGCTTTCCTCTCCATCACCTGGGCTTCTGTAAAATGTACAAAGTGAAAGATAGGTCCATAACGCAAATACTTCATTTAAATGAGGCCCTAACCTCTTGAAAACTCTCAATCTGAGCTAAATCTCTGCTCATAGTTTGTTAATCATCTTGGCAGTTAATTTCAATGCAAAATCGGATACACCATTTGTATCACAAAATGTAAACATTGTGTTACAGCAAATTTTCAAGAAAAAACACTTGGGAATTGTCTTGAACTTGTACAACTGAGATGTAGTTTTTTAAATCTCAAGTTATGTTAAAGAAGCGAATGCTTTACCAGTCTAACAAGGCAGACAAGTTCACATCGAGAACAAATGGCATACAAGAGCACAATCTCCATAACACCATGCAAGAAAACAAAACTTACGGACATCGCTGAGTTCGACACCACAAATCCGTAGATAGTGAGACCTCTCATCTTTACCGACAAATGATCGTACAGATGTTTTACCACGCCAACCACAAAATACAATCTCAACATTAGGTTCTGGATCACTGTAAACAATAATATAATTTCACAATATAATATGAGTGCTATGTGATGAAGCATCTATTTTTAGCAACATGTAAATTCCCGTCTGACATTTAATTTTGTAACGTTAAAAAAGGACTGTTTTTGAGATCGTAAAATAATATAGTATTGAGATCAAATATAATATTGAATGGAATGTAGAAAGTGAGAGAATTCCTGACAATGTTCTATGCCATCAACCATCCATTAATTAACCCTCTTCTCCAAAGAACTCTGCATAATCTCAATACTGGTTATTAATACAACTGTACACTGATAGGGTGCAAAAAGACAGGGTCATAGTGTACAAAATTAAGCCATTTTAAGCTTTTTTTCCTTCGATAGCAGGGGTCGTTTACAGGTGGCTTCCCCTCGGGAAAATTCTTTAAAATCATGCAGTTTTCCCCTAAAATCAAATTTACATTAAGTTTTTTCTTCCCCTTTTACAAAAAATGTGAGTTATTTTTCCCCAAATTCAAAGAAAAAAATTCATTGGAAAAAAACCTGCCATTGTAGGTATACTGAGCAAATTTCAAATTTGTATTTTTCAAGGTTTTGTTCTGATAAGAATTACAATATTTTGTGAGGTACAGTATATATATATAAGTACAACAATAAATCAACGTACGTTTCACTAGGTGAGAAGTGGAACAAACAGCTACCAGGATCTGAAAGCAGAACAATCATTCCATATTAAAACATTCATTACGTAACACAGTAATACATCGTTAGTTTGTGTGTGTTATAATCGTTAGCACTGTTTTTTTTCCCAACACTTTTCAGTCACTTATTGTGGTCAGATGACATAACCAGTTCTTACCCGTACTTAAACTCCGCCAGCAACCGACAACTGCTCCACATGTGGAGGACATTATCATAGCCAATGTCACAGAAGAATGTAACCTGTCGGACTACCGAGGATCAAACCAGAAACACTCTACTGCGCTAACGGGGCACCTAGCAAATTATGGATTTCAATATGTGTTAATGTAATTATAATATTTAATGTATAAATGTGACCATCAGTCAAGAAAGACTGTTTTTGCTGTTCCAGGGATGGTTCTTACAGACAGCTTTGACTGTATATAATATTGTAAAATCTGAAATTTTGCAGACTACAGTATAATGGTAATTTCTTGTTGTTTTTTTAAATTTATTGATTTTAAATATTGAGAGAAATCTCTTGCTATATAGATGCATTTTGAGCTCAATAATTTTTCAATACAACACTTACCTAAAGCATATACTTCCTCCTGGACCTTTGGTGTCATTTTACAAATAAAAGGATTCTCCTGACTAAGAATGGTGATTACATCTTGTTTGGTCAGTATTACACGTCGACCCTGAATGTGGTGCTGAACCGCTAACAGTCCCTGAAGAAATCGGAAATATACAAAGTACATTCAAATGTACTGTTTTTAACCTAAAGCAAATTGATTGTAAAGCATCCTATAAATGCATTCTTAAACACAATTTATTTTCATAATTCATGTAGCTACTTTCACTTTAATTTCTGTGTCAGTACATGAAATTTTAGAAAACCTGTAATGTATATTTCTAAATGAACTGAAGATACATAGCAAGGATAATGACTTAAACACCTTTCATTGACAATTAGACCACAACTTGGAAAGAGGCTTTTAATTGATATTTCTTGAAACAAATACAGTACTTCATCTCCAGAGCAGCCCTCTTTAGAGCAACAACCTCTCATAAGCAACACCCAAATTTCCATAAGCTAATATTTACTATAAATTTAAACTCTGTACAGCAACAACCTTTATACAACAGCCAATATTTGCAGCTCCCAAAGGTTGTTACTCAAGGTTTTACTGTACATACATGGTATAAAGTATATAAATTTATACACTCTTCACATTTTGGGAGAATACTAACACGTGGGTATTTATTATACACCTACAACCAGCTTTATGTCAACATACAAATATATAGATATTGTGTTTACCTCTTGTGAGAGTCTAAAATCACAGTCTGGTACTAGTGGGGAGGGAGCATTACTGAAACACTTCACTCCAAGATTGATAAACTGAAATGAAACATCAAATTATTTTATTATTTTTTTTAAACTGTAGTTAGTTTACTAATGAACTAGTAACAAAAGAATTCTAAGCAATACAAAAGTTCTCAATCATTTTGATGCCATGACCCTTTTTGACGAAAAACAAGTAAAATATCTATTACATATAATATTATTTCACCATTTCCATCTCCGTAGCAACCACAGTATTTGCAAGAATAAAAAATATATTTAAATGTCCATAATTTCCTAATGGGACCATACACACCTACAAGGTTTCATACCATACACACGTACAAGGTTTCATAAACCTATGGACGGACAAGGGGCAAAGCTGTAGTCCCCTTCGGTTAAAAACCGGCAGAGGGGTAATTACATAAATTTGAGTTTAACGCCAATTCTCAACAATTTATCAGTTACAGTGTACATATAGTGACCAATTTTCCTGGACTGCATCCTAACCAGTAAGTGTACTCATCTACCATTCAACAAGAAACCAGCAACTAATAGAACTATGTGGAGGAAAATAGATTTAGGTAGTCAAGGCAATGGCTATCAATTTGACCTTTCTGACCTTTCCAGTAATTATGGTGAAAGAAGATCACAGGTGACTGTTCTAGATTTATTTTTAGCAAACAAGTTTTCTTTTTAGCAAAGAAGGGCACCTGTGTAAAAAAACAAAAGTTCTGTAACCACAGGAAAAGAAGGATAAGTAAAGTGTAGAGATATTGACCTGATCCTTACCTTTATGCTTCAATATCTTACAAGGTTCTTGCCTTGATTATATCTATATCAATTTCCGTGAACAAATCATGCAATATCGGTCATTTATTTTTGGGTTTGTATTACGGTACACATGAACCGTCTTTGTGATACTCCCCTCAAATGAAAACAATATACAACCGAGGTTATAAATATAGACAAGAAATTAGCCATTAAATTATGCTAATTGACGGTCAAGGATAAGGTTTAAAATCTCTGTACTAAAGTAAGACTGACCTTGACTCTATCATCATTACATATAACCAGATTACGTATCGGCTTTGATACATAATATAATACCCTCTTCATATTTCTGTACATAATCTGTTCTATACAAAAATCTTCAGATACACCATAAAATTCCCTGAAACAGAAACGGTCATAAGTCATATGGTATCAAATTATCTGAGTGTACCCTTATATAGAGAGAAGGTTGTGCAGCGGCCATGTTAAGCAGGTACGATATGACTTTGAACACAGGAACTTGCACCCGTGTTTACAGTGGCAACTGTAGAAAAACTGGGTACCATGTGCCTATGATAAGTCACTAATATGTGTTTTAACACAAATTCGTTTGTCTACTACAAAGGGCCATAACTCTGGCAATAATTATCCAACCAAAATTCCTGACAATATGCGCCATTAGGTATGAAATTAAGTATTCATACGAAGTTTTCAGTTGATAGAATGCTGCTTTCAAGACAAGCAAAAGGTAAATATTTTATAATAGTATCACCCTCATTTAAAGGGCCAGCCATTATTTTAGCTAGCTGGCAGCTCACTGATTGGTGATATCAGATGAGTCCTCTAAGAGGATTCTAATCTTTGACCACCTGACCCAACTGCATAGGCTTTAATGGCTCACCCCGGGGGGCAGTAGTAAGAATATGCCCCATTAAAAAACACCCCTTACTTGATACTTGGCCATATTGGATCGTTCTTGGAACAGAAATAGAATGGATCTTCTTTATGTCCTGAGAACACTACCTGGATGTCATCATCATCATAATCATCAGCCAGTCTGGGTCTCTTAGCAGCAGGTCTGTAATAAACAACAAATATATAAACATTCCACAAAAAAGACTTCAGTATGAATGTTGTGATTTTGTGATAATGTTGTTTTGGGCATTGCCTGTGCCTTTTTGTTATAAAGTTGTCTTTTTGTAGTTGTATGTGATGTTTTTATGTTTTCTGTGCTCAGCTGCTTGGTAGCTGCCTTCTCTGTTCGAATGTCTTTTTTATGAGTCACGGTGTGACATTTTAACGGTAACACAGCTCGGTTAAAGCGGCAAACTATATTTACTGGTATGCATGTGTCCCAAAAGGGCACAGGACTCAAGGCAAATTTCATCTGACCTTAAATTTCTGACAATATGCGCAAGTAGGCTTGGTAGGTACCTACTATTCATGTGAAGTTTCATTGAAATCTTACCTGTGGTTGATAATAATAATATTTATGTAGATGACATAAATAATATTTTAAACTGACATATCTCCCTTGACAATAAGAACTCCTTTTCTTAATACAAAGCTTTTTTAATCATATCATATTTTTTTAATCAATGCAAATTTTATAACGTTTATTGCAAGCTTTCCAACTTCTTTCTTGAGCTATTAGGGCGATTTGTGTGGGTGATATTTTTACTTTGTCTACAAGATTTTCAAGATGTGTAAGGGAGGTAAATCCGATCAAAATTTATGAATGTATTTTCCGTCCAAATATTTAACCCATTTTTAAAATAAACAGAAATAATTTAGAAATACAGACTTATGCCAATCCAGGGGTTTCACAAATATGTCCGGGACTTGGGGATTTGACACTATATACTTCCAAATCCACACAGTTAGTGGAAGTTGTAAAGCATGTAATTCAAATATTAAACACAAAACATACTCATCACATGCAGTATCTCCACTTTCAGGTAATGAATCACTGGTTCCAGTATCTACTGACTTTTTTGCTTCTTCATTTGAACCGTTTACTTCTTTATCAACACTTTCTGCTACACTCGAATCTTTAGTCCCATTTTCCTCCTGATTAACTTTAACATCACTAGTATTTTTATTGTCTGTGTCAATTTTATCACTACTGGCACCTTCATTGTTAACTGTATCACTCTTACTACTCTCCACCTCCATTTGTACTCCATCTTGTTTCACTGCTTCACTTTTGACGTCTGCTTCAGATTTGGCTGTGAGCAAATAAATACAAAGTACAGACTAAACCAGTAACCAGTTAAACAGTTTGTTTTCCTTTTTATTGAATTTTATGCAATTTTTCAACAATTATTCAGTTATATTTGTCAGTAACTACACCTAACCAGTTTTCCTGCAATTAATGATCAACCAGTATTAACCTGCTCTCTGACAAGCAACTGACAACTTCTCCACATGTTGAGGAGACCACTTTGTGAGCTGCTTGTCTAATGTTGAATCCCGGCCCGATCTCCCAAAGGATCTCAATTTGAGCTAAATCTCATCTCACATATTGTCATTTATCTTTGAAGTGAGGATCATCCGATGGACTCAAATTGGCATCACAAAACAGACAGTTTATTACTGTAAATTGTCAAGCTCACTAACTTCTGATGTATCTAAAATTGAGACTCTGATATGAGTAAAATCTCAATTTGAGCTGAGATTTCTACTTGAGATGCTTCAGGAGATCAGGGCTTGGAAAGGATTAGTCATGATATCCTAGGTTTAACAGCTCTTGAAGTATTGGTCAGGAACCATTTGGTCTAGTCACTCCTGTCCAAGGTTACTGTAACCTTGACCTACTGACCTCAAAATCAATAGAGGTGATCTACTGACAATGACCAACCTACATATAAGCAAACCATTAATTTTGGTCTACCAACCTACAAGACATGGGCAAAGCAATATATCCCCTCATATATAATGCGGGGATGTAGTTATGCTGAAACTTCACACATCTTACAATTAACTTACCTTCAGGCGTCTCAGCAGCCAGCAAGCTATTGGCAGTGGCGGCCAAGATATTCTGTTGATGTTTCTTGCCTTGTCGATGACTGTCGTAATCATTCCTGCCTTGGAGTAATACACTACACAGATTGCACTTAGCATATTTACAGGCACCACGCCCACTCCGTACATTAAATGAGAAGTGATCAGAACCAGCTTGTTTCTTGTCCGCCTCATCTTTCCTCTGACTTGCCATCTTTTTAAGATCTATTCTCCCTAGAATTCATACACAATACAATAAGTTCATCAGTCAAAATCCAACATTTAAACCACAAAATTGTTAGACAACCAAATATGTTGAAGGCCTTTAAAATTGCAATGCTTAAATATCACCCTACTTTTTTTTTGTGTATTTACTTTTTATTCAGTTTTCAGATAAATATAGATACATCAAAAAACAGTACAATGCACACAACAACAACAACAACAACAATTAACACAAAATTTGTAATATTTGTTTGATAGAATTTTCATGTAGTTATTAGAATGTGAACTGAATTGCTTTTTAAAGAGGATGGTTTGATCTTTGATTAGAAGAGAAAAAAAGACAAGGGGTGGACAGAAGAAAAACAAAGAGTTAAAAAAAAACAACATGTGAGCCTTTAAATCAATTTAAAAAAAAAAAACTTTTGTTTTGTGCTTGTGTTATGATATATCGCTATACAGTATAACCTCCGTAGAGCGACATCCGGCGGAGGCAGAAAAAACTGTCGCTCTGTGGAGGTGTCGCTCTGTAGAGGTCGACTTTTTCAGAATGTCGTTGATAGACTATCGAGTGTACATAATCCCGGTAATCTTAATTGATGTCATTTGTTTGTGATTAAATGCATAAAATTAGATCTACTCGTAGCCGCGCGTTTTGCGACATAATTCTGACGATTATTTAATTAATAAGATCAATGATTATATAGATACAAAAATGCGTACATTTCACGGGTCTAGCAACTCTCAACATTATAAACCGAATCCATATTATTTTACGCACATGCCGTATTCAATTGAATTGTTTACCTTCAAAGTGTTAAAATCTCTATTACGTCATATCGCTCACTACACAATTTGCACACGTGACCGGTAATTTGTTTACCTCGACTCGCGTGTAACTTGGTCAGTGCATATGCTGAAATTGACAGTTTTAGACGACGTGATTAACCATTAACACGACGTGTACGTGAATTTCCTTCCTTATACTGATTTATAAGCGCGTATTGATATTTCATTTACAATTATTAATTACGACTTTGATTAAATAAAATCCGAGTTTTATGCATATCATCATGTACGGTGTTACTGTGTCATATTGTCTAACTGATCACAAAGACAGTCGCTAATTTACTTGCGCCCGTGGCTACCTGATGAGCGATAATTATTATAATCCACGAAGGTGCGAAAAATAGACAACAACATCGTATGGATTATGTAAACACGTGTGAATATGCCGTTGTACAAACACACCTGTCGCTTCTCAGAGGTAAACCATACAAAAGGTATACAATTTTAACGGCCGTTTGCTGCTCTGCGGAGGTGTCGTTCTACGGAGGTTAAAATAAGAGTGAAAACGAACGGGGGGGAATAAAAGTGCCGCTCCTCGGAGGTTGTCGCTTCTCAGAGGTGCCGTTTCGGGAGGTTATACTGTACATTAAAATATACATTAAATATCACCCTACTTTTCTTACGATGGTTGAGTGTGAGGTGATTGGATTTTTTACTTTATTTTCCACATGGTGTTTCTGGATTCATACATTACCAAATCAACTTCATAAATCATTCCATTCAATTTACACTAAAAAAATTTCAGGTCCATTTAACTTATACTTATCTACTTTAGGACGATTGCGAAAAAAAGTTCTTACAACTTAAGATTGATCTCATTCCTGATGGCATCAATCATCATGACGGTATGAAAGTAGGGCAGCCAGCTTTCCTTTTATGCCAAGCATCAAGCAAGGAATTTACTGCTACCATTTTTATTTTGTCTTGGATATGATGCAGTTTAAGAGCAAACTCTGGTTCTTCTTTGCTTCAACTGTACAAAAATTTGATCGTGATGGCGATCTAACCATTAAGCGCAACAATTTAATTCTACTCTTAAGCACAACAATTTAATTCTACTATCGGTAATTTCAATTCTGTGATTTTATTTGAAATGGAAGAATAGCAGAGGTTTCCACTATCTCATAAATAACCAACTAGTATACAGTATACGAACAATGTTGACTTACTGTTAGGATTGTTGGAACTCCACGGTAGGTCCTTAGTTTTCTGTAGAACAGCAATAAAGAAAGCACCTGTGTTTTGTTGATGAGGTAAAACTCTAATACTGAAAGTAAACGATAAAACTTTTTTAAAATCTATTTTAAGATAATACATTGACTTTTTTCTCTCTTTCTGAAAGTGTGTAGCGGACTCCCAATCGAATACAACTAACAAGAGAAGTTTGTAATACATGTATGCCCCATTACAGCCAATTTACATGGGTGCAAATTACATATCATCATTAGGCCTAAAATAAAATATTGTTTGTTTCCCCATCCCCTACCTACCCGACTAAAAAGGGCCCTACCCAAAATATTTTAGTGCCCAAATTGAAATAATATTTTTTTTATTAAAAATTAGAAGTGAAAATGTTAATTTTTGTTTACTGACTTCTTTCTTACCATTAAATTTAAGACTGTTGGTGTTCACCTTAAAGTTAATTCTAAATTTCATTATTTGTATGTCTTAACCAATGACTATCATACTGAAACGGTTCCAAAAAAATAATTTAACCCTACCTACCTACCCATTCTAAATCTGCTAGGGTCAGGATGGGGAAACCAAGAATATTTTAAGTTCGGCCTTAAATGTAACATACAACCTGGCCCCTTATTCACCCAGATTATTTAACAGGGGTTCCACTAGCTACTGAATCTGAAGGGTCAGTTTGAAATTTATTACTAAAAGGTACCATTTTACAGGCAAAATACCAATGATTTTAAAAGAAAATAACTCTTCAAACTAAAATCTTGAGGTTCAAAATGAGGCTTTTTGGAAATGTTCAAAGGTCAAAACCCCTAATCCAAAGTCAAATGAAACCCCTGTTTAATACCATGGGTGAAAGTCAGAAATTCAGAAAAATCTGAAATCTTCAAAAATTGACAATTTACATAGGGAAAATAAAGAAATACAAAGGTTTTGGTACCCTCAAAAACCTGAAGTTCAGGCATATACCTGAAAACTTTCATCCATGTAATACTGTAACTCAAGACTTAAGACTTAAATTTTGCGGACACATTTAATATTCCACTATAAGATTACCATCTTTCTAGTTTGGCTTCCTGTGCTTCTGTAATGAGTGGTGGAAAGATCGTACAATCCCAGAGTTTGTTGAAAGTTTCTGGTGCCTGTTCTTCAGTCTCATACCAAGTTCCATTGTTTGCAAGAACCTGAAATCATTCACTATCTTATTATGTTTTCTCTTATTTCATTGGTTGAACCGTTGTCACATGTCCAGTAATTCTTTGATTCATTGGTTAAACTAAAGTCATGTGACCACTCATTCTTTCATTGGATGAACCATCGTCATGTGACCACTCATTCTTTCATTAATTGGTGAAACAATGGTCATGTGACCAGTAATTCAGTTATTCATTGGTCGAACCATGCGTCATGTGACCAGTTATTCTTTAATTCATTGGTCAAACCATGGTCATTCTATATTTGAATTAATGTGAGTGTACAGTCAAAAGTGGACAACAGAAGCAACCAATGAAAATCGTCAAGGTCAATAAATCCCAAACAGCCATTTTAATACAATTTTTAGAAACTGGTACATTTGGTATGGATTGCATCCTGGGATTAAACCCACTACCTCTGCCCCCCTCCCCTGGTAACAATAGGTAACTTACCTTCCATGAGTAAGTGCCCTTACTGTACTTCAGTCCTGGTAATTTATCACTAACATCTACCAACTCTATTGCACCTTCTACAATTATATAAATATAAAGGCCATTTATATAATTATATAAACATAATATAACATTAGAGGCCATTTATAACAACATCTATCAGTTTTTCATCAATGAAAAAAATTATTATGGGTTTATCATTTTAATATGAAAATGTCTTAAACAAAAAGTTTCCAACACAAAAAATTATGTCTCCTACAAAGGGCCATAACTCCAGCAAAAATCATCAAATCTAAACTTCCTGACAATATGCACATTTAGGCTTGGTAGCAAATCGAGGGTTCAGTGCAAAACTATTGTACATGCCTATATAAATTGATGTAGTTACAATAGTTTTACACTGAGCCCTCGAAATATTGATCAAAAGTTTCATTGAAAGAGATAAGGAAAACAAGTCATTAAGAATTGCAAGCAATACAGAAGTCCCCTACCGGTTTGAAGCCATTTTCAATGTTTCTGTTGCCATTGCCTGAATCAAAATATTTTTAGACGTGCATAATCCCCTCATTGCCCCCTATTCACATATCATGTTTCATAAACCTACCTTGGAAATTGTTTCAGTTATGTCAAGATCCAGATTTTTTTAAGGACGAACGGTCTCACTGACTTGACATTGTGGGGTTTTCTTTTGTTCATCCTTTTGTTTGTAAAACCCCATAAGCAACATTTTGCACCCCGTAAGCAACAGAATGAATAGAATCTAAATATAGCCTATTGTTCAACAGACCACAACTACATGTGGGTGAGTACAGACTGACAGACGGACGGACGGACAGAGGGCAAACCTACAGTCCCCTTTGGTAAAAAACCGGTAGGGGACTAAAGCACATACAAATTTGCGACATCCATCCAGGCAGACGTTCAGCATAAAATCAACATGTCACCCCAACTATCTATATATATATATATATATGTGAGACTAATTGTCCTACATACCACATTGTTTGATCAATGTAAGAATGACAGCCTCATCTTCTATAGGGTTCAATGTACATGTAGAGTACACAAGACGACCACCAACAGCCAACAACTCTAGTCCTCGTTGTAACACCTTCTTCTGTATACTGGGTATAACAAAACAAACCAATTAATGTAAATTATTACTTTTATTGTGGGGGTTAAATGTCCTTGATTTAGTGGTTGAAATAGACTATGAAATCTAATTCTCGCAATTATTTGACCTCACAAGTGCATTTTCAGGTTTTGGAATCCAAAAATTTACCACCCCATCAAATTACTTGTTTATAAAAAAAATCCACGAAAATAAATGCCAACAAAATTGTGATTTTAGTTTTTATAGTAATACAATAAACAGGCTATTTCTTACTGTGAAATTGAAAATTTTATATCATTCAAAACCAGTTTCAGTGGTCTATAAACTTTCTAGAAGTTACAAATAATCCAACATTGCTATCTACTAAACCAATTGATTAAAGCCTAAGTCCCACTTTGCCTCGGCAGTGTACTCTACTCCCGATTGAAATTAATGAGCTATCAGGACATCAGGAACAGGTTCCTCGTGATCAAGGGGAAGCTTCGGGGGAATTATGGGACAGTTTATGATATCGGAAGAATTGTGATGAATCGGGTTGTATCGGATGAAATCGGGAGAACATCGCCGATGTGGAATTCCTCAGTGGGACCTAGGCATTAACTGTACAGGAATATGGATGATTACTTACCGATGTAAGTTATGTGCTCCATTAACACTCCACTTGCTCCATATATCCGGATTCTTTCTCATAGTACCATCTCCACTACAAATATATTACACAAAATGACCATAGATGTACCAATTATTCAACAAGCTTACTGTAATGTATTTTTTTTTGCGATCGACTGAGACTGACTGCGTAGTACATGGCCATAAGGTTTTATCCCTGCCTAATTGGGCAATGATCTCCGGCCTTGAGGGAAGATACAGAAAATTTGTGTGATACAAGGAATTCTGGGTGCACTACCCTAGCTTTTTCCAATTAAGACTCCATGGTTCTTTAATCTGCCCAGTGTATAGCACTGATACACACAAGACTACCTATGGGTTCCAATAAAGTTCATCTCTAGTAACATTCTATGATCCCTAAAGATTTTTCAAACACACTAATATGTACTGCAAAGTAGTTATCCATTTTACAAGAAATGAAATTACGTTCATAATTACCCCAACAAAATTCACAATTGGAAGTAAAATGGAAAAGTTGTAATGGCAAAAAAATTATAATAGTATTTACAGTTTAACAGGAGCATTATGGGTAAAATGAAAAGTTTAACAGGAGCATTATGGGTAAAATAAAATAAAACTTGAATTTACCTGCAAGGGACATCACACAGAATTCTGTCATATTTCACAAATTCAGCAGTCTAAAAATTCAAAAACAAACACTTTAGAAAACTTGTCACAATCACAATGCTTAGAAGAATGTAGAGCTAAAAATAACACATTTGAAAGATTTCTCCACTGATACAAATCTTTTAAATTGCTCTACATAATCTTATACCGTTACTTATACAATATTTAACTATTTTGTTTCATTTTTTACAAATTAACAAAGACCAGTGTAAAACTTTTTGTTTGTTTGATTGTGTTCGACAGAAGCAGTCATGACTCTTTAGTGTGACTATTTAATTTTTCCCATGCTAAATTTGCCAATGACCTAAGATATCGAGGGAATGAAACTTTTGTTATTGAGTATCTAGTATTGCCTAGCTGGCATATGATTGCTCCAAGAGCAAAAAGGCTCAAATGTCCTGCCCCATCACCCATGCAGTAGTTCAGACTGAATTTAAACTATTTTGTTCAAAGAATTTACGACAAGAAGGAGGAAATCAGTCTAAAGGATGAGGAATCACAGGCCTGTAGAACGTACCTCATCCCTGGAAGTTACCATATTAGGTAATACTCTAGCATCGTGGTTGATTATCATACAATTAGGACTCTGTATTCTCTTCACTTGATGAGTCATCAAATAACATCTCTTGTTGTCCATATCATTAGCAACCACAAAACCCTCTGAAATGACGAAACAGAAATCAGGCGGGATTTTTACACCTTGGAGGAATGGTGTCAGGGCCTTGAATAGGGAAAAATTTCATTCTAAAGGTGAACATTTGAAAATTATTGTCACATTCCTTTATTTATAATCCTCTAAACTTGACAACTGCAATGAGATATCTGTGTCTTAAATATTGAACGAAATATTTGAGTTTATACATGGATGATTTTTTCACTGTGTTGGTGGGGAAATGGGACCAAATTGATAGCTCAAATCGGTCAAGTGCTTTTTGCCGAAATTTGGGGAAGGGGCCTTCCTTACCTTTAATATTAAGGGCGAAAATATTGTTATTTTGGTAAAATGGAGAATGATTTTGTTGAGGTTAACTTCATTTTTAGGGTAAACTGCATGATTTAAAAAAAAATCCAGGAAAAGGGGCCTTATAATGACCCCGTTTGTATAACGATAAAAAGCCCTGCAAGCTAAAACAACACTGACATTGAAGAGTCTCACTACATACCTGGTACTGTTACATTCTCATCATTATGTAACATCTCTATCAGCTGGGCAGTCTTAGATCCTGGTGCAGCACACATGTCAAGTATCTGTCACATAAACAAATTCATTACCAACAAATATTTTTCAAGTACTTGTATAATTAAGTTTTTTTCTGACTTTTATGCATTCATGAATGTATTACACTGAACCGTCGTCTTCTTGCGTTGAATAAATAAAATTTCACAATAAAATCAAGCATTATCAGTCCCTTAGATTTGTGAATACATGCACTATATCTCAAACATCTTCGTTATACTTCCCGCATACAAGATTTTTCATTATTAACCGATAGCCTATTGAAATCATTGTTTGAAATTGTGTTTTGATTGGTTCTTTTAGGAAAAGAAAAATATTTGTTATTAACAATACTATAGATAGGGTCCTGACTCAATTGGCTTAGTTTTTTCGTGCCTATCTGTTATCAATAATGAAAACCTTACGCCAAGTCAAAAGTAAACAACAATTTATGAGCTATTAAATTATGCAAATAGCAGGATAGAGGATCTGGGCAGAATCTCCACCTAGTATAGTTACCTTATGATGTGACTTTATTTCCAGTAGTAAGGGAGGTAACATGCTGACAGCTTCCTGTCTACTGATATTACCCTGAAATAACCAATCAAGTCCAATCACACATCAAACATCAGTCAAATACAAGCTACATATAGCACAGCTCTGTTTGGTGACAGTCTAATGCCCTTCCATGTGACAGTCTACAGCTATACAAGGTGATATTTAGAGCTCTATTATAACTGTCTATAGCCCTACAGGTCAAAAGTCTAGAGCTCTACAAAATGACAGTCTAGAGCTCTACCAGGTAACTATCTAGAGCTCTACTAGGTGACACTCTAAAGCTCTACAAGGTGACAGTCTAGAGCTCAACAAGGTGACAGTCTAGAGCTCTACCAGGATACAGTCTAGAGCTCTACCAGGAGACAGTCTAAAGCTCTGCCAGGTGACAGTGTAGAGCTCTACCACATAACTGTCCAGAGCTCTACCACATAACAGTCTTGAGCACGGCCTCACAGTAGGAAGTTTAGCTCCAGACACATCCTTTGAGACCAAGCTGATGTGAGATGGTGCAGTTCTTCACCAAATCCAAACTGGAGATATAAAAGGCCGTAGAAGATGGAACGCAGAAGAAGAAGTTCAACAAGACAGATGGTAACTTACACTTTCTGTTTCTGAGATCATAAAGCCATGTAAACTCTTCAGTGTATTATCATTTTTGATTTCCTTCTTTGTGAAGTCTAGTTGCCATGCCAACTCATCAGGATACCTGTAGTATACAAAATTTTAACTTTTAAATCCTTCAATCATCCTCTAGTACAAGCTTTTTCTCTCACACTTTTTGGGAACTGAGTATTTCAACAAGCTAAACAGTGTAAAAAGTGGAAAATGATTCGTAAAACAGTAACTGTAACGGTATCAATGCAGCCAAATTCAGCTGGTCATAACTTTTAACTACTTCCTACATTTTACTACAGTAATCCTTACTAAAATGATTGAATTAACATAACCTTACAGCCAAAGCCATACTGAGGCGGTACTGAATTATTTCCGTAGTCCATACCAGTGTTGATTATTAATTCTTTAGTCCTTAAATGAGTCGAACCTTATCCGGTTATTCCTTGTCCATCCAGTGATTTTTTTGGGCTATTTTTAGGGCCGAATACAGGCCCCTTCCCCTAGCAAAATAACCTCCATTTTTCCCAAAAAAATCATAATTTTTTCCCAAAAAGTAGGCATATTTTCCCCCTTTTGTGCTCGCAGGTTTCAAAGCAACAACAGTTTATATGTAGCTGTTTTTAAGTCGAAACAATATATTTTCTAACTTGCAAAGGTTGTTGCCACATATGAATAGTGTATTATCAGTAGAAAATACAAAATATGACCACTTTTAACCCAAACAAACTTTTTTAATAATTCCCAATTTTGCGAATTGTCGCGCTAAAATTTCCCAATTTAAAAGGCACAGGCCGCTTAATTTTCTTCAAGAAAAATCACTGACATCACCAACTATTAATCCGTTTGTCCTTAGATAAGTCGAACTAATCCGGTTATTCCTTGTCCATCACCAACTATCTTCCAAAAAGAGTAGGGAGGGGAGACAATTCAGACATATTACCAAGGGAGCTCATTCTTGCTTTTGTCTCAAAAAGCTGCACATGAGATGTGTACACATTTTAACTAATCTCATATCAGAGTAGTGCTGGGTGAATAGAGTAAAGCCGGACGTTCTTACAGAACGATTTTATGTGACTACTTTACGCAATGAAGGTAGTGATGTGTCTAATTTTAGCCACATAAACCTAGATTTTAGTCAAGTAAAACAAAATTCTACTTGCGTTTTAACTATTTTCAACTGGTTTGTTCACAAAAAGTAGCCACCTCAGTATACATTTGTGGGCGCTAAGGAGTTTATAAAATTAGCATTTCAAAAATCCCATCCGAATTCATTGAACAAAAGTTTTCATGGGTAGACAAGACTATATGCCAAAAACAAAATTTACTACAACTCTACAACAATGTCGAAAGGTTGCTGGTTCCTAGAGGAAGGGCAAGTTAGTACTGGTTAGGATACAGTCTGGAAAACTGGTTAGGTGAAAGGGCCACCGTAAAGTACTGAAAAATGGTTGAGAAATGTAGTTAAACCCAAATTTATAAACATTCCAATTACAGCCTCTTGATTAACTTACCACGGCAAAGATTTAGGTTCCAGTTTAGGTGCACCATCAGCTGTAGACGCAAACTTGCTGAAGTATTTTCCCTTAATTATCTTCAGTAACTCCTGAGCTTGACTGGAAAACAAAAGTGTCAAATCTTACAAAATACATGAATTTCAATGAAACAATACAACCCATCTTCTTTGAGGAGGCGCAGGGGAGTATAATAAAATACAAATTTACCATTAAGAACATTATTACATACAAACTACCAGTATGTAAAACATTATTGTCAGAAAAAGTTAGCAAATTTATAATTCAGGGTGCGAAAGTACATGTATAAACTATTTTTCCATTTCTCAGTAAACTGTTTAGAGTTTTTTAAAGGCCAAACTTTGCTAACTTAACTTTTATGCAGCACAGAAACAGAAATTTAAGGTGCGTTCCTTTGATTGACATTTGTTGAAAGTTAGATACATATTATAACATTGACTTTACCTTCTAGAACCAGTAATTCTGAAAGTGGTCGGCAACGGTTTCCGCAAACAATTTAGAAAGGTTTCCCACTCTTCTTCTGGAATTATTCCAATACCCTAGAAACAAATTTATCAAAATACTGACAACAGATATTAGATATAAAGCTAGACACCATTTTAAACAGGATTCCATCAAGATTTTGCTGTTGAAAGCGAATGAAGAAAACTCTTCTTCTAAAATTAGACTGGAACAGACATACTAAAGTTTCAAATGTTTACAGTATCATAACTGTCTGGTAGGGCTGCGTACCGGTTTACTATATAAATCGAATACTGGTATTTTGCGTTCAATCGATACATCGAATCGAACGTTTCCGTATCGATGAAATAATCGATCAACAACAAATACACATGGAAACCAATAATATCCCCATTGAAGTCGAGTTTTTCGATGTCCACATAGTGTTTAGTCACAAAATTCAAACAAAAACTGCAATGAAATTAACCTCTCGTGGCTAAGCAATTGACACAAAATACTATAAAACATGTGTCAACAGAGTAAATCACGAACCTTTGTGTTACATGTCTTGTTTTAATTGTGTTCTGCAAGTTAAATACATGTTGCAAGCTTATACCTTCCTATTTAGATGTTTTATTGCTTAAAGAAAAAATCATATGATATATCGAATATCGTTCATTTTGTATCGATACAAATATCGTATCGATCATTCTAACCGATACGCAGCCCTACTGTCTGGTTAAATGTATATCCATTAAGAAAACAGTCTTAGTCTTCAGCTTAATTACAGCGAATAACAGCACAAGTCATGGCACAGTGGTCAAGGCATCCAAGTTCAAAGCGAAAGATCCAAGGTTCGAATCCCAATTGGGTTTGTTGGCTGCATGACTTCGGTTTTGCAAAAATCAGGAAGATTTCAAAATAATTGAAGTGTAACTATTAGTGCAACCTCAGTCATAACTGTACAGACAATACAATTCAAAGAATTAAAATTTTACTCTTCATAATCACTCACAGAATAATACTTCTCAAATTTTGCATTTGTCTTGGGTGCAAGTACGTATTCAGATTTCTTAGCTAACTCCGGGTTTTGTCTCTTCATCTCCTCCTAAAATTCAGATAGATACACACAAGTCATTAAATACATGCAGCGTACAACAGAGAAAAGTGAAAGGTAGAAAATAAACTAGATTTGGACATAATTCCTGAATTCCTTGTGTTCGACTTGCAATAGAACTGTCATTGATTCCGTCTGAAGTAAAATGTTTGGTAAAGTCTTTAAAGTGCAAAATATTTTAACACAATTTTTATTAATGTTTTAAAAACTGCCATAAAAAGCACTGCATGGCAATTTCTTTGATACTAGTTAAGGCTTCATTTATGATTTGTATTGATTGTGATCCTAAAAAATGTCGACTATCAGTACTAAATATTAGCACCCCCAGAACGCCTTGATATTGCACCAGATTGCATCGTTTTTTCCTAACATTTTTCCTAAACCACCCTAGCGCAATTAATAAATCTACACAAATAGTAAACTAGCTACATGACCAAACAGATTCAATATCTTTAACCTGTGTACATCGGGGCTACAAATCCAGTAGGGACCCCTCGGCCTGAAAATCTTGCCTCTTGGCATAATCTCGAAGTCGACATGTGTACCCAATTGATGTGCACGCTACAGGCCAACTTAAAACCAGTGCAGTAGGCCTACACTGTTGACAATTCACCAGGATGTACAATCAAGCCCACCTTTATGATCAATATTTTGTAAATATTAGTGAATTCATTATTTAGTCAAATAAGCCAATTGAAAAACTTCCACAGGCATTGAATAATACAATGACACAAACCCATTCCTCCTTCGATCTCTTCCTTCTATCCTTCCCACGCCAATTCTTGCCTCCTCGCTTGTTTCTTGTCATCCTGGTGGTGTAGTTCAAGAAAAACAAATAATTTGATAATTTTGTCACTTTTTTCACCGGAAACAGCATGGAACGAAACAAGTATAAATAACTGCGAACATTAATACCTATACATCGTTGTCGTCTCCCTAACAAAATGTGCGTGGATGGATGCTAATTAAATTTAATTAATTATATCTATCAAAATGATAGTGACCTGATACATGACACCCGATGTAGATTTTCATTGTTTGATTACAGTCATGCAACAGATAAAAAATGTGTTTAGGTTGATTTAAGATTTATGTTATGCACTTATCAATGTTTCCCCCCCCCAGGGGGAGCGGCGGGCATACACGGGACTTTTGACAGAAGGCTGTTCCCGATAGATGGGAATTTGACAGACATAATGGTGCCGAGTCCCGGGAAATTTTGACTTTGGCCGAAATTTTGATCCCGGGGGTATGTAAAGCATCTCCCAGTGAGGGGATTTCGACAAATTGCCCTTGCTCTAGGGTGGGAATTTAGACGTTGAAAAAGTAAAAATGTCAAATTCCCCTGAAAAAATATCCGATGTACGTATGTTAATTCACTCAACTATAGTCATTAGTGACTTCAAAAAACATTGTATAATTATTAAATTGACTGGATATTATCATGATATACATGTACTTAAAACTAATTTAGGCAAGAGTTTTTTAATTTTTAGTTACTCGGAAATTTTTCAGAAAAAAGTCCACAGGAGGGATAGCGCACAGGAGGAGGGAAAAAATAAAAATAAAAAAACTCCAAAATTTAGCTTCCACGAGCTGCTGGTGGTAGAATAGTCAATGACGGTCCGATTGAAAGCAATCAACTCTCAACAACAGTGTTAGTTTTCAAGAAAACAGCCAATTTATCCTAAGACTAGGACACTGGTAAAACACTAATATAATAAAACTTATTATTAACAAATTAATAAAATAATAATACAAGGCTGGTCCATTTATCAATTCTTTTTCCAGTTTTTTTAAATGCCGAAAAATTGGACAGGAGGGTCCGAGTAACGAAAAATAAAAGAACTCTGGCCTTATAGTTTTTTCGTGCAAGGTTACTTTGAAAATTTCGTCGATATCGGTATACAAATAAGATTTTAACAATGGTTTCAACCTATGACTATGAGTCAGACTTGGCACAATTCTCATTTTGGTCGCGTAATTAAGAAGCTCCCTAACCACCCTAGGCCTGTAGCATTCCACACATCTTTGTCTTGTCGATAATATGTTCGTAATACCTGGATATATTAACCATATCCAGCGGGTATGTGCAGGCGCAAACAAAACGCTTGGATTTCTGAGACGTAATATTAGGTATCAAAACTAATCCACAAGAGAGACCGCCTACAAAGCTGTAGTTAGGCCTCTGGTAGAGTACTCCTCTCCAGTTTGGAGTCCCCACACACAAAGGAGCATACACGAAATCGAGATGATCCAGAGACGCACAGCCAGATTGACTACAATTACCTACACTCCACAAGCTAGTGTATATGAGCTAATTTCTTCCCCCGACTGGCGTTCTCTAGAAGACCGGAGATGCGATGCAAGGCTGTGTCTTTTCATGACGAATATATCAGTAATATGCCACCGTAGCCGAGTAGTTACGGTGAGTCCACCTTGGAAGCAGGCAATCGAAGGTTCAAATCCTGGTAGAAGCTGGATTAAAATTGATGGGTCGATTGTTGAGCTTACCGTAGGCACATCTCTGCCTGGTTCCCGGCAATAAAAGAGGGAATTTGTGAGGAACAGTGCGCACGAAAGATTTTAGTGAAAATCAAAATGAAATTGCTCGACCCTTTCAATAGGAATGCCACTTTTATTTTAGGTATTAGTAAAATGTACCATATATTCTTCCAATCGCAATTTAATACCATCTCTGATTCTCCTTATACCTGACGCTACACTGTGAACCAGGAATATCGTGTGCTGTAGTAAGTTTGACGAGGAATTTGAAAGTCTATCCGTAAAATATCATAGCAGTCGATCTAATCAAAATCGCTCTATACGAGGGGTGTTCCAGAAATAATAGGACTTTTCTCATAACTTCTTACTCAACACTTACATTTTAATGAAATTTATCTCATATGTGTAGAATTTCTTTCTCTATATACTGATAACAACATATTTTCGTTGTTGGTGGTGGTGCTTATACAATTCGTTGTCATAGAAACCATGTAACGTATTGGCGGGTCACACTGTAAATTTTTATTATTAACCTTACTAAACATGTGCATATCTCAGTAACCACTGAATAAATAATATTGGCAAATTATGTGGCATTGCCTTGATGCCACTGACGTGTGCATGCAAATTTACGAAGAAATCGCTGTTTGTATATGATCACGACTGAGTAAACAAGTGTATATATCCAAGTGCGTCATGGACGAAATGACGTCAACGTCAAAAACTAGAAACCGCGCGATTGCTAAATTATGTTATAAATTGGAAAAAGCAACAATGCAAACCATTAAAATAATTAAATAAGCAAACTGTAATAGCATCCTCAGCATCTACTTGTGTTCTATTGGCACAAACTGTTCACAGATAGCGAATGAATGAAATTACAAGTGAAAACAAGTCAAGTCACAGAAAAAGTAGTTTGACGTTGATAGACACCGTTCGTACACTGATAGACGCTTCAAGGTTAGAGCAATTTCTTACATCACTGTAACTCATTTTTTGGGTACAGAGACAAATAAAAATTATAAACAATGTTGACAGTAACACCAGATTCGTTTTGAAAGTCAGGGTGACAATATATAAAAATACTAAGGATGTCTTTCGGTTAAAATACTGTGTTTGAAAGGCGACGTCATCATAACGTCACGGCGCGACCCGCCTCCATGGTACATGGTATATTTAATGTTTAATAAAATTGTTATTGTTAATCCAATTGCTTACATATTTCGCGTGTTAGTCAGTGATAGATGAAATTTTATTTACAGCAAATTAGTTTTCTACATTTCTCATTAACCGCGCTGCTATTTAAACTGAAGTCCTATTACTTCTGGAACAACCTACGTACATTTATTATACGATTATTATTATATGATTTTGAACCTTTTTTGCGTTTCAAGCCTCGACACACTGCACGTGTGGAGATTAGGTTGCCGTTGATGATATGCTCCAGGAAAACTGGTTAGGTAACATTTATTGTATTACCCGGTATTTTACAAGGACATGTGATCGATAACATCACTTCACAATGCTGAAGTTACAATTTTGGCATTCTGGAATTCTAAAATCATTATAATCGCAAAGACAAAGTGCATCTTTCTGCAAAATACCAAAGCCATCGTCCAATCAGAAACGCAACAAAGAGCTTGTGTGTGGAAGCAAAAAACATTACATACTAAAGCTTCGGCATGTTGCAGTTGTAGAAGGGTGCAAGATCCGCTTTTTGATAAATTAAATGTGTGTGCAAACAATGCACCACTTTTATTAACGTCGCCCAGTTAAACACGCCTGATTCTTTATCACGATACTACTAGGCGACAGGCATGCCATAAATGTCAAATCGCCCGTTTGACGCAAGTAGGTTGTATCTCTCCTTTTATACGAATTATTATTATCGTAATTATTTGCAAGATACAACCTTCTTGTATAGGTTTTTAAGAGCAACATTTCTTTGTAAAATTTAATTGTCCAAATCTGCAATTTAAACAGTGATATATTTAATATATATGGGCGCTATCTTGGAAAGCTTTGGGGAAAAGGAGCTGTAAATTTTTGTAAAAAGACATGTTAACTAGACGTTTAGCTTCAACTATGTAACTGGCCAAATAACGTATCAACTATGTAACTGGCCAAATAACGTATCAGAAAGTGTGGTTTTACTGTACGAGAGGGGGGGGGGGGTTAATAAAAAGGGTGGGCCTATTAAAGACATAGTTGGGGCTTCGTTTGACAGAAAGCAACAAGAACACTCAGTATGTATTTGAATATATTTATTGCATAATTACACACATGCCAATATATCACATGATGGGGAAACTAGCCTGAGAGGCGATACCACAATTATTGTGCTTGTTTCGTGACATCATAATATAACCATCCAAACCCCACTTTTCACCCCAACTGAAATATAAATTTTACACATTAATAAGGCCGAAGAAAAATACGTGTGCTTATACATGACCTTAGGGCAGAGCACACGGTGTATGATCAAACCTACATTGTTGGTACAAAAATCGCGTTTTCAACTCACTTGTTCGTACAAGCACCTAACTCTGTCTATGGATCTTGGATAAACAGCGTAATATCAGGATCTTTATTTGTAAATTTAGACTAGGACTATTTTTATAAGATTAAGTTAACAAATGATTTGTGTGCTACGTGTACTGTAATAGTACATGTGCTACATTTATTCTGGGCGATGTCCTTCTTTGAAACAAACGAGACATTTTATTATTTCAATGGATTCGTGTTAGGAGACTTGAAACAAAACTCATTTCGATCACGAGTAGGCGGTCAATAGTAGGTTAACGCGTGCTTGGAATGCAATTTACTTCGGTCGTGATGAAATATACAGAAAATAAGCTTTGTCTGTTTCGAGCCATGTTAAAAACCTCTCCTTCCGGTACAGTATTTTTTATATTAATTAATATTTTAATACGGCAAAATCATGTGGAAGAATTCTCCTAAAGCGGTTAATCGATATCGCTCATTTTATTTCTATATAGAAATGAGAAGGGACGATATAGGTTTTTCTTAATAACGAAAAAACTAGACAAGCAAACTCTTAGGTGCGAAAAGATCTGTAATTTTTAATGTCTTACACATTAGGGTATATTAATTTCATGTATCTTAATACATATGAAGTGCAGCATATACATGTAATACCTGTTCTTGACCATCCAATAATCTTGACCTTGATAGTTGCCGTACCCTACAGCTAGGACACCATGATCGATCTTATTACTGAAGCACAGTTCATCATAATATACACCAGATCTGTGAAGAAAAAGTCACAAGAAGGCACTGTAAAATCACATATTTTCGTGGGTATTAAATTTCGAGGATTTTAATAAAAATGTGTTTTCGAGGGATCGAATATTCGTGGATTACAAAAAAAATGTAAGGGTAAACCCATGTTCTGCATTTGGTAGGTCGATTAATCAACGAAAATTCACCCCCGGCCTCGAAAAATAATTATTTTACGGTATTCTATCAAAGCCTGCAGGGAACAGCCGGTGACTATTTATACATGTATAACCTAATTTTTGTATTTACGGTTGATTTTGGTGGTCTTATTGCCGAACATAGCCTTTTCTTTTGGTGGACTTATTATTAATGTTAGGTGTACATAAAAATGCTTACTTGTATAGTTGGAAGGACGAGAGACCAGCGTTTATACCGATAGCTATTGGTCCTTCAGTTGCCACAGCCTTCTGTAATGAGCTTTCAGATCCCTTCCATACATACTTACAACTTGTGGCTGTGGCCCCAACGTTTGCTGCAGTATATTTACATTTGCCATCCTGCAATTTTATAGTTATAAGTTCAACTAGACTGGTATACCACGGTCTTACTAAGTTACTACGTTTTGGGTTGAATTCTCGTTGATTTCGTTGATGAATTCGACCTCGAAATCTATTAATCGACTTCCCCAATACAGTTCATGTTTTGTTATCCACGAATTTACTATTATTATTTTATCACAATCCATGAAATTTAATACCCACGAAAATATCTGATTTTACGGTATCAAAATATTGTAGACCGTAGGCCTATCGCAAAATGAGACACGCGGTACCAATCTAAGTTCAACAGAAATTTTTCGAATAACAATAAGGCGTAATGCCAATTGACTTGACATGGGTAACATGGGGCTCATATCATAAAACAGGGCACACGAGGTCTAGAGAAAGGGTCCGAATCTTGCATCGGGGGAGGCTAAATTTCGACCTCGACTTTCAGCTCTTCTTGAAATACACAATACATCGGGTTGGTAGCGGGGGGGGTATGGCAGACAATATTGTATTAAAGGACCCATACGTGCCTTCTACCAGGCCTACTATGTTGTTCTTTGTGCAAATCAATTACACATGTAGGTCTATAGTTATGTATTTCTAACTGTATTACTTCTAGTAAAGTGACTTCATTTTCGTCATTTACAGCTTCGGCTGTCAATTACTAAATTTTATCAAAGCATTGTGCAATGTTGTTAAACGGTAGCACAGTAGCATTACATACGAGATTGACCAAATTTAATGTAAAAATAAAAACTCAAGTGCAACACTCCATCTACATCAGTCGGAGGATATACGTACCTTAGGTTCATAGGGGTATGATGCCTCGGTATCAATCCCTCCATTCTTTATCACATAATCGAATGCTTTATCCATTAAGCCACCGTCACAACCCTTGTTACCTGCGGAACATACACATATACACTTTTTCAAACTGAGTTGCAAGACTTGTTTGATTATATGAGACATTATTATCAATGGTAATATGATTACATGAGCGCCAGTGTACGAATGTATAAATATCCATTATAAATACCCTCATACTAGATAACTTCATAAAATGATTATTTTCAACATAAACATGTATTGGTAGCATTTAATTTCTCTGATTTGATACAATATTTAGTATTTTCACAAACGTTTAGTAGTCTCTCAGGTGCATATATATACGATCCAGTCACATTATCCGGACACTGGGCGAACCTGATGTTAAATGAAACTAACTATGCCGAGCGTCAAGCAAGAGAGATCACGGGAGATATCCCAGTTTTTATGTCGCGGTCTGGGATCGAACCCTTTCGCACTCGAAGCGGACGCTCTACCACTAGTCGGCTATCGAGGCGAATGATATGATCAACATTTGGTGTAATGAGATATGTAGCTATATCTATTATCTAGTATACATGTACATGTATTCAGTATTTCATAAATTGTGATAATAAACTTTTATATACCCTCTCTGCCTGAACAATCCATGAGGTTTTTCTCTGATAGAGATACGAGGGTTCCATTTTTCTTAAAGTGTTGGCCTTCTAGCGAACCTGTGGCTGAAAATGCCCAGCATGATCCACACTGACCCTGAAAATAGGTCAAATGCCGTATATAGCACATACTTTCAAGGTATTCTCAACAATGGTTTCACTGTACTAACTGTTCTGTTCCAAATCAGTGTTAGTATGGGTGGACAAGTGGTCCAGTGGTAAGGGCTATTGACTGCTGATCCGAAGGTTGTGGCTTCGATCCCTACTCCAGCCGGATCAAAAACCGAAATTATTTTCAATGTTTGCCACAAAACCAACATTACTAACAGTATGTCGGACGAGACGTTATTAAATGTCCCGTGTATGATGCTTTACGTCAACCAGGGATGCTTCTGGAACTTGGACATCTTTTGTATCAGGTACTATCCCCCAAGCAACTCAAGGTTATATATAAGTCATGTGCACTTTAATCATTACCATGACAAAACCAAACATATCAAACGGCTGACGAATCTTTGTGGCTTGCAGTTATTTTTTTACTATTTGGTGTTACATTGTATGGTTGACGGATTTAAAAACGCGACACTTTGGTATGTTGGTATATTTTAGGAAAACAAATTCCCATATCAAATGTATTTATAGATTCGTAAAGGCTGATTCAAATGTCGTCATTTTGATACCAAACTTAATCAAATCCAACGAGTACTAACTAAGTTATCGCACGAATAAGACATTGGTCCAGAAAACGAAAGTAACATGTTTATCGGCGCATTGGTTTTATCGTTGAAGATGACCAGTCTGTATAACAGATTGAATTTTTACGTAAGGCTAGTCTTAATTCTATATACAAATTCTATATTAAATTGAATATAGTAAATGACATATCTAACTTTTATTTAAAATGTGTCTTTATGACACGGAAACATTGTTGCAGGAAACATACACCGTCGTCTCATAGACCTGCATAATGTTTTTATGGTCAAAGGGAGGTAACCATGTAAGAGATTTTGGTCATAATGCGACTTTTGTTTTCTAGATTGACGTATTGATTGTACTGTATATTTGTTAATAATCATCTCATTTTTATCAGCTTAGCACCAAAACGACGCCAATACATTAACCTTTAATCTGCACTATTCCAATACCGGCATAAATTTGAATTGTCTGCTATAAAACAGCATACCCTAGTGTCGCGTTTTTAAATCCGTTTAGTATACATGTTCATAAATGTTAATCCTTGCAACAGTTTCAAGCCGTCACAGACAAGAAATATTGTTGTCCTGATAGCATGGTATAGTTGTATAGATATACCTGGTTTTTGACAGGAGTGACGTAACCTTGTTTTCTCCAATCCACTGTATCAGGTAAGTCTGTGACCTCCATGTTGTTGGTGTATAGATGACATGCTCCAAATCCTACAGTATTGTTAGTGTCCAGTCCATTCATACGGACAGCAAACTCCTGTGCGGTCTGTATAGGGAGGGAAATAAGTCTAAATACAGACTTGCAAATTGTAACATCCTTAGAATCTCCCGATCAAAATATTAACAATTATTTTAAAAAGTCAATTTGATTGGTTCAAACGCTTTCTGTATGTTTCACAGGTAACTGTATCATTGATAAAGAGTAAACAAATCTTTTATAAAATTTATATTATCTTAGAAAGGTGCATTTGTACTAAAGTGGTTAGATTTTCATTGTATTAAACACAAGAATTGGCTTTTCGATATCTTCATAAAGTAATTATACTCATAGACAACATCATTAGAGCTACTTCAATGCAAAATCCCATCGAAATTGATCAACCAGTTAAAAAGTTATACCGTAAAATGTATACCACGATGTCCAGTCAATCACTGAGGTGCATTCAATAGAAATATTCAAAAATGCCAATGAAAATAATGCCACGTACGCATGTAGGGCCTATTTAGATTCATTTATTATTTACTTGACTCGTAAATGCTTTTGTAGATTACTTATTTAAGTAGATTGGTTATTAGCCTACCATGTCAGCAAACTGGTTCAAGCCGACGGTGAATGTATGTAATCCTGTCGTGGCTTCTTTGTTGTGTTTCTCTATATATCGTACATTGCCTTCCCATATCCATCGTCTGAAAGTTCCGATGAGAGGTCATGTATTGAATACATGCTCCATGTTCAAGTATGCACCAAACAGAAAACTCAGCTCAAGAGCAAATTACGTACTAGTTACAACAAATCTGCACTGGTCAACTGCGACAGATTAAAGCCACACAAAGTGCATCAATATTACGGCTAAGAAGATATTGTTCAAATTCCATAATATGATCTAGTAGTCCCTGCTTAGTCTTTATTCACCATCGACACAAGCAGACCAGCTTTTAAAACTGTTACCACCATTTTGCACTATTTCTGTTATCGTAAATGTAAGTCATTATGCAAATTGCGGAGCACGTTATATCATTCCGTTGAAGACATTTGCTTCGAAAATTGTCTGATGGGGGCAATAGAAACTCTCACTTTTGAAAAACTAACCGTTGTGCATAAGGATAATTGACATGGAGATGATCGCATAGTTAAAACGGTCATCCGAGTATTTTAATAGTAGTACATTTGTATATTATACCTAGAAAATTGTTCTTCCGGTGTGTACTGTTTATTATAGTCGAGCTTGTATTGTGCCCACGTGTCGTCGAGTTCCGCTGTAAACGGCAATGTGTATACACTACCGATTCCAATACATGCTATTACCAGGGTACTCAACATCTGAAAAGTATTCAAGAACTAGGTCGTCGACTTACGATACACACAGCGCTTTGATATCTATTATATCGTTCGTTGTACAATTCTCAATCGAGGAACATCGCTCATTTCCGATTTCTAAAGCCTAGGTTCCACAAAAAAAGTCTCGACGATTGAGGTATACACGTTCTCTCGATATGCCTCTCGATATTTTTGGTAGACTGTTCTGCAAGTTTTATAAATTTACAAAATATCGAAGTGTTGTAAGAATGCCATCGTGGGTTTTGGCAAGGTTTTACGCCATAAAGCCATGTACATGGCTAAAAATGACATAATATTATTTTGCTCAACATAACATACAAGTACTAGTATTTTAATTAGATTTATCGACCTATTACGGGGGGAATTTGGAAATGTATACTTAAATTTTTGAAAGACATTGTTAGGATATTAGAAACATATGACATTTTTATAGGAACATGCATTTCTTGTTTTCGATAAAACTCGGGGCACAATTAAGCCATAAACGAAACTTGTCCTTTAAAAACTTGCCATTTAACAAACTGGCATCTAAACAAGAAATGATCTAAACATTAATGAATGACAATCATTCCTTCATGTTTCTGTATGATAGGTCAACACAATTCTGAAGGTGTGTAACCATGGAAACCAGACTACCTGAATAAGCCTTTTAGGCGAATCGTTGTGGATTTTTTTACGAGTAGATGTGTTGGCATGCACGGATCCAGAGAGAATGTGGTTATATGTATTTGTATTTTTACACCGGTTGGTCTGTCACGGCTAAGAGCCTAGGGCTCAGAAAAATAGGCAGACTCCTTCCATAGAAAACTCCTACTGGATCCCTCTGAGAAAGAAATCTGGATTCATCTTCTGTCGTTTATCGAAAATACGCACATGAATAGAGGGATTTCATAAAACAACTTACCTTGTTTTAACGTATTGAACGATTTAACAATTGACACCACTAGACGACTAGAGTTAGTATCGCTTATGTGACAATAACTATGCCAATGTAATACCTTATCACATGTATTATACCTACAATACCGCCAAGTAATTACACTGATAAACAACACAGATAAGGATTATTTGGTGCAAGCCTTTCATTGCGGAGTGAGTATATAGGCTTGCTTGAAATATCCATTTTTGGGGATGTAGATGGCTCGTTCTATGTCGGACTCTTGTGTGGATGGCTAGGCGCTGCCGTCGTTTCTGTGTGGCTTTGGAATGTCTGTGCGCTATAGTATTTGTAATGTAAACTAAGTTAAGGTCAAGGAGTAATGCTCACTGGTGGTTTTCGTGTCCTACGGGTACGGCACCTAAATTCGAGGGTTGCCCGGCCGCAAAACTGCTTATTACTAAAGAAAAATGTACACCAGTCTTGCAGACAACACTTAAATTTTATTATTGTGACATGTTATCACCCTAATTGAGCATGATCGCCTTCTACATATTTGTACCAAATACAAAGACATGGTACACTCAGATAATTTAAAACCATGCGCCTATCCTTTTTGTTGCTCTTTGTTTGCTTAGAATTATGTATCTGAATAAAATATCCATCGTGTTTCATGTGTTCTGGTATCTTCTTCTCCCGGTTAAGTACGGTACACAAAGAATCTTAGTAGAAAACTTAAATACATGTAGTATTTTTGACTTTTAAATGCTTGTGTTGCGCATCTTTCCTAGAAATTGAAGATTAACCCATATTTTCTTAAGGATTATTGTAGCGCTTGACACAAGACTTTAAACCTTTATATAGGCCAAAATTATTAATCTTTGTTGGCATGTTAAGCCGACATACTTAAGGAAATTCAGCTCTGTGGTACTTTCGATCGTACTGTGACTCATTGGAGGGACGTACAGCTGTAGTCTTCAAGCCAAGATCTCCGTAAAGTTTGAAATTCCTGGTCCCAACCACTCTTGAACTATTGGTTGGGTAAAAAGTCATAGTGACCTTGACTTTCGAACTGATAATCAATAGGGGACATCAACTGTTGATGATCAACCTCCATGTACAGTTTGGACTGTTCTCGAATTATTGATCAGAAACCATTTGGTCTACAGTACATACCTACCGACATTAGCAATAAATATATCAATATACCCCTTATAATGTATTTATATAACAAGAGGGCTCAAAGGGATCTGGATCGCTCTCTTGTCGTAGTAGAGCATGAAAGCCCTTATGGTGACACTTTTAAAGTATTCATTTATATTTTATGAATAGGATTCAGGAATATGTTTTTTCTAGATTTTTGCAAGATTTGACTTAGTGACCTAGTTTTTGACCCCATATGACCCAGTTTCGACCATGACCTAGATTTCATATAGATAAGCATTCTGATTATGTTTCATCAAGATTGGGCCATATTGTGTCCTCTAATGTGTTCACAAGATTTTTCTAAGATTTTACTTTGTGACCTAGTTTTAGACCCCATGTGACCCAAATTCAATCTTGAAATAGATTTGTTAGAGACAAACATTCCGACCAAGTTTCATGAAGATTGGTTCATCAAAGTGTTCTCTTACGTGTTGACAAGATTTTATCTTTTGACCTAGTTTTTGAACCCAAATGATCCAGTTTCGAACTTGACCTAAATTTAATACAGACATACATACTGAACAAGTTTCATGAAGATTGATTCATAATTGTGTCCTCTAATGTGTTCACAAGCTTTTTCTAAGATTTGACCTAGTTTTTGACCCCACATAACCCAGTTTCAAATATAACCTAGATTTTATAGAGACAAACATTCTGACCAAGTTTCATGGAGATAGGGCAATAATTGTGTCCTCTAAAGTGTTCACAAGCTTTTTCTAAGATTTGACCTAGTGACCTAGTTTTTTACCCCACTCAACCAAGTTTCGAACTTGACCTAGATTTCATAGAGACAAACATTCTAAGTTTCATGAAGATTGGGTCTTAACTGTAGCCTCTAATGTGTTCACAAGCAATTGTGGACAGACGGACGAAGAGTGATCACAAAAGCTCACCCTGTCACTATGTGACAGGTGAGCTATAAATGGATTAATGTTATTTACAGGGTCTTGTAAAAGTTTGATCATAATGTTCGAGATTCAATTATTCTTACAAGAGAAAAGAAAATTGTACAGGTAACTAACCAGTTCACCTTTAAGTTCTTTAATTATGAACTACATACACCAAGTACTCAGCACCCCAGAAATGTTATATAAATTAAAATCTTGTGAACCAAGTTTTTAAACACCCTGTAAATGTAATAAAAGGCCAAACACATTTCTTTACATTTTAACTCAACTTTATTTCATACACTATATACGGTTACATATAAACAAGCAAATTATACCTAGTATAACAAAACAACTTCAGGTCACTTGCGAAATGCAAAACGTTCGAGAAGACACAATTTCACATGTTTCTAGAAGACACAACTTCACATGTTTTGAGAAGACACAACTTCAAATGTTTCGAGAAGACACAACTTCACATGTTTCAAGCAGACACAACTTCACATGTTTCAAGAAGACACAACTTCAAATGTTTTGAGAAGACACAACTTCAAATGTTTCGAGAAGACACAACTTCACATGTTTTGAGAAGACACAACTTCACATGTTTCAAGAAGACACAACTTCACCATGTTTGGAGAAGACACAAGTTCACCATGTTTTGAGAAGACACAAGTTCACATGTTTCTAGAAGACACAAGTTCACATGTTTCAAGAAGACACAAGTTCACCATGTTTTGAGAAGACACAACATCACATGTTTCAAGAAGACACAACTTCACCATGTTTCGAGAAGACACAAGTTCACATGTTTCGAGAAGACACAATTTCACATGTTTTGAGAAGACACAACTTCACATGCTTCGAGAAGACACAAGTTCACATGTTTTGAGAAACACAAGTTCACATGTTTTGAGAAGACACAAGTTCATATGTTTCGAGAAGACACAAGTTCACATGCTTAAAGAAGACACAACTGCGCATGTTTCTAGAAGAAACAACTTCACATGTTTCGGGAAGACATAAGTTCACTTGCTTGGAGAAGACACAACCTCACATGCTTCGAGAAGACACAACTTCACACGTTTTGAGAAGACACAACTTCACATGTTTCGAGAAGACACAATTTCACATGTTTCAAAAAGACACAAGTTCACAAGTTTCGAGAAGACACAAGTTTCAAGAAGACACAAGTTCACATACTTCGAGACGATACAAGTTCACATGCTTCGGGAAGGCACAACTTCACATGCTTCGAGAAGATACAACATCACATGTTTCGAGAAGACACAACTTCACATGCTGATCAACATACTTGAATTTTGGTAAACAAGAGACCTCAATGCCTCCCTCCAAAACCAAATTCCAGCCTTGGCCTTGACCTTTGATTTGTTTTATTTGATATAGTCTTTTTGGCCTCATGATTGTTCAATTGAAATATAATTGTTTCTACTAATGAGCCAATAACTAAATACTTCCTCCAAGACCATCGTCCCATCCCGCCCATGATTGTTTTATTTGATATAGTCATATTAGTCACATGAATCTTCAATTGACAATAAACTTATTTCCTCTAATGAGCCAAAAACTAAATGCCTCCCTCCTAGACTGTCATCCCCTCCCATAACCTTGGATTGTTTTATTTGACATAGTCTTATTGGCCACATGATGGTTCAAGTGCCAAATAATTTTAACTCTAATGAGCCAAGAACTCAATGCCTCCATCCAAGACTATCATCCCCAGCCATGACCTTGACCTTTGATTGTTTTATTTTATCCAGTCTGATTGTTCACATGAAGATTCAGCCTCGACAATAAAATTATTTACTCTAATGAGCCCAAAAACTAAATGCCTCCCTCTAAGACCAGTATCCCCTGTCATGACCTTGACCCTTGATTGTTTTATTTGATATTGTCCTTGACCTTTGATTGATTTGGTTGATTTTATATATTCTTATTGGCTGCTTGAAAGTTTTAAGAGACATTATACTTATCAACCCTAGTGGGCCATGAGTCCGACATAGGGATTATCCATTTCTTCTGGACAAGGGATTCTCTCTTCTGGTGTTAACTCCCTGCTGTATGCCCTGGTTTGTTCACAGGTTACAGGGGCAATGTCACACTGTTCCATGGGGTCGTACATACCAAGAATTAGCTTGATCAAATGGAACAGTGTGGGGCAGACAACTACCCCTGCTCCGTCACCGATGGCACTACCGTGGATTTTGGCATGCCCGTGGGAGTCCACGAGCGCATATGCCCCGTATGCGAGCCGTAGTACAGAGTAAGTGAAACTACGGATTGTCAGGAGGAAACCCACAGGCTTGCCTGGTCTGTATGTTGTAATGAAATCCTGAAAGCAAAGCAAACATCATATTATATCTCTCTCCTTTCAAACAGCAAGAAATTTTTCTTAATTATCTTTGTTGAAGTGTGTGTACCATATTGAAATCAAAGACCTATTTTAAGGTACCATCATTTCCCTTTATAATATGTATATATGAGATATAAGGCCAACATAAACATAAGTAGAGATGTGTCCATAGGACACAGAATAACTGATGCCCCCACTTGCCATTTGATAATGCCAAGGGTAATAACTCAAATGTGCATGCTGTCTAATATTTCTACAAAGTTTGATGACTGTAGCAACAATTTAAGCAAATTTTCATCTTTAAAGGGTCACAATTCAAATTTTATCATTTCTTGGGCAATATACTTGACAGGTTGGATACAAATAAAAATGCACAGGTGCTGTGCACGTTACATCTCATGCTGACTAATATTCCTATAAAGTTTAAAGGCTGTTGCACAATTATTTTTCCAGTTACAGACAACACATGACAAATTTCATACTTTCAAAGACAATAACTCTGCTAATTAATACTGTTCGGAATCCAGATGAAAATATACTGATGCATAATAGCTCATGCTGACTTATATTTCTATGAAGTTTGAAGACTGTTGCACATTTACTTTTCAAGTTACAGACGACACAAGCCGAATTTCATAATTCCACGGGCAATAACTTTGCTAATACTGGTCAGATACGAACACACATACACAGGTGCACAACAAGTCATGCTGACTAATATTCCTATGAATTTTGAACACTGTAGCACACTGACAGGAACTGTTCAAGTTACAGACAAGTCGAGACGACACAAGACAAATTTCACAATTCCAAGGGCAATAACTCTGCTAATACCGGTCAGATCCGAATAAAAATATATAGGTCACAGTATGAAGTTTGATGACAGACGACACAACATTTGGTAATGATGGCATGAGACTGACTGATGGAAGAACTCATAAGGGTAAATTTATCCCCCCCAAATAATTAATATTTGTTGCAGGGGGGCATAAAAATGAGGGTGATAATTGTATATGCACATCCTGGTTCTAAATAACAGTATTCAGTTAAGTTGGCACTTGGAAGTTATAGCTAGATGAGCCAACCCCTGACTGTAAATGGCATTTTATAAACTAAAGCCACCCACAGCTGTACTAATCGTCCTTTTGGTGCAACAAGGTTGAATCTCTCTAAAAATTATAATATACAGTGCCCACCAAAAATAAGTATACAGTCACAATTATGCTAGTTTCTGACACTACTGTTACTAAATGAGTCAAAATAGAGATAGAAATAAAGATGAAGATGTTTGGAACTAAAATAACCATGTGATCAAAAGGCTGAATTTTCCATGTTTTTGTGACAAAGTTACCATTCAAGAAGGACAAAGAAACTTTAGATTTTGCACTCAGGGTACCAATTAATGTATGGCCTTTCCATTAAATAAACAAAATTATTTAATGCTAACTGATGAGATATGGAGTTCTATCAGTGAAATAAAACCTATATCAGTCACTGGTTATCACCTACATTGTGACTGATATAAGCTCCGCCCCCTCACAGGGACTACTTTAATTTACCAAAATCTCAACTCTAAAATGTCTGTAACTGTTTTATTACTGAACGGGAACATGGCATGTGGGGGTTTTTATTTTTAGTTAGACCATTTCCTACAAGTTGGTGTATGATTTAATGCAAAATTCTCAAAAAAGTCGTTTTCACCTATTCACCATAATCCAAGATGGCGGATTTTGAAGTGAAAAATATGAATGGAATAACATATTCATACGTAGCCTAACCACAGTGGTAATTTGGCATAAATACTACCAGTTTTTACACCATAAAAGCCTTAAATAAATAGAATATTTGTTTGTTTTGATTGAATATGGTTAATATCTCATCTTGTAGTGATAAAATTTTAATATTTTCACTCGCGCTATGCGCTCTTGAAAATATTGAATTTTATCACTACAAGATGAGATATAAACCATATTCAATCAAAACAAACAAATATCCTCTATATATTCCTTTTCTTCAAATATATTGTTGCTTCACTGTTCTGCAAATAGTATTATTACAGACAAGTAAGTGCGCAAATAACATATGTATACTTATTTTTGGTGGGCAGTGTATAGTAATATACAACCTTGTTGTGCTAAAGGGACGACTTGCATTTCAGAGTGAATTCAGCTTGTACTTACAGTTAGATTCCCCAAGAAGGCGTTCCTTCCACCATTAATGAACAATGGAGTGCTATCTTCAGTCAGCCTGAATTCAGTGTTTAAATCAAACATGATTCCCACATCCATCAGTTCTCTGTATGGTAGATCAGATATGCCAATCATCCCGTCAATGTTTGAACTCAGATGATGCTGGTCTCTGTAACAGTAAAGAAAATACATTGTGTGTGCAAGATTATAAATCAAAGATGCTTACAGGCCACCAGTCCTGTCTGGTCAGAAATAAAAAAGATTTTAAAAAATTAAGATTCCAATATAGCAAAATTACCAGGTAAGGTTTTTTGTGACCATTTTTGTAAAATTATAGAGCAAAAAAATGCGAGACTTCACATTCACGTTCCGTAAGGTTAACACAATTGAGCTGCACATGCAAAAACAGAGAAGTTTTGCTGGCGGGGTATTCGATTTACTTTCTGTGCCTAAGTTGAAGATTTTAAACTGGAGATATACGGTAAAATATAAATTTCAGAAGAAAATGAATTTTGACAAAATTTAATTATTTTTTATACTGGTGCATTTTTAAACCTGTTAAGTGTATACAGTCAAACTTGTCTATAAAGACCACTCCTTGAACAGTTAAGAACATTGGCCTCTGTTGACAGGTATGGTCTTTCTGAACAGGTTCGATGAAATAATGTAAATCAAAATACTGTAAACCGAGAAATTATTTCGCTCAATTTAGTTTCGCAGAGTTCGCGAGAGGTAGAATTTCGCGATATTAAAAAAGCTGCGAAAGTGCTATAATTAAACTTTAATATATGGCAAGAAACTTAAAAAAAACGCGAAAGTTTGTAGTCGCGAATATACCAACGATCAGCAAAACACTAATACTAAAAATGATGGTAGATAAAAATTGTGGTCTATGCTGACAGGTTTATAATAATGCTCTGTGTTCCCAGGTGGTCTTTAACACTGGTTGACTGTTAGATCCCTTCAAACTCTTTTTGCAGAGTAATTTTGATTAACTAAATCATTGCTAATTAGCCATGTGTTGGCCTCCATCTTGCAAAAAAGTCCATGGAGGGGCACGTGACCTGTTCTCGATGGTTTACAATTTAAAAAAAATCCAAACAAGACTGCGTTCAATAAACGCTTATGCCCCCATGGAAGCCTTGCCCATAAAAATCTAAGTCAATCAGGGGCCATAATTCTGTAATAATGTTGAATAGTGTTACATGGCTCTGATAATGTAAGGGGCTTATGATAGTAAACAAGTATGCCAAGTTTTAAGGCAACGCCATGATGGACATGATGTAAAACGAAACTGTCAATTTGGGTTAACCAAGAATTAGACGCTTAATAAGTCTAAGCCCAAAATGAGGTCAATGTGACGGTCAAAATGAGGTTAGGTAATATAGGTGTGTAGAGAATGTTCAAATACAACAACCATGCAAGTATGAAAGCTTTGTAGCAAGCCATATTAGTGCTAGAAAAAACGGTCAATTTGGGTTAACCAAAAATTTGGCCCTCCAATAAGTCTAAGTCCAAATTAGGTCAAGGTGAAGGTAAAAATGGCGTCAAATGATACAGGTGTGTGGAGAGTGTTCATATACAACATCCATACAAGTATGGAAGCTTTGTAGCTAGCCATAATAATGCTAGAAGAAACGGTCAATTTGGGTTAACCAGGAATTTGACCCTTCAATAAGTCTAAGTCCAAAATTAAGTCAAGGTAAAGGTCAAAATGGGGTCAGGTGATACAGGCGTGTAGAGTGTTCATATACAACATCCATGCAAGTATGAAAGCTTTGTAGCAAGCCATATTAATGCTAGAAGAAATGGTCAATTTGGGTTAACCAAGAATTTGGCCCTTCAATAAGTCTAAGTTCAATATTAGGTCATGGTGAAGGTCAAAATGAGGTCAGGTGATACAGGCGTGTGGAGAGTGTTCATATACAACATCCATGCAAGTATGGAAGCTTTGTAGCAAGCCATAATAATGCTAGAAGAAACTGTCAATTTGGGTTAACCAGGACGGACGTACGAACGAACGGACGGACGAACAAACGAACGAACGGACAGGTGAATCACTATATGCCTCCCCAAGTATCGATAGGGGGGCATAAAAAAGAAGCATTTTGTAAGAATGTCGTGAACCAGACTAATTCCATTATTCCATGTGGATAACATCGGTCTTTGTCGCATTGCAATAGTTTATTTTATACCGAAGAAATCAGAACTGTCCGAAATTTCACTGTGAGCCCTAGGCAATTGAGACCATGTATCTAAACAGCTGGGTACTGTTTTATCAAAGCACTAATGGAAATATTAAAGTTACGTTCAAATTTAAATTATTTATAATTATTTTACAGCTACAAAGTGGGGTAAATGTACTTGCTATATACTAATAATGATTCAGTTAATCAACTCCTACAGACTGTATCTATCCAGATTATACAGTTGCTTAAGAATAATAAAGAATTTAAATTTGAATGTAAGTTTACGATTTCCGTATATGCTTTGATGAAACAGTACCCTGGTGTCTGCAGCTGTACAAACAAAGCGCTTTCCGGTCAATGATAAATATGAGAACACATTGCTAGATTTACAGAAGCATGGTATATTGATACATGATAAATGTTTTTCAAATTCTTAGTTGGTCATTCGCTCGGCACATAACAAAACCAAATAATGAGAGGATATATGTTTGTTTAAACTGAATACGATTTATATCTAATCATGACATTTGTTGTAATGTTGTGATAGTTCAAAATTACTGTTGCATATTATAGTTGGTTATGTTAGATTAATCGGAATTGTCCGATATTACAAGTCATGTATTTGAATTATTTGGACAGATATATTTAAACCTACACCGGAATAAATTCGATCAGCATCCAAACTGCAAAAAACACATCCTAAACAATACAACTAAATCATCTGCCTGCAGAAAACTATTTGACTTGTTTCAATTTACCTGAGTTTGCTATGGAGATCATTGCCTTCAACTAGAATCCTGTTTACATCATAGGGGTTGAAATAGTTAGTCCAGCCCATTCTATTGTAGTAAATGACAGAAGCGAGGGCCATAGATGTACACTGTAGCCCTGGGTACTCGGACTTGAGCATACCTTGATTTGTAGCTCCATATATTACACTATAAGGTGCTAAGAAAGAGATAGAAAGAAAGGAAGAAGAAGTCAGAAACTAGAAAAGAAAAATAGTTTGCAATAAGGAGCAAATAGAAATACATGTAGGTCAAAGTTTGTAATAAGGAACAAATACAGAGCAAATGGAAATTAAAGCTTGAAAGAAGGAGCAAATAAAAATAGATCAAAGTTTGCAATAAGAAGCAAATAGAAATAGATCAAAATTTGCAATATTAACGTAGCAAACAGAAACAGGGTCAAAGTTTGCAGCAAGTAGCAAATAGAGAAAGGTGAAAGTTTTTAATTAAAATTGGTCAAAGTATGCAATAATATAAGAAGCCAATGAAATTGGTCGAAGTTTGCAATAAGGAGCAAACAGAAAATGGGTCTAAGTTTGCAATAAGAAGCAAATAGAAATAGAATGCAATGAGGAACAAATAAAAATAGGTCAATGTATGCAATAAGGAACATATGGAAACAGGTCAAAGTTTGCAATAAGGAACATACAGAAAAAGGGTCAGTTTTAGTTTGCAATAAGAAGAAAATAGCAATAGAACGCAATGTTAAAGGAACAAAAAGAAATTGGTCAAAGTTTGCATTAAGGGGCAAATAGAAATAAATTAAAAATTTGCAACAAGGAGCAGATAGATATTGTTCAATTTAGAAATAGGTCAAAGTTTGCAACAAGGAGCAAATAGAAATTGGTCAAAATTTGCCATTAGGAGCAAACAAAAACGGGATCATAATTTGCAATAAGGAGCAAACAGAAATAGGTGAAGTTTTGTAATAAGGAGCAAATAGTATTACATCAAAGTATACAATAATGAGCGAACAGATATAGGTCAAAGAATGACAACAATCGTGGATATTCAAGGAACAACATGTTTTTAAACATAAATGTGCTGAAACAAAATAACACAAAGAATTTGCAATAAGAAGATAGTTGAAGCAAACAGAACTAAGTCTAAAGGAGTGACAAGAAACCAGGGAACTTACACAAAAAACTTGTTTTTCAAACAAGTGGTTGAACAAAAAAATGGTGATATACGGATCTATCTGCCAAATGTATCTATCTAATAAACAAGCATGTAAAAAGCATGTATCAACCCTTTACTCCTTAGTGACACATTTTGCCACATCTACTATCAGTGATAATAGTATTTCCATGCATTAAAAGTCTTTTTATTTATCTAAGTTCAAGTGATCTATATATTAATGGCGTTATAAGCATTGGCACCAATTCCTTATTATTTTAAAATAACTGGTATGTTGATAAGTGTATACAAAACAATTAAACTTGTAGCCCAATAATTGAATAATAGTGTCAAGTAAATAGATCAGGTGTCTTTGGAGTAAAGGGTTAAAATGAAATGCAGGAAATATAAACAAGCACAAATAATAATAACAAACTTGTAAACATTCTATTAACATGGCTTTAACAACAGTTAAATATGTTTTATAATTATGTTTTATTATCATTTAACATGCTTAAATAACTTACCTATATATTCTTTGTAACCAATCTGAAATAAAACAAAGAATAAAAATATTAACAAACTACAATGTAACATGTAGAAGGGTTTTTGACATAAAAATGTTTGTCTCCTAAAAAGGGCCATAACTCTATAAACAAGAGCTGTCGACGAACTGCGCTCCACTAATCGCAGTGCCAATTGCTAATAGTACATGTATAATCATTATATATTCGAAACGAAATGCTTCATATCAGCAGCATTACCCTCTGCTGTATAGAGGTTGGGGCTTCCAAGTCGAAAAAGGGAGATAATTTGAACAAAATGCAGGACAGAGTTACCTACTTATGTGTAGGTTTTAAGTTAAGTTACCAATTTTCTAGGGCTGCTTTCAGCAGTTCAGCCCTTCAGCCACCCTTTGACATTTAAACTTTCCCTGTTCATTGGGCTACCTATGGAAACCTACGTTCGAGTCTCCCTGGGGAGACTTTTTCTCTCCTGGTGGGTGTGCAGCCAACATCGATTTTCGGTGACCAGGACTATCGAACATGTTCAGACACAGCCCTCACAGGTACCAATTCACACCTTGGTCGAGTGGAGCATGTGGGTTATTCATGCTCAGAGAAATTAAGCAGTGGTCCAGACGGGGGTTGAACCCGGGACCTCTCGATCCCGAAGCGCGTGCCCTACCTCTAGGCCACTGCTCCCCACAGTGGTCATAAAGGTGAACAAGTAACAATTAAAGTATCAAATGAATATGACAATGCAGTTTGAAGACATAAGAGGTTAAAAACTTGTACCTAAACTTTAAAATTTGCATTTCTAAGTCCAAAAGGGGGCATCATTTCAACAAAATGCTAAATTGAGTTATCTAATCCTGTGTATGTGTCAGGGTCATGATAGTGAACAAGTATGCTTGGGTATCAACGCAATATGACAATGCACTTTGAAGATATAAGAGGTTTAAAAACTTATACCTAAACTTTAACATTTGCATTACTTAGTTCAAAAGGGGCATAATTTCAACAAAATGTTTGACAGAGTTACCTACATGTACCCCTGTGTAGGGGTTGGGTTCATGGTGGTAAATAAGTATACAAAGTATCAAAGCAATGTGTCAATGCACTTTGAACTGTGTATGGGCTGGGTCATGATGGTGAACAAGTATGCAAAGTATCAAAGCAATATGTCAATGCACTTTGAAGATATTAGAGGTTAAATAACTTGTACCTTAACTTTATTTCCAAGTCCAAAATGGGGCATAACAAAATGCTTGATGGAGTTACCTACCCCTGTGTAGGGGTTGGGGTCATGGTGGTGAACAGGTATACAAAGCAATATGTCAATGCACTTTGAAGATATTAGAGTTTAAAAAACTTGTACCTAAACTTTAACATTTCACTAAGTTGAAAAAGGGGGCAATTTCAACAAAATGCATGATTGAGTTACCTACTCATGTGTAGGTCTTAGGGTTATGATGGCGGACAAGTATGCAAAGTATCAAAGCAATATGTCTTTGAAAAAATAGGAGGTTATAAAACGAAACCTGTACGTAAACTTTAGCATAAGCATTACGACGACATTCAGTGTGATACATGTAGCTTCCATTATTCTACAAATAGAGCTAAAAAATCATCCTAAATAAAATTCCTAACAATTTGCACAACTACTTGAACTTGGTACGGAGCATTCAAGTGAAGCTTCTTCGTAATACGACCAATGGTAAAGGAGAACAAGCATTTCATGTGTCTACAATATACAAATCAGCCTGCCAGTCTCTCTCAGACTCTGCGAGTCTCTGTGTTTGTTGTCAAAGAATAGATCGAGACATTTTCCCAATCTTGAAGACTTGAGCAAAACATAATTTTTGACTACCAATTCATAGGTCTACAAATCTTTGTCCGAGTGAATCTGGACGATTTTGTTTCAAACAGTTATGGCATAAAAAGAAGAAATAAAGAATCACACCCCGGGTGCTAAACTGTAACATAATAATGTCCTCCATCACATATACCACTTGTTGAAAAACTGTTTTTGCCAACACAAAAATGAGAAACATCCTAACATTTGTCATCAACAAAAACAACAACAACAAAACAAAAAGTTCCAACATTGCAGACGAATTTCAATCTACACAAAGCAACATATAGGCATGCTGACTGTAACATGATTAGCGTTACTGTTGATTGTTATATTAAATACTATAAAAACTTCAATACAAAATGAGGAGAATTGAATTTGTTTACCTTTTCTTGGTGAGCCATTTTGCTGTCAGCTTAGAAATGCTAGAAGCGGTCGCTAAGTGATATAGCACGTGACTTGTGTACCACGTGATGTGACTTGTGTATCACGTGACGACAGTACTCAGAAATTGATGACGTCATCGCACCGCCTAAATCAATTAAAATTCAATTATATACCCGATTTTGCTATTTTCATGGCTAAACGCGCCAAATGCAGGAGATTATTACGAAAATAGAGTATCTAGTATGGGTCCTCATTATATACGAGTTTTATTAAACGAGTGGACAAAATAATATGACACGAGGCTTTGCCGAGTGTCATATTGTTTTTGTCGACGAGTTTAATAAAACCACGGAAATACATCTGTGTATATCCGTGATAAAACTCGTATGTAATGAGCACGAATGTAAGATTCTATTTATCACATAACCTATCTAAGAGAACGTTCATTATTGTTCAAAATGATGACGCTGTACATGTTTCAGCCAAAATTAAGCGGGACAACGACGTCATGGCGACGTTGGTATTATCCTGACGTCATGAGTCAATCAATGCATGGATTGGCTTACGTTGCGTCAGGCTAATTTAACTATTTATTGCACACTCTGGGAGTGCCGAACGATATTTACGGCACGGCTTTACGGTACTGCTGGACCGCGGGTTATGTGATAAAATAAATTAAGCACGCAGTTATCTTTTTAATAAATCCTTTAATTCATCTGCAGACTTTTCTCTGAAATAAAACCACGAGTATTTCGGTATAGTGTGGTTATATATACCCCTTATAGCACCAACGCCTGTGTATTAGCAGTGTCTTCCCAAGTACATGAACGATACATAACTGGAACAAATGGTCACAGCCACCGCTGCTCTCCTTGCATTCTCGTTTTCCAGCGAATTCTTCTGACACCAGAATCATAGGAACTTGACTAACCACTTATAGTACATGTGCAGGGTACCCTCAATCATGTATGATGTATGAGGGTGTCATACACACAGCCTTGCTTTTGTCCTAAGTGACTATCCTATTACAACTATCAGAAATGAACCATTTCAGTAAACTTTTTTCTAAAAATTTGGAATTCAACAAAGAACAGTTTGAATCTAGATGCGGACAACCAAAAAAGAAATACCCTGCTATGTCAGGCATTAAATTCAGTGAAAATGGAATTCTCAAAATTCTCCGAGGACTAAACCCTAACATAGCTGCTGGACCAGATCATATAACACCAAGAATTCTAAAATAATCAAGTATCGCACAAATCTCAAGTCAGGATAATATTTACTGCATCATATGAAGCTGGCGAATATCTACAGATATGAAGCTTGCCAATGTGTGTCCCATACACAATAAAGGTCAGAAATACATATCAGAAATTACAGACCCGTGTCACTTGTTAACATGTTTCACTTGCAAAATTATGGAACATATCATCACTAGCAATATCCTAATCTTGACATTCAGACAAACACAACATACTTCACCCGAAACAACATGGAATACGGAAAACACTATCTTGTGAGACTCAACTCGTAGAATGCATTGATGGCATGACACTCAACCTCGATAAAGGAAAACAGACAGACTGCTTGATCGTATATATATATTTTGAATTCCTTTGATAAAGCTAGTCATTCCCTACTTTTTGACAAACTAAATATGGACTCTGCGAGAAAACCAATAGATGGACCCTTTACTACATTAATGACATGCCTGAATGGATTACATCAAATGTAAGGCTATTTGCCAATGACACCATGTTTTGTAAAATATATTCAGATGCTAATGTTCATACCCTACAACAAGATATTGAAAAACTTGCAGACTGGGAGGATAAATGGCTCATGAAGTTCAATCACGACAAGTGCAACGTTCTTATAATCACCATGAAGAGAAAACATATATCATCAAGTTATGTCTTACACAGTCTGACAAGCTTTGAAAAAATAACATATGCAAAAAACATCGGTGTCACTTTCAGCTCAGACATAAACTGGAACAACCATATACATAACATCTGCCAAAAAGCCAACAAGATCATAGGACTCCTGGCAACTCCTTTGTCGATAGGTCATGAATAAGCTGGTAGCTTGTGATGACCAATTGACGAATAAAATATCACTGTCATATCCATTGCATGTGTGGTCATACATGCATTAAAACTGATAGTCAAACATCAAGTTTCCAGCCTTTATTCAACGATTTTTTAAGAGTGTTCACGTTTTCACTTTGTACACATTCTTTTGGTAGGTCGTTACAATTGCTGATTGTTTTAGTAACAAAGTTGTTCATACATCTCTTGTAGTTATGATGTCTTTTGTTCAGTTTCATACTATGTCCCCTAGAGTTGGCATTTAATAGTCACGGATATCGAGTTCAGATGCACCATATCAAATTCATCATAAGTTTATATGACTGGTGAACGTACTACGCCCGTTCCCTTCTATGTATTATTGTCGCATACCAAAGTATTGCGTTATACTTGGTGAGAGTTGTAATCCTAGACTGATTAGTCGGTTTTGTTATCCGAATTGCATTTTTTCACTAGACGTGTACCCCGTCGTTGAACTTGTTCAATCGTGACAATGTGTCTAATTATTCATTCATGGTGACCATATGACTGTAGCATATTCTAATTACGGTCTCATAGGTGATTTGTATAGTATTTAAAACATACTATTTCGGCACATATTTAACATTCTGTCGTGAACTATTGGTCATTTGTGAGAAATGTCATAATTCCTTGTAAGGAATTGGGAGAGATAATGTGGCTTTAAATGTATACACGCAAATTAATTAAAGTTTTCTACTGCATTTTTTGTAGATGTTGTCCCATTCAAACCTTGGTCAAATAAATACGAGACTACAACACGAACTCTAAGTTTCTAAAATGAAAATCTTGCTTAACTTATTAATACCAAATCAAGAACATCTGTTTTTCAATTACGATCTTCCTAGCTGCAGACGTTATCGTACATTGCAATTGTAAGGGAGGTAAGTAATGCTGTGATGCATCCGGGAAGGACCGTTGAACTGGATTTTATACCCATAGCTGAAGAGTAGCAAAAATCTTTGGTTGGTAAAAATCATGACATTATTTGCACTTAATGCCAATAAATTAAATAATAATGTATTCAGATTAGTGTATTCCTATCATAACTACATAACCATTCATAATTAAATGACTGTCATTTCGTTGTTTCTGCGTGTTGTGGCAAAAATCTTAAATGTAATGTATTTTCGCGATCCTTGCAAATCACGTTTTTAATGGAAAACACACGCGGTCTATATAACATCCTTTCTTTAATATATTGTAGTTTTTCATGCAGTTATATAAATATTTGTATATATATAATACAAAGAAGACTTTAGTTGTATGTGATCGAAGGAAAGAAATAGTCTGTTTTATTGACTTTCTCAGGATAGGAGTCACAATTTTGAGATTGTAGCTTGTCAGAATATATATTTATTTTCTGTTGGCAGTTTATTTACCATGGGAGCAACAGCAGTAGAATCCATGTTTCACAAGCTAAGCTTGTCAGAGAAGTCTGCTGTCTCACTGGACAATGTAGAGGAGGATTATGTGTTGGATATTTCCTCACAAAGGTACAATATATCTCACTATTTTAGGATTTTTGTACTGAATTCAGTCAATTTTTTTAGATTGGAACATTTAAAACAATGAGTATTATTCAAATCGTAATATTTTTGTAAGCGTTGTTACCAAAAAAACAAAGAATACATGTATATCTGTGCAAAAAACATAGTATCTACAAGTTGAATTCATTCCGAAAGTCATTAAAAAACATGTTTAGGGATTTTCAATAAAAGAGTGTTATTTTATTAGTTTGAGATCGCCTGAGACAGTTGTATGTGCATGGTGATTTTATCTCTTTTTCCCTCCAAGATGGGCCAATAACCTCCAACTTCGAGGGAAGAGAAGTTGTGTGATACAAGGAATCAGGGTATGCTACCCTAACTCTGTCTGTGAAAAGTCCTTGATACATGTATTTTGCTTGGTTTACAGCTTAGATACATACATGACTACATCTTGTTACCAACCAGTTCATCTCTTGTTGGATAGGAAACACTTAAAAACAGTTTAGAAATTTAAGAAATGACTTTAAGCATGGCAGAGATCGAACCAGAGACCTCTGGGTTCGTTGTCGAGGCCACTTTAGTAAAGGAACCTTAAAAATCATAATTATGCCCCCCCATCTTTTATGAGGGGGTATATTGCTTTGCACATGTCTGTCTGTTGGTCAGTATGTAAAATTGTTTCCGTTCAATAACTCAAGAACACTGTACAAACATCTCTTGTTAAATTAATTATTCCATGACCCATCAGCCGTTTTAATGAATTCTCCTTATCAAATGCCTCTAGCTTAATTATAGTTTTGTAGTGCCATTTATTTGTCTTGTATATATGTATTTCAGTGTTGATGGTCAGTACATGGCTGCAACGAGTAGTAACTACACTGCTAGACTCTTCTCTAAGAATAATTTAGCCACTGTTGGTATTGTAAAAGGTAAAATAATGACAGCTTTTTTTTCACTATGAAAATATGTCTTTAATTGGTATTTCTGTACCATGAATGATCTGCCTAATTCTATATCAGACACCAACTTTTATTGTTAAGTCCAAATTCTTCAAACTGCTAAGGCAAATTGCCAAGTACTGAAATAATTTGAGGTGATTGTTTTGGAAATACAGGGTGTCCCAGGTCATGTAATAAACCGAAGAAAGTATGATATAAAGAATGAGCCTAAAACAACCCAGAAGTGTTAAGGTCAGTAGGTCCTAGGTATGGTTTGTAGTGTAAGAAGTAAATGTCTCCTCAAATGCCAAAAAGTTTAAAGTCTGACGCTTTTTTTTGTTGTGAGTAGGTATTGAGATCAACCTGAGTTTAAAGTGCTGTCATTGAATTTAATTGCTATTGTATGAAGATTTTTAATTCTCTCTCATTGTGAGTTGTCTTATATTTTTCTATCTGAAACGTTGTACATTTCAAATTTTACAGGACATACAGATGTACTGAGTGGTATATGCTGGGGTAAATCTGATATCAATCTACTCTACACATCATCCAAAGATAAAACCATAAGGTAGGCTACGGTAAGATAGTCAATATTGTACATCTATAGTGGGATTTGAACCCATACTGCACGGTGCCTTTGCCTTGTGATACAAAGTACAAAAGTACTCAATCACTCTGTTATTTCAACACCCCTCAACATTAACCAGTATCAATCTAACTAAAATATAACCTCTGTAGAGCAACACCCTTTGGGAAACACAAAGTTTAGTTGTACAGAGGTAGTTGCTTTGAAGAGGTAAAATTTATAGTTAATTGTTACTTTTGGAACAAAGTGATTATGTTGCCTAAGTTGTTGCTCTATGGAGGGCTGCTCTGGAGAGGTTACATCACATGGAATTGGGTTGATATCTGGATAACAACAATGACTAAACTATGTTTTACATTTACATTGCTTTACAGTTAAAGTAGACCACCCTAAGGTATAAAACCACATCATAATTAAGAGCTGTTAGCACTATTTTCAATGTCCTGGCACAGGACAATAACCAATACTTTCACTCAGCACTCAAATACTCATAATAATTATGATATTAATTATCACTCAATTATTTGTTATATTTTATTTACAGATGCTGGGATACTCGTATGAAGCTAACCAAAGAAGTCCAGAAATTTGAAGGTAATGATTCGGATGCTACACATGTACAGGGTTTTCATTATTAACTGATAACTGGAAAATCTGGCAACCCCGGTTCAAATACAGGTGGAGGCTCTTATATACCTGCCATATTTCTGCGCAAAGCTGAGTGGCAAATAACGGCTATGCTGGGCGCTTGAATATTAACAATAATAATAAAAATTGTCCTGGTCCGATCGATTGATTTTTAATGCCAATCTGCTATCAATATTAATAAAGAAAACCCTGCATTTATCTCTGTTAGATTTCATCTTGCTACAAAATTAATATATGTTGTAAGGGTTATAACTAGTTACTAGTAATACAGTGTGATCTGAGACAACTTAACTCTGTTTTGACCTCATGAATTGTTTGGTTTTCACAGTTGTTCTGAATTCTTAATCGAAAAAATATTGGTTGGATTTGATTGATCTTCAAACAATGCAAAAATCTTTAAGGATATATGTGTTGTTGGCAGGCCTATGAATCTTCCTCCTTTAGCCTGATTTCTTTACTCTTGTCTTAAAATTTTTGAAACAAAGGGGTCCAGTTTCAGATTGACCAACTCAAAAATGTTATTTTTGCAAGGAGGTCGGGGTAGGGTATTTCGGCCTTTGTGCTCTTCGAGCAATCGCAGGCCTGTTTACATTTAATCAGATTTCTAGCTTTGTAAGAGGCCAGTTTCTGAACTTGAGGGTGGTCTAATTACTAAGGTGGTCTTTAAGTAAGTTTTACCGTATACTATAATAAGAGACATGGACTATTTCAGGTTCGGATGAGAGTGAGAACACGTTTACATGTGTAGATATAAATGCCTCAGATCAACTACTCTCTGCTGGCCAAGAAAAAGATAAAGAGGAAAATGCATTCATTTTTTTCTGGTTTGTAAATTTAGATTATTTAATCTTATATTCCATTAAAAGTCAACAAATTAAGTGTCACAAAATTTCACTGAGCTTTCGACAGTCTCACTCACAGTCTGTCTTAAAAGTTTTCTATTTATAAAATCATGGAAAACCCATCATATTAGCAAAGACCTAAATATACTGCTGATATTTTGCATGAACGCTTTTGTTTGTCATCCTTTTTTAATGACCAATATCTCATTTTGAAGAGCTAGGTTTCTTCTACTGCATGATGTAACTTATTTTTTTCTATCTCTTATAAAATTCAGAAAATTATTGTTTGAATGAGGCAAATTGGGTATTTTCTGATAAAATTGGAATATCCATTAAAATGAGAGTAGGTCTGGCTCTTTGAGGTATAAAGTTTTATTTCTTGACTAATTTCAATAAATTATGTTTCATTTTAAAGCAGAATAATAAATCTATTGCATAAACTTATTAGTTTTTTCCTAAGTACACAAAAAACAGGAGATATAAGGAATTAAAAACAAACGAGATTTCGCGAGATTTCAAAAGACTGCCGCTAGATTTGGTAGATTTTTTCCGATCTTTGTATATTTAGGTCTTTGATATTAGTAAATAAATCGCCTGTAGATTTTTGGTCTGTATTATTTTCACTGTATACAACATGAATATAAAGAACAGTGTTAAAGGCTCCATATTTGTAAGTTTTACTATATGACATTTTTTCCAAATTTTTGGCTTGATTATTCTAATATACCAAAACGAGGCTATACACCTTTCAAGTTTGATATTTAAGGGATAGAAGACAGAAAGATGTGATGGGGGCATACTCTGAGTCCCATCAAGATGATATCACGCAGGTTAGCTATGATTTCATGTTTTATCAACCGTTTTTTTTCTGAATAAATGTGATCCACATTCTATGAGTCTTGAGATTTTATTTTGAGAACGGATCTCAGAGAGATTCTGTCAGTATTTTCTATTGTAGACTTCAGACATGTGTGAATGTTTATTTTCTTAAATTCTTAATAGTATCATGATATTTTTCTCCACTTTAATAACTTTTTAGCTAGTATGCGTTTGATCGTTACACCTATAGATACTGTATTCATGTGTATCATACCCCCAAATACAAAGTGTATGGGTGCTATATTGGAGTCATGCTTGAAAAAAAAAAGAAAAAGAAAAAAAGAAAAGAGGTTGGTTGGTCAGTGCATATTTTGTCTGCGCTATTTCTCTGTAAACAATGGTTGGATTTCAACGAAACTGTGTATGACATATCAGTTCCAAGTCTATTGTGCATATTGCTGGGGCTTGTTGGTTGGATCAATTTTAAGGGTGTTGTTGCCCTTTGTCTTTTTCCACTTATAATTTTGTCCGAGCTATTTCTTTGTAACCATTGGTCGGATTTCAATGAAACTTTGTTTGACTTATCAGTATCAGGTCTAGTAGTTCATATCGTCAGCGCATGTTGAAGGATACATTTTAAGGGAGTTATAGTCTTTTGTTTTATTCCAATTATAATTTTGTCTGCACTAAATCTCTGTAACCATTTGTCCGATTTCACCTAAACTTTGTATGACTTATCAGTATCAAGTCTTGTTGTGCTACATTTGTATCGTCAGAGCACATTGTTTGGATAAAATTTAAGGGAGTTGTTGCCCACTTCTAATTTTGTCAGCGCTATTTCTTGGTATCCATTGGTTATATTTCAATAAAACTTTCAGTGAATATCAGTACCAAGTAAGGTTGGCAACGAATATCCGAATAACCGGTAATTCGTTTTCTATTCCAAGTATCCGGATAGCAAATTGGTATTCGAATATCCGTTATATATTTCGTAGAAAAATCTTATCTCGATAGCTTAACGAGAGACAACATCTTTTAACACCTTTAAGAATAAAATCAATTTGTTATCGGCGTCACTTTGTATATTGTGGGGGTTTGTTTTTGTTTTCTATACACGTGGTCTCCGTTAGATTCGCTAATGCGTTATAATCACTGCGGTATATTTGAGAGTTTGTTTTCACCGGCCAATTATCAGCTTATATGTTTATGTTAGTAACAGTCCCTAATTTTAACAAGTTGTCTGCTCAATTAGTAAATAAATAAGACCAGGTTTTAATTAATTTAATCTAATTGCGCGGATTCACGAAACGTGATGAATGATGTTTGAAGTGGTTACGAATCTGGTATTTGTCTTTACGCCATATGTTACAAACATTTTCTTCACATCAGTAGTTAATTATAATCATGTTAATAGGATTCGATAAAACCAGAAATAATAGCTCACTACTCTTTCTGAGACATAAAAATGTGAGTATGTCTGATATTGGTACACCAAGACGTGTTGGTCGCGAAATTAGGTTACACTTCATCCTGTGCACAATGCTTGGTTCATTTTTGATACGGATATTCGGATATCCGTTCGGATAGCGATCTGGCTATCCGGATACCAATTTTGGTATCCGTTGCCATCCTTAGTACCAAGCCTTGTTGTGCATATCCCAAACACACAGTGGTTGGAACAGTTTTGGTAATAATGATTGTCTTTTCATGATTCTTCAGTACCAGACCTAGACTTAGTTGAGCACATTATCTTAATTTTGTTTTCATGACTGTGTCAAGCAGTATCTAGGGGTATTCATCACATTCAATGATATTTCTTGTTATTTTATAACCTCATGTACACATGACATTGCATAATTGATTTCTCAAGCTTGCTGATGAAGACGTTTTAAATTTCGAAATGTTGAAGTTGATGGAGTATGCTTTGTTTTATTAGCTCGACTTTTGAGCTAATGTCATGACGGGGTCGTGTGTGAGTGTGTGCGTTGGTTAAGTTTATTGTCATTTTCTCTGTCAATTACTCAAAGACTATCAAAGGTATCAACTTGAAACTTAACATAGTTATTCACCATCACAAGGGAGTCCATACTGACAAGGCTGATAACTCTGTGACCTATATTTATGAGTTACCTGCCCTTGTTACTTTAAGAATTTTGACTCATAGATGAGCAAGGTTACTTTCAAGTACGAGAAAATCGAGCGTCAGGCACTCGTAGGTGGTGCTCTTGTTTAACCTATTCTATATCATTTTAGCTAAAGTTCCATCCATCACAAGCAGATAGTCTTGCTTCAGGATCCACAGATGGTTTGGTGTGTTTATTTGATGTGTCACAGACTTGTGAAGACGATGCATTATCTTTTACATTAAACTCATGTTCTACCGTCGCTAACGTTGGTTGGTGCGGAGATAACATGGACAAGATATACTGTACGACTCACATGGATACTGTACATGTATGGGACACAATTGAGGTAAGATGAATGATTAATTTAAGAAATAAAAATCTGTTCGCGTTTATTGTCGGTGAATAAAACACGGGCTGGAGTTCGGATGCGGAAAAATTAAATCACGAGTGCGTAGCACGAGTGATTTAATTTTCCGCATCCGAACGAGTGCCCGTGTTTTATTCACCGACAATATACAAGAACAGAGTTTTTATTTCGATTCTAAATACGATAATATCCCGCACTATTTAACTGCGCGCATTCCATTTTCACCCTTTTGACATTGAACATAATTCCACGCTGAAATTGAGTGGCTTATTAGCTGGTACAATTACCTCCCTCGTTAATGAAAACGACATTCGTAATTTTCTGAAGGAAATACCACATGTTAAACATTGAAACAATTTTAATAACACGAGTATAATTATGGTATCTATTTCATAAAATGAAAAATATAAATGAATTGATTATCAGAAGCTTTAATAAAACTTGGTTTCTAGAGTATATTGGAGTTTCTAAAAATAGATGCGTCATAGCTGTAACACTGGATTCTCGTGCAACTCGCCTTGTCATCGTGACTCATAGAGAATTTTACTATAAAGTTTACGTTCATTCATTCATAAATATGTCACGTGATACTGGGCGTAAATAGAAACAGCCAAATTGATAGGTATGTTTTATGGGGGTAATAATACATTGTTAGGTCCGCTCTATATTTAAACGATTAATCCGCAGATCGTGTTAGAATTATTAGTTGATCACAAGTGAACTAGTGTAACAGTGAAACCTGTGTTTAAGACCATTTTCAAACAAAGACCACTACAGTAAAGTTTTGCTAGTAAAGTGTCACTAATAAATCTACTTCAATTATTTTGAAATCATGCTGGTTTTCATCCAGAGAACTATTTGTTCCCTCCATCCCTTAGTTTATCAAAAAGTCTGGATTGTGCCATAACCAAAGAATTTTCTGTGAGTTTTCGAGTTTCCAAAATCCTAATACTTTCAATTTTATTTCATTTGCAAAGGGCAACTACTCTGCTGGATATAATCAGTTATTGCTTCCCTTACATTATTTTTTTATTTTTTGCAGGGTGACGTTATACTAGAGAACACAGACATGAAGACTACTTTAAAAGTAAGTTGATCAATTGAGAAAAATTAGAAAGAAATAGTAGATCTTATCTTATCTCTGCATATGAAATGAAACAAAACTAATATGACTCTGGTCAATGGATATACAATGTACTGTATAGGTTAGTAACATGGAAATACTAGTGAATTTCGCAAATTTACAAAATTCTCTAACATTTCCTTTAGCTTAAATTTGAGAAATTTTGGCTTACATACCATTTAAATTCCCTTATTAGACTAGGTTGCATGTAAGATGGGCCCCTAACAATGGGCTGGCAGTGTCAGGTTTTAGCTAAGACCAACTTTCATGAGACTTCTGTGGTTAGTCAGTCTTTTCAACAGTTTCATCTGCCAATGCGACTTTGTGCATCCTAATACAGTAGAACTTCTATGCCTCGAACTACCTTCGGACCGGGAAAATAGTTCGAGGCATCTATGGTATTCAAGAATATGCATGGGTATAAGTTCGAACTGATGTCGGTACGTGTAAATTTACAAATCGTGCGTGTATATTGCATTATTTATGTGTATAACTAATATAGGTATATAGTTTTTGGTAATTTTATTCATAACAATAGTGAAACAATATAGGTTGACCAAATTGACATGAAATCTGACTTATCTCCTACAAGCTCTCGAGTGTTCACGCGTGTAAGGTTTCTCGTTAAACAGCATATTTATATGTATAAAAATTAAGCTGCGAGCCACATAAATCATCATGTCTTGAGTAAAGTTCGACTACAAATCACTAAATGGAAATGTAACAGATTCTTTTGACAAACGTTAAAAAATGATTATTTTATTCTGATTTATTTAAAAATAAATCAGTTACAATTTCCTGGACGGCCTTCATTAACCATTTAATGGATGTATAAATGTTTAAAAACGTGTTATACAATGAAGTCAAACACAAACAATTGTTTGGTACAGTAATTATCACAACTTGTCGCCGACTACCCGCGTTCGAACAATGGATTTCAACAGTCAATGAAAGGTGCAAAAACTTGTATTGTTCGACTCATCTACGGGTAAATCATAGCAAGGGACCATCCAATCAGTTCGAGTGTTCGACCTAGATACTGTTCGAGTCATCTACTGTTTACCATATGAATAAAGAAGGAATTTTGACGGGACCGAAGAACTAGTTCGAGGCATCTAGGGTGTTCGAGGCAAGTACTGTTCGAGGCATCGAAGTTCTACTGTACATAAAATGTCTGCACCATTTTCGGAAGGAAAATTGTTACTGAGTGACTTACTTTTATATAAATGTTGATATAAACTACAGTATGACATTGCCAGAGTGACCTTCTGTAGTGAAACAACAACACCTTCAAAATTTCTCTAAGCTGATATTTACTCTGAATCTACCCTCTGCATTGTAACAACCTCTACTATACAACAGCCAATATTTGCAGCTCCTAAAGGGTGCTGCCCTACAGAGGTTGTACTGTACTTCTATGCTTTTAAGAAATGATACATATCAAATGGATATGTATTACTCAGTTTTCATATGCATTTGTCCTTCTATAACAACGTTATTGTGCTTGGACTTTGGTTATTTGAACGGGACAATGTAGTCTCGACAGTGTATTTATCACAAATATTGATAGCTGTAGTCTAAGTTTGCTCATAAGACAAAAAGGATAAAAACAATCTTAAGCAGTCAGTTCAGCAGATATACAGTCAAACCTGTCTTAAGCAACCAGTCTAGCAGATATACAGTCAAACATGTCTTACACAACCAGTCTAGCAGATATACAGTCAAACATGTCTTACACAACCAGTCTAGCAGATATACAGTCAAACATGTCTTACACAACAAGTCTAGCAGATATACAGTCAAACCTGTCTTACACAACCAGTCTAGCAGATATACAGTCAAACCTGTCTTAAGCAACCAGTCTAGCAGATATACAGTCAAACATGTCTTACACAACCAGTCTAGCAGATATACAGTCAAACATGTCTTACACAACCAGTCTAGTAGATATACAGTCAAACCTGTCTTACACAACCAGTCTAGCAGATATACAGTCAAACATGTCTTACACAACCAGTCTAGCAGATACACAGTCAAACCTGTCTTACACAACCAGTCTAGCAGATATACAGTCAAACCTGTCTTAAGCAACCAGTCTAGCAGATATACAGTCAAACCTGTCTTACACAACCAGTCTAGCAGATATACAGTCAAACCTGTCTTAAGCAACCAGTCTAGCAGATATACAGTCGAACATGTCTTACACAACCAGTCTAGCAGATATACAGTCAAACCTGTCTTACACAACCAGTCTAGCAGATATACAGTCAAACCTGTCTTACACAACCAGTCTAGCAGATATACAGTTGAACATGTCTTACACAACCAGTCTAGCAGATACACAGTCAAACCTGTCTTACACAACCAGTCTAGCAGATATACAGTCAAACCTGTCTTAAGCAACCAGTCTAGCAGATACACAGTCAAACCTGTCTTACACAACCAGTCTAGCAGATACACAGTCAAACCTGTCTTACACAACCAGTCTAGCAGATATACAGTCAAACCTGTCTTAAGCAACCAGTCTAGCAGATACACAGTCAAACCTGTCTTACACAACCAGTCTGGCAGATATACAGTCAAACCTGTCTTACACAACCAGTCTAGTAGATATACAGTCAAACCTGTCTTACACAACCAGTCTAGTAGATATACAGTCAAACCTGTCTTACACAACCAGTCTAGCAGATATACAGTCAAACCTGTCTTACACAACCAGTCTAGCAGATATACAGTCAAACCTGTCTTACACAACCAGTCTGGTAGATATACAGTCAAACCTGTCTTACACAACCAGTCTAGCAGATATACAGTCAAACCTGTCTTACACAACCAGTCTAGCAGATATACAGTCAAACCAGTCTTACACAACCAGTCTAGCAGATATACAGTCAAACCAGTCTTACACAACTAGTCTAGCAGATATACAGTCAAACATGTCTTACACAACCAGTCTAGCAGATATACAGTCAAACCAGTCTTACACAACCAGTCTAGCAGATATACAGTCAAACCAGTCTTACACAACCAGTCTAGCAGATATACAGTCAAACCAGTCTTACACAACCAGTCTGGCAGATATACAGTCAAACCAGTCTTACACAACCAGTCTAGCAGATATACAGTCAAACATGTCTTAAACAACCAGTCTAGCAGATATACAGTCAAACCAGTCTTACACAACCAGTCTAGCAGATATACAGTCAAACCTGTCTTACACAACTAGTCTAGCAGATATACAGTCAAACATGTCTTACACAACCAGTCTAGCAGATATACAGTCAAACATGTCTTACACAACCAGTCTGGCAAATACTAGTAAAAACCTTTCTTAATCAACCAGTATAGCAGATATACAGTCAAACCTGTCTTACACAACTAGTCTAGCAGATATACAGTCAAACATGTCTTAAACAACCAGTCTGGCAGATACTAGTAAAAACCTTTCTTAATCAACCAGTATAGCAGATATTCAGTAAAACCTGTCTTAAGCAACCAGTCTAGCAGATATACAGTCAAACATGTCTTAAACAATCAGTCTAGCAGATATACAGTCAAACCTGTCTTAAACAACCAGTCTAGCAGATATACAGTCAAACATTTCTTAAACAACCAGTCTAGCAGATATACAGTCAAACCTGTCTTAAACAACCAGTCTAGCAGATATACAGTCAAATCTTTCTTAAGCAACCAGTCTAGCAGATATACAGTCAAACATGTCTTAAACAATCAGTCTAGCAGATATACAGTCAAACATTTCTTAAACAACCAGTCTAGCAGATATACTGTCAAACATTTCTTAAACAACCAGTCTAGCAGATATACAGTCAAACCTGTCTTAAGCAACCAGTCTAGCAGATATACAGTCAAACCTGTCTTACACAACCAGTCTAGCAGATATACAGTCGAACATGTCTTAAGCAACCAGTCTAGCAGATATACAGTCAAGCCTGTCTTACACAACCAGTCTAGCAGATATACAATCAAACCGGTCTTACACAACCAGTATAGCAGATATACAGTCAAACCTGTCTTAAACAACCAGTATAGCAGATATACAGTCAAACCTGTCTTAAACAACCAGTATAGCAGATATACAGTCAAACCTGTCTTAAACAACCAGTATAGCAGATATACAGTCAAACATGTCTTACACAACCAGTATAGCAGATATACAGTCAAACCTGTCTTAAACAACTAGTCTAGCAGATATACAGTAAAACCTGTCTGAAGCAGCCAGTCTAGCAGATATACAGTCAAACCTGTCTTAAACAACCAGTCTAGCAGATATACAGGCAAACCTGTCGGAAGCAACCAGTCTAGCAGATATACAGTAAAACCTGTCAGAAGCAACTAGTCTAGCAGATATACAGTAAAACATATCTGAAGCAGCCAGTCTAGCAGATATACAGTCAAACATGTCTTCAACAACCAGTCTAGCAGATATACAGTAAAACCTGTCGGAACCAATAGTCTAGCAGATATAGAGTCAAACATGTCTTAAACTACCAGTCTAGCAGATATACAGTTAAATCTTTCTTAAGCAACCAGTCTAGCAGATACACAGTCAAACCTGCCTTAAACAATCAGTCTAGCTGACAATTGTATAGCTAAACTTGTCGGAAGCAACCAGTCTAGCAGATATTATAGCCAAATCTGTTTTAAGCCACCAGTCTTTATCAACCAAAGCATTGCAGACAAAAATCTCTACTCAAAATTGAGATTTAGGAGAATGACTGTTAAATGCAGGTGTATAAAATTTGCTGAACTCAATTATGACTGCTTACAACAGGTGGCTGTTTAAATCATGTCAGTATGCTCATAGTTTGACTGTATCTTTCAAGGTTGCACTGTCATCATCAATGAAAAGTAAAGTACATTTTAGGTTCAAGTAGCTTCACATGATGTATCTGTTTTTGTTTCTTATTTCTGTAAAATCATTATCTTTCAAGGGAGTTGAATTTTTGTTGATATCTTTGTTGCACTCGCCCATAAAATCTAATCCCCACTAGTAATCGACCTCTCAAATATCAATCATGGGTTTATCCTTCCATGTTTTGCAATCCAAGAAATTTCTACCCCACGAAAATGTATTTTTATCAAAATCCACAAAATTTATTACCCACAAAAATATGTGATTTTACAGTATATGATATTGCTGCATAACCTACCCTGATGTTTATATGATAAATACACTTTGCTATAATGATATTTATGAACTGAATGAAAATTTGTAATTCATCATATTTTGACGTTAAATATCTATGTAGGAGGTGTGAGATTTATAATGACTTTTTTTCTCAGCATTTTCTGCGTCTAGCCAAATTCTCAATGTCCTCTTTGAATTGGTATTGATTTCAAGTGGTTTTATATCTCCAAAAATAAATTTATTTAAATTGAGAGTTTATTTTTGGATCCTGTTTTGAATTCGATTGAATGTCAATGTTTGTTTAATTCTAGTAAACAATGAACCAACTATAGTATTGTTTGTAAAGTTTCTATCGAGCTGCATTGTTGACTGTCAAATTGTGGTGTTAAATTCCTTCTTCCAGTTATATATTATGCATGTAGGGGACATTTAGTTTCATTAAGTATGCATAATTTCAGTGGGGGGTTATAGATTCAAATTTATTTATTCCGGCAGCTCGTATGACTCATTAAACCTCTCTTAAAGATGCAAATTGTGGATTTATTTGACAAATTCAATATTTTTTGTTTCCTGTTTAGAGTTGAAGGTGAAGTTGTATAATTTTAGCGTTCTGCACTTATATTCAACAGGGCTGGTATTTAGAAAGCATCTTAGTAGAAAACTAAGAATTTTCTTGAAATCTTAAAATTGCTTTTAGTGTATTAGTTAATAATATTAACTAGACTATCAATTGTTTACAAAGAGTTTATACATTTTGTAGAGAGCTACAATAATCACTAAGGAAGTATGGACTTTCCTTCAAATTGCGGGAAATATGTACATTGCAAATTTTTGACTTAAATAAAATATTTAAGTTTTCCACTAAGATGCTTTATAAATACCAGCTCTTCTGTAAAATCATGCATATCTGTGTGTATTATATTTATTAAAATTACAAATTTCGCAGGCTGTAATTTTATGGATTTTTAAATTTCAAAAGCAATATGCAAATAAAATGAAGGAAGAGATTTAATAAAGTGTTTGGGGTTTGATTGGATAATCGTGTTTATCCTAAAAATTTATGGACATTTAACCCAAACAAATAAAATGATTTTACAGTATTTTGGACTTGAAATTTAAATTAAATTCATATTCTCCTTCTTCTTGAAGAGCTGGCATTAATTGTGAAAAAGAGATAAAAGATTAATTACTTTCGATTTATTGACCAATGAGGGCCTCACAAACTCTAGGACATTTTCAATAGCAAAAATTGGTTGCATCGTTAAGACTAGTGGCTGCCTGATTCAACTGTCTGTTAGTTTGTTTATACTACCGTAAATAATCGGCCATAAGTCGCACTCAGCCATAAGTTGCAGGGTGACTTTTGACTAAAAAATCCAGGTAATCTATTTAAGGTCGATTGTGAAACAAGTTTTTCCAACTTATATTAATCACTCTCAACACCTCATTCCTGATGTTATCCATTGCCACAATGGTATATCTGTTTGACGTATTGATTTTGTACTGGATGGATGTCACAAGGTTTATACGCGCTTGTCCTTCTTAACCGACGGTCAGATAACAATGAAACTTCACATGAATACTTGATACCAAGTCTAGTTGTGCATATTGTCAGAAAATGTAGGTCGTATGATTTTAATGTAAATCTGTAAATAAGGTAAATATGTTATGTATATATATTGTTTGTGTGTATAGGCCCGTGGTCTAAAATACAAATAAAGAATACTATTTTTGTCAGAGTTATGGCCCTTTGTGGAAGACACATGTTTTTGTATTAAAACCCTTTCTAGGTGTATAGGGCTATTAAGTGTTTTTCATCTGATTTCATTGATCTTTATGAACTCCTATGTATCAAAAGCAAATAATTTGACATTATGTATGAAATATTGGAAATTAATAATAATTATATTATACTTGTCATTGATTTTATCAAGTTCATTTGACAGTAATTATCAGCATTATGTCAGTTCTAGCGTGATCGTATATAAACTTCTATATTGTACTCAGACAGGAAATTACTTCCTAAAGCATCTTACATGGTAGAATGATCAAATCGATTTAATGATTGTACTCGAGTGCAGTCTCATACTTACCCTATTGTGGGGTAATACTATGGAAGTCAGTAATTGATTGGCTAGTCGGCATCTACATTTTGCTCCTTGTCCTGTCCACTTGCTCTGTCCTGTTGCCCTGTCCCGTTGCTGTGTCCCCTTGCTGTGTCCCCTTACTATGTCCCCTTGCCCTGTCCCCATACTCTGTCCCCTTGCCCCCTTGCTGTCCCCTTGCACTGTTCCCTTGCCCCATCCCTTGCTGTCCCCTTGCTCTGTCCCCTTGCCCTGTCCCCTTGCTCTGTCCCCCTGCTCTGCACCATTTCCCTGTACCCTTGCCACTGTCCCTTCAGCCTGTCCCCTTGCCCTGTCCCTTTGCTTTGCTCTGTCCTATGGTATGTCCCCTTGCTCTGTCCCCTTGCCCTGTTACCTCCTTGCCCTGTCTCATTGCCCTTAGTCTTGATCCTAATATCCTACCCTTCCCCCATCCCTATTCCCTCATATTTAATAATGTGTGGAAATTTTAGGTATTTCCCCCTGAGTATTATATAATTAAGTTATTTTCTGTTTTGTAATAGTACATTTTTTGGTATGAATATTTAGAAAGTTCAAACCAATAAATCACGGAATAGCATACAAAGGAATCACTATAAACATTGTGGTTGTACTGTTATACTATCACAAGGACAAATATTGTGATACACACATTGTGAATAATTGATTTATTTTAATGTTAATTTCCTACAGAAGAAGTGGGTGGTTGGTCGGGCAGTATAAAACCATTTTTGAAGAAAGTTTATCCAAAATAGTATTTAGTGCTCTGTAAACCCAGTTACCCTACCTGTGACATCTACATTGCTCAAGTGCTATAAAGTTTGAAACTAAAACAAAACGGTATCGCAATATCCACTTGGTTTTGAGTGTTGGAGGTCTCAGGTTCAATCCTAGACTGTGTCATACAAAAGACTAAGTAAAAATGGTACCAGTAATTCCCTTACTTGGCAATCAGCATAAAAAGTGAACTCTGGCCGAGTGGATAATGCTCTTGACTACCAATCCAAAGGTCCTTGGTTAAAATCCTAGAAATGCTTGTCAGTGTTTACCACCCAACTAGAGATGAACTGGTTAGTATCCATAGAGGTAGTCTTGTGTGTATTGGTGCTATACGCACCATGGCCATGTTAAAGAGCCAAGGAGTCTATTGGGAAAGAGCTAGGGTGGGGCACCTGGATTCCTTGTATCACACAACAACTATCTCTTCCTTGAATTTAGTGGTCACTGGCCAATCTTGCAGAAGAAAAAACCGAATGATCATGCACTTACGACTGTCTCAGTTGATCACAAATAAAGCTAACTAAGGATAATTTTTCAACTGTATCATTGATTAATAGTAAAAAAAAAAAACAATTGTGAAAAATTATATAAATTTTACAAAAAAAAATTTTTTTACTCTTAATCAATGATACAGTTACCTGTACCTGTACTCTTACAATGACAAGTAGGTCTGAATTTACCTTTTCTGTACTTTAAAATACTCTGATTTTAAATGGTTTTAAAAGTACATTATCTGCCAAGTTAGTGCAGAACTGTTGAATTTGAGTGTTTGATAAACAAACAGTTAAATCATTTTACGATAATTCTGGACTTGTGAATAACAATTTTGTCATTTATGACTCTAGTTGTCAGGTGGAGGCCTTGGTTAAATTAAAATATTATGATGTTGCCTTTAACGTAAAGATATACCCTGTTAAGGTAGCCTATGTAATGCTAAAAAAAGTGAACTATCATTTTGACATTTTAAGTTTATAATTAATTGCTGTTCAAATTGAAGTATAATTGGTCATAGGTAGTTGTAGAGGGAAGAAATATCACATTATTGAAAAGAGCACTTAAAACCAAACTTTGAAATTTCAAGTTGATATTAAAATTGTAAATATTTACATTACTAAACCAATCCAAAAAATGAAAAATGTAATTCAAACCACAAAGGTATGGTAGTGGTTATTGTAGCCATATTATGTTACATTTAATATATTGTACTTGATGAAATGCGGTTAATTCTGTTATGTTAGTACCCCATGTGCACCTTCGTGAAGTTTGTAAACAAATACATGTTCTATTAAATGATTTTCTGACCTTTTCGATTATCTGCTCAAAATTGAGATTTTTTTTCTGCATACCTGACATTCGCCACGTTTAACTATGAAGTTTATTAAGTCGTACCTTTTTTATTGGGTGTGGTAAAATTTAGACTTTGACCAAATTCTGGCCGTTCATTTTAGGTGTATCCTGAAAGAGAATATTATCCTTTAAATTATATTATCCTTCATGCACAAGATCAAACTAAGATGGACATCAGAAATGCATTTAATTGTCATTTCTATTTGTAAACCAAGGCTAATTTAGTGTTATCATAGTGGGCAGACTATAACAGTTTATTTATGGATACATCTTGTCTATTTTCAGGACAAAGAATCAATTGATTACGTCATAGATTTCATGGCAGCTGAAAACGATCAATTTCACTTTTTATGTGGAAAACACAGGCAAGAAATATAACAATTTCAGTACATGCATGAGCGGATCCAGTCAATTTTATCAGGGGGTACAAATGGCTATTGTTTTCTCAGGAAGGGATCTGACAAGTATGGTGGCTGATTTATGCCATGTCGTATTTTCGCTTTTTCGCACAACAAAGGAAAAATGTGAAAATGTAATAATGTGAAAAAGTCAACTTGGTCGTGTTTTCCTATTGTTACATTTTTGCCACGAAAAAAGCAATGATACGACAGATATAAGGCAAAAACATGACACATTTTTGTGTCGTATTGCCGCCCTTCATCTGTTGTGTTTTCGCTTTTTCGCCACGACAGTGTGAAAATGCAACAATGCAAAGATATGACAAAGTCGACTTTTTGATAATTTTCACGCAATTTTTGTCGAGCTCGCTTGTGGTAAACGAGACTTAGTCGCCACTTTTGGTGTATGTGTGTGCGTGTGTCCGTCCGTCCGATTTTGTCAGGACCATTACTTTGTCATTCTTTGATCAACCTTGCTGATATTTGGCACTAATGTTCACCTCCATTAGGAAGAGTGTCATGTTTAACCCTCAGGTTCCTATTTCAAAGGTTACAGTTGGAGGTCAAGGTCAAATTACAGCTTGTCCGGACTATAACTTTGTCATGCATTGACCAATCTGGCTTATATTTGGCGCGAATGTTTACCTCCATGAGGAAGAGTGTCATGCTTGACCCCCAAATTACTAATTTTAATGTTGATTGTTAAAAAAACATGGCTGCCAGGGGCGGGTCTAGTTTCCACTATATGGCTATATTTAAAAAAATTAAAATCTTCTTCTCAGAAACTGCTGGCCTGATTTCAATTTAATTCCACAGGAATGTTCCTTGAGTGACCCTCTACCAAAATCATAATTTCTTTGTTGATTTGTTAAAAAATAATGGATGCCAGGTTCGGGGCTTGAGCATGTTTACATAGGTACAAGTAGACATGGTACTCAGGTGAGCGATCTAGGGCTAGTATGGCCCTCTTGTTTATATTTTCCTGGACGTGTCTCTTTCTATTGTATGTACATTTGTACCTGCTATATGTGATTTATTATATGTGACATAGATGTATACATGTATTACAGCGGTGAGATGAAGATAGTTGAGTTATCAGCTGATACGTCACCTAACGTGACATATACATTGTCTGGTGGTCACACTGTTAGATGTTTGTATATATTACAGCGGTGAGATGAAGATTGTTGAGTTATCAGCTGATACGTCACCTAATGTGACATATACATTGTCTGGTGGCCTCACTGTTAGATGTTTGTATATATTACAGCGGTGAGATGAAGATAGTTGAGTTATCAGCTGATACGTCACCTAATGTGACATATACATTGTCTGGTGGTCACACTGCAACTGTTAGATGTCTACATTGGAATAAAAAGGTAATTATGCCCCCCATCTTTGAAGGGGGTATTGGTACTATATATTGCTTTGCCCCTGTCTGTTGGTCGGTCGGTCTGTCGTATCAATAATTATTCCGTTCAATAACTCAAGAACGCTTTGACCTAGGATCTTCAAACTTTACATGGAGGTTGGTCATCAATAGTAATTGACCCCATATTGATTTTGGGGTCAGTAGGTCAAATGTCAAGGTCACTGTGAGCTTTACCATTTCTAACTATTTAAATCGTGTCCGTTCATAACTCAAGAACGCTTTGACCTAGGATCTTCAAACTTTACATGGAGATTGGTCATCAATAGTTAATGACCTCATATTGATTTTAGGTTCAGTTGGTCAAAGGTCAAGGTCACTGTGACCTTTACCATTTCTGACTATTGAAAGGGTTTCCGTTCAATAACTCGAGGACGCTTTGACCTAGGATCTTCAAACTTTATAGATTACCATCAATAGTAAATTACCCCTATTGATTTAATGGTCAGTAGGTTAAAGGTCAAGATCACTGTGACCTTTACCATTTCTGACTTTTTAAATGGTTTCTGTCCAATAACTCAAAAACACTTTGACCTAGGATCTTCAAACTTTACATGGAGGTCGGTCAGCAACAGTAGATGACCCCTATTGATTTTGAGGTCAGTATGTCAAAGGTCACTGTAACCTTCACCATTCATGACTATTGGGCTGCCATCGGGGCATACGTGTTTTACAAACATCTCTTGTTATAGATACGTGTACAGGTGATGATGTGCACCTGGTATTTTAAGGGGCAGTAGAGGGGTCAAATTATTGCTGTTTTACTGTGTTTTTCGAGGAAGGTGAATTTTGATTTATTTTATTGCTGAACTCGACCACGAAATCTGATCCCCACAATTAATCGACCTCCACGATACAAAACATAGGTTTACCCTTCCATGTTTTGTTATTCATGAATAAATTATTAAGGACACCAAGAAAATGTATTTTTTATCAAAATCCACAACATTCAATACCACTGGAAATATGTAATTTTACAACTTATATATACATGTATTCTCCTACGGGTATGTATATGATTACGCTCCACTAGTATATGATCAGAAATTTAACCTTGTATTACTGTGTATGTTATTCTAGGATAACTCCATGGTTACTGGTGCTGAGGACTCGTTACTTTGTTTATGGACAGCGACTGGAAACAAATTGGAAACTTCCACTGTTAGTTCTAAAAAGGTACTCTTCTCAGCATTCATTTTTATGCCCCTCTCCCCCATAAAAGGTTGGGAGGCTATACATGTATGTTATTTTCTTCGATTAAATAAACAGGTAATTATACTGAAAGGTTAGATAGTTACACTTTGTTGAATATAAGTTACTGATTTGCACTAGATATTTATCAGTGAAGTGGCTGGTAATTGTTGTCGAGACAACCAAACTATGCATATTTAATTGTCATTATTTATTCATGATAAGCCTTTTATTGTTTTTTTTGAAGGCCAAACTGAAGAACAAGAAAGCGATACCAAAAAGGAAGAATCCATACTGACGTCATTCAAGTCTTTTATCTTGGAATATATTATGAAGCTTAATCAGCCATCTGGGACTTGTCTGGTTCAAGTGTTAACATTGGTTACATGAATATCAATTTCATGAATATTAAATGATACTGGTTGTATGAATATTGATAACTTTGTTTTTATGAATACTAATGAGTTTGATGTACAAATGTATTATAAATATTCAAAACTTCGAATTCATTAATATTCATAAATTTGGTGATTTGGATATTAACCATTCTATTTGTATGCATGATTATAAGAACGCATGTGTATTTGTATAAAGATTAATGCAGTGTTGATAACAACCATTTTGATTGATGACTTTTACGTCAGTATGTGTAACAACTTGTCTGTTGATAGATTATTGAGATGAATATTTATGAGTTTGAATATAAATGAGCCTGGTACCACTTCTTGGTACCTGGTTGAGTGTAGAGAATGTCAGGGTGCAGTGAAGGAATCGGGAACCATGAAGCTGATTCTGCTACATTCACATAATGCTTGTGTTAGCCGCGACAAGAAATGGGACTTTCTGATAGTATCTGTGTGTGGACTAGTTAAAGGGGTATCCCTAGAATTAAATGAAACTTTTGCACAGGGGGCTTGTATTGCAGTTTACGCACACTGGGCTTGTGTATGTTGGACCTTACTCAAAGAGTTCTAGTATTGAAGATTACACACAGGGGCAATTTTTTTAGCACACAGGGGGCTAGTGTTGCAGACTTTGCACAAGGGACTAGTGGCTGCAGCTTATGCAAAAGGGGCCAGTGTAGCATGTATACATATAGGTGGCTAGTTTTGCAGCTTACGCGAAAGGGGCTAGTGTTGTAGCTTATGCAATAGGGGGGTAGTGTAGCATGTATAGACACATGGGGATAGTAGATATACGATATATGCACATGAGGCTAGTGTTACAAATATTGGTGCTACAGGGTGAGCGGGGGTCTTCTCAAGAAACAATCTTTTTTTGATAGCTAAACAATGTACATTGTACTTGAAATTATAAAATGTTCTTATTAATATCTTTTTATGAACTTCAGGATGAGAATTACATGTATAATGAAATTAAGAAAACGAAATGTAATGAAATTTGGGATAAGATTAATTCTATGGTAGTATTTCTGCTGTGTGCTTGTACATACACCCTTAAGAATCTGTTGCTGGGTGTTTAAACACCACATAGGATGTAGAAATTTTCGGCTGTTCTGGGGATGGACAATGTAACTATGAGGGTACCCACCTATGCTACATCTAACGCCAGTGGGGGGCATCTTGAAGAGTCACTACATGCCGCTAGCCATTTATCTTGCTGTATGAAGCCTCAGTAAAAATCTATATCCCCCATAGTTGTTATTCGCAAAATTGTGAAGGGACATGCAGTTGGCATGGGAAATGCTTGCCTAACCATGATAAGAACAGTATTGTTATAATTTACTGGTTGATTTTTACCTTATAAATGTGATTGTTAATGAAAATAAACAAGTATATATGTTAAATGCTTTTGTCGTTGTTTACTCATGCTGCTGTTGTTAATTCAGCGATGAAAAATACATGTCTGTATGGGAAGTCATTCGATTTGTGGCAAACATCAACATACTGCTAATGTTGTAAGTGGTGTTGATTTTGGGGTGTTGATAATGTAATTGATGATATACACCAATGGTGTAGGGGGTGATGATGACATTGGTGGTTATGTTGTTAGTGGTGAGGTGATGTTGTTAGTGGTGAGGTGATGTTGTTAGTGTGGTTATGATGTTGTTAGTGGTGAGGTGATGATGTTGGTGTGATGAGGTGATGATGTTAGTGTGGTGAGGTGATGATGTTGGTGTGATGAGGTGATGATGTTAGTGTGGTGTGGTGAGATGATGTTGTTAGTGTGGTGTGGTGAGATGATGTTGTTAGAGTGGTGATGTTGTTAGTGTGGTGTGGTGAGGTGGTGTTGTTAGTGTGGTGTGGTGAGATGATGTTGTTAGTGTGGTGTGGTGTGGTGATGATGTTAGTGTGTTGAGGTGATGATGTTGGTGTGGTGTGTTGAGGTGATGTTGTTAGTGTGTTGAGGTGATGTTGTTAGTGTGGTGTGGTGTGGTGATGATGTTAGTGTGTTGAGGTGATGATGTTGGAGTGGTGTGGTGTGGTGATGATGTTAGTGTGTTGATGTGTTGGTGTGGTGTGTTGAGGTGATGTTGTTAGTGTGGTGTGGTGTGGTGATGATGTTAGTGTGTTGAGGTGATGATGTTGGTGTGGTAAGGTGATGATGTTAGTGTGGTGAGGTGATGATGTTGTTAGTGGTGAGGTGATGATGTTAGTGTGGTGAGGTGATGATGTTAGTGTGGTGAGGTGATGATGTTGTTAGTGGTGAGGTGATGATGTTGGTGTGATGAGGTGATGATGTTAGTGTGGTGAGGTGATGATGTTAGTGTGGTGAGGTGATGATGTTGTTAGTGGTGAGGTGATGATGTTAGTGTGGTGAGGTGATGATGTTAGTGTGGTGAGGTGATGATGTTGTTAGTGGTGAGGTGATGATGTTGTTAGTGGTGAGGTGATGATGTTAGTGTGGTGAGGTGATGATGTTGTTAGTGGTGAGGTAATGATGTTGGTGTGATGAGGTGATGATGTTAGTGTGGTGAGGTGATGATGTTGTTAGTGTGGTGAGGTGATGTTGTTAGTGTGGTGTGGTGAGATGATGTTGTTAGTGTGGTGTGGTGAGATGATGTTGTTAGTGTGGTGTGTTGAGGTGATGTTGTTAGTGTGGTGTGGTGTGGTGATGATGTTAGTGTGTTGAGGTGATGATGTTGGTGTGGTGTGGTGAGGTGATGTTGTTAGTGTGGTGATGATGTAAGTGTGTTGAGGTGATGATGTTGGTGTGGTGAGGTGATGATGTTAGTGTGGTGAGGTGATGATGTTAGTGTGGTGAGGTGATGATGTTGTTAGTGGTGAGGTGATGATGTTAGTGTGGTGAGGTGATGATGTTGTTAGTGGTGAGGTGATGATGTTGGTGTGATGAGGTGATGATGTTAGTGTGGTGAGGTGATGATGTTGTTAGTGGTGAGGTAATGATGTTTGTGTGTTGGATGCTGATGTGGTGAGGTGATGATGTTAGTGTGGTGAGGTGATGATGTTGGTGTGATGAGGTGATGATGTTGGTGTGATGAGGTGATGATGTTGTTAGTGGTGATGAGATGATGTTGTGAGTGGTGAGGTGATGATGTTAGTGTGATGAGGTGATGATGTTGGTGTGATGAGGTGATGATGTTAGTGTGATGAGGTGATGATGTTGGTATGGTGAGGTGATGTTGTTAGTGTAGTGTGGTGTGGTGGTGCTGTTAGTGTGTTGATGTTGTTGATGTGATGATTTTAGTGAGGTTGGGTAATGTTGTCCGTGTGGTGTGTTGATGTGATGATGCTTGTGTGGTGAGATGATGATAATGTAAAGTTGAAAATCTATTGTGCAGATGATATTTGCGAAAGAAAAATTGTTAATCGAGATGCAATTATTGGATTATTTTGATGAATCAAAGACCTAAATATATTTAGGTCTTTGGATGAATAGATCTCTGTCGGAAAAAAATACAAAAAAAATAAAAAAGAATGCGTCCCTGGGTGGGCTTGAACCACCAACCTTTCGGTTAACAGCCGAACGCGCTAACCAATTGCGCCACAGAGACAACTGATACCATTGGAAATAAAATTGATATATATTCATGAAAGATCTTAACAAACCCCATTAATGACATTGTGAATGAAATAACTCAAAAATATATTATCATATGCCACACAGTAGATCAATCAAATGCTTTTTAGTCTTTAATTAAATAGCTTCACTTAACCATCTCAATCGAATTCCACCGCAACAGTTTACAATCTAGATCGGTGTGTCGTAGGCACAGTGAGCCCGTGAGTTTAGTTAGATCTATCTCGATCGAGTGCACCTTTTCAGTGAAATCTTTGCTTGGAGTGGATTTAGTTTAACAGGGTTTGACGTTTTTAAAGATGCAATAGGTTACAGAACTAAAATTGAAAGATCGGAAGACCCAACGTTGTTATAACAACTTTGTGACGTTTGGTCACGTGGCATATGACCGATACACATTCACAATATTCGGGTTAGCGGAACATACACGGTGAATTACTACGCGATAATATCTGTGTATTGTTTGTGTATTGGATTAAAAATTGGATCCGTAAATTTGCATGTTACGATATCATGAAGTATCTTAACACAAATTTTGTTGCATATTTATAAGTATTCCGATTTTACAAGGCATTAGATGCTATAGTTACACTCGAAATAGTAACATTTAAGTGAACTATTTTTTAGCGGATGTACATATTACAACAGGTGTTCAACACAAATTTGACAGAAAAATGGCGGAGTGGTAGTCAATAAATTTAGAACGGATTAATAACGTGTGTAATTCATTTATTGTGATTATTATGTAGCCCCTTCCATGACCAAAGATATGAAGGGACTACCACGTTCTATTTTCGCTACGTAATGGGCTGCGCAAATGGTAAACTGGAGCCCGAGGCACCTCCAAGTAGTCACTTAGTTGAAACAGTATACGGAGGGCAAAGACACGGGGCTCGAACAGGGCAACATGGAGTGGCATATACAAATGCCAAGAACCAGCAGGTACATCAGAAAAAAGGGGTCCAGCCTCCGCCAGATGGCGGTCAGCCCAAGACCAATAAAAAGGTGAGTTTTTCATGTTTCAACTGTCCGATACAGTATCTAAGTCAAAACTAAAGTATTTTAAAGTTTAAATGGACATGCATGTAGTCTGTACATACGTAAGTTTACCTTTTAAAGGAAATGTATCATAATTATGAACTTTGTTGATCTTATGGATGATGTGAACATTGATTATATCACCATAGAAAGAGCAATTAATCAAAGTACATTGACGTCTGCTAATTGGAATTTAATTGGATGCTGGAAATTAACTAAGTTAGTAAGTACCATAAAACCTTAATAGTAAGACCATCATTATGCCCATTGTCCTTGAAAATTGGTCTGATTATGGAGTTGGTCTTACTATTGAAATTAAATAATATACATATAAATGATGAAAATAATGCCAATGGAACTGAAAATTAAGCTGTGTTGTAATTGATCCAGAGGCAGGGGTTCCATAATCCGAATTATTAATCCATTTGATTTGGGAGTAGGGGTTTTGACCCTTAAGATTTATATTTGAAAAGTCATTTTCTCTCAATATCATAGGTATTTAGCTTATGTCAGAAATGGTAAATTTAAGTCAATGACTCAAAAAGTATCAAAATGACCCTCTGAATTCAGAAGCTAGCTTAACTGTAATGCATAAAGTCAGACATCTGTAAATTACTTATTTACAGTAGAATGAAAATTGAAGGATATAATAATAGTGTTAAATAATTTTTTTGCTATATTTGCAAGTTCAATAAATATGCAAACAGTTATCCTCGTGGACAGTAGCACTTAAACGCAGAAAGTAGTTTTGGCTGAAGTTGAAAGTTTGTGAACAAATAACCTTGTAAACTGCTTCAAAATAAATTCTCAATTTTTTCTCTACCCACGAAAATATATGATTTTACAGAATTTTTGTCATAACCTCTTTGTTTTTTGCAGGTTAAAAAGTACAGGGATAAATTTGATCCAAGAGTGACGGCCAAATATGACATTAAAGCGTTGATAGGCCGAGGAAGTTTTAGTAGGGTAGTCCGTGTAGAAAATAGACTAACACGGCAACCCTACGCCATTAAGATGATAGACCGAGTTCAGGGCAAAGAAGTGTTTGAATCAGAGCTTAAAGTGCTAAGAAGAGTTAAACATCAGTATATTATACAGTTGGTTGAAGTGTTTGAAACGAAAGATAAAGTATACATGGTTATGGAGTTAGCGACTGGTGGTGAGCTTTTCGATCGGATTATCGCTAAGGGTAGTTTCACAGAACGTGATGCGACACGTGTGTTACAGATGGTGTTGGAAGGGGTTGATTATTTACATGGTTTAGGTATAGCACATCGGGACCTCAAACCAGAGAACTTGCTATACTATCACCCCGGTCATGATTCCAAAATAATGATAACTGATTTCGGGCTTAGTGCTACTATTAAAGGGGAAAATATGATGCGAACTACTTGTGGTACCCCAGAGTACATAGCACCTGAGATACTTGCCCGTAAACCATATACGGTTCAGGTTGACACATGGGCAGTTGGGGTTATTACTTACATTCTCCTAAGTGGAACTATGCCATTTGATGATGAAAACCGGACAAGATTATACAGGTTGATATTGAAAGCCAAGTACAATTATGTAGGAGAGGTAAATATGATTTCTGTTATTTATTTTGTCATATAATTCTTCTTCCTGGTATGTACAGGATTCAAATAAATGCATTGGACTGATATGGTTGACTGATTGAGAATGTCTACTGTTCTGATTCTGGTAACAGAGACTCCCGACTGTCTTGAAAATGCATCCTGAAAAATTAATTTTTGCCAAGTTTTGCAGATTGCTATCCAGAAGTTTGTAAAATGTTGTTGGAAATCCGGGAGATTTTATTAATTTATTATTTTTAGATTTCACTATATACTTTTACATGCATATGGCATAATTTGTGTCTTTTGACAGTGTTGATGCATGTCACAAAGTCTGTCGTCGCCTGTTCTCCTTTTATCAACTGGTCCAATTTCAGTGAATTTAACAAGAGTACAGTAATGAGTAATTGTTGCTAGTGCATGGTAACAAACCAGTTGCGCATAATATTATTGTCAAATTATTTTTGGTGATTTTTGCTGGAGTTATGGCCCTTTGTGGGAGATGTACATTTTTGTCCAAAAGAACCGTATAGTTTAATTTTCTTGTATAAATTCTATCTATTTTACTTCTGATTCTTTAAGAAGCAATAAATGGATATTGTACTTTTAAAACAAAACAATTATGTATTTGTGTTTGTATTTATTTTCTATTTACACTATTTCTCTATTCATCTCTGTATGCACTATATTATACACTGACAAACAATGCATTAACTGGAACTATGAAATCTTCTTTGAAATGTATTGCACATTAATCATCATTAAACCTTCCAGTACAGCTATTTGCATCCAACCTATCACATTATATCATTGTTTTCCTCAAAATTTTCATTCTATATTTAAATTATTTAGAAAAACATATCCATTCACTAGCTGGGAAATGTTTTTTGGCTTTATCATCATTGAAATTCAAAGTCAGAAAACATCTTATAGGTAGGAGAGATGACTCATGAAATTATTCTGAAGTCTCTCCACTGGCGAATGGTTTACTTTTTTGTACCGTAATAATTTTTCCACTGTTTCCGAAGAAAGACCGAATTATCTGAGTTTATCGACTTATCAATTCGTAAATAATGTAGGTCAATACGTTGAGAATAGTTTTATGCAGTTGAGGAATCTTATTCATGAGAAAGAAGGCCTAATTATAGAAATGTACTACATTTTGTAACTTTGCTTAGTAATCAGGCATGCTGGGAGGGGTTGATGCTTTTCAAAGTATACTGGTCATTAGTGCAAAAGGTTCATGGAGTACAAACTTTGTTCATGAACAATTAAAATAACGTTTGATGGAAGAATTTATTCATGGAAACCATATTAATTTTGATTATCAGAAACGAGCTTGTGAAATGCAGACGAAATTCATGAACTTGTTATCATTATTCCATTGTATTAATAAATTATATTTGAATGAATCTAGAATACAAGGTCTGAGAATTCAAAGTTGTAAGGGCCCTGGATCTCAGTGATCAGCCATAAGGGCCTGCGATCTCAGGAATGGTCCTTAAAGGCCCAGGAACACCGTAAGAGCCTCAGGGACCACAAAACAATCCAAAACCCCAATATTAGTATTCATCTCAAATGTTAACATATCGTGCTTCAGTACAAATGTTTTCCGGAATCAAAAATTGTAGAAAATGTTTTAAGGATGCATGCCATCAATAACGTGTACTAGTATATCACTCAAAATTAAAAGTCTTAATTGTGTTTTAAAAAAAATTCAGTGCATGTTCTTCTTTAATAGAGTGATTGTGACTCCTCTAGGTTAATAACTTGTTTATTTTGTGAAAAATGCTAGAGAACTGATCTCTTTGACCTCAGCTCTCGGAAATAAACCTAATCTTAAAATCACAGGTACGGGAGTGGCAGACTCACTAAGCTAGAAAAATTCTTCAGAGAGGAAGAGAATTTGGCATTTGGCAGCGATATTGTTTTCTGTAGATCATATTTACACCCTGTTCCGAAGTATCATAAGCCTTTCTGGCTGGCTGAAAGATCATGAAATTAATTGTTTGTGGGAGTGATTTAATGTATTGCTGCTGTATGATCAATCCAGACTTCAAACTCAGGTGCTCTGCTAACTGCTTGACGTATGGAACTAGAGGGAAGACTATGTGACATGTTTGACATATATCAGGCATATAATATCTTGTCTTTCAAGACCGTTTTTTGTCCACTTCTTTATAATTAGGTTTTGTCTATTCCCTCCATCTCTTCCTAAACAAATGTGTCTGTAACCTGTGGGTTTTTTCTGTTGATAATTTGCAAATTTTGGTTGGGATTTTCTTTACAGGGGCAGTTACGTCACAGCTACTGTGATACAGTCTTGTGACTATTGAAATTAATTACAATTAAGAGGGGGGAGAATTAATTAATCTCAAAACACTTAGGCAGAAGAACTAAGTATATACTTTCATAATCATTCATTGATAATTGCACATATTCTGTTGCCTACAAGGTAATATATTTTGGAATTTTAAGATCAGTTGAATGTCTTTTTGTCTGGATGTAAGTTGATGGATGTCACAAAGTTTGTCTGCACTTGTTCTTCTAATTTATCATATGTCTATGAAGCTCTATACTAATAGTTGCCAGAGTTTCAGCCCTTTGTGGGAGACGTAGGTTTTTGTGTGAAAAAAACACTACAGGGCCAAAAATAAAATACTGTTGTTTTCCCCTACCCTACCTACCCAAGCAAATAGTCCCTTACCCAAAATACTTTTTTAACTTCTGAAATAAATAAAAAAAAATATTTTAAAATAGGGTATGAAGTGCGAATAGTCACAGTGTAATTGTACATATATGTATTCAAAATTAATATCAATATAAACAGTAGGCCTAGTAAAGTGCCTAGGCAAAACAAAAATTATTGACGATAAAATATTTTTTCTTTTAAATCGTAAAATAAAATTTTAATATTTTTCTTGTCTACCTACCCAACCCTAATTGGACAGGGCCAGGAAGGGGAAACAAACACTTTTTATTGTTGGCCCAGTACACAAAATTAACTTCGCTTCTTGCCCTAAAATTAGCTTCATTAATTAATTGTTTAGAGCTACCAAAATATTTGATATTCATTGTATCTGGTAGTGGTTCATATATGTATATATTGGCATGATTTTGGCAACACAAAAAACCTGTAGTATTTTCCCACTGGTTTATAATCAATTGGCCCACCTTTGAGATGGAAAATATTCATTCATCCTGGCTCAATGAATTATATATCTGACATGGTCTAATTAAATGTGTAATTTTGCAATATCATTACAGGTTACATTGTACAATAGTTAGTAGGAGGTACACCTTTGATCTTTGATTTGACATCCTCTTATATCAATTCAATAGACTTGATGGCAAAGTGTCTTGTTCATGTAACTGATTAAATTTTTTACATGTGTTTTTGTCTGGGAAAATGGAGTCAACTTCATTGGTAATATTCCAACCTGTTCTTGCGGTAACCTAGAAAGTACTCTGTTAAATTCATTTACAAAAAGATAATATTAGGTCAGACAGGGAAGGCAGCACTGAACCTAACCAGCCAAGCAAAGAATACATAGAAACATATAATGCACAATGTTCAACACATAACTGAACGAGAAAATGAACTGTCCATTAAGTATGAGCTGTCAAAATGCTAAATGATTCAGAAAGAATAAAAAAGCTGAATGCACAAGCTGAATGACCTCAGATTCAACAGTAAAATGGGTGAAATACCCAGTTTTAGCTGTCTGATGTCCTAAAAAGTTAAAGAATAATAGAAGTAAAAAGTTGAATGCCATGGTTTCAGCTGAAAAGTTATTTAATCATAAATTTTTTTTACATTTTGAATAGTCAAAATTCACTAAATAAATCAAAATTAAAAAAAATCTAATTGAAAAGAAATTAGAATATGACAGAACAAGTCAAAAAATAAAATAAATCGTCCCCTTCAAAAAATGTATAAAAAAATAATTTAAATGACCTAGCTATAATGAGTATTCTTTATCAAGTAAAGTCGCAGTGAGGTTTTTTAACTTTTTTGCAACTAAAGCATTTTTTAAGAAGAAAATATATACCATTATAATTATTAAAGCTAGAAAGAAAGATAATAATCTAACAGAGTACATGTACATGTATTTAAATATCTTGTCAAAGTCAGTCTATGTCAAAGTGACTTTCAGTATTGAATGGATCATTATAGCTCTGTTTTGCAGCAATTAAAATATTCAAATGTACAAAAAGGACGGCATTCATCATGCTTCAAACATGGCTTCTATACCAGTATATGTGTTTAGGTATAAACCTCTGTTAAAATATTGAATTGTCCTCCACCACCCATTGTATATACAATGTAGCCATATAATCTGATTATCGCACTGCGGTAGAAATTTTAAAAGGTGCTGGAAGCGAGTCAAGATCTCATTGTTAGTGGGTTTATCTTAATGCCTACCTTGCTAGCCTAGCTTGTACAGACTGTATGTGTCAGCTTAGACAATGCGATCCCCGATGTTTACATGTACGATATATCGTTGGTATGATTCCATTCTAAAGTCATTCAATATTGTTTAAATTGGTTGAATACCTTTGTACACATAAGTTAACGATTTCATAAATACTTTTCTGTTGGATATTTACTGACAAATTGATCTAATCATTCCATATATAAGTTCACAGTATTGTATTCATGCTGAAATTATAGATTATGAATCTCAATTTTGTATGATTCAGGGGTTCCATTTGACCCTTCAATGTTATGACCATTTTGATCTCTGAAAAATTGTAAAGACACAATTTTGACTAAAGGGTGTGTTGGACAGGCTGAGCCCAGTGAGAAAAATTGCTGGGGGTGGCGGGTGTGATCCATACCAGACTGCATCATACCAAAGATGAAATGAAAATGGTAGAACAATGATTCCTTTGCTAATTATGCTTTATAGCAAAAATGGAATAACTGGTTTCTATCTATCATACCCTCGCTATTATTGAATACCATCAGGAACGAGGTGTTCAGAGTGATAAACGGGTAATACAAGTTTTTAGAAGAATCAAACTAAAACAAGTAAATTATATCGTTTTTAACCAAAATGTACTATGGAAGTCGGTCATGGAGTGTGGGTGACAGTCAGACAATTTCTAGTTCATGTATCTTAGTATAAAGATATCACGAAATATGGGTCAGACAATTTCTAGACCATGTATCTTAGTATAAAGAATTGTCTCGAAATATGGGTCAGACAATTTCTAGACCATGTATCTTAGTATAAAGATGTCTTGAAATATGGGTCAGACAATTTCTAGACCATGTATCTTAGTATAAAGATGTCTTGAAATATGGGTCAGACAATTTCTAGTCCATGTATCTTAGTATAAAGATGTCTTGAAATATGGGTCAGACAGTTTCTAGTTCATGTATCTTAGTATAAAGATGTCTCGAAATATGGGTCAGACAATTTCTAGTCCATGTATCTTAGTATAAAGATGTCTCGAAATATGGGTCAGACAATTTCTAGTCCATGTATCTTAGTATAAAGATGTCTCGAAATATGGGTCAGACAATTTCTAGTCCATGTATCTTAGTATAAAGATGTCTCGAAATATGGGTCAGACAATTTCTAGTCCATGTATCTTAGTATAAAGATGTCTTGAAATATGGGTCAGACAATTTCTAGACAATTTCTAGTCCATGTATCTTAGTATAAAGATGCTTAGAGTTGAAGTAGATACTAAGATCTGTGCCAAACACTCGTGAATACAGTAGTTTTATAGTCATTCCAAGCGGCACACATGTATAACATGTACATGTATATAATTACAGTGGTTAACCGCTAAAAGCCCCGCCTGTCTTGGAAGTTGGATGAAGCACTTTATAAAAAACATTACATGGGAAGTAAATCCTTTGCTTCGATCTGAGCCATCATCGTACAAATGAAAACCTGATTTTGTTGACGGATGCTGGTTTTATCTATCAGCAAGATCTTGTATATATCTATCACAACAGCTGTTGTTGTTGTTCCTAGTTTACAACTGTCTAGTTTTAGCTTCCTAAGATTACCTGAGCCAATGTTTTGTGAATTCTTTCAAACGTTATTAAGTATTTCTTTGTCTGCTACTGCTACTACTGTTGGTGGGTATATTGAATTTTACTCTAGTTTCTGTGGGCATGGTGTCTGAGGTTTATGGTACTTTACATGTAAGTTTTAACCCCATGTAGCTTTAGATCAGAGATTATATGTTTTGTCTGCTTGTGTGTATGAGTAGTATATGTGGGTTAGGCTCTGTGTTAATTGTTATGTACTTTAGCAGGTGTCTGAGATCTTTGTGAGTTAGATCTATGTGTCTTGAGATCATTATGAGATTATAGCATTTCAGTCAGAGTTCATTGTCTTGCATTTATAGAATCTGAGATCATAATTTTGAGATCATTATCTTGAGATCATTTTATCTGAGATCATAAGATCATAATCTTGAGATGACTGTCTTGAGATGATCATTATAGAGATGACTGTGTCTGAGATCATTATTGTGAGATGATTGAATCTGACTGAGATCATTATAGAGATAACTGTGTCTGAGATCATTATAGAGATAACTGTGTCTGAGATCATTATTGAGAGATGATTGAATCTGAGATCATAATAAATCTAGAGATGCCTGTGTCTCAGTGAGTTCATTGTCTTGAGATCATTGTGTCTGAATTCATCATGGTGAGATCATCTTGTAATGACATGCAGTGCCTGCGAAGATTCCCAGACTGAAACTGAATCAGCAGATAAGTAAACTTGAAGCTGCTTGCAAACTATTATGTTAATCTGGTAATGCCATAATGCTTATTTGTATTGAGAAATAATGGGTGTACTTTTTACACAAAAAACTTTTGCGCAGAAAAGCATAATCCATCAAGTTTCTCATTGTCTTATAGCACATGTAAATATGATACCGTAACAACGCCTAGTAGCCTTCCTGGTTACACCTTTGATTAGTAATACAGTGTTGCACATTTACATGAAAATAACTGCTGTGCAAACAGTTGCAGTTGATTATACGTAGCATGTTACCAACAATTAATGCAAGCCATAAGGCAATCATAAACTATGTTTTTTATGGATTATATCATTACAACAGGATGTGTGTAATGAGAAAATGTAGAGCAATTATTTTGATATCTCTGAGTCAGAATCAACCCCCCCCCCCCCCCTCAGACAGGTTACTGCACATTGTAAAACACTGCACATACATGCAGTTAAATTAATTGTCTATTGAATAGGCAGTGTGCTTTATTATGTAACATAATATTTCAGAAGGATGAGATAAATATTATACACTGCTGTTTCTGTTGCCTTTTTGAACACCCAGGTCTCTGACCTGAATTGTGAAAAAATTGTTTTAGTGATATATATCTCTAAAGTAATTGGGCATCTCTGTCCTTGACTCCTTAGGATATTTAACGATCTCTGTTCTATGTGTCCTTAAAGTTTCAGTGATCTCAATCCTAAGGCATTTAGTGATCTATGCCCTAACACATTTAGTGATCTATGCCCTAACACATTTAGTGATCTATGCCCTAACACATTTAGTGATCTATACCCTAACACATTTAGTGATCTATGCCCTAACACATTTAGTGATCTATGCCCTAACACATTTAGTGATCTATGCCCTTACACATTTAGTGATCTATGCCCTAACACATTTAGTGATCTATACCCTAACACATTTAGTGATCTATGCCCTAACACATTTAGTGATCTATGCCCTAACACATTTAGTGATCTATGCCCTAACACATTTAGTGATCTATGCCCTAACACATTTAGTGATCTATGCCCTAACACATTTAGTGATCTATGCCCTAACACATTTAGTGATCTATGCCCTAACACATTTAGTGATCTATACCCTAACACATTTAGTGATCTATACCCTAACACATTTAGTGATCTATGCCCTAACACATTTAGTGATCTATGCCCTGATCTATGCCCTAACACATGTTAAGTGATCTATGCCCTAACACATTTAGTGATCTATGCCCTAACACATGTTAAGTGATCTATTCCCTAACACATTTAGTGATCTATACCCTAACACATTTTAAGTGATCTATGCCCTAACACATTTAGTGATCTATGCCCTAGCACATGTTAAGTGATCTATGCCCTAACACATTTAGTGATCTATGCCCTAACACATTTAGTGATCTATACCCTAACACATTTAGTGATCTATGCCCTAACACATTTAGTGATCTATGCCCTAACACATTTAGTGATCTATGCCCTTACACATTTAGTGATCTATGCCCTAACACATTTAGTGATCTATACCCTAACACATTTAGTGATCTATGCCCTAACACATTTAGTGATCTATGCCCTAACACATTTAGTGATCTATGCCCTAACACATTTAGTGATCTATGCCCTAACACATTTAGTGATCTATGCCCTAACACATTTAGTGATCTATGCCCTAACACATTTAGTGATCTATACCCTAACACATTTAGTGATCTATGCCCTAACACATTTAGTGATCTATGCCCTAACACATTTAGTGATCTATGCCCTTACACATTTAGTGATCTATGCCCTAACACATTTAGTGATCTATACCCTAACACATTTAGTGATCTATGCCCTAACACATTTAGTGATCTATGCCCTAACACATTTAGTGATCTATGCCCTAACACATTTAGTGATCTATGCCCTAACACATTTAGTGATCTATGCCCTAACACATTTAGTGATCTATGCCCTAACACATTTAGTGATCTATGCCCTAACACATTTAGTGATCTATACCCTAACACATTTAGTGATCTATACCCTAACACATTTAGTGATCTATGCCCTAACACATTTAGTGATCTATGCCCTGATCTATGCCCTAACACATGTTAAGTGATCTATGCCCTAACACATTTAGTGATCTATGCCCTAACACATGTTAAGTGATCTATTCCCTAACACATTTAGTGATCTATACCCTAACACATTTTAAGTGATCTATGCCCTAACACATTTAGTGATCTATGCCCTAGCACATGTTAAGTGATCTATGCCCTAACACATTTAGTGATCTATGCCCTAACACATGTTAAGTGATCTATGCCCTAACACATTTAGTGATCTATGCCCTAACACATTTAGTGATCTATGCCCTAACACATTTAGTGATCTATGCCTATTATCAGATGATCGTCTGCACTCGTAAGGCAGTGCTCTTGTTTGTAACTTCTTTTGGGAGCGTGTAACTAAAAATAAACAAACAAAAATACACCTTACTAGCATGATGGTAGTGATCTGCCTCATTGCACGTTTACATAATATGTTTTGAAATCATTTCAATATATTGTAGAAACCAGTCTAGTTGAGTTTTTACAGGTTCACAGTCTGCAATAAAACTGGTGCCAGTCTATATATCTCCTAGTACCAGGTGTGCTTCTGTATATGATATAGGTTAATTCATATCGTCTAGGCTGCTCCTGACTCAATGTCTGTTCACCAATATTGTCTGCTAACTGGGTGCTTGACTCATACTCTGCCTATTGTTTGCTAACTGGGTGCTTGACTCAAAATCTGCCTATTGTCTGCTAACTGGGTGTTTGACTCAAGCTCTGCCTATTGTCTGCTAACTGGGCATTGGGTGTTTGACTCAAACTCTTGCCTATTGTCTGCTAACTCGGCACTGGGTGTTTGACTCAAACTCTTGCATATTGTCTGCTAATGTGATGTTTGACTCAAATCTGCCTATTGTCTGCTAACTTGATGTGTGACTCAAATCTGCCTATTGTCTGCTAACTGGATGTTTGACTCAAGCTCAGCCTATTGGTTGCTAACTGGATATTTGACATAAACTGCCTATTGTCTGCTAACTGAGTATTTGACTCAAACTCTGTAAGCTGTTGTTGTGTTTTATTTTCTTATGGAGCAAATGCAGATTTTTGTAATCACTGTAATTGTAGAGTGGCATTTATGGGATAAATGTCAAAGTGTTTTAGCATCATAACTGTCAGAACTTGTTGTTAGGCATTGTTTGAATCAGAACTTTCTCACAGACTTAGGTCAGAACAAATTCATTCCAAGATTATCAGCTCACCCCTCGGCACCTTAAGTATTCTTCATGCTGGACCTACTAGTAGCTTTAAAATGTATTGGTTAACTGGCCTGTAGTCACACCTTTTATAAACAAGTTAACTTAGACTGGTTGTCGCAATAAGTCGTACATGTTGAATTGTATAGTCTCCAATAAATCATACAGTGACTGGCAATCCCACAAGAAACCCGAAAACTGCTATGGTCAATTTACAGGGAAAAGTTCAGCTTTTATGCCCAACTTTTTGAGGAACTTTTTTTTCTAAAACTACCACAGTCATGTGTACCATAAATTAATGTATCATTACTTTCCATAGATAGTGCATGTATAGCCATTGAGACTATGATCTACCCATAGGTTGATTGATCTGTAACTTTCTACCTAACAATATTTGATGGTCTCGTCAAAAATGTCTTTCATTTCTGCTTTGAAATTGACATTTACATTCCTTAATGTTACAATACTAGCAGTCTAGTACCAATCAAATATTAAGAGCAGTCTGACCTATCCTTATTTGAAATTAATTGCCAATCTAGCTTTATTAATTGAATAATAAATTAATAATAGCCAATTTCATCATTATTTGTTGGTGATTAATGATCAATTCATCTATATTGATTGCCTTTGCTGCTATGATGTTATGTATTAGGTACAAAAAGAATATATTGAAGTATAAGTTGTAATGACTTATTATTCATTTATGGGGCCAAACTTAAAATATTCTTTGTTTCCCCATCCCGACTCAAGCAGATTTAGAATGGGTAGGTAGGTAGGTTAAATATTTTTTTATTTCTTTCAAAATACAAGTTATTGGTAAAGACATACAAATAATGAAATATAGTAATATGTGTAACTATAAGGTGAAAACCAACAATCTTAAATTTAGAATATGTACGAAATGTAATAGAAAGAAACAAGCCTGTAAACAAAAATTAACAATTTCATCCCCAATTTTTCATAAAAAAAAATATTATTTCAATTTGGGCAATAAAATATTTTGGGTAGGGCCGTTTTTTTTCGGGTAGGTAGGGGATGGGGAAACAAACAATATTTTATTTTAGGCCTGGGGGGTATTTTATCTTGAAATCAGGATAATTAAGTGGTGAAGCTCAAGATGCACTTATTTCTGTCTCTGCACTGGAATATCTGTATCTTATCAATCTGTACATGCTTACCGTAGTTACCTGATTAAACGCAATGTTTTCCAATGTATACATACCATAATAACCTGTTTAAATGCATGGTTTCCCATTGAATGTTTTCAAATTGGACGGGTGTCTGTCCTCCCGGATCCCAGACTCTCATATTTGGCAAATTTGAGAACTGCTGATATTTTTATTGTTTCTGGTACCCGAGAGCTAAAAGGAGTTAGATTTGCGATCCAAGTCACAGCAGGTCATACACGAAAATTTGACAAAATGTTGATTTTCATTCCACATGTGGAGAAGGTGCTGGTTCCTTGTGGAAGGGTAAGTTAGTACTGGTTAGGATATTGTCCAGGAAAACTGGCAAGGTGAATCAATCGACATAAAAATCTTTTGACAACAAGTTCCTCCAAGTTGCTTGTGGGGTGGGATATGATACAGACAAAGAAAACTGGTTAGGTGAATCGGCATACAAAAGTACAGTAACTAAAAAATTGTCGAGAAATGGCATTAACCCCGAATGAACAAACAAACATGCTTCTTTTGAAACCACAACTGGGTGCGAATATCAGGTGACAGTTTGAAGTGTTTTGTTTTTATCAGAATATTTATTGATCCAAGCAGTATATTGTAAAAAATTCGTAAGAGTTGAGTTTATTGACTAGAACTAAGTAAATATGATGACTCAGGTTTGCTGCGGTTTGCGTATAATATGACAAAGAATCAGGATTTTTATTCTGACTTGTACCATTAGATCCAGCTGACACATTAGATCCAGCTGACACATTAGATCCAGCTGACACATTAGATCCGATGCTTCCGATTATTGTGAATTTTTCAATAATTAATCGTAACAGTCTTTGATCTCCTTAAAGAATCTTCACACCACATTATATATATATATCTGATAACTTTTCAATAGTATTTTTGCTGTTTGTGCTATAAAACTTCTGTTGTGTTTTGACGACTACTAGTATCGTATGTTTACATAAATACATTAATCCCATATCAGGGCTCTTGTTTGGCTCTAGTTTGGCAAAATTTGTGGCCGAGTATCGGTCACATTCCCCTTCATAACTGGTATAGTATGTTTGCCCCTTTCTTGACAAAAAATCCCCCCACCTAAGAATTATACTCATAATTTGCATAATATTCCCCCTGACATATTCCCTGGCCCCAGTCTCAAAAGGCAAATAAGGGCCCTGCATATTGTTCCCAGGAATTCACTATAATCTACCGGTATGTCAGATACATATATATTTTAAACAATTACATTATGACACAAAAAGTTTACTGTGATACAATGTAGTTGGTTGACTTGCAGTATTTAAACAATTTGCCTGATAACCAAGGAGACTATAATTATACTCTTTATTGTAACCGCCTCCTCGATAGCCTAGTGGTTGAGGGTCCGCTTTGAGTGCGGTAGGACTTAGGTTTGATCCCTAAGGTCGCGACATAACAAAGACTTAATAAAAATGATACCAGTAATTCCCTTGCTAGACGCTCAGCAAAAACCCTTGTGGCGATGGATAACAAGAGGAATGATCAAGGTGTCCAGTGTGATTAACATAAGTTGAAAAAACTTGTTCCACAATAGACCTAAAATAAATACGTATAAACTATACTCTTTATCATAAAATAAAAAGAAAACAGCTTTATATCATGAAATTAATTTACTGCATTGTTTTGTTTTTCTGACAAGATTAACGTGGATATATTGGAAGTTAAATGCGTTGGCAATCTGTTGGTATATATTATTTGTTTGACAACCTGAACTAAGTTACTCCAGAGAACAAATAGCGTTTATATGCCACTGTTTGCTTGCCGCCAAATATTTTCTTTGTTATGCTTAACTGTACTGGATTTTGGTAAACTTTAAGCAAACTAATGATTAGCAAATCCATGTCGTGTTTGGCTTTGCGATAGAAATTGCCATATCTAAATCCCTGTACAATGTTTCCTACGTTCTTGCTGACCCACAGAATGACAAATTCAATTTTTTTATCAGTCATGTATTTGAATTTTCAGATCTGGAAAATAGGTTGATTATTGGCCAACCGAGATCAATATACCCTTGATATGAAAAGGGAAAAGTTGATTTTCAGACTCACTTTATGTTATTAAAGGTCGATGATCTTTCAAATTGTTGTTTTTGTTGTATTATTGCGGACTTCTTTGATGGCTTTATTGAGGGGTACGATATACCTGCAATTACGCTATTGATGGCGCTGTTGTGACACCCCATGATTGACAATGATCTATTGACATTTATTTTGAAATGTTGATCTTTTTTTCTAGCGTTTTAATTATACTGATAATTGATCAGTTATTTATTGTTCTGTTTTCTACTTAGAGGGCTTATAGCAGTTGTTAGAAACAAACAATTATTTAAGGCCTGGTATGGAAACTAAAATTCAGCGCGTTTGGAGTCATTGGAGTGTGATACATTTTTATTTTATTAAAATTTCATTGGCAAGTGACTTGGCGAAATTGTCTGAACCCCTTGTTATCCGCAGTTTATGTATAATTTGTGAACAAAGTGGGAAATACCGATAATTCCGGCATTCAATATTATCTTGTTGCAAAGCTGACGTAAAGTCTTTTGTTATACAAAAATACCACGTCATCATTTCACTACAGTGCAACCTCTTCTGAGCAACAACCTCTCTTAAGCAACATAATCACTTTCTTCAAGAAGTTTACCATTTACTATACATTTACCTCTCCAGAGCAACAACCTCTGTACTACAAGCAGACTAGGTGTCCCTTAAAGGGTATTTTTCTTCAGAGGTTATACTGTTTTTTCAACTCGTATACTGTTAAGTTACAATGATACAGGCTATTTGCTTAATACAAATTTTAAAAATCCATGAAAATTTAAAAAATCATTCATTTTTGATTTTCACCAAAATGATGTTTTTCACCGAAATATTGGGTTTTCTGTGGTTAATTAAAATATTAGTGCCATCATCATTATTGTATATATTCACAACCTGAAGAGGTTGTTCTTCCAACAATTTGGAATTTGAAAACGTTTGAAAAAATCCTAGAAAAATCAAAAATCATTCATGTGTTACGTTTTTCACCAAAATGTTGTTTTTTCTGCGGTTAATTAAGACACAAGTGCTATCATCAGTATTGTATTATATTCACACTCTATCTGAGTCATATGGTATCCTAGTGACTTAGTTTTGTTTGATTGTGAATGTTGCGCTACAATATCGGGGTAGGTTCAATGTTAGTTCAGACTGCTTATAAACATTAAGGATTAAGCGGCAATGACTCAGACAGGAGGTTTTTATTGCCTGATCAGTTCTGCTTGTAACTGTTGGAGTCGGATATAAACCTGTAGTTTTCTTTGTCTATAAAGATAAGTTGTAATGCTGTTGTTTTGCGGTTATATTATTTGTTTTCTGGGTTGGTATATCCTTATCCCCCTCCTGTGGAGATATGATCATTGATAAAACAAGTAGATAATCTTTATTTCGTCATCAAATTCAAGTCTGTAAATTATTCCTGCAGTTTGAACAGTGCATTTTGATTTCAAGTTTGAGAATGTTCACAGGGTGGTTTTAAAAAGGTTTTGTGAAATGTTCATACTTCTTGAGCACATAAGTTTGTCGGACCCCACCCCTAAGCAAAATAGCTTATTGGGCCCCACCCTTAAGCAAAAAAAAAGATGGTTGGAATTAATTAGTTGAATGTAGGATTTCTCCACAAACTTACAGAAAATTCGATTAAAATCAGTCAACTAAATACAACTCGAAACAGTTAAATATTATTATTGGTTAGTCCTGTGTCAGGTTAATATGACTATAAAGATAAACCCAGATAGTGATCTTACGTAACTTAAGAATAAGGACAACCAATCAGATCACACCATATAAATTATTGTTCAGTAACAGGTGATATGATTGGCTATCATTATTCTCCCGATTAAATAAGATCAATATTGAATACTACCCCAGGACTGGTTGATCCAGTGACAGAATATTGATAAGGCTTACTCCACATGACTTCAGGAAAAAACCAAAAAAGACAAAACAGTGGAATGGAAATGTATGCGGATTCTGTAGCATCTAGGTAGACTACCGGTAGTTTGCTTCTCATTCAAACAGAATGCTCATTCAGATCATTACCCTCATATAAAAGACTCTAGTGTCTTACTCCGAGTTTTTACTAACCGATATAGTTCAGTATTGCGCCACTTGAAACAAGTAATTCAACTATTGTCTAGAAATGTGGTTTGAATGGCCTGTAGATTTCCTGATACCTCCTGTTTTAAACTTCTTGGAAATGGGTGTAACTTGTTTTTCCCTCGTCAATATTGCATCCAGATGCCATAGTCTGTTGCAGTTAAATAAATTACATTTACTTTGATGTCAGTTTACACAAAATGTCTGCATTGTTAAAGTGCTTAACTGTCTTACACGTGTAATTAGTAATTTCGTTCAGATTTTTAATTTCTGTCCTAAATACTCATTTTTGGATGAATCTAAGTTGATTTTATGTTTTCTTGACATTTATTATGTTTTATGCGTACAGATAAGTTGGTATTATTCCTCAAAGGGCAATGTTGAAAAAAAAGGTTTTTACAACTTTATTCTTATTTATAGGTTGGTTTTGGAAGCTGGACTTCCAGATAGACTGAGTTTCCTGATATACTGGTTTTTAAACCAGATAAACTGGTTTACCTGATAGACTGAGTTTCCCGATAGACTGGTTTTCCTGTTAGACTGGTTTCCTGGATAGACTAGTTTACCTGGTAGACTGGTTTACCTGATAGACTGTTTTTCTCGATAGACTAGTTTACCTGATAGACTGGTTTACCTGATAGACTGGTTTTTATGATAGACTGGTTTACCTGAGTGAATGGTTTTCCTGATAAGAGTTTGACTTTGAGATAAATCTTTGAGTTGAACCTGTTTCAAGACCTTTCAATATTACTGTAATATACTCAGAATCATGATGCTGTTTAGTGATGCCAATTTTATGTCCAGCCTTCTATGGAAATTAACATAAAGACACACCTGACAACATTGAGATGAGATTTAGCTCAGATTGAGATGGCTTCGGGAGATGGGGGCTGGTCTAATTGAATTTTTACCTAACTTCAGTTTCTCATGCTTGTCCTTGCATTGATCTGCTTCCGTGTTTAACCATCTTTTATGTCTCTTTTCAGCATTGGAAGGATGTTTCGGACCTAGCAAAGAATTTTATTGACCGCTGTCTAGTCATTTCGCCAACTGAACGCATAACTGCAGTTGAGTCCGTGAAACATCCATGGATTGTCACTATGGCCGCAAGCTCCAGTAATAAGAACTTACATCGCACTATAAGTCATAACATCTTGCAGCGGCAATCCACAAGGTCAAGGGCAAATAGTACGAAAAGTGCCAAATCTACACGATCAACGAAATCTAACAAATCAAATAAATCAGGACGTTCTTTGCATTCGGAGCATCGACGGGTCCAGCAAGAGGAGATCGAGGCGTTACATCGAGACCCTGAAGTTCAGGCGGACTTAGCCTCCCTTGGATAAGATTTAGCACAAACTTGCATATATCAGGGGTCCTATTATTCCGGATTAATCCGGAATTCCGGATTGGCTGCAATGGAAAGAATGAACTTTTCTGCAGAAAATAAAAGTTATTTGATAAAAAAATACCAAGTATTGACTGAGTTATGGTCATTTGAATATTTTTAGCTAAATTTTGACAATACAAGTAGAACTATGTTTGAAACTGAGTTTTGGTGTAGATATGTGTGGTAATGGCATTCGAAACAGACTTGCGTCTTATATTCAGGATTGGGCATTATGCCTCAGTAGAACCCCTGATATATACATGTCTATATATACATAAAAAACGGAAGAAAATGGAACCTTTGTTTGGGTGTGACTAAAAAAAGTTATAGTTGTACTTCAATAGGTGTTGTCAGGGTACTCTAATTATTCGTATAACGCTCATGCTCCTGAAGAAATAAACATTACCTTGTGAGAATGAACATACAAATAAGTGTGAAAATTTCATCATGAGTTACATGTGGCTGAATGTATTTTATTCACTACTCTATCTCACTTTGGCACTTTTCATTTTCTTCACACTTTTAAGTTAACCGAGGCTAGAATGATGATGATGATGATAAAAAAACCGAAGACAGAAGTACTGGGGAGTATACATGTGTGTTTATTACCCCCTTGCCAAAAAATATGTGATATTATTTAGAATGGAGTCATTTGAATTTTGCTTGATTTTGATTGGTTGATTTCGAATTTATCAGTGATGATATCAACCAATGAGGATGGATTATTATATTTTCTTGTTCTACTGTGTTGATGTGTATAGTTTGGACTGAACATCCTGTGTTACGATGATGGATTTAGATGTATAGTGTTCAGAGTTAAACCAAACGGACAACTTTGAAACGTACAATGTTCAGAGATAAAAGAAAAGGACAACTTAAACGTGAGATGTTAGTTTCTTCTTCAGCAGGGACTTGTACATAATCTCACCGATTGATGTTCGATTGATTTGTCATCATTTTGCATTCTGACATGAAATTATATTGACTTTGTCCTTGCACCATGTACTAAAAGTTACTTTGCGTGATGGGCTCAAAGCATACTAGGGATAATCCTTGGCATAGGTCGAGAACAGTAACCACCCATATCATAGTGGTCAAGCATAAACGCACTAACACACTGGCTCTTGATATGGTTTTGGGGTCTGGCAAAAAATGATACTCTAAACACTCATATTAGTAGACCCAGAGAGCCTGTGCACTAATGTACCATGTAGATTTAGGAAATAGTGATAATGGGCCAATAAAAACAGTTATAAAAGAAATTGACCAATCAAAAGACTGCTTACAACAATGATATTCATATCTTTGAATTAAGTGCTACTTTCGTTACAAGGGATTAGGTATCATGAAATTTGAGCAAAATATCCATGACTTGTTAAATTCAAAATTTTGTTCATGGTAACTCAAAATTTTGTTGAATTCAAAATTTTAACCAAATGATTGATTGCGGCATGTTCAATACATTTCATGTCAGAATCTAAGATGCATGACCATGTATTTGTAATAAATTTTACACATAATTTCATATATTTTCACCAGTGCCAACTTTGTTTCTTCATTGATTGTTGAAGTCCTGTTTTTATATCTGTGTAAATTTCTCTTTTTATTTTTTACGTTAAAAATTAAGATAATGCGTTAGTTGTATATGATTGTGCATTTAAATTTGTGTCAAGTATTGTATTGTTCCGTTTGTGAATAATAATATAAAACTGGTTATATTCAAATATTACATTTATTGATAGTCACTTCACTCTGTACTGTGTATGTCATTATTAGGTCGAGTGGAATCGTTTATAATCATTGTTAAGCATTCTTCACAAAGGTATAATTTCTAGCACCCGGGCATGTGGTATATGGACTTATTCAATATATATGAAAAATTCACGAAAATTTCACTGGTATTCTTTTCCATTTTCCATTTCGTCCAACAAGAGCACTAGTTCACACCCATATATTATTCATCTATGAATTTTTAAAGAAATTTGAGAAATCCTCTGAGATTAACATAATGAATGGTTTACTTGTTTGCTTTGAATTTAATGCTATTTTATAAATACTTATCAAACAAAAAATCTGCAAAAAGTGCCGGAAAAAAATCACATTCTTTAAATTTTCATTCATATCATTTGTCAGTCGCCATCTGATTCCTGCTCACAAGTTATAGGCCTATGACACTATCTGCACTGAAAGAGGATTCTATTTTAATTACAGCGGAAATGAACGTTCATGCCGCTATAAACTTCGAAGAAAATTTTACTGCTTTTTCGTGTGCTGGATTATTTCGACTTGCAGACATTAAAATTTTGTTCCAAAAAAAAGTTTTTGTTTGCTTTGAAAGTGCATACTGTGGTCTGGTTCCTCATATTTTTTATTTCGAAGTTGATGAGGTCCAGTCAGAGTGTACATCTCCATGGCAACCACGATACCATCATTTAAAAAAAAAATTTGGGGCCCGACCCTCACCAACCATTAAGGGAGGTGATAATGTTAGAAAAAAAAAATCCTGAGTTCCCTTTGCCTTTAAGTTACATTTAGTATAAAAATAATATTCTAATGAGAGGGCATCTCTTTTCCTGATCGTTAGAATATCTTTGTCATATTTTTGTGACCTTACATGACTATTAAATGGCTTGTTATGATGTATCTCTATAGTTAACCATGGCATTCTATAGACCTTGATGTACAGAATTGATCCGAGGCTCGTTAAATTTCATCAAACTCTTTGCAAGCTCTTTGTATGTACTCTTGAATGTTCAAGACTTAACCATCGTTTTCTGTTATAAAATTTTGATTTGCTCGTTTTATCGAAAAGCTTAGAAAAATAGCAACCTGCATTGGAAGGAAGGTCTGCATGACGGGCAGGGAATATTCTAATGTCTCACATCAATTCTGTCCATTAATGGCATCAATTATACAATTGTAGTCATTTTAATTTTCAAACAAAAAGTTGAGAGTTGACACTGACCCTGAGCTTGTTTACTGAAACTTTTCAACAGATTAATCGATTACGCGTAACAAACTTTATATTTTCTCGATTCATATTGCAACACTCCTGTGTTGACTTGACCTTGACAATGGCTTGGGATAAATTTATATTTTGTATTGATAAAAAATATTTCTTGTTTATCTTATTCAGGGTACGTATAGAAAATTTGTCGAATATTGACATGTGACGTTTATTCTTCCCTGTGTTTATACGTAGGATTATCTGATGAATCCTTCTTTATAAAATGATAAGAAATTATAAAAATGACATGTTTTATGTATATTCTATACTTTCTATTGTATATTGCTTATATATAAATCTACAGACTTATTGGCATACAGAAAATGGCAGGATAGGTCGTTTTACTGTGTGTTTACAATTTGTTACACAGGGTCTTACTGTTCTATCTATATGATGAAACATATTGCCAGTTTTATGCCGAGATTTTTGTTAAGATTTTTTTCGAAGTTATTTTTGAATTTTTCTCTGAGTGTTTGAACATTTGATGATAAACCGAAAGGCTCTGTCTTAAAACTAGTACAATTTTATTTTGTACATGTACTAGTAGCATCATAGAGTTTTGTCCCGACTTGTGTTAATTTCTCTGTCACCGTCCATGTTATTATTGTTACAAATATATATATATATACCGTCCATGATTTTATGCATGAATTTAACCGTCCACAATTTTATAAAATTTGATCTGACATTTTACATAGATTTACATGATTAGTTGACTTTTGTAGTTAAGATTTTTGGTTTATATTAGTTTTTAGCTGAATGACCCTTTGACATTAAATTCAGCTGGGGTCAATATCCGAAAGTTTATAAAAAGAAAAAAACTAAGGATGCTGATTGGTTATTTGGTTATTTGAAAGATACCTAAAGGTATTATGTTGAGTAATGAATTTCTGCTGATGCTGCATTTAAACTTCTGCTGTTCTTGTTGAGAATTTGTTTACCGTATCCATAGTAACCGATTGTTGATAAATTTGTAATTGTTTTAATTTTTATCGTTGTTTACTCAAGACTGCTGTTAAGATTGTTTACGTATTAAACGTATTGAAATAATTAATATTTTTATAAAAATAAACTTGTATAATAAATATTATTTTATTATTGTGTCCGAGGATTGTCCTCATATTTAGGACTAAAAAGTTTTGCTTAAATTCCACTTTTATTCTGCATGCAGATTTTAATGATTTTGGATTTAATGTGACTATGGAAAAACAAATTTTATTATCATAAACCAGTTTGAATGTTATTAAACTATCAATGTTAACCTCCAATGGCAAAGTCATGTCATTTCAAGTGCTGACCCATGTTTTTGTGCTTTTTTACATTTTTTATTTTTCAAAGTTTTTTTTCTATTGTTTTGTTTATAGTCTCACCTGGTAGCGTATACTGTTATATTTATTTTGTACTTATTTTAGACTTGAACTGAAACCATCTTTATCAATACCATGTCATTTTTTGCGATAGAGCCATGTTTCGTTAATGAATGATTTAGTTATACTTTTTGTGCAGTTGAATTGACCTGTCAAAAAATGTATAACTTCATAGCATATGTGTGCACTTTAGATAAGGCATCCCCAGAAAGGTGAGAATTACTAATCTGAAGTGTGCAGCTACTGTGTAAATTATGTTAATTTTGACAGGTCAAAAAAAATACACAATTCATAGTGCTATGTTCCAATATTACACCAATATTGAATAAAAATGGTTCAATTTTTTATCATTCAGGGATTGGTTCAAATATTGTCATTATAAAATTGCGCTATTAAATTCTGTATCTTCATAGTACGAATGGGGCATACATGTTATTCTGTACACTTCTAAGCTACTTATTTGGTATCTAACTCTGTAAATAAAATCAGAATATTACCAGTATATTGAATAAACAGAAGCTATGTCGCAGTCTGCCAAATTAGCTCATGTCCGGTTGTCCTGGACAAGTAATTGTTGATTCAGGCAAGTAACTTCTGCAGTAATTATACTTAGAGTATATATAGGAAAACTATTCAGTTTTGCTGATTCAGGCAAGTAGTTTAAAATCCTAAATTCACAGTCTGCTATGGTTTAAAGTATACTATTAATTCTAACTTTTGTGATACATTTAGTCATTAAGTCAGGCATTCTAGGGCGCTTTAAGATATTTTGTTGAGAAAACTGTGGAGAATTGCCAATTGATGCTCAAAACTAAGGTTTTTGTGTACTAAATTTATTTTTAAAAAAAATGTAAACTTTTCTCGGTTTAAATTGGTTTTGAAGTATTATTAAGATACTGTGCATAGTCATGATAGTGACGATTTATTTAAAGTAAATTGAGTAGTTGGAATTTAAATTGTTGATTATTTTATGGTACATGTACCATACTAAGACCTGATGTTATACTTCGCATGTTCCATTATGTGTTTCACACGTTTTGAATATCATGAATGATTTCTTTGTCCATTGGTGATCAACCTAATAATCCGTACAGATTAAGCACTTGTGAACGGCATGGGATTAAACACGGTTATTATATATTGCTATTTAATAGTTTCTGATCGTTAGCACTTTGTCTCATGGTTTGTAAATCGGTCATTTTATTTATAAGTACAATGGTATAGGAACTTATATAAGGTTCAATTTAAGTTTTTATTGATTATTGGTAAACTGGATTTAATAATGTCGGCAAATTTGAATTCCTTTAAAATTCTTTAATGTAAGGCCAGAATGAAAAAATGTTTGGTGTTAATTTTTATACCAATGTAACTTTCAGCTATACTGTTAATAACATTTCCGAGATGATTTTAATCAAGGTTTAATTAATTAATTAATTGATTGATTAAATTTTCATTGTTTAAATCAAACTCTTATATGTACTTAGTAATCATAGTTTATACATAAGCCATTGAGATATAAAACTGTCACTCTTCTTGAAGGTCTTTGTACATTTAACTAATGTTGACATATTTTTCTGTGTTAGATGAATTCAGTCCCCTTCATCATGTCTACAAATCATTTATGTTTTAACCTTTATTTTACATTTCTCATTATTTCTTTTACTAAAAGTATTAAAATGTTTTGTTATTTAAAAATAAATTAATGGTTTGGATGGATATATAGTAGCTGTTAATAAAGGTACAAGTAATCATAAACTTGTGTTGGTTGTTTGTGTAACTGGTATAAATCGTTTAATAAATATACCAGATTTATATAGCGCCCTTTTCATGCGAACGCACGTTCAAAGGCACTTTACCCATGTTGCACCCACAAGGGCGCAGGTGCATCCTCTACCAGTGCAGATACAGCATGATCTGACCAGAGGGACAGACTGAGAGAAAGCCAATGAAGGGAGAGAGAAACATTAGATACAGGCATGTCCGGCGCTGCAGAGGTGCGCCTAGCTCTTATTTCGAATAGACAGCCTGGTTCTTTACTGTGCCCGGTGTATAGCATTGATACACAGCTTCCTGGCACTTCCAGATACTTTGCAGACCACACGGCCAGATATAGCGGGAAATATTATAAATATTTCAGAAATGTCAAGTTCCAATGCCAGGGATTGAACCCACGACCTCTGGATTGACAGCCCAGTGCGTTACCACTGAGCTAATTATTTAATCAGGTCAGTCACTTGTTTACATAACACCGTGTATATAAACATTGCAATTTCTCTTATTAATGTATTATTTTAATAGACATTAAGTGTATCAGCATGTAGCTTAGTGAATAAGGTATTTGTTTTCACTGCTTTTTTCTCCAATTGAAATGTTTAAAACAATAAAAATACATGAAATTGCGATGTTTGTATACAAGTGACAGACCTGATTAAACAGACTATACTACAGGTGCAGGTATAGAGGGTATGACTGGGGATCCGCCCTGCACCCCGTCCCTGGAATTTTGGCATAAAACCTGATTATCTCATGTAATTTTGTTTGACAGGGCGCACCTCCCCCCCCTGCATACGCTGCCTAAGGTGATCTTTCCATTGTTCAAGATCAAAGGGATGACCACTTAAAGCACAAAAGAATTAAGTGTTAACGGAATTAGTTCAATAGATATCTATTGATAGGCCACACCTCCGTCCACCTAAGGTAGCTACGTGTGTGATTTGAGTCTTACCAGGACAAACCTTGAAGAATAAAAGCTTGTGAGACCCCTCTAAGCAAAATGGCTGACCTGACCCCTTCCTGCTCTGCACAGACCTCAGTGGCGAGGTGTGCCTCCGAGTGCTTGCCTCCAGAATGATTAGTTGTGGGTTTAATCCCATGCTGTGACATACCAAAGTAATGGTTATTCTGTGTTCTAAAACAGCACCATCCATGTCCGAGTAGATGTAGGCATCATCTTGTGACCAGGAGGTAGTAAGCTTGATCCCTTTGTGACGTACCAAAAATCTTTTGAAAAAAACTTTGGCACCAGTATAGATACGTTGCTTAGCATAAGAGGGATAAATTCCAACTTGTGATAGTTGGCTTAACATACATGATACAGATCAATAATAATAATAATAATAGTATTTATTTGGCATACGATGTATATAACATGGCACATCAATTCAGATAATAAATAACACCAAATATAAATAAAACATGTTAAATAAATGACAAAATTACACATACAAAGATACATTTTAAAAATTTTCATAAGGAAGCCATGTCAAACACACCCACACCAAGGATAACGCAAAAAAGAGGAGACCTCTTATTTCCATTGCGGTCCTTGTATATCAAAGCTATAAACCTATCCCTAACATTTTACTGGCAAATCGACTAATATGATAAATACAGACTAACCTGTCTGAAGTAATCAAAATATTAATAACAGGAAGGCAGCATTGGACAGCAACAGCAGAGCACGAAAGTCAAGAAATACTGCATCAAGCAAAGTGACTGCTTAATACCGTTGTATTTGATATGTAACTTTCCAAGTTGGATTTCATTATATTCACTGCCTAAAGCATAGGTCCCACCACGCACGTTAATTAAATTGATTTAACTTCTCGGTCCCACTCAGCATTGTTTGCCTCGGCGATGTACTCCCGATGGACATTAATGAGTTATCTAGAACAGGTCAATCGTGTTCCAGGGAAGCTTCGGGAAGTCATGAGACAATTTGTGATCTAAGAAGGAATCGGGTGGTATCGGGAGAACATCGCCGATGAGGAATCCTTCAGTGGGACCTAGGCTTAAGACAGGAGCTAGGGTGTTGAATTAAAGTGAAAACTGTAGGTAATGTTTGAATAATTCCATATTGGGGAGAGGTGGCCTACAGTAGAGCTTTGGGATCGGGAGGTGCTGGGTTCAATTCCTTTCTGTGCCATTGGTCAATTTGCATGACCCAAAGAATAGCCAACATTGCTCCACCTGATGTGTCAAAATCCAGTGTACTGTACCTGCCAGCGGTCGACTTGCAACTCAATGATGGGGGGGGGGGGGGGGGTGAAATGTACAGTCTGTTGAACGGACGCATGTCTGAAAATTGACTTGATCTGGGCATTTTTAAACCAATGTTAATTCCACGAACTTTGACACACCAGAGTAAACAAAATACATATACTAGTAACATAATTTTGACTGAATAATGTTCTTCCTACTCACCCGTCATAATGTTTCTGGGTTTGATAACTAGTATGCCGAACAGTTTAAGGATTGCCTTTCAGCCATGTGGCGTAGAGTGCAACAAGGTTGTGAGGTTTAGACTTATGTCTGTAAGATGTCAGAGGAAAACATTAGCCGGGCTACTGTGTATCCAAGTATTGGATCTGACAGTTCATGCTTACAGTTGTGAACTCTCGTCTAGGTTCGGAAAATGCAGCGACATTGATGTGAAAAAATGAAACTACTCACAAGATGTTATATATTAATGCCATGAGGGCATGAAAGAGAAACTCTTTCTAAGGAAAATGAACATATGTCTGCTAAATCGTCTGTACGGACGGACGCTGGCATTTGTGCTGATGTTGACCAGGAATATTTCCCCTGAACGTTTTAAAATTGCATTAAACTTAAACCACGTTCACACTGGCGCCCCGCTTCTACTACGATCTAAAATCGGAAGAGGATATTTGTGAACGAGAAAGAGTCGTGGTGGAATCTCATATGTCGTGAAGCTTCCCGACCTCAAATGAAGCCTCACCAGTGCTCAGTACCAAGGAGATGTACATGCGTTTCACACTCTGCCCATGTTTGGTTTAGTTATATCGAGGTGTGAACTTATTATATTCTGAGTTCTAATTCGAAAATCACTCTCTAATCCGGACACTACACCGGGATTCCACACGAAATTTCAGAATATTTTCATATTTTTGCTCTACAATTTACCCCTCGGGAAGGAGAGATACCAGTGTTTTAACCATCGACATACCAACGAAGAAATATCAGGCCACTGATTATAATAAAGCTCAGCTCAATTTCGTGCTCAAACTTTCAATGTTTCAAACAGTAAAATGTCTCGACATACTATACTGAAACTTTTATATTACTTGGATAACCAAGAAGAAAGCAGGACCCGATCTCCCGAAGCATCTCAAGTAGAAATCTCAACTCAAATTGAGATTTTGATGATTTCAAAGTCTGAATTTGAGATGAATATGAATCTTGAACTCTCAAATTGTTGCTGTAATAAACTCAGAATAATGTTTCTGTTTTGTTATACCAATTTAGAGTACAATTTTGCATGGATACTACCTCAAACGATATGTGACAAAATTGAGTTGAGATAGAGCCCAGGCCCCAATCTCCCGAAGCATCTAAAGTAGACATCTCAACTCAAATTGAGATTTTGCTCAAGTCAAGAGTATAAATATGAGATCATTCTTAAGTTTTATGCTCAAAATATTTACTGTAATAAACTCAGAACATCTGTTTTGTGGTGCCAAATTTCAGAGTTTTGTCTCCCATGGAAATTATCTCAAAGACATATGACAGTATTTGAGATTTATCTCAGCTCAGATTGAGATGCTTCTGGAGTTCGGGGCCAGATTGAGATGTTTCGGGAGATCTGGACCAGGTCACTATCTTCTGAGATAGTAAAGATTATTTAGTTGTTGGACTTTCTAGGAGCTCATCTGTTATCTGATCACCAAAAAAGCATGTCAATCAGAAATAATTAAAAAAAATGATCTTCATACATAGTCTTACTGATTTAAATTTGCCTTACACGTATCTTTCTTATGACAGATTTTGAAGTAAAAAGATATAATGGTTGTCAGGGGATACCAGTCTTTGAAGTACCGTGAACTGATGAGCCTTTGTAATACGCGCCAAAATCACGCCCTGTGTCTAATGTTTTGTAGTGGACATCGTCTAGCATGTTTTAATGTAGGCATACACAAATGTACGGTACACCAAGTACCGTACAACTTCTGCGGAGCAATACCCTTTGGAAGCGGCAAATAATAGCCGTTGTTTTGAGATTGTCGTGATACAGATGTCAAATTTATAGTACATATCAAATTAGAGATTTTTTTATAGGATTTGTAGGTTTTGTTATAGAGAGATTGTTAACCTACAGATGTTGCATACTACATGGATATATACTATCTAAGAATGTTCCATTTTAAATCACAGACCTGTACTCAAAGAACATGGAGAAAAATATGATAAAAACATGTGTTTAGTTAGATAAGCTTCCTAGCTCGAAGGAGAATCTGTGCGCTAAATTTCCAAAAACAAGGCCATGCTTCGTACATGTATTTTAACTGTAGGTTATAGAATACAGTAAAATCATTATTTTTCGATGGAGTTGAATTTTCGTTGATTTCGTTGTTAAACTCGACCATGAAATATAATGCCCACGATTTATTGAACTCTCAAATACATGACATGGTTTTACCCACAGGTAACTGTATCATTGATAGATTAAAAAAAACTTTTATAAAATATATGTTATCTTAGAAAGGTGCATTTGTACTAAAGTGGTCCGATTTTCATGGTATCAAAAACAAGAATTGGCTTTCGATATCTTCATAAAGTAACTACATTCATAAACAACTACCTCCATGCAAAATCCCATCGAAATTGATCAACTAGTTAAAAAGGTATACATTTGTACCATGAAAATTAATGGATACCACGAGCGGTGTCCAGTCAATCACTGAGATGCATTCAATAGAAACGACGATGATGTCGTAAACAAGAAAAAAGAAAATGATTTCACGCCATATGGGTTTATTTTCTTATTTATGGACGGATTCTTAAAATATTGATATCAAATAAAAGCCGAAGCTCTCTAGTTTCTGATTATGTAAATACATTTAAAATAACACCAGTATTGATGAAATGTTTATTAAAAACAAACTGCACCACAGTGACTGTGTGGTCAATTTCCCGTGTTATGAACTTTTCTAAGATATTACAAATTTTATAAAAAAAAATCATTTTTACTCTTTATTCATGACACAGTAACCTGTGGTTTTACCATTCCATGTTTTGTAAATGGATTTTTATCAAAATCCACGAAATTTGATATCCACGAAAATATGTGATTATACAGTATGCTCCATTCTAACTTGTCAAAAATGACGTGCAAGCGTTAGAAAGAAAATCCAAAATGAACGAGAGAAATGAAGAGTGTAATAGGCCGATTGTAATCTACGAATATACCCAGGTTTGTGCTGTTTTTTTCAACCGGAATTTCTAGTTACATACGGCGAACAGTTAGGCTTACCAGTTCTTCTGAAAACAGTTCTTGCTCAGCACTGCCTTACAACCACTCACATAGTTGACCTGCTCTTCGGTAAAAACAAACTGACAATATTCCAGAGTTTTTAAAGACATGGATGGTCGTAGTGACTTCCGAATGACACAACAGAACATAATCTACGCAATTTTGATTCAAACCTACTGAAGTTGGTCGGTAGAAAATTCTGCCTACTGCACTAGACACATGCTGACTTTTGTGATATTTTGATGAAATGAAGTCGGAAGTTACAAGAGCTTCCATGAATCAAACAGGTCACCAACGGCTGTAATCATTCATTACACGCAATATATATTATAGCGTCGTCCGTCTTTCCTGACGCCTAGGTCCTACTGAGCATTTTTTGCCTTGGCGATGTACTCCCGATTGAAATTAATAAGCTATCAGGACACCGGAATAATATTCCTCGTAGTCTAGGGGAAGCTTCGGGGAAGTCATGAGACAATAAGTGATTACGGAAGGAATCGGGAGATCATCGCCGATGAGGAATTCCTCAGTGATACATAGGCTTGAATCTACGATTTATCCCGAAATTTAGTCTATACCTCGTAGCTCGACGCCATTCAGAAGCAATTAATACGACATTTCGTCGCAATGATACGACAGTTCGTCCCAATGATACGACATTTCGTGATATGCCGTAACATGAATATACAGAGTGTTGCCTACACGGGTAACAATTCCGTAGCTCCAAATTTAAACCGTTGCAATGTTTTGAAAACTTGGTACGGTTTTGATTTACACATATTTGATTTGTATCTTCATTGTGTTCAATGTTCGCACCAACATCTACTAGTATTTAAGAACCCCAGGATGTTTCCTTCCCTCGAAAAGATGGTGGTTTGGAGATGCAACGTTTGGTATTATTGACGGACGATATATCTATTTCGACAAAGACGGATCTTCCTCAAGAAATACAAGGTACCATAAAACAAAATGACTGTTGTGTGTCTAAATAAAATGGTAAAACATGTTATGCTAGTATACTAGCCTGATAGTGTTGTTTGTGATGCTGGTCCGATGATGTAGGGACGGTAATATAGACATACAGGCGCACATTGTAGGTCTAAATGCCTTTCGAGAAATATATTTAATCCTCGCCAAAAGATGGCCGCTACTGCGAGGCGGCAACTGTTGCAAATACATTGAAATCAAAGCCATTTACCACCAAACAAACTATTCAAAATTGAACTATAAGTACTAATACCTAACGTTTTCATGCAGACTTGTATGATATACATACTTAAAAAAACAACAAAAGTAATTCTTCTCTGAATAATTTTACAGCGAACTTGGAAGATGTTCCATTCCATAAAGCTGTTATTGATATGTAGGCCAGTGTTTTTAGTTTTCTCCTGAGTTTTGCATTATCAGTTTTTTTATCAGCAGTTTTATTTCTAAATAGCTGAACATATCACTCCCCACTAAATACATACATGCGTTAGAGGTTCCCAATTCTACGATAAAACCATTCATTCATGAGCTTAAATCATTCAAAGTTCTGAAAGAGAAAAAAACTGCTAGGTTTGGAGAATATAAATCACTGCTTACAAAACAAGACTTATCACTAGTATCGATATGCTCATAATAGGACAAACGCAGTGTACGATCAAGCCTTTTAGCGAGAATTTTTTTTAAAAAAAATTGACATTACCTTGTGTGTTTTTTCTGCGAAGTTGAATATTCGCGATTTTCTTCGTTCATCTTTGCAGCCAAATCGATATAAATATTCAGCGCGCATTTAATTTCGCGAATTTAACGATTTTCGTCAAAACTGGGAAAATCAACCCTTCTCGAAAAAACACAATTTTACAGTATTTGAAACTTTACCAAGTTGACCTATTTTCCTAGACAGACACGGTTCCAATCAATCACTTTCGAAAATACACGAAGAAAGAAACAAACGATCAGAAACTCAGCTAGGTTAGTATAAATGGTTAAAACAGGTTAGTCTAATACATGATAAATGACTACAAATGAATATGGCAGACGTTTGTTTTTTCCGCGCGAAATGTTCTCACCCTTCAAGTATCTTGTGGCAGAGTAAATGATAGCCCGTTAATTTTGACTTGACTCATATAGACTTATCATCATACGTTCTTTAAAAAAATCATACGGCTTATACACTTATACATGTAAGCAGTGTTACGTTTTTAGGATGAAGTGAAGAGTCGATCGTCGACGTCGCCAGCGGCCTCAAAAGTCTTGTTCCGAGAAAGTACAAATCACCACTTCATCACGGTAACACACAGAAAAAACGATACACTGTCACTAGATGTACGATAAGTTGGACAGATTTTAACAGACCGTGACGTTTGTTCTCTGTCATTGACAGTCTATGGCATTGGTAGACTGTCATTGACAGTCCGTGGTATTGGTAGAGTGTCATTGACAGTCCGTGGTATTGGTAGAGTGTCATTGACAGTCCGTGGTATTGGTTGACAGTCCGTGATACTGTTTGACAGTCCGTGATATCGGTTGACAGTCCGTGATACTGTTTGACAGTCCGTGATATCGGTTGACAGTCCGTGATACTGTTTGACAGTCCGTGGTATTGGTTGACAGTCCGTGATACTGTTTGACAGTCCGTGATATCGGTTGACAGTCCGTGATACTGTTTGACAGTCCGTGATATCGGTTGACAGTCCGTGATACTGTTTGACAGTCCGTGGTATCGGTTGACAGTCCGTGATACTGTTTGACAGTCCGTGATATCGGTTGACAGTCCGTGATACTGTTTGACAGTCCGTGGTATTGGTTGACAGTCCGTGATACTGTTTGACAGTCCGTGATATCGGTTGACAGTCCGTGATACTGTTTGACAGTCCGTGATATCGGTTGACAGTCCGTGATACTGTTTGACAGTCCGTGATATCGGTTGACAGTCCGTGATACTGTTTGACAGTCCGTGATATCGGTTGACAGTCCGTGATACTGTTTGACAATCCGTGGTATTGGTTGACAGTCCGTGATACTGTTTGACAGTCCGTGGTATTGGTTGACAGTCCGTGATATTGGTCGATTATCCGGGTTAATGATTGATAGTCCGTGATATTGGTTGACAGTCCGTGATATTGGTTGACAGTCTGTGATATTGGTTGATAGTCCGTGACATTGATCGACAATCCGTGACATTGACTTATAGTCGGTGATATTCGTTGACAGTTTTGATATTTGTTGATGATCCGTGACATTGGTTGACAGTCTGTTGATAGTCCGTGATATTTGTTGACAGTCTGTGATATTGGTTGACAATCCGTGCCATTGTTTTTCAGTCCGTTACATTGGTTGACAATCCGTGACATCGTTTGATACCAGTTGTACTTGACATTGTTTTTAGTCGTTCGATCGAAAAACTATATTTATATATATACATAATTTTTACAATAGTTTAGTTGATGAAACAACTTTTCTTCCTACGCCGCCGCTAGGCCGCGCAAACTTTGCAATAGTAATCCGGTCAGCTAGTAATATTGCGTAACAACCTACGCGGATGTAAACCGGTCAAGCAAAATAGTTTTTATTTCATGCGGATCACATCGGTATTTGTCGCATTCTAATATTTTATTTACCGAAGAATGCAGAATCATCCGAAATTTTACGGTGAACACAATATAATTGAGACCATACCATACTTCTGAATGAGCAGCATGTGTCTACCCCTCGGTCAATAAATAGACCGAATTCTATTTACTATTTATATACCATGCATATCATTAACTCTGCTTGGGGCAAAGCATTGACTGATAAGCCATTATATATGTGTACTTTGTATGTGAAGGCTACTACTATGTGTGGTATATTAAGATGAATTTAAGCATTAAAACTTCAATATATATTTATATCATGCCAGAAAGCTACGTATATCTTCCAGTACTAGTAAATATGGATAGGAGTTTACATCAAGACATTCGAGCATGTATTATTAAAGAGTATAAGCTAGTAATAAATGTACAAATAAATCATAAAAAAATGCAGCTACATCATCTTTAATTTATACTTCTCCTGCATTCATTAGAACATCTTTAGAGCTTTCGGCGCTTTGATTTATACCGTGGTATTGGTTGATTGCCCATGGATTTGGTTGATATCGTTTATGGAAGTGAAAGTCAACTGGCCGTCGGTCGAATATAACATACGACTGAAAATGATGTTGTGTTGAAAAAAACGCCGTAATATCTGTTGAAAACAATACATGTAGAAATAATAGTGACGCAAATCAATCAAAAACAAAATTGTTTTTGGCGATAAATATTAAATTCTGCAAGCATTAGCCAAAATCGAGCTGAAATGTGAATGCTGAAGTAGGAACTACACTGTTACTATTTTCAGTTAGGGGGTTCATGGGAAAAAGTAGTTCTTATACTACATTGAATTATGCCTTTGTAATGGTGTTTCAATTATTCGCATTCTCCACATTCTTGTTGTAGATGGCATGTCCCATTTATTAAGTTACTGTAGATGTACATTTATTGGCGTTGTTAAAGTTTAGCGCAAAAACGTATGTGCGGATTGTGAAATATTGGCGTGAATTTAATTTGGCGCGTTTGCGTATAATGCTCGTTATTTGTGTTTTTAACATGCGCGTAAATTAGGTCTTCAGGATCACGCTAAAAGTGCAATGATCAGTCCACCGCCAGTACACGTACAGTACGAGAACGAGATTATTGCATTAGTTTGGCACACAATGCAACTATTCCAAACTGAAACAATCAATAAAATTAACTGCTCTGTAATGGCCTCGTTGAGAAAATACGACGCCTTGCTTAATTGGTTTTCCTACCACAAGTCACCAGTCTCAGAAAGTGTGAAGTATGTTCAGAGATTAATGCCCAGACACTGCCTCCTGGCCATTCCAAACAATGACTTATGCCAAACCGGCGTCGGTTGGTTCCAACCTTAATTGAATCGCAGATGTAATATGTCATTCATAACTTGTCACAATGTTCAAATCCTTTCGCCGTATGGTCATGCATCATGTATCAGAGCGCATTGCAGGTACGTTTGCTTGCATTTGTGTGTGGGTGTCCACATAACGCAGTTCATTTGTTTCGTGTCTTAATTTTCCAACTATCACCTTGTTATTATGCATTGTAATTAATTTACCGGAGAACATTGGAAGTAGATGATGTTTCACGTTTGCACCTTTCACACCAAACCTCCTGATGCACTCTTGTAGGTATCCAAACGGAAGGGGACTTGGTGTGCAAACTTGCCACTCAAACAACCGGCGTCTTTGGTTCACCCGAATGTATACATGTAGATATTTGAGCACAAAGTTCAGAAAACCACACAAAAGAAATAAATCTAGCTAGTGTGGACAAGTAAAATGTCTGAGGTTATTCAGGGTATTTAAGTTTGGCAGGAACAATAAACCGTTGTAACCTAACCTAAAGCTCATACAACGGCTAATATACAATGTATGTGTACTTCACTGGACTTATTAACAATTACGTTGAGTGAATCCATGATGCAGACACGAATTCAAAAAGATAATAACAAATCGGACAGGGGAGACAGCGCTCAACCAAAGCAGCAGAGTATGAAAGGATAAACAAAGAACAATGTACAAATTCACAGTTTATAAACGAGTCAACTTCCGGTTATCGCAATATGTCATGCACATTGAATTCTATTGTCTCCCAATAAGCCATGCAGTGACAGGAAGCTACATGTGATATTTGCTCGCAATAAGTCATACAAGTTGAATTGCATCGTCTCCCAATAAGTCACACAGTGATTTATAAAGTTTATACTCTGTGAAATTGCTAGCTCTGCACAAAAGTGGTCCCAGTAATCATACACGTATCTATAGTCTTTGAGACTGATCGATACGAGTTGCCAGAAGTAACAGGATCGATGTAAAATAAATAAGTTTCGTACTTAATCATTTTACAGACTGTACCGATCATACTTATGACACTTAAGCGTCAATATGCCTGTACATATTATTAGTCTGCCAATAAAATAAATACGTGACAAATTCTAATGTGTTGTTTATGATACAGTTCAAGTGCTGTTCATTTGTCTAAGTTCCTCTAATCGCCAGAGACGGGTATTTTCTAGTGTACGTCATTTAAATAATAGCTGTTTAAATTGTAACCTAATTCAAACGGCACTTGGAGCGCAGTAGAAACAAACTGCTTTGCTGTGTAAGCTGGATTAATGTGGGTGCCAAACCTAGACATGTGGATTAAGAAAAAAAACTGACGTGCACCGAATCTGAAGTGTCCGATTTATAATGCAGATTGTGTAAAGTATTTTTTTAATAGCTATTTTTTATAATTATAGCTTACGTAAGCTTAACGAATACGTCTGGACTTGATCAATTTCTCCTGTCCGAAATTGCTGCTTTTTTATTGCTGTTTTGTATATGTTAATTATAACTTGCATAACTTGCATAAGCTTAACGAATATGTCTGGACTTGATAGGGGCTTGATCAATTTCTCTTGTCCAAAGTTGTTGCCATTCCATATTGTCCCCTCATTACTACCGGGTAGTACCCAGACTAGCATAGTACCAATGTTGATCTTGAATCGTTTTAGCAATTTGTTTTATAAGAGGACTGTTTATACTGACTAGAAGTAGTAAATGATAAAAATAAGATTACAAGAGCGGCTATGCTCCCCGTGGCGTTTTTGTCGTAGAAAAAATACTCAAACATAACAATGGCTGTCCTCAAATATTTGACATGGTACCTTAACTTTAACATTCTTTCGAAGTCGAAAAGGGAGAATAATTCCAACAAAATGCTTGATAGAGTTACCTACTCATGTGCAGAAGTTGGGTCATGATTGTGAACAAGTGTGCAAAGAAGCAAAGCAATATACAAGTGCAACTTGAAAATATTTCACGTTTTACCTAATCTTAAACACTGCTTTCTAAGTCCAAAAGGGCAGATAATTTGGACAAAATGCTTGATAGAGTTACCTACCCACGTGTAGGGGTTGGAGTTACTATGGAGAACAAGTATGCAATGTATCGAAACAATATGAATATGGTCTTTGAAAATATTTGTGGTTGCACCTAAAATTTAACATTAGCATTACACCAACGCCAACGCCGACGTCGACCTGACCTGACGTTTGGGTCACTGTAATAGCCCCCCTTATTCTTCGAATAGTGGAGCTAAAAATGAACAAGAAATTACTAACTATCCACGATATACGCGTCTCATATTTAGCTCCAAATCACAATCATACATTTATTACAAGCCTGGAACGAAAAGCAGCATCTTATAAATTTCATGACAAAGTCCCACATTTGTTCATTAAAAGTTAGTTGAACTGGAACTATTTTTAAGTAGCCAACGACACGTTATTGTGGCAAACCATGTTGACTTGTTAACTATTTGTACGCCAAACCTCATTACAAGATTGCATGTTGAAGATTACTAGGTTATATTGCTTTTTCTGAGTGGATGAAAGAAAACATGTTCCTAATGAAAAGATAAGATTGAATCATTAATTTTCAATCAGACCATCAGATCATCGACTTTTGCGTTGATTGTTTTCAGGCAACCGAGCACTGCTGCGCATGAGGACACTAGAAGGTGAATCTAGTATATATATATACTAGTATTTAATAGTAATGACTAATCGAATTTGATGTTTTGTTGCTATATTAAAAAAATATAATAATAAATCGAACAGGGAAGGCAGCACTTGGCAGAAACACAGATTACGAAATGCAGAACAGCTAGAAAAACACAACACCCTCCACCGAAAGCCGGCTGCTTCAGTTAGTCGAACAAATCCGGAGCAAAGCAACATGCCACCTAACCCTTTTCCCGTCTTCAGGGTATACACGGTATTAGATATTATTAACATGGTGCTCTTGGAGCCAAGTTTTCTGATATGTGTTATGACCTCATTGAATCTGGAGGCAAGTGTGGTGCTCTTGAAGCCATGCTTTCTGATCTGTGGTATGACCTCTAAGGATCTTGAGGCAAGTGTTTCCTAGAAAACACTGAGCGGTTGCTTATACTTAAATAACTGTCCATTCTCGAAAACAAGTTCATAACCAATGTACTCGACATGTCGCTGGCTTAGAATTAGAAGGTAGTAAGTACTACTTACGACCCTATACTGAGACGCATGTATATTTAAAATCTGCATCTCAAGGCGGTTCTTATGAGCCTATTTTCATGAAAATCGAAAGTGGTCATGTTCACCAAACTGAAGTTTAAAAAGGTTGTTTTATATACGCACCGAGTTGTTTTCAGGCCATTTTTTCTTGTTTTCTAAAAACATTGATTTTGTACTTACGACCTTCTAATTCTAAGCCAGCGATGTTGCATGCCACTCGCTCTAAATTAAACAGTTGTGTTTTTGCTGATTTATTTTCAGTAAAACCACAGACCACGTATTTATGAATACTGGAGACTTAAATGCTGCACTATGAACACTAATCGTATAATGGCATTGCACCCGTTTGACAGGAAATCGATACCGCGAAAACAATGCAAATCTGTTTTCCGGAAGTCGTCTGCCCAGCGTTGTTCATTACCGGAAGTTCTCACCGGGAGTTGGCGCCAGCGTCTGCGAATGAGACACACATTGTGTGATCGGAGTTGTCGAGAATGTTGGACTATTTTTGTGGTTTAATATCAGTATCAAAAATAAGTCCACATTTCTCTAGGCAACGACTTTGCGAAAACAACTTATGCGATTCTACATTTAATTTTTGATAATTATTAATGATGGTCATCGGATCGCACAATAGCAAATACGAAATACAGAATCGAATCAAATTCATAGATCATAACAAGCCTTTTCAGATATTTTAATAACGCAACCTTCGAACACGCACGTGTTTTGTGATTATGATTGCGCTGCCACCTCCAATATATTGCGCTGCAATGCTCAAAATTGATATTGCACAAAAATTAGCGAACGCACGAGTTCCATGATATTGCCTCACGTCCCCAATCGCACGAGTTCCATGATATTGCTTCACCTCCCCAATCGCACGAGTTCCATGACATTGCCTCGCCTCCCCAATCGCACGCGTTCCATGATATTGCCTCGCCTCCCCAATCGCAAGAGTTCCATGATATTGCCTCACCTCCCAAATCGCACGAGTTCCATGATATTGCCTCACTCCCCCCATTGCACGAGTTCCATGATATTGCATCGCCTCCCAAATCGCTCCGTGATCTTTCCTCACCTCCCCGAAAACAGGTGTTTCGTGATGCTAGACGTGTTCCGTGATCTGTCTAAGGACACGAACGTGGGGTTGTTTAAATTTGGAGGCTGATTTATAGGTACATGTATACAAACTGTAATTAACAAATTTACTAAAGTAAAAAAGATGACCGTTTGGGATTCAGTAAAAGTGACTACATGTACTCGAAATTCAACGACCATTTACGCAGGTTAGACTGTCATGCCATCATTTACGGACATCTGAACTTAACTGTCTCATTAAGGCAGCTGTCAGGTCATAAATAAACAGTACGATGACATAAAATGATCCACTAGTAGTATTAAGTCATACCTCAGGAATTGTTTGGATCCCGGATCAATAGATACTGGTTTATTATGGATGTACATGCGAACAAATCAACACGTTCCTCGAACCTTCTATTAGCATACTTTAACAGTTGATCTATTGTTCCTAATTCAATTTTGACCAAGCGGAGAACATTTCGAACGTTTACTAGGTATACCTGTACAAAAATGTACTATAAAGTGAAACATTAGTCTAAGTGACTGGTAGAGCACGACTTTCTCGAGAAAATTGATATTGATTCCACACAGGAAGTTTGCAATAGATTATATTCATACAAAAAGGTCGAGGACCAGATTAATTTGTTTCTACTATAATTCAAAGTGAAACATTAGCCTCTAAAATGACTGGTAAAGCACGCCTTTCTCGTGTAAATTGATATTGATTCCCCACAGGAAGCTTGCAATATATTATATTCATACAAAAAAGGTCGAGGACTATGTTAATTTGTTTCGACTGTAGTTCAATAATATAGTTTCTATACATAATTGATGTACTGTATTGGTTTTTAATCAATCATCTACAGTTTTGTTTCCACCGATCACTGCCTTAGTTCATTGCCCACACAATTGTGTTTATCGCTGACGCAACGGAAAGGTTAAACTTATTAAGGAAGATTATTCCTTTCATTATTAATCAGCCTGGTCTAGAATGTAGTGTAATGACTTGGCTTTACAAATTCCTTTCTGTAACGTCAGAAGAAGACAGTAGACATACACCTTCTGTGCGTACGTCCATATGAGCGACACTTTGTTTTGATCAGTGAGAAAGCGTCCGTTCGAGCGTGTGAGGTCTCGGGTTCAATACCAGAATCGTTAGAAATAGTACTTGTATAGTTCCATTGCTTGACACTCAGGGTAGATCTTAGTTCCGGGTAAATGTTAGATATTAAGCTTATTTATAAGCGCAATACCATGGAATGCGTACGCTGGAACGGTGAGGCGATAATAATAATAAAGATTTTATTTATAGTGAACATACTTGACATAATTGCAATATCATGAAACTCGTGCGTTTTGGGAGGCGATGCAATATCATGGAACTATCGATTAGGGCCTTGAGGCAGTATCATGGAACTCGTGCGTTCGGGTAGGTAGCTCAATACCATGGAACTCGTGCTATTGGGAAAGTAAGTCAAAATAATAGAACACGTACGTTCGGGTAGGTAGCTCAATATTATGGAACTCATGCGATTGAGGAGGTGAAGCAATATCGTGGAAATCGTGCGATTGGGGACGTGAGGCAATATCATGGAACACGTGCGTTCGGGTAGGTAGCTCAATATCATGGAGCTCGTGCGATTGGGGATGTGAGACAATATCATGGAACTCGCGATTCGGGGGACGTGAGGCAATACCACGAAACCCCTGTTTTCGGGGAGGTGAGGCAATATCATGGAACATGTGCGTTCGGGTTGGTAGCTCGATATTATGGAACTCGTGCCAGCGACTGGATACAATTCAAGTTGTAATACAAAAAGAAATTCGAAAAAGTTACACAGAATGGCTAATACATAAATACAGAATCCAATTGTATCAAGGAACAAACCTCTGCATGTCTTGTCACAAGTTTCTGTTCGTCTAAGCATTGAAACCTCGGCCTTTTAATATGCATTGCAATAGACGAAACAAGCATGCACCGGAGACAAACGGAAATAACCGATATTTCACGATTGCGTTTTCTGATTGTCTGAGAAATGCAGGTAAAAATTCACAAGATTTGTGAAAACAGGTAATCTCCGGATTAACCGAATCGCTATCAAAACCCGGAAGTCGAAGATAAGAAGTTTATTGGCATTGTGTATCTAAATACGTATCACCGATGGCATCATAGCGAATGGAACATGTTTTCCAGTTTATTGTCTTAAAAACAACAGCACCAACTACAACTAAAAAATTTTCCGCCAAGTGAATTTTTTTATTCTATTACTTCTTTGTGTGCGGAAATCTTAACTTGTACTATACGTTGATTTTTTTTAAATCTTTAGGTGATAAGGCCGATTTTCCTGCCATGGTTACAATTTTATTTATTATTTATTTATTTCTTTGCACCAGGGGTGGGGTGGGGTCGTAACTTTTAGGTCGTGATGTTGTTTCTAATTTAAGCAGGACGATTGTACGAAACAGTTTTTCAACTAAACCGAACATTTCAAGAAACGTTAGTTACCAATAAATATTTGGTTCAATTTGTGTGTTGTTTTCAGTATTATCTTGTGAACACATTGTATTGTGTCCGAAAGAGCCCATTGACGATTGGTACTGTTTGACGATAAATTCAAAGAAAAGTTGGTTTGATCAACTCAGCGTCCAACGAATTCGACTTAATTTCTCTCAAACATAATTTAATAAAAATATAATACATGTATTATAAAGATATAAATGCTCACAGTCATGCAAAACAGGTCAACATTTAACACAATTTAATGACAGTAAGAAACATAAACAGAGTTGACAACAACAAAAACTCAAAACATACTAATAAATTCACATACATGTACATACATGTATATTAATAATAATAAAAAAAATAATATTAAAATAATTACGATAAAAAATACATTTATTAGTTTAAGGAGTATAATCTATACTGAACGGTTGACCTTGAAATATAATAAATAATTCTTTAATGCTTCAAAACTGACTAATTTGATAACTAGATGACGTCATCAAGGACGCAGCCTGTTTATCTTGCGATTATCATATGTTTGTCGAACTCTAATAAGCATGCGCTATTTTCCAATAAATAACCTGTAATTAAAATGTAAAGAAATATGCGCATAATCCGGCCAGACAAACGATTTATCGCCAAACAAACTAAACTCACGTATGGCATGCCTAAGAGATTGCGACTTAAGTATTGAGCGAACAAAGTCAAGTGTTCCCCGAACCTTCTATGGGCAAAGGACAACGTGCACAAATGGGTGATTCAATTTAACCCGAGTCTTGTCAAAAAGTGAAAATGCATGTTCATATAAATCTTTCCTATTTTTCTAATAACTTAAAACGTCTTCAAAAAAGGCAAACATATCCCAATTTCTCTCTTAATCTGTCGACAAATCTCTGACTGAAAAACATGCCATGTTTAGCAAAAAATATCGTTTTTAGCCCTTTATTGACGTAAAAGCTTAAAAAAAACATGAAGACATTCTTGCTACATTCTCTTATTTTGTACATATACAAATATGCATAATACCGATTGTCTTAAAAATATTTCAAAAAATTAGTATGTCTGAAATTTAATTAAGGCCTTTGTTTTCATTGTAAGCGAGAGTGTTGCGAAAAGTACACGAGGTGTACTATAAAGACTAATCTAAATCTCCGACAAGACACGTCTTTATCGCGGAAATTGGTATGTCCAACCAAAGAAGCTTGTAATTTATTTTCAGCATAAAAGTCGAGTACCAAGTAAGTTTGTTCGCAATTTGCTGAAGTCTTCGACAGAGCAATCAGTACTGTGGACTCAAGAATATCAGCGAACTTGGCACATGTTATATCCAGTCTTCGTAATCTTCCGCTAAGCCATTTATACACACCTGATAATTCGGTATAATTATGTTTACTTTTTAATGATTAGATATATTTCAAACAGCAAAATCATTGTTGATAAGGCCAAATAATATCGAACTATTGAAAATAAATTGACAAGTATCGGCTTGACGTGAAATATACTCACTGGCATCAGAGACGGGAATTTAGAGTTTTGACTTAAACATTTATTATGAACTGTTTTTTGTTGTTGTTGTTTTCTGTCACCATTGGCCAATGATAATCAATTACTTAAACATACCACATATATGTCCTTCTAGATACGGCTGTGGGGAGATGCAATTATCAAAACTGAAGATATAAACGGCTGTAAAGGATAGAAAGCAGAAGAAAATACATACATTTTAAAGGTAAATTATGACACATGATCCTAGGAATTCACATTGAAAACCTTACACACCCTTCGACATATGATAATGCGGGTGCTGATACGATTGTAAAGAACGATCCGCCCATTAGTTTGTCGAAGATTCTGTAGAATGATAATCAAGCAAATCCATGCGCACCATTTCCATTTTTCAAAACTGTTACCATGGCAACCGAATCAAAACATTTGTAAAATATGTATGTTTCAATTCATATGAACATTTTGAGGGCACGTACAATTTTTTCAATAATTTTGAAAAAAAAATGTGTTTTTCAATTTGGCAAATCAATATTTTCGTTGCCATGATAACAGCTTCAATTATTATACCATATTTGTATAGCGCTTTTATCATGTAATTACACGTTCAAAAAGCGCTTCAATAAAATGCATCAAAAATGTCGTTTTTACAGAATACACTTGTACGTGATATTGTATGATCGGAGCTAGTGACATTTTCACAGGAATTTGCACATGGGGCAAATATTGACCTGTCCTTAGCATATAAATTGGGTAGGATATATTGTGGCGAGGTTTTTAAAACTTATGTCGTTTAATTTTTATTATTGAGATTATCCACAAACGTTACTTTAGAGGACAGCGTAATACCACATTGATACAAAAAGCATCACAAAGTCGTAATTGTCCCATTCGGACAAAAATACGTTTGTATTGGTACATTTTATTTACTTAATTTATGATCACCATTTAAAAGCAACAGTGTAATAAGAAGGCCAATAATAGCCTGTGATCATAAATCCCGGACGTAAACGGTGCAATTAATGACAGTACAAACGCACCAATTTACTCAAATAGATGCTAAAATTGCTAAATAGTCGGAGGAAACATATTTAAATGTGTTGTCGTCTGCGAATGAGGTACATTGGTACTGGTACAATAAAGCTTCCAGAAGGAGTTCATGACGATTGTTTTGCACGTAAATCATGAATCAATAGGCTTGTTGCATTGCATCATAATCAATGCACACGATCAACATCCATATTGTGTGGCGTAGACGCCCAAGCGTTTGATCATCCTCGCAATTATGTGACACAGACGTCCGAACATGTGGTCATCCGCGCAAGTCTGTGAAATAGGCGCCCGAACATGTGGTCATCCGCGCAAATCTGTGGCACTGATGTCCGAACATGTGGTCATCCGCGCAAATCTGTGGCACTGACGTCCGAACATGTGGTCATCCGCACAAATCTGTGACACAGACGTCCGAACATGTGGTCATCCGCGCAAATCTGTGGCACTGATGTCCGAACATGTGGTCATCCGCGCAAATCTGTGGCACTGACGTCCGAACATGTGGTCATCCGCGCAAATCTGTGGCACTGACGTCCGAACATGTGGTCATCCGCGCAAATCTGTGGCACTGATGTCCGAACATGTGGTCATCCGCGCAAGAATGTGACACAGACGTCCAAACATGTGGTCATCCGCACAAATCTGTGGCACTGACGTCCAAACATGTGGTCATCCGCGCAAATCTGTGACACAGACGCCCGAACATGTGGTCATCCGCGCAAATCTGTGGCACTGATGTCCGAACATGTGGTCATCCGCACAAATCTGTGGCACTGATGTCCGAACATGTGGTCATCCGCGCAAATCTGTGGCACTGATGTCCGAACATGTGGTCATCCGCACAAATCTGTGGCACTAATGTCCGAACATGTGGTCATCCGCACAAATCTGTGGCACTGATGTCCGAACATGTGGTCATCCGCGCAAATCTGTGGCACTGATGTCCGAACATGTGGTCATCCGCGCAAATCTGTGGCACTGATGTCCGAACATGTGGTCATCCGCACAAGAATGTGACACAGACGTCCAAACATGTGGTCATCCGCACCACAAGTATGTGACACTGAAGCCCGAACATGCGATCGTCCGCGTAAGTCTGTGACACTGAAGCCCAAACATGTGGTCATCCGCGTAAGTCTGTGACACTGAAGCCCAAACATGTGGTCATCCGCGTAAGTCTGTGACACTGAAGCCCAAACATGTGGTCATCCGCGTAAGTCTGTGACACTGAAGCCCAAACATGTGGTCTTCCGCGTAAGTCTGTGACACTGAAGCCCAAACATGTGGTCATCCGCGTAAGTATGTAGCACTGACGTCCTAACATGTGGTCGTCCGCCCAAGTTTGTGGCACTGGCGTTCGAACATCTGATAATATGTGGTTATCGTCAACAGAGATATAGAAGTCCGAACATGTGGTCGTCCGCGCAAGTATGTGGCATAGACGTCCGAACATACGATCATATGTGGTTATCGTCAACAGAGCTATAGAAGTCCGAACACGTGGTCGTCCGCGCAAGTATGTGGCATAGACGTCCGAACATATGAGATCATATGTGGTTATCGTCAACAGAGCTATAGAAGTCCGAACATGTGGTCGTCCGCGCAAGTATGTGGCATAGACGTCCGAACATACGATCATATGTGGTTATCGTCAACAGAGATATAGAAGTCCGAACACGTGGTCGTCCGCGCAAGTATGTGGCATAGACGTCCGAACATACGACCATATGTGGTTATCGTCAACAGAGATATAGAAGTCCGAACATGTGGTCGTCCGCGCAAGTATGTGGCATAGACGTCCGAACATACGAGATCATATGTGGTTATCGTCAACAGAGCTATAGAAGTCCGAACATGTGGTCGTCCGCGCAAGTATGTGGCATAGACGTCCGAACATACGATCATATGTGGTTATCGACAACAGAGCTTTAGACGTCCGAACATAGTAGCATTATTCTCAGGAATAGCCTAGAAGTAGACATTGACGTCCTTATATGTAATAATCATAGCAATTTTGGTACACAGACATCCGAACAGGCGGTCGTCCTCGCAAGTACGTGATCTAGACGTCCGAACAACTGCGAAGTCTTTATTATAGACGTCCCTTTAGTGTATCAGCTAAACAGAAAAATCTATATTTTACATTGTTTAGAAGCATTGTGTGGAGATCTACAATAATCGCAAAGAATACGTCGGAAATACGTGCAGCCAAACTATTTAAGTTTTCTCATAAGATGCTTTGTGAATACAAATGTACCAGCCCAGTAACAGTGTACAAAATTAAATAGCCAGATCAGCTCATCAGCAGCGTCTGTATTATCTCTGGCAGATTACCGGGCTATACTCATCTCGCTTGCAGCAGGATTAACGATTAACACGTGTACATCTGTGGGTTGAACTGTACTTTGGTGCAAAGACGCAGATAATCCTAAATACAACATGCAATAAACACTGATATAAACACACTGTGTACTTTTCATGGGTGTGTCGAGAATAAACAACATTGTTCATCTTCGTGAGTGTTTGCCTTTGTATCGAGTTTGCTAGCTTGCTGATTCATGCGGAGAATTTGTCTTTTTTGGACTGCTGACGCACATTTTATTTTCGCTTTTAATCTATTAGAACCAGGTGAATAATCTCGCACAATTCTATTACAAACATATATAGTTTATTTGTTAGTTTTTTTTCAAAAATAAAACCTTAAGTTTTAAGGTCCCACTGAGCATTTTTGCCTCGGCGATGTACTCCCGATTGAAATTAATGCGCTATCAGGACATAGGGAACATGTTCCCCGTGGTCTAGGGGAAGCTTTGGGACTTCATAAGATAATCTGTGATATAGGAAGGAACCGTGATGAATCTGGTAGTGTTTGAAGATATCGGGAGAACATTGCCGATGACGAATTCCTCAGTGGGACCTAGGCTTTAGCTACAACTATAAAATGTAACAAGAGTTTGTCAAATAGTCTAAAATTTATGTAAAAGTGTCACGTTGACTTTAACCTAAGCCCTTTGACCTTCTGACCTCAAAATCAATAAAGGTCTAAAACCACTGTACTCACCAGTGATCATTGTTTATATAGTCCAGTCATTCTACAGTAAAAATAGGCTTAACCTCAAACAAATTGCAAAAGAAATAAATTTGACTGTTTTGGCATCAGAAAACATTGACAAATAACATATCAAAAGTCTAGAAAAATCTAGGAAGGGGAAGTTGCCGAAAAATTAACATATGTAAGGTCACTATTGGAAACTCTAAAGCTGCTTTTATGGCAGTGTTTATTTTCATTTCCATGTTACCTTAGTTATAAGTGCACATATCCATAAAGTACATAGTAAAGTAATTGGAATATGAACAATATTATAAACAGATGAAAACAACGTGTCATAGATAACAAATAAAACCATTTTTGATTTAATATAGGTGCTTAAAAATCAGTACAAGTGGGTGGGGTAATGGAGTGTGACAATCTCAGAAACAAATCCCGGTGTAACCTCTAGGTCAACAAATGAATTATTATAGTTTAATGTTATATGTGAAAGTTCTGACATTGCAAGCATAAATTGCAAAAGTGATGGGGTCTGTGAAATTCAAGATGGCGTCCAAAATGGCCGTCTTCTTTAGCATTACCAGTTAAAATAAAAATAGATACATGAAAATAGCAGGAATATATGACAAAATTCATTGAAATTAATGTCCTTAAATGATGTATATGTATTTAAGAAACCACAAACATCGTTAAACAAATATTTTATGTACATTATTTATGTTGAAAATCTTCAAAAAGCAATGTCAGCCAGTGTCATTTGCAGGTAAAACATACGAAAAACAGGTACAGAGGCAATTTCACCTTTCTAATCTCTTATGTCTTTGGTTATGATTTATAATGTTGATTAATACATATCTAAAATACACTTTTATGAATAAATGATATAATTTGTTAAATAAAAAACACTTCTTTAATTGGAACTCAGTGCATCCATGCAATCTGAGGTGTAATATGTGGTATTATTACCCCACCCACCAATTTCACACAATGAATTTGTAATCGAGTAATTTGAAGTTTCACAAACTAACTTCGTCTTGCATGAAGTTTATTCAATCATAAATGTAAATTGGTACACATACAAAACTTTTATGTCGGAGATTACTTCGAGAAATCCAAGATGGCGATTAACATGGACGTCGTGGTATAGGAAAAGTGATTAATTTGGCTATATAGATGATACAGGTAAATATATATTACTTCCAACTTTGTATCATAAATTAGTATCGGTTCTCGACAACTCGGTGTGTTCTATCAATAATTCTGTGAATCACTGGTTGAAGATAGTATCTCTACTTCATTATACCCCCGCACAACGAGTTGTAAGGGGGTATACTGGATTCAGCTTATCTGTCTGTCGGTCGGTCTGCCCGTCCGTGTACGCATTCTTGTGGACGCATTACTCCTCCGTTTTTGCAGCATTTCCTTCAAACTTTAACAGATGAACATCCTCAACATGTAGATGTGCATAAAGGAAAGAATTTGCGCTGCGACGATTTTTGACAGAATTATGGCCCTTTGTACTTTTATACAATATATAGTGTATATAGTGAATAGTTCTTATGTGCATAAAGAAAAGAATTAGCTGCAATGATGTTTGCCACGTGGGGGTATATTTATTTAGTCTGCCGAATGGCGACAGTTCTAGTTATCCTTGGATACAGTGCGACTTGAAACTACTTTATATGAATGTATGAATCCGAGATCAAACTAGCAATCAGGTATAAATAAAAGCTGGCTGGTAATCATAGAACATATCGCACATCCATTGCATGTACAGGCCTGGGTATACCCATTGCATGTACATGACTGGGTATGTGATCAGGTCGTTACGAAACCTGTACTTGGTAGGTGGTCCATTTGGCTCTGTTATGGACATTTCTGTGCGTTTTGTTGCCTTTTAGGCACAGTTTGCGAGATGTTAGATGTGCTTTCCATGTTTGGTTCAGGATTACAGAGCTCGATGTATCGCTTAATTTTCGCCAGCATAATTATACTAGTATCATAAATGCAAGGCTCAATACTAGATCGCCTGTGTTTATACTCGTCGGAATACTTGCTAACATCTATGAGTTCAATGCCCGACCTTAGACCTGCGTTCAATGCTTGTTAGAACGTGTCCATAGTAGGTACACGCTCGATTTTAGATCTAAACTCAATGCTGGCTGGAGAAGGTTCAGTTAGACATTCTTACTAGTGTATGTCCACAATGCAACACTCGACCTTAGATCTGCATTGAATGCTGCAGGAGTAGGTCCAATTAAACATAAGTTCAGTGCTTACTAGATTATTTCCTCAGTACAATGTTCGACACTAAACCTACAGGACAAGGTTCAGTTAGACTTAAAAGAGAAGGTCAAGAGTGCAGGAACCAATCTAAGACCAAATTGGAATATTGGAATAGGTTCAGTTAGACTATACATTATATGCTTGCTGGGGTTTGTCAAGATTACCGGACACCTAATACATACCTTAAATGCTTGCTGGAATACAAATGTAGGGCCAGTTCAGACTTACGTTCAAGACGTGCCAAAATGGGTCCATTTAAACCATCGTTCAATGTTATCTATAGTATGTCCTCAGTGCAACGATCGACCTAAGACCTGCGTTCAATGCTGGCTAGAGTTGGTATACAGTGCAAGGCTAGATCTAAAACTTAAGTTCAATGCATACTTGTAAGATTAGGTCAAGTGAGACCTACGTTTTGAGTTTGTTTGAATAGGCCCATACTATGTGCAGCCCTAAATCTAGACCTGTGTACAAAGCTAGGTTAACGTAAGTAAGTATGTAGACTCTACATGTGTATAATGGCACTCATTTAATTCGTCAAATACACAAACAATATCAATAGAAACATACACAAACTGTATTGTTATCCGTATAGAGGGCGGTTAAGACAATGTCCGTAATGCGCTTCCATAGAAAGGAAGTGTATGCATAATCTCAACGTCAAAATAACGCCGATTTATTTTCTTAAACCATCGTAAAATATTCGACTTTTGTATATAACAAGATTATTACAGTTCCTTTTTTTAAATAATCAACTGAATTGGTTGGTGTGTACGTGTTATTTGATATTTAAATAACATATTCACGTAAATATGACGAGATTATGCCTTCGTAAATTACATAGTTCATCGCACGCGCTAAGTTCATATGACGTCACTATGGCGAGTTATATTTGCCATGTCGTAGTTCGAAAAAATGAACAAGTTTAAGGTTAAATTTTATCGTTTTCCCCACCTTAGATTTTTCTAGACTTTTTGTATGATTATAATCATACATTTATCTACATGAGTATCGAAAAAGATATTCTTTTGCAATTAGTTTGAGGTTAAATCGTAGAATGACTGGACTAATAGTGCGCCCAGGATAATGCGATATTTACAAACATGAATCGGTTTGGTGTTACAAATTACTAAAATAAACAGATAAGTTCAGTATTGTACTCAAAACGTCACTGATAAATCGTTCACATCTGATTAATCCACCTTTGTGGAATATACCAAATTTTCCTGCGCACTATACCTCGGGGGGGGGAGGGGGTACTCACAATACATATTGTTTATTTATTAGAACATTACTATAAAATGAAATACATTTGGAGTCATACATTTTATGTAAATGTAAAAGGGTCGCTTAACCTTAACCTTTGACGTACTGACCTTAAAATCAATGGGGGTCTAATTAAAACCACTTCTCGACAGTGATCATTGTTTGCCTCTGCGAAATACTCATCACCATCGGCAGTTGTAAATACCAGCCTTGGTCCACGATCAATTGATAGAGAAGACAAATTAATCAATGAAATCACTGAGAAATAGGCGGCTTAACTTGTCTGAAATTAATTAAACACTGGAGTCGAATGATAATGAAAGATAATTATAATTGAAATTGACAAGAATTCACTGGTTTCAATTTGTTGCTGTTTAATCACAGATTTTCGTGGGCATATTTCGTTAAAATACTATTTCGTCGGGTAGTAAATGCATTGATTCATTAATTAACAATTATACAACTAACGAGTTTGAGAAGTTGTGGATAATTTTGGTTATAATGTTCATCGGATTCCATGAAAATAAATTTCACGACATATTCTTTTTTATTTGTAACCCTACATAGAATAATAAACACATTGGTTAGTTTATACTTATTTATTTTAGCTCGATTGTGAAACAAAAAGACAACAATAAATAAGGTCGTCTAATTCCCGCCTGTCGGGAAGATTCGTCTGTCTAATCCCCCTGTATCCTCGCCGCACCCGGGCGGGCATAATATTGACTGGTGCATTTTAAGCCGAGCGATTTGCAGGGGAATTACTGGTACCATTCAATTATATTTTATGGCGTCTTTGGTATGACACGGCCTGTGATCGAACCCGGGGCCTCTTGCACTAGAAACAGACGCTCTACCACTAGATTATTGAAGCGTTTAAACGTGCAGTTAAAGCACATGTCTAAGAAATTATATCACAAAATACAGAGTTTTGAAATTCCCAATCATCCGGTCATTACAGTCTCTTAACATATAGTGCAATGGCCGGATGATGGGGGAATTTCAAAACTCTGTATTTTGTGAATTAATTTCTTAGGCCTGTGGTTAAATTGTTTGGCTCTGTATCGCCAATATTACTAGATCTAATAAGGAAAATATCATCTAAAGTAAAAATCAATTAATTAGCACCATATTCTGCCATTTTAAGACCTATCAATCAATTAGCATCTTGTCAGTAATGAGTTATATAATAAAAATCGAAATATCAATCAGTTTATCTAAATGTCACGTCGGAATTCCTATTGTCCTAAAAGAAAGAAACTGCTGATCAATGGTGTGATAAAACCGCCTCCTTTTGAAGAGTGACGTCAAGTGGAAACTATTTAAAGGACAGTTTATTGACCGTCTTATTAATATGAGCAGTCTGGCATATGAGCTAGTGCAAGGAAAGTTCAGTTTTGTGAAAAAACACGTGGATGTTTTTTTGCTTGCCTGGTGGGCTTTAAATGTCATCGGCAGTCATATGAGGAGGCTGTCCAATCACATTATCCTGAGAACTGGGCAAATCATAGAAAAATATGCATGTACGAGTATGTTGATTACCAACCGAGAGATAGGCCCGGGGAAACAACGGACCTTTTAAATTCAAGGAAACTTTATTAGTACCATTTTAACGACTTTAAAAAGTTGAGCCAGGGAACCCACCCATTTCCCTGTGGGGACGCCCCAACCATGAGTCATACCACTAGAGCCCATATGAAAGTCCAAATCAAGTGTTTATAAGATAGCTGACACAACAGTTTACTGTCATCTCAGAGTCTGCTTACACATTGTAAATCCAGGAACACACATAGGCAGACCAACACACCAGTCAATCATTCAGACCATATTGCACGAAACTTAAAAAAACAAGAAGGTAATGATAGCCAGTACGAAAACGAAATATGATACTACTATCTGGAGTCAGTGGAGTGTGCGCGATAAGAGTGTGTAGGCCGTTTTCACTGACCATATAGCCTTCATTATCGATATTCAAGTCTGATTTGTATCGATTAGTCAACATACTCTTTGCTTCTATGTGGGGGTTGGGTTCTATTGCTTGCACCTTTCGCAAGTTTTTCGGCTGTTTTTAATTTCTGCTACACACATATATGCAGGAATCCATTAAAGTACCACATTGTTCTGTTCCGACGGGATATTGAGGTTTGACTGCAGTCGTTTTTTAGTGCACCCAGTAATCCTGCTGAGAGCGACTCAAGTGCTGACATTGAGTCTGATAGAAGTACAGCATGTTGTCGCGTTTTCCTTGGCCCCGACAGAGTGCAGCTGTAGCGAGGGCTTACATCTCGGATCTGTAATTGGAGCATCTCTTGTCTACTGGGAGAGACAGGGAAAAAGGGAGCTGTCTGGGAATTTGATGTGGACTCCTACTCCTGCATTTTGAATTGTCTTTTCTGCTGGTCCATCAGTATAAGTTTGTATTCAGGAGTAATTTGTTAATCGTTCATGAACCCACTCCATAGACTAATTTAAGAGATTTCTGGAGAGCCTTATGTTGTTATCCCATTCCTTTTTTTGCAAGTACTTTCAGTCATGTTTTGGAACCATTGTGTCAGTATCTCTGTCACTGGAGCTGCTACTTGGTAATTTCTGCCTGTGCTTGATTCTGCTTTACAGCTTTGAGTGGAGTGAGTGTAGCAGTAGCCGTTTAGTCTCCACTTAAGGACTTTGTGCTCACGCCTCGCCTCAAGTAGCTCAATGTTAACTGTCCCAATTCCTTTATTGAAGTGACCAATGGTCCCAATGATAATTCTTAGGCGTGAATTTTGAAACGTCTGTAGTTTGGTAATGACTATTCTGGATGCATAAACGTTTTATTGACACCGTGCAGTTCTATAAGGATGCAAATATGTTTTGGTGCACCGTGAAACGGTGCCAGTTGTCTCTGTCAATACCAAAAAGATAATAGAAAATCGGACAGGGAAAGCAGCACTAACCTTAACCAGTTGAGAACAGAAAACATCACATACCACAATGACACCGAATACCACCGAATAATACATAAATGAACGAGAAAATGAACATAACTGCTAAGTCCAAGCAGTCAAAAAGCTGAATGACTTAGTTTCAGCTATAAAAGGCGGAAGCCCTTCAGTGAAACTTCTTTTAAGTATATTGTGTCCACTTTTAAAATAGATAAAACAAATAAAGAAAAATACAAAACATAAGTTTGGCACTGTGCCCCTTTTTAGGCTGCTTTTTTCTTTCAAAGCGGCATGTATACTAGTTCTGTTAAGTTATGTTTTTGGTTTGCTTTGTGATGCATGGTTCCACTTGTAAATAGTTTTTGCCTGCTGTTTCTTGCCCTGAGCTGAGGTGGCAAGCTGTCAAAGCAAGTGGTCATGCTTTTGTAGCAGTATACGAGTTTTTCATTGTTGTAGTTGTTCTTGTGACTTCAAAATTGTATACACCATTCTCAGGGTAGCAATACCACGTGGCTTTTGACTACAGTTACAAGTAGAAATTTGTAAACATTGGAACACAAATATAGCCATAAGTATTTTATTTCTTCATCGATTTCTTTAAAATATACGCCACGCTAAGGGGAAAAGCATTTGCTTTCCATGAAATATAAGATCTTTTTCAGGAGTATTACCGATTTTTCCATTACCCTGTAAAACCTACACGTTCCACGGTTTCACAAGGTAATTGACAAAACGGCAGTCGCTGAAAAAGATTTTATATTTCATGGAAAGCAAATAATTGTCTCCATAGCGTGGTGTATATTTCATAGAAATCGATACAGTAAAGAAATAAAATATTTATGACTATTTTATTTTCCAATGTTTAAAAATTTCTTCTTGTAACTGTAGTCAAAAGTCACGTGGTATTGCTACACTGATTCTACTGTGTTCCTTTCATCTTGTTATTTCCGTTAACCGCATACGCTGTCCGATTAGTTATTACCTTTTTGCTGTAGGAGCTTTGCATTTGCTTCCCCAGTTGTTCCAACAAGCTTCTTTATGATTGTAAGCTTTTCAATGGACCTCTTAAGTTTTATATGAGGTTTCCTTGTCAGTTGATAGTCAAGTGTGTGACCAAGGAAGGTTGGTGTCTCTACTGTGACACTTCATGTCTTCAAGTTTTATGTTGACTTTCTCTTGTGAGCTGGATAGCTAGAAGGGAGTAGCAACTTTTTGTTTAGTCGACACCAAGGCCTACTCCAGTAAACAAGAGGGCCAAGATGGACCTAAATCGCTCACATGTCTTTTCACCCCAGATGACTCAATGCTAAACTTAACTTAAGACTTTATGCAGATGACAAAGGTAATCACGATTCATAAAGATAAAGTCATAATTGGGACCTATAGTGTATACAATAGCTTGTTTCACAAATTTGGCCTTGTAAACTAGTTTTTGATCCCAGATGACCCAAATTCGAATGGGACCCAAACTTCATACAAATAGTCATTGTGTTGCCAGGCCCCGATCTCCCGAAGCATCTCAATCTGAGCTGAGATAAATATCAATACTGTCATGTGTCTTTGAAATAATTTCCATGGGAGACAAGACCCTGAAAGTTGGCACCAGAAAACAGATACATTGTTCTGAGTTTATTACAGTAAATATTTTGAGCATAAAACTTAAGAATGATCTCAAATTGATACTCTTGACTTGATCAAAATCTCAATTTGAGTTGAGATTTCTACTTGAGATGCTTCGGGAGATTGGGGCCTGGACTCATAAAGATTAGGCTTAAATTGTGATCTCTAGTATGTTCATAAGCAATTGTGGACGGACGGAGGACCGACGAAGAATGATCACAAAAGTTCACATTGACAGGTGAGCTAAAAAGGTCAGTTTTCAATGGTCCCAAGGATGGTTATATTACAGAGTTTTACTAGTTCTGTACTATAAAACTGGATTTTCACTGTTTCAGCAAAACATAACCAAACATCTTATTATGTACAATTATTTTATTAATTATTATTACAATCAATGAACAAAACAATCTTTTTCCTTCTTAACATGTTGGTCATCTTCTTCTGCAATAGACGAACAAATATCTCAGTTAAACAACAAAAGAATTTATCTTCGTAGCTCAATGGTTAGCGCGCTTGTCCTCTTATCTGGCGACCTAGGTTCAAATCCGGGTGGAGGCACACATATAAGCCTGCCATATTACAGCTGAAAGCTGACTGGCAAATAAAGGCTATGCTCGGCATTTTTAAGTAAATCTTCCATTGTAACCAGCATTGAATGGTCAAATTGATCATTTTTACTAAAAGGGCTTATGAAACAAAAATGCATGTCTTCGACAAAGGGCCAGAACTATGGCAATATTCATCCTACCTTGAATTCTTGAGAATATGCTCAACTAGACTTGGTACCAATGGTTAAGGAGAATAAGTGCAAACAAACTTTGTGATATTCATCCAGACAGACTTCCAGGACCAAATCAATATGTCTTTCCACTAATGGCACTATATGTATTTCATAGTAACAAGCATTGATTAGTCAAATTGCTCATTTTATTTCTGCTAAAATAGAAGTCGTCCCTTTGGTGCAACAAGGTTGTTTCTTACTATATACTGTATAGAGAGATACAACCTTGTTGCACCTAAGGGACGAAGTGTCACTGTTCCAATGACTAAAATGTTTTGTAAAATAAAAATACTGTAAAAATGCAGAGACTACATAATATATGCAATGCAGAAAAAATACAAGTAATTGAGAATTGCAAGCAATACAGAAGTCCCCTACCGGTTTGAAGCCATTTTAAATGCTTCTGTTGCCATAGCAACCACATTTTTAGACATGCATAATCCCCTTATTGCCCCCTATCCACATATCAAGTTTCATAAACCTAGCTTGGAAACTGCTTGAGTTATGGCAGGATCCAGATTTGGGCATATTTTTACTCTTTCTGTTGCCGTAGCAACCACAATTTTTGTCAGAATCAAAATATTTTTAGACATGCATAATCCCCTTATTGCCCCCTATCCACATACCAAGTTTCATAAACCTAGCTTGGTAACTGTTTGAGTTATGTCAGGATCCAGATTGTTTGAGGATGGACTGACTGACTGACTGACTGACTGACTGACGGACGGACGGAGGGCAAACCTATAGTCCCCTCCGGTAGGGAACTAATAAACATAACAGAAGCAATCAGACAATGGAGCTTACTGACAATAAACAACAGTAACTGACCTTTTCCCTCCTTTCTGTTGGTTTTTCTTTCCAGGTAATCCCATGTCTTTTCTTTCTTTGTATGAAGGACTGAAAATGATGTATACTTTAATTAGTCACGACTTAACCATGTTTTTCATACCAAATTATGCTTGTGTTATTTTAAAAGCCATCCATAAAAAATGTTCCTTTGGTAAACACTAGCCAGGAAATCTTTGGTGCATAGGTAGGTATAGTGCTTCCAGGATAATGTTATGTTTAACTGTTGCTAATTTGTTTTACAAATAACTAAAGTAAACAGATAGTTTTGTACTAAAATATGGCTGATAAATTGTGCACATCTGATTAATCCACCTTTGTGGAATATACCAAATTTTCCTGCCGTTCTCATCATCGTGGGTGCACTATAAGGGAAATTTATTTCTAACTGTTATGGAAGAAGGACAGATAAACCACTGATACACAGGCACACTGCATATAATGCACCTATCAATGTTTTCCCACAGGGGGGGAGCGGCAGGCATACACAGGACTTATGACAGAAGGCTGTTCCCAATAGGTCGGAATTTGACAGACAGAATGGTGCCGAGTCCCGGGAAATTTTGACTTCGGCCGAAATTTTGATCCCGGGGGGTATGTAAAGCATCTCCCAGTGAGGGGATTTTGGCAAATTGCCCTTGCTCTAGGGTGGGAATTTAGACTTTGAAAAAGTAAAAATGTCAAATTCCCCTGGGCCAGCCCGCCGCTCCCCCCCTGGGGGAAAACATTGATAGGTGCATAATATTTGTTGGTTACTTTTGTTGACCATACCAAGAGTCTGAGTATCTTCACTGAAAGTTTTAACCCTATTCAATAAAACAATCAGACTCTTAGTAAGGCCCCTCCAACCCCCTTAAAACGGATCAAGAAATTTTTCTTAGGGTGGGGGGTCTGAATAGCTTTTATATTCTCAAGAATGGGTCCAAATAGCTATTTTGCTAAGGGGGTCCAACAAGTGAGTTTTCTTAGAGGGTGGTCCTGATCAGATTCTAAGCTCCGACAAACCCTGATAACGGCATATTAGCCAAAATTTCCAGGGTACCCCAATTTGCATTCAGGCATGGATGTTGTGGAGGTAGAGGACAGTTATAGCGGTATGTGAGATTATATAAGTATGTGGTCTATATCTGACAGAGTTAACATACCCGGCTCTGTATTGTCTAACTGCACTCTTCCCTGTGTTTGTAAGTTCCATGTCAAATGATGACTTCATCTTCTGTTTCTTCTTCTTCTTAGGGGCTGAAAACAAATAAAAGGACACAATCATATAGTATGAGGGGCATTCAGACAGTTCTGATAACCAGGCAATAACTTGACATTGACATGTCTGATTTTTTACAAGAGAACATTTTTCTGAAAGATCAACCTTTCAGCAAGACGTCCATAGTATATTTATTATGAAAGTCTGAGAATTTCTGTTTTATTGGTATTCAAACAAGACATAGTTAGGTAAAATCTTTTTTTAAATGCCGGAGGTGGTTGTGTTGTATTGGAAGCATGTTTATATTAAAGCTAAAAAGTTCAGGGGTCCTACTGAGGCATAATGTCCAATCCTGAAAATGAGTCGCAAGTCTAAACGGTTGCCATTAGCACACATTTCTACACCAAACACTGTTTAAAATATTGTTCTTTTTTTAAATTGAGCTTTTAAACTTCAAATTACCGTAACTTTGTCAATACTTTGAATTTTTTAATCAAATAACTTTTATCTTCTGTAGAAAAGTTCATTCTTCCAAGTGCAGCAAATCCGGATTTCCAGATTATTCCGAAACTGTAGGACCCCTGAAAGTTGTTGGAAAACTGTGTTAAATCTGTCATATATACCTCTGTGTTCATCCTCGTCATACCCTCGCGTTCTTTTCTCACGTAATGATTTCTTAGCAAACTTTGCTGCATATTGCTGAGCTTTCTCTATTTCAAATGCTGCTCTCTCTTCAGGCTACAAGATATGATTGTAATGTACAAGCCAGGGCATACATGAGGCAGGGCTTTCTCTAAATCTCAAGCCTCCAAATATGAAGAGTCCAAATGACTCCAGGCTCAATTTTCAAGAGTCATCAAACATTGCAAGAGAAGTATATTTGACTTTGAATAGAGTCAAAACAATGCCCTGAATGAGGAACAGGTATATTTCATATTCCATGCTGATGTAACTATATAGAAGTGTGAGTCCGACTGGCGAGCCTCAATGCTGGAGTCCTAATAGATCGCATGGATATACTATCTGGGTTTAATTTCGTGAGGTCAGGTAGGTTAGATTCATCCACGACATTAGCTATATGGTCACATCTTCCACATGTGGAGAAGTACTAAGTTTCATGTGGATATGATAGTACTAGTTGACAATAACATCCAAAGAAACTGGCTGCCATTCAAGTGTGTACTTTGTGTATGGGCTGGAGGCCTTTGGCTGATAAATATATGAATTTGAAGATTTAAAAAAATATATATTGCTTAAGTCCCACTTGTCAACAGTATTTCAGCCATTTCCAGACTACCACATCATGTTATCCTGGCACCGGCAAACCAGCAGTTATGAGAGGAACTAACTATGCTATAAAGCATCAAGCCAGAGCGATATACCAGCACCCATTTTAACGACTTTGGTGTATCAAGAACTGGGATCGAACCCAAGACATGTCACACACAAAGTGAATGCTCAACCACTAAGTTATTGAGGTGAATTATGATAAAGAAATACATTGTTAAGTAAGTCATAAAAACATAACTCACTGTATTCATCTGTGACTTTTTCATATTCTTCTTGTTTTTCTTTTTGTTGTTGCTAGGCAACATATCATATTCTCCCAAACGTAAAGCAGCTGAAATAAAAGACATGTATAAGAACTGATAATCAAATTACACAGAATCGATAAACTAAACAAACTTACAAATCTTTCAATAGTTAAGATATTTTTTCTGTATGCAGAATTTGTCCAAGCATCATTGAACTACATAGAATAGTTTAATGTGTTTATTTGCATTTAACTGAGACAGTTGTAAGCATATGTTCATCAGTTTTTCCCTGCAAGATTGGCTATTGACTTCTAACTTTGTGGGAAGAGACAGCTGTGTAATACAAGAAATTAAGGTGTGATACTCTTATCCGGGGTTCTACTGAGGCATAATGCCCAATCCCGAAAACCAGTTGTAAATCTGTTTCCAGTGTCATTAGCACACACCCCTACACAAAAACTCTGTTCAAACATCGTTCTATAGTTAAAATTCAGCTGATGGAACTTCAAATGACCATAACTTAAGTCTATGTCAATTCATCAAATAACCTTTATTTTGTGCCGAGAAGATGCTTCTTTCTTATGCAGCAAATCTGGATTTCCGGATTATTCCGGAATTGTAGGACCCAATCTTTATTCTTTCTGAATAGACTGGTTGGTTATTCTACATAGCCAGTGTAGAAAAATGTAGCACCAATATGCGCAAGGCTACCACTGGATTACCAACAAGTTCATGTCTAGTTGGGTGGAAAACACTGAAAAGTATTTCAGATATAACCATAGAACTAGGGACCTCTCCATCCATAGTCAAGTGTGTTATCCTCTTGATCACCATGCCACCAAAAACCAGATACAAGGAGAGTGTGTCAAAGGTAAAAGATTAGAATATCAACTAAGATAGAAATCTTTTCGTGTCAATATTATTACAAGAGGATCATAGATTCTGTGGCGCTCACCTGGTAAACATTGTCAAACTTTGAACTTGACCTTAAGGTCATCAAGATCAACATTTTGTCCAAACTGAATGAAGATTGAAGCAAAAATGTGGTCTCCAGAGTGTTAACAAGGTTTTCCTATTATTAGACCTTTTGACCTAGTTTTTGACCCCACATGACCCAACTTCGAACTTGACCTAGATTTTATTGAGATACAAACTACTGACCAAATTGTGTGAAGATCAAAACAAAATTGAAAGTGCTAGAGTGTTAACGGTCAATTGTCTAATGGAAGGACATACGGACAACAGACAAAAAACAATCACAAAAGCTAAAAATAACAGGACTGTAATGAGTATTAATATTTGGATATTTGAGGCTATAGCAACTTACATTTCTCTGCCAACCTTTCTTTATGTGACTGGAACCAGACCCTCTTCTGTTCAGCATTCATATCATCCTTACTCTGTTCTAGTATTCTCTTTGCCTTGTTCATCTGGTTCTCTGTGGCCCTTAATTCACGTTCTTCTTTCTCGGCAAGCTCTATGTCTTCTATATCTTTCTCCATCTTAGTGATCTTGTCACGATACTTGCCTATCACATCTATAACATCATATACAGGTAAAAGTATACAGAAGTTTGAAACACAAATGATGATGTTCACACAGCATTAAAAAATTAATAATTATCACCTACAAAACTAGCATTTCTTCTTAAAAAATTTATTCCATTAATTCACAATTTCAAATTCATGAACTCACATTTCCAACTTCATTAATTCATGATTCAAACTTCAAGAATTCACAAATTTAACTCCATAAAACCACAATTTCATGATTTCAACTTCATGAATTCAAAATTTTAATATCATGACTTCATGAATTCACTTTTTTTATTTCAAGTTTACAAATACAATATTTTAACTTCAAGAATTATCAATGATATTTACTTCTTAATTTCATGAATTCAATTTTGTTCATGTACTTCCAGAAGCAACTTAGCACCATGCATGTATTTTAGACAAGAAGATTTTTCACAACAACCAAGACATTTACATGACTATGTTAATGCAGAATACATGATAAAATAATAAGTTATACCTTGAGGGACTATTCTAGTCTTCAATGGAGTCTTTGCTTTTTTAACAATGTCTTTCAATGTCTTCCTTTCCTGTTCACCAACCAGGGAAATGGACCTGTGTATACAATGAATAGGGAATTATATGCATAGACATAATGCCCAATCCCGAAAAATAAGTTGCATGTCTGTTTCGAGCACATAATCTATTGCGTTTTGAACACTGTTTCATTGTTAAAATTAAAATGAAATTTCAATTGACCATAACTTTGTTAATATTATGAATTTTTTTATCAAGTAGATTTAAATTCCCAATGAATTAATCAATACCCTGAATATTTTCATCAAATAACTTTTATTTTCTGGAGAAATGTTCATTCTTTCTAGAGCAGCAACTTGGATTTGTAGGACATTGGAACAAGAACTACATGTATAGATGTACATTACCTGCCACTTTTACCAGCTCTGGCTGTTCTACCAACTCTATGTACATAATGTTTTACTGTGTTTGGCATTGTGAAGTTTATCACCTATAAAACAAGCAATGAAAACATCTGTCATAAAACTAATGTTTGTACAAATATCTAACAGATGAAACTATGTACTTCCTTAAAATATGACAGTCTACACTGGCATAGACAGGGGTGAAAGTTAGAAATTCTAAAAAACCTGAAATCCTCAGAAGTTATAATTACAACTCTGATTTCATTCCATAGGGAATTGTTAATAAGAACCACTCATGGTTTGGTAAAGAGTATAAACCATGAGTGGTCCTCAAAAGTTGTCAATTTATATAGGGAAAATAAAGAAAAACATACTTTGTGGTTCACTAAATAACCTAAGTTCAGGCATATGCCTGAAAACTTTCGCCCATGCATAGAGGTTATCTCCCCATATACAGAGGTTAAATAGAGGTTAAGGCTTCATGATACACAGGAAGTAAATTTGCTCAGAAAGTAGGTGTCTCATATTAAAGCTAAATTGGGCTGCCTTTTAAAATGATCATGTCACTTGTTTTAGTTTTGAAGATATAACAAACTATAGATTATATATATGGACATGAAGATGCTGTCATGCGAAATATTGTCCAAATATACGGTAAAGAAATTTAACACATAACTTACAGTTTTCACGCCCTCTATATCGAGACCACGTGCAGCTAGATCTGTAGCCAACAATACATCCACCTCCGAGTCCTTGAACCGCTTTAATGTTTCCAGTCTCTGTTAACATCAACATGGAAAAATAGAAAACAGAAACAAATATACAATTAAATCTTAAGAAAACATTTTTTTATAAACCATGACAAAAATGACAATTTTGTAAGAGAGTCAACCAACAACTATTTCTGTAAAATTATTTTGAAATATGGCCAGTAGTTGATTTTTTATGATTTTTTAAGTTTTTCCAATCAGGCGCCATGGCAACCAGAGTTATTTATAGATCAGTAAAAAAACTTGACGGGCATCACAGTATGGTAGTTCAAGTTTCATGCAATTCTACCAGCTAGTTACATTAGAAATGGCTGCGGACGGACGGACTGACGGACGTAAATTCATAAATCTGTGAAACAAGTCTATTAATTGCTGAAACAAAGATCACTTAAATATAAAGTTATTTACAGTATCCATGTCATTGATCATACCTGAGCTTGTGACAGGTTACCATGGAGTTCTCCGACATTGATACCAAACAAGCCGAGTATAAGATGCATTCTGTGAGCTTGTTTCTTAGTCTGTATAAACACAATCACATGGTCCACAAATGTACGACTCAGCAATGCTGCAAGTAAAATATAAACACATATATCAGCCTATGAACCTAAGATACGTCAGTTGGCTGAAAATGAGCTGCTGATGATAAATGTTTTTGTTTATATGATGGATCCATGCTTTGAACCAAGAAGACTATTTCGAGCATGACCAATGAGTTTTTATTCCAAGCTGCTCTTTGCCCATCTTAAAAGTACAGATATGTTTGATACAGTGTTTCAAGTCACCTCTGGCAATATCGGTCAAATAACAGGGTGCTAAACATTTGATCTGACAGACAACTTACATGAGAGTCCTTGAATTATGCCCCTACCCTAAACATGTTATTAGCATTTTTCTGAAGTCACTGCAGATTGTTGATTTTCCAGTGCATACATCAATAAAACAATTTTCCCCTCCTGACCTTCTTTAAGTCAGCATGTTACCAGTACAAAATCTCAAATCAACCTATTTATCTCAGTTTTGTTCTAACAGATTTACTTTTAATTTGACAGGTTTCCCACCATTTTCAGTCGGTATGTATAAAGTTAGAAGTCTTTAGGTGACGTAATTACCAGCTACAATAGCTTCCCTATCGCCTTCCTTATTAGCTCGTATTCTGATAAACTCCTGTCTCAGTCCCAGTGCTGTATCTGTGTTCTCATTGATGAAGACTTTCACTGGTTTGTTGAGGGACACAGCTGCTAGATCTTTCACCTAAAACAATACAGTTTGAAAACAAAGATAAGTTTAAACTTGGGATTACAACTGTAACCAAAATTGGTACCCAGATATTCAGAAATCGGTGATCTATCCAAAACGATATTCGAATCAACAATAAGGAGTGTCAGTTCGCGATATTAGCATCTTTTTGTGCCAGAAAAAATTAAACAGACTTCCTGATATATAATGTTCCCTGAAAAATGAACAAGAGTGCCAAAATGTCACAAAATACACCCGTCTTGGGGCATGGTGAGCCTAAGGGCATGGTGAATGAAAAAAACAAAACAATCCAACATTGTTTTTTAATTAAAGGACCATAACCCAAGAAGGCCTATGCCGATTTGGCCTATAATCGAACTTGGCCTAGATATTATGCCCATAAGCATTGTCACAAAGTTTGAAGATGATTGGATGAAAACTGTTTGCACTAAAGAGTACAGACAAGGCCAATTTCACATATTTTTGGTAAATGAAGGACCATAACCCAAGAAGGCCTGGGCCGATTTGGCCTATAATCGAACTTGGCCTAGATATTATGCCCATAAGCATTGTCACAAAGTTTGAAGATACTCAGACGAAAACTCTTTGCACTAGAGAACAGACACGGTCAATTACACATTTATTTTGGTAATTATAGGACCATAACCAAATAAGGCTAAGGCCGATAGTCAAACTTGGCCTAGATATTATGCCCATAAGCATTGTCACAAAGTTTGAAGATGATCGGAAGAAAACTAATTGCACTAAAGAAAAGACAAGGTCAATTTCACATTTATTTTGGTAATTGTAGGACTAAAACCAAATAAGGCCTAGGCCGATTTGGCCTATAATCGAACTTGGCCAAGATATTATGCCCATAAGCATTGTCACAAAGTTTGAAGATACTCAGACGAAAACTCTTTGCACTAGAGAACAGACACGGTCAATTTCACATTTATTTTGGTAATTGTAGGACCATAACCAAATAAGGCCTAGGCCGATAATCAAACTTGGCCTAGATATTATGCCCATAAGCATTGTCACAAAGTTTGAAGATGATCGGATGAAAACTGTTTTCACTAAAGAACAGACAAGGTCAATTTCACATTTATTTTGGTAATTGTAGGACCATAACCAAATAAGGCCTAGGCCGATAATCAAACTTGGCCTAGATATTATGCCCATAAGCATTGTCACAAAGATTGAAGATGATCGGATGAAAATTGTTTGCACTAAAGAACAGACAAGGTCAATTTCACATTTATTTTGGTAATTGTAGGACCATAACCAAATAAGGCCTAGGCCGATAATCAAACTTGGCCTAGATATTATGCCCATAAGCATTGTCACAAAGTTTGAAGATGATTGGATGAAAACTGTTTGCATTAGAGTACAGACAAGGCCAATTTCACATATTTTTGGTAAATGAAGGACCATAACCCAAGAAGGCCTGGGCCGATTTGGCCTATAATCGAACTTGGCCTAGATATTATGCCCATAAGCATTGTCACAAAGTTTGAAGATGATCGGATGAAAACTGTTTGTGTTAGAGTACAGACAAATTACTGGACACCGCCGCCCGCCCGCCCGCCAAGGGTGTTCACATAATACGTCCCGTACTACTATCAATTCATCATTGTAATGTGACTACTGTAGGAGGGGTTACACCCAAAAGAATGCATCTACAGATAGACATCCATACTATTGCTACCTTAGGTGGTATTTCTATTGTTTAGAAACCAAAGAATGACGACTTAGGAAACAAAAATACTTTTAAAAGTGGTTACAGATTGAACTCAATAGATTTATTTTGTGTTAGACCACACCTCCAACCCTCTAAGGTACCTTTTGAGTTCAGACTGACAAACAAGACCAGCTGAAGCCAGTATAACCTCCTTAAAATGTGTTGTACTGGGGTATAAAAATATTGCAAACAGTTTTCAAAATATTGCAAACAGTTTCAGGTAAATTTTGTCGAACAACACAGCAAGTATATTTTAAGGGTTCTACTGAGGCATAATGCCCAATCCTAAAAAACGAGTTGCAAGTCTGTTTCGGGTGCCATTAGCATATCCCTACACCTTAACTCGGGTTAAAATTCAAATTATGAATTTCAAATGACTATAACTTAGTCAATTCTTTTGAATTTTTTCGTGAAATAACTTTTATTTTGTACAGAAACCAAATCTGGATTTCCAGATTATTCCAGAATTGTAGGACCCCCTGATATTTACTGAAGTGATAAGCACACCTTCGTGGATATCACACAGAGAGAAACATAATTCATAGTTTTCTATAGAAGGGAATAGAAGATCAACTTACCTCCTCAGACATTGTAGCAGAGAATAACATGGTCTGTCTTGTACGTGAACATAGTCGTATAACTTCCTTCATTTGCTCAGCAAAATATTCATCTAACATTCTGAAATGTATACATAATTCAGCATTTTTTAATATCAGCATTAAACTTAAGGTGTTTTTAACACAAAAATGTATACCTCTCAAAAATGGCCATAGTCCATACCTCGGACAAAAATTATCCGACCTAAAATTCCTGACAGTAAGCACAGTTAAGCTTAGTACTAAGTATTCATGTGAAGTTTTATTGAAATTCAACCAATGGTTAAGGAGAACAAGCATGGACAAACTTTGTGACATCCAGACTAATCACAAAATAAATATGTCTCCCCATTATTGTGGGAGACAAAACTAAATTCAGATTAAATTACAAGTTCTAGCCAGCTTTACAGCTCTTTAAATACGAAGCAAGTATTTCATGGCAAAAAGCCACATGGCTGTACAGTTAGTACAGTGTTTGACAAACACATTGCAGATAAGGGTTTGAATATCAGGTTCATCTGATACGCATTCTCATCAATTTTGAAAATACAATGTAATTGGAGCCCAAAAATTACAAATTGCGAAGACTTGACAAAAATTCTCATCCACAGAAAAAGACGTACCTGTCGGCTTCATCAAGTACCAATATTTCCACACTCTGGAGATTAAAACTAGGAGAGTTATGAAGATGATCGATCAATCTACCGGGCGTTGCTATGACGATATCTGGACCCAAACGTAGAGACGCTTCTTGTTGCTTAAGATCAAGGCCACCTGAAATACAACTTATATAATAAACACTATTGTATCCATATCATAATATTATTAGAACTCGTATATGAACCCTCGTCTGTCGGATGGGATTCGAACCAACAACCCTGACAATAGAAATTATCAGAGATAATATAAAATTATCAATACATGTCATTTTATCTATGTTATAAGTATCTGTGGGTTCAAGAGGATGTAGTAGCATAAATATTTTTTACAAACTAAGTTACTTTTCTTAAAATTGTGGCTTAAGTCATATATTCATTACTTCTATAAACTCTTTTGAAAAAGATGCAAAATGTACAGATCTTCAATCAAATTTGGGTTGGGTCAGTATTCGAGACTATCATATTTGTGTCTGGTATCCCAACCTACTCTATACACTGCAAACCTAAATGTTTTTTATGCTTTGTTGGCAAAAAGAAATCCATATTTTCATTATTCTTTTATACTTTTGGAAGGGAAATTGCTCTATCTCATAACTTTTTAACCGAAATATCCTATATTTAGGGAGTCGTGTTACTGAAACAAGAGGGCCCAAAGGGCCCTAGGTCGCTCACCTGTCGAACTTGACCAAGATTTTGTTGAGATGATCATCGTGACCAAGTTTTTTACAGATTAGGTCAATATTGTGACCTCTAGTGACTTCACAAAGTTTTTATATGATTTGACCTTGTAACCTAGTTTTTGACCCCAGATAAACAAATATCGAACTTGACCTAGATTTTGTTGAGATGATAATTGTGACCAAGTTTCGTAAAGATCAGACCAAAACTGTGACCTATAATGACTACACTAGGTTTTTCTATTATTTGACCTTGTGACCTAGTTTTTGACCCCGGATGACCCATTATCGAACTTGACCTAGATTTTGTTGAGATGATCATTGTGACCAAGTTACATAAATATTGAGTAAAAATTGTGACCTCTAGTGACTACACAAGGTTTTTCTATGATTTGAACTTGTGACCTAGTTTTTGACCCCGGATAACGCAATATCGAACTTAACCTAGATTTTGTTGAGATGATCATTGTGACCAAGTTTCATAAAGATAAGCTCGAAATTGTGACCTCTAGTGACTACACAAGGTTTTTCTATAATTTGACCTTGTGACCTAGTTTTTGACCCCGGACGACCCAATATCGAACTTGACCTACATTTTGTTGAGGTGATCATTGTGACCAAGTTTCATAAAGATTAAGTCAAAATTGTGACCTCAAGTGACTACACAAGGTTTTTCTACGATTTGACCTTGTGACCTAGTTTTTGACCCCGGACGACCCAATATCGAACTTGACCTAGATTTTGTTGAGATGATCATTGTGACCAAGTTTCATAAAGATTAGGCTAAAATTGTGACCTCTAGTGTCTACACAAGCCAATTGTTGACGGACGGACGACGGACAACTGACGACGGACGACGGACAAAGAGGGTTCACAAAAGCTCACTCTGTCACTTTGTGACAGGTGAGCTAAAAAAACACTGTCTTAGGTCATACTTACCAGCTGCTAATGTGATCTCGATATTTGTGTAGTTAGCCAGTTGTTTCCCGACAGCATGTACCTGCACAGCCAATTCACGGGTAGGGACTAATATAAGTACTCGAGTTACCGGTGCCTGTTTAGGTTTGTATAACAATCTCTCTAAGATTGGTAACATAAACGCCACAGTCTTTCCTGGAAAATAATGCAGGCATCGAGTTCACATCAAATATCATAGTACCAGTATATATACCAGTTACCTTTGTAACAACTTATATGTATGTTGCAGTCTGGGATCAAACCCAAGACAACTCACCCTCCAGGTGATTACTAGGCTACAGAAGGGGGACTATTGCTTCTCAATGAGTCTATTGCTCAATCAGCACTGACCATTGTTGACTGGATCTGGCGACATCACATTCCAGGTCATGTCAAGGTACTATTTGTTTATGAAATATTTATTAGCTAGTGCCTCTGTAGCTCAGTGGTTAGCGCGCTTGTCGTCTAATCTGGCAACCTGCTTTCAAACACGGGTGGAGGCACTCATATGCCTTCTATATTTTAGCAGAATGCTGACTGGCAAAAAAAGGCTATGTTTGGCTAGTGAACATCATTTTATTGACTCTACCATTCTGGCCGGTCAATGGAAGAACACACTCTTACCTGAACCAGTGACAGCACATGCACAGATGTCTCGACCCAGTAAACCTATAGGTATGGTGGCAGCCTGGATTGGTGTTGGCTTCTCAAAGTTCATTAACTGAAGTGACTGTAAAAGAAATTAATCAATATATAAACCAGTCCTGATCAAAGACTCTGATCTATTTTTCGTTGATGTGTGATTAATAAAAATTTCGGTATTGAGTCTATAATTATATAACATAGAGCTGAGTATTTTGTTATATATGTGTTCCTAACTATATTAATGTAACAAGATAACACGGTCCAGGGCTCTACAAATCCTATAGTCCGACGTCCGGGACAACTCTAAATCAACTTCGGACAACTGATAGTGAGCAAAAATTTAGTCCCGGACAAGTCTAATTTAAATTGACAGCAATATCGGACAACTGACCAAAAATTCGTATAATCAATACCTACGTCCGAGATTTGACTCTGTATACCGAAATTTATGACCCCAAGCGTATATTAGCCTTCCGGACATCGAAATAAACAGTACACGCGAGTCAGTTAATCCGTGTCAATTAGCAGTAATCAAGCGTCACGGGAGGTCCACGCTCTGGTAAACAAACGACATCTACATTCTATCGGCTAAGCTCCGCCTCTCTAATTTGATTGGATCAAATATGCAACCGCGCACGTGAACGATATTGACGAGTAATTAATTAAAATATGTCACAAATCATGTGAACAGACACGGGATTAGTGAGGACAGAACGAGAATCGAAACGCATCAAATACCTGTAATACACGTAGATCTATAATCCGTATATAATAATTCCACTATGAAAACATCACAGCAATCAAACAAACTTTATTTAATTTGCAAGTTCGTATAGCAGACAATCCATATTTAGCACGCGAAAATCTCACTCAAGGTTGCTGATGTAACCGGCGCGCAGTTCTAAGATCTCCCGACTTCAAAGGCGGGACGCAGTGACTTGTGACTAGCGTGGCGTCTTTGATGAGCCGGATGCAAATTTTATTCGGCGTAAAGGATTCGATATATGCGGGTATTAAATTTGACCGATCGATACAATATGGTTTATGCACCGTTGCAGAGAATAACTTGCTTATCTTTCATAATTGTCAAACTCGCGGACATTGAATCGCCGAACATTCGAAATTTTCAGTGTCATTGCACTGTATCGATGTTGACAAGACCGGTGTGGCAATTTCCTTTGAAATTCATCACATTTTATGGTATTCAAACTATCTGTAATAGTTTCGACGCACAAATCATAAATGGTCAGAAAAACGACGACAAAAGAGACGTACGAGTTGCACATTTTCGGATACATGCACATTTTCGGATAAGTTCGTTTTTGGTTAATTATTATTCATATATTATTGACTACTTGCAAGAAATTAAGAATGTTAGCAGGTCACATAATCTTAAATTGAACTTTTCATCTTGCTGTTTACCATGTCATCTGCTATATAATAATATAATGCAACATGTTGAAGAATCATTTCTAAAGTATTTGATTGCATCAAACTACAACATTGTTTTCCTTTCATTGTCATCTGAAAGTTCTTTTCTTGACTTATTACACTGCTTGAGTGTTGTACTATATTGCAAATAATAATGTTGATGGACAGATGGGTGTTTATTCAAACAGTATATCTAAGTCAAACAGAATGTGTGAAGTACAATATGAGCACCGTTCAGTGGACACTTGCAGCATCAGAATAAAATGTTCTACCGTCAACATATTATAATAGGAAATACTACATTGACATAAGCGTGGGGCTTCCTGAAATGAAGAGGTTCTCCTCGTCTTGACTTATAGGACTACCCAAGATAAAACCCTAGAGTAATGGAAGTACGTTGAAAGTAATTAATGGGAGTACTATTAACTTAACAGACATTTGTTTGTTTTAATTGGGACAACTGAACTTATAATTCGGACAACTCTATTTTGCCATGGTCAGTAGTCCTGGACAACTCTATTTTGAAAAAATTTGTAGAGCCCTGTAACACCAAATAGGCTCTAAAGTATTTATACAAAAAAATTCTTGAACAGGTCATGATATGTTGTGTAAATATATATCATTACTAAGGATGGCAACGGATACCAAAATTTGTATCCGGATAGCCGGGTCGCTATCCGAACAATTATCCGGATATCCGTATAAAAAATGAACCAAGCATTGAGCGCAGCATGAAATGTAACGTAATTTCGCGACCAACATCGTTTTTGTGTACCAATATCAGACAGACTCACATTTTATACCTCAGAACGAGTAATCAGCTATTTTTTCTGGTTTTATCGAATCCTATGAACTGAATTTAAGCCTGATTTCCAAGCGTTGATCATGAGAAGTATCTTTTTATGAATATCTTACTCATGTGTGTGAATGTTCTACTATTCTACTTTCGTTTTGTAAAACTGCAAGCAGTGATCTCCCTTGCCGCTATGCTGTAGTAGGTCCTATTTGAGATTTCAGATTAACCAAACTTCAAAGCTAAACTTGATTATAATTAGCTACCGATGAGAAAAGAATGTTTGTAACATATGGCGTAAAGACAAATACCAGATTCGTAACCTCCTCAAACATCATTTATCACGTTTTCGTGAATCCGCGCAATACAGGAAAATTAATTAAAACAGGGTCTTATTTATTAACTAAATGAACAGACAACTTGTAAAAATTAGGGACCGTTACTAACATAAACATATAAGCTGATAATTGTCCGGTGAAAACAAACTTTAAAGTATCCTGCAGTGATTATAACGCATTAGTGAATCTAACGGATACCCCGCGTATTGAAAACAAAAACAAACCCCCACAATAAACAAAGTGACACTGATACCAAATTGATTCTATTGTTAAAAGTGTTAAAAGATGTTGTCTCTCGTTAAGGTACGAATTTTTACAAATGATATAACGGATATTCGAATACCAATTTGCTTGGATACTTGGAACAGAAAACGAATAACCGGTTATTCGGATATTCGTTGCCAACCTTAATCATTAATAAAGTTACCAGTACAAATGTTCCCCAAATGCCACATTACGATGACATCACCTATGACGCTGTGAAATCTAGATAATGTCGGTATCAATTCTCATATCGTCCAAAATATGTTGGAGAAGAATTAATCCATCATGAGATGGTCAATGTCAAATTAAGATTTGTTTTCTTTTTACAGAAAGGAATACCCATACCTTCATGAGAGGTCTTGAGACATTTATATCTTGAAATGTCATTCCTTTATCGTATGTATCAACTTTCTCAGAGAATTCAACCTTTGCACCTTCCTGGAAAACAAATTGAAAATTTTCAATATTCTCTCAAATGCTGTACTTTGGTTGTACAAATGTTCTAATTAAATTTGCAAACAGAAGAAATATTAGTTATAAGTTATATAATAGAGGTCGTTATAAGGCCCCTTCACCTGGAAAAAATCTTTAAAATCATACTTTTTCTCCAATAATGAAGTTTACCTCAACAAAATCTGTCCCCATGTTACCAAAATACCAATATTAAAGGTAAGGCCCAATCCCCAAGATTCGAAAAAAAGCTCTGCCTGAACTACTAATAACTCTCTACGAATTCTATTACTCACTTCTTCGTCTGATTCTTGTCCTTTCTTCTTCTTTCTTTTCTTCTTTTTCTTTTCTCTCACTTTCACAGTATCTGTACAAGAGGTAACATACACAGGTATTATATAAGGTAGACAAATCAAGATATAGAACTGATTTATACACATCATTAATTTCCCTTAGCAATACAGTAACCACAGACAACCATATAAAATATCATTTGATGATTCAGGATTGTCCAGAAACCATATGCCTCACTGCCCGACAGACCACAAGCCCACTCCTATATAAATTTCAGGGGTGTCAACATAGTCTAATTAAGAATCCTGAAATCATATGCAGCTGACCATTTTTGCCAAACAAGAGGCCTTCAACCACATTGTTTCCATAGTTAACTCAGTTTGTATTAAAGAAAATATTTCAGAGCAGGATAAATTTATGATAACTTTTCTTAAAATATTTTCATATAACAACTTTTATTTTGGTGAGACATCATAGCTTTTTCAGGATAGATAAATCTGGGATTCTGGATAAATCAGGAATATTGACACTCCTGTATAATATATATCTAGCCCCCCACATTGGGTGTCAAATGTTGATTAAGTAATAACTCCTGTCAGAGCGTCAGAGCTTTAACTACACTTTAGCGGACTGGGGCCAGGGGCTCTCAGGAAGGGGAATTTCGCGTTGTTTTGAAGAAAAAGGGGAATTTTGTATACCGGTATATCAAATATCAATACTGAATACTATCAGAAAATTTACAAGAGAAGAGGCTCTTCAACTACATTTTTTTTGGAGGGAATCTTTTTCAGAGAAAAGTGGAAAATGTATATTCATTAGGACGGGAAGAGGCTAAATTTCTGCCACAAAAATGGTGAAATGAGGGCCCTGTCTGTCAACTAATTTTTGGTGGGCAATGTATGATTGGAAGAACAACAAACCTGCAACAAATTCTTCACCAGATTCCACATCTTCTTCTACTTCATCGTCAGCATTATCTTCTGTTTTAACTTTTATGTCATCCATCTCATCATCCTCTGTCTGCTACAAGAATAAAGTACAACCAATTAGACCAGACAAATGCTGGTCTAAATAACAAATTGGTCTTAATAGAGCTGAGGACCATTTTTGTCCCTAATTTAAGACTAGTTCTATTCAAATGCAAAAATTTGCATGATGATTTTGAAATAGTTGGAAGTGGTTTTAATAGCGGAACTAATTAACTTTCATGTACTTTTTTTTAGATTTACTATCAAAATGTTAAGAACTATTTTAAAAAAATCTTTCGGTCTAAATCCTAATACTAAGGGTCAAAATGTATATTTTTAAATTTCAAATTCTCAATTCAAGGGTTAAATGATATCTCTGAAAGATCATGATTAAAAGATATATAGGAAACTTCAAAATATTTAACAAATCATACAGGGAATGCAGCGCTTAGATATATGGCGATCTTTAACATACCTCATTTTTTCTTTTATGTCTCACAGCAGCAATTTTCTCATCCAGGCTGAATAATGGCTGACCCTTCTTGGCAAACTGCAGGTTGATTGTCTTAAACCCTTTAAATGGGTCATCCTAATAAAGAAAAAATAACAAGTAGAGATAAAAAACAAGTAATATTAATAAACATTGGAAAGCATTTAATTAATACTAATTTCTTTAAGGTCTATTGTGAAAGAAGTTTTTCTAACTTATATTAATTACTCTCGACACCTCATTCCTGATTCCATGACAGTATGAGAGAAGAGAAGTCAGATTCCTTTTTATGCTAAGCATCTAGCAAGGGTATTTGTTTTTTATTTCGTCTTTGGTATGACGCGGCCTGAGATCGAACCCGGGACCTCCCGCACTCAAAGCGGATGCTCAACCACTACGCTATCGAGGAGAAAACATTTGAACAGCTACAAATCCACATAGACTGAAAGAGAAACAGTCTTTAACACAACCGTTGATTTGTTCTAAGCGTGAACTAGAAGAATAAAAAAATATGAAGACAAAAATGACTTGCCAGTTCAGTAAAATTGAAGCCCGAGTTAAATTCATTGTTGTTTTTCTTTTTCTTCTTTTTTCTTTGCTGTTTTTCCTGAAACACAAAAGATCTTACATTTAATAATATAATTTAGTCAAACTTTTATTGTTACGCATAAGAACACATTTTTAATTACTCAATCAGTCATTACCAGGTTGGGTACAATAACTAAAGCAATTGTTGATTGGTTGTCAGTGGGTTTTTGTGACATCTGTAGACAGGTTACTTATTTTTATGCTACAGCGCAGTAACAACTCTAGACCAGTCTGCTAAAATAGGCCAGGTCTACAATTTCGGTAATAAATTGAGAGGTTGACACTGAGAAGAACTGAAGCCTGTTGCCTAACAAAGCAAAACAATATGCTACCAGCTAGTCCTACAAATATGACTTTTGTTTGTTTTTTAACATTAGGACTTTTGTTTTTAAACCATAGTCATACCGAAAAAGCTCAATTCCCTTTCGCACGATTCCGCTTGAGTTTACATTAAAATAAAACTGATTTTTATTTGGCAGGCCACATACATGCCATATCTCCCGCATTGTGCGTGAGTCTACCGCATTTGAGACTCTACTCCCGCACTTTGATAAAATCTACCGGATTTGAAAAAATCCACGTAAGAATCTCAGAATTATTAAAGTTTCACTTTTCTCGTAATTTCCGGTGATAAATTTACAATTAATCAACAAGTCATTACATAACAAACCTTTATAACACCCCAGGAGAGTGGTCACTCCAATAAACAATCGATAATTGCCGCGATAAGAGTATGCTAAGGTGTCATAAACTGATAAACATCTTTCCAACTAACTTTGCAGCCAAAAATATTTGTGTTTACTGTGGTTAGGTTTAAAATCCAACATATGACTGTACATTACAGAACTAAACTCGTAGCAGTTACTTCCCCTTGCAGTTACTGTATCAAAGGAAAAGGACCTCAAAATGTTTTAGTTTGTAATTTGGAACTTGCATGATATTCAGTCCACATCAATTTCAGATACATTTCTTGAAGCTTTTAAATTAACTGAATTGATTTTATTTCTGTATTATCAATGCATTATTGAGTTTGAATGAATATGTTAGCAACCTTTTGAACATATCAGTTCTTTTCTATGGTTATTTTTATCAGGTAATCTTCTGCTTGACATGTCTACTTTTCAGGTGCATGATAAATGAACTCGTATATCATAAATGTAACAATAACTAATACATGTCCAGTCAGAATTAAGCCCATTTGGTTTGGTAACTTACAAATATTTTGACTAAGAGTCATAAGACTTGAACATACTGGACATTTGTTGTTTATATCATGAATATCATCACAAACACTAGTTTAAATTTCTTCATGAAGCATGTATGCATGCATGGTATTGTCATACAAGTAAAATAAGTGCAAACTGCATATAAACTTCATTAATTTTAGTCGATAGTTTGAGCAAGAAAAATCTCCTGCATTTTAATGAAATCTCCTGCATTTCCATCACCAAATTCCAATCTCCCGCAAAATATGGCATGTATGACGCCATAATAAAGCAATATTGTTAAACCTATGCAATATTGTTAAACCTAAACCGTTATTGTACTCATAAACTCAAATTGTTACCTTGTGAAATGCATTTTACATTCAATAATCTTAATACTCCAAATACCGGTTCAATATTTACACTCGTTGATTTTCAATATGCAAAACACGTTGACCGCATAAATGCATACAGCGATCTGATTGGATGAAGTAATATATCGATCGAAATTTTTTGTAAACGAAAATTGTAAGTGAAATGTTAGCTCGACACTTTTTTTCGTTTAATTTGTTTGGCCCGATCTGTAATATTGGTGCGACCAAGGTGTTTACGCAACCGTGTAACACAGTGACAGGCAGACCCGGCCGACGATCGTGTTTACATCGTTTAATTCAGCTTTAAATCAGATTTAACTTGTATACATGGAGTTTAAGAGTTTGATATGTTAGTTTATGTCTTATATGTATTGATATTTCGACGCAAGAATACGTATCTTCGTAATTTTAATTTGCAAAAGAAGATTGAGCATTACCGTCTAGACGTTGGATACTGCCAATCAATAAAGTAACTCAGTATTCATCACGTCTAGATTTCTGGACTAGCTACCAGAGAGCGCTTGCGGATAGCAGGACGTTGCACAGCAAAGTGCTATCGAGTGCTACCAAAGCGATCTGTTGCCCAAGTAAGCACTCGGTAGCATAAACAAAGTGCTGAGAAACAGTAAGCTATTACTCAGTGTTAGCGAGCATTGCTCACTTGGAGCGTGTTATTGTATAGACGTCCAGGAGACTCTTGCCTAACCAACCCGTTCCAAATTGCGCAATTGAATGCATTCCTACATTTATGCAACGACACACTACCAGCAAGCAGTGTTCGCAGATAGCATACCATTTCTTAACACTTTGCTAGGCGAGTGTTAACGCACGCTTTCTTGTGCAACGGACCGCTTCTGCAGCGCTTTGCTACGCAACGGTTAGCTATCCAAGAGCGCCTGCTGGTAGCATATAGTTTTTCCACTTCGATCGATCGTAGCATAGTGCTACCGAGCGCTCAGTAGCGGTTTGGTTAGGATGCGATTATAATGATGATGACGGGCTCCAGGAAAAAATAGCCAGAACCGAATTCTATTCATTAAGATTTGACAATGCATGTATACTCAGCACTTAATAAGACGAGCGCTAACGAGCAAGGCTATTTTGGGACTTTTTTGAAAACTCAAAGGGTCATAATTATTCATTTTACAAAATCAAGCATGTTGTCCCGACTATCCGACCACTATGTCACTTTTGTTTATTGTGCTGTCATTTTAATAATACTTAAAATAACATCATAAAATTTCTTTGATATGGTAGAATAAAGGTTTTTACAGCATCATCATCGCTGTCAGAGCTTTCAGCAGCCAATTTGATGTCATCATCCTCGGTAATTGTGCCAACCAGGCCGAGTTTCTTGAGCGCTGCCATGTTTCAGTATTTTCTACACAATTGTTAGTTTCGTAGTCACTATTTTTGAATTCTCATTAATTCTATTTCCTGCATAAATATTTCTTTATTTAATTGTCGTTGAAACATAATAAATGTGTCATATGAACAAGTACTTCATATAAAATTTTGCATTATTACTTTACGAATATAAAGCTATCATTTAGTAACAACCAAAACCAAGGCATTCCGCATATTCAATTTGGCGGGAGTTGCATCGTCAGCTTTACTTTCTAAGAGGAAACATGGGAATAAAAGGACTTTCTCAACTACTCGCAGATCATGCACCAGGATGCATGAAGGAGAATGAGATCAAGAATTATTTTGGTAACAAAACGTGGATCAAGTAGTAACCGTTGACAATTTAATGCTCCCGTCACATATTTTCGCGACCGTAAACAAAAATCTTGGCAGAAAAGTATTTCATGTTGATATGGTAACTTCGGTCCTGTCCCGCGTAACAATACACAATGCATAAGGTAAACTATACTTACCTATCGCCGATGGGCTGCCTCGTTCTATGATACCAATACCATAACCTCTAACTATATTACTGAGAAGACCAATGTTGTGCCATGCTCTGTCCAACGTCAACTAACTCTCGTGTCCGACTGACTGGGCCCCAAGATTACCTACCAGTCCATGACTGGTTCAGTAGCGGAAAGAGCGCTATGAGCAGAAAGAGCCCATAATCACCACACTCCCCCCTGTCCTATATTGAGGTTCGAGGACCAGGGGTCAGGAACTTCACCGACGCTACCGCAGGACTCGAGATTCCCCTGCTGCATTTCATGGGTTCAGAGGTACAGAACTCCATTTCTATACAGGAGACACTGGCTCCTGGCTAACACTTTGAGACAGGCACGGATTCCTGGGTTACTAACCAGTACGGTATGCTCTCCTTACAAACCCAGGCCGCATACAAGAACCATGGGTAGGCTCTATGCTTTGTGCATACCCCACCAGGACCGCATAAAGAACCCTGGAAGGGGCTAGATTCTCAGAAAAACTGAGATCCAGCCGACCCAACCTGTGATTTGGTGCACAGGCACGCTAGTCTTCCCCATCTGAAGATCCATCAGATACCTTCTGCAAGCACCCATTTTAGGCATTATCCTCCGAGGATGGGTTCTAACCATCCCTAAACTTGGAATCTGAATGGAAACCTGGGAACATATCTGAACCTGTTGTGCATGTATCAGCTACTTACATGTCTTCGCATCTTGGCATCTACCTCGCATCTTACCCATTCGCTACTGCCCAGTACTGGTGTACTAACTGGCCTCCTCGTCTAACGTCCCAATCTCAACCATCTCCCTTCCAACATGAAGGCTCGCTAGACCAATATTACTGCCTGAAGCAGCTTCAATATTGCCTCTACTTCTACTACATCTGGACGCGCCATCGCCATCTATGCCTCTAAACATGCCATCGCTATGCTCTACTCGCTCGCTAACTGAGACACACACAACCCTGTTGACTTGAATATAAAGATACAAACAATCTCCCCTGGGTCCCCAAGAAATTGAATAAGGTCACCAAGTTTGAAGTCATCTCCCAAGGATACCCAAGATATAATGCAGGTACCCAGGATCGATATATCTGCAGCTTGACCCGAGTCAAATGTTGACAACCAGGACACTGATGCCCGCACCACATCCTGATCGCTAAAAATTAGAATCATCCAATTTCTCCACACAACGACTACTCTCTTTGAATGTAAACCCAGTGTCATATTGACATGTACACAGTGATTACTTCAGTTCCCTCCATGGTGTATTCCCTGAACACACTCGGCGCTACCCGAGCTTATAACCTGATGAAGATTTATATGACAGACGACAATTATGTATATCCCAGTAAAGATACAAGAACAGAACCACATGTTGCACCCAGGTGAAGATACTACTCAAGATCCCAACCAATTCCCGGAGTTCCACCAACCCTGTCGCTACCCAGACTAGACTTCCCTCCTGTCCACAACAAGCTTCCCCCTGGACCACTTCACCTATCCGGTGACCCTCCACCCTGGCGCTACCCACGGTAAGATGGCCCCTGTCACCCCGGCGCTACCCGAGGAATTTCCCAGTGAAGCTAATGGACCAAGAGCACATGTTGAATTCCAGGCTAAGATTCCTGCATAATATCTCCTCCCAAACCTGGAGACCCCCCTGGCTAAACCAATATTTCGTGGGACATCAACACGTACTGTACGACAACCCCGCCTAGCAACATAAAGTAGTAGCGCTACCCATACCACACCAGTAACATGCAAATATACCATATTGATCCCCAACTATGCTAACCTCTGTTCCCTCTCCCCACCTATATCCGTTGACCCCTCCACCTTATGGTCCAGGTAGAATTGCCACACAACCTACATCAACGCCACTGTCTTCACATCCACATCGCTACATGACTCTACACCAACAGAACAGCTTCATCTACATCATCAGTAATGGAATCCCCTATCATGCCAGGGCTTTAAATTCTTTTAAACCATGCAGTTATTTTTCAAAAATAAAATACAGAACTTCCCAATATTACAAAAATATTCCCCTTAATTTAATTCTAAAGCCATCCCTACAAGTTAGAACAAAAACCCTGCGCGCATCCTCCGCATTGAGCATCCACAGATATAATACATGATAGTATTGACCCCAGTCCGCATGCTTTTTGCCTAACACCAGCATACTAACATGCCATAAGAGATCCCGCAATCACCACGGCCATGTCAAGCTTCTCAACAGATCTAACAATCAATCGCTCTACTTCTCTCTCGATGAAAGGATCTTCGGAGTTGTTCTCTCAGACAGGATAGACATCGCAATATGAACCTGAACATCATAGACCCCAAGACTGAGTCTAGGGAATGGTGTACAAATTAAATGTATAAATTTGAAGCATCAGAAGCTGGGTCAAAACTTCTGAGTCTCTAGAAATAACTTGAGTAACCGCACCCCAAGTTCTAGGTATACCGGCCTCCAGGGTTAATATTGACCAAAAATATTTAACAAATTAAATTCCAAATGAAAAAGTTAATTACTTTCACCGAAACGGCTAACATCCAATAAACATGCCAATAAATATTGCATTTACCCAAACAATTAACCGCAACTCATACTTCCCCCTCATTCCAGGGGAGGCAACTCTGTGTAAAAATATTCCTAAACTGGCAGCGTAACCAAATAAAAATTAAAAACATTCTACAGTACTCGGAATAGAATTAAATAATTTATCTTAAAATCCTAACATGAAAATGTAACACCTGGAAACCAATCTACCCCAACACAGTCATCTAGGCTGCCCCTAGCGGCCATATGCTTCCTATACCCCGCCAAGACCGCATACGGAACCTTGACAGGGGCCAGACAAAGTCTTGGCCGCACCGGTCGCTCCGGTCATCTAGGCTGCCCCTAGCGGCCATATGCTTCCCATACCCCGCCAAGGCCGCATACGGAACCTTGACAGGGGCCAGACAAAGTCTCGGCCGCACCGGTCGCTCCGGTCATCTAGGCTGCCCCTAGCGGCCATATGCTTCCCATACCCCGCCAAGGCCGCATACGGAACCTTGACAGGGGCCAGACAAAGTCTCGGCCGCACCGGTCGCTCCGGTCATACCGCTCGAAAGTTCTATGCTAAGTTTAACCCCACCAGGACCGCATAGAGAACCCATGGCAGGGGAGTCGGACATCGGCATCCTCAGTGGGTCCTCACTCTGCCTAGACATCTGTACCAGATAAAAAACAAAGTGACTGACCGCACTGACAATGTTTCTTTATTGAGACACATTCACAAGCAATGGTGTGCTAAATGAATTAATGAAGTCAGGTCCCCAATATCAACTAAAACAAATCACTTCCAACATGACCAAGGGAGGTAACTAGTACAGCAATCCAATCTTGGTACAAGAAAAAATATGCTGCACAATAAACCAAAGTACAAGGTCAATATCAGAATTAATTGAAATAATTTGCAATAAAAGACCAAACAAACATTAAAAAAAATGACAACAACACTGACCTCCTCATTTTCGCTCGTTCGGACTCTGCAATTTTCGTACTTTCGACCACGCCATTCGGGACGAATCCAAAATGGCGCGAAAATTCGCCCTCGCTGACGGCAAACATTTTCGCCGAAAATTCGCTAATTACTGGTCTTCTACTGCTGCAATCGGTCTTAATCCACTCCAGTAACCCTTCGCTCATAACCAACATTGACGTTGCATGTGTATTCTGCCTGGTAGCGTGAAACGGGGACCTCGTCACGTGACCTCTACTTTCGGTTCGTCCTTCTTTTTTAGACCAGCGCTGCACACCAGTATGGTAACTTCGGTCCTGTCCCGCGTAACAATACACAATGCATAAGGTAAACTATACTTACCTATCGCCGATGGGCTGCCTCGTTCTATGATACCAATACCATAACCTCTAACTATATTACTGAGAAGACCAATGTTGTGCCATGCTCTGTCCAACGTCAACTAACTCTCGTGTCCGACTGACTGGGCCCCAAGATTACCTACCAGTCCATGACTGGTTCAGTAGCGGAAAGAGCGCTATGAGCAGAAAGAGCCCATAATCACCACATTGACAACCATTTGATCCATTTAGTCGGTCTGCGGACTCATGGATATTTTGGATTGTTGTTGAATGAAATGGTGTATACCAGAATGTTGGGCTGTCAAAAATGAAATTTAGGATGATGCACTAAGAAAGAGTCTAGTGCTCTTTTTAGACAGATAAGCTGTCTGCAAGTGGCTGCTTAAAATTCTGACGGTCCAGCCACTACAGACAGACACTAACTAGACCAAAACACGGTCGGAGATTGCGCACATTTTTTTAGCGCACTTTCAGCTCTTAAAAAATATATGAAAACGTCAAACCACTATGAAATATATAGCATGTATCCTGTTGTTCCCTATTTTCGGGCATCTAAGCACAAAAATGATTTTAAAAGCATTTAAAAAAACTTTTTGAATTTTTTAATTAGAGGAAAATATGACTAAACCACTTAAGCAAAACATGCAATCAACAAAAACACGAAAAAAATTACTTGTATGGTCTATTTTTAGCATCACATCACGTGACCTCCATAATCTGAGTTCAAGTGAACTTTCTCGTATAGTCGTCATTTTCGTATTGTGCCTCGACTGGTACTCTTACAAACTTTATATTGGGCCCAATTTGTAATTTTGTCCTTCAACCACACGTGTAAATTCTCATTTGTGGTTGAAAACCATTCAAAAAAAGTTTGAGCAAGAATAATATGGGTTGTTTCCCTTTTTATACGCCCGTTGAAAACGGGACGTATTATGTGAACACCCTTGGCGGGCGTGCGGGCGGGCGGCGGCGTTTGTCTGTACTCTAGCGCAAACAGTTTTCATCCGATCATCTTCAAACTTGCTGACAATGCTTATGGGCATAATATCTAGGCCAAGTTCGATTATAGGCCAAATCGACCCAGGCCTTATTGGGTTATGGTCCTTTAATAACCAAATAAGTATGAAATTGGCCTTGTCTGTACTTTTACGCTAACAGTTTTCATCCGATCATCTTCAAACTTGCTGACAATGCTTATGGGCATATTATCTAGGCCAAGTTCGATTATAGGCCAAATCTGCCAAGGCCTTATTGGGTTATGGTCCTTTAATAACCAAATAAGTATAAAATTGGCCTTGTCTGTACTCTTACGCTAACAGTTTTAATCCGATCATCTTCAAACTTGCTGACAATGCTTATGGGCATAATATCTAGACCAAGTTCGATTATAGGCCAAATCGGCCTAGGCCTTATTGGGTTATGGTCCTATAATTACCAAATAAGTATGAAATTGGCCTTGTCTGTACTCTTACGCTAACAGTTTTCATCCGATCATCTTCAAACTTTGTGACAATGTTTTCTAGTGCAAAGAGTTTTCATCTGAGTATCTTCAAACTTGGTGACAATGTTTACGGATATAATATCTAAGACAAGTTCAATTGTAGGCCAAATCAGCCAAGGCCTTCTTGTGTTATGGTCCTTGAATTAAAAAAAATGTTGGATTGTTTGTTTTTTTCATTCACCATGCCCTGAGACTCACCATGCCCCAAGACGGGCGTATTTTGTGACATTTTGGCACTCTTGTTTTAAATGTTCGCCATTTTTTAGTTTTTTTTCGAAAATTTTCGTTTTTTGCCCAAATCTGATTTATTTTTTGAGGAAATCAACTAAAATATGTTAAAACTATCAAAATAATTCAAAATCATAACTCAGAAACGAAGTTTTGATGCTTGCCGAAAATACGAGAAAGCAAGACGATACGAGAATCAGGGATATACGAAGAATGAACCTTTATCTCGCGATAGACACCGATAACATTTTAAAAAATGCACAGCAACGTGTCCATCCGACAACTTAAACACGACTATATCGCAATTATGACCTCAATTTCAGCCATCATTCTTGTTGTTATTGTTTGCGTCAAACGTCATTCGCTTATCGACCAATCAGAATACTCAGAAATTGGCGCGCTCGATTTCTAACAAACGGACACAGTAAAAAAATTAATCGAGTCGAACCTTAAAATGAGCTCGATTAAAGCTAATACACAGAAAATTAACGAACATTTGTAGTGGAATTAAGGTGATTTGGTTAGAAAACAACAAACAAACAAAAAACACCATGAGTGATAACTTTTTAGGCTCGTTTTAACGATTCGAATAATGTTCCGGTCGAATCCGGTCAGTACGGATAACGGTCTTTAAACTTGCACTGTTTACGTGAGATTTACGGACACGGTGCGCGCTGGTTTATTTATTGTTTTTCTGATTATAACGGCCAATTTTACCAGGTATTCAACGGGTTTTGCGTTTTTATACTGTATTGAACATGTACAGAGCTAAAAAATGCCAGAATTTGCCGTTAAATGCAAATTTCATGAAAATTTAAAATGCACTGGATTTTGGGCACTTGTGGTTTCGACGCTTATACGGGCATCCCTGTATAGATTGCGTCGAAATGGTTTGACTAGTGCTCTTTTCATTTGCTTCAACTGGACGTAAACAATACAGGCTCTGCGATAACAATGGCAGCTCTACGCCCAAGTCCCATCTACTTTCACGCAACTTTTCAGGTATTTCCATCCAAGCCGTATTCAACATTTATTCAAATATGTATTAATTAGCAAATACTTAGTCAATAAGTTGTTCCAAACCTTAACTATTCTTTGGCTGAAGGTATTAAGACATACACTATGGACCCATTGCTTTGGTATAGAAGAAGTCTTCAAGATGTACGTCAAATCAAATAATTACGAATTTATAGGCGGGTAGATTTGTGTGCATTATTGTAAAAAATTAAATGTGTGTCACTTTGTGTTTTTACAGGGCGTAAAGTGGCTGTGGATGCATCTATGTGTATCTATCAGTTCTTGATTGCTGTTAGACAAGATGGGAGCCAGCTGACAAATGAAGACGGGGAAACTACTAGGTAAAACGGATGTAATTCAAATGTGAAAATGCAGGGGTGTAGAAATGACTTAAGGCCCACATGGAAGATTGGAAAAAACCAAATGTGTAGCCTCGTTAAATAAAGTCTTTACTTACTTACTTCATGCTTTCCAACTTGTTTCATGAGCCATCAGGGAGATTTACGATTTTTGTCCGTGATATTTTAACTTTCATCCGTGAGATTTCAGACGTGCAAAGGGAGGTAAACCCTATAAGACCCATGAACGTATTTTTGGTCCAGATACGGACTTTAGACCATTCCTTAAAATAATGGCTGCTGATTTGCGTGAAATTTGCAATCTGTTTTACCTGAAATTAATGATTAGACATGCAATATTGCTTCAGTTAATGTCTCACTCGTAAAGAAACATGCTGGCATGACCAATTGATGACCTTATTGGGTTCCCACATTCAGGGAAAACAAAAAATTCAAGGTCAGGGAAAAGTCAGAGAATTTTGAAATTAGGGAAATCTGGAAATTGAGCAAGTCAGGGAAAAGTCAAGGAATTCTTTATTATAGCTGATGATAAGTGTCAATTCCTGTGAAGGAAATACCATAGACATGAACAAAAAGTTAAAAAGTTTTCACTTGTTGTGTTGGCTCAGGACAATGTTAATTCTTGGTCCTAAAACTGTTGCCTTACAAATAATTTGTCCCATAAGCAAATACAGCTTCCTTTTCTTTATTTTTATTGCCATATTTTGCCCAAACGAAAAGACGCTTTGATGTCCGATTGGTCTAAAAAGTCCGGGATCACTGCTCTCTGATCAGTGAAAAGTCTGGAAATTTTGTGTCAGAATATTTGTGGGAACCTTGTAAGACTGAACATTATTAATAAAAAATTAACATTTTTCTAAAATTATAATAAAAACATTCTTCTAAATCTGTTTTTGGTGTCAAACCCAATATAATTCTGTTGTCATTTCATGTCATCCATTTCCAATTAACATGTATTTCTATATTTGCAGTCATTTGATGGGTATGTTTTATCGCACAATAAGAATGGTGGAAAATGGAATCAAGCCTGTATATGTGTTTGATGGAAAACCACCGGAGATGAAATCTGGGGAGGTATGTTTTTTATGCCCCCTGTATCAATAGATCGGGAGGCATATAGTGATTCACCTGTCCGTTCGTCCGTCCGTTCGTCCGTCCTGGTTAACCCAAATTGACCGTTTCTTCTAGCATTAATATGGCTTGCTACAAAGCTTTCATACTTGCATGGATGTTGTATATGAACACTCTCCACACGCCTGTATCACCTGACCCCATTTTGACCTTCACCTTGACCTTATTACGGACTTAGACTTGTTTATGGACAAGGCTTCCACAGGGGGCATAAGCGTTTATTGAACGCAGTCTTGTTTTATACATTTCTTTATTTGTAAAAATTGTATAGGTGATTAGAACAGGTGACATAAATGCTACACAAAGATTGAACTTTCCTGATCAGAAAATGAAGATTTTGTCATTGTGATTAAAAAATTCCGATACATGTCTATTTATGGTCAACATCAGGTGAGTTCTAAACAGTAGAACAATGTTTGAAACTGAGTTTTGTGTAGGGATGTGTGCTGATGGCACCCGAAACTTGTATCTTATTTTCAAGAAAGGGATTTTGAGCACTAACAGAATCCCTGTTATAAGTAAATTATCCACCTTGATAACCAAGTGGTAGAGCATTCACTTTGAGTGCAACTTACTACATCTCCAGTAAACTGCTGTTTCGTCGGTTGTCAGAAAAGTGTAACTTGGTAGTCTCAATATGACTGAAATACTTTTGACCAGTGGGACTTGAAACAAATTTTTTTTTTATGCCCCCCTATCGATAGATGGGGAGGCATATAGTGATTCACCTGTCCGTCTGTTCGTCCGTCCGTCCGTCCGTCCTGGTTAACCCAAATTGACCGTTTCTTCTAGCATTAATATGGCTTGCTACAAAGCTTTCATACTTGCATGGATGTTGTGTATGAACACTCTCCACACGCCTGTACCACCTAACCCCATTTTGACCTTCACCTTGACCTAATTTTGGACTTAGACTTATTTATGGACAAGGCTTCCACAGGGGGCATAAGCGTTTAGTGAACGCAGTCTTGTTTAAATATGCTTCTGTTTTATTGTCAAATTAGACTATGTTTATTTTGAAAGATTGTGCTAAAGTAATTAGAACGGGACTTCTTGAATTTGATATTGATCAGTAATGTGTACTTGAAGTTCAGTATTGTGTAGACATGATTATATCATAAAGAATTCCCAGTATACTTATTTTCTTTTGTGCAGTTGGAAAAAAGAAAGGAAAGACGTTCAGAGGCACAGAAAGAACTAGAAAAAGCCACAGAAGCAGGTTAGTATATGAATGACAAATATTGATAATATTACCAGCCATAGCTGAGGGCTCTCATTTGCCATTTTTGGGGCCGAATATTGGCCCCATTCCCTCCTAAATGAATATACATTTTCCCCTATTTTCTGAAAAAAGTCCCCTCCAAAAACATTTTTTTTAAATCAATGGAAGAACCTTTGTAAATGCTGTTCAGCCAATGCTGTATCTGTTATTATAGCTTGAAATTGGCTTTTTGTTCAGTTAATAGTTATTACTTTTATAAAAGTATTGATATTTATTATATAAAAGACAAAATTCCCCTTTTTCTTCAAAACTACGCAAATTCCCCTACCTGAGGGCTCCTGGCCCCAGTCCAAAGTGTAGTGAGAGCCCTGTAGCTTTACAGAAATAGTCGAAGGGCAGGGCAGGGCTTTCACTAGCCTCCAAAAGTGAATAGTCAAAATTACTCCTGACTCTCAATTTTCAAAGATCATCAAAATATTGCAAGAAGATTCATATCATAAGTATAGAAAATTTGACTCGTCAGTCTTTCAAGAGTCAAAATGCAGTTTCAAGAGTCAAAATGCAGTTTCAAGAGTCAAATGATAACCTTGTTTTGTTAGTGGTCTTACAAATCTGGAAATCCAGATTTACTGCACTAGAAAGAAAGAACTTTTTAGATACAAAAAATAAAAACTGATATGATGAAACAGTCGAAATATTGACAAAGTCATGGTAATTTAAAATTCCATTAGCTGAATTCTATCATAAGAAAAGCCTCTGAAACATAATTCTGGTGTAGCTGGTATCTTATCAGAATAATCGTATTCTGTAGATAAATAGGAAAGGTAAGCTAGTGCTGGTTAGAATATAGTCCAGGAAAAACTGGTTATGTGAAATGGCCACCATAAATAACAGAAAACTTGTTGAGAAACGGCGTCAAACTCGAATAAACCAAGTTTATTAAACATAAAGTGCTGATTTTGTTCTTGGTATATTAAAAGACAGCATTTTCTGTTTTATAGGTGACGCTGAAAATATTGAAAAATTTAACCGCCGACTTGTGAAAGTGACTAAACAGCATAATGAAGAATGTAAGGAATTACTGAAGCTGATGGGAATTCCATACGTAGATGTAAGTATTAGATTCTGTATATGACGTATGAAAACATACGTTAATGAAGGACAAAAGGTTTTTGATTACAATTATAAAATGTAGGGTTCATGGAACAAATGTTGACTTTAACACCTTGAAATGAAGAGTCTAACCCTTCCATTTTACAAGTTCTGGCATTTTAATACTGGTGTTTTGGAACACACTTATTTGGACTTTGTTGTAAATGGTGATACATTTGTAGTTATGGCTCGAAGGGTTCATTAAACAATAAACATAAAGCTTCTTGTCTCTAACTTTCATTAATTGCATTGGTCATTATATGACTTTTAAATTTGGTTATGAGATCATGAAAACTGAATGTTATCGATATACAGTCAACTCTCGTTATCTCGAATTTCATGGGACCGTGGAAATATCTTCGACATAACGAAAATTCGAGATAGAATTTTCGGCATCAAAGTTGCAAGTTTACTAATTTCTGTCATTTTACGTGTCGTCGCCATATTGCTACGTCGTTTGCCATATTGCTACGTCGTTATATATTCGTGAGAAATGCCTTATTTGATATTTATGTACATGTTTTACTCTTTAATCATTATTTTTACAAACAATTGTTCAAGATGACTTGTTAATTGATGTTTGGACACAACTCGAATCTTCATCACAAAAAGTCATGTTTGTGCAAATAGTCGCAAACAAATAATTGTTCAACAATTGAAGGCGCGAAAATATTACAGGTAAATCGAAGTTTTTATACTGCCGAGGCGTGAAAAACATTTGATGCTAGTCAGATACAATCAGACTTTGACTCAACTTCGAGTTGAACAATACAATAAACATGCGAATTAGTTAATCGGGACCAAATAAATAATTCGAGATAACAAAATATTCTAGCCGAATTCCAGCCAGGTCATCCTAATCTTCTGTAGTTTTGCATTCAATGTCCTTCAGCAGTTGACTGTTATACAGTCAGATCTCGTTACAACGACATCCGATATACTGACAATTTCGTTATAACGACATCAATTGCTGGGGACGAATTCTATACAACGTTAAATGTATCCGTTATAACGACATATTCACTTACCGACACCGACAGCAAAAAACAGGGAACGCATCGATAGTTTACATAGTAATTACTACTCGATATACTGACACGGATCAGGGACTATTTTCACACATGACATATTTATCAGCTTTACACAAAGCCACTGTCTAAGCATGGTGCCTAATTATAAAATTATACTTGTGGAAAACACCTTAATTGCTCTCATTATAATAGTTTGACCTTTCACACTCGAATCACAGTTTGTGTACTACGGCTCGCGCATTCGTAATCAAGGGTGATAAGCGCCAAGTCATATATTCGTATTTTCGAAATTGTACGGTTCACGAAAAATGATTGAGATTTCTCCACTTAATTTGTCAATTCATCAAATCTTTTAGACAATAGGTAACATATCTAACAAAATGAATTATCAATTTATTCCCTAGAGCGTTATATTTTATAGGTTACTGTAGTATTATCCGGACAGCTTTAAATTCGGACGCACTTTATTTGGAGCTCTCTCAAAACATTATATATTATTTAAAACATTTTTTTTATGTAATTATGAGTATTTCATACTGCTGATCTTGCTGAATATAATTTTATGACATAATAAATTACATGTGCATCATTAATTGATTTCTGTAAAGCAATTCTTCCAATCAAAATTCTAGTCACTAATGAAATTCAGTATACCGACAAATTCGTTATAACGACATTTTTCTCGAGAACAAACAGTGTCGTTGTATCGAGATCTGACTGTACTGTAAAATCACATTTTCGTGGGTATCAAATTTCATGGATTTGATAAAAAAGCATTTTCGAGTGGTTGTAAATTCATGGATTACAAAACATGGAAGGGTAATCCTATGCAGGGATTTCCCGACGCAGGTTTCTTGCGTCTCTGACGCAATATTTTGGTGTTGGACCCGCATTTGCAATTGTGTGTGCGTCCTCGGGACCCACAATTACCAACAGCCGCCGTAACTGGTTCGCTGCGTTTTTCAATTTACACATTATTGTATAAAATAGTAATTGATTATTCTCCGCTGCGATAGGATTTGTTCCGAAGTAAACAGACTTTATTGTTACCCGGATGTCCGAAATGACGGCGCGGTCTAAAAAAGCAGACGACTAATAGCAATATCGCTGTCGACGCGAAGCTTTCGTACCCAACACAATTCGTACTCTGAAAAATTCGTACCGTTCGTGACAAAAGTCGGGAACAAAATGAAATTGTTTGGGTAGGCACATCGTTGTAGGTTACTCACTAGTGTATGGTACATCATACAAATGTTGAAAACAATGGTACATGAGATTTTGCTATTTTATTTATAAAATTGATCTAGTTTGATGCAGTAAACTTTACTCAAGCCCTTTATCAGTTTTTAGGTTTTCAAAATATCAACAACCAAAATACATATCTGCTTATGAGGGACCCTATAAATTTGCCTGGGACCCCCAAAATGCAAACCCTGAGGGTCCTGGGACCCCCATATGAAAATTCCAAGGGAAAACCCTGTCCTATGTTCTGTATTCAGGAGGTCAATTAATCGGTGGGATTGGATTTCGTGGTCTAGAGCAACACCAATTTCAACCAAAATTAAACACCCTCGAAAAGTAATGATTTACAGTAAGTTGTTGCAATATGTTTGAGTATTTACCATCTCTGGTTCCAGGCTCCATGTGAAGCAGAAGCTCAATGTGCTGCACTTGTTCAAGCAGGTAAAGTTTGGGCAACGGGAACCGAAGATATGGACTCTCTCACATTCGGCTCCAATGTTGTCTTGCGATACCTGACTTTTAGTGAGGCAAGGTAAGACTTGAATGATTTGTCTGAATTATGATTTGTCTGAATTAGGGGAATTGTTCTTCATTTTGTGTGTAAATTTATTAACTCTTTCTATATTGATGATAAGTCACATTTATGTGAAATCTTACAGTTGTTTTATTGCTCTGAGCTGGACGGTTGTGTATGGATATATCAAAAAGTTTTTCTGCAATTGTTCTCCTTAACCATTAGTAAAATTTAAACAAAACTCCAGAAGAATCAAGCCTAGTGTACATTGTCAGGAATTATAGGTTCAAAGATTATCATTTATTATAAATAAAGTTTTGGCATTTAATTTTTAGGAAAATGCCAATTAAGGAGTATCACTATGAAAGACTCCTTGAAGGTTTGGAATTATCAAAGGAAGAGGTAAGCTTTTAAACATGTGTTCTATTCAACTTTATCACAGTCAACTATTTTGACCAGGAATTCCAACATTTCTGTTATGTACTTACTTACTTAAAATTAAGTGACAATGTATTGTGTGCTTTGTGTTGAACGCCTGTCTGAATGGATATCACAACTTTTGTCCACACTTGCTCTCCTTAACCATTGGTCAGATTTCAATGAAATGAATGAATACTCGGTACCAAGCTTCAGGGCTTTTTTTCGCTGAATTGTGAAGAGGCCCAAGCCCTTTTGTTTTGTGAAAATTTAGCGCGAAAATTCTCAAAATTGTGAAAAAGTAGGCGCAGAAACTTTTTAAATTGTGAAAAACTTAACACGATAAATCATCAAATTATGATACAAAAATTTTCAGATGTTATTTTTTGTCAACTTTTCCCGAATATGCATATATCTATGATATAATACTTTATATTAAGTCCTGTACAGGAATATATGACTGTTATCTGTAATTTGTTTGTTTGGTTCTTTGTGAAGTTGATTTACAAAAACCATGACGCAAATTTAATTGTGAATTAAGGGGCCTTTTAGGTTTGTGAAAGGGGCCTAATATAGGCCCCTCGTATATAGTGAAAAAAAGCCCTGAGCTTAGTTGTGCATATTGAAAGAATTATTGGTTGGACGATTTTCGCCAGAGTTATGGTCCTTTGTTGAATACATGCAGTTTTGTGTCAAAAACCTGTCAAGTAAACAGTTGCTTTTTTCTTCCTTTTTGCAGTTTATAGATCTGTGTATACTGCTTGGATGTGATTATTGTGAATCTATTCGAGGTATTGGACCTAAACGAGCTATTGATCTTATCAAACAACATAAAAATATTGATGAAATACTGGACAATATTGATCTTAAGGTAAGTGATTGTTGTTCACCAATGATAGACACTGATGATCTGGAAATTCAGCCAACACAGGGCTAGACACTAACTTAGTTTTCATAGTGTGCCCGAAGGACCAGCAGCTTATGAAACATGCTGGCCTGACAGAATTCCAGATGGTCCTACTGACTATTGAGCAATTACAAAATAACTTTCATCATTCAATGTAACTGTATTGTTACTATGTTTTGTTTTATTTTGAATAGTAAATGAGATTTCATTCTACAACTTTTTTTATCAGCTTACTTGCTCTCTTTAAAAAGCAATTTGATCCCGGGTTTTTTTCTTGGAATTTTCTGTGGTCAATCGGACCACCTGCATTCCAAGAGTCAGTGGTCCTCCATGAAAACCACTGGTCTCGGACCGGCGGACAAGTGGTCGAGTCGAGCCATGCAACACCTGAGGATGGTCAGTAAAGTTGGTCATGTCTGTCAGACTAAAATATATTTAGAAAATCTGATGGGAATAGAATAGAGATTGTTTATGTTTATTTGGGTTTAACGTCGTTTCTCCAACATTTTAGTTATATAGCTGATTCACCTAACCAGTTTACCTGGACTGTAACCTAACCAGTACTAACTTATCCTCCAAAAAGGATCCAGGATCTTCTCCTTATGTGGAGGAAAATTGGTATCAAATTTGTCATGGACGGATATAGCCTGTCGCGATCAGGAATCAATCCCAGATCTCTGGGTTACTAATACAGATTGTATGATGCTTACGAATCGATGAGCTCTTTTCTGAGTACTTACCTTTGCCAGAACTTAGCAAACCACATCAAATTAATTAATACAGAACATTTTGACCAGTGCTCCAAATTGGCATGGTCAACTGATAAAGGTCAAGGTCCTGGTGACATTTAAAATAAATGACTTTTTATCTGTCAGCAGGTGGATATACATGTTTTACATGTATTTACAAGAATGTATTTATTGTTACTTCCAGAAATACACTGTACCAGAAAACTGGATGTACAAGGAAGCTAGAGAATTATTTAAAAACCCTGAGGTCACTAAAGGGGAGGAATTAGAGGTAATGGTACTAGTATGACATCTGAGTGTTTGTGGCAATTGTCTCTCAATAGAAAAGAATAATATAGAGTAAATAAATAAATAACACCGACTCTTCTATCAGTTTTTTGAGCACATGCTCTTCATCAGGAATTTTTAATTAGATCTACTTATATTTAAGTGAGGTCCATCTTGTTAATAATGTGGTTATGACGTGACGTCATTTCCTGTATCATGACGTCACGTCATTTTCCGTATTTTTTACATACCGTACCGTGACCAAACAAATTTGATATACCGTCCAACAGTTACCCTTACCGCACTATGAAGTTCCACTTTAAGCATAGCCTTATCTGTCTTGTGTCATGTTTCAGTTAAAATGGACCGAGCCAAAGGAAGCTGATTTGATTGAATACATGGTGACTAAAAAACAATTCAAGTAAGTTTATTGGCACTTTTGTAACTGTATACCAATTTGTATATAAACTTCAATGTCTATTTTTGTGAAAAGCCTAAAAATATGGGCAATCAATACAAAGGTTAAATGTGAATGATTGCCTGAACTGTGAAAATGTATGCAGGGGTTTTCTTCTTATATAAGGCCTGAGTTCTTTTATTTTCCGTAACTTGGACCCTCCTGTCCAATTTTTTGGCATTTTCAAAAAAAAAAAATTTGAAAAACTGGAAAGAAACAAAATTGCATATAATGTTTTGATAATAAATGGACAAGCCTTGTATTATTATTTCATTATTTGTTAATAATAAGTTTTATTATATTAGTGTTTCACTACAGTGTCCTAGTCTTAAGGTAAATTGGCCGTTTTCTTGAAAACTTACACTTGTTGTTGAGTGTTGATTGCTTTATATCGGACCGTTATTGACTATTCTACCACCACCAGCTCGTGGAAGCTATATTGTGGGAGTTTTTATTTTTATTTTTTCCCTCCTGTGGACTTTTTTCTGAAAAATGTCAGTAACAAAAAATTAAAAAACTCTGGCCTAACAGAGGCCTGTAAAAGGCCCCTTCCCAATTGTAAATTTCTTTAAAATCATGCAGATAATCCAAAATTATACCTTCTTTTTCCCTAAACAGGAAATACACCAGTCGATATTTTCCCCAAAATTTAGAGGCTAATGTCCCTTCTCAAAATGAACAGAAAAAGTCCTGGTATGTGTATGTGAGTGCCTGTGTACTCGTAAGTTTCTTGTTCCTGTGTTGAATTTTGTGCTATGCCATCAGAATACTAATGCAATCTTAAGCTATATAAGTGCTGTGCCATGTATAATGAAGCACCTTGGTCTGGGAGTGATTTGTCAAGGGAAAATGGGGAGGGATTGGTCTGGGAAATCAGAAAATTTTAGTCAGGATGATTTGTGGGTAACCTGATTGAATGTTGATGGTAGACAACCCATAGTCCATCAGTATACAGATTATGTTTCACCCTACGGGGAATGAGAATGGGACACATGTTGCACAAAGGATTTATTTATCTGTTTGTCACATACATAAAAAATGTACCATGGTTTCTGTGATGTTGATTTGATTTGTAATTTGTCATTGCAATCTGTGCATAATGGTGCCCCTAGGGGAAAACACAAAAAGTATGTTGGTGACTGATGTCTGCCCTCCATATGATCCCCTTCCATGAGAAGATTAGATGATTTAAAATGTTTCTATGGTCGTGCCTGTGGTATTTTGAAATCTAGTTACATGTAATTTATTTAATTACGTTTTTAAAAACATACCAGTAAACCAATGTTGAATTAGTTAGAGACCCCCCCCCCGCCCAATGAGTTGTAATGGTGGGGTTAACAGGATTCAGGTAGGTTTAATATTATACTATAATAGCAATGTTTAATCAGTTTGACTTGATGTTTTAGTGAGGACAGAATAAGAAATGGCATTAAGAAACTGACGAAGGCTCGGTCAGGAAGTACACAAGGTAGACTTGATGGATTCTTCAAAGTTCTGTCTACATCATCAACTACAACACCAAAACGAAAGGTATACTATCTTGTGTGATCAACTGAGACAGTCGGTATATTCTCTGCCAGATCGACCATTAGGGCTGTAACGATTCACTGGTGCCCGATACAATCTTGTCTTATCGGCAGCTGAAATAAAAGGCATATCGCGATTCACTTAAAATCTATTCAATTTCCGGGTTTTTTTCATTTTTAAAATAAAACTCCATTTTTACAATGATTTCATTTGAAATCCGCCGTGGTTTCCCCCAGGAAGAATGTTTACAACATACACATAAAGTCAGTACTGTTGTTTGTTTCAAATTTGCTAAACTTGTACTTTCGATTTCAATAATTGAATACATCTCCGAGTTTTCTTTATGTAATTACTGTCAAACTGTGTTGATATTTTTTTCACGGGTCAGTTAAAGGTTTCTAGATACGTATCGTGAGTACTGTATCTAGATACGTATCGTATCTTTACTGGGCAGCCGATCCACAGCCCTATAGACCATTGACCTCTGACTTCTAGGGAAAAGACATACTTTCTTGTGATACAAATAGACTCTTTGGTACTTTAACGTGCCTGATGTATAGCACCAATACATGTGAGACTTCCTCTGGGTTACCAACCAGTTCATCTCTAGTTGGGTGGGAAACAAAAAAGTGTTTCAGATATGACCAAGTGCCCTGGTCAACATTTGGACCAGGGACCTCAATCCCGTTGTAACCATCATGCCACCCAATCAAGTATTAAGTATTACATTATAACAGTAAATTTTAGCACATGGTCCAATTAAAGAATTCACTTGAAAACTTTTGACAAATGATAAGGGCGAGTGATCTCTGAACTGGCCTAAAACACATGTACTGGAATATTTTAGAATGCCTCAGTTTTACAATGCAAGATATTTTTAGTCCCCTACCGGTTTTTGACTGGAGGGGACTATAGGTTTGCCCTCCGTCAGTCTGTCCGTCTGTCAAAAAATTTGGATCATGACATAACTCAAACAGTTTCCAAGCTAGGTTTATGAAACTTGGTATGTGGATAGGGGGCAATAAGGGGATAATGCATGTCCAAACTATTTTGATTCCTACAAAATTGTTGTTGCTATGGCAACAGAAGCATTGAAAATGGCTTAAAACCGGTTTGGGACTAGTGTATTGCCTGCAATTCTTAATGACTTGTAATTATTTTGTTGCTCTTTTATAGGCTGAAGAAGCGAAAGGATCAGCAAAGAAGAAGGCAAAAGGTGGATTCAAGAGACCAAAGTAGTGATGTTCTGTTGTTCTTCATGTACAGTCTAACCTATGTTAGTGGTCGCCTGAATTAAATAATAGTGTTTATTAGTGTCACCTGAACTAAACCACCACTTCATGAAGCAACCAATATTTTTGCATCACTGTAAGCAATGAGCCTTTAGTGATAGTCTGTACATACAATTGTTCTAAAGGCTATAGTTTGATCATCTGTGTGCAAAATCTACCATACCACTGGTCATTTCAGAATTCATCGGACATTGGAAAATTCAGTGGCCATAGAAAAGGTTGTCAGTCTTTGGAAAATTTATTAGTCATTGGAAAATTCAGTGGTCTTTGGAAAAGTTGTTGGTCTTTAAAAAATTCAGTGACCATTGGAATAGTCATTAGGAAGCATAAATTGTTATATATTAGTGCTAGTATTAATAAAATGCATGCATGTCAATTAAATACTCACTGATGATTGTGTCTTGTATATGTATTGACATCTTTTTCTAGAATTACGCAGATTTATTATGTATGAAATTTTTAATTTGGATGACTTAATTTGTTTCCGTTACTGATCACATTGTTAATTGGTTTGGTCATTAGTTATTGATCATGCGTCAATCCTCGTGCATTGACTAATCAAACAGTCAATGTGCATTATATTATACTGACTGGTTTATTAAATGAAAAGGAGCGGGAAGTTAAGTGTCCTCACGAAGTAGATCTCTTGTAAATTCATCAAATTGACTGGCCCTTAAAAGTTTTGGGGCCACAATAAACAGTTCACATTATTTCCATTGTGGCAATTGTTGCGAGAAATGTGTTAACTTATGTAATTACTGAAAGTATTGAGTTACCAAAAATACTCAATATAATTATGTAATGTGTGTATGAATGAAATTTTTAATTGAAGTCCTATATTGATCCAATCTCATTAAAATCAGATCTTAACATTTGCTCCATTCCTTTACGACTGTAAGAGGTCACATTCAAATGACCTCTCTGGCGCACAATGACGTCACATAGCCTCAGTAGTTTCACCACACTAATTGATTTATGAAAGAAGCGATTTGATTGGATAAAGTAAAGTTCACTTCAACATGACCCTATGCGGAGTGTCGTCGGATCCTATATCAGCGTAAAGTAGTGGAGCGTAGTAAGGGTCGGATTTTAATGAGATTGTTGTTGATCTTGTTATATTTACTGATTCTTTGACAATATGTAAGTAGTGCATATTTAAAGCAAGTTTGCCGTCTGTTGTATACACCTTGTATTTATCATCTGTATTAAACCATGAACATTCTGCTGTGTTGTTTTGTAATGAGACCCTTTTGTGTAGCTGTTCATCCTTGTGTATAGTCCAGAGAATTTGACACGACTCTTAAACTTCTATTAGCATAATTTCACAGCTGATTTATTGTCTATATTTATAATCCCGGTTGTGTGTTTTCATAAGCGAAGAGTATCACGGAGACCCTCGTGTGTTATACCTACACAAATCTAAAGCACTGATTTGCTCGCGGAAATTTATATATTCAACGCAATAACTCTGTAATATGTTCATGCATAAAGGTGAGGATCGTGTCAAATTCTCTGTGCTATAGGTGAAACCAATACTACGTATAAGTGATTAAAGTTAGTGATATGGAAACACAATGTACTGGAAAATTTTGTTATAATATTCACTAAACTTTCCTCTAGAGTAAAATTTGGCTGACAAAGAACTCTATTTAAAGTAGCATGCCCTGGAACTGAAGTGTCTCGAATAGCAATCAAATTGGTATCCTTTTAATTAGGGGTGACTATTGAGTCCAATTTTGACTATCGCAATACTATTGCGATACTATTGTATTGCTGGAAACTATTGCGATACTATTGCAATAGTTATTGCCAATATTTGAAAACCAGAGATTAACTTGTAAATGCAAGTTTGCACTGTGTAAGATATCATTTGCTGTACAACATACAAATCTACTATTTGTGGAAATGATTTAAAATGAATTTGACAGAAAAAGATTAATAAAATTAAGGCGATATTAGTCCATTGAGGCTGTTTTGATGCGAAAACGGAAGTTGTTTTAAATTAATAATAAACTTTATTTATAAAAAGCAAACTATCGTAACTATCAATAGTTGAGGTAACAATCGGCGATAGTTATTGGATCGAGACTTATACTATCGATCCATACTATCGAGACACTCGGAATCGCAATGCATCGATATTTCGATGCATCGGCCCACCCCTACTTTTAATACCCAAGTCAAATAATGAAAACACTGTTAATTTGTAAAAAAGTTACGAAATATCACGCTAGTTTTTAAAAAAAAAATATTTTGACAACTAAATATTGTTGTCGTCGATAAAAGGCTGACAGCTTTTTATTCAAGTCGATATACAAAATATTGAAGCGCGTGTTATAGAGTTAATTTTTAAGTCAAATTCTTCTTTGACTTTTCGGTAATAGTTTTAAAAGTGATAAATGCTATTTTGTTGTATGCAAACCAAGACACTCCAGTTTCTGGGCATGCCCCTTTAAGAAGGAATAAAATTGCTAATATTTCCACATGCTATTTACATTCTGAAATTCAAAATTCGTTAATTTATAAACCCACGGAAATGTCCACTTATACAGTCAGCAATCGCAAACATTTCTCTAGGACGTGTTTGCCAACTATAAGACATTAGCCTCTCATTCTGCAGACTTGATTACCACTAGAAGCCCATTGCAGGCATGTCAATTTTGCTGATTAATCCGGAATTCTGGATGTATGATTCCTGATAGAGCAATGGCTTCTGACCAAAATAAAAGTTATTTTATGAAAATATCTCAGGAAATGACAAAGTCAATTTACTCTGCTCTGAATGTTTTTCTTTAGTTCAAACTGAGTTATATATCAAAACAATGTCATTGAAGGCCTCTTGCTAACCAAAAATGGTTGACCGCATACGATTTTCCTGATTTTTAATTTGGCCTTGTTGACACCCCTGCCATTGCAAATTAAGGTGCTTTGTCAGGTGTGTATAGTACAGAGATAATGACACGATCCTAACCTTGGTGCTGGATTATATTACAAGGTTCTTCCATTGATTATATCAATTTTCGCAAGCAAATTGTGCAGTACCGATCTTCATTTTTAATGAACCCCTATCTTTGATGATGGGGTATATTGCTTTGCACATGTAGGTCGGTCTGTCTGTCGTATAAAATGGTTCCCGTTCAATAACTCAACGCTTTGACCTAGGATCTTCAAACTTTACATGAAGGTTGGTCAGCAACAGTAGAGGACCCCTATTTCTGGTCAGTAGGTTAAAGGTCAAGGTCACTGTGACCTTCAACATTTCTGACTATGGCTGCCATGGGGGCATACATGTTTTACAAACATCTCTTGTTGTGTTGCTATTACACCTTCATGATACTTCCCGCTTATGAAAACATACAACCGGGATTATAAATACAGACAATATATCGGCTGTTGAATTATATTAATAGAAGGTAGGGAGTCAGGTCAAACTCTGTACTATACCTCCTCAATTGAACGACGGACATGAAAAGTGCAACACAGCACTTTAATGAAGCAACACTTGGCTCGTAGAACACTTCGTGCTTATTGTCAAGAATATTAGGTCGGATGAATATTGTCAGAGTTATGCCACTTTGTGGAAGACTAGTTGATGAAGCTATCCTGCTGAATAATATAAGGTCAATTGTTCTACTGGTCCAAATCAGTATAAAGTTCCAGAAAAACAGTCATAAACAATACATACGGATTCATAAGTACCCTTAATATACTACTCAAAATTTGATAAGGGTCAAGAAATTTTCCATTTGAGTATTTCGCAAATTGAATTAGATTGACTGGCAATATTGCAAACAAATAAAGATTACTATAAAATTTAATGTCTTAAGTGCTGATAAGCCCAACCCCAGTAAAATATTCGTGCTGCATTCAAGCTTCTGTAATAACATATAGCGGTCCATTTCTTCACATTCTGGGTCTGACTCGATATGCAAAAAAAACCGGGACAACAATTTTTATGTTATTCCTGCCACTTAGGGCCCTGCTAATAGAGCTTATCAGTAACCTCGAAAACGACGTCGTTTTGACAATGCTTGTCAAATTGCAAGACATGACTTTATCGATTATATAAGATGATACTTTAATAACTGCGCAACCTTTTCTAAAGAGGACATCAAACTTGATTTCTTGACCCTTAGCAAAGTTTGAGTAGTGTATTGTAAATATGCTGATTTCTTATCAGTGGGACCATGTATTTACATTGTACTTCTGAAGTATTTTATTGCATATCAATTTCACGCCCTCGTTACTTATATGGAGTCATGTTGATTTTTTGGGAGATATTTCTTCTGCTGTATATCAGGGGTGTTAATTTTCCTCATTTATCCGGATATCATTCATGAAAGAGCAATGGCTTCTGACTAAAATATTTGATGAAAATATTTCAAGAAATGGCAAAGTTATGGAACATTTAATCTGCTCTGAAGAAATTCTTTAATACAAACTGAGTTTAATATGGAAACAATGTTGTTGAAGACCTCTTGTTGGGCAAAAATGTTCGGCTGCACATGATTTTCCTCATTTTCAATTTCACCCTGTTGACACCCCTGTATATATAGGAGTGGTTTCATAATGACTGAAAGTCTCTACTTGTCTCTGGCTTGTCCTAAAACTTGAAACACACACTTCTTAAACATGCCTGCATATTTCCCATCAGACTACTTTCAACCTGTTAACTTGGGTGAATGTTTTCGGGGATGATGCCTGAATTGTACGTTTTAGTACCAAAAAGTATGTGTTCTTCATTTTCCCTGTATAAGTTACTTTTTGCGATTTTCAATTTTTTCAGAATTTCTAACTTTCACTCATGTGTTAAGAGAGACCACTTGTCAGCAGAGACCACTGGTGTTGCCATGGTTTGTTGTTGGCAGCCCACTTACATTTAGCGAGACTAAGTCGCCACTTTTGGTGTATGTGCGTGCTTGTGTGTGTCTGATTTTGTCCGGACCATAACTTTGTTATGCTTTGACCAATTTTGCTTATATTTTACAAATATTTTCACCTCCATGAGGAGAAGTGTCATGCACAACCCCATGTTCCTATCTCAAAGGTCAATGTCACAGTTGTAGGTCAAAGGTCAAATTGTAGTTATACCATTTCTTTGTCGTACATTGACCAATCTTGCTTATAATTTGCATGAATATTAACCTCTATGAGGTGGAGTGTCATGCCAAACCCCCAGGTTCCTATCTCAAAGGTTTAGGTTACAGTGAGAGGTCAAAGGTCAAATTGAAGGCTTATTTAAGTTGTAGCTTTTTTTCAACGTGCGCTGATGCTTGACATAATTGGCCCGAGGGCATGAATTTCTAGTTTTTACATATATGGTTAACTGTATAAAATCTCAAACTAAGTACATTTTGTACATCACCATCGAATGGATTGTATCACCTCTATGCAAGGATTCATTATGTCTTCCTCATAATTATAGTGGGAGAGACATTGATTTTGTGCTAGATGTCTGTTTTGACGTCTGTCTGGATTGATGTTACGAAGTTTGTCTTCCTTTGATCTCCCTATTAACTGTTGGTCAGAGTCATTGCCAGGATTTATGTTAGATGATTATTGCCACCAGAGTTGTAGCCCTTTGCTACATGTTATTGTAAGGGTAAATTAATGCAAGGGTAAACGAGAGAAAGCTATTGAAAATAAAACCATTTATTTATAATACATTGTACACAGATATAACACAAGTGAGCAACAAAATGCATTAATATAACAACAGTATAGCAATACCATGTGACAGACATCTTAAAAAGGCATCAAATCCAAGACGAAAGTCAACATTGGTAAAGGAAAATGGCAGTAAGTATTTTATATCTATAGCGAATTCTTTGAGACATAAGCCAGCCCCAGGGAAAAAATAAAAACTTTCTACAAAAAACGGATACACGATATTACACAAATTTTAAGTTGCTTTATGGATACCACTCCTGAATTTTAATATTTTAGAACAATGTTGAAAACAGTTTTGTGTAGAATGTGCACTAATCTTTTCCGAATCTGACCTGCATCTTATTTTAAGATTTATTCACGACCTCTGTATTTACGATTTTGGAGCATATAAACTTGATTTATTGTGGCTTACACGTGAATGCTTTAATAATCAATAGATTAATGCCATGTTCCTTCATTTTTACGCACGCGTGCAAAATATTAACTGGTTTGGTTCGGCTTTGCAATTTATCGTGCTAGAATTTTCAACATTATCATGTTCAAGTGCATGTCAGATTGGAATGCAAATAAAATGCTAATCTTGTCTGCACATGTATACAACAAAATGTTCACTAGGTGTAATGGTAACAATTTACAGTATAACCTCAGCAGAGCAACACCCTTTGGGAGCTTCAAATAGTGGTCATTGTTTAGAGGTTGATGATCTACAGAGATTTAATATAGTAAATGGCAACTAAGGGAACTTTTGAAGATGTTATACAGAGGTTGTTGTAGACTGGTACCCGTTCGAATATCAAAAATATCCGACCGTATATTTCGGCGTCAGAAAGCAATCGGACCGAGGCACCAGTATAAGGTTGTTGCTCTACGGAGGACCGCTCTAGTGAGGTTGTAATAATAATAACATCTATTTATAGGGTCTGAAGTAAAATATTGTTTGCCCCCCCTTCCATGTTATTTAGGTTTGAATAGATAGGTAGGAAAATATTTCTATATAAACAAATGTACAGTAATTTGACATTGTTCTCCAAATATACACGTAAATGTCCCCGATATAATTCGCAATTCGTCTGACTACCTGGGTACTCTTTTATAAATGCACTTACGAAAATCTTAAAGTTACGCTCGAATTAAAATTTATAATTCTATTGCAACTACAAATTGGTGACATATATGCTTTGTATGTGTTCATTTTACCACACTTTATCATTTTAAACAGATAAAAAATAATTTAAATTTGATCGTAAGTTAACGTAAGTGCTTTGATAAAACAGTACCCTGGTCCCGATCTTTTTTTAAGCCAGTAAAAATCATACAAAAGCACCACTCGCCCACCAGTGAAATAGGTGAATTCCAATGAACACGGTTTGTAACTTATTAAAAAAACACAAATAGAGTTACTCCGGGCACACTGGTTTCGTATCCTTAAAAGTACCAATAGGAACATACTTCACGTCCTCGCCGAAACAAAAAGCTTGGGGTCCAACGAACTTCAAAGCCGTCTCTGAACTCATCAAAGGATGTGAGCGTATTGCCACCACGGAAGCGCGAATACCGAATCGAATTTCTTCCGTTGGCACTGGCTGTGCCGTGTCGGGGTCAACAATTGTTATAAGGTCAGGTACACACGCCAATGTTTTACTTTCTTTTGAAACGTCACGAGCAAGTAAAAATTCATTCTGAAAGTCGATTAAGACTTTGCTTCCATTGAACCTGTCAAGTCCACTGATAACTATTTTTCCCACCGTGAAGCCTGAAGTCGATTCTCTTGAAACGTCAATCACCTTCCCGTACACAAGCAATGTTCCATTCTCAGACTCTAGCATCGCATCAACCGGAGACTGATTGTTCGAGCGAGCCTTCAATATGGTGTCCCCTAATCTCCATGCATGACTTAAACTGTACTGAACAGTTTTCTTCAAAACGTCATCTTTGCGAAACATAGACAACACAGTTCCGCCCATACAACCCATTTTCTGAACTTCCTGACGAAAATGATTCTCCAGGCATTTTGGATTATCTGCGTGAAGCACAACCGCTCTTCGACCTTTGTCATCGGCCAAGGTGGCGGGGTAAGGATTTGAGCCGTATATGAAAGGTGCAAACATTTGTAGTTCAGGAAAGGCACGTCCCATTCCGTCGCAATCTAAAACAGGCAAATTCAAAGATGCACCAACGATCAATGGTTCTATACAATTCATTCCGCCAATTTCCGCACTCATCAATGCAATAATTCTCGGTTTCTTTGCTGCATCAGAGCCATCAAATTCACCCGCTTTGCCACTAAGCTTGTAATCTTCGATGTATTTAACGCCAACTCCTGACTTTACTTCAACGCCGTTTGTATTCCTTAACTCACCGTTTTCATATCCGCCTATCTGATAAATATCTTTCATACATTCCAGAGCACCAACAGTCTCATTACCAGCCACTAGTTTCTCATAAACCGCAAGTGGAGCTCCCATAAAAGCCACAATTGTCACCACATCATTAACTGGATCAGCATTTTGAAGAAATCTTGCAGGGTTTACTACTCGAATTTGTTTACCACTTTTAAGCAGCCGCATTGCCAAAGTACGAGCTATGTGAGGATTCCCTCCCCCACCACACCCCATAATCCCAGCACCAATATGAAGACATTCTATATCATATTCGGACATATTCCATACTCCGGTAGTCTGGTCGATATTTGGGGCTTGAATTTTAATGTCCGACGCTTCAACTAGAGCATTACCTGTGGTTGTCACAGTTTGTTTCTTCGGTGTTGTCGACCTAATGTCCGGTTTTGATTTGTAGACCGATTTAGGAACTTTGGAAGTGGCTTTAAAGGAAGCGTCATCAAGCTCCCCAGCCACCTTTAGTACGATCCTAGTTCTATGGCCTGGTATGTAAGCTAGCGGTATGTCCTCTTTGTCAACGACAGTCAGGGTTCCCTTCTTTGCACCTGCCTTCAGTGCGTTATTCTCCGCAATATGTTTCATTGCATTTATAGCATTTTCTCGAGCCTTCTCTAGGAACGTTTTCTTCACTGCTTCAGTGACTTGTTTACGCTCTACAATGGCTTCACTGCCCAACGGTCTGAGAGCGGTGTCAATTTCATGCTGCATCACATCCTTCTTAAGGTATTCTTCTAAATCAACGACCTGATCCACCTTACTGGATATTTGACTCAGAGCGGCACCTACTGCATTAGCAACATCATTATGCGTAGGTTGAATTATTTCAGTAACTCCTTCAAAGTCATACTTAGTGTCCACCAGAATGCTCCCCCCTCCAACTAGAATAAGAGGAATAGATTTATTCGCAAACCTCATCTGATCAACACACGCACTTAACTTAGAATGGATTTGATCCATAGCAGCGCGAACAAATTGTTTATCCAAATGTTTCACGTTGCTTTTCAAACCAACATATTCGGCCAGTCCGGAAGCGACAGCAATATCCGTTGCAGTGCAGACACGACCAGTTTTTTCATCCGGTTGAGCAAACACGTACGCTTCTTTGTCAATGCGATAACCCGCACTTTGTGGTCCGACTGTGACGCCTAGAGGCCCAGCTTTCTCCGACGTCACAACATACGATCCACCACCTAACCCAATGCTGACAACATCAGGCATACGAAAGTTAGTTTTCACACCCCCAACGCCAACTTTTGCTGAAGCTTCTCTAGGAAATCCGTTAGTTAGCAGACCTACGTCAGAAGATGTTCCGCCAATGTCGACCACGATTGCATCTTTTATACCAGACAGAAAAGCCGCACCACGCATGCTGTTTGTTGCTCCAGAAGCGAAAGACAGAACTGGATATTGTGACGCCATCTCCTCGCTAAGTAGTGTTCCGTCATTTTGCGTCAAATAAAATGGACATTTCAAGCCAAGGCCAGTAATAGCTGATCGGAAGCCATCGATAGTGTCTCTACATAGGGGTTTTATGCATTCGTTCATGATGGCGGCGTTTTCACGTTCGAGTAGTCCAATTTTACCAATAGTGTGACTAATTGTAATGCTTGCCTCGGGAAAACGCTCTTGAATAAACCTCGCAACAAATTTTTCCTGTTCATCGCGGAGAGTAGAAAATACTCCTGACACGACAATATTCCGTTCATTATTAGCTTTCAGAATTGCAATACAATTCTGCAACTCCTGTCTATTGATTGGCGAAATTTCGCTTCCATCTATTTGGTATCCACCGTCTACTAGGTAAACAGTCGCTCTCACCTTTTTTACCAACGACCGAGGGAAGACACTGAACGGTGGCAAAGATCTTGATGCAGTTCCACACAAGCGAATGACAGAAACTTTTGTCAGGCCTTTCCCTTCAACTACGGCGTTTATGAAATGCGTTGTTCCGATATTTATCTGCTGAATCGCTAAATCCGGGCATTTCTTGTGAGAAGCGATTAAAGCGAGATGTATGGCTGCTCGGACACCGGAAGTGACGTCATCGGTTGTGGGTGTTTTACACTTTCCAATGATATCAGAATGACCACTACTTTTTCCCACAATAACCGCATCGGTATTAGTTCCCCCCACGTCTACGCCGATGATTGCTCGAGTCAGCACCATGTTTTAGCCACAATAATTAATCCAAAAACTGATCCGAAATACCTAAGTATCTACACACACGTACAGTTTCAAAGAATTCGATCAAGTATTCTATCCGGATGTGCAATATTTACCGATAATGTATATCTAGATGTATATCTCGTTAGTATGCACAATATAGGTCGATCTACCTGCACAACTGATTTATACACAAAACGACATATATAAACACTTGTCGAAGTTGATAAAAACCGGATTTACGTTAACTTTGTACTGTCTCGCTTGACTGACCAGATATGGATCCGTATCTTCAGGGCCGTAGCTGAACTACACATAAATGGGGGTATCTATTAGTCTTGCTCCCGTACCCAATCTTACATTTGTTTTGGTCGAAGAGTGTAAAGAACGGGAACCAGACTAGGTACCAATATGTTTATAGTCCATTGCTACACTCCCGTAATTTTCGTACGCATGCATGCGGTAATGAGCAGAACGATATGGTGTGCAATTATATACATTTGTACTAAGTATAAGTCGGGTAAACTTGTTTATACATGTATAGTCACACAGTGAATAAACGAGTCAAATTCCGGTTATCGCAATAAGTCATACACGTTAAAGTATATTATCTCCCAATAAGTCATACAGTGATTAAAGTCGGGTAAACTAGTTTATACATGTATAGTCACACAGTGAATAAACGAGTCAAATTCCGGTTATCGCAATAAGTCATACACGTTTGAGTATATTATCTCACAATAAGTCATACAGTGATAAAAGTTTCGTTTATACGCTGTGGGTCACGGAATTAAGATCTCGAATAATATTTAATATTAACACTCATTTTCGCTATGCAGTTATGCACCAGTCAATATTTTGCCCGCACGGGGGATACAGGGGAAATTAGACAGACGAATCTTCCCGACAGGCGGAAATAAGACAACCTTATCGTCTCCGAGTCCCGGGGATTAGACTTTGGTCTGGGAATTTCGACACCGCGAAAGACGATAGCAGTGATACTTTTATTAGTGTTTTTATTAAAGTACCCGGATGAAAAACTTTTCCATTTAGACAGTAAACATTGTCACCAGGGTGGGGATTTAGACATAAAAAATAAAAATGTCTACCCCCCCCCCCCGGGTTCGCCCGCCGCCCCGCACCGGGCGGGCAAAATATTGACTGATGCATTACCACTCTTATTTCTACTTTGTAACAGTTACTTCAACTTATTTAATGCTAACTGATGATATATGGAGTTATATCAGTGAAATAAAACCTATATCAGTCACTGGTTATCACCTACAATGTGACTAATATAAGCTCCGCCCCCTCTCAGGGACTACTTTAATTTACCAAAATCTCAACACTAAAATGTCTGTAACTTTTTTATTACTGAACGGAAACATGTCATGTGGGGGGTTTTATTCTTAGTTAAACCATTTCCTACAAGTTGGTGTATGATTGAATGCAAAATTCTCAAAAAAGTCGTTTTCACCTATTCACCATAATCCAAGATGGCGGATTTTGAAGTTAAAAATATGAATGGAATAACATATTCATACGTAGCCTAACCACAGTGGTAATTTGGCATAAATAGTACCAGTTTTGACACCATAAAAGCATTAAATAAATAGAATACTTGTTTCTTTTGATTGGATATGGTTAATATCTCATCTTGTAGTGATAAAATTTTAATATTTTCACTCGCGCTACGCGCTCTTGAAAATATTGAATTTTATCACTACACGATGAGATATAAACCATATTCAATCAAAACAAACAAATATCCTCTATTTACCTGGCGTAGAACTGTACCAATGATAGAGTAAAAAACATTTTTTATAAAATTTATGTTATCTTAGATATTATAAATTTTATAAAAAAAATAACATTTTACTCTTATTAATGATATAGTAACTAGTACCATGATTTGTACCATAAATATATTGTACTGTACATTCTAATCCAGCCGTCAATATAAACGCGCTTATGTAGTCTAACCTGTGTTAAGCAACCATTCAATGAATATACACCGAGTGTGACCACTGTTATGTAGTGACTCTATACTCCTCATTTAGTATTGGTTTTCCCAGTGTCCAAATATAATCAATTACGAACAAGCTTTTGATACATCCAGAAGCCCTTGTATTTAGAGGTAAATACACGACACAGCCGGGCAGGAAGGCGGATTATCAACTTCCGGCCAGGCTCTGAAGTGTATTAAAGTCTTTAATACAATTGTTAGATTTCAAATTATCTATTAAAAACAAATAACGTAAATATTACTGATGTAGATATACACTAAGTAAAATGCACCGAGAGTAAATAAAATTGGCAAAGAAATCTGGCATATGAGCAACGTAACGTCATTTTGGCGCCAACGTGACGTCACGTTTACGTGGATAATGTAACGTGCGCCCGTTCAACCGGTCCGATTATGATTATGAGGTTGCGGACCGGGCGGATAGGCCATAATCAACCACGTGATGGCCATAATCAGCCGCAAATAGGCTCATTTTTGTTACTATATATAGTAACAAGTGTATTAATAGACTGAAATCGCCTTATTAATCTCTGTATCATACGAGGATCAATTATTAATCAAAGTGTATCTTTCAAGGATCATTTATTATCCTATAAGGATCAGTTGTTATTTAAAGTATATCCTACACTGATCACTCCTCGCTGAAGAGGTTTACATTGATATTGGTGTTATTAATTATATGAAATCGAATCTTGTAACTGCTCAGATAAGGACAGTTTTTAGTTAGACACCGAACAAGGTGGTCGTGTTCGCACGGCGACAAATGTTGTACAAATATTGTGAATAAAATGTTACTAAAACTTTTCTGTATTGTTGTTACATGACACCACGGGTAACTGTATCATTGATTAAGAGTAAAAAATAATAAAAAAAATTTTTTGTAAAATTTATATATTCATAAATTTTACAAACAATTTGTTTTTCTCTCAGTCATAATCAATGATACAGCTACCTGTGAGTGTGACCACTAAAAGCGTGTGGTGGCTAACTGTTACAGACTCTACTGTACCCCTTGTACTAGACTATTTGTCAAATGAGCCAAACTGGCAAACTCGCATAGTTTTGAAGTTACATAGTACATGTATGTATAGAGATCAAGATCTACATATTAACTATTTTTAATGTTCAACTTCTATTCAACTAAATGTGTATAAAAGTCAGCACCGTGTATGAAAGAGTCAAATTCCGGTTATCGCAATAAGGCATACACTCTGAATTGTATATATAGTCTTCCAATAATTCACACAGTGATCGGAAATCACAGATGCTTTTACTCACAAAAAGTCATACAAGTTAAATTGTATAGTATCCCAATAAGTCCTACAGTGTTTTCGTTCAAGTTATAAGCTGTGATAATGAACCCTCACCAACAACGACGGTACGTAGCACTGAAACAATCGCGAACATACTCAATGCACCATCGAGGCAACTCCACAAAAATAATGCTCAAATGACGCCGATATTATAGACAGTGTGGACAAACCATGTGATATATGTCTCGTAATTTTTGGCTAACACCGCAAGAAGAAATCTGACATGTTAAAAATAACCATACTGTCCAGTTAGGATAATGTGAGAGTGACGTTTTAATTTATGTGTACACAAAATATTACAACTATTGTCTTAACAGGTAAAGTATTTTAGTTTAGCATTGAAAGTATGGATGTCAGCTGGATAAGCCTTTGTCGAGCCCGCTTGTGATGAGCGAGACTTAGTCGCCACTTTTTGGTGTATGTGCGTGCGTGCACGCGTGCGTGCGTGCGTGCGTGCATCCGTCCGTCGGATTTTGTTTGGACTATAACTTGCATTGACCAATCTTGCTTATATTTAGCATGAATGTTAACCTATACGAGGAGGCGTGTCGTGCACAAACTCCGGGTTCCTCTCTCAAAGGTCAATGTCACAGTTGGAGGTAAAAAGTCAAATTGAAGTTTGTCCGGACCATAACTTTGTCATGTATTGACCAATCTTGCTTATATTTGGCATGATTGTTAACCTCTCCGAGGAGGCGAGTCGTGCGCAAACTCCAGGTTCCTCTCTCAAAGGTCAATGTCACAGTTGGAGGTAAAAAGTCAAATTAAAGTTTGTCCGGACCATAACTTTGTCATGCATTTACCAATCTTGCTTATATTTGGCATGACTGTTAACCTCCACGAGAAGGAGTGTCGTGCGCAAACCCCTGGGTCCTATCTCAAAGGTCATGATCACTGTTGCAGGTCAAGGGTCAAATTGAAGTTTGTATGGAGCATAAAAGTGTCATGCATTTACCAATCTTGCGTATATGTGGCATTAAGTAAAGTCTTTACTTACTAATTGAAATTTGTCCGGCGCATTTCTTCTTTACGCATGGTGCGATTTTGATGTAACTTTGCATAAATGTAACCCATAATGAGACGATGTGACATGCTGAAATATTAGGTCAATGATCTCAAAGGTAAAAAAAATAAAGTAATTTAGCTTGTCTGAACCCGAAAACTTGTCATATATTCTTCAGTCTTCTATCGTTGGGTTTTGAAATAAATGCTGGCACATTTGGTTTTGTGCTTTTTGTCAACAGGCACAGGCTCGACATAATCTGCCCAAATATATGGATTTCTAGTACGAGTTACACAGTATTGTGGACTTGCCACTGCTTCACTTTATTATTTTAACTGAACAGTAAGCATTTCATTCGTTGACCGATTTTAATGAGACATCCCCGACTAAGAACTATTCATGAGCGGGGTCCATATGTTTTTCAGATAACATAGGCTTACAATAATGTGGACGCATTACATGTACATATATAATGTAAATCAACGAATGTCAAACTGTATTTACATTAACTATTGTTTAAATAAAGCATCAGATCATGCAGACTAAAGTTTTACATTATCAGCTATTCTATTATCACGTGTTACCCATGTGTGAGATGCATGGTGGAAAACGCAGATATGCCAGTGTTATATTAAGTATATGTGTACTAGAGTGTTAAGCTTTAGGACGACCGATGTTTTAGATGTTGACCCTGTCCGATGAGCATCAAGTGACACCCCTTCAGCTTTATATTGTTTGAAACAAAATATATTCGTTTTAAAAATGTTATCTCGTAAAAAAACCGAGATTACTAATTATTAAACACGATTAGTCTCCATCGAAATAAAAAAAATATATTAACACGATTAGTCTCCACCGGAATATATTAACACGGTTAGTCTCAAACCACGCGGCCATTGTCCTGTGGCTAATATGCTGGATTTAGTCCGGCGATCCAGGTTCGATTCTCGATCATACTCTTCCATAAACAATAGACAACAATTTGGATTTTCCTCCACATGTAGAGAATTTTCCGTTACCTTATGGAAGGATAAGTAAGCACTGGTTAGGATACAGTCCAGGAAAATGAAGTAGTTCCTTATGGAAGGGTAAGTTAGTACTGGTTAGGATACAGTCCTGGAAAATGAAGAAGTTCCTCATGGAAGGGTAAGTTAGTACTGGTTAGGATACAGTCCTGGAAAACTGATTAGGCGAATATGCCACCGTATATAACTGTGAATAATTTTTGAGAAACTATAACGTTAATGATCACATGTGATATTTCACAGTCCACCAAATCAAACATCCGGACATGTGTCCACAATACGCGGCACATCCCACTCGCGTAGCAAAGTGGTTAAAACGACCAACTGTTTTCTTCGAAGTCCGGATTCAAATCCCGGAAAAAGATAAGTCAGCTATTTTCCTGACAGTTCTCCTCCAATACTATTTCATTCGTGGACGTCGGCTACTGGTACAGGCAATTCCAAGAAATCTTGTTTTGTGAACTGACCACTGAACATGACTGAAAATGTGTTGAACAGCTGACGAAAACCACGAATGACAGCATGGTGGCACTTCTTTACCGAACCTTACCACAACTTTACGGTGACATAAAAGAAAGCGTTTTAAATATGGGGCTAATATATGGATCTGCTTTTAATGCAATTAAGAACAAAGGCAGTATACTGTAAAATCTGAAAATTTAGCGTGCGATTAAATTTTGCCGCATATTCGCGATTTCGATTTATATATACATGTATAAGTCTATAGTCTACGAAAATGTTTTATCGTGAGCTTAAACTACGACAGTAAAACGCAGAAATAGAAGAAGTCCTTTCTGAAGTTTAAGCCTGAAACGCGAACATTCAACCTAGCAAACTATTTCAAAAATCTCAAATTCGCGAAATTTTGATATCGCGAAATTACATGATTTTACTGTAACTGCGGTCAGTGGCCCAGATCACGGACTCGCTTCAAGCCGCCTTTTTATAAAACCGCTGATGAAGCAGGAAAAAGTTGAATGATGTACGATGGACATTTAATGAAGGATGTCCTGACAATGCATAAATATGTAATAATCGACCAATCTCTATTTTTATCACAGTGGTTATAAAACAGCAGGCGAATAGTCGTACAATGTCGTATAATGCATTGTAAGGAAATGAACGTTAACCATATTTGGTATGTTTGATTGAAGTTTTTTATACGATTGTGGTTAACCAAGATTTATAGGAGGTTTTTTATTATTTCAAGTACAGCGTATCCTACATAATACATTTTATTCTGGTTCAGTAACCTGTTTTTCCTTGTCGTAACATGCCATCATTTCTAGCCATTACGTGTATATTATAATAATACCAACGACCGACGTCTCTCATTCTATGTTACAACACCGTGGCATTTAAACTCGTACGGCCAGAGTTATATGATTTATTGTTACTCAGACCCTCCTGCCCAATGCTTTGTCATTTTCAAAAAAAAATGAAAAACCAAAATTGCATAAATTGTTTTATTATTTCATAATTTTGTCAATGATAAGCTGTTATTACGAGAGCTCTAGCGCAGTATACGTACCAACCTTAAGATAAATTGGCTGTTTTCTTGAAAACTAACACTGTTGTTGATTGTCGTGTCCAACTTTAGGTCCCATGAAGAGGACCGATAAGACGCTCAGATCTATATAGAGTTTTAGAGGGGAGATTTAGAAAAACGCTTATAAATTAATTAAAATCGGCCCATCAATGACTAGTCAACCACAAAAAGCATGGTTGCTATATTTTGGGATTATTTTTATTTATTTTCCTCCTCCTGTGGACATTTCATTCACCAAAGCATTCTGATAAAAATTAAACAAACTCAGACCTACGTGCACATCAGTAAAAAACAGGTTATTTTTTAAAATCTATTTACCTAGAATGTTGAAATACCAGTTGACTGGCTGTTTAACTTGACATTCTTGTACTATACTGTTTTATAATGTTTATCATTGTTGTGTTTATATTTGATCTAACAAGGACATAAACTTGTGGTTTCATATTTTACGCATGCTTAAACAATTCTGTTTTAAATCAATACATCAACAATATTTTCATACGTGCAAACATATCAATAATGACAGTGCAATAAAAGCACTGCGTCACCTAATTGAACCCACTACTTTCCGACATACGTCCGTTTAACCGACTGTACATTTACCCACAGGCGTTCGTCATGTTGTGCCCCTCTAGACCCCTATACTACACAGGAACCCCCTACCAACCCAAACTCTACAACCATTCATATTATGAAGTCTTTTTAACACATCACTACAAATAGCAACGTTCTGATCAAAGTATTGAACTCAATATTAGCTATGGTTAGGGGTTCCTGTGTAGTATACGGGTCTAGAGGAGCATAACATGACGGACGCCTGTGTATTTACCCTCCCCTCCAAGATTGGCTCGCAAGTCGGCTGTTACACTCGGCTCCGATAGCAGCCGCAGTACATTGGCTTTTGACCCACTCGGGTACCTCTTCATACACCTGGGTAAAATGGAACGTTACATGCGTCTATCTTGCTAAGAGGCATTAAACAGTCATGTGGAAGAATTCTCCTCAAGCGGTTAATCGATAGCACTCATTTTTTCTATATAGAAATAAGAAGGGACGATATCGGTTTTTCTTAAAAATGAAAAAACTAGACAAGCAAACTCTTAGGTGCGAAAAGATCTGTAATCTTTAATGTCTTACACAGTATGTGATATTAATTTCATGTATCTTAATAAATATTTTGATAGTCTGTTTTGAAGATATTTTTTACCATTTTCCTAGTGATTTTTTCCGGGAGCAGACGGGTATCGAAGCGTTGGCCGTACCTCTAGACCACCGCCCCACTAGTATCATTCGCGTTGATTTATTTCCCAAGACTCGCCCGTTTAAAATGTAATCTTTATATGCACAACACGAATGTTTTTCATAAATTAATTTTGCCATTTAATTTTCGTACCACCTGGTGCCTGTGTCCTACACGATTATTCGTTATTTATAACAGCTATACGAACACGTACATCCTGCCAATTTGTTGCGCATTTTGAAAACAAGATGATAAAAATATACACATATTTTTGTCTGAACTGTATTTATAAGTCGGTCATTTAAATGCGCAATATTTGCAAGCAAAAGTATAATGTCATTGTTCGTATCACATAAATCGAACATGCATACATTTATATTTCCGGGTTTCCCTTTGTTATTCCATTAGTACATGCGCGACTTCAGAAAAGGGTCTACGGTCCGGACCCCACCTGACGTTTTGGCTACGGTCCGGGTCTCACCGGAAGTTTTGGCTACGGTCCGGGCCTCACCGGAAGTTTTGGCAAAAATACGGCTTTTTTGTATTATATCGTATACAATGTATTTACATTGGTTTGTCATTCATTGGAGTCTCATCCAGACGAACGTCTTCAAAACTAGTTGGTTGGACTCCCTCCGAGAAAAAATAGCTGCTCGGATCCTTTCCTGACAAAATATTTCTGGTTTGACCCCTCTAAAAAAATGCAGGTTCCGCGCATGGAGTAGAATACATTCATACATTGTATTTAGCGGAGATGGGGGACTTTTTGTTGATGTTGATGGAAGACGAAACCACATAATATCGATAAGACAAACCCTCTGAAGAACATGACGCTTTTTAAAAATCCAAGAATCGTTCAGGAGAGGTTGTACTATAACACCACCTTAAAACATACCACATAACGACGCCGCTAGAAACCAGATTTCATAAATCATGGTTATTTATCTCTGTGAACTAATTATGTTTGCTTCATTATTATGATTTTTTAATATGAATTTTCTAAACCGCGTACAAGCTTGAGAAAAGTACGGAATATGGATAATTGATGTGACCAGGACATGAAACAGACGGCTTTATCGTTTATAAGTTATTAGGACATATATTAATGCGTACAATTTAACAAGCTGTAATGACAAGCGAAATTAACCCTACTCATAACAATGTAAATATTTGACAAAAATGACAATATTTATTATTTAACGCATCGTTGCATGTGGCTGTGTCCTGGGACTGTTTTATTTTACTTATTTTACAGCCAACTTGCACGACTCATTAGTCAGGAGATGGCGGGTTAGTTGTACAGCCGGTTGAGAGTAAATAAACATATTCGGCGTCGGTTTGCAGCAAATGGATATCTCAAACTGAATAAATCATCACCAGAATTTTATACATGTAGTTCCTATCTACACACATAGACTCAACCCTGTCTTAAAACGCCAGTCAATGGACACATACACCAACTGGGTCATTTTAATCTCAGAATTAAGAACGCATCATTTTGCTCTTAGTTCAACCCCAATATGCACAGAGTCAGCAACTGGATTCCTTACACCCGAGCAGTGCGCAAAAAGTGTATTGTTTTGCTGGTCAAGGTAATGTTTTTCTTCATTAAAATCCATTTTTCTGCGCACTGCTTGGGCGTATAGAATCCAGGCGCTCGAAAATACGCTGAGACACGTTGGCATCTTTATATGGGCCAGTCTCCAAGAAAACATGCTATTTTGACAAAACATTTGAATTTTAGATTTTCCATAATTTAGAAGAAAAATCATATCGGAGCAAAATGCAAATGAAGTTGTGTTCATATCTTAATTGTAAGAAGTTATAGTTCTTTTGTTGAGGCCCTAAAAACAGTAGAGCCTTTTTGTGTGACGTTGCGAACGTCATTCAAACGCTATATTCGACGTAACTGTAACAAGCTCTTTTATCAAATTTAATACTGTATTTGATCAATTCTTGACATGAAATGTTCAAAGCAGTATCTCGTTTTAGAGTTACGTGTTTATTTTTAAAATATATATCAAAATGGTAAATGTTCGCGTTTACCTTCTTACTCCTCGTACCTTTCCGAAATTGGTCACCATAGTAACCAAGCAAGTTATTTCAACATAATTCATTAGAAAATTTAAAGCTAAGATATAGTACTATAATTATATTGGTAAATAATTTAAAACTGAATCAATAGATAGACATTTTTTTCTTATTTTAGAGAAATAACCGCATATAGTCAAAATCGCAGGTTTTCCTGGAGACTGGCTCAATTGTATAATTTGTTTGGTAAGATTTCCGAATATTGACAAAGTCATACGATAAGTTGTCCGGAGAAAGACGGAACCACACAACACGTTTTCCGAAGAATAACGGAAACACACAACAAAATTACCTAAGAGCGACGGAAAATTTATTGGATATGAAATTTGTTTGTCGTGGTATTTTGGTTTCTCGTGATGAATGAGCGTTAGGCATGATTTGCCACTATATATGCACGTACAACTCCGTGAATACACGTGCAACCACGGAGTATTTTAAATTTGAATTTAATAAAACACAATTTGAAAGCTACTTTCTTATTGGACCATTTTAACCAATCAGAGGCCACTTAAATAGGTTTTATCGCTTTTTTTAAAATCTGAAATGCACATTATCTGCTATCCAAGAAAATTAAGACAACTATGTTTACATATCTTTCATAGCTACAATAACAATTAAGAAAATCAGGAATAAGTCTTCAATTTACGAGAAATGTGTGGTGCACCAGTTTTGTTTTCCAACAAGACGTTTGGGACATCCAGTCTTGCAATTTTAATGCATGTGGATTTCAACGATATTGACCAATAGTAGACGTGTATACAAAATAGAACTATTTTTGTATCAAAAGAACGTGACGTAACAAACTTTGCATTTAGCATAAACTTTGATAATTGTTTGGTTCCGCCAAAAAACTTAATTTCATAGAATTTTAACCATAATAATTATGATTGTGTACTTTAAATATATCTGACTAAAATGCCTATAAGCGTGGTACAAATTAACTGTACTTTACTGTACTGTATTTAACGCTCACAAACGTAACGAACCCAGATGCATGTCCCCCGCATCTTTTGTAAACATTCATACACGTAGGTGTTTTGTTTACAATTTTTTGTTTGAATGAGTATGCATATATGACTCATGTAACTATTTCATATAATAAAAAATACTAACTTAGTTGAACTCTATATCTACATAATGAGGTAATAAATCACGATTACCGCGAGATTCACTAACGTGAATGAAACTCACGTTACACAAATTATAAATACATACTATAAATAATTCCTAAACATTCCCGCAAAATTACGCCAACAACACGTATACGTCTTCCATGCTTCGACTGTCCCATCTACAGGGTGTCCCAAAAAAACGTGGACCTACCTAAAACCCTTATAACTTATTTAATTTTTAATGAATTTGACTGTTCTTTTGTGAGAGTGTGTAAAAGTTATCTCTACTTCTAAAATAGGTACTTATTTATATGTTTTGCTTTTAAACACGAAGTGACGTCATCATTTTAGCTATGGTGTGAATTCCTGGTTTTTTTGTCGACTTACGTGGAAAATGTCATCATTTGATAAGCCATTGTTGTCTGAGCGATCATTTTGACAAAACAAGGTTTTAAAGTCACAAAATTGAAGAAAATCTTGAGAAAAGCAAAGAACATTGCAATGACACAATGAAAGCGGGGAAACAGTGGTTAGTTTACTAAATGAAAGGGAAGCAGACAACCTTCAAAATATTCATTAACAATATTCATTAACAATATTCATTAACAATATTCATTAACAATATTCATTAACAAATCTCCAAAGAAGCAAAATATAAATTTATTATCATTGAGAACAATCAACAAGATAGCTTAGTAAGAAGCAAGAGTAATCAGGTAAACTTTTATCCAAATTAACAGTTTATAGCGAATTTCGCATTAAGTCCACGTGTCACGTGGTTTGGTCAGAGTTTTAATTCACTAATGGATCTGAAAATTTGTGTTACAGTTTCGAAGTTACAGAAAGATACTGAAAAATGGCCGCCAATAGAATAACAAAAGTTTCCTAAAATGCGTTATTCTGTAGCTAATAAATTTTCTTTTTTATTTTAACGATGTTTAAAAATATTCCAAAAACTCCAGTAGGCCTATCTAGAACACATTTTAAAATAAGGGAGATAAATGCTCAGTTACTTAGTATAGCACTTTGATCGACCGCCATCTTGGAAAAGAAACGCAATCATTCTGTACTGGATGACCATGTTACTTTTTCTGGCGTTTTTGAACCTCAACAACTTACAATCGTTCATGGATGATGGAGTCGAACCAGAAAGTAATGACATTTCATAATAACTTCTAGGTTAAATCAACTTGCCTAGTGTAAATGATATAGCTGAGCTGTTCTTTAAGATATAATTCGCTAAAATGGCTGTGCCTTAGTTCATATTAGATGTATATCCGAGTCATTTAGTGTGTCAGCAATTATAAGAAAGTAGAAACCACTTATCACAACAAATCAGCAGCAAAAAGAGGAGACATTCGCAAGAAAGTACTGACATTTGTCCTCATACTTAAGGACAAGTGCCCTAGATATAGCTCGGATATGAGCCCTAAAGTGAATTTGTTTGCTGTACATGATGAACATTAGTGTATACAGATCCATCATCCTTGACTATGGGACACTTGAGTTGCCATTTGGGGTCGGCATGTAAATATATATCTATGAACAGGCTGAAATTCCTTGTTCACTGTTTGCTAATTTCCAAAACACGTGATTGAAAACAAGGGAGGTAACTCAGGGTATTTAACTAAATAATCACAATTATGATGCTGGTATTTTGAACTGTGTTTTTCCCTTAATGTTTTGTCATATTTGCAATGTGTTATTGATAAAAGAGACAAAGTTACAAATGTTTAACCTAGGTCTGTTGAGGATCTCATGGAAGATTTAATTGTCAAATGAGTTTCATCGTAAAATAAAGTCTTTATTATTATTATTATTATGTCACCGTTTTTTTGGGACACCCTGTACTATTAGTACTACAGTATGCGTAAAGAGACCACGTGACTTAAACGCTCGTTAAAGCGTACTTAATTAATTAGCATGCGGTGTGTTCATTTTGTCAGATCTGTCACACGATGTGCGACGTATACTCATCTATCAATCTCGACTGGTTCTATTATCATTATTTGTTGCTAGTTGTCTTAATGGTAACGGTTTTGCGGTAATTTTCGTCACGTCAACGTACGGAACAGGACGTAAGCGGTTTGGTTGATTGGTTTAATTTATTGTCAACAAATTAACGGTGACCGTGTTAGCTAAATGTATAGACGGAAAGGAACGTCATCACGTGATGGGAACACATATAAACAGTATGAATTTGTGTCAGTCTGTCAGTTAGTCAGTTAGCTTAAACAGCGCAAGTGGTCGTAAGAAATAGAACTGTATTGACAACAAATGTGTTTAGTAGAGGTATTAATATATTAGATAAATAGAACGATTTCATTGTGTCTAGAACTTGTTAGAAGTTGTGTGAAAATAATGCTTTATTTTACATTAGCTGCAATATTTCTGGAGATATGTATGTTTGTGCACGTGAAATCTCACCCAGCACGACCGACACTCCCATTATGCTGGAAGGAAACGAGAGTTGGCGGGAATGAACTAGAGTTGCTGTGCGTTATTCACGAAAACGAACATTTGGACTATGAAGAAATTCGGACCTACACGAAAGATCTCAATGTTAAAGTTAACGTTTCTATCACGTGTCTAGGTGGTGGATTAATACGGTTGCCATGGCCGTTTGCTGCCAAGAACGTTGTGTCGTTGCACGTCAGTGGCTGTACTAACGAGGGACTACTTTCTGAAAGGAAAAGGCGTCAGCCAGATAGAAACGAGCTAAGACAAGTTGTGATGGAAAATATCCGTAATCGAGTGAATTTGAGCGAGATACACGATTCCATAGTGAATCTCCAAAACATGTCGGATGAATACAACTGCGGACCGGACAACGCAGTGGTTCAAATATACAAAAATATAGAGTACGTGTTTCCTCGAGCGTCAGGCTCTTATGAAGAACTAATCATGATGCAGGAAATGATGTCAGCATCTACAGTGGAACAGCTTTTTACGTCAGTTCGGGTGTGTAAGTTCCCGAATCTGCGTTATTTGGAAAACAGCGGAAGTAGAAGCTTTTCAGCGTTCCATCTAAAACTGCTTGAGTCGAACCAATATCCAAAGCTGAAGGTGTATTCACTGCGAAACAACTCACTGGGCCGTATTCCGTCTGAAATCTCCACTGGACAGCTTAACTTTCTCCCAAGTCTGTCCCTTTTAGACTTGTCCAACAATGAGCTGACGTCAGCAGATGTGTTCTCGGATACAATAAGCCAAGCCAAGCATAAGAGCAAAGGGCCGGTGACTCCTGATTTGTTATCGGGCAACTTAGTCAAGACTAAGAAGTTGCTAATAAATCTGAGAAAGAATAACATTAGGACTTTGAGCCATACACTTGTCGTAAACCTTGTGAAATCAGAACGCGTAATTTTAGATATCCGTGACAATCCATTAGAGTGTACGTGTGATCTGTTCTCGTATGGCGAACATTTGGCAAAGTTAAGAAGCATGTCTGCTTCTGTCATTTACAAGGAAGCCACGTGTCAGCATACCCAGCAAGGGACTACAACTCAGCATTTGATCTCAGACCAAGGCTTTGGACACACACTTTGTGAGCAGATTAATGTAATTAACTAATTAATGTGTACGTACATGTATTTTTTATTTGATTTGATACGTTCAAATGTTGTTGTAGTTTTTGTAGATGTTTTTAGTTTTGGCAGATATATATAATATATATATTCCATTCTTATTATCTCAATGTCTCTTGAAGGAAATCCACATCGTCATGGTTTGCAGCGTGAGTTGACGCATGCGCAATACACAATTAAACGTCTTCTTCCTTGTATTGGCCAACAAAACAAGTTGAAGTTTAAAGCTTTTCTAACTTCCGTCCAATAGTTTTAAAGGCATGTCGACGACCTTTGTCCATGGTAATGTCTTAATTGGATGTTTGTAATGATTTTAACATTCAATGTTTGTTATTACAACAAAATTAAAATGGCGGCTGAAATTCAAGATGGCCGACGCTTTAGTAACGCTTCTCGGTGCTTTCTTGTAGATGCGTTTTCAAAATGGAGAACACTTTTGAAATCTACCAGTACTTAGCCGGCACATGTTTGAACTTTCAAATGCCATTTTGGTTTTAATACTGTATTGCTACAATTTGATATGTCATATAAATAAACTTAATATGTATGTAGAATTTGTTTTCTTATTGTGCCTATGTTGTCCATGTACATGTATTATTTTTAATACCCGATACACGGTACAATAATGTTTAACCCATGTGTAGAAGTTGCCAGTTGAATTGCGGAAGGACGTGGTTGTACCGACAATCACACCGTAAGAAATGTAAGTGCCGCGCATGCGCACTAATCCCAGTCGGACGAATATAACACCTCTGACGAGTCTTACGGGACACGGGTAGATAAATCAGTGAGGACTGACAGGAAACCTTGTTGTTGTATAAATCCAATTCAGAAACAATTGACCAGACATCAGTGTAGAGATCGCTCCTCCTTTTTGTTTGTCGGAGGATTTGTGGAAGGTTAAAAAACCAATCCATTGGAATATACAAACATATGTAAAATTTCCAAAATTTTACAACTAAAACCAAATCCTTTCATTGGTCAACTGACTTCTCGATTCACATTTGTATTTACATAATATGTACAAGCGTCTGGGTACTGTTTTATCAAAGCACTTACGAAATTCTTAAACTTACGTTCAAGTTTTAATTCTTTATCATTCCTTAACATATGTAAATTGTGATAAAATGTTGTTCAATATGAATTATGCTTCAGTTAACGAACTCCTATAAAGCATATCTGTCACCAATTCGAGATTTCGTAAGTTGAAGATATTCGAAAGTGCTTTGATAAAACAGTACCCAGGCGTCTGCTCAGTAGTACATCTACTATTGACCATTGCTCAAACGCTTGAGGACTTTTCTTATATTCTATTGTAACGAACCTGATGTTTTGATGGTTGGTATTGAAGTGAAATGCACAGTTACTAAATGTCATTCTGTATCATTATATCAAAACATACATAGACCAAATACACATTACACGAAGAACATGTAGTTCTATTTGGTGGCTACAAATATTTGTTTGAGGTAAAAACCCAAACAAAAAAAAGGAAAGGTTGGTCGGAAAATGTTTCAAGTTTTAATGCAGTGAATGAGCAACTAAACCCTTTGAAACATTTAGCAATAACCATGATAACGATGTCATAAAACATGTAGGATTGCGATATTGTTAAATATATAAACAAAACATTTTGATGCCAAAATAGGAGAGTGAGTTATCTTCCCTAACTATTCTCAAGAACTACATTGGTCCTATCATGTGGATTACTCTGCTTTTATTTCTATAAACTTGTGTTGCATGGTTATTGTAAGGCTGAATATTAGGGTAAACTCGTACGCAAGGTGCGTCTTTGCGCTCTTGTGTCATTCACACATCACTAAAATTGATATACTCAATCAAAGTTCTCATGCACGTGAACAAAATACGAGGTACGCAATTATTTATTTAACTAACAAAAGTGCATAACAATACAATAATAAAATTATAATAAAATTAATGAAAATAATGTAATTCTTTGAACATGTACAGTAACTACCGGTATCACAGAAAAAAGTAAAATATCTTTTAAAAAATATATATATAAATATAATAAACATACAATGGACTAACCAGACATTCGTTAACATCATAATGAGGAACAGTCTGTATAAACTGACCTGACGCCAGTGAAGAGAACGCTCCGCCCATATGTTTGTCGGAGGTTTTTGTCGGAGTTTATCAAACAGCGAATCGATTGTGTTAATAATACAAACAAATGTCATGTGCCGAATATTTTCAATAGTTTTTATCCAGAATTAAATTATTATTTTGGGCAACTTAGTTTCTTGACTTACATTTTGTAAACATTTGGCGCAGGGTATTTTCTGGTGCAACTCATATAAAACATACGTACGGATTGTCATCTTGAAAAGATATAAAAAGTTGCATAATTCATAAGAAAAGTCTTTTACGTACTAATGATTTTAATTTGCCGCCGAAACATAATTATATCATAATTATGTATTTCCGACGCCAGATTTCGAAATGAAAGACCTTTTTGTACTCGTGTACAACTGATTTAAAAATAAACAAAAAACATATACCACAGACCATGTGATCACAGACCAGGTGATCATGTGACTACATACCATGTGCCACAGTTCATGTGACCATGTTACCACATACCATGTGACCACAGACCAGGTGACCATGTAACCACAGATCATATGACAATGTGACCATAGACCATGTACGTGTATGTGATCAAAGTTTGTAAACAATATAGTTACGTAAAACCCTTCAACAACGTTTAGAGACACGCACTGGTGTTTGCTTTGTTAGGTTTTTGTCTCTAACAAAAATAAGATAAGTACATAAAGACTGGTCAATACGGAAATTGTTCTTAGAAGAAATTTCTGTTTACAATACAAAATAACACACACTACCTTAAAATACAAGATATCACGCGCTACCTTAAACGCAATGTTACTATATGGTGATCAACAAAATAGCTTGCAGATTGATGATACAAACTAAATATTTTATACATGAGGCCTAAAATAAAATATCGCTTGTTTCCCTTTACCACTTCCTGTCCCCTAATTAGCCCCCATGTGAAAAAAAAGATTTTGGGGGAAATTAGCGTGAGTCATTCATTAGTAATGATAAGTCATGTACTCCTGGAAAAAAAATTATCAATATATTTTCCAACCAACTTTCCCAACCCTAACCATGGCGTGCGGGATGGGAAACAAACAATATTTATTTTATTTGTGTGACGTATAGGGAGATGAGTACATGTCGATAAAAACGTCATTTGTCCTCCGTAAACACAAAGTCACCGGCCATGTAATATATACATTATTACATCGTAATATCATTAATACTTGTGGATGATGAATTTTGGTCATTTAAAATACTTTACGAACTCCGAAATACGTATGAAGTGCTATTTCCAATTTTGTAATTTATGTGTAGATTCACCAATTTAAAATCCATTGAAGAAAAGTATTATTTTAAAATCCACAACATTTAAATATTTTGTAATAGATCTATACAATGTAGTTACAAAAAGTTGTTTTTTAATGTTTTCTTTAGATCAGACATACACTGACAACAAACATGTATTCAAGTATCACGTGATTTGTTCTTATGAAACTATATCGATGGTGAAAGAAAATGCATTTATTGCTCCCGTCAGACCAAACTTCTTTCTACATTGTTGAATTTCTCCTGAAACAGAAAATAAACATGCTCATTCACAACATTCTAGTATATACTTAATATCTGCGCGGTCAAATATTGGCGATTATATGATTATAAAAGTTTTTATTCTGCGTTCTCAAGACGTTAGATTTAGAGTTACAAATATGTGTACTCACTTGCATTGAAACTTAATTATTACCTAGTTCTCTAAATAGATAAAGTTTATATACATCGGACACGATTATAATAAATGGTATAAATACAGCATCTTAAGAAGATACGGTTACCAATCGTGGGGTAGCTCAAAATTGACATACTGTACCTCTGTCTCATAATTTCGTGCCTTCTCCTGAAATTCGTGCCTGATTTATTTCAGCTCTAATATATGCGCTAAGTTGTATTTTTACTAAAATAACCCCAATTAATATTCACACAAATGGCCTGTATCAATTTGGGCAGTCATTTTGGACGACTCGTCATTGTTGTCACCTTGACGACGAGGAACAATACGGGTATTACTTATTCCAATTGGGATTCTTCAACTGGTGTTAATTGTTTTGCATACCATTTTTATTACGCAATTTATTTAGCGCCACAGTTTATTACACTCAAAATGAAAACAGATTATGATGAGTACTACTCCAAATTTATTTAATTTCAACACAAATACAAAAATTTACTCCGTGGGGCCCCAGTACAGACCCGTTTTTAAGGAGGCACGAATTTCATGGTTACCAGTCAACAGGATTCAAAGCACCGACCTAGACATACAAAAGCAATAATTTTATGTATTTTCATAACCATTTTGTCATTGTTCTTGTTTTTAGTTGTCAAGTTAACAATTTTTCTTCCGAGATTGGTGAAGATTATTTTTGAACTTATATGCGCGAGTGCGCATGCGCCGATGAAACTGTTAAGAGGCACGGATATACGAGACAGCAGCATATACAAATTCACGTAATTTTGGAACACCCCTCAAATATACCAAATATACTAATTAATTATGATTATTTCCTACCTGATTTCCAGATATCGTCAGTGTCTTTTTGAGAGGTGAATCTTGAAACGAAGAGTTTACTGTTTGGGTTGATTAGTTGTCCCGGTTTGAAGACAATACGTCCAGTTTGTGCAGATACGATCATAGGGTCCGAGTTAGGACAGTGGTATTCCAAAATTGAACGTAAGCTTGCTTCAAATTGCGTCATTACTTGTGGGTCACATTTGTGTGCATCCATAATCTCAAGGAAGAGAAACGTATTGAGTGACTCTAAAATAAGTAGAGAAACAATATTACATATAATTGATTTTAATAGTTAATCCTAGGTCCCACTGAGCATTTTTTGCCTCGGCGATGTACTCCGATTGAAATTAATGAGCTATCAGGACATCGGGAACAGGTCCATCGTGGTATGTGAGAAGCTTCGAAGAAGTCATGAGACAGTTTGTGATATAGGAAGGAATTGTGGTGAATCCGGTGGTATCGGAAACAATCGAGAGAACATTGCCGATGTGGAATTCCTCAGTGGGCATTACATACATTTTATGCGATAACTTGTAAACCTTGTAAATATTGTTTTCTCCGGTGCTTTTTTATCTCTGGATATGACCCTGCATTATTATATGCAGTGGACCAGTGGTACGAATTGACTTATTTGAAACTGGTCATATGCTCACTTCACTCACCATATTTCGTTTTTGGCTAAACATACAGGTACTACTAACAGGTATCTGTATCATTGATTAAGAGAGAAAACAAGACTGCGTTCAATAAACGCTCATGCCCCCTGTGGAAGCCTTGTCCATAAATAAGTCTAAGTCCAAAATTAGGTCAAGGTGAAGGTCAAAAGGGGGTTAGGTGATACAGGCGTGTGGAAAGTATGAAAGCTTTGTAGCAAGCCATATTAATGCTAGAAGAAACGGTCAATTTGGGTTAACCAAGAAGTTGGCCCTTCAATATGTCCAAACTAAGGTCAAGGTTAAGGTCAAAATGGGGTCAGGTGATACAGGTGTGAGGAGAGTGTTCATATACAACATCCATGCAAGCATGGAAGCTTTGTAGCAAGCCATAATGGTGCTAGAAGAAACGGTCAATTTGGGTTAACCGAACGGTCGAACGGACGGGCGGACAGGTGAATCACTATATGCCTCCCGATCTATCGATACGGGGGCATAAAACATTATTTTTTTTACTTTTAATCATTGATACAGTTACCTGTGGTACTACTATACCGAATGGTAGATATGGATATATATAAACATACTTGTCGGTGGACAGCACAGTGGAGCATAGAAAGCTTCATATCCGGATGCCGTCGGGAAGCCTGGCTCTCTGAATGGATTGCGATGTGTGTTATTGAGGAAGCCCTCAGCTGCGGTACCGGAAGTGAACCAAAACAAAGCCATTGCATTATCCGTCATCACAACATCTCTATACTGTTGTTCCCGCGCTATTAACCAATTCGTTTGTTTTGAAGGTACACTTTCGTAAACATATATCTGAAAAAAAAACATGCTGAAACACTGGAAAAAAACTCGATTTTCAAGAATCCCAAACAGTCCATTGATGCCATATACGAGAGTCGTCGTGATCAGTTCGTGGATATCCCCTACCCTCCCAAAATAAATAGTTTTAATAATTTTCCAATCATTGATAAACAGTAAAACGTTAGTTTGTAAAGGGAGACAACTGTACGTATGATATCCTTGTGAATGGAATATAATTATTTGCCCTTGTCTATTCTTTATCTCGCACTATTTATCTTCTTTATTTCGAGCGTGTTCAGCATAAATCAGTTCTCTTCTATGGTGTGTTTTTGTATTTCTCCGGTTAAAATGGATTTTTGGGGAAATATTTGCTCATAAAAATTTCACAAAGCGAACAAAATTGTCAGACATTCTTTACTCAACGTGAATACTAGTCTCAAAATAAAAAAAGGACTCGTAATTGGCCAACCGTACAGAATCCACGCATCTGACTGGCTTATTATTCGCTCAGTTTTAACATAAACCAAATGAAATGAAGTATTCTGAGCCTGGTTTCCAATTACATGTAATTTTAATAACTATTCGAGTCGTGTCTCAGAATGCCCAGTTTAATCATTTTCAACTCAATAATTTAAATAACAGAGTTTTAAGTCCTCCTGGTAGTTCAGTTATATAGAGAGTACCAAGTCATAAATATCCTGACGCCGGGCGAACCCGAAGTTGCCTGGAATTAACTACCGGTTTGTTGAGCGCCTACAAAATGCAGACATAGTACAGAGTGTTTCAAAATACATGTTACAATTTCGCGAGTTTATGAAATTAAAATTTCAAATACGAGGTTAGAATGATGTTATGTTACTAGTACATGTATATGGAATAAAATTTTGAATTTTTCATTTTTAACAGCGTGGTTCGTTTTTCACATGTTGCATTAAATAACAAATTTATTAACTCATATTTTGAGACACCCTGCAGTACTATTTTCAACGACTGAAAATGACCATGGTATGTCGTGGCCTGGGATCGAACGCGACACCTCTTGCACTCGAAGCGGACGTCAAATGAAGTTAATAGAGAGCACACATACCTGATTCTTTGTGGCCATACCCTTAAGGTAACCACCAGCATGTCGACAAATAGATTGTTGTTTCTTCAAAGCCACATCTGCTGCCCGGAAACCTCTGTCCTCAAATCGTAGAAACAGGAACCCGCCTGGACATGGATGGGTCTGAAAAACATAAAAGTGTCTACTGTTAAATCACATATTTTCGTTGGTATTAAATTTCATGAAATTTTTATAATAATCCACTTTCGTGGGATCGCAAATTCGTGGATTACAAAACATGAAAGGGCAAACCCATGTTTTGTATTTCGGAGTTCGAATAATCGTGGTCGAGTTAAACAACGAAATCCACGAAAATTAAACTCCCTCGAAAAATAATGATTTTACAGTATTTATTATTATTCCATAACTAAAGGCCAACCAATAAAACTTCAGGGACCTGGGTACTGTTTTATCAAAGCACTTACGAAAATCTTACAAATTTAAATTCTTTATAATTCCTTAATAGCTACAAATTGTGACAAAGGGTCGTTCAGTCAACGAGCCCCTACAAACAATATTTGCCCCAATGTGTAGGTTTCAAAGAATAATTCAGAATGGAAATTTCAACGTAAATTTACGATTTCCGTAAATGCTTTGCTAAAACAGTACCCTGGATAGTTTTGGCTAAAACTAAGACATGTTTTAGTTGAGTGCTACCTTTCCTATCCTGATTTGTGACGAAGGTAATAACAAGCCAGTGGTATACCATTCGATTCGTTCAGAACGGACCCAGCGCACTTCGAACCTTCGACACAAGACCTTAGATCAGTTAAGACCATTAGATCTATGATGAAAAAAATGAAACGAGAATATTTGCGTTGTGAATAGATGACAAATGAAGTGTACTAAAATGACGTCACAGATAATAATGACGATTTATTGATCGTGAAAGCCCTGTCATTACTGTTTTCCGTAAATATACTTTTTGCAATGCATAATTACCGAGGTGACCAGAATGACGAATAACTTGTTAGATAATTATCCAGTTACGTTGCTTATGTCAAAGAATCGCCACAAATGCTTCGTCAAATACCACGGACAACGGTGATATTTTTTAACACAACGAAGACGGGTTTAAGACATTTAGAGACGAAATGAATTCTTTGTCAATAGACCAGTGTTCGTTCCGTGTGTTTGCACGTGCATGACACTAATCTAGTGAGGATTAGAGTATCATTGATCCAACCTACAATATCTTGATTGATCTAAATTTAATCAGTGACTCATAGATGTTTGCAATTTAATGCGTGACAAATGATTTATATATTTTACATTGTGACATCCCGTTTTCAAAAACGTCTACAGTCAAATTATATATTCTAGAGATTTAAAGATTACTAAAATAATTTTTTTTTTTATAATTTCATTATTTATTCATACGCTTGATATTTTGTGTATGGTCGTTAGATTTATTGATGTCATATTTCTGTTATTTCAATGTTTTACTGTTGCGGGCCTAACGACAGATTGACAATTATGTCAAGTATGTTCCCTCTATAAATAAAGTCTTCATTATTATTATTATACTATAAATGCCGTATTCCTCCATCACACAGTCTGCCTTCCTGTATACAGTTTTATTAAAGCACTTACACAAACCTTAAACTTAAACACACACTTTAAATTCGTATATATGTAACGTTAGATCTTTAACAACTGCATTGTACTATTCCATGCGGTAGAAAACTGCTTTGTATGGGTTCAGTAAGTAGTTATTCGAAAAGCACATAAACGAAACCTTATGCAAGCGAGGATACAGATGGAACAAAAAGTTGAGCATACATTGTATTTTCTTTGAGTCCTAACTTTTATCGTAGCTTTACTTTTTGCGTTTACAAGTTACAGGTTAATTCTGTGGATTTTTATTTCTGCGTTTTCTGCGGTTCATGGCAGTCCCGCAGAAATAAATTGCGCACATTTTAACACTTCTCTACCTTTACATAGGGAGCAGAATTTGACTCCCATTGCACATCTGGAAAACCTATTCAGCCTTTTTCGACTATTGACGAAATATTTCATTGTCAGCGCGTTCCAAGACTCTGCTTTAAATGTAAGCCGTGATTTTGAAGCTTTTATGATGGTTTATATTCATAATTAAAATTCAATAAATCACAACCATTACGCACAATAAACCGCTTTAAGGAGTGTTAAGGTTTCACAATTAAACAAATACGACAACAAGTATAGTTAGTATTATGTATTACCATAAGGCATAGACATGAGACATAAGTCTTCTACATAAATAAATAAATAAATAAATAAATAAATAAATAAATAAATAAATAAACCACAAATAAGTTATATCACTTAGATACAATAAACGAATGTCGGTATCAAGATCATTGGGCATAAACAAAATCCGTGAAAAACACATCAATTACTTTTCACAGATCTTATACTTCAATCATACCAACTATCATTTAAATCTCACTGAGTACATCGACTCTTTCACCAAAAAGGGTACGACCCAACTCAAGTAGGCCTTACATATAAAGGTGACTGAATCATTAACTTAAGATCGAAAGTCCAAAATGTGTCCTTAAAGTCTCAATAAGTAGTTCATTGAATTAAAAAAATGAAATACTTCATTGCCTTCACAAATGAAACACTTCATTGCCTTCACAAATGAAAAACATCATTGCCTTCACAAATGAAACACTTCATTGCCTTCACAAATGAAACACTTTATTGCCTTCACAAATGAAACACTTCATTAAATTAGAAATACAGTGCTTCAGGGTATAAAAAATCAAATACGTCATAGAATTAAAAAATGAAATACTCCTTGCTTTAAATATTAAAGAGACCATCTTCATTTTTTTCATTAAAAAGTGAAATACAAATGTACTTAAATTCATTAGAGATTGAAACATCGCTAATCAAAATTAGTATATTTCATTGAATTCAATTTTGAAATAGATTTAGTTGATTCTATATACATTGAATAAAATTGGAAACACTTCGATTAAAATAGAGTACATTTTGTCAGTGCTACATTTTATGTACTCACCGCATGATCGAAGTAGGGGAAATGATTGCCATGTTTTGGTGATTCATCCCAAAGTTGGGGATTGATGGCCGTAGAATCGTAAAAGCTGTAAATCTGTCTTCTCCTTTCTCTCTGCATTTCTTCGAAATCAAAGCCCTGATCTCCATTCTGCTGTTGTAATTGTCCATTAGGTGGTTCCCGAGAGTTACTGCCCTTCCTTGATGGCCCTGCTGCACTCGGTCGCTGTGCGTTGACGTCTTGTCCATGTCCGGCGTAATTACCATTAGTTGCCCGTTGTTCGGGAGTTTGGTTCCTACTAGCTTGCTGGGGGTCTGGGTAAAAGTTAGCCTGATGATTGGTTACTGGCATTTGTGTAGGCGGACCCCTATTGTCGTCATGGTAGTTGTTTCCCCTGCCACCGCCGTCGCCGCCACCACCATGTTGCCCAGCTTGTCCCCGCGGACTTAGATGGTCCAAAAGTAAATCATTCTCAGTTTTTACATACGTAATCTCCTTCTGTAGTAACCGAAGTTTTGCTGAGTGAATTTTATTACAAGCTTCTAGATCGGCAAGTCTCCGAGCTCTTAGCGACGAATCGGAATCCATTTCCCCAAGTTTTTCCGGCACTGGATAAAGTCCTTTATTTAACGCTTCAATCTTTGCGTCCACAATGTTAAGTTTATCATTTACGTTCTCCAAATCTCGTCTCACCCCCGATAACCTACGAGAGTTTTTAATCTCACTGCCAGTATCCATTACCCTTCAAATTTGAAATCCTGGTCGCTATATACTTGTAAATCAATAAATATTTTGATCGATGATATGAAAGGAGGCTCAGTATGTTATTGAGAAAATTTTCAATTACATCTATTAAACCTAAAGAATCTATATTTTCTTTGGACCGATGTACATTTATGTGGGTTCGTATTATTTGATTCAAAACTTACTGTTGAGTCAATAAAGATGACTATATACTACTCTTTCAGATTTGAGAAATTTTAATTCATTTTTAATTTATTCTAATACAAATACATTGATTTAGTATTTGTACATTATCAAAAGGTGCTTTGACTATGTATTAAGTCTAAACGGATTAGACATGTTAATAATATTCCAATTTTATTGAGACATCGACGCTAAAATCCAATTAAATGCCTTATAATTTACTTCACTTTAAAGGTCACTTTGAAAAGGTTCAAAAGATGGCCTTTTAAATTTCGTACCACACCAGATCTATCTGTTAACTGTACATGTATTTACATATATCGCTGGCTTAGAATTAGAAGGTCGAAAGTACAAAATCAATATTTTGAGAAAACGAGAAAAGTTTCTGAAAACTACTCTTTACTTATGGAAAAGCAAGCTTTTTAAACTTCAGTTTGCTCAATATGACAACTTCCGAATTTCATGAAAATAGGCTCATTAGAAGCGCCTTGAGATGCAGATATTAAATATATATATGAGTCTTATAAGGTCTTATAAGGTCGTAAGTAGTACATACGAGTCGTAAGTAGTACTTACGACCTTCTGCTTCTAAGTCAGCGATATAATGTCAGCTTTAATGAATACATCCGTACTGCTGGGGTAATATTGTTTCCGTCAATAAAATATTGAACCATTTATGCTTGTCTAACGTTAGTTGACCCGGATCATGCACAGAGGCAAGTGGCCTACCCTATTCACTAGTCATGTGACCATTTCCGATTATTTAAGAAGTAATTATTTCTCCAATGATACGTTGAATCTACTTTGAAGAGCTAAGATCGCAGAATATCGATTCATTAAAAATAGCCCACAATGTATTGCGTATCACAACCTTCGGCGTAACCCTGACCTTGTCACACCTAATGCCTTACCAATATAAAATATATTACATTTTCGATACAATAAGGTTCAAATATTGCAAAGTGACGTCCTTAAATTTGACAAGCATCGTATCATTAATCCACGAATCTTAATCTTGCGATCGGCTTTAATGTATTTTAGATCCAGGTTGAAATAGTGCACATTATCATCGAAAACATTTAAACAGTTTATTACATCAATTCATCAATATTTAAGTTCCAACATATGTTTACAAAAGAGCAAAGCTCTCCAGACCTGTCTAGTTACAACCGTATAAAATTTATATCCAGCTACTTAAGGCCCTTGTTCACTCTCTTACGAAATATATGGCGTAAGAATTACCCACAGAAAAGGAAATTTATGCAAACAGTAGTCAATGGCAACCCTGGAAAAAATCTCAAACAGCTCATGACTTCCAATTGAATATCATTAAACCATGTCCCATTTTGTTAAAGGAAAATGTTTATATATTTTCAATGAGTTTGTTTATTTTGAATCTCACGATGAAACACTCCTCATGGGACTGAATATTCATAAACAGCAATGCCTGTATATTTTGTACAAAATACTGTACGCGTAGATATTTAAGCGGTCGAAAACTTAACAAATTTAAAGTTCACATCCAAAGCATGCGAAAATGATAAGCGAGTTTTTATATTTCTTCGTAGAGTTGTCAAAAGGCAAACAAATTGCGCTAGAGAAAATGTCAGCGAATTTGGTAAATTCTCAACAATAGCATATATTTCCACTTAATTTTACTTTACCACTGATAAAATGCAGTAAAGGAGTTATATAACGCTTTCAGTGGTATATTCACTGATTTGAACAGATTTATGAAGTTTTTCTTTTCATTGCATAGAATCTATATTTGGCAAATGTGATGTGTTTTATTCATATAATCAATTTAAATACACTTAAACATTGATTTTTATTATGTACATGGAATACGTATTATTAAAAATATGCGTTTTATTAATACTATTAAAATGAATTCAAAGACTGCACCGGCAACTACTTGCTTTTATTTTGCATATTAAATACGATTTTAAAAGATGAACGTGCTATACTTCATTATGTAGAATTCTCAGATTTAGATTAATGAAGTTGCTTTGTTTGTTTTTTTCAAACTATTACCGTGCACCGAATTGCATTCAACTTCAACACACATTCAAGTTAATCTAAACTTCTTATAATACGATTACATTTGTAGATATTATTAGCCTCGTATATTGATGAAACTAAGCATCTAGGGTAGTGTGTACAAATCTCAGCTCAAATTTAGATTTCACTTTGTCTATTGTCTATGATACATTTCTGAACTCCATGCTTTTGAAACTTTACGGTCATATTTTGAGTACAGTAGCACATGGCCAAAAACTCAAAGATTATGTGACATAGTTGATTCAAAATTTTGCTCAGATTGAAATGCTTCGGGAAATTGCGATCATGGTTCAGAAACACTGACACACACGTAGTTCATGCAGCTTTTTCACATTTGCGACTTGGGTTTAGCAGTTAAGTTCATTTTCTTGTTATAGATAGATCGATAGATTTATTCGACATAAAATGAACATCACATGGCAATGCCAATATCAAAACATACAAATACAGTAAATTAATACATGTAAGCATGAATCAATAAAATAGCCATATCAACTTAACTTTAAATGTCAAGGATAACACAAAAAGGGTTCAAAGGAACGCTTATTTTCATTGTGGTTCAGTTGTGTGGTATGTGATGGTTTTTTTAAGTTTTCCGCGCTCGGCTGTTTAAGTTGATTGTCGCCTTTCCTGTACGAATTTCTATTATCTGTTTTAAGAAACACTGGTGCATTTTATTAAGACAATCCGGCACTAAGGTGTAGTTTGGGTTCGTGCTCAATACTGTTGTCAGTGCAGGGAATAAATCGAATACACACACACTTACGACTGTCTCAGTCGATCAGAAACAACAGTAACTATTCGGCACTTCAACATATTCCTTATAAATGTACGTCGATATTAGTACGAGGGGTGATAAAAAAGTTCTCTGAAATCTTTATTACGAGACCAATATTTCTGAAACTTAGTCAGATTATAGATTAGCGTATTATCAATACAAAACTACAAACATACTAAATAAATTAAGTATTTGGTTAATTAATCAAAGAAACCGTTCACCGGAATAACGTCATTCATGACGTCATATCACGTTGGACCGGTGTAGCCATAGTGACGTTACGGTTTCTATGATTATTATTCGTATAATGATAAAATATTATCTCAATATGAATACAAATGCTTACAGATGTCAACTATGTATCTATATAAACAATTACAGTCCTATTTAAAAGGGATAAACTTACCAAACACACTTTATCTTATAAGAAACAAGTTTACATTATTGAGATAAAAAATGAAAGATAATCCTTTGACCTTTGGTTTATTCATCAAAATGTTTTAAGTAGAAGGCAAACATACTCATAACATCGAGCACTACCGTATGACAGTTCTATTATGTTTTCCTATATCCCCTCATTGGCACTTATTTTTCTCCTTAGGCAGCCAGGGGCGTAGCTAGAGGTATTTGAACGTGTACGCAAGAATTCTAGGGGTGTCCGGGGGCATGCCCCCCTGAAAATTTGTGTTCGCTAGAACGTCTCTGGTGCGTTCTGGCGTGTTTTTTGCATCATCTTTAACATTATTTTTACTGATAAAACCCTGTTTGTTTGTATAGAGCTTTTTAAAAGTGTTTCTGAGAAATGCTGAAAATACGTAAGGCTTACTCCCATAGGGCTTAGGCATCAGTTTTTATTGAAGTTCGATCATTTATTTTTTCACTTTTTGAGAAGCATGTGTACGCAGCTGCGTATTCTGCGTACAGGTAGCTAAGCGCCTGGCGGCGAAGTGTTCGTGACATTTCACGGGTATGTGAAAAGTTTGCACTTATTTTTTATTTATTCGTTCTGATTTTTCTACACATGTATGCGTTGTACGTAAACCTTGAGGTTAATTTTAATGTTGCAACGACGTTAAGGTGGCAGGGTATTTTTGAAATAATACTGATTGGCTATAATATTTGGTATCGTTTGCAACCTGAAGTGACTTTTTATTCATTGGTACATCATGCATGGCGTTAACGTCAGCTATAACGTCGTGAACAAGGTCACTTGGTGTTCTTTTTACGGCGCTTATTATACTTGTTATAGCGCGTTTGTTTTTACAAAGAACCTGTCAACCATAGATGTCGCATACAATTTGTTGACGTTAAATCTCGCAATCACCGCTTTGAAATGCAGTAAAGTCGCCTACCGCTAAATGCCTTTAACGTCAATGCCTTTAACGCTAAATGTAGCAACCCAAATTAATTATAACAGTACTGTAGATTCTGGAAAGTAAGCGCATAATTGAATATAAGCGCATACCAAATATAAGCGCATACGGCCTTACCGTCAATCCATACTGGATATTTATCCAGTCACTTCCGCCAAAATCTGCAAAAAACAGGGTGCCTAATTGACTAAGCTTTATTCGGTCACTTGGTCATGTGTTTGACTGTACTGTGCAAAACTACGCTGATAATGTTCCACTACATTGAAGGAAGGGTGGAATTAATTGCATCTATATACGAGCATTATGTTGACCGGGCAAGATCATGGGTCCGTTGTCTAAGCAAAGCGCTACCGAGCACTTTTATTCAGTTACCCCCCGTTCAATTAAATATTGAAGGCAAGGATTACCTCCCATGGAAAGCGCTACGTAGCGCTTGTCCATGTTAACGGTCTCCATGTCTATTACTATTATAAGATACTCACCGAGTTTCCGAGATGTTGTTCCCATGGTAACGACGGGATATATGAGCCGTACGTATCACTCTCACGGTACCAATTACTCTAGAAATATAGAAAATAAAATAATAATACATTGATTGTACATACATAAAATAATCACGAATAAAAACCGCATAACATATTGTGTGTCCTGTAATTATTTATAAGAAATCAACACTTAATATTTTACTGTAATGTTGACCCTTATCCTTCGCATTAAGTACTGACGCTGACGTTTGTTAGACGTCGAAAGCGTTACACTTATGTGCCTCACCTTTTGACGTTAATGGTAATTTGTTTGTTCAGTATTTTAGTTTGGATTAGTGTGTGGGGGACAAATTAGCCGTTGTTATTCAGATTTCGTCAGTTTCCGGTTTTGCCAACAGCTTTTACATTTAATTAATGGGGAGAAATTTCGAGACCAAAATATTGGGTCGGTTGGGACAACATTCTAGTGGTCTCATATGTCGGTTTTCACACATTACACTGTAATAAAAATATGTTTACGTAGGTTGTCCCAGAATAACGTAATATAATCTAGTTATATAATAATCATGAGAAATATCTGGTATTGTATGTCGAAATTATAATTTATCTTTATGCTTTTAAAGGCAAATTATATTTTAGTGATTCATGTACATGTACTTTCAAATATCATATCTTCCAAGAAAACGGTCAAATATGACATTTCACGAACATCAGGCCGTTGGTCGTAGCTCGTAGGTTGTTGGTCGTTGGTCGCATCGCGTAGGTCGTTAGTCGCATCACGTAGGTCGTTGGTCGCAGCTAAGAGGTCGTAGTTGTTTACTCATTGGTTGAACCACGTAGGTCGTTGGTCGCATCACGTAGGTCGTTGGTCGCATCACGTAGGTCGTTGGTAGTTAGTTGCAGCTTGTAGGTCGTTGGTCGCAGATCGTAGGTCGTTGGTCGCAGCACGTAGGTCGTTGGTCGCATCACGTAGGTCGTTGATCGCAGTACGTAGGTCGTTGGTAGTTAGTTGCAGCTTGTAGGTCGTTGGTCGCAGCTCGTAGGTATTTGGCTGCAGCTCTAAAAGCTCGTAGGTCGCAACTCGTAGGTCGTTGGTCTCAGCTCTTAAAGCTCGTTGGTCGCAGCTCGTAGGTCTTTGGTCGCAGCTCTAACAGCTCATTGGATGCAGCTCGTAGGTCGCAGATATTTACTAGTTGGTCGCAGCACGTAGATTGATAGTCGCAGCTCGTAGGTAGTTAGTCACAACGCTTAGCTCGTAGATGTTTACTCGTTGGTCGCAGCTCATAGGTCGTTGATCGCAGCACGTAGGTCGTTTGATTCAGCTCGTAGGTCGTTGGTCGCAGCACGTAAGTTGATAGTCGCAGCTCGTAGGTCGTTGGTCGCAGCTCGTAGGTTTATAGTCGCAGCTCGTGGGTCGTTGGTCGCAGCTCGTAGGTTGATAGTCGCAGCACGTAGGTTGATAATCGCTGCTCGTAGGTTCATAGTCGCAGCTCGTAGGTTGATAGTCGCAGCACGTAGGTTGATAGTCGCAGCTCGTAGGTTGATAGTCGCATCTCGTAGGTTGATAGTCGCAGCACGTAGGTTGATAGTCGCAGCACGTTGGTTGATAGTCGCAGCTCGTAGGTTGTTGATCGCAGCTCGTAGGTCGTTGGTCGCAGCTCGTAGGTTGATAGTCGCAGCTCGTAGGTTGATAGTTGCAGCTCGTAGGTCGTTGGTCGCAGCTCGTAGGTTGGTAGTCGCAGCACGTAGGTCGTTGGTCGCAGCTCGTAGGTTGTTGATCGCAGCTAGTAGGTCGTTGGTCGCAGCTCGTAGGTCGTTGGTCGCAGCACGTAGGTTGATAGTCGCAGCTCGTAGGTTGATAGTCGCAGCACGTTGGTCGTTGGTTGCAACTCGTAGGTTGATAATCGTTGATAGTCGCAGCTCGTAGGTCGTTGGTCGCAGCACGTAGGTTAATAGTCGCAGCTCGTAGGTCGTTGGTCGTAGCACGTAGGTTGATAGTCGCAGCTCGTAGGTTGATAGTCGCAGCACGTAGGTCGTTGATCGAAGCTCGTAGGTTGTTGATCGCAGCTAGTAGGTCGTTGGTCGCAGCTCGTAGGTCGTTGGTCGCAGCACGTAGGTTGATAGTCGCAGCTCGTAGGTTGATAGTCGCAGCTCGTAGGTCGTTGGTCGCAGCTCGTAGGTTGGTAGTCGCAGCTCGTAGGTTGATAGTCGCAGCTCGTAGGTTGATAGTCGCAGCTCGTAGGTCGTTGGTCGCAGCTCGTAGGTTGATAGTCGCAGCACGTAGGTCGTTGGTCGCAGTTCGTAGGTTGTTGATCGCAGCTAGTAGGTCGTTGGTCGCAGCTCGTAGGTCGTTGGTCGCAGCACGTAGGTTGATAGTCGCAGCTCGTAGGTTGATAGTCGCAGCACGTAGATCGTTGGTTGCAACTCGTAGGTTGTTGATCGCAGCTCGTAGGTCGTTGGTCGCAGCTCGTAGGTTGTTGGTCTCAGCTCTTAAAGCTCGATGGACGCAGCTCGTAGGTCTTTGGTCGCAGCTCTAACAGCTCATTGGATGCAGCTCGTAGGTCGCAGATATTTACTAGTTGGTCGCAGCACGTAGATTGATAGTCGCAGCTCGTAGGTAGTTAGTCACAACGCTTAGCTCGTAGATGTTTACTCGTTGGTCGCAGCTCATAGGTCGTTGATCGCAGCACGTAGGTCGTTTGTTTCAGCTCGTAGGTCGTTGGTCGCAGCTCGTAGGTTTATAGTCGCAGCTCGTAGGTCGTTGGTCGCAGCTCGTATGTTGATAGTCGCAGCTCGTAGGTTGATAGTCGCAGCACGTAGGTTGATAGTCGCTGCTCGTAGGTTCATAGTCGCAGCTCGTAGGTTGATAGTCGCAGCATGTAGGTTGATAGTCGCAGCTCGTAGGTTGATAGTCGCATCTCGTAGGTTGATAGTCGCAGCACGTAGGTTGATAGTCGCAGCACGTTGGTTGATAGTCGCAGCTCGTAGGTTGTTGATCGCAGCTCGTAGGTCGTTGGTCGCAGCTCGTAGGTTGATAGTCGCAGCTCGTAGGTTGATAGTTGCAGCTCGTAGGTCGTTGGTCGCAGCTCTTAGGTTGGTAGTCGCAGCACGTAGGTCGTTGGTCGCAGCTCGTAGGTTGTTGATCGCAGCTAGTAGGTCGTTGGTCGCAGCTCGTAGGTCGTTGGTCGCAGCACGTAGGTTGATAGTCGCAGCTCGTAGGTTGATAGTCGCAGCACGTTGGTCGTTGGTTGCAACTCGTAGGTTGATAGTCGCAGCTCGTAGGTTGATAGTCGCAGCTCGTAGGTCGTTGGTCGCAGCACGTAGGTTGATAGTCGCAGCTCGTAGGTCGTTGGTCGCAGCACGTAGGTTGATAGTCGCAGCTCGTAGGTTGATAGTCGCAGCACGTAGGTCGTTGATCGCAGCTCGTATGTTGTTGATCGCAGATAGTAGGTCGTTGGTCGCAGCTCGTAGGTCGTTGGTCGCAGCACGTAGGTTGATAGTCGCAGCTCGTAGGTTGATAGTCGCAGCTCGTAGGTCGTTGGTCGCAGCTCGTAGGTTGGTAGTCGCAGCTCGTAGGTTGATAGTCGCAGCTCGTAGGTTGATAGTCGCAGCTCGTAGGTCGTTGGTCGCAGCTCGTAGGTTGATAGTCGCAGCACGTAGGTCGTTGGTCGCAGCTCGTAGGTTGTTGATCGCAGCTAGTAGGTCGTTGGTCGCAGCTCGTAGGTCGTTGGTCGCAGCACGTAGGTTGATAGTCGCAGCTCGTAGGTTGATAGTCGCAGCACGTAGGTCGTTGGTTGCAACTCGTAGGTTGATAGTCGCAGCTCGTAGGTTGATAGTCGCGGCACGTTGGTCGTTGGTTGCAACTCGTAGGTTGATAGTCGCAGCTCGTAGGTTGATAGTCGCAGCTCGTAGGTCGTTGGTCGCAGCACGTAGGTTGATAGTCGCAGCACGTAGGTTGATAGTCGCAGCACGTAGGCTGATAGTCGCAGCTCGTAGGTTGATAGTCGCAGCACGTAGGTCGTTTGTCGCAGCTCGTAGGTCGTTGGTCGCAGCACGTATGTCGTTGGTTTCAGCTCGTAGGTCGTTGGTCGCAGCTCGTTGGTCGCAGCACGTAGGTTGATAGTCGCAGCTCGTAGGTCGTTCGTTGCAGCTCGTAGGTCGTTCGTCGCAGCTCGTAGGTTGATAGTCGTAGCACGTAGGTGGTTGGTCGCAGCTCGTAGGTCGTTGGTCGCAGCTCGTAGGTCATTGGTCGCAGCTCGTAGGTCGTTGGTTGCATCACGTAGGTCGTATATGTTTACTATTTGGTCGCAGCACGTAGGTTGATAGTCGCAGCTCGTAGGTGGTTGGTCACAACTCTTAGCTCGTAGATGTTTACTCGTTGGTCGCAGCTCATAGGTCGTTGGTCGCAGTACGTAGGTCGTTGGTTTCAGCTCGTCGTTCGTTGGTCGCAGCTCTTATGTCGTTGGTCGCAACTCTTAGGTCATTGGTGGAGCGGTCACACGACGGACGTGCGACGGCTCTACGATGCATATTAGGGAACTATCGTGCGTACGTACGTACGATGGTCGTGCGAGACATATCAAAAAAGCACGACAGCCTAATGATGAACAATGGCAGCCCTCCACTGCTACCTACCCTACCTACCCTACCTACCCTACCTACCTACCCTACCTACCCTACCTACCCTACCCTACCCTACCCTACCCTACCCTACCCTACCTACCCACCCTAACAAGAGACAAACAGAAATAAAAACGTAAGGCGATGCTGCTGAGACAAAGACGAGCTCCATGGCCACCCCTTCTTATCTAGGATGGAAGAAGGGGTGTAGGGAAACAACCACAGAACAAGCAAAGCAAAACAGACTCCGCCAAACGCTTGAAATTTGGATGACCCATTACGAAACATACACTTTATATACGACTGCTAAGTGACTAAACGTGGATTTCATTTCGTGAATACATTGATATTTATGTCAGACAATTCGAATCTTGCAATAAATATGATGAATTTTGATGAAACGATTACACCTGAATTAAATACTATATTGTCCAAAGTTCGTTACAGTTGGCTATAAATTGAATTAGATATATCATAAATTAGAATTTATCAGGTTATGTTTTCATCTTCCCTTTGTAATATTTTCTACCCCGGGGCATATAACGTAAACTAAACGTAGCCACATAATAAAAATAGATTTGCACAACAATTTTCACACCATTTCGCACGTGACGATACCTGCCCGCATAAGCAAACCTTGCCAGGACGCAGTGATCTCCCAATACCGAGGTCGGATAAGATTATCTCCACGTTTCCCATTGTTTCACATTCAAGAGTGTTACTATATTCTACGAACGACTGCTGTCTGCTAATGTGATACAAGCCCCAACAACAGAAAAAAAGACATTTGCAGAGACAAGGGCACCATGTAACTACAAAGCACTTTTATAGTGAAAAAGCCTGGTAATCTCACCACCCTACACACTATAACGGTGGTTTACGCTCTGGACACATGCACAAAGATCGAGATACATATATTTTAATGTATGTACAGTACAACCTCTATAGATCAACACCCAGTGGGTGCTACAAATATTGGTCATTGTTTCGAGGTTGTTACTGTACAAACTCATGTATTTTGAATATAAAGCCACTAAAGGGACGGAATGATATCGACCGAGGCAAAACCGAGTTATAAATGTATCTATATATAGCTCTTCGATGTGTGCATATTGAATGTCAATGGAATGAGCCGGACAGTTGTCAGGATAAAAATTCGAGGTGTATTCCTGCATGACCAATTAGCCACGTGTTAAATGTATGGAACGTGATAATTACACCAGTTTCCCCCTTATCACTTTTTAATTTAAATAAAAAGTAAAGTCAATAATTACGTCTTATTCATTTGATTTAATTACTTCCCACCTCCACGATCAAAAGAATAATTAAAAACCTATATATCAATGCACACAAAACGTATTGAAAACATGCGTTAAATAAGAAGAAAATTAGTAAATAAAGATTTGAGTTGAAAATTGAACTAAATTTGTTCCAAGGGGCTGTAAAATCTAAAAGGTTTTATTTTTCTTTTTTCTCAAAAATACTACAAAATACGAAACCCCAAAACAACCCACGTATAATAAACGACTAATTTGACAGTGGCTACCCATTGTGATCTCTTCGGCCTTTATAGATCGGAGAAAAACGGAAATAGCCGATGTTTCACGGTATATATTATACTTAATGATTATGGAAACGCGTAATTGAACGCGCATTTCTTCATTTTCAAACTAAATTGGAAGCAATTTGTACACTTGCAAATTTCTTAAAAAATATATTGTGATAATGCTTAGACATCATAGAATACTTCACGAGGTTATAAAAAAATGTCACTTAAGTAAAAAGCAACTTTATAGCCTGTCAAAAACGCGGTTTTGAGTATTATGACAGTTTTCATATAGAGTATATAGGAATGGTAGTCACTAACTTCAAACGAAAATGGAAGCAAACAGTTAACGTACCATATTAATAATAAAAATTATATTGAAATAAAGTGCAGAGAATGAAGATTACATCACGACGTTATAAAATTTTGTCATCTAATGTTATAAACAAGTTATGAGTGTTAAACCATACGGCTCCTATATAAATCTATAGTAAATCAGTGTATCGTAAAACGTTATCGATGTGATCGATTAGACGTTTTCAAGGGAGGCTACTTTGCCGATAACACCCGATAAGTTACAGAAATGTTCCGTATGCGAAGTTCATTCTAAACATTCTGTCTGCATTTGTGCATTCGTAGTGCATTCGGTATATTCCGGCCCATTCCTGTGGCCACTTCAGATGTTTTACGCATGTTTAAAACTCTTGAGATACCATCGAGGTTGGATGAAATATCGAACGGCTTTCGAAGTCTATTATTCCGACATTCTGATCACATTTAAGATAGTCTTACGGCATTCGAAACATTACATAAAACCAGTATAGGCGAGTCATTTTAACTTTTAACATCAAACTAATTGCAACATTGATTTTCATATTTTTGTATTGTGCATCTAGCTAATGTTAACCGTGAAAAAAGTCCTAAGAAAAGTTCCATTGGCTTTTCGAAATATGCTCATAATATTGAATTGTCACATGTTTTCGCGATATTTGTTTCTTTTGGAGGGTATATGTTTTGACCTGTATGTGTATTTTACTTTTAATGCGTTTTAATTGTAAACGATTCAACCAAGTAACAATCCTGTAACAATTGTTTTCTATCAGATATTCAGTTTTGGCGAGAAAAATGTCCAATGTTTTCTATTACAACTCTACGAAAAAGTGGAATTTATTCACTAGCGACAATGTCTTTCTTAATTGTTTTAAGGGATTTGGTAGAGAGTCACACAAGCAATATTTGAGCGAATTTATTTTGAAATCAAACTGCTGGTTCTTAAGAAAAAAGACTGAAAAATCTGTCAATGTTAGTACATCAATATAAGGAAAATGTGCCCCACTCCCTAATATTCATGTTTTTAAAACATCTAATCAAAGTTATTCTCAGATGTTAGGAAAAGGGTTACCCAATGACCATTTGTGCCAAATAATTTTTATTTAGAGCAGTGGTTTTCAAAACAATGATGTTCAACCCTTTTAATATGTGATTATCTATAGAGGAAATGTGTCACGCCCCGTGGTGGCCATGTTGTAATTCGAATCATAGCGCTGCTTATGTATTTAGTTTAGAGGGTTTCCAAAGAACTATGTGTACCAAATTATTTTGAAATCGGAACAATAGTTTCTTAAAGAAGGTTTTCAAAAATTATATAACCTTTGACCTCTAAGTATGGCCTTAACATTTGGGCTTGGGACCTAGGTCTTGCGCATGATGTGGTGAACATTTGTACTAGGCACTTTTAAAATCCAGTAAGAAACGACAAAGTTACAGAGCGAACGCGACTTGCATGACTATATAACCTTTGACCTCTAAGTTTGACCTTGGCCTTTGAACTATGGGCACGGATCTTGCGCATGGCACACCGTCTTGATGTGTTGGATATTTGTACCAAGCGATTTTAAAACCCAGTAAGAAATGACAAAGTTACAGGGTGGACACGATTTTGCTAACCGACCGACCGACTAACCAACTCCAGTATACTTCTTTCAAACTTTGTTTGCGGGGGTATAAACACTAGAAACCGCACAATTGTTAAATGATGGTATAAATTGAAAAATCAACAATGCAACTCATTGAATGGTTAAATAAGCAGAACGTAATAACATTAGGCAGCCATTTGTGTTCTGTTGGTTCAAATTGTGTACAAAACGCGGAGATTATGAATATGAACTAACAAGGGAACACAGGTCATGTCACATAAACGATAGTTTGACGTTGATAGACACCGTTCGTACACTGATAGACTCTTCAGTGTTAGAGCAATTTCTAACATCCCTGTAACCCATTTTTTGGGGACATTGGTACAGAGACACATTTAAATAATGGGAACAGAAATATCAGATCTGTTTTGAAAGTCAAGATGCCTATATACCGGGTATTATTAAGTGTGTCTTTCCGTTAAAATATTGTGTTGGCATATAATATTATATATAAAAGGCGACGTCATCATACGTCATACACCTATTAATGTTTTCCCCCAAGGGGAGGGGGCGGCGGGCATAAGGCTGTTCCCGATTGTGAGAATTTGACAGACAGAATGGTGCCGAGTCCCGGGGAAATAGACTTTGGCCGAAATTTTGATTCCGGGTGCTTTGTAAAGCATCTCCCAGTGAGGGGATTTTCACCAATTGCCCTTGCTATAGGATGGGAATTTAGACTTTGAAAAAGTAAAAATGTCAAATTCCCCTGGGTCAGCCCGCCCCCCCCCCCCCCCCCTGGGGTAAAACATTGATTGGTGCATCACGGCGCGACCCGCCTCCATTGAATATATAATATTATTACTGTTTAATAGTTTTTTTTATTGTTCAACCAATCGCTTTGATATTTCGCATATTTCTCAGCGATAGATGATCATTTATTTACAGCAGAAGTTAGTTTTCTAAATTTCTGAGTTACCGCGCTGCAATGAAAAAAGTTCTATTCTTTCTGGAACACCCCACGTACAAAGTACAGTTTTGTCAGGACGATAAACAAATTGTCCGAGGCGTGATATCAGCGGTCATGTCGCCGAATAAGTAATACAAACATAATCCTGCTTGGAACGGAATGACATGAAATTCTCAGAAAAGTGGCTGAATAATTCACATCATCACAAATACGACTGCATATATATATAGATAAACCACAATCATTCGGGCGTAACCGTACTTTTAATAATAAAATAATATTGCATTTTCACTAATCAGAATACAAACACTTTCGAAATAGTAACTTATGAATCGGCCTCGTTGGCGCCATTGGCTAAGCTACTCCTTATGGATCTTTTAATGGGTTCGAATCCCACCAATTGTGTATATTTTTTTAATTTTGCTAAATAAAACAGGTGCGTACATGTCCATTATATATTGCTCAATATATTTTCCATTTCCTTTATATTTTGATACAGTACAAACATTCCCGCGTTAAAACTGTTGAACAGAAATATTGGTTGACAGTCAACTGCATGCGCTACAGGAATTAATTACCAGGGTAAATATTTGAGCCAGTCTCAAGGAAAACCTGCTATATTGACATTTGTAGTTACTGCATGTAACAAGCATTTAAAAAAGCTTTCAAATAAGATAAAATGACATATCAATAGATTCAATTTTAAGTCAGTTATCCATTTACTCGAAATCATTTTCTTCGTTGCTATGGTGACCAATTTCAGAAAAGTACTCTGATTGAGAAAGACGAGGAGTTAGTTGTTTAAAACAGTAGTAGTCTTTCTCTAAATGTGAACATTTACAATTTGGATGTATATTTTAAAACTTAAAACATCATTCTAAAACTTGATACCGTTTTGACCATTTTACGTCAAGAATAGATCAAATGCAGTATTTATAGTCCATGAGCCACCAATAGAAGACCCTCCCCCCCCTAGGGAATTTTGGTCACTATATTTTTCTGAAAGCATATGGTCCCTGGAGTATTTTCCTGAAGTCTGCACTTTGGCCATTGGGGCGTTAAGATTTTTTGGGGTAAAACGTCAAAAAATATAAACGAAAAGTACAAATATTTGGAATCGGTTAACTACAATCTTATTTATAATGTTATTTTAAAATAAATCTCTGTAACAGGTAGATATTAACCTGTCCTATCTAGACTAAAAAAAATCAGAGTGCTGCTATTGTGCAAAATGGCTTTTTTTTGGGTAAAACGCTAAAAATTATAAGAGAAAAGTGCGAATTTTTGGAATCTGTGGACTGGATTGGCATTTATTTATATTTTTTATAAAAAATACTCTAATTGAAAGATATTATAGTGCAGTTTCATACTGCAAAAAATTAAAGCGATGTTATTACGCAAAGTGTGATATTTTTGGGGTAAAACATCAAAAAAAATAAACCGAAAAGTGTGAATATTAGGAATCTGTAGATTACAATAAAACCATGCCTATGATAATTTTTTTTGTAACTAAATAATATTAATGTGATAAATTTGTAGTAACATGCAGTTTAAGATTTCAAATATATATTGCCAGATGAGATACTTTGGGGGAAAATTACAAAAAGAATAAATGGAAAGTGTGATTTTTGGGAATTGGTGTCCTAGTTGTAACTTACGACCATCGGGTACGGACATTCCTAGTCCTAATGGGTATTCAAAATTACATTCTAACCATATATAGGCAGTTCTGGTACTGTTGGGTAAATTATTATTAATCCACTAAGTACATCCATACCTAGTCCTAATTGGTACATACGAATAACCATTACATGCAATGTTGGTTCTATTTAGCACTAAACAACCCTATACAGACATCAGTTGTCCTATCGGGTATTAACTACCACCATGCACAGACAGTCCTAGTCTAATTTGATAGCATAGCCAATACCATTCCTAGTTCTATTTGATATTCAAAACCACCATACTTATACAGATATTGCTGGTCAGGCTGGGTACCCATAACCACTGGTAGGTACATTCATTCCTCGTCTCAATGGGTAGTCACACTTACCATGTTCTAATTGGGTACTCGTAACTGCTTATTGAAGTACATACATGCCCAGTCATAGTGGTGACTTACATATCCATATACAGACATTCCTGGTCCTATTTGGTACTCTAAACCACCATGTACAGGCATTATAGGTGCAATTGGGTACTCATTTCCACCATGTACATATATTGCTGGTCGTAAAGAATACTCATAACCATTAGGTTCAGACATTCTCGTTGGATACGGCCGATCATCAATTGACAACTCAGGCGCGCCATGTGGCTACATGCTTGGCCTTATTGACCACTCATAACATATGTACTACTCGAAACCTTCATGTACAAAATCAGTTGTCCGATTGGGAACTACCAACTACTAGGTGCGACCATTTGTTGTCATATTGGGTAATCACTACCCCGTGTACAGACTGTGATGTTCTTATTTGATACTCATACATACATTCCTAGTCATAGTGGGTACCCCAACTACCATGTACATGCATGCCTGGTCCTATTGAATACACAAAACCACAATGTACAGACATTTGTGACTGGGTTGGGCACTAACAACCACTAGGTGCAGTCATATGTTGTTCTATTTGGTCACTGCTACCACCATCTACAGGCAGTCCTGGCCCTATCAGGGATACATAACCACTAGATGCATACATTCATAGTCCTAGTCGGTACTCAAAACCACTATGTTCATGCATAAGTGGTATAATCGAGTCCTCACAGCCACTATACTCAGCCATTATTGGTCCCTGTGGGTACTGACTACCATGCATATACATACATTCCTGGTCGTATAGGGTGCCAATAACCATGATTAACAGACATTCCTGTTTAGGATAGATACTGAACATCATCATGTTAAGACATCTCTCAATCACTAGTTACATACATTATTGGTCTTATTGAGTACAGACAACTATTGGGATCACCCATTCCTTGTCCTATTGACACCATGTAGAGACATTCCTGGTCTTTAAAATTCAGCAGTGAGCATGCCTAACCCTCAGCTGTGATCATTTTTTTCATCAAATTGGGTAATCACTAACCCCATGTACATGAAGCATGGTCTAACTAGATACTCATATCGACTAGGTACATACATTTCAAGTCCTAGTGGGTACCTACAACTATCATGTCCCGTGCATTCCTTGTCCTATTGGATACTCCAAACCACAATGTACAGACGATTGCAGACGGATTATGTACTAACAACCACAAGGAGTGGTCATTTTTACCACTGGATACATACATTCCTAGACTAAGTGGGTACCTATAACCACCATGTACATGCATAAGAAGTGTGATAAAGTACTTGCAGCTACAATACACAACCATTATAGGTCCTATTGGGTACCCACTACCATCATTTACTAGTACATGTACATACATTCATGGTATCATTTGGTATGCATAGCCACTATTCCGGATCCTGCTATGTACATACATGTACATTACTGGTCTTGTTGGGTACAGACAACCATTAGGAGCACCCATTCCTCGTCCTATTGACGACTTAGTGCCTAAGTAGAACATTCCTGGTATTGTAAGGCAATCATAAACACTGGGTAAATGAGTCCTAGTCCATGTATGTATTCACGACCACCTTGCACATAAACTCCTAGTCGTATTAGGTACTCATAACCATTAGGTACATCCATCCTAGTCCTAATGGGTACCCACAACCACCGTGTTCATGCATACTTGGTTGTATTTGGAATGGTACTCATAACCACTAGGTACATCAATTAGATGGTACCCAATACCACTAGGTACAGGTATTTATGGTGCTTTAGGGTACTGACACACACCATGAGCAGACAGTACTACTGGATACACACATCCATGGTCTTATAGGATGTGCACTATCATGTGGTATCTCATTTATTGCACTATGTGTACTGGCAACTACAAGGTCGAGAGATTCCTGGTCCTCTTGGATACTCACAACCACCCAGAACAGCCATTCCTGACACAACCATGATGCACAGCCATTGTGTCACAAGGAATAGCTGTACAATAACATTTGAAAAAAAATGAATGTATATTTACCCCACCCACTCTTGTAAAATACATGTAAGTATAATTTAACACAATCCATACAAATGTTACTGATGCCAACTATAACATACATTGCAAACAAAGTGAAAAATGGAAATAGATTTCAAAATCATATTGTGAGTACTTGTAAATAAGTAGAACGGCTGTTTTCAATACTTTAGTCATTTTGGCGGCCATTTTGATGGCCATTTTGATGGCCATTTTCCATAATAGACCCACCTTTTGTGCATTTAAATGTTAAAATACATTTTGGGAATATGCCTTTATTGGTATTCACAATTGCAATTAAAATACAGTAAGGCACAATGTGTTATAGCATTATCAGTTAAGTGAATACATCGTTACAATTTGTACACCATTTAAAAGCAGGGGAGATAATCTTATTTTTGCTTTTCCTGCTGAACGCCCCAATGTCTGAAGTGCAGACTTTGGGAAAAGTATTGGTAGGTCAAAGCCTTTCATAATTACCAAAAAAAAAGATCAATGACACTGTATTCTGCCATTAAAGTGTACCGATTCTCAAAATTTGCACTTTTTCATGTATTTTTTAATGTTTTACCCCAAAAATATCCCATTTGCATAATAACACGGGACTAAAATTTTGCAGACTTAAACTATGAATTAATATCAACCCATGAAAGTGTTAAATTACAAAATAACTTACTAAATGTGATAGTAATAAACCAATTCCAGAAATTAACACTTTCGTTCATATTTTTAACGTTTTACCCCAAAAAATCTTAACGCCCCAATATCTGAAGTGCAGACTTTGGGAAAAGTATTGGTAGGTCAAAGCCTTACATAATTACCAAAAAAAAAGATCAATGACATTGTATTCTGCCATTAAGTGTACCGATTCTCAAAATTTGCACTTTTTTATGTATTTTTTAATGTTTTACCCCAAAAATATCCCATTTTGCATAATTACACGGGACTAGAATTTTGCAGACTTAAACTATGAGTTAATATCAACCCATGAAAGTGTTTAATTACAAAATAACTTACTAAATGTGATAGTAATTAACCAATTCCAGAAATTTACACTTTCGTTCATATTTTTAACGTTTTACCCCAAAAAATCTTAACGCCCCAACGGCCAAAGTGCAGACTTTGGAAAAATACTCTACTGGTCATACGCTTTCAGAAAAATATAGTGTCCGAAATTCCCTAGGGGGGGGGAGGGTTTACCCCACTGGCCCATGGACTATTATAAAGTACTTGTTACAACGACGTCGAATAACGTTTGAATAACGCTTGCGACGTCACGCAAAAAGGGTCTGAATAGGGCCTCAACTAAACAGCTGTAACTTCCTTAAAAATCATGATACAAATAAAATTTCTTTTGCATTTTGCTTCATTAAGATTACTCTTTTAGATAATAAAAAAATCTCAAAATCAAATGTTTTGTCAAAATAGCAGGTTTTCCTGGAGACTCATGACTCATATGTTAATTTTGATGTTTCTTCAGAGAATTTGAATACATGTAATGACGATTCCAGCGAAACCAATGATGAAAATAAGTTGTAATTCAACCGGATTGTCATCCGAGCAATTTTAAGATGAGCAATAAATACACTATCCACGGCGGACAAATTATTTGATAGAATTAAAACAAAGCAAAATTGTATTCAAAATTACATATTATTATATACAATGTATTATCATTCATAAAGAATAAACTATTTTAAGATAAAATAATAATTGAAAAAATAGTACATATTAGCGGAGTTGAACCCGCAGCAAATATGAAATGTGTGCTTCTTCGCACAGTACATGTTAACCACTATAGGCCACGATGTCAACTGTAAAGTAACGCGAGTATTGAATCTATATCTATAATCAATCAGAAAATAATGGTCAATTTCGTTTCAATCTTTATTTCAATCTTTAACAATCGGACACATCCGAGGGTCATATTTCGAAGGTCGTTGTACATCTGTAGCGATATAGCGATAGATATAAAAGTTTGACTTGCTGTGTCAACTTTACTCGTAATCGATTTCCGAGCTAACTCAATATATACATACCATTTAATGAAAGGACTTGTGATATTTGTTTAAAATTAGAAGATGAATTTCATGTTTTATTAGAATGTCCATTATACGATGATTTGAGAAACAATACATGTATTTACATAAATACTATTGGAAAAGGCCAAACATCCCAAAATTATCGAACTGCTGTCGTCCGAAAACGAAAACGTAATTAAAAAATTGTCCATGTTTGTTAAAAAATCTTTCAACGTCAGGAATTCTTTGGTGTTTAATTAAGTATCATACTATTATGTGACCACATTAACCTCGTTTTTACCTTTGCTGTATACATGCTGCTTCTTGAAGGTTATCAATATCTGTTTTGCACTGTAAGCTATTATGTACCTATGCATCAAATTTGTCATGCACTGTTTTGTAATGTTCTTTGGATGTAATATCTATGTATAAATATTTATGAATGTACAATTGTGTACTCATGGACACATTGTCCAATGTATATATTAAATACACTGTTAAAACTGTTATACACATGCTGGTCAAATATCGATTTACGACCTGGCTCGATATTCGACCCAGTTTGATATTCAATATCAGGTTGCTGTGTCAAGTTAGCTCGGATATCGATTACCATGCTGGTCGAATATCGATTGTCAAATATCGATGACCAAGTTGGCTCTGTATTCAGCCTGGCTCGATATTCAATATCGATGTGAGAGTATCCATTGTCGTAACAACTTCACACAAAAAGGGTTTTAACTATTATAGATTGGTGTAAAAAGTATAGAGCTAACAGTGAGTTTATGCGTCTCTTAATCTCCTAGGTAGTTACATCTAAAGCTGTCATTGTTAGAAGCGATATCGATGTATCGACGATATATTTTAGCCGATCGATTATCGATACACATTTTGAAATATCGATACATTAGTAAATGAATGGTACCACCCAAAATCATCTTTTCATGCACAAAACATGTTCTTTGTTAAAATTAAAATTCACAAATTGTCAAAATGGGTCAAGTCTACACTCAAACCAAAGGTACGATTTTCAAAAGCCGAATCTATACCCAACATATACAGTGTTGAATGGATAAAAAAGTGAATCATGACTGATGGTCCTGTTTCTTGTTCGTCTTTTTGTGTAAATCGATATATCGATGTTTCGTCGATATTATCTTCCGATATATCGCAATCACCGGTCTATCGATTTATCGTATATAACAATTCAAAATTTCCATAAGTTGATATTTACTATAAATTTAACCTCTGTACAATAACAACCTCGAAACAATGACCAATATTTGTAGCACCCAAAGGGTGTTGATCTACAGAGGTTGTACTGTACATATATTAAAATGTATGTATCTCGATCTTTGAGCATGGGTCCAGAGCGTCTAAAACCACCGTTAGAGTGTGTAGGGTCGTGAGATTACCAGGCTTTTACACTATGAAAGTGCTTTGGAGTTGCATGGTGCCCCTGTCTCTGCAAATGTCTTTTTCTGTTGTTGGGGCTTGTGTCACATTAACAGACAGCACTCGCTCGTAGAATATTGTAACACTCCTCAATGGGAAACGTGGAGACAATCTTATCCGTCCTCGGTATGGGGAGATCACTGCGTCCTGGCTTGATTTGATTTGCACAGGTATCGTCACGTGTGAAATGGTGTGAAAATTGTTGTGCAAATCTATTTTTATTATGTGGCTACGTTTAGTTTACGTTATATGCCCCGGGGTAGGAAATATTACAAAGGGAAGATGAAATCATAACCTGATCACTTCTAATTTATGATATATCTAATTCAATTTATAACCAAGTGTAACAAGATTTGGACAATATAGTATTTAATTCAGGCGTAATCGTGTCATTAAAATTCATCAAATTTATTGCAAGATTCGAATTATCTGACATACATATTTATCAATGCATTCACGAAATGAAATCCACGTTCAGTCACTTAGAACTCGTATATAAAGTGTATGTTTCGTAATGGGTCATCCAAATTTCAAGCGTTTGGCGTAGTCTGATTTGCTTTGCTTGCTCTGTGGTTGTTTCCCTACACCCCTTCTTCCCTCCTTGATAAGAAGGGGTGGCCATGGAGCTCGTCTTAGTATTAGCAGCATCGCCTTACGTTTTTATTTCTGTTTGTCTCTTGTTAGGGACAAACAAGCCCCCTTGACGCGTGTATGTGGTCGCACGGTCATGCTACGCTCACAGTCCCATCCCGATGTATAGCGTCCTTATAAGTATAAAAGTGACATTTTATCTTATAATAATTACTTATTTATCTAAATGCAGAAGTTACAAAAAACTACGAAACGTCTAAAAGACAAAACCTTATATAGTTTCGACGTACTGTAAAATCATTTAATTTCAATGGGACTTCAAAGTTCGTGGTTTTGGTAAAAACGACCATTTCGTGGGGACATACACATGTAATTTGAAGAAAAGAGGCAAGGTCAAAATTCACGTAAATTATAAGAAATCATTCAGAAAGTTATATTTCCTTTTAGTGTTAAAGAGTTGAAAGATAGCACCCATACATATTGAACTGTCACTGTTTAAATACTGTCACTTTTGTCCTATAATGGCGCGGTCGGTCGGTCGGTCGGTCGGTCGGTCGGTCGGTCGGTCGGTCGGTCGGTCGGTCGGTCTGCGATCAACGAGATAAGAGCTGCGACCAATGACCTATGAGCTGCGACCAACAAGTAAACATCTACGAGCCTAGAGCTGCGACGAATAACCTACGAGCTGCGACCAACGAGCTAATAACTGTGACCAACGACGTACGACCTATGAGCTGCGACCAACGAGAAAACATCTCCGAGATAAGAGCTGCGACCATCGATCTACGACCAACGACTTACAATCTGCGACCCACGAGTAAACATCTACGAGCTAAGACCTGTGACAACCGAGCCAAGAGCTGCTCCCAAGGAGCTAAGAGCTGCGACCAGCGACCTATGATCTGCGACCAACGAGTAAACATTTAAGAGCTAAGAGATGCGACTAACGATCTACGAGCAACGACAAACGATCTACGTGCTGCAACCAACGAGTACACATCTACGAGCTAATAGCTACGACCAACGACATTCGAGCTGCCACTAACGACCTACGAGCTGCGACCTACTAGTCAATTTCTACGAGCTAATAGCTGTAACCAACTTCCTACGAGCTGCGACCAACAACCTACGTGCTGCGACCAACGACCAATGAGCTGCGACCAACGAATGAACATCCTCCAGCCAAGAGCTGCGACCAATAACCTACTACGAGCAGCGACCAACGACATAAGGGCAGCGACCAACGACCTACGAGCTGCGACCAAAGACCTACGTGCTGCGACCAACGACATATGAGCTGGGACCAACGAGTAAACATCTACGAGCTAAGAGTTGCGACCAACTACCTAAGAGCAGCGACCAACGAGCTTAGAGCTGCAAACAACGAACTACGAGATGTGACCAACGACCTACGTGCTGCGACCAACGAGTAAACATCTACGAGCTAAGAGCTGCGACCAATGACCTACGAGCTGCGACCAACGAGTAAACATCTACGAGCTAAGCGCTGCGACCAACAACCTAAGAGCTACGACCAACGACCTACGTGCTGCGACCAACAAGAAAACATCTACGAGCTATGAGCTGCCACCAACAATCTAAGAGCTGCGACCTACGATCTGCGACCTACGAGCTGAGCTGCGACTAACGACTTACGTGCTGCGACCAACGAGTAAACATCTACGGACTAAGAGCTGCGACTACACCCTAAGAGCTGCGACCAACGATTTAAGAGCTGCGACCAACGAGTAAACATCTACAAGCTAAGAGCTGCGATCAATGGCCTACGAGCTGCGACCAACGAGTCCTGATTGTAGTTATTTACTGAAACATTCGAATTGTCCCGATCGCAGTAAGTCACGAAAACCTACGATAATATATTACCTTAAGTTTTAGTATTCTGGCGTTCCGACAACGATCCATGTATGCCCTTTGTAGTCGTTAACATTTTAATTACGCCATGATCGACGTCAATGACGTCATCGAATTATCAACGTCATTGTCTTAGTTACGGGCGGACATAGCGGCAGGAGAAACGAAAACGGAGTTTGAGTATAATACAAAACGGAAAATAAACAACATGTACGGCAAAGTTAACTTCGAGGAAGTTGAAAGTAAGTGAACTATTGTACATGTATTAATTCAGTTTACTCTAAATTAAATTAAAATGCACAGTTTAGTGCCTAGACTAGATTATTACGCCTCTGATACACGCGCGACTACCGCAGGGTTTCTAACCAGTTAATCTCTAGTTGGGTGGGAAACACTGAAAAGAGTTTCAGAAATGACCAAGTGTCCCGGCCGAGATTTGAACCAGGGACCTCTCGACTAGTAGTCAAGCGTGTTATGGTCGCATTGGTCAAAACTTCTGTAGCATAAATTGTTGATTTCTTCAACGAAGTTCACTACATACCGTACCACTTATTTCGCCAATATACGAAACCGTTTAGAAAATGTCTGAATTTTCTCAGACCTTTATGTGGCACATGGGAGCATAGATCATTGAAAGATTCCGACAATCTGACTCTGTCTGTAGCAAAAGTTAAACTGTTCATCTTATACAGTAAATTAATTTGTATATTATGCTAGTCTTGTTTCCTACTTACGATTTCAGGTGATATAATGGATTTAAACGAAAGCAATATATTGACAGTCAGACTACATAGGTACATTTATGATGGAACTGCGTATGACGTCACATTGTGCATGGATTACGATTCCCCCAATAAGACATTCCGTCATTTTAGGGTCGAGCGAATGTGCAACTGTAAGTAAAACTCTTAATACTATTTTAAAAAGTTATAGAATAAAAACCTCTCTATATCAACACCTGCAAAATGTCCTTCAGCTCATATTTACTATAAACTCAAACTCTATTGAGCAACAACCTCTCTACAACAACACCATTTTTTCCAAAAGCTCATAATTACTATACAGCATCTAGGGTGTTCGAGGCAAGTACTGTTCGGGGCATCGAAGTTCTACTGTAAATTCAACCTCTTTAAAGCAACAACATCGCTAAAAACAGCACCTTCAAAATTTCCATAATCTGAAATTTACTATAAATTCAACCTCTTTAAAGCAACTACCTCTCTACCAAACACCTTCAAAATTTCCATAAACTTATACTTACAAGTAAATTCAACCTTTTGGAAGCAAACACCTCTCTACATCAGCACATTTTATTTCAGGCGATAAAAGTCCAAAGAACCCAGAAGTGGAAATGGAAATATTTAACAGATTAATGCAAGCATCCCCAATCACGGAAGCTACCTACGCAAGATGTAAAGAAGAATTAAGTAGGAAAATTCAGGACAGACTTATCATTGAACTGGCAAACAAATTGAGGGTAATAGCTGAAGATGAGGCACGAAGAAGGAAACGTACACGTATACGTTAGTATTGATTTATTTAATTTTTATAGCCAATGTATATACGTATAAATCAAATGAGTTTTAAGTATACCATAGTCAAGGTTATTTTCATTTTTGATGACTGAAGATGTGGGGCTAACACTGTTGCTAACTGAAGATGTAGAGTTAACATTTTTGCTAACTGGAGGTGTGGTTAACATTGTTGCTAAGTGAAGTAAAGTGTTAACATTGTTGCTAACTGCTAACATTGTGTGTGTTCCTATCGATAGCTTGAATATTATAGACTAATACTCAATCGCACCATTTTCAATATTTAAAGCAGCTTTATTAACGAGTATCTCCGTCAATTTAGGCTAAACAAAATATCAAAGGGATCTAATAAATATTCATCTGCCACGATGTTTACCATCACAACCTCGCGTAAATAAAGTTTAATGAATAAAACACATTTTTTTTGCCAAGAATCCAGGGATGTCTGGATCAAGGTACGACTCCCTTCTGGAACCGCGCATGCCATTGTTAACCGTTACAACATGTACTAACTAACCCTTCATCATGTTTTCAGACATTGAAGAGAGCGAGGAAGACGGCGGGGGAATATTGGGAATTTATAGCAGGAGTTGAACTACAGAGGTACGCTATTACTATTACTATTATCCGACAACCCTTGTGTCAATGTTAAGTTAGATTACCGGTAATTGATTCCACTTGCCTCATGCTTGCTGTACCTGATACGGAGGTTCAATGGCAACATTACTTGAATTTGAATTAATAGACAAAACTAACTGCTGATCGTCATCATCCTATTGCATCACCGTCTGCGCCGCGCTATTACATGTTCTGCATAATTATTTTTCTTGTTAATAAAATCAAAGAAAACATTGTTAAAGATGTTCGTGGCAGCTTCTTGTTGGTCAATGAGGGATGGGACAAAACGTTATTATCAATAGTAAAAAATTCAAAGTTTATATATGGACTCAGTATCATGTTATGAACAGAAAATACTGTCCGAACACCCCTCGTAGCACCAAATTCATTGTTTCATAAGGGTTGCTTTCAAGAGTGTTCTTGGTCACGCATACCAGAAGCTCGTCGAATCATCGTTAACAAAATTCTAAAGATAGTAACAAGTGGTTTTCTCGTGCGTATCAATTTGGCCTTGTTAGCATTGCAATACAATGTTGTTTATTTCTTGACACTGGAAGCTAACTTTAACATAATTATTATTATGTACAAACGTGCTGTATCAAACCGAGTTAGTACCTTAGACTTATGATAGACTTCTTCTTCTTTCAGGTTGAATTGGACAGGCGAATTAATATGGAATGAAGAGTGATGTTGTTTTTGTTTTTGTTTTTGTTTTTTAAAAATAAAATCATGTATAAATGATATATTATACGTATTTCTTGTATTTGATATATTGCGCCAAGGATATTGTGATGTTCACAAACATGACTCAGTTTGGTCAACTGTTGCAAACTTGGTTATACAAATCACTAAAGTAAACTGATATGGTCAACATTGGACTAAAAACATCACTGATAAATCATGTACATCTGATTAATCCTCCTTTGTGGAATATACCAAACGTTCAGAGCCGCATTTCTCGTTATCGGGGGAGGACTATAGTTATATATAACTTTGTCAAATGAGTTTCTTCGTAAAATAAAGTATTTATTATTGTTATTCAATCTCATTTTAACCAAATCCATATAATGCTTCACTTCTTTACACTATATAACAGCGTAGCTAAATGTTAGGGTATGATTTTAATGAGATTGATTGTTATTCATGTTAGTCTTACTATGCATATTCATATTATTATTGATTTTGTGCGTTTTAATCCAGTATACGTGGACATTACCACATGTCGAAAAGCTGGCTGCGACATTAAGCGTGCAGAAATATTAACGGTTTCTTTGTACCAAACTTTTAGCTAGAGAAAATATTTCCACTTCGCATACATGTACTTGAATTTAAAAAAAATTTCTCAGCGGCTGAAATAAACAGTTTGCAGTACCCCTCTAGTTTACAAGCCACAGACAATCATGGATAGTTTGTAATTTCGAATACCCCGCCAGCAAAACTATGTTGTGTGTATGTTCGATGTCGTCAACCTAATGGCTCGATATTTATTTTGTAATACATACACGATCGCGAACCACAGTAACATTTTGTTTTGATCGAAAGGGAACTAACTCTTATTACTTTTTTTAAAAAGTAAAAGTATACTTACATGCATTACTGATTCATTCGTAGAAAAAACCTGAAAAATAATTTAATATCAATAAAGTGTAAGAACATATACAAATGTATAATCCGAAAGTTTCACGCTTGTGAAATGTCAATATTTTTGTGGGTCTTTTTTCAAATGTGTACATTATTTGTGGACACATATACATGAGTTTGAGTTTGAATTACATCTACCTGTGGTGAGCAGAATTCTCGAACAGCCTGTTGCCAACTTTTGAAAATACTTACGGCTAGTTTTGTTGTGGAAGTGAAGTAAATTTCGTCTTGGACCTGTAGCCACAAGTCACGTGGCATTGTTACACTGCTACATAAAAGAATAAACATGAAGTTATACCTAGTCTGGTTCCCGATCTTTACAGTCTTATCAGTAAATGAACATATACTGCGAAGATAGTAAAATTCGGGCACCAGACTACAGTTTTGCTGCCGACAGAATGGTAAGATTGTTTGAAATGATATAATTATGGTGCAAAGTTGGCAAGAACAGAGATCAATGAAATATACACCAGACTAAAGGGAAAATAATTTTGTCTTTGATATGTAGCCCAAAGCCACGTGGTATTGCTACACTGTATAGTATAATTTCAATTATTTCGTATCAAAACTTGCTACTTCACAACCTTCGCGGGTCCATAGAACTCTTCAGTGAGTAGATAGAGAAAACTTGTTTAAAGTGGATTTATCGGTATCTTTCCATGTCTTAAAATTGCGATTCAACTGTATAGCATTTTCTTGTTAATATTCGTATAAAAATGCATCAGTAAATATATAGCTAAATTTGTACAGAACATTTCTAAAATGCTTTGAAAATGTCGCGAAAATTATTAAACATAAATAACGCCGTTGAAAAGCATCTGTAATAAATTATTCGTGGATTTCTAAGGGAAGGTTCTTCTGTCTTTTTTATAAGAATATAAACTAGTAGATTCTAATTAATCATCATGATAAGATAAAATCGCAGATTTTAATATTTGTTAAAATACCGACACGTCTTCTTTAAAAACGATATGAATGTAATTGAGAGTGATTTATCGTCTGCTATAAGTGTTTTGGAATGATTAAGATAATTTACACAAGATTGTCGTACTTAAAATCTTCAATAAAATCGCTTTGTGTGGTTAATCTTTCAAGTCTTTGTATGACACGAGATCTTATTTTGTAAGGAAAATTGATCCAATCTAATTATATTGATACATTGTCACTGTCTCGTTCAAATCGGTCAGAGAATAAAATACTTTTTTTAAAAAATTGAGTTGACATATTTTTCTTGCGGTCTTAGCCGAAAAGTCACATACCACGTAGTATGTCCACACTGGTTACAAAACGATAGAGATTGTAATAGCGGTCGCTGAGTGTGCCTCACCTTTTGACGTTACGTCAAAGGGGGGTAATTGGATTAATATGCACAATTTGTATACCTTGTAGATTGACATTAGAGTAGAATGAGAATGACAGTATTTATAAGTCCAACAATTCACCAGAAATTGATTCCGGGTCACCGGGTTACACATCTAATGAACCAACCACTGGGTCACGACCACGTTGACACCAACAGCGAACACACTTGCGTTTGAATGTTGCATATCAGTCTTGTTGTTGGCGATTGCAATGGTGCATACAATGTATTATTAAATTCGAACGCACTGTGCGGTTTAATTAATGCTTACGCATTTTGATGTCTCAAAACAATACTGCTTTCAACACCAAAGTGGTTTCCTACACCTAACGTAACCTATATTTTGAATAGAAAAACTAAAAACACAACATATTTATCAAATCATTACGGATCAACGGATCGTGGGGTTAATAACATTGGTACCACATTGAGAAATAGGATTGCCGTTAAATTTATAGCCAGAAACGTCAACAAACCAACTCTATTCGTCAACTATCGGTGCTTATCAAATTTTTAATTCAGTAAGAACGAATTCGATCAAACTTACTATAGATAACGTATTTATATCGGCAAATATCCTTAGAGAGCTGGGTGCATGGCCTCAGTGTGTTATCTATGTTGACAAAATATTGACGAATTAGTCAATTCCGTGTGTACATGTTTTCCTACTGCAAAGTTCGATGCTTACATCATGCGCATTAGAGTTATGTTAAACCTTATGTTTCAACAAAGTTCAAATGAATGCAATTGTTTTAGTGTACACACCAATAAGTTAATGTACAAAATGTATGTGCTATGAAACTGACTCTAATGGCATAAGGAGTTACAATATCAATACAATAATGTAAATGTCAACCAAATAACAACTAAACAAAAGTCAATAAAATAATATAAATATATATTTTTATGTACTTATGTACCAACGAGTGATATCATTCCATTATCCAGGCACATTGTTCGTGAGTGCACCCCTCTTTGAACCCATTGACAAGGTAGAAAGATGTTTATGAGTGCATCACATCTGTCCATTGACAATATACAGAATGTTCATACGCGGACGCACGTGGCGCACTACCCAGGGAATTGATCCAGCGATGTTCATGAGTGAAACTTACTGGACGCACTACCCATTGACCAGGTACAGTGTTGTTCATGATTGAGACACACTTGGTGACTACCCGTTGGCAACATATACATCATATTGTTTTACAAAAGAATTGTGTTCATTGAGAAGCAAAACTTTAACTTAAATATGGAGAGCTTAAATATAACCTCGTCACAAAATGTCATTGCTGTTAGTTCTTGGCAGTGAAGTGTTGCAACTTCTCCAGAGCAACAACGTCTCTTAAGGAGCATAATAATGTAGTTCCGGCGGTAACCATTTATTATTGATAGGAACTCTCTATATCAAACATCTCTGTATAACAACCACACCTTGGTGTTTTTAATGGATGTTGTTCTAAAGAGATTAAATTGCACAGTATAGCGTAACTGTGTTTCCCCTGTATTAGCGTGGATTGGAAAACGTCAACGTCTAAAGCAACAACCTCTGTATAACGGAAACACTATGCGTCTTTAAAAACACAATTGTTCTAACGAGGTTTCACTATACAAATGAATATAAATACATTCAAGGGGTCCTTTGCAACATGTCGACATTCCAATACTCGTCTATTTGGTATTTATTTTACTACAATTATATTAATATCAAATTGCAATGTAAAATGACACCATACAAAAGACGTAATATAATATTCTATTTATAAATGACTTAAGGCTCCATTAGAAATGAATATGCAATTAAAATGCTGTCAGTGCCAATATGTATGCTTTTATTACACGATTAAATAACAGTTTTAAAGCACATGGGTTCATGATATCCTATACTAACAAATACATACCTTTAAACAATAATTCCTTTGTTCTTTATTACAAAAAATAACCTAATCAATAACCTATTGAAATATCTGTTTTTACTTTTCAAGCGTAGCAAAACTTTACACTTGGTTGTTTTAAATATCCTTGAAATATAGTCAACCCTAACGACATGTATACATTAACTGTCGAATCTATGAAGCAATTACAAACAAAATATTGCCCCAATGTCTAATGTAAATACTATGTAACAAAAAGTAGGTGATTAGGCACCGAGTTTCAAATAAAAGAAAATTGACCATGAAGATAATTCTGGTGTAAGGCCACGACAAAATAACACTGTGCTTCTACTAACCCTACCTACCCTATTTTTGTCCCTACCCTAAACATTGTATTGGCATTTTGCTGGAAATACCGAACATTGTTAAAATCAAGAAAGTTATGTAAAAGATAATATGTTTTTTCCTAGAACTCGGTTAATCAGGTCAGTCACCTGTTCACATAGCATATTTATATATACCATTGTGTATTTCAATATTGCAAATTCTCATTTTAATGTATCCTTTTTATAGATATTTTATGTATTACTATTATTAGTGTGTGGTTTAGTGAATAAGGTATTGTTTTAACTGTCTTTTCTCAAATTAAATGTTTAAAACAATAAAAATACAATGTTATGACATTGCAATGTTTGTGTACAAGTGACATACCTTAATAAACGGACTTTACCCACTTCACCTATGTTTTGAGTGTTACTAGAACCATAAAATTAATTTGTTTTACCCTTACTAGCAATAAATGGTGCCTTCTGTTTATTTTAAAAAGGGAGATAATCAGTTTAATTTTCCGCTATAATGTAACGATCGGCTTGTTTAAATGTTTACATTACAATCAATAAGTATAAATAAGTCTCTGAATACAAAGCTTCAATTATTTAACCTTTCGTTAATGTGAGCTCTTATCTTCATACCTATCTGTTGATTTCAGTCCAAACAGGATTCCAGTTGTTTTTTTTGCGTCAGGAATTCCTACACGACTAGGCGTGCTGTTTAGGTTTACGTTAGTCATGTGTTTTACGTTGCACCTTTATTAAATAAATGATTCAATATTGTTTTCGTCAATTGTGAAATAGTTTCAATTTATATTTATCACACTCGATGACAAATGCGTCAGGGGTCCGTTGCTTAAGAAAAGCACCCCCTAGGCGCTTTTCAAGGGAGGTAGTCCAATCATTTTATGTTTAATTGAATCGGAGGAATACTGCTTATGCATGCATGAATAAATTGCAATCTTCTTGTGCGGTATATATCTATTTCTGCGAGATAATTTACCGTCTTACTCTCCTCCTATAATGAAAACGGCAAAGGCCAATGGTAAACTTATAGGCAATAAATAAATTGTTATATAAATAATATGATAAGAACAGGGGTGGTATTCAATATTGATCTTATTTAATTGGAGAATAAGGATAGCCAATCATATTGCCTGTTACTGACCAAGAATTTAATATGGAGTGATCTGATTGGTTGTCCTTATCCTTAAGTCAACTAAGATCAATATTGAATACCACCCCTGTTGATGTCCAGGTTAATATATTAGCACTAAAACGCCACCAAAAACGCTTTAAATGGCATCAGTACTGTCGAATCATTCAAGATGTGTGGTGATCGGGTAGAGAGCTCACCCAGGTGATACTCGAACTCACAACTTAGGGCATTGTATCAGCCGCTACTTCATCCCCGGCTTTGTTCCCTTAGTTTGCGTGTCCATGTATACTTACTTACTTAGTCCTCTTCGTGTACGTCGACACATAAGGTTGATGTCAGCTTTTTCCATTTTCGGTCTGTCCGTGTATGGTATTCATAATATATTCGCAGGTCGGGTTTGTATGTAGCAGCCGAGTTTCTAACTTGCCGAGGTCTGATTTGCGTCTATTCTACCCCCTCGGCTTTATATATAGCACTGTTGACTGCTAACCCATGTACCTTGATTCGATTAACATATTCCACATTGTATGTTCTTCCATGACATACGCTACGGTCATGTCTTCCACATGTGGAGAAGTTGTCGGTTGCTTGCTGTTTGGTAATTTAAGGAAACCTGCATTGGTAATTCAAGGAAGCCTGCATTGGTAATTCAAGGAAACCTGTATTGGTAATTCAAGGAAACATGCATTGGTAATTCAAGGAAACCTGCATTGGTAATTCAAGGAAACCTGCATTGGTACTCCAACAGTTGGAACACCTCGATGATTGTCAGCCTAATTGTATATATATATATATATATAGTTTATTTCCAAATCCAGAAGGTCGTAGACCCATGAGGACAACATATTTACATACTACGATCATAGTAATATATAATATTGTATGTATTCCGACATTTGCCGGATACCAAACTGTCAATCGTGAAACATCGGCTATTTCCGTTTTTCTCCGGTAAATGTAATGCATAAAGGCCGAGGTGATCAGAATGTGAGATTGTATCACTGTATATTATCCTTGATATATGTGTTATTTTGTCATAATCAGTGCCCAGTCTATTACAAGTACGATAGGATACCAAAACGACGCTTGGCGGACATATAGAGACAATTTATTGGGCGAGTTGGAGAAAGGCTTATACAACGAACTTAACTGTTCTCGGGTAACTAAATTAGACTTTTGTCATATTTGACAGCCACCTCAAACAACTGGAGAAAAAGAAAAACTGAGACTGTTGTTGACAGAATTACGTGTTATAATATTATGCTTGTATTGAATGATACACGTGTGCATGTTGATGAATAGAGCGAACAAATTAACATGGTCCTTGAAATGAATGTATGCGTTGTATAATATATGCACAGTAATCTAAACCACCAACAAGTAACACGACTTTCTGGCGGAAACTGATAAACTAAAGTATTCCGCCGCAGATGCATTCGTGCATAGAGGTCGAGGACCACGTTAATTTGCTCGTACATTACATGTGGTTTTAAATAGTTTACGTAAGCCTGATTGATCAAAATATAATAAAATATAATTTCTCTATAAATAATAAAACAAAATAATAAAATTCTAAATATGATACAAAATAGAAGAAATGACATGATAATATTCAGATCTCAAAGCAAAACAAAATATTTAAATATCACAGAGTAATAAATATCACAGCTTACAAAATACAAATGTAATCCAAATAATTTTGCATACTTGGAAATAATTCAAAAAATAAAAATAACAAGAAATAAGGTTCAGGTATAAATAAATGGGCGACCCACACACGTACCGATATCAGATTGCAAAATCGGTTTAAAAATGAATAATATTATCATACTTTAAAAATACCATTATTTATGTGATTGGTCGTCATTAGAAAACGCTGTTAAATTCTGAGTTGCTAGGTTACAAAATTAATTACGTCATCGCGTTTCAAATGACGTTCACTATTGTGCATCACATGGACGGATATGAAACGTTTATTTAAAAGTTTCATCTCGTGATTTAAAAAATAATTACTTCATAAACTCTCAAAACTAGTGTATTGTCACTAAATTGTTTATGTCACACCTTCAATTTCGTAGATGGACGAGAGTATGCACACATGAACGAACCTCTCTTTTCACTTGCGCCCTTTGATCCATTGCATCAATGGTTTTCTTGAACAATGAATAATGCAATTTGCAAATATCGACATCTTCATATGAACCTCTCGTACAAGCGACACATGATATTTTATGTACGCACTAGACCTATAATATTTTATATCTTTCATTTGGAGGATTTGTCAAATAATTCGTCCCATGAAAAAATGCCATAAAATGAAATATTGCGAAATAATTCAAAGGGACATTTTACACGATTCTTCATCTCATTTTATATTCACAGTACCATAAAATCAGAATTTTTCGCGAGGGTTTCATTTTCGCTGTAATCTCGAATTTGATCAATACCGCGAAAATGTTTTGTCGTGAAAATAAACAGCAGCACTATAATGCAGAAAGTATTTCATCCAGAAATTTAAAATTCGCGAACATTTAACGACGCGAAATATTAGTACTTCAGAATAAAACCTAGCACATTTGCGAAAATTTCACCTCGCGAAAATATATGATTATACAGTATATCAATATCAAAATGAGTTTCATTCCACAGTGGAATTTCAGTAATTGTTCAATAAATATTTTTCACTTTCACAAGAAAACTATCACATTTCTTCCCAGTCATGAAGTCTAAACGCTGATGCCTTGGTCGGACCCATGAATCCGCCTGCTGCCAAAGCCTCACTGATTTTACCTGTGGGTGTAACAAAATTATACTTACATGTTTTATAAAAGTGAGTAAAGCAATTTGTGATTATTATACAATATATAATGCTACAGTTATCTCACGTGTATGAATGCCTGAATGGGTACCTGAAAGGGTCAACAGCCGATGTAATGTGGCTGCGATCGTCGCCGAATGTTACAGTCGACTTTATATTGGTACGTTTTACTTTTTCTGCATTGAAATAAGGTACCGGTGTTGAAATGTACCCCGCCATTAAACTATAGTAGATGTTGTAGCGACTGTGGAGACTGACTCACGCCAGGTGCCAGGCTAGCTCAGTAAACAGAGCTACGGACTAGTATACCGGGGATCGTGGATGCACCCCCAAGTTACTTTAATGGTGGCAGCGGTAAACGGTCTGAGACACCTCATGGTTCGGTGAGGGTTTGACCGAGAGTCTTACAAAATAAATAAAGAGAGAGGAGTATAGTGAGTGTGGGGACTTGCTCATAATGAAGAAAAGGGCTAAGTTTTTACAATACATACCACTGTCCCAAGCATCGATTGCGTCGTTCATTGAACTAAACCGGCTAATGAATACCGCCGTATTTCTATCGTTAAATAAGGGTCCTGGTTTAAATGACTCCCGGTCCTGAAAAAGAGAGAGAAAAGATTCCTGGTAAAAATCTTATAACCATGAAACAATGGTTTTTTAACATTGAGTTTAAGGGAAAGTCTAATTCAAATTTTCTCATCGACGAAATGTAAATAATGTTCAGCTTGGTATTTGTGAATGACTGAAAACCGACACTACCTTATGTTTTTCCTGTTTACTATAAAGTAGTTAATTTGTATGTTATTTTGTGTGCGCTGTTCTTGCATAAAAATTATATAACAAATCTCCATTAAAGGCAGTGCCTTAGTTCATAAAAAGGTAACCGAATAAAAGCTTTAAATAGTAATTAATGGATAAAAAGACGGCGAATATAAACTAGCAGAATAAATAGTTGACTCAGCAGTCAGGCCACATTACACCTAAGTCTACCTGTTCTGTCTTTAGAAACTTTAAAACTTTGCACTGATGTTTTTTTGTACTATTGACAATTAAGATATTTATTTCACGCCAGCTTGGGTAGTGCAGTTCGTAAAATTCCGGCACTTTTTCCTTACATTTATAACATATTAGTCTCCCCTGATGCACTGGAATTAAAGACAACATTGATATCACAGTTGATTCCCTTTACTTCCTAGTTGGATAGGCACACGGCTGTTCTATGGACAATAATGATTCGACTATTAAGTTAGGGAGGCCAGTTATGTCCTTCTATGACACTGGCTGTGGCCATGGCCTCCGCATGTTGAATATCCTTGTAGAGAAGTTATTGAAGATTTTATGAGAAAATATATTTTTTACTGATCACATAAAAAATTATCCCAAAAATCAGTCGCAAACGGCGAAAAAATGCGATGAAAATTACCTTGAATTCAGCGGCCGCTACAAATGGCATACTGTTTGGAATTCTTGCTTTAACAATGTCAGCACCTTGTCTGAGTACAACATCTGTTTGTTTCCCGGTAGGTCTGCCTTTGTTCGATACCTCAACAACTAGATACGTATTCATTGCCACTGAAATGAAAAAGCAGTTTTTGATACAAAAGGCGATTCCATCAAATTCGGGAAACTCCGACTAATTACCATTTCTGATTTCTGCTACTTGTCAAATAAAATAATGGTTGTCTATTGTCGGACATACGGACTGCGTGACCTATTGGGTCATTTTACGATATACCGATATTGACTACAGAATATTACGCCGAAGAGTGTTTTTGGTCGCATTGGTGTTACCACGTACCTGCTGAAGAGCCAATCGTGCATGCTTCAAATATTTGCCGTCCTTGCTGTATATTTTGTTACATACGTTTATGTATTACAGTACAACCCCTGTAGAACAACCCACTTTGGGATCTGCAAATATTGGCCGTTGTGTAGAGGTTGTTGCTCTACATATGTTAAATTTAGAGCAAAGATCACCTAAGGTAAATTTTGAAGGTGTTGTTTTAGAGTTGTCACGGATGCTCTACAGAGGGCCGCTCTGGAGTGTTTGTACTGTATATGAACACATGTCTTTGAATGCATACACAACTAGAATGTACAATAAACCTTGAACCTTGGACTGAACAAAAAAAGAGTAATGAAAACCCAGACAGGGAAAGCAGCAGTCAACTGAAACAATCGAGTACAGAAAACGGAAACTACACAGACGACAATCACACAGCACAATGACCGACACACAGCTGAACGAAAAAATGAAACTAAACAGCTGAACGTCTAAGTTTCAGCTGCTAAAAAGCCGAAAGTCCAAGTATCAGCTGTCAAAAACCTTGTACAGCGTAGTGACATAAAAATAATCCCACTCACACCGGGTGAGGGTTCAAATGCGATGTCATGTTAAATATTTAATGGATAGCTACTGTCCAATGCATTCGTAAAAGCCAAGTGGCGTGTCTGTCTGTGAGGCAATTAAGTATTTAAAATAATCAGAAATAATAAAAATAAACTTACTGAATAATATTGGTGTATTCATTGATATATAGTGTCCCTCCCAGCCATGGGGTGTTGGGAAACCTTGTTGCTTGAACCTGTTTCGGAATGAGTTAGAGAAGAAATCGAATGCTTTCTCTTTGGACGGGAACCATAATACGGCGATATTGTCGGACATCTCTCCTGTTTTACTAAATCTCCAGTCAGCATCGCCCGACAGAGCAACAATCTGAAGAAAAAACATGAACGAATGTTTTATTTCTGATTGTTTTGATATTAATTAATATCCGCATCTTTCAAACCTATTTTCATGAAAATCGGCAAAGCCATGTTGCCCAAACAGAAGTAGAAAAATATTGTTTTTAGTAAAGATTTTTTTCTGGCAGTGTTTTCTCAAAATAGCACCTTTGTATTTACAACCTTGTTCTACCCAAAGGGGTTCGACACGGCTATATAAATAAATCAATACACTACTGGTATATATATGTATACCTATATACGAGGGATGATCCATATATAACGAGAAAATGCTTATAACTTTGCTATTACATGATATTTTCTAACAATATTTTAGGTGGTGGCTAATACATATATAAGAAGGAAACGTACGAAATATTTTTGAGATATATCTAACAATAAATTGTTTGGAACATTTTTGCCGACCTATGAAACCGGTAGGCGGGGCAACGTCATTTTTTAATTTTTTAACGTCATTCAGAATTTAACTATGCTCTTTTTTTACGATCACATTCCTTAGGTCCTACTGTATTTTAAATTTTTAAAAAGTCAGATTATCTTCCTTCAATATGTATACGTCTTCGCCAATGCGATACCAAGTTGAAAAAGACACACGGTAGTCATCCATTGGAATTTTGTTCAGAACATCAAATAGCTTCGTCCTTAGTTCTGGCGTCGACGTCACGTTGCGCCTACGTTGCGTTAGATCACTAGTCTTTTTCAAGTAAACTTTTAATGTGTTATTATGTACACAAATCGAAGCTTTTGACAAGACATGATCACGAAATAATTACTGAATAGCATGCACACTTTTATTATTACTTGTTTTCTTCAAAACTAAATATTTTAATGATAAACCATTTGTCGTCCGTTATTTTTGCTATCACGGAACGATAACACGTGCGTGATGTAACGAATGGCAACACTACCCGTGTATGACGTCACCATCAGTACGGCGAGTCTTAAGTGACCCTAAGTACCAATTTTCATCACATTGCTATTGCTTACATGAAAAATTTGACGGTTTGAATTTGCGCGAAAACGGTGAAAAATCCTCAAAATGCCCCGCCTTGTTTGAGTAAAATCTAAAGTATCATAAGAAAATTATAAGCATTTTCTCGTTATATATGGATCATCCCTCGTAGTGTAGAATTGATGGATATTTTACCGTGTCGAATCCCTTTGGTTCTACTAAGCCATCGATTATTATAACTAGGTAAGGTTTTTTGGTTAAAGATAATTCCATGTTCCATACTTACTTCAGGTCGACTTTTGTTGCCTCTTCCAGCCAATCCAAGCACGTGCCCGCCAAAACTTTTTATGATCGTCTGCTGTTCTTTGAGTGACAAATTCACATCATCTGTTCCGGAAACGTGGAAACGGACGATGTATAATCCACCTGGCTGCTGTTGCGTCTGTAAAATTGTAATAATGATAATAATCGGTCGGAAAAGTAAGAGGTTATTCCGAATGTATCATCATGACAGGATTGGTTCCCGTTCAAATATTAAACGTTAGTCTCAACTGGACCGAGGAACCAGTCTACATCATGACCTTACTAACAACGCATTACAAAAGGAACGCCACCCTGTTTGAAGTCAATGCGACAAATTTATTACAATGTTTTTTAATACAAGTACAGTTCCTCCGTATAGCTCAATGGTTAGTGCGCTTGCCGTCTAATCTGGTGACCCGGGTTCAAATCCGGGTAGGGCCACACATTTATGCCTGCCATATTTCAGCATAAAGCTGACTGGCAAAGAAAGGCTATGCTCGGCATATAATCTTAATCTTCCCAAAAACTTTGCAAGATAGATCCACAAAATATTGTATTAAAACTGTCATTGTTTGAAGTACGACAGAATTTCACGAAGAAATAAAGAAACTGTTGCTCCTGGAAACTTAGGTTTTCGTTGCTTTGACATTTTGAAGTGGTACCATCGAATTCTGCTAGGAAAGTACATAGGTAAAACGATGGTGATGATTTGTGATGTATTATTAGTGTTCTCATAATGTTTTATAATAATGGTGTTCATGTTGTATGTATAATTATGCGTATATGCTCTTCAGTAATGGAGGAAATGAAAGTTATACGATATGCTATATCAAGAAGTCACGGAAATCAGGAACCTTCATCAAACCAACTATGCTAGTTCAACACATTCCTTTATACTGACCATGTCATAAACACCACCGTTCCCTTTGCCACAACAACATCAACCATAACCCACACAAACATACATTTATAGAAAGTGATACAACTCAAAGAAGTAACACAAAAACAGGCAAAACATCTCCACACATAGAACGGAAACCCGACTGTCTGAACATGGTTTGTAAAGCCATGTTGTCAAAGTCAGACTATGAGAGAACCAAAACTGAACTGAAAAGTTAAGTTAGGTGTAAGGGTCCACAAATACAAGAACACGTGCTTATAACAAACAAAAAACGAACGAAGAATCTCCGAAAAACTTTTCAATACCCATTTTGTCACAAATTAAGTAAGATTTGGGCCAATTGCACCACAATGTCACACGAGTGACTACACCTTGAGACAAATCTTCTTGTTTTCTTGGCTAAAATTGCTTTGCATTTTGACAGTTCCTTAGAAACAAGAGAGTACAAGCTGTAACTAATGTTTTTTCTTGGCTTTAGTAACGGTATCGTACTGAAGCACATTATTATTTTGATGTCGATGTTTGCCTTTTTCTCTTATACAGACATTTGTAGGCTATATAAAAAATAAGCCAAACATAAATATAAAGTGCGGAAATATTCTACTACATAAATACGCCTTTCACGTCTGTCCATTACCAATAGTAGACTTAAATTAAGGTACAGGTGTCAAAAATGGCGAACATTACTTAGAATATGTATGGAGATATGTATTTGCAATCTAGCTCATCTCGTATCGGAAGAGTGAAACTTATATGGAGTAAAAGGTTAATGAGAACATTATTTTTACATTGTTCATGTTGATTATTGCAATAATTATTTAATTGTCTTACATATTTAGATCTACTTATTGTTAAACTGTGCATGGTCTTTTGTAGATTAACAATATCTCGATTTGTGTTTATTTTCAACTTTCTTATCATGTTTACGCTTGAATGTGCATACAGTATGTGCAGCGAGGAAAAGAGTTGTGATGATCTTGAGTGAAACAAAACCTTTTCCAAAAATGCTATTGAAAAGTGTAATACGTTGCATGACACACGTCACTCAGTTTTTGTGCGTTTTTGTACATGTACCTTCCTTGGGTGACCAGGTGGGATAAAAGCCCGTTCGTAAGTCGACAAACCCGTTCCAGGATTTTCACGGAACGGTGCCTGAACTTGATTCTCCTAAGTAAAATAACAAAGAACTTTATAACAAAAAATGAAAAAGATGTCATTTCTGTAATATTTTTTAAACAGTCAAACATCACGCAAATAAAGCTCAATTTATACGGACTAATTTTAAGGGATAATGAGCTATTGGCTAATCAAAAGTGAGTTGTGCCTCGTTTTCGGAAATAAAAATTGAGTAATCGAAAGGATTTTTGTCAATAATCTTGCTCATATCCGTGTACATGGACACTACTACAACAAAATTAATACGACAACGGATTATTTCACTATTCGGCTAACTTTTTTTCAAAAAATCCATTAATTGTTTTGAATTATAATTAATAAATTAATTAATTAGATACAAGATGTAATCACGTACAAAATACCATTCATCAGGTTTGGGTTCAGGTCGATCTTCCATGTATTTGGAATCATGAAAATATTTGTTAATATCCTGAAATAACAACAACAACAATGTTGACATCGTTTTCGAATATCTAAACAGCCAACAAGAGTATGATCGTGATTGTACATTTGAATATCTTTTAAGCATATTTTTCTACTGCAGTATTGTTGCTTTTTAAAACTTCACAAATTCACTTTTTAGATTTTCACAAATTCATTACATTGTTTTTTTAATGTCACGAATCCCTATGCGATCTTAACTTCCGGATTTCACGATCCAACTACTGATATGAAATCATGAACTTGTAATCAATTACAAATTTCATTTGATTAATAATAAGTTGTCATCAACGGCCTTTGGTGTACACATTGGAATATAAAACAAGATATAAATTTGTTACTACACACCCTTGGTGGGAATAGAGCTTGGTACGGGGCAGTGTAATCATAGGTCCGTGGTTTATCCTGAAAACATGGAACATTACATCCCAGTATTAAATTATTACGTCATTGTATGAAGTCCCGCAACAATCGGAACTCCTCGAATTCTAACGGATCTTTGACATCGACGGAATTACCCGCACATTTATAATCGGTCATGAAAGTGACTAGACAACCTGGCACTTTTTCGATATTTTAAATTGAATTCAATTAAATCTTCTTAGGAACTCCATAATATTTGCTATATTACGGGCCTAAATTACAAATTTATTTCATGTGAAAGAAATTAATAAAAACCGTCGACAAAACGATTAACAACCAAGCTATTACATACTGAGCCGATGTTCCAACTAGACTAGTTCGTATTTCTTCAAGAAATTTATTTTGAAATAGGAATTATGAGATTTGTAGGGAACGGTGTACATGACATTGTATATATTTATCAAACAAAACTGGTTTCATAAAACCAAGTAACGAGATAAACGTTGATTCTTTCAGTATTTACTATTTATTTTGCGTGCTCCTGACACTATCCTCGGAATATAATAAAGTAAGAAAAAAATGGGGTCTAGTTGGAACATTAATTTTGCATTAAATTTGAATGTATTCAATTTGCGAATAGAGGCGAAAATTACCCCCCCCCCCCCCCCCCCCCGCGAAAATTACTAAATTCATAGTAATGACCTGCATCCTCATCTGAAGATCCTCTTCATGTTGACGTTTCCTCAACCATTCCTCCTCCTAGAAGGGGTCAAAGTTCAAGGTCAGTTATTTCTGAAATGTCTAGGTTATTCTTAACCAATGCCAGTTTATACTGCAAAACTTGCCTTAGTCTTGCTCAATGTTAAGTAATACTGAACATATTAGATGCTTATTACTCAAGCCTCAACTGAAGAAACTGTAACACGTTAGTCTTGCTGAAAGTTAAGTCTAATACTGACAATCTTTAAGAGTACGTTTCAAGAAAAACTGAAAATGTTAAGATATTCTTTCTAAAATTCAAGTAATACAAAAAAAAAAGTTTGTTCTTGCTCGTTGCCAAGGAACCCAGAAAAACTGATGTTATTCTAGCTCAAAGTGAAGTATGGTGCAAGAAGTTGCGATTGGTGCATGGTCATTTACAAAAAGGCTTTACAGTACTACGGCGCTTTCAAGCACCGTAGAATAATACTGAAAAAAGTATCTACGGTATTCAGGCCCAAGTTAATTGATACTGAGCAAAGTCTTTTCAAGTCCATTGCGTTTAAAAACGCCTTTCACTTGAATCGCATTTAACGTCGCAAAATGATGAAACAATATACTAGTCTTTATCGACATAATCAATACTACCCTTGAATATGTATTTTACTAGTGTTCAAAACTATTTTATTAAAATAGTCCGTATATCGGATTTTCTTAAGACTTGAAAATAAAATTCAAGTTTGAGATGACTTGCTTACAATATTAGTTTGATGTAAAGGTTGTCTTGTCCTTAAAACTATGATACAAACGGGGGCATTTTGAATTGTTTATAATGGGATTATATGTAGTACTTTATTATTGAACATGGCATTATTTCACCCAGACAAGCTATCTACTTGAAAAGCAATCGACGCTATGTGTATTTAAAGTACATATACTTGAGATGCCACAATATCATATCGTATCCCTGTTCGGATCGAGGGAAGTTACATCAGTATTACGTCTATTATTTGGTGAACAGAGAGTAAATTCGCTATTTAAAGCAAATGTATGTAATATGAGCCAGTTAAAGTTTAATTATTTACTAAATATGTACATTACTTCCATGGTTTAGAGCAAAGTGTTTGGTAAGCTATCACTGTCCGTTAAAAACAGGGACACATTAGGTTAAAATACAAGTTTATAAATATATATATACTGTAATACAGTACGGTGAATTTAGCGAGATCCTGACCTTTATGCATGAATATAATTATTACGAGGTTCCTGCGTTAAATATATAAATTTCCACATGAAAATCGCGCACTTTATAAAAGTAGACAATACAGGTATACCGGCTGTTAAATTATGCTAATAGAAGGTCGAGGATCGGGTCAAATTATCCGTCCTATACTTACACCAGAAACAAACTGTGCACTTGTGATTTACAGGATGTCCCCAACAAAACCGAGGGCCCACTACAACCCTTATATCTCATTAAGTTGTTAATGAATGTGAGTGCATTTTTGTCACCTCAACGTCTATAAAACATGTTATTTGAGGATGGTCATACTACATATGGTTTGTAGACACTGTCACCTTAATTCCAGAAGCCTACAACTTCATGTTTGGTTAGTTACAAGAACAAACGCGTTTAAACATTGTGATGCCAATAGAACTTAGTTTCTTAGACTTTTGTGGCACGGAAATTACCCTGTCCGAGATACACACACACTTTTACAAGTGAGTGCCCATGTAGATGAGCGCTTCAAGTCCAACCCAACGATACTAAAACGCATTTTTCCAACAATGTCGTGAATGAAGTTAATATGTACTTATGGATGAAAGGACTTGTAAAGGTATTTATTTTGAGCAAAACAGAGTGAAACACACATGCTTCTAATACAGTATGATCCACGGTATGTTCACAATGTACCAAAGGAACAGCCCACCTTGCTACCATCACCATCTAGAACATCCCACACTAGACCAATCACAACAATGCCCACATTTCAAACAAATATACAGACGTACAAAAATATAGTTTACTTATTACTATTTTAAGACAATTTCAAAGGCTAGACACGAGGCACACAAACACATAAAACCTTAAGAACATTTCTTCATAACATTTTTCATAGCTATTTTACTGTCATGACTTGTTCTTTTCCTCAGCAACTTCTGTCTCTGCTCAATAGGAATGGATCAATCGACTGCGGTAATCGGAAGTATCGTTGTTACATACTAGAAAAATCCATTCTCAGAACTGTATTCTTTTGACCAGTATTGATTGCAGTCAAGGTTGAAATGAAAAAGCAGCTGGCTAGTCAATGTTCTTTTCAATAAATAAATAACTCTGACTCTTATATCAAATTTTCGAGCACATGCTCTTCATCAGGAATTTTTAATTACTTCTTCTTATTTTCAATAGTTTATTATTAAACATGCAACACTTCGAGATCAACTAGAGCAACACATGAACACGAGTAAAAACATGTTTCGGATTTTAAGCAATAGTTAACTGAAGTAATCCTCAGCGTTCAAATCCATATTATACTGTAAAGCACATAGACTGTATCACCCGATTCAAATTAAAGTCTGCGATTGGTTGGTACCAAAATAGATCCTACTATTAACCAATGGTAATTCGTTGGCTTTATGCCAAAATTTGAAATTAGCCAATGATCAAGCTGCAATGATAAATACTTCACTATTACCAAACTTTGAAACAAACCAATGAAACAGCTGTAATTGGTTGGCTCAATGCCAAATTTTAAATTGCCCAATGGCGTACTAGACCAGTAGCTGTAGTTTTTAAATGCTCATTATTATTTGAATTATTATATAAATAGGAGTTTGAATATCTAGTTTTAGAGTACAAAAATCCCCTCTCAGTCGTGGGTCATTGGCCAATCTGGCAGAGAAAAAACTGAATAACAATTACGTCTGTCTCTGCTAAACACAAACATATAATAACAATTACGTCTGTCGTCTCTGCTAAACACAAACATATAATAACAATTACGTCTGTCGTCTCTGCTAAACACAAACATATAATAACAATTACGCCTGTCGTCTCTGCTAAACACAAACATACAATAACAAATCGGACAAGAGAGGTAGCATTCATAAGAAACAGCAGAACTCGAAAGGTAAGTGAGACTAACAACAAACAATAGTGGAACCACAGATAGAAGAAACAGAAAGCGGTGCAATAGTTTGACCTGACGACGATACATTTCTTGAAGATGGTTGTAATCACTGGCATACTGGGTGGTCTGTAATGACAACATTTATATGTGATTCTATGTAACAACTCTTGTAGATCATATACAATGTACCTTTTAAATCATTTATACGAGTATATTATACAAATACGTAAAGTTTGATAAAAATAACAAGTTCGCAGAGTCATAGATTTCCCACCTTGGAGTTCCACAACTTGGAGTTTCCCCACCTTGGAGTTCCCCCACCTAGGAGTTCCCCACTTTGGAAAATACCACCTTGGAGCTCCATACATTCGGGGTCCCAACTAGAAGTTCTGCTCCTTGGAGTCCCCCCACCTAGGCGTTCAGCACCCTGGATTTCCCCCACCTAGGCGTTCAGCACCTTGGAGTTCCCCCAACTAGGCGTTCAGCACCATGGAGTTCCCCCAACTAGGCGTTCAGCACCATGGAGTTCCTCCACATAGGCGTTCAGCACCCTGGAGTTCCTCCACCTAGGCGTTCAGCACCTTGGAGTTCACCCAACTAGGCGTTCAGCACCATGGAGTTCCTCCACATAGGCGTTCAGCACCATGGAGTTCCTCCACCTAGGCGTTCAGCACCCTGGAGTTCACCCAACTAGGCGTTCAGCACCATGGAGTTCCCCCAACTAGGCGTTCAGCACCCTGGAGTTCCTCCACCTAGGCGTTCAGCACCTTGGAGTTCACCCAACTAGGCGTTCAGCACCATGGAGTTCCCCAAACTAGGCGTTCAGCACCCTGGAGTTCCTCCACCTAGGCGTTCAGCACCATGGAGTTCCCCCAACTAGGCGTTCAGCACCCTGGAGTTCCTCCACCTAGGCGTTCAGCACCTTGGAGTTCACCCAACTAGGCGTTCAGCACCATGGAGTTCCCCCAACTAGGCGTTCAGCACCCTGGAGTTCCTCCACCTAGGCGTTCAGCACCTTGGAGTTCCCCCAACTAGGCGTTCAGCACCCTGGAGTTCCTCCACCTAGGCGTTCAGCACCTTGGAGTTCACCCAACTAGGCGTTCAGCACCATGGAGTTCCCCCAACTAGGAGTTCAATACTTTGGAGTTCCCCCAACTAGGAGTTCAACACCTTGGAGTTCCCCCAACTAGGAGTTCAGCACCATGGAGTTCCCATAACTAGGAGTTCAATACCTTGGAGTTCCCCCAACTAGGAGTTCAGCACCTTGGAGTTCCCCCAACTAGGAGTTCAATACTTTGGAGTTCCCCCAACTAGGAGTTCAGCACCTTGGAGTTCCCATAACTAGGAGTTCAATACCTTGGAGTTCCCCCAACTAGGAGTTCAATACCTTGGAGTTCCCCCACCTAAAAGTTCAATACATTGGAGTTCCCCCAACTAGGAGTTCAATACTTTGGAGTTCCCCCAACTAGGAGTTCAGCACCTTGGAGTTCCCATAACTAGGAGTTCAATACTTTGGAGTTCCCCCAACTAGGAGTTCAATACCTTGGAGTTCCCCCACCCAGGCGTTCAGCACCTTGGAGTTCCCCCACCTAAAAGTTCAATACATTGGAGTTCCCAACCTTGGAATTTCCCAACCTTGGAGTATCCTCCTTCGAATTCCCGACCTTGAAGTTTCCTCCTTGGAATTCGCCACCTTGAAGGTCCCAAAGTCTTGGAGTTGCCCATTGCCCACATTGGAGTTTCTCAAACACATACGCATTATCAATGCATTTATACTATGACAAATACAATACAACAAACGAGAACTCCACCACCACCCATCACCAGACCTAACACAATCCATTCAATCGAGGGACACAACAAATGTGACTGCCAAAATATGTTACTGTGGTTTCGTTAAATTGCGTCTGTATCAAATTTCGTTGTTTTCCTAAAACGGCAATTTCATGGCGTTCGTAAATGCGTGGTCTTCTCTTTTTTTGAAGCAACAATTTAAAGCTATCTGTCTAAAAATAAAATACACATATATGTCAATTACAAGTAGCTGTTCGATACGAGCTTTTGAATTTAGAAATTGTTATTTTTTAAAAAGTCACAGTCTACTTAAAGGACAGATAGTTGCTTAATGTAAAAGCTTAGCTTGTCCGTGTGTGGTAGTTGCTTGAAAGCTACCTGGAAACGCTACAAACAAGCCTAAGACAAGATCTAGATAGACGACCAATAAAAGTGATTCTCACGTTCGGGTAGAAAAACAGTACCCATTAAATGCACTTTAAAGACACATTTATTGGTATTTGTCCATCAAGTGCATTCATGTACGCATGTCATGAATGTAACTTGCTTTTTAAATCAGCGTTTGTTTGCTGAATCGTTTTATAAGATTTCAATCAATCAAGTGACACGTGATTCTTCAATTCATGTCGTCTGTTGAATGCAAAGAAATCTCAACTCAAAATCCATTTGAATAGCAGCCATATTCTTTACCTAAGGAACCTTTCAATTGCCAGGATGCCATTAAGGCTGTCTTAGTAACTCAGGAGTTAGTATTGATATCGATTAACCAACTTCTGTTTTCACTTTTCAATACGTTTTCGATCCATGTAAAATTTCACAATTTCGATCGTATAAGGGTTGACATGAAAAATTGTGCAATGTCCATAAATTAGCGTTCGAAAAGCGTAACAAGACAAACATTGATTGAAACATCAGAAGGCGCCTTTGAGAATTAAAACATGTCAAACAGATTATAAGTCTATATAGAAAAAAACATGATAACAAAAGTAAGTAGTTACAATATGCAGGTACGTTATAGATAGAGAACGAAAACGCGAGGTTGTCTTATAAGTCGAGGGCGCATCTCGAGTTTTGTATCTGGCTTTTATTACATTCATTCAATCACAAGGTCTATTTGGCGTGTCTATTGCGCATACAATTAACATTTCCAATGCTTATACGGTATGTTGATTTTAAAAGAAGATCCAGAACAGTTCAACCAATGATGTTGGCTTATATCAGATGTTTGGAATGTCATTCATTAAATTATAAATCGAAATTCACGTGAATCACGTGACGGGTCTTTAGCTAGTGTTTAGATAATTTGTGCTGTGGCATTATGTTTCTTTAGATCTTGATTTGGATAAAGGACATTGATACAATACTATTTAATAGAACTGATTTCTACGCAGCAGTCCGTATTTCGCTGCATTATAAATAATGCGTTTATAGTCGCTTAAACCTAGATTCTAAGGGAGGTTACTACGAGTATTGTCTACCATATTGACTACCCACCGGGTGAGGGTTCATATACATGTATACGACTTTACATTTTTTTTATGAAAAGCTATTGTCCCAGGACTTCATGAAAGCCAATTGGTTTGTGTGTACATGTATGTACGTTTGCGGCGCAAACAAGTAGTTGAACTGATGTGAAATACTGTACTGATACAGTTTGTCAAGTTATTATCTCGCTAAATTGTCTTTCCGTCAAGCACCTTTCGATACATACTGTACAGTTTCGCCACAAACACTATATACAATGTAAATGTATTGCACTTTACACATCGTCTCGAATTTCCTTCTTATGAATCTTTTACTATGTAGATCTAATCAATATCTAGAGAAACAATATAGCCATGGCAAAACAATTCATTTTTAAAGACATAGTACGAAGTGGAGTGAGGGCGAATGTTGACATTTAAACAATGTGTTGTTAACGACATAAATAATAAATATATTTAGTAATACACTAACGTGTTTGCATACAGATTGAATGTCAATGTATAATTAAACTCTTTACACTAGAGAAAATACTGTTGAACTTCCGCTAATGTAAATCACATGTGCAAACATGGAATTTTCATTCAAAACTTCAACCGTAATGATTGGATTTCATTTCAGATCGGGTTCGGGTCGTCCCGCGTTACAGCTCCAGTGAAAGGTTTTGGTAGCAATTGGTGGTGCAATAGTTTCGTAAGAAATGTAAATAATTACTTTAGTCCAGTAATCCTAATGCGTTAATTGATAGTGTTGATACTTGGTATAACACACGTACACACATGTTGGTATCATTATACATGTATACGTTTATTTGGGTAAAAAAGTAGTAGAAATCGGACAGGGAAGGTAGCACTCCTCTTAATCAGCCGAGCACAGAAAACATGAAAACACCGCATAGCACAACCACATAGCACAATGCCAAACACATAACTGAACGAGACAATGAACTAAACAGCTGAAGGCCCAAGTTAACACCATCCGTCAACATTTTTTTCATTTATATATGGCGGTCGATTCACCAAACAAGTTTTCCTCGAGTGTGTTCTAACCCGTGATCACTTACCCTTCCACAAGAAACCATCAATGTTGTCAATTTTCATTGAAGGATATTACCTGAGCAACTGGGAATCGAACATGGGTCGCCGAGATACAAATACAAACTAGACAATGACCACGGCTGCTTGACATCCTAATACATGTATCACAAAGCCAATCCTATCACCGTGCGATGATCGACCAGTGTCACCGTGCTATGATCGACCAGTGTCACCGTGCTATGATCGACCAGTGTCACCGTGCTATGATCGACCAATGTCACCGTGCGATGATCGACCAGTGTACTTTTTAGCTAATCGGGCCGGAGGCTGGATGGTCACCAGGGCATTGTCGGAAACATCAAAGCGTGAGCTATTAGTGACGAAGTAAATTGGTCAGCAACCATCCAATGAACGGTCAATGTCCGTCGGATGGCACCTTACGATCATTAACCGTTGATTTGTCGGTGAACAAACGACATTGGCCGACGTCCGGTCGTTGCCTAGACATCGGATATACGCACATGATGCATACACCGGCCGATGTGTAGCGATGCATAATTCAAAAGAGACTTAAAGTTACTCCGGCCGCAGCCCGATCAGCGGCCGAAGTCCATCCGGCCTCCGAACCGATGAGACAAAAGGACCGATAATCGGACGGCGATTGGATTGGTTATGTGACCTAGGTATAACGCAGTGACATAACGTCAAAAGGTGAGCATTCACGTGGTTGCTGTTTATGTCACGTGACCACAGAAACATGGTTTGTTGTAACTGCTGAACAAAAATTGAATGTCTCAGTCAATGTTATTCAAATACATGTATACATGCATGTACAATATTTAAAGTAGTTTATTATGTTAAAAAGTGTGGCCCGACATTTTTGTAAGAATATAATAGCATGAACTTAACTAAAATACATTATAAGTTTAAACAGTATAAAGATCACTCCATTAAGCATTAGGAAAAATTATTTTGATAAAAAGAGCTTAACACACTTGCTTTGGTCGGAAAAGGTAAATAAATAAAGTAAAAAGGGAGGAATTCGGGTACGTAACGTATTTACGATTTGACTTATGGATTACCGGTCGGATCGTAAATTAATCCGGTTAATCACTTGATTTTAAGTAAAAGTTTAAAATTGAATGAAAAGAAATATTTCACTACCACTTCATAACTAACTACAAGATCTTTTCAAGGTTTAACTCTCGTATGTAGTTTATTTTTTAAATTGCTTTATGTTTGTTAAAACGGTACTTGGTTGATAGTATACAAACCATATATACGTCAGAATGTTAAACCATTGTGAAAATAATGAGAACTAAAACTGTCCCGAGGAACAAGTATTTTTAATTGAGAATGTCGTATATAAGTGTAAGTTTATACAATGCCTGTGAATCTAAAGTCGACATGGGTATACAATACACAATTTCATATTTACAGAATACATTTCACAACATTTATTTATGATGTTCCATTTAAGGGGACACACATTTTAAACTTGAGTCAAAAGATTTTGTAGTTTTCCACTTAGATGCTTTAAAAATTCCGACCCTTTTTTATCAAACATACAATAACGTGAGACTGTTCAATAGTCATTAAAACCTGTACGATAGCCAACCCGTTTAGACAAAGGACCAGCGGCCCTTAAATAATGTAAGAATTAGTAAATGGCTATGTCACTATTATCTGATGCTGAGCCCATTGATCCGAACATTCTGTGAAATCATACACCTGTAATTGTTTAAGGAATTGGTACGCCGCTTAATAAAATTGTTTGAAAAAAATAATTGGCGAAACATTTTATATGATAATTGAAGCTCCATTGCTGCCAATCATGTAATGAGTTCATACTGGGGACAGGCAGCTTCCGTAACGATAGCCACCAGGAATACAACGTTTAATCATTGGGGTACATATTGAACAAATTACTGAGGTTGAATGAGTTAAAAAATGACCGCACATAAAGACATGATGATGCATGTATACGAAATGATTCAATATTGCGAACATAATACGTGCATGCAGTCCTATTCTGAAATAGTTCGCTTGAGGATATGACACCAAAAGCATGTTCATCATCGAAACAAACATTAGTCATAGAAACCATCATCAAAACTTCCATCGAAACCATCATCGAAACCATCATCGAAACCATCATCGAAACCATCATCGAAATCATCATGAACTCAGAATTAAATCGTCAATAGAATTATCATTGAATTCATTATCAAGATCATCATTGAATTTTACATTGAAATCGTCAACGAAATCCTCATTGAAACCACCATTCAAATCATCCATGAAATAATCCTTGACTTCATAATTTAAATCATCACTGAAATCATTATTGAAATCATCATGTATATCATTCATTAGCGAACCCATCATTGCATTCATCAGCGAAACCATCATTGAAGTCATCAGCGAAACCATCATTACAGTCATCATCGAAGTCATCGTCGAAACCATCCCTGAACTCATCACCGAAACCATCCTTGAAATCAACACCGAAACCACCCTTGAAATCAACACCGAAACCACCATCGAATTAAACACCGAAACCACCATCGAAATAAAAATTGAAATTATCAAATCTATAATTGTAAACACGAGAAAGAAATGAAAACATTGTACAGTGCATTTATATTTCTTTACTCTTGATGGTATAGTAATTGTATTTGAATTGTTATACTAGTATATAAAAGTATAAAAGTTCTTACTTGACCCTTTTCTTCCATTTTTGTTAGATAAGGTATGTGCTCCCTTCTGTATGCTGTAGAATAATCGGGGCTGTAAAATTTGTTGAAGCCCCAATAAGCTTCCCCATCCTTTTCTCCCGGACCATTATACGTATGGTGTTGCTCATTTTTATACATTTTCCTACTCTGCAAATCTTCAGCTCGTCGCTGAGCCATCTCCTTGGCCCCTGGGTAATCTTGATGGGCGCCGCCATGCTGGTAGGGATCAAGCCCGGGGTCATTGCCCCTTTGTGGGGCATATGTTCCATTTTGTCCGTATGGTTGAGCATTTCTAGGGGACGCGTACGTTCCATTTTGACTGTATGGTGCAGTGTTACCAGGTTGACCCTGGTTGTATTGGCCCTTTATGGCGTTATTTTCGAATCGCACGTTTTTCAGTTCGCGTTCCAATTCATGAATTTTGGCAGAATGGAGTTTATTCCTCATTTCTAGCTCATCCATTTTATATCCATTTGAAGCCATGTTTGTTCCAACTTCACCCACACTACCTGGTACTCCTTTATAATCAGAATTCAATGCTTCTATTTTATAATTAACTGAATCAACTCTCGCGTCCACTGCTTTAGTATCTCTCTCTACGGCACTGTACGAGTCGTTCCGATTGTTATCTGGTTCCCGTCCGTATCTCTCGTCTTGTTTATTCCCTTCAGCCTGATTGGTCTCCGGTTTATCCGTTTCCGTTTTATCTGCTCGTCTGTTCACCGGGTAATCGTCGCGGTTTATGTCAAATAGCGAGCTGTTATTATCTGGATTGGGTTTTCGTTGTATTCGATTGACCGGATCACGATACTCAATATTAGGGTCATAATTCCATGGCCTGGCATGGTAGATTTCTCCAGCGTGTCCTGCTCTGTTTTGAGGGGGTGGGGTACGGGAGGTCATTGTTGATTTATAATATAAATAGCGTCACCTTGGTAAAATACAATGTCTAGTTCAGAAGACTGACGATTAACATTTGTCAATAAAGCTCTTGGGATTGAGTGTCACTCTTGAGAAACCTGGCTTAAACGGTAATCGTTTTGTGTGACTTTTAGAGTACACTTAAAACAAATATTCTGCAGAAAGTTGAATATGAATCTTTAGAATAAAATCGTAACCTTAAACTTCACGACTTGTCAAATTTTATTTGCTTAAATTTAATTGATTTTTAGGTTACGTTAGTGATAAAGAAACTTTAATTACATTTTTACTTGTGATATGTCGACACAAATACAGTTAAAAACATAGCTTGTATATGTATGTATTTTTACATTTTTTAAACTTTAATTCTTTTTAAATTTAATGGTTATTTTCACGTATACATTGTTTTCGGAGTCGTTTACACTGAACATGTTAAGTTTATTTCGCCGACTGAACTATGGTAAAGGGACATGCCCTGGAACTGAACTGTCTCGAATCAAATAGGTATCATTTTAATACCTAAGTCAAATAATGAAAAGCCTGTAAAAAGTTACGAATTATCCCGCTAGTTTTTTTAAAATAAAATATTTTAAGAATAACTAAATATAGTTGTCGTCAATAAAAGGCTGACAGCCTTTTATTCAAATCGATATACAAAATATCAAAGCGCGCGTTATAGAGTAATTTTTAAAGTCAAATTATGTTTTGACTTTTCGGTAATAGTTGGTTTTACAAGTGATATAAGCAATTTTGTTGTATGCAAACCAAGACACTCCAGTTTCTGGGCTTGCCCCTTTAATACAAATTATAAACCAAAATTATATCACTAGCCAAAATTGGATGATCAACACACTGTCGAAAATTTAAGTAATAAGTGTAATAATATTAGGACACAAAAAATGCATGTCTCCCTCAAGGGGTCATAAAACCGGATAAAACCATCATACCTAAAGTTCCTGATAATTTACACAACTAGGCTTGGTACCAAGAAGTTTCAATGAAATCGGACTAGTGATAAAGGCGAACAAGCGCGGACCAACTCTGCGACAGCCATCGGTTCCAAACAGAGCTCCAATATAAAATCAAAACATCACCTCACTATATGTGGAAGCCATAATAATAATAATAATAATAAAGACTTTATTTAAAGAGGCAACACAGTTGTGCAAACCAAGTCTTCCCTATGAGCCTCATACATATAACATTGACATAATAACATAATGAATATGCATTTCAAAACGATAGATTGTCTTAATATGACAGGCTCAAACCTTATTCCATTGACAAATCCAAAGAAAAAGAAAATATATTATGGAAGTATACACACACTATCACTATAGAATATCCCATAAAACGCAAACATCACTGAAAGACTAAAGTTATAAAGCGAACAATAACGCACTCCCCCTAAACCTCATCAATTGTTCTCAGCCCACATCTACCTATAGACCTAGACGAGGAAAATATAAAAAAAAAACTCTTTAAAGAAAATTCATCGAGCGGTTTTCTTTATAAATGAAGATTGATTTATAGACTACTCAAAGGTGTGATAAAGGAACAAGATGAGCTCAACGCAATCACTACAAAACGATAACCTTTTGACAAAGCCACGAGATTTATTAAAAAATATTCCACGAGTCGATAAAACAATGTCAATGTTTTTACTCTGAGTTTAAAATCCGTACTGATCACGCAATTAACTATCCTTTTTTTAAAGTTGTTTTCAAAATGTTTCAAAATGGTTACAAAATAATCTTAGTGAGGTGTAATCACCTATACGTCCGTGATTATAACGACGTGCTAATAAAATGGCACGCATAACTCATCTCGCTGAAGGTTGCTATGAGATATAGTTTGCCCCCAAGTTATTCAATATGTTAAAAACACCAAGAACACGTACATGTATAGTAGGAAAAAATAAACATTGATAAATTAAAGACCATGGTAAGAATTTAGTATGAAATCAATATAAAAACGCATAAGATGTTTTCTTCAGTTGAATATCTTTGGTATATAAAATACCTTTATTCAAAAGATATCGAACATAAATAATAATTTTAAATTAAGACGCATTGAAGCATTTGTGAAGTTTTAAAAGAATATTCTTCAAATTGAATATGTTGATTTGAGCTGTTTATGTGAATATAGACTGGTTTTAAAAGAAGCCATTGAAATGCAATGTTAATACATTCTACCCAACTGACTGTCATGTTTGAACATCGTATACTGCTTTATTTATTTGCTTCTCCCCACCTAGTTTGAACATCGCAAGTTTCATGGTTTCCCATCAATATTCATGAATTTGATTTCAAAAATTGAATTTCAATTTATTAAAAGCATGTATTTTAATCTATTTAATCTGAATTTTTACATATTCTTAAAACTAAATTATCAAATGGAAAATAAGTTGAGAATGTCTTATTGTGTACATGCGTATTCAACAGGCATCAAATTTGACTATCGCTAAATACAAGACGCAGACGTTTAACTGTAGATTTGCATATTGATTAATGAACTATATTGGATAGTTCTTGGATATATGCATATTGATTATTGAACACTATTGTATTGTCCTTGTACATTGCATGTTTGTTAATGCACTATACTGTATAATCCTTGTACATTGCATGTTTGTTAATGTACTGTATTGTATAGTCCTTGCACATTGCATGTTTGTTAATGTACTATATTGTATAATCCTTGTACATTGCATGTTTGTTAATGTACTATATTGTATTGTCCTTGTACATCGCATGTTTGTTAATGCACTATATTGTATAGTCCTTGTACATTGCATGTTTTTTAATGTACTATATGGTATAGTCCGTGTACATTGTATGTTTGTTAATTTACTATATTGTATAGTCCTTGTACATTGCATGTTTGTTAATGCACTGTATTGTATAGTCCTTGTACATTACATGTTTGTTAATGTACCATATTGTGTACAGTCCTTGTACATTGCATGTTTGTTAATGTACTATATGGTATAGTCCTTGTACATTGCATATTTATTAATGTAATACATGTATATGGTATAGTCCTTGTACATTGCATGTTTCTTAATGTAAATGGTATAGTCCTTGTACATTGTGTATGCGTATAAATACCGTATCGTTACTGAATTAATGTGTATTTTTAACAATAACAAAGTGTGCTACTAAACTACAATGTATTTTGTTTGTTTGAGAAATAGTATTGAAAAACGTATACTGGTTTCAGTAACTATTGAGTAGAACATAAAGTTGTCGTGTTTTACTCAACTATTGTGCTTCCATACTTACATTGAGTCCCTACCGTGCAACTATGGTGCAGTACTTACATAGTTTTGTCCCCTCTGTGTTAACAATTTAGGAGCCAGGTTCTGACCAAAGTTGTCACTCTCCTTTTTGAAGTTGTGCTGTAAGAAATAGTGTAAATCGTTTGTAGAAAAAAGTTTCATTAGTTAATCGTTTGTAAAACACGCTTTCATTGGTTAATCGTTTGTAAACCATCTTTTCATTGGTCATTTTTTGTAAAACATGTTTTCATTGGTTGATCATCTGGAAGTTGATTTACAACCGTTCACGTGTACAAAAATGGATTACAGTTGCTGTATTATGTTTTATTATCTCCAGGAACACGTAGCTTATAAAAACAGCATAGACACATTATAATTTTAATTCTTCAAATAAAATACAATGTGACCAACTAAAGCTAGTGTTTCGTGGTGCCGATTCATATCGGTTCGAATCCTACAATAGGTAAAAACTCATTAGGAACACATGTGCTTAAATAGAATGCAAAATCCACAAAAAACTATTGACCGAATATGGTGAAGACAAAGGTAGTGCTGTGTCGTGTTGTCTAACTCAAAGCTGTTCGTAGCCCTTTTATTGAGTGATCTCCAATTTAATCTGGGAAGAATATATACACTGGGAAGAATCTATTCAACGGTCCCTGATTTAATCAAATATAGTGAGCATGGGAAAGCTCCCATGGAAAGCGCTACAAAGCGCTTTTTGTAAGTTGTAAGTTAGCCAGGACATGAGTTCCATTCCACAGTGTTAAAAGGGGGTTATGTTCCACTGTACCATCGACTATGGTCACGCCCTAAAGAAAAAGTTGAGAAGTTGCCGGCTACTTGGGGAAGAGTCAGTAGAATATATATACGTATGTCAACATTAAATGCCAGGAAAACTGGTTAGACCAACTGTCTCATAGCATTAATGATCGCAGAAGTGTCAAACAAATAATTGGCAAAATTAGAGCATACAATAACTTTGCTTGCAGTATACTCTCTGCTTCTTCAAAATTCCTCGACGATCACTCGGGGCCCACTCCGAGTTTTACCGAATATCCTCGAGATGTAGCGATAGGTATCGAACTAAGGGAGGCAACTCCAGATGAACAAATTCTACTTACATACATGGTTATCCAATTCGAGTCACTGAAAACATGAAAACATGTGACTATGTAAATACTGATATTCTTTACAAGGCAATTATGTTTCATCATTCTTAACAAAGAATATTAGAGCTTTTACAAGATGAAAAATGCAATGTTTTCAGTTTTCTCCCATTAGACTGTTATTCGAGTTATTTTGTCTGCAAACCAACTCAAGTTAGTGCAACATCGGCAGTCGAGGAAGCCTTCATAATAAGTCTGTTTAGCCTAGTGTGCATAAGTTGGCTGGGTTTTGGCGTTAACTATAGCGAGGTCTGGTTCGATTGTCTGCGCATGTCTGAAAACCTTTATTTGCGTTTGGGTAGTTTCAAGATGGTGTAGATTAACCGAGAATATAGACGAACTAGCGACAGTTCGACCATAGTTTATCTACTTAACTACTGAATGTTTTCGCGGTCTCTAGTAGAACTATGGTAATAAGGGTTAGCGTCAAAACTACGCCAATGTTTGCCTTAAAGTCACTTTATGTCGCTCAAGGTCACTGTGACGTTGGGTATATGACAAAAAGATAAAAACAAATCGGACAGTGATGGCAGCACTCAATAGAAAAAGCCGGACACGATGGGCACAAAAGAGGTAACACAAAAAAGATTAATCACAGACAACAATCATATGCCACAATGCCTAATACAAAACTGATCAAGAAATACCCTATATTGTTGTATCAACCCAGCACATGCATATGATACATGAGCATATACTAGAGACATTAAATATTGAAATTTATATTAATGCACACTAAAATACAAACCTTAGTAACGAAATGAGCTACACAACTTATTAAAAGTTAAGTTCGTACAAACGCAATTACCGAAGTATTACTGCGTAAAAAACGAAAAAATGCTTGTTTCGTTGAAAATACCAATGAACATTATTCCTGAACTAAGGTCACTTCATAGTATAACACTGCATAGTGAAAAGAAACAGTGATTTTATTTCAATTTAAACTCCAAAATCTTCAAGTACTTGGCGTTTTCGAATAAATGTACACGTAGTTAGCAATTTCGAAAATTGTATGTTTAAACTACTCACCAAAACTAAAGTCCGCAATTAAACAAATCGTTAGCAACGCAATGACTTTATTGATTAGTTATTTAACTAACTATTTAAAATTTAAAAAGCGTTAGCTTATCGACATGTCACGATAAACATTAAAGCCCAGTATATATACAATTAGTAGAACTATCAATAGGAGAGTACTTGTAATAGAATATGTCTTTTATTGAAATTGAAACAAAACATTACAAGTTCAACATTTTTCACGGTTCACGGGAATATTCGGTGCTATCAGAACTTGGAGGTGTGCCATGAATACTAGTATTTGTGACGTCAGCATATATTTTCTTTTACTTAATGTTTTAATATATCATACTTGAAGGTCATATGAAAATACGATACATGTATATGTTGTTTAATTACTCTGTATATTATATACTAAGTACGTAACCTTAAAATAAAGATGTTTTATTATTGTTATTATTATTATTAATATAACAACATGTATTAGATATGTTAGTATTATATTTTAATACGCCTTATAGCGTAGTTGCACTACAACGCACTGGCACCAGAACACCAAACTGTGGTTCAAAATTATAAGTCAAAATAAGTTTTAAGCCAACATTATCCAAAAACAAACTCAAAAACGCAAATGCATTGACAATACCCCGTTCATAATTGTCTATTACACATTGTCAATAAATTCGCGTTTCTGAGTTTGTTTTTGGATTGTGCTGTCTTAAAACTTATTTTGACATATAATTTGAACCACAGTTTGGTGTTCTGGTGTCAGTGCTACAACGTACGAGATGTGCCTCACTTATATTTGAACAATCTTTAACATACGATTTGTTCATGCTGACAAGATAATCGAAACGTCTCTCTTCAACCGTGTATGATTGTGACAGTGTTAAGTCGACTGTTTATTATATTTGCAATTAAGTTAGCACCAAAATCAACAATTTTGTAGCGGCATTGTTTTTGGCTATTTGGAGGCCGAATAATCCAATCGATTGTGTTTGCATTTCCCGTCAGTAATAAGCGCTGCAATATCCTCAACATTTAAAAGTGTTTGGGTGCAGGATCGTTAGACGTCGGAATTCACTATTCTGGTGTAATATACTTTACATTCGTGTTGCTAAGGTACCGACTGGTGTGGTCGTTGTGGGATTGGAAGCTGTGTCTTGACCAAAAAGACCATTTTTATTACATTGTCTCCAGGAAAGGGGTGTGGCAACATTTTGTTCAAATACGTTTCAGTTGAACCTTATAAACATAGTTATATGCATTCACTTTTGACCCTTGTGTTGTCTTTTGAGGTATCGTGATGATGAACGTTATGCCCATCCGTATACACGTAAGTGCGTCTAGTATTGCGACGATCACGTACTCATTTAAGAATACAACTTATCGGCGTACGACAGCGCATTTCAGTGTGCCCTTGTGGTTAAATGTCGTTGTCATGTGTTTTAGTGTAACTACGCTAATATGAATGAAAAAGAACAACAAATTAATGCATTGAAAGATTGTTATTTATATAGAAGACAAATCATAATCATCCATTAACATAGCTGATACCATCTACAAAATGAAACGTTTTTACATACGACAACGCAATTCATCGAAGTTAACATTTAAAAACCCCAATGCTATAAGTAAATTGTTGCTATATGTATATCGAACGCCACACTATGCAAAATGAAAAAATGGACCCCCTCTGAGGAAAACGTTTGGTTTTTAGTGGGCGCTGGGACAGAGAGGTCAGAAAATCAACTTCCTTGTCCAGATGAGATTTCGAGCATTGAGCCTTAAGCCTAGGTCCCACTGTGGAATTCCACATCGGCGATGTTCTCCCGATACTACCCGATTCATCACGATTTCTTCCGATATAACAAACTGTCTCATGACTTCCCCGAGGTTCCCCTAGACCTCGAGGAACCTGTTCCCGATGTCCTGATAGCTCATTAATTCCAATCGGGAGTACATCGCCGAGGCAAAAATGTCAGTGGGACCTAGGCTTTAGCTGTATCCATATTTCGATAGAGGTTGGTATGGGATTGACTATTCAGATTTTTATTACAAATAAGAGGAAATGTTTCGTTTGTCTGAATGGTCGTGACAATATAACTTGTTAGCCTGCGGATGCAAGTTTGAATCCCACTCTATTTCTTTCATTTGTTTTTAAATGAATTTTTAAATGCACAATACTTGTACACAAAACCCATGTAAATATTAAAAAATATTGCTAAAATATGTTTCACCTGATTTCCATTCATCTTTCATAAATCTTTTCTATGTTTCCTTGGCCCAATGCATTTTTCCACACTCCAGAAGGGTTTGGTTTAACGTGTCTAAGTCCAGTTCTTCTGTGTCTTGTAGGACTGAGAATCTGTTTCTAAGTTCCAGTTGAAATACCATCTTTGAGTTATGCAACATTAAGTGGTAGTGATCTTGTATCTCACGTTTAAGCTGCTCTTAATTTCAGTTTTACTTCGGCTGTAACTAATGATTGGTCACTGTGGTGATATTTACTTAACGCTTTTCAACCACATCCTGCAAACTTCCCCTCAATTTTCTGTTGATAATGATACTATCTGATTTTGGTTCTTCCATCAGGGAAGTTCCATCAAAGAATCCGTGGTTCCATCTTGTTTTATGGATGTATTTGTGCCTGAATACAGTTACTTCTATAACCATGTTGTTCCCATGATATAATACACTGAGCCTCTTCCCGGTCAAAGTACCATTGCGTTCTCCTTTCCTTTATTGTCTATTCCGACTTTGGCATTGAAGTCTCCAAAGACAATCACTACGTCATGAGTTGGTGTTCCTTCTACTGTTTTTTTCCGACTATAATTTTTTGTGTCTTCAGCTTCGTCATCTTCTGTTGTACCACAGCACACTAAGATGACGAGTTTGGCAATGGATGAATTGTATCTTGCTTTCATAAGTCTTTCATTTATTGGCTCCAAAGAATATTCTCTCGTATTCTTTGTTGGCTCCTATTCTATTAGACTCTGCTGTACCTGTCATTTGTTGTGATTAAAGGCTACTCTGCGGCTGTGTCGGTCATCTGTTCTGCTTGAATACTAGTAAATTATATGATATCCTGATGCCTCTAGTTTCTCCCCGTGTCCTGTCCATCTGTAGTCTCACTCACACCTAGGATGTCTTGTCTATAAATTGCGACCTCAATATTTACTCAAGCTTTATTTATAATTTGACCTAGTTTTTGACCCCAAATGACCTGATATCGAATTTGACCTAGATTTGGCTGAGAGTATCAAATTGTGGTCAAGTTTTATAAAGACCAGGTCAAAATTGTGACCTCTATCGTCTACACAAGGTTTTCCTATTAATTGACATAGTGACATAGTTTTTGAAGTCTAGTGTAATTGGTGTGGCATTTATCACAGCAATGTTACTGGACCTTGGAAGCAATCCAAAATAGGCAGTTAGTGAACACTGAATAATAAACGAAAGCACTGCCTACGAGTGTTTGATGCTCTGCTTTCTTGTTCTTGATAGTACTCATGCTCATCTTGGTCATCACCTTAAAACAAGTATTGAGATTTATGGTAATACTTCCTATAGACAGAGAAAGTGGACCCTTTGGGGCAGCAAGGTTGTATTTTACTACATAGCATATAGAGATACAACATTGTTGCACCGAACATACAAATTGGACCAAAGATCTTATAGTGACAAAAAGGGCGTATAAAGTGAAGAGTGCTAAACTCTGTATTTTTGTGATAGAATTTATAAAGATGAATATCAACAACAACATGCGTTGAAATTAATTAACTTTTTTTTTCTTTTTTGTGATAGAATTTCAAATTCATGTGCCTATACTTTAACATTTTATTTACAATAAACAACAAACAAGAAGATAGAGCAGCAAGTTATATATTTTTCAGATTAAATAATTATTCAGCTACTAAATATGACTAGATAATATAAGGCAAGGCTATAAATAAATGTATACTAGAATATAACAAATCACAAGAAAAAAAGGCTTCACAAAAAACAAGTTCTAAGTTATCACAATGAACACCAAACTTTGAAGCACACACAGTAATACATTATAATGTCCCCCAATGACTTTCTGCATAAACGTACAAAATAGTATAAGTACTATAAACTTCAGATTTTTTTCCCAAAGAATTAATAATCATGATTTTTCTATTAGTTCACAAAAAATGCTTATCAACATCCACAAAAAACACAAAAAGTAAGTTTTTTCTGACGTTTAAAATTCACGAACATTTAAGTACTTCAGAATAATAAAATTCACTTACGGTCATACTCGTTTTTACGTTGTTTGAATTTTTTTTTATATTTGTTCTTTTTTGTTAAATGGTAGTTGCTTTTTCTCTGTAAAAAATCCAAAACCATTGGTCACGTTATTGGAAACAAGAAAATTTTTGTTAAGCCTTTAAAACAAAAGCACACAATACATTCCATTTATTAAGGTCTGTCACCCCATTTACAAACTATATAACATCAAAACTTAGCTTTTTTATGATTTGCAAGATTTTAATTGGATAAAAAGGCAGTTAGAGAAATACCTTATCCACTAAGCCAAATTCTCATACATACACTATCTCAGAAATGCAGGGCTCGACACTAACACTGGTCCGTTGGTCCGAGACCAGTGAAAATCCAGAAGGACCAGTGAAAATTCTGGAGGACCAGTAACTATCCTATTTACAAATTAGGCGCTTTTGCCTTGTCGGACCAGTGGCCAAAATAGTTAGTGTCTAGGCCTTGAAATGTAGAAATTAATCAAGAGAAAGTGCAATGTTTGTGTCCACACTGTTATGTAAATAGTTGACTAACCTGAATAATCGAGTTTTACAACTGTAATACACACTCATTTCCATTAACTGAATGTCTTCACATTTTGTATAAAAGCTGATACCGTACCAGATTTCCTTAACAAAATATATATAAACAAGTAAATATAATACATAAAAGGCATGTATAATAATATAACTAGAAAAAAACAATATCTAATAAGCTCTAAATAAATGTGTAGCTAAATATTTCAAAAGAAACTAACATAAGCAAAAAAGCAACAACAATACATATGTACATGAATTTGAAATATAAGAAATAAACAATCAGTATAAAAATAACTTGAGTTTGTATATTTATATACACCTCCTGTATGACCTTTTTATTCAAGCATTTCATTACATTGCTTATGTAATTAGTACTTTTTAAAGATTTGGCAAGATCAATTTATATGACTAGGATTGTTGGTGTTTTTTTATGGTCATCCTAAAATCTACCTATCACAATGCTACATGCAGAGATTTTCAAGTTTTGTGACCTTTGACCGTGACATATTTTCGACATAAAGTAAAATTATAGTTCTCGGTCACCACATAAAGCAGACGGACAGACAAATCTTGTTAGAAAATGTGTTTTTAACAATACAACACTGATCAATTACACATATACATTAAATTCACCATTTATACAACATATTGTTTTACATATACACAAGTTTGTATGCATAGATTATGGTAAAAATGGCATTTCTACATGGAAAACGTACATAGATACATATGTATACAATCATAACCTCCAATGAAGAAAATACATTTTTGTTGAATATTCTTTAATAATAATTTCAACATGGCAAGAAATGTTTTAGCAGACTTGTCATAATGATGTCATCTTTAATGGCATATTTATTCGTATGATTTCAACCTATTTAAATAGGACCTTGAGCTTGTCAATATGAGATTGAGACAATATCAATATGACCGGAGCCTGTCAATAAACTAAAGTCTGAGTCACATATGGCACACATTTATTCCACGCGTCACATGAATATAGTAGAAAAAATGCCTTTTAGGCAAAACACAGAAAAATACATATCGAGTGACAAAGCATTCATCTTGCGGCTAATATGATGTATGTCGATCGAAGGATGTTCTTATAAATGGCAGTTGCGCAAAATGCCATCAATTTCCACCTTGCCCCAAAAAGTGATCGCAGACAAGCGCATGGCTGATGCAACCTTATGGCGTAACTTGTACATACAAGCACAGGAATAGTATATGAACAAACGATAGGACTAAAAAAACAATATGACCCAAAATGCGTAACTGAACCTGCGTAGGTCAAGGATTTATGTAGAATTTTATTTTTACCATACTGAGCACTGGTTTTCAAAAATATTTCAATCAAGTAAGGCAGTCTGATGACTTAACCAGTTTTCCTGGAATAGATTATTAATCTGTACCAGTAGCTCCTAACTTGCTCTTCTACGAGTGACTGACAACTTCATCACATTTCACAGGATCGCTCACTGGTAACAAGCTAGTGCTCCACTGCTTGTGAAGAATTACACTTGGGTCTTGATATAAGGACATCCAATACTGACGAATTCCAATATTGACATCATATTTTGGGGACAAGAGTATCAAAATGGTCTTTGTATCAATTCGGTATACTGACAAATTCTTTACAATAACATTTTTCTTGGAAACAAACAGCATCGTTGTATCGAGACCCGACTGTATTATAAACATGATCATAAAATGACACCGGTTGGTTTTGGAATGTGTAGAAAATTGTAAACATTATATTAATATTGACTCTACGCCCTAGAATTTCATAAACAAAAGACCTGAGGGTCAAGCGGTCAGCTCCAGAATATAATGGTTGACACATGTAGTTCTACAGTAACTATACAAGTTGTAAAGTCATCTTTTATAATATTATGAAACTGGATTTTTCTTCGTAGCTGTAAATTCAACAGTCGACTGTGTTAAAGTCTTAAAGAGGTAGTTAATATCTTATGACGAATATTTGTTGAAGGTATCTTTGAACACGGAGATTGTAAAATCAACATCTGCCTTGGTGATACACATAGGTGGCTTGATTCTCAACACCTGCAAGTAATAAAGATACAATATACCTACAGATAATATGGAGGTTTGTGAAACTAACATGTATACCTACGAGTTGCAATTAAATTTTGCAACAACGTGTAAGCATGTAAATGGAGCCAACTTGTGGCAGCCTTCCCACTGGAGACTAAGTATAGGATAGAACATGAGTAGGTGTTGTATATGGGATTTATAACTCCGAGTGAAATGAGGATTATAATCCCATATCAACAACTACGAGCCGTTCTATCTGACTTAGACTATAGATAAATAATCTTTGTTTATCAGGTACACTTTGCCTATAAATCGACCAGTACATAGGGTATGATAAACCATTTAAGTACTGGTGTAATATGATAAGTGTTGCATGATGCATATATAGATCTAAGTGGCAAAATTAAGCTATTTACAGTAAAACCTCAATAATGAAACTCCTTCTTGGGACAGTAAAAAACTTATCTCAATAATGTTGAGTGATTACATCATTCTATAAAAGAGTAGACAGATGAAAACGGAATGAAAAATGGTTAATTCTGAGCCAATCTTGTTAAAGAGGTGGTCTTCATACATGTATAGGTGCAATTTCACTGTGAATTTGAGGTTGAATAATGTGCAAGTCATTGAACAGAACGTAATGGCCTTTATTTTAAGGTGGTCTTGAAGGTGAGGTCTTCATTTGTAAATTATTGGTTGTGCTAGTATGAAAGTCATTTAGTTCAATCACCAGACACCATTGGAACCCCTATAATTTGTTTTAATCGTTTAGTTGGTTTAAGTTCTACTCTGTGAAAATGATGTCTTAGAAGAGAGGGGTAATCTGCACGTAATTATTGAAGACACAATAGTACAGAACAACCTCTGTAGAGTGAGACCCTTTGTGGGCTGCAAATATTGGTCATTGTTCAGAATTTGTTGCCCTACAGAATTTACAAAAGTATATATACATGTAATAACGTTTTGTTATACAGAGGTTGTTGCACTACATACTATGTCCCCTAGAGAGGTCGTACTGTAGTCATAGAAGCTACCACGGCATTCACCCTCTACTGATAATGTTGTAAGCACTCAGCAGAGATGTTGGCAATACCTTAATTGGTTAATTATCTATCAAAAGTGTTGTCTCAGATTATGCACGTAATTATTGAAGACACAATAGTACAGAACAACCTCTGTAGAGTGAGACCCTTTGTGGGCTGCAAATATTGGTCATTGTTCAGAAGTTGTTGCCCTACAGAATTTACAAAAGTATATATACATGTAATAACGTTTTGTTATACAGAGGTTGTTGCACTACATATGTCCCCTAGAGAGGTTGTACTGTAGTCATAGAAGCTACCACGGCATTCACCCTCTACTGATAATGTTGTAAGCACTCAGCAGAGATGTTGGCAATACCTTAATTGGTTAATTATCTATCAAAAGTGTTGTCTCAGATTATGACAGTAAAAATGAACAAATGTAGAAAGGTTTGATATACATGTACATGTATTCTAATAAGTCCAATTAGTTACTTGTTTAAAATATAGTATTGTTACAATATAGACTAAACTAAGCTTGGTATCAAAAATGTTTGGCATCCACATTTTCTATGCTAAATGCATGTATACATTATTATAGCTATGCTCAATTATTTTTCTTGGCCTACTCTAGTATATAGCAATCTATTGTTATATATACCACAGCAAAGTGTTGTTTACGGGATTTATTCAACACTTTTTCTCCATGCTGATTGGCTAGCTACTGAGATCTATAGTCTAAGGGGATATGTAGGTACGTAGCCGTGTCAAATCAAGTTACACTAGAAACAAGATTTCTTCCTGTTCAATAGGAGTGTTTATATAAACTCAATGAGTCCATGGGCCAAAAAAATGTGGTTTTCTGTACATACGCGTTCTGTGCAATACAGTACACAAATTAATTTTGTCTGGTACGCCCTTATAGTACTTTTAGAAACTACACACACCTTGATAACGAAATACTCATAATTAGTATTCAAAAAGAAGTAAATAATCATGTTCCACTTCTCAGCCTCTCTAATTACTATAAGACAATAGTACCATGGAGCAGGTATCTGCGTCATCACAGAATAATGATGAATAAGGTTACTTCCGTAAGTCAAACAAGTGTTGCTTCAACTTGTTGGGTGTATAAAAATCTCAAACAATACATTCCAATATATTTAGTATCGTGCAACTTTTAATTTAAGCCACAACCCTTTCCTACAAATGTTGGCTGTCCATGTAACATTGACTGTATATACAATGAAACCCTAACTTAAGATCACCTCAATAATAACAAGAAAGATTTTTGACACAAAAGGCCGTAACTATATTAGACTATAATCATCCGACTTAAACTTGCTGACTATATGCACAACAGTCACTGGGCTTGGTACCAAGTATTCATGTCAAGTTTCATTGAAATCTGACTAATAGTTAAAGAGAACAATTGCAGACAAACACTGTGACGTCCATCCAAACAGAGTTCCAGCACAAACTCAATGTTTCCCATATACACTGCCCTCCAAAAGTTCCTTCACACTCCTCAAATGATATGGTTTACTTCAACTGACTAACACTAACTAAAATTTACCCATTTTCTTGCAGTTGGATCATTACATAGTATCAACTGTATAGCAAAATGATAAAGACAACATCATCCATAAATCTTTACATAAGTGTCAGTCAATGGAAAGTAAATAGTATATTTAAGGAGTGTGAATGAACTTTTGGAGGGCAGTGTATAGTGGTAATTCCTGGTAATATTCATCATTGCCCTGAGGGTATGATTGAAGCACAGCAAGCTTCAATTTTATGCCGAGTGTCAATTTGTGATTTTCGGTGTAAGATCGGTTGTTATTTCACCAAGTGAGCAGCTGAAGTAAAATATAAGTCAGCTGCTCACGAGGTGAAATAACTACCGATCTTACACCGAAAAACACAAATATTCTATTTATTTGACGCTTTATTTTGATAATCTAAACCAATTAGTAACTAATTGAATTTTATTGACCGGTATGGTGCCTCAACATGATGACGTGACGTATTTTTAAAGCATGCGCTGACGTTCGATTAAGTAGGTCTTTAAAAAGCAGTCGATTTCCGACGTTAATGTACGCTTTATCAGGTTACTTTAACTGCAGTGTAAGTAATCATATGGATGTTTTTATTAAGTGTATGTCTGATGGAAGAAAAAGTAATTTTCATTTTGTATACATACGCTATCTAGATCTTCTAATACAGCATCCGCTAAAAGAAGCTAGCCGTCAACATTTTGAGTTATGACCTAATTTATGTTTTTATTTGAAATTGATCCTGTATTAAGTATTATTTCAAGCATTAGCTGCATATTTAAATTACTATCAATGCCATACAACATTATTATTCGTCTGCATTGCCTCAAAATTGGGGATTTTGTGAACTATCCACTGAGAGTTCAAGGCAGACAGTGTCATTTCCATTTAAGACGTCAATAGGTATAAACCAAATTGGGGCGCTCCACGGGGATTTTAAAGTAGTCCGTTTGAGTGAAATTATCGCCAGTGAAATTATTGTCAGTGAAATTATCGGATTATAATTCACTGATATTCCGCGATAAACCACTTGTTAGCATTGAATAAAGGGTATTACTGGTGGCACTTTTATTTCGTCTTTTGTATGATGGGGCCTGGGTTTGAACCAGAAGCGGATGCTCTACCACTAGGCAATCAAGGAGGTGATATACTTACATTTCCATACAGTCCTCCCTTTCCAACCAACACTCCATTATCCTTCATATCTTCCCAGATATCATTGATCTTGTCAGCGGACAGTGGATCTCGTGATGCCTGAAAAATAAATTACCTTACTGTACCATTGGTCAAAGTTTGAGGGTATAAAGTTTCCTGGACTTTTAGTAAATATTAGTGTTCATCCTTACTGTGTTATAGAAATTAGAAATGTCGACAAGAGCGAAGCGACTGGAGACGTTTCTAATTTCTATAGAACAGTAAGGATGAATACTAATATACTTAGTGTGCAGGTTTATTTTTCTGCGGTACTATGTTACATAAAACGGTACTAAGTTACATAGTACGTTCTATGAACCGAGCTTTACATAGTAAACCATCTTGTTCGCTCTACGGGATTAAGAACTCTCGACAAATTTAAAATACAGAAATTTCATTGGCTGATAAATAAACCTGTACACTAAGTAAAATTCAAATTTTGTCAGTTCGTAAATTTACTGATTCAAAACATTTGCAATATAACACATTCTTGGACGTACTTTTCTGGAGTTGGTTTATCATGGTTATTTAATTTTGCGGTCCAGTTCATCAACAAAATCATGAAAACTTATCCCCCATGTTATAATGCTTATCACTTTTCTAGTCTCATTAATAACTCTGGGTTGTAGTAAACTTTTATTAAATGCATGTATTAGGACATGGCAAGGGCCCTCAATCTATTATATCTACAGCCAAATCTTGGAGGCTGTCTGCCCACCAGTAAAGTATATTTCCCCTAAAAATTGTTTCGGACAGAAAAAACCAGCGTGGTGGATTTATGAATCGTAGATTATTTTTAATTCTAACACGATCTGCAGATTAATCAAATATACGCATAGAGGAAACCAGGGTATGTATTATTACCGCAATAAAATATACCTGTCAAATTGGCTGGTACTATTTATTCGCAGTATCACGTGACATATTTATGAATGAATAAACGTAAAATTTATTGTAAAAACTTCAACGAGGCAAGCTGCATGAGTATCAAGTGTTACAGCAATGACACATCTGTTTTTTGGAACTCCAATATTCTCTCGACACTACGTTTTCATTTCATGCAATAGATACCTTATACTAGTGTTTTTAAAATTGATTCAATGTTTAAAATGTGTTCAGAAAATTAAGAAGGTCGTTTTCACTAACAAGGGATTTAATTTTTCCGCATCCGAACTATGCCCATGTTTTATTCACCGATAAAATACAAGAACAGATTTTTATTTCTTAAACATTCATTTCCAAGCTGTGACAGTGTATTGAATTAAATATGGGTTTCTTTTTTGCTATAAAAATTCCCCCAGTTTAGAAAAAATCCTTCTCCAAAGGGCAGACATCCATCCAATAGGACCCCTTCTCCCAAAGAAGTGTTGGATGCTGATGTATACCCATAGGTTTTGGGCATTATTCGACATGATTTTACTTTTAGAGGACATTGTGTAATCATGGACTGGTGGTTAATAATTTAAGGGGTCACATGATCTCATAAATTGGTGGCGTATAATTTTAGGGGACATGCATACTCACCTTATCAGTGACTAATTCCAAACCAATCATCAAACCTTTGCCCCTTACATCACCAATAATTTCAAACTGATCCCTCAACTTAGCAAGTTCTTCAATGAAGTATGTACCAACTACATGAGCATTCTCTTGAATGTTTTCTTCATCTATTACCTGTAAAAACATATATGGATCTTATATTTATATCCTTCTCCATACATGCCAGGTCTCCTGCATCAAGAGTCTCTCGCATTTGAGACTCTACTCCCGCATGATCGGAGGCCAATTTATCAAATCTCACTCATTTCTTGGGCATACTGGAACCTGACATTTTTTGTTTACATTATGAAAATGATAACAAATATAAGTTTAAATTTCTACATGAAGCATGCATTGTACTGTCATCAAAGTAAGGGAAGTTAAAACTGCATATAAACTTCAATAATTTAAGTTTAAAGCTTCAGCAAGGAAAAATCTCCTGCATTTTAATGAAATCTACTGCATTTCTATCACCAATATCTCGCAAATGGATCTAAGCTACATGGCATATATGTTCCTCTTTAAAAAAAATTGTAAAAAACTATAATTTTGCAATCAGATTGGCAAAAACATCTGTTATTAGAACCATGGCAATGAAATATTTCTCGAAATATTACCTGAAACACCTGTATTTTTATTTAATCAAAACCTTAGAAGTCAATTGAGAGAAGAAGATATCACAAGAAAGGTAACTCTATTTAGACAAAATGAGATTTCAAAAGGGAGACGACTCTTTTCAGACAAACTTCAAAAGGGAGACTACTCTTATCAGACAAACTTCAAAAGGGAGACTACTCTTTTCAAACAAACTTCAAAAGGGAGACTACTCTTTTCAAACAAATTTCAAAAGGGAGACTACTCTTATCAGACAATATCTGTAACCAGAACATTACATCAAGAACTGCTGAGCCGACTGCTGAAGCAACAGGATTTCCACCAAATGTGTTAAAATGTAAAGCTTTCCCAGCGCTCATACTGGCAGCGATCTCTGGTGTCGTAACAACAGCGGCCAATGGATATCCATTTCCTATACCTTTAGCCATTACAACTGAAAATAACAAGAAATCAGTCAACACACAGAATTAGATACAGTAAAACTTCCTTATGACAAGCATCGATATTATGGGCACCCCAGCTTATCGCAACAAAATTTCAAACTTTAGCAACAACCAAAATTAAATCCTTTCTCGTTAGTCAAATGAATTCTCTATTAACGTATTTAAATATCTGGCATATGGTCAATAGTAGACAAGCTTAATAACAAGCTAATACAAAAGCCTCCTTACTCTTTGAATAGTCAAGGTAAATACATAAATTATATACTTGAGATGGGACCGAATATTCGAACATTTGAATATTCATAAACCGAACACATATTTGAATCCAATCAATATTTGAATATTCGAAAAAAATATATGCAGTACCACCTCTCCAGAGCAGCCCTCTGTAAAGCAACAACCTCTCTAAAACAACACCTTCAAAATGTCCTTATATTTACTATTAATAAACCTCTGAAGAGCAGCAACCTCTATACAACAGCCCATATTTGCAGCTTCAAAAGGGTATTGCTCTATAGAGGTTGTACGGCACATTAAGATCTTACCAATATCTGGCTGGGCATCATGACCTTGAAAACCCCAGAAATCAGTCCCTGTTCTAGCGAAGCCTGTTTGTACCTAAAAAAGAACCAGATATACATTTTTGTACAAATGGGCCAATGATAAGGACAAAAGTGGATTTTAATTCGGTGTGATGTGTTTAGTACAAAACTGACCATTTCTGTCTACTTAAGGTATTTGTAAAACCAATTTAGCAACAGTTGACCGAATCGATTTTAATAATGTTTGTAAACATCACATAATCCTTGGAGCACGATATGCTCCAAATGGGATACAAATAGTCATTTATGTTGAAAGTCAATAGGGGTCAATCACTGGCCTGATGATGCTTAACCTGCATGAATACAATGTTTGAAGATCGTAGGCCATAGTTATTGATCAAAAACACACAACTTTGGGCGATAAAACATGTTAATAAATTGGTTGGTACAGTTTATCTACCTAATTTTTCGTAAAATGAGTCAGCCGGGAGGCGTTAATACAGGGTTATACATTAAATAGATTTCTGACACATATTTCCACTACCTCATCCGATATGCAAACTCCTCCCATAGTTTACCTACCTCATTCGATATGCAAACTCCTCCCATAGTTTACCTACCTCATCCGATATGCAAACTCCTCTCATAGATTACCCTCCTCATCCGATATGCAAACTCCTCCCATAGTTTACCTACCTCATCCGATATGCTAACTCCTCCCATAGATTTCCTACCTCATCAGATATGCAAGCTCCTCCAATAGTTCACCTACCTAATCCGATATGCAAACTCCTCCCATAGTTAACCCACCTCGTCCGATATGCTAACTCCTCCCATAGATTTCCTACCTCATCAGATATGCAAACTCCTCCCATTGATTACCTACCTCATCCGATATGCAAACTCCTCCCATAGATTTCACCTTCTCAAAAGCTCTCTTCAAATAATTCTTTGGAAACTGTACAGTACCACCAACACCCTGCAAACAATTAAATTCACAAATTCATTTTATGCTAAGCCTAAAATAACATTACTAAAATTACCCAGAATATTTTATTGCCCAAATTGAAATAATATTTTTTTCATGGAAAATTTGGGATGAAAAGATTTTTTGTGTATGGGCTTGTTTGTTACTATTTAACATGGTACCAATTTCAGTGTAGCAATACCACGTGACTTTTGGCTAGAGGTACAAGATAGCTTAACTTTGAAAACAAAAATAGCCATAAGTATTTTATTTTTCAGCAATATCTATGCAATGTATGCCAGGCTATTTCCTTGCTATGAAATATAAGATCTTTTTCAGCAGCTTGGCCGTTTTTTCCAGGGTGCTGGAAACCCATGATGCTAATGATAAAGTTTGATAAACCAGGCTTGCCTTCCTTGTTACAAGAAGTACCAAGAAAGATCTCCCTTTTTTTTAATATATGATCCGTTCTCCAGGAAAACTGGGCTTAGTGACAAAATTATCAAAGTCATTATACTATATAGTGTTATAAAGACGAGACACTTAAGACCCGTTTCTGAAAATTTGCATAAGTTATTACATACATTTACAAGTAGACTTTTAAAACTAACCACTCCCCCTACTTTTTGAGTGATGTCGCAAACGTCATTCAAACGTTATTTGACGTAACGTTAACAAGAATTTCACAAATCCAGTATTTAAACAAGAGCACCGCCTTGCGGGTGCAGATGCTCATCTGATCATTGTCACTGTAAAAAAGGCCCATTACCCTTGCATAAACAAGGGCAGTGTTATGAGTCTTGCTTAAAAAAAGTGAGGTATTGATGGTGAAAAAAGGGGCAATAACTCTTGCAAAATGCTGATCAGAGTTATGGGTCATGCTTGACATGGTCAGGTATTGATGGTGAATAAGTGTTAAAAGTTTCAAAGCAATAGCCCACATAATGTATGAGAAAAGTGACCCTAAACACAAAACTTAACCAAGGAATTTTCTGAGTCCAAAAAGGGGCAATAACTCTTGCAAAATGCAGATCAGGGTTATGGTTCTTGCTTGCCATGGTCAGGTGTTGATGATGAACAGTTGGTGAAAGTATTAAAGCAATAACTCTGATAGTTTAGGAGAAAAGTGGACCTAAACACAAAACTTAACCAAGGAATTTTCTAAGTCCAAAAAGGGAAAATAACTCTCGCAAAATGCTGATCAGAGTTATGGTTCTTGCTTGACATGGTCAGGTGTTGATGGTGAACAAGTGTTGAAAGTTTCAAAGCAATAACTCTGATAGTTTAGGAGAAAAGTGGACCTAAACACAAAACTTAACCAAGGAATTTTCTGAGTCCAAAAAGGGGAAATAAATCTCGCAAAATGCTGATCAGAGTTATGGTTCTTGCTTGACATGGTCAGGTGTTGATGGTGAACAAGTGTTGAAAGTTTCAAAGCAATAACTCTGATAGTTTAGGAGAAAAGTGGACCTAAACACAAAACTTAACCAAGGAATTTTCTGAGTCCAAAAAGGGGAAATAAATCTCGCAAAATGCTGATCAGAGTTATGGTTCTTGCTTGACATGGTCAAGTGTTGATGGTGAACAAGTGTTAAAAGTTTCAAAGCAATAGCCCACACAGTGTATGAGAAAAGTGGACCTAAACACAAAACTTAACCAAGGAATTTTCTAAGTCCAATAAGGGGCAATAACTCATGCAAAACGCTGATCAGAGTTATGGTTCTTGCTTGACATGGTCAAGTGTTGATGGTGAACAAGTGTTAAAAGTCAAAGCAATAGCCCACACAGTGTATGAGAAAAGTGGACCTAAACACAAAACTTAACCAAGGAATTTTCTAAGTCAAATAAGGGGCAATAACTCATGCAAAATGCAGATCAGAGTTATCCACCTTGCTTGACATAGTCAGGTATTGATGGTGAACAAGTGTTGAACAAGTGTTTCAAAGCAATAGCTTTGATAGTTTATGAAAAAAGTTTACCTTAACACAAAACTTAACCAAGCAACGCCGACGCCGATCAAGTGATGACAATAACTCATATTTTTTTCAAAAATCAGATGAGCTAAAAATGCTTGGTGTAACCTTTCAAAATTGTGTCATATTTTAGAATTATATTCTTATTTTAATAAAACATGTCAAAATTGTCAGTGTTCCCTATAGAAAAGTAGCTACTTTTTTAACCACTAACCCCTTGATTTTTTCAATATAGGTACTTTTCATAAATTGGTCAACATAGCAACGACAGAAGTTAAATTAATATAATTTATGAGAAAAATAAAATCTAAGAAGTACTATATTGTCCAATAACTTAAACTTAAATCAAAGAACATGACTTTTTCTCATTTTAGACACTTTTCTAAATCTTATTACATCATTGCTATATAATCTCACTAAGCCCGGTTTTCCTGGAGAACGGCTCATATATTTTATTTTTGATAAAATAGGATAGGGCAACAGGCTTGGCCTATATTAGCCCTCCCCTTCGACAGGCTGCAGATGTACTGATTAGGTTGTTTATATATAATTTTACGTAAAAGTAGCAATACATGAACATTTAATATGCCCTATTTATCTGTGAGCATACCTGAATAGATTCAGCAAAGAACGCCCCGATTCTTCCTTTTGGCATTGAAAATCTGAGAACATCTTCCAACTGATCATAATACATATCCCCTGCTTTACACTGCCCCGGTGCACAGTCACAATCTCTGATAGTCTGTAATCAAGTAATGATGTATAGATATCAAGGGTGCAGAAATGAGCCGGAAGGCGGTAAAATCCATTGGTTATTTGAACATGCTTGCCAGCTACTTTTTGTCATTTTCTTCTTTGTTACTTTAAGTGAGATTTCAAACCAACCACCTTCTTTTGAAGATTAACTGGCTACATTGAAACATTTCTACACCCTTGAGATATTAGTACATGTAACATTTTATTTCTTTGGAATGTACGAAACATTGATCGGTTATATCATTACAGTGATTCTTAAATATTTCAAGGCTTTTTGACACATGAAATTTGGACTTCTTGACACCTGAAGTTAGGACTTCTTGACACCTGAAATTAGGACTTCTTGACACATGAAATTAGGACTTCTTGACACCTGAAAATAGGACTTCTTGACACCTGAAAGTAGGACTTCTTGACACATGAAATTAGGACTTCTAGCAGTTCAGTTTTTCTTTTTTTTGTTCAGCTTGATGTTGGGCATTGTGATGTCTGCTTGTGGTCTTCTTTATTTTTTTTTGGTGCGACATTCGTGCTTGGGTGTTTCTGTCGAGTGCTGCTTTACATGTCTGATTATTCATTATCTTTAAGTGTACCGGCGATTTGTAAGAACATGACTACGTCAACTCCCCGTTTAAAATCCGGCAGTAACGAAACACAGATTTATTTTTGGGAGAATGAACATGCATGATTTTTGATTGATCGGGGTTAGGTAATATGTCCTGGCAAATACGGGTACATAACGTCATTGGACCCCTGGCAGTGCAAGGAGCAAGAATATGTAGTAAATCACGCAAGTTCTGTATAAATCAAAATGACATTTACTTGAGAAGGTGAGTCACGGCAGTTCTTGCCTCCCCATGGTCCTCGAAACACATCTGGGTTCATGGACTGAAAAAAAGGTCAAGGTCATTATTAAAACAGGGATCCATGGCAACCATTTTAAACCAAAATCCTAGTAGTCCTATAGCCACACATTGTGCATCCACTGCAAAATTATTATCAGTTTTAGGTTCATCAGTAAGATCAATAAGCACACAAAATTGGTCAATTGACCACTGCACTGACTTAAGTCTTCAGTTGCCGATAAAAAAAGATCTACACTTAGCTTAGCTTCACTTACCGCCTCCTCAAAAGCCTAGTGGTTGAGCGTCCGCGTCGAGTGGGGGAGGTCTCGGGTTCGACCCCTGGCCGCATCATACCAAAGACGAAATAAAAATGGTACTAGAAATTCCCTTGCTAAGCACTCAGCACAAAGGGAAACTGGCTTCTCTTCTCTCATACCCGCCTGGCGATGGATAACATCAAGAATGAGGTGTCGAGAGTGATTAATATAAGTTGGAAAAATTTGTTTCACAATCGACCTTAAATAAACTAGTATAAACTACACTTAGCTTCCATCAAGTCATTGTGAGAATAAAGAATTTCTACAATTATATTTGCACATAGAAATCACCAGGGTATATTAAATAGGCTCATGGCATTGTTGAACTACCTGACCGTTGCCTTTCTTCAGCACAGATGGCTTGGTTTGAGATTTTATCTGGAATCACCTGTAAAGTCTACTCTGCGTTTCTTATTCATTCTGATGTAGTATGTATAATAATATAATAATTTGTTTTTATTAAATATAGAAAATTATTGACAGTTTCTGATAGTTTTACCTGATGAAAACCAAATCCGGACGGAACATTGAATCTCCATGTATTTATAGCAGTTAGGCCCATCAAATATGGACTGGCACCATGATAGGCATTCCTGAAATACGAACAATGAGCATTTGGTACAGTGCAAACAAGTTAACATGGTCGTCAACCCCTTCTATTAGCATATTTTGGTACAGTGCAACTAATTTAACCTGGCCCTCAAACCTTCTATTTGCATAATTTGGTACAATTTAAACATATTAACCTGGTCCTCAACCCCTTCTACTAGCATATTTTGGTACAGTTCAAACAAATGAACCTGGTCCTCCAACCTTCTATTAGCAGATTCGGCCTTTGTTATCCTACACGGAGGGTGATACAGGTGCACTTAAACAGTTAACACAAATCTTAATCACGGTTAAGGCTGCTGATGATGTAAAATGTAATTGTAGAATAACAAGACTGCGTTCAATAAACGCTTATGCCCCCTGTGGAAGCCTTGTCCATAAATAAGTCTAAGTCCAAAATTAGGTCAAGGTGAAGGTCAAAATGGGGTCAGGTGATACATGCGTGTAGAGAGTGTTCATATACAACATCCATGCAAGTATGGAAGCTTTGTAGCAAGCCATAATGACGCTAGAAGAAACGGTCAATTTGGGTTAACCAGGACGGACGGACGAACGGACGGACGAACGGACGAAGGGACGGACAGGTGGATCACTATATGCCTCCCGATCTATCGATACGGGGGCATAAAAACAAACATTTTTATTGTTTAAATCATTTTAATACCTTATGCACCAAGCTATATTCTCATACGTCAATATCTATTAAATTTATAAATTATCATGAGAAATTGCATATAAATATATGCAACAATATGTAAACAGGTGCCTGACTGATTAACCGAGTTATATAGTTAAGCTTGGGTAAAAAAACTTGAAAAACATATTTGAAAACAGTTCAATATTTTTGCATAAATTGTGCCTAAATATACCTAAGGCGTTCAGCCATCCATAAAGATTACATAAACCATTAAAACTTTTTACATTAAAAATATCTGAATAACAATACCAGTTTGCGTAACCACAGGTAACTGTATCACTGATTAAGAGTAAAAACAAGACTGCGTTCAATAAACGCTTATGCCCCCTGTGGAAGCCTTGTCCATAAATAAGTCTAAGTCCAAAATTAGGTCAAGGTGAAGGTCGAAATGGGGTCAGGTGATACAGGTGTGTGAAGAGTGTTCATATACAACATCCATGCAAGTTTGGAAGCTTTGTAGCAAGCCATAATGATGCTAGAAGAAACGGTCAATTTGGGTTAACCAGGACGGACGGACGGACGAACGGACGGACGAACGGACGGACGGACAGACAGGTGAATCACTATATGCCTCCCGATCTATCGATACGGGGGCATAAAAAATATTTTATAAAATTTATGTCATCTTAGAAAGGTGCATTTGTATTAAAATGGTCAGATTTTCATAGTATCAAAAACAAGAATTGGCTATTGATATCTTCATAAAGTAATTACATTCATAGACAACATTATTAGAACTACCTTGATGCATATTCACATTGAAATCGATCAATTAGTTAAAAAATTATACCATGAAATGTATACCTCGTTGTCCAGTCAATCACTGAGGTGCATTTAATAGAAATGACATTGCTATTCTAAACAAGGTAAAAGACAGTGATTTCCGACCATATACTTTTTTCCCTTATCTATGGACGGATTTTTAAAATATTTATATCAAATTAAAGACGAAGCTCTCTAGTTTCTGATTATGTTATTATATTCAAAATAACACCAGTATTAATGAAATGTTTATTAAAAACAAACTGCACCTCAGTGACTGTGTGGTCAATTTTCCATGTTATAAACCTTTTCAAGATATTATAAATTTAAAAAAAACTAGAACTATCACTGGAGTGATGAATCATACCCCCGCAGCACTGCCTTGACGCAGGTTTATTATTTAAAATTATAGCCTAAAGAACACATTGGATGAAAATATGGTGCTATACACAGATTGAAAAACACCATGATTGTAGGCGAATGTGAAAATTTATGAAATAAAAATAAGTAACACACTATTACAAAATAAAGTAATATAATTATAATAAAATCAAAACTCAAGATGGTTACCATGGTTATATGCACTGTAGGTTAATTGATGTCTGGAACAGTAGTTCACGAGAATATCTAGCATAGCATACGCTAGGGACCTGGGTCTTGCGCATGACACACCGTCTTGACGTGGTTAACATTTGTACTAAGCAATTTTGAAATCCAGCAAGAAACGAAAAGTTACAGAGCGGTCACAACTTGCATGACTATATAACCTTTGACCTCTAAGTGCGACCTTGACCTTGGAGATAGTGACCTGGATGTTGCGCATGACACACCCTTTTGACGTGGTTAACATTTGTACCAAGCAATTTTGAAATCCAGCAAGAAACGACAAAGTTACAGAGCGGACACGACTTGCATGACTATATAACCTTTGACCTCTAAGTGCGACCTTGACCTTGGAGCTAGTCACCTGGGTCTTGCGCATGACACACCGTCTTGACATGGTTAACATTTGTACCAAACAATTTTGAAATCCAGCAAGAAACGACAAAGTTACAGAGCGGACACGACTTGCATGACTATATAACCTTTGACCTCTAAGTGCCACCTTGACCTTGGAGCTAGGGACCTGGGTCTTGCGCATGACACACCGTCTTGACGTGGTTAACATTTGTACCAAGCAATTTTTAAATCCAGCAAGAAACGCTTTTGCTAACAGACCGACCGACCGACCGACAGACACGGTGACTCCAGTATACCACCTTCAAACTTTGTTTGCGGGGGTATAAAAACTGTTCACTCTTTATTAATTATACAGTTATCTGTGTGCGTAACTACACATGAGGACTAGTATTCCTATGAAGTTTGATGACCTCTGTAGTTAATTACATTACAACCACTCCAAAATGGCCCTCTGTAGAGCAACAACCTCTCTATAACAAAACCTTTAAAATGTTCCTCTTAAGCCATTATTAATAAGTCAATACTAAACAGGGTGAACCTCTGTAGAGCAACAACCTAAAAAAAAACAGCCAATATTTGCAGCTCACAACGTGTGTTGCTCTACAGAGGATGTACAATACTTTTCAAGTTAATGACAAAATAATTTTGAAAAAGACAGACGGACGGACGGACGGACTCATGAGACGGTATTTGTGGGGTTTTCTTTTGTTCTTTCTTTTGTTTGGTTGCAACCCACAAGTAGCATTTTGCACCCCACAAGTGACGGAATAAATGGAATCTAAAAATAGCCTATTTCAAGAAAAGAGAGTATACACTAGTTATAACTAAATATGCAATCAAGTCACAATTTTAAGAAAAACTTTTTGGCGCTAAATGTTAATGCAATGCCACAGGGAATCGTACCGCAATGGCGGGTAGGACCAGTAATTTCAGTTTTGGAAAATCTACGTTCAAAGCCCTCTTAAAGGGGTCCAGCGGGCCCAAAAACCTGTGCACGACCTTGGGCACGTAATATCCTTTAGTCTGGGATGCCTGTGTACCCATGACAGCAAAATACCCGAATTTGGGCCTTTAGATCGAAAACTACGCAAGGCCGAAATGGCCATCCCGGCGAGTCTGCATTAGTACACTATGGTAGCGGAATATCAGGATATCAGTATATAAATGTTTTATACAAAATACTGCAAGATGAAAGCAAAAAGAACCTCTTCAAATATTTATGTTTGAATTCATTCTCCCTTACCTGCGTATTCTTCTGGGTACTGTTTTATCAAAGCACTTACCATAAGCTCAAATTTAAACCCTATGTATTTATTTAACGGTTGCAAATTGTGATAAGGGTGTCTGTAATATTTATGATGTTTCAGTAAATGCATTCCTTCAAATCACGTATGTTCCAAATGTGTATTTGGTCAAGAATTATAAATTTAAATTTGTGCATAACTTTAAGATTTGTGTAAATACTTTGATAAAACTGTATCCTGACACCTAAAGTTAATCTGGGGACTAAACCAACTACTGATTTACAAGGATGGGTTGAATCTGTACATGGTATTCATCTTCTACTGAATAAACATTTCTAATTTTTAAACAATAATCACAATATCTGTAATCACGGTCAATGTTCATATGGCGACCTTTTTCGATCATAAGTTTGTGACCGGAACATCGAAAATTAGATAAACACATCTTTAACATGTATGGTAAGTTGATACACAAATACCGTTCAACGTTTAATAAAGTTTTAAACTCCTTGTAATATGCCGCTTTTGGTGAGGAGTCTATTTGAGCTTTAAGATTTTGTAATGCACAGTCTTTGAGTCTAGTTTTAAATGTGTTCAAGAACATCTTGACATCTCCAACGTCATTTGACAGCCACACATAACCGAAACCATTTTCATACAAAAGTCGTTTCACACAAGTAGCCCAGTTTGTTCGACCATACATGTCTTGTTCTCTAAGAAGTACATACAAATGTCTTGGATATCTGTTTGGAGGCATCTGTATAATTCTTACCCAATATGATATGCATTTAAACATGTAGGTCACACTGATAGGTAGCCTACCACATTCACTCAGAGCGAAGAAGTTCGATACATTTCTGTTTAGTCCACATATTCGTTTACAGAAATTAACATGTACTCGCTCAATATTTTCTGCGTACTGAAATCCCCATATTTCGGCAGAATAACACAGAATTGGTAAGACCATGGCGTCGAATAGTTTAAATGATTGTTTCGGCGTAAAATGTCCAAAATGTTTCTGACACCTGTACAAACATGATATGGCTTTTGATGCCTGTTTCGCCAATGTGTCCTTGGTCATTGTCCAAGAGAGTTTTGGTGTAAAGTATGTGCCTAGGTATTTGTAGAATGAAACAACGTCTATTCTTAAATCTTTGTATGTCCAATGTTCATACTGTCGAAGAGGTCCACCATTTCTGAAGACCATTATTTTCGATTTTTCAATGTTCACCTTCATTCCAGTCTTATCACAGAACTCATCAATATTGTTAATTAATCGTTGTAAGCGTACCGCGGTGTCGGCTAGTCCGGAAACGTCATCTGCGTACATAAGTACATGAAGTTTGTCAATTTCTTGTGAAATATGAATTCCATCGTCTGATTTCATATTTAGGAAACCCACAAGATCATTCATGAACAGAGCGAAGATAATAGGCGAAGACTGGCATCCCTGTTTCGTACCGATTTGACAGTCAAAGAAATCTGTTAGCCCATTTTTTACCTTAACACAAGCTTTCATTTGGCTATACATAGATTTGAATATGTTTAAAAAGCGTCCATTTATGCTATTTCTTGATAAACATTGCCATAACTTCAAATGATTACAATTGTCGAACGCTTTGAGGTAATCCACGTAAAATACATAAAAGCGACCTCCTTTCTTTGTCGTGTACTTTTGTATTATTGACTGTAGATTAAATACGTTGTCAATAGTTGAGTAACCGGACCTAAACCCGGCTTGAGCTTCATCAAGAATACTATTTTCATCACACCATTGCATAAGCCTTTTAGTTAGTATATTTATGAAAATTTTACTTATACTATTCGACAAAGATATCGCCCTATAATTATTTGGTTCTAATGTCGATCCCTTTTTATGAAGAGGGGTTATTATGCTTTTATTCCAATTCGAAGGAAATGTACCGGTTTCAAATATAGTGTTAAACAGTTTCACCAAGAACGGTGTAATACGTTGCGCGGTAGCCTTAAACATTTCCACACATATACCGTCATAACCCGACGCACAGTTTCTTTTAAGGTCTTTAATACTTTTGTGAATCTCATCATCGGTTATATTTTGATTTAAGTAATCAGCGTTTATCTCTCTGGCTAAATCCGGCAATGTATCATTTGAATTTATATCATTGGTTTCGACATCATGACTAAATAGTTTCTGAAAATAGTTATACCAATCCCCACCAGAAATCGAATCACTAGAATCTCTCTTACTCGATTTAGATTTTTTTATTTGATCCCAAAATTTCTTTGGATTGTTTCTGACAAGCATATATTCCTGATTGCAAGATTTGTATTTGAATGCACAAAACAAAGGTCAGAATTTCTTCAGAGACAATTTAGTGAGTAGACTAATTTTGTGTATTTAATACTAATGCTCTGAAATAGCACAAAACTACAACACACTATTGATCGTTGTAATATTTATCCTACTATCATATGTAAATTGTATCTTTCCTTATATATTTGTTCCATGAAACCAATGCACCGTATTATTGTTTAGATGACATGTATATGTTTACATTTAATGTTAGAATTTGCATGTACATTGCATGTGTATTCAAAAAAATGACATTGTTGTAGTCTAAACGGTAATTTTATTGTTTCATAACTACGCTGTATGTATTTTGGGCTGGAGGCCTTCAAGTGCACTGAATAAAAGTTGTATTGTATTGTATTGTACCCCCCCCCCCCCCGCTGGAATTTTGGCAAAAATATGACAAGTCTGACAGAGCTTATAGACTGATCCTCTAGGATTAAATTGTATGTTGGACCCCACTCCTGAGCAAAATAGCTGATTGAACCCCATTCAGAGCCAAAAGTTGGTTGGTACCTTATGTGGTATTTCCATTGCTTAATATCAAAGGAATGGCCACTTAAAGAACAAAAGATACAAGTGGTTACAGAGTGAATTCAGTAGATTTCTATTGTGTTAGGCCACCCCTCTAACCACTTAAGGTAGCTTTAGTGTGTGTGGACAGACAGACAGCACAAGATCAGTATATCTCTTCAACTATATGGTTCGACCTGGAGAGGATTTGGGAAAGATAGCAAAATACAGAGAAGAGTGGAAAGCTCAATATGTGTCTCCCGACTAGGTAGGTAGGTATAGGTATTATATGAGGGAGACGTAAATATATAGAGAGATGGTATACCTGAGAGAGACGGCTTCATATACTCCTGTATGCATCCTTGCCATCAATAAGGCCAAGTCATTAGCTTCTGATCCACTGTTTGTAAAATATATCACCTGTAATATTAACATGTAGCAATCTATAAAATAATTATAACACATTATTTGACCCCAGACTTATTAATTTTATTGCAAACTTTCATAGATCTGATATGAACCATCAAAAGGTAACCATCCAAGGTAGTTAAAATTATCCGGGATTTTTTTAAGTGCCTGTGAATATTCATGGTTTGTTGTAACATTATAATGCTTCATTTGTTCGGTAGCACAAAGGAGAGAACCAACCCTGATTCAAGCAGGAAGTTCAAAACCAGGTGCTTTCATTGGTCAACATCTGGCATAAGGTTAATTGGGTTCCATGTGTTGTCTTCTTATAATATTGATGTTTTTTCCCCTCAATGAAACCTCAATAATAAGACCTTTAAAACAGGTCTCATTATTATAATGGTCATCAGGCCTCAATCTCCCGAAGCATCTAAATCTGAGCAAGAACTCATCTCAAATATTGCCTGTGTCTTTATGTTAATTTCCATGCGGGGCTGAACTAAAAATTCGGATCACTAAGCAGCAATCTGACTAAAGTACTTGATCTTTCTTACTTTAAGGTGACCTTCAATGAGTCGACGTCAGATCCTCATGCATAGTGGCTTTGAGGATATGATTTTAATCAGATTGATTCCAAATCTGATTTCAGCAAAAATCTCAATTTGAGTTAACATTTCTACTTGAGTGTTCGGGGCCAGGTCTTAATATTGAGGTTAAATTTATTATATAGAGCAAAACAGTGAATATGGACCAGTACTGCACACTTACTGTAAATCACTTTATATTCGGGTGATCTTTATTTTGCAAATTTCTATAAAAGTCTTTTTTCGTGGATTTATATTTTCAAGGTTAAAGGTTCCATGACAAGTTTACTTGTTTTGAAAGCATATTTATGCAGTCATAAATTCGCATGGAACTAAATTTGAGTGTAACAGTGAAATAAAAACATTGCGAATAATACCCGACATACAGTATGTGCAGGTAATAAAGTACTGTAATAAACACTTGCAAACAGCTACAGGCAAATATTAGTATAGCACTTTTAAACCTCCATTAGGCACATGGTTACGATTTACAAACGCAAGAAATCATGTTTATGAATATATTAATGTGAGAGTATAAACAAGTGAAAGTGTAAACGAGAGAAAGATAGAACAATATCTATAATTTATAATACTAAGGCCACAGTTTTTTTAATTACTTGGTTTACAGGAATATTTTAAAATTTGGCTGTCAAGATCAGGTTAGAGAAATATATCAAGCAAATGAAGTACCTAGGACCCTTTCAATTTCTATTCCCGGCAGCAACATTTTAAACAGAAATCCCATAAAGCTGAGACCAAATGGTTTTTTTTGCATCTGACTGAGACAGTTATACTGTGTGGCCATTCGGTTTTAACCTTGGCTAATTGGCAAATGACCTCTGGCTTCGAGAGAGGAGACAAAAAGTTTGCCTGATAAAAGGAATCTGGACATGCTGCCCTAGCTCTCTCTGAATAAACTCCTTGATTTTTATGTCTGGTGTATAGCACCGGTACACACTACACTACCTCTTGGTTTCCAACAAAAAGTTCATCTCTAGTTGGTTTGGAAACACTTAAAAGTCTTTCTGAAATTTCCAATGACCCAGTCAAGATTCGGAACAGGGACCTCCGAATTGGTAGTCGAGAGTGCTAACCACTCGGCCATCGTTCCACCCAGGTGGTCAAAGATGTACAGTAGAACCTCATTTTAATACCACCTTACAAATAATAAGACAACCTCATAATAATTTACTGGGGTGGTATTTAATATTGATCTTATTTAATTGGAGAATAGCCAATCATAGCCTCTTACTGACCAAGATTTTAATATGGTGTGATCTGATTGGTTGTCCTTATCCTTAAGTCAAGTAAGATCAATATTGAATACCACCCCTGGTCAACTTTTATTGTTGCTATCTTAACAATCAATAGAGCCTACCTTAAGGTCACCTGGCATTTTATCGGCCAATTTTTTACCATATTCATGTATTGTTGGATGCATGTATATATTGGTTGTATGCCACAGTTTCTTCATCTGTTTCTCAGCTGCAGCATTTACTTTACTGTATTAGAATACAACAAACATAATACTGGTGAATGCTGTGAGGCCTAACATAAACTAGAGCTATCACTGGAGTGATGAATTATACCCCCCCCCCCCCGCAGCACTGCCTTGACAAAGGAATATTATTGATGTGGTGAACATTTGTACCAAGCTACAATATTTTCAAATCCAGTAAGAAACGACAAAGTTACAGAGCGGACACAACTTGCATGACTATATAACCTTTGACCTCCACATGTGACCTTGACCATTGAGCAAGGACACACCATCTTGATGTGGTGAATATTTGTACCAAGCAGTTTTAAAATCCAGAAAGAAACGATAAAGTTGCAGAGCGGACACAGCTTGCGTGATTATATAACCTTTGACCTCTAAGTGTGACCTTCACCTTTAAGCTAGGGACCTGGGTCTTGCGCACAATACATTGTCTTGATGTGGTGAACATTTGTACCAAGCAATTTTAAAGACTAGTATGAAACGACAAAGTTACAGAGCGGACACTATTTTGCTAACAGACCGACTGAAGGACTGTTTAAACCAACCAACATGGTGACTGCAGTATACCCCCCTTCAAACTTTGTTTGTCAGTGTATAAATATTGCTTGTGTCTCATTCTGCAACCTACCCCCTGGAATCGACCCTACTCAAAAAGCTTACTGAGAAATCTGAAAAATAATATTGGGACGAAATAAGTGAAAGTGTTCAATATTATTTCTGTAAAAATAATATATATTTATAGCTTCAAGACCCCTTATTCTACGAATAGTGGAGCTAAAAATAAAATGTTTTTCCTACCTACCTAAAATTTTTTATTTCAGTTTGTTACTAGAACCACAAAATTTAGTTTTTTTGGTCTGACTAAATACTCACGGATGGCAATGTCCGACGCTCACTGTGACAATTCCGCCGAACAGATCTAGGTACCGCCGGTTCTCATGGTCATATAACCATTGCATGTGACCTTGATGTATCATCACAGGGTTACGGTAATACGTCAACAAAGCAGGGGTCAAGTTCTCCTTGCGTACTTTTGTTGCCTCCTGGAAGCTGATTCCCTATAAAAGAACAAACAAGCAAAAATGATGGATTTTTTAAATTACGCCCAAATCTTCAATATTAAGGTAAATAAATAAATCCATTTAATTTGGCACAAATCTTCAATAAGTAAATAACATAAAATAAATCAATAGAAAACATATATATAGCACCTTATAAAACAAGCCTCGAAAACGCTGTACACACGAAAATTGCTTCCTTGGATGTTAGTTAAGAGCCTTAAAAGTCTGTTTATGAATATCACTGATTAGCCAAATACAGCCAAACCTCTTCTAAAGACCACCTTAATAATTAAAGACCACCTCAAAATTAAGACAACAATTTTCAGGGCCATTTAGATAAGTGTGCTCATTTTTCAAACTCAATATTGAAACTAACCAGAAGGGTTTTTGAAACAAAAACGTACATGTCTCCCACAAAGGGCTATAACTCATATAATATTCATCCAACCCAAAATTACTGACAATATCATCATGAATATGCACAACTAGGCTATGTTCCAATTCCTGTGAAGTTTCATGGAAATCCTACCAGTGGTTAAGGAGAACAAGTGCGGACAAACTTATTTTTTTATCTTTAAAGGGCCATAACTCTGACAAAGAATTAGATCCCAGGCCACAACAACATACCAAAATTTAAAATGGTACTTGTATATTTTCCTTGCTAGGCGCTCAACATAGTTAGTTCCATGTAACTGCTTGTTTGGCCAGTGACTGGGTAACATGGTCTCCATATAATTAAAATACCAGTAGCACAAAATGTTAATACATGTATGAGACAATTCTGGAGTCTGCTATTTTTCATTCAATTATTTCCCTTTGCACACACAAAAAAACAGGTATTAATCAACCCAAAAACAAAATATAGCTAAAAATTGGGAGCAAAAAGTAACCATATTTTGCATCTGACTATTTATATATGACAATTAATGAATGTACCATACTTTAATAGCAATAGCTGCAATAAAAGAAGACAACTAAAAAACTGTTCTATACTACATGTACATGTAATAAATGTTACAATGTATATTTGACATTTAAATAAATATACATGTAGAATAGGAAACACAAAAAGTTTGTTGCTGAAAAATTTGTTCCCGATATTGGAGACATAAATAAGTCAATGTGTAATCGTTGACACATTTATCAGACTGCAATTCTAGCCTGTTATAAATCACCAACAACCAGTTATCAGTGCATTATGGTAGTAACTGATCAGTCGAGTAGTAGTTAGTATAACATGTCTTCCGTTAACACTTAAGTGTTTTTATCAAGCATCCATCTCAAATCTGCTCGCCATTCATACAATTTTCAAGCATTCAGCAAGTCGCGATAAAAAGCTCTGACCTCCATAGACCTCTACATAGAAAGCAAACATGGCTATGCATAATATAATGTACCCCAGTTTATAGACCCAAAACAAGTTTGATACTATACATGTAGTATAGTACAGAGAATTTGACCTGATCCTCGACCTTGTATTCTAAAGCATAATTTAACAGCTGATATAGTGTCTATTTTTATAACGCCGGATGAATGTTTTATAAGGGCCGAGGGAAGTATCATGAAGATGCACAGGGTGTCATACAAATACCAATCTAAAGGACCGATATAGCACGATTTCGCGGAAACTTATATATTCAATGCAAGAACCTTGCAGTATATTCATGCATTAAGGTCAGGATCACATCAAATTCTCCGTGTTATACAACAGATAAACCCTAGTGTAATAAATATCTGACCAAATTTGTACAGGCTTTATGTATCAACAATGTAGAGATAAGGTCTGGTTATACCGGTCACTACCCCTGAAAACTTCACCGTTTAGAAACTTAGTCTAGGACATATTGTTCAAGGCTAAAGCAAGCATCATTAAATATTGAAGTAATTTAACCATGCTCTGTTTTTGCAACTTCGAATGCAAGCCACTGTCTTTCATTCAGCCGTATGTAATTAGTCCTTTGACATGAGGTGTAGATGACTGCTTTCCTTGGTCACAAACCAGTAAGTTATTATATATCTGCTATTGTCAGGCCAGGATTATATTACATAAATTTACAATGAACATGCATTATATTATTGTCAACTGTTGTATAATTGGTTTAACAATGAAACATAGATTTTTTATACTGATAATTCACAGGAAACTTTGCACAAGCTTTTCAAGTTATTTTGAATGGTCTATAAAAGAAGTTTATCACATATTCTGCAGTTCAGGAGTGCCTTAAAGCTGTGCAAAGACTGTGCAATAAATATTTAAATTAGCTTGACGTGACGTTGCCAATCCATGCATTGATCCATCAATGACTTCAGGATAATATCAACGTCGCCATGACGTCACGCTCATTGTACCGCTGCATTTTGGCTGAAAGATATGCATCATGCTTTTGAACAATAATGTGCATTTTTTAAGGTTATGTGATAAATAGAAGCTTACATTTGTGCTTATTACATACGAGTTTTATTAAACTCGTTGACAAAAACAATATGACACTCGGCAAAGCATTGTGCCGTATCATTTAGTCCACTTGTTTAATAAAACTTAAATGTAATGAGCACTCATGCAAGATCCTCTATGTAATGTTACAACTATCATCCTAGGGCCAAGCGTTATTTAGCATACTATTGAATAGAAACTGTTTAGTCTACCGACTGATGGATAAACAGACAGACAGATAAATTGTGCAAAGGTATATACCCCCATTTCTGAAAGATTAGGGGAGGGGCATAAAAATAACTAACACTATAATGTGTCACATTCTTTTTCACTATGTTTACTACAAATTTACCATATTTTATTATAAACCTTGAAGATTTCTTCGTCAGAACCAATATATATACTGGCTGACTACTTGTAGTGGCAGAATTGCTCGAATTAGTGTCAAACACTACAAACTCTGCCCTTAATCAACATAACTGTACATATTCAGAAGTTATATTAACAGCAAAACTTCGTGATTTTTAACATTTTCAAAAATTGCAATTTCATTCAAGAATAAATTAAATATCACAAGGTAGTCAGCATAACTTTTAACTTTAAAGACTTTCAAGTATACTGTACATATTCCGAAGTGTACAATGTCAAGTCAATCTTTTAAAAAATTGCAATTTCATTTATTTTTTATAACAATTAATTGAATATTAAATATCACATGGAAGTTATGCTTTTGGTTGAAATTTATAATAAAAGTACAAGTCAAATTAAATACCATTCATCATCATCAGTATTAATTAAAACCAGATGTTTCAATGACGTTTTACCATATTTCAATTAAAACCGTTTTTAAAATCATGTAACTGTGAAACACAAATGGTAAAGATTTACAAGACACACGGAAGGTGTTTAACGATTGACATAACGATTGACATAACGTCAGTGTAGATATTTCTCAATCTTATTATTTGTGGAAGGTTTTCAAGTATTTAATTCATTGGACCATGTGATATAAGCCACTGTCAAAATGTTAAATTAAGCACTAGATTGACAACTGACAATGTTTTAAAACAAAACTAATTCCAAATTAACTGATGTTTAAAATATATATACACTATGAAGCTAAGCTAACATGAAACACATTCAATATCCATACTTAGGTGGCTGCTCAATAGGGACAAAACAGTTGGAAGTCAGTGGCTTAATATTTCTTCTGATATCAGTTCATGAGGCTAATTTTGGAGTTATGTCAATAAAATTAGCCACTTAACTACCTCATTCAACAATATAAAACGTCCATGGACGCTTCCAAATGATGGACCTGACTGCCAGTCCAAATGAAGGCTGTGTGCCAGTCCAAATGATGGATGTGACTGCCAGTCCAAATGATGGACGTGACTGCCAGTCTAAATAATGGACGTGACTGCCAGTCCAAATAGTGGACATGACTGCCAGTCCAAATAATGGACATGACTGCCAGTCCAAATAATGGACATGTGTCAGTCCAAATAATGGACATGTGCCAGTCCAAATAATGGATGTGTGCCAGTCCAAATGATGGACGTGACTGCCAGTCCAAATAGTGGACATGTGCCATTCCAAATAATGGATGTGTGCCAGTCCAAACAATGGATGTGTGCCAGTCCAAATAATGGACATGTGTCAGTCCAAATAATGGACATGTGCCAGTCCAAATAATGGATGTGTGCTAGTCCAGATGATGGATGTGTGCTAGTCCAGATGATGGATGTGTGCCAGTCTAAATGATGGATGTGTGCCAGTCCAAATAATGGATGTGTGCCAGTCTAAATGATGGATGTGTGCCAGTCTAAATGATGGATGTGTGCCAGTCCAAATAATGGACATGTGCCAGTCCAAATAATGGACATGTGCCAGTCCAAATGATGGATGTGTGCCAGTCTAAATGATGGATGTGTGCCAGTCCAAATGATGGATGTGTGCCAGTCTAAATAATGGATGTGTGCCAGTCCAAATAATGGATGTGTGCCAGTCCAAATGATGGATGTGTGCCAGTCTAAATGATGGATGTGTGCCAGTCCAAATTATGGATGTGTGCCAGTCCAAATGATGGATGGGTGCCAGTCAAAATAATGGATGTGTGCCAGTCCAGATGATGGACAAGTTTTTAACTATCAGGAAGTCTTTAGCTACCCTGTGGCAGGAGCTGCTTATCTTTTCATTATCCATTTTGCTAATTAATTGATAACTATAATCAAATTTACTGTATAAGGATCCGGCTTGAAATCACACGGGGGCATAGTTGAAGCCGCACAGCAACATCGTGTCTGTACTTGATCTGAAATAAACAAGAAATCAAAATTTTCACAGTATGAATTATGAATACAAGACCGTATTACCTGAACATCACACTGAGAAGTCGGCCTAGATAGCCTAGAGCATCCGCTTCGTGTGCAAGAGGTTTTGGGTTCAATCCCAATCTGCCTAGATAGCCTAGAGCATCCACTTCGTGTGCAAGAGGACTCGGGTTCAATCCCAATCTGCCTAGATAGCCTAGAGCATCCACTTCGTGTGCAAGAGGTCTTGGGTTCAATCCCAATCTGCCTTGATAGCCTAGAGCATCCACTTCGTGTGCAAGAGGACTCGGGTTCAATCCCAATCTGCCTAGATAGCCTAGAGCATCCACTTCGTGTGCAAGAGGACTCGGGTTCAATCCCAATCTGCCTAGATAGCCTAGAGCATCCACTTCGTGTGCAAGAGGACTCGGGTTCAATCCCAATCTGCCTAGATAGCCTAGAGCATCCACTTCGTGTGCAAGAGGACTCGGGTTCAATCCCAATCTGCCTAGATAGCCTAGAGCATCCACTTCGTGTGCAAGAGGACTCGGGTTCAATCCCAATCTGCCTAGATAGCCTAGAGCATCCACTTCGTGTGCAAGAGGACTCGGGTTCAATCCCAGTCTACAACATACGTAAGTCTGATTGTGGTCTGTGTTATTTCTGTGCTTGGCTGTTTCTGTTAAGCACAAAATATGTACTGCATTCTCTGACCTTTTTCTTATTACGTGTTTGTTATAAATGGTACTGGTATATCTTCCTAGCTGGACGCTCAGCATAGTAAGTTCCAGAGAAACCACCTCCTCGATAGCCTAGTGGTTGAGTGTTCGCTTCAAGTGCGGGAGGTCTCGGGTTCGATCCCTGGCCCCGTTATTCCAAAGACTAAATAAAAATGGTACTAGAAATTCCCTTGCTAGACGCTCAGCATAAAAGGGAAACTGGCTTCTCTTCTCTCATACCCTCGTGACGATAAATAACGTCAGGAATGAGGTGTCCAGAGTGATTAATATAAGTTGGAAAAACTTGTTTCACAATTGACTTTCAATAAATTAGTTTAAATTATAAGCTATAAACGCTAGTTTTCCAAGTATCAGGATAATGTCACTAAGTAGTTTTCGTATGTTGAAATAATATTTAATTAGAATTTTTAGGAAAATGATTTATCACATAAATATCGGGATATTCCATGTGAGAACAAATGACCGAACAATGTTCTCCAACACGTGTGATAATAAATACGTGACGTCATCCGCTTTTTCGTGCGAAAACATAACGTCGCCGACTTAAATACGTTCTTATTGACGTTGTATTGACTCTGTAGCTATGGTAATGTGACAAAAAGAATCTGTCATTCGTTGTCTTTGGTATCAACATTTCTTAAACTCGTCAAGAAAAGGCTCACTTAATAACCTGTGTTTTCTAGACTCATTTAATAAATGTTGATCTCCAAAGACAACTCATGACGGATCCTATATAGGTACATTTTTGCGTGTTCTAAATGGATTAAATTGAATAACTGACTATTTTATAGACAAAATACCCATGATTTTAAGAGAAAATGACCCTTCGAACCAAAATCTTGAGGGTCAAAATATGTTTTTGGAAATTTCAAGGGTCAAAACCCCTACTCCCGAGTAAAATGGAACCCCTGATAATCATATAAAATAACTAACAAGGAAAAAACTTTCTGAAAATGTTACTGCATAAGGGCTACCTGTATGTTAGCGATATTGCCAGCATAGAACTCTATAAGAAATATTCAAAATTGCTAACGTTTCTGCTCGCCAAATGACTGAAATTCAAAATCCCCTAAGTTTTAGACCAGCGGAAACATCCACTTACATGATACAAGAGTGACTGCGCATTTCATATTTTTAAATTTTGGACACTTCCATGATTTAACATTTAGATGTTATGTAAATTGCTTTTTATAAATTTATGCAAACATGTCATGCTTTGAATTGTAAGCATAAATAAACAATACGAATATGTGCCAATATTGTACTTTATCATAAATATGAACATGCGCCAACATGAAAGGTCATTCGATATACATTTATGGTTCATACAGAACTTCCCTAAAAATATTCAAGTACTTTTCAAGGACTATTCAAATACATTTCCCCCATTTTCAAGGGCTACGAAACTGGGTTTGTCATGGCGAACATTATGCAATAAGACTTTTATTTAAGAAATAAAAATCTGTTCGCGTATTTTGTCGATGAATAAAACATGGGCAGGAGTTCGGATGCGGAAAAATTAAATCACAAGTGCGTAGCACGAGTGATTTAATTTTCCGCATCCGAACGAGTGCCCGTGTTTTATTCACCGACAAAATACAAGAACAGAGTTTTTATTTCGATTCTAAATACGATAATATTCCGCACTATTTAACTGCGCGCATTCCATTTTCACCCATTTGACATTGAACCTAATTCCACGCTGAAATTGAGTGGCTTATTAGCTGGTACAATTACCTCCCTCGTTAATGCAAACGACCTTCGTAATTTTCTGAAGGAAAAAACCCATTTTAAACATTGAAACAATTTTAATAACACGAGCATAGTGTATCTATGTCATGAAATGAAAAATATAAATTAATTGATTATCAGAAATTTTTATGAATCTTAATTTCGAGAGTATATTGGAGTTTCTAAAAATAGATGCGTCATAACTGTAACACTGGATTCTCGTGAAACTCGCGGTCCGTTAAATATTTACTATGAAGTTTACGTTCATTCATTCATAAATAGGTCATGTGATACGGGGCGTAAAATGTAACAGCCGATTTGTTACCATGTTTTATGGGGGTAATAAAACATGGTCAGGTCTTCTCTTTGTTTAATGGATTAATCCGCAGATCGTGTTAGAATTGTGTCTTAATATCAATTGAGATAATAGTAGTAGTTTACATAATCAGACGCTCAATGTCATTTTGATCATTTGCACAAACGTATTATGTAGTAGGTACGATTAGAAAGATTTCAGGGGTGTCAACAGGGCCAAATTAAAAATCAGGAAAATCGTATACGGTCGACCATTTTTGCCAAACAAGATGCCTTCAATGACATTTTTTCCATAATTAACTAAATTTGCTTTAAAGAAAATCTTTCAGAGCAGATTAAATTTACCATAACTTGCCATTTCTTGAGATACTTTCATCAAATAACTTTTATTTTGGTCATAAGCCTTCGAGGGCTCGGTGCAAAACCATGGTAACTACATCAATTTATATAGGCATGTACAATAGTTTTGCACTGAGCCCTCGCATTGCTCTATCAGAAATGATGAATCATGAATTCCGGATAAATCAGGAAAATTGACACCCCTGAGATTTTAGTCAACCTTTGTCACTTTTTTCACAATCTTTTATACATATTCTGTTATTTTTTATTATTCAATAGAATCTAGTAGCAAACTAATTCCAAGTCAATTGACCAAAAATGAAGCTTTTTTCAAAATACAAGTACTTTGCTCAAGTACTGAGGCTTCAAATTCAAGTACTTTCAAGACTTTTGGAACAATTTTTGGAGGTGCATGCCATGAATACATGGTAACAGTAACGAGAGAAATCAGTAAATTGGTTCATTCATATAAAAGAATGCATGATGTTCATAATTGGACAATAATCAAGCAGTTTATTTATAAGGACAACAATTCATGTTAGAGTTCTGGGAACATGCTGTAGAAAATAGGGTAGTGAGGTAGGTAGGATTTTTTTTCAAAATTATTTATTGATTTTATGCAGGGGAAAATCAGTGACTTCACTAAATGTTTAGGTTAGGGTCGGTCAGGTTACATGTACTTGAACCACACAATTAATTTGCTTTGGCCTAATGGCCTTCTTGGTACCATGTACGTGTTTTATATGCTTAAAACCTAGATATGTAAATGCAGTGATGTTTTCCTTCTTTGTTTGCTACCAGTATTCGGTACTTTCCCAATTTGAAAAAGGCTATAATTTTCCCAAATTTGAAGAGAAACTCCCAATGAACATTTAAAAAAAAGAAATTCCCAATGAACATTTAAAAAAAAATTTTTGACAAGATGTCAAGCATAAAAGTTTACAGAAACCAGTAAACAGTCACATGTAATCTCTTTTTCTGTATTATAAGGCCTTTCTGCTTCATGAAAATTCCCAATTTCAAGTTGTCACAATGCGAAAATTCCAAAACTGAACGGACCCACACCCTTTCCCAAAGAAGCGGAAAAAATCACTGTTATTAAATGGTTACAAAGTATAAATGTTTAAATAGCGAACATTTATACACACCTCAGTGTGCTATCAAATTTCATCAGATTAAGTCTCATAAATGTAGAAATGTATTTTACTTGATTGTATCAAAAATGATTAATAGAACAAATGTATTATACCCAAAATATTTTTTTAAAAGTATCAGAGCTACAGATAAGCTGTGTATGGGGGTAATCACCCAATTAATTTTCATAAAAACCCAATAGATTTGGAGAGGAGGGAGTATGAAAAAGCAAAGATAATCTGAAATACTCAAATAGAAAATGATTTTTTAGTGAAAAATAGTATTTAAAAGATCATTTACCCTATGAGTTTTATTAAATACCCAATTAAAATTTGTCAAAACCCAATCAAAATCGAAAGTAGGGGGTAAAATACCCAATGGACCAAAACCTTATCTGTAGCTCTGAAGTATGAAATAATTTACATTTTGATGGGACAGGTATAAAGAATATTTGGCTTTGAAATATGGAATACATAAAGCCGATGAAAATAATTGTGAAAATTCATTAAAATATATCATCTAAGTCTACTGCTAAATTTCTAAAAAGTCATGTGATGCATGACATGCATTGCCATACAGTTATCATTTTCCAAATAACTTAAATTATCTATATTTATTGAAGCAAACCAGATGTGACCAAAATGGCAAGAACAACATATATTTGTTTGTCTCCTTTTGATATTGAGTAAGATCCAAATTTCTAAAACATGGACCACACTCTTTTATTAATACACATATTTAATGCAGTTCAAACATTGTAGTGAGGAGGTTTATCAGCACTTGGACATCAAATTCTGAAGTTTACAATATTGCACATGTAACACCTAAAAATTCCATCTGTCCCAGACTTCTGGAAAACCGTGGGACCAACGGACCTGACCAGCAAACTTTGACCAGGTCTGACACAATCTTTTCGAAACTCTACCCGACCATTCGAAGCTCTTCTCATTGCATAAACTGTAATTGTGTACTAGTTTAAAACAGACTTAACATAATTTTACTACATGATATAAATATGTAATGTTTTTACACTGGTCCGTTAGGCTAAATAAAAAAATGTGTGGTTCAGGTAATATTGGTGAAAAAAATAGGGTAGGTATAGTTCAATTTTGAACTCTGAGACATGACCTATCGGACTAGTCCTATTTGGCGGGTAGACCATAGTTTATTACCTTCGCATCTCATTATTTAATGATGTGATTCTTACATATATCTTTTTGTTATCGAAATACAGTTTAGTGCAGTCGGCAACGTTCAGGATTGCTAACCCGAAGTTCGGTGGTTCAAATTCCCAATTCGCTCATATTTTTAAGTCATTATTTTATGTTTAATATTTAAAGACTATATAAACTAAAGTTTCTTTTTTTAATTACTCCAAGAAAATGTGTTGATTCAATTTATTTTTCATTTATACAGCGATCGTTTCCATATTCCGAGTTTACTGACAACCTGTATTTCGTTGATTAGCCGTCATAAGATTCTACAATACACATGCAAGATCTAAAAATATTTAGAAGCATGTAACAAATATGGCTTGTCACATACTGTTATAACACGGATATGGCAAGTTATGTGCATTTATGAATTAAAAAATGTGTAAATATAATTTAAAAAAAGAAAAATATATTTTATTTGGTGAGATTCGAACTTGCCCTGGTCAGACAAAAGTTATTCTACAATGTATCAAGCGCTATACCGACACGACCATTCAGACACATGGAATAGTTGGCCTTAATTATATTACTTATATTTTCCATTAAACCTATACCAACCTATATCGATTAGTGGTTAAAACTTTAAAAGTGCAGTCACGACTCAATGCTCGAAATCGAACTATATAGTCCAGTTAGGATATTGTGACAGTGACGTTGCAGTTTATGTGTACGCAAAAAATCACAACCATTGTCTAAACAGATAGAGCAAAGTTTAGCATTGAAATTATAGTTGTTTGTACAGTAAAAGCCTTTATAATTGGTTTTACACCCTTATAGTGGACTCAACCGCTGCATCACTGGATTTATATCCTGACTGGACTATGGGTAGGCTTTTTTTTTAGATGCAAATGTATACATGATACCTCAGTGGTCACAGTTTACTAAATTTATACAATTATAAGCATCTCTGCCATAATATTGCATAGGAACTACATTGTGACAAAATGGAAACTGAACTTTTTTCGTTCCGTGCATTTTCGTACCTGCTCAAAATCAATCAAAAGAACTGGGATCCGAGCTACATAATAGGGTAGGTAGGGTTACCTGAACAGCGTTTATTATTATATTATAATTCAACCAATCAACATGCGTGTGACATAAATTACTTGAAGTTGAAAATAAACATGGCCTCTACAACCAGGGGCATAGCCAGCGATACGGACATACGCATGTGTGTAACATTAATTTGAAAAGTAGAAATATGAATATGGCCAAAACTGCATTAAAATCCCAAATTTCCACAATCATGAAAACCCAAACCATAACCATCTACTTCAACAAGGCTTGTGTGCGTAAGATCAATTCAATCCTGGCTACACCCCTGATAACAAATAATTTCAGCGTGAAACTGTTTGTAAAACAATCGTTCTAGATTTCAACTTGATTTAAATTTCTTTGTATAACAAGTGGTATCTATAGATTGACATTTCAAATCACACCCAGTTTACTTCAGTATGTAAACTGCCAGTAGGGTGTCTCACAGACTTTTTTAAGGACCAACTGACTAATGCTCGTCGGACCAAATGTCCAATTGAATATTTCAACTTTCCGGAAATCTGCTGTCCATCTTATAAATATTTGGAAGGATAATTTTCTGACCCTTATAAAAGTAAAATTTTAAGTGATGAAATTAGAGTGGGATCACATTAACAAAGATCTTAATATACACAGATTTGACATTCAATTGAAAATGGAGAGAAAATGCAAAATAGCATGCAGCAGATTCTGATATTTTGCATAAACACTAAGTCTTTTGTTTGTCATCCTTTTTTAATGACCAATATCTCATTTTGAAGAGCTAAGTTTCTTCTACTGCATGATGTAGCTTATTTGTTTCTATCTCTTATAGAATTCAGAAAACTATTGGCAAATTGGGTATTTTCTGGGAAAAAGGAATTTCCATTAGAATGAGAGTAGGTCTGGCTCTTTGCTAACACCCATTTTATTCCTTGACCGATTTCAATAAATAAGGTTTATTTCAAAGCTGAATAATAAATCTATTGCATAAACTTATAAGTTTTTGCCTATGTACATTAAAACAGGAGATATGAGGTATTAAGAACAAACAAGATTTCGTGAGATTTCAGAAGACTGCCGCAAGATATTGTGAGATTTGGTACATTTTTCCAATCTTTGTATATTTAGATCTTTGCATTAAAGGATTCTATATTAACTTATCGTCTGCACCCTATTATTGTCTAGGCTACTTCATTGAAAATGTCAGGACACCCAATCATTTCTCAGACAGAATTAATAAGATGTTAAAAAATACTCCTAATTAATATTTACATTTTAAAAGGAAGCTGGTCCGCCCATTCCTGGCAATAAGTATCATAGCATCTTCAGTGCTTTGATTTTATTTAATATTTTCAACGGCATCTTCAGTGCTTTGATCTTTATAATATTTTTATTTCCGCAAAAATGCAAAAAAAAGAAAATACAACTCACCAGATGTTTGAAGCAATCTGCGCGTTAAAGGTCCAAAGCGACGCATTTTGTGTTTTTAACCCTTTACAGGTAGATTTTGATCCTTGCGCTCCGAATTCACGGTTCTACTAATTGAATCTGTGTCTGTAAACGCTTGCATTGGATTTCGTTGAAGCGCTTAAATTGACACTGATTTTGCCGGTGAACAGTGTTGATTTTTGTTTGAAGTAAAACTTGTGATTTGGTGAGTAATTTATGTGTTTAACATTTTGCCGTTTGTCTTAACAAGTAAGTAAACGGGTATTATGATATACAATTTCTGGTCATTTGATATAACGATTCCATAAATCATTTTGTAATCAGTTTTCGCGATGTGCATTTTTCGCCCTGTGCTATTTTCGGTACTGTGCCAGTGTTTTAGTGTCTACTTTCCGACTATCGGCATGTGTCAGCTACATTGATATAAACAAATATTAGACATGTTGCAATTGTACAGGTTTGGGGAAGTTCCTCAAAGTTCCAAATGTGTCGGCAGCCCATTGCCTAAAGAGCTTTTTGTTAGATTTTTATTAAGTCAACGACAACCTACCAGCGAGCAGTGATTGCCTTTAGCTTTTCAAAATACTTTTCTTCGTCCATTTTGTAGCACTTTTTAGAATCAAGCTGTCTCCTAGCATAGCGATATCGAGCGATCAGTAGCGCTTAAGTTAGGCAACGGGTTTCAAGATATCAGAAATATGTATCAGAAATGGTACACTTAATTCACCATATTGACATAACAGGATAAACCCGTGTTGCCAAATTACTGAATTAATTGTCCAACATTATACCAGGTTTTCCGATTTACTTCAGGCGGAATATAACGCATATATATGCAACAAATGGATACAATATTTGCGATTATTTTTATCAAAAGATCAGAATTTTTGAAAAGATTTGAACACAATAAAGACTTAACTTGTCATACATCCTAGACATCGTACTAGAGTACAAAACTTCAAGTGTACTGGTAACCCAATGGCCAGAACCTGTGACAGTACACTGACACTTTTTAGCTCCACTATTCGAGGAATAAGGGCCCACTAGCATAGTGCAGCGCGCTGTTCGTGGACAGTTCTTGTTTTCTTTCAATCTTCATCAGATCTTATCCTTTTAATTCAAATTGAAACAAGGCTGTGGGTAGAAAAATATATATTCATCTTGATTCTAGTAAATGCTTGAAGAAACATATTATTGCCAACTTATTTTAGAATAAAAAGTCAGCATGGATGTGGATAACCCAAGTGACTTCTCGGACCTTCAGCAAGAAGCTCTCCAGCTTACGGCAGACATGGACACTGGTACTGACCTGCCAAGAGTTGGACGAAATCTGACACAGATCCTCGAAGCTGGTCAAAGACTGTTAGCCAAAGTAGGCCCAATAAGTCAGGATGCTACAGATGTTAAAGCGTATGTACTGGTACATTTCTGTCATATTTTCAATAAATCATATTTTGAATTGTATCCTGTTGTATAGTATATCCTTGCTTCTTTCAAAATGAAATAAATATACCAGATTCATATAGCGCCTTCAGGCCTCAATGAATCCACTCGTCCTGCACAATATTTGCCTTCTTTATTTATATAGCAGGACCAGTAAGATTTTGGGGATTTCTTCTTTGTCTATATTGCAGGACAAGTGCTTTAAAAAACATTTGTTGAGGCCTGGCCTTTTTCATGCGAACGCACGTTCAAAGGCACAGTGACTTTACATTATTGTGTTGCAGCCACAAGGGCGCAGGTGCATCCTCTACCAGTGCATATACAGCATGATCTGACCAGAGGGACAAACTGAGAGAAAGCCACTGAAGAGAGAGAGACATAAGATACAAGCATGTCCGGCACTGCAGAAGTGCGTCTAGCTCGTATTTCGAATAGACAGCCTGGTTCTTTAATGTGCCCGATGTATACCACATGGACAGATAAAGCGGGAAATATTATAAAATATTCAGAAATGTCAAGTTCCGATGCCAGGGATTGAACCCTCAACCTCTGGATTGACAACCCAGTGCCTTACCACTGAGCTGAATCCGCTTAACAGTTTCGTGTAGCAGCTTCTTCAGCTGAGAATGTGATTCCTTAAGGTCGTGGAGCAATGGAAGACACAACACTGGTGGGAGAATGTGTGATCGAAAGAATAGCCACCATTTCCCAGTCGAATACACCTAATACTTCATGTTTAAACTGTTCTTTGTTTTAGATCAATCTTACTTGGTTCCAAGGGATACGATGTGCCCAAAATATCGCAGAAATTGGAAGGTTTGAGCGCATCTACAACATTCGAACCTCTTGAACCTGTCCGGGATACAGACATTCAGGTGATTAACGTTTATGCATCGTTATATATATTTTATACGAAAGTAATATTGAACATTGTTTGCTCATTTTTGTACCAAAAGAAATTTCCTTTCTGATTGCTCATTAAAATTTATGATTAACAATGATTTTAGCGGATAGGTAGCGGAAGTGAAACAAATAATATTTTATTGTAGGCGTTAGTTTTTATGGATATTAAATTTTGAGGTTTTCGGTAGAATGACGAATTTATGGGATTGTAAATTTGTGCATTGAGAACATGGGTGACTTATGTTTGAGACATGGGGGGTTTGATTTTGTGCTCGGTTTCATACACAAATTCAGCGAAAATGTTTCCCTTTGTTCTAAAAATTAATGATTTACAATATGATATATTTATATTTGCAGGGATTTTTACGCAATGAAAGAGAGAACGCCTTATTGGCAGTTATTGAACAAACCAGACAAAATGCAAGTATAATGTTACGATTAGTCCCCTACAAGTCCTTCTGTCAGTCAATCTGTCAAGAATCTGGCGTCCCCATAGTTCGGAACAGTTTACAAACTAGGTTTATGAAACTTGGCATGTAGGGAGACTATGCAGGTTCAAATATTTTTTGATTCTGACAATAATAGTGGTTGCAATGGAGACAGAAATAGGGAAAATATGTCAAAAAGTTACTAATCAGTTATCTTTAACGACATTTTAATGGTAAATTATAAGCACATGGTCCAAAGAATTTTGCTTGAAAACATTTGACAAACAACTTCCACAAAGGTGGATTGATCTCTGTTCTGGCCTAATGTCAACTGTTTGCCAACTACTCAATGTATGTAATTGAAAATCATTTTGCTAAGATCTAATTACAGTACAACCTCTCCAAAGCAACCATCCATAGAGAGACAACCTCTCTTAAGGAACATAATAGGTTCGTTCCTGTAGTAACCATTGTTACCTCGAAATTGGAGGTCATTGGCCAATCAGACAGGGATAATACCGAATGACCATGCACTAGGACTTTCTCAGTCAAACGAAATAAACAATTGCTATAAAAATTACCTCTCCATAGCAACAAGTCTAAAACAAGCAGACTATATATATGATTGTATGTTTTGATTACAGACATTCTCGGAGACCGAGAGAAGACATTGGGACTGTATGGAGAACGAATGGGAGAGAGAAAAACAGAAGATACTGAATGCTCTACTAGGTTCTGGTCAGGATACGATAGACTTCCAACCTGAAACTGAGGTATGTAACATATACTGAATGCTCTACTTGGTTCTGGTCAGGATACGATAGACTTCCAACCTGAAACTGAGGTATGTAACATATACTGAATGCTCTACTTGGTTCTGGTCAGGATACGATAGACTTTCAACCTGAAACTGAGGTATGTAACATATACTGAATGCTCTACTTGATTCTGGTCAGGATACGATAGACTTTCAACCCGAAACTGAGGTATGTAACATATACTGAATGCTCTACTTGGTTCTGGTCAGGATACGATAGACTTCCAACCTGAAACTGAGGTATGTAACACATACTGAATGCTCTACTTGGTTCTGGTCAGGATACAATAGACTTCCAACCTCAAACTGAGGTATGTAACACATACTGAATGCTCTACTAGGTTCTGGTCAGGATACGATAGACTTCCAACCTGAAACTGAGGTACGTAACATATACTGAATGCTCTACTTGGTTCTGGTAAGGATACGATAGACTTCCAACCTGAAACTGAGGTACGTAACATATACTGAATGCTCTACTTGGTTCTGGTCAGGATACGATAGACTTCCAACCTGAAACTGAGGTACGTAACATATACTGAATGCTCTACTTGGTTCTTGTCAGGATAAGATACACTTCCAACCTGAAACTGAGGTATGTAACATATACTGAATGCTCTACTTGGTTCTGGTCAGGATACGATAGACTTTCAACCTGAAACTGAGGTATGTAACATATACTGAATGCTTTACTTGGTTCTGGTCAGGATACGATAGACTTCCAACCCGAAACTGAGGTATGTAACATATACTGAATGCTTTACTTGGTTCTGGTCAGGATACGATAGACTTCCAACCTGAAACTGGGGTATGTAACACATACTGAATGCTCTACTTGGTTCTGGTCAGGATACTATAGACTTCCAACCTGAAACTGAGGAATGTAACACATACTGAATGCTCTACTTGGTTCTGGTCAGGAAACTATAGACTTCCAACCTGAAACTGAGGTATGTAACATATACTGAATGCTCTACTTGGTTCTGGTCAGGATACTATAGACTTCCAACCTGAAACTGAGGTATGTAACACATACTGAATGCTCTACTTGGTTCTGGTCAGGATACTATAGACTTCCAACCTGAAACTGAGGTATGTAACACATTCTGAATGCTCTACTTGGTTCTGGTCAGGATACGATAGACTTCCAACCTGAAACTGAGGTATGTAACATATACTGAATGCTCTACTTGGTTCTGGTCAGGATACGATAGACTTCCAACCTGAAACTGAGGTATGTAACACAAACTGAATGCTCTACTAGGTTCTGGTCAGGATACTATAGACTTCCAACCTGAAACTGAGGTTTGTAACACATACTGAATGCTCTACTAGGTTCTGGTCAGGATACGATAGACTTCCAACCTGAAACTGAGGTATGTAACACATACTGCATGCTCTACTAGGTTCTGGTCAGGATACGATAGACTTCCAACCTGAAACTGAGGTTTGTAACACATACTGAATGCTCTACTAGGTTCTGGTCAGGATACTATAGACTTCCAACCTGAAACTGAGGTATGTAACACATACTGAATGCTCTACTAGGTTCTGGTCAGGATACGATAGACTTCCAACCTGAAACTGAGGTATGTAACACATACTGAATGCTCTACTTGGTTCTGGTCAGGATACGATAGACTTCCAACCTGAAACTGGGGTATGTAACACATACTGAATGCTCTACTTGGTTCTGGTCAGGATACGATAGACTTCCAACCTGAAACTGGGGTATGTAACACATACTGAATGCTCTACTTGGTTCTGGTCAGGATACGATAGACTTCCAACCTGAAACTGAGGTATGTAACACATCCTGAATGCTCTACTTGGTTCTGGTCAGGATACTATAGACTTCCAACCTGAAGCTGAGGTATGTAACACGTACTGAATGCTCTACTTGGTTCTGGTCAGGATACTATAGACTTCCAACCTGAAACTGAGGTTTGTAACACATACTGAATGCTCTACTAGGTTCTGGTCAGGATACTATAGACTTCCAACCTGAAACTGAGGTATGTAACACATACTGAATGCTCTACTTGGTTCTGGTCAGGATACGATAGACATCCAACCTTACATTTATTAAAAATTAAATTCTTTTGATATCGAGCAGTATGAAAAGCAAAAACAAGCAGAATAGCAACTGAATATGGATATTTATTCCAGACTTCTGAACTTTTTTTAGTGAAAATACATGTAATATATTTTGTTCGTACAGAGCTTCCTGACTGACTCGGTGTCCATGCAGGGTAGAAGTGCACTAGATAATGTGGAAATGGCTTACTCCAGACAGGTATAGTGATTCTTTCACAACAACTACAAATGTAGAATTTTCATTTTAACATTTAACATGTAATTGTGGAGTTAATGGCTCTGTGCCGAACTCAATAGCCTAGTTGTTGACCATCTACTTCGAGTGCAAGAGGTTATGGGTTTGATCCCTGGCCATGACATATCTAAGTCATTCAAAATGGTGCTTTTAAATTTCCCTTGCTTTACGCTTTGGATAGTTGCTACCAGGTAAATGCTGATTGGCCTGGTGTCCGGTTGATGTGACTGGGTAGTCACTTAGACTCTGTATGACTGACATACTCAGGGGTCCTACAATTCTGGAATAATCCGGATTTGCAGCATTGGATAGAATGATATTTTCGGCACAAAATAAAAGTTATTCGATGAAAAAATTCAAAGAATTGACAAAGTTATGGTCATTTGAAGTTCCATAATCTGAATTTTAATAATAAAACAATGTTTGAAACCTAGTTAAGGTGTAGGAATGTGTGCTAATGGCACCCGAAACACTCGGGACTCGTTTTCAGGATTGGGTAATATGCCTCAGTAGAACCCCTGAATACTGTTGACCAATGGGACTAAGGTAGCTGTCGAGAATAGTTTCATGATGATTTTATCCCTCTGGCCATTGTCCAATATGACAGGAAAAATCATATTTAATACCACATACTTATGACTGTCTCTGCCGAATACGAACAAAAAGTTACATGGGTGAAAGTTTTCAGAATTAATATTGAATTTCAGGATTTTGAGTGTCCAAAAATGGTTATTTTCTCCTTTTTTTATACGCCCGTTGAAAACGGGACGTATTATGTGAACACCCTTGGCGGGCGGGCGTGCGGGCGGCGGCATCCAGTAATTTGTCTGTACTCTAGCGCAAACATTTTTCATCCGATCATCTTCAAACTTGCTGACAATGCTTATGGGCATAATATCTAGGCCAAGTTCGATTATAGGCCAAATCGTCCTGGGCCTTATTGGGTTATGGTCCTTTAATTACCAAATAAGTATGTAATTGGCCTTGTCTGTACTCTTACGCTAACAGTTTTCATCCGATCATCTTTAAACTTGCTGACAATGCTTATGGGCATAATATCTAGGCCAAGTTCGATTATAGGCCAAATCGGCATAGGCTTCATTTGGTTATGGGCCTAAATTAATTACCAAATAAGTATGAAATTGGCCTTGTCTGTACTCTTACGCAAACAGTTTTCATCCAATCATCTTCAAACTTTGTGACAATGCTTATGGGCATAATATCTAGGCCAAGTTTGATTATAGGCCAAGTCGGCCTAGGCCTTATTTGGTTATGATCCTATATTTACCAAAATAAATGTGAAATTGACCTTGTCTGTTCTCTAGTGCAAAGAGTTTTCATCTGAGTATCTTCAAATTTTGTGACAATGTTTATGGATATAATATCTAAGACAATTTCAATTGTAGGCCAAATCAGCCTAGGCCTTCTTGGGTTATGGTCCTTTAATTAAAAAAGATGTTGGATTGTTTTTTTTTTTTCATTCACCATGACCTGAGACTCACCATGCCCCAAGACGGGCATATTTTGTGACATTTTGGCACTCTTGTTCCTATGTAAATTCACAATTTTTCTCAAGTTCAGGATATGCAAATTTTCTAACTTTCACCCAAAAATTAATCGGATTTTCAATCTTGTTATGTTTATTGCGTGGTAAGACTGCATGTATTTAATGATGAACTTTGTTCGTTGCAGGTATATGAGTATAACGAGCAGGTCATCAACTCGGCGCACATCAAACCTAACCTTGTAGATATGTTCTATGGAGTATCCCAAAGTCTTGATAACAAGGTATGTCTACCATAGTTACATCCCTTGTCTTAGAATGGTGGCCATATTTGAAGGGCAACTTTGTTATAATATTTTATGTAGGAAAATCAGATAAGTGGTTATTAAACAAAACAATTTTATAAAGATATCAAATCTAATATTGCAGCTGTAATGACCATTGGAATTGCAGATTCAACCAAGTGCTGTTGTCACATCTGGACCCCCTTGCTTTATTCAGAGTAACTGTTATCTAACAAGTATTGTAACGTGCACCGGACAGACGGACACCAACAAATCCCGTCAGTGAAAAGCTAGCTCACCACCAAGGGTGATTTGTTGGCCTTATATATGCCATTATACTCTCATGAAAACCTACAGAGTTTACTTTGTGCATAATTATCCAATTACCTCCCTTTATGCACCCAACAACCGTTACATTACTTCCCCCTCCGAGAAATCTCGTCCCGAGATTTGACCTGGGAAATACGTGGGTAAGGCAACTCTGGTCTGGCAGTTGACTTCATCCCACTGCTGCCACCATTTGTAACGTGCACCGGACAGACGGACACCAACAAATCCCCTCAGTGAAAAGCTAGCTCACCACTAAGGGTGATTTGTTGGCCTTATATATGCCTTTATACTCTCATGACAACCTACAGAGTTTACTTTGTGCATAATTATCCAATCACCTCCCTTTATGCACCCAACAACCGTTACAATATAAATATACGGTCTATAAATTCCCCTCATATAATTCAAATTCTGCATTCCAGGTATGATTCAAACCCATAGCTAGTAGCAAATACAAGTGACACAGCATATTCAACCTACTTATCAAGTATATGCATGTCCTATCTCTTATAATGAACATACCAGGAATCAATGGACATTTTCATTTCATAAGAAAATTAGGATTCACTAGCCTCCAAAATTGAGGAGTCGAAATGACTCCTATCTCTCAATTTTTAAAAGACATCAAGATATTGCAAGATTTGTATAATATAAGTTTAAGTTGACTCTTTAGTTAAAATTTTCAAGAGTAATAACTTGCACTTTTGTAAAATTCAAGAGTCTAATATGCAGTTTGTTTTAGGGTGATTAACTTTAGTTGATTTTATGGATGCTCTTGACCAAGAAATATACTCTCAATGAAATATCAACCTTACAAATATGGAACAAGGATTTCTACATCCATGTTTTTCAATCCACCAATCCATGATCCTAGGAAATTGAGTTTTACCCCAAATCCACGAAAATTAATGCCTACGAAAATGAGTGATTTTACTGTATATGTGGTGTACGTGTTTTTGCAGCATGTACAGGACCTGTGGGAGATGATCCGCTGTATGACAGATATTCCACCGTGTACTAGTGGTCAGTCTTTGAGAAAGAACAACAATACGCAGAAAGCATTTGTCAAGAATGCCAGGACACATCTAGAACAGTCGTAAGTTGATTTACTGACTATATATTACTGGTTAAGTTAGCGGCATGAAAATATTTGTGAATTTGGAAATACAGTCTAACTTGTACTAGCGACCACGCGTATTAAGCAACCTTTGTCTTAAACGACCGGTTTCAATTCCTCCCGACCATATTTGCTCTATATGTCTATTGTATTAAGCGACTTTTGTCTTGCACGACCAGCGACCACTGAATAAGCACTATAATTGATTGGTAAAGTTGCATTAAGCGACCAAAAAATTGTAAATCACTGGTCGATCACAGGTTGTTAATTACCTAAAACCTCGTCATAAATCATTGTTTGTTCACACGTCAGAGTTTGTCTTCTGTTTAACAGCATTGATAATCACAAATGTGTCCGTAGGGCTTGCCATACAGATGTTTTAATCCGATTACACACATTATTTAACCGACAAAATACAAGAACAGAGTTTTTATTTCGATTCTAAATACGATAATATCCCACACTATTTAACTGCGCGCATTCCATTTTCACCCATTTGACATTTAACATAATTCCACGCTGAAATTGAGAGGCTTATTAGCTGGTACAATTACCTTCCTCGTTAATGAAAACGACATTCGTAATTTTCTTAAGGAAATAACACATTTTAAACATTGAAACAATTTTCTTTGAGTGCAAGCAAAACTGACTTACATTAATTGCATTGTGTAATATATCAGTAAATTTATTAAAATAATAATTTGAAATGCTTATGAAGACGATGCATACAAGTAAGAATCATCATAAAACCAAAGAATACATCGAGAGATAAAACGTTTTACACACTAATATTTATCAATTGAAGTTGAATAGTAATCAGACAGTCTAAAATCGGAAATTCGGTAATTACACTCAATGTTTCTTACATTTGTGTAAAATGACCATTCCGTTAAGCGACCGTTTTCGGACCTTCCCCAGGGTGGTCGCTTAATACAAGTTAGACTGTATTTGCGAAATTACCAATTTTACAAAATTACCAATTTTACAAAATTAACATTTTCTTTAGCATGCATTCTGGTCTACAAAGAATGCAATAATGAATTAGAAGAAATTGTTAATATGTTTGCATGCTAGATGTCTGAAATTCAAAAAACTTTTCAACTTGGTACTAAGCCTAGTTGTGCATATTGTCAGGAATTTTAGGTCCGATGATTTTTGCTGGAGAAACATAATTATGTTTTATGTCAAAAGTACTTGTAGCGTATTATTCAAATTTATCACATGAATGCCATTATATTCCATGTTAGAAAAAATCACCAAACATGGTTCTTCAACAGGTGTGATAACAAATGTGTGACATTACCAGCTTTGGCCTGAAAAGTAACATTGAAGGCTTAAACTTGTTAACTATGGTAATGTGACAAAAACAATCTGCCACTCATTGTTTTTCAAATCAACCTTAAACTTGAAAACAAAATTATCAAGCTTGCAGAGGGCTTGCTAACTATATCTTCAAGTTATGTTTCTCGACTTGTTTATGAAATGTTGATCTCCAATCACAAATCATGATGGATCCTGTACTTATTGTTTCAGGTATAAGAAGTTTATAACTACACAGATATCTGGTAACCTACAACAAGCTCAGCTGGGTGGTATACCTGGGACGTTTAGTCTGGTGAAAAGTTACCTCAATATACGACAAGCTACATTACCCAGAGGTTTGGAGGTAAATTATGCTCTTTTATTATATCATATTGAATCAGTACATTATTCTCTGGAGTGGATAGTTTTATATCTGCTCCTCTGAAGGTTAGCCATGCAAAATATGTTGCAAACAAATATCTTGTCTTTGGTAATATTGCAAAATATTTGAGCTCTGCTTTAGGATTTCCAACCTGAGGTCAAAATCTCACCTCTTCAAATGTTGATAGAATTGTGTAGTTTAAGGTTTCAAAACGGTTATACCTTTTCAAAATGGTCCAACTAAGTGGCATGCTATGACATGATGAAAACAAGACATATCGATTGAAATGATGTTATTGACGTTGCGTAAACACAATAATTATAATGACGTCATTTAATTAGCACAAGTCTCCTTGTAAGAGCCACATTTACAAAAACGTGAAATAGAATACACAGAAAACAATTTTGTTGGATCACAATATGTTATGGATGTCTTGTACAATACTGAAATCAAGTTCCAGAGTATGCAGTATTTTTTATGGGGTAAACATTACAAAATAATCATTAGATTCCCATAATTCATACTTTTCGCCTATATTTTGCAATATTTTACCCCAAAAAGACTCTCGTTTACCACATTATTCTGGCAATTTATTTTTCATGCATTTAACTACAAGGTACTATGTTCAGATCACAGTGATTAATTATACCCCCAGATACATAGTATATGGGGGCTTTATTGGAGTCATGCTTGAGGATGGTTGGTTGGTTAGTCTGTTGGTTGGTCCGTATAATTTTGTCCGCGCTATTTCTCTGTAACCATTGGTCAGATTTCATCAAAACTTTGCATGATTGATCAGTACCAAGTCTAGTTGTGCATATCGTCCTCCACACTCATTAATAGGATTAATTTTAAGGGAGTTATGGCCCTTTGTTTTTTTACACTTATGAATTTTTCCTTTGTTACCATTGGTTTGATTTCAATGATCAGTACTAAATCTAGTTGTTTGTCAGAGCACATGTAAATGACTGTGTCAAGCACTTTCTGGGGGTATTCATCACATTCAGTGATATTTCTTGTTATTAAATAAACTTATTAATTATTAATAACTTTCTAGTCAACCCAAAATTCACGGTTTTGTTTATTATGCCGAGGGGGTATATTGCTTTGCACATGTAGGTCGGTCGGATGGTCGGTAGACCAAATGGTTCCGTTCAATAACTCAAGAACGCTTTGCCCTAGGATCTTCAAATTTTACATAGAGGTTGGTCATCAACAGTAGATGACCCCTATTGATTTTGAGGTCAAAAGGTCAAAGGTCAAGGGCACTGTGAACTTTACCATTTCTGACTATTTGGCTGCCATGGGGGCATATGTGTTTTACAAACATCTCTTGTATTTTTAAAGGTTTTATCCCAAAGTATCGCATTTTGCGCAATAACATGGAAAACGATGTTTAATATCTTAAACTACAAATAACAACCTACCTATCACAATATATTATTATCAAATAAACCCATTCATGACAGTGATCTATAAATTCCAAAAATTCATGCTTTGCTCTTATATTTTGTCAGGTTTTACCCCAAAAAAGTCGACTTTCACTAACAAGTATTGACCTAGATTTTTAGTATGTAACAAGACAGACATTATGTGATATGATCCTAGATAAATACTTGTTTTGCATTTTTTCTCCAAAAAATATCTGCTCTGTACTAAATGTGATTTTCCAAAATTGTGTTATTTTTTTAAGCAGTTGGAAAGCGCACAGCAGAGCTCATATTGTCTTTGGTAATATTGCAAAATATCTGGTGTTATTATTTCAGGATGGTATTATAGAGGGACATCCCACCTGGGCAATGATATATTTCTGTCTGAGATGTGGGGACCTGAATGCAGCGCAAGGTGTAGTACAAAGAGCAAAGTAAGTGACATGTAGTGTTCTTAAGCCTAGGTCCCACTGAGCTTTTTTTGCCTCGGCGATGTACTCCTGATGAAAATAAATAAGCTATCAGGACATCAGGAACAGGTTCCTTGTGGTCTAAGTGAAGCTTCAGGGAAGTCATGTGACAGTTTGTGATATCAGAAGGAATTGTGATGAATCAGGTGGTTTCGGAAGAAATTGGGAGAACATCGCCAATGCAGAATTCCTCAGTGGGACCTAGGCTTTATTTAACCCTTCACGTAACAAAACTGTAGAGTAGATAACTCCACATTAAACAAATTTGGTGACTAATGGTTATTTTTATTTTTTTCATGCCCTGGCGTCTACTGATTCTTGAGGCAAGTGATTGTCCTGTTCATTCGTTTGTTCGTTCAATTGAAAGTGTTAACCAAAACTTTCACGTTCTTAAAACTCAAATATTTTCAAAGTCCATCAAGGCATTGCTTCTAAATGTGGCATACTTGTTAATCATCATGAAAACTTTACATTGTCAACACCATGTATCACTATCCAACATTTCTACAGAATTGTGGCCCCTGATTGACATAGCTAGTTATTATGAACAAGGCTTCCACCAGGGCATAAGCTTGTACTGAACGAAGTCTTGTTCTGTTTCTAGCATGATACTGTGTTTGTATACAAAGTTGGAACACATTCTACTGCTTGGCATATTTTTGCCCCACCCCTCATACAAGAAACTGCAGAGAACATTTTTAAGGTAAGGTTTTATTGATGTTTATCATTTATCTTTCAGGCATCAACTTGGAGACTTTCCTACGTTCTTACAGGAATATATCAGTAATTCAGATCACAGGTATGTTCACAAGGCGGCTCATTTCTCTGCCTTGGTTGATAAACCTTTCTCCATTGTCAAAATCTACCTGTTATTATGTCTCTCGCATATAGTGGGGGAGAGAGACATTGATATTGTCTGGATGGATGTCACAATGTTTGTTTGTGATTGTTCTGGTTAGATTTCAATGAATAAATAAATACTAGCTACCAAGCCTTGTGCATATTGTCAGGAATTAGAGGTCAAATGAGTTTTGTCTGAGTTATGTGGGAGACTAGGTTTTTGTGTCAAAAACCTTTCAAGATTTCTGTTACCATCACTGTCATTAAATACATTTGACCTTTGTTGAATAACGTTTTATTTTATATGTACACAAAAGATTACAACCATTGTCTAAACAGGTAAAGCAATATACAATTATAGTTCAGCATTGACATTATAGATGTCTGGATAAGTCTGGTTTTACACCTTAGTAGTTGACTCCCCCACTGTGTCACTATTATTATCCCAACTTACATGAATTTTATCCTTGACAAATATCCTAACATAATTATGTATAACTTTTCAGACTAAGTCCAAGTAGTGAAACAAAGATACAGTTACAGTATAGACGAGACGTCAAACAGTGCTCTGATCCATATAAAAGGTTTGTACTCATTTCTTCATGCATCTCATGGGTGGACAAGTGGTCTAGTGGTAAGAGTTGCTGACTGCTGATCCGAAGGTCATGGGTTCCATCCCTCCTCCAGACGGTCAAAAATAGAAAAGCTTTTCAGTGTTTTCCACCCAACTTAACTAAAATTACTAACAGTCTTTCGGACGAGATGTTAAGTGAGGTCTGTGTATGATGCTTTACATCCACATGTAAAAGAACCAGGGATGCTTCTGGAACTGGAGCATCTTCTGTATCATGCACTATCCCCGAGAACTAAAGTGGCTAATCTCTTCTGGGCGCCTCGCCCATATGGATTTCCGGTGGCGAGGATAAATAAAAGCAAATAAACCAAACATTCATGCATTGAAGCCTACCCTTTCTTCTAAGCCAGGGGTCATTGGCCATTTAGGCAGGGGATAAAAGTTAAAACTGACAAATTGCTACGCACTGTGACAGTCTGAGTCGAACGCATAAAATGAATTATTAAAAAATGGACCTAACAATTGCAAATGACATAACCTACGTCTGATCAATACATTGGTTAATGAGGAAAAACTATTGAATATACTACAGTACCACTGCTCTACAATGCCCTTTTCGTAACACATGTTAGTTGTTGTCCAAAGGTTGATGATTTGGGAAGGTAAAATGTATAATAAATGGTTTCATCTGGAACATAATTTTCATGTTGCTTAAGAGAGGTTGTTGCTCAATAGAGGGCCGCTCTGGAGGGGTTGCACTTAATGCACTGTATACTATAAAATTTTATGTATGTATAGTATGTTTATTTGTATGTCAGCCCTGCGTTCAGGGAAAAATAACATGACGCACGTATCGTACCTGGTACGAAACGTGCGTCACATGATTTTTCCTTGAACGCAGGGCAGGTGTATACAAACATTGCAACATCGTAACATTGTATTTTTATTGTTTTAAACATTTTAATTGGAAAAAAGGCAGTGACAACCAATACCTTATTCACTAATTCACTAAGGTACTTACTAATCTACATGATGTCTATTGAAATAAGACATTAATAAGAGAATTTGCAATGTTTGAAAACAGAATGTTATGTAAACAAGTGACTGACCTGAATAATCTATTTGTATATTTTACAGGGCTGTGTTCTGTGTGATCGGACAGTGTGACTTTACGGAGGACCATGCTGAAATCTCGGATAAGATAGATGACTATCTATGGATCAAGCTCTGTCAGACACAGATCGATACGGGTGATAGAGGCGACACCTTAACATTACAGAAACTACAGACTATGCTGTATGAAGACTTTGGTATGTTTTATTACTAATCAATATATTCAAGAAATAAGATATGAAAAGCTGTAGTATACCGGCTGATATACAACGGTTTGGAGTTTAATATTAAAATGCGCGCTTAAATCATGTTAGAATTAAAACAAAATATTCAAAGGCTGTAGTATACTTTTTGTTTAACAATGTTTGTGGTTCTAACACTTTAATGCCATCCCCGCTGTGGTTAATTCTAACATGATTTAAGTGCACAATTTAATATTAAACCAGTGTTACTTGGCGAGAGTATATTGTTTACTTGCATGATGTCATAAATGGAATTCCTGCAAGATGTGATGTCACTTTCATCGGTATATCAAACACTATTCTTGCTCTTTGTCTTTATAGACAAAATCATCGGTCATGTTAGAATCAGTACTATGTGTACTGTACAACCTCTCTAGAGCAACAGCCTCAGGGAAACACCAGAAACACAAAGTGTGGTGTCAAACTGAGGTTGTTCCTATACAGAGGTTAAATGTTTAGTAATTGGTTACTTCTGGAACAAAATGGTTCTGTTGCTATAAGATAGGTTGCTGCTCTATAAAGGGCCACTTTATAGAGGTTGCACTGTAGTTGTGAATTCTCTGTTCCCTTTTGTGATGGAACAGCCTAGTGTCAAAACCTGGGGTCCGTTGCCTAAGCAAAGCGCTACCGAGTGCCTTTATTCAGTTACCTCCCGTTCAATTAAATATAAAAGGCGAGGATTACCTCCCGTGGAAAGCGCTACGTAGCGCTCGCCCATGTTAATAGGAACGGGATGATTACTTGGTTAATCGGATTAATACGATTCGATTGCAAGGTGAAACAGGTTTCAATTTTGCAAAACCGCTAATCGTTCTAAAACAATACACATCCTACAATGCCAATAAATTGTATGTTACTATGTGCATACCTATATCTCTGACAAGAATATGCCAGAATGTGTTGATTGACATATAAAGAAGAAAATTAGCTTGGTGTCTTTGGGTAACATGTGATACATTAATCCATATACTCAGTCTGATCATATTTAACAAACAAATCTTATTTTATACCTCAAAGGATAAAATAAAAACATATGAATTCTGCTCTGAAAGTACCTTGATATGGTCATCATGAAAGGAAACACCATTTTCAATATGGCTGCCGATTAAACCGGTTCGATTCGATTTCACATCAACGATTATCATTAACTGGTTTCAAAATATTGAAATCGTCCCAGTCCTAATGTTAACAGTCTCCTGTTGGTATAATACATTGTATTAGTTAATACTCAGATGAGCAACGACTTACTTGTCATACAGTGATAAATAAAGCCATATTTGCAATTCCAAAGAACCAAAGATCGATTAACTATAAGGAATACTTGACATTCCAAAGAACCAGTCTTGTATTAAGAACAAAAATGTCCGTTATTAAGACCAATTAGCTATTAGGAATACTTGAAATTCGGAAGAACCGGTCTTGTATGAAGAACAAAAAGGTCCGTTATTGAGACCGATTAACTATTAGGAATACTTGAAATTCGGAAGAACCGGTCTTGTATGAAGAACAAAAAGGTCCGTTATTGAGACCGATTAGCTATTAGGAATACTTGAAATTCAGAAGAACCAGTCTTGTATTAAGAACAAAAAGGTCCGTTATGGAGACCAATTAGCTATTAGGAATACTTGAAAATCTGAAGAACCAGTCTTGTATTTAGAACAAAAAGGTCCGTTATTGAGACCGATTAGCCATTAGGAATGCTTGAAATTCTGAAGAACCAGTCTTGTATTAAGAACAAAAAGGTGCGTTATTGAGACCCATTAGCTATTAGGAATACTTGAAATTCTGAAGAACCAGTCTTGTATTAAGAACAAAAAGGTCCGTTATTGAGACCGATTAACTATTAGGAATACTTGAAATTCTGAAAAACCAATCTTGTATTAAGAACAAAAAGGTCCGTTATTGAGACCGATTAGCTATTAGGAATACTTGAAATTCTGAAAAACCAGTCTTGTATTAAGAACAAAAAGGTCCGTTATTGAGACCGATTAGCTATTAGGAATTCTTGAAATTCTGAAAAACCAGTATTGTATTAAGAACAAAAAGGTCCGTTATTGGGACCGATTAACTATTAGGAATACTTGAAATTCTGAAGAACCAGTCTTGTATTAAGAACAAAAGGGTCCGTTATTGAGACCAATTAGCTATTAGGAATACTTGAAATTCTGAAGAACCAGTCTTGTATTAAGAACAAAAAGGTCCATTATTGAGACCGATTAGCTATTAGGAATACTTGAAATTCTGAAGAACCAGTCTTGTATTAAGAACAAAAAGGTCCCTTATTGAGACCGTTTAGCTATTAGGAATACTTGAAATTCTGAAGAACAAAGGTCTTAATTTTAAACAAAAAGTTCTGTCAATAAACAGATTTATATTAATAGCTATTAAGATCCTTAAATTTCAAAATAGGCTTTTGTATACAGCCAGATCTTGATACAACAACACTGTTTGTTCCAGATCAAAATGTCGTTATAACAAATTAGTCAGTATATACTGAACTTCACAAGTGACTATAATTTTGATTGGGAGATTGTTTCATTGAAATCAATTTTATTTTCTGACTACGAATATTGTCATTGTTTTTCAAGTCTATACGCAATTTAAATCGTGTGGACATTTGCCAAATTCAATAAATTGCATATGAAAGTCGTAATGAATCCTTTCACATTAAATATCAAACTCCATTTAACGGTTGTTATAAAAGTTTGCATCGGTAATAATATAACCATTACCCATGCGCGCGATAGATCCTACATATGTGAACAAACACCCACGCACTAAAATTGCATGTGATAAAATAAAACCCAGATGCAAAGTCGATCCAGTTTCCAGCACAGGGAAACGGCTCATTGAGAAAAAAGATGCACTTTAAGTGTTAGGGATTAGCTTTTGTCATAAAATGTGATTATTCCGATGTGTGAAAAATACGGACCATAACAAAATTAAGTATGACATTTTTCTGAGGTGTGAAATTTTGCTCGGATGATTACCTCGAGATAAAGTAACTAATTATCATTGAAAATTGTTGAATGGACCAACACCTGCTCTCGAATTAGACCGGATGCTCGTAATAACTGTACTCGTAAGAGGGATAATTTAATGTACAATATAGAGCAAATTCGCCGGGACTTTGAAATTTGCTCGAATTTGACAAGTTGCTTGAATAATCGCTGCTCGTATTACCGAGGTTTTACTGTACTTTACGCAGTTGGAGGTCAAGGTCACAGGCACCCGTCATGTTATGCCCCCCCCCCCCCCTGTAGACCCCATTACTACCCAGGTACCCCCTACCAACCAAAACTTTACAACCCTAGTACATATTATATTGTTTTTATACAAATCACAATACATGAACATGTTTTCTACAATAAATATACTATACCTGACATATTTTGTAAAAAACACTTTCATGTATTGTGATTTGTATAAAAACAATAAAATATGTACAAGGGTTGTAGAGTTTGGGTTGGTAGGGGGTACCTGGGTAGTAATGGGGTCTACAGGGGGGGGGGCATAACATGTAGGGTGCCTGCCGTCAAGGTCAATGTCACCATTAATAAAAAATATAAAATCAGTGTCTGTTCAATAGCTTTAATATATGCAATTGATAAGCTCTTAGTGAAAATTTTCATTCATCATCTTGATGTAGTGGATTTCTAATGAAGGCTAGTATTATATACTGGCTATGTAACAATATAACAGTGACATAAAACTATAGAATCGTCCTACTTGCAATAACCTACTCTCACCATAAAAGTACTGCTGCATATAACCAATGATGCAACATAATATAGATACATGTAACACATGTAACACATAAAGGATGTTAAATGGTGTCCATGAGCGATGAGATACATTAGAACGCAGTATAAACATTCTTGGTTCAGTTATTCTAAACCAATCAACAATTTTTGATAAGGAAAAATGTCTCAAATCTGCTAAAAACTGTCTGAAATCTGCTAAAAAATGTCTCAAATTTCCTAGGTTATTGTACCTGTAGTTGTTAATATATAATGAGATTAAAATGTAGCATAATCCCCCTATCAGAAATATATCCTGGTCCTCCGAATCTAACTCCAGTGCAAGCATATAGATGGAGGATAAAATCCATATACTAGTATATAATGTGGTGCCCCATAGTATAAATGGGTTGCTGAATACAAGATCTAGGTAAAATTCAGTTCTATTTCTGAATGATGCTAGCATGACACTCATGTTGACCCAATGTTGATGATAACTAGTGCTACAGTTAGCACTTCGTACTTCGAGCTTGACCAGATCCTCTGGTCTGATATTTCCAAACCCACTTCTACAAGCCATGTCATATTGACTCAATCGTCTTAGTTGACTAGAGTCTTTGCTTATATCTGTGACGATGTTCATAACATTTTTGTGATAGTCGACCAGGAACATTTCCAATGCTGCTTCGGCCTCAAAAGCTTCGTCGTCATGGAGACTGTGCAACAGATTCCTCCCTGGAATCATATAACATGGCAACTCCTTCTTCTGTATGCTTCTAAGTAGATACTGTAGTCCATCTTGTATCCTTGACAACATGAATTCAGCTTGGAAACTTTCGTGTGGCAGTTCCTCTGAAAGCCAAAGAGCAACGTTTTTAAATAGATAGGATGAAAATTTTCTGCTGATTGGTTTCAGGATACCCTTGGCAATGATTCGCATCAGGACAAGCATCTTTATTTGTGTGTCGTTAAATTGTTGTACTAGGTAGATTTCTCCCATTGTAAAACTGATTCGCCATTGTAAGTCTTCACGAGCACTATCACTGCGACCTACTGGGACCACATGAACTGGTAGCTGTGAGAACTGGCCAATCATCTCCTGGGTCGGCCAGTTATAAGGACGAGGTCGGTTTACCCACGCTTGCAGTATAGCGGGACATTCCAACGGAATGACTTGTACTGTGTCTGTATCCTTATTTATCAGTTCATTGTCTCCGGTGACATAATCATAGAATCTGCTATATATATCATCTGATTCTAGAGATTCAGGTATGGATGGACCACGTCTTTCTGCTTGCAATACGGCACTTTCTCTCCACCCACCTCTCAATCTGAACCTCTCAGTGTCTTCAGTCATTATTTTATTGCTGGAGAGATACTGTGCTGAATTATACTCTTCTAAAAAATCAGCAATTGAGGGGGGAACCTCTGTTTCATTTAGCAGACGTAACATTGTATAGCCAGTTGGTACACCCTCCGTCTCCATGGCAAATACTTCGCTTCCATGGTGATCGCCTACAGTCGGATCTTCAGTTGCTACTATATTCTGCAATACAGTCATAATATCAGCGTCACTTTCACCAAACAATGATATACCTTCTTTCTTGCTGCCTACGATAATTTTATCAACATCGCTACCGAATAATTGATGAGCTGTCAATGTCATGGCTTCTGAAGAAACGGAATTAATGTGAATGCGCTCTTCCACTGCACTCTTGCTATATCCCAGATCGTCCAATAACTGATAACCAACCTTATTCTCCATGCTCTGGTTTCCTGAGGAATTGAACGTCATTCTTGAAAGTCTGAAAATAATTGATGTACTGTGGAAATATTGGTGATTTTTTGCTAATTTACTAAATATATAATATATATATAATTGTTTTTAATGTATTTCAAATTGTGTAATTTTTTGACAGCATAGAACTCTACTAAGAAATATTCGAACTTGCTAATGTTTCTGCACGCCAAATGTCTAAACTTTTAGACCAGCAGAAACAGGGGTCATACAATTCCGGAATAATCTGGAAATCAGGATTTGCAGTATCAGAAAGACGAAACTTTTCTCTAGAAAATAAAAGTTATTTGATGAAAAAATTCCAGGAATTGACAAAGTTATGGTCATTTGAAATTTGCAACCCATTTTCAGGATTGACTATTGTGCGTCAGTATGACCCTCGTATACAGTGCACTTTATATAAAGTATAAAGCAGTTTAATGTTGTTTTAGAGATATTCTTATGTCTGAATAATACAGTTACTCCAATTTCACTGTTTCCAATTCCATAGCAACCAAAATTGTCTTCTCTGATAGTTTTGAAGTGGGCAATAGCCCTGGGATAACAAATCACAGGTGATAACAAAACACAGGGTTATCTCCCCTTGTCTACATAATGAAGTCAGGATGGAATATGTTGAGTTTCAGTAGTTCTACATATTTCGGAGGTTAACTGAAAATTTGGACTTTAAGCTGCAGCAATATTTGGCAAATTTCAAGTTCAAGTAGGGGGTCATAACTACTGTATAGTCCCGAATTCTCACTACCCATCCCAATATCTGTTCGTAAATATCTTATTTCCTTAGGCAGAACATGATAAGTAAACAGAAGTGAACAGAAAAACTAAAATAAATTATGATTTCAATGTCAAAGTAATTAAATTCAGATATTATTGAATGGTAATTAAGAAACTGACTTACTTGTAATTATGAGCTGAACTTTGAAGTGTTCCGTTTTATGTTGTTTGTACAAGTCTACTGCCTTCCAAACAGACAATGAATATAGAGCTAGACAACACACATTTCAAGGACCATTTACACTGCTATGAAACAGAATTTCGAATTTCTGATGCTGGAAAAATCAGTACAAAAAATAGACCAGTGAATGTAAATAACCGTTAAATTTTTTATGTTTTATGTGATAAATTATACTTCATTAGATGTAACACTTGACTTCAGTAGTAAACAAGAGTATCAATATATTTCTGAATGTGATAGGAGTGTACTACTGCCTTTATTGGAAACTTGATGGGTTTTTCCATGGTAACAAATCAGGGCAGTAAGGTTATACACAGCGGATAAAGTGGAAGATAGAGTTTTCTCTATCACAGCATTTATAGCCTCTTAACATAAATCTACATAATTTTTAGCTCCATTATTCGTAGAATAAGGGGAGCTATTGAAGTCATCCGAGTGTCGGCGTCGGTGTCGGTGACGGCGTCGGCGTCGACGTCAGCGTAACTCTTTTGTTAAAGTTTAGGTACAGGTTTTTTTACCTCTTATATTCTCTTAGTCTTTTGAGATGTTGCTTTCATACTTTGCATACTTGTTTGCCATCATGACCCCAACTAGCCATATGCAGGAGTAGGTAACTCTATCAGGCATTTTGTTGAAATTATGCCTTCTTTTTCTACTCAGTGCAAATAGTGCAAATGTAAAAGTTTAGGTACTGGTTTTTTAACCTCTAATATCTTCATAGTGCATTGACATATTGCTTTAATACTTTGCATACTTGTTTACCATCATGACCCCAACCCATACACAGGGGTAGGTAACTCTATTGAGCATTTCAGTGAAATTATGCCCCCTTTTATCAACTTAGTGCATATGTTAAAGTTTTGGTACATGTTTTTTCACCTCTAATATTTTCAAAGTGCTTTCACATATTGCTTTAGATACTTGTTCACCATCATGACCCTAACCCATACACAGGGGTAGGTAACTCTATCAAGCATTTTGTTGAAATTTTGCCCCCTGTTGGACTTTGAAATACAAATGTTAAAGTTTAGGTACAGGTTTTTTAACCTCTAATATCTTCAAAGTGCATTGACATATTGCTTTGATACTTTGCATACTTGTTCACCATCATGACCCCAACCCCTATATAGGGGTAGTAGGTAACTCTATCAAGCATTTTGTTGAAATTATGCCCCCTATTGGACTCTGAAATGCAAATGTTAAAGTTTAGGCACAGGTTTTTAACCCCTTATATCTTCAAAGTGCATTGGCATATTGCTTTGATACTTTGCTTACTTGTTCACCATCATGACCCGAATCCATAATCAGGGGTAGGTAACTCTATCAAGCATTTTGGTGAAATTATGCCCCCTATTTCAACTTAGTGCAAATGTTAAAGTTTAGGTACAGGTTTTTTAACCTCTAATATCTTCAAAGTACATTGACATATTGCTTTGATACTTTGCATACTTGTTCACCATAATGACCCCAACCCATACACAGGGGTAGGTAACTCTATCAAGCATTTTGTTGAAATTATACCCCCTGTTGGACTTGGAAATGCAAATGTTAAAGTTTAGGTACAGGTTTTTTAACCTCTAATATCTTCAAAGTGCATTCACATATTGCTATGCAAACTTGTTCTCCATCATGACCCCAACCCCTACACAGGGGTAGGTAACTCTATCAAGCATTTTGTTGAAATAATGCCCCCTGTTGGACTTGGAAATGCAAATGTTAAAGTTTAGGTACAGGTTTTTTAACCTCTGATATGTTCAAAGTGCATTGACATATTGCTTTGATACTTTGCTTACTTGTTCACCATCATGACCCCAACCCATAAACAGGGGTAGGTAACACTATCAAGCATTTTGGTGAAATTATTCACCCTTTTTCAACTTAGTGCAAATGTTAAAGATTAGGTACAGGTTTTTTCACCTCTAATATTTTCAAAGTGCATTCACATAATGCTATGTATACTTGTTCTCCATCATGACCCCAACCCTTACACAGGGGTGGGTAACTCTATCAAGCATTTTGTTGAAATTATGCTATTATTGGACTTAGAAATGCAAATGTTAAAGTTTAGGTACAGTTTTTTAACCTCTAATATGTTCAAAGTGCATTGATATGTTGCTTTGATACTTTGCATACTTTTTCACTATCATGACCCCAACCCCTACACAGGAGAAGATAACTATTTAGCATTCTGTCGAAATTATGCCCCCTTTTGGACTAAGAAATGCTTATTTGTTTACCTTCATGACCAAGAGGTCCTACACATGAGTAGGTAATGGTCCTGCATAATTTGTCCAAATTATCCCCCTTTTTCGACTTAGAAGCCCCAACCTCTACACAGCAGAGGGTAATGCTGCTGTTACGAAGCATTTTGTTTTGAATATATAATGATTGTACTATTCCAGCATGGTGCTGCGAATAGTGGAGCGCGCTGTTCGTGGACAGCTCTTGTTTACCTCTAATATCTTCAAAGTGCAATGACTTATTGCTTTGATATTTTGCATACTTGTTCACCATCATGATCCCAACTCAGAAATAGGGGTAGGTAACTCTATCAAGCATTTTGGTGAAATTATGCCCCCTTTTTAGCTCACCTGTCACTTCACCTGTCACAAAGTGACAGAGTGAGCTTTTGTGATCACACTTCGTCCGTCCGTCTGTCCGTCCGTCTGTCCGTCAACAATTGGGTTGTGTCCTCTCTAGAGGTCACAATTTTGGCCAAACTTTATGAAACTTGGTCACAATGATCATCTCAACAAAATCTAGGTCAAGTTCGATATTGGGTCATCTGAGGTCAAAAACTAGCTGACTAGGTCAAATTATAGAAAAAACCTTGTTTTAAACCTTTCAACATGTAGTCTTCATGGTCACTAAACTCTGCTATAACTCTCTACTCTCTATACATACAAGTAAACTTTCATCAACCAATGAAAATGTGTATCAGGGTTCACAGCAGTTTTGTAAATGTCAAATATCAAAATATTCTAGTATTTTAAGCAGGGTGTGAATTGTAACGGTTAAGTGGAAATCAAAGCGCTGTAGGGAGCGTAGACATTTTCCTGAGGGTCGTGGGTTCAAACCCCACTGGAACCATAATTTTTATTTTTTTATTTTTTTAAGTGTTTAGGTATTGTTTTGTCTTTATAGCATGTATTTGTACATTTTCCTGATGGTCGTGGGTTCAACCCCCACTGGAACCATAATTTTTATTTTTTAATTTTTATTTTTTTAAGTGTTTAGGTATTGTTTCGTCTTTATAGCATGTATTTGTACAGTTATATGGAGGAAAAATATTCCAAAATATTTTGTTTAAAATAAAGGTCAAATCATAGAAAAACCTTGTGTAGTCAGTCACCAGAGGTTACAATTTCAACTTAATCTTTATGAAACTTTGTCACAATGATCCTGTCAACAAAATCTAGGCCAAGTTCGATTTTGGGTCATCTGGCGTCAAAAACAAGGTCACTATGTCAATTGACATTTTCCTGAAGGTCGTGGGTTCAAACCCCACTGGAACCATAATTATTTTTTTAAGTGTTTAGGTATTGTTCTGTCTTTATAGCATGTATTTGTACAGTTATATGGAGGAAATATTTTGTTTAAATTATAGGTTGGATTATTAAAAAAACCCTGTGTAGTCACCAGAGGTTACAATTTCGACTTAATCTTTATGAAATTTGGTCCTAATAATCATCTCAACACAATCTAGGTTAAGTTTGATATTAATTAAGTCATCTGGGGTCAAACGCTAGGTCACATGGTCAAATCATACAAATACTTGCAATAGAGGCTGAATTTCCTTAAATTTTATTCAGAAAATGTGTAGGATCACCATAGGGGTGTGCATGCACTAGTACGTCAGGTGAGCGACCTAGGGCCCTTTGGGCCCTCTTGAAAGGGCCCTCTTGTCTCAACTTAGTGCAAATGTTAAAGTTTAGGTACAGGTTTTTTCACCTCTAATATTTTCAAAGTGCATTCACATAATGCTATGCATACTTGTTCTTCATCATGACCCCAACCCCTACACATGGGTGGGTAACTCTATCAAGCATTTTTTTGAAATAATGCCCCTGTTGGACTTTGAAATGCAAAAGGTAAAGTTTATGTATAGGTTTTTTAACCCCTTATATCTTCAAAGTGAATTGATATATTGCTTTGATACGTTGCATACTTGTTCACCATCCTACACAGCAGAAGATAACTATTTAGCATTTTGTTAGCTCACCTGTCACAAAGTGACATTTTGTGACAGAGTGAGCTTTTGTGATCACTCTTCGTCCGTCGTCCGTCCGTCGTCCGTCCACAATTACTTGTGTAGACACTAGAGGTCACAGTTTTAGCTTAATCATTATGAAACTTGGTCACAATGATTATCTCAACAAAATCTAGGTCAAGTTCGATATTGGGTCATCCGGGGTCAAAAACTAGGTCACAAGGTCAAATCATAGAAAAACCTTGTGTAGTCACTAAAGGTCACAATTTTGGTCTAATCTTTATGAAACTTGGTCACAATGATTATCTCAACAAAATCTTGGTCAAGTTCAATATTGGGTCATCCGGGGTCAAAAACTAGGTCACAAGGTCAGATAATAGAAAAACCTTGTGTAGTCGTTAGAGGTCACAATTTTTGCCTAATCATTATGAAACTTGGTCACAATGATTATCTCAACAAAATCTTGGTCAAGTTCGCTTGGGTCATCCGGGGTAAAACACTAGGTCACAAGGTCAAATCATAGAAAAACCTTGTGTAGTCACTAGAGGTCACAATTTTGACCTAATCTTTATGAAACTTGTACACAATGATCATCTCAACAAAATCTAGGTCAAATTTGATATTTGGTCATCCAGGGTCAAAAACTAGCTCACAAGGTCAAATCATAGAAAAACCTTGTGTAGTCACTAGAGGTCACAATTATGGCCGAATATTTATGAAACTTGTTCACAATGATCATCTCAACAAAATCTAGGTCAAGTTCAATATTGGGTCATCCGGGGTCAAAAACTAGGTCACAAGGTCCAATCACTTCAATATGTCATTGGGTCTAAATGTGATGTAAACTATAAAGCAGAAGACAATATGAAAACCTTGTACATGCAATAGAGGCTACCATTAGGGGTGCATGAACTACTAGGACAGGTGAGCGACCTTTGGGCCCTCTTGTTGAAAAAATGCCCCCTTTTGGACTAAGAAATGCTTATTTGTTTACCTTCATGACCAAGAGGACCTACTCTTGAGAAGGTAATGGTCCTGCACAATTTGTCCAAATTATCCCCCTTTTTAGCTCACCTGTCACAAAGTGACAGAGTGAGCTTTTGTGATCACTCTTCGTCCGTCGTCCGTCCGTCGTCTGTCCGTCAACAATTTGCTTGTGTAGACACTAGAGGTCACAATTTTGACTTAATCTTATTGAAACTTGGTCACAATGATCACCTCAACAAAATCTAGGTCAAGTTCGATATTGGGTCATCCAGGGTCAAAAACTAGGTCACAAGGTCAAATCATAGAAAAACCTTGTATAGTCACTAGAGGTCACAATTTGAGCCTAATCTTTATGAAGCTTGGTCACAATGATCATCTCAACAAAATCTAGGTCAAGTTTGATATTGGGTCATCCAGGGTCAAAAACTAGGTCACAAGGTCAACTCATAGAAAAACCTTGTGTAGACACTAGAGGTCACAATTTTGACTTAATCTTTATGAAACTTGGTCACAATGATCATCACAACAAAATATAGGTCAAGTTGGATATTGGGTCATCCGGGGTAAAAAACTAGGTCACTAGGTCAAATCATAGAAAAGCCTTGTATAGTCACTAGAGGTCACAATTTGAGCCTAATCCTTATGAAACTTGGTCAGAGTGATAATCCCAACAAAATCTAGGTCAAGTGCGATCTTGTGTCATATGGGGCTAAGAAATAGGTCACTAGGTCAAATCACAGGTCTTGCATGTACTGCTATTTATAACAGGTGAGCGACCTAGGGCCCTTTGGGCCCTCTTGTTCGACTTAGAAGCCCCAACCTCTACACAGCAGAGGGTAATGCTGCTGTAATGAAGCATTTTGTTTTGAATATATAATGATTGTACTATCCTAGCATAGTGCTGCGAATAGTGGAGCGCGCTGTTCGTGGACAGCTCTTGTTTATCTTCATTATTAAATCATCATTATCAGTTTTAGTAGTGACATTGTCAGCTTTTGTGATTTGCTCTTTGTCTCCTTATGGTTCATAATTGGTTCGTTGTTGAGCAGCCCTCTTTAAAGCAACAACCTGTGTTAACCTCTTTATAACTACTCCTTTCAAAATATCTCTATGCTGATAGGTACTAAAATTTTAACCTGAAGAGTACTTTTTACAACCTTTAAACAACAGCCAATAATTGAAGGTCTCAAACGGTGTTGCTCTACAGAGGTTGTACTGTATACAGATGATTATTTATGATTTAATGGGATTGTACTTTCAGGTGAAGGCCATTTCAACGGTTACCAACAACCATTCCTCTACTTCCAAGTGTTGGTACTGACGGCACAGTTTGAAGCTGCTATTGAATTCATGTCTCGTATAGAAAGGTTACGTTGTCACGCCGTGCACGTGGCTCTCGTGTTGTACCAGATGAAACTCCTCCTGTGTTCACAATCCACACAGTCACAGCTACGTATGTATAGAATATGGTATTCGTCTGATTTATAAGAATTATGTACGTCATTTTTACACACTTTAAGTTGCTGTTGCTAGATGTGGAAAGTTCGCACAACATCACGCTCTGCAATAACGCCAAACAGTTCATGTCCTCATGCTATAAACAAAATGTAATTTAGTTTATACTAATTTATTTAAAGTTGATTGTGAAACAAGTTTTTCCAACTTATATTAATCACTCGCGACACCTCATTCCTGATGTTATCCATCGCCACGAGAGTATGAGAGAAAATATAATTTCATTGATAAATGGCCATAAATATACGTGGGAGATAAATTCAACAGCCTAAACTGGGCTGTAATATATGGTTTATTTAATCACTTAATAGTTGTGTTTGTTAACACAGAGTAAGATACAGACAATGTTAGAATATTACATATATACAGTGCCCACCAAAAATTAGTATACAGTAAATAATTGTTGAAAAATTTAACTTGGTTAAATTATTCAATATCGGTTTATCAGACAGTCACAATTTTACTTGTTTCTGAAATTACAGTTATTATATGAGAAAAACAGAGATAGAAATAAAGATGAAGATTTTCTGAATTAAGATAACCATTTGATCAAAAAGGCTGCATTTTCCATCTTTTTGTGACAAAGTTACCATTCAAGCGGGACAAAGAAACTTTTATTTTTGCACCTAGGGTACCAATCAATGTTTGGTCTGTATATCTAATAAACAAAAAATATTCATTTTCTTCAAAAATATTGTTGTTTCACTGTTTTGCAAATAGTGTTATTACAGACAAGTAATGGGGAAAAAGCATATGTTTACTTATTTTTGGTGGACAGTGTATATGACAAACTTGATAACATGTATTGTATTTTATTGGTACAATGTTTTCAGTGAGTGTGGACCCCTCAGACCCTTGTCCATTACGTAGAATCAATTTTGCTCGACTTGTCATGATGTATACAAGAAAGTTTGAAGATACTGACCCTCGTGAAGCTCTCCAGTATTTCTATTTCCTCAGGTAATAAATTGTAAAATTATGAATATTTGCAGGGTTTAATTTTTGTCAATTTGGTGAGATCATAAATATTTGCGGGCATATTTTTTGTTGATTTCAACCATCAAAAGTTACAATAACAATGGGTTTTTTATATTGTTTAAAATTCACTGATTTAGGACCCCCTCGAAATTGCCATTAAACCAAAAACGAATAAATCGAAAAACTATTTTACAGTATAGACTTTCCTTCTTAGTTACTGGTTTCCCTATTGTTGTATATATATAGGGTGTTAAAAAAGTTCATTCCCGAATTTTTAGTTCCAGTAGTTTAAATTTCTGACGTCAGAAAATAAAATTTTCCGGTTAATATCCAGAGGGTTCAAGCATTCATCTTTCTAAGATTTATGGCATTAAATGAAGCTATTAGAGTAATAAATTAAACTTGTGCAATGCGTACATAGCTCAGATAAAATTTAGAATTTATTTAACTTTGGAGAACAAAGTTTTTTAACACCCTGTATACACAGTGTTTCATAGATCAGTGAAAATGTCATGGAGAAAATGTTTTTAAGGTCAAAGAATTTAGTATTTGGTCTAATGTTATAGGTGAAATGCTGCAACCTTAATTTATTCTTCTCAATGTTGTGGCAAATAACAGAACAATATAATGATATCATTAGTATTTGGTTTATGAATTTAAAAATTTCTCTAAAAGTCAGGGAATTATCTAAGACCCATACATATTTGAAATCTGCATCACTAGACGCTTCTTATGAACACATTATGTTGCCCAAACTGAAGTAGAAAAAGCTTGTTTTTCCACAAGTAAAAAGTAGTTTTTAAACAGTTTTTTCTTCTTTTCTCAAAATAGCATTTTTGAACTTACGACCTTCTTTTAAGCCATCGAAATTTCTCATCATATTCTTGTAGGGAGTTGAAAACGAGCCAGAATGAAGATCTATTTATGACATGTGTATCAGGACTTGTACAGGAGACAAAAGAAGTAAGAATATCATAGATTAAAAATTAAATTATCCCTTAAAGTCAGAGGTCATTAGCAAATATGGCAGGGAAAAACAAAACACCACCCACTTATGACTTCATACATCATGAGCCTGTCGCCTAACCAAGCCACTTCCAAATTGTGCTAACAAACACTTTCCTTCACCTATGCAACAACACGCTACCAGCAAGCACTGATAGCATATGATGATACCATTTCTTATCACTTTGCGATGCGAGCGCTACCGAGTTCTTTCTTGTGCAACAGACTGCTTCGGGAGCGCCCGATAGAGCTTTGCTACACAACGGTCTGCTATCCATGAGCGCTCGCCAGTCGCATATACATTTTTTGCTTCGTCCATTATGTAGCGCTTTATTAGGGCCCCGAAAATTTTTTTTTGCGTGCCCTATAGTAATCACCCTGGCCGTCCGTCTGTCCGTCCGTCCGTCCACATTTTTCATGTTTTTAGCTCACCTGTCACAAAGTGACAGAGTGAGCTTTTGTGATCACTCTTCGTCCGTCGTCCGTCTGTCATCCATCAACAATTGGCTTGTGTAGACACTAGAGGTCACAATTTTGACATAATCTTTATGAAACTTGGTCACAATGATCATCTCAACAAAATCTAGGCCAAGTTCGAAAGTAGGTCATCTGGGGTCAAAAACTAGGTCACTAGGTCAAATCATAGAAAAACCTTGTGTAGTCACTAGAGGTCCCAATTTTGACTTAATCTTTATGAAACTTGATCACAATAATCATGTCAACAAAATCTAGGTCAAGTTCGATATTGGGTCATCCAGGGTCAAAAACTAGGTCACCAGGTCAAATCATAGAAAAACCTTGTGTAGTCACTAGAGGTCATAGTTTCGACCTTATCTTTATGAAACTTGATCACAATAATCATGTCAACAAAATCTAGGTCAAGTTCGATATTGGGTCATCCAGGGTCAAAAACTAGGTCACAAGGTCAAATCATAGAAAAACCTTGTGTAGTCACTAGAGGTCACAATTTCATTTTTATCTTGATGAAATTTAGTCACAATAATCATGTCAACAAAATCTAGGCCAAGTTTGATATAGGGTCATCGGGAGTCAAAAACTAGTTCACAAGGTCAAATTATAGAAAAACCTTGTGTAGTCACTAGAGGTCATAGTTTCGACCTTATCTTTATGAAACTTGGTCACAATAATCATCCCAACAAAATCTAGGTCAAGTTCGATAATGGGTCATCTGGGGTCAAAAACTAGGTTACAAGGTCAAATAATAGAAAAACCTTGTGTAGTCACTAGAGGTCATTATTTCGACCTCATCTTTATGAAACTTGGTCACAATGAACACTATATCAATAAAATCTAGGTCAAGTTTGATAGTTAGTCATGTAGGGTCCAAAACTAGGTCACAAGGTCAAATCATAGAAAATCCTTGTGTAGTCACTAGAGGTCACAATTTGGACTTTATCTTTATGAAACTTGGTCACAATGGTCATCTCAACAAAATCTAGGTCAAGTTTGATATTGGGCCATCAGGGGTCAAAATCTAGGTCACATGGTCAAGTCATAAGAAAACCTTGTAAAGTCACTAGAGGTCACAATGTTGACTTAATCTTTAAGAAACTTGATCGCAATGGTCATCTCAACAAAATCTAGGTCAAGTTTGATATTGGGCCATCAGGGGTCAAAATCTAGGTCACATGGTCAAGTCATAAGAAAACTTGCAATAGAGGCTGAATTTTCTTGAATCTTACTCAGTAAATGTAAATGATTACCTAGGTCACCATTGGGATGTGCATGCGCAACTACAACAGGTGAGCGACCTAGGGCCCTTTGGGCCCTCTTGTTTCTAAATAACTTGCAAACCATTATAGGTATCAACTTCAAACTTTAAACATAAGCTCACATCAACAGTACGCTATTATAACATAACTCTAGCTACAATATTGGAAGAATTATGGCCCTTTGTAAAATTCAAATTTTCCTCATTTTTCTGCTTTTTTTCTTAATAACTTGCAAACCATTAAAGATATTAACTTCAAACTTTCAACCTTAGCTCACAACAACAGTACGCTAATTTAAGACAAGTTACATAACTCTAGCTGCATTATTTTAAGAATTATGGCCCTTTGTTCAATTCCAATTTTCCTCATTTTTCATGTTATTTTCTTCATAACTTCAAAACCACAATAGATATTCATATGAAACTTGCTGTACTTATTGCCAGTGGTAATACACATATTTGAAGTAAATGGCAACAACTCTAGCTTTGATAAATGTTGACTTACGCCCCTTTTTCAGCTTCAAAAACTTTAACATTGGCCATAGTTCAAAAACCATACAAGATATTCAAATGAAACTTACTCTGGTACTGACTACTACAATAAGTGCATGTTGGTGGAGCAAAAATAATACTCACAGTTGTAGCAAAGGGCAACAATGTCAAAATAAGTTCTTAATAAAAGTCAAAGTTCATCATGGTTTCTATTTTGGAAACTAAACCTTTGCTTGTTGTTTCAGAAGGAAGTGAATTACTTTATTTCAGACATCAGTTCATGTATAGATATGACTTTAAATATTATTGTGTCTTAGTACAGAAAATTGCAACTACATGTAATAGCACTGATAATTATGCAACCCCACTATACTTCTATACTTTTCTCCCCACCCACTTCTCTTCTGGCATGCTACCACGGGGCCCTGGTCACGACAGTGATAATTCTAGTTGAAGCAAGCCATTTCCTAGCATAGCACTATCTAGCGCTCAGTAGCGGTTTGGCTAGGCAAAGGGCTCCATATCTCTAGCAGCCAGTCAAGGATAATATTGGTTGCTTTAAACAGATGGGGTGTCAATTTTCCTGATTTGTCTGGAATTTCGAAGTTGTTGCTGAAAGAGCAATGACTTCTGACCAAAATAAAAGTTATGAAAATATCTCAAAAAATGGCAAAGTTATGGTGAGTTTAATCTGCTCTGAAGGATTTTCTTTAATACAAACTGAGGTAATTATGGAAACAATGTCATTGAAGACCTCTCGTTTGGCAAAGATGGTCGGCCGCATATGATTTTCCTGATTTTTAATTTGGCCCTGTTGACACCCCTGAAACAGATGGCCATTTAATACAGGTGTATTGAATATAGAAATAACAATTTGTGACCTAACTATATTGGTGACTTAACACAGTAAGTTGCTATTAAAATAGCAATTTGAGATTTGATAATATTGGATTGCTTTATATATAATATAGGATGATGGCTGCTTTATTTAGTTGACCCATAAACACAGGTTTGACTGTAGATATATTTTTTGTATGCTTTTCAGTATGAAATGCTGCTTGGTAAACTCCTTAAAGATGGTGCTAGAAAGGTTAGTATATAGTAATATATAAACTGACTTAAACTGCTATAGATCTGGGCTGGTATTCACAAAGCATCTTAGTTGAAAACTTAAATATTTTGACTTAAGTTAAAAAATAGTATTGCATATGTCGTGCACAAATTGAAGATTAACCCATGTTTTCTTAGTGATTATAATAGCTCTTTACATAATGATTTAAACCTATGCAATAAATCAATAATCTTGATTGTCATGTTAGGCTGACATACTTTAGAAATTTTCGTGTTTTTAAGAAAAATCTAAGTTTTCTACTAAGATGCTTTGTGAATACCAGCCCTGTAACTGAATTTTGTATGACACATTAACAATGTTCAGTACCTCTTCCACGTGAGAACAAAAATAACGTAATGTTGTTCTCTAATGTGTGTGAGATCAAATATGTGACGTCACCAGCCTTTTGGCATGAAACAGTAACATCGCCAGCTTAAAGTCCTTTTGTATGCTATTATTTTGTCACGATAAGTATGGTCATGTGATAAAAAAGATCCGACAATAAAAATGATATATTCCATGTTTTCAGCCCGGAGCTATAGACAAGTTCCAAGTTGATACTCCGGGTATTATTGATAAAGTAGCGTGTTAAATGATATATTCCATGTTTTCAGCCCGGAGATATAGACAAGTTCCAAGTTGATACTCCGGGTATTATTGATAAAGTAGCGTGTTAAATGATATATTCCATGTTTTCAGCCCGGAGCTATAGACAAGTTCCAAGTTGATACTCCGGGTATTATTGATAAAGTAGCGTGTTAAATGATATATTCCATGTTTTCAGCCCGGAGCTATAGACAAGTTCCAAGTTGATACTCCGGGTATTATTGATAAAGTAGCGTGTTAAATGATATATTCTATGTTTTCAGCCCGGAGCTATAGACAAGTTCCAAGTTGATACTCCGCGTATTATTGATAAAGTAGCGTGTTAAATGATATATTCCATGTTTTCAGCCCAGAGCTATAGACAAGTTCCAAGTTAATACTCCGGGTATTATTGATAAAGTAGCGTGTTAAATGATATATTCCATGTTTTCAGCCAGGAGCTGTAGACAAGTTGATACTCGGCGTATCATTGATAAAGTAGCGTGTTAAATGATATATTCCATGTTTTCAGCCCGGAGCTATAGACAAGTTCCAAGTTGATACTCCGGGTATTATTGATAAAGTAGCGTGTTAAATGATATATTCCATGTTTTCAGCCCTGAGCTATAGACAAGTTCTAAGTTGACACTCCGGGTATTATTGATAAAGTAGCGTGTTAAATGATATATTCCATGTTTTCAGCCCGGAGCTATAGACAAGTTCCAAGTTGATACTCAGCGTATTATTGATAAAATAGCCAGAGATACTGAAAGTAAAGGTGCATTTGAAGATGCTGTCAGATTATATGATTTAGGACATGTAAGTATAAATGTCTCATGAAATTTCGACCCCCCCCCCCTACCACATCCATGCCAGAGTAATTATTACTGTATGAAAGGTTAGGTGAGCAACATATGCTTGCTAGAGTTTGGTCTTCAGAAAACGCTGCAAAGCAATTTAAAAAATCTCCGAAACTCAAAAAATCATAAACGTTTTGACCAGCATAAACATCAACTTATACGATAGATACTGTTGTTATTCTTAGAACTAACATACAATATAAAAAAGTCCTATGTAAAGCCAAGTCTTAATTACCCATTCAAGGGATATGTCAAATATATCTGCTTAAATCCTTTTTTTTTAATAACAAAGGCAATTAGTGGTATGGTGGTTGAGTGGATAATGCTCTTGACCATGGATCAAGAGGTCCCAGGTTCGATTCTCGGCCAGGGTACTTCACATCTTTGAAATACCCTGGTTTGATTCTCGGCCAGGGTACTTCACATCTTTGAAATACCCTGGTTCGATTCTCAGCCAGGGTACTTCACATCTTTAAAATACCCTGGTTCGATTCTCAGCCAGGGTACTTCACATCTTTAAAATACCCTGGTTCGATTCTCGGCCATGGTACTTCACATCTTTGAAATACCCTGGTTCGATTCTCAGCCAGGGTACTTCACATCTTTGAAATACCCTGGTTCGATTCTCGGCCATGGTACTTCACATCTTTGAAATACCCTGGTTCGATTCTCGGCCATGGTACTTCACATCTTTGAAATACCCTGGTTCGATTCTCGGCGAGGGTACTTCACATCTTTGAAATACCCTGGTTCGATTCTCGGCCAGGGTACTTCACATCTTTGAAATACCCTGGTTCGATTCTCGGCGAGGGTACTTCACATCTTTGAAATACCCTGGTTCGATTCTCGGCCAGGGTACTTCACATCTTTGAAATACCCTGGTTCGATTCTCGGCCAGGGTACTTCACATCTTTGAAATACCCTGGTTCGATTCTCGGCCAGGGTACTTCACATCTTTGAAATACCCTGGTTCGATTCTCGGCCAGGGTACTTCACATCTTTGAAATACTCTTCAGATTTTCCCATCCAACTAGAGATAGACTGGTTGGTAACCCAGAGGTAGTATGGCGTGTATCATGGCCGTACACTGGACAAATTAAAGAAGCAAGGAGTCTATTTGAAAAAATTACACTCAGATTCCTTGTTTCGCTCAACAGTTACTGTCTATTCCCTTGAAGCCTGAGGTGATCGGCCAATCTGGTTGGGAGATAACCAAATGACCATGCTCCTACGACTATCTCAGTTGGTCGCAAATAAACAACATAACAATGGCAAGTTGAGATTTAATATTATTAGCTGTTCAAGACATATGGATGTTACATTCAAGTATCCAATATGTATTCTTGATTAAGACCAGTTTGTTAGAATTTTTACTGTAGTACTTTGATGATTTATAATGTGTATTAAAATGTTGTTTCAGAAACCTGACAAAGTATTGGAATTGTTGAACAAATTATTGAGTCAAGTTGTTTCACAAACATCCAGTAACCAAACCAACCGGGACCGACTCAAGTCATTGGCTCTTGGTGTAGCTGAAAGGTAATATCAATGCCTGATCTCCAGAAACATCTCAATTTCAAATCTCGGCTCAAATTGAGATTTGAGATTTAACTGAAACCATAGTCTCAAGTTTGAGACATATCTGAAGTTGGAGCTCTTGAAATACTCCTATTACTGTTATAAACTTAGAACAATGTTTCTGTTTTGTAATGCCAATTTTTGAGTCGGGTCTTGTATGGAAATTAACTCAAAGAGATTCAGCTAAGATTGAGATACTTGAAGAGTTTGGGGGCAGATAATATGTCAGTTTATAGCTCAAAATATTGTTTCATACAAATTTAAAAAAATGTTTACTACCTGCCTATCTACTGAACCCTAAATCACATGCCTCACGGGAAGGGAAATGAACCATATTATATTTTAGGCCTCATTTAAACCTATTATATTCTTGAATTTAAGCCAGACTGGTGTATGCCTGACTTCTGAAGTTTATGCATGGCTTGACTGATGGCCAGCAGATCTGGGCTGATGGCTAGACTGTTAACCGATTTTGGTTCAAGTCCCAAAGTGATCAGATATGGTAGTTCTGTGATGTTCACTGTTGTCAAGTTCTCCACATGTGGAGGAATTGTGAGTTGCTTGTGGAAGAGCAAGGAAGACCATAATTCTATCATAAACTCCAGGAAAACTGTTGGGATCAACTGTCTGTCATATTGACTGAAAATAGATGTTGACAAATGGCGTTAAACTTGATTAATATAACTCACCCTAATTATGCTATATTTCCATTATAGATACAGAAGCAGCGGTGTTTCAGAAAATCTAAAAGCCAACACAAGTAGTTTCTATCTTATCCTTGACCTTTTGACCTTCTTTGACCTTTACCATGAAGGTCAGACAGAAGAAGCCATGGAGGTATGTGCTCTGTTTGCAGGCTTTCATATATCAATCATTTGGTTCATTATCTCTGTTATGGCAATATTCCTGATGAATCAGGAAATCCGAGTTTATCTATCCAGAAAGAGCTATGATTTTTTGACCAAAATAAAAGTTATTTGATGAAAATATCTCAAGAAATAACAAAGTTATGGTCAATTCAATCTCCTGTGAAAGATTTTTCTTTGATACACAATGAGTTAAGTATGTAAACAATGTTGATGAAGGCCCCTTGCTTGGCAAAAATGTTCGATTTTCAGGATTTTTTATTTGGCTCTATTGACAGGCCTGTTAACTGAGTTGTGACCGCTGAATTAAACAGCTCCCTGTACTATATGACCCTTTTCATAGAGATAAACAGTATAACCTCTGAAGAGCAAGACCCATTTGGAGCTGCAATATTAGCCGTTTATAGAGGATGATGCTGTAATGAGGTTGAATTAATAGTAAATGTCAGCTTATGGAAGTTTTGAAGGTGTTTTTATAGAGAGGATTTTGCTTTAAAGTGGTTGAATTTATAGTAAATATCAGCTTATGGAAGTTTTGAAGGTGTTTTTATAGAGAGGTTTTTGCTTTAAAGTGGTTGAATTTATAGTAAATATCAGCTTAGGAAAATGTTAAAGGTTTTGTTTTAAGAAGGTTGTTGCTCTACAGAAGGCTGTTCTGGAGATGTTGTACTGTAACTTGTAAATTACTTTACAGTTAAGTCTTATTTTTAAGACATGGAAAGATATGGGTACCGTACATTCTGTTTTATGGTCCCTCAGATTACGCAGACTTCTCACCGTTTTATTCTGATTGTACTATGGTAATACTATCGTTTTTCAGATTATTCGACAGCTGCAGTTACTTCCCCTTTCTACAGATGCCGTGGAACATAAAGTGAACACTTTCAGAAATTACTCAGAAGAGGTAGGCCAAATGTTCACAAATATTTCTAGTTTAAACAAATTTGTACATTGTCATGGGGTATTTGTTTTGCAGATGTCTGTCAGTCATTTCTGACTATTGGGCTGCCATGGGAGCATATGTGTTTTACAAACATCTCTTGTTATATTTGTCTCTGCTTGCTTGTTCTCATTTAATATTAAATCGTCTTTGATGTATGATGGTTTTGGTTCATAACTCTATAACCAGATATTAAAAATTATAAAAGTAGGTAACACTATTGACTGTGGATTGAGAGGTCCCTGGTTTGGATCTCATCCCAGCCCATGGTCATTTCTGAAATGCAATTCAGTGTTCCCGATCTAACCTAACGAGAGATGAACTGGTTAGTAACCCAGAGGTAGTCTCCCGTGTATGGATGCTATACACCGGGCAAGTTAAAGGACCACAGATTCTATTTAAAAAGAGCAAGGTTATCTCACCTAGATACCTTGTATCACACAACTGCCACTGCCCTGGATATTGAATGTCATTGGCCAATCTGGCAGTAAAAAACTGAATGAATAAATTCTTAAAAAATGCCGAGCATAGCCTTTATTTGCCAGTCAGCTTTATGCTGAAATATGGCAGGCATATATGTGTGCCCCCACCTGGATTTGAACCCGGATCGCCAGATTAGACGGCAAGCGCGCTAACCATTGAGCTACGGAGGCCACACAAATGCCTCAGTTGATCACAAACAAACAAATAGCAAACATAAATGTGTTGTTTTATTACAGGTGAGGAGATGCTTACCAGATGTCCTGTTAGCAACCATGAACGTCCTACACAGTCAATTTAAAAATGCAAGGTAACGTGATAACATTTGGTTTTCTTGTTTTGATTGGTTTATGGCTCATTTTATTCAGGTTTATCACCGTTTGTCAACAATTTTTCAGTCACTCATGGTTACCGATTAACCGAATTTCTGAACTGTATCCTATTGGCACTAACATACCCTTCCACAAGGAATCAACAACTTTGTTTACATGTGGAGGAAAATCAACACTTATGGTAAATTTTCATTGGAAGGGTATGACCAGCTGTGACTGGGCATTGAACCTGGATTTCCAGGTTACATATGTAGCACACCTACCACGGGACTATGACCACTTGTCGCCTAAGAGTAATCCAGGTTTGATAGTGGGTTGTGAGGATTTTCTAGGCAACACTCATACACTGCCAGCCTCCACAAGTGGAGAAATCATCAATGGTTGCAAAAAGAACCAGTTAGTACTAATTTACTAATTAGTCCCCTACCGGTTTTTGACCGGAGGGGACTATAGGTTTGCCGTCAGTCCCGTCATTCAGTCTAAAAATCTGGATCCTGACATAACTCAACCAGTTAAGAAACTTGGTATGTGGATAGGGGGCAATAAGGGGATAATGCACGTCCAAACATATTTTGAATCAGACCAAAATTGTGGTTGCTATGGCAACAGAAACATTGAAAATGGCTTAAAACCGGTAGGGGACTTCTGTTTTGCTTGCAATTCTTAATTATTGTTGATAATAAGTTCCAGGAAAACTACTAAACACAATAAACAAGAGGGTCATAGATCCTGGGGCGCTTACCTGCTAAACATGGCCAAACTTTTAACTTGACCTTAAGGTCATCAAGATAAACATATTGACTAAACTTGATGAAGGTTAAAGCAAAACTGAGGTCTCCAGAGTGTTAACAAGGTTATCCTATTATTTGACCTTTTGACCTAGTTTTTTACCCCAAATGACCCAACTTCGAAGTTGACCTAGATTTCATTGAGATTCAACTACCGACCAAGTTTAGTGAAGATCAAAGCAAAATTGAAAGTGCTAGAGTGTTAACGGTGAATTGTCTAACAGACAGACGACGGACAAGGACGACGGACAAAAAACAATCACAAAAGCTAAAAAGTGTCAAAATAAGTCTGCATTGAGATAAGTGTAAATTCACCAAAATATGGTGTAAATGGTTTATACAATGTATTTACAGAAACACAGCATTACAGAGTCCACTTGTCAGAGGCAGATCAGATGATGGCGGCAAAGAAACAGTATGTATTAGGCCTTAAAATAAAATATTGTTTGTTACTCCTTCTGCATAACCCATGTCATGAAGGGCTGGGTAGGTTGGTAGGAAAACATGTTACTAATTTCCTTTAAAACATCTTGATTTCTCGATCAAAATTTTGATTGAGACAACTTTGACTGGTAGGTAGCGGGAGGAGAAATGAACAATATTTTATTGTCAGCTTAGTTTTATATTTCTCATTCGTGTGTGAGATTATAAGAATCCATCATGAGCTTCTATGTAGGATAAGGATATCTCACCCGAGGGGTCGGATTTTAACCAGGGACGAGGCTTGCTGAGTTCCTGGTTAAAATTCTGACCCCGAGGGTGAGATATCCTTATCCTACATCGACTGTCTCATGATGGATTATTTTTCTCCGACGTAATTTGAAAAAATGGGACTTTATAACACAAATTAGCTTTCATGGCGTCAACATGACGTCATCATAACGTGCTGTTTGCCGTATGTTCTCATTCAAAACAATCATTAATAATAACGTTAATAAAGCGTACGCTGTTGTGGTACGCTCAAGAATATGCTTTTTAAATGGTATATAGCCCATTGGTGTTCGTCCTCATTAGCTTTACATCGCAATGAACACGTAAATCCCGAAACTATGGTCGGAATTAAATCACGCGCTGGTCGCTCATGTAAGAAAGATGTTGCTAATGTAAGATAGAGTTATCTTCAATTAGCAACGAGCCTATCTTCCATTAGCAACGGCGGAGAAAGTGTCGTCTTCAATTTCTCTAAGAAATACTCTGTCGGTTGGTGGGTCATTAGTCCAAATGGTATTCAACCAATAACTAAAGAAGTGTTTGGGCTGAGACTGTCAAATTTTGTGTGCATATTGGTTGTGATAAGTAGATGATCTCATTGATTTCCTAGGTCAGTAAGCAAAAGGTCAAGGTAATTGTGACCTTGATCATGAATGACAATTATCTTGCCTTCTAAGCATACCAGCATTTGAAACATCTCTTGTTAATACCTACTGTAGGTGGAAAATAGTTGACTGCCTCGATAGCGTAGTGATTGAGCCTCTGCTTGCAGTGCTCGAAGTCTCTGGTTGGATCCCTGGCTAAAACATACAACGTTGTAAAAAAACTGGTATATATCCTTAGCTTGATGCTCAGCATAGTTAGTTCCAGGTAACTGCTGGTTATCCAGTGTCAGGATACTGTGAGTGGGTAGTCTATATGGTATCATTTTATTAGAGCACTTACGAAATCTTAAATTTACGCTTTTACAATCATAAATAGGGGACAGATATTGTTTGTATGAGTTAATTAGCTGAATCATCCTTAATATTGCATATCCTTTTATCACAATTTTTAGTAGTAAAGTATTGTGAAGAATTTAAATTTGATCGTTAGTTTACGATTTCCGTAAGTGCTTTGATGAAACAGTTGCCAAGATGTCTGAATTACTGTTGACCCGTGGAACTGAAAGCAATATTTAAAATAAACGGAAAACAGTACCATCTGTCAAACTTGAACTATAAACTCTGTTTCAACTGTAACATGTTTTGGTTACCTTCTTTTTCAGTATTTGAACTATTTAAGAAATCAAGCCAAGGCATTGATTATGTTTGCCGGTATGTTACCATACCGACTACCTGGAGACACGTACGCTAGACTGGTACAGATTGAAGTGTTGATGAATTGATGTCCACATAATTCTGATTGGAAATGACAGTCACCTAGCATTATACTGACATTTGTATTCATTTAATATCACACCTCTGTGAGATGTGAATCAGTGAATTTGTAAACGTTAAGTCTATGGAATGTGAATCAGTTTATCAAGTATTGACACACCCTGTGTATTGGAGGCTGGTAAAAAAATGAGGATTCAAATAAAAAGTCGATACAAAATATTTCTAAAGAATACAGCTATTCCAAATTTGCCCAATGAAAACTTGGAAAACGCATAAAGCTGTGTAAAAGACGCACACAACTTTTGGATACAATACTAGGTTGATAAAAGTGCAGGCAATACTTAGACAAATACAGTAGAAAATGGTGGCTTACAGAAGTCCTTCAGCTGGTTCTATATGTTACCTGTAAATTGTAAAGTTGCCTTCTTGGCCTTGAAATAAATGTGTGTGATAAGTGTTGTTATAGGCTACCATATAACTGTAAAATCTTAAATTTAGCGAGGTAAAAATTTCACGCATTTGTTCTGAAGTAGTTCACGACGTTAAATGTTCGCAATTTTTGGAACTGCAGAAAGAAATTCTTTCTGTGTTTTACTGCAGTTGTTTAATTTTACGAGCTTAAATTTTTGCGAATGTATAGATTTCACAATTATTATATAGCAAAAAACAATCCCTCGCAAAAATGTCTGATTCAACAGTATATGTATAGATCATTTCACCAGCTATTGTGTTCAAAGATGTCTTGGATGAAACTTTGTATTTTTGCATTTTATGCCCCCACCAAATATTGGGTGAGGGGGGCAAATAGCCCTGGTTCATTATGGTAATATTGTTGTGACTTTATACATTTAGTTCATCTATGTAAATGAAAATGTGAATGATATAAAGATACGTAAAAATGGCTGTTGTCATTATAGTATATTGATATTAACCAATAGACAAGGTAAAGGTTTGTAAAGGTTTTTGTGACTTTCACTTTTATAAAAATGGTGTTGGTTGGAAAAATAGTTTGATGAACTTTACTAGGCCTGGTTATGAAATAGCCGCATACTTATAGATGAACACTTGTGATTTTGAGGTCACGAGGGTAAAGGTCATATCTATGGTAAGAAGGTAGCCATGATGTTTGTTTAATCGTGTTCGACTGATAAAGATTGGCTAATACCATTTGAGTGAAGAAACAGTTGTGTGATACAAGGAGTCTGGATGTGATACCCGTGCTCTTTTGTTCTTTAATGTGCCCAGTGTACAGCACAGGTACTTGGGAGACTTACATAGTGATACTAACATCTGGTGGGAAACACTGGAAAGTGTTTCGGAATTGACCAAATGCCCCTGCCAAAAATCGAACCAGGAACCTTTTGATCTGTAGTCAGTGTTTTGTATAGGTGAACAAAATTCAAAAGGGACACATGTATAAATTTTTACGTTTTTATTTATCTTGAAAATACACAATGATAAATGGATGTTAAAATATAAATTATGGTGAGAGGTAACGGAACGTTTAAGGGAAGGAGTGGACATTCTTCACACATGTTGTGAAACAGTTATATGGAAAAAGGTTAACCATTCTTCACATACACTGGGTAAGAAAAACACGAAATTCTTCACACATATTGCAATATGGAAACAGGAGGCTATTTGTATATTATTGTATAGCACAGAGAATTTGACATGATCCTGACCTTTTACATGAATATATTACAAGGTTCTTGCGTTGAGTATATAAATTTTCGCGAGCAAATCGTGCAACATCGGTCCTTTACATTTGCGATGGTATTACTCGAGCGTCTTCGTGATACTTTCCGCTTATGAAAACATATTACTGGGATTATAAATATAGACAATATATCAGCTGTTAAATTATGCTAATATTAGTTCGAGAGTCGTGTCAATTTCCCTGGACTAGACATGAAGTTATATCAAGAAAATATAAAAATATCGGTAGATTGAAATAAAATGGATTCTTGTCTATTACTATTATTTCCCAGAACCTTGAAATCTTAAAAAATTGACAATATATAGAAATGGAAGATGAAGAAAACCGAGACTTTTTGGTACACTCAAAAACCTGAAGTTCAGGCATACGCCTGAAAACTTTCACATATGGATTTGCATGTATAGCTGCATCTAAACAGGATCTTTATAAATACACAACAGTTATGCTTGGAATAATGATAAAGATATATGGTCCAGTTATGATATTGTGACAGTGACGTTGCAGTTTATGTGTACTCAAAAAATCACAACCATTGTATAAACAGGTAGAGCGAAGTTTAGTATGTTAGTTTAGCATTGAAATTATAGTTGTTTGTTCAGTATAAGCCGTTGTTATTTATTTTACACTGTTACAGTGGACACGACCGCTGCATCACTGGATTTTTATCTTGACTGGACTATACCATAATGATACGTACAATGAACTTAAAAAAATTATGATCTTAAAACGACTTTCATTGATGTTACTTGCTTAGCAGAATATTGGATGAATATAGAGGTATGTATGCCTGTTCTTTGAACTGCAGCTGATGTACATTTCACATGTTGAACTTTCATATACAAAATACCAAGATGGTTTTCAATATCACAATAATAAATAAGTAAATAAATAGCATATAAATAATCTAACCTGATGGTTATTAAAAAAGTATTGGATTGGACATAACCATACATTAAATGGTTTAAAATTGGCACAAACCCTTTACTCCATACTACTATCACTGTTCAGATAAGAGTTGAGGTTAAATTTATATACATTTCTTGTGCAGCTTTTTGGGTCAAATATCAAGAATGATCTCCCTTTTTTTTTTTGCTGAACACAGGTATGCCAAACAAATAATCAACATAATGTATACACCCAGTTGAGAGGCAATCACCACAATACAATATTTAACAGTTTTGAATTAGCAGCCATCTTCGAAGGCAACTTTGTAACATGTATATCTAGGAAATAAAGATAAACTAATCATTAATATACCAACAATAAACAATTAGGACAGAGTTCTTTGATTTTTTGTTACTCGGACCCTCCTGCCCTATTTTTTGGCATTTTCAAAAAAAAAAAATTGGAAATCTAAAATTGTACAAATTTTTATATCAAATATTTTGATGGTAATGTTACTATACACCTTGTTTTATTATGTATTTCAATATTTGACTAATGATAAGTAGGTATAGTGCTCTCATTTACCATTGTGCCATAGGTATCATTGAAAAAATAACTAACTGAAATTTATTTTTAAATAAAATGTACATGTAATTAAATTTCTGTAGATTTTTAAAAATTCTTTATCAATGATACAGATACATGTGCACTGTAATTGTTATAAGATAAATTTGATGTTAGAACTAACATTGTTGCTGTCAACAATGGACCGTCATTGACTACAATCCACCATCAACTACTTTTTGGGAGTTTTTATTTTTTTCCCTCCTCCTGTGGACTTTATTCTCAAAAGTGTCCGAGTAACAAAAGATTAAAAAACTCTGGCCTTAGAAGACCATGTATGGTTGAAATATTGAGCAAATAGAGTGAACTATCTACAAATATAATAGTGATCCCCTTTTAGGGATATTTTACAACTAGACTAATCATTAAGTTATCAACAAAGACACTGATGTGCAAATGTAGCAACACAATCAAAGCAGGTTAGGTTGTAAGAATTTTATTGATGACCAACGTTTCGGCTTTTACCAAGCCTTCAATCATTCTGTTGTACGACTGTTAGCTTAGCAGGTCTAAAAAACGTATGGCTGTCACCCCTTTGCTTTATTCCAAACTGTCAATAAATTAAAAATATCGTCTTTTAGTAAAAAATGTATACGTATTGTCGTATTTAAAGGCCGACATTTCAAAACAAGAGTGTCTGAGGTATATATTGTAAGATGAACATAATTATGCATGAGTGAAAGTTAGAAATTCTGAAAAACCTGAAATCCTCTAAAATTGACAATTTATGAGAAGGAAAATAAAGAAAATAGACATTTCGATACACTCAAAAACCTGAAGTTCAGGCATATGCCTGAAAACTTTCACCAATGCATATGAGAAGTTTCAGGGGTTCCATTTTTACCCTTTGACCCCTGAGAATTCTATAAGTTACTACTAGTATTTGATGCTCAGGATTTTGACTGAGGGTTATATTTTCTTTAGATGATAGGTATTTCATTATTTTGGATATAAAATGGTAATATCCAAATTAAATACAAAATTATCAAAACGACCCTTGATTATCAGACCCTAATGTAGCCCCTGTAGAAAGGGCTGTGGAGAACTATCTAGAACAAGAGTCTAGTGTCAAATGTTGGAACGTAATGTTATTACAGCCCAGCTCCACAGGTAACTGTATCATTAATTAAGATTTTAAAAAAAAAAAAAAATTTGTTTTTGTCAAATTCATATATTCGTAATATAAGTATAGTATAAGATTAATAAATTTAACAAAAAAAATATAAAAAAATTTACTCTTAATCAATGATACAGTTACCTGTGCCGAGCTCAGGCTCAAGTCATTATTTCTCCGAGACGTGCATGTGAACTTGTGAGTGAAGCAAATTACATATGTTTTTATGACCCTTATTCCATGCTTGTTTCTGACATTGGGTGGAGCAATACCATGCCCTCTTGCATCGACCACAGCCGAGGAATTTTTTGCCTTCCTCCGCATGTTTCTTGCATTGCGTACATGTTGTGTTGTCATCCCCTTCAAACTGGCATCGTGGGCAATTACACCAAAAGTTGAATGATTTATATAACCACGCTCTACGAATTTTACGCGGCATGGTAGTGTCGATATAGGTCGTTGAGAGTTCCTCACCAGGCTTGATATTTTTCTTGACACGGATATGTACACCTGGACGGTTGTTTACGTACCCCTCCATGACTTCAACGTTGTTGTCACACGCGTGATTCAAGCATGCATGGAGTGGAAACATCCCCGCAAATAGAACAGATGGTATTTTCTTGTCAAGAAATTTAAGAATCTGCAAACATCGAATGTCTTCACCTTTGGCAACTCTCTCCATGAACTGATGTTTGGGCGTGTACGAGGAACTGAAGGTTTGCAGGTTACACGTGGCCTGGTAATACCGAGCCTCGAACTCCGGCTCTGTGATGTTGTATGTGATACCCCCGCCACAGTGGGCAAATATTCGTTTCATCAGGTCAAACATCTCTGGCATTCTCTTCACTGATGATGTGACACCGTAAGAGATGAACCTGAAAGAAATTGATTAAAACATGTATGTGAATGCTAAACTACACACTGAGTAAACTCGTATGCTTGATTGTTTTTTCAGTTAAAGACTGTGGCTGACTCACCTGACCAGTTTTCCTTAAAAATCCTAACCAGATCTAACATGTCCTTCTACAAGGAACCAGGAACGTCTCCACATGTGGAAGAGTATGACCTACCGCAACCAAAAATCAAGCCATTAAATAAAGGAAGAAAACTGTTAAACAAAGGGAAGGAACTCTTAAACAAAGGGACAAAACTCTTCAACAATGGAAGAAAACTTTTAAGCAATAACGATACTCTTTAACATTGGAAAAGCAAAAGAGAGAATACTCTAAAACAAAGGAAGAAAACACATAAACCATGGGAGAAAACTATCAAAAATGAGAATATTCTGAAATAAAGGGAGAACACTCTCATGAAAAAGTGAGAATATTCTAAAACAAAGGGAGAGAACTATCCAACAAAGAGAGAATACTCTTAACATTGGAAGAAAACTTTTAAATTCACAGGGAGACTACTCTGAAAGAAAGGGAGAAAGCTCTTATAGTGAGAATAGTATTTAATACTCTGAAACAAGGGGATAGAACTATCAAAGTAAGGGAGATAATTTCTGCGCTAATGGATGCTAAACTTACTTTCTGAATGGCATTTTTGCTCTAGCCCATATTTCAGATGTTGGTTCCTCTAAGTTTGCTTCTTTCATCTGACGCATTGCCTCTGCTGTTATCATTCCCCAAATCTTTGCTAGCAATATCGGGCTGTACTGTCCCATCCAGACGTCTTTCGGAAGTCCGGTCTCTCTTTTAATGTAACCTTTATTGTCTATAATTTCATACAGCTCGGAACTTGCTGGATTGACATTAGGGCAGATTATCTGATGATAGCTGTCCCAGGCTTCTCCCCGACATGTTATACTGCAGTACTTTTCTCTCTTACATGAGCAATAGTATGGCTCTACGTCTGGCCACAGATTGTTGACGAAGGCACGTAATGGTACGGAGAGGTTTTCCCACGTGTGACTGAAATAATCCTCGGCAGAAATCATGGACATCCCGCAATGATCACAGCCAGGAAGGTGAAGACAGGAAAGTACTTGTCCTATAACCACTGGGGTATCCTCAAACGCATCTTCACCTGGAAAGTTATTGTAAAATAAGTATATACTGCAAACAAATTAACCTTATATAAGTCAGCCCTATTATTTGCTTGATACAACTGCCATTTTTGTCATAAATATTCAATGTACAGTTGGCTTAACCAGTTTTGATGGAATTATAATGTGAACAAATTAACGTAGTCCTTGAACCTAATTCAATTAGCATAATTTAACAGTTGATTTCTTGTTTATAATTGAATTTCGGCCTTTGTTGCAATTAGCGTAGAGTATTTATCTGAGGTAATCTATCAACATAAATCTAAACCTAACCAGTACTTACATGCTCTTCCACAAGTAAATGGCAATTTTTCCACATGTGGAGCAAAATCAGCATTGTTTTCATAATTATGCTCATGGGGTATGACCAGGAATTTAACCCAGATTGCCCAGTAACAAATCCAGTACAATAACCTATGGACAACGGTTGTGGTTAAAAGTAAAGTTAAGCCTCCATACCAAGTCCACACTTAAAAACTATGGCCGTCACCTGCTAATAAAGACTTTATATGTATCCTACTAACCTGGCTCTAGTTTATCAGTTGCAATAACCGCTCTACCATACTCAGTAAAATCCACAGATACGGGGAATTCGGCGGTCAAAGGACCATAAATCCTTTTCACGCGAATCTTCTGAAACTCTGTCGGTGCGTATAAATCTGTGTTTTTTTCACTCTCTGGTATCATAGTTGTAGCTTTTCTGTACCAAAACTCGGCCATTACAGGCAAGTCCAACTTTTTAAGAAGTTTGCCTGAAAAACACAACCAACATGATTTTCACACTTTGATAAGCTATTATACGGTATAACCTCTCCAGAGCGGTCCTCTGTAGAGCAACAACCTCTCTATAACAACACATTCAAATTTTCCAAAGCCTATATTTACTATAAATTTAACCTCTGTAGAGCAACAACCTCTTAATAACAGCCAATATTTGCAGCTCCCAAAAGGTGTTGCTCTACAGAGGTTGCACTGTTAAATATGAAACAGTTCTTTAAATTTATTGCCTTATTGTTATCAATTTTTTAACGGAAGAGGAAAGAATTTTATTTTTAAAAACTTTATATACTGTAAATCACTTTATATTCACATGATATTTATTTATCTAGCGAATTTGGTAACAAACTGAGTTTGGATAACTGACTGAAAAATTGTTGTAATAAAAAAATCAAATCAAATAAAACAAAGACCTAAATATACAAAGATTGGAAAAATCTACCAAATCCCACAATATCTCGGCAGTTTTCTGAAATCTCGCGAAATCTCGTTTGTTCTTAATACCTTATATCTCCTGTTTTAATATACATAAGCAAAAACTAATAAGTTTATGCAATAGATTTATTATTCTGCTTTAAAATGATACCTAATTATTGAAATCAATCAAGGAATAAAACAATAGACCTCAAAGAGCCAGACCTACTCTCATTTTAATGGAAATTCAAATTTTATCAGAAAATACCCGATCTGCCTCATTCAAACAATATTTGTTTTGAATTCTATAAGAGATAGAAAAAAATAAGTTACACCATGCAGTAGAAGAAGCTTAGCTCTTCAAAATGAGATATTGGTCATTAAAAAAGGACGACGAACAAAAGTGTTCATGCAAAATATCAGAATCTGCTGCATGCTATTTTGCATTTTCTCTCCGTTTTCAATTAAGTGTCCAATCTGTGTATATTTAGGTCTTTGAACAAAACTAGGTGAGGATATTCATGAGGAATTAAACTGCAAATTTGATTTGTTTTCTGAAAGGACAATGATGTACATGTACAATGTATATGATATTTCGTTATTGCTCTTTAACATGAAATTTTAAACTAAATATATCTACTAGTCTAGTATGATTTGAAATCTGGACGGAAAAGTTACTACAAGAGAGACAATTCTTAAAATAGTCCAACAAGATTGCCGGAGTTACTTCCCTTATATAATTTTTACATTATCGTACAAGAAAAGGATTCCTGGCGAGTCTCTATTGGAGTCATGGGAATAATTGAATAACTGGTACTTTTGACTAAACAGACATCCAATTATTCGTGTGGCTCCCATAACGACCTCTCAGGAATCCATTTAACGTGTGTGAGACATTGGACCCATGGTCTGGCATCATTTAGATAAAACACTATCACGATTTTAATGCATGATGCATCCAAAATAATACTTTCAATAACAGAGACCCATGCCAATGTATATTGAATGACTTTTATTCGTCTACATTAGTTTTCGTTGATCCTTGGGACATACTCGATCACGAAAGCCAATTGGCTTCCTAATTCCGGCTCAAAAAGACATTTCCCTTTATTTTTCTCAACAATTTTTCAGTTCATACATATATATAAGGCATACTTTTAACCTGGTCAGTTTTCCTGGACTGTATCCTTACCGCTTGACAAGGAACCTGAAGCTTCTCCACATGGAGGACAATCGACATTATTGTCGAAATTTAAAGGAAATATATACTAGGGTATGATCTGCCACGACAAGGAATTGAAATTACAAATCCAATGCACTGGACCACTGCCGCGGCCCATAACAATACACTCCAATGATACAAATCGGGGTTCTTAGCATGGGTCGGATTACGCAGGACATGTTCTGCATATAAAATCCCTGGATTACATAACAACGTATGTACACACTTAAGGGGTTCTTATCAAACAAAGGCGTTTTACGTACCCCCCATTTTCCATGTGTTGATTTCCCTGCATTGTTTGGGTATAATGACAGCATCACGTAGAGCTTCAATCTCTTCACCCAAAGCCATCCATATATCAGCTCTGATCTGTATCAGACGATAATTACCGCCATCTTTACTGAGGGCGACCTGTATAGCTTGTATGGCATCTTGAAGCATCCCGTCCTTCTTAAAGTTGTAAGCCATAACTGCGAACGAGGCGGCGTCTTTGCGAACTTTCAGTTCAGTTTTCGTTGGTGCGGCTATCTTCGAGATGTCAATTTTGTGCTTCCGTAGAAGAATTTCTGCTTCAAGTTTGTAAAGCTCGTTATCACCCGGATACACGTCTTGACTACACAGTTGTACCGCATTATAAGAATCCTCTGGTAAGGCTTCTGCCTTTTTCTCGAATTCCGTGACTATATTCTGTTGAAGAGTTTTCAAGTCCTCGGTAATGATATTGTTCTTAGGATCTAGTTCTAAACCTTCTTTGTAGTAAGCATAACTCTGCTCGAACTCACCGACCTTCAAAGACGCCCTTCCGGCTGCTATCAAGGCATTTAAACACTTAGGATCATAATTTAAAGCAGTTTTAGCGTCTTCAAGCGCTTGCTTATAAAGTTCCCGCTCGTAAAAGAGATTTGATCGCTCAGCGAAGTTTTCTGGATTTTGTTTGTCTGCGCCGATCAATGCCGACATGGCGACAATTTGCTGATCAAGTTCCGTTATGTTATCCATCTTGATCTGCAACAGATAAAAGACATGCATGTTTGGGTAAATATCCGCTTTCACTGGCACTGTAGAGAGATATAAAACCAAGTTAGGGAGTGAGTGGCCCTGAGGTAGGACGCGCGCTTTGAGGATCGAGAGGTCCCAAGTTCAATCCTCGTCTGTGTCACTGCTAATAAGAGAATAACCCGCATGCTCCACTTTACCCAGGTGTATGTAGAGAGAGGTGGGGTTAAAAGTCAACGTTCGGCGTCTGCATGTGGCGCCTGCGTTCAAGGAAAAATCACGTGACGCACGTTTCGTACCAGGTACAAAACGTTTCGTACCCGGTACGCAAACGGTACGATACGTTTCGTACCTGATACGTACCACGTGATTTGTCCTTGAACGCAGGACAGACTTGCAACTCAATGAACAAGGAGTTAATGTACAGTCGGTTGGACGGACGCATGTCTGAAAATTGACTTGAACTGGGTAGCTTTTTAAATGAGATGTGTGGCTTGCGCACATCGATTTTGTTCACCATCACGGTGTTAAACTTGACAAATAATCAATTTAAATACAAAATCTACTGTTCAGACAAGCGTCCATTCAGCCGACCGTGCATATACCATCCCGATTATTGAGTCGCTGGCCCGGATGACAGCCACAGCACATCGGCTTTTGACGCTCTCGGGTGTCCATTCATACCCCCTGGATGAAGTAGGGCGTTGCGGGAATTTCTCATATCTTGCTCAGATAAATTAAGCAGTGACACAGCCTGTCGGGATCAAACCCGATACATCTCGATCCCAGCTCTATTAAAACCATCGCTCGTCTCTAAAAGTTGACGATATACATGTATTATGAACCAAAATGACTGTCTAATCAGCCATTTGCTAACATATGAGAATCTGCGGAATTATTTCTTACCCGGGTTAACTAAATGTTCGGTAGGCAGAGTATATGTTCGAAAAGATAAACCGCGGCAATTTAAAAACATGCAGAAGACATCTGATTGCCAGTCTACAAGACAAGGCACGTGTAAGGAATGACATGAAAACTGTTGCACACCTGCCGAATTCTTACTGACGTGCTAACAACAACAACAACAGAAACATTTTTAAACTTTTTAAACCGCAATTTGCTTAACATGAAATGACTTGAAAATATCATTATGATATAAAAGAAACATTATAATAGCTCTGTTACATTAAAAAGATCTAACATACTTATGTCTTACAACATCTGACACACTCTCTTGACTAAAAACATGTGTAATACTTAGACACATGATTACACATGCTTTAGGCTCTATGGATATATTTAGATATTTCGTCTGCGTTTACAAATATTACAGTTATTCTTAAAAACTGGCTTGGAATCGTTTAAGATTTTAAACGTAACTCACGATTTATTGTACTAGACCAAAGTATGTAAATATATAACACAAAAATATACTCACGTGTTTCTATTCCTTCTCACATCCAAAATGAATATCACCTTGAGTTACAGCAGCCAGATGGCATATCAGCAGTCTATACACACACAGCGGTGGTAATCATATACATATTGCATATCATCACAGGTAAGTCCAATACGTTGCCATGGCAACCGATATCGGAAGAAATTTCGTCTACCGTGAAGTGTAACGAATAATTTTGTTGTTGTCTTTGTGTTGTTTTTTTCTCAAAATGTTTCCAAACGAAGAGACCCCGCAATAGATTTTCTTTAAATTTAGTAGAATAGAAGAATGTGTTTATTCAGAAAACCACATGAAATGGTGTCTTCCATACATAGCTGGGTATTGCCGAGACAATTCATGCTATGGGATAATACATATTTATAACAATACAATATATATATTGAAGTAAAACATTCAAAGTAATATAGAACATCAGTGAAGCATAATTATTTAGTATAAGCGAATCTGCGCAATTTTATTATCAAAGACCTATATTGTAATGTATGTTATGTACAATTTATATCCAAAGAGTTTCGAAACAGACATGAGCCTTTAACGATCGATTTAACGTTAAAAAATTGGCTTTAATATATTTAATCATCGTATGGGTGCACTTCTTTGCTTATATCAGTTGCCGTCCTTGTATTATACCGCCTCGATCCTCGCTAGCCTACAGGCTGATCACCGGCTTCCAGTGTGGTTAGTTCCGTGTTCGATCCCAGGACGCGCCTAGCCAAAGACGAAATAAAAATGGTACTAGTAATTCCCTAGCTAAGGACAAATGGAATTTGGTTTGTTTTCTCTCTTGCCCTCGTGGCGATAGATAACAGAAGGATTAAGGTGTCGAGAGTGTTAATATACAAGTTGGAAAAACTTGTTTTATACAATCGATCAAGGTGAATTAGTAAAAAATAGTGTTTGTCACCAGATACTGCCCTGCGTTCAAGGAAAAATAACGTGACGCACGTTTCGTACCTGGTACGTACCAGGTATGAAACGTATCGTAACGTTTGCGTACCAGATACGAAACGTTTTGTACCTGGTACGAAACGTGCGTCACGTGATTTTTCCTTGAACGCAGGGCTGTTCTGTAAATGGCACGTGCTGTCCGTGGTACAATGTGTTTAATATACTGGGTGTCACTGAAAAGTTACCACTTATATAAACTTTTGTATTTTGTATACAATATGACCTATCGGTACAAAAGTTTTATAGTGTGTGCATGTGAATATTGTTAAATAGGATAGCTTTGACTACACAGTAAGGTCAAAACATAGTCGTGCTTGGCTTTTAAGACAGGATAACGTGAATTTTAAAATATAAGTGTCAATAAGGTGGTAACTTTTTATTGACGCCGAGTATAGTAAAACGTCTTGATGTGCATAGTAGAGTAAAATCCCGTATAATTATACGATTTTCTAAGTTGAATTGACAAACTCATGTATATGATTTGCCAAGTAAAACAAGTCAAATAGTTTCCTGCGGGTGATACCTGCGGCCTTGTAATTTAGTTGTATTATTTAGGATGTGGTTTTTGCAGTTTGGATGCAATTCGAATTTATTCCGGTGTAAGTTTAAATTAATGTTTCTGTCAAAATAATTCCAATACATGTAAAATCGGACAATACCGATTATCCTCCAAGAACGAATGAACAAATTCAAAAGAATTAGAAAAAAAATTATCATGTATCAATACCATGCTTCTGTTAATCTAGCGATGTGTTCTCTACGGGATTTAGTCCATTGCCCACTATATTTATTACTGACTGGGAATCTTATGCAGCTGCAGACACCTGCTGTTTAGATTCGTGGTCTCGCGTTCAAAGTGAAATTTCGGAATAGTTCTCTTTTCTTTGGTATTGTAATGCGATAAAGACCGATGTTATCCGCATGGAATAATGGAATTAGTCTGGTTCACGACATTCTTACAAAATGCTTCCTTTTTTTGGATTTTTTTTTTGAAATCGTAAACCATCGAGAACATGTCACGTGCCCCTCCATGGTCAAGGCCGCAGGTTAATAATTACATTATATCAAAAAAATTACAAAGATGTAAATAAGTAAATGATGAAACTCACACCATATACTTGTAAACGACTTTTCCGATCATAAACAAGATTTATTTGGCTATTACATTACAGGAATAATGATTAATTGCACTATAATTAAGCGATATGTGAAAGTATTGACCAATTAATGTAATGATGCTAATTCATTATGATGTAATTGTAACACTGATAAACGTATATGGTTATAAATTATGCTATGCCGTCGTTACGTCAACGGACGATAAAATGCAATATGCATACAATATAGTAAGAACATTGAACAACAGGAAGAAGGTACAATTAACGTTACTGAAAATAGCTGTCACAGCGCAATATGTAAAATGCATATACATGTACAACTATGCATGCATAATAACGACAGAAATAAATCGAGAATTTATTTGATCAAGTGTGGTTGTAAAACATTGAACATATTACACATGTTTGCATAATTCATAGAATTCACTTGTAAACATCGGACAAGTAATAAGGTGTTATTAAGATGTCTGTAAGTGCTTTGATAAAACAGTACGTAGATCTACCTAGGTAAATTAATAATTTCGCATTTAAAGTAAAAGTTAACTGTCGGACAGGGTAGCGGCAGCTCTCAATGAAACAGAAAACACGAAACAACCCAGGCAACACTCACACTGGCGACACAATGCCCACCCCAAAATTTAAAGAGAAAATGAAAGTCCAAGTTTAAGCTGTCAAAAAGTCGAAAGTCCAAGTTTCATCTGTCAAAAAGTCGAAAGTCCAAACCTCAGCTGTCAAAAAGTCGAAAGTCCAAGTTTCAACTGTCAAAAAGTCGAAAGTCCAAACCTCAGCTGTCAAAAAGTCGAAAGTCCAAGTTTCATCTGTCAAAAAGTCGAAAGTCCAAACCTCAGCTGTCAAAAATTCGAAAGTCCAAGTTTCATCTGTCAAAAAGTCGAAAGTCCAAGTCTCAGCTGTCAAAAATGCGAAAGTCCAAACCTCAGCTGTCAAAAAGTCGAAAGTCCAAGTCACAGCTGTCAAAAAGTCAAAAGTCCAAGTTTCATCTGTCAAAAAGTCGAAAGTCCAAACCTCAGCTGTCAAAAAGTCGAAAGTCCAAGTTTCATCTGTCAAAAAGTCGAAAGTCCAAACCTCAGCTGTCAAAAAGTCGAAAGTCCAAGTTTCATCTGTCAAAAAGTCGAAAGTCAAAGTCACAGCTGTCAAAAAGTCGAAAGTCCAAACCTCAGCTGTCAAAAAGTCGAAAGTCCAAGTCTCAGCTGTATAAAAGTCGAACGTCCAAGTCTCAGCTGTCAAAAAGCTGAAAGTCCAAGTCTTAGCTGTCAAAAAGCTGAACGACATACTTACCGACATGAAACTGTAGAATGTTACGCTTGTCAACGTTATGTAACCTCCGATTGGTTTGTCATACAGGTCATAAATTGCTACACCGTTCAAGCTCGATTTCTGTACTATATGAGAGTTAGTTAACATAAAATCTTCTTCTTAAGATTCAGCACATGTTTTAGAAAATATTTAAACGACAAAAATACTGGATTTCTTGTAACGATGACGATAAACTGTAGGCGAGAATATGCGTCGACTTGTAGGCCATGGGTTCGAAAATTTTATTTTGTGTCTGGAATAATGGCTTGTGCTGTTCTCTGGTATATTGGGATTAAACATGAAGTGAAGCTAAACCGAATGTTACCCTTAGTACGAACGCCTATAGAACGAACAAGGTAAACCGATTTTTTTATAACTTTAAAATTAAAAATCTTTAAGTTTTATAACTTTATATCAGTAAGCGATACTAAGGCGATTCGAGTACTACGAATTATTCAAAATGCAATTTGAAATCGCAATACTTGATTTCCTTCAGCCTAGGTCCCATTGAGGACTTCTTCATCGGCGATGTTCTCCCGCCTGATATCTTCTGATACCACCCAATTCATCATGGTTCCTTCCTGTATCACAAATTGTCTCATGACTTCTCCAAAGCGGGCTTAACCTAGACCACGAGTGACTTGTTCCCAATGTCCTGATAACTCATTAATTTAAATCTTGAGTACAATGCTCAGTGAGACCTAGGCTTTTCGTCATCAAAACAAAACATCATCTCAAAAGCGGTTGATATCTTTTTAATGAAGTATGATATAAAGGATTGTAAAAGAGACCTGATGCCCTGCAACTCTCATCCCGATTGATTTGAGTTGAGTTACGGTCCTTGAATTCATTATTCGTGGTTTCTGTCGAAGCCGGAGGTCATTGTCAGTGTCAATCTAGCAGGGCCACATGACCCAATGACCACACACTACGACTGGCTCAGTTGAACGCGAAACATGATGACGAAGTTTGGATCATTCAGTTTAAATTGTATTGTTTGTCCTTGACATTTTGACCTAGACTCTAAAGTATGTTGACATATTTTATTACTGTAAATAGTTTTTGCATAATATCACCCCTCAAGGAACAACATTTGGGTTAGTAACTTACTTTTTCTGTATTTTTATACTTAACTAGTATCATACAATGTACTTATATAATAAACCATGCGCTTGTCACTAAAGCGGCTACATCTAATCTATAAAACAACCTACATCCAGGTGCGTAGCTACAATCACCGGTAACTGTATCATTGATTAAGAGAGAAAAAAGTTATGAATACATAAATTTTACCCCCAAAAATATTTTTTTCAATGAAACAGTTACCTGTCGCTACATTGTATGAGTACGTGGCTGACACTACATGCTTAGTATACAAAAGAAAAAAAAGGAAGTTATATGAAACTTCTCCGACCTGCATACTAAACTTTAGTGACATATTTAGAAAGCGAAATGCCGATTCCTGCCGATTGAATTATTTATCATCTGAAAACTGTCCATACCTCAACCCCTTACCGAAAGTATTAATCCACATGAAAAGTGGGCTAGCTACGGGCCTGAAAGTGTACATAAATCAACAGCATGTATACTGTATATGCGGAATAGAGATATGTTAATGTAGTTCATGTGATACTGTTTATGATTATTTTATAAGTAATAAGTGTCTCTTATAATTAAGTATTGAATGATTATGACTCCTTTTAATTGTTTTGTCCTATTGCGTGTGGTATTGTATGTACGTATACACTTATAAATGAGACGGAAATAAAATTAGAATAATATATATATCCTTTCCGCTGCTATAGCGTACTAATGCAGACTGGCCAGGATGGCCATTTCGGCCTTCCGTAGTTTTCGACCTAAAGGTCCGAATTTTGCTGTCATTGGTACATAGGCATCCCTGACTAAAGGATATTACGGGCCCAAGGCCGTGCACAGGTTTTTGGACCCGCTGGTCCCCTTTAAAGAGGGCTTAGGGCGTAGATTTTCCAAAACTGAAATTACTGGTCCTACCCACATTTGCGGTACGATTCCCTGTGGGATTGCATTAACATTTAGCGCCAAAAAGTTTTTATTTTATAAGGCTAAAAAAGGGGTCAGGATCAGTGCCCTAAAGGGGCCCGAAAGTAGGCCTACCAAGCTAAAAAAAGTGTCGAAATGTCGACAGATTTTTCTACTTTCACTTTGGGGCAGGTGTGTAAGTATCCGGATGTATCGAGTTTTTATCAGTGCTGCAAGTCAATAGGTATATGGACCACATGAATTTCTCATACCCCCCCCCCCCCCCCTAAAATCGTGGTAGCGGAAAGGATATTATAGTTCGTTGTAAGCACGTGAAGACAAATACATTCATCAACTCAATAATACTAACCATGAATACAAGACGCAATGGTATGCAACAAATTAAACTCGGTATGTATCCATAATGATATTTTTAACTACATTGTTTTGCTCTACAAAGGTTCATTTATGGCTTAATTTGGCCCCGAGTTTTATCGAAAAATAGAAATGCATGTTCCTATAAATCTGTCCTATATTTCTAATTACCTAAAACTATCTTTAAAAAATTAAGCATACATTTCTCAATTTCCCACATAATATGTCGACAAATCTGCTAAAAATATGTCATGTTAAGCAAAAGTGTCATTTTCAGCCATTTTCATGACTTTTCATGGCGTAAAATCTTCCCAAAAACAACAATGAAATTTTGCGACACGTTGATATTTTGTACATACTTAAAAACTTGCAGTACACTGGGTATGTATAAATATAAAAGTGTCGCAAGAATGCAATCGTGGTTTTTCGGAAGGTTTCACGTCATTAATAGTCGTGAAAATGGTTAAAATTAAGGACATTTTGGGCTAAACATGACATATTCTTGCAGTTTTGTGAACATATTACAACGGAAATTGGGATATATCTATGTTTGCTCATTTTTACACTGGAAATGTCAAGTTATTTAGATTTTAGGACATACGAGTAGGAGCATGCATTTTTATTTTTTGAAAAGTCACCGGGCCAAATCAGGCCATTAGTGAACCTTTTTGGGCTTAGAGACATTTTAAAGTTGTTGTTATAGAGAGGTTGTCGCTTTACAGAGGTCCACTCTGGAGAGGTTAAACTGTATAATATTAATACAATTGATATTGCAGAAACATGGGTAACAACTGGCTGAATTCACCAACAATTGTAGAAGCTGGAAACGTGTCAAGATGTGATGTAGGTGTCCTGAGTGATCCCGAAGATCCGAGGTTCTACAATATCATCTTAGAAGACGAGGCTTTGAAATACAACCCCTGTCAGGATGTGAAGATGGCCGCATCTCCCGATAATTCTAAAGTTACAATAATCGGTACGTTCAGCATTTTATAGACGCATGTTTATTGTTCCGTGCTTTGCCTATCGTCTGAGTGTACACTTTATGCTGTATTTTCGTCCTTAAGATTCGTTCTTGTCTGTTGGCTCTTGCGCCAGATTTGTTTGACTTAGTGACTCACTGAGGACAAGGGCTATAGGGGTGGTATTTGTTTAGGTACCGTAAAGATCAATACCCCTTAGGCCCTTACCGTCATCGTCTCCAAAAGCCGAATACGAGAAAATATTCATTAGAAAACACGAGGATGTTTAAGGGCAACCCTTCGTTATACAATGTATAAGGAATGGAATACATAGAAAATGCAAATAACATAAAATTACATATTATTATACAATGGCGAGCCTAGCAAAGTCTTTATTTGCCAGTCAGCAAAGTTTCTCCTGAAACATAGCCGGCACATCCGTACCCCAGATTACACGGCAAGCGCGCTAACCACTGATTACGAAGGCACCTACAATATAGACGACTAAGAATATCCTGTCAGTAGCTATAAGTGTTCTATATTGGTTTAGAAACTTTAGATGATGCCAGGACTTCATACAGGATATGAGAGGTTACCCATACACGGGTTGAATTATATTACATTAGCTATGTGTTCTATATTTGTTTAGATGATGCCAGAACTTTATACGGGAAAGGAGAGGTTATCCATGCACGAGTTGATTTATATGATGGTTATGGAAACAAGAAGCGTACGGGTGGAGATATGATCAGAGCAACGATTCATGACATTAAAGGTTATCATCACGCACCAGGTGTAGTTACTGATAACATTGATGGTTCATATACAGTTGAAGTTAAAGCATTCTGGAGTGGTCAATCTGTTATAAAGATCATGCTTGCTTATACCAGAGAAGTTATATCAGCTGTATATCGTATTCGAACACAGGTTTGCTTTCATTCATTGATTAAAATAATGATTGATCTATAATGTAGTAGGGGCCCAACACTGCTCCTTGAGGAATTGTAGAGACATATCTTTCTGAAATTCCTATGTTTAGTGATTAAACAATGGAGCTGTTTCGCGGGTGGCGTGTTTGGAATCACCTGTTTTAGTCAAGATGTTCCCATGGATTCGTATCATGCAACCAGTTTACATCAATCAAATCTTTGCTACAGAAACTACTCGCACAAACAATGTGGCTTCCATGTTCTCATTAATATTTTTTTTCTCCATGGCCAGTTCGAAACTCCAACCAAAACAGTTATGAACGGCAGTATACATTGAAAAGACAATGTTGTTTTATACACCAAGTACGATTAAGGTAATTCTATTCAGCAAAAAATGGCGGCCATGAAAAAAGTTGAACTGTTTTTAAAAATGGTCCGCTTGCTTCATAGAATGTATGTAGATAATGTACTTTCCATAGATATTCTGCTTAAATTGCTAAAGTACTGAAAATTATTTTACCCGGAGCACCTCAATAATAGTTGTGTTCTTTTGAATTGAACATTTAAAGTAATAACTCTTTCGTTTGTAAACTATTAATGACAATATATATCAATGTGTTAACATATTTTGTATATACATGCATTCTATGAAGCAAGCGGACCATTTAAACTGTTGAACCTTTTTCGCCATTGTGTTGCCTTTACTACAAAGATCAGTCAATCACCAAGTATAATAAATACATTGTATACTTTGGGACAAAATGCCAAGCATATTGATGCGGTGATATATTTTTTCAATCACCAAGTATAATAAATACTTTTGTTAAATTACAAAATGCCAAGCATACTGATGCGGTGATATATTTTTTATTCGATAGACTCTTTCTACAAGAAATATGTACGCAAAGTTTAAAAGTAGTAAATATTCAGAAGAGGTACTATGCCATCCAAATCGCACCCGTTTATTGGCGGCAACTAACAACTCGGAACTATGTGATATGACCTACGACAATTCTGGTATGCCTTTTTACTGTGTTAAACCGAAGAATGTTCACTTACTGTGCCTCGACTGGATGTTTATCAGTGCTAAACGACCATTCCCCGAACTTCCGCTGAACAGATGTGAAAAGGATCTGATTAAAAGGTAAAAGAAAGAAATGTCTGGATAAGATTATGGGGTATGCCCGGAGGCGGCTGTATCAAATTTTGCAATTTTAGTACTATGTAATAAAATAAGTAATGACACTAAAAGGGCGATACGATAGAGTCACATGTGGATATGTCGAGTATTTTGTTAGTTAAGTTCGTTTTGTTATTTGAATAAGTGTTCATTATGTCCATTTAATGTATGTTGTTTCTTTATTGACATGACTGAGTGCATAATAAGGTAGCTAAACTGTTAGTTCGGACTGATCAGTCAATAAAAGAAGTGACCGACGATCAGGAACACTACAAATGTCATCTTTATAAGTAAAGTACTGTGGAACTCGGTTATAACGAAAATCCTAGGGACCCAGAAATTTCTTTCGCTCTATCCGCTTTTCGCTACGTCCGTACAACGAAATTTCGCTATATAAGTTCGGATATAACGTATTTCGTTATACAATGTATAGCCTGCTCTCGAAACAATATTGTGCTCAAAGAAAATAAAATAAATATATATCATGATATAATTATGTCGGGTATTGTTTTTTTTCAGCTATAACCGACTTTTCGTTCTAAACGAGTTCGTTACAAGTGATTTCCACTGTATATGTTTATCTATTTATACAGAAAACACGCAGTATTGAGACAACGTGTAATGGTGAACATTAGTCAAGATACAATGCGTCAAATATTGCCAGAAACACCATGTTCAAAGTATGACGTCACTAAGACGTGGACTTCAAGAGAACCTACAGGATATTATACTGGCAGAAAATGGAATTTTCTTCAATGTCGAGGTTTCAATTAACTATAATTTATTATGTTGTTCGCTCTGCTATAAGTAGTATTCACACGAAGGGGCCATTAAACGTTAGATTTTCTGAAAATGGAAAATCTTGTATGAGCTTCCCCTCCCTCCATATTCGCCTGAGCTTGTCCCTGGTGACTTTTATCTGATTCCATGACTCCAAAATATATTGTCGGAAACATACTAGCCAATCGCGTTTTAAGAGCTCTGTTGACTCGTTACCAGTGAACACAGTATAATTATTACACGTGCATTTCGCTGGCTTAGAATAAGAAGGACGTAAGTGCAAACTCGATATTTTGAGAAAACAAGAAAAAACTGTCTAAAAACTAATCTTTACTTATGCGAAAACAAGCTTTTCCAACTTCAGTTTGGTCAGCATGACCAGTTCCGATTTTCATGAAAATAGGCTCGTAAGAAGCAACTTATGGTGCAGATTTTAAATATATTTCATTCTTATAAGGTCGTAAGTATAGCACTTACGACCTTCTAATTCTAAGCCAGCGATTTGTATTTATAAATACAACTGAAACGTGTATACCTCTTTGAAGTGAAACTTAAAGAGATCAGGTGCATTCACATTTGAATACACCTCGCATATTGATATTTTTAATAAGTCAACCTTTGTTTCTTGCATCACTGTTCTTTTGATGTTTATGACCAGTTATATATTATGAAGGCCACGTCAATGGATATGTTATAATTTAGCATTTAAATACATTTCAGGGCTAACCCGAGATGGCATACACGATTGTTTGAAAAATAAGAGACTATACTTGATTGGAGATTCTACAATTCGTCACTGGTACAAGCACCTGTTATATCGGATAAACTGTACTCCAATAACAGAGGATTGGACCACAGAGCAATGGCATAAACCAGCGGAGTGTGTAATTAAAAACATAGGATTTAAAGCAGGATGGTATCCGCACAGTCAACCTTTCTCTGTTGGTACTTCGTTTGTGGACGCGCGCTACACAAGTGTTTCAATTGCAAGACGTATTGAAAATATTCCAAATGATGAACATGCGATTGTTGTATTTCAGCTTTATATGCACCACCTAGCATACCATTATACATTGACTCAGAGCCGACTGATACTTATTCGAAAATCTGTAGAAAACTTTCTAAATAGAAATAAGAATTCTGTCGTGTTAATAAAAGGACCACACACTTTTTCAGAAACACCAGCAGGTGATCGTCTGAATGACTGTAACTTTGGATTATATACTAAAATACTGTACGACACATTTAAAGGATTACATGACAGAGTTGTGCTACTGAATAACGGAGATGCAACAATGGCAATACACAATGCGCATAACCATCCATCTAATAATATTGTATCAGCAATGGTGAAACAAATGTTTAGCTTTGCATGTAAATAAATTCTTGACTTTCTTGTACAATCAACAGAGCACCTTTGATTTATATATACACTTAACCGAAACTTCTTACCTCTTCTCAGGATTTCTGCAAGTACACTGGACAGATTTTCTTACAATTTCGCACAGTGTTTAGCACATACTAGTATGTCATTGTTGTATATTTACAGTGTGCCTTTGAAGTAAGTTTGAAATACCCCCAGGAAGGAATGGCACCAAATAATTGTATTTAGTCAGACAGCTGGTGCCTTATGTATTGTGACGTACATACGGCTAAATAGTCTCACATAAACTGGTTCCACGGTCCTACTGTCATAGTATCGTAGACGGGTCGGAAAATGAGACAAGTAGTACCTGCTTAGAGTAAAGCACAAAAGGCAGAAAAAACATTGATATTTGGAAAAAAAACATACCACAACCGCTAATCACAAAGAAAACCACAAAATGAACAAATCAAATGAAACTGAACAGTTATAAAACATGGCAACCTACTCTGACAGTCTGTCGTATCAATCAGTCATACGAATCCGGAGTAAGATCCAGTCGACGAGAACGAATCACCAGGACGACCACACACAACAAGCACTAGTCGCAAAGAATTAAACGCCCTATTATAGTAGCAGTACATGTATACAATACATTTTTGAAAGAAATGGTCTCACATTCTTAAAAGTCATGTACACGACCCTGTGAAGTAGTGTGCCACTGTCTTCTGTTTCTGTCGAGTGTTGCATTGTCTTTAAACGTGTGTTCAATCGGTAAGAGAACTGCAATTGCTTACTCCTGACAAATCTGGATTTGTTCCTGGTGAGTATACTGTTAATAAAATTATGTCTGACACGTTATGTAAAGCATTGGCTGAATAGGCGGATGCTCTAGAAGTCTGTTCAACTTGTGACATCTAATTTTCATACATGTATATGACTTAAGATTTATGTGCAGCTTCGTATGATCATTCAGTGATGTTATTGGTGTTTGCATGCACAGGCAACTGTATCATTGGTATTTTGTTTATACTTCAGGGCTGGTATTCACAAAGCATCTTAGCAGAAAACTTAGAAATTTCTTAAAATCTTATTTTTTTCTAAAGTTTATCAGCTAAGCAAGAAAATCAACATGCTTAATATATTGCATAGTTCTGAAGCATTATGTAAACAGCTATTATATTCACTAAGAAAACATGGATTATTTTTCAAATTGTGGGAAATATGAGCTGCACAAATTATTGACTTAAGTCAAAATATTTAAGTTTTCACTTAAGATGCTTTGTGAATACCAGCCCAGATGTACAAAGTTTACAAAAATCATATTTTTATTAATGTACAATGATACAGTGTTTGCTTGCAACATTTCATCGACATGCGCACTTGCTTTAATTACAAAACAAACGAAAGAACACTTGTAAGAAAAGTGTCAAGTAATAGATGATATGGTGACTGAGCATCTTATGAATAACAACGCATCCGCAGAGTTCACTTTGTCTCAGACATGGCATGTATGTGAGTGGAATCAGAGTTTAGAGAAGGTGCTATGACAGTTGAAGATATTAGATGCTACAGAACGATGCCGAAGGATTTCATTGTGTTCTCCGTTGATCGAGTGGGTCGGAGACGCTGTTGTCTACAGGTAAGTCGGAACCACTAAATACATAAGCGGTCCAAATTAAAAAGTCCTGAAAAACACATTGGATTGACTGGAAATGGTGGTATGCATTGACTATTCTGCTTTGAAATCACGAAATTGAGTTTAAATTCATTGTGCACATATATTTGATGTAGTGAAATTGATTGATCTTGATTTTTTACATTTGAACCTAAAAAGTGAAAGTAGAGTATGGGGTTAACCGGTCTAGGATCAATCGGCTCGATAGCGAAAATATGTTCTCTGTCTTTGATGAGCAAAATATTTCCTAGAAGATACATGCCCCCCCCCCCCCCCCTTTTTTATTGTATTATTTTAAAGCTTAATTTTCATATATACATGTACTTCTTTAAGATTATATATGTGTGCCAAGTGGCCATAGACTAAAATTGTTGAAAGTTTAGGCCAGCCATTGTCATTTTACATTAAACTAAAGAACAAATCTATTTGGTGGTTCCTAGCCTACAAACGTTGAATATCAGGCACACAGATATGTGACCATATTATACAGATGTGAGGAAACTGCACAGAAGATATTGACTTCAAAATCACATTTTAGTATAAAGTCATGTGTCGAACGTGATTTCTAATTGATTCTTAGTTTGAAATTTGCCGGCAATAACAACCACTTGTATATATTTATGTAATATTTTCTACTCAGCACTATCAGTGACCCTAGATAACGTTTACTATACTCGGTCCTATTAACGTCTTGACGTCACTACCACAGTAAAACTAACTAAAACTATCTTCTAGCGAGTCAACATGAACACTACTCATATGAAACGTTTTCTGTTAGATGAGTTCTAGTCACCAGACGACCTTTGATCGATTCCTATACATTTTAAAATGTATAGCAACGTCTTTTCCTTACATGACGGCATTCAATACTGTAGGTATTTGACGTCGTTTCAACGATATTCGTGAACCTCTAATCATTAAATAAACAGTGTATTGGCGCTTTCTGGGTTTTTTTGTGTGTTTGAATTTTACTGACAACTTATATCGACAAGAACATTATAATGTATTCAATAAATATTTTTGGCACTAGTGCTTCCCACACAGTAGAAAATGTGCATAACTATACGGAAATGAACGGTTTGGGGTTGCATTTTTCCAACCGGAAGTTTGGATTTGTTTAGATATGGCGGTCTACGAAGTATTTTCGCACCCTGAGTTGCGAAGATATCGCACTCACATTTGTTCTAAAGCTTCAATACTTTTAGTAATCACTCTATTTCTTACATTTATACCGCCGCTATTTATTGTGTACAGAAGTTATGGTAAGTATTGTCAGTACAATCGGAAATTGATGATTTAACAGGAAGACGTGTTCAGTCTTGAATTTCATTTTCAATTTGAGAGTTAGGAGCCCCGATGCTGCATATTCATACAGAATTATTTTGTTAATTTTTATTATTGTCTGTATATGAGCATAATTATATACCTTTTACACTCTCCGTATAATAGAAAAAAATGCAAACATGAGCCTTTTGCCTTACAAAAACGCTAACAAATAGCATACTGTTTCTCAGCACCTTGTAATTAGAAAGATCATACACAAATGGATAGGCATGTCTAAAAAGAGCCGAATTATGACTTGAAGACCCATAATGCATTGCGCATGCTTCGGGAATTATTGGTCGTGTCTGTTTTATCAAAGGTTTAACCGTGTTCGGTTAACTCCGTCTCTTTCCATCATTATAGTTTACCGTAGTGTATCGAAAAGAAATCATGTTTTTGAGTGAAAACCCTAAACAAAGTGGTTTGATCATTTACAACAGATAGAGAACATCCCAAAGATTACCAAAAATATTAATTTTTAAGAATAACAGCCGTAAATAAGTTTCCTTAGGAATCTGAAAATTAAATCTTGGAAGAAATCAGAAACCCGTCGATTGAAAAATCATCGACCCGGAAAGGTCACAGAAAAATTGGTTTATTTCACAATTTACGGATGAATCATCTAAATTATTTATACAACAACATTTCAAACACACAATGGGCGAACTATAAACCCACCTTCGCTATATTTGACCAAGGGTTGCTTTAAATTAATCCCAATATCTCGCAGGTTTAAACACATTAAATATTCAAGATGGCGGCAGCTAGCGGCAAAACAATCGGAATGGTCCATTCGGCATTTATCGCTACTGACATACGCCGATCGCCTTATTTATTTTCAAAATGGCTACTCCTTTAAGAAATTTAGCTAAGTGTCATTTCCATTCTCCCGTATTCTTTGGTAATTAGCCACCAAGCAATTTGTTGTGAAACGGACCATTTCTATCGCGCTTTACTGTACAACGGCTATTGGCAAGCTAATTCTGGATACCATAACTAAATGGTCTTTTATTTACACTGATGTGTCGACCAATGAAATGGAATGATCATCGTCAAAGACCTTGGACTATTGGCAAGCTCTTGCCGGTGGCACAAGTTTTTTGACTTCATAGTGTTATTTTGAAGCAAGCCATATCCTAGCAAAGTGCTTGTAAGCGATTTGAATTGCCATACTTAATTCACAGTTAAATGTTTCAAGTTTCACTGACCGAATATCAAGCAATGATTCAATCTGGCAAAAAATTAATTCTGTGTTTTAGGCAACCCCAGACTACTTTAAAGTACTTAAAACTATTTACAAATCAGGGTTCTCGGAGATTTCGGTCGCATTCTATTTTAAATAGACGCATAAAATTGTTGATCTGATAGTTTTCGGGATGCAAGCCTTTGACCTAAGGCCATAAGATAGTTGTGTACCGCATTTGGTAGCCAACTTCAGTCACCACCTCACTCACTCACCCTTGCTTGCCGCATAGCGACTTGGTTGAACGCTTTAAGGACTCCTCCCTTTTCATAGAAGGGAGTCCCAGGACTTGATATATCAAATTCTTACTGAGAATGTTCACTGTTTAAACAGTTTGTGACACACTAAAAATATAATCCAGTTTTATTACTTTTAAGCTATAATCATTAGACATAAAATTATAAATAGTCATGTGTCTTCACTGTATTTCTTTTCAGGGTTCTGGAAGAAAACCGATACTTACCGTGAATTCCCAACAATTCATTTTAAGAATGAGCTTCTGATGGTAGCAGAGCTTGAAGGGGATGGAAACTATGTGACATACAGTACGTTCCAGAAATATAATGCACTAGAACAATCTCATATCAGAATTCCCCTCATTACGGTAAGTGAAGACTAAGGCCTAAAATAAAATATTGTTTGTTTCCCCCATCCCCTACCTACCCGATTAAAAAGGGCCCTACCCAAAATATTTTATTGCCCAAATTGAAATTTTATTAAAAATTAGAAGTGAAAAATATTTTTTTGTTTACTGGCTTCTTAAATCTTACCATTAAATTTAAGACTGTTGGTGTTCACCTTAGAGTTAATTCTAAATTTCATTATTGTTGGTTTTCACCTTAGGGTTAATTCTAAACTTCATTATTTGTATGTCTTAACCAATAACTATCATACTGAAACAGTTAAAAAAAATATTTACCCTACCTACCTACCCATTCTAAATCTGCTAGGGTCGGGATGGGGAAACCAAGAATATTTTAAGTTCGGCCTAAGTAGATGAACATACTGTCGAAAGTTTGATTAGATGTTATATTATATTGATACAAAAAATTCAAGGCATGTGTCACTCATCAAGGCTTTTTTGTAATATATATAAATTAATAGGGGCCATTATAAGTCCCCTTCCCCTGGTAAAAGCATGCAGTTTTCCCCAAACAATGAAGTTAACCTCAACAAAGTTTTCCCCTGTGTTAGTTTTTTGTTACCAAATCAGGATTTTGGATGGTTTCCTTAATTTACTGATGGTTTTTGTGTCGCCTGAAAAGGCGACATATAGGTGTTACTTTGGCGGCGGCTGCGGCGTCACAAATTGCTTGTCCGGAGCATAACTTTGTCACCTTAAGTTCAAATGACGCAAGAATTGGTATGCATGTTTCTTGCAATAAGCCGAAGTGCAGTGCGCAAGAACCATAACTCTACCTGTCATAGTTTTTGAATTATTTCCCTTTGATTGATTTTATTAGAGCATTTCTTGTCCGGAGCATAACTTTGTCACCTTACGTTCAAATGACTCTAGATTTGGTATGCATGTTTCTTGCAATAAGCCGGAATGCAGTGCGCAAGAACCATAACTCTACCTGTCATAGTTTTTGAATTATTTTACCTTTGATTGATTTTATTAGAGCATTTCTTGTCCGGAGCATAACTTTGTCACCTTACGTTCAAATGACTCAAGAATTGATAGGCATGTTTCTTGCAATAAGCCGGAGTGCAGTGCGCAAGAACCATAACTCTACCTGTCATAGTTTTTGAATTATTTCCCTTTGATTGATTTCATTAGAGCATTTCTTGTCCGGAGCATAACTTGGTCACCTTAAGTTCAAATGACTCAAGATTTTGTATGTATGTTTCTTGCAATAAGCAGAAATGCAGTGCGCAAGAACCATAACTGTGCCTTGCATCGTTTTTGTGTCGCCTGAAAAGGCGACATATAGGTGTTACTTTGGCGGCGGCGGCTGCGGCGTCACAAATTGCTTGTCCGGAGCATAACTTTGTCACCTTAAGTTCAAATGACTCAAGATTTGGTATGCATGTTTCTTACGATAAGCTGAAGTGCAGTGCGCAAGAACCATAACTCTACCTGTCATAGTTTTTGAATTATTTCCCTTTGATTGATTTTATTAGAGCATTTCTTGTCCGGAGCATTACTTTGTTACCTTACGTTCAAATGACTCAAGATTTGGTATGCATGTTTCTTGCAATAAGCCGAAGTGCAGTGCGCAAAAGCCATAACTCTACCTGTCATAGTTTTTGAATTATTTCCCTTTGATTGATTTTATTAGAGCATTTCTTGACCGGAGCATAACTTTGTCACCTTAAGTTCAAATGACTCATGATTTGGTATGCATGTTTCTTGCAATAAGCCGAAGTGCAGTGCGCAAGAACCATAACTCTGCCTTGCATCGTTTTTGAATGATTTCCCTTAGATTGATTTAATTTGAGCATTTCTTGTCCGGCGGATAACTTTGTCACCAAGAGGTTGAATGACTTGAAATTTGGTATGCATGTTTCTTACCAAAAGTCCAAGTGCAGTACACAAGAATCGTAACTCTACCTTGTGCCATTTTTGATTTTTGTCCCTTTGATTGATTTTATAAGCATTTCTTGTCCGTGGCATAACTTTGTCACCATAAGTATTAATGACTCCAAGATAGGTATGCATGTTTCTTGCTGTGACATTTTTTTGTCCAGAGCATCACTTTGTCGTTTTTAGTTCAGATGACTAGTTTAATTATTTCCCTTAGATTTATTTAATTTGAGCATTTCTTGTCCGGAGGATAACTTTGTCACTATAAGGTTGAATGACTTGAAACTTGGTATGCATGTTTCTTACCAAAAGTCCAAGTGCAGTACACAAGAACCGTAAATCTACCTTGTGCCATTTTTCAATTTTTTCCCTTTAATTGATTTTATAAGCATTTCTTGTCCGTGGCATAACTTTGTCACCATAACTATTAACGACTCAAAAATAGGAATGCATGTTTCTTTGCTGTGACATGAAATGCAGTGCGCAAGAATCATAACTCCCTTCAGATTGATTTTATCAGGACATTTTTTTGTCCAGAGCATCGCTTTGTCGTTTTTAGTTCAGATGACTAGAGAGCTCTTGTGAGTCTGATATGTAGCCCAATACTGGATAGTTTTCCATGACAAATTTGCATTTCGTCAGGCGACACTTGCGACTCGCGGAGCTTTTATATTAAGTATTGATAACTCAATATGTGAATCGATTATCGATTGACTTAAAGATATCATTGATACATCAATATCGTTTAAATCAATGACAGCTCTAGCCATAGGGTGGACCATTGAAAAGCGGCTTGAATGACTAAGTAAATTGTTACTTCTGTCGCAAATAAAAATGACTATGATTATGATATAGGACTGATAAATCAAAATTAATGAGATATATGAAAATGGATATTAAATGTTAAAAATAATCCTTCCTTGTGGAAGGGTGGGTTAGTACTGGTTAGAATACAGTCCAGTAAAACTGTCTGCGTCAGCGGCTGTTTATAACTGAAAAATTGTTGAGAAACAGGACTAAACCCAAATAAATATTCATTATTTAAAACTTTACTTTTTTAGTCTCGAGAAGAGGATGTGAACAGTGATGGACGACCAGACAATCTGTACTTCAACTTGGAATTACCAATGTCAGATACAGAAAATATTTATGCTATCCGTCTTATACTTCTCTTTAGCTACCAGTTAGCTGTGAGTATTATACATATATCTATGAGTCAAATTTTGTTAAATTACGGGTTCACCAGGCCCCGATCTCCCGAGGCATCGCAAGTTGAAATCTCAGCTCAAATTAAGATTTTGCTCAAATCGGGGTCAGAATTGGGATCAATTTGAAATTCAAGCTCTTTAAATTTTACTTTCATAAACTAATAATAATGTTTTCTGTTTTGTGATTTGAGTCCAATAACTTATTTGCAAAACTCGACTTTAATTTATATTACAGCAATTTTCCACTCTCGACATGGAAGGTATGGCCTACATCAGTCATGATAACCCAAAACCTGGTGCTAGGTATGATGTGGTTGGTGAACTCAGATTTAACCAGAAGGAACCGCTCGGTCATCGAGGAACTGATTCAAGATACAATGTAAGCAATCCTGAATTATTTCTCAGGGGGTCCGACCAATTAATTTTCTCAGAAAGGGGTCTGACTGATTAATTTTCTCAGAAAGGGGTCCAACCAATTATTTTTCTCAAAATAGGGGTCAACCAATTATTTTCTCAGAAAGAGGTCCGACTGATTATTTTTCTAAGAAAAGGGTCCAACCAATTATTTTTCTGAGGAACGGGTCCAACCAATTACTTTTTCTCATGTGCGGTCCAACCAATTTTTTTTCTCAGAAGGGGGTCTGACTAATTATTTTTTCTCAGGAACGGGTCCGACCAGCCTTTTCGGTTAGGGTGTCCAACAGGCTTTTTTTCTTTGAAGGGTTGTCCCGATCAGACTTGAAGCTCTGTCAATTTGTCAAACTGATGTGTAAATTGTCAAAATTCCAAAACAAGTCCTGATCTGTGCATGCGCTAGATGCAGAAACTTCCAAATCAGATATGGCAAATGATGCTGTTGAATGTAAAATTGAACTGTGATGCCTCAAACTACCTTTGGCCCAGGGAAAACAGTTTGGGTCATCTACCTGTTTGAGGCATCTGCTGTATACTAGTGCATCATCATATTGTTGATGAACCAAAACCTGTTCAAGTTTTCTATGGCTATCGAGGCTAAACTGTTCCGGGCAATGAAATTCTACTGTAGTGTTTACTGGCCATTAAGCAGGGAGTATCATGAAGATGCTCGAAGTGTAATATAAACAAAAATCTAACGACTGATACTGCACGATTTGTTTGGGGAAATTGATATATTCAACACAGGAGCCATGATATATTATTCATGCATAAAGGTCAGGATTATGTCAATATCTCCATGCTTAAACAAAATAGATGGAAAGCCATACATTAAAACAATTGTTTTAGGCCATCATTTTCACTGGTTTTGTTTACTACATTTTAGGGATCTGTCATTGATAGTACCAGTGTATATGCTGAGGATTACAATTTTCCAACCATCTTCAAGAACTACGTAGCCAGGAATATGACGACTTACCTCAATACTCCGTATACAGTATGGAGTGGAAGCCGTGGCGCCGATCAACCGTTCGTTCTCTCAGCCACTATCAACTATTCTGAGGGACTATATGACTACACGCCAGGATTCTGGTACCTCATTAAATGGGGCTGGGTTCAATATGTGTCAGTGCTTCTACTCTTCATCTTTGTGCTGGATAGAATCAAGGTGTTTATATACCAGAACCAGTTAGTTACAACTATTGTCGACAGACCATGGAAACAAGACATGAAGCTGAATTAGAAACGCTACTACTCAAAAATCTGACACATTGTTATCTGTGATATTAAATTATAAAGTGGATGTATCGGTATTTTTTCATGTCTTAAAATTGTGATTCAACTATTAATGATAGTGATAGCTAGTCTATTTTCTTATGCAAAAAATTGCAGAAAAACCTATAGCTAAAATTGTAAAGATAATTTATTCCAAGACTGGTGAAACAATGAAAATTCAAGAATAAATAAATCATTATTTTTATATAATTGTAAAAATATGGGCACATTCACTTTAATGAAAACAAAACCGTCCAGGAGGAACACTGAATAATCAGGAGTTTTTAAGACTTGAAAATGAAGGTTGTGGGATTCTCAAGCAAGTTAATTTACTAAAATAAGGGCAGTTTGATGAATTTAGGGTCATGATAGTATTTTGGGGTCAAAATGCACACAATTGTGCTTCCGGGAAAACCCTCAATTTATAGTACAGTACCATGAAGAGAAAATGTTGAGTTATAAACTGTTATGTTGGATGTTGGTTGCAAAAGTGTTATAACAGTTTCTTGACAAAAACTGAATACCGGTAAATACATTTTTCGTCAACTGCTCAATATCTAGTGCTGAGTATAATTACAATTGCTGTGACTATATATTTGTTATTAGGTATTTTATTTAAATTTCCCTCATTATTATGGTGACTTGTTTTATGAAGTTTTCTGTGTTGTGACCTCTCTGCCTTATTATTTGTCAGAGCTGACAAGGTTCTTTGTGGAAGTGTTGAGGAAGCCTGGGGTTTCTAGTGAATTGATTATGTCTCGCACAAATATAGGTGGTCAGATTTCTTTGAAACTTCACATGAAGGTGCCATGTGTGGTTGGGCTTATTATTAGGAATTTTCAGTCGGATTAATATTTATGGAGTTATGGCTCTTTATGGGAGACATACATTTTTGAGTTGTTGGATAATGAAACCATGTGCTATAACTAACCATCAAAATATAATCATATTGTTGGCGGACTGTCAACATAGTCAAAGATTGACAACTGTTACTGGCAATTGTGTTATCATCACTTTACTGTGTATATCTGACAGGCCTTTGGCCTATAGATACTTTGGAAGTAAACTTACTTACTGTACAGATAGCTTGCAGGTGCTTAATCATCATTATGTTTTCCAGGTTGAGTTTGTTTATTGGCAATTTTGCAAAGAAATTATAATTTTACTAAAAATAAATAAATTACTAACTTTTCCACATGCGGAATGTCTGGAATTCGAAATTCGCTAACTTTTTGACTAGGGGAAATATCCACTTTTGGTGAATTTTGCAAAGAAGCTAAGACATTTTCATTTACTAAGAAATAAAAAATGAATTATTTGAAAAAATAGTTCCACAAGCTGTACATCTGAAATTCAACCAACTGATACAGTAGTCTAGATGCTGTCTTGAGACAGCTGTTAGCTGTTTTTTATTCTACATGTAGTTTATCATTTTTTGGCTGTAGATAGGTGTATTAAAATTATGTACAATCATGAATGGATTTGATTGTTTGATAGATATAACCTATGTGAACATGTTGTTAAGTCTGATTGTGTATCATATATAACTAAAAAGTCTGAATAAATGTTGTGTATATTATATATAACTAAAGAGTGTGAATGAATGAATGTTATTGAATTATGCCCGAGATGTTATGTTTGAATGGTATCATATAAGTTAAGTTATGCTCAGATGGGAGTAAGCATGAAAGTTCTCTGGAAGGGTGAACAAATGTGTTATATTCTGACAGAAATTTAATGTACAATGAATTACTCTGAGACATAGATACTCATTCTTGCTCACCAGCGTATTCTTAATCATAGTCAATCAGTGTGTTAGTTTGAGCACTCGACTAACCACTGATGTATGAAGATGTTCAATATTCCTCATTTATGCATATGCATTAGAATACAGGTGACCGTATCATAATGTAGGCTACTAAAGTATATCTATCTGTTATATACTTGGGCCTACTCCAGGATACGCACACCTGTGAATTAAAACTAAGATATATGTTATTAGGGGAATAACATGAGAGTGTGTTTGTATGAATTAGATTGTAGTGACTTTATTTGTAAATAGTATGAATATTTAATAAATTGTGTATAAAACTTTAGTTTAGTTTTGTCTTAGTTTTATCATACATTTAGGTATGCATACGTTTCAACAAGTTTAAGTCATATACTACTGCCAGTTTATTGAACATACTGTCAGTTACCAACCTGTTTTTCCACAACTTCTCCACATGTGGAGGATATGACCATAGCTAATGTCTTGAAAAACATAACTTTCCCTATCTAGCTATTGTTCCCAGATGTACCTACTTCTCACGCAAATTGAAGCTTAATATTGTGAAATAATTGCCTCTTTGTTCAACAAAACAACATAGAAGCCAGCACAGACGAAGCAGTGAGTAATCACCATCATCACAAGGGTGTGGGGGCCGAGCACCTGGCCACGATTTCCTGATGCATCTCAAGTATAAATCTCAGCTCAAATTGAGGTTATGCGCAAATCAGGGTTTAAAATGGAGATACATTGGAAGTTCATGCTTGTGACATTCTACTGTCATTCACTCACAATAATGTGTCTGTTTTGTGATGTCAATTTTGAGTCTGACCTATCATAGGAATGACCAGGAATAGACAGTCCCTGGAATTACTTTAAAGTCAAATGATAATATTTGAGATGAGATTTATCTCAAATTATGAACATTTGGGAGATGTCAGGTGAAATCTCGCTGGTGACATCTATGTTCAGCAGATTTCCTTAGTTACTGAGTAACGTAATCTTATTATCTACTAGTATATTGGTCTGTGTGTGTAGGAAAGACTACTCTGTAGGAACTGTGGGCAATGCATAACACAGTGATCTCCCTTTAAAGTCAGAAAAATTATAGCAGTGAATATATTTAAGCATTTATTAAATATTTAAATAATATCTACTTTACTATGCTTCATCATTTGAAAGTTTCTTAACTTAACCATCGAACATTTATGTAGAAAATAACAAAAACATAAATCGATTATTCACCGCGTGCTAACTTTCGTTTTCAAAAATGGAAGCAAAACGAGAAAGTTCACCGGGTTTCATCCTAATTTTTGCAGGTTAGTAAGATGAATCAATGATTTTGTTTAATGCGATTTCATAACACATCGCAAAAATAATGCATTCTTATTTTGCTTTCAGGGCTTCTCTTCACTGGTGTCCTAGCTGTACCCGATTTGGATGAGAGGTAGGGCCGTTTTTGTCAACAATAACTTGAGTGGAATTTCGGATAGTTTCTAATTCGTCTAAAATATTGATTATAAATAAGTGTATTAAAGATTTCTCAATCAATATACGTTTCTTCATTTGTATTTCTGATGTATGTAGATTTTTTCTACATAATCTAAAACTTCTTGCACAAAAATATTGTTGTTATTTGATTTTGAATCATTGAATGTATTTTAATTGAAAATTAATTGGGAATTGATCATCAGACGATCAGTGATCATGGCAACTTCAGCCATTGAAATCAGGCAGGCTTGAGTTTGAGAGGTCGCGGAACGACCCAAGGCCACATCATACAACAGTCATTAAACAATGGTGTGTGTACATCTTCCTTGTTGGACGCCCACTTAGTTAGGGGGTAAATGCTGGTCGCCCAGTGTCAAGATAATGCGACTGCCGACTGGGCAGTCTCTTTTATTTATTACTGGAATAATCTGAATTCTTAACAATTATTATAGTTCAAGGTTTACTGTTTTGTATTCTGTGGTTGTGGGGCTTGCTGAAATTGCAGTTCCACCTGGCACAAGATGTAATTTGATCTTGCAGCCACAATATGCCTTTGTTCTTCTTCTGTGTTCCATAAACGTCTTAGTTAAAAGTTGTGCTTTGAAGTCTGTTTTGGCATGGATATTTATCTACATGTATCTGACATTCTGTTTTAGATTTCTAGACATTTACAAGGATGGGAAATGGCTTATTGAGGTAAGGTTAATGAAAAGGAAACTCATTTACTAAATAATATTACAAACTGAGGTCTATTGATATTGACCAAGCATTTATTAATGTAACTTGACCTGGCTTCTTTTAAGTTGTGTTACATGGTGTGGCTACAGTAACATTGTTGACATCAAGCAAGTATTTGTGATGATCTGGCCATGTTAATGCTTGTTCTTAAGGTTTGCTTTATTTTTTTTTAAAGATTGAAATTATATCTAAAAACAAAGACTACCCAGTCATAAAACCATGACACTGTCAGTGTGTCAAGTTGTCAACCAGTCATAGAATGACCTGTCAAGCTAAGCACCATGAATGAAAATTCACAAGATCATTAGATGGCAATTAATGTGTGTATACAATCCAGTATTAAACATTTCTGTATTTGGTGGGTTTATAGTCTGTTTAATCAGGTCGGTCACTTGTATACAAATATTGCAATATCATAACATTGTATTTGTATTGTTTCAAACATTTTAATTGAAGAAAAAGGTAGTTAAAACCAACACTGTATTCACTGAGCTACATACTTATACACATAATGTCTATTGAAATCGTACATTCATAAGAGACATTGCAATGTTTATATACACAGTGTTATGTAAACAAGTGAGCACACCTCAAGCTTTTTCTGTCACATTTCTCAATATACAACTGATATAAATATTAATTTGAAAGAAAATTTCCGGACAGAAAAATTTGAAATTAAATCGTTTTTGTTATCATTCTATTCCATTCTCTCCTGCATTTAGAAAACTGGACATAAAAAGTTTTTCTAATTGAAAAGTGATTTGAATATGACAGTTAGTTGTATTAGAGGTAGATGCAACTTCCTCGATAATCGTATACGTATTAAAATAAGGTGTCGTCGCTTAGCTGGCGTATAGATAATCAATAATTAATCGATATTCCATTGTCTTAGCGGTGAAGTAATGTAGCATAGTAGGAGATTATTCGACGTCTATTATTAAAACGGATATTGTTATATTAATTATGGACAGAATTCTTTAAATGCAACCTTGTTAAAAAGCTGAAAGATAGCCGATTTTAGAAATGTACTTATTTTTTCCCTATCTTATAAATTGACCGAGAAATGACAAGTTAAATGAGATTTTGTTTTCGTTTTTCGTGCCGCCGTGAAAAAAAAAATGTCCGACTTTGTGTACATGTTTAAATAAAATCATCAAGGTTTAATCAATCATTGTCCGATTTTTTTTAAAGTAACCTTGTTAAAAAGCTGAAAGATAACCGATTTTAGAAATGTACTTATTTTTTCCCTATCCTATAAATTGACCGAGAAATGACAAGTTAAATGAGATTTTTTTGCGCCGCGGTGAAAAAAAAATCCGGATATGCCGGATATTGTGCCCATGTTTTAATTAAATGATCATTATCTTTTCAATTTGCTGTCCGACTTTTTTTAAGCAACCTTGTTAGAAAGCTTACAGAAAGCCGATTGTAGATATGTATTTTTTTCTATCTCATCAATTGATAAAATAAAGAGGAGTTAAATGCTGTCCAATATACGTTTTCGCGCCGTAATGAAAACAAGCCAAACAGTCTGTAGATGTTTTAATAAAATTGTCTTTTTTAGAAGGCAATCGTGAGTATTTCTTCTTAGCCCCAATAAAAGATGACATTTTTTCAATGATCGTAACCAGAAATGTGGGACACCACCACATTTAATAAATACTGGAAATGACAGAAGACTGTGTGCAGTAAGTGTTCCCAGTATCATTTTTGGTATAAGAATTGAGGAAAACCATTTCATTATGTCGCAGTCAGAGGCATACATTTTTTTAAAATTAGTCAATTCGACCCCTTTTTAGACAATTTAGTGAAACTTCACAACTACACAAAGGAAACATTGTCAACATAATCGCCTTAAAAATCAATGCAGATGATTCTTTAATGTATCATCATTGAAAAACGTTGATTTTGAACAAATGCATCTATTGGTCTTTACGCCTGTGCTGCACCAATTTACCACTTATTCACGTCTTACCGCCAATTTTCCGCCATTTTGTAAAATACGGGATCGGCAATGTCAAACTTTTTCCCATGAATTTAGCCTAATTACAATAAGATACATCAAAATAAATTATTTATGCAAGCTTAATCTCAAAGTACTTCCCTTACATTATATCATTACTATTTTTGGAAGATAAATATAGATACGGCATAAATCAGCAATTTTCTGTGAAAATACAAAAAAAAGTTTCAACCGGAAAGCACTTTCTTTTCAATGCGTCGGCGCATGCGCGCGCTGATAACGCCAAGTGTTTTCGACCGGATATTCAGTTGCATCTACCTCTAATACAACTACCTGAATATGATAAGAACTGACAAAGTACCCTTTTACAGATGTTCCTGATCTATAAAAAAGTACCTGTACTCTACTTACTGACATGCAATCTGTTCAGCCAATTGTTCTTTGAATTCCAAGCTGGCTGTTACACTTGGTTCCAATGTCGGCCAAAGCACTTATTCTCTTTTGACTCTCTAAGGTACACATTTGTACACTTGAGCAAAGTGGAGCGTTGTGGGTTATTCTTGATCAGAGAAATTATTTATTGTGTTAAATTAAATTATTGTTTTGTGCTTATTAGAATAATTATCTCCCCTTTATTTTCTTCAGTTTTATGCACCTTGGTGTGGACATTGCAAGAAGTTGGAGCCCGCATATCAGAAAGTGTTCAACACATTACGATCTACAGATGTGAAAGTTGCTAAAATTGATGCTACAAGATATTCCGCTGTATCATCACAATTCGATGTTAGAGGATTCCCAACTATAAAATTGTTAGTATTGTTTTCTTAGTATCTGTGTGACTACACCACATGATCTGTATTCTTACCATCTTGTTTTTATGTCCCCCCGCCCCTAAGATCTTCAAACTTTACATGGAGGTTGGTCATCAACAGTGGATGTCCCCTATTGATTTTTGAGGTCAGTACGTCAAAGGTCAAGGTCACTGTGACCTTTACCATTTCTGTCTATTCAAATGGTTTCCATTCAATAGCTCAAGAAAGCTTTGCCCCTGGATCTTCAAACTACATAGAGGTTGGTCATCAACAGTAGATGACCCCTATTGATTTTGAGGTCAGTATGTCAAAGGTCACCCTGACCTTTGCCATTTCTGACTATTGGGCTGCCATGGGGGTATACATGTTTCACAAACATCTCTTGTTAGACTTTATGTGAGCTTTTGAATCATCCGTCATCCGTCAATCTGTCAACAATTTATTCCATCAACTTCTCCTAAACCACATAATAATTTTTTTAAAAACCTTGACTAGACAAGATTGATATTTTGTGCCTTGGTGATTTGTTTCAAAAATGGCCATCAGCATAAGCTCTGTAATGTTTAATGTATGTAGATTCATAAAATCGTCTGAGGATTAATTCTGTTGTATTTAAACCCTGTTTTGTTTTGTGCAGTTTTGATGGAGACACTGTTCATAATTTCCGAGGCGAGAGAACTGCTGATGATATACTTGAGTTTGTTAACAAAGCTAAGGGGTAAGTCAAGAAGTGTTTTGTTCATGTGAAATGTGATCCTTTTTACTTCATAGATCTGTTATTATGACAATGCTCTTGAATACCGATTTAGAGGTCCTGGTTGGAATTCTTGCCATTACTCTTAGTCATTCCTTGAACACTTTTCTGTATTTCCCTCCCAACTAGCGATGAACTTGTTGGTAACCCAGAGGTTGTTTCATGTGTAACGGAGCTATACACTGGGCAAGTAAAAGAACCAAGGGGTCTATTTGGAAAGAGCTATCACATCCTGAATCTTATACCTCACTTGTTTCTTTCGAAGACAGTTGTCATTGACCAATCTTGCAGGGAAAAGAAAAATGACCACAGTCTTAGTTGATCATAAACAAACATGACCGAAGCCTTCTTATTATGCAAACGTTGAACCATTTGCCCCTATTGTCCCCAAGTAAGGCCACTATAGAATTATTTTGAAACTATTTTGATTCCAGAAATGCCTTGAGATGTTGGCTTTGCTACTTAACACTTTTTATTTTAGTGGTTTGCTTTTAAAAAGAGTTCTATATTTATGAAAGCACATACAGAAATCTCATTGTTATGCACTAATCTATAATTCTTTAACAACTACACATTAGGGACATGTATGAGTCATAGGAATTATTGATATTACAGATCCCTTTTACAATTTGCAACACTGTTATTGGAGAATTTTAAAGAACTGAAATTTGAGCATAATTAGTCCCCTACCGGTTTTTGACCGGAGGGGACTATAGGTTTGCCCTCCGTCCGTCCAAATATTTTGATTCTGATAAAAATTGTGGTTGCTATGGCGACAGAAAGAGTGAAAATATGCCCAAATCTGGATCCTGCCATAACTCAAACATTTTCAAGATATGTATGTAGATAGGGGGCAATAAGAGAATTATGCACGTCTAAAAATATTTTGATTCTGACAGAAATTGTGGTTGCTATGGCAACAGAAACATTGGAAATGGCTTCAAACCGGTAGGGGACTTATGTATTGCTTGCAATTCTTAATTTCTTGTTTTATACTTGTTTATACAGTACCCAGATTCTGGAGTTTTGAGGATGTTTAATATGTTTTATATACTTGTTTTTATTTAGACCATCAGTACGACGTATATCTAGTGTGGGAAAGTTCAATGAAGTGAAGGGAGAACATAGTGGTGGTGTATTCTACATGTTTGTGGGAGATGATGATCCGACCAATGAACTGTTTGTAAGTTAAAGTGGTTGTACTCTTTATCTTTTCATGTCTTAAAATTGCAACTTAACTATATCATAGTATAAATTAACTATGCCCTCCCCAGAATTAATCATAGCATTTTAAAAATCATTACTTGTTGAATAAAGTACATGTTCTTAGCAGAACCTTGAATTTTAATATTTTGTACAAGTCATAAGCCATATTTCTATGTCTTTCTTGTCTTAATATTGAGTTGGATATTAGGTGAATTTTTTTAGTATTTTTGTATGATATTTATTGAATTTATGATTTTCAGACTAAATATTCCAGTATCGCCACGGAACAGATATCATTGGCTTATTTCTATGCAGGGACCAAAAGTGTTTTACCAGATGTAAGTAATCCCTGTCAATGATTTACTCCTGCGGTGAGGAAAATGGACTGATCCAGGCTAACTAAGACAGTCTTAGGGGGTCTCATGGGGGTCTTATTCCCTTGAAGCAAGCATTTGGTCTTTATCCTCACAATAAGAGATTGACTTACGAAATTGTTAATGTTGCAGATTTTTCATCATTTCTTGTAAATCTAGGTTTTAATTTTTGCAAATTTTCCGGTTTTAAGTCACAAGAATTTAATATCAATATAAATACAATGTACATTAACATGTCCATAAATGATATTTGTATCAATAACTCAGGTGCCATTTTGTGTGCTCTATTTACTTTCACCTTAGTTCTAGTCTTTTAACCCCTTTTAGAATAAGAAAAATATTTTATTTTTAGAAAATTGCGTCAAATATTGCTGTTTTGCCTACCATACTTGTGTTCAAAGATGGAACTGTATATGAATACGAAGGTAAGATTATTATGCCCCTCCCCCTCATTGAGGGGTATGTTGCTTTGCATATGTTAGTTGGTTTTTGTGTATGTCTGTTTGGTTAAAGTTCAATAACTCAAGAACAATTAACACTATGAACCTAATACTTTACATGGATGTTGGTCAGCATCCATAGATCAACCCTGTATTGATTTTGAGGTCAGTATGTCAAAGATTAAAATCAGTATGACCTTTAAATGAATTAATAAACCAAATGCTTTCTGATTAATAACTCAACAACTATTGGTTCCAGGATGTTCAAACTTTATAGGATGGTTAGTCACCATCAGTAGGTGACCTCTATTGATTTTAAAGTTTGAATATGAATGATCATGACCTTTAACATTACTTACTTTTTGGCTGTCAGTATGTCATACATATTTTATCTTATCATGTTCAGGGGTGTCAATTTTCCGGATTTATCCGGAATTCCGGATTTATCAGTCCTGAAAGAACAATGTCTCCGGACCAAAATAAAAGTTTTTTGACGAAAACATCTCAAGAAATGGCAAAGTTATGGTAAATTAAATCTGCTCTTAAGGATTTTCTTTAATACAAACTGAGTTAATTATGGAAACAATGTCATTGAAGGCCTCTTGTTTGGTAAAAATGGTCGGCCACTTACGATTTTCCTGATTTTGAATTTGATCCTGCATGTTATCATGTCTTATTTATGGGCGAGACATAATGATTTTGTGCTGGAGGGATGTCACAAAGTTTATCTACGCACGTTCTCATTGGTCAGATATTTTATGACACTGCACCGTCATGAATACTTGGTGCCAATCCTAGTTGTGCATATTGTTAGGAATTTTAGGTCAGATGAGTTTATGAGTTATGGCCCTTTGTGGGAAACATAAGTTTTTGTATTAAAAAACGTTCTAGTTCATTACCGATTGTACTTAAGCTAATACTGATACAGTCAGATCTCGTTATAACGACATCCGATATACTGACAAATTCATTATACTGACATCAAATTTAGGGACAAAAGTATTTAAATGTTCTTTGTATCAATTCAGTATAACGACATATTCGTTATAACGACATTTTTCTTGGAAACAAACAGCGTCGTTGTATCGAGATCTGACTGTACCTCAGAGGCATGAAAAACAGTAATTGTATGGACACTTATTTTTCTAATTTCCTGAACAGTGTTGGCACAGATATCTGTATAAGTAGGGTGTTTAATTATTGAAGTGTATTACAAAATTATTACAGACTTACCGGTAACTAACTCTGCATTTAAGTAGTTTCTGAAAAATATGGATATTTATTTATAAGTATATCGTTAACAAATAATTACCCAGTTTATGTAATTCCATGTTATTTGGCGGGGAAATAATTCCGTCAATGAAAGTTCACATGAATAGTTGGTACCTAGCCTAGTTGTGCAAATTGTCAAGAACTTTAAGTCAAATGTTTTTTGCTGGAGTTACGGTCTTAAGGGGGACACACGTTTTTTTGTGGCAAAAACCATTCTAGTTTTATTTGCAGCACCTAAAAATGTCGCTACTATGAGTTCTGTGCGACAGTGGCTAAATGGTGAACGTTACCCAGCATTCCCCTTGATAAGTGGTGGAAATATCAACGAAATGGCCGATACAGGCAAATTCCTCGTCATCTTCCTCATTAATAAGAAAGAACCAGAAAGAAAGACATTAAATCAAAGGTTAGTCTTTTCTTCACATCACTCAATACCCTAGGAACCAAAGGTTTTTCAAATATCTTGACCTTCGACATCTTCTTTAGAGTAACACCCGGGCTGTTTTTTTGCCATCGTGGATTACTCTGTCAGCCCGGGCAAAGTAATCGAATACTATCAAATTTACATGATGATGTGGTGTTCAAGACAGTGAATAGTTTTCTAGTAAGGGAGATAAATGTTGACTAAAATCACTGTGTTAGTTCTCAGAATATAAAATGTTAACATATATCAGAACAGAGTAGAGTAGACCAGAACAAATAATTGTTCTATATAAATCTGTTTATTAGTCATCAATTATCGATTAATCTTAGTGTGTTACCAGAGCGCAATGAAGGTTACTTTTTATATATTTTTATGCCCCAATATTGTTAGATCGGGAGCCATATAGTAGTCGGCCTGTCCGTCAGTTCTTCGTCCGTACGAGGTTAACCCAAATTGAATGTTTCGTCTTAAGTCAATATGGCTTGCTACAAAGCTTTTATACTTGCTGGATGTTGTTTTTGAACACACCTCACACACCTATATCACCTGACCTCATTTTGACCTTCACATTGGCTAGTCCTATTTTGGACTTAGACTTATTAAGGGCCAAATTCTTTGTTAAACCGAATTGACCGCTTTGTCTTACATCAAGTCCATCAAGGCACTGCTTTGAAAGTTTCCCATTATAAGCCCCTTACATTGTCAAAGCCATGTAACACTATCCAACATTTCAACAGAATTATGACCCCTGATTGACATAGCTTTTTTATGGACAAGGCTTCCACGAGGGTAATAAGCGTTTATTGAACACAGTCTTGTTTTCTTAAATATTGATAACTACATCACAAGGTACTGTAACAAGTTAATATGCTTGTAATTTGCAAGCTTTGATCAGAGTTGTTTTGTGTAAATGTTGAGTGAAAACATATTTATCGTTTAACTGGCATCTTTGCTATCACGTTGTGGTAATATTTGTTAGATTCACAGCGGGAATGCTATAACAATTAAATAATTAATTGTTGCCAAGTGATAGTTCCATTTTGAAGATTTTTATCTTTTATTATATAAATTTTTCATAATATGAGTGATAATGCGTAACGACAAATTATCAGAAAGAAACAAATTATGACAATTATCTGGCTAATGATATTTTAACTGTTGAATTTTAAGGTGGAACACAACATAAAATCTTTTGATTGACTTGATCAATCATAATTGGAATCTTAAGGTGGAACACAACATAAAATCGTTTGAATGACTTGATCAATCATAATTGGAATCTTAAGGTGGAACACAACATAACATCATTTGATCAATCATAATTGGATATTTATTGAAGTACTGTAAAAGCATTGATTGCAAAACCCGAATTGCTAAAATACGGAACGAATTCTGTAACCACAGTTGTTTTATTGCAGCTCAAACATTGACGCATCATCAGTATGGCTGGGCTTATCATCACTTAGACATCTTTGCACATTTGAAGCAATCTTTATTCGTTTAGGATATTGCACATTTAACATATTATTATCTGATATAATAATTCCATCAGTCAATCTTATTAAAATTGCAAAACATCAGCCAGAAATTTTTTGACCCTTATAAAATTTTAAGTAGTATATTATCATATGCATAGGCTACGATGGGAATAATTGCATTTTATAAAGTGTATTTATTCAGACATTAATTATAAATAAATAAATATACCAGATTTATATAGCGCCCTTTTCATGCGAACGCATGTTCAAAGGCACTTTACATTATTTTTTGTTGCAGCCACAAGGGCACAGGTGCATCCTCTACCAGTGCAGATACAGCATGATCTGACCAGAGGGACAGACTGAGAGCACAAATTTTATAGACAAATATATAATCATAATATATTATGATAGTACTAGTTTTATCCCCAATTTGTTTAAGAAATAAAAATCTGTTCGCGTATGTTGTCCGTGAATAAAACAAGGACAGGAGTTTGGATGCAGGAAATTTAAATCACGAGTGCTTAGCATGAGTGATTTAATTTTCCGCATCCGAAGGAGTGCCCATGTTTTATTCACCGACAAAATTTTTTATTTAGATTCTAAATACGATAATATCCCGTACTATTTAACTGCGCACATTCCATTTTCACCCATTTGACATTGAACACAATTCCACGCTGAAATTGAGTGGCTTATAGGCTGGTACAATTACCTCCCTCATTAATGAAAACGACCTCCTTAATTTACTGAAGGAAACAACACATTTTAAACATTGAAACAATTTTAATAACACGAGTATATGGTATCTAGTTCATGAAATGAAAATATAAATGAATTGATTATCAGAAGTTTTTATGAAACTTAGTTTCGAGAGTATATTGGAGTTTCTAAAAATAGATGTGTCATAGCTGTAACACTGGATACTCGTGCAACTTGCCTTGTTGGCGACTCAAGGAAGGTTTTACTATAAAGTTTACGTTATTCATTCATAAATATGTCACATGATAAATAGTAACAGCCAATTTGACAATCATGTTTTATTGCGGTAATAATACATGCTGGGTTGCTCCATGCGTATATGGATTAATCCGCAAATCGTGTTAGAATTGATAAAATACAATTTCAAAATTTTGCCTGTGGAATCCAACCATTCAGCAGTGTTTGATGATAGAGACCTGCCCAGTTACAGGCGTAGTGGATGAATTACTTAACTTGGGCAGGTTCTTGTTGTTCTGGGGTGTAACATATGCCACTGCCAGCCTCTCCATCTTACTTCCCATTTTGCAGTGACGTTATGTCTCCAGGTGTTTCTTGGTCCCTCAACTTTTCTTTTTAGTCCCCTACCGGTTTTGACCGGAGGGGACTATAGGTTTGCCCTCCGTCCATCTGTAGATGGCCATTTTCTTTTCCGAAGGTAGTTTGAAACATCAAAAATATACTGAAAGAATTACCCACCAACCTAAATATCTCTTGATTGGGTTGAACTCAATATTTTATTTAGAATATTATTCTCAAGTCCTTCACAAGGAAAGCGTGTATACAATACAATAGAAAAGGCCTCTTGGTTCAAATATATTAATATTTTAGGATGGGCTTAGAATCACTGTTCTTTGATTGTTCTACCATCGTTTTGGTTTAGTGGAATATTGCATAAACTGTATAATAAACATAATTCAGGTATTTGGTTATCGCCGCTGGTTATTTGTTGCAGACACTTGCTGTTTTAATGCTGATGAATGAACCTTAGGGATCGCATGATTCTTAAGATTATCTTTACTTATTTGCCCTTGATTTTGTATTTACACTGTATAATCAGAAATTTTTGCGAACGGAATAATTTTTCGCTTTATTCACAAAAACTGATAAGTTTGAAAAAATTAATATTCGTAGCTCTGACTTAATAAAAAAAACAGACAGTAAATGACAGAAAGTAGTTCCTTCGGCATTTAAAAAAATGCAAACATTTAACCTTGCAAACTACTTAAGTTAAGGATAGCAAGTTCATGAAATTTTTACCTCATGAAAATTTCTGATTTTATGGTTAGCAGTAAAAAAGGGATTAGATGCTAGTATCACTTGTAGATTCTTATCCATGTTTGTAGTTAAATGAATCAATGCTCTAAGCTATATGTAAAAACAATGGATATAGCTGCAGTTTATTGTTCACTGTAAGAAGTTGCACTGGATTATCTGAGTACAATCAAGATTTTATAGTATTTCCTGATTTAGCTCAGTCAGCAGGTGTGTTCATGCCTTGTTTAAGTCAGCAGGTGTGTTCATGCCTTGTTTAGCAAGAATTTGGCTGCTAATCAAGTTGTTAGGTGCTTGACTGGTATGCTTCTTTTATGCTAAGTCGTTCGGTGCTTAACTGTCATGCTTCTTCTATGCTAAGTCATTAGGTGCTTGACAGGCATGCTTCTTCTATGCTAAGTCGTTTGGTGCTTAACTGGCATGTTTCTTCTATGCTAAGTCATTGGGTGCTTGACTGGCATGCTTCTTCTATGCTAAGTCATTGGGTGCTAGACTGGCATGCTTCTTCTATTCTTAGTCGTTCGGTGCTTAACTCACATGCTTCTTCTATGCTAAGTCATACGGTGCTTAACTGGCATGTTTCTTCTATGCTAAGTCATTGGGTGCTTGACTGGCATGCTTCTTCTATGCTAAGTCATTCGGTGCTTAACTGGCATGTTTCTTCTATGCTAAGTCATTGGGTGCTTGACTGGCATGCTTCTTCTATGCTAAGTTGTTCGGTGCTTGCCTGGTATGCTTCTTCTATGCTAAGCCGTTCGGTGCTTGCCTGGCATGCTTAGAAAGGGACTGTTTGCTAATCTAAATCATTCGGTGCTTGACTTTCTTGCTTAGAAGTCTGTCTTCTTATCTAAGTCATTCGGTGCTTGGGTCACAATGCTAAGAAGTTTGTTCGCTTACCTAAGTCATTAGGTGCTTGATTCAATCATTGCTGTCATAAGGTGCAAAGAAGATGCTGATCTAAGTCATTGGGTGCTTGACTACAATGCTTAAAACACATTCAAATATACTCATGTTTTACATGATAACTTAAAAGTCCACAATAATTGCTTCATGTTCCAAGACCTAGGCTAGAACTCTCAAGAAAATCATTTTACTCGGTTGCAACATTCTGGTACAATCTTGCAGACTGCTATCACTCTTTCCCAGTTTAAGGGTGATATGTAAAATGGAAATTTACTGGGGTTTCTTGGTGACCATGCATCAAAATGATGAAACTTGCTGCGTTGATAGATTGTGGGGATTGAAAGTGGGGCCAGTCCGGGTCAACGTCACTGGAACTCAAATTTGGAAACAATGGTTTCACTCAATAACTTTTAGTTAGGAATGAGATATCATGATGTCACTTGCTGTGTAGAAAGCTTGTGTGAACATGTTGCTTGGGATGGGGCTCTTTTGTCAAGGCCACTGTGACGGCCCTGTCACAAAACAGCATGTATCCATTTGTGCCAAATTATGCTTAGCTGATGACATGAAAATCTGATTTTCGTGGAATTTCCATGTCTTGTTTCTTTTTGTGTGTTTCTTTTTGTGTCTTTTATGCTCTGCTGTTTCTGTTGAGTGCTGCCTTCAGGATGTCCTGATTTGTTATTATCTTTTTAGTCCCCAACCAGTGTTCACTCATGTTTGCTCTCCGTTCGTCAGTCTGTCTGTCCTTTTTAATAGATTAAATTATTTCCCTTTAACTGGATCTTTGTATAAACCAAAAATTATCAATGCTAGGTTGGCGATTTATGGTTTATGCATAAAGTTTAATGTTGAGATGACACCTATTAATTAATGCTTCACTTAGACAAAAATTGTGGTTGCCATGGCAACAGAAGCATTGAAAAAATTAAAAGGTCATGGCTTCTGTATTGCTAGCAATTCTTAGTGACTTGTTGGTCTTGAAAACACAGGTGAGTTATTAAGTTAATGATTGTTATTTCCCTTTGGTGGAAAAGATCTTTCTAACAGGAAATTATTCTTGACTTTGCACTTATTATGTCTACCGTAGAACGCAATTCGGTTAAAAAACTCATAAAATCATTAATTGTATGATAGGCGAATTCTGTATTGCTGAGCATGCATAAACTATTCGGTAATTTGTAACTCTATCGTCATTTTATTGTTGAATGATGGGATTTATATGTTTATGTTAAACAATCATTTTTGTGGCTTGCGGTTATGTTTTATTTATGCAGTAATTACAATACCCAGCTGCTGAGGAATGCACTGGATACATTCACGACCTTATACCACCTGGATTGGAGGGTTGTTAATGCAGTGTTTATAGTATAAGGTATAGTGCATGGGTAATTATGACATCCAGCTTTTGTCTATTCTTCAATTTGAGGGATGTTACATCAGTAGTGCAGTGTTTATAGTATAAGGTATAGTGCATGGGTAATTATGACATCCAGCTTTTGTCTATTCTTCAATATGAGGGATGTTACATCAGTAGTGCAGTGTTTATAGTATAGGGTATAGTGCATGGGTAATTATGACATCCAGCTTTTGTCTATTCTTCAATATGAGGGATGTTACATCAGTAGTGCAGTGTTTATAGTATAAGGTATAGTGCATGGGTAATTATGACATCAAGGTTTTGTCTATTCTTCAATTTGAGGGATGTTACATCAGTAGTGCAGTGTTTATAGTATAGGGTATAGTGCATGGGTAATTATGACATCAAGGTTTTGTCTTTTTTCAGTTTGAGGGATGTTACATCAGTAGTGCAGTGTTTATAGTGCATGGTGATAAAGTCATCAAGTCTTTGATGGTTACACTAATACCTGGTCTGTTCTCCATTCATAGCTCCACTATTCGTAGAATAAGAGGAACTATTGCAGTCACCCAAGTGTCCGCGTCGATATCTTCAAAGTACAGTAAAACCTCGTTATTTCGAGGGCCCATCGGGACAAGCCAAATGCTCGAGTTAAGCCAGTTGCTCGAATTATCAGAATTGTATGATGAATTGTTGTTAAGACTAAGTGTAACTGTGTTTTACAGCGTAAGTGTTTGGTGCGCGTATTTGGTTGCCACTACGAATATCGTCATTGTTTATCAAGTCTACACGCATTTTGAGTTGTGCAGACATTCGTTGAATGTTACCTTTGTAGGTGAAATCATGTATAATGCTCTATTTGAGTTGATTTACGACCATTAAGTGATCAAATATTCATTGTTTTGTGATTGTTTCTCTGACTTGGATAAGGTTAACATTTAGATCGGTGAATCATAAGAGTTACACGTGGTGTGAAAATTACTTTCACTATAACAAATGTTGACTCGTCATTAAATTTCTCACAATTAACGCCTTGTAATTGATTCGTATTATTCAATCTTGCCCCTTGACACCTTCATTGTAGACAAACACCCAATTTCAGTGTTGGGGGTTACGCTATTGTCCTAAAATGTGATAATCACAATGTGTGAAAATCAGGAACCACAGCAACATTAAATCTGACAATTTTTCGGAGGTGTGAAATTTCGCTCGGATGATTGCCTCGAGATAAAGTAACTAATTATCGTTGAAAATTGTTGAATGGACCGACACCTGCGCTCGAATTAGACCGGATGCTCGTAATAACATTACTCGAATTAGAGGGATAAATTAATGTAATCAATATAGAGCAAATTCGTCAGGACTTTGAAATTTGCTCGAATTAGGCCGGTTGCTCGAATAATCGCTGCTCGTATTACTGAGGTTTTACTGTACATTGTCATATTCCTTTGATACTTTGCTTACTTGTTTACTATCATGACCTTAAGACCTACACTATGTCCTGCATTTTGTCAAAATTATCTGCCTTATAAGCTCACCTGTCACAAAGTGACAGAGTGAGCTTTTGTGATCACTCTTCTTTCGTCGTCCGTCTGTCAACAGTTTGCTTGTGTAAAGTCCCTAGAGGTCACAATTTTGGCCTAATCTTTGTGAAACTTGGTCACAATGAACATCTCAACAAAATCTAGGCCAAGTTTGATATTGGGTCGTATGGGGTCAAAATCTAGGTCAAAAGGTCAAATCATAGAAAAACCTTGTGTTGTCACTAGAGGTCACAATTTTAACTTAATCTTTATGAAACTTGGTCCCAATGCTCATCTCAACAAAATCTAGGTCAAGGTTAATATATGGTCATCTGGGGTCAAAATCTAGGTGACAAGGTCAAACCATAGAAAAACCTTGTGTAGTCACTAGAGGTCACAATTTTAGCTTAATCTTTATTAAACTTACAATAATCAAGGTCAAATCATAATAAAAATTGCAATAGGGGCTGAATTTTCTTGAATCTTATTCAGAACATGTAAATCATTACTTAGGTCACCAAAGGGGTGTGCATGCTATACCACAGCAGGTGAGCAACCTAGGGCCCTTTTGGCCCTCTTGTTTGACTTAGAAGCCCCAACCTCTACACAGCAGAGGGTAATACTGCTGCTATGAAGCATTTTGTTTTGAATATATAATGATTATACTTTCTTAGCATGGCAGAGAATAGTGGAGAGTGTTGTTCTTGAACAGCTCTTGTTAGAGATGTTACATCAGTAGTGCATTGTTGTTTATTGTATATTAGGCCAGAGTTCTTTTATTTTTCGTTACTCGGACCCTCCTGCCCAATTTTTTGGCATTTTCAAAAAAAATAAAAATTGAAAAACTGGAAAAAAAACAACATTGCATATAATGTGTTGATGATAAATGGACCAGCCTTGTATTATTATTTCATTATTTTGTTAATAATAAGTTTTATTATATTAGTGTTTCACTGCAGTGTACTAGTCTTAAGATAAATTGGCTGTTTTCTTGAAAACTAACACTGTTTGCTGAGTGTTGATTGCTTTAAATCGGACCGTCATTGACTATTCTACCACCACCAGCTTGTGGAAGCTATATTTTGGGAATTTTTATTTTTTTCCCTCCTCCTGTGGACTTTTTTCTGAAAAATGTCCGAGTAACAAAAAATTAAAAAACTCTGGCCATAATAAAGATATAGACTAGTGCAGTGCAATTATGACATCCAGCTCTTCATTTTGAGGGATGTTTCAAACTTATCACATCAAGATATTGCAGGTTACACTTACCTTTCATATCCTTATTTACATTTAACAGTAGTAGGTCTATTCAACATCTGGTTGCTAATTATTTGCTTCCTCTTTTCCTCTACTTGTGGGTTGTTACATAAGTAATACTGACTTCCAGTTATCTTTGCTTAAACCCTAGTTGAGGGTTGTTGTATTAATATTTACTTGTCATTGGGAAGATGGACGGTCCATGGATTTTAATGCACCTTCAAAGCTACTTACAAGATTATTGTAATGGCTATAGTGCGCCCAGGATAATGAGAAAGGCAGGACAATTTGGTATATTCCTCAAAGATGGATTAATCAGATAAGCACGATATCAGTGATGTTTTGAGTACAATACTGACCTTATCTGTTTTCTTGAGTACTTTGTATAACCAATAATGCAACTGTTGACCAAACCCATTCCTGTTTGTAAATATCACATTATCCTGGGCGCACTATATAGTTCGCCCGGGATAACTCTAGCCTTATCAATAAACAAACAAAGCATATTATTAACACTGCACGGTCGAATGGCCGCCAGTTATCAGTGTAGATTTAAAGAGTATATCATTAAAAGTGTATATGCACAAGATTGAACAAAAATAAATATCGAAAATGTATTTAATTTTCATTTCTATTTGTAAACAAAGGTTAGTGTTATCTCCGGCGAACTATATCCTGCCTTGACGGCTAGAACATCTACTGTTTTAAATTGAAATGAGTAATGTCACAAAAACATTGTTTTTTTATTTAAATACATTTATTTTTTGTAGCACCAACATAAGAGTATTATAGTTAAACGTGCACATAAAGCTTTGTGTAAAATACAAAATTGTTGTATATAGACTGACAGAAGATAGTCAGAGTTCTCTCCCTTCCTTAAAACACATGGGTACTACCATTTTATCAAAACACTTATAGAAATCGTAAACTTACATTCAAATCTAAAATCTATAATTCTTTATGAGCTGCAAATAGGGGTAGTAAAGATCTGCAATATATCTTTAACAATGATTCAATTAATGAGCTACAAAACAATACTTATCACCAATTTGTAGGTGTAAAAGCACACAATAAGGAATTAAAATTTGAGGGTAAGTTTGAGATTTCTGTGCTTTGATAAAACAGTACCCAGTGCTATAAACGCTCACTTTTAAGGTGACCTTGAGTATAAGAGAGATCACTGTATTCATATGCAAAATGCCCACCGGCAGTTTATTGGTTGAATGAACAATAACAACCTGTCATTCACCAATAGGTAGCTGGTGGTGTGAATGCCTTTGTATACAAACATGATCTCTCCTATAAGTCATACTCAGATCATGGATTTGCAAATTGAGATTAGTGCTAATACCTGGCCTCGATCTCCCGAAGCATCTCAAGTAGAAATCTCAACTCAAATTGAGATTTTGCTAAAATCAGAGTCAGAATTAGAGAGAAATCTGGAGCTCCTGCTCTTGAAATTTTACTATAATAAACTCAGAATAACATTTTTGTTTAGTGATGCTAATTTTGAGTCCAGTCTTGCATGGAAATTAACATAAAGACACATGTCAATATTTGAGATGAGATTTTGCTCAGATTGAGATGCTTAGGGAGATAGGGGCCTGGGTAAAAAAATAGCCCGCACACCAGACAATGTCCGTGTATCCGATTTGTACCTGATATCTAGGCGATGAGTAACAATCTATATTTTAAAGTAGATTTAAATTACGCAGCCTGATGTCCATCAGGCAAAGTATGCCGGAGTACATCGTATGGCGATCGAATTAGATTCGTGACCCTGGAGGTATTAGATCGCCTTATAAGCGATACAGATATTTTCTTGTGCAAATAGATGATTTTGCAGTAAACAGTAACTTTTCAATTCAATTTATGCAACTCTACTCTGAAACTTTTTAATTATAACTTAAGTATTCTTTCATAATTTGTTCTCAAACTTGACCAAAAAACCCTCCCTCAAAATTTCTAGAAAAAGGTCTGATTGGCCTACTATGCTTCTGGGTGAAGAATTTTCACCTGACTGTAAAATAACTAATATTATTTGACAAGGTGTTGTTAGCGCTTTCAACTACCAATCTGGAGGTCCCTGATTCAAATCACAACTGGGGCCAGGAAATTTCAGAAATGCTTTTCAGTGTTTCCCACCCAACTAGAGATGAACTGGTTGGAAACCCAGAGGTTGTCTTGTGTGTATCAATCCTATACACCAGGCACATTAAAGAACCAAGGAGTCTAATTTTGGAAAGGGCTAGGGCAGTGCACCCCGAATTCCTTGTATCACACCAACTTTCTGCCTCTTACCTGGAAGTCCGAGTTCATTTGCCAATGAGGCAGGGATAAAACCGAATTGCCATACACTACGACTGTCTCAGTCGAACACAGAAATTCATTTTTGACATGGTTGTAATTTAAACTACTAAGAACAACCTCTATAGAGCAACACCCCTTTAGAGCTGCAAATATTTGCCATTGTTTTAATGTTGTTGCTATACAGAGATCCACTCTGGAGAGATTGTATTGTAACTTCATTGAAAGACAGATGAATACATAGACACAAGATATACTGTAGCATGCCGCAATGTTAAAGCAAAGAAGCCATATTGTTTGGGCCTTTTCACTTAATAAGTTATGCACCTATATATGTTACGCCCCATTAGGCAAACTGCAAATGATGTCCCCTAAAGTCCATCCCAAGTGCTGACAAAACAGTATATATGTACCGTAATTGCCTAGGGTATGAGTAGTTTTTTGGCACATTAAAATCAGGCCAAGTTTGCAATTTTTCTGCCGGTCTTTCAAGATAAATCAGAAATTTTGTCTTCGAGACATTATTGTAAATTGTCTATCATGAGTCCCGTATATGCTTGCAGCACAGGAAGGGGCCGTAACATTGACTGGTACATTATTAGCTTGTAATACAGCTTTTTAATACAGTTTGCATGCACATAAAGGTGTTCACCCTCATGGTATTTTATGCTCCCTGAAATTGTTTTCGGGGAGCATGTAGTTGCCACTTTAAAGCTGAGTTTGACTGGTTTTAGTGCTGTGTGTCTTCCTTTTTTCTTTTCTGGGTCGACACTAATTCTTTGTCGGTTTTACGTGGAGCTATCCTGCTGGGACGTATTTTCATTTCTACCTGTTGCAATTGTTCGTGTTTCCAGTCGTTCCACGATATTCCGCGATATCTCACGTTTGATATGTTATAATAGGGACCTGTCAGGAACGCGAACCAGCAATTATTGAACCACCATCCCGCCATCCATTCCCGAGCACAGTTATATCCCTGGTAAGCGTCGTTGTCTCGATCCGGCGTACTGAACTCCACACGATCGTGAGATTTTAACGAATCTCGTGCACTTCCTTCGTAATTGTGAATATGGAGTCGATAATTGTCACGTTCACCGTCGATGTAAAATGTTTTGTATAAAGCATGTACACGATTCCCTTCAAAATCCCACAGATCAATGCGAAGCTCGTAATGCTTTTGATTGGATAATAAAAATATGTTGTCGTTTCCAAGGTAATATTCGCTAGCAACATTGCCGAAGCCATTTTTGTAATCGTCCCATAAACGTTTAAAATCAAGTTCCCCGTTGAAGCGATTCAGTATAAGGAGCCAGCCCCCTTTTGTTGTTTCCATGTCGCACCAGACTGGTATAGGGCAAGGTGAATAGCTGGGTGTTATAAAGTATACGCCTGATGAGGAATGCCTCTGCATTACTTCCTCGCAGTCTGAAAATAGAGAAATAAAAGTTTGCATAAAATAATAAATTTTTAACCTAACTCTAGTACTTGTCTACCTGAGTCAGGCAAACCACCCTAGGTATTGTTTTATCACAGTACTTAGCGAATAGTAAACTTACAATTAAATTTAAATTCTTTGTATTTCTACATCCTCGTTGCGCCTAAGGAACAAGTTGTTAGACCGTATTATGTGTCTGTGGTTTTGACTTAATCTTTTACTGCTTCCCTTGATTTTTTTGGTGTGTGTCGGAGTAGTAAATAATAGTTGTAAAAAAATATTTAAATACCGATTATCAAGCATGAACAACTGACATATCTTAAGGTTCTTCAATTTTGTTAAAAAGGCAATAAAATAAATACAACTTAAATAAATGAAATAATAATGAATCTTGATTTGACTTAAGAATTCAGCTTCAGGAAATGTCTTAATTATAGAGGTTACAATAAGTATGTATCTCTTTAAAATTATATTGTAAAATCATTTTTTTTTTGTTGGGTTAAATTTTCCTTGATTTTAAGGTCGAAATCAACCATGAAATGTAATCCCCATGCCCACATGTAGTTGTCTTAAGTTGATCCCCCAAGTATGGAACAAGGGCTTCCCCTTCCAAGTTTTGTGATCCACAAATTCACATGCAACCCCACAAAAATTGCATTTTACCGAAATCAACAAATTTTAATGCAAACGAAAAAAAATCATTTTACATTATTTAATCAGTTTAATGGTGTGCTACGTGAACTTGGTAATTTTGCACTGAGCAGATTTCCGTATCTATTGATGTTTAATTTTCACAAATCTTATTTTTGAGGAATTAAGTCTTCCAAGCTGTTTGCCATTCTAATCATGCTTACTATACCATAAAACGGAACATTAATGTAAGATTATATTTCAATATTAATACAATATTAATTGTTCGTGTTTTAGTGAATTTCACGAACATGCACCTGCGAAAATTATACACGTGAAATAAACCCATTGTATGGTATGCAGACAATTAACTGATATATTTGTACTCACACACTGCATGGTATGCGGGGGTTCCTGGTTTATCCCTGCTCAAGGCAGTGCCGTTTGATCTGCACTTATCGGCACATACTTTACACTTTAGGTATCATAAAATTTTATGCCGAGTTGGCGCTTTTTGTACTTAATTGTTGTTTAATTATTATGCTAGCTTTGTTGTTTTGAATAAATTAATTCGGAGATTATAAATTCTTAAATTCTGAAAACTTGAAACAACTCAGCCACTTGCAGCTTAATTTGCATGTTTAATTTACCCTTTACTCTGTGGACCCTAATTTTCACGCCCAGTCATTATACTGTACAGGTGTTGATCATTAATTGTTTTACTTTAATGTTTAATTTTTTTTATTAATTTGCCCGAAACCCATGAATATTCAACTTAATCGTCTTTGTGGAAAAATATGAGCATGCATATATCTGATAAATAGATAAAACATGTAGCTACAATTGTAGAAAATTTCATAGAAAAATATTAAGAAATAAAAAAATTACAGCACTTGTCCCAAAACTTTCTGGACACCCCTCATAGTATTAGTATTTGCATCTATAACACGAAAACTGAAATTCAACTTTTCAAATACAAGTTGTAAGGTTTTTTTGCCTACTAATAAACGTAAAACCTGCCAATATGCTTTAAGCATTGTTTTCCAATTTGGTAAAAACTATCATGTTAAACAAAACAAAACCAAATGCATTGTTTGATAAAGATCTTGGAAATGTAACGTGTTTTGTTTATTATCATGTTATTTCTGCATTACCTGCTGTACAAGAAAATCAAATGTTTTGCCACGTTTTCATTGGATAATTGTACCATTATGTTTACATCTTGTGTTTCTTAAATCATTCTCTATGTTTTGCATCCCGGAATTGATGTCTCGGCAAAATTATATTTGGATACTGAAAGTTTTGTGCTGATGATAATACTGTAAATCACTTGATATTCTTGCCATCTTTATTTACCGAATTTTTGTAACAGACTTATTTACAAAATTTTGCTTACAGTCTAAAAATTTCACAGATTATGAACTTGCTGTCGAAGGTATCAAGATAGGTTTCCATATTAAGGAAGTATATTGAAACCCAGATTTATGAATTCACAAGAAATTATGTTGGCAAATATCATAAATTACAAAAATAAAGACATTGCAAATAACAGCCGACGTTCAGTAATTTGTTTTATTTGTTATAAGTTGATGAATAAGTGTGTTGATATCATATATTGTTTTCTACATTAATTTCCTCATTTATTCGTCCGTCATTCTTAACATTATCAACATATTATTGTGGCCTGCTTTTTATGGTGAGTGCTGCTTCTCTGTCTATAATTCCCCTAGTTACAATTTACATTACGTCATACTTCAACATAAACTACTAAAAAATGCATAGCAGTGCTAGATCTAATTTTAACACCGCGTATGAACCAAATCACTGTACGACTTATTGGGATACAATTCAACTTATATGACTTATTGTGATTGAAACATCCGGTGATTTCCTATCACTGTATGACTTATTGCAAGACTATAATTCAATGTGTACTCCTTATTGCGATTACTGGAAGTTGACTCGTTTATACACTGTGTTTAAACTCCAAAACCATTATCAATAATAATTTTTAAACTTAAACATTTTTTTATTAAACCAACCAAAAGTCATTAAATTTTATTATTGATCATTTTGACCGGGGCCATTTTCTGTTTCATACAGAGCTAGCAATTTGCACTTTGTTCTTTTTGTGCCGTAATTTTGTGTTCTGCTGTTTGTCTTGAGTGCTGCCTTCCCACTAATTTGTTTTAATTTTTCACTAATCTTGCCATTTTTCCGATACAGTCAAACCTGTTTTAAACAGCCACATTAAAAGCATAAATCAAATATGGATGCTAAAAACAGACCATTGGTTACAAAATGACATTATGACATTCCTAGTACATAAATCTGTTTATGTAATGTTTGAAAGATTAGAAATGGGCCCATAATTTTCGCCAAATTACTGGTGCCTGTAGTTACTGTGTGGTGTCATTTGTTACTTATAATTTAAGGTTGGAAATTAAAAAGTAATTAAAGTTTAATGAAAACTGCTTTATTTGCCAATTTCTGGTCTTAAAACGTGTTTTAAGTTTGCCCATGTTTTATTGGTGAATATTTCATTGGGTTTTAATGCACCTTTAATCGCCTGGTTCTGGTAATGGGAGGTAATCTATCTTAATAACTTTACAACCGAATAGACTTGAAAGTTGAAACTTGGAAATTAATTAGAAATTAATTGACATTTATATGGATAGCTTGTTAATGGAATATTTTTTATTTGAACACCTAGATTGATGCAGCATTTAAGTAAACCGCATTAAACTGAGACACGTCACACTTAAACAACCATTAGCTTGGAGTCTTATTTTAATCTGGTCAGATAATAGTATTATACATGTATAATATATTGCAAAAAATTAACCTTCTAGCCTTCTACAGGGGCGGATCCAGGATTTAGTGTTAGGGGGGGCGTGAAATGAAAAATGAGCTGGGGGTCCAGGGGGCCGCAAGTGCCCCTGGTGGGTGCAGGGCAAAGCCGTCTTCCCACAGCTTTAGGAAAAAGCTTGTCATAGTCTTCTGCATTTTCGCTCGTTTTGGAGCTGGCGCATCCATCTTTGTTGTCATAAAATGCAGCGAAAAGAGAATCAATGTGCAAAAAGAGCGATACATCAGAATCGCAAAGTTCGACCTGAATAACGGGGCGGCAGAGAGTCTATCGAAGTGTCTGTGGCTAGTGGAAAATGTTAATTGCGCGCTGTGCGCGCAGAAAGCAGAACAAAAATGACTTTAAATATGTGATTTAGTGTGATACAACAAATGAATTGACTTTACTTTGGCGATTTTAGGGGGGGGCGTACGCCGGGTCCGCCCCCCCTTGGATCCGCCTATGTTCTATAAGCATCATACTTTAACAGTCGATTTGTTGTCTTTAATTTAAATTCGGCCTTTGTTTACATAAGGGGAAAGTATTACACAATATACACTTATCTAAATCATCGTCAAAGCACGACTTTCTTACAGAAATTGATTTATTCCCCAAGTGTGCAATAAATATTTATATTAGCCTGATGTTATGTTAGCCAATCCATGCCTTGATTGGTCCATGACGTCAGGATAATACCACCGTCATCAAGACGTCACGCTCATTGTACCGCTAAATTTTGGTTAAATCCTATGCAACATACATGTACATTATAATTCAGCGATAATGAATGTTCTATAAGGTTATGTGATAAATAGAATCTTTAAGTCTTGCTCATTACATACTCGTAGACAAAACAATATGACACGAGGCTTTGACTGTAAACCTGAATGTAGACAAAACAATATGACACGAGGCTTTGACTGTAAACCTGAATAAATTGTGACATCGTATTTTTAAGCTCCCCGAAAGGTGAGCATATAGTCGCTTTGTCCGTCCTTCCGTCCGTCCGACTGTCCGTGCGTGCGTGCGTCCGTCACACTTTTGTCCGGGCCATAACTTGAACAGTATTAGAGATAGAAATGTAATGAATACACCTCATTAAGAGGAAGTGCAGTGCACAAGAACCTTAACTCTTGACTGCATATCTTTTAAGTTATTTCCCTTTGTAACTTTTCATACTTAATTCTTGTCCGGGCCATAACTCATACAGTATAAGAGTTATCAATTTGAAACTTCATAGGTAAATAGATCTTATTAAGGGTAAGTTCAGTGCACAAGAACCATAACTCTGCATTGCAAATTGTTTTAGTTATTCCCCTTTGTAATTTTTAGTACTTTATTCTTGTCCAGGCCGTAACTCATCCAGTATTAGAGATATCAATTTGAAACTTCATAGTTGAATAAATCTCATTAAATTATAGTGCTGTGCCAAAGAACCATAACTCTCTTTTGCATTTTTCTGGAGTATTTTTTCTGTGACAAACATCCTGCGGGGAGCATCACATGTCAATGACTGCTCTTGTCTAATGTATGCAATTATGATATTCATTTATTTCGAGTGATGTTTATTAGTTTTGTTGCGCATCTTGGCATTAGCTCAACCCAGTCAGCAACTGTGATCAAAAGACTTCAAATTTAATTAATCTTAACTAAATTATCAACATTTGTCTTCTGTAGAATTTCAACCTTTGATGTCATTCTCTTAAAACCTCTGCTAATTCATGTTTAAGTTTTAGTCCTCAAACTATGATTTATGTTGACATTTATAAGTTCCTATTTAGTCAACTTTTTTGCACTCCTAACATTTAAAACAATAACAATTGGAATAGAAAGACTCTTCAAATTTCTTTGAGATGATGATTAATGGGTTTTACAAAATTTGTTACTTCTGCAAAGTTCCTTTGTCTTCATAATAAAACATACATTTCATATAAATATGCAGCCAACTGTGTGTGATCCAAGACCACAAGTGAACAAAGACCGCTATGACCGAAATCTACCAGTATATTATCCTTCATTTATGGAGTAAAGGGTTATAGGTCTATGAATAAAGGACTAGAGGTCTATGAATAAAGGGTTAGGGGTCTATGTAATAAAGGGTTAGGGTGTATGAACAAGGGGTTGGGTCTATGTAATAAAGGGTTAGGGGTCTCTGTAATAAAGGGTTAGGGGTCTATGGAATATAGGGTTAGAGGTCTATGAATAAAGGGTTAAGGGTCTATGGAATATAGGGTTAGGGTCTGTGAATAAAGGGATAGCAGTCTATGAAAAAAGGGTTAGGGGTCTTCGGAATAAAGGGTTAGGGATCTATGGAATAAAGGGTTAGGGGTCTATGGAATAAAGAGTTAGGGGTCTATAAATAGTTAGGGGTCAATTGAGTAAAGGGTTTCTAAGAGTAAATGTCCAGAGTTAAGGGTTATGGGTCTATGGAGTAAAGGGTTAGGGGTGTATGGAATAAAGGGTTAGGGGTCTATGGAATAAAGGGTTAGGGGTTTATGGAGTAAAGGGTTAGGGGGTCTATGGAATAAAGGGTTAGGGGCCTATGGAATAAAGAGTTAGAGGTGTATGGAATAAAGCGTTAGGGGTCTATGGAACAAAGGGTTATAATAATACAGGATAGACAGTCTTGTTAAACAAGTACTGTTTGTTGCCACCTTGAATAAATATTTCAATTACTCTAAACTGCTGATGGTTTGTTATTGCTATGGTTAACGAAGTTCTGGCTACTTGAAAATAAGTATATTTCTGTTCTGTAATTAACTTTTAATTAACTGCAACTTGTTTCTATTTTGCTCATGCTCAAGGAAATTTCAGTAAAAATATTGTGTATAATAGCTTGACATAATTTTCCTTTGGTGCAACAAGGTTGTATCTCATTATATAGAATATAGTGAGATACAACCTTGTTGCACCAAAGGGACACATGTCTGGAGTCTCCAATCTCCATTGCAAGTGGCAACCCTGGAAAAAAGTTATCCTTAAGCACATAGCATTGCAATGAAATGTTACTCAATGTTTAAAATGTGCATTACTGTAAACCAATTTACTTTCGCGAATACTAACTTTCGCGTTTTGCTGATCGTCGGCATATTCGTGACTACAAATTTTCATGTTTTTAAATTTCCTGAAATGACCATATTTAAGTTTGCAGCACATTTTGCGGCCACTTAATTTCATGAAATTCTACCACCCGCGAACTCTACGAATTAAATTGTGTGAAAAAATTTCTTGTTTTATAGTTTCACAAAATAGATTATAATCATTTGGGTGACGTACAAGTGCTTTGATTCTACAAAATTTTGATGATTATAAAGAAATTTACTATACACTACACAGGGAAATTATGATATGAAGTCATTATGGTTTTGACCACAGTGACAATGTACTTTTTAAATACAACTGACACCAAATGTCTGATAAATCAAATATTAGTGTCAAATTACATACTTCACTGACATAATGGTGATTATATATTGAGTGTTGGGTCAGATGTCAGCTGACTTAGAGTTCATATTACAACGATGGTTGACAGAACTAATATATTAGCATGTAAGTCACCAACCCCATTGTAAAGTATTTTAGTTTATCTCCTTGATTTATGAAAAACTTGCTTATTAAATTAAGTGACTATAGTTAGACGGAGATAACACTAGCCTTTGTTTACAAATAAAAATGAAAATAAAATACATTTTCGATATTCGTTTTTTGTTTAAACTTGTGCATATACACTTTTAATGATATACTCTTTAAATATACACTGATAACTGATACAGTTTGCCGGCGATAACTCTAGCCTTATCGATAAACAAACAAAGCAAATTATAAACACTGCACGGTCGACTGGCTGCCAGTTATTAGTGTATATTTGAAGAGTATATCATTGAAAGTGTATATGCACAAGATTGAACAAAAATGAACATCGAAAATGTATTTAAACTTCATGTTTATTTGTAAACAAAGGCTAGTGTTATCTCCGGCGAACTATACCAGTATTTCAATTATTTTTCCTCCAATTTTAGAATTTTGTATGATCTTACCTGGGATCTGGGTCGTGCATACGCAAGAAATTTATTGGTGGCAGACCTAATATACCATCCAGTAAGACCAACCCCCCCCCCCATCAATGTAGGTTTACTGTTGAGGGGCAAAAATTGTCATATATAAGTTTGTATACAGTTGCCATATCTTGTGAAAAGTTAAATTTCATGTTTGGTAGAAATATCAAAATAACACAAAAACTGAGATGTTCAGAATTAATTTAAACTATTGCCACACTAGATCTTTTTTACTTCTCTGAAAATGGGTTTGTATTAAAAGCCTGTCTGACAGTGATAAATTCTTGCCCAGTGGAACATCAACAGATTGCGGGGAAAACGCGACTGAAGCAGCGTTGTTATCGTTAGATGCAATTTTGCATTCAGTTGCAATTGTTCTGATTTTAATTTGATAAATGCATTTCTTATCATAATTCAAATGCATTTTATCAGATAATATATGATGCATTTTGGCTGATTGATTTCAGTTCTAGATGGAAGATAATATTATTTATGGAATGTTCTAGCATTATCTTGTATAATAATTTTGTCTGTGTTAAAATTCACACTGATTGTTAATTTCTGTGATATGCAGGAGTTCGTAACACTGTCACGTTACCGATTATCCTCATACTGGGCCAACTAGTCCTGGAAACTAGGAAACCTTATGCACTGAGCACCATGGAAGGGGCTGTTTGGGTGGCAAGCAGGCGGTTGGATAACTGCATGCTTTTTTGCGTTACATGTATCACCAAAAGTCCCTAAAAAATTACCAATGGCAAAGGGTATCTGTGTCCCATTACAAAAGGTACCCGAGTTGCCCATTAAGAAAGGTACCCGGCCCATTGTGAGTAGTACTAGTCCTTTGAAAAGTACCAGTCCTATTGTGAAAGGTACCAGTCCTATTGTGAAAGGTACCAGTTCCTTTGTCAAAGTTACCAGTCCTATGGTAAAAGTTTCCAGTTCCTTTGTCAAAGGTACCAGTCCTATTGTGAAAGGTACCAGTCCTATTGTGAAAGGTACCAGTCCTATTGTGAAAGGTACCAGTGCCATTGTTAGAGGTACCAGTCTTATTATGAAAGTTTCCAGTTCCTTTGTCAGAGGTACCAGTCCCATTGTGAAAGGTACCAGTCCTATTGTGAAAGGTACCAGTCCTATTGTGAAAGGTACCAGTCCTATTGTGAAAGGTACCAGTCCTATTGTGAAAGGTACCAGTCCTATTGTGAAAGGTACCAGTCCTATTGTGAAAGGTACCAGTCCTATTGTGAAAGGTACCAGTCCTATTGTGAAAGGTACCAGTCCTATTGTGAAAGGTACCAGTCCTATTGTGAAAGGTACCAGTCCTATTGTGAAAGGTACCAGTCCTATTGTGAAAGGTACCAGTCCTATTGTGAAAGGTACCAGTCCTATTGTGAAAGGTACCAGTCCTACTGTGAAAGGTACCAGTCCCACTGTGAAAGGTACCAGTCCTATTGTGAAAGGTACCAGTCCTATTGTGAAAGGTACCAGTCCTATTGTGAAAGGTACCAGTCCTATTGTGAAAGGTACCAGTCCCACTGTGAAAGGTACCAGTCCTATTGTGAAAGGTACCAGTCCTATTGTGAAAGGTACCAGTCCCACTGTGAAAGGTACCAGGCCCATTACAAATGGAACCAGGCCCATTGTGAAAGGTACCAGGCCAATCACAAAAGATACCAGTCCTATTGACTGTGAAAGGTACTAGACCCATTGGTAGTTGAACAAGAACAATTGCTAAAGGTATCACAGGGGTATATTGCAAGTCGGACCCGTCCTGTGCATTGGCTAAGGTTCCAGACCCATTTTGCAAAAGGTACAAGGCCCATTTTGAAAGGTACCAGTCCCCTTGCAAAGGGTGCCCAATTATTCCCAGACCGTTGAGAGAGGTTCTGCAGGCCTGTTGCATTTTAGAGATATACAGTCAGATTAAAGGAAAGGCTTGGGAGACAAAATAACTTGAAAACATATACACTGCCCACCAAAAATAAGTATACAGATGTTATTTGCCCACTTACTTGCCTGTAATGATACTATTTGCAGAACAGTGAAGCAACAATATACTTAAAGAAACTGAATATTTTTGTTTATTAAATGGAAAGGACATACATTAATTGGTATCCTAGGTGCAAAATCTAAAGTTTTTTGTCCCTCTTGAATAGTAACTTTGTCACAAAAAGATGGAAAATTCAGCCTTTTTGATCACATGGTTATTTCAGTTCCAAATATCTTCATTTTTATTTCTATCTCTATTTTGACTCATTTAGTAACTGTAGTTTCAGAAACTAGTATAGTTATGACCGTCTGATAATCAGATATTGAATAATTTAACCAAGTTTATTTTTGCAACAATTATTTACTGTATACTTATTGTTGGTGGGCACTGTATATTAATTGTTGTGAACAACTTTCTGATTTAGATAAATGTCTCTCTTTGCTTCTAGGGCTTTGTTGGTAATAGCTTACGAGTTATGTTTGTAAATTCGTACTTATTATTTGAATGAATTCCATCTATTAGCAATAATGCTGAGACAGCATATAGTGATATCAATCTACACAAAGAAATTCCTACAGATTCATGTGTTGATTTAAATGTATTACTTCATTTTGGTGCAGTCTTGAAGAATTCATTAAGAGAATATTTGTCATTTGTATATCTAATTAATTTTCTGGGGGAATCTATGATTTTTATATTGGCATAAATATAATTATCATATACAGTCAACTCTCGTTATCTCGAACTCGCTTATATCGAATTTTCCGTTATGTCAAAGTTTTTTTCAAGTCCCAATTTTTCTCCTTCTTTGTCTATTTGAAATCTCGAGACCCATCTCGAAGTTTCGGCTCGAATTCGGCTCGAATTTTTCGTTATGTCAAATTATTTTTTGGTCCCGATTAACCAATTTGCACTTTAAATCTATTGTTCATCTCGAAGTCGGGTCGAAGTCTGATCGTTTTTCACACTTCGCCAGTCTGAAATCTTCGATTTACCTGTAATTTTCGCGCCTTCCATTGTTGAACAAATATTTGTTTGCAACAATTTGCGCAAACATGTCATAAAACTTCATGTTACGTACTAACATTAATAAACATGTCATCTCGAACAATTGTTTGTAAAAATAATAATTAAAATAAAATGCATTTTCTCGAGGAGGAATACATGTACATAAATATCACAACAAGCAATTCTCACGAATATGTCATTCTTACGACCGTAACAATATGGCGGCGTAAAATGACAGAAACTGGAAAACTTGCAACTTCGATGTCGAAAATTCTATCTCGAATTTTCGTTATGTCGAAGTAATTTCCACGGTCCCGTGAAATTCGAGATAACGCGAGTTGACTGTATTCCTTTTTTAATTATATGTAAAATTACAATTTCATGCTAGTTTACAACTTAAATATAAACATTAATTTGCATTCTAAAGGCATATAAAATCTTATTTTTTATTACTTAAAAGCTTTTTCACATAAATGCTTTGAAATGAAAAAAAAATACTTTTATGTTCTTGACTTAGGCTGAAGTTTTTTTTGATTACGATAATTTAAAAAAAAAGTTTTGGGAGGAGAACGGAGATTTAAACAGAGGACCGAAAGGGCCCTCAACCCCCTAGGTCTCTCATCTGCCGTTGCCTGAGTGACTTATTTAGGACCCTTAGGACCCTCATGATATATTTTCATTCCCTTCTGTCAACAGTAAAATTTTCAAAAATTTCTGTAAACCTTAAAATAAAAAAAACCCTGGCCTTTTATCAACCATTAACAATGTTAATGACTGATACAAATGCTGACTTATACTTTATGGGATGAAATTGTTATTTATCGCTGTGGCATTTTTTAAGATTCTTCAAAGGCTAATGTTTCAATAAAGTGATAATATTAATGGCATTTTTATCAAAATATAAAGGTTACTGTCCTATGTTAACTTAACGAGTTATATAATTTTAGTGTGCCTTATTTGTACCTATATATACCAGGCGCGTAGCTACCTGTACGCAGAATACGCAGCTGCGTACACATGCTTCTCAAAAAGTGAAAAATTAAATGATCGAAAAATTAAATAAAAACTGACGCCTAAGCCCTAAGGGGGGTAATCCTTTAGTATTTTCAGCATTTCTTAGAAACTCTTTTAAAAAGCTCTATACACAAAAAATCTGGTTTATCAGTAAAAATAATGCTGAAGATGATGCAAAAAACACCCCAGAACGCACCAGAGACGTTCTAGCGAACAAATTTTTTCAGGGGGAGCATGCCCCCAGACCCCCCTAGCCTTCTTGCGTACACATTCAAATACCTAGCTACGCCCCTGTATACCTTAAGGTTAAGCATAACTATAATGGTTATGATTATGTCATTCTTAGAAATAAACACGTATTAAATCAATGCATTTACATTGTATCAATCTGTTGACATAAATGGTCAAGATAAATTATAACAATTATTTCTTAATTTTACATTTTGCAAACTTGAGTCCGGCAAAGCTGTATTCAAAGACAAAAAAGCACCAAAGCAAACATTTTCTAGGGTATCTTTGAGGCGTTATTATACAAATATATACAACCAAATATGCAAGATTTTCCTCAATTCAAAAATAAAAGATAAGATGAAAAATTAAGGATGTATCAAATTATATGTACCTATAGTATACATTTTGTATACGTTACACTATGGCAACTTATCTTTGGCTTAGAATTAGAGACTCATGCATATTTGAAATCTGCATCTCCAGGCGCAACTTATAAACCTATTTTCATAAAATTTGAAGTGGTCATGTTGACCAAACTGCAGTTTAAAAAGCTTGTTTTTCCATAGGTAAAGAGTAGTTTTCAGACTTCTCAAAACATTGCTTTTGTACTTACAACTTTCTAATTCTAAGCCAGCCATATTTGGACACAACTATTTTATTTGTTTTAATCAAATAAATAGAATTTTCTTTGGTATTATCAAAACTTAAAATACGATTGACTATGTCAGCATGTATCATTCCAGAAATTGTATTCATTAGTGTCCTACTGGTTTTTGACCGGAGGGGACTAAAGGTTTGCCCTCCGTCTGTCCGTCAGTCAGTCTGTCAAAAAATCTGGATCCTGACATAACTGAAACAGCTTCCAAGTTAGTTTTATGAAATTTGATATGTGGATAGGGGGCAATAAGGGGATTATGCATGTCTAAAAATATTTTGATTCTGACAATAATTGTGGTTGCTATGGCGACAGAAAGAGTGAAAATATGCCCAAATCTGGATCCTGCCTTAACTCAAACAATTTTCAAGCTAGGTTTATGAAACTTGATATGTGGATAGGGGCAATGAGGGGATTATGGACGTCTAAAAATATTTTTGATTCTGACAATAATTGTGGTTGCTATGGCGACAGAAAGAGTGAAAATATGCCCAAATCTGGATCCTGCCTTAACTCAAACAATTTTCAAGCTAGGTTTATGAAACTTGATATGTGGATAGGGGCAATGAGGGGATTATGCACGTCTAAAAATATTTTTGATTCTGACAAAAATTGTGGTTGCTATGGCAACAGAAACATTGAAAATGGCTTAAAACCGGTAGGGGACTTCTGTATTGCTTGCAATTCTTAATGACTTGTTCTATAAGTAATGCTAGCTCTTTAAACATACATTACTACCAGTGTGGCCTACCTATTGGCAATTCTTCCAAGCGTTATGACTAAAGTACTTGTTGCAAGATATTAGTAATAATAATAGTATGCTTACTTTTATATTTTTCTATAATTATTTATGCTGGCTCTTAATTGATTGTAAAAGCACATTAATCAAGTCTGCTAATTTTTCATGACAGCCGAGGAAAACAATTTTGATAGTTTTCTCTTTTAACTCAATGGATGCCACTTTTTGTAAAAGCTTAGAATAGTTAATTCTCACAGATGGGGAATTCGATATTCCTGATAATTTCCAGATAGAAAACTGGAATGTCTCTATTTTCTGTTCATTCAGTTGATCATTGTTGCGGGTCAAAAAGTTAGCGAATTCTGAAAAATCGGACACTTGGAGTGCAGAAATAAAAATGATTTTTAAAAATTCTCTGTAGAGTTCGATATTTTTTTGTTTGGCAAAAACTTATGCTAGATGAAATTTAAGCGAATTTTGTAAATTTGTAAAATTTGTAAAATTTGCAAAATTTGCCAATATTTCCTCATAACTTACTTAACTGTTTATTTAGTATACTCTGATTTATGGAATAAGAAAATTAAATTTGAATACTGTGTTTGCAAAAAAATTATTGTAATTTCGATATTAACATTATTCAAATAATCCAGATTATCTGACTGAATTATGTCCCTTGGTACAACAATGTTAGCCAAGATTTATCCTCACAGATGGGGAGTTTGATATTCCTGATAATTTCCAGAATGAAAACTGGAATATTTCTATTTTCTGTTCTTTCAGTAATTTTTGCGGGTCAAAAAGTTCGTAGATTCTGAATTTTGGACACTTAGAGTGCAGAAATATGAATGATTTTTAAAAATTCTCTAGGTAGAGTTCTAAGTTACTTAATTTTTGGCAAAAATTTATGTTAGATGAAATATTAGCGAATTTAGTAAATTTGTAAAATGTGTAAAATTTTGTAAAATTGTAAAATTTGTAAAAATAAAATAAAATTTGCCAATATTTCCTCATAACTTACTTAACTGTTTATTTAGTATACTCTGATTTATGGAATAAGAAAATTAAATTTGAATACTGTGTTTGCAAAAAAATTATTGTAATTTCGATATTAACATTATTCAAATTATCTGACTGAATTATGTCCCGTGGTACAACAATGTTAGCCAAGATTTTATCCTGACTCTAATTTTAATTTTATTCAGCGATTATCAAGAGTTATGACCGTTGGTGTGATTAACATGAACCAAAATTGTAACTTCATGATATATTAACTTTATTCAGACGATTATCTAAAAGAGTTATTGCTCTTTGTGCAATAAATGTCAAAGTTTCAAATAACCAGATGTAGGATTTCCTGAGTTTTATTTTTTTATTTCGCATTAATGTTGACTCCTTGGTATTTTGTATTGACATGACAGTATTTTAGGGTAGTCATTATGTACATTTGATTAATTTGCAGGTGGATTCACTGACAGTTATATTTGTTTCTCCTATAGCTAAGCAACCCAATATTGAAATAGGATTAAGGATTACATGCCCCTGTCATCCAATGTCTGGGGTATTGTTGTTTGTGTTTGACAGCAGCAGTCCTAAGTGCATGGTCATTCCGTTTTTTCCCTGCCAGAATATGGTCAATGACCTCCCAAGTTTAGGGTATTCAACTTTGCTATATGTAAGGTGGCAGGAATCAATTCAAAAATTGTCATCTTGGCTTCAAAGTTGTTAAAACTGGTTACTGTACTTGGCATGCATTCTTGCTCAGCGTATATGAGGATCGTTCGAGAACTTTTTGGCTCGTAGTGTGTTTGGATAATGTAACTGGATATAGTCTCCATATACAGTACAACCTCTCCATAGCTGCCCTCTGTAGAGCAACAACCTCACTATAACAACATCTTCTAAATTTCCCTATGCCTATACTTAAAATACTATTAATTTAACCTCTGTAGAGCAACTGCCTCTAAACAACGACCAATATTTGCAGCCCCAATAGGGCGTTGCTCTACAGAGAATATACTGTAACTAAAATACCCTGTCCTTGGAATTTCAGACATAAAACCCCTATCACAGTACCAGACGTATGGTTCGAACTGGTAGTTTTGGAGTTACATCCCTTGATCGCTGTAAATGTCACGTTTTGCAGGTGATATGATATGTATTATCAGGGTATGCACATTTCTTAATGCAAACGTCTGAAATTGTCATTTGTCAAACCTGCTGATTCGTGAAAATAATCATGTACGGGAGTAATTACAAAATAGCGTAAAATGTTTCATCTTTGTAATATGTATCAGAGACAGCTTGTTCACGGTAATGGAGTGATAAAGTAGCTATAAAAATTCTATAAATAAGCCCAGATTAGATTGCAACGTCCCGGGAGGTAGAGCTAATTAAAACGAAGCTGTCCATTTTAGTTAGCTGTTAAGTAAAAATTGTCACTGTCCAAAAAAGTTTAAATAGCGTAATATTTGTCATTATGCTAATGTCCTTTAGTTGTAACTTTACACAGTTATTGAATTGGGAAAAGTTACCTGTCAAGTCAGCTGTATTCTGAATACTGTTTAAGAATGCGAAATTTGGGTTTTAATCGTTTCTATCATGATAATGACATGAATTTGAAATTTTAACTCTGATGTGATATGCCTGTTAATTGTGATATTATATGGTTACATGTTGGATTAATTTGTAATGGGCATGCTGTTGAATGTGAAGGCTGTTACTTGTAAACATACTTAAGTTCCTTTGCCTTAGGGCAAGTTGGGATGGAACGCGCGTTGGATCTAGGTATATATAGACACAGGCTCTATTCGACCGCATTTGGTTTCTACATGTTTTGTGCCTTCACCATTGAAGAGTCAAACAGTTATGGCGCCACAATGTTGTTACTCATAATTCGAAGCCCGGCGCTGTTGACGTTATGTTTCATTTTTTGTATGGTAATGGAACCAGCTTCTAAAACAGTGAAAATGTTAGTTTCACTGTTATTTTCACTGTTATTTTCACTGATAAATCCATTGATGGCACATAGTAATCAGTCATATTCCAATAGATACCAGTGAATTAAGCTAACCTAGTTTCATGAAATTTATTTTTGGCCAAGACTCCAGTGGCCCTCTTGTTATTTAAAGTACTAGTTTCAATGGGCACAATGCCCAACACACAACTGATCGAGAAAATGTATTTAACCGCTGAAAGTCCAAGTTTCAGCTGTTAAAAAGTAGAAAGTCAAAGTCGCAGCTGTCAAAGAGCTAAAAGCCCTTAGTTTCAGCTAAAAAGCTGAACGACTTAATGTTTACTTCAAATCATTAAATTTTCTATGCATTCTATTTTAACTTTAAGTTGCAATACTCAATTATATGTAAGATAAAATTTATTTCGCAGTATTGTATGTGGGTCTTTTTTTTTTCCATTTTGGCCCAGATTTAATGAAATTGTTATGCTAAGTGTTGGCTTTTGAAATGCAGAGAAATAATGTACTTGTGACATACATTTTGATTGAAATACTCAATTATACATTTTGTAGAACATAAAATGGTGATACATTATGTCTGGAAGTTAGGCATGTTGTTTTGGAATATGATTTGGTATGCTATAATTTTCTATGCACCATGCATTCATTTTGTCATTAAACTTTGTAATATAATGTGAATTATGCAACATCTCCAGGAGTTTGGCTGGCATAGATTTGTTTTATCTGAAACTGGGTCAATTAGCTTTTTTATGGCTTAAACTAGGTTATTCAGATTTTTATGCTCCCCGAATTATGCTCCCCGAAGGGTGAGCATATAGTCGCCGCTTTGTCCGTCCGTCCGTTTACCTGTCTGCACACACCCAGTAATACTTATATGGCTACTTTTTATGGACAAACCAGTTGAAAATAGTTAAAACGAAAGTAGAATTTCCTTTTACGTGGCCAAAATTCTCTTTTATGTGGCTAAAATTAGACACATAACTATTTTCATTCCTTAAAGTAACCACATAAATACCGTCCCGTTAGGATGTCAGTCCGTCACACTTTTGTCCTGGCCATAACTTGAACAGTATAAGAGATAGCAATTTGAAGCTTCATAGGTGAATACACCTCATAAAGAGGAAGTGCAGTGCACAAGAACCATAACTCTTGATTGCATATTTTTTTAGTTATTCCCCTTTGTAATTTTTCATACTTATTTCTTGTCCGGGCCATAACTTGAACAGTATTAGAGATATCAGTTTGAAACTTCATAGGTGAATAGACCTCATTGAGGGGAAGTGCAGTGTACAAGAACCATAACTCTTGATTACATATTTTTTTAGTTATGCCCCTTTGTAATTGTTCATACTGTTACATAAGGTAGAGTCACTCTGTGTCATTGAAGAGAGTTTGTGTATGAGAGGGCTGTAACGGGAATAATAATAATAATAACAACTTTATTTTCTGTGGATGACATAATTGGCCATTGAAGAAAGGTTGGTGTCCTTTAGAGGGCTGTTCCATATAGTGTAGCAGTTGTACTGTAAGACAATAGTGTATCTGATAATTATTGTTTGATTACAATATGAATTGTGTTGGAAACATACATGCCATGTTTGACAGACCCCTTTGCGTGATATTTATGAGGGATGTGCAGGAGATTTCATAAAAATGTGTGAGATTTTCCTTGCTGAAACTTTAGACTTAAATTATTGAAGTTTATATGCAGTTTTCACTCACTTTACTGTTATGACAATACCATGCATGCTTCATGAAGCAATTTAATCTAATATTTGTAATCATTTTATAATGTTAACAAAAAATGTCAGGTTCCAGTATCATAATCCAAGAAATGTGTGCGATTTGATCAATTGACCTCAAATCATGCGTGAATGTAGTTTCAAATGCATGAGACTCATGCATGATGCTGGAGATCTGGGGTGGTATTCACAAAGCATCTTAGCAGAAAACTTAGAAATTTCTCAAAACCTTAACATTTTCTAACAGCTTATCAAGAAAATCAAGACGATTAAAATTTAACACAGTTTTGAAGCATTATGTAAACAGCTACAATAATCATTAAGAAAACATGGATTATTTCTCGAATTGCGGGACATATGAGCTGCATAAATTATTGACTTAAGTCAAAATATTTAAGTTTTCACTTAAGATGCTTTGTGAATACCAGCCCTGGGGTGGTATTCACAAAGCATCTTAGCAGGAAACTTAGAAATTTCTTAAACTCTTAAAATTTTCTAAATTGAATCAGCTAAGCAAGAAAAATCAAGATGATTAATATTTTACATAGTTCGAAGCATTATGTAACCAGCTATTATAATCACTAAGAAAACATGGAATATTTGTCTAATTGCGGGACATGTGAGCTGCACAAATTTTTAACTTAAGTCAAAATATTTAAGTTTTCACTTAAGATGCTTTGTGAATAGCAGCCCTGGCGTATATGTGGAAAAGATGTTATTTTCATGCTGTACGGCTGCTTATAATTGTTTTATCATAGATTATCTTAGAATAAAGTGTTTATTATTGCATTGTTAACAACACTAGAACTAAGAAGCAAAAACCTAGTACTTGTGTCTATCTCAGTCTGTTAATTCCCAATTATTATGATAGGAATTTGAAGACAAATGTTAAAGATATTAATATAGATGACAGGTTTTATGTTTTGGAACGGAACAGAACAGAAAATATATTTGGAGATGGCCTAATGTACTGGATGAATAATAGAAGATGCTTGTTGAATATACAATTGTTTCATGATTCATGTAATTAGATTAGTCCCCTACCGGTTTTTGACCGGAGGGGACTATTAAGGTTTGCCGTCCGTCCGTCAAACAATCTGGATCCTGACATAACTCAAACAGTTTCCAAGCTAGGCTTATGAAACTTGGTTTGTGGATAGGGGGCAATAAGGGGATGATGCACGTCTAAAATATTTTGATTCTGACAAAAATTGTGGTTGCTATGGCAACAGAAAGAGTGAAAATATGCCCAAATCTGGATCCTGCCATAACTCAAACAGTTTCCAAGCTAGGTTTATGAAACTTGATATGTGGATAGGGGGCAATAAGGGGATTATGCATGTCTAAAAATATTTTGATTCTGACAAAAATTGTGGTTGCTATGGCAACAGAAACATTGAAAATGGCCTCAAACTGGTAGGGGACTTCTGTATTGCTTGCAATTCTTAATTACTTGTTAATGTTCGTTTGTTAACATTCCCTCAAAAACTGTTTCCCTGTCGAAAAAAAATTTTGTTAGAAAGGCCTATATCAGTGTAGCAATACCATGTGACTTTTGACTACAGTTACAAGAAGAAATTTGTAAACATCGGAAAATAAAATAGCCATAAGTATTTTATTTCTTCATCGATTTCTATGTAATATATGCCACGCTAAGGGGACAATTGTTTGCTTTCCATGAAATATAAAATCTATGTAACTATATTTATAATTATGCATCCCCTCGAATTTTGGACCCATGCAAATTGCATTACATGTGTTTTAAAATCACCAATTATTTCCCAATAACACGTATGGAGAGGGTGTACAGGTTGCCATCATAGGATTTGGGTATCTATGGTGTACAGGGTTAATCCAGGGTAACCCTGTATTACTCAGAATGTATAATCTGCTGATGTATGCAATAAGAATGCTTCGAGAATTTTGCTGTGCCTGGTATTCATTATACAGTGTAATTATGTTATAGTGCAGTTACAACTTTTGCCAATAATGTAAACATGATACTATGCTTATGTGCAGGCTGTTTTGATACCTTTAGATAAAGTGGGTATAACTTTAAGGCTTAAGAGGTTTTTCTGATGGATTAAAAGATAATATTTGCGGAATATAGTTTACAGATTTTCAAGATGGGGGTCCTTTGAACTCCCAAGTTTGTATAGAATTTTAGCAAGAATGCAAACTTGAGGCATTTGAGGGGGCCTGTTGAGATCGAAATCTAGGGGTCAGAATGCTAAAATCTTGAGAATGCCTTTTCTCCTTTGCTTAAGGTAGAGATATTGTTAACATACATGTTATATCACTCTGTCTGTTATTGTGACTAATTGTGCAGAAAATAAAAGTTACTTGATGAAAAAATTAAAAAGTAAACATCATGTCATTCGGAATTTTATAAGCTGAATTTTAACAGTAGAGCAATGTTGAAACAAGAGATTCGCTGAAGGGGTGTTGAGTGAGTGTTAATGGCACTCGAAACAGACCTGTCTTATTTGCAGGATTGGGCATTATGTATACGTCTAGGTATAGTAAGGAGATTGTGGTGTGATCCTCGGCCATCTATTTGCATAATTTAACAGCTGATATCTTGTCTATATTTATAACACAGGTTAAAGGTTTTCAGAAGTGGGTAGTATCTGTGATGAACACGCTTGAGGTGCAATACAAACACAATTCAAAAGGACCGATATCGCACAATTTTGCCAGCAGAAATTTTTATATTCAACGCAAAAACCTTGTAACATATTCATGCATCTGAAGGTCAGGATCACATCAAATTCTCCGTGCTATAGACAACGCCTAATTCTTTATAATCAAACCTCGGCAATATTTAATGTTAATTAAATTGGTAATTAATACAAGTTGATTAACAATGACATATTACCAGTAATGATAATGATAATTACAACTTCTTATTAATTAAGATGAATGAAACAAATAACAACTTATTTCACACGCATTTATTTGTTGATCAAATGAAAGCTTTTATGTTTAACAAGGAATGTTCTACCGGTAATGGATCATGCAGTGTAAAAAGTTGGATCGGAATATATTACAAATTTACAATAAATTTAATGTTAACATTGCACTTTTTCTATCAAATAATCAAGTAAGTGGGAAATATGTCTGCTGGTACATTAGGGGCGGGTTCGTAACGCTGTTCCGCACATCCCGGACAGTGGAACACACTTATGAACAAACCGGAACACTGTGCAGAACATGTTCTTTCTGTGTCCGCCACAGAAGTGGTGCAGCCAAAACAGTCACGTGATTACATCAACAACAATGGCCGATTGTGTCATAAAATAGAATATAATAAATTTATTTTCCAATTATGGGGCATTGCGGGCAAACAGTCACATCTAAATGTATCCACATGCATATTTCTTCCTCCAATATTACGGCTGCAACTACAATCATAGTCATCTTAAACATTTTACTTTCTGTTCCGGTTTGTTCGTAAGGTGTTTGGAGTAGAACATTCGGCACACTGTGCAGGACAGTTCCGTTTAGTTCGTAAGTTGTTCGGAGTAGAACATCCTGCACATGTGCGGAACAGACGTTACGAACATACCCTAGTACATTAACTTCAGTAATTTAAAAAGGCATGTAAAGAAGTTTTGAGGATGATGGTATTTTTTGTCAAGCCCGCTTGCGGCGAGCCAGACATATGCCACTTTTGGTGTACACCGTGAGATCATCCGTTCAATTTTGTCCAGATCATAACTTTGACATGTAATTAACCTATCATGCTTATGTTTAGCATGAATGTTAACCTCCATAAGAAGGTATGTCATGCGCAATCACCAGGTTCCTATCTCTAAGGTCAAGGTCACAGTTGGAAATTAGAATTTAGTCTGCTTAACATGATTTGAATAATCAATATTCATCAAAAAGTGAGTTACAGTCATTTTAACTCAGTACAGGTATAACTTAGTAAAGTGAGTGCTGCATTTGATTGACTGAGTGCTGCCATTGACAGATTGAGTGCTGGGATCTATTGAGTCAGTGAGGGGATCAATTGACTGAGTGCTGCGTATACAATTGCAATATTGAGCGGTGCAACCTGTGAGTGCAGTCCCTCATTAACTTGCACTTAGGTATTACATCTTCTTCTTTTTTCCGTATGACTCAACACCTGATTAGTAAACTGATGGTAACCTATTCTTGAATGTGTGTTACCCGATCAGCAATTTCGCATATTATGATTTAAAAGTACATGGTATAATAGTAAACTTGAAAGGAAGTGTTTCAATCATTAGGGCAGAGTTTTTTAATTTTTTGTTACTCGGACATTTTTCAGAAAAAAATCTACAGGAGGAGGGAAAAAAATAAAAATAAAAACTCCCAAAATATAGCTTCCACAAGCTGTTGGTGGTAGAATAGTCAATGACGGTCCAATTTAAAGCAATCAACACTCAGCAACAGTGTTAGTTTTCAAGAAAACAGCCAATTTATCTTAAGACTAGTACACTACAGTGAAACACTAATATAATAAAACTTAACAAAATAATGAAATAATAATACAAGGCTGGTCCATTAATCATCAAAACATGTTTTTTTCCAGTTTTTCAATTTTTTTTTTTTTGAAAATGGCAAAATATTGGGCAGGAGGGTCCGAGTAACGAAAAATAAAAGAACTCTGGTCTTACCAGGTGCAGTATGATATGTTGTGAGGAGCAAAACTCTGGGTTTACCACTTGAGATGTAATAAAAAAAATTTATATGATCCTGCTTTAATCTCTCTATATATCTTCAATAATTACAGAGGTGTCAATTTTCCGGATTTATCCGGAATTCCGGATTTGTCTATCCTTGAAGAGCTATGCTTTCTGACCAAAATAAAAGTTATTTGATGAAAATATCTCAAGAAATGACAAAGTTATGGTCAATTATATCTGCTCTGAAGGATTGTCTTCAATAAAAAGTTTGAAAAACTGAGTTATATAATAATGGTTGACGGCCTCTAGTTTGTCAAAAATGGTCAGCCGCATATGATTTTCAGGATTTTTAATTTGGCTCTGTTGACACCCCTGAAAATTAACAAGAGCATTCTTATTATCTAACCTTGGTTTAAATTCAAGGGGGTTGGGGATAAGTACCCCAGTATTTTCAATAGTATTTTCCAGTTGGAAAAATGTTTGCATGGTTAAATATGCTGGCAGGTAGGTGTGGGGTAGTAAATGGTATAGATATAGTTGAATATATCTCAATAAGTTGGAGTGCAGTGCCAAAGAACCATAAACTCTCTTTTGCATATTTTTGGAGTAATTTTTCTGTGACAAACACCCCACAGGGAGCATCACCCGTCTCTGAAGGCTCAAATGTTCTAAGACCCCACAGGGAGCATCACCCGTCTCTGAAGGCTCAAATGTTCTAGGACCCCACAGGGAGCATCACCCGTCTCTGAAGGCTCAAATGTTCTAAGACCCCACAGGGAGCATTACCCGTCTCTGAAGGCTCAAATGTTTCGAAGACCCCACAGGGAGCATTACCCGTCTCTGAAGGCTCAAATGTTTCGAAGACCCCACAGGGAGCATCACCCGTCTCTGAAGGCTCAAATGTTCTAAGAGTTCAGCTCCATATTCAACAAAAAATTTGTGATTTCCAACTTATTGTACAGTGAGAAAGTTGGTGAACTAACTGTTCATTGTCTGTACCAGGTCCTGATTTATTACTTTATTTCGCAATATCGAAAATAGAGAGAAACCACCAAACACAAATAACATTTAATGTATATTCATTAGACTACAACGTTTCGCCCAGAAGGCTTCTTCAGGTAATGATTATAATATACAAAAACAATGATGACGTAACGTCATGCATAATAACGCGGTGGCGCCAAAAGACGTTACATAGTAAATGCAGCGCAAAATACATATGAATACATATGAACAACGTTTCATATATTGGATTGTAAAGAACAACAATAATAATATATACTATACAGTACATGTATAACCTCTATAAAGCAACACAAAATAGGAGCTACAAAGGGTGGTCGTAATTAAGAGGTAGTAGCTCTCCAAAGGTAAGACTTGAAGGAAAAAAGGCTAGTGAAAAAATGAATGTTAATAATTATATTAAGAGGTAGTTGCTAAACAGTGGTCGCTGTAGAGAGGTTATACAGCACTGCAATTAAAAAACCGGATCATACATGATACTCAATAATTCCTATTGGTAAGATATATAAAACAGAGTAATAGGAACTAACGATTTTTATCATATTATACAACATGCGTGAAAGACGCTAAATCTATGTGTCATAAATGACCTTTGCGTTCATTCCATCTGGATACAAAGTCTTAAGTCTATGTATCCAGAATGTTTCTTTACATAGACGCTGCATAGAATCATGTACAATGTCAATTGGCATGAATGAAAAATCGGATATAGAATGGTCCATAGAATTGAAATGGACAGCGACATTAGACGAATAAGTGGCGTATGTCTCATCAAAATTATTTATTTTATAAAAAAAAAATTTATTTCGCAATATAACAACTTTTTAACGTTTTTAGTATTATAATATAAAATATAATTTGACATTTTATATTATCATCTAACATTCAAATCTTAAGTTCAACTTTTTTTGTAGTTAATATGTTTTATGTACAGCATAAATATAAAACTGTCGGTTTATTTATTATAGAGATTAATATCAGAGATGCATAAAAAACACGAGTTTGTGATTTATTCTGTCGTTTTTTATGACTAGACAGACGACTGTCATAGTGTCTAGGCGATATTAAGATGTCAGGATGATAGCATCACAATATTAGCATCTACAGTACAGGTATACATTCTTGCGTCATATTATATACTTACTATAAAGTCAAGAATGTATGTTATTATTATGCTTCCAATTAGACTGTGAACAAGAAAAACATTGATAAAAAATGTCAAAAGGGTGCTTAGGAACGTATCCAACAATTTTTCTCAGGGAGGTTGTTTCACCAGCAATTTTTATCTCAGGAGGGGGGTCAGACCTGAGCTTTTGCTCTGCATGGGGTACATTAACCTGGTCCTCGACCTTTATGCATAAATATATTACATTAGCTTCTGACTGGTGTGGAATATTTCAATTTCTTCTTGCTGGAGATTAAGATTAGTGTTTAGTGTCTCGGTAACTCAGTGGTTAGTGTGCTTGCCGTCTAATCTGGCGACTCTGGTGGAGGCACTCATATGCCAGCCATGTTTCAGCAGTAGGCTGACTTACAAATAAGGCTAAGCTTGGCATGGCTTGGCATATAGTACACCTCACTATCACACATATTCGTAATGCTCCACACTTGTGAAAGTAAAGGCCAAAATTAAATTTTAGCCAATAAATCAACTGTTGAATTATGAGCTTCTAGAAGGTATGAGGATCTTGTTAATTTGTTTGCACTTTACAAAAAACATTAATCAAATGATTATTATCTGGTAATACATAAAAAGTTCGGGATCGCGGCTAATTATTTTGGGTAGGTCGGCTTATACTTTGGGTAGGTTGAAAAAAACGGAAACAAAATACCAGTTTAGGTTAATTAGCGTTGGGGTATTCTGTGTTGTTTTTTTTCAATGCCTGTAACTGGATGATACATTTAAGATTATGATCTGACAGTTAGGAAATGATTCTTTAATAGTATAGTAGCTTTACTGTTTGTTTCCCATTTTAACTTGATATCTATGATTTTTATATACAAATGATTTAGTATGATGGAATTTCTTGAAGGCGATATTACAAATGATTAATTTTAGTATGGCGCATCTGTGAAGGCAGTATTGCAAATTATTTAGTATGGCGCATTCGTGAAGGCGACTACATTCATCAGAACGTCAGCTATATATAAGTTTATGGACATAATCATGAAAATGATAGGAAAATAATTGTTATTATTGAATTATTATATTTATGTAAGAAACTTGCCCGGTAAATACATTTTGGTATTTCTTTATCTTTATTAATGTGTTTTATGCAGTAATGGTAATATTAGGTTTTGATTTATTGGTTTCTATAAATGTTCTTCACATTTTACTTAGAATGAATTCTTATTATTATTATTAATGAATATTACAAAAAATTTGATTATGTTGTGGATTCACAGTGTATAAGCCTAATCACTGTATGACTTATTGGGAGACTATATAAACAACATTGTTTTAGGTCACAATTAGCCAATTTTAGGTTAAAATACTGTTTTATCAAAGCATTTAAGAAATTCTTGAACTTATGTTCAAATTTAAATTCTTAATTTAGTTTATCTTTAAAACCAACATATTAGTAATAGATTTGTAGGAGTTTGTTAACTGAAGCTTAATTAATATATTTAACAACCTTTTATCTCAATTTACATATTTAAAGAATTATTAAGAATTTATATTTGAACGTAATTTTAAGATTTGCATAAGTGCTTTAATAAATCAGTACACCCCTGTTACTCAGCCACCTACTTTGAGCAGCCTTACTCAATTTATAATCCCTAGACTGGTTGCTTTATACAGGTTGAGCTGTGTTAATGAATATTCTGGACAAACCTGTTATTTTGGTATTCTCAAAATATAGGCCGCACATTATGACTTGTACACACCTTAAAATTAACGTCCACTTCTTGTGAGTAGGTAATTAATATAATTAAAAAAAATTGTTTGCATAAATTCTACATACCTCTGTATACTACCGCTTCCGGGGATTTCGTGCACGATGTCATTTTCGAGACACTCCTCACTTCAATGTCCTTATCCTGGACTTGTCCCTCCAAACTGACCGCCTTTTTAGAGAGCACATTGTTGACCTCGACGACATCAAGCATTATACCGGATAATTTTTTGTCCAAATTCTTGCTGGTCGTACCCTGCTCTAATATGGAACTCTCCAGATATCTAAGCATACGGAATATAGTAGTGAAGTTTGATTGATACTCTGACAGCAATTTCTCCGCTTGTTTTAACGACACCTCATGTCGGGACAATGTTGTATTTATTTCGTCGCTTTTCTTTAACTCCTCGTAAAATTTAGTTTCCAGTGTATTGAGGTATTTGTTTGTTTCTTTTGGATTTTCTCCAAGTTGAACCCTATCCGGAACATTTAATGGTAAAAGTGGATTTGTTCGCCGACTCTGAGCTGGTTCACTATCGGCTTGTAGCTGGGGTATGGCATTCGGACAGTTTGTTGGGTCAATTTCATTTACTATAAAAGTGTACCTACATTTTGCTGTTTTCACTCTCCGCCTTGCAGCTGCCGTCCTTCTATTGTTAAAACTAATTACAATTAATAATATAAGAGTAAATTTATGTATTATTGCATACACATCCATATTGAATCCGGTTTATTTTAAGTTCCAACTTTTTCACTTGTATTATAATCCTATGCAAATTGCTGGTAATTTAAACTTTTAGAATTTTCACAGTTTTCGACTGAAATGTGTCGTTACTTTGAAATAATCCAGATGGGATGTAGTAAATTGGTACATGTGATGAATTGAGACAAAATAATTTCTAGCCGATTTTCTGTCCTACCAAGCACGAGATTGTGATGTCAGATGGCTGAGATATTTTGCTGAGCTGTTTTTCGTTACATCAAATAGTCTTTATTTTGACACATTAGGTGGTTTTTTCACAATTCCGCGTGTTGAATTACAAAGTCCTCAAATACAACTACGACTAAAGTTACAAGGTATTTTCAACCAAGCCTTGTTAGATGTAATTAATAAGAAGTTCAGAAACTATTATTTTATGACAAATGAAAAAAACCAAACATAAAAATACTTAGTAACTTGCCAGTTTTCTCCATGTATCATTAATGTCACTTATAAAACGTTTTTGTCATGTAAGACAAATTTGATACAGATAGTAGAGTTAGTAAAATAGACACTCTGTCTTACATTGACTTTGATTCACAATTTTAGATATACTAATTATACCAAGATGAAGAGCTATGCTTGAGTGGTAAGATGTTGAACGAAGGCACTTTATTTATATATAAACAGCAGTCACTCTTGTCTAGTTGAAGGAGGCTGTCCTGTGGTTAGCGGTATTCGGTATATCAAGTTGCTGAGCTAACGATTTATTCATCAGGCTATTGATATGTCTATTGGATGATAAAATGCTGCGGCAATATCATGTTAATGAAATTGAAGAGTATGCTTATAACTGGGCTGTGCATTGCCGTGTTAATTGATGGAGGGCGGATGTGATTTTAGCTGAATCGTAAATTCTTAAATAAATCTATTTAAATCTTCTCTGCACTCCATTAGATGTTAACACTGCGTTTAGTGGGACATGAATGACTTTTCCACTGTGTGCGCTTTGTTGATGCATCATAGTAAATTCTTTATGGTTTTTGCTTTCATTGCTGTTTTAATTATGCAGTGGTTGGTTTAATGTTTGATGCACATACAGGGGTACCTGCACATGATGCAACCATCATCTTATCCATACATCATAGTATTATAAACATATGGTGTAAAATGTACTTAAAGGATGTGCACCGGGTACTCGTGTTTTAATGATGATTGATGATTGTGATGTTTTAGGATAATGATGTTGTTGATGATGAAAATGATTTTGATGGTGTTGATGATATAGGTTGATAATGTAAATGATGATGATGGTGTTGATGATGAAAATGATTATGATGGTGTTGATGATGAAAATGATTATGATGGTGTAGATGATGTTAATGATGATGATGAAAGATGATGATGAAAGATGATGATGAAAATGATTATCATGGTGTTGTTGATGATGATGATGGTGTTGATAATTTTGATGATGAAAATGATGATGATAAAAATGGTGAGGATGATGAAAATTAAATTGCATGATGATGTTGTTAAAGATGATGGTGTTGTTAATGATGAAAATGATGATGGTGTTGTTGATGATGATGATGATGATGATGACGATGACGATGACGATGACGATGACGACGACGACGACACGACGACGACGACACGACGACGACGACGACGACGACGATAAAAAAGATAATGGTGTGGTTGTTAATGTTAAAATTGATAATGGTTATGGTGTGGTGATGATGGTAATTTTGATGATGATTAAAATGTTGAGGTTGTTGTTTTTGATGAGGATGATTATAATGAGTGTTTTGTCAAAGTTGATGATGATAATATCGATCAATGTGAATCATTGTTTCAATGATTGTATAACCTGCTCAAAGATTGCTCACAGTCTGAGTCAATTAACCCCCCCCCCTCCAGGTTTGAAATTTGATGAAGTAATCAGCTGCAATACTTAAACACCTTTTATGAATGTAGCCTGTACACCTACAAGTTTGTGCATCTTATATTTGAAATGGGCGCATCTGCACAAAAAAACAAACACACAGGCATCAACCATGTGATAAACAATATCAATTATCTGTCTATTAACAAATTCAAACAAAAAAATGAATGTCAAACTGCAAAAACTTGCAAAATCGGCCTCAATGTTACATGCAGTCTGCAGTCTTGATATAAACATTTGTGACCTATAAGTTCGTGCACATAAACTGATGACGTCATTAGGATCGCACGGGAAGGATTTTGCCATCAAAATCTTTTGTAAAATAAAGTTTGATTATCTGTCTGTAAGTTAGCACCATTTTCCAATCGTAGATATATCGTATCTAATGCAAATTTTGAGGTAAACAATTGTCACCCTAATTCGCGACCGGAAGCGGTGAATATGTAAACAGTAAAATCGGTGCTCGGACAAAACTCACCGTGAACGTAACAAAACCAGTTTTTGTCGCCTTTTTTTGTATTATTGGGCTGGATAAATGTCTTTTTAATAACTTAAAACAAATTTGGACACAAAAATGAGATTTTAGCAAAGAAATGAACGTTTTTCTAAAATGCACGAACTTGTAGGAATGCACGAAGTTATAGGAATAGAGGCTACATGCAGTGTTTGATGTTTTCAAGAAAAATAATTCTCACAATACTTGAAACTGTTCATAAACTGTTTTGAGTTATATCACTGTACATGCATGTGTTTGATGTTTCTCACAATACTTTTACCTGTTCCATAAACTTGTTTTAATTATCATCAATGGATGGAGTTAAGGAGGTGGGACTCATCAATGGATGGTATTAAGGAGGTGGGAGACTAGTCAGGTTGCTTCGTCATAATCCTGGAAATTTCTAGTGGTTTACTACCTTCTCTGTTTTGAGTGCCTGCTATTTATTACATTACATTTTTATGTCATAAACAGTCGGTTATGGAGATTTTTACTGGTAGGATGTGATTTATTAAGTTTTAATGACTGATATATGATTATTGGGTTTTTACATCATTTTTTGTGCACTTGCAAGCGGATAGAGAGTGCACGTGGGTGTTGAATACAGTCTGTCCCAGTGTAAGAGGTTGTCTTAAACATAGTAAAAAATTGGACAGGGAAGGCCGCGGCACTCCACTGAAACAGCCGAGCACAGAAAACATAAAAACAACTAAGACCACAATTACACAATGTCCAATACACGACTGAACCAGAAAATGAACTCTACCGCCGAAAGTCCAAGTTTCAGCTGCCAAAAGTCCAAGTTTCAGCTGCCAAAAGTCCAAGTTTCAGCTGCCAAAAGTCCAAGTTTCAGCTGCCAAAAAGCAGAAAGTCCAAGCCCCAGCTGTCAAAATGCTGCAAGACCTAGCTTCAGCCACGAAAAAACCGAAAGACCCATATATAAATTCCCAATCTACAATCATTATTGTTGAGCTTACTTATGGAGTAATTGTGCACCTGTGTGACTGATTTTGTCACATGCATTGTCCAATCTTGCTCTGTCATATTTGGCATGAATATTAAGCTCAATAAGAAGGCATTATGCGCATGACCCTAGGTAACTATCTGAAAGGTCAAGGTCACAGTTGGAGGTCAATAATCAAAGTGTAGTGTGTCCAGAACATCTCTTCTTCGTGCACGGTGGAAATTTGGATTGAACTTGGCATGAATGTTAAACATTTTGAGACAGTGTGCCATGCATAAGTATCAGATCAATATCTCAAATATCAAGGTCACACTTCCAAGTTTAAAGGTCAAATATGGCCAGAATTTCATCAAATAGATTTACATGATAGTGTAATAAAGTGTAATGTATATAGATCTATAAATATATAAAAAAAAAAATTTGAAAATTTCAATTTTGAACAAAACTTCTTAAACTATGATGTCTATTTTGACATGATCGCAGTGATGAAATTGGATGCATGAAAAGGTGACGTTATGCAGTAAAAGGTTAAGGCAGGATTGACTGTAATGTTATTGAGACATCTGTGCAATCTTACTGCTATACATAACTGCATGATATACTGTTGCAAAACCATCATAAAAATCCACTACACCTACATTCAGCTGTATGTATCATTTGATTGATTCATGATTTCCAGCTTTTCTGTACTAATTTCTAAAGGAGTCTTTTGAATCATCAGGATTATAGTTCTTTTTCGTTAGATTGATTTATGTTCGTAAATTAAGGTCGTTGGCAGTTAAAACATCTCTTGATGAAATTTGCACTCTTAAATATTACCTTTAGAAAGGTCAGACAAAATGTGTCTGGTTTCTAGACTTTAGCCCATTCCCCTGCTATAAGTATACCATATATTGAACTTGCGTAATCCAAAAAGTGGACTCGTCTTCTGAAAAGTGGAGGCATGCATTCATGTTGGGTATCAATGTGTTAATTAAGTATAAAAATCGATTAACCAGGTCAGTCACTTGTTTACATAACATTGTGACTGTATGATAAACATTAATTTCTCTTATTAATGTTTTATTTTGATATTCATTTTGTGTATTAGTATGTAGCTTAGTGAACAAGGTATTGGTTTTCACTGCCTTTTTCTCCAATCAAAATTTTAAAACTATTAAAATACAATGTTATGATATTGCAATGTTTGTATACTAGTGACAGACCTGATTAAACGGACTGTACCTCTATAGGCAAATTTCCAACTTGGGTAGCTAAATTGTATTAACTCTTTGGTTAAAGTACATAAACATGCATTACCTAGATATTTATTTACAGTAGAACTTTATTGACATAATAATATTTAATTTGATTAATATTCATATCGCTTCCCCCCTCCCTGAATATATGGGAGTATATTGCACATTGGTATGTCAGTTTGTCAACAATTGGTTTCTGTTGGATGACTTCAGTTAGGAATGAGATATCATGATGAAACTTGCTGTGTACGTAGCTTGTGTGAAGACCTTGCTTGGGATTGAAAGTGGGGCTGGTGGGGTCAAGGTCACCATAACTAAAAATAGAAAAACGGTTTCTGCTCAATAACTTAAGTTAGGAATGAGATATCATAATGAAACTTGCTGTATACGTAGCTTGTGTGAAGACCCCGCTTGGAATTGAAAATGGGGGCTGGTGGGGTCAAGGTCAAGGTCACCATTACTAAAAATAGAAAAACAGTTTCCACTCAATAACTTTAGTTAGGAATGAGATATCATAATGAAACTTGCTGTGTACGTAGCTTGTGTGTAGACCCAGCTTGGGATTGAAAGTGGGGCTGGTTGGGTCAAGGTCACTGTTACTAAAAATAGAAAAACAGTTTCCACTCAATAACTTAAGTTAGGAATAAGATATCATAATGAAACTCGCTGTGTAGGTAGCTTGTTTGAAGACCCCTGCTTGGGATTGAAAGTGGGGCTGATGGGGTCAAGGTCACCATTACTACAGTTATTTTCTGCTCAATAACTTAGGTTAGCAATGAAATATCTTAATGAAACTTGCTGTATAGGTAGCTTTTGTGAAGATGCAGCTTGGGGTTGAAAGTGGGACCAGTCATTTGGGCGAGGTCACATAGGACCAGTCAGTGGGGTCAACGTCACTGTTACTAAAAATAGAATAAGACTTGGCTGCCACAAAAACCTGGTTTTCATGGAATTTCCATGTCTTGTTTATTGTTTTTAGCTCACCTGTCACAAAGTGACAGAGTGAGCTATTGTGATCACCCTTCGTCCGTCGTCCAACCGTCGTCCATCTGTCAACAATTGGCTTGTGTAGACACTAGAGGTCACAATTTTAGCATAATCTTAATGAAACTTGGTCACAATGATCATGTCAACAAAATCAAACAAGGTCAAATCATAGAAAAACCTTTTGTAGTCACTAGAGGTCACAATTTTGACTTAATCTTTATGAACCTTGGTCACAATGATCATCTCAACAAAATCTAGGTCAAGTTGGATATTGGGTCATCTGGGGTAAAAAACTAGGTCACATGGTCAAATCATAGAAAAAACTTGTGTAGTCACTAGAGGTCACAGTTTCTACCTTATCTTTTTATGAACCTTGGTCACAATGATCATCTTAACAAAATCTAGGCCAGGTTCGATATTGGGTCATCGGGGGTCAAAAACTAGGTCACAAGGTCAAATAATAGAAAAACCTTGTGTAGTCACTAGAGGTCACAGTTTTGGCCTGATCTTTACGAAACTTGGTCACAATGATCATCTCAACAAAATCTAGGTCAAGTTCGACAGGTGAGCGACCTAGGGCCCTTTGGGCCCTCTTGTATTTTGTTCCGAAGGAGTATGGCTGCAGATCTTATTATATATGACATTGATAAGAGAAACAGCAATGTTTATGTACAAAATGTTACATAAACTGACTGACCTGAATAATCAAGTTATATCTAGTCACTGCTTTTAGAAGCCGCATGATTGATATACCAATTGGCTGTTGGTTTCATTACCAACATATGTCATATATATCACTAAAACCTCAAAAAAAACAAACAACATATTTCATTTGTTACTTTGGTCTGAGCAATAGATAAGCTAGACTGAAAGTAACCGAGTACTTTACGTACACGAGAGTAACAGTTGCTGCCACCTACAGCTGCTCCACGACGCGTACTCAAAAAAATAATTAGTGTGGAATTATTTACCTTCAAATTAAATATATTTTACTTCAGATTCATTTATTCATTTAAAATGCTTCCTCATTAATGTGGTTAGTTTAAATATATTACTTTATTAACATTGAAGCGTGTACTACTGATGAGCACAGCCTGTCAACCATGTTGCTTTTGTATTTCATCAAAATAATGAGCCGTTACTTTTCAATGTTTTCCAGATGAATTTTAAGTGCAGTACAACACATACAAGCACTCGGCATTCTTTGTGTGCATCCGTTCCATCGCCAGTGGCAACCTGCAGTTTATCTATCAATTCACTGTGTCCCCGAAACACGCCCACATTTTCCTGTTTCATCAGTTTACTTTGGATTCTTAACATTTATCTGATTTTTATCTCCTCAAATATTTAAAGGATTGTTAAAATGGCAAATCTCAAAAAGCATCTAAATTCTAAATTTTTAATCTGGAATTTGTTTGAAGTGATCTGCACCCTTTTGCCACCGAAGAATTTCTCTTTGTTTCTTTACTGTGATATAAATTTTTTATCAATTTGAATCAACAGTTTTACAATACCTACATTGATCTTTTAATTAACTGTCGTTAATCAGTTGTTAGTTCAACTTACATCTTTATTGTTTCCAATTTTAATTAACTGATAAAATGAATGATTTTATCTTCAGAAATTTAATTAGTTTACTAAAAATGGCTCCAATCTAGTTCTTAATTGTGCTTAAAATCATGATTATTATTATTTAATATTGTTCATTTCTAAAAATGTTCTACCTATAGGAAACAAGAGGGCCCAAAGGGCCCTAGGTCGCTCACCTGTCGAACTTGACCTAAATTTTGGTGAGATGATCATTGTGACCAAGTTTCATACAGATTAGGCCAATATTGTGATATCTAGTGACTACACAAGGTTTTCATATGATTTGACCTAATGACCCTAGTTTTTGACACCAGATAAACCAATATCTAACTTGACCTAGATGTTGTTGAGATGATCATTGTGACATAGTTTCATAAAGATCAGGCCAAAATTATGACCTCTAGTGACTACACAAGGTTTTTCTATTATTTAACCTGGTGACCTAGTTTTTGAACCCGGATGACCCAATATCGAACTTGACCTAGATTTTGTTAAGATGATCATTGTGATCAAGTTTCATAAATATAAGGTAGAAACTGTGACCTCTAGTGACTACACAAGGTTTTTCTATGATTTGACCATGTGACCTAGTTTTTGACCCCAGTTGACCCAATATCAAACTTGACCTAGATTTTGTTGAGGTGATCATTGTGATCAAGTTTCATAAAGATTGAGTCAAAATTGTGACCTCTAGTGACTACACAAGGTTTTTCTATGATTTGACCATGTGACCTAGTTTTTGACACCAGATGACCCAATATCAAACTTGACCTAGATTTTGTTGAGATAATCATTGTGATCAAGTTTCATAAAGATTGAGTCAAAATTGTGACCTTTAGTGACTACACAAGGATTTTCTATGATTTGACCTTGTGACCTAGTTTTTGACCCCGGATGAACTAATATCAAACTTGACCTAGATTTTGTTAGGATGATCATTGTCATCAAGTTTCATAAAGATAAGGTAAAAACTGTGACCTCTAGTGACTACACAAGGTTTTTCTATGATTTGACCCGGTGACCTAGTTTTTGACCCCAGATGACCCAATATCGAACTTGACCTAGATTTTGTAGAGATGATCATTGTGACCAAGTTTCATAAAGATTAAGTCAAAATTGTGACCTCTAGTGACTACACAAGGTTTTTCTATGATTTGACCTAGTGACCTAGTTTTTGACCCCAGATGACCCAATATCGAACTTGGCCTAGATTTTGTTGACATGATCATTGTGACCAAGTTTCATAAAGATTAGGCTCAAATTGTGACCTCTAGTGTCTACACAAGCCAATTGTTGACGGACGGACGACGGACGGACGGACGACGGACGAAGAGTGATCACAAAAGCTCACTCTGTCACTTTGTGACAGGTGAGCTAAAAAGTACTAGTAGTTATCCATTAATGGCATTTAAAAAATAAACTCACAGTATTCTGTGTAAACTATACAATAGATCAGTTATCATGAGTGCGAAGATATTAATTTGGTCCTCAAACTTTCTAATTAGTTGATTTCTTGTCTAAATTTTAATTTCGGCCTTTCGTTTTCATAAGCGGAGAGTATTTCTAATATGTACCAGGTGAACTAAAAAATCTATAACTCAATCAATAGAAAATAGACCAGTCTATATCTCCCCATCTCCATATTAGTTATACTCAGATGGGGATTAAAAAGCCCAAATTATGGCAATTATGAACCTAATTTATCGATAAAATCAATTTTTTTTTCACTTTATATCACTTCAAAAACAAATTCACTGGCCATATTTACCATTATTTCATGTTTCTCACCAACATTTATTTATTCACAAAAATTATTTTCAGCACATTACAAAAAACTTATTTTTTAGGTGGGGAAGAAAAGGCCTGGGGTGGGGGAAGAAGAGGCCTAGGGGGGGGATAAACTGGGCGGGGGATAAAATTGACCGTTACACCGGTAAGTCATGGCTCTCTTACGGAAATTTATGTTCTTTACCAGGAGCTTGCCTGGGGACCAGGCCAATATGTTTGCACTCGACAAAATACAAAAGTGATGCAATATTCTCAAATTTGCTGCAATCTCTTATAAATACTGGCAGTTCCTAAATTTTAATGCATACTCTTAAATTTAAAAATATGATATCCATCTCATGTTAACAATGAGTGTTATGTTTGCTAAGTAGTAGGTGCAAGTGTTATAATAACACAGGTGTGAGAATCACTTTACTGTAAGTATGTGGATCCAGACAATTAACAGGAACCATCATTTTCAGTTCGAAACAATTCAGAAACATGTTGAGCATATAATGTGCACCTACAGACTATTTTTGAAGTTGTTATTTAACAGATCCAGTTTCTAGTTTGAGTGCAGTTAAATATGTACATGTATACCAGTACAATTTACAGTTTGATACATACTTTTATTATTTGCTTTCAATGGATTATGGAAATTTTTCAGTGAAAATAACATTGAAAATAACAGGAAAAATAACAGTGAAAATACCACTTTGTTATTTTCACTGTTTTAGAAGCTGGTTCCAGTATCATGCAGAAAAAGAAACGTAACGTCAACGGCGCCGGGCTTTAAAATATGCGTTACGTCATCATGACGTCATAATTCTCACGTCATGGCGTTCTAATTTCGACATGATTTTTCCAATTAAGCCAATTACGGCACATATTTAAGAGGAATTGAGGCAAATAATAAACTGAAAATTTGTTGATTTTTGGTGTAAGATCAATTTTATTTCACTCGTGGTCACAGAAAATTAAATTTTCTGTGATCACTCGGTGAAATAAAATTCGATCTTACACCAAAATCAACAAATATTCTCTATGTAATTTGGTACACTATATAGTTCAAACTGGTGTGTCTGTGATTATGAAATTTATTTCATGCTCATCTCAAATTTGTGCTCAAACTTCAACTGCTTCAAACAGTAAAATGTCTCAAACACGTATATAGTCTCTACAAACTGTTAAAATTAGGATACAAACTGTTATTAATACCCTGCCACAAAGTGGGAGTGGATTAAAGGAAATTGGTCTCCGTCCGTCTGCCCAAAACATTTATTGAGAAATTTAAAAAATAATTTGGGGACGATCATTGTGACCGACGGCAGAGTGTCATAAAGATTAGGTCAAAATTGTGATCTAGCAAATTGTGATCTCTAGAGTCTACGCAAGCAAATTGTGATCACTAGAGTCTACGCAAGCAAATTGTGATCTCTAGAGTCTACGCAAGCAAATTGTGATCTCTAGAGTCTACGCAAGCAAATTGTGGATGGACGGACGACGAACGAAGAGTGTTCACAAAAGCTTACTCTGACTCTTTGTGACAGGTGAGCCAAAAAAGGGGGGAGGGTTGGCTGAAACCATGGGAAAGGTTGAAACCACTGGAAAGAAGGATATATTACATTTCAAAGAAATGCATGATAGTGAAATTTTTAAAACAGCTGAAATACTGTATTCCTAGAAATGGTTTCGCGCATTTTAAGTTAGCGACTTTCGCGGGAGGTATCATTTCGCGAAGTTTAATAGCCGCGAAATTGTTACCTCCAACGAATCCGCGAACGTTTCTAGCTTCTTCATACTAAAATCGCAAAATCATTTGACGAAGGATAATTGTACTTGCGCATACATGACGTGGGAACCTCTGTCAATAAATCCATCTTTATAAATCTAAGATTAATTGTGTTAATTATCTCAATTAAAACATCAATTTCGATCCTGTAAGTATCGTGCATATTTTAGGCTGTGTAGACATAAACACTGATGATGTAGTGTGTAATGTGCTCAATGTACACAAGCACGGAGGTACATGGGTGGGGTGTTAACATTCAGTTTACTTCTACATACGAGTTTGTTTTTGTCATGATTAAAGTCAATGTATTCCTGTACAGGTATTTACAATAATCATTGCACATTTATTTGTTTAACATATGTTTGGTAGTTAATTTATAATAATAACTATTTACTGGTTTATGTTGATAACACCTAGTAAAAACACTTTATAAAATCCTTTGTTATAAAGAGATTAATGATCATCGTAATTGTAATAAGGTCAGTTAAGGTCACTATCAATTGAATTTGATTGTGTATACACGGATGGTGATGACAAACAGTCCAATTAAAATTGCGAGATGTGTCAAACATACCTTTATGCCGTAGCGACTTTAGTTTCGCGGAATTCGCGGGCCTTATGATTCCGTGAAAATTGTAGCCGTGAATATGCCGACGGTATGAAAAACGCGAAATATTGTATCCGCGAATGTATCTAGGAATACAGTATAATGCATCTTAAAACTTTTACGATAATACTAAACTGATATAAGAGACTCAGAATCCCACACATTCAGCATTTATTAAGTTTTATTCTACACCTAAGGGGCTACTGTGCACATGCCATTTCATGAATACATCGATGACCTCCCCGAGTGCTTGCCTTTACTATGCCTAAAGACAGATCAGATGACTGCTTTATTTCATTTAAAGCACCATAAAAATGCATTTTCTGCATTCGTGGTTAATATAGACATCATTACATTGTAACTTCACCTGTTCATCAAAAATGCTTACAAAGCACACTTATTCCATAGTTCATAATTCTCTTAAGGTAATTCCCAACTCTTAATTTTTTCTGTATGAGAGGTATCAAACACCTGATTTTATGAAGAACACACTCATGATAGTGATTGTGCAAACCCATAACAGTTTTGCTCGGCTAGTTTTCAAGATATTTTTTGATTTGGGGGAACCACCCTAAAAACTGATTTTTGAATTTCACCGAAAAAGTTTGACATTTAATTACATGAAACTTGGCATGCACGAAATTTCGTATATTCGGAATCACACAAAAAATAGTTGAACAACATACTGTTTTCGTACATGCAACCAGTAGAGTAACTATTATAGAAGTTTTATCCCAAATTTCATGGCAGTTGCTCAGCTAGATTTTTTTAATTGACACTTAAGTTATTTCAGAAATGTCGAAAACCTGGAGAGTTTACAAAATAGATCAACGTTTTTAATACGTTGTATCCAGTTTTCGCGATAATTTGTTTTTGAAAAATGTGTATATTTAAAGATGAGCCCATGCTCTTTTGCATTAGCTAGTTTATATTCTTACGAAATAAATACAAAAGAACATTCCTCTAAAGTAGTCGGGATGCTTGCTAAACAAATATTAAAACCTTGATACAATTGTGTGTGGGCGCATTATAATTTATACGTTTCACATACGTTGTAGCTAGTATTCGCGAGTGTTGGTGTTTCAACATTTGGAATAAATGGCACATACAATTTCAGCTATAGCTTTATTCTGCAAGCTTATTATAGTATAATATAGTAATAACTATACAGTAAATTTGCGATTTTAAGACATGTTGACACATCAATTTTAAGTTTTTCGTACTATTTCATCATGTTAGTCAGAAGCGTTCAATACGTCTTGTTTACACCGATTTCTAAACTTCCGCTCAATTGAAGAGTTGGGAATCACCTTAAGTTATATAACATATTGTAAATAGAAAATTCAGTACAAACTTATGAAATTCATTACGCAAGCATGCTTTCAGATTCTATTCTTTGATCAGCGTGATTTCTTAAGGGAATTTGTACTTGGAATATAAAGATGTACTGCACATTGGTTATTAATTAAATGTTTACTTGAATCTTTTAAACGTAAACGAGACATGGTAAAATTGATATTGTCATGTAATTAATAAATTACTTAATCCTTCTTTAAATCTCCATTTGCTCTGTTTTAGCAAAGTTTTGGATCTATGTTTGTTAGGATTCATGCAGAATTTATTAGATATGATCTTAATATATAAATTTATGAGGTAATAAGTGAGCCTTTTGTCATGAGCCACATGCAATGTTTATTCAGTGTAGCAATACCACGTGACTTTTGACTACAGTTACAAGAAGAAATTGGTAAACATTGGAAAATAAAAAAGCCATAAGTATTTTATTTCTTCATGGATATCTATGAAATATACGCCACGCTAAGGGGACAATTCTTTGCTTTCCATGATATATAAAAAATATTTCCGCCACTCTGCCGTTTTGTACATTACCTTGTGAAACCATGGAATGTGTAGGTTTCACAGGGTAATGGAAAAATCGGTAAAGCTGCTGAAATAGATCTTATATTTTATGGGAAGCCAATAATTCCTCCCTTAGCGTGGCGTATATTTTATAGAAATCGATGAAGAAATAAAATACTTATGGCTATATTTGTGCTCAATATTTACAAATTTTTACTTGTAACTGTAGTCAAAAGTCACGTGGTATTGCTACACTGTTATTGAGAAGACTTAATTTCCTTTCACGTAATTTGCAAGTGCATTATTATGGCCTATTGGGGATATTGGCACTAATGTAATACAGTGGTACCTCTATTGAGCGACATTTGTGGGAGACAGACAGAATGTTTGTTGTAGAGAGGGAGCCGTTGTGGAGAGGAATTATACTCCAAACTGACTGGTGCATAAATAGCATGATTCAACCTCCAAAATATGTACATGATGTACACAAGCAGCATGTAATAATTAGTAAAGATGGATCTGACAGGCTTTAGACGGTATAACTCCAATGCGATAAATTGCAGTACAAAAACAAACACAATATTGCCTATATTTTTGTTATGGATTAAAATCAAGGACCGTAAAACTTACCGATGAAAGCATTCAAACATTTGGCACAACATATAAAGTTTTCATGCTCCTAAATATTCAGAAACAACAAATATAGCGGACTTTGTGTTTGTTTTTGTATTGCAATTTATCGCGCTAGAGTTATACTGTAAGCTTTCACTTTTTCTTCTTAGAAAAGATGCATTAATTGTCACTTTATTTTAATCAGAAGTAACAAGTTTTCTCACCCTACCCTGACCAAAGTTATTATACAGACTACCAATGAATGAAAACAATTTAATCGTCGTAATTATCCAATTAGACCAAACCACAATTTGTTAATCGGGTCACAATGCAAGTGTGAAAAATAGCGATTTACAAGCTTCTCAATGATGATTAGTATACCATATTCACATTCACACATTTTGGCAGACAGTGACAATACTTATGAAAACAATCAACAACTGACTTAACCTATGCCGGTCCGGAGAGGAAATTCTTAGTGACTTTTGAGTGACATTTGTAGTTGAAGGGAGGTGTCGTTTCTCAGAGGGAATTTAACGTTGAAATTGCATGAGAGGAATTTTGAATGTTGTTTAAAGGAGGGAGTCATTTGAGAGAGGTGACGTTACAAGAGGGAACACTGTACTTAATTTCTTAAGGGAATTCGTACCTGGCATATAAAAATGTATTGCATGTTGGTTATTAATTATATGTTTAATTGAATCTTTTAAAGTTAAAGAGACATCGTAAATTTTTTATTGTCATTTAATTAATAACTTAATCCTTCTTAAGATTTCCATCTGCCTTAAGGTAATTTGCCTCGAATTCATGCAGAATTTATTAGATAAAATCTTTATAAATAAATTTATGAGGTAATAAGTGAGCATTTAGTCAGGAGCCACACGCAATGTTTATTGAGAAGACTTAGTTACATGGTTTCCTTACCAGTGTAGCAATACCACATGACTTTTGGCTACAGTTACAAGAAGAAATTTGTAAACATTGGAAAATAAAATAGCCATAAGTATTTTATTTCTTCATCGATTTCTATGAAATGTATGCCATGCTAATAGGAAAATTATTTGCATGAAATACAAAATCTTCCATGGTTTCACAGGGTAATAGACAAAACGGCACAGGGGCTGAAAAAGATTTTATATTTCATAGGCACATGGTATTGCTACACAGCTTACAATACACACAATTTGCAAGTACATGGGGATAATTGGGCTTTAAATATAACATAACATAACATATAGTTTATTGACATAAAATTGCATTAATACAATTTATAATCAAACAAAATAATTAAAATAATCAAATATACTAGAAAGAGAAAATATGGAAAGTCTGCAGGAGTGTGTAAACATTGTGACAGGGTGAAATTTTAACATAGTTTTCTGAAGGGTCTTGAAATAAAGGATGATAAAAAGGATGAAATTTTTATGAAAAATGTGAAATGTCTTAAACAGAAATTCTGATTTTATTTGCGAAATAAATAAATTTTGACAAGTTATTAATAGATAGTTTGGAAGTAGAATTCAGCAATGACATGAATTTATTATGGTGTCACGGCCAGTGACAGAAATAAGGTTTAAAATATTTTTTTCGTAAGTCTCTATATTTTGGGCAAACTAGCAAGAAGTGAAATTCTGATTCAGTTTTTGACATGTTGCATGATATATATATTAAATATTGTTCAGAGTATTCCTAGTCAGCACTATGTTCTGACTGTCAGACCGTTATGTAACGCTGCTTAATTAAGTTAATTAAATAGCAATTCAAAGTCATAATTTGAATAACTGTCTCATTGAAATAATGCCAGTTTCTGTAATAGTGAACACTTTTCTTTGCCAGGTTTCTATTGTTGCCACCCCGCAGCTTCGAGGAAGTTAGGAATGACAGTCTTTTGTTAGCTCACCTGCCAGAAAGTGACCGAATGAGCTTTTGTGATCACTCGTCATCTGCCGTCCGTCCGTCCACAATTTGCTTGTGTAGACACTAGAGGTCACAGTTTAAGCCTAATCATTATGAAACTTGGTCACATTGATCATCTTAACACAATCTAGGTCATGTTTGATATTGGGTCATCTTGGGTAAAAAACTAGGTCAATAGGGCAAATCATAGAAAAACCTTGTGTAGTCACTACAGGCCACAATTTTGACCTAATCATTGTGAAACTCAGTCACAATGATAATCTCAACAAAATCTAGATCTAATTCGATATTGGGTCATCCGCTGTCAAAAACTAGGTCACTAGGTCAAATCATAGAAAAACCTTTTGTAGTCACTATAAGTCACTTGGAAACAAGAAACTTGGTTACAATGATCATCTCAACAAAATCTAGGTCAAGTCTGATACTCGGTCATCTGGGGTCAGAAAATATAGGTCACAATGTCAAATCATAGAAAAACCAGCACATCGATACTGTTAAGTTTTATTGTTGTATCTTGTTAGCACATATTGCAATGCCAACTTTTAGCAAAAATTTATAAAATGTGTGCGCTTTTAAATGTATACTGTACTGGGTATAGCAGTTTGACTGTGTCCTATAATTTACAGTACTCTCTGTTTGACATTGATTATTTTAGTGTCATGAAATAACTAGCAAATTCTCAGAATAGAATTACTACATTCTAAGTTTGTCATAAATAGCCAAGAATTTATGTGTGAATAAATCGTTTAGACTCCTTAATTAGAGGAATGTAGCAATTATACTACAGCCAGAATTAGCCTGATTATTACATGCGTCATGTTTAGACACATGGTTCTTTTCACGTCATGCCAATGTTTACAAATGTTTGATTTGTACTATGTCAGCTTGTATAGGATTCATTGACTGGTGTTTTGTACGATATATACACTTTTATTTGTTTATTAGTCCCCTACCGGAGGGGACTATAGGTTTGCCGTCCGTCCGTCCGTCCGTCCGTCCGTCCGTCCGTCCGTCAGTCAGTCAGTCAGTCAGTCAGTCAGTCAGTCAGTCAGTCAGTCAGTCAGTCAGTCAGTCAGTCAGTCAGTCAGTCAGTCAGTCAGTCAGTCAGTCAGTCAGCCAAGCTAGGTTTATGAAACTTGGTATGTGGATAGGGGGCAATAAGGGGATTATGCATGTCTAAAAATATTTTGATTATGACAAAAATTGTGGTTGGTATGGCATCCACAATTTCTTTGTTTACACACTGGAGGTCAAAGTTTTGATTTAATATTCAACTTTTATTGTATTCGAACCCATACTGTGCAACACCATATCCTAGCAATGGGAAATACAAAAGTATAATAGACTCCAGTTATCACAACAGCCCACAAAAATGAAACTCTGTCGCAATAACGAAATTCCAGTACCTTCTGGAAGGACCATGGAGGGTTTATTAAAGAGGTAGTGAGGCCAAATAAAAGAAAAGACATTGTTAACATACCAAAGGGTGGCACGGTGGTCGAGTGGATAACGCACTTGACTACTGATTGAGAGGTCCCTGGTTCGAATTTTGGCCGGGACACTTGGTCATTTCTGAAACGCTATTCAGTGTTTCCCACCCAACTAGAGATGAACTGGTTAGAAACCCAGAGGTAGTCTCGCGTGTATCGGTGCTATACACCAGGCATGTTAAAGAACCAGGGAGTCTATTCGGAACGCTAGGGTAACGCACCCGGATTCCTTGTATCACAACTCTTTCTTCTACTCGCTATCCCTTCAGCAAAAAAAACAGGACCCCATTGGAAATAAGTGCTTGTACTCTCATGGGTTATCCTTGACCGAAAGGCCTAAATAATTACACACAAAGCTTTGGTGGTGATTTCATATTACAGATAGAATCTGACCTCTGGTATACGCTATATAAAGTCTAAAGCTAAAATTGCAGTCTCAGCTCAATACTAATTTTCGATCTGTACAGTAGAGGTTTTCAATTTACTTATTAATTTAGTAGAATAATATTACTGTACAATTTCTGTACAAACGAATCTTAATTGGATGTGACGTTAAGTATGTTTTTTATGCCCGAAACTACTCTTTTATATGTAGTTGCGAAAATGAGAAAAATAGGTAAGATGCGCAATGATCAAATTTCCCAATATTTGTTTGGAATGAATGCCTGAAAGTACCTGCAACAATTATTGTCAGGCTAGTACAAATTTTTTCTATATAATATTTGACATATTAGTCTTGTAAAAAAGTCGGTGCCAAATAATGCTATTTATAACTTATATATATAGGCCTAAAATAAATATTATCTGTTTCCCCTCCCTTGACCATGTTAGTAAGCTTTTTTACAGCTGAAACTAGGTCGCTCAGCCTTTTTACAGCTGAAACTAGGTCGCTCAGCTTTTTTACAGCTGAAACTAGGTCGCTCAGCTTTTTTACAGCTGAAACTAGGTCGCTAAGCTTTTTTACAGCTGAAACTAGGGCATTCAGCTTTTTACAGTTGAAACTAGGGCATTCAGCTTTTTACAGTTGAAACTAGGGCATTCAGCTTTTTACAGCTGAAACTAGGGCATTCAGCTTTTTTACAGCTGAAACTAGGGCATTCAGCTTTTTTACAGCTGAAACTAGGGCATTCAGCTTTTTACAGCTGAAACTAGGGCATTCAGCTTTTTTACAGCTGAAACTTGAACTTTCAGCGATCAAGGTCATTTTCTGCAGTGTAATTGTGGTATGTGATGTTATATATTTTCCTTGCTCGGCTGTTTAAGTTGAGTGCTGCCTTCCCTGTCTAATTTTCTATTATCTTTTGGGTACTTATAAGGCAGTAAGGATTTTTATCCCCGCCGATGAAATCGGTAGGGGGGTATTGATATGGCATTGTCTGTACGTCTGTCCGACTGTCCGTCCGTCCGCAGCCATTTCTCTGTAACTAGCTGGTAGAATTTCATGAAACTTGACATAAATGTTAACTAGCATACTGGGATGATGTTTTTTTTCTGATCTATAAAAAACTCTGGTTGCCATGGCAACCGATTGGAAAAAACTTAAAAAATTCATAGAAAATCAACCATTGGCCGGATTTCAAAATAATTTTACTGAAATAGTTGTTGGGTGACCCTCTTACAAAATTGATATTTTTATTATGATTTGTCAAAAAACATGGCCGCCAGTGGGTGGGGCTCTATTTCCCCTATATATAAATAGTAAAGTCTTTAAAAATCTTTTTCTAAAGTTCTGGTTGGATTTCATTATGAAATATTAACAACGTTTCTTTGGTGATCCTCTGTAAAAATAGCTAAAAGAATTGAAATCTATAAAAAGTCTGGTTACCATGGCAACCGATTGGAAAAACTTTTAATAAATCATAAAAAATTAACCACTGGCCAGATTTGAAAATAATTTTACAGAAATACTTGTTGGTTGACCCTCTTACAAAAGTGACCTTTTTGTCATGATTCGTCAACAAATGTGGCCGCCAGTGGATGGGGCTCGTTTACCCCTATATATAAATAGTGAAGTCTTTTTATCTGCGGACTGGATTTATTACAAATTGGTAACAATATTCCTGGAATGCTCCATTCTATAAATAGCTAAATAATTGAATTTAATTCTGAACCATGGCAACCGAAATCAAGGTCCTGTTTGAATATGGTTCTTCCAGTTCAATATTCACAGATGAGCGATACAGGGCCATCTTGACCCCCTTGTTTATTGGTCAATTTTCCCTAGATTTACTGCCCTTGGTTTATTGACTAATTTTGTCCACTAACTTGCGAGTAGAATTTCATGAAACTTTAAAGAAATATGAACAACCATACTGTGATGATGCCTGTAAAGTTATTTTTATTGGTCAATTTTCTGTTGAGTTATTAATTGCTCTTGATTTATTGACTATTGTTATCTGATGGAAGCTTACATTCCAAACTGTGCTATGAAATACTGATAACCTGTAGGCGGGGGGGGGAGGGGGGGGGGGTATCAATTCAACGAATTTGCTTGTTTTTTGTAATATGCATATTTAACTGAAGTAATATGGAACATCTTTTGCTAATTTCGTTCCCAAATATTTTCTGATTTCCCAAAACTATTAGGTAGGGGCAAATTTGGTGGGTACATAGCTGGAGGAGAAAAAAACAAACAATAATTTAATCCTGAACAAACCTGTATATTCAGTGCTGCTAAGAGTAGTTATAATTAAACATCATTTTTGATCATTTACCAAAAAAATTACAACTCGATTGTGTGTTAAATCACATTGCAATATATGTGACAATGCTCTGGCGCGCAAATAATGTTTGCATTCTTATTTTATTTCACTTAAAATAGCTAGTGCTTGTTACAGTAGAACTTCTATGCCTCAAACTTGCAATCTCTGGCTCCGATCTCCTGAAACATCTCAATCTGAGCAAGATCTCATCTCAAATATTGGCAGGTGTCATTATGTTAATTTCCATGTGAGGCTGAATTCAAAATTAGACTCACTTAAACAGAAACATTTTTCTGAGTTTATTACAGTAAAATTTTAAGGGCTGGAACTCAAGATTTATCTCTTATAAATTCAGACTCTGATTTTATCAAATTGAGTTGAGATTTCTTCTTGAGAAGCTTCGGGAGATCGGGGACTAGACTGGGATAACAGCCATTTACCTATTTGAGGCATCTGCTGTTCCAAGTAACAATTATTTGGTCGCATGATTTATCTATCCCGAAAATAAAATAAAATCAACATTCAGGCCGCAGACAAAATCTCAGACATCATAGACTTCGTAAGGCTTTGAACGATGCTTGAACGATTGTCCTACGGGTCACATGATTATAGTTGAAATAGTGCTGTAACGGTTAATCGCAAGAAATCCATGATTTTAGATACCCATGAAATCCAAGAAATTTGTTTAAATTTATCACTAAAATTAATTATTTTATATATAAGTATTTCATGTTGTTCCAGACGATTTGCAGATATTTCTGGAAATAAAAAATCTGAATGAATAAATGATATGTATCATTTTACTTCAAGGAATAAAATCACTGTTTCTGTTTGCTTGTGACTAATGTACTCTTGAGAAATATTTTTGTTGAACCCTTTCTCAGAATTTTATCAATTTACTGACAGAAAATTTGTTTTTCCTACTAAGTTGTTGAGCATATTTGCTTCTAATCAAAGACTTGTTGCAAAATTGTGTCTGGTTTTTGTCAGTGTCAAAATTTAGATGAAATAGTATGAGAGATGTCAAAGAAGTCTGCAATATTTGCGAGTTATACTGTTGAAAGAAATTATCCCAAATTCTAGAAATATTTTGTTTATTTTATTTTTTTTTAAATAGTTTTCCTACTCAAGGACCTTTCAGTTTTTGTATTTTTAGAATTTCATTCATGAATCTTTTCCATTTTATCTATAGAAACATGTAGATCATTTTGATCCTATCATAATTTTCTAGTACACTACATTGTTATACATTGTCATACACTCAACCACTTTTCTAATTGGTCACTTTTCAAACCCTAAATACATTTAACTGTGATCATAATGTTTGACGATATGTTGCTCACAAACGTGTTATGCAAAAGTCCTAAAATCAAAATCACTGCCAAAGTATGCGTGGTCATTCATGCCATACATTTTACATTTACGCCATCAAATAATATGATAACAGTTCAAGGTATTTTGGGTTTAAAAAGTGACCAATTTGAAAAGTGTATGTATAAAACAGAATAGAACAGAACAGATACATATTTCAGACTTGTCCATAAGTACATATCTATAAAGGTATCAATTAGTAACATGTACAGGACTGTATTTTTTGAGAGTGGTTGATAAATAGACAGCTGTTCTAGAGACATTGTTGCTCCCCGGAAAGGCTGTTGGTCAAGAGAGGACTGCTCTGAAGAGGTTTTTGCTCTATAGAGAGGGCTGTTCTATAGATGTTGTTAACTTAAAGAGAAGACTGCTCTGGAGAGGTTGTTGTTTTTGCTCGACAGAGAGGGCTGTTCTAGAAAGATTGTTGCTTAAAAGAGGGCTGCTCTGGAGAGATTGTTGCTGATGCTCAAGAGAGGACCACTCTTGAGAGGCTGTTGCTTAAGAAAGGGCTGCTCTCGAGAAGGTGTTGCTTAAGAAAGGGCTGCTCTGGAGAAAGTGTTGCTCAAGAAAGGGCTGCTCTGTAGAGGTTGTTGCTTAAGAAAGGGCTGCTCTCGAGAAGGTGTTGCTTAAGAAAGGGCTGCTCTGTAGAGGTTGTTGCTTAAGAAAGGGCTGCTCTGTAGAGGTTGTTGCTTAAGAAAGGGCTGCTCTGTAGAGGTTGTTGCTCAAGAAACTGCTGCTCTTGAGAGGTTGTTGCTCAAGAAAGGGCTGCTCTGTAGAGGTTGCTGCTTAAGAAAGGGCTGCTCCGTAGAGATTGTTGCTCAAGAAAGGGCTGCTCTGTAGAGGTTGCTGCTCTGTAGAGGTTGTTGCTCAAGAGAGCGTCATTTTAGATAGGTTGTGTGGCTCAAAATAATGTTGTAGTGGAGAGGTTGTTGATGAAGTGATGTCTACATTTGATAAAGACTGTTTCTCCAGAGAGATTATTGCTTAAAGGAAGGTTGCTCTAATGTACTGTGTATAATAATGTGTCTGATAGAATTACAGTACACTAACAAAATTCTTAGAATTGTTTATGTATTTATTGCTGATTCAGCGTGTTGTTCTAATTTGTTTGTAAAGTTTTAAACAGATACTGATACTTGATTCAGTTTTTATTTGCTTGAATGTTTAGCATCAGATGTCCACGAGCTGCATGATATAGAACAGATTTTTGCCATCGTTGAGAAATTTGCTAGAATTCCTGTGATTTTGCAACTTGCCTTACACCTTGCGTCAAAGACTTGAATAAAACACATGTTTGTGCATGCAATGCATGTTTTTACCTGGATGTATTGTCGATATTATAAACATGCCAATACTCTGGCCTAAAAGAAAGGGGCTGTACCCTTGTCTGAGTTGATTCGTCAGAATGTCTCACAAAAGCAGCTTGGGTACTCTATAAAAACAGTAGGGCTGTCAAAACTACCTGTCTCCTATCCAACTGACAGATTTTTAGCATGTTCTTGATTACTCTAGAATGATAATGTTCATTGTTTGTTTTGTTTTCTGTTTTGACTAGTTCATGGAAATCCTTTCAGCAGATTTAAGATTTGGTTTCTAGGTTTGATTTCTTGGTTTGGTTTCTAAGTTTGATTCCTAGGTTTGGTTCCTAGGCTTGATTCCTAGGTTTGGTTCATAGGTTTGATTCCTAGGCTTAATTCCTAGCTTTGGTTCATATGCTTGGTTCCTAGCTGTGATTCCTACGCATTATTCCTAGGTTTGGTTCCTAGCTTTTATTCCTAGGTTTGGTTCATAGACTTGATTCATAGATTATGGTTCCTAGGCTTGGTTCCTATGTGTTATTCCTCGGTTTGGTTCTTACGTTTGATTCCTAGGCTTGATTCCTCAGATTTGTTCCTAGCTTTGATTCCTTGCTTTGGTTCCTAGGCTTAATTCCTAGGTTTGGTTCCAAGGTTTGATTCATAGGTTTGGTTCCTAGGCTTGATTCCTAGGTTTGGTTCATAGGTTTGATTCCTAGGCTTAATTCCTAGCTTTGGTTCATATGCTTGGTTCCTAGCTGTGATTCCTACGCATTATTCCTAGGTTTGGTTCCTAGCTTTTATTCCTAGGTTTGGTTCATAGGATTGATTCCTAGCCTGATTCATAGACTTGATTCCTAGATTATGGTTCCTAGGCTTGGTTCCTATGCGTAATTCCTCAGTTTGGTTCTTGCGTTTGATTCCTAGGCTTGATTCCTCAGTTTTGTTCCTAGCTTTGATTCCTTGCTTTGGTTCCTAGGCTTAATTCCTAGGTTTGGTTCCTAGGTTTGATTCATATGTTTGGTTCCTAGCCCTGATTCCTAGATTTGTTTACTTGGTTAGGCAGGTTAGGTTCCTACTAGTGATATTTTCTATGATCATGTGCCCCTCCTGTATGAACCAATGTTAGTTTCTTGCATATATATGAGGGATGATAAAAAAATAATTTTGCTCTGAAATTTGTAGGTGACCAATGTTGCTGAAATTTGTCCGATAATAAAAGTGTTCATTTCATTTGACCAGCATGGTATGACTCAATAAGATATTCAATAAAAACTGGACAAAAAACATATAATAATAATGTAGTTCTTTTCTCGTTTCAGAATAAGCGATGTTGGCAGTTATTTGGCAAAGTCAGAGAGAAGCAAATTTCACAGGTATGTCATTTGTTAGATCAAGTTATAATTAAATTCTGCACTCTACCCAAAGTTCATATACTCTGTAAACATGACAGTATTCGTCTTGGTCCGAATATTTTAATACTTGTACTGAAATACTTGTAATGAAGAAGAGATTATTGGACAAAACACGCTTTTACATTTTGGAAAAAAAACACCACAAAAAATATTGTTTCATTAAATGATTATAAATTTAGATTAATATCAAATTTGGAAAAAAAATATCATTTTACATTTTCAAGTAAAGGAACAATAACAAAATATTATTTTATTAAATGCTTAAAATTATAATATTAAACAGATTAAATAATGAGTTCTGTTGTATACACTTTTCACACCTAAGTGTTTAAACTGTCACAAGCCTAGCATATTAAACACAGAAATGAGAAATTTCATATCTATGAATTATTATATGTTTGCAAAGCAACCATAAAGTTGGAGGATTTGAACGATTTAAGAACAATTTGCTAAACAGCATTTTTAGGCTATGTCTTACAAGGTAGGTAAGAGGGGTGATCAATATATTCGTGGACTTTTCATCTAGCAATTTTGTTTTGTCAGCAAGGCTCAAAAGAAAATTAGCATTATTCAGTGTAGGATATCTCCGACTGAATGCACCTATAACCTAGTTTTATTCATGTAATGGGTGCGTGACGCAGGCCGTCACGTGACGTCATTCCAAGTGTCACCGTTTGAGCAGCACCGTGCTTCTTTCTGGACTCATATTCGACTCACTGTATATGATTTATTTATTTTTAATACAGAAATAAGTCATAAATAGCCAACTCTTGAATGTAAGGCGGAATAGAAATTGTCTTGTTGCGTTACTTGACTTAAAACTCTGAAAAAAAGCGGTGGCTTTACACGGTAGCATCATCCCGATGAAGAAGGAATCACGACCTAACACGTTTAGGGCACGATTCCTAAAGAACTTCTTTTCAAATGGAATTAAAGATTTATTGTTTTGTAATCTATACTGATCATAGAGTTTGCCAGGAACAAATCGTTCAGAAATATGCCTCTCAGAAACTAAGAAGGAGTATCCCTAACTCTGTCTTAATTATTCCGTTTATTCTTATTTTATTTATCCCTACAATCACATAATCAACGAAATCATGTGTAGATCACTGATTTGGAGTGTAAAGAATCCCCATAAAAGTTGGTCAAGTCATCTTCGAGCTATCGCAAGGATTTTCCAAGTTAGGCGTTAATCTTAATGAAATGCCGTTGCTCTGTGATTATTTATTGTCCGTCATGCTGGACGGCGCGCGCTGCACCTTGGTCACAATAAGTGTCGTCATCAAGAACATTGTGACGTCACAATATGATTAATTAACTAAAACTCTAGATAATTGATAGATCTATATTGCCTGGTAATTTCATTGTTCTAGAATCAATATTTAAAAAGTTAGAAGGAAAGTCTTCGAATATATTGATCACCCCTCGTAATTTACATGCTGCTAAATATCCGGCATTAAGAAGTTGTTCCATCAGTATTCAGTAATTATGGCTGCAGACAGATTTTTATAAATTTCTCAAATATGTGTGGCATGCATAATATAGAATGTTTACTGTATGTTTATCGCAAGTTTACCGCAAGTTTACCGCAAGCTTATGCAAATTGTTGATTATGAAGACTGGGATTGTTACCTGACTGTTGTGTCAAGATGATAATCGGTTAATTGTGGGGATGAAATACTGCTAAATAAATCAAGCACAGACTGAAAAAAAATTATGTTACGCTTTTTCTTGTTTAATCTTACCCCTTCCCTTTTGTTAAAGGACATTTTGGTTAAGATGCTATTTAAATTAACGTGCCTATTTTTAAGGCTTATCACTTCTTGTTCATCAATATGAATTGTGTTAGATAGATTCCATATGACTGCAAACAAAACAGCAACATTGTTGAAAATCCGACCGACTGGCTCTGTTAGAAGAACATGTTCTGCATTATATTTTGTTTGATGATAATAAATCATAAACCACCCCTTCTGCTTCCTGCCGGGAAGTTGTCAGTTCCTTGCAGAAATAAAACATCAAATAACACACTAGTTATCTAAATACCCACAATGCAATGTTTAGGATGTGGCTTTTAGATGGTCTCAAATCGTGTTATAAGTTAAAGAACCCAGAGCAGTCTAGTAATGGTCGCTTGGTTTCAAGTCTTCAATAAACTAATTGGCTGATGAAATATTATATTATCTTTGACTTATCAATTAACTTGTGATGTATTGAATGTACACAGATCCATTAATTTTAATGAAAGTAAATTTTAATTAATAAAATGCACACTTAAAGTATCTGAGTTGGTTAACATTACCAGCGTGTGTGTGTGTGTGTGGTCGGCTTGAATGCATTTCTTGGCAAATTATTGCTATTCACTCACATACTTTCAATTTGATTTCTAGTCGCAGAGGGTCATAGTCTTCCATGAAAATTGGAAAAATGTTCCTTGCGTAGGTTGTCATTTCGTCAGTTTTATACCTTTTAACCAAATTGTAAAGAAATGGTACTGCAACCTGGTGTTCCTTGAGGAATGGTAAGTTAGTATATAAATAACACAAAACTTTGTGTTATTTTTTTTATTACCCCAAACTTTTTTCAGCGATTATCTACTGCAAATTATATGCATATTTTTCGGCACCTAATACTTGGCTTGGTATAGAGAACTCGAACAAAAAACATGGCTATGTGGGCGGGACATGCCCCCATATTGGTTTTAGAAAGAAAATGTCACGTGACAAAAAAGTTCTGTCAAAAAAGTACTTTTACCCTGCTGACAGTAAAAAAATGTTCAATCACATGGTATATTGATCCGCTTGATCGTAATAGTAAGAATACTACCTGTTTGTCTATGGGAAATTAACATTACGAAAAAAAGTGAGGGGTAATAATACTGGTTAGGATACAGTCAAGGAAACAGGTTAAGTGAATCAGCTGCATTTTACAGCTTCAGACCAGAATAAACATCAACATTTAGTATACCTCACTTTTTTCTGCATGCAAAAGTCCCATTGCCCCACTGAGAGACATTATGACTGTCACTGACAGTTCCAACCCATTTGACACGTGATCGACCGAAAACTGACTGTCAGGTCATGTGATCGACCTGACATTTTCAATGTCATGCAAGGGCAAGTAACTCTGTCATGCATAAAGCTAAAAAATTTGTTGTAGTTGTCTCCCTTGTACACAATTAGTAGTGACGTCACTGGTCCGCGCGCTCATGTGCGATTCAGACGAGTGTAAAAAACAAACCTGTCAAGATTTGCCAGTATGATTTTATTTACTTATATTTTGTTCGGTATAATAAAATAAATATCAGATGCCTGCCTGCGTGACATTGATATTGCTTCGCCTCGGGGTGACATTCTGCCCTCAGGTTGACAATATCAATGTCACGCAGGCAGGCATCTGATATTTATATAATGTTCAAACCTATACAAAATAATGATAATTTGATGGGTCAAATAATATGTGAGTATAGGTTTGCCCTTGTCTTCTGTAACTTGAAAGGTAATTGTGCTACAGTCCCTTCAAATGATGAAATTTGGCTTGTGTTGCTGCTAGCTTTATTAAAGTATTTTAGCTACCGTCTTCAAACTTTGTTAGAATATTAGTCAGCATGTAAAGATGAGTTATGGCCCATGACATGGTCAAACGGCAAGTTGGGGGGGCGGGGGCATCTGTGGTTTCTAGTTATTAATAGTTTTCGAGGTTATAAATCAGTGTATAATGATGACATTCCTATTGACTTTTTGGATGAAAAATTCCCTTTTTTCCCACGTGAAGTTTTTTCATTTGAGATTAAATCCGCCCCCACTTTCAGTCTGTGGCCACTTGCCATTTATGTTGTCTTGTAATATATCCCCTATGTCCTCTTAAATTATCTAAGATTGATTTATATTCATCCAGAATAGTTTCCTTGCATTTTACAGAAGTTATTACCCTTGGCACCTACACATGATTTTCTATTCTACAGTAAAATCTCGCTTTCAAGGCCACCTTAAAAAAAAGACCATCACACACAAAAAAATATTACTAAGTAATACTTAAAATGAGTAAAACATTACTTAAAATAAGTATTACTTATAGTAAAAAAAACTTGTCGCCGCTGTAAGTATTTGAAGTTTACTGCAAGTAATACTTAGTAATTCATTACTTAAAGTAATATGAATTACTTTAAGTAATTATTTAATTCAAGTAATTGAAATACTGGATTTTAGTATTATTTATTATTTTAAAGTGAATATCAAATAAGTAAATTGATTACTAAAAACTGCAAGTCTGCAGATCAGGATTCAGTAATGACCCTTGATAATCATTGACTGTACCATCCTGCTATTTAAATAAATAATTAATTTATTAATAATCACATACTTTAATAAAATAGAAATGCTTATAACGATTGTAAGAAATATTAACTTGTTAATTAAAGAACATTTTACGAATAAAAAAACATTGTATCCTGAAACAGGTAAATCCATTTATAAAAAATACTATTTTTTTAATAAAGGGAGGTAATACAAATGTACAAATACCATAGTACCCAGAGTATTCAAACACACTTTTTATAACTTTTTACTTGTAAGTAATTAACTCTTTTTTAAGATAACTCATGTAAAATTATTTTACTACAAGTAAACCAATTCATGTTGTGCAGGGATTTAAGTAATGGTAAGTAATTCATTACTGTGAGTAATTTTACTTATTACTTGATTTAAGTAAAATCAATTACTAAGTAATATTTTTTTTTTTTGTGCAGAAAATCAATTCAACCAATATTTGTTTGAACAATATTTTATTTTAGCAAAATATATTTTTTTTATGTCCCAGCATCTACTGATGTGGGATTAGTAGATGCGGGAGGCATAAAGTGATTGTCTTGTCCATCTGTTTGTCCGTTCCTTTCGTCCGTTTGTTTCATTGAAAATGTTAACCAAAACTTTCAGGTTCTTGAAACTCAAATATTTTTGAGTCCGTCAAGGCATTGCTTTCAAACTTGGCCTACTTGTTTACCATCATAAACACCTTACATTCTCAATGCCATGTACACTATCCAAAACTTCTGCTGAATTATGGCCCCCCATTGACTTTGACTTAGCTAGATATTATGAACGAGGCTTCCACCTGGGCATTAGTGTTTACTGAAAAGGTGTCTTGTTTTTTACAAAATGTGCTTATTATGAAATACGTAAGTTGTATATTCAGCGATACCAGTCATAGTCATAAAAGTGCAGAAAAATGGTGATAAATCAGCTTACTTCCATAATTTTCTGAGAAAACAAATGAGTAAAAACTGAATAATGATTAGAGAATGTAACACTTATCTCCACAATACACCCACTGATTTCTGAATGGAAATAGGAAATGCATTATAGTGTGACGAATCCACTTAGTGTGCTTGTTATGTAATCATGCAAATATTCAGTATTTAATGAGTCAAATTTTAATCATGTCAGGAACATTGCATCCTCATACATTAGTGGTTAGTCAAGTTCTGTTTTGGATGAAAAAATACACTAGTTGAACGAAAATAAAAACATTGTAGCAGAAGAATCATTGTTGCAGACGGAACATTATTGCAGACGGAACATTGCTGCAGATGGAATATTGTTGCAGACGGAACCTTGAAGCAGATGGCACCTAGCAGCAGACAGAATAATGTAGCAGATGAACATTGTTGCAGACGGAACATTGCAGCAGAAGGAATGTTGTAGCAGACGAACTTTGCCAGATTGGGGCGTGAAAACAACATGATTGTGTTTACATTGCTAGATGTGTTCTACTTGAATGATATGTTAAACATTATTGTTAGGATAACAGCTTTGATGACAGATTATGTTTTAAGTTCTAATTCAACAAATAGATGTATATTTCTCTTTTTGTTTTTGCACATCAATCTTACAATACAACAGTTACAATACTTGAAACTTAGCTAGGCATAAATCTTGAGACTAAACTAGAGCATAATTATATAGAGGATATTGCATGAGTGCTCATTACATACGAGTGGACAAAATGGTATGACAAAATGGTATGACACGAGGCTTTGCAGAGTGTCATATTGTTTTTGTTGACGAGTTTAATAAAACTCGTATGTAATGAGCAGGAATGTTAGATTCTATTTATCGCATAACCTTAGAACACGCTCATTATTGATCAATAGGATAATGTACGCTGCATATGTTTCAGCCACAATTCACCGGTACAATGAGCGCGACGTCATGGCGACGTTGATATTATCCTGACGTCATTGACGGATCAATGCAAGTATTGGCTACAGTCACGTCAAGCTAATTTAAATATTTATTGCACAGTCTGGGAGTGCCGAACGATATTCACGGCACGGCTTTACGGCACTCCTGGACCGCAGGTTATGTAATAAACTAGTATCTTGAAACTAAACTAGAGCATGTATTTTGAAACTAAACTAGAGCATATATCTTGAAACTAAACTAGAGCATAAATCTTGAAACTTAGCTAGAGCAAATATCTTAGAATATAGCCAGAGCATATATCTTGAAACTAAACTAGAGCATATATCTTAAAAGTTAGCAAGAGCATACATCTTAGAACATCATATCCAGAGCATAAATCTTGAAACTAAACTAGAGCATAAATCTTGAAACTAAACTAGAGCATAAATCTTGAAACTAAACTAGAGCATAAATCTTGAAACAAAACTAGAGCATATATCTTGAAACAAAACTAGAGCATAAATCTTGAAACTTAGCTAGAGCATACCAATAGAGCATAGCTAGAGCATATATCTTTAAACTATAAGTGAATCAAGACAGTGAACCCGTTTATCTTCTGCCAAGAAATGAGAAGACTGTCTAGAATAATATAAATACCACTTCAAACACAGAAGAATGCCTCTAACCATTAACTTCACATACACCATACATGACATGGAAAAGAGCAGCTTTTTTGGGACAAATTTCGAGAATTATCTCCCTTGACAATGATCTTGATAAAGTTCATTTCCAGTCATTGGATTGTACCCCATAGGTCTGCTCCATATAATTAATGGAAAATAACTGATGTGTTAGGGGCATGGTTTGACAGATCCATATGGAGTGAAGAAAGTGCAATAAAATATTGGCATTTCTCAGAAGATAATTTAGTTATTTTAAAGAAACAATCTGATATTGTTTTAACTGAATCCCTGGAAAATGGAGGTCATTGGTCAATTTGGCATGGAAAAAAATGACCACACACTTACAACTATCTCAGACAAATATACAAACATACTGTAACTGAAATGTATTTGTTTATTTTTAGCAATTTCCAGTTCTTATGGATGAGCGATCCAGACACCATAAACAACATTATGATGACGTTCGTCACAGAACCATTCATCCTGGTTTTAGACCCCACCGTACATTTATACTATATAATGGATATACCAATTGAAGATTGTGACGCTAAGTCAGTGGGTAAATTCCTAAATGCTGTAAAAGATGGTAAAATTCAGGTAGGATAGCTCTTGTGAGTTGGAGACAATTTGTAGTCATCTCCAATTTCGGTCAGATGATTTTTGCCAGAGTTTTGACCCAGTTTGTGGGAGATTATTAGCTCATCTGAGCACAAAGTGCTGAAGGTGAGCTATTGTGATCGCCCTATGTCCATCGTCCGTCGTCAACAATTGGACTGTTAACACTCTAGAGATCACAGTTCTGCCTTAATCTTTATGAAACTTGGTCACAATGTCCCTATTAAATCTAGATCAAGTTCGTAACTGGGTCATTTTGAGTCAAAAACTAGGTCACCAAATCACATCAAAGAAAACATTGTTTACCTCATCTTTATAAAACCTGGCCATAAAGTGTGTATTTATAAAATCTACATCAAATATTGAGGTCAAATCATAACAAATACTGATTCTGCCTTATCTGCTAGTCATCAGGTGAGCGTTAGTACAGGGTTAGTGTGGTGCTCAGTTAGTACAGGGTTAGTGCTCAGTAAGTACATGGTTTGTATGATGCTCGGTAAGTACAGGGTTAGTGCGGTGCACAGTTAGTACAGGTTAGTGCTTTGGTTAGTGAGTACAGGGTTAGTGCGGTGCTGGGTAAGTACAGTGTTAGTTAATGGGGTGGTCATGTTATAACAGGGTCATTGTTAGTTCTTTGTTAATAGTTGTGTTAATTAAGGTCATGTTTATTTTATTACAATTAATTATTTAGAATTATTTACAATTTCAATTTTACATATATTATAAACAACTTACCTTATGTGGGGTTTGAACTCACAACTTCCAGCTTACCAGTCAGACACCATATCCACTACACCAATCCCCCACATACATTTGTTACTTTAATTTTGTTATATATAAGTTTACTATCGAGTTTCACACCTTTTCTGACCAACAATGGTGGTCATAGTTATATACTCATGAATAGCATTATGTACATGGTAGGCCAAGGTATTTAAACTTTTATTGCATTTTATTTATGTTTTAAATGTGGATGCCTGGATTGGTATTCTTTTTGCCATTATTATCCCTGCCGATGAAATCGGTAGAGGGGTATTGAAATGGCATTGTCTGTCTATCAGTCCGTACTCACCCACTTGTAGTTGTGGGGTGTGGAATAGGCCATATTTAGATTCTTTCATTCCGTTGCTCACGGGGTGCAAAATGCTGCTTATGGGGTTTTACAAACATAAGGATGAACAGAAGAAACCCCCACAATGTCAAGTCAGTGAGAATGTCCATCAGTCCATCTGCAGTCATTTCTCTGTAACTAGCTGGTAGAATTTCATGAAACTAGAATACTGGAATGATGCCCGTCAAGTTTTTTTCTGATCTATAAATAACTCTGGTTGCCATGGCAACCAATTGGAAAAACATTTAAAAAATCAACCACTAGCCAGATTTGAAAATGATTTTACAGAAATTCTTGTTGAGTGACTCTTCCAAAAGTCATGATTTGTCAACAAACATGGCCGCAAGTGGGCGGGGCTCGTTTACCCCTATATATAAAAAACTTGGTCACAAGGTCAAATCATATAAAAACCTTGTGTAGTCACTAGAGGTCACAATTTTGACCTAATCTTTATGAAACTTAGTCACAATGATCATGTTAACAAAATCTAGGTCAAGTTCGATATTTGGTCATCTGGGGTCAAAAACTGGGTCACAAGGTCAAATAACAGAAAAATCTTTAGTCTCTAGAGGTCACAGTTTTGGTCTTATCTTTTTGAAACTTGGTCACGATGATCGTGTCAACAAAATCTAGGTCAATTTTCATATTGGATAATTTGGGGTCAACAACTAGGTCAAAAGGTCAAATCATAGAAAAACCTTGTGTAGTAACTAGAGGTTACCATTTTAGCCTAATATTTATGAAACTTGGTCAAAATGATCATCTTAACAAAATCTAGGTCACATGCAATATTGGGTCATCTGGGGCCAAGAACTAGGCCACTAGGTCAAATCACAGGGCTTGCATGCACTACTATAACAGGTGAGCTACCTAGGGCTCTTAGGGCCTCTTGTATAATAGTAGTTAGAGGGAACTCTGCCTTGATAGCCTAGTGATAGAGTATGCTCTTCCAGAGGGAAAATTGCAGGTTCCATTTGTGGTTTCATACCAAAGACAAAATACAAATGGTATCAGTTATTCCCTTGCTACATGTATACGCTCGGCATAAAAGGGAATGCTGGCTTAGGATACCCTCAAATTAGGGGAAAATTAAATAAGCCAAATTTGATCAATTGTATTTTCGCATAAAAATATATTTGATATTTCACTACCTAATAGTACCACCCATTTGTAAATGACATGTGTTGTAGTAGGGGAAACAAACAATATTTGAAGCCTTAATATAGTGTCTGAGGGTAATGTGACATGGGTAATAAGTCTCCATGATGGGCATACTGTCAGTTGATATTAATGCCCCCCATTGCACATGTCTGTCGGTCTGTCGGTCTGTCGGTCTGTCTGTCGGTCTGTCGGTCTGTCTGTCCGTCTGTCCGTCCGTCCGTCCGCCCGTCCGTCTGTCTGTCTGTTGGTCAGTCGTATAAAATGGTTTCCGTTCAATAACTCAAGAACGCTTTGACCTTCAAACTGTACATGGAGGTTTGTCAGCAGCAGTAGATGACCCCTATTGATTTTGAGGTTAGCAAGTGAAATGTCAAGGTCACTGTGACCTTTACCATTTCTGACTATTTAAATGGTTTCCATTCAATAACTCAAGAACGCTTTGACCTAGGATCTTCAAATTTTACATGGAGGTTGGTCAGCAATAGTAGATGACCCCTATTGAGTTTGAGGTCAGTAGGTCAAAGTTCAAGGTCATTGCTACCTTCACCATTTCTTACATACATGTTTTACAAACATCTCTTGTTTAAAAATGCATTTCCTGAACATTTGCAGCAAGCATGTTACAGGATTTGGATGCTAAATAATTATTTTGTTTTATTATTTCAGGCATATGGTGGCACAGGATTCTTTCAGCGCTTGAAAAGATTGTTTTACGATATCTTAGTGACAGTCATAGTAAGTACTTTGATAACTAACATATACAGTTTTATGATATCCTAGTGACAGTCATAGTAAGTACTATGATAACTAACATATACAGTTTTATGATATCGTAGTGACAGTCATAGTAAGTACTTTGATAACTAACATGTATATAGATACTGTAAAATTAACGTCTAGCTGTGCAATAGTCCGATGGATAGTGTGCTGCATTTGTTACCTGGAGATCCTGGTGCGATTAGAAAACTGTTCAGGCCCAAATTCCACGAAAAAGTTATTGCTAAGCTGAGTTATTTTGAATTAATTATATGACTACGACTATAATCTTGTGATGTAGATTGATACCAAAAACGGCGTACAGTATTTATTGCTAAATAATGATTTAGTAGGTGTTTTTTGCATGAAATGCTTATGGAAATCCAATAGTAATGAACAATAAAGAACTTTGTTCTTGAGCTTGTTATAACAGACTCAAGTTTTTGTGACTTGAAGCACTATTTTCTGTACAAATCAGACTTATTATGTATTGCTCTAATAAATTGGCATCGCACTGTGATGAAACAATATATACAAGTATACATGAAAGCCATTTAACCAACAAAATATGTTTTTAAAATAGCAGTCTTAGCTGAGCAATAACTTAAGTTTATTCGTGGAATTGGGGCCAGGGAAACAGAATAGGTGAAAGTCAAGCATCCAGCACTCTAAGGCAGTGCTTTCGTTGCATCCAGCACTCTAAGGCGATGATTTTGTTTAAAATTTTGTTTCATTTCATAAGAACAGCACAAGCAAATTGCCCTATGTTTCCTTACTTACCTATCCTGTTCGTCTGGATAGGGACCTAAGGCCACAAAAAGTTTCCTCCATTTCACTCTGTCCTTCGCTGCGAACTCTGCACAGCCCCAGGAGTATTTACCCTATTGTGTGACGAAAATTAAAGATTGTCTCAGCAGAAATGGTATATCCGTACTCTATCAACACTTCATGGGTAGTTCAATGGCTGTATTTGGTCTTAAGAAATCTCAAAACCGTACCCTCGACAAAAATGTTGAGTTTGGTTCTAACCATATTACAATATTACAAGCAAAGTGAGTTGTCTATGTTTTCTTTAACAGACACGTTTCTATAAGTGGTTCTAACAAGGTATTTTTATATGTATCTTGTTGGCATGAAAATATTGGAAATTCAAATCTGTTCAAATATAAGTGTGCGCCTCTTGTAAATTGCAGAACTCTGCATGATTTTAAAAAGAAGTAAAGTGGTCTAATTTGGGGAACTTAACTGTACTGAGTGAATTCAGATCTAGAGAATGAAATAATGCTATTAAAATGAAGCGGGTTGTGTTGTGGTATTGTCTTTGTCAATGTGGTTTCGCATAATGTAAGCCGCGCTCACTGGATGCTGCTGCTGATGTTGCTCCAGGGTTCCAAACGTTGATGTTATAACATAATTTCCAACCGTCTATTGATAACTAACTTTGTAGAGTTTTAGATGTTTTTAATTCAGTTCAACAAGGTACTCCTTATTAGTCCTACTTATGTGATAGTTAGGAACTCACAACTAACACAACCTAATGCCTAAAGTTCATGAAAATTACTAGTTATCCTAAATAAGATTGCCGTGACTTATATACAAAGTCTCCAGCCATTGACACCTTAAGCAATTGTGCTCTAAGAAGTGGCTTTTGACACTTAATAATAAAACAGTCAAGCACAATTATTTTAAGACTTCAATCTATAACAATTATAACAATAGGTGTAAAATTAATAAAAGAAAGTTTGCAACATGGTTTGAAAAATATGGATTAGACCACGATAAGCCACAAATAGCCAATCACCGCACAGTATTGCCATCGTCTAAATCCCGTATCCAACACTTTTGGACTGAATAACCTGTGATTTTGATCCTTTGTTGATTTGAGTAATAAGTGCAGAATTTTATTCGATTGCTAGGAGCAAATTACATTGTCCGTAGCAATCAACCATTGCTGACGATAATAATTGTCGTGTATACAAAGAAATATAACGGTGTCGCTATATTTGTGTATAACATTTTAAAAGTATGTATATACGCCCATGACTTGAAACAAGCTGTCTCTCCCCCGACCCGAAGTATGTTACCAATATTAGCTCCCTGTCAGCAATCAGATTAAATTCTGCACGTTTTACTGTGGTGGGAGCACACTTTTACGTTTTGCATACGTTGTTATCGGTATTTGATTATAAATGTTGTATCTGGTGTTTAAAAGAAATGAACTGTACCATTTAGCTACTGTATAGCGGGTATATTTCACGGGGTCCATTATTCGCGTTTTCTGGATCCTTTTGAATTCACGGTGTCTTGATTTCGCGCAAACGACCCCGACCGCGAATTTAAAACAGTGTTGGTAAACATGAAATGGGACGTCAATCTTACGTTAGTTACACCTTGGAAAAAAACTGAAATTGATTGCTGAACACGGCAATTTTTAAAGCTTAAATGCAATATTGTAAGAAAACCGGGTGAAATGATGATTAAATTGTTCATTAAATGTCGATTAATTGCGAACATACGTTTCACAAGTCCCATATTGCTATCATAGTCCATACTTAATAATCTATTAAACAAGTCCGACAATTTAGAACTGATGAAACGCTATGTTATTATTTTTCTTGCACGCATAATCAAATCAACAGGTCTGATATGCAGGAATATATTACGTCATTGTGTCTGAGTTATTTAAAGCGTTTGATCTTGTTACTCTTTGGTACACAGTGTCTAATAAGAAGTCAGCCATATTTATAAGACTATTTAAACCCCTGTCCATGCTTTATTTATGCTCCCCACCGGTATAACATATAAGGGCGTGTGCTTCTTTCTTTCCAAATTTGATGATTCGTAAACGATTTACAGGATTTACAAATTACACAGTAAGAGTATTTATTTTATTCATAAATCGCTCGTTTCGACTGTTATTTTGAACGGTTTGTTTGATAGCCGAGTTGACTATCATTATTAAATGAACACAAACACATACTTTTTCGGCATACATTTACACATTTTGCAAACAAAATCGTTAAATTAAACAAGTTTATTGCACCTGCTTAACACCTTTTAACGTTGAGAAAACATGATGCTATTTGATACAAATGCGTAGAGTTTAAACACATTTTTACACGAATCTAATTTCGAATTATAGTTAGTGATTTATTATAAGTCGTTGTCTTATTGCCGTATTTTGCTAAACCCAAGTACTTCTTGCGAAGTCATTAGGTCAACGTTGTTTTATTCATTGTTGCTCCATCACATGTTTTTAATTATGAATTGTCTCCCTTTCTGAAATTTGTATATTTACGAGGTGAATATTTCGCGGGGGTTTAGATTTCACGCTATCGATGTTGACCGCGAATATAGCGAAAATTAAACCCCCGTGAAATATACCCGCTATACAGTATATTGCTGACTTAGAATTAGAACGTCGTAAGTATCAATAGTTTGAGAAAACAAGAAAAAAGTGTCTGAAAACTTTACACATGGAAAAACATGCTTTTTAAACTTCAGTTTGGTCAACATGGCCACTTCCGATTTTCTTGAAAATAGGCTCATAAGAAGCGCCTTGAGATGTAGATTTTAAATAGGCATCGTATGTGGTACTTACGACCTTCTTATTTAAAGCCAGCGATATGTTCTCCTGCAATTATTATTTTGTTATTTTGTAGACATTAAAAGATACAAGTACAACCTTTTAATATCCTACAACTTAATTACAGGAAAACGTTTAAGTAAATTAATAAAATGATATTAACATTTTGGGCTTTATTGTTTCTTTGTTATAAATAAAAAATAATATAATTATTTGTAGGTGTTTTAGCTCACCTGAGCACAAAGTGCTCAAGGTGAGCTATTGTGAACACCCTTTTGTCCGTCGTCCGCCGTCAACAATTTGACTGTTAACACGCTAGAGGTCACAGTTTTCATTTAATCTTCATGAAACTTGGTCACAATGTTTGTCTCCATGAAATCTAGGTCAAGTTCGTAACTGGGTCATCTGGGGTCCAAAACTAGGTCACTAGGTCTAATCAAAGAAAAACCTTGTTAACACTCTAGAGGTCACAATTTTGATATACTCTTAATGAAACTTGGTCACAATGTATGTCTCTATGAAATCTAGGTCAAGTTTGTAATTCGGTCATCTGGGGTCAAAAACTAGGTCACTAGGTCAAATCAAAGAAAAACCTTGTTAACACTCTAGAGGTCACAATTTTGACATAATCTTAATGTAACTTGGTCACAATGTATGTCTCTATGAAATCTAGGTCAAGTTTGTAATTGGGTCATCTGGGGTCAAAAACTAGGTCACCAGGTCACATCAATGAAAAACCTTGTTAACACTATAGAGGTCACGTTTTTCACATAATCTTAATGAAACTTGGTCACAATGTATGTCTCTATAAATTCTAGGTCGAGTTCGTAATTGGGTCATCTGGGGTCAAAAACTAGGTCACTAGGTCACATCAAGAAAAACTTTATTAACACTCTAGAGGTGACATTTTTGACATAATCTTAATGAAACTTGGTCAAAATTTATGTCTCTATGAAATCTAGGTCAAGTTCGTAATTGGGTCATCTGGGGTCAAAAACTAGGTCACCAGGTCACATTGAAGAAAAACCTTGTTAACACTCTAGAGGTCACATTTTTTTACCTAATCTATATGAAACTTGGTCACAATGTTTGTCGCTATGAAATCTAGGTCAATTTCGTAACTAGGTCATCTGCGGTCAAAAACTAGGTCACAATGTCATATCAAAGAAAAACCTTGTTAACACTATAGAGGTCATATTTTTTTATGTAATCAGAATGAAACATGGTCACAATATGTGTTTTTATGAAATCTAGGTCAAGTTCTCAACTGGGTCATCTGGGGGTCAAAAACTAGGTCACAAGTTCACATTGAAAAAAACCTTGTTAACATTCTAGAGGTCACCTGCTTTACCTAATCTATATGAAACTTGGTCACAATGTTTGTCTGTATAAAATCGAGGTTAAGTTCGTAAATGGGTCATCTGTGGTCAAAAACTAGGTCACAAGGTCACATCAAAGAATAACCTTGTTTACACTCTAGAGATCACATTTTTAATGTGATATTAATGACACTTAGCCACAATGTGTAGCTTTATGAAATATAGGTCCAGTTTGCAACTGGGTCATCTGGGGTCAAAAACTAGGTCACCAGGTCACTGATTCTGCCTAAACTGCTAGTCATCAGGTGAGCGCTATAGGGCCAATGGCCCTCTTGTTGTAATTTCTGGTAGAATCAGAACATTTGTGAATTTGGTTATTTGTTAAGGCCTGCGGGTATTATAAAAAGTAAACCACGTTAAACTGAGGCTCACCACACTTGAACTAGCTTTAGCTTGGGATCTCATTTTAATCTGGTCAGAAAATACAATGTACCACTTTTTTAATGCACGTGAATAACGGTACATTTACAAATTAGTCAGTCACGTGGTCTAAGTCGGATAGACATCTCGTATCACTGGTTTTGAGATTAGACGCTCGCTGAAGCTTGCGTCTAAATCTCATGACCAGCGATACTCATTGTCTATCCTGTACTTGATATGAAATTGATAACATCTCAGGAAACAAGGTTTGATACTTAAGATCTCAAAATTAACATGACATTGTGTTCAGAGATTGAGCAATATTATTTGAAAGTTAATTTTTAAACAATAAAAACCATGATTGGTTATGTAACAATAATTAGGAAAACTGAATAGCAAATGAAACTTCATAAAAGTAAATATATATATAATTAGATATTGTAGATAATTTAATGTAATTAACAGGTGTGCATCTATGCCACTACTACTATATTATTAGTGGAATGCGGTTTGATTTGCAGTAAGGCCAGAGTGCTTTTATTTTTCGTTACTCGGACCCTCCTGCCCAATTTTTTGGCATTTTCAAAAAAAAAATTGAAAAACTGGAAAAAAACAAAATTGCATATAATGTTTTGATGATAAATGGACCAGTCTTGTGTTATTATTTCATTATTTTGTTAATAATAAGTTTTATTATATTAGTGTTTCACTGCAGTGTACTAGTCTTAAGATAAATTGGCTGTTTTCTTGAAAACTAAAACTGTTGTTGAGTGTTGATTGCTTTAAATCGGACCGTCATTGACTATTCTACCACTAACAGCTTGTGGAAGCTATATTTTGGGAGTTTTTATTTTTTCCCTCCTCATGTGGACTTTTTTCTGAAAAATGTCTGAGTAACAAAAAATTAAAAAACTCTGGCCTAAGCGGAATTAAAATGTTCATACTGCATTGTGAAAATATGTTTATGTTTCTGTACTGCTTGAACAAACGAGTCTATTAACTTGTCTATGTGTCATTAAACTGACTGGGGATTATTTTGATATTCAAGTTCAGTTCAAATCCATTTTAAAATAAATAAACAAGAAGGTTGTAAGTATAAAAACGCTAATTTGAGAGAACAAGAAAAAACTGTCTGAAAACTACTCGTTACTTAAGGAGAAACAAGTGTCTTCATCTTCTGTTAGGTCAACATGACCTGTTCCGATTTTGATGAAAATAGTGGTCGAGTGGTTTAGACATCCACCTTGGGATACTGTCCCTGCGGCCAAGTGGTTAAGACATCCACCTTGGGATACTGTCCCTGCGGGCAAGTGGTTAAGACATCCACCTTGGGATACTGTCCCTGCGGCCAAGTGGTTAAGACATCCACCTTCGGATACTGTCCCTGCGGCCAAGTGGTTAAGACATCCACCTTGGGAAACTGTTCCTGTGTTCTCCTTAACCATTTGGTGTGCATATCATCAAAACTTCTAGTTTGGATGATTTTTACTAGAGTTGTGGCCCTTTGTGGAAGATGTTCCATTTTGTGTAAAAAACCCTTCCTAATGACGTGTATTATCATTTTCAGGAAGTATGGCAGTCATCACGTTGGTTGTTCTTGATTATGTTTGGTATACCTACTGGTGTTATATCGATCGTGTGTTATAGTTTATGTTGTATGGATACAGTAGATGATGACATGCATAGTGAGGACGAAGATTCCGAGGAGGAAGATTATAAACAATATATAAAAGGTATAAGTTACTGTGTCTACTTCATAATTATGCCCCCCATCTTTGATAAGGGGGTATATTGCTTTGCACATGTCTGTCGGTCGGTCGTATAAAATGGTTTCCGTTCAATAACTCAAGAACGCTTCGCCCTAGGATCTGCGAACTTTACATGGAGGTTGGTCATCAACAGTAGATGACCCCTATTGATTTTGAGGTCAGTACCGGTATGTCAAAGGTCACTGTGACCTTTACCATTTATGACTATTTAAATGGTTTCCGTTCAATAACTCAAGAATGCTTTGACCTAAGATTTTCAAACTTTACATGGAGGTTGGTTAGCAACAGTAGATGACCCCAGGCCTATTGATTTTGAGGTCAGTAGGTCAAAGGTCACTGCGACATTCACCATTTCTGACTATTGGACTGCCATGGGGGCATACATGTTTTACAAACATCTCTTGTTATAGTAGGGGAGGCATATTGATTTGTGCTGGACTGCCTGGATGGATATCAAAAAGTTTTCCCATGCTTGTTCACCATAACCATTGGTCGGAGTTCAATGAGGCTTCATACAAATACTTGGTACCATGCCTAGTTGTGCATATTGTCAAGAATTTTAGGTCAGATGACTTTTACAGCCCTTTGTATGAAAACATATTAGTCTATATGTTTTTGTTTTAAAAATTGTAGACCGTTCTATATATCTCATCATGTGACAGTTCTTGGTGGTGTATAATATACAGTAAAACCTCGTTATTTCGAGGGCCCATCGGGACAAGCCAAATGCTCGAGTTAAGCCAGTTGCTCGAATTATCAGAATTGTATGATGAATTGTTGTTAAGACTAAATGTAACTGTGTTTTACCACGTAAGTGTTTGGTGCGCATATTTGGTTGCAACTACGAATATCGTCATTGTTTGTCAAGTCTACGCGCATTTTGAGTTGTGCAGACATTCGTTGAATGTTACCTTCGTAGGTGAAATCATGTATAATGCTCTATTTGAGTTGATTTACGACCATTAAGTGATCAAATATTCATTGTTTTGTGATTGTTTCTCTGACTTGGATAAGGGTAACATTTAGATCGGTGAATCATAAGAGTTACACCTGGCGTGAAAATTACTTTCACTATAACAAATGTTGACAAATGTCGTCATTAAATTTCTCATAAATAACGCCTCGTAATTGATTAGTATTATTCAATCTTACCCCTTGACACCTTTATTGTAGACAAACAACTGATTTCAGTGTTGGGGGTTACGCTATTGTCATAAAATGTGATAATCACGATGTGTGAAAATCACGAACCACAGCAACATTAAATCTGACAATTTTTCGGAGGTGTGAAATTTCACTCGGATGATTGCCTCGAGATAGAGTAACTAATTATCGTTGAAAATTGTTGAATGGACAGACACATGCGCTCAAATTAGACCGGATGCTCGTAATAACATTACTCGAATTAGAGGGATAAATTAATGTACAATATAGAGCAAATTCGTCGGGACTTTGAAATTTGCTCGAATTAGGCCGGTTGCTCGAATAATCGCTGCTCTTATTACCGAGGTTTTACTGTATCTCTAAATTATTTGAAAAAATATTTGAGTTATTGTCATGAAACTGTGTACTGTAATGAAAATTAGTTTGCTAATAAGGTTATCCACAGAAAAAAGATATAATTACTGTAAAATCACATATTTTCATGGGTATTAAATTCCGTGGATTTTGATAAAAATTCATTTTTTTGGGGTCGAAAATTCGTGGATTACAAAACATTGAAGGATAACACAAGTTCTTTATATGGGAGGTCGATTAATTGTGGGCATTAGATTTCGTGGTCAAGCTACAAATGTAAACAACGAAAATTCAACCACTACGAAAAATATTTTTTTTACAGTATTAATATAAACTATACTTTTGAGTCATATACTGGATCAAGGACATTACCAACAAGGTTCCAAAAGTATTCCTTTCAGGGCTCATAATCTCCTATCTAACATTTCTGAACAATTTTCTATTTTTAGAACAACAAGAGCAGAAACAGTTAGAAAATAAGGAAGGCACCGACAAGCCAGTGGCAGGACATGAGAAAGCAGAATGAAGAAACAAAGTGCCTAGATCTCATTCTTCTATTGATATTGCTCAGACTATGAACAATTCCATTCATTCAGTGAATGTAGGAACAGAAAATGGCAAAATTCATCAAAACAGCTACGAAAATTAAGTACCGCCAGGTGGCGCTTTTAACGCCACTAAGCTTACTTTTTTGACTAAAAACAGCAAAATCATCAAGTTCATATCTCATACTAAAATTATACCAAATATCATGACAATCTGACATACCTTTCTCTTTCACCGAAAAGGGTGCGAGTCACATGGGTACTGTTTTATCAAAGCACTTACCGAAATCGTAAACTTACGATCAAATTTATATCCTTTATAATTTGTTAACAATTATAAAGTGTGGTAAATAGAGCTGCAATACTAACAATGATTCACTTAATGAACTTCTACAAACCGTATCCGTCACCAATTTGCAGTTATTAAAGAATTATAAAGAATTTAAATTTGAACGCAACTTTAAGATTTGCGAAGTACTTTGATAAAACAGTCACCTGAAGTCAATCTTGAGTTAACAGTTTGTTTGGCTCGACCCAAACTGTAGCTGAATGCATGTGTTTAGGCTGATAGTGCCTTTTCATGAATTGTTAAGGTTGAGAATGACTCAGTGTATTAATCTATAATTATAAATTTGAGAAGGTTGACACTCTCCCCCATTCTCAACCTCCGCCTACTCTGGAATTTCTTTAGGTTGACTTAAAACTTTGGATCACTAAAGAGCAAGTGTACTATCAAGTACGAGAAAGTTTAGCGTCCAGCACTCATAGGTTGTGCTCTTGTTTTGTTTACATCTAACCGTGTAACAGTATCATTTAAAGATAGGATTTTGACTACCGGTATATATCATATTATATTTTCCTTAATACAGACAATGATCTAGTCAAATAGTGTTCAGGTATGCCAGCTTACAGCAACTACAGTACCCACCAAAAATAAGTATACAGTAAATAATTGTTGCAAAATTAAACTTGGTTAAATTATTCAGTATCTGTTTATCAGACGGTCACATTATACTAGTTTCTGAAACTACAGTAACTATATGAGTAAAACAAGAGATAGAAATAAAGATGAAGATGTTCTGAATTAAAATAACCATTTTATATTTTGCACTTACAGTACAAATTAATGTATGGTCTTTACATTTAATTAACAAAAATATTCCTTTTCTTCAAAAATATTGTTATTTCTCTGTTTTGCAAATAGTGTTATTACAGACAAGTAATTGGGGGAAATAATATATGTATACTTATTTTTGGTGGGCAGTGTATTTGGTAGAACTTTGATGTCTCAAACTGGGGAAAATAGTTTGGGCCATCTCTACTTGTTCCAGGCATCTACTGTAAACAAGCTAGTACATTATCAATAGGCCAGGACCGAAGAACCTGTTCAAGGTTTATATGGTGTTTGAGGCATCAAAGTCCTACTGCACACCTAGACATGTTTATGCCCACTATCTTTAACGAGGGAGAATATTGCTTTGCACATGCCAGTCGGCCTGTCTGTTAGTTGGTCTGTAGACCAAATGGTTTCCGTTCAGTAACTCAAGAACGCTTTACCCTAGGATCTGCAAACTTTACATGGAGGTTATTCATCAACAGTAGATGACCCCTAGATGTAGTTGATCCCTATTGATTTTGAGGTCAGAAGGTCAAAGTCCAAGGTCACTGTGACCTTTACCATTTCTGACTTTTTGGCTGCAATGGGAGCATAAATGTTTTACAAACCTCTCTTGTTATGACTTATATTATATGTTGGCCTATGTTTGCATAGTATGACAATACAAGTACTAGAACACAGCATTAGATAAATGTTCTATATTGTTATTAATCAGGTATTCAAATAGGCAAACAAAATGTTTGCATAATTCACTGGCTTAGAATAAGAAGGTCGTAAGTACAAAATCAATATTTTGAGAAAATAAGAAAAACTGTCTGAAAACCTGTCTTTCCTTATGGAAAAGCAAGCTTTTTAAACTTCAGTTTGGTCAACATGATCACTTCCGTTTTTCACGAAAATAGGCTCATAAGAAGCACCTTGAAATGCAGATTTCAAATATGCATGAGTCTTTATAAGGTTCGTAAGTAGTACTTATGACCTACTAATTCTAAGCCAGCAAAATGTTCTATATTGTAACAAATCAGGTATTCCAATAGGCAAACAAGTTGTTGGCATAATTATTCAGCACATTTAACATTTATTTGAAAGTTGTTCGATTGTGAACTATTCGAAAATCTGATAAGGGTCAACAAATCTGATAAGGGTCAACAAATTATCCTTGTGAATATTTTGCAAATTGAATAAATAAGATCAACTGATGGAATTGTCAGAAACATAATGCTACATCTGCAATAATGTAAACAAATAAAGATTGCTTCAAAATTTGATGTCTAAATGCTAATAAACCTAATCTCATTAAAATAATAGGGCTGCATTCAAGCTTCGGTGATAACAGGCCCCGATCTCCCCAAGCATCTTAAGTAGAAATCTCAACTCAAATTGAGGTTTTGCTCAAACCAGAGTCAGAATTTTAGATAAATCTGATTTTCGAGCTCTTGAAATTTTACTGTAATAGACTCAAAATGATGTTTCTGTGTTGTGATGCCAATTAAGAGCCCAGTCTCTCGTGGAAATTACCTCAATGACACATGACAATATTTGAGATGGGATTGAGCTCAAGTTGAGATGCTTCAGGAGATCGGGGCCAGAATGAGGTATTTTGTTTGTCATTTTGGTCATACAGAATAAGAGAATAGAAAAGGACAAACATTTCCATGCTAGTCTTGCCACTTTATCTCTGCCAATAGGGCTTATCAGCCACTCAGGATGGCATTTGGGTGCATTTCTTGGATTTTCTGAAATATGTGTGTGTCAAAGCAATCAATATCTCATTTCAAAGGTATTTGTTGGTAATAAAAGATTCAAAGTCATTATAGTACTATAATAATAACATTTCTTTCTTACCATAAACTGCATTTTATAGGTCAAAGTTAAAGATCAATTTAGACTAAATGTCAAGGTCACTTTATTGATCATGAAATCATGATGTCTGCTAATGTTGGCTGGCTAGCCTACTATGATTTTATGTGAAGTTTACATGTAGAGCATATGACTAAAGTATTTGGAAGTGTTTATTTTGTAAAATAATTGACCAATCCAAAATTTTGATTATTTCTTTTATTATTTATTATGTTGTTTAGTTGTTGTAAATGGTGTTTGTTGTTGTGTATGGCAATAGTCAATTGTTCTTGTGTTGTTTATTGATATATGTTTTGTATGAAAATAGTAATCCTGATACACAGCTTCTCAGTTTCGTCAGAGCTTCTCAGTTCCGTCCGATGTTACGCCCTGATGGAACTGAAAACCGATGTTACGCCCTGACGGAACTGAAACCGATATTTCGCTCTGACGGAACTGAAAACCGATGTTACGCTCTGACGGAACTGAAAACCGATATTTCGCTCTGACGGAACTGAAAACCGATGTTACGCTCTGACGGAACTGAAAACCGATGTTATGCTCTGACGGAACTGAAAACTGATGTTATGCCCTGATGGAACTGAAAACCGATGTTACGCCCTGACGGAACTGAAAACCGATGTTACGCTCTGATGGAACTGAAAACCGATGTTATGCTCTGACGGAACTGAAAACCGATGTTACGCTCTGACTGAACTGAAAACCGATGTTACGCTCTGACGGAACTGAAAACCGATGTTATGCTCTGACGGAACTGAAAACCGATGTTACGCTCTGACTGAACTGAAAACCGATGTTACGCTCTGACGGAACTGAAAACCGATGTTACGCTCTGACGGAACTGAAAACCGATGTTACGCTCTGATGGAACTGAAAACCGATGTTACGCTCTGACGGAACTGAAAACTGATGTTACGCTCTGACTGAACTTAAAACGGATGTAACGCTCTGACGGAACTGAAAACTGATGTAACGCTCTGACGGAACTGAAAACCGATGTGACGCTCTGATGGAACTGAAAACCGATCTGACGATGTCCGAGCATTACGCTGGTTTTCAGTTCTGTTAGAGCCATATGAAAAAGTTCAATTCTCTGACGGAACTGAGAGGCGGTTAATCTGGATAACTACCGTCTATATGGGGGTTGTAGCTCTGTTCCAAATGGATTAGTGACCCATAACATCGGGAATGAACCACAGGGTGATAAATTGCCATAAGCATCTGTATTACCTGCTGTTGGTTTGACCCCAGCAAAAAATGAGCATGTCGTAAAATATTTTTTTCGTAAAAATGTATTTTTGTCGTCTGTATGATTATCTGTCCACCCCCACATTTTCAAGACAAATCAATGATGATACTCCATAGCTCAATGGTTAGCGCGCTTGTTGTCTAATCTGGCGACCCGGGTTCATATCCGGGTGGGGGCACACATATATGCCTGCCATATTTCAGCAAAAGCTGACTGGCAAATAAAGGCTATGCTCGGCATTTAAATTTAAAAAAAAAAAAAATTACTTTCAAGGGTTCCAATACCAATGTGGTCTTACTATATACACTCAATCACTTTTCTAATTGGTCACTTTTCAAACCCCAAATACCTTAACTGTGATCATATTATTTGACATTTTGAACATGTAGGTTTTATGTATGAACTCAATATTGATTGCATGACTGACTATGACTTTGTATACTTTTTAATGAATCAAGTGTAAGGACAATGTCATAAAAAGTTTGTGTCCAAAACATCATCAAACATTATGATCATAGTTAAACGTATTTGGGGTTAGAAAAGTGACCAATTAGAAAAGTGGTTCAGTGTAGACAGTTCATTGGTGAAAGTAAAAAATGTATTTGATGTCGATTAAATTGAAGTGTTGCATGATGGTTCAAATGTTGCTTATAATTAGCAATCATAATCTTGTCATGGAAGGAATAGCGGAATAAACTTGTAAAACTCCACAATGTCTTGTGTTCTCCATTTTATGGGGGATTTTTTACAATGTTTATCAATTTTGTCTTATTGACATGGTATGTGACCGTTTCTTGATGGTCCAAATCAGTCTTGTTAGTCCCCTACCGGTTTTTGACCGGAGGGGACTATAGGTTTGCCCTCTGTCCGTCAGTCAGTCAGTCAGTCCGTCCGTCCGTCAAAAAATCTGGATCCTGACATAACTCAAACAGTTTCCAAGCTAGGTTTATGAAACTTGGTATGTGGATAGGGGACAATAAGGGGATAATGCACGTCTAAAAATATTTTGATTTTGACAAATATTGTGGTTGCTAAGGCGACAGAAAGAGTGAAAATATGCCCAAATCTGGATCCTGCCATAACTCAGTTTCCAAGCCAGGTTTATCAAACTTGATACAATGTATGTGGATAAGGGCCAATAAGGGGATTATGCACGTCTAAAGATATTTTGATTCTGACAAAAATTGAGGTTGCTATGGCAACAGAAACATTGAAAATGGCTTCAAACCGGTAGGGGACTTCTGTATTGCTTGCAAGTCTTAATTACTTGTGTTATGCTGGCCTCGATCTCGCTGACCGTCTGAAGTAAAAATCTTTGCTCAAATTCAGATATTACTTATCAGAATACGAGTTTGAAACAAATTTGAAGTTGGATTTCTTGAACGTTTACAGTAAGGATTGCTTTCAATTGGACCGTCACCAACTGGTCCACCGTCAGCAGTGTAGTAGCTACACGTATACTTTGGAAATTTATTTCTTCCCTCCTGCAGATTTTCTGATAGTCTGCGTAACAAATTTTTATAAAAAAAACTCTGGCCATATGCAAAACAATTTTATAATAAACATATTATATAATCTTGTTGCAAAATATCCCAGATAAGGGATCACAATAAATGTTGGTTGATAATTCACATTCAATTGCTCAATATTTAGACCAAAGGTCCATCACAACTTTGTAGTACATTTGTATTCATGTACTGTTCAAGTTTTCCATGAATACTACAAAATGTTGTGATAAAATCATACAATGTAAGTAAGAAGAGTTTTGTGTCTCTTAAAAAGGACCTTTAGTGGAAATATTGCACAATAGCTTGGGTGGTTGAATTATCAACAAATATTACTATTACAAAATACTGTTTTCTGGTATTTTTGCATTATAATTCTAATTTTGCTGTAGTTGTGTATTTCAATGGTTTGAAATAAAGCGCAATTTAAATTGCAATATTTGATGATGACAATAACTGCATGCATTGTGTGATTTATGCAACTATGACATTTATTTTCCTGACGATGGAATTTTTTGTTCACAAAATTACAATGATACTAAAACAATGCAAGTACTTCAAAAAATACAAGCAAACAGTAATTTTATATTTATTTTGTTCTTTGATCACCTGGTAGCAAAAAGAATGTCTTATTAATAATCAAGTAGTCAGGTGTCGTCTGCTGTTGACAACATGCAATTATCATTAATTGTAAACAAATTCTTTCTATTCAATGCATTTTAATGATATAATCACGAAGCTTATAATTAAATCGGTGTAAAATTAGTTGATACATCTTGTGTATTGAATTGATAAGCTAATAAACCAATCTCAAGTACTAAATGGTACTCCAGATTGAAGAGTTTAATTAGACAGGTTGAGATGAAAGATTTGAGTAGCAAATTAACGAAGTGCTTATTGAGTGTAATTCTTTTAATTCTCGAGTACTGCACTTCATATGTTTCTTGTTCGATATGAAATAAAATTGATGGTTATTAAAAATCAACATCAAATTTCTCGATTTCAATAATAAATTGCAAAATCTTCACCTATCATAAAAATAAGTAAGGAGCTTGTTTAAGTTAATTTACCAATTTAATAGAAATACAAAATCTTCCAAAAAGCACACTTTCAGAGAGAAATCTGTTCAAATTAATGTGTAAGCGGTTAAGTTAGCAGCATGGAATTTTTGGCTAATTTTTGTACATTTCCTAAATTCCAATATTTCATGTAACGTGATTTTTTGCCAACTTATAACAGTTTTGTAGCCTTGTGGTTATATATGTATGCTTAGAGTGAAGGATGTAGGGAGTTAATGCCCCCTCGGGCAATGTCATATCGAAGACAAATTAAAATGAAACCTGTATATTCTTGGTACGTATTAGAAGGGAAAGTCTCATCCGACTATAAGTGAAATTAGTTATGTTAGGTGGCGCAACATACAATCACAACAACATTCCTTTTGTTATATGCATGTACGTGTACTTACATAAGTGGAAAAAGTTTTTACGTGCGCAAACACGGTAAATGTGTATACATTGATGTCGTCAACATCTGCATATTTTTCGGCATATAAGACAAAGTCCATTACAAATGAAGTTATCGTTTAGGTCATGATATTTTCAGCATATAACACATGTTGGATTTAGTCAGAGCCATAGTCGTGGTCCAGTGGTTAGTGCGCAGAATTTGTAACCGGGCATCTAGCCTGGTTCAATACACAGTCGCTGCAGGTAAACCCCATGAAAATCTGACATCAATGTTGATTTTCCTTCACATGTGGAGAAGTTGTCAGTTCCTAGAAGAAGGGTAAGTTTGTACTGGCTAGGAATCAGGCCAGCTGGAAAACTGCATGGTTACACCCCCGTTATATATCAGAAAAATTGAGAAATTGCGTTAAACTGGAATAAACAAATGACCAAAATCAAGCACCCCAGAGGACATTTAACGGCGAGTAAGAAGCAAATTTTGCTCATAATATTCAAAGCAAAATAACATGTTGCAATTGTTCACCATCAATTCCTCTGAAGTCAGTACCTTATAAAATCAGATCTACCATAATTTAATTTACCAACTTTTAGTGACATAGGGCAATAAACACCGGGGACACAATTACCGTAAAATAGTTTGAGTACATTTAAAAATTATATTTTGTTCTCTCTCGAAGGTTGATGACGAGGCAACAGAAACGTTGAGAAAAATTAACGTTACACATTGCAGCATTGACATGTTTTTTATGCCCTGGCATCTACTGATGCCAGAGGCATAGTGATTGCACTGGCCGTTTGTCTGTTCCTTCGAAAATGTTAACAAAAAGGTTCTTGAAAGTCCATCAAGCTAGCTAGGCATTTCTTTCAAACTTGGCATACTTGATACCATCAGAAATACCTTTCATCATCAACCCCATGTATCACTATCCAACATTTCTAAAGAATTATGGCCCCTGATTGACATAGCTATTTATATGGACAAGCTAGGCTTCCACTGGACATAAAGGTTTACTGAAGCAGTGTTGTTTTCAACTGCAATATACAGGTCACTATATCTAAGCTTGCCTATATCTATATCAAATGACGCAATTCACACATTTGCTGGTTTCGTGACTTAAGGTCTGGGAAAAGAGAGGATATTAGTTGCAGAAATTCTGGGTTAAACCTCTTTAATCTAATTGAGTGCATATCTGAGTGGAGCAGAAAGGGCAGGAAAACTAGACTGACAACTGACTACCACTGTTAATGCAACATATTTGCCGACGCTCCAAATTTCTCAGCAGAACAATGAACTAGGGTAGAGAAGGAATCTTAATTAAATCGGTTAAACACAACTTTGAATCTGATAATAGATTTAATTACCGAAACATCCCCCCCCCCCCCCGACTCGACGAATCCTGTACTTTCAAGAGTGTTTCAAAAAGAATTTAAGCGCATATGATGCAGAAAATTAGACAAGAATTTGTGTTAATGCAAGAACTGGCAATTGTACAGATGCACAAAATGCAACTCTAACACTTTTTGATTAGACAAGTTCTCCTTCTTCAAGTTTGAAGCATTTTCCTGAAGAAATTGAAGCATTTTTCCGTACCAAACAGCCATACAAGACAATTGACCTTTCTGCAGACGCTTCGTAGCCACGCCCCCCTATAGTTACGGGTATTCGTTGTTGCTACGCAAGACAAGCTTTCATTAAAATGGCGTCTAATACGGAGATGTCGTGTGATGCGCTTGATACAATTCCGTTAAATATTTCGCTTTAAGTCAATGTTTTGAAAAATTTGTTAAACATAATCATGTGCCTACTTAAAAATTGCAAATCGAGGGTTTTTAATCCAAGAATTTTACGTAAACAGTTACTAAATCAGAGCCAAGCAGTGACCGAATAAGCAGACACTCACAAGCGTAATTTTGCCGCTCAATTAGAATGTTTCTTTTTATCTAAATCGCCATTTATGTATAGTTTTTGCGCCAATCGGGAATGCCCTTGCTTGAAAGATACACCCTTTATTGTAACAAAGAAATCATTAAGGGTTAATACATATATTTACATATACACGGTTACGGGTATAATGGAATCTTCCATACACTTTAGCATTTCATCTTCCGTATACGTTCGTATTATGGTGTGTTTGATAAATAATCGAATTCAAATGTGCGTAAACAATTATTTAAGTAAAGTTACAAGACCTCCTGATTTTCTGCGTCGGGTTTTTATTGATGTCTTCCGTGTGATCTACCGCTTATAGCGGGGACATACATTTTGTTGATTACTTACGACTGAGGATGTATTTGATTGCAACTTCCGCAAAAAAATAGTGCTATGTTAACATAGATGAATGTGAATCTTTCAAATCCCACATCGCTACGTAATACATGGTTTTGTCAGCAGTCAGCATATCAACAAATTTCTAATGTACAATTACGCGTTATCAAGTAAATAAATATCGTTCAAACTGTCGGGTCAAGTGCAATAATGTGAGCAACACATATTTTATATGCACCATTATACAAGAAATAAATAAGCCCTAGATTTTAAGTTAGTTAAAATTCCAATGTGTTATATTCTTTGATGATCTCGTTTAGATTCGTATCAGTCGGGGACCAGTGATATACCGCGGTGTCTTGTTAGTTGTCAATAATCAATGTGACACATAGCGGTTTCCGCCAGGACAGGGGAACAGTATGGGGCCAGTTAGTTTTATACATAATTGCTATAAATGTTTTGTAGTAATGTGTATATATCCGACAGGTCTCTGACCTATAGATACTTTGAAATAAATTTGTACATGTATCTATCTATCATGATTTACAATAGCTGTCCAGACCGTACAGTACATAGATTTAACTATACGCTATAACTATTACATAGACCAAAACAACATAATGTTCAATATTATTAAAACACTTCACAGTCATCTTCGATGGGAAATACACACATTCTCGTTATTTGGGGGTTATGTGTCCTTATTCTATATCAAATAATAAAATAATTTCACGAGTCTATGGTTTGAAGTATATATTTTTTAAAACATTCATATCAAATTAAAGACGAAGCTTTCTAGTTTCACAACATGTAATTATTTCGAATTATATTGATGTAAATATCAATGATATAACTTTTAAATCAGACTATATTTGAGTCAAAATATACATATATAGCTACTACTTCCGAGGCCTTATGGATTTAATAAATTAATTCACTTTCATGACATTCGTTGCTACCAAATTAAAGTTGAAGTTCTCTAGTTTTTAAACATACCAGAATATTAAAAATGTGATCAATTTTATGAAATAAGACTTAATTGAATATTGCACACTTTACATTGATTTTAGCTTGTCTAATGTCCAGGTTGTCTAACAAAATGGCGGCGATAAATCGTTGCCCAGATGCTGCAATCTGATTGGCTTACGCCACCTGTCAATCAAAATCGGCAGAAAGGTCAATTCCCCCTAACAACAGTAAGGAAGCTTCCAACAGCTGCCGACAATGTGTGACATGTAACAGGTGTTGGTTGCCCTAAAAAGGTTGTTCACCTGCCTTACATTGGGATGTCGGGTTCAAACGAAAACTGTCACTATACAGCAGACATACCCCCATTTTGCAAAATCATCCTGTTGTAAATTCCTTCCTTCACCGTCATTTTCTGGTTGTTTATGTGTGAAAACGTTGTGCAGGAATACATTATTTTAGTACACTGAGCGGCTTTGAAAACGCAACACTAATGAAAATCAAGATAATTTTTTTATTTATTAATATTTCTCAACAAAATTTTGTGTGCATGTTATTGGCTTTGGAATTTGGATGTAAAGAACATCAAGTTACAATCCATGGGATTAAATCTATTTCATGAAATGAAAAATATAAATGAATTGATTATCAGAAGTTTTTATGAATCTTAATTTCGAGAGTATATTGGAGTTTCTTAAATTAGATGTGTCATAGCTGTAACACTGGATACTTGTGCAACTCGCGACCCGTTGATGTTTTTACTATAAAGTTTACGTTCATTCATTCATAAATATGTCACGTGATACGGGGCGTAAATAGTAACGGCCAATTTGACACCATGTTTTATAGCGGTAATAATACATGCCCTGGTTTTCTCTATGTGTATATGGATTAATCCGCGGATCGTGTTAGAATCTCCATTAGGTAACATGTTAGCCTATAGTTTTCTTCCAAGGTCCAACAGAACAATGAGTTTGGTGTGTATCGAGTTGTTTCAGAAGTCTGTTTCAAAATTTTACCTTTTCAGCTAAGAATTTTAGGAAGAAATTCCTGAATGCATTTTGTCCCGGAAAATGAATGAAGAGTGAAATTGTTTAGTAAGTTACACATTTGCTATGAGTTTCATGCATTTCGGCCCAAGTGTTAAGTTAAGGAGCAGAGCGAAAGGTGCAAACCTTTGGCCTTGAACTGTGAACTTGAGCAGGCATGGTTGGAATGTACTTTCTGCATGTCGTCTTTAATAGTTACGTATTTGCAAATTGGCCCAGGCATATTAAAGTTATGGAGCAGACATGATTTTGTTACGGACGGACGCACAGAAACCATTCCTTATAATAATCCCCTCCCACTTCGTGGCGGGGGATTAAAAATGTTAGCATGTGCATTTCTTTATGTACTCAGTGTACATGTATATTACAACATCATGTTTTTAAAAATTTTGTTTGATTTTCGAAGTTGTGCCTTATAATAACTAGTGTTCAAAAACATATTATTTGATTTAACATAGTGACCTGGTTTTTTATGCCTTTGGACTCGGATACTAAACCCTCCAAGGTGTCATAGTGACACCATTCTGATCAAGATTCATGGATTTAGACAAAAATAGCCATTTCTGGCCCTCTCAGGGGTTGTAACTCTAGACCTGAAAATGGGATACAGCTGGTTAAAGAAAGGACTTAAGTTTTTGACACAACAACATATGTCTTCCACAAGGGGCCACAACTCTAGCAATATTCCATTGGACCTAATATGCACAAATCCGACCAAGTAATGCCAAACTTTGTGACTGACATCCAGCATCAAGTCAGTACCAGGACTGGTATGTCTCCCCCAATATAAGTGGGAGACATAATGAACTATAGTCCAGAGAATTTGACACGACTCTCAACCTTCTTTTAGCATAATTTCACAGCTGATTAATTGTCTATATCAGTTGTAAGTTTTCATAAGCAGGGAGTTTCACGAAGACGCTTGAGGTGTAATACCAACACAAATCTAAAGGACGATATTGCATGAATTGCTTGTTGAAATTTATATATTCAGCGCAAGAACATTGTAACATATTCATGCATAAAGGTCAGGATCATGTCAAATTCTCCGTGCTATACTATAATGCAGACAAGACCAACAAAGAGGCAACTAAAATTATAAATATGATCCCCCGAAATTTTTCAGGGAGCAATACAAATAGCAAATATCCCGCCTTTTTAGGACCTGAAAACCATAGTGGAGCCATAGAAACACAGGCCATTACTAGTATTACATTGACATGTTCACTCCTTGGGAAATTAAGTTAATAAAGCAACAATTCATTGTTATTAAAATGTATTTATTCAGCTAACTTTTTCCACACTTTCTTTCTTTTGCTATAATATACTTGATTGATTGTGAATTGTATTTCAATATATCTAATGGATTTATATATATAATTATAACATCATATACGCTACATCAACATTAATTATATGCATATTAATCTAAAAAGAAATCACAGTCAATGTAGATATTGTGCAGAGATATCAACATGATCCTGGTATCTTCTAGCAGCATAATTTAACCGCTGATTTCTTGTCTATATTTAACCTCAGTTGTATGTTTTCATATTAAGCTAAATATTACAAATTTTCATAAGGTGTTATAATTATGCGAACAGTAATGTAAAGGACCGATAATGCACAATATGCTCGATAAAATTGATATATTAAACTAAAGAGATTTGCAATTTAACCATGCATAAATATCAGGATCTTGTGAATACCTCAGCGCTCAAATTCCAACAGTTATTCTAGTAATGATTTGATAATGTCATGATGACTGTGTACCGTATATCGTCGCCCATAAGTCGGGTAAATGGTGTCAAAAATATTTTTAAAAAGTCAATTATTCACCATGACCTATCCTTTGACATCGACATAATACAGCGCAAGTTGTACTTCTTACAGAAACTTTTTACATTAGTCTAAATCTGGTTGACTTTTTGGAATTTGTTTGACTTGATTTGACCTGACTTATGGGCGAGTATAAACGGTAGAAGAGTGGCTGAATGGTCTACTAGTTAAGAGTATCCTCCTCAAGCAGGGTTTAATTAGGCATTGCAGATTGCTTGATTGATCCTGAGAGTGTGAATGTGAGCAGCTCCTGGTCCTGATCTCCCAAAACATCTCAATCTGAGATTAATCTCACCTCAAATATGGTCATGAGTCTTTATGTTAATTTCCATGGGAACCTGAACTCAACATTTGCATCATAAACAGAAAACATTATTCTGAGTTTGGTACATAAAAAATTCAAGAGCTCCAACTTCAGATTTATCTCAAATTTAGACTTTGATTTGAGTAAAATCTCAATATGAGTTGAGTTTTATACTTGAGATGGTTCGAGAGATTGGGGCCAGGTCTGGGTTGGTCTAGTGTCATTATAATGAGAATGGGTAATCTGCACATCATGTGACTTGACATACCCCACATAAAAATATCACAAAACTTTTCATAAAATCATACAAATCATAAATACAAATTAAATCAGCAAAATAACAAGCAGTTTCAAGCAGTTCAGTGACTCATACTAGTATATGCCTATAAGCAGGTGAAGATAACAAGAACCAAGATGGTTTTTTGATACAATAAAAGCTCCGCGAGTCGCATGTGTCGCCTGACGAAATGCACATTTGTCATGGAAAACTATCCAGTATAGGGCTACATATCAGACTCACAATAGTTCTCTAGTCATCTGAACTAAAAACGACAAAGCGATGCTCTGGACAAAAAAATGTCCTGATAAAATCAATCTGAAGGGAATCATTCAAACACTATACAAGCTAGTGTTATGATTCTTGCACACTGCACTTCATGTCACAGCAAAGAAACATGCATTCCTATTTTTGAGTCATTAATAGTTATGGTGACAAAGTTATGCCACGGACAAGAAATGCTTATAAAATCAATCAAAGGGAAAAAATTGAAAAATGGCACAAGGTAGAGTTACGGTTCTTGTGTACTGCACTTGGAATTTTGGTAAGAAACATGCATACCAAGTTTCAAGTCATTCAACCTCATGGTGACAAAGTTATCCTCCGGACAAGAAATGCTCAAATTAAATCAATCTAAGGGAAATAATTAAAAAACGATGTAAGGCAGAGTTATGGTTCTTGCGCACTGCACTTTGGCTTATTGCAAGAAACATACATACAAAATCTTGAGTCATTTGAACTTAAGGTGACAAAGTTATGCTCCGGACAAGAAATGCTCTAATAAAATTAATCAAAGGGAAATAATTCAAAAACTATGACAGGTAGAGTTATGGTTCTTGCGCATTGCACTCCGGCTTATTGCAAGAAACATGCCTATCAATTCTTGAGTCATTTGAACGTAAGGTGACAAAGTTATGCTCCGGACAAGAAATGCTCTAATAAAATCAATCAAAGGGAAATAATTCAAAAACTATGACAGGTAGATTTATGGTTCTTGCGCACTGCACTCCAGCTTATTGCAAGAAACATGCCTATCAATTCTTGAGTCATTTGAACGTAAGGTGACAAAGTTATGCTCCGGACAAGAAATGCTCTAATAAAATCAATCAAAGGGAAATAATTCAAAAACTATGACAGGTAGAGTTATGGTTCTTGCGCACTGCACTCTGGCTTATTGCAAGAAACATGCCTACCAAATCTAGAGTCATTTGAACTTAAGGTGACAAAGTTATGCTCCGGACAAGAGTTGCTCTAATAAAATCAATCAAAGGGAAATAATTAAAAAACTATGACAGGTAGAGTTATAGTTCTTGCGCACTGCACTCCGGCTTATTGCAAGAAACATGCATATCAAATCTAGAGTCATTTGAACTTAAGGTGACAAAGTTATGCTCCGGACAAGAAATGCTCTAATAAAATCAATCAAAGGGAAATAATTCAAAAACTATGACAGGTAGAGTTATGGTTCTTGCGCACTGCACTCCGGCTTATTGCAAGAAACATGCATACCAATTCTTGAGTCATTTGAACTTAAGGTGACAAAGTTATGCTCCGGACAAGCAATTTGTGACGCCGCCGCCGCCGCCACCGCCGCCGCCGCCGCCAAAGTAACACCTATATGTCGCCTTTTCAGGCGACACAAAAACGGATGTCTCCAACAAACGGCTGTACCACTGTGTCAACATGCATCTCACAAAAAATCCTGAAAATACGCACAACTAGGCTTGGTACCAATATTCACATGAAGTTTCATTAAAATCCAACAAATGATTACAGAGCACAAGCATAGAGAATCGTTGTGACATCTTTTCAGCCTGACCTCCAGCACAAAATCAATATGTCTCCCCCAAAATATGTGGGAAACATAGTTAAATTGAGCCAGTATAAATCTACTTTGTACCTCTTTGCATACACATGGAAATCATCTATTTTATTATCTTACAACAGAAATGAAATGATTTCATCTACAATGTTGCTACAAAGACAATGTTTAAAGCCAAGCAGTAAGCACTTGTAGTATGCTAAAAATAGGGCTCTACTTTTATATCCATCAGAACTCAAACACACAGCATTGAGGAATTGCCTAAGTATTGCTCACAGCTGTGCATTTGACACAGGTAAAAAATGGGAGAAGATTTAAAGAAAGTCATACGCAAAAATTCGTGAAAATACGACAAAAGAATATGGTCGTTCCTGATTTTCCTATCAAGACTTGGAAAATATCTAAAGGCCGTGTGAAGGACACATCCAAATTTTGTAGGTAATAATTCTGGGTTGATAAACATGTGGTCAATACTAGGAAGAATAATGTAGACAAATTAAAAAATTCCTTCATATATTGCTATTGGCATTCATGATCGATAATCATTTAAAAACGAAAAAATCATCATGTCATTTATCACAATTACTTCTTTATGCATAAAAAATGTTTGTTTCCAGTCCAGTATATTGACCTACCCTTAAAAATTGACATAATCCTAAATGCTATAATGTCATTTGAAAAAGAATCTGCATTTTTGCTATTGTTCATACTTGTGAAAAGGTAGATGCCCTTTCTCATAGTAAAACAAAACCCTAACAATTCCGACCAACCTACACTATTTATTCAAGCATGTTATTGGAAACAAGCATTTTTTTGTTTGGCCTTAATACTTTAGAACTTTTCTATCTCAATTTTCTTGTATCAAAAATCCTTCAATCTCTGACATCATTTTTGACCTGAAAAGAAAGGAATTGAAACAAAAGTATAAACACAGTTCTAGAATAAATGACTCTGACAATATCCATTCAATCTAAAATTTCTGACAATATGTACAAGTAGGCTTGTTACATACTATTCATGTGAAGTTCATTGAAATCCGACCAGTGGTTAAGGAGTATACAAGGGGTATGTTCGTAACGTCTGTTCCGCACATGTGCAGGATGTTCTACTCCGAACAACTTACGAACAAAACGGAACTGTCCTGCACAGTGTGCCGAATGTTCTACTCCAAACACCTTACGAACAAAACGGAACAGAAAGTAAAATGTTTAAGATGACCATGATTGTAGTTGCAGCCGTAATATTGGAGGAAGAAATATGCATGTGGATACATATATATGTGACTGTTTGCCTGCAATGCCCCATAATTGGAAAATAAATTTATTATATTCTATTTTATGACACAAGCGGCCATTGTTGTTGATGTAATCACGTGACTGTTCTGGCTGCACCACCTCTGTGGCGGGCACAGAAAGAACATGTTCCGCACAGTGTTCCGGTTTGTTCGTAAGTGTGTTCCACTGTCCGGGATGTGCGGAACAGCGTTACGAACGCGCCCAAGGAGTACACAAGGAGTACACAAGACCACTAACTCTTCTAGGAACATGGTACCAGCAAAACCAAAATCCTAGGTGAAAAAGTTGACAATTTCACATTACGACCTAAGTAAAATAATTATTCTATTTTTAGATACATCGAAGACAACCATCTGCCAAATTTGCAAACTTAAATACATTATTTTCATAATGTGGAAAACTCGTTAAAAACACCCCACTGGTGTTCACATGGTATAATATCATAATAGAGTGAGATACCTTCGTTTTCTCCAAGCAACGTCCTTTAGAACATACTGTGGTAAATGATATATGTCGTCCTGAAATATGTGAAAGATTTCTTATTTAATTCTTCTTGAACAATAGGCAAATGAAATACAATAGAACTTTGATGCCTTTTTTGCCTCGAACACCCTTGAACCCTCAATCAGGTTCTTTGGTCCCAACAAAATGATGATGTACTAGTATATAGTAGGGTACAGTTTTATCAAAGCACTTACGGAAAACGTAAACTTACGCTCAAAACTAAATTCTTTATAATTTGTTTACAATTATAAAGTGTGGTAAACAGAGCTGCAATACTAATACTGATTCAGTTAATGGACTTCTACAAACCATATCCGTCACCAATTTGCAGTTGTTAAAGAATTATAAAGAATTTAAATTTGAGCGTAACTTTGAGATTTTCTTTAAGTGCTTTGTTAAAACAGTACCCTGGTGTCTCAAACAGGTAGAGGGCTCAAACTATTTTCCCAGTCGGTAAGCTGTTCCAGGCATCAAAGTTCTACTGTAACTTTTTTGATGGGTAGGATTGAAATTTTGTGGTTGTTTTAAGTAGTATTTCATCAGGTTCAAACATTTAATTTCTCAAATGTTGTCTTGAGTTTGACATCATAACAAACACTGTGATAGAAGTCAATAGTGACCACATGGAAATTACAAGCAAAGCATTGCATAGATGGAAACATAATGTATCAAATATGTCATACGCAAGGTAGAATTTGAGACAATAGCATATGTCTCTCACAAGGGGCCATAACTCCAACAATATGCGCAAATAAGCTTGGTATCAAGTATTCATGTGAAGTTCCATTGAAATCTGACCAGTGGTTACAGAGTCAACAAACTTTGAGACATCCAGGCGACAGTCATCCAGCGCAAAATCAATATGTCTCCCAGAATATATGTGGTCGACATATTAAAAGATTTTAAGTTTAATATAGGGATACAAGAGAATGAAAATAAAACAATACCATATCCCTAACAATCAGTCGACAACCATAACATAAGTTTGCAAGAACTTCTTCTGGACTTGGCCTGTAAAATATGACGTATATTCATTTATAAGAAATATGTAATAAATACATGAAGCGAATCTTCACAGGGGACGTAACTCTGTTGGTGATAAATCAATGCGAACAAAAACTTGCAGTCAGCATGTCCCCTTAGTTAACATTTGTATTAAATTTTAGTACAAACAATCAAACATACATACATCTATTTGGTAAATCGACATAATCAATGTCTTTTACCATTTCCAATACAATTAAATGACGGTCAATACGCGTCATACAATAAATAGTTGAGAAATCAAAACAATTTTGAAGGTATATCTTCAGACAATGGGACAGATAATGATAAATGTACAAGACCTCTTCTCCACAACAAAAATGAGAAATGACACAATAAATAAAGTTTTCAGAACCACCACATATACATACATATTTTTAACACTGGTCTGACAACTGCCATCACCTTCACCACAACATTGTGACGAAGCTGAGCCGACATTCTCCTTATTCTGCTCCTTGCGATTTTGTGAAATCTTGCGTGAAAATTCGACAGCCGATAAAGCGGACGAAGCACCGACACTTGTATCTAACGGACCCTGAAATATACAGATTTACTATGGCATCATACAGACAGCCTTGACAATATAGGTCTATAATAACAAGATGGTCATATCACACGAAATTGAATTGCAATTTTAGTATAGTTAGGAAGATTTTTGTAATGTGACCTGGGCTGGTATTCACAAAGCACCATAGAGCAAAACTTAAATATTTTGACTTAAGTTAATCATTTGTGTTGGGCATATTTTAAGCAAACTGAAGATTTTAAGAAGCCATCATGAGCTTCTATGTAGGATAGGGATATCTCACCCGAGGGGTCGGATTTTAACCAGGGACAAGGCTTGCAGAGAGTTATCTTCCATTAGCAACGGGTCTGTCTTACATTAGCAGCTTCGGAGAAAAACTGTTTTCTTAGTGATAATACTAGCCGTTTACACAATATTTAGAAAACTATGTAAACATTTAATAATCTTGATTATACTGTTAGCTGAAAATTTTAAGAAAAAATTGATTTCTCTATTAAGATCCTTTGTGAATACCACCCCTGTTTACGACTCCATATGACCCAGCATCAAACATTACATAGATAGTGTATAGAGGCAAACATTGTAACAAAGTTTCATAAAGATTAGACCAAAACTATGCCATCTAGAGCAACCTGACTTCCAGGTATACATAATTTTCTAAAAATAATTTCTGGTTTTTGTTAGTTTTAGTTATTTTATCACTTTTAGTGTCGGTTTTCAAAAACGTTCAACATACCTGACACATGGCACAGAATTTGTCCATTTTCTTTTCTTTGCTGGAATCCAATTTTTCACCAGTCCTGAAAACAAGATTCAGAAATTAACAAGACGATGAATTAGTAATTTGCTTCTATTATTTTGGTAAGGAAATGTTGATATTTTGGTTCACGACATACAGTAATACAACTACCGGTACATCCTGTAAAGTCATTGTTTTTCATGGGGGTTAAATTTTCGTGGATGAACTGCACCACGAAATCTTATCCCCACAAATAACCGACCACCCATATAGGGAACAATCTTTTACAGTCCACGAAATTTTAAAAATACCTATGAAAATAAGTGAGTTTACAGAAGGCAAATAGTTGCATCAGTAGATCAAGTCAGGTAGCTGTGGTCCAGTGTTTATAAGTGTGCTGTATTTGTAACCTGTAATCTGGATTTGATTCCCAGTCACAGCAGCCTTCAGGTCATACCCTTCCATGAACATTTGACACCAATGTCAATTTCCTCCACATGTGGACAAATAAATGGTTCCTTGTGGAAGTGTAAGTTAGAACTGATCCAGGAAAACTGGTTACATAAATAGGCCACCGTATTTAACTTAAAATTGTTGTGGAATGGCCGTTTAAAGTGAACTTTCACTTTTTTTTTGGTTAATACACGGAAGGGGGTCATACTCCCTCCCCACCCACCCCCAAAGCGGTGTAACCAAATAAACAACCAAACAGATTCAAGTCAGACAGATTGCTAGATTTTCTAGTCACATAACAGTGTTCATGTTTTAATAATGAATTCTGCTGATACAAGACTTATGCCAAGTCACACGATGATTTCTCTGAAACAATTTCCATCCACTTGTTCTACAATAACTCATAATCAAGACTGACTGTACAAAAGATGTAATTCAATTTATTCAAACAAGTTTTTGGCCAAAATGCATAAATTCCCTGAACTTCATCCCCTACTGCTCTGTGATGAAGACTATTTTCTTTAATACCAAATAAGCCGAAGTATTGCACATAGCTGTATTGAATGCAGGTAAAAAATTGGAGAAGATTTAAAGAAAAAGAAAGCCTGATGCAAAAAACTGTGAAAATATGACGAAAGAATATGGCCATTCCCTATTTGCCCATTGAGGACTTTGAAAGTGTCTAACAATTTGTAAAGGACACATTTACGGTAACAATTATAGGTTGATAGTAGTGCGGGCAATACTTGTAAGAATAATGTTAATTCCACACTGTCAATATGTTTCAAACATATACCGTAAAATCATTAATATTTGTGATGGATTTCATGTCTTGGATTTCGTGGATGACCTCAACCACGAAATCAAATCCCCAATGAATTATTTTACCAATATATATGTCAAGTTTACAGTAGCTGCTTTCAAGTTCAGTCAAATATAAGATTGGGTTTTTGGGATGTTTACTTGCATTGAATAAAACCCCCCCTCAGGGTTATCATTAAGATTTTTCAGAGCAGTCTTGTTTTTTATTTGAGACAGCCAAAACAGTGATATTAACTATTAAAAGTGTAATGTCTATACTTTTAGGCGGCCAAAGTTGCAATAATTATTGAGACAGACATTTGGCCTACAGTCGACTCTAAATGACAACACTGCTTTCTAATTTCATATAAAATCTGATGATAATCCAGGTATTTGTTTATTATAGCCTTTATGCATAAATCACTAGAATGTCGTAAGTAATAAAAACTTTTTTGTTTACCAAAATTCCTATATAATGAATACCTGGGTTTATGCCAGCATTTAGGTTTTCATTAGCAAAACAATATTGATTGAGATGAATTTTGCATATTTGGAATTCACAACATTATGTAAGATGTGAACTTCAAACAATACAATTGACTGCAATTAAGAGCAGAATTTTTAAATTTTGTAATTTTGTACCAATGCCAGATGTTACCATTAAATTGAACCTTCTATGGTTATAGTGCATTGTTGGTATGTGAATTATGTGTCATTGATTCTAGAATACCAATCCCACTGAAAATATCGCGTTCATGTCACATGTTGTCTGTGCTTACATACTGAGCATTTGCCACAGAATAGTCACAGCATTATTCATAATGCATTACCCAAATGCAATAGGAAGCAAACATTTTTATTGTGTTCATTTTCATGAATGTCATCAATTTTGTTGTTTACTATTTATCATCCTGAAAGAGCTGTAACAGCGAATTGTTGATATTATTCTGAATAAACCTTTCAATTTCAGCAGTTTTTGTGAAAATGATCAATTGGTGGGGACGTAATTTCAAGGATTGAGGATTTCATTAAAATGGCAAGGTCAAAATTCACACAAATTATCAGAAATAGAGGTCATCCACAAAATTAAATTCCCCAACGAATATTCATGATTTTCCAGTATTAAAAGCATAAATTATAGGGTTAAAAAGGTAGGAAGAATATTTTTACACAAATGTTTTAATAGAAGTGATAGTGAACGACATATATGCTAATTTTGCTCTCTGCTCCCCCCCCTTGCCCCCTCAAATGTTTTCTTCTGATTTCTCAACAACATTTATCACTTTTATTCATATGTTTTAGCAGAAGTAATATTGAACAACTTTTGCTAGTTTTGCCCTCCCCCAACCTCATCAAAGTTTTTTTTTCAGATTTCTCTATAAAACTTATAGGGTATGGGTGATTTTGGCTGGAAGGTAGCGGAAGGGGAAACAAACAATATTTCATTTTAGGCCTAATATAGAACTATCTTACCTCATGATGTTACTGACAGTGGAAGGATACTCTACTTGTAGTCCCGTCACAAACGTTTCCGTTAAATGCTCAATACTCACACCAGTATCTCCCTGAAAATGCAAACAAGGTGACATGTTAGCCAAGTCAAGTCAAATATCATTTATTCTCGTTTTTCATGTTTAGCAAAATATTCTGTTTGTTTGGTTCATTGGCCAATCTGACAGAGGAAATCCAAATGATGATGCACTTACAATTTATTTAAATGCTCAATCAAATGCAGACAAACAAAACAACCAATCAGAGTACAGCATTGATATATTGCTAGTATATTAACCAATCAGGGCACATTATTGGTATTTTGATTGGATATTAACCAATCAGAACACAGCACTGATATATATTGCTATAATATTAACCAATCAGGATACAGTATTGATATTTGGCTAGGATATTAACCAATCAGGGTACAGCATTCATCTTTTGCTAGGTTATTTAACCAATCAGGTGATAGCATTGATGTTTGGGTATAGTATTAACCAATCAGAATAAAGTAATAAGAAATATACAAACCTTTGTAGTAAGTGTTGGTATAAACACAGTTTCTACACCATGTATATTGTTGTATACAGCTATCTCTTTAGAGCTAAAATCTCTGCAATAAAATAACAGCAAGTTTAGTCGAGCTTAAAACATATGATTGAAATTTGAGTTACATCCCTTTGTACATCATGTTAATTTAACAGTTTAATCTACTGACTCATCTCTATGGATGAGTAACAACCCTTTTCCTTTCACGTTTTCTTTTTTATGTAAATATATTGGGCTAACTCATTGATATCGTATAAGCTATCATTGTGTATTATTGTGTATTTTGGACCGGTGGCCTATGATATTTTGAAATAAACTAAAACATTGCGTAAATATTTATTGTGTAGAGATAAAGCTAAAATTATAAAGGTTTAGAATGTAATGAGTGAAATTACTCTATTGATTAGAATTTGAAAACATGACAGTAATTCTATGGGCTAGCATGATGACACATGGTTCATAATCTTAGTTTAACATACAACAAACCTCAAAGGTCGAAGCATCAGCATATCCTCTTGCCTTCTGTCAGCAAATGCCTGAAATATAAAAGGTAAAGGTTAAGTTTTTGATGATTATATTTCATGAGCACAGTAGCTTCCGAATCCCTTCTCGTACTGCCGGGCGCCTGGCAGAGACATATTGCTGGGCGCCTGGCAGAGACATATTGCTGGGCACCTGGCAGAGACATATTGCTGGGCGCCTGGCAGAGACATATTGATGGGCGCCTGGCAGAGATGGTCGAACGGTTACCATTCATTACTAGCTGGTGGCTCACAAACTAACTGCATCAGTTCTAACCCAGTTTACACTGGGAATCGAACCTTCAATCTCCCACTTCAAAAGCAGACGCCCTAACCACTTAGCCACGGTTGATTAATATTATCAATAGACAAATACAAACATTGGCAACAATAGTAACAAAGTTGCTGATTTTGTAAGTTTGGCAAGGTTGTTGTGTCGGTTTGTTTGACTGAGACAGTCATAAGTATGATTTTGGTTATCTGTTTTTTCCCTGCCAGATTGGCCAATGACCTCCAACTTTAAGGAACAGACAGGTAAAAAGAGTTTTAGAATATAGATGAAATTTCAAGATCCACAGGCTATTTGGCTACCTCTTTTTATGTCTACCATTGTGATATGATACATTCTACGAACAAAATTGACCGGAGACAGAGATGTTGTTGGAAAGTTTTTGTTGAAAGTTATCAAGCCAATCCATAGGGTGATGCAAAAATGTGCAATATTCCCCTTTTTACAACCAAAATTAAATTCTGTCATTGGCCAGCTGAATTCTCAATTTACATAATAATTGTGCCAACATCTGTTTTAAGGTCAATTTATTTTCACAAAAATTATGAGCTAAAAATAGACAAACCGTTTCCATGGCAGCATGTGCTCCTCTTCCTGTTGATATATCAGTAAGTAACCGTACAGCAAGCTGTGTTCCACTACTACCTAACATCAACTTTGTATACCCACAATGCCGTGCTACATCTAATATAATCTTCTGCCTGTGAAGACAAAATATGGTCTATTTTTATATTGTACAACAAAATCTATTGCTGTCAGCAGGTTGTACTCTATTTTTATTATTTTGTTTGTAATATGCTGTAAATAATGGGAAGAAATATGTATTAACTAAAAACTACTAATTTTGTGAACTTTTTGTTGTCAATCGGTCAAACAGAAGCTTTTATGAATCACTAACATATTCTTCCAAGTATCGCCCCAACTATTATCAACCTAGAATCGTAACTGAAAATTTTCTTAGTCTCCGATGGGAAAAATGGGAAAAAACCAATTGCCAATGGAAAACATCGTTGAAAGCAGTATTTGGATAGGTTGTTTTCTGTATATACAGGGCTGCTAACAGTTGATATACGGTATAATCATATAGTACATACCGTAAAGATCTGATGAAGTCCTCTTTAGCTGACACAGTCTTTAGTTTACACAGTATTTGTTGTAGTCTTTGTTCAGCCTCGTCGTAATTCTGACACGCACTGGCTGTACTATCGAGTCTACTAGAACCCTCGGAACTAAGATCACCTCGTCTGAAAACATTCATTTCTATCTTATCAAGCATGCTTTAGTCAATAGAAACAAGGGCACATAACTCTGTGAGATTAGATTTATTTGTGTGCTTGTTTGTGCTCATGTGTTTGTTCATTCCTTCCTTCGTTGGTTTATTCCTTCATTTGTTCATTTGTTCGTTCTTTACACAGTCTTTCTTAATCAAACATTTTTGTAATTTTTTGCAAAAAATCACAGCTGTATATATGCTTTGGGGTTTAAGAGGAAAAGATTTTCAAAGTTTTCCCTATTTTACTCTACAACAACAATTGTCTTCTGGAACAGGACCAAGTTCTGATCCCACAGTCATAATCTAAACAACCTTGGTGGAGGACTTCAAAATGAGGCTGCATCCACAATCTCAAAACTGTAGGCCTAACAGCTTCAGGACACGATTTTTTAACTTTTCACTTTAACAATCTATGGTAGCCCCAATGACCCAGATACGTAATGAACTACAGCCATTTGAACAACTTTGAAAAAGGGCTGTGCAAGGATCATGCCAGTGAAGTTTGGTCAAGCTTTCTTTAGTTTAGAAGGAGATGTAGATTAAAGTTAGCTAAACAGATGGAAAACAAGGGATCACAATAGTTCACTCGAAGAACAAAGTGCTCAGAACTGGTGAGCTAACAATATAAACGCAGAGTCTTACCCAAATGTTGGACTGTTTGAAGGACTCATGTCTGGTAAAGTAACGCTAGCAGTTCCTGAACTATACACACTATAGCTGTCTACATCTGGAAGAGTTTCTGTAACTTTGATGTCTGCTGGTTGATGAACAGACTGGTTGGTGTTGATAGTAGACTGGTTACCAGTCTCATCTGTAGGTGATTCTCGGAGATCTAAACCCTGTGTAACACAATCAATATTCACAGAGTTATCCTTAATATAACTCTACTGAGCAAAACATAATTATGTGGTTATGTATTGTTTTGATAATTTACCATGGTCATACAAATGTTTGTGCAGCGACCGGGATCCAGTGGTTAATGCGCTGATTTGTAACCCAGAGATGGTTCCCGGCGATGGTTCATCTGCTTTATCTTGAATGTTTTGAGATTTTGACCAAGGTACCAAAATAGAAGTAGAATAGCATTAAGCTATTTTACCTACTTTCATTTTGGTATCTTGGTCAAAATCTCAAAACATTCAAGATAAAGCAGATGAACCATCTGTCTACAAGTCTGTGAAAATACGTTCACAGCTTTTGAAGATCAATATTTTTCTTATACGATATGTGACCACCCCCCCCCCCATTTATTTGTATTTTCTTAAAACTTAAAGGTACTTCTTTTCAGTGACAATTTATGTCTGCTAGCTGGTCATAGCATTTAACTCGTTACAATCTGAGGCTGATAATAGTCACTTGAATGAAAGAACAAATTTATTTGATGGTTTATGACCTATACTGTCTACAAGCCACCTGTCTTTATTTAAATTTTCGAATTATCTCCCTTGCTAACAGCTATATAAGACAGCATGATTTGTGTCCCATACCTTAACAGAATCCAGAATAAGACATAACAAATTGTGTTGGGTAAATTGTGGAAATCATTAACAATGAAGTATTCATCACATGAGAACACCCCAGCTGGCTGTCACAGTCATGATCTTGAAACATGGTCTTTTAAGCAACATGACTTGAAATACTGCATAGTATTTAGTATTTGGTTGCAATGTGTCTTAGTTGCTAAGCAACATTTCTGTATGTAACAACATACACAGCTTTTAAAAATAATGATAGAATGGGCAGCTTGGAAGCTTCCTTCACCATAACAGCAAAGAGACTACTACATGTCCATGGCTGTTAGTTTATATTAATTTATTTAAGGTCGATTGTGAAACAAGTTTTTCCAACTTATATTAATCACTCTCAACACTTCATTCCTGATGTTATCCATTGCCAAGAGGGTATGAGAGAAGAAAAGCCAGTTTCCCTTTTATGCTGAGCGTCTAGCAAGGGAGTTTCTGGTACCATTTTTATTTGGTCTTTGGAATGGCGCAGCCAGGGATCGAGCCCGAGACCTCCCGCACTCAAAGCAAACGCTCAACCATCAACCAATAGGCTATCGAGGAGGCTGTTAATGTACAAGTTTGTTACTAACCTCTTCTAGAGACTTGATGTAAAATGGTGAGCCAGTTTTCTGTAAGATTTCCTGTATTTTCTCACAAACAGACAGTCTTTCAGCAGCACTTGATCCAACTACAGCACCCTCTATATGAAACAATATAAACCACATGTACTAACATTAATGTAAAACCTGTAAACAACTGCTGGCACAGTAAGGGATATATGCCACCAAAGTGGGATGTTACAGTACACACATGTACTTTAAGTCACAAGTTTATACCTATGACAACATTATAGAAATTAGACATTAAGAAAAGCCTTGATCAAACCAAGTTAAAAACTAACACATTACTTAAATAATCGTCCTAAAGTTATGCCACTTGTCTAGTTCTGTTGAAGAATGATAGAAAGTGACTTGTCTAGTACTTTTGACTAATACTAAAGTGTCACCTTTCATTCCATTAGCAGAGATCTATAGTAAACACATTATTTTTGAGTTATGAAAATCTTCATCGAGCTTGTTAGCAGTATCATCTCACAAAGTTCAAACAGTTAAATGAAACATAACTTTGATACGTACCGTCAATAAATATGAATCCCGGTTTAAATCGTAACTTTTTATGTGCTCTCTGACTCAGTCCCTGCAAGATGAAAAGATATAAGTTGATTATGTTTGAAAACAAGGTTTAAATAATGTGTTTGTGCATATCCCATTCAGAACAACAGCACTGCAAGGTGGGTACCACGTTCGACTACAGCGCATGGTCAGAAAACAGATTTTCTATTTTTAGTAAAAGACATAGTTTTAGTAAAACGTACACCACATTAGCCCTATTTTCATTCCTAAGCAGGGTCTTCTCACAAGCTCCCTATACAAACGATTTCATCACAATGCCATTCCTAACTTAAGTAGAAACTGATTTTTAAATTTTGGTAACAGATCCATTGAAATTAAATGATTTTACAGTACAGTAGTTTGAAAACTTGCTAATATTTCCACACACTCAGTAAATGTTTGAAATTCGCAATTCATAAAACCATACCTCTTGTATCAGACTGACCAATGCGCTAGAAGATGGTCCACCGGAGTAAGCAACAAGTATCAATTCACCATCTCGTACAAGCTTCGTCTTTCCTATAGCTGCTCGGAACTTATGTGTAGCGTACACCTGAAAGCAGTCCCTACAAAAAAGAATGTGAATCATTTAGTGTCACTACAAGTTAGCATCAGGGGTTTAACTGTGGCATATTGCCTAATCCTGAAAATTTTACGCAAGTCTGTTCCAGGTGCAATAAGCACACATCCCTTCACCAAAACTCACCTTCAAACATTGTTATATAGTTAAAATTCAGCACTTGAAATTTTAAATGACCATAACTCAGTCAATAATTGGTATTTTTTCATCAAATAACTTTTATTTTCTGCAGAAAAGTTCTTACTTTTTATTGCAGCATAGTTTAATACGGCATAGTAGGACCCCTTCAGTATAAGGTAACTGTGAACAAGCGCTTTTAAACATGCAATTGCAAGAAAAATGTGCTATGTAACTTTGGTATTTATACATGTTGCCAAGTATAATGAATACTAACACGGACACAGGTTTATAATAATCGGGGCTGGTATTCACAAAGCATTTTTAGTTGAAAACCTGTGCTGCTCAAATTTTCCGCAAAAGAGAAGAATAGAACAGTTTTTTTAGTGATTACAGTAGCTCTTCATATAATGCTTCAAAACTATGTAAAACATTAATAATCTTGGATTTCATGTTAAGCTGATATATAAAGAAATTCTTAAGTTTTCTGCTAAGATGCTATATTAATACCATCCCTATATGGTTATTACATCAGCCTGTCAGACAAAAAAACATTGAGAATTTGAGGTCTGATGCTATTTATAAACACTATCAATGTTGTATTTTTATGAATTATCAATAACACTGTTCAATATATCACTTAGTCTATAAAATTTCGCCAGCTTTATAAAAATTATAAAGATATCTTCTTCAGCTAGGTATATGATATGCTTGTATTTTCACAAACAGAAACCAAATTTATTTTGTCTTTTTATGATCAAACTACATAAATACATGACTGTACAAATAAGCCTCAACAAAAATTAAAACTCAATGGACAAATCAGTTTATAGATTAAAGAGTGATTTAAATGTACGGATTTCAATGATCAACTATCATATCAGTGTACATACCTTTTACAGGGTAATCTAATATGTAAAATTGAAAGCTGAGCTAATTGAAGTGTATCAGTTAACAGTATACATAAAGAGTAGCATGTCTTTATAATGAAAACAATGTAATCAGTCATGGTTCAAACATATACTTTCATTTAAATACTTTCAAATCAATACTAATATGTAACCATGTACTTCATTTAGGTCAAATTAATTTTCTTTTGTGACATAAACCAACCTATCCCCCAAAAATGGCCCCGTGCAAAAAATATTTTAGGGATCTGAGTATGATGCTTTAAAGTTACAGTATTAAAAGTCACCACAAAAGGGTGAACTAAAATAAATTATTCACCTATCACTTTAACACAGAATATTTGCTAGGTAGGTTCTTACACTCTTACCAACTAACAATATTTTAAGCATGGCCACATAAGTCACCAAAGTTGGAAGTATAGCAACAGGGTACCATATTCATATTCAACGTAAAAGTTACATGCAGAACTTTTTTATGAAACCTCAACAGTAAATACATATATTACCAGTAAATGGAATTGAAGCAAAGAAAGCAAAATTTTGTGGACTTAATGTGGGATTTTTGCAGCAAAACTGAACAGAAAAATTCATAATATTAGGATTCATTATAAGAGATCAGTGACGAGGGAATAAAAGTGAAGGCAAAGCTACATCAAAACATTTCGTTCACAAGTATAAACATGATGCAGATTGAATGTAACCTTTGAAGCAAGTTGTGGACTTAATAATAATAATAATATAATAAACAGAAGTAATAGAATCGAAAACACTTGTAACTGAATACTAAATCAACAAACAGAAATATATTAGAATCTACTTCTGTGAAAAAACACCTTGAAAATATCCACGGTATGTAAATGAGTGTACGATCAGTTGAACACTACGACATCCAGAGGGTGCTTGCCAATATGGCAAGTCAGAATAGTTACAGACCGGGAACCATCCACTCAGCAAGAGGAAATGGACCAAACTTTGACAGCCTGGTACCCGATCTTTCCCGACATGGAACCAGATTGGACAGAATGCGCGAATACTCATCAGCATTGACAGCCAGGCATGAAACTCGTTCAAATGCAAACACAAGCTTTCAAATGCCACAAAAACTGAAACCATTGAAATCACCAACACCTACAGTTGGTAAGCAACCGAAACAATCAAAATCTATGACAACCAATGTGTATTGTGGACCATGTGGTCGCGACGATTTATACCACGATGCCGCCGGGTATTGCCAAGAATGTAGCGAATATTTTTGTGAAACTTGCATAAAACATCACAAAAATCTCAAAATCACCAAGAACCATACGTTAAGAGATAGACGAAACATGCCGAAGGTGAAACATTACGTGCAGGAAGATGATGTTGTCGAGATCTGTAATCAACATCTAGGCGAGATTGTCCGATATTATTGCAAGAATCATGATGAGCCATGTTGTTCTATTTGTGCCACGTTGAATCATCGTACATGCGATGGACTGGTTTTCATACCAGAAATTGAGGCGAAACAAACTAACAAAAGTAGTATTCTGATGATGAAGCATATAACCAGTCTAACGGGGCAGTTCGAGAAGGCGAAGGAAGGAACCGAGAAATGTATCCAATCGTTAGACGTGCATCGTGAAGATCATCAACAAAAAGTACTGAAAGTTCACCAAGATATTGTTGATTTATTGTACAAGTTAGAAACACTGGCGTCACATAATGTTGATAATTTATATGAAGACGAGAGAGGGTTTCTGTTAGCAAGGATCGAAACATGTACAAGCGCTATCCGTTCACTGCAGACAGCGTCCACTAACCTAGATATGGCCAAAAAGACGGGGATCGACAGTAAAGTATTCCTACAAATGAAGAAGTTATCCAAACTAGTAGCCCGCTATGAATTTCTACTAGCAGATGTTACCAAGAAAAACAATGAGGCACTAACATTTACATTCAAAGTTGACAACCAAGTGAAGAATTTCAAAACTGCAACTGAAGTTTTAGGATCCATTGACATCAAAAAGAAGCCAACAAGAACTGCCACTCCCCTTTCACCGTTTTACGTCAAATCTCAAGGTGATGCGTTCCCGATATGTGATGTCACTGGTACCTGTGTCCTTGACGACGGTAGAATCATCGTGGCGGACATGTACAATCAGAATTTAAAAGTGGTTAACAGTCATTTTCATATGATTACGCAAACTAAGCTTTCAACTGAGCCATGGGATCTGTGCGCGATTTCTAAAGAACAGATAGCAGTAACCATTCCAAGAGAAAGAAAAATACAGTTCTTCAACGTTGGTTCCACGCTTCATCCCGCCAAAAAGATTGGATACCCGCAAACACAAAGAGGGAGCCAGTACTATGGAATAGCGTACTACAAGGAAAAGCTGTACGTCACATGCCCGAAAGATGAGACTCCTTCCATCAAGATACTAAACATGCTGGGAGAACAGCTTCAACAATTTGCCACGACCGATCAAGAACAGAGTTTATTCAGTGATCCTCTGTACATAGAGGTGAGTAATGACGGAGAAAAAATCTATGTTTCTGATAGCGGAAATATGTCGATTATATCCATAGAGCTGAGAAATGGTAGCGACTTCACACATCAGATGCCGAAAGGAGACCCTCCAGGAGGCATGTCTATACAAGCAAATGGTGACGTGTACATCTGTGGCTTCAAGTCCAACACGATACAAGTTCTCAGTGCTTCTGGACAATTTGTGGAAGATATAATCAATGGAGATGAAGGATTTTGCAATCCTCAGTCTATAGCATACTCGGCCAATGGAAGGCAACTCATTGTGACTCTTCAGAAATCTGACATGGTGAAAGTTTATCAGTTGACTTAACTTGTTCAAGTGTTGAATCTATTCAAAAGGGAGGTAATTCCATGGCTTAAATATGAATTAACTTTCAAGGGAGCAAACTGCTCATAGTTATAACCAAAGGTTGTTCTTTAGAGACAGCTAAATGTGACCTTTCTGAACTTAGACCATGCAGGTTTACAGATATACATATAGTTACTATACTCAGTCTAAGGGAGAAAACTCTCAAATGTTTCATTTCAGAAGCCAAGACATGGCAAGTTTACTGTTATTACAAAACTCACATTCAATCAAAGGGAGCAAACTCAGAAAGTTTACTGTCAGATAATAAAATTTGTACTTACTATATTTGAGTTTAAGGGAGACAAGTAACTCAAATGATTTGCTTAAGAAACAAGAGCCATATACAGTACAAACTCTCCAGAGTGGCCCTCTGTAGATCAACAACTTCCCTATAAGAGCACTTTCAAAATTTTCCTAAGCCAATATTTACTATAATTTTTTTTCCTCTGTAAAGCAACAACCTCTAAACAACGACCAATATTTGTAGCTCCCAGCGTGTTGCTCTACAGAGCTTGTACCAGACAATGGAATACCCCTACATTGTTGTACTTGAAGGGAAAGAATCAATTACAATACTACAATGTAGTTCTGATACATTTGTTATACTAGTAACAATGATCTAAACATGTATTTTTAGATCTTTGATTATAACAAGAGGTGATCCTGTGTTTCTTATCATGTATAGTACTATAAAAAAATATTCATTAAATGTTATTCGTGTTTGGTGGTTATATTCTATTTTTTATGTATAGTACTACACATTTTCAACAGTAATTCAATATCCATCCATAAATATTACATTTGTACATACATTCATATTTTAATATGAGAAAAAGAATTTGATTAGTTAAAGTCCTTAACAAATTTTGATGTACCGATAGTTTTTGTATTTATTTTGAAATTTTTCATTCCTTAAAATAAACTCTTATCAAACCTTTTAGCTTGTTTTTATTAAGTATCGGTCCATAGAGTATATCGAGGGCTTAGTGCAAAACTATGGTACATGCCTATATAAATTGATGTAGTTACCATAGTTTTGCACCAAGCCCTTGATATTGTATAATAAGTATTGTTCATAATATATTCATTAAACAAGTTGAATAAAATGATAAGATATGAGGCTTTGATGAGCATTTTTTCAATTTTATTCATCAAGTTTAATAAATATGAAAAGTCACAAATGTAATATTCTTTTTATCATAATTATGTTAGCTAAACAACATCAAACATGCTAGTAGACTTTCTTTAACTATTATTAACATGTGAATTTCAGGGGTTCTACTGAGGCATAATGCCCAATCCTGAAAATAAGACGCAAGTCTTTACCAGTTGCCATTATCACATTTCCGTACACCGAGACTATGGTTCAAACATTGTTCTATAGTTAAATTTCAGCTTAAAAGAAATTTCAAATGACTATAACTTAGTCAATACCTCGAATATTTTCACCATATAATTTTTATTTTCTGCAGAAAAGTTCATTTTGTCTACTGCAGCAAATCTGGATTTCCTAATTATTCCGGAATAGTAGGACTTTATTACTACTAACTAGTAACTAGAGCTGTCAAGAGATACTGATACATCAGCAATATTTTTTGGCCGATCAATTTTCGATTCACATTTTGAAATATTGATATATGCGTATATGAATGGAACCACCCAAATCCTCAATTTTCCAAAATTGTGAAAATGGGTCAAATCAAACTCAAACCGTAGCTGCAATTTTCAAAAGCTGAATCTATACCCAATAGATACACAGTGTGGAAACGTTTAATATGTGGATCATGACTGATGGGTCTGTAACTTACTTACTGTTTCATCTACATGTGCAAATTAGTATATCGATGTATCGTCAATTTTTGTCTACAGATATATCAGAATCATCGACATGCCTCAAGTCAAATCAATGACAGCTCTATCTATAACATTCCCAGAAGTCAAACATGTGGTAATTAAAAAGGAATAATGATAGGAATAATTGAAAATGTTATTGTGTTTTATATAGTTATGCTAAACTTTACACAATCCTCACCTGCAGAAGGCATCATTTATTCTGGTAATAAGGACAGCCTGCTGCTCTTTACACTTCATACAAAGTTGACCTCCCCTGCAATCAAAACAAGAATAATGACATAAATAAAAGCCCAGACATAAAAAAAATATTTTTTAAGAAAAAGAACTTTATAGCTACAAACCATCTTTCCCGAAACAGGTTAAATCAAAATACCTCTGCGACCAATTTATGATGATACTAATTATATACCACTTGCAGTAAGGTGAAAGCCTGTAATAACTTTGGACTGACCATCAATATTAAGAAGTTCTTTATCAGCCAACTCCAAGAAAGCCTTTTGTCAAACCGGTGCTACTTGTGAATGACACAAAGCTGATCGTTGTTGACAAGTCCACCTGTCCAAAGCCGTGCATGTCAATAATGAGGTCAACGGCAAAAAAGCCGAATCCAGTGCTTCATGTGTCAGACTCAAAACAACGATAAGGGAGCAACGGTGCATTAGACTTGCAAAAATCTTGTTGTACTGACAGCTCTCCTGTATGCGTGACAGACATAGACAGTGTATGTAAGATAGGCAAAGAAACTTCACCACTTCCACAGGCAAGACAAGATACCAGACACAGAAGTTTTGTCCAGAGCATACCTAACTTCTATGTATACATTTCATCCTGTAACAATCACATGTTAGAGAAAAGAATTAGAGCAGCTTCTCTATGGCGAATGACAGACTGGCTGGAAAACAACATGGGGTTAGAGGAAAAGCACACTAAAGGTTACAGTGAAGGCACTCAGCAATTCAACAGACTCCTGGGATCAATGGCTGAAGATCGCTCAACCTGACGAATTAGGCGCCATACATTCGCAGGGGTTCTATTTGACTATATACAGAGAAGGTGTTTTCAACTTCAATGTAGAACTCTTCCGCTACTAGGGCATTTACTGAAGAGGGATCCTTGAAGTTTCCAAAAAGCCTCATTTTCACATTTCAGATTTAGGTATGAAGGGTCATAGTATCTCATTTGTTTTCCATATTTTTTACCATTTATGATATTGAATAGACAAATATGATGTAATGTCACTACTAATTAGGTAATTTACTAATTGGTTAATGTAAGCACACTATCCACGTATTAAGTCTATTTGCATCTAATTAAAATTAATAGTTAATAAAAGTTTATACCAATTTACAACTGTTAATTTATAATACTTAATGTACAGACATCATTATATCAATGATATCCAACATAAACCGAAATATCCGAAATTTGTATCCGAACACTATGTTGTTTCACAATATTATGAAATCTACTTCCAAAAGATAAAATGACACTTTAAAATATTAGGTACTTACGTATTTTTCGAGTCGATTTTCCTTTCTGGAAAATCACCATCCTGAACACTACACATTGTCGTAATTCTGAATATTTCAGCGTGATTTCATGTAAACACGAGTTTCGGTCGGGCATAAAACTCTGACCGATTTTTTTAAAACAGAAAACTGATAGTCGTCTTCATCCATCCATTACTGTTTTGTAACTACTGTTTTGTTAAAATGTTAAAGGGACTGCCTCACACTGTCTATAATTATAAAGAAGAGAATAATTGGTTTCTGGTATACCTTAATTAGTAATAGAAACAAACTCTCATCTAAATTATAGAATATTTGCTTAAATAACTAGGATATGAATGGCAATCAATACAAATGGCTTAATAATGTAAAAAGTATCCTTGATGAATGTGGCTTAAGCTACGTATGGCACAACCAAATATACATTAACTCAAAAGAACATTTATTAGCCAAACTAAATCAGTCTCTGTGTGACCATTTATAACCAAATCTGGCATGATACTATTCAAACGAAATCGAAATGTCTCAACTATAGACTCTACAAACAAACTCACTGCCTTGAGCCGTACATAAATATACTTACAGACTATAATGCTAAAATTATCTTTAAATTCCGAACATCAAATCACCATTTACCAATAGAAACACTATGCTGGCAAAACATCGACCGCAATTTAAGAAGATGTAACGCATGTAATTTAAATGAAATTGGTGATGAATTTCATTATTTATTGAATTGTTCTCATTTTTCTGCTGCTAGAATACATTTGCTCCCAATGATTAAAATACATAACAAGAATATCCATACTTATTATAATATTATGAATGATACAGAACCACTAAGGTTAAATAATCTGACAAAATTTATAATATATGTCAACAATTATTTCCAGCCACCTGGCTAAAACCTCTATACATTGTTCTATTTACTGAACCATCTGCATATACAATGCAACACAACTCTTATACTGTAACATTGATTCCATCTTATTGTTACCTTTTCTAACCACATTGATTCCACTCTATTGTTACCTATTTTTCAACCACACAGCCTTGTCATATGTTTATATGTACTTTGTAATCATTTTTGCACCTCATATCACATGTACTATGTGCTGAGAGTATCAAATAAACTGTAAAAAACTGTAAAACATATTGGTGTATAGCAAAAATTAAATAAAATTGTCAAATATTCGTGTAATTTCGGTATAGTTGCCTGTATATCCCACTGACGTCTAAAATAACTTGAGAAACTTCAGCATTTTGTAGTTATTTAGTATTTTTGCATCAAAAATTCTATAGGGTATTAATACCCTATAGAATTAACATTACTATTACTTAAAGGGACTGCCTCAAGTTTTTGTGTATTGTAAAAATAAAATAAAATTGTCAAATATTCGCGTTATTTTGGTATAGTTGCCTGTACATGTATATCCCATAAACAACCACACTGAAATCTAAAATAACTTGCGAAACATCGGCATTTTGTAGTTATCCAGTATTTTTACATCAAAAATTCTATAGAATTAACACTACTATTACTTAAATTGCCTGAAATTTGTTCACATTTGATGAAAACGAATGGAAAAACGAACCAAATACCTCACTGATGTTAACGCTGTAGTTTGCTGATGTTACAGTTCAATCACATGTGAATTACATAATTCACAAAGCATGTTGGAGGGAAACTTAGCGCTTTTCTTCAAGAAAACAATACTCAGTGGTTAAAATTGCTTATTTGAACCAAATCTTTCATAAAGCAACCGTCAGTGGCTTTCTAATACATCAATACTTGGTTAGGTTGGAAAATAACGATATACAAAAATTTTAGCCTAATCTGTGAGGCAGCACCTTTAAAAAATTAACATATCGATTTTTCATGGTTACATACCATTTTGAAGGCATTATTTTCTGTCCCTGTTATAGGTAACTCTAGCCTTATAAACAAATAAACATTGAAAATATAAACACTGCAAGGTCGACTGCCGCTTGTCGCAGTATCAGGATTAGCTAGATTGAAATATTATATGAATTAAAAGTGATTATGCAGTAGTTGAACAAAAGTCCACATTGAAAATGTATTTGATTATCGATTTTATTTGTAAACAAAGACTAGTGTTATCATCGGCAGACTAGTAGCTATCTACAGGGTGTCCCAAAAAAACGGAGACCTAGGTTAAACAGTCGTAACTTTGTTTCTTTTATCAACAACACATTGTCAATATGACAAAACATAAAGGGATAAACACAGTCGAAACTACCAGCATCATAATTGTGATTATTTAGTCCAATAACCAGAGTTACCTCCCTTGTTTTCAATCACATGTTTAGGTATATTAGCAAACAGTGAACTAGGAATTTCAGCGTGTTCATAGAAATAGATTTACATGCCGACCTGAAATGACATCTAAGGTGTCCCATAGACAAGGATAATGGATCTGCATACACTAAGGTCCATCATGTATGGCTTAAACAGATTCACTATAGTGCTCATGTCCGAGCTATATCTAGACCACTTGCCCTTAGGTACACAGTCAAATGTCAGTACTTTCTTGCGAATGTATCCTGTTTTTCTTGTAATAAGTGGTTTCTGCTTTCTTGTAAATGCTGACACACTAAAAGACTCTGATATATATCTTTGAACTGTTGATTTGGTTACAGTTCACCTTAATACCATTTGCTTCTTACCAAGCTTTCTTGTTGATTGTTCTCAATAATAATAAATTAATATTTATATTTTGCTTCTTTGGGGATTGTTAATGAATATTTTGAAGGTTGCATGCTTTCCTTTCATTTAGTAAACTCACAACTTTCTCCCAGCTTATATTATTTCATTGCAAAGTTACTTGATTTTCTCAAGATTTTCATCATCTCTGTGACTTCAAAACCATGTTTTCTCAAATGAATGCTCAGACAACAATGTCTTAACAAAAGATGACATTTTCCACGTAAGTCAGCAAAAAAAACCCAAGGAAATGATGTAACAGGTAAAATGATGATGTTACATCCTGTTTTAAAGCAAATCATAATAATAAATACCTATTTTAGAAGTAGAGATCACTTTTACACACTCTCACAAAAGAACAGTCAAATTCTTTGAAAATTAAATAAGTTATAAGGGTTTAAGGTAGGTCCCCGTTTTTTTTGGGACACCCAGTATGTGTCTATATGAGCAGGCTGCACTGTCAGGTAGTTAGATAGTGTACCATATGTTTGGTGGTGTATCATTTGTTCTGTAGTGTACCATTTGTTCTGTAGTGTACCATTTGTTCTGTAGTGTATCATTTGTTCTGTAGTGTACCATTTGTTCTGTAGTGTATCATTTGTTCTGTAGTGCACCATTTGTTCTGTAGTGTACCATTTGTTCTGTAGTGTACCATTTGTTCTGTAGTGTATCATTTGTTCTGTAGTGTACCATTTGTTCTGTAGTGTATCATTTGTTCTGTAGTGCACCATTTGTTCTGTAGTGTACCGTTTGTTCTGTAGTGTACCATTTGTTCTGTAGTGTACCATTTGTTCTGTAGTGTATCATTTGTTCTGTAGTGTACCATTTGTTCTGTAGTGTATCATTTGTTCTGTAGTGTACCATTTGTTCTGTAGTGTATCATTTGTTCTGTAGTGCACCATTTGTTCTGTAGTGTACCATTTGTTCTGTAGTGTATCATTTGTTCTGTAGTGTACCATTTGTTCTGTAGTGTATCATTTGTTCTGTAGTGTACCATTTGTTCTGTAGTGTATCATTTGTTCTGTAGTGTACCATTTGTTCTGTAGTGTATCATTTGTTCTGTAGTGTACCATTTGTTCTGTAGTGTATCATTTGTTCTGTAGTGCACCATTTGTTCTGTAGTGTACCATTTGTTCTGTAGTGTACCATTTGTTCTGTAGTGTACCATATGTTTGGTAGTGTATCATTTGTTCTGTAGTGTACCATTTGTTCTGTAGTGTACCATTTGTTCTGTAGTGTACCATTTGTTCTGTAGTGCACCATTTGTTTGGTAGTGTACCATTTGTTTGGTAGTGTACCATTTGTTCTGTAGTGTACCATTTGTTCTGTAGTGTACCATTTGTTTGGTAGTGTACCATTTGTTTGGTAGTGTACCATTTGTTCTGTAGTGTATCATTTGTTCTGTAGTGTACCATTTGTTCTGCAGTGTATCATTTGTTCTGTAGTGTACCATTTGTTTGGTAGTGTACCATATGTTTGGTCGTGTATCATTTGTTCTGTAGTGTACCATTTGTTCTGTAGTGTACCATTTGTTCTGTAGTGTACCATATGTTTGGTAGTGTATCATTTGTTCTGTAGTGTACCATTTGTTCGGTAGTGTACCATTTGTTCTGTAGTGTACCATATGTTTGGTAGTGTATCATTTGTTCTGTAGTGTACCATTTGTTCTGTAGTGTACCATTTGTTCTGTAGTGTACCATTTGTTCTGTAGTGCACCATTTGTTTGGTAGTGTACCATTTGTTTGGTAGTGTACCATTTGTTCTGTAGTGTACCATTTGTTCTGTAGTGTACCATTTGTTTGGTAGTGTACCATTTGTTTGGTAGTGTACCATTTGTTCTGTAGTGTATCATTTGTTCTGTAGTGTACCATTTGTTCTGTAGTGTATCATTTGTTCTGTAGTGTACCATTTGTTTGGTAGTGTACCATTTGTTTGGTAGTGTACCATTTGTTCTGTAGTGTATCATTTGTTCTGTAGTGTACCATTTGTTCTGTAGTGTATCATTTGTTCTGTAGTGTACCATTTGTTTGGTAGTGTACCATTTGTTTGGTAGTGTACCATTTGTTCTGTAGTGTATCATTTGTTCTGTAGTGTACCATTTGTTTGGTAGTGTACCATTTGTTTGGTAGTGTACCATTTGTTCTGTAGTGTACCATTTGTTCTGTAGTGTACCATTTGTTCTGTAGTGTACCATTTGTTCTGTAGTGTACCATTTGTTCTGTAGTGTATCATTTGTTCTGTAGTGCACCATTTGTTCTGTAGTGTACCATATGTTTGGTAGTGTACCATTTGTTCTGTAGTGTACCATTATTTCTGTAGTGTATCATTTGTTCTGTAGTGTACCATTTGTTTGGTAGTGTACCATTTGTTCTGTAGTGTACCATTTGTTCTGTAGTGTACCATTTGTTTTGTAGTGTACCATTTGTTTGGTAGTGTACCATTTGTTCTGTAGTGTACCATTTGTTTGGTAGTGTACCATTTGTTTGGTAGTGTACCATTTGTTCTGTAGTGTACCATTTGTTTGGTAGTGTACCATTTGTTTGGTAGTGTACCATTTGTTCTGTAGTGTACCATTTGTTTGGTAGTGTACCATTTGTTCTGTAGTGTACCATTTGTTCTGTAGTGTACCATTTGTTTGGTAGTGTACCATATGTTTGGTAGTGTATCATTTGTTCTGTAGTGTACCATTTGTTCTGTAGTGTACCATTTGTTCTGTAGTGTATCATTTGTTCTGTAGTGTACCATTTGTTCTGTAGTGCACCATTTGTTTGGTAGTGCACCATTTGTTCTGTAGTGCACCATTTGTTCTGTAGTGTATCATTTGTTCTGTAGTGCACCATTTGTTCTGTAGTGTATCATTTGTTCTGTAGTGTACCATTTGTTCTGTAGTGCACCATTTGTTTGGTAGTGTACCATATGTTTGGTAGTGTACCATTTGTTCTGTAGTGTATCATTTGTTCTGTAGTGTACCATTTGTTCTGTAGTGTACCATTTGTTTGGTAGTGTACCATTTGTTCTGTAGTGTACCATTTGTTCTGTAGTGTACCATTTGTTCTGTAGTGTACCATTTGTTTGGTAGTGTACCATTTGTTTGGTAGTGTACCATATGTTTGGTAGTGTATCATTTGTTCTGTAGTGTACCATTTGTTCTGTAGTGTACCATTTGTTCTGTAGTGTATCATTTGTTCTGTAGTGTACCATTTGTTCTGTAGTGCACCATTTGTTTGGTAGTGCACCATTTGTTCTGTAGTGCACCATTTGTTCTGTAGTGTATCATTTGTTCTGTAGTGCACCATTTGTTCTGTAGTGTATCATTTGTTCTGTAGTGTACCATTTGTTCTGTAGTGCACCATTTGTTTGGTAGTGTACCATATGTTTGGTAGTGTACCATTTGTTCTGTAGTGTATCATTTGTTCTGTAGTGTACCATTTGTTCTGTAGTGTACCATTTGTTTGGTAGTGTACCATTTGTTCTGTAGTGTACCATTTGTTCTGTAGTGTACCATTTGTTCTGTAGTGTACCATTTGTTTGGTAGTGTACCATTTGTTTGGTAGTGTACCATTTGTTTGATAATAAACAATTTGATAGTAAACAATTTGTTTGGTAAACCGTATGATAATTATGTAGGTCTCCTCAGAGTGATGAAGCTTCTTGTCAAGTTTGATGCAATCCCATCCAAAAATTGCTGCAAATATGCTTGGACAAGGAAAGCTTAAGACTTATAGACAAACTTAAGCAGTGACTCCTTTATACTCCAACTCAATTTGTGGGGGTATAATTACCTGTATCTGTTTACTGTAGTAGATCATTAGTTCTGTAGCATACTTGAATCATTTGTTTGGTAACAGGTTGAAAGTGAACCAATTGATTTATAACAGAGTTGACATGCACTTTTGAGATAGAAAATGAGACTTACAAAGTCAGTCTGAATTAATTGTTCAAACAGGGGCCATGATTCTGGAACCCATAATGTAATAAAACCTGTTCAAGAAAGGAACAACGATCGATCTTGTACGATACATGTGGTGTGTAAGTTTAGATAAAATCAAATCATAAAGATAACTGCTATCATGTGGACAAACCCATACAAGCCAAGTTCTTGTTCAGGGGCCTCAACTCTGTATCAATAGTGGGATATAGGAGGTTCAAGAAAGAATTGTATGTTTATTTGGGTGGGGACTGATTCACCTTAACTAGTTTTCCTGGATAGTATCTGCACCAGTACTAACTTACCTTTCCACAAGGAGCCAGCATCCTCTCCATGTGAAGAAAAATAAACATTGTAGTTGAATTTTGATGTAAGGGTATAACTTACGGTTACCCCAACCGGAATTCGAACCCGGATCACTAGCCGGGTAAAGAAAGGAACTTAGATCTTATGGTAATACAAGTTGTGTGCAAATTTGGTTACAATCAGATCATAAATGACACCACTGTCCTGCAGACATAAAAATTGTATGAGGCATGAATGGACACACACAAACCTGGCACTATGTGACAGGTAAACTTATAAACATGGTCACTCATTCAGATGCGCACATTTAATCACCTCATCGTGTCATGTTATGAATTCATAATTTACTACACATAAAAACATATGACCATATTAATTATTATACAACAAAACACAGTTTCATATTTATTATTTCTTAA